>JAGIQG010000003.1:128706136-133506136 GCA_024679065.1 Sphyrna mokarran | reverse complement strand
CCAGCCACTCCATATAACCGTCACCTTTCATCCCTGGGACCATTCTCATCAGTCTTTTAAGAACATAAGAAATAGGAGCAGGAGTCGGCCATCCAGCCTCGAGCCTACCCCGCCATTCAATACGATCATGGATGATCTCAAGTGAATCAGTTCCACTTTCTCCCCATAACGCTTAATTCCCTGGCCTATCAGAAATCTATCTACCCGTGACTTAAATATATTCAGCGAGGTAGCCTCCACCACTTCAACGGACAGAGAATTCCAGAGATTCACCACCTTTTGAGTGAAGAAGTTCCTCCTCAACTCCGATTTAAACCTCCCCCTCCTTATTTTGAGGCTGTTCCCTTTAGTTCTGCTATCCTTTCTAAGTGGGAAGAATCTTCTACCTCTATCCTATCCATCCCCTTCATTATCTGATATGTCTCTATAAGATCCCTACTCAGCTTTTTAAACTCCAACGTGCCCTCCATGTTCACCGCACATTGCGGTGCCCAGAGTCTGTGTTTACTCCGATCTCATCATTCAAACACACTCAGTTAATGCTCCTCCGGCCTCTCCATGTGTTAGCTTCCATCAGCACTAATGAACAACTTGTGTAGCACAGGGAGAAAACTCCCAAAAAGACACCCAGTTGACATATTGTCTAGATTAAGATTAACCACCATTTTGAGTGAGAGTCTCGACTGAATCATTCCTTCATTTTATTTTAATTTGTGTTTTCCGTAATGAGGCCCAACTCTCATGCAGAGCTCAAGCCAAAGCTACTAATACCTATTATCTGAGGATTTAACTCTCTTTTGTATTTCCCTGAGCTCTCTACCACCTGACCACAGGTGCTCCTTTTGATAACCGAGCAGTTTATGGAATGGGGTTAGTGTATCACCCTCTCGCAGTCTTGTTTCCCCGCAGTCTGAGGTATATCGGAATAATGAGACAAAGAAAGCCTGAGGCCCATGGTGTCACGCTCCATCGTTATAACTGTTACATGGTGACAGTAATATAAAAGAACAAACAATAAAGAAAATTACAGTGTAGAAACAGGCCCTTTGACCTTCCAAACCTGCACTGACCATGCTGCTCGTTTGAATTAAAACCACCACCCCACCCTTCCGGGGACCATATCCCTGTATTCCCATCCTGTTCATGTATTTGTCAACACACCCCTTAAAAGTCACTGTCGTACCCGCTTCCACTACATCTCCCAACAGCGAGTTCCGGGCACCCACCACCCTCTGTGTAAAAAAAACTTGCCTAGTACATCTCTTGTAAACCTTGTCCCTTGCATCTTAATTCTTTGCCCCTAATAATTGACTCTTCCACCCTGGGAGAAAAGCTTCTCTCATTCAGGCCAACAGTTCAAAACTGTCACTTTCACCATTGGACACCTAGCGCTGGAAATGGTTTTAATCCCTCCCAAAAGAGGCCAGAACCTGCATTTTTATAGCACCCTTTACAACCCAGGATGTCCCAAAGCACGTTACAGCCAATGACGTTCGTAAGTTCATAAGGTATAGGAACAGAATTAGGCCATTCGGCCCATTAAGTTGGATCCGCCATTCGATCGTGGCTGATATGCTCCTCATCCCCAATTTCCTGCCTTCTCCCCATAACCCTTCAACCCATTCTCAGTGAAAAACAGAGAACACAGAACAGAGTTGAGGAGGAACGTCTTCTCTCAGAGGTGGTGAATCTCTGGAATTCTCTGCCCATTGAAGTGGTGGAGGCTACCTAGTTGAATATATTTAAGTCACGGGTAGATAGATTTCTGATAGACAAGGGAATGAAGGGTTCTGGGGAGGAGGCGGGTAAGTGGAACTGATCCACTTCAGATCAGCCATGATCTTATTGAATGGCAGGGCACACTCAAGGGGCTGGATGGCCGACTCCTGCTCCTATTTCTTATGTTCTTATATTAAAATCTGTCTAACTCCTCCTTAAATGTATTCACTGTCCCAGCATCCATCACACTTTGCAATAGTACTTGAAGTGTAGTCACAAACCCGCAAGTCCCCCTCCAAGCCGGACACCATCCTGAGTATATCGGCCATTCCTTTGCAGTCGCTGGGATCACAATCCTGGAATTCCCTCCCTAGTGGCATTGTGGGACAACCTACAGCACATGGACTGCAGCGATTCAAAATGACAGCTCACCATGGGCAGCTAGGGATGGGCAATAAATGCTGTCCAGCCAGCAACAGCCATGTCCCAAGAATAAATAAAAAACAGCTACAGCACAGGAGGAGGCCATTTGACCCATTGTATCTGTACTGATTTTTTCCCCCATCAAAGGAGCAATTTACCTGGAGTTATTCCCTTGCCTTCTTCCCGAGGCCCTGCGCGTTTTCCCTTTTTGGATAATAATACAAATCTCCCTTAATTCTCTCCATTACATTCACTGTTCTGATATCAGGAACACAGCCAGTAATGTGGGCACAGCAGGATCCCACAATCAGCCATGAGATGCTGACCGACTCCATCAGTTTTAGTGGAGTTGGTTGTGGAATAAATATTGGCCCAATACATTGGGAGAATTCGGCTTCAAAATATTGTGACAGCTATTTTACCCCAATCTGAGACAGCAGGTTAATCCCCTCATCTGAAAGTTGGCACCTCTGGAAGTGTAGCACTCCTTCAGTACTACGCTGGGATTGTCAGCTTGGAGTGATCATAGAATCCCTACAGTGCAGAATGAGGTCATTCAGCCCATTGAGAATGAACCAGCTCCCTGACAGCGTATCTCACTGAGCTCCTCTCCCCCTGCCTATCCATGTAACATCACACACGTTTATCTTGCGAATCCCCTCAACCATTACACCTTGGGACACTAAAGGACAATTAAGCATGGCCAATCCACCTAACCTGCACATCTTGGGACACTAAGGGACAAGTTATGGCCAATCTTCTTAATCTTCACACCTTGGGTGATAGGCCATACTAAATTGCCCCTTAGTGTTCCAAGTCTACAATCTTGGAAAACTAAGGGGCAACTTAGAATGGCCAATCCAATCTAACCTGCAGAATTTTGGATTGTGGGAGGAAACTGGAGTGCCCAGAGGAAACCCACGCAGACACGGGGAGAACGTGTAGACTCCACACACAAGCCAGGATTCGAACCTGGGTCCCTGGCACTGTGAGGCAGCAGTGCTAACCACTGCGCCATCATGCCGCCCTTATTAGCGATTACAGATGGACAATAAATGCAGGCCTGGCTTGTGACATCAAAATCCCATGGATGAGTAACAGAAAGGACTGTCCCACCATCATCCACTCCATTCTCAGGAGCTCAAAACCATGAAGCCCCTCAGAGAGCTTGTTAAATCTCAATGTGGGTGACTCACTGATGAACAAAGAACAAAACAGCCCGCGCCGCCACCTCAACGTTCCCACTTCTACCCATGGTCCTTGTTTATGTTTATAGAAATCTGCATTGGAACCAAATTAGTGAGACAATTT
Organism: Sphyrna mokarran; assembly: GCA_024679065.1. NCBI lineage: Eukaryota > Metazoa > Chordata > Chondrichthyes > Carcharhiniformes > Carcharhinidae > Sphyrna > Sphyrna mokarran. The sequence goes on along the minus strand of JAGIQG010000003.1, from coordinate 133,502,683 downwards.
AGGGAGAACTTGTTTTGCCAATTAGCCTAAGAGCACATCTTTGGGGTGTGGGAGGAAACCGGAGCACCCGGAGAAAACCCACGCAAGCACGGGGAGAATGCGCAGACTCCCACAGACACAGGCCCAAATCCATGTATCTGCACAGCGCAGCGATAGTCGCTGAGCTGTCGCGTTGCCCATCAACTGGTTGATGCTTCATTTTCTGGCCCATTCTTTCCAACTGCGGGCGGTGCCCACCCTTCTCGTTCGTCCCACATCAGCTGAGCTTCAACCAGTGTGGCTGGCGGTGTTGATGGGCCAGAATTCTCTTCCTCCAAAAGAAAAGGGGCTGGGTAGAAGTTAGCAGCTAACAGCATTATCGCAAAGAGATAACGGCAACAGATTGGGAAGGCACACCAGCCTCGGGCTCAATTCACAGCTTTTCATCATTCGGCGTAGAGTTTCAGCTCTTACACAAATAATTTTCAGCCTTGCTGTCAGGTGACAAATAAACTGATGCCCACAGAGTGACCAGCCACAAATCTGGGCAGTGTTATTTACCAGAGTGTTGGGCTCTCTCTGGAACATATATTTTTTCAGTTCTATTTTTTGCGTGGTTGGAAGTATTCCTCCCTGATGACAGCCATCAGAAGGAAGGAGAGCCGGCTGACTAAAATTAGTGATCTAGGACAAGGAATGGTATTGTAAAATATGCTAATGGGCTGACGTTCCAAGGTTTGGTGAAGGCTTCCAGTTAATGTTATTCGGCTGAATAATTCATGTGCGTTTTATTTCTGGAAGAGGCACAATATGAATGTGTTAATTAGCAGTGTCTTGGATGAATCTACATTACAACAGAAGCTACACCTCAGAAATACTTTGTCTGCCTGAGGACATTGTAGAGGGTTGTGAAAGGTGCCGTGTAAATGCAGCTTCTCTTTCCTTGATTGATACAGCTTCAAGCTCATTCGAATCGTGTTTGCTTGCCTCAAATTATGTGGTTATAAGAACGCAGGGACATGTGGAGGTCATTCAGCCCCTTGAGCCTGTCCCACCATCCAATGAGATCATGGCTGACTCAACTCCATATACCCACCTTTCCTCCACATCCCCAAATCTGAGACTGACAAACAATCATTTTGATGTAGTTTGATTTATTATCGGGATATTGATATACAATGGAAAGTATTGTTTCTAGTGTGCTCTATAGACAAAGCATACCATTCATGGAGAAGGAAAGGAGAGAGTGCAGAATGTAGTGCTACAGTCATAGCTAGGGTGTAGGGAAAGAGCAACGTAATGCGAAGGAGGCTCTTTCAAGTCTGACAGCAGCAGGGAAGAAGCCGTTCTTGTGTCAGTTGGTACGTGACCTCAGACTTTTGTATCTTTTTCCTGATGGATGGAAGAGAGAATTTCCGGGGAGCGTGGGGTCCTTGATTATGCCAGCTGCTTTTCCGAGGCAGCAGGAAGTGTAGACAGAGTCAGTGGGTGGGAGGTTGGTTTGCGTGATGAATTGGGCTACATTCACGACCTTTTGTAGTTTCTTGCACTCTTAGGCGGAGCAGGAGCCCATACCAAGCTGTGATACAACCAGAAAGAATGTTTTCTATAGTGCATCTGTAAAAGTTATAGCTGACATGCCAAATTTCCTTAATTTTCTGAGAAAGTGGGTGGGCTATCTCTCCAAGGATGGCTTCTGATCTTATCATCCGCTCTGGTACCTCATGTGGCTTAGTGTCAAAATTTGTTTGCACTCCATCACGCAAACCAGCCTCCCATCCATTGACTCTGTCTACACTTGCTACTGCCTTGGGAAAACAGCCAACATAATGAAGGACCCCATGCACCCTGGACACATTCCATTCCACCTTTTTCCATTGGGAAAAAATACAAAAGCCTGAGGTCACGTACCAACCGACTCAAGAACAGCTTCTCTCCTGCTGCCATCAGACTTTTGAATGGATCTACCCCTCGCATCAAGTTGATCTTTCTCCACACCCTAGCTATGACTGTAACACTACATTCTGCACTCTCTCCTTTCCTTTTCTATGAACGGTATGCTCTGTCTATATAGCATGCAAGAAACAATACTTTTCACTGTATACTAATACATGTGACTATAATAAACCAAATCAAGATCCAGTGAAGGATCTTGGGCCGTGTTACGAAGCTAAGGGCACTATATCAGTGCAGTTTCTCATGTAGTTTCCAAGTTTCCTGAAAAGAGGTCAACAGGCAGAGTTTAATCTGTAAATAAAGCCTGTCATTAATCAGCGGCAGTAGTGTGAAAACACTATATCAGAGGAAGAACCTGTGGAGATATTGATGAAAAATCCTGACTGCTGGAAGCAATCTTAATTACCCTAGTGCTGAACGCAATGATTAACTTAGTGAAATGGTTAATAAAGCACCCATTGCTCTGACTGATTGCGACCCTGACAAGCCTTAGCTATCTAATTGGCATCCTACCCCATCAGCCACCATCGAGCTGTTGGAACCAGTTCTGATCACACACTGGGAGATATTAAGCTGGGTGGGTTTTCCAGTCGGAAAACAGGCTGGGGACGGGGTGGGGGGGGGGAGATCATGGCGAGGGAGAGAGACGGAGGAGTTCCTCACTGTGTCTGTCACACAAGGAGTCAGGAGACAGTTTTAAACATTCACAGGGTGTAATCCTGCTGTTACAAACTGGTGGCTGCAACTTCTGACCCAGTGATCCCGGCTCCACTAAGTGAAGACACAATGCTTACAGCAACAAATGTTTCCTTTAATTCGCCATGTTCTGCATTTGATTTTCTCAGAGTGGCCACGATGCATTTATTTCTGTTTGTCTCTGTCTCTTTCTCTCTCTCTGTTCTCTCTATCTTTGTCTCTGTCTCCTTCTGTCTCTCTCTGCCCCTGTCTCTCTCTGTCTCTGTCTCTCTGTCTCCTTCCGTCTCTCTGTCTCTCTCTTCCTCTGTCTCTTTCTCTCTCTGGCCAGAATTTTACCGCTCCCCACACCACGGGAATTGAGGCAGGCAAGGGACGGACCATGGAAAGGTCCATTGAACTCAAGCAGGATTTCATGATTTCAGGACAAGCGAAGTCATAAAATCCCCTCCTGTGTCCATCTCTCTGCCTATCTTTCTCTCTGCTCCTCTCCTTCTCTCTCTCTTTTCCCCCTTCATTCTCTCTCTGTCTCTCTCCTCTCTTTCTTTCTGCTTCTCTCCTATCTCTATTTCTCTTTCTTTTTCTCTGTCTGTCTCCCGTCTTCTGTTCTTCTATGTCTCTCTCCCTCCATCTCTCTTTCGCTTTCTCTGTCTCTTTCTCTCTCTCTTTCCCTCCTTCTCTTTCTCTCTGCTTCTCCCTATCTGTTTTTCTCTCTCTCTTTCTCTGTGCCCCTCACTCTCCCCTCTCCCCCTCCTATTCTTCCCTGCCTTTCTCTCTACCCTCTCCCCCTGCCTCTCTCTCCCCTGCTCCTGCCTCTCTCTCTCTCCTCTCTCCCCTTAACACTTTCTCTCCTCTCTCTGCCTGTCCCTTTCTCTGAGCTGACTTCAATGAACAGAGAGGAAGAATTTGCATTTCCACCCTCAGGCAACAAAAGTCAACCCAATACTTTTTAAAGAATAGAAACTGTAATTTGGGGAAAATCAGTGATAATGAGCCAATGACAGGGTAATCTTTATTTTTGGGATATTGACTGAAGGATAAATGTGGGCAAGGCCTGCAGTGAGAGCTCCCCACATTCCTCTTCGAAATTGTGGAATCTTTTATATCCACCTGAGAAAGACCTTGGTCTAATCTCTAATCTGAGAGCAGACACCAGTGCGGCATTCCCTCAGTCCCGCACTGAAATGGGTCTTGACCCCACGACTTTCTACTGAGATATGGCTGAGGCAAGATGTTTTTTAAAAAATTCTTTTCTGGGACATGGCCATTGATGGAAAGATTTGTCGTCCATCCCTAGTTGCCTTTGTTCAGAGGGCAGTTCAGAGTCAGCCACAGTGGTTAGCACTGCTGCCTCACAGCACCAGCGATCCTGATTCCATTCCCGCTTTGCGCATTCTTCCCCCGTCTGCCTGGATTTCCTCCAAATGCTCCGGTTTCCTCCCACCTGCAAAGATGTGGAGGTTAGGTTGGATTGGCGGTGCTAAATTGCCCCTTAGTGTCAGGGGGACTAGCTGGGGTAAATGCATGCAGTTATGGGAATAGAACCTGGGTGGGAGTGTGCTTGGTGCAGACTCGATGGGCCGAATGGCCTCCTTCTGCACAGCATTTAATGATTGCTGTGGCTCTGGAGTCACATGTAGGCCAGACCAGGTAAGGACGGCAGATTTCCTTCCCTTAAGGAAGTGAACCAGCTGAGCGTTTGGAGAATCTGTGGTGTTTGTCATGATCACAATTAGTGAGGCTAATTTTTCAATTCCAGCGTTTCCGAATGAATTAGTTGAATTTAAATCCCACCAGCTGTGGCGGTGGGAATCTCCGCAGAACATCAGCCCGAGCCTCTAGGTTCACAATCCTCCTGCGTTTATCCAATATTTCCTGTTTCTAATCTGTGGGTTTACCAATCCAGTGACATCACCACTGAGCTCCCAAAACAAAACTGCAGGAAAAAAATAGTTCTACATCAGCACCAGGGGATAAGATTGAGGTATATAAAATTATGACTGGCACGGACAGGGTGAAATAGAAGCAGCTCTTTCTCTTGGTTGAGGGGCTTCAAATTTTTAGGTGTCTGGATCACCAACAATCTGTCCTGGGCTCCCCATGCCAACACTATAGTTAAGAAAGCTCACCAATGCCTCTACTTTCTCAGAAGACTAAGGAAATTTGGCATGTCAGCTATGACTCTCACCAACTTTCACAAATGAACCATAGAAAGCATTCTTCCTGTTTGTATCACAGCTTGTTACGGCTCCAGCTGTGCCCAAGACCGCAAGGAACTACAAAAGGTCATGAATGTAGCCTAATCCATCACTCAAACCAGCCTCCCATCCATTTACTCCATCTACACTTCTGGCAAAGCAGTCAGTATAATTAAGGACTCCATGCACCCCGGACATTCTGTCTTCCACCTTCTTCCTTGGGAAAAAATACACAAGTCTGAGGTCATGTACCAACCGACTCAAGAACAGCTTCTTCCCTGCTGTCTTCAGACTTTTGAATGGACTTCCTTTGCATTAAGTTGATCTTTCTCTACACCCTAGCTATGACGGTAACACCACGTTCTGCAGCCTCCTGTTTCCTTCCCTATGAATGGTATGCTTTGTCTGTATAGTGTGCCAGAAACTATACTTTTCACTGTACCCTAATACGTGTGACAATAATAAATCAAATCAAAATCAATCATGAGCTTTAGGGCGAGGGGCTGGAGATTCAGAGGGAATTAGATAAAAAGCTTTTCACTCAGAGGGTGCTGGGAATCTGGAATGCACCGCCTGGGAAGGTAGTTATAGGACCATAGTCCCAGCAAATATTTATCTCCATTTCCCCATGCGTGTATCCTAGCTAGTCCCCCTGACAAGGGGCAATGTAGCATGGCCAATCCACGTAACTCGCACATCTTTGGACTGTGGGAGAAACCAGAGCACCCAGAGAAAGCCCACACAGACACGGGGAGAACATGCAGACTGTGACCCAAGCTGGGAATCGAACCTGGGTCCCTGGCACTGTGAGGCAGTAGTGCGTGCCACTGTATCTTGCTGTAGCGGAGGCCAGAAAATGTGCAACCTTTAAAAAATATTTGGATGAGCACTTGAAATATGATAACATTCCAGGATATGGGACAAGTGCAGGAAAATGGGACTAATGCAGGCAGCATGGAGGCACAATAGTCAGCTCTGCTGCCTCATAGCTCTAGAGATCGGCATGTGATTCCTGGCTTGGGGCACTGTCTATGTGGAGTTTGCACATTCTCCCCGTGTCTGCCTGGGTTTCCTCTGGATACTGCAGTTTCCTCCCGCAGTCCGAAAGATGTGCTAGTTAGGTGCGTTGGCCCATGCTAAATTCTCCCTCAGTGTGCCCGAACAGGAGCCAGAGTGTGGCGGCTGGGGGATCTTCCACGGTAACTTCATTGCAGTAAGCCTACTTGTGACACTAATCAACATTAATCATCAATGTCTGTTGGTGCAGACTCAATGGGCCGAACGGCCTTTACTGAGCTGCGTACCTCTGATCTGTTGTGTAGCCATTGACGATTATTTTTACCTCTCTTTCAGATCTTGTCCACGTTGGAGAAGGACGAACAGGCGAGAAGGCAGAGATTGCGGAGTAAGCTAGAACAAGTGATTGATGCAATGACCTGCAGCAGCTGAGACGTCGCCACAGCAGGAATGAAGAAGGAGGAAGGATCTTTTGGGGGAGAAGGGGGGGTGTTGGGGTGGGGTGCGACGTTGGTGCGGGGAGGGGCGGTGTTGAGGGTTAGAAGAAACTCGATTGACATCTAGAAGTCTAGACTGAGTGCGTCTGCGCGTGCGAGAGTTTGGGATTGTGGGGGTGGGGAGGGAGGGTGGGCTTGGTGGGGAGGGGAAAGTGGGAGCGGGGGATAGGGAGAGAAGCGTGAATCAAGCAGTGTGCACAATGGGCCAGCGGGGATTGTGGAATCGGGCGATTCCGCAGCATGGATGTCCGCGGTGGGTAGATTTTACCCCCCTCGACACCCCCCAACCCCCAGCCCCCACAGCCGCGTGGCAAGTTGGGTCACGTGAGCGTGTGGGATGGGGGGGAGGGGTAGAGGGAGTGAGTGGGGTGGATGGGGGAAGGAGCGCACGGGGGAGAGGAGACTCGGGGTCATACCAGACACTGGGACTCAAACTGCTGTTCTCCTCTTAAACAGTTAGTGTTACTGCTAAAATTTGCACAATTTACAATTTAAGAAAAAAAAACAGAAGAAGAGAAAAAAAAAATGAAAAAAGAGAAGTGTTTCCACTTTTAAAAAAGATTGATATAGAACTGAGTTCCATGAGCTTTGATATGAATTTCCAAAAGGTTGTGTTCTGTGCCATTGTTTTCATTTGAATGTTCTTTAGTGAAATAATTGTTAGTTGAAACTTGTGCTATAATTTAAATGTAACATGCCTAGTGACTGATGGTGATAAAAAAAGGTCTAAAAAAAATAAAAAAGATAAGGGGGGGGGAGGAAATTATTGAAAAGGAATTGGTAAGGAAGTCAAGAGGGTGAGAGAGAGCGTGAAATAGTGACAAAGCACACACAAAGAGAGACAGCGCCTTGTAGGTATAGCTGAAGGCACTCCGTACTGAGAGATATTCTGAAATTTTAACCTGTGGATTGCTGGCATCTGGAGAGGGTAAAAGGAGGTGTAAGAGCAGAGGGGAACGGATGGAAAAGAGGGACTGAGGTACAGGAAATCCAATAGCTTCATTGCAGTTTGATAGTCGTTGCTATGGGGACACAGCGAGGAGGAAGGGTTAGATCTGACATGCTCCTTTTAAAAGACCATTTTTGGCATTCCATTTCCAAACAATCTCTTGAAACGTTAAAACGGGAAGGGTATGCTCGTGTTTTGTGAACGGGGCTGTGATTTTTCTATTGGAGAGTGTTAAGGATATGGATAAGGCAAGAACCTTGTCCTTAATCTAAACTCAGCGACTGCTAAGAAACAAAGCGTCAAAATCTTGGAATCCCTCCTCCATTGTGGGTCACCCCCCCAGCACTATGGAGATTCAAGGGGGCAGCTCATCTCAAGGGCAACTAGGGATGGGCAATAAATGCTGAAAGAAAGGTCACAACACTTAGGGACTCGGGTCGGATTTCCGGCTTGGGTTGGTGTCTCTGGGAGCTTGCACATTCTCCCTGTGCTTGCGTGGGTTTTCTCCGGGTGCTCCGGTTTCCTCCCCCACCCCAAAAACGTGCTCTTAAGCTGATTGATGTAAATAAATTGTCCCTAAATTGGATCTCCCTTAACCTGGCGCACGTGTAATTCTATAATTTGCACCTCTTTATTGTGGAGTCCACGAGATGTAGCCAAAAGTTGTAGGTAGAAGGAGGATTGGAATGAGGTACTCACTAAGTGTTACAATGGGTGGCACGTGCTTGTAGGGCTGAAGGGCTGTGTTGTTCTTTGTTCTTTGTAACACCAGGTTAAAGTCCAACCAGTTTATTTGATAGTAACCCCACAAACTTTTGGAAAAGCTGTGCCTTCGTCAGGTGTGTGGAATGGACAGCGTTTCCGGAAGCTTGTAGGATTACCATCAAATAAACTGGTTGGACTCTAACCTGGTGTTGTGAGACTTCTTACTGTGTTTACCCCAGTCCAAGGCCGGCATCTCCACTCAATAAATGCTGGCCAGCCAGTGACACCCATGCCCCAAGAACGAATTAAAAAAAAATAGGTGGCCAGCAGAAAGTACAGATCAACTGATCACATCAAGTTTGCCCAACAAATGATGGGTCGACCATTGCCTATCCCCCTGGGCAACTCGTCTCCTCGGGAGAGGCAAAGGAAGGAGACAGAAACCCAGGGCCAATAAAAGTAGTCTGTAAAATTCATCATCCAATCTCCTCAGGTGATTTAAACCATTGCAGAAGGTGACAGGCTCCATGGCTGGTCTTCAGAGCTTTCTAGATGATACATAATTTATGAAAGAAACCATCTCTACTGTTCTCTCCATCATTTCTTATTGATGGGTTTATGCTTTCAGGCTGTTGGTGTTTTTTTTTTAAGGGAGTGCGAAGTTTGGAAAAACTCTTTCCCTTTTAACTTTCTGAGAGAGAAGAATTGAGCATCAGCCTGGGTGGCATTTTCCTATCGGCGGGTTCCCGCCAACGGCAACCACCCCTGTGGCGGAGACCCCAGGCAGCAGAACAGGTGCACCCATAAAGTGTCGTAGACATCAGCAGGACTGGAGAATCCTGCCAGTGCTGGAAATTCTGCTGTGGAGTGAATGGAAAATCCCACCCTTTAAGATCGTGGAATTCTTACAGTGCAGAAGGAGGCCATTCAGCCCATTGAGTCAGCACCAACCACGACCCTCCTATCCCCATAATCCCATGCATTTACTCTAGCTAGTCCCCCTGACACTAAGGGGCAATTTAGCATGGCCAATCCACCTAACTCGCACATCTTTGGATTGTGGGAGGAAACTGGAGAGCCCAGAAGAAACCCACACAGACACAGGGGGAGCATGCAGACTCCACACAAACAGGGACCCAAGCCAGGAATCGAACCCAGGTCCCTGGAGCTGGGAGGCAGCAGTGTGAACCACTGTGCCATTATGCTGCCTCAGTGCGTTGATACCTTTGATGTAGACAATCCCAAGCCAGCCTCGCTCTCAGATTCTTGAGTACAAAACCCAAGCTGATGTTACAGTGCAGGACTGAGGGAAAGCTGCCTTGTCGAAGGTGCTGTCTTTCTGTCAAAATGTTAAGCCAAACCCTTGATGCCGGATGTGTAAGTGCAGTGTTAATTCTGAATTGGAGAGTACCCGTGTAGGATACAGTGAATCACAAATGATTTAGGCTGCAGCCCAGAGTTCAAATGAAGCTCAGTGTGGGGAAGCGTAAAAAGAGTAGTTTACTACAAATAACATTTGATTTGGAATCCTACAGTGCAGAAGGAGGCCATTCGGCCCATCAAATCTGCACCGTCCCACCTCAGCCCTACTCCCATAACCCTACACATTCACCCCGCCAATGCCTCTAATCCACGCACCCAGGAACACTAAGGGGCAATTTAGCCTGGCCAATGCACCTAACCCAGATATCTTGGTAGTGTGGGAGGAAACCGGAGCACCCTATGCTGACTTGGGAAGAACATGCAAACTCCACACAGACAGTGGGAGTCAAACCCGTGTCTGGTTAGCCAGTGGTGCAGGCTAACTACTGTGCCACCCATGTTGAGAAGTTGGGACAATTGATGCATTTTGGAGTGTGATAAACTGCCGAGATGGATATTTAAAGAGAGCATGTCGCATCTAAATGATTAAGTAAATGTTGTTGGATAAATCATCTGGCTGCGGGGAGGGGGGAGGTATGTGATGTAAACCAGCTGACGGGATCTGCCACTTTTTTTACTCTTGCGATATTAGAAATTCTCACCGAGGAAAAGAGATATGATTTTGAGGCCTCCAGTGACTGTGTTCATTTTATTCAAACTCCTGTTGTCTTTGTCTAAAGGATTTGGCCAACCTCAATAACAAATGGGCTGGAGGTGTCTTGAGGCACTTAAAAAAAAAATTGGTGCAAATGGTCTTTTCTTTATATAATCGCTTAACTTTTGGGGTGTGGTCACCATGTCCAAATATCTATTGCGCCTGAGTCATAAAACTGGAGCAATTTCAAAATGAGGCGGGTTGACATCTCATGGACGGGGCGGGTGGTGGGTGGGGGGGGGGCTGTGAATTTCATTGTTATCTGTTTGTTTCCTCTTGGTTCATTCAATCCTTTCGCTTAGACAGCCTGTGAGTGTTTGCGAGCCAGTTGGCTTGACAATGGTTCAATAAAATCAAGGGGTTTAAAAGCACAAAGAGAGGAGGAGCAGGAAAGACTCGGTCAGAGAATGGCAAGGAAATTCCTGCACACTGGATCCGAGGAGAAATAAGAACGTCGCGGATTGGGCTGGAGGGATCCCAATGGAGTTAAGACGAGTGCTGTGGGTTCATGTTTCTTTTTTTCCACCAATTCCCGGGGACTCAGCGAGAGTGCCATTTATTGCCGACCCTTCAGAAGATGGTGAGCCTTCTTGCCCAAGCGGTTTGTACCGGAAGGGCTTGCTCAGGAGAAAGAGTCAAGAGTCAACCACGTTGGTGTGGGAATCACGTCTAGACCCAGACTAATTGGGTCCCCTTCCTGAAACCATAACAGTCGGGTTTTCCGACATTTTGATCCTAAATGCATTGGTTCTTGGCAGAGTTTAGCCCGAAGTGTTAACCATGGTCTTGTCTGCGAGGGGACTGAGCTTCCCAGTTGAAAACGACAAGCACCTTCCGTTCTTCAAAGCACCAAATTCCAAAATGAAGGGCTTATATTGCAGCCTGTTGGTTAGTGAATCCCTCGTATGGCTGACTTTAGCTAATGAAGCCATTGGAAAGGAGAAAACATTAATAGAAGCTGGAGTTATTGCAAACTTCATTTCAGTAGGACAGTCCTGATAGATGTACAATTTGATTAGATTATATTTACGGCAGTTTTTCACCCATCCCCTGCCCAAAGTTGTCTCCTCCCTTTTTCCTAGGTGATTGTCCCCAGTTGCTCATGGCTTCCGTCATCTTGACTCATGGATGTTGTCAATATTACTGAAAAAAGAGTCATTTTGCCGAAGCTTTTCATCTTGCACTCATCAGGGCAAATGCAAGAATGCCAAATTTCAAAAACTCATGACAATTTTTATGCTGCAGGACAAGGGTGCTGATTGGTTGGCAAGTCAATTCAGATCGGCCGAGGCAGATAATTCAATAAACAAGAGGAGGCTTGGACATGTTTGTTTTGTTTGCAGAGGACGGGTCCCTGATTGAGTTTGCTGCTGGTGTGTGAGGGTTTTGTGGAGTGACAAGCCCCAAAATTTCATTAGGCCTAAAAGTAGCCTCAGAATGTGGAACAAGTGTGGGGTATCTTCACATCTTGAAACTTGTCCCTGCCCAGAACTTTGCCTCGGTAATGTATGCTGGTGGTTAGCACTTCGCCAGAAGAGAAATTCCAACCCCATTAGGCAAGGCTGGGGAGTCTCGGAAAAGTACGAAGTGAGAAGGGTTTTTTAATGCGGTGAGTGTTGAAGTCTGGACTTAGATTCTTTGTGCCACCCCAAGCACAAAATTTATCTTTCAAAATCATAGCCGGTGTTGAGGCGGGGGGGGAGGGGGGGAGGTCATTTTGTGAGATAAGGGTTTTTTGAGTTTTAAACTGATTCTTTCCTTTGAATGACAGCAAAGATTCAGGATTAGCAAAATACTTCTCTTAGTACCGGAGCCACAGATCCCTGTGTGAATGTCCACTCTAAGTCTTGTTGAAAGGCTGGCACTTTGGGAATTGAACAGCACTGTTGGAACATCCATTTCTGAGGAGTGACCATTCTCTGCTGGGTAACTGTGCCTTCTGCACTTGCTACCTTCCCCAGCAGTAGCCCAGCAGCCAAGCCCATGTCTTCTCTTCAATGGTGTGAGTTGCTGGCCAGAAAGGGAGAGTCACCCCGCTGAGTGTCTGCTGTTTCTTGAGGTGGAACCTACAGCAGCAAATTGGGATTAAGTAGAAGAGTAAGTGGGATGAGGGGGGATGAAATCCAAAACCATTTGCCTAACCCCACTGACTGGAGCTCATGCGGGAGAAGCATCGTTTTTTTTCCCCACGAGGAACCTCATTATCGTGACGACCTCGTCGCGCAAGAAGAACAAAAAAATAAGCAAAGGCTTGGGCTGTTGGTCAACCTTTCTCTCCTTCGAGAAAGAGTGAATGGGGAGAAGGTGGAAGAGTGGAGGAACGAGAGAGGGCGAGGGAAGGAAAATCAAAGAATCCATTTTGAAGGTCAGAATGCCCCTAGTTGTGGTGTTTTCAGGTCTCCCGCTTCAAGGTCAGGAGACCATTGCATGACGGAGCTAGATTTTAGTATGTGGTTTACTCTTGCAAGTGTAAACGTTGAGTGAAAGAGGTCAGACCAGCCTCTGACTTTATATTATGTTTTGTACGAATAGATAATTATAACTGTAAGACTCATATCATTACAATGGTACTAAAAGTCTTCTTCTGGTTTAAATGCAATCAAATGGATTTTAATACTATATTAAGATTACTGATTAAATTTATAAAATTGTTTCAGACTTGAAGCAACTGTGACAATTTGGCTGTGTGACTTGCGCTGTGTAAATATCATGCCTTCCTATTTTGAGGTTCTGCAGATTTACTACTTGTACATAAACACCGACATCAGAAAAGATTAAACATTTTTGCTAAATAAAAAGACAAGCTGACGTCTTTTTTTATTCCCACCATGTTTTCACACTTGCCGTTTGGAAGGGCGGGAGGCTGAGGGAGAAGAAATTAAGCTTTACATTTATTTATTGGTAGGCAAATGGAGGACGGAGACGGGGTTGGGGGCAAAGTTTCAGAATAAAAATTTATTTGTTAGTGTTACAAGTAAGACTTACATTAACACTGCAATGAAGTTACTGTGAAATTGCCCTAGTTGCCACACTCTGTTTTGAGTCGATACACCTAACCAGCATGTCTTTTCAGACTGTGGGAAGAAACTGGAGGAAACCCGTGTAGACATGGGGAGAATGTCCTGACTCTCATAAACACAGTGACCTAAGCCGGGAATCGAACCCAGGTCCCTGGCACTGTGAAGCGGCACTGTGAAGCAGCACCACTATGCTACTATGCCACCTTTATTTAAATAGGTGTCATCTATTTAAATATTAATGCAACAAGTAGGCATACATTAACACTGCAATGTGAAATTACTGTGAAAATCCCCTAGCCACCACACTTGGAGCCTGTTTGGGTACACTGAGAGAGAATTTAGCATGGCCGATAAATCTAATAAGCAGGTCTTCTGGACTCTGAAACGGAGCATCTGTAGGAAACTCAAGCAGACATGGGGAGAATGCACAGTCTCCATACAGAATGTGATCCAAGCAGGGAATTGGACCTGGGTTCCTGGTACTGTGAGGCAGCAGTGTTAACCCACTGCGCCACCGGAAAATGTGCTTGTAAAAGCTTGCAGAACAGAAGGAATATCCATTTGGCTCATCTAGCACCTGCTTTGTCTGAATCCAGTTAGCCCCAACACTTAACTCTTTCCACAAATGCTCCCTTATCAAGTGCACAATTCACTTTTGAAAACTATCTTTGAACATAAGAATCAGGAGCAGGAGTCGGCCATCTGGCCCCTCGGGCCTGCTCCACCATTCAATAAGATCATGGCTGACCTTTTCGTGGACTCAGCTCCACTTATCGGCCTGCTCACCACAGCCTTTAATTTCTTTACTGTTCAAAAATTTACATTTCTTTGCCTTAAAAACTTTCAATGAGGTAGCCTCAACTGCTTTACTGGGCAAGGAATTCCACAGATTCACAACCCTTTGAAGAAGTACATCCTCAATTCAGTCCTAAATCTGCTCCCCCTTATTTTGAGGCCATGCCCCCTAGTTCCGATTTCATCTGCCAGTGGAAACAACTTCCCTGTTTCTATCTTATCTATTCCCTTCATAATCTTTTAGGTTTCTATAAGATTTCCCTCATTCTTCTGAATTCCAATCTCTCCTCATAAGCCAATCCTCTCAACTCCAGAATCAACTAAGGGAATCTCCTCTGCACTCCCTCCAGTGTCAGTATATCCTTTCTCAAGTATGATGTGGAGTTGCCAGTGTTGGACTCTGGTAGACACAGTAAGTAGTCTCACAACACCAGCTAAAGTCCAACAAGTTTATTTGGCAGCACGAGCTTTCGGAGCACTGCCCCTTCATCAGGTGAATGCAGGATTTTTTTCACAAACAGGGCATATAAAGAACAACAGGAAAAAGGCCCTTTGGCCCAATGAGCCCGCGTTGCCATTTTAACATTCCCACTTCCACCCATGACCCTTGTCTATGGAAATCTGCATTGGAACCAAATTGGGGAGACAATTTAGGGACAATTTGTTTTGCCAATCAGCCTAAGAGCACATCTTTGGGGTGTGGGAGGAAACCGGAGTACCTGGAGAAAACCCACGCAAGCATGGGGAGAATGTGCAAACTCCCACCAGATATTGGCCCAAATCCCTGTATCTGCATTACAACAATGATAGTCACTGAGTTGTCGTGTTGTCCATCAACTAGTCCAGTTTAAGCATATACATACGACGTGAAGCAATAGGCAACTGTTGAAAAATCCAAGAGCAGCCCTCTCACGACCCATTGCGTGTATGCCTCTTGGACAACAAGTTGGACCCAAAGTACCTGTAGGATAAAAGAGAAACACATCAATATCATGCACAACTTATACATTTCTCAGGAATGTCCCAAGGCTCGTGATCCCTATTTAAATCAGTCTACAATATCCCTCCACTCCTATTCCGTTCATGTGCCTAAGTATCTCTTAAATAACTCCAGCGTTACATATGGACACAAACTCAATTGCGATATAATGGATGCGAGTCTTAACAAGTAATCAAGTCTTTTTAGATACAGACAATGTGAGTGGAGAGAGGGTTGAGCACAGGTTAAAGAGATGTGTATTGTCTCCAGCCAGGACGGTTAGTGAGATTTTGCAAGCCCAGGCAAATCGTGGGGGTTACAGATAGTGTGACACAAACCCAAGATCCCCGTTGAGGCCATCAACCTCATTTCTTTGAGGAAGAGAGTTCCAAAGACTCTCAGCCCTCTGAGAAAACATTTCTCTCATCTCTGTTCTATGTGAGCGACTCCTTATTTTTAATTAGTGACTTTAATTCTAGATTCTTCCACAAGAGGAAACATGCAAAACTTTTGCAAATTTTCAGCTGCTCTATCATGGGTAACAGCTTCCAAACTGAATCCATTTACAGATCATCTGGATTCAACAGTTGGTCAAGCTCTGCTGGGTTTCCTGGTATGATTGTAGTGACAAAAATCCCCAAGTCCAGATTGCTCATCTTTTCTCCACCAACAATCCAAAAACCTAAACCTTGTTTCACACCCTTCTTCAGTTTTTCAAGTCTTATGAGGAAAGGCTGAGGGACTTGAGGTTGAGAAGAAGGTTAAGAAGTACCCTAATTGAGGCATACAAGATGATCAGAGGGTTAGATAGGGTGGACAGTGAGAGCCTTTTTCCTCGGATGGTGATGGCTAACACGAGGGGACATAGCTTTAAATTAAGGGGTGGTAGTTATAGGATGGATATCAGAGATAGGTTCTTTACTCAGAGGGTAGTAAGGGCGTGGAATGCCCTGCCTGCAGCAGTTGTGCATTGCCAACTTTAACGTGTTCAAATGGTCAGTGGAGAAGCATATGGATAATATTGGAATAGTTTAGGTTAAAGGGCCATTAGATTGGTTCCACTGGTCGGCGCAACATCGAGGGCCAAAGGACCTGTACTGTGCTCTAAGTGTGCTCTAAGCACACTTATGCTCTAAGTGTGAATTCTCTCATGGGTGAAGCAAGGCACAAAATTTCTGATCAAGCATATCTATGGCATATGCCTGATCTTCTGTGGATGATCCTCAAACTAGTCCTCGTCTCTCCCACCATGGGGAACATTCTTTCTGAATCTACCCTATCTAACTCTGTTAGAATTTAAAAGAGATCCCCTTTTACTCCGGTGAATATAATTCTAACCGGTTTAGTCCCGCCTCACTTGACAGACCTGCCATCCCAGGAATGAGCCTGGTAAACCTTCGCTGTACTCCCTGTATAGTGAGGACATCCTTTCTCGGATAAGGACACCAAAACTGCACACAATACTCCAGATGTGGCCTCAACAATGCCCCAAACAATTGCAATAAAACATCCCTATCCCTATACTCAATCCTCTTGCTATGAAGGCCAACATACCATTTGCCTTCTTTACGGCCTGACATCATCCTGATTTGAAAATAAACATTCGCTGTTGCTAGAACAAAATCCTGGGATACCTTCCCTAACAGCACTGTGGGTGCACCTACCCCACGTGTACTGCAGTGGATCAGGAAGGCAGCTCACCATCACCTTCTCATGGGGCAGTTAGGGATGAGCAATAGATGCTGGCCCATCCAGCGACGCTCACATCCTGTAAAATGAATTTTTAAAAAGCAAGTCCTTCTTTAACATTCTGCAAGTGTTAACCGCAAATATTCCAGGTGGTTTTTCAGTTCAGGACAGATGTTAGAGCTCCAGGAAAATATACTGCTCTTTAAAATAGTGCCATGCAGCCTTTTGTATTCACCTGTGTGAATGGGTGAGTCTCTAGGTATGCACCTTAAGAATATAAGAAATAGGAGCAGGAATAGACTATCTAGCCCTCAAGCCTGCCCCGCCATTCAATAAGATCATGGCTGACGTGAAAGTGGTTCAGTTCCACTTACCCTCCTGCTCCCCATAATCCTTAATTCCCTTATTAATCAGAAATCTATTTACCAGTGACTTAAACATATTTAACGAGGTAGCCTCCACTGCTTCAATGGGCAGAGAATTCCAGAAATTCTCTACCCTCTGAGAGAAGAAGATCCTCCTCAACTCTGTTCTAAAGCGACTCCACCTTATTTTATTGTCCCATGATGTGTAGGTTATGTGGATTGACTATAGTAAATGCAGAGGGTTATAGGGATAGAGCAGGGGAGGCACGCCTGGATAAGATACTCTTTCAGAGTGTCAGTACAGACTCGATGGGCTGAATGGCCTCCTTCTGCACTCTGGGTTTCATGGTTTGTTGTTTTTCCATGAATGAAGCAGGTTTTTAATCAATTCGGTATCACGGCAGATTGAATACAGCAACAAATTCACTAATTGTAATGAAAAATTTATTTCCCTCTCTGTGCCATTCATTCCCTTCCTTCCCTGTGGATGAAATTTTGTTTTAAAAGTACTGAACGGCATCTTTTAAAATTTTCCCTTCTGTCAACGAACAGCCCTCGATGGTAAAGTTTTAAATTTCAGCCTTGTTTTTAAAGTGTTTTTTTACCCCAGTCTTTGAGTTGAAGGATGTTGGACCTTGCGAAGAGAGTTTGGAGGCATTGTGGATTGGAAAAGAGCAACATTGACAGCTACACAAATTCAGTTACCTGAGGGGAGAGATTGTTCTTGGGAGAGTTCTATGACTTTTTAAAAGCAAAGGAATGGTTGCCCCCCAGAAACTAATTATCTATTATCTTGATTCTTTGATAAATCTGTGTTTTGTATTTCCCTCAAGCCTGTGTTGGCACCATTCTTAGAATCATGAAATCCCTACAGTGCAGAAGTGGGCCATTTGTCCCATCGAGCCTGCGCCAATCACAATTCCACCCAAGGCCTATCCCATAACCCAATGCATTTACCCTAGCTAGTCCCCCAACGCTAGGGGGAATCAACCGAACCCACACATCTTTGGAGTGTGGGAGGAAATCGGAGCATCTGGGGAGAAAACCCACACAGGCATGGGGAGAATGTGCAAACTCCACACAGACCCCAGGCTGGAATCGAACCTGGGTCCCTGGCGCTGTGGGGCCGCAGTGCTAATCACTGTGCTGCCTGCTCTTCTTCCAAACAATTGCCCGTGAAGTGTTTGTTTCAAGATGCTAATCTAAATGTATCTGCTTTTTGCTGATTGTATAACCAACACTTTTAATATTAAAGCAAATTGAGGGGATTTGTTCCAGAGTAGACAGAGGGGTGTCCTGATGAAAGTCTTTATGTAGAGATGCCGGCGTTGGACTGGAGTAAACTCAGTAAAGTTTTACAGCACCAATTTTAAATCCAACCAATTTATTTGATAGTAAATTCGCGAGCTTTCGACTCTATAGCCTTCGTCAGGCAAATGCAGTGTTCTGGTCTGCAATAGCACACATCAGCACAGACAGTCAGAGATTGCTGATTAGAATGCGAATCCTTACATCTAACCTGCTATTCAATTGTTAAAGTGGCTAACGATGTGTGTGAAGGGAATCCTGAGCATTGGTTAGAGAATTGTGTATTTTCTCCAGACAGCACAGTAAGTGAGGTTTTTTGCTAACCCAGGCAAGTTACGGGGGTTACAGATAGTGTGTCATGAAGTCAAGATCCCTGTTAAGATCTGAAAGTCTTTATGACAGGGTTTCAATGGGCGAGATTCAAAGAGGATGTTTTCGCATGTCGGGGGGTCCAAAACGAGGAGCCATGAATTTAAAATGGTCACTAATAAATCCAATAAAAGAACAAGGAACAGCACAGCACAGGAAAAAGGCTCTTTGGCCCTACAAGCCCACGCCGCCCATTTTAACACTTGAGTGCTTTATTCAAGTCTTTCGTCGATCGTGGATGTTTTTGTCCACCTCTAGTGGAACTCCACAATAAAGAGGGTGCAAATTTAGGGAATTATATGTGTATCAGATTAAGGGAGATCCAATTCAGGGACAATTTATTGACACCAATCAGTCTAAAAAGCGTGTTGTTGGGATGTGGGAGGAAACCGGAGCACCCAGAGAAAACCCACGCAAGCGCGGGGAGAATATGCAACTTCTCACAGACATTAACCTAAGCCAGAAATCCGACCCGGTTCCCTGTAAATGCACAGCACAATGATAGTCACTGAGCTGGTAACGGACATGAAGCACTAGGCAAATATCCAAGAGCAGCTCTCGCACGACCCACTGCATGTATGCACCTTGTTGGTCAACAAGGCAGACCGAATCACCTGTGGATGTAAAAGGAGACACCAATAAACATCGATAGACATACAAAAGATATTCGGGAGACATGTAATTTGCCGAAAAGGTGAATAGTTGAAATGAATATCACAGGAGAAAACATATTTCCCACCAACTTTTACAGATGCACCATAGAAAGCATTCTTTCTGGTTGTATCACAGCTTGGTATGGGCTCCTGCTCTGCCCAAGACCACAAGGAACTACAAAAGGTCACGAATGTAGCCCAATCCATCACACAAACCAGCCTCCCATCCATTGACTCTGTCTACACTTCCCGCTGCCTCGGCAAAGCAACCAGCATAATTAAGGACCCCACACACCCCCAGATATTCTCTCCTCTACCTTCTTCCGTTGGGAAAAGGTACAAGAGTCTGAGGTCACGTACCAACTGGCTCAAGAACAGCTTCTTCCCTGCTGCCATGAGACCTTTGAATGGAAATACCTCATATTAAGTTAATTTTTCTCTATTTCCCTAGTTGTGACTGTAATGCTATATTCTTCACTTTCTCCATTTCTTCTCTATGAACGGTATGCTCTGTATAGCGTGCAAGAAACAATACCTTTCATGATATACTAATACACGTGACAAAAATAAATCAAATCGGATTAAATCAAAGTCATTCCACACACCTGGCTCATTTGTATCTGTGCTGATCAACAAAGAACCAGCCAGGAATAATTCCGCTTTCACACTTCTTGTTCCATAGCCCTGTAAGTGACAGACTTCAACCCACTATTGAAGTATTTTTTGAAATGCAGTGAAGGTTTTTGCATCTACAACAAGTTGGGATAGAATGTATTGAAGGCTCGAAGGAACAGTGCTTCATGCTGCTGCCTCACAGCGCCAGGGGCCCGGGTTCAATTCTGGCCTTGGGTCACTGTCTGTGTGGCATTTGCACATTCTCCCCATTTCTGCGTGGGTTTCCTCTGGATGCTCTGGTTTCCTCCCACAGACCAAAGATGTGCAGGTTAGGTGGGTTGGCCAGGCTAAATTGTCCCTTAGTGTCACAAGGTGTGTAGGTTAGGGGAGAAATGTGTGGGGTTACGGGAATAGGGCAGGGAAGAGGACATGGGTAAGATATTCTGTCAGAGAATTGGTGCAGACTTGATGGGCTGAATGGCCTCTTCTGCACTGTGGGAATTCTATGATTCCGAATGAACAGAAAGATATATTAATTGAGTGAAATGAAGGGGGGTGGGAGGCAACTTATCCATTTGTGGAAGCGATCAAAACCAGAGGTCACAAACATATGATAGATCTGGGGTGTAATTCGAAAGATCATCTTTATCCTATGAGTTGGGGGATGTTGGAATGGACTTGCTCCCAGAGGGACACGGGCTGGGAGTGTGGATGAATTCACAGGAAAGTTAGATGCACATACAATGGAGAAGGGACCAGTAAAGATGAGTACACGGGACTTAATAGGATTGAGGGTTATAGGTAGGCCTGGTGAGGCAGGATATGATCAGCACAACTTGTGGGCCGAAGGGCCTGTTTGTGCTGTAGTTTTTCTATGTTCTAAGAATACTGATAGGGTGAGATGAAGAATTGTGAGAGCGGTGAGAGTTTCTGTGGAACATAGAAACTGCCTTGGGCTGAATGGCCTCTTTCTGAGCCTTCATAAGAGTGGTGCAAGCTCCTAATTTAGGCTGCAGTGTGTTTTCCTTTATAACACTCCAAAATGTTGCCCCGGCAACCACATATGCAATGAAGAGGCCTAAACTAATCGATGCAAGCTAAGGAATCATGTCCTTTGGTTATTTTGAAAAGATAATCGTCCGACGTTAATAACTGTGTTATCTCTGGATATTCATTGTAAATTACCTCGCAAACGCTTTGGGAGTTCTTGCGTCAAATTTATCATTTCTTGGGTGAAACATTTCAATTGTCCATCTGCCTCATCCAGAGTACACAGCGGTCTATTTACATCCATCATTAAGCCTCTGCCACTTCTTCCGTGGTTGGTTGCATGGATAAGACATGCCTCAAGATTAAGGAACCGGCCTTAATATCCATCCTCCAAACATGCTGAAACCTTGCGAAAGAAAATACAAGTTAGGGATCAGCAAGGGGGAAGCTCATGAATTTTGTTTGGCTGCTTCTCGCAGAATAGGCTTTACTTTGATCTCCTCACTCCCAGTGAATTATTTCACACCGGAACAGACTAACTGATCTCATACAAAGGACGTCAGCCACTGACTCACCAAGTGGACGAGGGAACAGGCCTTAATGATATCCACAGGGGATTCGGTCCGCCTTGTTGTCCAACGAGGGGGTTACACGCGGTGGGTCGTGCGAGGGCTGCTCTTGGATGTTGCTTCGAGAGTTGCCTAGCGCTTCACGTCGTTGGTGTACGCTTAAACTGGACCATCTGACGGGCAACACGACAGCTCAGTGACTATCACTGTTTGCTCGGCAGATACATGGAAGTGAGTTGGATCTCTGACTTGGGTTGGTGTCTGTGGGAGTTTGCACATTCTCCCAATGTTTGCGTGGGTTTTCTCCGGGTGTTCCGGTTTCCTCCCACAACCCAAAATCATGCTTTTAGGCTGATTGGTGTCAACAAATTGTCCCTAAATTAGACTTCTCTCAATCTGGCGCACATATAATTCTCTAAGTTTGCATCCCTTTTTTGTGGAGTCCAAGAGGCGTAGATAAAAGTCAAAGGTAGAAGGAGGATTGGAATGAGGCACGCACTGAGTGTTAAAATGGCAGCGTGGGCTTGTAGGGCCAAAGGGCCTGTTTCCTCTGCTGTGTTGTTCTTTGTTCTTTTTTTGTTAACCTGTGGGTATCTTAAACTGCTTGGTGAGGGGTCATACCAGAGTCATGGTGGTTAACACTGCTGCCTCACAGTGTCAGGGACCCGGGTTCGATTCCCAGCTTGGGTCACTGTCTGCATGTTCACCCTGTGTCTGCACAGGTTTTCTCCGTGTGCTCTGGTTTCCTCCCAAAATCCGGAAGGTGTGCAGGTTAGGTATATTGGCCATGCTAAATTCTCCCTTAGTGTACCTGAACAAGCGCCGGAGTGTGGTGCCTAGGGGAATTTCACAATAACTTCATTGCAGCGTTAATGTAAGCCTTACTTGTGACTAATAATAAACTTTAACTTTAAAATATATTTCCATTGATATAGGAGTTCAAGTCTAGAGGGCCCTAAGTGTACAACAGTCCCAAATAAATCCACTGAGTAATTCTAGAAATACCCAGTGAGTGGTTGGATTGGAGCATGCTACAACAGGAAGTAGTTGAGTTGAAGCCATGGGTGGGTTCACAGTTAGATAAGCACATGATGATTTAGCATCTCACCTGAAAGACGACACCTCCAACAGTGCAGCACTCCCTCGGTACTCCGCTGGGAATACCAGCCAGAGGCTGTTCCCAAGGTGGGGTTTGATGCCACGGGAATTGCCCAAGGAGCCACAGCCAATGCTGAAGTATCCCGCACGGGAACAAAAGCAGCACTTAAAGTATGTGGAGCCCACGCCCCCGAACATGAGAAGAATATCTGGAAGCAGGTACAAAGCGGGCTGCAGTGCTCATATTCTTAATACCGATGTGCAGTCATGGCTTTCTGATGATCTCGTTATGCTGCGCGTTCGTTATTTATCATCGCCACACTGTCACTGCAGAGGGACCTGTGACCGGGTAAACAGAGGGATAGTGTTAGCAAGCACTGAGCTAGCAATCACCGCTGCATCGCAGATGTAATTGGAATTACTAAGCTGATGATTAATGGTTTTGGGTTGCAGCAGCATCTGTGACAATGTGCCGAATCTTCACAAAAAAATAAGACCCAATTAACAAGGACAGACAACCAATTAAGAGCTTTTGAGATTAGACGGATCACATCTAAAGTTGTTCATAACAGAGGTAGGGAAGGAACTGCAGGGCTTCCCCAGCTCGGATCGAATCAATCTGGACCTGTTAGTGTCAGAAAGGATCCAGGCACTAAAAAGGTTACCATCGCACACAGCAGAGGCACGCAGGTCAAAGCCTCCCTCTACATGGATAACATGACTGTCTTTTACTCAGACCTATCTTCCGTTTGCAAGCTCCTGCAAGTGTGTGAGCGGTTCAAGATGGCCTCGGGAGTCAAAGTCAGCCAGATCAAGAGCGAAGTTATGTTCTTCAGGAACTGGGCTGATCAATTCTTTGTCCCCTTTACCATCAGGGCAGACTATCTTAAGGTGCTGGGGATATGGTTTGGAGCAGTGGGGGCATGCACCAAAAACTGGGAAGAGTGCATTGTCAAACTAAGGCAGAAACTGGGCTTGCAAGAGCAACGCTTCCTCTCGGTCACTGGAAAAAACTTGGTTATGCAGGTCCCAGGAACTGTCCGTTTGTGACACAGATCTGGTCTATCCCTAAATCCTGCACAGCAGCAGTCACCCAGCCACCTTCAAATTTATCTGGAAATCTAAGATGGATTGTATCCAGAGGGAAGCGATGCATAAATCTCTGGAGAATGAAGGGAAAAGCATTCCCAATGCCGTCTTCATCCTGGTGGCCATCTTTGTCTGCGGCTACATCAGGTTGTGTGCACATCCTCAGTACACTGGCAAAAGGTAGTGGCAAGGTCACTACCTTTTGAGGTTCTACTTGTCCCAAGTGTTAGGGAGGATGGGCTGGGCCACACTGCCGTGGAATGCTCCAAGCAGTTGGACCGTACTGCAGCATCTATTCTTCGAGGAGAAATTCTTCCAGAAACACATCTTTGACCACATGTCAATCGAACAGTGGTCAACGTGTAATGTCCTCGAAGCCTTGAGGGAAAAGGAGATGGTGGGTCCTGTCAGGATGGTTCCCTGAGCGGACTGTCAGCATCATCTGGCAGAGCGCCTCATCACTAGAACTTACAAACAAGCACCAAGACCTGGCTTGGCTGGTGGTGAGAAGGGCACTCCCCATCAGATCCTTCATGCATGCCCGAAGTCTCAACACCACTGCACGCTGCCTTTGAAGTGGTTACGGGAGTGATGAGACAGTCACACACCTCCTTGTGGAATGTGCCTTTGCAAAGATGGTCTGCAGCGAAATGCAGCAGTATTTGTTGAGGTTCATCCCAAGCAGCTCCACGATGCAAGACTCTGTGCTCTCTGGAATATTTCTAGGGACAGGGCTTTCTGCTCTACAGGCTGTTTCCACGGACACATACCAAGACAAATATCAACTACTGCTGGAAGGTAATCAACTCGGTGAAGGGCACTCTTTGGTTGGCCGAAAACCTGCTGCTTTTCCACTGCAAAGATTTGCCCTTGACTGAGTGTCGAGACTGACGCATTCCAAGGTCCAGGACTACGTGCTGAGGGACGCTGTCAAGCTCGGGGCAGCCACTGCAAAGGCACAAGAGGGAAAAGGCCACCGTTTAACGCTTTTCGACCAAGGCAGAACAAGTGTAAAAAAACTCTCAGACTGCGGAACTGTGTGCAACTCTGTAAAAACAGCACACAGTGAAATGTGAAGAATGTACGCAGTTGTTCCAAGACATTACAGGCATCACAGTTCCATTTTTCAGAGTACTGTAAAATATTGAAGTTGTAAAATATGACTGTTCTTGCACTATCTGTAATGATTGAAAATGGTTCATTTCAGAATATTTATGAACAAAGTATATTTTTTTAAATAAAAAAAAAGCGAGATTTCTCAGCTCCTTGGCGAGGATTGAGTGTCATTTTGGCATTCTGCACTTGGTTGAAGTCACGAGGTTTCACTGAGGTTTTATTTGAAGCAATTTTTTTAACGCGGAGACTGGGCCTTTTGGCTAATGAGATCAAGCCTTGGAGGAGGTGCAATGCCTGCTTTAGTCAACTTGGATCACGGTGATCAAACCCAGGACAGGAAGCAGTGAGCCTGTCTTGTTAGCTCGGATCTGGAATGTCTCACTCGCTGAGGCTTTGAATTGGACTTGGATTGGATTGAATGGGATATAAACAAAAAAAAGTGTGATTTCGATTCCTTGCCTGCTACTGAAGGGAGGCTCCCGCTCCTGCTTCTTGGAGTGAGAACGTATGCTGCTCCAGTCTAAATGTAGCTATCACTGTTCCCTCCCAGTGATAGCGTTTATTTCCCACTCTCTCCAGGGTTTGCTTTCCATGAGGGGTAGCTCAGATGAAAACCTCATGTCTAAAAGCCAGCATTCTGCCTGTCAACCATAGCATCAGACTTCTCCAGCTGCGCTAATCTAAAAACCGGAAATCCCTGCCCAACCATCAATGGCTTTTCATACTATCCGCAACCCGACCGCTAAAATTCCTGTGGCAGGCAGGATGGGAGAACTCCATCCATGTTTCTTCCCAAAACATGCTGACTCGATAAAGAATAGGAGGTCTGCCAGCCTCTTGAGGAAGAGGCGATGGTCTATTGTTATTATTGCTAGACTATTAATCCATAAGCTTAGGGGTGACACAGTGTTTAACACCGCTGTCTCACACACCTCCAGGGATCCAGATTCGATTCTCGGGTCACTGTCTGTGTGGAGTTTGCACATTCTCCCCATGTCTACGTGGGTTTCCTCTGGGTGCTCCCATTTCCTCCCGTAGTCCAAAGATGTGCGGGTTAGATGTATTGGCCATGCTAAATTGCCCCTTAGTGTCCTGGCAGGTTAGTGGGGTAAATATGTGAGATCATGGGGATAGGGCATAGATGGGATTGTTGTCAGTGTAGATTTGATGGGCCAAATGGCCTCCTTCTATACCATAGGATTTCTATGATTCTATGGGGACTTGGATTCGAATCCTGTCACAGCAGGTGGTGAAATTTGAATTCCATAAAAATATCTGGAATTAAGAATGTACTGATGATAATGAAGCTATTGCCAATTATTGGAAAAACCTATCTGATCATTAATTAGGATGACACGGTAGCACAGTGGTTAGCGATGCTGTCTCACAGCGCCAGGGACCCGGGTTCAATTCCCTGCTTGGTTCATTGTCTGGGCAGAGTCTACACATTCTCCCCATGTCTGTGTGGGTTTCCTCGGGGTGTTCTGATTTCCTCCAACCTTCTGAAAGACGCACTTGTTTGGTGTGTTGTCCCAAACAGGTGCCAGATTGTGATGAGTAGGAGAATTTCACAGTAACTTCATTGTAATGTATTATCTGTGAGTAATAAATAAACTTTAATTTTAACTAATGTCCTTTAGGGAAGGAAATCTGCCGTCCTTACCTGTTCTGGCCTACACGTGACCCCAAGCCACAGCAATATGGTTCACTCTTAACTGCCCTCCAAGGACTGTTAAGGATGGGCAATAAATGCTGGCCATCAGTGACACCCATGTCCCATGAATGAATAATAAAAGCCTTTCCTATCATTCCATGAAGTCATTGCTGGTTTATGAACTAACTCCATATTTTTGCCATATCTCCTTTAAGATCTTCCATTAACAAAACCCCATCAGTCTCAGTTTTGGAATGAGAAATTGAACGAACATCAGCTGCCCTTTGCGGCGGAGAATTCCAAATCCCTCCCATTCTTTACGTGTAGAAATGTTTCCTAACTTCACTCCGAACAGGCCTGCCACTTTCAGGTGATGTCTCAGGCCCCAGCCTTCTCAAACAGTGAAAATAGTTTCCCTCTATTCATTCTCCTTAATAACTGGAAAGGTTGTATCAAATTAACCTTCAACCTTTTAAATTACAGCAAATGCAATGCTAATCTGTGTAATCCTCTCTCATTATTTAGTGCTGTGAGTCCAGGTATCATTCTGGATCATAGAATCCCTACAGTGCAGAAGGAGGTCATTTAACTCATCGAGTCTGCACTGGCAACAATCCCAACCGCACCCTATCCTCACACATTTATCCTGCTAACCCCCCTAGACACTATGGAACAATTTAGCATGGCCAATGCACCCAACCCATACATCATTAGAGTGTGGGAGGACACCAAAACACGTGGAGGAAACCCACGCAGACATGGGGAGAATGTATAGACTCCACACAGACAGTGACCTGAGGCCGGAATTGAACCCACGTTCCTGGCACTGTGAGGCAGCAGTGCCAACCACTGTGCCACTGTGCCACCCATTTCCGCCAGTGGGATTTTCCATTCCTGTTGCAATCAATGAACATTTGATTGGCTCGCTCTATCCTTTATGCGACGGGGCTGTAAAATGCAGCTCGCTGTGTAAACTCTTCCTTTGATTGAAGCTTCCTCGCACCAACTCCTATTCAAACATATTGGTCTGCATTCTCCGACTATTCATGCCCTGCTATCAGTGAGGGTGGAGAATTTGGCATTCAGACAAGTCTCTGCTCACTGCAATGGGAGGGGAGAATCTGGTCTGCAGGAGAGGTTGGAGAATCTGGCCTATTGTGTCCTTAGAGACCTCAAATACTGCGGTGTTCTCTCAAGCTTCTCTTCTTCCTCCAATCTGCAAGCTATAATTAATTAGATTGGTGTTGACGGACCACCGCTCTTTAACCTCATCCTCTCTTCCTCCTTCAAAGCTGCACTGAGGGAAAACGGAGGCATCATCCTCAGATGAAAGTTCTGTCTCGCCCGCAAATGCAACGTTAGCATTCATGCTAAGATACAAGAGCAAGGATGTATTTCTGAGGCTGTATAAAGTTTTGGTCAGACCCCATTTGAAGTATTGTGAGCAATTTTGGGCCCCATATCTAAGGAAGGATGTGCTGGCCTTTGAAAGAGTCCAGAAGAGATTCACAAGCATGATCTCTGGAATGAAGAGTTTGTCGTGCGAGGAACGGTTGAGAACTCTAGGTCTGTACTCGTTGAATTTAGAAGGATGAGGGGGGATTTTAGTGAAACTTACAGGGTACTATGAGGCCTGGGTAGAGGATGTTTCCACTAGTAGGAAAAACTAGAACCTGAGGGCACAACCTCAGGCTAAAGGGACGATCCTTTAAAACAGAGATGAGGAGGAATTTCTTCAGCCAGAGAGTGGTGAATCTGTGGACCTCTTTGTCGCAGAAGGCTGTGGAGGCCGGGTCATTGAGTGTCTTTAAAACAGAGATGGATAGGTTCTTGATTAATAAGGGGATCAGAGGTTATGGGGAAAAGGCAGGAGAATGAGAATGAGAAAAATATCAGCCATGATTGAATGGCAGAGCAGACTCGATGGGCTGAGTGGCCTAATTCTGCTCCGATGTCTTACGTCTGCCCTCTCAGCTGGGCACAAACACCCCACAGCTGAAATACAGAAGTATAATTGAGCCCTCTCAGTACCCCAGTACTTGATCTGATTATTAATTGTGGGATCTCACTGTGCACTAAGTGGCTGCCTCTGTTATAAGAGTGTCTGGCAACATGGTGGCACACTGGTCAGCACTGCTGTTCCACACTGCCAGGCACACGGGTTCGATTCCTGGCTCGGCTCACTGTCTGTATGGACACTGCACATTCTCCCCGTGTCTGCATGGGTTTCCTCTGGCTGCCCCTCCCCCACTCCAAAGATGTGCAGGTTAGGTGAATCGGTCATTGTAAATTACCCCTCAATGTCTCAAGCTGTATCGCTGTATCGATTATGGGGATTAACAGGGTACATATATGAGGGTACAGGGATAGGACCTGGATAAGATGCTCTGTTAGAGAGTCAGCACAGGCTCGATGGACCGAATGGCCACTTCCTGCCCTATAGGGGTTCTATGACTCTACACTTCAAAAGCTACTCATTGGCTATGAGGCCCTGTTCAGATGTCCTAAGCATGTAAAAGTGCTATATAAATGCAAAATGTTTCCTGCAGTGACATGTGGGTGGCAATGATGGCACAGTGGTTAGCATTGCTGCCTCACAGCACCAGGGTCCCTGGTCCAATTCCACACAGTGTTTGTGTGGGTTTCCTCCATGTGTTACGGTTTCCTCCCACACTCCAAAGATGTGCGAGTTAGTGGATTAGTCACGTTATATTGTCCCTGATTGTCAGAGGGACTAGCTAGGGTAAATGTATGGGGATAGGACCTAGGTGAGATTGTGGTCAGTGTAGACTTGATGGGCTAAATGGCCTCTTTCTGCATTGTAGGGATTCTATGGAGATTATAGCATTTTCGTGGTAGGTTATGTAAAAATACACATCAGTAAGGTCTTACTGCATTTATCTATCAATCTGGCTGACACAGTTCTCTAGTTGTGTGGCATTCTGTTTCTTAAATGATTCCAGGGATCTTTCATCTGATCCTCTGCTGGAGATTAATTCCACATCTTAATCATCCTCTGTGAACTTTGCTGCTCACAGTAAGAAGTCTCACAACACCAGGTTAAAGGTTTATAAAGCTGTTGGACTTTAACCTGGTGTTGTGAGACTTCTTGCTGTGTTTACCCCAGTCCAATGCCAGCATCTCCACATCATAACTAGGTTGCTATCAGAATAAAATTTACCATTTCCTGTTTCGAAGCTGTGCTCTCTCTCCTTCTGGCTTTGCGGTTTAAAGTTATTTTATATTTATATAATCTCATAAAACTTATAAAGATAAGCTTTATCTTATCCAAACATGTCTTCTACATCACTGTTAGTCTCCTCCTCCAATGTCCATACATTTAAGGTTTTTTTAGTTCATTTATTAGCATCACAAGTAGGCTTACATTAACACTGCAATGAAGTTACTGTGAAAATCCCCTAGTCGCCACACTCCGGCACCTGTTTGGGTGCGCAGAGGGAGAATTGAGCACGGCCAGTGCACCTCACCAGCAATTCTTTCCAACTGTGGGTGGAAACCGGAGCACCTCCAGGGACGTGTGTTGACTCGACACAAACAGTGATCGAAGCCAGGAATTGAACCCTGGACCCTGGTGCTGTGAGGTGGCACTGTTAACCACTGTGCCACTGTGCCAGCCCTTCTGCAACGCCTCCTTAACCTCAGTCATAGAAGTGTAGCAAATGGCCATTCAGCCCTTCGAGTCTGCATTCAGCATGATCACGGCTGACCATTCACTTCCAGTATCTCACTCTCGCTTTCTTACAAAACCCCCTGAATCCTGTAGCATTGCAGTACTAGAACTAGGAGTTTAAAAATAAGGGATCTTTTATTTAAGAGGGAGATGAGCAGTATCAGAGGGTTGCAAATCTGTGGAATTTTCTTTCCCAGAGAGCAGAGAAGGGTCATTGAATTTATTCAAAACACTTTAAAGTTTATTTATTAGTCACAGGTAGACTTATATTAACACTGCAATCAAATTACTGTGAAAATCTCCTAGTCACCACACTCTGGCACCTGTTCAAGTTCATTGAGGGAGAATTTAACATGGTCAATGCAGCTAACCAACATGTCTTTCTATCTGTGGGAGGAGACCAGAGCAAAGAACATAGAACAAGACAGCACAAACAGGCCCTTTGGCCCACGAATTGCGCCGATCACATCTACCAATCCACAGACTTATCTCTAACCCCTTATCCCATTCGTTTCCATATACTCATCCAGAAGTCTTTTAAAAGACCCCAGCGAGTTTGCCTCAACAACCTCCGACGGCAGCCGATTCCATTCACTCACCACCCTCTGAGTGAAAAACTTACCCCTAACATCCCCTCTGTACTTGCTTTCCTGAACCTTAAATCTGTGTCCTCTCGTAGTGACCATTTCAGCTCAGGGAAATAGTTTCTGAGAGTCCACCCTATCTATTCCTCTCAACATTTTATAAACATCTATCAGGTCGCCTCTCAACCTACGTCTCTCCAGTGGGAAGAGTCCCAGCCCCCTCAACCTATCTTCATAAGGCCTGCCTCCCAATCCAGGCAGCATCCTTGTAAATCTCCTCTGAACCCTTTCAATAGCCTCTACATCCTTCCTATGGTGAGGCGACCAGAACTGCGCACAATACTCCAACTGGAATCTGACAAGGGTCTTATAGAGCTGCATCTGGAGGAAACCCACACAGACACGGGGAGAACATGAAAATACCACAGGGACAGTGACCCCAGCTGGGAATCGAACCTGGGTCCCTGGAGCTATGTGGTGGCAATGTTAATCACTGTGCCACCCCAGAAAGATAAATTCTTGACTAACAATGAAGTCAAATGTTATCGGGGTTAGACAGAGTGTGGGGTTGAGATTATAATCAGAGCAGCCAGGATCTTATTCAATATCAGAATGGGCTTGAGAGGCTGAATGGCATCCTCCTGCCCCTCATGAGTAAGTTTGTTTGTATGTTTCAGGTCGACGATAGTTCACTGAAACAGTTTCAACAGGCACGGTAAAGGCTCCTGACCTGAAAGTTAATTCTGGTTGGGATTTTCCTGCCTCGCTCATCCCAGAACCAGAAAATCCTGCTTGAGATCAATGAATCTTTCTATGATCCACCCCTCACCCACTCTGATTCCCCTGATAGGTGGGGTGGGAAAATTTACCCTTCTGTTTCTCCCTCTGCAGATGCTTCCAGACCTTCTGAGTTTATCCAGTATGTTTGTTTTTTTTTCAGCTGTGTAGCTTCCACAGCATTTTCCTTTTGTGTTAGCCCAGTTCAGTTGGGCTGAATGGCCTGCTTCTGTGTTGTAAACTCTAGGTGATATAAGTGGTGATGTAAATTAGGTTAACAGCCCATGACCACGAAGATTGGTGCAAGAACTGGTGAAGGTTCTAGTTCCTGATTGCTGTCCATTTACCTTAGCAGCCAAGTGTTGGCGTCGGGCAAGGTTAGGACTGAGACTAAGCTGTGAGACCCAATGGCTTACGATTACTCACCACTACTCACCAACTCTTTGCCCAGTCTATAATCAACATTTGTGTTTATGCAGGTTGGAATTTGTGACATTACAAATCAGACTTCCCCTAATCCAGAACTAGGGATCACAGTCTAGGAATAAGGGATGAACCATTCAGGATTGAGATGAGAAAGAACTTCTTCACCCAGAGAGTTGTGAACCAGTACAATTCTCTACCACAGAAAGCCGTTGGGGCCAGTTCGTTCGATATGTTCAAGAGGAGTTGGACTTGGCCCTTGTGGCTAGAGGGATCAAGGGGTGTGGAAACAAAGTGCAAAACGTCCTCCTAGCATCCACTCTGTCCGGACCCCGCAGGATCTTTGGTTCAATAAGATCACCCCTCAATTCTAGATTCTAATCTGTCCATTCTTTCCTCCTAGGATAACTGTATTCACAGGAGTTAGTCCAGTGAACCTTCTCTGAACTGTTCCTATTTATATCCTTTCTTAAATAAGGAGACCATTACCATACAGATGGAGCCTCACCCATGCCCTGTACAACTGTAGCAAATCTAAATTCCCTTCAGTTTCGATGAAGGGTCATTGACATTGGCACACATGATATTCAAGGCTATGGGCCAAGTGCTGGCAAGTGGGATTAGGTGGGCTGATCAAGACCTTTCATGCATTGGTGAGGATTTGATGGGTTGAAGGGCCTCTTCTGCACTTTGATACTCTGTGACCTGAAAGTTAACTCTATCTCCCTCCCATAAATGCTGTCTGACACATTGAGGTTTTCCAGATTTCTTGTTATGTTTATGCCCCATCTGAACCTTCTCCCACACCCAGCCCACATTTCCTTCAATTACTTTCTTCCCAATTTACCTCTAATTTGTTGATGGGATGCGGATATTGCTGGCTGGACCGAGATTTATTATTCTTTATTGCTGTGGCCCTGGAGCCACATGTAGGCCAGACCAGGTAAGGACAGCAGATTTCCTTCCCTAAAGGGCATAAGTAACCAGTACTTTTTTTTTACAACAATCAACAATGGTTTCATGATCATCATTAGACTTTTAATTCCACATTTTTATTGAATTCAAATTCTACCACCTTCCGTGGTGGGATTTGAACCTGGGTCCCCAGATAATTACCCTGGGTGTCTGGATTACCAGTCCCCAGACAATGCTGCTATGCCACTGTCTGTACTTACTTAACTTCCATCCCCAGTTTAATTTTCTGTCTGAAGGAATGAACCTTTATAAATCATGGATTTGGTCTGAGTTGGAATGAATTGTATTCAATTTTGGGCAGCAGGAGGAGAAGTCAAGGCCTTGGTAAGGTGCAGGAAGCTGAGAATGGGTATCAGGGATGAGCAGGGAAGAGGCTGCTCTTGAGTCAGTTGGCATGTGACCTCAGATCTTTGTATCTTTTTCCTGAGAGGAGAAGGTGGAAGAGAGAATGTCTGGGATGTGTGGGGTGCTTAATTATGTTGGCTACTTTACCGAGGCAGTGGTAAGTGTAGACAGAGTCAATGTGGAGGGAAACTGGAGAAGCTGGGCTTGTTCTCTGTTCAGCAGAGAAGTTAAAAGCTGTCATGCAATTGTTTAAAACGTGAATATTTTCTTGATGTAATTAAGGCAAAACTGCTTCTAAGAGGTTTGGTAACCAAGATGATTGGTAAGAGGGCTAGGAGCGGGGAAGGAGGAGATTATTTTATTTATTATCTGAAGGCAGATTTAGTACTCTTCAAAAAGGAACTGGATTTTTTTTATTGTTCATAAGATCTGGCTGGGGCAGAATTTATTGACGACCCCTAATTGCCCTTGAAGGGGCAGATACGAGTCAACCACATTGCCGTGGCTCTGGAGTCACATGTGGGCCAGACTGGATAAGGACAGTAGATTTCCTTCCCTAATAGGAACCAGGTGGGTATTTATTTGATTTGATTTGCTTTGACTTATTATTGTCATGCATATTAACATAACATGAAAAGTATTATTTCTAATATGGTATACAAACAAAACATACCATTCATAGAGAAGGAAAGGAGAGAGTGCAGAATGTAGTGTTACATCGTAACTAGGGTGGAGAGAAAGATCAACTTAACACAAAGTAAGTCCATTCAAAAGTCTGACAGCAGCAGGGAAGAAACTGTTCTCAAGTCGGTTGGTATGTGACCTCAGACTTTTATATCTTTTTCCCGATGGAAGAAGATGAAAGAAGGAAAGTTCGGGATGCATGGGGTCCTTAATTATGCTGGCTGCTTTGTCAAGACAGCTGGAAGTATAGATAGAATCAATGTGGTTTGTGTGATGGATTGGGCTAAATTCACGACCTTTTGTAGTTTCTTGTGATCTTGGGCAGAGCAGGAGCCCATCCCAAGCTGTGATACAACTAGAAAGACTGCTTTCTATGGTGCGTCTGTAAAAGTTGATGAGAGTCATAGCTAACATGCCAAATTTTACAGCAAGTGATAATGGTTCCATGGTCGTTGACAGATTCTTAATTCCAGGTATTTGTTGAATTCAAGTTCTGCTGTGGTGGGATTTGAACCTGGGTTCCCAGCTGATTGGCTGGACGACTCGTCGTGCAATAAGACCACTAGGCCATCGCTTCCCCCTATACGACAGTGTATGACTGCAACTCTCTGCAGTGGCATCTCTGTTTCTGAAAAGGCAAGGTGGGTGCCGACATGACAACTGGAGAGAGAAGTTTTAAAAAGTGTTTGCTTTGATTTTCCAACATGGCTACATGAAGAGAGAGATTGGGAAAGAAAAAGGCCCCATCTGCAACTGATCATTTCAATCAACCCCCATTCAGCCTGGAGTTATTAGCATTTTGGTCTTGTAATCCAGACAAGGAAGCGCAGAGCTGTGAATAACTTGTGTTTATGTCAGAACCTTCACGATCGCTGGAACCAATTTGTAAATCAGCGCTGAATTGGTGCTAAAATTAAATTAAACACACTACAATGAGTTGAGCTACAGAAAAGATGTTTTTTTGCCTTGCATTTCATTTATTTTTATTTTTTCGTGTTGTGGCTAAGACCAGCATTTATTGCTCATCTCTAAATTCCCTTGAGAAGGTAGTGGTCCATCTTGAATCGCTGTAGATTATGTTGTGCTGTTGGCGAGGGAGTTTCATGATTTTGACCCCTTACCACTGAAGGAACAGCCAATGCATTTCCAAGTCAGGATGGTACATGACTTGCAGGGGAGTCTTTGGGTGGTGGTGTAGATGCTGTGTACTGTGGATAAAGTACACGTGATGGGTCGTGAGAGGGCTGCTCTTGGATTTTTCAAGAGTATCCTAGTGCTTCACATCGTCAGTGTACGCTTGATCTGGACCAGTTGATGGGCAACACGACAGCTCAGTGACTATCGCTGTGCTGTGCAGATACATGGATTTGGGCCTGTGTCTGTGGGAGTTTGAGCATTCTCCCCGTGCTTGCGTGGGTTTTCTCCGGGTGCTCTGGTTTCCTCCCACATTCCAAAGATGTGCTTTTAGGCTGATTGGGAGAACAAATTCTCCCTAAATTGTCTCGCTAATTTGGTTCTAATGCAGATTTCTATAAACATAGACATGGGTGGAAGAGGGAACATCGAGGTGGTGGTGCGGGGTTGTCGGGCCGAAGGGCCTGTTTGCTGTGCTGTATTGTTCTTTGTTCTTTGTGTTCTTCTCCAGGGAAAATGGCCAGTTTTTTTTTCCCCAGATCTTATCATGTTCTGTCACAAAAACCAGATGGATGGGTTTCACGCTGTAACGGGGGCTCAACACGCTGGCAAAGCTCTGTTGCACCGTGATCAGGGCACCCTGTTTAAAGGACCTGCAGACTGTGGGAACAGGCTCAAGATCCCACTCGCCATCCCACCATATTAACTTAATCCTTTTCTTTAACATTGGAAAGAAGGATAAAAGCTGTTTGACTGTGTAGATTTGATTTGATTTATTATTATCACATGTATACAATGAAGCGTAATGTTTTTTGGGAGCTATATAGACAAAGCATATCATACATAGAGAAAGAAAGGAGAGGGTGCAGGATTTAGTGTTACACTCATAGCTAGGTTGTTGAGAAAGATCAACTTAATGTGAGGTAGGTCCATTCGAAAGTCTGACAGCAGCAGGGAAGAAGCTGTTTTTGAGTTGGTTGGTACGTGAACTCAGATTTTTGTATCTTTTTCCCAATTGAAGAAGGTGGAAGAGAGAATGCCTGGTGTACCTAATTATGCTGGCTGTTTTTCCAAGGCAGTGGGAAGTATAGGCAGAATCAATGGATGGGAGGCTGGTTTGCATGATGGATTGGGTTATATTCACAACTTTGTGTTTGTGTAAAGGACCAGGCTTCGTTCATGACCTTTTGTAGGGTAGTTTGAGGCCAGAGGTGCGTATTCATTCAGTGCTGGCACCCCTTGGGCTAACACTGCCAACTTTGCCCACACTCTGAACCCACCTCACTGCAACTAACCCTGTTTCTGACCATTTCCTGCATTAGAGTCTTAGGGCAAATTTTCCCATTCGACCACAAGAATCATAGCGGACAAGGGGCAGACCATGGAAAGGTCTGTTAACCTCGGAAGGGATCTTCTAATTTTGGTAGGATGGAGCAGCCAGAAACTCCCGCCCATGCAGACATGGGGAGAATTATGATCATTGAACTATTTTGGCGATGCTGGTTGAAGGACACAGAGGCACAGTAGCTAGCACTGCTGCCTCACAGTGCCCGGGACCTGGGTTCGATTCCCTGCTTAGGTGACTGTCTGTGTGGAGCCTGCACATTCTCCCTGTGTCTGCATGGGTTTCCTTCGGGTGCTCCAGTTTCCTCCCACAGCCCAAAGATGGGCACGTTAGGTGCATTGGCCATGCTGAAAATTGCCCCTTGGTGTCAGGGGGATTAAGAACAAAAGAACGTAAGAAATAGGAGCAGGAGTAGGCCATCCAGCCCCTCGAGCCTGCCCCGCCATTCAATAAGATCATGGCTGATCTGTAGTGGTTCAGTACAACTTTCCTGCTTTCTGCCCATAATCCTTAATTCTCTTGTCAATCAAAGACCTATCCACTCTTGACTTGAATATATTCAGCGAGGAAGCCTCCACCACCTCATCAGGCAGAGGATTCTAAAGATTCACCATCCTCTGCGTGAAGAAACTCCTCCGCAACTCCAATCTGAATCATTCCCCCCAATCTTGACGCTGTGCCCTCTAGTCCTGCTACCTTTGTTAAGCAGGAAGAGTCTCTCGACCTCTACCCTATCCATCCCCTTCATTATCTTATACGTCCCTATACGATCCCCTCTTAGCCTTCTAAACTCCAAAGAGGACGAACCTAGCCTATTTAGTGTCTCCTCATAATCCAACGCCCTCATCTCCAGTATCAGCCTAGTGAACCTTCTCTGCACCCCCTCCAAGGCCAATATATCCTTCCTCGATTAGCAGGATAAATATGTCGGAATTATGGGGATAGGGTCTGGGTGGGATTGTTGTCGGTGCAGACTCAATGGGCTTTCTTCTGCACTGCAGGGATTCTAAGATTCTCTGGATTAACTCTCTTTCCCTCTCCACAGGTGCTGTCTGAGTTACTGAATGTTTGCACATTTTCTGATTTTGTGCCTCCGATCACCACTGAATAAGTTGTCATGATAAGGGCAGTGAGGCACAAAATCAATAAAGACATGCGTGATTACAGGGTCATTCCACTCCAGATAACGATTGGTATTGTGCAGCGCAGGGGAGATATGAAAAGGGAAAATGAGCAGAATACATATCCGCTCCATTAGTACTGAGAAAGAAAAGGCAGATTAATGAGTGAGAAGATTGTAGATTGTGTGCCAGGGGCAGGA
Organism: Sphyrna mokarran; assembly: GCA_024679065.1. Taxonomy (NCBI): domain Eukaryota; kingdom Metazoa; phylum Chordata; class Chondrichthyes; order Carcharhiniformes; family Carcharhinidae; genus Sphyrna; species Sphyrna mokarran. The sequence goes on along the minus strand of JAGIQG010000003.1, from coordinate 133,465,024 downwards.
AATCTTCCTCATCCGAAAAAATCAGGCAATGGGAGAACTCAGGCACTACAGATCCATACCATTCTATCAGTATGTACACGGAGCCCCCGCGGGGAGTGTGCCAGTGTTTACAGGGGGGTCCCCGTGGAGTGTGTCAGTATTTACAGGGGGATCCCCGGGGAGTGTGTCAGTATTTACAGGGGGATCCCCGGGGAGTGTGTCAGTATTTACAGGGGGGTCCCCGGGGAGTGTGTCAGTATTTACAGGGGGGTCCCCGGGGAGTGTGTCAGTATTTACAGGGGGTCCCCGGGGAGTGTGTCAGTATTTACAGGGGTCCCCGGGGAGTGTGTCAGTATTTACAGGGGCGGTCCCCGGGGAGTGTGTCTGTATTTACAGGGGGTCCCCGGGGAGTGTGTCAGTAGTTACAGGGTGTCCCCGGGGAGTGTGTCAGTATTTACAGGGACCCCCCCAGGAAGTCTGTCAGTATTCACTGTGGGGAATCCCTGCAAATACAGACTATTTGTGACTTTGCCTTCAGCTACATGGACCATAAGATTTGACATTTCCTCCCTAAATCCCTTCATCATCTTTTAAACAGCTGCTACTTTCAGGAAGTTTCTGGTCGCCTACCTTAATGGCTCCTTGTTTTGTTTGATGTCAATATTTTTGTCTCACTGGACACTGGTGAGTTGATGTGGGATGTTTCAGTAAATGTAGTTCATAAATGCTGCCATTCATGGAAAGTTTCTGATGCAGTGGCAGCATCTCTCCCTCTGGGTCAGGAAGTACTGGTGGTAGTTACTTTGGAACGGAACATGGCACAGTGGTTAGCACTGCTACCTCATAGCACCAGGGACAGAGATTCAACTCCCAGCTTGTGTCACTGTCTGTGTGGAGTTTGCACATTCTCCCCATGTCTGTATGGGTTTCCTCTGGCTTCCTCCCACAGTCCAAAAGACGTGCTGGTTAGATGCATTGGCCATGCTAAATTCTCTCTGTGTACCCAAACAGGCGCTGATGTGTGGCGACGAAGGGATTTTCATTGCAGTGTTAAAATAAGCCTTCTTGTAACGCTAATAAATAAACTTACGACTTACTTATTGTCATTGTTGATCTGATGGGCCAAAGAGCCTTTTCTGTGCTGTGTGACTGTGGGTTCGAGTCCCATCCCAGAACTTGATGGCCAAGGAAGATGCATTCACAATGCGGCCAAACAGGTTGAGTGTCAACCTGCAGAATCTTTCCACACATGCCAGTGGCTGGTGGTAAGGGCAGGAGAGATCCCCCGTCAGGTATGCTTGATCTGGAGTGGTGTCCCTCCAGGTATGAACCCCTGGTGACAGACTAGCAACCTATTTCTGGAATTACTAGCTATGGAAACAGACAAAACTTTGCCTCAGTGCCTACACTGGATGCGGGAAGAGAATTGGATTTGGGATAATTGCTAATCATTGCTGCCGGAACCAGAATTCAGCCTGGGATTTTTTGATTGCTCTGACTTTAGATGTTTTATTCTGAATTCCACATGGGATTTAATGGGATTGAGAGTTATAGATAGGCCTGGTAGGTATGGATATGATCGGCACAACTTGTGGGCCAAAGGGCCTGTTTGTGCTGTAGTGTTCTTTTTTTTTGTCTGTTTTAGCAATTCTGAGAAATGGAGAAGGATACATGCTCCCTTTTACACCAAATAGTTTATTGCCTGCAGCTGAACAAACTCCCCTCATTCACTGTACAAATTATCTCAGTCACTTCAAACACTTGAAGCTAATCGAATATACAGAGTGCAGAGCTATTTACTCTGAAGGAATTTTACAGGAAAATTATCTGTTTTTAATGGGGGTGGGTCAAGCTATGTAAACTTCTCCTTGTGATCGATGATGATACAGGTGAAATCAATTGATGGTGCCTTTGTCTGATTCTCTTCCCCAAAGCTGACGTGAGTTTGTGCAGCTCAATCCAGCAAGATGTTTGCATAATATTGGCAAGGGGTCCCCTCTCTCTGTCACTCGATGTTGGTTCTGCGGATTTGAGGAAGGAAAAAAACTCACTGTAGGGAAGAGTGGAAGTATTCAAGCTTGGAATTCTTGGGAGAAAGGTTTGACTAATCTATCTTTGTGCTTGTCTCATTTATTAGCGTTCTTTTAAGTTAAAATTCTGGAACTCCCTCTCTAACAGCCTGGTACGGGAGGATATTTGCTGTGAGGAGAAATTGAATAAACTGGGATTGTTCTCCCTGGAACAACAGAGGCTTTAGAAGTTCATAAAATTATGAGGGGTATAAATAGAACGAACAGTTGGAAGCTTTTTCCCAGTGTGGGAATAACAATTAATAGGGGGCACAAGTTCAAGGTAAGTGGGGAAAAGGGTTTAGTGGAGATAAAGAGCAAAGAACAAAGAATAACACAGCACAGGAAACAGGCCCTTCAGCCTGCGCCGCCATTTTAATGTTCCCACTTCCACCCATCACCCTTGTCTATGTTCACAGATGTGTGGGGGAAGTTATTTACACAGAGATTGGTGGGGGCTTACTACCCCACCAAAGTGACGTGGTTGAGGCAGATACGTTAGCGACATTTAAGACTTATCTGGATAAACACATGAAGAGATGGGAATAGAGGGATACAGATGGCTGGTCTCAATCAGACAACATGGTCAGTGCAGGCTTGGTAGACCGAAGGGCCTGTTCCTGTGCTGTACTGTTCTTCGTTATTTGTGGCATTGTAGGTGTACCTTCATCTACAGGGATTGCAGCTTTTGAAGAACGAAGATGTGGACAATCACCAGGCAGGAGTGTTCTCTTCCTGTCAGGGAATACTCCAGCAGTCAAGGGAATTTGGCCTCTGATCTTTGGGTAAGCATTCTCCAAGGTGACCTTCATGACACATGACAATGCAGAATTGCTAAGCAGAAACTGATAGCCAAGTTCCGCACACATAAGGATGGTCTCAACTGGGATCTTGGATTCATGTCACACTATCTGTATCCCCCCACAGGTTTAGAAAATCTCACTAAAATCTCATTCCAGCCACTATCGTGGCTGGAGACAGTACACATCTCTTTAACCTGTGCTTAACCCTCTCTCCACTCACATTGTCTGTTTCTTTAAAGACTCACATTCCAAACATTATCTTGTAAATACATGCTCTGTTTGTCCACAGAGTTCCCACTCACCTGAAGAAGGAGCAGTGTTCCAAAAGCTTGTTACCATTGGACTTTAACCTGTCATTGTGAGATATCTTATTGTGTCCATCCCAGTCCAACCCCAGCATCTCGACATTATAGTTGTGATGGATTTGGAATTCCAGAAAACATTTGGCAAGGTGCATGTCAAAAGTTGCTAGACAAGAGCTACTGGTGTAACATATTAGCTTGGGCAGAGGATTGGTTATCTAACCAGTTGGGGTGGCATGGCAGTACAGTGGTTAGCACTGCTGCCTCGCAGCCTCAGGGACACAAGTTCGACTCCCAGCAAGGGTCACTGTCTGTGTGGAGTTTGCACATTCTCCCCGTGTCTGTATGGGTTTCCTCTGGATGCTCCGGCTTTGTCCCACAGTTCGAAAGACACGCTGGTTAGATACATCGGCTGTGCTTAATTCTCCCTCAGTGTACCCGACCAGGGTATTGCAGAAATCTGGGTACAGAGGGATCTGGGTGTCCTAGTACATGAATCTCAAACAGTTAACCAGGTGCAGCAAGTGATTGGGAAGGCAAATGGAAAGATGTTGGTTACGGGTGTGGTTCTGGAGGACTGGAGGATAGCGAATGTGGTCCCATTGTTTAAGAAGGGGAAGAGAGACCTTCCAGGGAATTATAGGCCAGTGAGTCTTACTTCTGTTGTGGGCAAGGTATTGGAGAGAATTATTAGGGATAGGATTTATAGTTATTTAGAGAGAAATGAATTGATTGGGGATAGTCAGCATGGTTTCGTGAAGGGTAGGTCATGCCTTACTAACCTCATTGAGTTTTTTGAGAAAGTGACCAAAGAGGTGGATGGGGGTAAGGCGGTTGATGTAGTATATATGGACTTTAGTAAGGCGTTTGATAAGGTGGCCCATGGAAGACTTCTGCAGAAAATGCAGATGTGTGGGATAGAGGGTGATTTAGCTAATTGGGTTAGGAATTGGCTGGCAGATAGAAGACAGAGGGTGGTGGTTGATGGGAGATATTCATCGTGGAGTTCGGTGACAAGTGGTGTACCTCAGGGGTCTGTTTTGGGGCCCCTGCTGTTTGTAATTTTTATAAATGATCTGGATGAGGGTATTGAAGGATGGATTAGTAAATTTGCAGATGACACTAAAGTCGGTGGAGTGGTAGATAGTGAAGAGGGGTGTTATAGTTTACAGAGTGACTTGGACAAGTTGCAGAGCTGGGCCGAGAGGTGGCAAATGGAGTTTAATGTGGAAAAGTGTGAGGTAATGCACTTTGGCAGGAACAATAAATGTGTAGAGTATAGGGCTAATGGTAGGGCTCTTAATAGTGTTGAGGAACAGAAGGATCTTGGTGTATGTGTCAATAGATCCCTGAAAGTAGGCAGTCAAGTGGATAAAGTTGTTAAGAAGGCATATGGAGTCTTAGCTTTTATTGGTAGGGGGATTGAATTTAGGAGCCGCAGCATCATGTTGCAACTGTACAAAACTCTAGTGCGGCCGCACTTGGAGTATTGTGTGCAGTTCTGGTCCCCACATTATAAGAAAGATGTGGAGGCATTGGAGAGGGTACAGAGGAGGTTTACCAGGATGTTGCCTGGTATGGAGGGCAGGTCCTATGAAGAGAGGTTGAAGGATTTGAGGTTGTTTTCGTTAGAAAGGAGGCGGCTAAGAGGGGATCTTATTGAAGCATATAAGATGATTAGAGGTTTAGATAGGGTGGACAGTGATAGCCTTTTTCCTAGGATGGAGAAAGCTAGCACGAGGGGACACAGCTTTAAATTAAGGGGTATGAGTTATAGGACGGATATCAGAGGTAGGTTCTTTACTCAAAGAGTGATTAGGGAGTGGAATGCCCTGCCTGCAGCTGTTGTAGATGCGCCAAGTTTGGTGGCGTTTAAGAGGTTAATTGATAAGTATATGGAAGAGAAGGGAATGGTTTAGTTTGGAGGGGCATTGCTTTTTATTTTGGTCGGCACAACATCGAGGGCCGAAGGGCCTGTTCTGTGCTGTAATGTTCTATGTTGTTTATTGCAAAGGGAATGGAGTACAAAAGTAGGATTGTTTTACGACAGTTGCTTGGGGCATCGTTGAGATCGCAGTTGACATGCTGTGTACATTCCTTGTCTCCTCACTTAAGGAATGAACTATTTGCATTGTAGGCTGTTCACACAAGGTTCAGTAGGAGCAGAAAATACCAATTTGAACTGCTTGGCAAAAGAAGCAACAGCAACGTGAAGAAATGGATTTCATGCAATGAATGTTATAGGAAGTGCAGCCCGAGAGTGCAGCAGAGGCAGATTCAATGCTTTCCAATGCAAACTGGATTGTTTTTTGGAGAGAAAAGATTTTCAGGGATACAGGGAAAAGGTGGGCAAGTGGCACCGGATGAGTTGTCCTTGCAGAGACCTAGCACAGACACAATGGGCTGAATGGCCTTCTTCTTTAGTGGTATCTGTGTTATGATTTTACGCTCTGCCCATTTGTGGCATTGCTGTGTGTGGGAGTTTGCAATGCACAATTTTGTTGCAGTCTTACAGAATCATAGAATCTTTACAGTGCAGAAGGAAGCCACTCAGTTCGTTGAGTCTGCACTGACTCTCTGACAGAGTATCTTTCCCAAGCCCTTTCCCCCACCCTGTCCCCATAATCCCACATATTTACCACAGCTAATCCATCTAACCTGCACATCTTGGGAAAATAAGGGGCAATTTATCATGGCCAATTCACCTAACAGGCACATCTCTTGGAGTGTGAGAAGGAAACCCATGTCAACACGGGGAGAACGTACAGATTCCACACAGGCAGTGACCTGAGGGCTGGAATTGAACCCGGGTGCCTGGGTTAAGAGGGAGCAGTGCTAACCACTTGCCCCACCGTGTCGCTCCCTTGACAATCTTCCCTACATTAAAACAGTGGCCACAATTAAAAGTTGTAGGTTGATTGGGGCCTGACGGGTGCTATTAAAAGGCAAAGTTGAAAACCTGCCTTTGCAATGCTTCACAGTTTCAGACATTTTATCACCACTTTAGGCTAAGTACAAAATTAAACATCACAAATCAACAGACACATATTTACACCATTAACTCAACTGGTTGTTCAGGGATTAGCAAGGACAGTTGCAGTTACTTTAAATAAACCACTACGAGCACAAGATGACTGATCAGCAAATGAATACATTTTATTGACATTTTCATTTACTGTGCGGTCTGCTTTCAAAAACAAGCACATTTAATTTCTCATAACTCTTAGTAACAGATAATAATTGAAGTGTTGAATCACAGAATTGTTACAGTGCGAAAGAGGCTATTTGGCTCATCATGTCTGCACTGGCTCTCCAAACAAGCATCGCGGCTTAGAGCTATTCCCCTGCCTTTTCCCCGTACCCCTGTACATTGTTGCTACTCATGGTGGTACAGTGGTTAGCACTGCTGCCTTACAGTGGCAGGGATCTGGGTTTGTATCCCAGCCTCATCTGTGTGAAGTTTGCGCATTTCTCCCCCGTGTCTGTGTGGGTTTCCTCCCCACAGTCCAAAGATGTGCAGGTTAGGTGGATTGGCCAGGCTAAATTGCCCCTTCATTTTCCAAGATGTCTAGGTAAGATGGATTAGGCATGGTGAATTGTGGGGTTATGGGGATAGGGCTGGGGAGTCAGTGCAGACTCAATGGGCCGAATGGCCACTTTCTGCACTGTAGGGATTCGATGACTCCATTCAAGTAAATATCTCATGCCCTCTTGAATGCCTCAATTGATCCTGTCTGTGCCACTCTTTCAGGTAGTGCATTCCAGACATGAGCAACGTTAAGAAAGAAATCTTTTTGACAATCCCAGTAACTGTTCATTTATCTAGCACCATTCACAACATCAGGGAATGTCAAAATGTTTTGCAGCCAATGGTGTGCTTGGGCGCTACAAGGAGAATACAGCCAGTTTGTGCACAGCAAGCTCCCACAAACAGTAATGACAAGATAATTAATTTTATTTGCTGTTGGTTGAGGCATGAATATTGTGGGGGCGGTGGGCGGGGGGGGAGTAAACCAGAGAGAACTTCCCTCTTCTTGAAGATATCGCTATGGGATCTGCCAGACTGCGCCAGGCACTTGGCTTAAAGTCTCAGTTTCAACATACAATTTCCAGTTATTTTAGAGTCTTATAAACTGCAAATCAGTGATTTCTGTCGCAAATATTTTTTTAACGGCGTACAGTATGTACGTTAGCTAATGTAGAGGGAGAGACAAAAATACAACGTAAGACACAATCGCCAAGCTTGGCGATTAGCATTGCCTAATTAGCAAACAGTGTGGCCAATCCCCAGCTCGCGGAGATAGGGAGGAAAATTGATTTTTTTTTATTTGAAAGCCTGTTGAATTTTTACTTTACACCTGGGTCAGCAAAGGATTACAGGTAAGCTGTAATAATCTCTGTTTGCTTTCTCCTGCTGCTGGGGCGTCATTACAAATCACGTCTGCTGAAGTCTTGTTAAGCCGCTAATCTTGACCTTTGGCTCCTTTGTTCAGGCAGTTTCCTGTCTTCTAAATTCACCTCATAATCATGAGCATTTGAGCTCAAGTCCCCATCAATCTCACTTCTAAACAGGACAAATTAAAACCTCTTCTGATATTTTCTTCCACGCTTGGGAGTCCAAGATTCATCTGCTAAGTGACAACTTATATACTTTAAAGTTTATTTATTAGTCACAAGTAAAGCTTACATTAACACTGCAATGTAGTTACTGTGAAATTCCCCTCGTCACCGCATTCCGGTGCCTGTTTGTTTCAATGCATCTAACTAGCATGCCTTTCAGACTGTGGGAGGAAACCGGAGCACCTGGAGGAAACCCATGCAGACACAGGGAGAATGTGCAAACTCCACACAGAGTGAACCAAACCAGGAATTGAACGCAGGCCCCTGGCGCTGTGAGGCAACAGTGCTAACCATTGTGCCATCCTGCCACCCCTTTACAGCACCTTTAATAAATGAAGATTCCCGAGACACTTCACAGAAGCGTTATAAAACAAAATCTGGAGCCGAGCCACTTAAGGGTGAGCAAAAACTCCTTTGAAGAAATAGGTTTCAAGGAGGAAATTGAGGGGGAGAAAGAGAGACAGAGAGAATGAGGGAATGAATTCCAGAACAGGCCAAGGAAATGCAAGGTGCTGCTACAAAAGTAGAGGAACTCCCACTTTGAAATAAGTGGATGTATTAGTGAGAGGGAACATGATTTCATGAAGGGGAAGTCATGTCTCACTAATATGATCAAGTTTTTCGAGGAAGTAATGAAGATGATTGATGAGTAAAGACCAGTGGATGTTGTCTACGTGGATTTCAGTAAGGCCTTTGACAAGGTCCCTCATGGCAGACTGGTGCAGAAGGTGAAGTTGCACGGGATCAGGGTTTAGTCAGCAAGGTGGATACAAAACTGATTCGGTCAAAGAAGACTGAGGGTAGCAGTGGAAGGGTGCATTTCTGAATGGAGGGCTGTGACAAGTAGTGTTCCTCAGGAATTGGTGATGGGACTTTTGCTGTTTGTAATGTATATGAATGATTTGGAGGGATATGTAACTGGATTGGTTAGTAAGTTTGCGGACAACACGAAGGTTGGCGGATTTGCAATTTAGCACGGCCAATCCACCTAACCTAACATCTTTGGACACTAAGGGACAATTTAGCACGGCCAATCCACCTAACCTGCACATCTTTGGACACTAAGGGACAACTTAGCACGGCCAATCCACCTAACCTACACATCTTTGGACATTAAGGGACAATTTAGCACGGCCAATCCACCTAACCTGCACATCTTTGGACACTAAGGGACAATTTAGCACGGCCAATCCACCTAACCTGCACATCTTTGGACACTAAGGGACAACTTTAGCACGGCCAATCCACCTAACCTACACATCTTTGGACATTAAGGGACAATTTAGCACGGCCAATCCACCTAACCTGCACATCTTTGGACACTAAGGGACAATTTAGCACGGCCAATCCACCTAACCTGCACATCTTTGGACACTAAGGGACAATTTAGCACGGCCAATCCACCTAACCTAACATCTTTGGACACTAAGGGACAATTTAGCACGGCCAATCCACCTAACCTGCACATCTTTGGACACTAAGGGACAATTTAGCACGGCCAATCCACCTAACCTGCACATCTTTGGACACTAAGGGACAACTTAGCACGGCCAATCCACCTAACCTGCACATCTTTGGACACTAAGGGACAATTTAGCACGGCCAATCCACCTAACCTGCACATCTTTGGACACTAAGGGACAATTTAGCACGGCCAATCCACCTAACCTGCACATCTTTGGACACTAAGGGACAATTTAGCACGGCCAATCCACCTAACCTGCACATCTTTGGACATGAAGGGACAATTTAGCATGGCCAATCCACCTAACCTAACATCTTTGGATGTTATTTTAGCACGGCCAATCCACTGAACTTGCATGTCTTTGGACACTAAGAGGCAATTTAGCATGGCCAATGCACCAAAACTAGACATCTTTGGACAATAAGGGACAACTTATCATGGCCAAACCATCTAATATGTGCATCTTTGGATTTCTTTGAAGGTCTTCTGCCATTTAATCAAATTATGCTGATCTGTACTTTGAATCCTCCCTTCACCCCTTGACATGACATATGTGTGTTTATTTTTTTGAAGGGACAGCATTCCAGATTTCCATTGTCCTTTCTGTGAGGAAATGCTTCCTGGTGTCACCCCTAACACGGACCTGGCTCTCATTTTAATGCTGTGTGACTTTGTTTCTGAGCCTCGGCCTGATCAAAGCAAATAGCTCCTTTCAGTTTCCTCTGATCATCCCCAACACCTCAATTAGAGTCACCGTTAATCATCTTCCAAACCTCAGCCTGTGACAAAGCTGCTCAAACAATCGGATTATTCTGTCACTGTTAATGGGGCCTTGTCCCCTACCCTTCTTCCTATAAAGCAGAGCAAAGCCATTCCAGTGAGCACAATGACTTCTCAGCTTGTGAGATGATGGTGTTGTTGCCTTGCCTGTTCTCCTCTGGCCTGCGGGGTGGATCAGAATTTAACAGGCTCAGCACGTCACTATATTATTTCAGATTTATCAATATTGTATCCCACTTACTATTTGTGAACCAGTCGCTAAGTTGCAGTAAATTCCCTCCACAATGTTTAGCCTGTCCAGCAAATCCATCGATTCTGCATACAATATCCTTGCTAATAATTACAGTGAATGGAGCTGGACGTGCTGTCGTGGAGATGCAACAGCAGAGGATATCAAGCTCACCCTGATCTCCAGTGACTGGTTTTTTTAAATAGCTTCTTGCACAGACTGAGGGAGACTGGACACCAAACTCCAGAACAGGATCTGCTTTACCCATGAGAGGACCATTTGTTCCATGCCTCCCTCCTGCTCTCTGTAACCTCCTCCAGCCCAAGAGATGTGTTGATTAAGTGCATTGACCATGCTAAATTCTCCCTCAGTGCCCCCGAACTAGGCACCCGAGTGTGGTGACTCGGGGATTTTCACAGTAGCAGTGTTAATGTAAGCCTACTTGTGACTAATAAATAAACTTTCAGATTACAGCCTTCCGAGATCTTTGCATTCCTCCAGTTTTCAACTTCCATGCAATCACCTGGATTCCATCAATGCTAGCCATCCCATAGAATCCCTACAGTGCAGGAGGATGCCATTCGGCCCATTGAATCTACCCCAGATGTCTGAACAAGCCCAGCCCTCCACCCCTCTAATCAATTCACATAACCCTGCGCATTTAACATTGCCAATTCACCTAACCTGCACATCTTTGGACCGTGGAGGAAACCAGAGTACCCAAAGGAAACCCACACAGACACAGGGGGAATGTGCAAACTCTAACACAGACAGTTATTCAAGCTGGGAATCAAACTTGGGTCCCTGGCACTGTGAGGCAGCAATGCTAACCATTGTGTCTTCACTGGACCATAAGTTTCGGAATTCCCTTTCTGAATCAATCTGCCTCTCTCTCTCACTTTCATTCTCTTTTTCTCACCTTCTTTCTCACTCTCTCTCACCCTTTCTCTCTCCCTCTCTTTCATTCAAGAACCTCCTTAAAATCATAACTACTTACAACACATCTTGGCTACAAATCCAGTATCTTCACTTGCAGCTGGGTGTACAATGCAGTTTGACTGTTCTTCTGTACAGGGCCTTGTGTTTCACCTCTCTCTGGGTGAGATACACACCAGTTTGCTGAGATTTACAGGTATCTATCAGAGAATCAGTATGGTGCAGAAAGAGGCCATTTGACCCATTGTGCCTGTGCTGGTTCTCCAAATCAGCATCATGACTTTATGCCATTCTCCTGCTTTTTCCCTGTATCCCTGATTGTTTCTACTCAAATAATGCCCTCCTGAATGTCTGGATTGGACCTGCCTCCACCACACTCCCAGGCAGTGCATTTCAGACCTCAACAAATCATTGTCTCAACAAGTTTCTTTCTCCCTTCACATTTGCTTCTTTGGCAATCTGTGCGCTCTCATTCTCAATCCCTTTTAAGTGTGGGATTCTCCCTATCTATATATCCCTAGAGGTTCTCCCTATCTATTCCCTATCTACTCTGTCCAGCCCCCTCATGATTTTGAATATCTCTATCAAATCCTTTCTTAGCCTGCATCTCTCCAAGGGGAACAGTCCCCTCCTCTCTTTTTCATCTTTCATGTTCTGAGGATCACTGGCAAGGCCAACATTTATCTCAGGTGACCCTGGAGTAGGTGAGGCTCCTCCAATGGAGTGCACTGCTGGCCTGTTTCAGAGTCAACCGCATTGCTGTGGGTTTGGAGTCAGGCGCAGACCAGACTGGGTAAGGATGGTAGGTTTTCTCTGCTGAAGGTGAGGTTTTGTGACAATGAGGTTTTGTAATAATCTAGAAGTTTTGTATCAATTCTTACCAAGGCTAATGCTTTATTTCAGATTTATGAATTGATCCAATTTCAATTCATCTGCCTATCATGGTGGGAGGTGAATTCAAATCTCTTGATTATTAGACAGTGATGTACTGGTTCACTTTACACTATGTTAGGTAAAAGGTAAAGTCACCATAATCCTGGATGACCAGAGGCTGCTATCCCCTCTAAGGCTGATTGCTGGTGATTTAACCTAGGTCACTACATCTCAGGCAGGGGGCAAGCTTGAGGAAGCAGGACTTTCATGAAGAACCTCTATCAGAAGAGGAATTGAACTCATGTTGTTGCCATTTTTTTAAAAAAACATATCAGTGTCACAAGTAGGCTTATATTAACACTGCAAAGAAGTTACTGTGAAAAACCCCATAGTCACCGCACTCTGGCGCCTTTCAGCTACACTGAGGGAGAATTTAGCATGGCCAATGCACCTAACCAGCACATCCTTCAGACTGTGGGAAGAAACTGGAGCGCCCGAAGGAAACCCATGCAGATACGGGGAGAATGTGCAGACTCTGCACAGACAGTAACCCAAGCTAGAAATCAAACCTGGACAAATTTCCTTTCCTCATGGACGTTAGTGAACCAGGTGGGTTTTTCTATCAATGGTTTCATGGTCATCAGTAGATTCTTAATTCCAGATACTGTTAAATTGAATTCAAATTCCACTACCTGCCGTGGTGGGATTTGAACCTGGTTCCCCAGAACTTCAACTGAGTTTCTGGATTAATAGTCTGGTGATAATGTCACGAGGCCATCTCCTCCCCTAATATCCAGGGATATCCTGACGTCATGAATGGCGCTATATAAATGCAAATCTTCCCTTTACTGTGTAAATAAACGTGTGACACGGTGACAATGGTAAAAACAGGACACATTAATTCCGGAGGGCAAACTGTAAGTGGATTTTCCAAACACATACGGTTAAACTTTCCAGCTTCAGCGTACACCAGTGTTCTGAGATGTAAGTAGCTCAGAGCCATGCTGGATCTGTAATTATGAGAATGTCATAGATTATTCATAAGAATGATGATGTCTGAAATATTAATCATTTTCTTGTTAATTGGTTGTTTCCTTATTTGAAGCCAACCATCAGCACTGATCTGGGCAGCTTAACAGTAACTGTCTTAGTACAGAGGAGAGACCCAGCACACAGCCGGAGTTAAACTATTAAAGGCAGCAAAATTAAGAATGGCAAAATGAATACATGCACGCGAAACAACTAAACAGTTTGGGAAATCGGCTCGGAGTTTAGGAGCACAGCAACACATGGAGGCCATTCAGCCCCATGAGACTGTTCCACTATCTCACTGTTCCACTGTGGGGCAGCACAATGGTTAGCACCAGGGACGCAGGTTCGATTCCCAGCTTGGGTCACTGTCCGCGTAGAATCTGCAAGTTCTTCCCGCGTCTGCATGCTTTTCCTCCAGGTGCTCCAGTTTCCAGCCACAGTCCAAAAGACAGCACGGCAGCACAGTGGTTAGCTCTGCTGCTTCACAGCTCCAGGGTCCTGGGTTCGATTCCCGGCTCGGGTCATTGTCTGTGTGGAGTTTGCACATTCTCCTCGTGTTTGCATGGGTTTCCTCTGGATACTCTGGTTTTTTTCCCACAATCCAAAGATGTGGGGTTAGGTTGATTGGCCACGTTAAGAAATTGCCCCTTAATGTCCAGGGATGGATAGATTAGAGGGATTAGTGGGTAAATATGTAGGGATATGGGAAAGGGCCTGGGTGGGATTGTGTTCGGTGCAAACTCGATGGGCTGTCTTTCTGCTCTGTAGGGTTTTACGATATTCTATGACATGCTGGTTAGGTTCGTTGGCTAAATTCTCCCTCAGTGTACCCGAACAGGTGCCAGAGTGTAGTGACTAGGGGATTTTCACATTGCAGTGTTAATGTAGGCTTACTTGTGACTAATAAATAAACATTAACCATTCAATTCGATCATGGTTCATCTATATCTCAAATTTGTCGAGTCGACATTGTTCCTTATCAGTTATGTGTGTGGAGCCTGAGGAGATAGGAGAGACACTGAATGAGTATTTTTCGTCAGTATTCACGCAGGAGAAAGACAATGTTGTCGGGGAGAATACTGCGATACCAGGTTGTAGACTAGGCAGAATTGAGGTTCATAAGGAGGAGGTGTTAGCGAATCATGAGGGTATGAAAATTGATAAGTCCCCTGGGCCAGATGGGATTTACCCTAGGATTCTCTGGAAGGCTAGAGAGGAGATTGCAGAGTCTTTGGCTTTGATCTTCATGTCGTCATTGGCTACAGGTATAGTGCCGGAAGATTGGAGGATGGCAAATGTTGTCCCTTTGTTCAAAAAGGGGAGTAGGGTCTATCCTGGAAATTATAGACCGGTGAGCCTGACTTCTGTTGTGGGCAAAGTCTTGGATAGAATTATAAGGGATAGGATTTATAAGCATCTAGAGAGAAATGAATTGATTAGGGATAGTCAGCACGGTTTTGTGAAGGGTAGGTCGTGCCTCACAAACCTTATTGAGTTTTTTGAGGAGGTGACCAAAGAGGTAGATAAGGGTAAGGCAGTTGATGTAGTGTATATGGATTTTAGCAAAGCGTTTGATAAGGTTCCCCATGGTAGGCTACTGCAGAAAGTGCAGATGCATGGGATTGAAGGTGATTTAGCAGTTTGGATTAGGAATTGGCTAGCTGATAGAAGACAGAGGGTGGTGGTTGATGGGAAATATTCAACCTGGAGTGCAGTTACAAGTGGTGTACCTCAAGGATCTGTTTTGGGGCCACTGCTGTTTGTCATTTTTATAAATGACTAGATGAGGGTGTAGAGGGTTGGATTAGTAAATTTGCTGACGATACCAAAGTGGGGGGAGTTGTAGACAGCAAGGATGGATGTTACAGTTTGCAGAGAGACATAGATAGGTTGCAGAGCTGGGCCGTGAGGTGGCAAATGGAATTCAATACGGATAAGTGTGAGGTGATTCACTTTGGTAGGAATAACAGGCATATGAAATATAGGGCTAATGGAAGGACCCTTAATAGTGTTGTCGAGCAGAGGGATCTTGGGGTACAAGTACATAGCTC
This sequence comes from Sphyrna mokarran, assembly GCA_024679065.1. Taxonomy (NCBI): domain Eukaryota; kingdom Metazoa; phylum Chordata; class Chondrichthyes; order Carcharhiniformes; family Carcharhinidae; genus Sphyrna; species Sphyrna mokarran. The sequence continues at coordinate 133,449,885 of JAGIQG010000003.1, read as the reverse complement.
TTTGAAAGTTGGCACCCAGGTTGATAAAGTTGTTAAGAAGGCGTACGGTGTGTTAGCTTTTATTGGTAGAGGGATTGAATTTAGGAGCCGTGAGGTTATGTTACAACTGTACAAAACTCTGGTGCGGCCGCACTTGGAGTATTGCGTACAGTTCTGGTCGCCGCATTATAAGAAAGATGTGGAAGCATTGGAAAGGGTGCAGAGGAGGTTTACCAGGATGTTGCCTGGTATGGTGGGAAGGCCTTATGAGGAAAGGCTGAGGGACCTGAGGTTATTTTCATTAGAGAGAAGAAGGTTACGCGGTGACCTAATTGAGGCGTATAAGATGATCAAGGGATTGGATAGGGTGGATAGTGAGAGCCTTTTTCCTCGGATGGTGATGACCAACACGAGGGGACATAACTTTAAATTAAGAGGTGGTAGTTATAGGACGGATGTCAGAGGCAGGTTCTTTACACAGAGGGTGGTGAGGGCGTGGAATGCCCTGCCTGCAGCAGTTGTGGACTCGCCTACTTTGGGGGCATTCAAATGGTCGGTGGATAGGCATATGGATGATATTGGAATAGTTTAGGTTAGAGGGTCCACTGACCAGTGCAACATCGAGGGCCGAAGGGCCTGTACTGCGCTGTAATGTTCTATGTTCTATGTTAATCCCCAAACGTTACTAAATTTATCAATCTCAGCTTTTCAATTTTCCCCGAGCTCTGACAGATTTCTTGGGGGAGAGAGTTTTAGATTTTCACCACCCTTTGTGTGATTGAGTGCTTCCCAACGTCACCACTTAACTCTAATTTGGAGTCCATGGCTGTGATTCTCCCCCTTTGGAAGTCTCCTAGCACCCCCCTACTCCCACCCCCTCACCCCTCTTCCCTCCATCCCCACTCCCACCTCCCCCCCAGCTTTCCCCCTCTCCTCACCCCCATCCCCATTCCTATCCCTTCCTTTCCGACGTGAAAATACACCTTCACCGAGAGGCGAGAATGCGGAACTCGCTACACAGAGAGTGTTTAAGGCAAATAGGGTTGTGAACGAGGCCCAATCCATCACACAAACCTCCCACTGACTCTGTCTACACTTCCCACTGTCCCGGGAAAGCAGCTAGCATAACTAAGGATCCCCTGCAACCCGGGCAGTCTCTCTTCCACCTTCTTCCATCGGGAACTACAGACAAAACTTTGAGGCGACCTACCAACCGGCTCAAGAACAGCTTCTTCTCTGCTGCTGTCAGATTTTTCAATGGATCTACCTGATATTAAGTTGATCTTTTTCCACACCCTAGCTATGACTGTAATGTTACATTCTGCACTCTCTCCTTTCCTTCTCTGTGAACAGTATGCTCAGTATATAGCATGCAAGAAACCATACTTTTCATTGCATCCCAATACATGTGACAATAATAAACAGAATTAAATCAATGGTATTTTAAGAGGAAGCTAGATAAACAGTTGAGGGAGAAGGAAATCGGGGGTTACGATGTTGGAGCTAAACAAAGAAGGATAAGAGGCAGCTTGAATGCAGAATAAATGCTAACATGGGCTGGTTGGACTTAACATTCTTTTTCTATGCTTGTGTATCCCAAATAATCCCATATTTAGTGAATCTGCATTCTTCAAACATATTATAATCTTCATAAACTCTTTCTAACAGCTCCCAGTCAAATGAAAGTTGCTTTAAATATTAAGATTCTTTATTTTCTTCCCTTTTTATCATAACTTTAGATACAGAATTCACGAGTGCCAGATATGTGGGTGCTACCAGTTAGGAGCTTTGACCTGGGAATGTCTGATCGCTGAAAACTCTTCACTGGGAATAATTAACAGCAAGAATTGACGCTTGGGTTTCTAAAGATCCAGAAAGGCTGGCAACATTCAACAATTGCAGAAAAAAAGCCCGTGGGACATTGGAAAGGCAATTACTTTCTTTTCTGTTGTGTTTATTCGTTGTAAAAATGTCAGGGAAGGGGAATAAATCTGAACATGTTGGGTATTTGATTGGAAGTGGTTGTCCAAGATGTGGTGAGGTTAGGGCTAATTCGGGTGAGAGACTGACTGCAGAACCTCTGGGGACGCATCTAATCTGAGATGATCAGTCCTATTGCAGCGCTGTGTCCTATTCTAGACTCAGTAAGATTTGTAGCACAGGAAGAGGCCCTTTGGCTCAGCATGTCAGCGTTGGCCGTAAGACTTGTGCACTTTGGCATTCCAAGTGCTCATTGAGTTTCAGGCACCACAGTTCTGGAAGGATGTGAAGGTGCAGGAGAAGGTGCAGAAAAGATTCACAAGAATCTTGAGTGGCCTCATTACCGGAGGGATGTGGAAGCTATTGAGAGGGTGCAGAGGAGATTTACAAGGATGTGGCCTGGATTGGGCGGCATGCCTTATGAGGATAGGTTGAGGGAGCTCGGTCTTTTCTCCTTGTAGAGACGAAGGATGAGAAGTGACCTGATAGAAGTGTATAAAGTGTTGAGAGATATAGATCGGGTGGATTCTCAGAGGCTCTTTCCCAGGGCTGAAGTGGTTGATGCAAGAGGACACAAGTTTAAGGTGCTGGAGAGCAGGTACAGAGGAGATGTCAGGGGTAAGTTTTTCAATCAGAGAGTGGTAGGTAAGTGGACTCGGCTGCCGTCGGTGGTGGTGGAGGCAAATTCGATAGGGTCTTTTGGGAGACTTTTGGATGAGGACATGGGACTTAATGGGATTGAGGGTTACAGGTAATCTAGTAGGTAGTGATATGATCGGCCTCTCCTGCTTACTGGGTTTATTAATGGTTCTGCCTGTGAGTGTGAGAAAGGTAAGACCATAATAAGACCATAATAAGACCATAAGACATAGAAGTAGGATTAGGCCACTTGGCCTATCAAGTCTGTTCTGCCATTCAATAATGGCTATTTTTCTCATCCCCATTCTCCCATCTTTTTCCAATAATCCCTGATCTGCTTATTAATCAAGAACCTATCTATCTCTGTCTTTGAGTTATGGGGAGAGATTGGGCAAATTGGGACTGTTCTCCTTAGAAAGATGGAGGATTAGGAGAGATCTAATTGAGCTGTATAAGATTATGAAGGGTATAGATAGAGTATGATGCAGAGATGCCGGCGTTGGACTGGGGTAAACTCAGTAAGAGTCTGGCAACACCTATTTTAAATCCAACCGATTACTATCAAATAAATCGGTTGAATTTAAAATGGTGTTGCCAGACTCTTACTATAGATAGAGTAAACAGTGGTAATCTTTTCCTAGGTTGGATTACGAGGGGCCATGGGCTTAGGGTGAGGGAGGCAAGGTGTAATTTGGATGTTAGAGGGAGGTTTTTCACACAGAGGGTTGTAGGGGCCAAATAGAGTGGTGGAGGCAGACATGCTAGAGTTGCTTGAAGTTTACTTAGATCAGCACATGAGCAGACTAGAGATGGAGGGATACAGGAGACTGTTCTAAATAAGGATCAAGAGCCTTGGAACATTCCTGGGAATCAACTGATTCCTATGGATCTTTCAACATATTTTATGGCTCACTTCTGAGCTTCTGGGGATTCTGTGAATGTCTGTTTAAGTTGTCTCTGTTTATTGATGTTTTTTCTTTTAATCCACAGGGGATTCGGTCCGCCTTGTTGTCCAACAAGGGGCATACACGCGGTGGGTCGTGCGAGGGCTGCTCTTGCATGTTACTTCGAGAGTTGCCTAGTGCTTCACATCGTTGGTGTACGCTTAAACTGGACCAACTGATAGGCAACATGACAGCTCAGTGACTATCACATGGATTTAGGCCGGTGGCTGTGGGAATTTGCACATTCTCCCCGTGCTTGCATGGGTTTTCTCCAGGTGCACCGGTTTCCTCCCACATCCCAAAAATATGCTCTTTGGCTGATTGGTGTTAACAAGTTGTCTCTAAATTAGGCATCCCTCAATCTGGTTACGGTTCCTTTATTGTGGAGTCCAATAGGCGTAGACAAAGGTCATAGGTAGAAGAGGGCACTCACAATGTTAAAATGGCGGCGCGGGCTCATTGGGCTGAAGGGCCTGTTTCCCATGCTGTGTTATTCTTTGCTCTTTGTTTTATTTTAAAGACCCGGCCTCCACAGCCTTCTGCGGCAAAGGGTTCCACAGATTTACCACTCTCTGGCTGAAGAAATTCCTCCTCATCTCTGTTTTGAAGAATCATCTCTTTAAGCTGAAGTTGTGCCCTTTGGTTCTAGTTTTTATCATCAGTGGAAACTCATGTCCACTCTATTCAGGCCCCGCGGTGTCCTGTTAGTTCCCTCTCATCCTTCTAAACTCCACAGAGGACAGACCCAGAGTCCTCAACTGTTCCTCATTCCACAAGCTTTTCATTCCAGGGTTCATTCTTGGGAACCTCCTCTGGACCCTTTCCAAGACCAGCATATAAATCCTTAGATATGGAGCCCAGAACTGCTGATAATGCTCCAATTGGGGTCTGACCAGAGCTTATACAGCCTCAGAAGTCCATCCCTGCTCTTGTAATCTAGCCCTCTTGATATGAATGCTAACATCGCATTTGCCTTCCTAACTGCTGACTGCACCCGCACATTAACCTGAAAATCACCCTCCTAATGATAAATGTGTTTGTTTGCACTCACATGTGTATGTGACTATATATACATGTGCATGTGTGTATGAGTGCATAGAAGGTGTCTATATATGTTTACTTCTGTGTGCATGCATGTGAGTTTGAGCACATGTTGAAGGTACATGTGAATATTTATGTCTGTGTGTACATGTACATGCATTTGTATACATCTACATGTGCATGTGTGTATACATCTGTGCATATACATATGTGTGTGTACATATATATATGTGAATACTTGCGTGCACGTATATGTGTGTTTCTGTCATACTCATTCCTACCTCTTCCCTATATGTTAATTCATATTTATTCTATCAAAAAGCTCTCCATCTTTTGAACGCCTCAGTTAAATCTCCCATTAACCTTCCCCACACTGAGCAGAAAAGTAAATACTGAATGAAGCAAACTGAAAGCAATTAATAAACTGGATCCTGCTGATAGGCCCAGTACATAGCGACTGAAAGGGTGGCACAATTACCTCGCTGTGTTGCTCAGTGTTGTGTCCAATGTCCAATTATGGGCACTGGGGAATTGGAGAGTGTGATCACGAGGAGGTCAGGAGGCTGCAGTATAATCATTACCCTGTTCCTGAGGCTGCTTTGCTTGTACAGTGTTTGTTAAGTGGAGGATTATCTTCCTTTGCACTAAATGGAGCGATTATACGGCTAAATAATGGTCTGCACCAGAATAATGCAGTAATAATAACGTTGCTGTCTGTCGTGACCTTCTCCAGCGCGATGTATAGCAGTATTTAACTCAATAGTAGCTGAAGATCAAAGCCATTTCTGCTAAATGGTTCTGAGGAAGATGAGGGAATAATACTATTTTACATATGTGTGTATGCCTGTGTGTGCAAGTCCCCATATTTTACATTGCTGGAATCAGAAACCTTTAAGCAATTGCAAAGCTCCATCACTTGGAGCACTGATTGCAATCTGTTTATTCTGCACAAAAAACAGCTGAGGCCTTTTTCCTGTTACCTCTTTCTAATCTTCTCAAGCTCCAGTTTTGATTTTTATTCTCCCAAATGAGGGCATCACTGACTTGGGCAAGTATTCACACACACACACATATATATTTAAAGGTACATGCATCTATTTACACACATATATACACACATGCACGTGTAGATGTATACGTATGCATGCACATACACATGTGCACAGACATAAAAACTCATATGCATATTGCCCATTTGGGCTTGCCCTTGAGGAGGTGCTGGCGAGCTGCCTTCTGGAACCCCCACTGTAATTCCGTGTGGCTTGGGTACACCCACTGTGGAAACCCACCTGTGTGGAGTTTGTACTTTCTCCCCCTGTCTGTGTGGGTGTCCTCCCACAGTCTGAAAGACGTACTGGTTAGGTTGACTGGCCATGCTAAATTGACCCCAGTGGCGGGAGAGTTGACAGGGTAAATGCGTGATGTTACAGGAGTAGGGCCTGGGTGGGACTGTGGTAAATACAGACACAATAGGTTCAATGGCCTCCTTCTGCACATTTGGACTTTATGCTATTAGGGAGGGACTTCCAGGATTTTGACCCAGCGATAGTGAAGGAATAGCCAATATGTTTTCAAGTCAGGATGGTGAGTGGCTTGGAAAGAAACCTCCAGGTTCCCAGATACCTGTTGCCCTTGCCCTTTGAGATGGTTGAGATTGTGGGTCTGGAAGGTGTTATCGAAGGAGTCTTGGTGATTTGCTGCAGTGCATCTTGTAGGTTAGGGTGCATTGACCTGAACAGGCACCAGAGTGTGGTGACAAGGGGAATTTCACAGTAACTTCATTGCACTGTTAATGTAAGTCTTACTTATGACTAATAAATAAACCACTTTTAAATGGTACACATTGCTGCTACTGTGCGTCAGTGGTGGAGAGAGTGAATGTTTGTGGATAGGGTGCCTGCATTGTGCTGGATAGTGACAAACATATTCAATATTGTTGGAACTGCACCCTTCCAGGCAATTGGGGAGTATTCCATTACACTCCTGACTTAGAGATGTGGACAGGCTTTGGGGATCTTGGAGGTGAACTGTTCACTGATCCAATTCAGTTGCTAGATATTGATAGTGGAGAGGTTCAGTGATGATAATGCCATTGAATGTCAAGGGGTGATGGTTAGATTCTCTGTTGTTGGAGATGGGGCAGCCCAGTGGCACAGTGGTTGGCACTTCTGCTTCACAGTGCCAGAGACCCGGATTCGATTCCCAGCTTGGGTCACTGTCTGTGCAGAGTCTGCACATTTTCCCCGTGTCTGCGCGGGTTTCCTCTGGGTGCTCCGGTTTCCTCCTACTGTCCGAACGACACGCTAGTGTACTAGTCATGCCAAACTTATCCTAAGTGTATCCGAACAAGTGCCGGAGTGTGGCGACCAGGGGATTTTTGCAGTAATGGACTGCTTCAATATCTGAGGGGTTGTGAATGGTGCTGAACATTATGCAATCATCAGAGAACGTCCCCACTTTTGACCTTATGCGAGAAGGAAGGTTAATGATGGAGCAACGAAGCTTGGCCACTACTCTTCATTATAATTCAATCTTCTGATTCTTTTCTTTTGGCACTTTCCTACCACTCATTCCCATTTGACCTTAATCACTCCCTTGTGTACATGATCAAATTCATGCATGGTAAGGTCTGACTAGGACATCGTACAGCATCGATGATTTTTCCCCTGGATTTGAACTTTGTTATGGTTCAGGTTAGAAATTCCAAAGTGTTTTATGAAACCCACCCATCACCAGGACAGCATGTGATGTGTTAGTCCAGCGACTCTATAGAATAGCAGTTGTGGAAGTCACATGTGAAGTGAAGTGGGATCTGCATGTTCTCCCCATGTCTATATGGGTTTCCTCCAGGTGTTCCAGTTTCCTTCCACAGTCTGAAAGATGTGCTGATTAGGTGCATTGACAGGTGCCAGAGTGTGGTGACTTGGGGAATCTCACAGGAACTTCATTGCAGTGTTAATGTAAACCATACTTGTGACTAATAAATAAACTTGAACTTGCACAGCATCTCAAGATCTTCTTGAATTTGGCTAGGAAAAGCAAGAGATGTTTTGCTTCAGGTATGATTCAAATGAGCTTTTATCAAACAAAGTTTATTTAAGAATTTAGTTAACATGTATGGAAAGAAAATTAGTAACAGCTTTCTTCAATTATAAACAAAAACAAAACAATCATGATAATGTATAACCCTCAACAAATATAACTAAGATGCTTCAGTCAAACAAAACCTCTCATAGACAAAACCCATTAAATTCAACACAGTGCAGACTAACAATCAACTGATACTAGAACCGAGCCCTTTGGTAGGAGGATTGAAAACTCTCAGCTTTGTAAGTTCTGGCAGTTTTCTTGATACACCCAGAACACCAGGGAGAGACTCTGGTCAAGCCACCAATGGCAGATTCTCTGCTCCAAGAAGTCAATAAGCCTTGCTTTCAGCTAACTAGCAGAATTTCCAAAACCAGGGGGAGAGAGTGAGAGACAGAAAGGGAGAGAGAAAGGGAGAGAGACAGGGAGGGAGAAAGCGAGAGAGAAAGATACATTTCTTTCCAGCTTGCTGTCCCTTCTAAGACTAAAATCTGCATCTCAGAACTGAAAACAAAAGAGCTCCTGTCACCTGACCTGCCAACCAGTTTCCCTCCTAACAATGCAGGGTCATAAAACTGATCCCAAGAAGTACCCGAGGCCACTTTTTAAGCCACTTAGCGAACAACAAAAGGACTCCTTATAGATAGCTCTGCAGCTAAGGCTGTGAGAGCAGGATTTTTAAAAAGCTCTTAAGGGTGCAGACATGTCACAACTCTCCGAGCTTCTTGGCATTGTACTGACTCCATTGATTGTTAGCTCACATGAGTTACGAGGTATGAGGCAGATGTACCTTTAAGGGAGCACGTCAAAAACCATTGCCTATCATCACCGTCAGGACAGCATGTGATGTGTCAGTCCAGTGACTATAGAACAGCAGTTGTGGGAGTCACATGTGAAGTGGAGTTTGCACATTCTCTCCCGTGTCTGCGTGGATTTCCTCCAGGTGCTCCAGCTTCCTCCTGAAAGACATGCTGGTTGGGTGCATTGACAGATGCCGGAGTGTGATAACGTGGGGAATTTCACAGGAACTTCATTGCAGTGTTAATGTAAACCTTACTTGTGACTAATAAATAAACATGAACTTACACAGCATCTCAGTTAACATTATCTGTATATGATCTTATCATCTATTAAAGAACACACATTATTGTCTTGCCGATCCTTGTAGTACAATTGATACCAATAGAATCATGGAATTATACAGTGCAGAAGAGACCCTTTGATGTGTGAGAAACCCCACCCGGGGTGGGATTTTCCAGTCTCAACTGCCCTATAACTGGAAAATCCTCCCCGAGATCTAGGGATCTTTCTGAGGTCTGCCTCTCTAATTTCTATGGTGGGTGAGATGGTAAAACTCCACCCCTGACCTCCCACCTCATCCCATTTACTAGCACTCGGCCCACACGTTGTAGCGTGCCAAATACTCATCACATTTTAAAGGATGTGAGGCATCCCGCCTCCACTGCCCTCCCAGGCAGCACATACCAGACCCTCAGAATCCTCTGGGTAAAAATGATTCCCCCCCCCCTCATTTTGAACTTGTGACCCCTCATGACTGACCCTTCAAAGACGGGGAATAGCTGCTCCTTATCCACTCTAATGTCTCTCATAATCTCGAGCATCTCGACCAGTTCGCCCCTCAGTCTTCTCTGCTTCAACACAAACAAGCTAAGTTTATCCAATCTCTCTTCGTTCCATCCCAGGCAGCATCCTGGTGAATCTCCTCGTCGGTGCAGTCATATCAATCCGATAATGTGTTTATGTAATGTGATAAGTCTACATTGAATAGAAGAATGGAACAGCAAGGGAGGGCCAACCATTCCTCTCTTTGCCCCCTCACTTCTCCCCTGATCTCTTTTCAACTCCAGCCTTAATTTCTCAGCTCCTGTCACCACAAGACGCACTCACATGGTGTGCCTGTCAACGGTACTTGACGGGAGTTGTGACTGGCATTCCTCCACTCCTGGGTGCCAATTCCAACAGCGAAATGTGGCATCAAAGGCTTGGCATTGCTTCAAAGAGTTTCTGTACCCAGTGCTCAGCCTTTGATGTGATTGCACAGCTGGGGCTGGTGCGACTGACTGCTCCATTGGCTTTCAGAGTGGTGCAGAAATCAAAACTCTTTGATTCCCCTGTCTGCCATCTCGGCTCCTGGCCAACTCTTCGCCCATTATCCAACTTTGACCTCCTGACAATCCGTGATTTTCCCTCACTCTGCATTCAGCTACCGGCGCCTGTACCTTGGGAATTCCCTCACTCCACTTCTCTACCACGCTCCTGAAAACCTAGCTCTTTGACCCAGCTTTTAGTCACCTCATAGAATCCCTACAGTGCAGAAGGAGGCCAATCGGCCTTTTGAGTCTGTACTAGCAACAATCCAACCCAGGCTCTATCCCCATGCATTTACATTAGCTATGCCCCCCAGACACTAATGGGCAATTTTAGCATGACAAATCAACACAACCTATACGTTTTTGGACTGTGGAAGGAAACCGGAACACCAGGAGGAAACCCAGAAGACACAGGGAGAATGTGCAGTCCCTGCACAGATAGTGACCCAAGCCGGGAATAGAACCAGGGACCCCGATGCTGTGAGGCAGCAATGCTAACCACTGTGCCACCGTGCTGCCCTGTTCTAATACCTCTGCGTGTGGTTCACTTATTGAATATGCATTCCTGTAAAGAGCCTTGGGATGTTTCATTGAGATTGAGGTGGTCTCTAAATGCAAAGTTTTCACAGTAACTTGCTTGGTAATGTTTGAGGCTATTGGAAGGAATGAATGAACTGAGTCTTCTGAGACTGTGTGAAACTTCAACAAAATGGCTTCATTCAACATACATGAGGAAGAACAGAGCTTGTGGCTATAACTACAGCTTTCTTCCAGATATTAACTCTTATAGATTCTTATACCTCTTTCTTTACATTACAAAGTGTTACATTTACATCAGGTCATCATATTGTTACTTCGAATTGGTTACAGTTCTGTCTCTTTGATTACATTATATGGTTCCATTGTCTTGTGTGCTTTAGTTTTTAATCATTTTCTGGACATCTCCTGTGTACCTGTTTACAATATCAAAACGTTGTGCTTGTGAAACTGATTTCGATAGGGTGTTAATTGTTCCATCTCCTGGCTATTTGATTAAGTTTTCAGAAGCAAATTGGTTCCGCTAGACGTGCACCGTGGCAAGGTGGTTAGTACTGCTACCTCACAGCTCCAAGGACCTGGGTTCCATTCCTGGCTTGGGTCACAGTCTGTGCAGAGATTGTACGTTGTCTGCGTGGGTTTCCCCCCCCGGGTGTTCCGGTTTATTCCACAGTTTGAAAGACATGCTGGTTAGGCACATTGGCCATGCAAAGTTCTCCCTCGGGTGTACCCGAATAAGTGTCAGAGTGTGGCAAATAGGGGATTTTCACAGTAGCTTTATTGTAGTGTTAATGTAAGCCTACTTGTGACTAAAAAATAAATTTTAACTATTACTTGATAATTGATATCAATTCTCAACTGGTTGTTGTAACCTTGGAATAATACCACCTGGTGTGTGACTATTTTAGTGCTGTGTCTGAGATGTAGTTAGTATTTTATCCTGTCTGCCTGCAGTGAGTGTGGGTGCTACAGTGCCGTCTGTTTAATCCTTTTCATTCTCAAGTAATGAGTGGAGATATTTCTGAAATGAGGGACACGTTGCTGAAGCTTTACATTTTGCACTCATCAGGAAAAAGAAGAGAATGTCAAATTTCAAACCACTCAGGGTGTGCATGGGGCTGGCTTTCATTCCCACCCACTACTGGGTTCTGTTGCTGCTGGAATACTCTGATTGGCTGGCTGCTCTTTTGACGGTGGGTCTTCCCCCCTTGCAGAGGGGGGAGTGGTCTCACTCTTGGTCTGTTTAGCTCAACTGCAATGGGCTGTGGCTGTGCCTATTTGCTGGCTAATTCCTGCCAGATACATTGGCAAGAAATCCAACCCCGATTCAATACCCATCCTTTGAACAACATCATTGGGTCATTATCACATGGCTGTTTGTGACAGCTTGTTGTGCACCTATTCAATTCCTACATTACAACAGTGACTACACTTCACCAAGTCACTCATTGGCAGTCAAGGAATCATAGAATCCTGACAGAAGGAGGCCATTTGGTACCAATGCTTGACAGAGTGTGTTATCCAGGCCCGCTCCCCAACCTAACCCCATGCATCCGGGTTCCGGGTGCTCCGGTTTCCTCCCACACCCCAAAAAAGTGCCTTTAGGTGGATTGGTGTTAACAAATTATCCCTAAATTAGACCTCTCTCAATCTGGCACACATATAATTCTCTAAATTTGCACCCCTTTATTACAGAGTCCAGGAGGCGTAGGCAAAAGACATAGGTAGAAGGAGGATTGGAATGAGGTGCTCACTGAGAGTTAAAATGGCGGCGTGGGCTTGTTGGGACGAAGGGCCTGTTTCCTGTGCTGTGTTGTTCTTTGTTCTTTGAATCCACCTATGCTACGCTAAGGGACAATTTAGCTTGGCCGATGCATCTAACCCACACATCTTTGGAGTGTGTGAAACCCATGCAGACACAGGGAGAATGTGCAAACTCCACACAGTTACTCAAGACCAGAATTGAATACAGGTCCCTGGTGCTGTGAGGCAGCAATGTTAACCACTGTGCCATCATGCTGCCCTCAACATCCTGAGGTTGAGCGGGTAAATTCCAATTTTGGCAGCAAGGACTATTCCTGAGAATGAAGTGCCGATTTCTGTCATTCCAATTCTCTCATAATGTCACATAACATCACATCATTCGAAATAGGAGTGAGAGACACCTGCACCAGCCCCAGTCCCCACCATCCACCTCCCCCACCACCCCCCTCACCGAACTCCTCCGCCCTTCAATCAGATTGTGGTCTTAACGCCACTCTCCTGTCTACAACCACCACCCCTGTAACCCTCGACAATCAAATATCTGTCTAATCCAACTTGAATATGTTTTCTTTTGCATTGTAGGCAGCAGGTTAGGCAAGGACAGCAGATTTTCATTTTTGAAGGACAAACAACCATTGTTACCATTACTAAGACTGGCTGTACATTGTGGCGTTATTAATTGAACTAAAATTCCATCTGCGACGAGAGTAGGGTTTGAACCTGTGTCCTCCGAGCATAATTTGGATTTCCGCATTCATAGAATCCCTACAGTGAAAAAAGAGGCCATTTGGTCCATCGAGTCTGCACTGACCACAATCCACCCAGTCCCTATTCCCATAACTTCACATATTTACCCTGCTAATCCCCTTGACAGTGAGGTCGATTGAGTATGGCCAATCAATCTACGTCTTTGGACTGTGGGAGGAAACCAACACACCCGAAAGAAACCCATGCAAACACAAGGAGAATGTGCAAACTCCACACAGACAATCATCCGAGGCCAGAATTGAACCCAGGCGTTAAACACTGTGCCATCGTGCTACATTACTAATCCAGTGACATTACTGCAACAAGCCTTCAGAGGCAGAAGACCCTTCATCAAAATCTCTTTACTTCCAATTCCAACAGCGGTACACAAAGTGCCATTAGTCACCAGTCTATCTTCAGGAGTTCCAGAGGAATTGACGCTCTCGGTTAGATAAGAGGAAAAGACTCTGTGATTGGCCCATCAATTGACTCCCTAATCAGGGAGTTCATATTTCAATAGGCCTACCTCAATTGGCCTGATTGAATTCATTAAAATTACCACCACATTGCTACCTCCCTACGTCTGTTTAATCACCTCCCTGTCCGCTGGATTGCCAAACTCAAACAACCCTGCAAGAGTAGAAAACTCTCAAAATCGGAGATTTCAATCTCATTTTGTGATGAGCCACATTTTGAAACTGTACCATTGGATTCTGTCAATAGTTGTTCAGGCAGGTGAGATGGTGGGTGAGTGCGCCTTGGACAATCTACCATGCATCCCAGACATACTGTCTTTTCATTCAGGAGAAAGATACAAAAGTCTGAGGTCACCTACCAGCCGACTCAAGATCATCATCTTCCCTGCTGCCGTCAGACTTTTGAATGGGCCTACCTCGCACTAAATTGATCTTTCTCCACTTCCTAGCTATGATTGTAACACTATATTCTGCACTCTGTTCTTTTGTTCTCTATGAGTGGCATGCTTTGTCTATATAGTGTGCAAGAAACAATACTTTTCACTGTATGTTAATGAGCATGACATTTACAAATTGATGAAATAACAGGGCCTGTCGTATTGGGTTGTATCTGGTGAGAATTACTCTCCGCAATTAATGTTTTGACATTGATCAGAAGGGTGTAAAAATAATTCCTTTTGAGTGTGACTGCCACTTTAATGGAAATTTACAGCGAGAGAGTCAGTTCCAAGTGCCTCTTACTTGTTGTAACCATTATCCCTTTTGTGTCCCTAACAATGGTTTGTGTACTGGATTTCTACACAGAATGATGTTAGTGTTGATGTCTTCCTCTGCCGATTAGACTGATTAATATTCCTGGAAATGTACTCTGCGGTTCCGTCCCAGAGTCAGCTTGTTTTCAGGTTTCTCTGTCAGCTTTTTATCTCTGAGTTGGCGATCCGGCCTCTGCCCCATGACTCTCTTTAACAAATCTGTGAATCTCTCCGATTCTCTGCTATACAGATCAAGGCTGGGGTTGGTGCAGGTGTCCCACTGCCCGAGAAATCAAGCTGCTGTGAATAACTAGGCGAATTTAAAAGTAAAATAAGGTGAGGAAGTGTTTCAGCTCACTGTGTCGAGATCACCTCTGTGTAGACTAGATTCAAGCGTCTCGCTGCTGATTGATAATTGGCCTCAACTTCTTTTGTCTCTCTTTACTTGAGTCTGGCCTGCAGTGACCAGATGAATTGATGTGTGTGACACGCTGGTTAGCACAGCTGCCTCACAGCGCCAGAGACCCGAGTTCTATTCCCAGCTTGGGTCACTGTGGAGTCTAGATGTGGGAGATGCCAGTATTGGACTGGGGTAAATGCAGTAAGAAGTCTGACTACACCAGGTTTAAGTCCAGCCAATTTATTTGATAGTAAACTCACAAGCTTATCAGAACTCTTCATTCACCTGACAAAAGGGGCAAACCCCAAAAGCTTGCAAGTTTGCTATCAAATAAATTGATTGGACTTAAACCTGGTATTGTCAGACTTCTACGATGTGGAGTCTACACATTCTCCCCGCGTCTGTATGGGTTTCCTCTGGGTGCTCCGATTTCCTCCCACAGTCCAAAGATGTGCAGGTTAGGTTGATTGGCCATGCTAAATTGTACATTAATGTCTTAAGATGTGTAAATTAGAGGCATTAGCAGGGTAAATATGTGAGGTTGTGGGACAGGGTCTGGGTAAGATGCCCTTTTGGAGGGCTGCTGCAGACTGGATGGAGTGAATAGCCTCCTTCTGCACTGTCGGGATTCTAGGACACTGATATTAATTATTTTTGCCTGTTTCACATGGTCTAGTGTTGTAGAATAAAGGCTAACCTGGTACCTACAGTGATTCCAAGGTTCTTGCCCATCCCTAATTGCCACCTGAACTGAATGTCTTGCTTTCAGAAGACATTTAAAGGTCAACTGTATTGTTGTGGGTCTGGAGTCACATATAGGCCAGAGATACGAGTGAACCAGCTGTGTTAGACAATGGCTCAATGGTCACCATTTATTGTGTATGTGGCATCTGTGTCTTTAAGATAGCATAGCGGAAATGAGTCACCTGACCTGAGGGGGCCAATGGGAAGCATGAGTGAGTGATTGTACAACAGCTATGTTCGAAATGAATGGTGAAGCAAAGAGCCAATGTTCTACTCCTGCTTCGAATTTCTATGTTTATCACATATCTATCTAACCTCCTACATATGCATCAAATCTGTTCACCTTAACTGCTCGATGAGATCAATGTTCTATCTTTTTTTTGGTAAGAAGCTTTCAACTTAATTTCCATTAGATTTATTAGTGTTTATCTTATATTGGTAGCCCTAGTTATGGATGCACTCTCATATTTAACATCTCTATATCTACCCCATCAAATGTTTTTGTAATCTTAAAGATCTCCACTAGATCACTGCGGTAAAGTTAGTAAAGTACTTTGGTAAAGTTCCCAGACTGTTCAACCTCTTCTAAGCTTCACAACTTCTTCTTCAATTTAGTTATCATTCTAGTAAATCATTTCTACACTTTTCCCAGTGTTCTTATATCTTTGTCATCATTTATTTATTTGTTAGTCATAAAAGAGGTTGTATCACAGCGTGGTATGGGCTCCTGCTCTGCCCAAGACCACGAGGAACTACAAAAGGTCATGAATGTAGTCCAATCCATCAGGCAAATCCATTCCATCCATCGATTCTGTCTACACTTCCCACTGCCTCTGCAAAGCAGCCAGCATAATTAAGGACCCCACGCACCCCGGACATTCTCTCTTCCACTAGGAGAAAGAAACAAAAGGCTGAGGTCACGTACCAACTCAAGAACAGCTTCCTCCCTGCTGTCATTAAACTTTTGAGTGGGCTTACCTTACATTAAGTTGATCTTTCTCTACACCTTAGCTATGACTGTAACACTACATAGCCTTTTTCCTAGGATGGAGAAAGCTAGCACGAGGGGACACAACTTTAAATTAAGGGGTATGAGTTATAGGACGGATATCAGAGGTAGGTTCTTTACTCAAAGAGTGATTAGGGAGTGGAATGCCCTGCCTGCAGCTGTTGTAGATGCGCCAAGTTTGGTGGCGTTTAAGAGGTTAGTTGATAAGTATATGGATGAGAAGGGAATGGTTTAGTTAGGAGGGGCATTGCTTTTTATTTTGGTCGGCACAACATCGAAGGCCGAAGGGCCTGTTCTGTGCTGTATTGTTCTATGTTCTATGTTCTATGCTGCACTCTCTCCTTTCCTTCTCTATGAATGACATGCTTTGTCTGTATAGCACGCAAGAGACAATACTTTTCAATGTATTTTAATGCATGTGACAATAATAAATCAAATCAAATCAAAATAAGCTTACATTAGCATGGCAATGAGGTTATTGCAAAAATCCCCGAGTCGCCACATTCCAGTGCCTGTTCGGGGAGAATTTAGCATGGCCAATGCATCTAACCAGCACATCTTTCGGACTGTGGGAGGAAATCCACAAAAGAATGTGCAGACTCTGCACAGACAATGACCCAAGGCAGGAATCGAACCCGGATTCCTGGTACTGTAAGGCAGCAGTGCTAACCACTGTGCCACCGTGCTACCCATTTGCAGAGCAATTAGTTTCTGCCAACAAAACCACCATTTACAATTCCCCCCATTGGGCTCTCCAGGCAGAATTTTACTGGCATGTCCACCAGAGTTTTGTAAGGTCCTGCCCGAGGCCAATGGAGAATGCCGTTCTCCCAGCCTCGCCTACCCCCGGATATGGGGTGGATGCGCCAGTAAAATTCCAGCCTCCGGGTCTTCAAGTCTGCAATCACATCCTGGAGATCTGGAGCCTCTCCATGTGTAATGAAAATAACTTTGAGGTGACCTTACTCCTCTCAACTTCATCTGACTTCTTCATCACTTCGGGATGAGTTATGTTACGCCGTGACACCGCGGATGCGATGGTGCAATCCATCTTCATTCAGGCGGTTGAACATTTAAAACATTTTCTTTTTGCATCGTTGCATTTTGCAAATTGGTGAAAATTCAGCATTTTAATGCAAGCCGTGATTGTGGAAGATGAAACTCTGCTCTTTGGTCCCACAGCAAGCAGACTCGGAATTAAAGGTGTCAGCTTGCACTCTGGTAGAAAGAACCAGTGTGCATTGATATAGCGCCATTCGCCTCCTCAGAGTTTTATGGACATTGAAGTATTTTTTGAAGCGTTATTACCATTTATTTATTAGTCACAAGTAAGGCTTACATTCACGTTGTTAGTGTACGCTTAAACTGGACCAACTGATGGGCAACATGATAGCTCAGTGACTAACACTGTTTGTTGTGCAGATACTGGGACCCGGGCCAGATCTCCGGCGTGGGTTGGTGTCTGTGGGAGTTTGCACATTCTCCCCGTGCTTGTGTGGGTTTTCTCCGGGTGCTCCGGTTTCCTCCCACACCCCAAAAATGTGCTTTTAGGCTGATTGGTGCTAACAAATTGTCCCCACATTAGATCCCCTCTCAATCTGGCACACACATAATTCTCTAAATTTGCACACCTTTATTGTGGAGCCCAAGAGGCGTAGACAAAAGCCATTTATACAAAAAGGATTGAAATGAGGTGTACACCGAATGTGAAAATGGCGGCATGGGCTTGTGGGGCCGAAAGGCCTATTTCCTGTGCTGTGTTGTTCTTTGTTCTTTCTTCTAACACTGCAATGAAGTTACTGTGAAATTCCCCTAGTCTGGCGCCTGTTCAGATGAAAAATGGACAGATGTATTAATCCACGGGCTTTCCTATATTGATGCACCCACTGATATCCTAAATCAA
The DNA here is from genome assembly GCA_024679065.1 of Sphyrna mokarran. Lineage (NCBI taxonomy): Eukaryota > Metazoa > Chordata > Chondrichthyes > Carcharhiniformes > Carcharhinidae > Sphyrna > Sphyrna mokarran. Next base: position 133,431,772 of record JAGIQG010000003.1, on the reverse strand, counting down.
TTAACTTTGCTTCCATAAACATTGCTATAATAGAAAGACTTCATCTGCAACTGGGAAGCTATTAACTAGTGCGAGTGGGAAGTCCCTTGTGGATTTGAGAGAGATGCACGCAGCTGTCCATTGGACAAAAAGCAAAGAACAAAGAGCAGTACAATACAGGGACAGGCCCTTCAGCCCTCCCAGCCTGTACTGTTCATGATGACTGTCTAAACTAAAACAGTATGTACTTACGGAGTCTGTATCCTTCCATTCCATCTACTCATGCTTTCATCTATTTGCCCTTAAATGCTGCTATCGTACCTGCTCCCACCCTATCCCCGGGCAATGCGTTCCAGGCATTCACCACTTTCTGTATAAAAAACTTGCCTCGCACATCTCCTCCAAACCTTTCCCCATGCACCTTAAACATACGTCCCCTAATACTTGATTTTTCTACCCCAGGAAAGAGCATCTGACAATCCACTCTGTCCATGCCGTTTATGATCTCGTAAACCTCTATCAGATTCACACAGCTGTTTGCTGGAAAGACATACAGATTCGCACAGCCGTTTATTGGGTGGACAGATGTTAATGCAGCTCTTCACTGGGGACAGAGATTTGCACATCTGTTCACTGGAGAGATTGGTACAGCTGTACACTGGACAGTTATTAGTACAGTTGTTCATTGTGCAGCAGGAATATCACAACTTGGACACTGAACCCAATAGGAGAGGAACACAGATTGAAATCATAGAATCCTGCAGTGCAGAAGGAGGCCATTCAACCCATCGAGTCTGCACCGACCACAATTCCACCCAGGCCCTATCCCTGTAACCCCATGTATTTACCCTGCCAATCCCCCTGACACTAAGTGGCAATTTAGCATGGCCAATCCATCTAACCAGCAGATCTTTGGACTGTGGGAGGAAACCAGAGCACTTGGAGGAAACCCACGCAGATACGGAGAGAACGTGCAGACTCCGTACAGACAGTGACCCAAGCCGGGAATTGAAGCCAGGTCTCTGGAGCTGTGAGGCAGTAGCGCTAACCACTGTGCCATCGTGCCCCCCAGATATTCACTGGACAGAGATTCACGACACTGTTTACAGGACAGACAGAGATTTACACACTACTGTCTGGGTTTACTTGTGCTGGTTGCCTGAACATGCATCAATCAGAGGGGAATTTTTGGTTGACAACACGATCTGGCCATTCCTGAAACTTCTGAAGTTTCTGAAAGTTATGTGATGCGCATATGTAAATCATGGAGCCCAATTTCACGGTTCTCTGCAGTGTTCAATTTTTCGGTGTTTGATTATGTGTCTGGCATCTGTTCTCTTAAATGATTAGTTAAGCATGGGCATGGTTATTGAGAGAAAAGAAACTAAACTCTAGCCAAGCAGTTACAAGCATGAGGGCATTAAATAAAACTCACCGAATAAAACTCCGAGGCAGAAAACAGAGCTCTCACATCTGGTTCTCACGTAGATGAACTGATACAAGTTTGACTGCAGTCAGCAACCCCATTATCATTGATGAAGCTTGGTCTATAGTGCTGAGCAATACCTCTGGTCCCCCCATGCCAACACAATAGTTAAGAAAGCCCACCAACGCCTCTAGTTTCTCAGGAGCCTAAGCAAATTTGGCATGTCAGCTCTGACTTTCACCAACTTTTTCAGATGCACCACAGAAAGCATTCTTTCTGGTTGTATCGCAGCTTGGTATAGCTCCTGCTCTGCCCAAGACCGCAAGGTTTGAATGTAGCCCAATCCATCACACAAACCAGCCTCCCACCCATTGACTCCATCTACAGTTTCCACTGCTTTGATAAAAAAGCCAGCATTATTGAGGACCCCATGCATCCTGGAAGTTCTCTCTTCCACTTCCTTCTGTTGGGAAAAAGATATAGAAGTCCAGGGTCACGTACCAACCGGCTCAAGAACAGCTTCTTCCCCACTGCTGTCAGACTTTTGAATGGACCTATCTCACATTAAGTTGATCTTTCTCTGCACTCAGCTATGACTGTAACACTATATTCTCTACTCTCTCCTTTCCTCCTCAATGAAATTGTTTTGTCTGTATAGCGTGCAAGCAACAATACTTTTCACTGTATGCTAATACATGTGACAATAACAAAACAAATCTAATTGGAGTATGTGGTTGTCTGCCTGGCTGGGACCATCAGCTGAGAGGCTTTGCTGTCACGTTTGCTGTATGATAGCTCATTACCTTGGACTGTGGGAGAGTCAATGTGTGTTGAGAGGAGATGGAAGAGTGTGCAAATTGTTGGGATAAAAGCTTGTGGGGAGAGGGAGAGTAAAGGGTTAACATCAAGAGTAGCTGATACTGATATGATGTTGATGCGATGATACATGACTAAGAGACTGGGATTTGCTGGAAAGTAGAGAGCTACTGAAATGAAAATTGTTTGGGTGCTGTTAAGAGTCTCTGGCAATCATAGAAACCTTACAGTGCAAGAAAAAAAACCATTCGGCCCATTGAGTCTGCACTAACCAATATCCCACCGAGACCGCATATCCCTACATATTTACCCGCTAATCTCTCTAACCTCCATATCCCAGGACAATTTTAGCATGGCCAATCAATCTAACCCGCACATCTTTGGACTGTGGAAGGAAGCCAGAGCACCCGGAGGAAACCCACACAAGCATGGGGAAAGTGTGCAAACTCCCACAGACACTGGCCCAAATCCATGTATCTGCACAACAAACAGTGATAGTCACTGAGTTGTCATGTTGCCCGTCAGTTGGTCCAGTTTAAGCGTACACTAATGACGTGAAGCGCTAGGCAACTTTCGAAGCAACATCCAAGAGCAGCCCTCTCACGACCCACCGCATGTGTGCCCCTTGTTGGACAACAAGGCGGACCGAATCCCCTGTGGATTAAAAGAAAAGACATCAATAAATATACACAATGTCAGAATCCGGGAATGGTCAGTACACTGATACTCCTCACATGGATGAGATGCCCTGGGTGGACAATCCTTATCTCAACCAGGGAGCTCATAATCCAAGAGGCCCATCTGGTGAAGTTCGTTGAGATCATTACAGTGTATTAATGCTATGCTGAGGGTGATGATATGTGATAGCTTGCCACTGGAAGATCAGAAGAAGTATTTGGGCAAGATGCCATTGTTCAATTGTGTTAACAATTGTCTATAAACGCATGCATCAATATTCAGGATGAGAGAAAATCCACAAGGGACCAGAGATTGTTCAATCAATGTCCAATCAAACACTTAGTGTGCTGAATGTATCTCGAGAAGTGGTTAACTGAACTGCGATAGATAGGAGTTAAAATAAATTTGATATAAATTGCACAGGGGAGCACAACTCCTCATTAATTATTGCAGCAGTGAGAAAAATAGATGCAATCTAATTGGCCTTTCAGAGAAGATATTTACATTCATGCAGAGCAATGCGATGTTTGCTGGTGGAACTGTGGATCTTATCTGACAAACTATGTTGTCAGCAATCACTGGGCAGAGAGAGAGGGGACTCAATATCAGGGCAAGTGGAATCTCTTTTTCAGATTCTTTGGTGGTTTAGCTGAGGATTTGCATTTCTATAGCACCTTTCACGGCTTCGTGTCTGTGTGGGTTTCCTCTGGGTTCTCCAGTTTCCCCCCACAATCTGAAAGACCTGCTGGTTAGGCGAATTGGCAATGCTAAACTCTCCCCCAGTGTACCCGAACAGGTGCCAGAGTGTGGCAATCTAGAGGATTGTCACAGTAACTTCATTGCAGTGTTAGCGTAAGCCTACTTGTAACACTAATAAAGAAACATTAGGTGTTAAACTCTGGGGGATCTAGAGCATCCATAGAAACAATAGAATCCCTACAGGGCAGAGGGAGGCCATTCGGTCCATCGAGTCTGCACCGACAACAATCCCACCCAGCTCCTATCCCCATAATCCTACATATTTGCCCTGCTAAACTCTCTAACCTACACATTCCAGGTCATGAAGGGGCAATTTAACATGACCAATGCACCTAACCTGCACATCTTTGGACTGTGGGAGGAAACCGGAGACCCGGAGGAAATCCATGCAGATACGGGGAGAATGTGCAGACTCCACATCGACAGTGACCGAAGTCAGGAATCAAACCCGGGTCCCTGGCACTGTGGGCAACAGTGTGAACCATGCTGCCCTATCAGTTGTGAATATCCATTTTAAATAGTTTCTTCATCTCAATTAAGCTTTTCCATTGATGTTTATGAAGATTTGCTACCAGTGGAATAGAGAACCCTGTTTTATAATCCTCATAATGTAGAGATGCCGGTGTCAGACTTCTTATAATTTTCATGCAGCCTTGTGTTTGGATTCACAGGCATTTAGACTTGGTCAATAAATGCTACAGTGTCTGCACTGCTCATTCCCTGAGATCACCATGTAAATATCAGTGACAATCCAGTTCTGTACAAGCCTTTCTTTGAATTTTTATTTATTCTCTGATAGTTGCTATAAAAAGTCCCAAGGCATATAGTGTTCAATTCAGAAGGCTGTGGAAGCTTTGGAGAGGGTACAGAAATTGCATGGTATGGAAGGCATCAGCTATGAGGAAGAGGTGGAAAAATTTGGTTTATTCTCACTCGAACGACAGAGGTTGAGGGGCAACCTGATAGAAGTCTATAAGATTTAAGGGGCACGGACAGAGTGGATAGTCGTAGAACATAGAACATTACAGCATAGTACAGGCCCTTTGGCCCTCGATGTTGTGCCGAGCTATGTCCAATCCCAAGATCAAGCTAACCCACTCCCTATAATTCTAGTGTGCTCCATGTGCCTATCCAATAACAACTTGAAAGTTCCTAAAGTGTCCGAATCCACTATCACAAAAGGCAGTCTATTCCACACTCCACCAACCTCTCTCTGGGTGAAGAATCTGCCTCACACATCCCTCCTATATCTCCCACTATGAACCTTATAGTTATGCCCCCTAGTAACAGCTACATCCACTCTATCAACCCCTCTCATCATCTTATAAACCTCTATTAAGTTGCCTCTCATCCTCCTCCGCTCCAAAGAGAAAAGCCCTAGCTCCCTCAACCTTTCCTCATAAGACCTACTCTCTAAACCAGGCAGCACCCTGGTAAATCTCCTCTGCACTCGCTCCAATCCTTCCACGTTCTTCTTACAATGAGGTGACCAGAACTGAACACAATATTCCAAATGTGGTCTCACCAATGGCCAGTACAGTTGCAGCATAACCCCATGGCTCTTAAACTCAAACTCCATGTTAATAAATGCCAATATACCATAAGCCTTCTTCACGGCTTTGTCAGAAGCTTTTTCCTAGGGTGGAAGAGTCAGTTGCTGAGGGGCCATAGGTTTAAGGTGCAAGGTTCACGGTTTAAAGGTATGAGACAGCGGGTGGTGGGTGCCTGGAACTCATTGCCGGGGGAGGTAGTGGAAGCAGATACGATCGTGAGTTTTAAGGGGCGTCTGTACAAATACATGAATAGAATGAGAATAGAGGGATAAGTTCCCCGGAAGGGTAGGGGGTTTTTGTAGGGTCGAGCAGCATGATCAGTGCAGTTTGAAGGACTGAAGGGCCTGTTCCTGTGCTGTAATTTTCTTTGTTCTTTGCTGTGCGTATAATGAGTGATAATTAAAGAACAGAATGTGCTGTTTACGGGATTGGAGAGCGAGAATTTTTTGGTTCTGAAAGGCACCAGCTAAAGGTGGTTTATAATCCTTTAGAAATGTAAACTTGATAGATTACTAGAAATGAAATCACCTCATTGAATAACAGCATAGGTTTGAAGGGCTGAATAGCCTACCTCTGCCGCATTTTCTAATTTATTTGCATTCTCTGTTTGGGTGAATATCTCCCATGAAGAATGATTCCCCACTTAACCTACTTAGCATTCCTGTTAACCTTCATCGACTGCCGTTGTAATTCTTTTTGTTCAATGTTTGTCCGTAATGGGCCCCCAGATCCTTGTGACATTGCCTTAGCGTCATACAAATGGTTCTAATGGCTGTGAGAGAATCGATAACGGGCACCATATTCACCAGCTGATGTATTTGCTTTTTTTAAAGTGATCTGAGTGTGTCGTGATGAGGAGGCTTAGAAACACAGGGAGCGAGCTTGAATAAGAACATAAGAAACAGGAGCAGGAGTCGGCCCTCCAGCCCTTCCAGCCTGCCCCGCCATTCAATAAGATCACGGCTGATCTGAAGTAGATCAGTTCCACTTTCCCGCTTTCTCTCCATAACCTTTAATTCCTATCAGAAACCTATCTACCCATGACTTAAATATATTCAGCAAGGTAGCTCCCACCACTTCAATGGGCAGAGAATTCCAGAGACTCACCACTCTTTGAACCCTGGCAGGGAAGGTGGTGAAAGCTCGAGATTCGGTGAAACGTGGAAATTACAAATCCCACTGCCCGTAACAGGCGTGAACCCGATTTAATACATTCAAATAAATGTAAATATCATTAAAGACCTCACTCACCACATGTTGACCCCTCGCTGTATTTTTAATCCTCGCCAATGTAATGTCACAGATTCACAACAGGTTCATCCAGATGTGTAGCTGTCAGAGGGACTCCCCACAGGGATGGAAAGGTTAGTATAGCACTGCATTTCCACCCCACCCCCCACCCCCAGGAGGGATATAGCTCTGTACTACCCTGGCATCATGTTTTTTTTATTGATTAATGTTTCAAGTAAGCTGACATTTACACCACAATAAAGTTACTGTGAAAATCCTCTAGTTGTCACAGACTGTTTGGGTACACTGAGAGAGAATTTTAGCATGGCCGTTATGTGTAACCAGCACGTCTTTCAGACTGTGGGAGGGAACTGGAGCACCCGGAGAAAACCCACGCAGACACGAGGACGATGTGCAAATTCCATACGACTCAAGCCGGGAATCGAACCTGGGTCTCTGGCACTGCGAGACAGTAGCGTTAACCATTGTGCCTGCCAAATCACGCCGGCAATGCCAACCTGTGACAGGGGGCAATGCCAGTGTAGACCTAGTGGGAGCCTCATGGAGGATGGGGATTGGGGAGGGGGTGGGGAGGGAGGGAGACTCATTAATTTGTGGAGGTGGGGGAAAAGATGTAGGGGTATCGGTTATGACTGTTTTGGGTGATCTGATGCTGGCGATTGTTCGGGGGGAAAGTGGGGTGCTGGTGATGAATGTTTTTGGGGGGGGGGGGGGATGAGGAGAGTGAGAAATGCTGGCTTCTATCATGGGGGTAGGAGATGGTGGGTGGGGTAGACATTTTTTTGCCCTGATCAGGGGTGCCTCGCGTTCAGACATCTGCCCTTACTAATGTGTTTAGACTCTACCACTCAGCATAACAGGATGGAACTCATCCCATTGTATTTTTTCTGACAAAGTGCTGTAGAGCAAACCTACCTATTCCTTTGGAGGCAAACACACCAGTGTTCAGTCAGACCCCGATTTCACCATTTATTAGTAAGATTCCATCCAAAGAACCACAGAAAATATCATTTATTTATTGATTTACTAGTGTCACAAGTAGGCTTACATTAACACTGCAATGAAGTTACTATGAAAATCCCCTAGTTGCCACACTCCGGTGCCTGTTCAGGCACGCTAAGGGAGAATTTAGCACAGCCAATGCGTGAGGAAACCCATGCAGAGATTGGAAGAACATGCAGGTCTCCACAGAGACAGTGACCCAAGCCAGGAATCAAACCCAGGTTTCTGGTGCTGTGTGGAGCAGTGCTGATCACTGTGCCACCGTGCCGTGTATCACATTTTGCCTCAACCGAAATTACATTGTCAGAGATAAGACTTCAACTTGTATCATCTAATGAAAGTCCTTTGAAGTCAGCCCATTTGTATAAACATCAGCAGCTGTTGACTCCAAAGCTCCTTCCCTCAAATAAAATTTCCTGAGCTAACTGTTAACAATCTCTTTGCAGAATGAGCTTTGTTGCCCATCACTTCCTATAACTACAGCGAACAGATACCTGAGCCCGAAACTTGTTATTATTACTGTAACTTATCTTCTTACACAAACACTGTGTGCATTAGAAAACAAGCCATACTTCCTCAGTACAGACTTCAAAGCCACTCTGTTTATACTGGAAAGTCTCAGTGCTCCTTGATCAAAGAAATGGATCTTTTAACTCTCCAAAATTCATTACAGACCATGTACATTTCAGCTTATGTACATTTGTTATGTTGTACTCTGTGGTGCTCCAATAAAGTTACACATAGGTGAGAGTTATACATAGTCCAAGAGGTTTTACTTGGATTTTGGCCCCTCAATGTCCATTGGCTGAAAGGCTATACACAGTGACCTTTCCATTTTATATTATTCGTGGATCCTTATAGACGTTTACAGCACGGAAACATGCCCTTCAGTCCAACTTGTCCATGCTGCTCAGTATTTACCACTAAACTATCCTTAAATTGCCCGCATTTGGCCCATATCCCTCTATACCCATATTACTCATGTAACTATCTAAACGCTTTTTAAAAGACAACATTGTACCCGCCTCTACTACTGCCTCTGGCAGCTCGTTCCAGACACTTACCATCCTGTAAGCAAATTGTCCCTTGACACTTACCACCCTGTAAATTGTCCCTCTAAACACGTTTGTATCTCTCCCCTCTCACCTTAAACCTCTAGTTTTAGACTCCCGAGCTTTGGGAAAAGCTGTTGACTATCTAATTGATCTGTACCCCTCATTATTTTATAGACCTCTATAAGATCACCCCTCAGCCTCCTATGCTCCAGAGAGAAAAAAAAATCCTAGTCTATCCAGCTTCTCCTTATACGTCAAACCATCGAGTCCCCGTAGCATCCTAGTAAAACATTGTAGCATTAAATAACGCTCTCTCGATCTAGCCCCTGAACACCCACCCGCACCCACCCCCTCCCTCCCCACCCTCTCAGCTTTCAGTTTCCAGTACAGTTGACTGGGATCTGAATTGTGAGCTAGGGGCAATTTGCAATTTCAACGTCTGGTGCCAGAGTCTAGAAAAAACAAACTAGCTCATGACTATAATAAAAAATATCTCGGTTTCAACAGGATGGCGGACAGGGAGGAAATTAATTCCAAATATCAATGTTGACTGGCCAATGAAGGAGTGTTTTTCTTTGATTATTAGTTTAACATTGTAAATCCCATTCAATTCCAGTTGACACACGCACTGGGCACGTTCTGAGTCATTCACAACACTGGCATTGTTCCCTTGCTGAACCTATTCACTCAGCTCAGAATGCTCCAAGTAAAATTAATTTATCTGGTCATCTGCAATCTTACACAGCTCAGCATGATGAGGTATGTTCCAATGATCTGGGGATATGCACAAAAACCGCAGTTGATTGGGAAGGGTGGGGAAGGGGTGATATTGTGAGAGGGTAAGGAAAAGGACAGGATTAATGTTTGATTTGATTTATTATTGTCACATGTATTAGTATACAGTGAAAAGTATTGTTTCTTGCACACTATACAGACAAAACATACCATTCATAGAGAAGGAAAAGAGAGTGAAGAATGTAGTGTTACAGCCATAGCTAGGGTTAGTGAAAGATCAACTCAACGCATTCAAAAGTCTGATGGTAGCAGAGAAGAGGTCGGTTGGTACGTGACCTCAGACTCTTGTATCTTTTCCCAATGGAAGAAGGTGGAAGAGAGAAGATCCAGGGTGCCCGGGGTCCTTAATTATGCTGGCTGTTTTGCCAAAGCAGCTGCAAGTGTAGACAGAGTCAATGGATGGGAGGCTGGTTTGTGTGATGGATTGGACAACATTCACGATCTTTTGTAGTTCTTTGCGGTCTTGGGCAGAGCAGGAGCCATACCAAGCTGTGATACAACCAGAAAGGTGCATTGTAAAAGTTGGTGAGAGTTGTAGCTGACATTATTTATTATTTAAGACATTGTGACATTATATTGGCTTTATTTCATACACACATATGAACATAGGGAGGAAGGTAGAGGTGGTATCGTTGCCTGGTTAGCAATCCAGTCAATGCCATTGGGGCAAGGGTTCAAATCCCACCATGGCAGATGGTGAAATCTGACATCAAAACACATCTGAAATTAAAAAAAAATCAAACAATGATCATGATACCACTGTTCTAAAGTCTAAAATAAAAAATGGAAAGTGCCAGAAGACCTCAACAGGAGAGAGGAAACAAAGTTTACATTGAGGTAAAGAGAGGGAGAAATGTGTTGCTGTTCGAGAGCAAAGATCTAGGAGCAGTTCAGAGAATTAAAGGAGATCCAACTGCGGTGTGTACAATGAAGGTTTTTAAACTTCTTTTATGGGATTTGGGCATCGCTGACTGGACCAGCATTTATTGCCCAACCCGAGTTGTCCTTGGAGGGCAGTTGAGAGTCAACCACATTGCTGTGACTCTGGAGTCACATGTAGGCCACACAGGGTAAGGACGGCAGATTTTCTTCCCTGAAGGATATTAGTGAACCAGATGAGTTTTTACAACAATAGTTATCAGTAGATCCTCAATTCCAGATATTTAAAAAAAATGAATTCAAATTCCACCATCATCCGTGGCGGGATTCGAACCTAGGTCCCCAGAACATTACCTGGGTTTCTGGATTGAGATAACATCACTAGGCTATACCATTAAAAGGTATTGATAAATTAGACATAGAATGCCAGCCCATTGAGTCTGCTCCGCCATTCAATACAATTATGACTGACCTAATCTTGGCCTCAATTCTACTTTTCTGCCCATTCACCGTAACCCTTCAATCCTTACCATCAGCTTTTTTCCAGTCCTCTGGAGCCTTTCCAGAATCCAGGGAATTGTGGAGCATTATAACCAATACCTCCACTATCTCCACTGCCACTTCCTTTAAGATGTAGAGATGCCAACGTTGGACTGGGGTAGACACAGTAAGAAGTCCCACAACACTAGGTTACAGTCCAACCAGTTTATTTGATAGTAATTCCATAAGTTTTTTGAAATAGTGTTCCTTCATCGGGTGTGTGGAGGGTACTGATCCTTCTTGGAGTGCACCGACCACAATCTCACCATATCCCCATATCCCATGAATTTAGTCTCACTAGCTCCCCTATACTAAGGGGTAATTTAGCTTGGCCAATCCACCCAACCCACACATCTTTGGACTGTGGGAGGAAACCGGAGCACCCGGAGAAAACCCACGCAGACACAGGAAGAGCGTGCAAACTCCACACAGGCAGTGACCCAAATGGGGATCGAAGCCAGGTCCCTGGTGTTGTGAGGCAGCTGTGCTAACCACTGTGCCACCCTGCTGCCCACTTGTGACTTGACAAAATTATGTGGCATTGCAGAAAGTATCATAGCAGAAGACAATATAGAGAGTAACACTTAGGACTGGCAACAGGAACCCTGGATAATTTAGTTCACTCTAACTCAAGGACGTTGATGGCAGCAACAGCAAATTCTCAGAATGAATGCTCTAACACAGCGAGGACTAGAATTGAGGACTTTCACCATCTCCGATTCTCAAGCTTGCCACGTGCATGGGATGGATGCTGAAGCCTCGAAATGGCTGACTGACTGTTGAAGAAACTCATTTGGCCAATGCTCACTTCTGAAAATCATAAAATACTCAGCTTGTAACAGCAACGATTAATTGTGACTCTAATTGCGGTTTGGTTTTTAAACCGTTCCCCCGGGAGGCATGATTGCGATATTTCTCCGGGCCTGAGGAATGGAAACAGCTGTTTTGTGGCAAGGCTTTGGGTGTGAAACAGGGGCACTTCTGTCACATTCTTCATTCACCACCATCTGGTTCCTATTTCAGCACATCCTCCCACTGCAAATACAAACTCACTACAACAACACAGGGTGAGGGACAACCTTACAGAAGTCAACAAGATTATAAGACAGATTGGATAGTCAGAAGCTTTTTCCCAGGGTAGAAGAGTCAATTACTAGGAGGAATAGGCTTAAGGTGAGAGGGGCAAGGTTTAGAGGAGATGTACGAGGCAAGTTTTTTGCCTAGAGGACAGTGAGTGCCTAGAACACGCTGCTGGGAGAGGTAGTGGAAGCAGATACAACAGTGACATCTTGATATATGCATGAATAGGATGGGAATGGAGGGATATGGTCCCTGGAAGGATAGGGGATTTAAGTTCAGTCAGGCAACATGGTCAGTGCAGACTTGGAGGGCCGAAGGGCCTGTTCCTGTGCTGTAGTTTTCTTCGATCTTTGTTCAAAATGATTCGAAGACTTAAAGGTTCGGAATGGAGGTCGGAAATGGTAAAGGAAGATCTGCATTTGTCTGGCACTTTTCCCGACTTGCGAGTATCCCAAAGCACTTTGCAATGGGCTACAAGTGTAGGCAGTGTTGTAACGATGGCAACCGATTTGTGCACAGCAAGCTCCCACAAACAGCAACATGGTGAGGGACGGATCATAGGTTTAGGTGGAATAGGTTTGAGTGATATTGGCCCTGGACACTGGTAAAAACTCTCTCCCTCCCTCTTCAAAACAGCCATGATCATGATGCAAAGCAGGCTCAACTGGCCTACTCCTGCTTCCAATTTCTACATTTCCCATCAAAACTTTGAACCATCCTTTCTGAGAAGTCAAATCTTAAAACATTCATTCTGGATCTGGCATTTTGTTGCCCATCCTTGGCTACTTCATGAACCATGAGTTAGTCAGTGTGATACAACTGAGTGACCTGCTGGACAGTGAGTAATGCTGCGGTGGGTTCACGTCCAGGCCAAGGCTGAGTGAAACTTCCTTTGAGGGGTCTCAGTGCAGCCCTCATGGGGAGAAGCATTCACGGCATTGAGTGGTTAAGATAACGCGCCGTCCAAGAGTGTGGGGGAGGCTGGCCCAGTTGAGGCGTTCATGGAGGAGTTGGTTCATTATCTGAAAAGGCAGAACATAAAAACTCATGGGGAGAAGGAGGAGTTCCCAGCGCTGAATCCCCTCACTGTCAACATCTTTGGGGTTACCGTTGACCAGAAACTCAACGGGACTCATCACATAAACACAGTGGCTACAAGAGCAGGTCAGAGGCAAGGAATACTGCAGCAAATAATTCACCTCCTGACTTCCCAAACCGACCCACTATCTTCAAGACACAAGTCAGGAGTGTGATGGAATACTCCTCACTTGCTTAGATGGGTCCAACAACACTCAAGAAACTTGATACCATCCAGGACAAAGCAGGCACCAGATTGGTGCCACATGGACAAACATCCATTCCCCTCATCGCTGATGTGCAGTAGCAGCAGTGTGTACTATCTACAAGACGCATTGCAGCAATTCAACAAAGATCCTTAGGCAGCACCATCCAAACCCTTGGCCACTTCCATCTAGAAGAATAAGGGCAGCAGATACATGGGAACACCACCACCTGCAAGTTTCCCCTCCAAGCCACTCAATATCTTGCCTTGGAAATGAATCGCTATTCCTTCGTAGTCGCTAGGTCAAAATCCTGGAATTCCCTCCCTAGCAGCACTGTGGGACAATCCACAGCATATGCCCTGTAGCAATTTAAGAAGGCAGCTCACTACCATCTTCTTAAGGGCAACTAGGGACGAGCAATAAATGCTGGCCAGCGACACCCATGTCCCATGAATAAATAAATAAAGTGGAGCAATGGCACTGAGTAAGTTGCTCCTTCAGAGGGTCGGTACGGATATCTTAGGCCTTCCTCTGGGCTGTAACAGTTCTGTGAAAACAGATAATCATTATCTCACGGCTGTTTGTCGCACCCAATTTAGGTGCTGCTATTCTCACAACGACTGCGTGCCATTAATTCACTGAAATTGCGGTAAGTAGTTTCACAACATCAAGTTAAAGTCCAATGGGTTCATTAATCCGAGCTTTTGGAGCTTTGTCCCTTCATCGCTCACCTGATGAAGGGAAAACAGTCCGATATCCCAGTGCTACCAAATAAACCTATTGGACTTCAATCTGGTGTTGTGAGACTACTTACTGTGTCTACCCCAGTCCAATCGTGGCATCTCCACTTCATTGTAATTTGCACATTCCTGAACTCAAAAGACACAATGCAAAGGCAAACTTCTAACTCCCTGCTTCAAACCCAAGCTTATCTCTGACTGTCACTAATTCACTGACCAGGGCAAACTGCTTTATTCCTAAACAGCTTCAAGACTTTGAACACTTCAATTGATTCTAACATTTCACGCACATATTTCCATTGGCTCTCTCTCTCTCTCTGTCTACAATAAGACACACAATCCGCAGCCGGAATCTCGGATTTGGTCCCGGGTAACTAACGGATCCAGCCGTTAGTGCAGCAATTCTCCCTTCATTACCCCCACAACAATACCTGTCTCTTGCTTGTTGCCATGGAGTTCGACGGCCTACTCTGAATGCCTCAGGTAGCAGCCTGCGGATTATTTTATCCGAGGTTTTGGAATGTTTGGAGTGATTTGAAGGGATGGGGCTGGCCGCCTGACAGGTACCAACCTGGGATAGTCATCAACCGCTTCAGAGTTCAGTGTTTGGATTGATTGCTCACGACTAATTGAGGTCTTTGTTGTCCATTAATAGTGAGATTTGTCTTTCCAAGCTGTGCTTCTTGGCTTCTGTATCACAGCATTAAATTGCCATGCTTAATTTTTGTTTTGTTTTACTGAAGGAATTGTTGTGTAATTGAGAGTGTGGCTGTGAGTCCCACACTGCACAAAAGAAGATGATTAACAGTTTGCAATATGTTTGGGACTGGTTGTCACTTGCTGCAGGCGGCGTAGCCTCCAGCTGGGCATGTAAAGGGCATTTCATTAAAGTGGTTATGGTTGCACAGATCTGATGCGAAATGAGTTTTGGGCAATGGCAATTTAGCTTCCAGCGTCCACAGAACTGCCTCTAAATTGGCAATATAACTCACTGACGCTGTGGAGCCGGAGTGGAAAATGTATACGGACCTCTCGCTGGAGATCTGTTGGCTGGAACTTTCCAGCTGGTGGAATCACAGAATCTCTACAATGGCAGAAAGAGGCCATTCGGCCCATCGAGCCTGCTGATAATAATCCTTTCCAGACCCTATTCTCGTAACCCCACATATTTACCCTGGCACTAAGAGGCAATTTAGCACGGCCAATCAACCTAACCCGCACATCTTTGGACTGTGGGAGGAAACCCACGCAGATCCAGGGGGAATGTGCAAACTCCACACAGACAGTTACCAAGGGCAGAATTGAACCCGGGTCTCTGGCACTGTGAGGCAGCAGTGCTAACCATCGTGTCACTGTGCTGCTCCACTTTCCTTCCCATTCTCCATAACCCTTCAACCCATTACTAATTTAAAATTTCCCTCTATCCCCCTTAAATTCGCTCAATGTCCCAGCATCTACCATTCTCTGGGATCTTCCTGTCCTTACAGCTAATCAATTCTTAAAGGTACAGACAACGTGAGTGGAGAGAGCTTTAAGCACAGATTCAAGAGATGTGTATTGTTTCCAGACAGGAAAGTTAACTGGAAACTTTGGAAACTAGAAACTGAAAAGTCTGGAAACAATAGACACCTCTTTAACCTGTGCTTAATGCTATCACCACTCACATTGTCTGTACCTTTAAGAATTGATTAGCTGTAAAGACTCACGTTCCAATCATTATGCATGTAAATTGAGTTTGTATCTCTGTGCCCTGTTTGTGATCAGATCAGAACTCCCAGCTACCTGATGAAGGGACAGGCCGTCCTGAAAACTTGCAGCATAAACTTGCTGGACTTTAAGGTGGCGTTGTGGGATTTCTTTCTGTTTTACCCTAGTCCAACGCCAGCATCTCCACATCTTCTTGTCCTGCCACTGATGCATTCCTGCACCAATGTCCAGGGTTGCATGGGAAATCCTGTTGACTACATCAGCCATCTCCTGTTACTGTAAAACATGTGCTGGTTCCTGGGTAAATCCTGCCTGCTGTATTTTTTTTTTGTCTTGGAGCTGTGCAGAGATGACACCAAACTCTGTGGGTGTAACAGATTTCATTCACAATGCTTTAAAATGTTTGCTCCATGTCTCAGCTCCAGTCTCCAGCTCATCCCACAGTTTGCTTACTTTTCCCTCAGCCCACACCCAGGCTCAACTAATCAAGCACAGTAAACATAAATAGGAAACAGAATCACAATCAAACAGAACAATTGAACGTGAGAAAATCCTTTTGGTTTTTTTCTAGACGGAAGTTCTCTTCTCCCCTTGTTCATGGGTTATGAGCATTGTTGGTGAAGCCAGTTTTTACTGCCTGAAGATCTTGTCTTTGATTAGTTGGTGGTGAACTGACCACAGATTAACTGTATGATTATGATTCTCCCACTGTGCTATTGGAGGAACTTCCAACATTTTAACCCAGTGATGATTTGATTTGATTTATTATTATTGTCACATGTATTAACACACAGTGAAAAGTATTGTTTCTTGCACACTGTACAGACCAAACATACAGTTCATAGAGAAGGAAAGAAGAGACTGCAGAATGTAGTGTTACAGTCACAGCTAGGGTGCAGAGAAAGATCAACTTAATATGAGGTAAGTTGGACTTGAGTTATAAGAAGGGGCTGGATAGAATGGGACTTTTTTATCTGGAGCATAGAAAGCTGAGGGATGATTTTATAGAGGTCTATAAAATAACGAGGGGCACAGATCAGCTAGATTGTCAATGTCTTTTCCCAAAGATTAGGGGAGTGTATAACTAGAGGGCATAGGTTTAAGATGAGAGGTAACAGTAACTTCATTGCAGTGTTAATGTATGCTTACGTGTGGCTCTAATAAATAAAATTACATAATAGTCATCCAGTTCTTTGATCTATTGTGGAGAGGATTTGTGCGGTGTCTTGCAGTCAGTAATGAGGATATTTGCGTGAGCATTTTCTTACCCTCAGAGTGAGTTTTCTTCATTTAAAATAGATCACAGCAGCAGGCTAATTTAAGAAGGATAAAGAGGACTATTTATTATCACACATTTTCCACAGCGTTTAAAATGCAATGTCTCAATCACTCGCCTTTTCTATATTCTTTCACAGGCTGTAGGCATCACTGACTAGGCCAGCATTTATTGCCCATCCCTAATTGCCCTTGGAGGGCAGTTGGGAGTCAACCACATTGCTGTGACTCTGGAGTCACATGTCTGGTACAGACAGCAGATTTCCTTCCCTAAAGAACACCGGTGAACCAAGTGGGTTTTTTCCGACAATCGACAATGCTTTCATAGTCATCAGTAGATTCTTAAATTCCGGATTTTCCGGAATTCAAACTCCACCATCTGGAGTGATGGGATTTGAACCCAGGCCCCCCCCCCCCGAGCATTTCCTTGACTCTGGATTACTAGTCCAGCCACAAAACCACTACACCACAATCTCCCCTCAAAGGAAATGATTGAACCAGATTGGTTTTTAATGAAAGCTGATGGTAATTTCCTGCTCACACTAAAAATTCAATGAGTAAATCTGGAATATAAAATCCCACCAGCTGCCAAGAGTGAATTTATTCACACACTATCACACACACACAAAGACTAGATATGGGTGAATCATAGAATCTTTACAGTACAGAAGGACACCATTCAGCCCATCATGTCTGCACAGACCACCCAGGCTCTGTCCCCATAACCTCACATATTTATCCTGCTAAGCCCCTGAAACTAGGGGAAACCAGAGCACCAGGAGGAAACCCATGTAGACATAGGGAGAATGTGCCAACTCTGTATAGACAGTGACCCAAGACTGAAATTGAACCCGGATCCCTGGTGCTGTGAGGCAGCAATGCTAACCACTGTGCTACCTTGCAGAAGTTACAGGTGGAATTATTAAAATGGAATTCAGAACTGAGAGTGGGAGTTTCTGGTTGAACCTACTCCGAGACCACTAATTCTTACTCAAAAAGTTGTCCATCCTGCCCATGATGATTCCCATGGCGGGTGAGACCAGACAGTGTACCCGTCGGTCTTTATATCGATGCAAGCCTGGTTCTTGGTTCATCCGACCGAGACGCAGAGCGGGGTATTGAGCCCGTGTTTGCAATCTGCAGCAATGGTGATGTGGCATCAGAGGGCAGCACAGTGGTTAACATGGCTGCCTCACAACTCCAGGGATATAGGTTCAATTCCTGGCTTGGGTCATTGTCTGTGCATAGTTTGCACATTCTTCCCATGTCTGCATGGGTTTCCTCTGGGTGCTCCGGTTACCTCCAGTCTGTAAGATGTATTGGTTAGATGCACTGGCCATGTTAAATTCTCCCTCAGTGTACCTGAAAAGGTGCCGGAGTGTGGAGACTTGGGGATTTTTACAATAACTTCATTGCAGTGTTAATGTAAGCCGACTTGTGGCACTAATAAGTACACTTTAACTTAAACTCGAAAACAGATACTTGCCGGTGAGAGCGTAGTTTATGATTTTGAGCTGAACTTCCTGGCAAAATATTTTTAAAAATTTATTAATGGGAGTGGGCTTCGCTGGCTGGCCAACACTTAATGCCCATCCCTAGTTACCCAAGGGCAGTTGAGAGTCAACACCATTGCTGTGGCTCTGGAGTCACATGTAGGCCAGACCAGGTAAGGACAGCAGATTTCCTTCCCTAAAGGACATTAGTGAACCAGATGGGTTTTCCCAACAATGGTTTCATGGTCATCAGTAGCTTCTTAATTCCAGATTTTTTTTTATGGAATTCAAATTCCACCGCAGTGGGATTCGAACCCGGCTCCCCAGAACATTAGCTGGATTAATAGCCTGGCAATAATATGACTAGGCCATCGCCTCCCCTACGTAGAGTGATGCAGAACACGCCGAGGAAGAGCTGGAACCTATTGTAAGTGCATCAGCACGTTTTAGTAAGCACCCCCATGGCAGATATTGAGCCCACACTGAATATTCAGCTGGTGCCAGCTTGGCATCACGCTGATGCCACTTACTACAGAGCTACATAAACATGACCCTGGCACTGTCAGCTCCGAGGGGGTATATCAGAGATAAGTGCTCAGGCAGTCATTATTTCTTGGGCACTCCAAGGCTCAAAAGACACCAAGGAGAATACTAGGGGCATACAAGTCAAGCCCAGTGCCGGGGGCATGGATTATAATTGCCCGCCTAATCAGGGAATGTCACCCATGTATATATATCGAGGAGTATCAGAGCCACTGACACTCTGGATTCTGATATCTGGAGCGATACTGAACTTGTAAGTAAAGGGACTTTAATGAAAGGACTCTGGCCTTTGAGGGTGGCAGGGTGGCAAAGAGGTTGCACTGCTGCCTCACAGTGCCAGGGACCTGGGTTCAATTCCTGCCTTGGATCTGCACTTTCTCTCCGTGTCTGCGTGGCTTCCCTCCAACATTCTGAAAGACGTGCTGGTTAGGTGCATTGACCCAAATAGGCACTGGAGTGTGGCGACTGGGGAAATTTCACAGTAACTTCATTGCAGTGTTAATGTAAGCCATATTTGTGATGACTAAAAAAAACTTTAACTTTTATCTCTTGAGTTATCTCTGTTTGGAGACTATAAGGTAGAAATGCTGGCATTGGACTGGGGTAAACACGATAAGAGATCTCACAACACCAAGTTAAAGTCCAACCAGTTTATTTGATAGCAATCCCACAAGCTTTCGGAAATGCTGTTTCTTTGTCAGGTGTCTGGAAGTTCTGAATCATACGGAGACCATAAGACCTAGGAGCAGAATTAGGCCACTCGGTCCATCGACTCTGCTTTGCCATTCAATCATGGCTGATATTTTTCTCCACTCCCATTCTCCTGCCTTTTCCCCATAACCCCTGACCCCCTTATTAATGAAGTACCTATCTGTCTCTGTCTTAAAGATACTCAATGACCCGGCCTCCACAGCCTTCTGCGACAAAAAGTTCCACAGATTCACCATTCTCTGGCTGAAGAAATTCCTCTTTATCTCTGTTATAAAGAATCGTCCCATTAGCCTGAGGTTGAGCTTGAGATTTCCAGCATTCCTGTTTTCTGCAACTTCCGGTGTTATTCCTGCCTGACTCCAGCTTCAGTGGCCATGCGCTCAGCTGCTCATACCCCCCCCTCCCTCTTTCAACTCTTGCGATTGAAACAGTCATCATCCCCTGACTCTCCTTCACATCTAAAGGTGTGTACGTTTAATGTAGAGATTGAGCCAGTTAGGATTTGATTTGGGGAGAGGAATAGGTGCCAAAAGAACTTGTTCACCTGTACCGCTGGCAGGAATGGGCCAGCGATGAGGATGGAAGGTGGGGTATAGAGAATCTGAAAACACCCCAGCTTGGGTCAGCCATTTTGAGGTTGAAAACAGACGTCTTGACGACCATTTTTTCTGCAGTACATTTATTTATCAGTTACCTCTTCCTTGAGCACCAGATAAAGCCGCCACATAATGCAAAACCAACCAGGCACGTTTTATTTTATAAATAGATTTGCAAGCTGCACTGAGATGCCTAATCTAATTAAGTATAAAAGACGGCCAGCTTGGATACGTGCACTGCTAATGACCTCACACGTTGCACAATCCTTCCTGACATATTAGTAAAGAATTTACCTGGACAATATGTTAATTACAGATAAGCTAATGGGTTAGCTTTTAAATTTGTTACTTTATGATTCTCACAAGTCAACACAGCAGCAGAAAGTGAAAGGATTTCTTCTTCAGTTTAACAATTCTCCATCCGAGTGTCGATAAATGGGTTTTCTTTTACTCCTTTGGGAGAAATGTAAGCCACATTTTCTGATTCAAATTTTAGTCCTTACTTCTCCTTAATCTCATTCTCATCTGTTTTTTCATTCAAATGGGGGGACATGGCATCATTGGCTAGCACTTATTGCCCTTGAAGAGCAGTTGAGAGTCAACCACTTTGATATGGCTCTGGAATCATACGTAGGCCAGACCAGGATGGCAGATTTCCTTCTGTAAAGGACATCAGTGCACCAGATGCGTTTTTACAGCAGTCAACAATGGTTTCATGGTCATCAGTAGATTCTAAATTCCAGATTTTTTTTTTTAATATCGGATTTAAATTCCATCATCTGCCGTGGCAGGATTCGAACCCGGGTCCCCAGAACAGTAACTTAATTCATTAGCGTGATGGGCGGCAGTTGTTAGCACTGTTGTCTTACAGCACCGGGGACCCGAGTTTGATTCTTGGCTTTGGGATATTATCTGTGTGGAGTACACACATTCTCCTCGCGTCTGCGTGGGTTTCCTCCGGGTGCTCCAGTTTCCTCCCACGCTCCAAAGATGTGTGGGTTAGGTTGATTGGCTATGCTAAAATTTCCCCTTAGTATCTTGGGGACTAGGAGGTAAATGCACGGAGTTATAGGGATAGGGCCTGGATTTTTCTCAGTGCAGACTTGATGGGCTGAATGTGCTCCTTCTGCACTGTAGAGATTCTACGATTCCTGACTTACTGGATTAGTAGGATGGTGATAATACCACTAGGCCATTGCCTCATGTCTACCTAAAAAGTAAAACAAAATCCCGTTGGCACTCAGTGTGAGGGTGATTCCCAAGAGATGACCATGTTGGATATCCATCATGCCCTTGGATCCACACTCCAGCATAAGTCACCGCCTGAATGGTCAATGCTGAAGATTTTGGTTGCGGGGGTGTTTGAGGTGGGGGGGGGGGATCACAAGTTGCTAACTCTATCCCATCCTTGTGTCTGTTATTAATTGTATAGCAGTTCAGCATTATGCAGGCAGCGGGTATTAACTGGGGATTGCCCCGAGTACGGATGTCTGAAATGAGATGTTGGGTTCGGAGGTGCATGTTTGCAATGTGCATCTCTGCAAATAAAACGTAAGAAAGCTCATAAAGATTCCAGTTCTACCATTCAATGCCTGGCTTCTGGAAGAGAACGTACGTGACTATCGTGGAAAATATCAAAGTGACTATTTGTCCAGTTCTTTTACTGTGGGTTTTGATTAGCTTTGCAAATGTTAACTGAGAAATCAACATCTCGACGATAGATAGATGTGGCCTTTTCAAAAAAAATTCATATATTAGGTCTTAAAGTTCAAATACGCGTTCGTCAGCTCCCAGGTGAAATGTGTGGCAATGGGATCCAGGTTAATACCCTGACTTAATCCAGTCCCTATTTTAAATTTCACAAATGCATCAGTGTTTTATTTCAGGCACAGTCGAAGGACTCAAATCAGCGGTGAGAATGAAAGCAAGAGACAGACTTATACTCATACCATGACCTGACTCTACTATCACTTTGGGTGCGATTTTCCAGTCCTGCCTCACTGAGATTCCGTCTCTCTCCTGACAGGTTCCTTGCCAGCAGGACAGGCGAACCGTGCACAATGGCGCAGACGTTGACGGGACTGGAAGATTCTGCTGGCAGCCAATGGCATGGCTTCTCCTAGGCAGAGAGCCCATCGCTGGAGGGTGGTGGGGTGGTGGTGGGAGGGGAATCCCATCCAAAGCATTTGCCTGGCCCTCAAACCCTGAGGCACCGCCTCAGATTCTTGATTGACGAGGGAGTCAAAGGTTAGAGAAGGTAGACGGCAGGGCAAAGCTGAGGCTACAATCAGTTCAATAATGAGCTTATCAAATAGCAGGGCAGGCTCGATGGGCTGAATGGCCCACTCCTAACACGTGTGTACCTGTATGTGAATGTTAATTTTGAGACGGATGAAAGTCCATTGCGTGGTTTGCAGATTCTGCCACACATGCTGAAGGCATTGGATACTGCAAAGGCAAGGAGCTCTGATAATATTTCAGCAAAAGCACCGAAGACTTGTGTTCCAGAACTTTAGCCAAACTGTTGAAGTACAGTTACAACACTGGCATCTACCTGGCAATGTGGAAAAATGCCCAGGTGCGTCCTGTATACAAAAAGCAGGACAAATCCAACTCAGTCAATCACTGCCCTATTTATCTATTCTTGATCATCAGTAAAGTGATGGAAGGGGTCATTGACAGTGCTATCAAGCAGCATCTGCTCAACAATAACCTTAGAGATGATCAGTTTGGGTTCCACAGGGTCAGCCGGCTCCTGACCTCATTATAATCTTGGTTCAAACATGTTCGAAAGAGGTGAAGTCCAGAGATGAAGTGAGATTGATAGCCTTTGACATCATTTGACTGGATACGGTGGGGTGGATTGGGTGGAGGTTTTGGGTGCCCGCTCCAGAGCCTTGTGTTCGCTGTTTCCCAATAAAATCCCAATAAAATCTCACAATGTATCCGGAGACTTCCTGAATCAGCCTGTTCCATTTGGATTGGTCAGCGCTTCCTCTGCAGATTTATAGTAATTAACTGTGCGCCGCTGTAAAACAACATTAGCTTTTAACATCGATAAATAATCCAAATCCCCACAGCAAGTCTCATCAGCTCAACTCTGTAGTCCTGCCACATCCAACGTTGAATGGTGTTGAACAATTATACAGTTCACTAGAGGAGGAGGCTCCACAAATATCCCCATCCTCAATGATGGGGGAGCCCAGCACATCAGTGTAAAAGATAAAACTGAACCAATAACCTTCAGCCAGAAATGCCGAGTGAATGATCCATCTTGGACTCTCTGGAGGTCCCCAATGTCACAGATGTCAATTTTCAGCAATTTGATTCATTCCCAGTGATGTCAAGGAACAGTTGGAAACACTGGATACTGAAAAAGGCATTGGATCCCGATAATATTCCGGCAATAGTACTGAAAACTTGTGCTCCAGAACTTGCCGCTCCCCTACCAAGCACTTCCAGTACAGTTACAACACTGGCATCTACCCAGCAATGTGGAAGAATGCCCAGGTATGCCCTGTGCATGAAAAGCAGGACAAATCCAACTCAGCCAATTACCGCCCCATCGGTAAAGTGATGGAAAGGTTCATCGACACTCCTATCAAGCAGCACTTGCTCAGCAAGAACCTGCACACTTGAGCCCAGTTTGGGGTCCACCAGGGTCACTCAGCTGCTGACCTCATTATAGCCATGGTTGAAACATTCAAAAGAGCTGAACTCCAGAGATGAGTTACGAATGACTGCCCTTGACATCAAGGCAGCATTTGACCGATCATGGCATCAAGGATCCTCTAGCAATACTGGAGTCAATG
The DNA here is from genome assembly GCA_024679065.1 of Sphyrna mokarran. Lineage (NCBI taxonomy): Eukaryota > Metazoa > Chordata > Chondrichthyes > Carcharhiniformes > Carcharhinidae > Sphyrna > Sphyrna mokarran. The sequence continues at coordinate 133,407,799 of JAGIQG010000003.1, read as the reverse complement.
GGAATCAGGGGAAAGCCCTCCGCTGGTTGGAGTCATATCTGGTACATAGGAAGATGCTTGTGGTGGTTGAAGGTCAATTATCTCAGTCCCAGGACATCACTGCAGGAGTTCCTCCGGGTTAGTGTCCCAGGCCTAACCATCTTCATCTGCCTTATCAATGGCCTTGAAAGGTCAGAAGTGAGGATGTTCGCTGATGATTGCACAATGTTCAGCACCATTTGCCATTCCTCAGATATGAAGCAGTCCATGCCCAAATGCAGTGAAGCCTTGACCATATACAGTCTGGGGCTGACAAGTCATGAGTGATAGTCACGTCACACAAGTGCCAGGCAATGACCATCTCCAACAAGAGAGAACCCAACTCCTCTCCTTGATATTCAATGAAATGACCATTGCTGAATTCCCCACTAACAACAGCCTAGAGGTTACCATTGACCAGAAACTGAACTGGACTAGGCATTTGATTCATTATTATCACGTGTATTGACATACAGTGAAAAGTATTGTTTCTTGCGCACGATACAAACAAAGTATCCCATTCATAGAGGAGGAAGCGAGAGAGTGTAGAATGTAGTGTCACAGTCATAGCTAGGGTGTTGAGAAAGAGCAACTCAATGCACGGTAAGTCTGTTCAAAAATCTGATGGTAGCAGGGAAGAAGCTGATCTTGAATCGGTTGGTACGTATCCTTAAATTTTTGTATCTTTTTCTTAACAGAAGAAGGTGGAAAAATGAATGTCCAGGATTCTTAATTATACTGGCTGCCTTGCTGAGGCAGTGGGAAATGTAGACAGAGCCAATTGGATGGGAGGCTGGTTTGTGTGACGGATTGGGCCACATTCACAACTTTTTGAAGTTTTTTGTGGTTTTGGGCAGAGCTGGAGCCCATACCAGGCTGTGATACAATTGGAAAGAACGCTTTCTATGGTGCATCTGTCGAAGCTGGTGAGAGTTGTAATATCCATGCCAAATTTCTTTAGCATCATGAGAAAGTAGAGGTGTTGGTGGGCTTTCTTAATTATAGTGTCAGCATGGAGGAACCAGGATAGCTTATTGATGATCTGGACATGTAAACACTGTGATCATAACACTAGGTATTCTGCAGTGAGTAACTCACCTCCTGGTTCTCTAAAACCTGTCCAAAAGGTACAAGTCAGGAGTGTGATAGAATACACTCCCCTTGTCTGGAGGATAGGTGCAGCTCCAACAACACTCAAGAAGCTCAACACCATCCAGGACAAAGCAGCCTCACTTGACTGGCACCTCGTCCATCACTTTGAATATCTACTCTCTCTGCCTCCAATACAAGATGGAGCAGCAACTCACCAAGGTTCAACTCCTCTCCGAGCCCCCACCACATCTTGAGGGGAGACTGGTTCCAGTTTTCCCTTAACCTTCGTATGAAGAAATGCTTCCTGAAGCCTCCCCATCACGCGCCCCCTCCCTCCTCTCCCCCTGCACCAAATGGCTTCAGTTCCAATTCTGAGATTATAGTCTCTTTGTCCTGTGCCAGCAGAGGAAATATAAAAAGAAAATATCAACACCTGCAATCACTTCAAACACCTCAGTTCATAGAATCATAGAAACTCCATAGTGCAGAAGGTCATTCGGCCCATTGAGTCTGTACCGATCACACTCCCCGGGCAAGCCCTGTCCCCATAACCCCATACATTTACCCTAGCTAGACCTCCTGACACCTAAGGGGCAATTTAGCTTGGCCAATCCACCTAACCCGCACATCTTTGGATGCCACCCCTTAACCTTCAATGTTCCAAGGAACACAGGGCTGCTGCCTGTGCCTGGGACCGATTGGGTAATAAATGAGACACTCCAACTAAATGCATGGATGAGGGATTGGTGTAGGGCAGAAGGCTTCATATTTATTGATCATTGGGAAGTCTTTAGGAGGGAGGCTCACCTATTCACGAGGGATAGGGAGCAGTTGACTGGGAGGGGAACACATATTTTAGCTGGGAGGTTAGCTGGAGTGTTTCAGAAATGTTTAAACTAATAGGGAGGGAGGGTGGGGAGACAGCAGGAACTGGGAGTGGGATAGAGAGGGATGATAGGGCAACACCAGTAGGTAGAAAGGTATTTCCGAGAGCTGAGGGTCTTCAGTGCATGTGTTTTAATGCGAGGAGTGTGACTGGCAAAACAGATGAACTGAAGGCAATAATGTTCACGAGGAGTTTAGACGTGGTGGCGGTGACCGAGACGTGGTTGAAGGAGGGGCAAGACTGGCAATTGAATATTCCAGGGTATAAGTGTTTTAGGTGTGACAGAGTTGGTGTGAGGAGAGGCGGGGGAGTGGCTTTATTAGTTAAGGACAACATCATAGCAGTGCAGAGGGAGAGAGGTATGGATGATTTAGGAATTGAGTCTCTATGGGTGGAGTTGAGGAATAGGAAGGGAGTGGTTACTCTGTTGGGTGTTTACTACAGACCGCCCAACAGCCCGCAGGCTGTGGAAGAAGGGATATGCAGGGACATTTTAGATAAGTGTAGGAAAAATAGGGTGGTAGTGGTGGGAGATTTCAATTTTCCTGGAGTAGATTGGAGTGTGCCCAGGGCTGTAGGAGTGGATGGGGAGGAATTTGTACAGTGTGTTTTGGAAGGGTCCTTGGAGCAGTATGTGGATGGCCCGACTAGAGATGGGGCTATACTGGATTTGGTTCTGGGGAATGAGCCAGGCCAGGTGGTTGACGTCGAGGTAGGAGAGCAGGTGTCAAATAGTGATCACAACTCTGTCTGCTTTAGGATATTAATGGAAAAGGATGAGACTGGCCCAAAAGGGAGGGTATTTAACTGGGGGAGGGCTAGATACGGCCAGATTAGGCAAGATCTTAAAGATACGGATTGGGATAAGCTTTTTGAGGGCAGGTCGACGAGGTACATGTGGGAGTCTTTCAAGGGAAAACTAAACTCTCTGCAGGAAAGATATGTGCCGGCAAGGAGGAAGGATGGGAAAGGTAGGATTAGAGAACCTTGGCTTACCAGGGAGATTGAGGACTTGATCAAGAAAAAGAGAGAGGCTTACATTAGATCTAGGCAACTAGGGACTGAGATAGCGCTGGAAGCTTATAGAGAGTGTAGACGGGATCTAAAAAGGGGTATTAGAAAGGCAAAAAGGGGCCATGAGGTGGCTCTGGCAGGTAGGATTAAAGAAAATCCAAAGGCATTTTACACCTATGTAAGGAGCAAAAGGATGGTTAGAGGCAAGATTGGACCTCTTAGGGACAGTGGAGGGGATCTATGCTTAGAGCCTGAGGGAATGGGGGAGATCCTGAATGAATACTTTGCGTCGGTATTCACGCAGGAGACTGGACAGATGTCTGTGCCTGATGTTGACAAAGTTGAGGATCGGTTGAGGGAAATAAGGATTACGAGGAAAGAGGTGTTGGGGCTGTTAGGCAGCTTAAAGACATATAAAGCTCCAGGGCCTGATGGCATTTACCCCAGGCTGCTAAGGGAGTTGAGGGAAGACTTGGCTGGGCCTCTGACGCAAATCTTTGTCTCTTCCTTGGACACAGGTGAGGTCCCAGAGGACTGGAGGATAGCAAACGTAGTACCGTTGTTTAAAAAAGGTCAGAGAGATCACCCAGGGAACTATAGGCCGGTGAGCTTGACTTCAGTTATAGGTAAGCTAATGGAGAGGATCCTTAGGGACAGGATGTATGAGCATCTGGAGCGCTGCGATCTGCTCAGGGATACGCAGCATGGCTTCGTCAAGGGGAAGTCTTGTCTTACGAATCTGGTGGAATTTTTTGAAGAGAAGGTGAAGGCGCATGGGATACAGGGTCGGGTATGTAGATGGGTCGAAAACTGGCTCGGAAGGAGGAGACAGAGGGTAGTAGTGGAAGGCTCTTTTTCCAGCTGGAAGCCTGTCACTAGTGGAGTGCCACAAGGCTCAGTACTAGGTCCTCTTCTATTTGTGGTCTACATAAACGACTTGGAAGTAGGGGTAGGTGGTGAGATCAGCAAATTTGCTGATGACACCAAGATGCTTGGATTGGCGGGTACAGAAGAGCAGTGTCAGGCAATACAACAGGACATAGACAGGTTGGTAGATTGGGCAGATAGATGGCAAATGGAATTTAATCCGGAAAAATGCGAGGTGATGCATTTTGGCCGGAAAAATGTAGAAGAGAATTATAGGATAAAAGGTAAAACTATAAGGAGCATAGAGACGCAGAGAGACTTGGGGGTGCAGGTTCACAAGTCTCTGAAGGTGTCCTCACAGGTGGAGAAGGTGACAAAGAAGGCGTATAGTATGTTAGCTTTCATAGAAAAGGGTATAGAATATAAGAGTAGGAGTTTGATGTTGCAGTTGTATACAACTTTGGTTAGGCCTCACTTGGAATACTGCGCCCAGTTCTGGTCTCCGTACTATCGGAAGGATGTGGAGTCCTTGGAGAGAGTGCAGAGGAGGTTTACCAGGATGCTGCCTGGTATGGAAGGACTGTCCTATGAGGAACGATTAGATAGACTGGGGTTGTTTTCCCTTGAAAGACGTCGGCTTAGAGGGGATCTCATAGAGGTGTATAAGATTATAAGGGGTATAGATAGAGTAAATGGAGGTAAACTTTTTCCACCTTTAGAAATGGATAGGACGAGGGGTCATGGCCATAGGGTGAGGGGGGCTATGTATAGGACGAATATTAGAGGGCAGTTTTTCACACAAAGGGTAGTGGGGGTGTGGAATGCACTGCCGAGTAAGGTGGTGGGAGCAGGCACGCTGGGGCTGTTTAAGGGTCTCTTGGACAGCCACATGAGCGGTATGCAGATAGAGGGATATATTAGGACTGTTTAACTACAGCTTTTTTCCACAGGTAATTCGGTCCATAATTTGAGCACGCATTCGGCAGGTGGTGCGGGTACAGCTCTTGGATGTTGATTCATGGGTTGCCTGGTACCTCATGTCGTATATGAGTGCTTTATGTGGACCACCTGAAGGGCACCATGACAGCTCAGAGACTATCGATGTGGCTGTGCAGACACTTGGAATTGGGCCGGTGTCTGCGGGAGTTTGCGCGTTCTCCCCGTGGTTGCGTGGGTTTTCTCCGGGCACTCCGGTTTCCTCCCACAACCCAAAAATTCGCTCTTAGGCTGATTGGGTAACAAATTGTCCCTATGGTGAAAATTTTCCAAATTAGGATTAATATATATATTATTATATAGGAATATTAAAATAGGATAATGTATTTGGTATTACGGTGGCGCGGGCTCGTTGGGCCGAAGGGCCTGTTTCTCGTGCTGTGTTGCTTAATAAAAAAAAAAGAATGCAAGGCTCGTCTATGCAATGTGTAGTCATAATTTAACACTATTACGCTCATGGCATGTTGGGTGTCAAAGTAGTACAGTAATTAGCACTGATATCTCACAGTGCTAGGGACCCACGTTCGATTCCCAGCTTGGATCAGTGTGTGTGTGGAGTCCGCACATTCTCCCCATGTGTGTGTGTGTGGGTTTCCTCTGAGTGCTCTGGTTTCCTTCCACAGTCCAAAGGTATGCGGGCTAGGTGGATTGGCCATGCCAAATTGCCACTTAGTGTCAGGGAGATTAGCTAGAGTAAATATATGGGGCTACAAGGATAGGGGCTGGCTGGGATTAAACTCGGTGCTGACTCGATGGGCTGAATGGCCTCCTTCTGCACTGTAGGATTCAATGACTGTCTTTGATTATGAGCAGAGGGAATTTAAAGGAGAAAATATCAACACCTGCGATCATCTTAAACACCTCAGTTACATCACTCTTTAATCTTCAACGTTCCAGGGAATGCAAGACTTGTCCGTGCAATCTGTAATCATAATTTAGCACTCTTATTCCTGGTGAATATATGCTCTGTCTGATTCAAGGACTATATGTCTTTCCTGAGGTGGTGGGTGGGGAGGAGGGGGGCATTGGTGCAGAAAGGAACTCTACTGTAAAGTGCTCCATAATTTCAAACTTTATCGCATTAATAAAACAAGTCCCATCATATTTCACATTAATTAGCTGTTAATGAGGAGTGATTCAGAAATCTTAATGCAAATACTCGGTTGACATTCTGAAAACTTTCGATCCTCACTGATGTTAAATTCATTTGTACCTTGTGATTAGCTTTTAATTCAGGCTCCCCCCCCCGCCCGCTAATTATTCTTGGCCCGCGGAAGATGTGCTTGATATAAAAACGCAGCAGGAGCAGCCTCGCTGCGGCTAATGTGAGGGGCTTAACCTGTTGGCAATTTTGTGTTGCATTGGATTAGATGTGTCTGAAGGAGTTGGCAGTCACCGGGGACTGAGCAGCCATTGCAACACCGTTCACTGATCCTGCAGCCTCTTGGGATTCTGGACATCTTGAGCAAAGTATTGCCGTCCATCTGTCTCCTGGATGCCTTCCCGTCCAATCTATTGATGCCTTGCCTCAAGCGTCTGGGTGATCAAGGAGTGTGATGGATTGGTACAGGACGGTTTTCATCTCAGGAGAAGTGAGCACATCTTTAACAGCCAACTTCCTTCTATGTGCAAGGCTATGGAACATAAGGAACAGGGAGTGGGCCATTCGGCCTCTCTCGAGCCTACTCTGCCACTCAACCAGAGGAGGCCCAGATAAGGAACCTGAGAAAAGAATCCCAAAGCCAAAGCACCGCAAGGAACTACAAAAGGTCATGAATGAAATCCAGTCCATCATGCAAACTAGCCTCTTATCCACTATCTCTGTCTACGCTTTCCGGTGTCTTGGCAAAGCAGCCAGCGTAATTGAGGACTCCACGCACCCCAGACATTCGCTCTTCCACCTTCTTCCTTCAGGAAAAAGATACAGAAGTCTGAGAACACATACCAACTGACTCAAGAACAGCTTCTTTCCTGCTGCCATCAGACCTTTGAGTGGACCTACCTTATATAAAGTTGGTTCTTCTCTACACACTACAGGCAAGATTTTACGGTCTTGCTTTAGCGAGATTGGAAATTCCCGCCTGAGGTGAATGAACACTTCTGCTGACAGCCTCTCTCCTGCTCCGATGCCTCAGCAGGCAAAGTGGCAGAGTTTCATCAATCTGTAACTGTAACACTATATTTTGCACCCTATTTCCCTATCAACTCCATGAATGGTACAGCACACAAGAAACAATACTTTTCATTGTATCCCAACGTTCAGATCAATGCATCTAACCGGCACATCTTCAAGAACATGGGAGGAAACTGGAGCACCCAGAGGAAACCCAAGCAGATACGGGGAGAATGAGCAGACTCCGCATAGACAGTGATCCCAAGGTGGGAATTGAACCCAGGTCCCTGACACTGAGGCAGCAGTGCTAACCACTGTACCACCTCAATTCAGTGATTATGTGATCCTTGTGAAAGTATATTTCTGAATGTTGATCCTGAATGTTCCAGCTCTGGTTTTCAGGTGTTGCCCTTGATTTCTTTTGTCTTTGGTTGACATTGAATAACATTGAACACCATTGAGATCCTCCGTGACCAATAGATACGGCAGGGTTTGGGGTGCATTATCAACTCCCACAACCATATTTAGTTTTGATATTTTAGGTTTGTTTTGAGATTCTGTTTACTTTGATACAACATTCCCTCAGAGGGCAATAATTGATCTCACAGTTAGTTGACTTAATTTATTTGGTTAAAGAAGAGGTACAACAACATTGAACACCAAGTGCTGGAGGAGATGGTGGGACAGGAGCTGGTGAGAGAGTTAGGCTTAAGGACTCAGAGGAAGAGTGGGAAAGTGGAGGAGTTTATGGAGGGAGTTCCAGATTTTGGGAACAATTCAGCCCATCATACCTGTGCTAGTCCTTTGAATGATCCCGCACTCCTACACTTCCCACCAGTGCGCTATGACATTTTTCCTTTCAAGTATTTGTCCAATTTTCATATGAAAGGTACTATTGAATCTGCATCATTCCTTTCCAATCATTTCTTCCAGAACATAACAACTTGCTGAAGTTTTGAAGAAAGCCGTGTTTTAGTGCACTGGGATGCCACGCTGGTGACAATTGAGCCAGAACTCATTTTTCTTGCCCCCGCTTTTGGAACTTCAGATGTAAGAATGTGCTGCAGATTGGTGGATTGGGAGGTCTTGTTTTCCCCACTTGGCTTAAATTCCCGATCTCAATCACATTACTATGCGTAGGAGCCGAAACACCTCAGTGGGTTTGAGTGCTACCTCATGATGAAAGTAAAACTAAGGAAGTCCACCAACACCTCTACTTTCTCAGAAGACAAAAGGATTTTGGTATGTCTACTATGACTCTCATCAATTTTGCACCTCATAGAAAACATTCTTTCCAATTGTATCACAGCTTAGTATGGCTTCTGCTCTGCCCAAGACCGCAAGGAACTACAAAAGGTCATGAACGATGCCCAATCCATCATGAAAACCAACCTCCCATCCATTGACTCCATCTACACATCCTGCTGCTTTGGAAAAGCAGCCAGTGTAATTAAGGATGCCACACCTCAGACATTCTCTCTTCCACCTTCTCCCAATGGGAAAAAGATATAAAAGTCTGAGGTCACATAGTAACCGATTCAAGAAGAACTTCTTGCCTGCTGCTGTCAGACTTCTGAATGAACCAACCTTATATTAAGCTGATCTTTCTCTACACCCTACCTATGACTGTAACACTACATTTCGCACTCTCTCCTTCCCTATGTACTCTATGATATGCTCTGTCTGTAAAACATGCAAGAAATACTTTTCACTGTATCCCAATACATGTGACAATAATAAATCAAATCAAATCAAGAATCAGTCATGTTGCTATAGGGATGAGTTGAATGATCTCGGTCATGTTGCTATGGGAAGAAATTGAGCAATAGTAACAAGAACTTGCATTTAGATCAGCCTTTTAACATTGTAAAACTCCAATTTCCACATATATTCGACACCAATTATTTTTTTGGGATAATTGCCCTGATATATCAGTAGTACAGTATCATCATAATTGAACATGACTCTATAGCACAGTGGTCAGTACTGTTGCCTCACAGCGTCAGGGACCCAGGTTCGATTCCCAGCTTGGGTCACTGTCTGTGTGGAGTCTGCACATTCTCCCCATGTCTGTGTGAGTTTCCTCTGGGTGCTCCAGTTTCCTCCCACAGTCCAAAGATGAGCAGGTTTGGTGGATTGGCCATGCTAAATTGGCCCTTAATTACCCTACTAACCACCTAAAACTAAGTAGGGGATTGTAGTCAGTGTAGACTCGATGGTCCGATGGCCTCCTTCTGCAGTGTAAGGATTCTATCAAAATCCTTTCGAACCTCTCTTTTTGAATCTTTGCTTAAGCTTTGCTGGTGTCAGGTAAACAATGCTGGCTGCTCCAATAATACAATAGCAAAAAACTGCGCACTCGGGAAACTGAAATTTCAAACAGGGAATGCTGCCACGCAGCACCCATTGGAGAAATAGATGTTTCAGGCTGGGGATCTCGCATCAGGACGGAACACAAAGAAATGTAAGCCAGTGGAAAGGAGGGGGGGACAGGAAGAACTAGAGGGGAAGGTCTATGATAAGGCAGAGGGCAGGAGGGAAACATAGGAATTAGGAGTGAAAGTAAACAGTTCAGCCCGTAAGCACAATTCACCACATAATATGATTATGGCTGATATTATCCCGGTCTCAACTCCACTTTCCTCCCTGCTCTTTTCATCAGAAGCAATTCTATCTCTTTCTTGAATCTGTTGACTAATTCTATCTCCGTTGATGTAAATGTAGTTGTGGAGAACACTGGGATACAGGGTTGCAAACTGGAAAGTATTGAAGTAGATAGGGAGGATGTGCTAGATATTCTTGAGAGTTTGAAGTTGGATAAGTCCCCTGGGCCGGACGGGATTTACCCTAGGATTCTCTGGGAGGCAAGAGAGGAGATTGCAGAGCCTCTGGCTCTGATCTTCAGGTCGTCGTTGGTTATGGGTGTGGTTCCAGAGGACTGGAGGATAGCGAATGTGGTCCCATTGTTCAAGAAGGGGAAGAGAGACCTTCCAGGGAATTATAGGCCAGTGAGTCTTACTTCTGTTGTGGGCAAAGTATTGGAGAGAATTATTAGGGATAGGATTTATAGTTCTTTAGAGAGAAATGAATTGATTGGGGATAGTCAGCATGGTTTTGTGAAGGGTAGGTCGTGCCTTACTAACCTCATTGAGTTTTTGAAAAAGTGACCAAAGAGGTGGATGGGGGTAAGGTGGTTGATGTGGTATATATGGACTTTAGTAAGGCGTTTGATAAGGTGGCCCATGGAAGACTTCTGCAGAAAATGCAGATGTATGGGATAGAGGGTGATTTAGCTAATTGGGTTAGGAATTGGCTGGCAGATAGAAGACAGAGGGTGGTGGTGGATGGGAGATATTCATCGTGGAGTTCGGTGACGAGTGGTGTGCCTCAGGGGTCTGTTTTGGGGCCCCTGCTGTTTGTAATTTTTATAAATGATGTGGATGAGGGTATTGAAGGATGGATTAGTAAATTTGCGGATGACACCAAAGTCGGAGGAGTGGTAGATAGTGAAGAGGGGTGTTAAAGTTTGCAGAGAGACTTGGACAAGTTGCAGAGCTGGGCCGAGAGGTGGCAAATGGAGTTTAATGTGGAAAAGTGTGAGGTAATGCACTATGGCAGGAATAATAAATGGGTAGAGTATAGGGCTAATGGTAGGATTCTTAATAGTGTTGATGAACAGAGGGATCTTGGTGTAAATGTGCATAGATCCCTGAAAGTAGGCAGTCAAGTCGATAAGGTTGTTAAGAAGGCATATGGAATCTTAGCTTTTATTGGTAGGGGGATTGAATTTCGGAGCCGCAACGTCATGTTGCAACTGTACAAAACTCTAGTGCGGCCGCACTTGGAGTATTGTGTGCAGTTCTAGTTCCCACATTATAAGAAAGATGTGGAGGCATTGGAGAGGGTACAGAGGAGGTTTACCAGGATGTTGCCTGGTATGGAGGGCAGGTCTTATGAAGAGAGGCTGAGGATTTGAGGTTGTTTTCGTTAGAAAGAAGGCGGCTAAGAGGAGACCTTATTGAAACATATAAGATGATTAGAGGTTTAGATAGGGTGGACAGTATAGCCTTTTTCCTAGGATGGAGAAAGCTAGCACGAGGGGACACAGCTTTAAATTAAGGGGTGATAGTTATAGGACGGATATAAGAGGCAGGTTCTTTACCCAAAGGGTGGTTCGGGAGTGGAATGCCCTGCCTGCAGCAGTTGTAGATGCGCCAAGTTTGGTGGCGTTTAAGAGGTTAGTTGATACGTATATGGAAGAGAAGGGAATGGTTTAGTTTGGAGGGTCATTGCTTTTTATATTGGTCGGCGCAACATCGAAGGCCGAAGGGCCTGTTCTGTGCTGTAATGTTCTATGTTGCACTCTGTGACAGTGAATTCCACAACCCTCCGAGAGAAATATTTTTTCCTAGTCTCAGTTTTGGACTGCTCCTCTCTCTCTATAGCTGGAACTTTACCACTTGTGACTCCCCGTATCGGTGCGAGTAAGGGTTCGAGAGCGGAAATCTCTGTCGACTTCAGGCGGGAATTCCGGTCTCACCACAGCGAGGCTGTAAAATCCTGCCCTATACCTCTTGTTCGAGACTGTCCCACAAGGGGGAACATCCATTCAACTTCCCCCTTATCAATCCCCATTCGCATCACATGACAAAATCTTTTATGGTACAAAAGCCAAACAGAGTTCGCCAAACTGATTGCTGGAATGGGAGAACTGGCAAACAAACAGACTGGATCAACTGGGCTTGTACTCACTGGAATTTCGAAGAATGAGGGGGAATCTTATAGAAATCTACAAAATCCTGATCGTATTTTTTTGCTGATCAAATTTGCTGATGACACTAAGGTGATTGGATTGGCGGGTACTGAGGAGCAGTGCCTGGCAATACAACATGACATAGATAGGCTGGTAGATTGGGCAGATAGATGGCAAATGGAATTTAATCCGGATTGCATCAAATGCGAGGTGATGCATTTTGGCCGGAATAATGTAGAGGGGAGTTATAGGATAAAAGGTAAAACTATTCAGAGTATAGAGATGCAGAGAGACCTGAGGGTGCAAGTTCACAGGTCTCTGAAGGTGTCAGTACAGGTGGAGAATGTGGTAAAAAAAAGCGTATGGTATGTTAGCCTTCATAGGAAGGGGTATAGAATACAAGAGTAGGAGTCTGATGTTGCAGGTGTATAGAACGTTGGTTAGGACTCATCTGGAGTACTGCGTCCAGTTCTGGTCGCCATACTACCGGAAGGATGTAGAGGCTCTGGAGAGAGTGCAGAGGAGATTTACCAGGATGCTGCCTGGTATGGAAGGGCTGTCTTACGAGGAAAGATTGAAAACACTGGGGTTGTTTTTCCTTGAAGGACGTTGGCTGAGAGGGGATCTTTTAGAGGTATATAAGATTATGAGGGGTATAGATAGAGTAAATGGTGGTAAGCTTTTTCCACCATTAGAAATGGCTAGAACGAGGGGTCACGGGCTCAGGGTGAGGGGGGCTATGTATAAGACGAATATTAGAGGCCAGTTTTTCACACAAAGGGTAGTGGGGTTGTGGAATGCACTGCCGAGTAAGCTGGTGGGAGCAGGCACGCTAGGGTTGTTTAAGGGTCTCTTGGACAGCCACATGAGCGGTCTGCAGATAGAGGGATATAGCAGGACTGTTTGAATATCGGGAGGACCAAATAGTGGTAGACTATCTTTTAGTTTTGTCTCGGGAATGTCTTAGTTTTTTTAGCATGTTTAATTAAGTCTTATTTGTTTTCGCAGGCAATTCGGTCCACCTTGTTGACCAACAAGGGGCATGCATGCGGCATGTCGTGCGAGAGCTGCTCTTGGAGGTTGCTTCAGGAGTTGCCTAGTGCTTCAAGTCGTCAGTGTATGCTTAAACTGGACCATCTGATGGGTATAACGACAGCTCAGAGACTATCGCTGTTGCTGTGCTGATACATGGATTTGGGCCTGTGTCTACGGGAGTTTGCGCGTTCTCCCTGTGGTTGTGTGGGTTTCCTCCGGGTGCTCCGGTTTCCTCCCACATCCCAAAAATGTGCTCTTAGGCTGATTGGGTAACAATAGGCATAGCCTAAAGTCAAGGATATGTCATTAAGACGTTAGGACGGCGGCGTGGGCTCGTTGGGCTGAAGGGCCTGTTTCCCGTGCTGTGTTGCTCTTTGTTCTTTGTTCTCTTTGTACTGGACAGGCGAGATGTGGGAAAAATGTTCCCAATGTTGGGAAAGTCCAAAACTGGCAGCGGGGGGAGGTTACAGTCTAAGAATAAGGAGTAAGTTATTCAGGACTCAGATGAGGAATTTCTTCACTCAAAGAGTTGTGAACCTGTAGAATTTTCTACCAGAACTGGGGCCAGTTGGTTAGGTATGTTCAAGAGGGGATTGGATGTGACCCTTGTGGCTAAAGGGATCAAGGGGTATGGAGAGAAAGCGGGAGTGGGATACTGAAAGTGAATGATCAGCTATGATCATACTGATAGAGGTGTGGGCTCAAAGGGCTGAATAGCCTACTCCTGCACCTTTTTTCTATGTAATGGGAAAAGTAAAGAAACAAAATGTGCACCTGGATGTGATATGAATGACTCTCAGGTAGTTGCGATATATCTCCTCCAATCTGAGTGTACCTGAAGTCCTGATGTGGAGGTGCCGGCTTTGGACTGGGGTAAATACAGTAAGAAGTCTCACAACATCAGGTTGAAGTCAACTCGCTTATTTAATAGTAAACCCACAAGCTTTTGAAAACACTATTCCTTTGTCAGGTGTGTGGAAACTTTCCTGCTGTACCTGAAGTCCCACATCCTTGGTAATTCTAGTAATATCCTCTGCACCCTCTTGATGTTCTCTTAAATGTGGGGCCTAGACATGAACTCATTTCAATTGGGGCCTAACTAGTGTGTTCGAACAGACGCATGATGCTCTTGTGATGCACTCTGTAGTGCTGTATATAAAGCCAAAGATTCCATATGCTTTTTTTCTTAAAAAGCCTTGGAAGATTTTTGTATGCAAATCTCCAGGGTAGCTTAAGGTTGCACACCATTGTCTCACTACTACAGTTTAAGCTTTGTCTCAAACCAAATTGGTCACAGATGCACAAAAATCTGTTGCAATTATGCACCTCTCATTAACACCTAGGCAATTATCTAGCTATGCGGTTTCTCCTTGGTTACTGCTGGGTAATTATATGAAGCAGACAGGCGGTACTGCAGACCTTAAGCAGCTAAACGACTCAAGGTTGATACTCAACACACAAAACGTTGGCAGGCAGGGTGCACAGGTGCAAAGAAGCTTCTCAGCTTGAGGTTGTCGTGTATAAAGACATCCCAAAGCACTTTACAGCCTATGAAGTACTTTCGTCACTACAGTAATGTAGAAGGAGAATTTGGCAAGTTCTTTCTATAGAATGAGCTCCCGTAAGAAATAACGTGCCAATGACCTAACGCACCCTTTTGTTTGAAATTGTCTGGATTGAGGGACAGATATTGGTCAACACGGAACAAATTCTCCAAAACAGTGCTGTGGGATCTTTCACACCCATTTGAGAGAGTGGACAGAGCTCTGTTTGACATTTCATTGTCAATCACAGCACTCCCTCGGGAATCACGGTGGCACAGTGGTTAGCACTGCCGCCTCACAGCGCCAGGGATCCTGGTTCGATTCGGCCTCAGATCATTGTCTGTGTGGAGTTTGCACATTTTCTCTGCGTCTGCGAACAGGTGCCGGAATATGGCGACTAGGGATTTTCCCAGTAACTTCTTTACAGTGTTAATGTAAGCCTACTTGTCATTGATAAATAAACTGTAAACTTGAGTCTTTTGGGACACAGAGTGAAGACTGCCACCAACTAATTCACAGCTGACATCATAGCATTAAAAGTCACTTAGTTACTCCAACACGTAGCCAGACCTTACAGGGTAGGACAGTTCCGGACATGATTACTGCAGAGTGCTGTGTTGTCTGTGAAAGATGCCACAGGTTATATACAGAAAAACGCATCCAGGTGTTGCAACTTTGTTCACCATCCAGGGTGCCTTGCTGGGAGCAAGTTTGCACTCACTGTCAGATTTGCCTTTTTTGATTTGATTTATTATTGTCACATGTATTAACATAGTGAAAAATATTGTTTTTTGCGCTATACAGACAAAGCAGACCGATCATAGAGAAGGAAAGGAGAGAGTGAAGAATGTAGTGTTATAGCTAGGGTGCAGAGAAAGATCAACAACATGATTAAATGGCGGAGCAAACTCGATGGGCTGAGTGGCCTAATTCTGCTTCTATATTTTATGGTCTTATCAAATCAAATCAAAAACTATAAGGATTCTACCCTCTGAGAGAAATAAAATTATCCTCATCCAACTCCTATAAGGGTGACCCTTTCATCTGACACCTCCCCTCCCACCCACCCTGCAGTTCTGGACTCACCTACAAGAGGAAACATCCTTTCTACGTCCAACCTTGCCGAGACTGTTCAGGAACTTATATACTCCAAGATTAATCCATCGCCAAGTACCTTCAATTCACCAGGCACAAGCTCACACTTAAGAATCGGCTGTTGTGTATTGGAGAGTAGGATATCTTTTTTTGATTTGATTTGTTTTATTATTGTCACATGTATCAGCATTCAATGAAAAGTATTGTTTCTTGCGCGCTATTCAGACAAAGCATACCGTTCACAGGGAAGGAGAAGAGAGAGTACAGAATGTAGTGTTACAGTCATAGCTAGGGAGTAGAGAAAGATCAACTCTGTGCGAGATAAGTTCATTCAAAAGTCTGACGGCAGCAGGGAAGAAGCTGTTCTTTAGTCAGTTGGTACGTGACTTCAAACTTTTGTATCTTTTTCCCAAAAGAAGAAAGTGGAAGAGAGAATGTCTGGGGTGCAGGGCAGCAAGGATCTGTATGATAGTGTGAAAATTGGTTGTGTAGAGGGGTGGTTTTGAAGGGGTTGTGGGGGGTTGTGATTGCTACGAACACAGGGAAAAACTTTGCTATTAAAGCAAAGCTTTTTTGCAGGGAGTGATCGAAGGGCTTTTTCTTTTGCTGGCACAACCTCTGGTAATACTGCCTTGCCTACACAAAGCACAGCAGGTGATTATTGTCTTTATTGCAGAGTGGGAAGCGCTGTTAGAGAAGAGCCAAGGTTTAGGTGCAAGGCTTAATGCACCAGCGCGGTTACAGGGGCTGTGACTGCAGGGCTGGGAGGGAAGTACCGTTCATCCTGACAACAATACAACAAGCTCGCTGTCAAACATCAGGTTTCCGTTCACTTCACACTGAAGGAAAAATCTAATGATTTCAAATAAAAAAAGAAATAATTTCGCTGGTGCCTATTATGACCTCAGGACACCCCAAAGCACTTACAGCCAGAACAACGCTTGCTGCAATTATGAGATCTGAAAGATCATTATGTGTTGGGATTGTGTCTTTTCTAGTTTATAAGATTACTATAATGTAGCTTTTTAAATGGAAGGTAGGGTGAAGGGGGAGGACGTGACCTGTGCTGAAGCCTGTCTGACAGGAAGGCGAGAGTGGCTTCATTGTTAGAGATCTGAAGAAGACTCCATGAATGGGACTTTTTTGGCCGCGCTTGTCCCAAGATCGGAAAATCCTGCCTTTGCATGGTCCTATCCCACCCACTTTGATCCACAAGGCAGGAATTGCCCCATATCTGCCTGGGTTTCCTCTGGTTCCCTCCCACATCCAAAGTTGTGCAGGTTGGGTGGATTGGCCATACTAAATTGTTCCTTAGTGTCAGGGGGACTAGTAGGGCAAATACATAAAGATCCAGGGTTAGGGTCTAGGTGGGATTGTTGTCAATGCAGGCTTGATAGGCTGAATGGCCTCCTTCGGCAATGTAGGGGTTCTATGATTCTATGGCTTGGATTGTTTAACTGCGAGGGTAGTGCAAAGTTCCAATGCTTAGAGAGATCGCTAGCAAGTATCCTTGCATGGTGAATTGACCATAAGGTCAATTCACCACAATGAAGAGTCTTTCCCTGATGGCAAAGTGACAATTATTAGATTATTAATCCAGAGACTCAGATAACGTTCAAGGGACCTGGGTTCAAATCCTGGCACGGCAGATGGAGGAATTTGAATTCAAAACAAAAAAAACCATCTGGAATTAAGAATCTACTGATGGCCATGAAACCATTGTCGATTGTCGGAAAAGCCCATCTGGTTCGCTAATGTCCTTTAGGGAAGGAAATCTGCTATCCTTACTTGGTCTGGCCTACTTGTGACTCCAGAGCCATGGCAATGTGGTTGACTCTCAACTGCCCTTCAAGAGCAACGAAGAATGGGTAATATCTGCTGGTTAGCCACTGACAGCCATGAATGAATGAAAAAGGTTGGAAAAGATCCAAATATGTATGTTCTGTCACTAATCATAGCAGCTTCGATTTTTGTGCAAGTAAGAATGTGCCCAAATTTGGTTTTACATATGGGTAGATACCTTTAAAACACATAGAAATCAGCAGCTGAAGGAGGGTTTTTAAAAACTAAAATCTGTAATACACCTGATTTTATTCAAAAACTCTCCAATAAAGAAAGATCAATTACGTCTGCATTCCTTCCAACTACATTATCTGCATACACACTTGAAACTTTGTTCTATTCATTCTCAGCATGGGTCCCACTTGAAGAATCTGTGAAGAGATGCTGCATAATGGAATGCTTTCATGTTTTCGAGTTGATTTGATTTGATTGGATTTATAATCATCACATGTATTAGCATCCAAAGTATTGGTTCTTGTGCAGTCTACAGACAAAGCATACTGTACATGGAGTACATAGAGGAGATGAATGTAGTGTTTACAGTCATAGCCAGGGTGTCGAGAAAGGTCAACTTGATGCGTGGTAGATCCATTCAAAAGTTTGATGGCAGCAGAGAAAAAGCTGTTTTTGAGTCAGTTGCTATGTGATCTCAGACTTTTATATCTTTTTCTCGATGGAAGAAGGTGGAAG
The DNA here is from genome assembly GCA_024679065.1 of Sphyrna mokarran. Classification (NCBI taxonomy): domain Eukaryota; kingdom Metazoa; phylum Chordata; class Chondrichthyes; order Carcharhiniformes; family Carcharhinidae; genus Sphyrna; species Sphyrna mokarran. Next base: position 133,389,854 of record JAGIQG010000003.1, on the reverse strand, counting down.
AGAATGTCCAGAGAGTGTGGGGTCCTTAGTTATGCTGGCTGCTTTTCTGAGGCTGCAGGAAGTGTAGACAGAGTCAATAGATGAGAGGCTAGTTTGCATCTTGGACTAAGCTTCGCTCATGAGCCTTTGTAGTTTTTATGATCTTGGGCAGAGCAGGAGCCATACCAACCTGTGGTACAACCAGAAAAAATGCTTGCTATAGTGCCTTTGTAAAAGTTGCTGAGAGATCGTAGTGGACATGCCATGGAGAATAAGTGAGCATGTTGATTTATCTGTTTTCATTCACTTCCATGTAATTGTCATTTTTGCAATAAATTGATCTTGTATTTTTAGCCTGAAATGCATAGACTGGAAATGTGATTGTTTGTATTTCTGTTGAATGGACCAGCTGAGTAAAACAGACATTGATTAGATGAGAAGTAGGATGAACTCATTGATGTATTCCCCCGATACTCAATGTTTCACCAACTAATTTGCTAAGTTGGGAGGAGAAGAGTTGAAGAAGATTGGTGTGTAAAAACTGGTGTGACTTTCCTGTGTAGGACAGTGAGTTCACAGTTTATTTATTAGTCAGAAAGAGGGTCACATTCGCACTGCAATGAAATTGCTGTGAAAGCTCCTTGTTGAATCATTTGAGGCATTGTGCATCAGGTGAGATGTTGAGCCAAGATTCTATCTACGCTTTGATCCCCTGGCAATGTTTAAAAGTGCCTCCTGGTGGCCTGCCGGTTTTCCTTCCTGAATCATGGTCACTGATGAGATTAAACAATTGTTCAGCAGTCTATTGCCTGAGATTGCCTTAGTCCACACAGGACACATTTTAAAACATTTCCACAACTTTAGTAAGAAGCTGCAAAAATACCAGCTCTACCATTTGGTCCCCAGGATCCAAATCTTTCAAAAGACATGCTGCTTAGGTGAATTGGCCGTGCTAAATTCTTCCTCATTGTACTCGAACAGGTAGCAACTGGGGGATTTTCCCAGTAACTTCATTGCAGTATTGATGTAAGCCTAGTTGTGACACTAATGAGTAAGTTTTAAAACAGTATGCTGCTAAGAATCCTGCCATGGCAGATGGTGGAATTTGAATTCAATAAAAAATTATCTGGAATTAAGATTCTACTGATGACCATGAAACTATTGTTGATTGTTGAAAAAACTCATCTGGTTCACTAATGTCCTTTAGGGAAGGAAATCTGCTGTCCTTACTGTGGTCTGGCCTACATGTGACTCCAGAGCCATAACAATGTGGTTGACTTTCAACTACCCTCTGAAATGGCCTAGCAAGCCACTCAGTTGTATCAGCATTTTCAGAAGGCAGCTCACCTTCTCAAGGGCAACTAGGGATGGGCAAAGATGCTCATGTTCCACAAATGAATATAATTATAATTGTGTACAAGATGTTAAGAGTACAGATCGGGCGGAGGCTTTTTCCCAGGGCTTAAATGGTCGCTACGAGAGGACATAGGTTTAAGGTGCTGGGGAGTAGATACAGAGGAGATGTCAGGGGTAAGTTTTTCACTCAGAGGGTGGTGAGTGAATGGAATTGGCTGCTGTCGGTGGTGGTGGAGGCAAATTCGATAGGGTCTTTTAAAAGATTTCTGGATGTGTAACTGGGACTTAATAGGATTGAGGGTTATAGGTAAGCCTAGTAGGTAGGGATATAATCGGCACAACTTGTGTTCTATGTTCTAATGAATCTGGAAATAATGATACCCCTTCACATCTTGGAAAGGTGGGAAAAACTGTACGATTTGGCATCTTTATAACACCATTCATGACCTCAAGACATCCCCAGGAGCTTCATAGCCAATGACTTACACACGAATTGTGGTGGACATTGCCATATAGAAGATGCGGCAACAATTTATGCACAGTAAGCTCCCACAATGTAAATGCTGCTTAGTTTTGAGTGAAAAGGATTGAGGGATAAATATTGGCCCAGGAAACTGGGGCAGACTCTCCCAATTCTTGCCACCCAATCAGCTGGGATAAGGGGTTCAGTGCCCTTTGGGTGGGAGAGGTTTGGTGATGCATTCTGCGAGTGGGGAAAGAACATTGTTCTGCTTGTGTTTGGGTAACAAAGGGTTATATTTGGTTCAGGAGTTCTAAATAATAGAATGGGAAATGATTTTCTGCTTGGTTGAGATTAGTGCCGGAAGCTAGCATACATTTAACTCGAATCTGCCATATTGTGATCAACACAAGATGTTAATCTAAATGAGGCCATAAAATTTCAAGCATTCCAGCTATAATCTGTTTGGATTAGAGTTTGTCTAAACACACACACACACACTCACATATGCACACATATACAGACATAGACACACACACATGTACGCATACACACTCACATTTACACATGCACACACACACACAGAAAATAGTGGCAGAGTGGTTAGCACTGCTGCCTCACAGCACCGGCACCTGGATTCGATTCCCAGCTTGAGTCATTGTCTGTGCAGAGTCTGTGTGCATGTTCTCTCCGTGTCTGCATGGGTTTCCTCCGAGTTTCCTCCCATCGTCCAAAAACGTAGAGGTTAGATGCGTTGACCATGCTAAATTCTCCCTCTGTATACCCGAACAGGTACTGGAATGTGGTGATGAGAGGATTTTCACAGTAACTTTATTGCAGTGTTAATGTAAGCTTACTTGTGATAAATAATCTTTAAAAACTTGTTAAAACACTTCTTTAAACTTCAATACAATGTCTGGAGAATTGTTGGAGCAGATATTTCTCTGGAAGTTTTTTGGCTGCTTTAGATAATAGAATAGATGCCCTTACCCAGTTTGCAGACCCCTGGCAGGTGTGACCCACTAATCCTTTCCCTGGCATTATCCGAGTGGTGCACAGCTCCCCGTCCAAGTTGACAAATTGAGGCCACGTGTGTCTCCTTCACTGTGCTAGAGGGAGATTTAAGGAGACGTGGAGTTCTCCTGTCAACTCCCAGCAGGGCAAGAGTCCTGCTCACTGCTGCAAGCAGATGGAGAATGTGCTGTGTGACCACCCTATGTTCTGCTTGGCTGCACTCACTGATTCAGCAGGAGCGGCTGAGTGATGGAATGTCTACGGTTTACTTCTGTGCAGAAGGATCCTGCATACTCAGAGGGGAGGGACCGTGCTCCCATTGTCCTAAAGACCTCTTCAAGACCTGCTGCATTGTGCTTAACTTTCACTCCAGTGTTGATTCGGTTAGCGACCCCCACACACCACCCTGTCCCCTGAGGTGCAATGCCAAGGGAGTGTACAGGACATACTATAGATTTAGGAGCAGATGTAGGCCATTCAGCCCATCAAATTTGCTCCTGCATTCAATGATATCGTGACTGATCTGATGAGATCATCCTCAACTCCACTTTCCTGCCTTAACCCATAACCCTGGATTCCCTTACTGATTAAAAAAAACCTATCTATCTCAGCTTTAAATAGACTTAACCGCCCAGCCTGTATAGTCCTTTGTGGTAAAGAATTCCACAGACTCACTGCCCTCTGAGAGAGGGCAGGGTGACACTGTGCCACAGTAGCTGCCTCACAGCTCCAGAGAGCTGGTTCGATTTCAGCCTTGGGTCACTGTCTGCACAGTCTCCCCGTGCCTGCATGGGTTTCCACACAGCAGGATAGAGATAGATAGGCTGGAGAATTGGGTGGAGAAATGGCAGATGGAATTTAATCCAGATAAATGCGAGATGATGCATTTTGGAAGAACTAATGTTAGGGGTTGGGGGGGGGGGAGTTATACAATAAATGGCAGGACCATCAAGAGTATAGAAACACAGACGGACCTAGATGTGCAAATTCATAAATCCTTGAAGATGGCAGCACAGGTGGAGAAGGCGGCATATGGTATGCTTGCTTTTATAGGACAGGATATTGAGTATAAAAGCTGGAGTCTGATGTTGCAGCTGTATAGAATGCTGGTTAGGCCACATTTGGAGTACTGCATTCTGTTCTGGTTGCCGCACAACCAGAAGGATGTGGAGGCTTTAGAGAGAGTGCAGAGAAGGTTTGCCAGGATGCTGCCTGGTATGGAGGGTCTTAGCTATGAGGAGAGATTGGGTAGACTGGGGTTGTTCTCCCTGGAAAGATGCAGAATGGGGGGAGACCTAATAGAGGTGTACAAAATTATGAAGGGTATAGACAGGGTGAACAGTGGGAAGCTTTTTCCCAGTTCGGAGGTGACGATCACGAGGGGTCACAGGCTCAAGGTGAGGGGGTGAGGTATAACTCAGATATCAGAGGGACATTTTTTTACAGCGTGTGATGGGAGCCTGGAATGTGCTGCCAAGCAGGGTGGTGGAGGCAGACACGCTGGCATCGTTTAAGACTTACCTGGATAGTCACATGAGCAGATTGGGAATGGAGAGGTACAAACGAATGGTCTAATTGGACCATTGAGCAACACAGGCTTGGAGGGCCGAAGGGCCTGTTTCCTGTGCTGTACTGTTCTTTGCTCTTTGTTCCTACTGGTGCTCCAGTTTCCTCTCATTGGACTGCTAAATTGCCCCTTAGTGTTCTGGGATGTGCAGGTTACAGGGATTAGTGGGGTAAATATATGGGATTGCAGGGATAGGGCTTGGTGGGATTGTTATCGGTGCAGATTTGATGGGCCAAACGGCCTCCTTCTGCACTGTAGGGATTCTATGGTTCTATAAGAAGAAATTCCTCCTCATCTCTGTTTTAAATGGGTGATCCCACCCCCTTACTCTGAGATTCTGCCCTCTGGTCCTCGACTCTTCCATGAGGGAAACAGCCTCTCAGTATCTACCCTACCAAAATCCCTGAGAATCCGGTATGCCTGAGTAAGATCTCTCCAAAGATGCTAAACTGGGGCATCCCCCACCGATTCACTACCTGTCTTAGAGATTCAGGTGGATGATGGAGGTTTCATGGCAGTATTTTGATGAAGGGAAATTATGATTTCTTTTAAGTTAAAGTATATTTATTAGTCATAAGTAAGGTTTACACCAACACTGCAATGAAGTTGCTGTGAAATTGCTGAGTTGCCACACTCTGGTGCCTGTTCGGGTCAATGCACCTACCAACAGGAAACCAAAGCATCCAGAGGAAATCCATGCAGACACGGAGGGAATGTGCAGACTCCACACAGAGTGACTCAAGCCAGAAATTGAACCCTGGCACTATGAGGCTGCAGTGCAAGCTACTATGACACTTCTTGTGGTTTCTTTTTCTTGCAACCAACCCCGTCAATAGCCATCAGTTTACCTTGTTGTTTCTGGGCTTTTGCTTGGGGCAAACTGACTGCTGTGTAGACAGCCATCAAACGCCGAGAAATTGGCTGTACACCAAGCGCTTTGAAATGTTTTTTTTTTGAAAGCCTTGACAGAAATAAAACTAAAGCAAGCCTAGCTGGAATACATATGAAAGGAATTGTTGCTTCAGTTATTCCGAGTCTTTTTGCTGTGCTGTGTTCAGTTTTGATCATTACACCTGAGCAAGGCTACATTGGCTTTGTAGCTATATCAATGCTGAGGTTAAAACTGATACTTTCTGAAGATGTGTTGCCTCATATTGATGAACAATCAGACAGAGATATTTAATAGGATTTGGTACAGAGAAATGATTTACTCTGGTGAAGGAAATCCAGACCAATTAGGGGAAGATGAACTATAAATTAAAAGGTAGATCCTTCAGGAATCAAATTAGGAAATAGATTTTCACGTAGAGTAGGGGAAATCGAGAACTTTTTCCCCAGAAAACTGTGATTGGATTTTTGGGAAAGATACCAATGAATATTATTTATTTGTGTGATATGCAGATGCGGGTGTTGGACTGGGGTACATGGAACATATAGAACATAGAACATTACAGCTCAGAACAGGCCCTTTGGCCTTCGATGTTGCGCCGACCAATTAAGAAAAAGCAATGACCCTCTAACCTAAACCATTCCCTTTTCATCCATAAACTTATCTACCAACCCCTTAAACGCCACCAAATTTGGCGCATCTACAACTGTAGCAGGCAGGGCATTCCATACCCCTACCACCCTGTGGGTAAAGAACCTACCTTTGACATCCATTCTATAACTACCACCCCTTAATTTAAAGCTATGTCCCCTCGTGCTAGCTTTCTCCATCCTAGGAAAAAGGCTATCACTGTCTAAACCTCTAATCATCTTATATGTTTCAATAAGGTCTCCACTTAGCAGCCTTCTTTCTAACGAAAACAACCTCAAATCCCTCAGCCTGTCTTCATAAGACCTGCCCTCCATACCAGGCAACATCCTGGTAAACTTCCTCTGTACCCTCTCCAATGCCTCCACATCTTTCTTATAATGTGGGGACCAGAACTGCACACAATACTCCAAGTGCGGCCGCACTAGAGTTTTGTACAGTTGCAACATGACGTTGCGGCTCCGAAATTCAATCCCCCTACCAATAAAAGCTAAGACTCCGTATGCCTTCTTAACAACCTTATCGACTTGATTGCCAACTTTCAGGGATCTATGCACATATACACCAAGATCCCTCTGTTCTTCAACACTATTAAGAGTCCTACCATTAGCCCTATACTCTACACATTTATTATTCCTGCCAATGTGAATTACCTCACACTTTTCTACATTAAACTCCATTTGCCACCTCTCGGCTCAGCTCTGCAACTTGTCCAAGTCTCTCTGCAAACTATAACACCCCTTTTCACTATCTACCACTCCTGACTTTGGTGTCATCCGAAGTGACTTTGGGTAGGCACAGTAAAAATCTCACAACATCAGGGTTAAAGTCCAACAGGTTTATTTGGTAGCACGAGCTTTTGAAGCACTGCTCCTTCATCAGGGAATGGAGAGGTAAGTTTCACAAACACGGCATATATAGACAGAGACACAACTGCGAGATAATGGTTGAAATGTGAATCTTTGCAGATAATCAAATCTTTACAGGTACAGGCAGCGGGGAGATGGATAATCACAGGTGTGAATTGTCTCAAGCCAGGACAGTTTGTAAGATTTATTTGTGTGGAAGTTCAGAGATCATTTTAATGAGATCCTCTATGAGAGGTGTTTAGCTGAAGTTTAAACTCTCAGAACTGAAGGAAAATTATTGACCTAGCTGGAAGATACAACAGGAGCCAGTGAATAACTAAAATTGGCAACAATCTAATTGGAGCATGTGACTAGCTGTGTTCTACAGAGACCTGTGGCGGGGTCTTAACTACTCATGGCATTTAGAAAGATAGAAACTAGAAGCAGGAGGAGACTATTTGGCCCTCTGAGTCTGCTGTGCCAATCATTTTGAACATGGTTCATCATCAAACTCAATATCCTGATTCCACCACTTCTCTCCTTGATCCCTTTAACCATAAGAGCTGTATGTAATTTCTTCTTGAAATCAAGCGTTTTGCTTGACTACGTTCTATGGGAGTGAATTCCATACATCCTCTGGGTGAAGAAGCCACTTCTTACCTCAGTCCTAAAAGATTTATCCCTTCTCCTTAAACTATGACCCCTAGTTTTGGACTCCCCACCATCGGGAACATTCTTTCTGAATCTACCTTGTCTAATCCTGTTAGAATTTTATAAATTTCTATGAAATCCCCTCTCACTCTTCTGGATCCAGTGAATATAATCCTAAATGACTTAGTCTCTCCTCACCGTCTCCTCTTGCTGTGAAGCAGCAGTGCTAACCACTGTGCCTCAGGGCTGCACGATGGCACAACATTTAACACTGTTGCTTCACATCGCCAGCGATCCAAGTTCGATTCCTGGCCCTGGTCACTGTCTCTGTGGAATTTGCACTTTCTCCCTGTGCCTGCTTGGCTTTCCTCTGGATGCTCTGTTTTCTTCCCATATTCTGAAAGATGTGCTGGTTAGGAATGCATTGACCCAAACAGGCATCAGAGTGGGGCACTAGGGGAATTTCACAGTGATTTCATTGCAGTGTTAATGTAAGCTTTACTTGTGACCAATAAATAAACTTTAATTTTACTTTTACTTTACTTTTTCACACAGACCTGCCTTCCCAGGAATCAGCCTGATAAACCTTGGCTGTTCTTCCTCTGTAGCAAGGACAACCTTCCTCAGATAAGGAGACCAAAACTGCACGTAATACTTCAGGTGTGGACTCACCAACGCGTTGTAATATTGCAGCAGACAATTAAATAGATACCCAAACTTGCAGACAAGACAAAAATGGGTGACAACTGAGTAAGCATAAAATGGCAGGTCTTTGTCCTGACACATGAGCGCTGACCGGGATTGAGATTGGAAAATTTGGTGCTTAGCCATTCTCGCTGGCAGAGGTAATGGTCGTGAACAGCTGGAGAATCCAGGCCTCTGTTTTTCTCTCTCTGCCAAACATGTTAAGTATTTCCAGCATTTTCTATTTTTATTTCAGATGACTGACTTTGGGAATTTTGGGAATATTATTACTCTTTACTCCTTCTTGGGAGGGATACGGGCATCACTGTCAAGGCCAGAATTGTTGCCAATCCTATAAGACCATAAGACATAGGAGCAGAATTAGGCCCATCGTATCTGCTCTACCATTCAGTCATGGCTAATATCTCTCTCATCCTCATTCTCCTGCCTTTTCCCCATAACCCCGATCCCCTTATTAATCAAGAACTTATCTATCTCTGTCTTAAAGACACTCAATTACCTGGCCTCCACAGCCTTCTGCAGCAAAGAGTTCCACAGACCCACCATGCTCTGATCAAAATGATGATTGGATCACTATCTGAAGATAAATTGCAGAGTTGTAGATATCTAGCTCACTACCTTGTATCTGGCCCCTTCCCTAATTGAACTGAGCGGCTTACTCAGAAGGAGTCAATCACATTGCTGCGGCTCTGCAGTCACACGTAGGCCTGACCAGGTAAAGACAGCAGATTTCTTTTCCTGAAGGACATTAGTGAACCAAATGGGTTTTTCCAAAAATTGATGATAGTTTCATGGTCACCATCTCTGAGACTAGCTCTGTATTCCAAATTTTTTTTAACTGCATATAAATTCCATTAGCTGCTGTGGTAGGTTTTGAACCCTTGTCCCTGGTGCATTGGCCTGGGCCTCTGGTTGCTCATCCAGTGACATTACCATGACCCCAACTGCCTCCCCCTAAAGCTTTAAGAAACGCTGGTTGAGTGTTTCATTCCGGGCACCACACTTTCTCAGGGATGTGAAGCCTTTCCAGGAGGTTAAAGAGCAGAGAAGAGGTATGAGAACTGTTTTGGGGAAGAAGGTTTTCCGTTTGTATGGATAAATTTGGGAAGTTGGTTCTGTGTCCATTTGCAAAGAGAAGATTTGATAGAGAGGCTCAAATTCACGAGGGCTCGGGAGTCAGTAAATGGGAAGAAACTGTTCCTTTCGGGAGGAGTGTCAAGAAATGATGGAAGCAAATATAAAGCAAACAGCAAAAGAATGAAAAGTAACATGAGGAAAGTTTTTCATGCGGTGAGTTTTTAGCGTCTGGAATGCACTGTCTAAGAGTGTGGTGGAGCCAGATTTTAAGTGAGGATTGGGTGACTATCTGAAGGTAAATTGCAAAGTTCTGTGTGTCCAGATCACCAACAACTTATCCTGGTCATTCCATGCCGATGCTATAGTTAAAGCAACCCACCAACACCTCTACTTTCTCAAGAAGCTAAGGAAATTCGGTATGTCTGCTACAATCCCACAAATTTTTTCCAGATGCACCATAAAAAAAATCCTTTCCAGATGTATCACAGCTTAGAAATCACAAAGGGTTACGAGCAAAGCCCAGCCTATCGTGCAAACCAGCCTCTCATCCATTGACTCTGTCTACACTTTCTGTTGCCTCGGCAAGGCAGCCAGTGTAATCAAGGACCCCACGCACCCTGGACATTCTCTCTTCCACCTTCTCCCATCAGGAAAAAGATTAAAAGTCTGAGAATACGTACCCCCAATGTACACTATGAACTTTGTATAATGCATAAGAAACAATACTTTTCACTGTATCCCCACACATGTGCCAATAATTAATTAAATCAAATCAAAAAAGTAGGGGGAGTGGCACAGCCTGGGCAGGGCTAGCAGAAACACAAAGGGCATCCTTCAGTGCTCTACCCATTACGAATCTTATGATATTCCAGGGGATAGCTAGCGGGCAGATAGAGAGAAAGTATTTCCACTGGTTGGAAAGATCAGGGCACAGGGGTTGTCGAAAGATTTTGAAATGCTATCCCTCATATAGCAGCTGATTCTAGATCAATTATTAATTTTAAATTGTTAGAATGTAACTGGTGACAACTTTGTATTGGATGTAATGTGACCAATAGAAACAAGATGTAAAGGTCAGCTGACCCAGTAAACCATGGAACCAGCTGATTCACTATGAATAAGGAATTTGGAGTGGCCCAGGGCGAGGTCCCAAGTTTGGAGTAATGATGTTTCTTTATTAAACCCTTTCTCTGATTTATAAGTTGGAGTAAGTTTTCATTAGCTGCGTTTTGAAGAGTTCCTTCTGAGGAAACATAAACCTTGAATTTGGAGATTCTTATTAACCAAAAGCACTGTGGGATGTGAGATAAAGGCTGATACACAGAGAGGAATTTATATTGGCGATGTGACTCCCACCCATTGGTGGAGAATCGATAGGAGACGTGTGTCACCTCAGTTGGATACAAGTCTGCTGGAATGAAATACTCATCACACATTTAACCGGCCTGGGATTTCCCCGGGATATAGGATCCAATGGGAAGAATAATGCCTGGCTGCTGGTTAATCAGAGGTCACTGCCTATCACAGTACCCGAAGCTGAGTGAGGTAGAGATAGGAGGTCACAGGTTGGGGTTCACTGGCTGATGGGTGAGAGGGTCAGGGGAAAGAGTGGGTCTGGGGTTCCTCCTTCCCTGTGCTGGGTCAATCAATCAAACACCCAGGATGCAATTTTCCGCATGCTGCCTGCTGTGGGAATTGTAGCAGGCGGGACGTGGAATGTGCAAAGGTTCTTTGATCTCGGGCAGAATTTTCCGGTCTTGGGGCGAGCAGGGCTGGACAATCCCACCCCAGGTGCCTCTGAGCGAGGGGAAGCCTCTTCCCGTACACTGTGCTGTCCTGTGTAACAACTAATCTGCCCGTCGCAGGAACTCCTTCCTTCACAGTACAGTACGTGCCCCTGAGCCCCAGCGGTTCGAGAAAGCAGCTCACCGCCATCTTCTCAAGGGCATCCCATGAAAAAAAATCTCCTTCTGCAGCGCAATGTCAAATTTGATCTGATAATGCTCCTGGGAAACTGCCCCCGAAATGCTTTCCTATTTTAAAAGAAATGCTATATAAATGCAAATGACCGGAACCAGTTGGGCATGGAAATCTCGTGGCTTTCATGGTCATTTTTTATTTGTGTGCCTGTCCACTGTGTAAACATGAGAAAGGACCAGACTATCGCTGATACGTCAAGACTGCCCCAGACAACCAAATTCTGCTGTCTCCATTTGCAGGCACAATAACACCATTTTAAATTATTTGCTTTCCACACGACACTGTTACAGGTTTATGTTATTTGCTCAGTTGGGAACAAGGCTTGCTTGTATTTAGTGCCTTGGCAAAGTAATTGGCCGGTGAAACATCCTTAGTTTAGGATCTGAACTCGATAAGATGAGTCCTGTTTTATATTACACGTCTGCAGGGAGACTCCCAGGCTGTGTGAAAGCTACCCCTCTGATCATTTCAGAAGCTGAACGAAATAAGCTTTTGTTATCCGCACTATCCGCATTTCCATGGCAACAGCCGGGTTGGCAGGATGCCAAGGTCAGTTTTGCACTACTCCAATTGAATGTTCTCCCCCTCTGCCCCCTCCTGCTTGGGTCATTTGATTCTGCACAGTGCTCCCCCATGGGGTGAAGACATAACTGAAAGAGAAAATGCTGGAAAATCTCAGCGGGTCTGGCAGCATCTGTAAAGAGAGAAAAGAGCTGACGTTTTGACCCTTTATCAAAGCTAAAAGGTGTAGAAAGTGGGAGGTATTTATACTGTGGGGTGAAAGAATGAAAGATGAGTCACAGCCATAGAAACCAGGGGAAAGGCTGCTAATGGCAGCCCATAGAGAGAATAGAAGGTGTGAATGGTCAAATGGCAGAGAAGCTGGAATCAGAGGGTGAACTGAGACAGATGATGTGTGGGAGGAGGGGGGAGAGAGATAAAATTGAGAAAAAGGGGGAGAGAAAGGAAGGAAAGAAAGAGAGGATAAATAGAGGGAAGAAGTGGGGAGGGGAAGAAAATGTCTGTCTTTATATAGTAACAATTTGCCGACTCACTATTATATTGTATATAATGCTGAGTGGAGTAGAGGATATATCAACACCAAACACTAATCCCATTACATCAAAAGGTATAGGGTGTGCTGCAACACCTTTACAGCAAGTAGACAAAATATACACCATTATAAAAAAGCCTCGAGATGAAACAATCCGAGGCCTTGCACATCGTGATCAAGGACTTCAATCAGGGCAAGCTCAGGAGCGTCATATCAAGACATCACCAACATGTCTCCTGATTCACCAGAGGCCCAAACATCCAAAATCAGTCCTACACAAATATCAAACATTCCCACCTCACTATTGTCCTTTTCCACCTCTCACATTGGCACATCAGAACACAAGGCTCTGCTCCTGCTCCCGGCTTACAATCAAAAACTGAAGTGGGAGAATCTGTCAAAGATCGTGCAGTGTTGGTCTGAGGAATCGGATGATCTCCTATGAGGCTGTTTGGAGTTAGTGGGCTGGTCAGTGTTTAAAAACTCTCCGACCAGCCTGTGAGTACACCACTATAGAAAGTGACTTCAATAGTAAACGTGTAGAAGACTGTGGGCCAAAGAAACAAATCCATGTGTTCTCCAACTGGAAACCACGGATAAACGGGAGATATCCATTGCTTGCTGAAGTCCAGGTCTGAGGCATTCAAGTCTACACAAGAAAGCCAGATATGATCTAAAGATGTCCATCAAAAATGCCAAAAGACAAATCTAGGCCAAGTTGGAATCTCACGCCAGCCACACAAACAGCCATCAATTATGATAAGATCTGCAAGACATAACAGGCTACAAGGTGAAGTTATGTAAAATCACCGGGTCCAACACAGGCCCCCCGATGAGCTCAACGCATTCTACGCCTGGTTTGAGCTTGAGGTCAGTGACAGCACGCTCTCCACCCTGGAAGTTTCAGATGAACCTGTATCCGGGGTCACCGTTGTAGATATCAGAGTAACTTTCTGGAAAGTCAACCCACAGAAAGCGATTGGCCTGGATGGGGTACCCGACATGCACTCAGATCCTGCGTGGATCAGCTGGCGGAGTATTCACAGACATCTTCAACCTCTCTTTACAACAATCTGAGATTCTTATCTATTTCAAGAAGATGACCATCACCATATCTAAGAAAAACCAAACACTGTACCTTAATGATTATCGGCCGGTGGTTCTGGCATCCATCATTATGAAGGGTTTTGAAAGGCTAATCACCACATGAATCAATTCCAGCCTCTCAGATTGCCTGGAACCAATACAGTTTGCCTATCATCGCAACAGGTCCACAGCAGACACCAGCTCCCTGGCCCTTCACACCATCCTGAAACACTTGGCTAGCAAAGATTTCTATTTATTGATCACAGCTCAGCTTTCAACATCATTATTCCTACAAAACCCATCTCCAAACTTCGTGGCCTGGGTCTCGGCTCCTGTCTCTGCAACTCAATCCTGAACTTCCTAACCCACAGGTTGCAATCCGTAAGGATAGATAACAACACCTCCTCCATGATCATCCTCAACACCAGTGCCCCACAAGGCTGTGTCCTCAGCCCCCGCTTTATACACCCATGACTGTGTGGTCAAATTCCCCTCCAACTCAATTTTCAAGTTTGCTGATGACATCACTGTAGTGGGTCGGATCTCAAACAATGATGAGACAGAGCATGGGAATAAGGTAGAGAATCTGGTGAACTGGTGCAGTGACAATAATCTCTTCCTCAATGTCAACAAAACAAAGGAGATTGTCATCGACTTCAGGAACTGCAGTAGAGGGCATGCCCCTGTGTACATTTCAAAGTAGAAATGATCAGGAGCTTCAAGTTTTTAGGTGTCCAGATCACCAACAACCTGTCCTGGTCCCCCCATGCCAACATTATATTTAAGAAAGCCCACCAACATCTCTACTTTCTCAGAAGAAAAGGGAAATTCAGCATGTCCATTATGACCCTCACCAATTTTTATAGAAAGCATATAGAAAGCATTCTTTCTGGTTGGTATGGCTCTTGCTCTGTCCAAGACTGTAAGGAACTACAAAGGATTGTGAATGTTGTCCAATCCATCATGCAAAACCAGCCTCCCATCCATTGACTCTGTCTACATTTCCCGCTGCCTCAGAAAAGCATAATTAAAAACCCCACACATCTTGGGCATTCCCTCTTCCACCTTCTTCCATCGCCAAGAAAGATATAAAAGTTTGAGGTCACGTACAAACCTACTCAAGAACAGCTTCTTCCCTGCTGCTGCCGGGAATGGATCATTTTGAATGGATTTACCTTGCATTAAGTTAATCTTTCTTTACAGCCTAGCTATGACTATAACACTACATTCTGCACTCTCTCCTTTCCTTCTTTATGAATGGTATGTTGTGTCTGTGTGGCATGCAAAAAAACAATACTTTTCACTGTATCCATGTGACAATAATGTGCAATGAAGTTACTGTGAAATTCCCCTGTTGCCACACTCCAGCGAATGTTCGAGTACACTGAGGGAAAATTTAGCATGGTCAATGCATCTAACCAGCACACCTTTCAAACTGTGGGAGGAAACCGGAGCACCCGGAGGAAACCCACGCAGACACAGGGAGAACATGCAGACTTCACATGGACGGTGACCAAAGCCAGGAATTGAACCTGGGTCCCTGGTGCTGTGAAGAAACAATGCTAACCACTGTGCTGCTCCATTCATGTTGGGGCTACCCCTTTTATTCCAAGGGCATCTATTTTGCTAAGCAGCTTAAGAGGCCACGCTTTATCAAATGGCTTTTGAAAGTCCAAGGTTTAAACAAAAACATTTGAGGAGATTTCTGGCCTGCCTAGTTATTATTTTATGCGAAGGTTTATTTTCTCCAAGATTAAGTTGCAGCCACTTCTTTTGAGATAAGGAGGCTCGCTGCTCATTGATGTAACGGAATTAAATGGCTTCACTTTAGTATTCCCGTCACTGAACCTGCGCTGTTGCCAAGGCTGAGGAAGAAAATAGAGAGAAAGCTGGTGGTTGTGTGTAAAAACCAAGGTTTTTAGCTTGTTTATTTCAAGGAGGAAGACTTGCATTTATTCATCCTCTTTTGTTCCTCACAATGTTTCACATCGGCTTTCATCCACCCAATCCCTTCTTGCAGATAATGGTGCACTAATCAGAGGGTTCCTAAACTGCAGGTGGCCGCCATTTGGCCCATCGAGTTAGCACCAACTCTCCAACAGAGCATCTTACCCAGGTCCTATTCCTGCAACCCCATATATTTACCCCACTACACATCTTGGGACATTAAGAGGCAATTTATCACTGTCTGTGTGGAGTCTGCACATTCTCCCTGTATCTGCATGGGCTTCCTCCCATACTCCAAAGATATGTGGATTAGGTGGGTGAGCCATGCTAAATTGCCCCTTAGTGTCTGGGGGACTAGTTTGTGGTAATGCATAGGATTATGAGGATAGGGCTTGAGTGAGATTGTAGATAGTGCAGATTCGATGGGCTGAGTGGCCTGCTTCTGCAATGTAGGGATTCTATGATTCTATTCTATAATGTAAAGTTTGTTTATTAGTCACAAATAAGGCTTACATTAACACTACAATTAAGTTATTGTGAAATTCCCCCAGTCGCTACATGCGACGCATGTTCGGGTCAATACACCTAACCAGCACATCTTTTGGACTGTCTGAGGAAACTGGAGTACTCAGAGGAAACCCACGCAGATATGGGGAGAACATGCATACTCCATTCAGACAGTGACCCAAACTGGAATCGAATCCTGGCGCTGTGAAGCAGCAGTGCTACCTTGCTGCCCATGACTTGTTCTCACTGGAACGATGGAGGTTGAGGGATGACCTGATAGAAGTCTACAAGATTAAGTGGGGCATGGACAGAATGGATAGTCAGAAGCTTTTTCCCAGGTTGGAATAGTCAATTACTAGGGGGCACAGGTTTAAAAGGTGATGTATGAGGCAAGTGTTTTACACAGAGGGTGGTGGGTGCCTGGAACTCACTGCTGGGGGAGGTAGTGGAAGCAGATATAATAGTGAGTTTTAAGGGGTGTCTTGACAAATACATGTACAGGATGGGAATAAAGGGATATGGTGCCAGGAAGGATAGGGTTTTAGTTTAGTTGGGCAGCATGGTCGGTGCAGGTTGGGAGGGCTAGGGGCCTGTTCCTGTGCTGTAATTTTCTTTGTTCATTGTTCTTTGATTTGTGACCTTCTCAAAGCCTCAGTACCTTTCCTATCAGGTGGAGATCAAATTAACTATCAATTCCAATGGTCTCGAGGGGAATGTGTAGAACACAGAAGATCAAGGATCAACCATGATCATAATGAATGGGTGGGACAAGCACAAATAGCCTGTTCCTGCTTCTATTCTCCACATTTCTATGTAACTTTAGCATTAAAGAATGAAGGGCAGAATATGGGGCTCCAGACCACAGGAAGAATGTTGAGATATCAGAGTGTATACAATGCAGAGAGGTTAAATAAATTTGAAATCATCATAGAAACCCTACAGTGCAGAAAGAGGCCATTTGGCCCATCAAGTCTGCACTGACTACATTCCCAACCAGGCCCTAACCCATAACCCTACATATTTACCAACTAATCCCTCTAAACTACACATCTCAGGACACTAAGATGCAATTTTAGCACAGCCAATCAATCTAACCTGCACATCTTTAGACTGTGGGAGGAAACTGGAGCACCCGGAGGAAACCCACGCAGACACGTGGAGAACGTGCAAACGCCGCATAGACAGTGACCCAAGCCAGGAATTGAACCCAGATCCCTGGTGCTGTGAAGCAACAGTGCTAACCACTGTGCCACCGTGACACCCCATTTTTGTTTTAGGACTAGTCCCAACTTTTTTGAACCCACATCTCTTCCTCTGAGTTTGTTTCTTTCCCTGCGCTAAATCTTCAGTTCTCCATTAATGATCATTCCAAGAGGCTGACTCCCCTGGAGATAATGCAGTACCTGCACACCTGATACTGTTAGTTCTTTTCACCGGAACAATGCTATGAAGTTTGCCTTAACTACTACTTCATATCCCAAAAGGTTCCCCGCGTAGCTTAAATTAGTTTCTCAATTCTTATTTTTCCCCATTTGATGAGAAATCTCTGCTTCTATCAAATGAAGAGCCTAAAAATCGAAGGTTTATTAGAAAATGCCTCTAGAATTAATCATAGTAATGGTACTATATGGAATATATGTATTGACAGTTGTTGCCCAATTTAGCTTGGAGTGAACTGAAGTATTCTACATGCTGTGCTGATCTTAATGAGGCTGATATTGAGCACCTTTGAAACAGAATCCAAGCTCACTGAAAGAAATTGGGATGATTCATATAATTGAATAGAGTCACAAGTGGGCTTTGTCAAATTAGAACATATTGATTCTTCTATCGCTCTGTTTTTCTTCCTCCACTGTTCCCACATTGCAATGACGGCATTAGCTTGGCATGAGAAAATGCCACGTGACCCATCAGCAACAGATTTTAGCCTGGGTTTACCCACAGGTCTAAGAGCAAGATAGTGCTCTGAGTCTGAATTGGAGATGTGAGGGGCGAGTCTTTTACGCAGAAGGTGTTAGGTGGCTGGAACGTGGTCATAAAACCCAATTGTAGAATCCCTACAGTGCAGCAGAAGGCCATTCAGCCCACTGAGTCTGCACTGATAACAATCCCATCCAACCCCACATGTTTACCCCGCTAATCCCCCTAACCTATGCACTCTGGAGCAATTTAGCATGGTTAGTGCACCTAACCCGCACACCTTTGGACTGTGGGGGAAACTGGAGCACCTGGAGGAAACCCATGCAGACATGGGGAGAACATGCGAACCCCACACAAACGTCACAGTGGTGGAGGCATACACGATAGGGGAGCTTAAGGGGTTTTTTGATGATCGGGTGAACATGTGAGGAATAGAGTAGAACAAGGACAGGTAGAAGGGATTAGTTTAATTTGATGCCATATTTGGCACAATGTGGTGGGCCAAAGGGTCTGTTCCTGTTCTATGAACACAAAATGCTGGATGGAGCAGGCCTGACAGCTTCTGCAGAAAGAAAAATGGAGTTAACGAATTCCGAATCTGGTTGAGGAAGAATTTCTTCACTCAAAAGGTGTTGAATCTCTGGAATTCTCTGCCCGTTGAAGTGGTGGAGGCTACCTCGCTTAATATATTTAGGTCACAGGTAGATAGATTTCTGATCGATAAGGGAATTAAGGGTTATGGGGAGAAAGCAGGAAAGTGGAGCTAATCCACTTCAGATCAGCCGTGATCTTATTGAATGGCGGGGCAGGCTGGAGGGGCTGGATGGTCGACTCCTGCTCCTATTTCTTACGTTCTTATGTGTGGCTCTTTTGAGCTGAAATGTTGTTGCTTCTTAAAAACGTTTCTCCAAATTGGCCAAGTGAACCGCTCTGGTCAGAGGGAATTAGGATGGGCAATAAATAATCGGCCCAGTTAGCAATGCTCACACCCCGCAAAAATAAATAGAAAAAAGAATTTTTTTAACCCAATTATTTATTTAAGATTGTGCTCATTGTCCATCTCTGCTCGCTAAAACATTTTATTTTTGCAGGAACGTTAACATAGCAATTGAGCTTCAGAGTTAAATCAAGTAGAAACTTCGTAAGACAGATTGAAGGGGTGAGGTTTAAAGGAGATGTACAAAGCAAGTTTTTTTTTTTTTACATAGAGGGTAGTGGGTGCCTGGAACTCACTGCCTGAGGGACTAGTGGAAGCTGATATGTAGTGACTTTTAAGAGACGCCTTGACAAGTACATTAGTAGGATGGGAATAGAGGGATACGGTCCCTGGAAGGGTAGGGAGTTTTAGTTCAGTTGGGCAGCATGGTCAGTGCAGGCTTGGACGGCCGAAGGGCCTGTTCCTGTGCTGTAATGTTCTTTGCTGTTTGACATAACTGGCTGAAAGCTGAGTCGTAAGGGAGGGAGAGAGGTAGAGAAATATAAAGGTTTAGGGAGGGAATTCCTGGGCTTAGAGTCAGGATGGTGGAAGGCATGATCACCAATGGCTGGGCACAGGGAGTGGCAGTTGGAGAATGACAAGATCTTTAGAGGGCTGAAGGGCAAGGCCAGGAAAAGATTTAAAGACAAGAATGCAATATTTAAAATCCAGCATTGAATGAACTGTTAGCTCATTGGGAAGTTTGTTCATAGAAACTAGGAGTAGAAATAGACCATTCAGCCCTTCGAATCTGCTCCACCATTCAGTACAATCATGGCTGATCCTTGATCTCAATGCCACATTCCTGCTTTCTCTCCATACCCCTTGATGCCACTAAAACCTACAAAATCACCTATCTCTTTCTTGAATACATTCAGTATCTTGGCTTCCACAGCTTCTGAGGTTGAGAATTCCATGGGGACACTAGCCTTTGAGTGAAGACATTTTTCCTGATTCAGTGCTAAATGGTCTACTCCATATCCTGAGACTGTCAGCCAGTTCTAGATTCCCCAACCAGGGAAAACATTCTTCCTGCACCTAGTCTGTATAATCCCGGGTGAATTTTATATAGTTCAATCAGATTTCCTCTCATCTTTCTAAACTCTCCTGAATACAGAAACCAGTCGATTCAATCTCTCCTCATGGGACAGTCCCACCAACCCCAGTATCAGACTAGTGAGCCTTTGCTGCACTCCTCCTATAGCAAGTATGTCCTTTCTTAGGCAATGTTATGGTTAAGGTTAGAAATTCTGAGATGTTTTATGGAATCCGCCTGAATATAGATTTTGCATCTTGAATTTGGGGACTAGGATAAGCATGATATGTTCCACTTCAGGTACGATTCAAATGACCCACCAGGGACTTTTTATCAAACAAAGTTTATTTAAGAATATAGTTAACATGTATGTTAAGAAAATTAGCAAGTTCTTTTATCAGTTACAAACAAGAAACAAATCAAACACTATAATGCACAACTCTTAATAAAGATATCTAATGTGTTCTAATCAAACCAAAACCCTTGCCATACACAAAACCCTTTGAACAGATACAATGCAGCAAACTCTACTGCTCACCGTCACTGGAAATTGAGTTATTTGGTTGCAGTCTGGATTCACTCCGAACAAGCTGAAAACAAAACAGCTTTCCCCCCAAAACAATGGATTTTCACCTTTCAGGAAACCAACAGAATTTTCAAAACGAGAAGGAGAGAGGAAAAACATTTTTTTTTTAAAACTTGCTGTCCCTTCTAAAACGCAACTCCCCTAACTGAAATTGAAACCCCTGCCCATGTTTTTTTTCTCCTTCTAACAATGGCATCAGCTAAGGCTGTGAGAATAATTTAAAAAAACCTCTTAAAAAGGTACACTAACATCACAGGTAGGGAGACTAAAATTGCAGGGTGACTTATATAAAATAATGAGAGACATAGATCAGCTAGATATTCCACCTTTTCTCCTAAAGGTAGGGGAGTCTAAAACTAGAGGGCATAGGTTTATGAGAGGGAAGAGATACAAAAGGGTCCAGAGGGGGAATTTTTTTCCTCAGAGGAAGGTGAGTGCAATTTAACAAGGCTAATCCATCTAACCTGCACACTTTGGGACACTGAGGGGTGATTTAGCATGCCTAATCCATCTAACCTACACATCTTTGGACTGTGGGAGGAAACCGGAGCAACCAGAGGAAACCCAGATCTTCAGACTTTGTTGGAGAAACTGTGGGAAGTTTGCCACCTGTGCTAAATTTGCCCCTTAGTGTCGGAGGGATGAGCAGGATAAATATACGAGGTTACGGGAATGGGGCCTGGGTGGGGTTGCTGTCAATGCAGGCTCGATTGGCCGTGTGGAATTCTCCTGTACTGTATGGATCCTATAGTTCTAGTTGTAAGGAGCAGAACATGTGGCCACAGATAGTGACGCACCAGAGGTCAGAACACAGGGATCTCTGAGACTTGGAAGCCTTCAGGCGATGGAGGCACGGGTTGAAGCCAACAAGGGATTTGGCTTCAGGAATTAAAGGGAGCTAAAGCTTCTGATACAATTGCTTGAAATCACTTTAGCCGCTATTGTAACGAGGGTGTTAACCCATCTGTATTGAAGAGAAGCATCAGTGCAATAGGATTTTCATCCAAATATATTGCGTTTATATCATATCGTACGGCGTCAGTTCCAGGCTTATGTGCTTCAGTGAGCTTGTACAAAGGATAAAATGTTGGAGGAGAGTTCTGGTATGTTCTGTTGTGAGGAACCTTAGAGCCTTGCTTTAAGGAGTGCAGGAGATGTGTGTAATAGGGCCGGCAACAAAGTTTTTACTTCATGTTTTCCTTCAAATTTAAAACTCAGTGGAACAGCTCAGGGAGATCTAATTTCTCTTGCAACAAATGGTTTTCTTTATCTACCTTTTGCAGCAACAATACTCAGGCCTGATGTTTTTAAATATAGGTGCTCATGGGCAGATTGCAAAACGTGCAGCAGACACAGGAAGGCGGGAGGAAGAGTCTTCTTGGAATATTCATTGGAATGCTGTCCACAGATAGGAGCCACAGAGTCCTCCCACCTCATGGAAAATTTTATTTTAATGGCAATTGGAGTTTGCATGCAGTCCTTGCTGTAGAGAGACCCCAGCGCAGATTTAACAGGCTGGTTCCTGGAATGCGAGGTCTGTCATAGGAAGAGAGACTAAGTCAGTTAGAATCCTACAGTGCAGAAAGAGGTCATTTGACCCATTGGGCCTGCACTAACCACATTCCCACCTATGCCCCATCCCCATGACAATGTGCATTTACCCTAGCTAGTGTCAAGGGCCAATTTACCATGGCCAATCCACCTAACCCGCACATCTTTAGATTGTGGGAAGAAACAGGAGCCCCAGGAGAAAACCCATGCAGATATGGGGAGAATCTACAATTCCACACAGTCACCCGTGCTGGGAATCGAACCCGGGCGCTATGAAGCAGCAGAACTAACCACTGCCGTGCCACCCATTGTGCCACGAGGATAATAATGTTAAATTATGACTAATTATTGCATGGGCAATGGGCAATTTAGCATGGTCAATCCTCTAAAGGGCAATTTAGCACTGCCAATTCACCTAACCCGCACACCTTTGCACTGTGGGAGGAAACCAGAGCACCGGAAGGAAACCCATGCAGACATGAGGAGAATGTGCAACCCCCACACAGTGACCAAACTGGGAATCGAACCCAAGTTTCTTGCGCTGTGAAGCAGCGGTGCTAATCACTGTGCTGCTATCCCAACACGTTAGGGTTACATTCACTGGAGTTTAGAAGAGTGAGAAGGGATTACATAGAAACTTAAAATTCTAACATAAGGGTAGATTAAGAAAGAATGTTCGCAATGGCCGGCGAATCGGGAACTAGGGCTCATAGTTTGAGGATAAGGGATAAACCTTTTAGAACTGAGATGAGAAGTCTCTTCGTCCAGAGGGTGCTGTATGTGTGGAATTCACTACCATAGAAAGTAGTTGAGGCCAAAATATTAGAAACCATGGAAAGAATTCCTACAGTGCAGGAGGAGGCCATTTAGCCCATTGAGATTACACCCTAATGGTCTCATCCATATTGTTTGAGTTCAAGAAGAAATTAGAAATAGCTTTTGGAGCTAAAGGGATCAAGGAACATGGGTGGAAGGGGAGTATCAGGATTGAATTTGATGATCATCCATGATCATACTGAATGACAGAGCAGGCTTTCAGACTTCTAACTTCTATGGACAGTGGACAGATACAGAAAGACGTCTGTATCCTGAATCCCATACAACAGTTTCCAGAGAAAAATATAACTTCTAAATAGCTGACCTCCAGAGGAAGAGATCTACTTTCTGGGGCAGATATCAGATCCCCTGAGACTCAGAGCTATTTCTTCTCTCTACAGCTCCCAAACAACAATTAAACTTGTTTCTCTGAGTGCCTCGGCCTGCTCAATCACATGACTCTTCCTGTTGAAAATGGAAGCGAGCCCCTCTTTAAAAAAAACCCAGAGGGAAATTATTCATTCAATAAGTAACCCTACTTTAGTCCAGATTAAAAACAAACATTTCTGCAATTAAGATCAATTATGTTGCTGCAGTAACAAATGGGTACAGACAAAGTGGTATCCATACTTAGACTTCCCAGCTAAAGAAAGATACCAGGCACAAATACCTTTCTTAAAGGTACAGTGTCATCACAAGGTACATGCTTAAACTCTCCAAAATTCAGTGGGTCCTGAGGCAGTTGAGAAATACAAATTTTTTTTTAAAACAAAGGAACAGCAGGGTGATCCTGAGATCATTGCTGAGATGGAGCTCAATTTGGAGAACCTGCACTGCCTGGGTATGAAGAAGGAGGAATCACTCATGAAGCTGGTCTGAGAGAGATGTGGTTGAGATTAAAATAGATTCTGTGGAATTGGGAAAAGTTTGAGTGAGCTGTATCAGGGAAATTGCCAACTGTGATGATAACACAAGGATGGTTGTGAAATTAGCTAGGATTTGGTCAGAAATGCTGAGTGTAGAGACACAGGAAAGGGATTTGATTTGATTTATTATTGTCACATGTATTAACATGCAGTGAAAAGTATTGTTTCTTGCGCTATACAGACAAAACATACTGTTCATAGAGAAGGAAAGGAGAGAGTGTAGAATGTAGTATTACAGTCATTGCTAGGGTGTAAAGATAGATCAACTTAATGCAGGGTAGGTCCATTTAAAAGCCTGATGGCAGCAGGGAAGAAGCTGTTCTTGAGTCAGTTGGTACGTGACCTCAGGCTTTTGTATTTTCTTCCCCCTCCAGTGAAAGGGAGAATGTGCATGGGGTCTTTGATTATGCTGGTTGCTTTACCGAGGCAGTGGGAAGCATGGACAAAGTCAACAGATTGGAGGTTGGTTTGTGTGATAGATTGGGTTACATTCATGACTTTATAGTTTCTTGTGATCTTGGGCAGAGCAGGAGCCACAGCCAGAAAGAATGTTTTCCGTAGTGCATCTGTAAAAGTGAGATGGATAGCAGCCTCTTTAAAGGAGGAAAAAAAAACAAATATTGTATTCTTTCTGTAAATAGATGATGTTGACAGGATTGCGTCGAGAAGGCAATGACATATAATGTTGCTGCACAACTTCCCTAACATATTTCTCTCTCTCTCCAGCCAAGTGGAGAAATTGCCTGTTACCTGGGGTCGGCTTTTCCTGCGAGCACTCAAATTGCTTTCTATTGACACACTGTCAGGAACGAATCAACACTTTCAGCCACAACACTGGGCCGTTCCATTCACACAAGGATTGACTGCCCCGACCCAACCCAGCCCAGCCCATCAGCACTGCTAGCCGCAACACCATATTTTCAAACTGTTGCGTCCATCGCTGAAGAGAAAGAATCCTTCCATTCTTTATGCTTCAAGTCTTCCTTGGTTGTTAGAATCATAAAATCCTTACTGCATGAGGAGGCCATTTAGCCCATCGAGTCTGCACTGACCACAATCCCACCCAGGACTTATCCTCTTATACATTTACCCTGGCTGGTCCCCCTGACACTAAGGGGCAATTTAGCATGGCCAATCTACCTAACCTGCCCATTTTTGGGATATGGGAGGAAACCAGAGCACCCGAAGGAAACCCACAGTTTTTACCATTACGTTAGTCTTGCTTAGTCATGGAAGTCTTTCGTCTCCTCCCAGCAACTTTTCTTCTCTCTGGGATATATTTTAATTAGGAGGATTTAAATATCTCTTTAATATCTGCCACTGTCAGGCTGTTGCTTGAGTAGCCTTGGAGATATTTGACACTACTGTGCCTTTAAGAAATGTATTTTAAACATTTTTCTCAGCATTTTTTTTTACAACTGACCTGGGTTGGCACCATGCTGTCTGCAACTGATGTCCTCCTATTGTTGCTGAAGCAATATAGTGAGCATCTTGTTTATTTTTAATCTGGGCCTAATGCAGTGTCCCGAAGCTTTATGACCCTTTTGGAATTATTGGGTAGAGAATAATTGATCTGGTCAGGTGTTGGCTTTGGACAGATTTTCACCCCCACAGGAAAATACAAGGCTCTAATTTCATTTTGGTCAGTTGTTGTTTCAACTGAAGCCTGGAAGCAGTATTTCTTCCTTCTGTCTCTCTGGAGTGAAAACCCTGCTGTCAGTGGTTTGCCAGCTAGGAGGTAAAGGCAAGCAGTCTCTATCTCAAGAGGTGCTGAAAGTTTCAGGGTCGGAAGGCCTCAGTATTTTAATTCAACATTCAAAGGGCGAATCCACAGCAGGTGTTGGAAAGCTGCAAGGTCCAGCAGTATGTGAGCATACTTGTTTCCTTGCCAAGCCTAAAATGGGATGTATATTTGCAGGGATTGTTTGATTTGGAACAGTATAATTAGCTGTTAATATTGATACAATATCATGTTTGTTATTTTCTTGAAATTGGTAAAAGTTATGCTGATTTTCTTATTGCATGTTAACTGTTTATTCTTAAAATTTATTTGATAAAAGCTCCCTAGTGGGTTATTTGAATCACACCTAGAATGAAACATCTCATACTCACCGGTACCAAAATTCAATGCACAAAACTTAGGATCTAGGCTGACTTTGTAAACAATCTTGGAGTTTCTGGCCTGGGTCATAACAGACATTTCTCTCACTTTTGGCACAAGCCCCCCCCATCGCCTCAGATATTAGTAAGGAGAACTTTACAAGGTCTTCACAGCTTGATTGTCATTTCTGTTGCCTTGAATTCCCTCCTCAGTGGCTGTCTCCATCTCCGACTCATCCCACATGGATTCTGCTCTCATCTTTTGAATCCATCCTGGATTACAGATATTTCCAAGACATGCAACGCTTCTCAGACTGCTGTTCTCACCACATTCTGAGATTTATGCAGTGTGCCGTGTGTCACCATATACACACACTCAATATTTCTCTCCAGAAGCACTGACTTGCTCTACCTCAGAACTGTCCTGGTTCCTTCTTCACTTCATTCTTTGTCTTATCCCACACATCAACAAGAAACATTTTCTCTTTCTTTTGGGTGTTAATGGACGCAAGCTTCAACAACACATCAATACCAACACCCATCCAATATTCCCTCACCTCCTTTGGATCTCATCCCCCCCGTGCCCAGCCCTTGCCACTTATGTACTGCAGTATTCTCTGACCTTCCACTGAGGCTGAGTGTGCTATATACAGCAAAGGACTCGGTTTGTTACCCTTCCATCCTCAATGAATTTCGGGCTTGACAGAAGGCTGAATTCCTCTTCCGCCGCCTTCATCTGTGCTCAATTCTTTGGGCAGGAATCCTCCCCCCAATCACCAGATCCATTCACCCAGCATTCCCCCTCCACCTGGACCCCTCCCTCTGGCCTCTTACCTGCTCTTGGTCTTTTCACCAAGAACTGTTGGCGCGATATCAGCTATCCCAATTTCTCTACTCCTTTCAATCACTCTAACCTGTTCTCCTTCTGAAATTGCTACAATTTGGTCTTAGGCCCAAGCTGACCTTGTCAACAAACCTGCCGACAAGGATGGTGCTGAGGTTTATGGACCTCTACCTCGCAGAGGCTGAGCGCCAACTCTCAGATGTTTCCTCCTACCTCCCCCGGACCACGACCTATCAACATTAGGTCACTGTTTCCAGAACTGTCACTGACCTCATCTCCTTCAGAGATCTTCCACAGATTCCAACATAAAAATCTCCCAACCTTGGAGGGGCCCCTTTTTTCTCCTTCCCAAAATCCACAACCAGGACTGTGCCAGTAGGTCCATTGGGATAGAAGCAGGCTGACACAGAACTTATTTCCTCCTATCTTGACTCCACTCTCTCTCTCCTCTTAGATCATAGAACATTAGAGCGCAGTACAGGCCTTTCGGCCCTCGATGTTGCGCCGACCAGCAGAACGAATCTAATGACCCTCTAATTTGGATTATGAGGCGAGATTGAATAGACTAGGTTTGTACTCTTGAGTTTAGAAGGCTGAGAGGGGATCTTATAGAAACGTATAAGATAATGAAGGGGATGGATAGAGTAGAGGTTGAGACGCTCTTCCCACTTAACAAAGGTGGCAGGGCTAGAGGGCACAGCGTCAAGATTGGGGGGGGTTGGGGGGCGTTTCAGATCGGAGTTGCGGAGGGGTTTCTTCACGCAAAGGGTGGTGAATCTTTGGAATTCTCTGCCTGATGGTGGTAGAGGCTTCCTCGCTGAATATGTTCAAGTCAAGAGTGGATAGGTTTTTAATTGACAAGGGAATTAAGGGTTATGGGGAGAAAGCGGGAAAATGGTACTGAACCACTACAGATCAGCCATGATCTTATTGAATGGCGGGGCAGGTCGAGGGGCTGGATGACCAACTTCTGGATAACCAGCATCTGCCCCTTTACCTCCTCCCTGCTCACCGTCCCAGGTCCTAACACTCCTATTTCTTATGTTCTTAATCTAAACTATTCCAATGTTATCCATGTACCTATCCACTGACCTTTTAAACACCCTTAAAGTTGGCGAGTCCACAACTGTTGCAGGCAGAGCATTCCACGCCCTTACTACCCTCTGAGTCTTGTCCTGTCCCTTACCTTTTCCATTGCAATTCCTCCGATGCCCTTCGCTTATTGATTTCCTGTCCCCGGACCCAAACCACCTCCTCCCCACCATGAATGTCCAATCTTTCTACATCTCCATTCCCCAATGGGATGGCCTCAAAGCTCTTTGCTTCTTCCTTGATCAGAGGTCAGAATAATCCCTGTCCATCACCACTCTCCTTCTCTGGCTGAACTGGTTCTCTCACTCAACAAATTCTCTTTAACTCATCTCCAAATAGTGAGGAGGAAGCCACATGGATCAATTATGCCTGTCTCTTTATGGGTTATGGAACATTCTCTGTTCCACCACTACTAAAGCCTCCTCTCACAACTCTTTATTGTTACATCGATGACTATTTTGGTGCTACCTCATGCTTTCATCTGGAAAAATTTACCAATTTAACTTCAATTTCCATCCTTCTATCGCATGGTCCGTCTCTGACACTCCTCTTCCATTCCTCAACTTTTGCTCTCCATTTCTGGTTGTAAATGGTTTGCCAGCTCCCATAACTATCCTGACTACAGCTCTTCACACCCTACATCCTATAAGGGCTTCATCCTATTCTCTCAGCTCCTTCACATCTGTCCAGATGATGCCACTTTTCAAAATGGTGCTGCAGAGATGTCTTCCTTCCTCAATTGTGGTTTTCCACCCATTGTGGTTGACAGGGCTCTCAACTGTGTCTGAACCACCCCCCCGACCATTGCTCTTAGCCCTCTCCTCCCTCCCAGAAACAGGATAGGTTCCCCCTTGTCCTCAATGTTCATCCCACCAGTCTCCACACCAAAGGCTCATCCTCCGCATTTTCGTCAACTCCAGCCTGCTGTCACTACTCAACACACCTTCCCTTCATTCCCCCTAACGGCATTCTGCAGGGACTGCTCTCTCCAGGACACTCTGGTCCACTCCTCCATTGCACCCAGTACCTAACCTCCTGCCCAGGGCACCTTCCCAAATGCAATAGTAGTAGGTGCAGCATCTGCCCCTTTACCTCCTCCCTGCTCACCGTCCCAGGTCCTAACACCCCTTCCAGGTGAAGCAGTGCTTCTCATGCTCCTCCTTCAATCTGGAGCATTCGCTGCTCCCAACGTAAGTCTCCTCTATATCTGAGAGATCAGACAGACACAGACTAGGTGTCCACTTTGGCAAACACCTTTTGTTGTCTGCAAACAGCACCCAACCTTCCTGTCACTTGGTGCTTCAACACACCACCCTGCTCTCCTGTCCACATATCTGATCTTGGTCTTTTGCAACATTCTAGCAAACAAAGAACAAAGAACAAAACAGCACGGGAAACAGGCCCTTCGGCCCAACGAGCCCGCGCCGCCACCCCGATGCTCCCACTTCTACACGCGATCCCTGTCCATGTTTATAGATCTATGGATTAAAAACCAAATTTGAGACAATTTAGGGAGAATTTGTTTTGCCAATTAGCCTAAGAGCACATCTTTGGGATGTGGGAGGAAACCGGAGCTCCCGGAGAAAACCCACGCAAGCACGGGGAGAATGCGCAAACTCCCACAGACACAGGCCCAAATCCAAGTATCTGCACAGCGCAGCGATAGTCACTGAGCTGTCGTTTTGCCCATTAAACCCCAACACAAACTGAAGAATTAGCACCTCATTTTCCAAATGGACACTTTACAGCCTCCCAGACTGAACACCAAGTTCAACAACTTCAGCGAATGAATCCTCTCCTCCACCTTCACCCAATTTCCATTTTGTTTCACCTCATTCATCCATTTTCTCAACCTTCTCTCTTGTTTTCCCACTTCTCCGTTCCAGCTCACTGTTGCCACACAGACACGGGGAGAATGTGCAGACTCCACACAGACGGTGACCCAAGCTGGGAATCGAACCCGGGTCCCTGGCGTTGGGAGGCAGCAGCGCTCACCACTGGGCTACCGTGCCACCTGTGTATTTTGTCATTAAGGCCTTTGCACTCAGAGAATGATGTGTGATGTTTACAGTGATGGTTTAATAGTCATTTTGAATGGATTTATTGCTGCTAATTTAGGCTTTGCACCACGGAGGAAGTAAAGACTTACCGTGATGATCCAAACAATGAAACCAATAATTGACGGGGGCAGGGAGCCAAAGTTAGCTGGTAATGATTTGCTGGTGCTATAGAAAACACAAGCCATTAAGGGCTATTTGAAACAAGATTTAAAAGCTCCTCTCAGTAAGAGTTTAATTAGTAACGTGCTGCATTTATCCCACAAATGTTTGAAAGTACCATCCTTCCTCAAGAATCACTGGAATTCAATATCATTGACTGGGTTGCAATCACAGAAGAGTTTCATAAAATGGAGACAATCAGTGATGGATTCTAGTTGGCTAAAAACAATCAGAGTTGATTATTTAAGCTGGTTTAGGTTTGATTCCATAGAAACTTGAGCACAAAATCTAGGCTGGCACTGCCAAGGGAGTGCCTCACTGCCAGAGGCACCCTCTTTCAAATAAGACCTCGATCTCCATCTGCCATTTCAGATGGATAATATGAATAGCATAGCTGTTAGCACTCCAGAGCCACCGCAATGTGGTTGACTCTCAACTGCCCTCTGAACAAGGGCAACTAGGGATGGGCAATAAATGCTGGCCAGCCACCAAGGCCCATGTCCCAACAATGAATTAAAAAAAACTGCTGCTTCATAGTGCTAGGGACCAGGGCTTAATTCTCAGTTCGGGTCACTGTTTATGTGGAGTGTGCATGTTTTCCCCATGTGGGTTTCCTCCAAGTGCTCCAGTTCCCTCCCACCAGTCCAAAGATGTGCTGGTTGGATGCATTGGTTATGCTAAATTCTCCCTCTGTGTACCTGAACACTGTGCCAGAGTGTGGCTACAAGGGGATTTTCATAATAACTTCATTGCAGTATTAATGTAAGCCTGCTTGTGACACTAATAAATGATTTTTTTTAAAAGAAGACAGCTTCTTCTCTGCTGCTGTCAGACTTTTGAACAGATCTACCTCACATTAAGTTGATCTTTCTCTACACCCCAGCTATGACATAACACTACATTCTGCACTCTCTCCTTTCTTTCTCTATGAACATTATACTTTGTCTGTATGGCGCGCAAGAAACAATACTTTCTATTTTATCCTAACACAACAATAATAAATCAAATCAAATTATATTTTTGATTCTGCCTACACCCAATGACCTTTCACCTCCTTGCTTATCAACATTTTTGACTTTGTATTCTGCTTCTCAATTGAAAAATCTAAATATCCCTGTGTAGTTTTGTAACCACTTCCTCAGCCGTCCTTTGCAGCTTAAGGTTTTGGGTTTCGGGGCATCCAAGGTTTTTCTTCCCATTTGCACTTGTCAAACTTGTGCCCTTTAGCAATACACTGAGTCTCCATCTCTGTCATGCCAAGGTGAACCTTTTCACACTCCACCATATTGAACCCCATCTGCAATCACAGAATCTCTACTGTGCAGGAGGCGGCCATTTGGCCCATCTGACAGAGCATCTTACCCAGGTCCTATCCTTGTAATCCTACATTTCTACTCGACTTACCCCACCCCCCACCCCGCCCCACCCCGCAACCTATACATCTTTCGACACTAAGGTGCAATTTACCATGGGTAATTCCCCTAACTTGCACATCATTGGCCAGTAAGGGTCAATTTAGCATGGCCAATTCATTTAACCTGCACATTTTTGCAATGTAAGAGGAAACTTGAGCACCCAGAGGAAACACATGCAGACACGGAGAGAATGTGCAGATTCCACACAGTCACCCAAGATTGGAATTGAAGCCAGGTCCCTGGCGCTGAGAGGCAGCAGCGTTAATCACTGTGCTACCGTGCCACTCTATGCGTTTCTTTATTTCATTACCTTGGCTACAAAATCCTGAAACCCATAAATATCCTCACCAGGATCTGCTATTTACCCATGTTTCATACAATTTGTAAATCTGAGAATACAGCTCCTTACACTTATCCTAAGCATTGAAACACAATAAACTGAGCCTTGGGGAACACAACAGCAAAGTATTAGCCAGTCTGAAAAAGCATCTGTCTGTCATGCTTTTCTTCTCATTGAGTCAATCCACCACTTTACCCTTCATTCTTTATCCTAATAAATCTCCTATGTGGCATTTAATCGATTGCCTTCTGAAAGACCATCTATACTGCGTTACCTTGACCAACCTTCTGTCCTTTCTCATTGAGCAACTTTGCTTGATATTGTCACTGTGAAGAGCCTTAGGATGTTTTACTACAATAAAAGTGCTGTATAAATGCAGGTCATTGTTCAATGGACTTCTGAGTCACCAAGGTGGACTATGGTAGTTAAAAAAAATTAAGAAATCCCACCAATGCCTCTACTTTTTTCAGAATATTAAGGAAATTTGGCACATCAGATGCATTCTTTCTGGTTGTATCACAGCTTGGTATGGTATCTGCTCTGACCAGGACTGCAAGGAACTACAAAAGGTCATGAATGTAGCCCAATCCATCACTCAAACCAGCCTCCCATCCACTGACTGTCTATACTTCCCGCTACCTCGGCAAAATGGCCAATATAATTTAGGACCCCACCCATACTGGATAGTCTCTCTTCCACCTTCTTCCTTTGGGAAAAAATACAGAAGTGAGGTCATGTACCAACTGACACAAGAACAGCTTCTTCCCTGCCGCTGTCAGACTTTTGAAAGGACCTACCTTGCATTAAGTTGATCTTTCTCTACACCCTAGCTATGACTGTGATACTACATTCTGCACTCTCGTTCCCTTTTCAAGAACGGAATGTTTTGTCTGTATAAGAAGAAACAATACTTTTCATGTTAATGCATGTGACAATGATAAGTCAAATGATAAGAGGGCAATTGTATAGTGTGATGGGCAGAGACTGTATATGCAATGGTGAATGGAGCTTGGACAATCGATGTGATGTTATTGTGCCTTTTAGAAATGTATTTGTGGCATGTTTCTGGTGCAAGGAATGTTTCATATTTCACCTCCGTTTATGATGCCAATTATTTACCACTAGCAGCTCATATGCTGATATGGCAGAAGGAGAATTGTTCTTAACTATTGGAGTGTTTGTTTTAATCCAGGCTAATGGGGTTGTTTCCTGGGGTTTTCAGAGTAGGGTTTCATTACATTGATTGACAAGAAGAAAACCATGACTGGGTGGAACATGGCTCGCAGAGAGAGAAAAAAAGCAGGCGGTTGCAGTTTAAATTCGGAAAAAACAGCAGCTTTTTTTCTGTCTCTCTCTTTCTGGCAATTGAAATCTGGGCACTGCTGGAAAATAGGCATCTCTCTCTAGAGGTCTTCAGAAATAGTAAGAGTCTCTGTCTCTCTGTCTATAGCACTCTCTATCATTTGGCTACCTCACCCTGGATCTCATGTGTTTTAACATTATGCAACAACTTACCATGTGGTACCTTGTTAAAGGCCTTGCTAAAGTCCATGTAGACAACATCAACTGCACTGCCCCCATTTACTTTCTTGGTTACCCCTTCAAAAATTCCAATCAAATTTGTGACACATGATTTTCTACTCAAAGCCATGCTGACTGTCTCTAATCAGTCCTTGCATCACTAAATGCTTTTAATCCTGTCTCAAAATACCTTCTAACAACTTATCCACTATATATGCAAGGCTCACTGGCCTACAGTTCCCAGGCTTTTTTGCTGCAGACCTTCTTAAACAAAGGTACAACATTTGCTATTCTCCAATCTTCAGGCACGCCACCTGTAACTATCGATGATTCAAATATCTATGCTAGTTTCCTCCCTAGCCTCCTACAGTTTCCTGGGATACCTTTTAATCAAGTCCTGGGGATATATCTATCTTGATGCATTTTAAGACTTCCAGCACCACCTTCTTTGTCATATGTACACTCCTCAAGATATCACTATTTATTTTCCCAAATTCCCTAATATCCATGTTTTTTTCAAAGTGAATATTGACCTTGTTGATCCTTAAGAGGTCCTACTCTCTCTCTAGTTAATCTTTTGCCTTTTATGTATTTGTAGAAGCTCTTTGAATTCTCCTTTGCCTTATCTGTCAAAACAATCTCGCTTCCCTTTTTTGCCCTCCTGATTTCTCTCAACTCCACTCCAAAACCCTTTATACTCAGAGATTCACTTGATCCCAGCTTCATATGCATATCATGTACCTCCTTCTTCTTGACCAGGTTCTCAATATGCTGAGTCATCTAGGGTTCCCTACTTCTACCAGCCTTTTCCTTCATTCTGAGGAGAATGTGCTTCCCCAGAACCCTGTTTAACATGATATCTCTATGCCTTCCCACAAACTCCCCTCAGTTAACAGTTGAAAGTTCCTGCCTGATACTATCAAAATTGGCCTTGCCCCAATTTAGAATTTTAACTTCTAGGATGGATTATGGTCACTGGTCCCAAAGTGATCCCTCATTAACAGTTCTGTCATCTCCCCTTCCTTACTTCCCAAGAGGACGTCAAGTTTTGCCCTCGTCTAATCCGATCATTCACGTACTGAATGAGAAATTCTGCCTGAATACAACTCAACAAATTTATCTCCATTCAACCCTCTAATACTATGGCTGTCTCAGTCAATGTTGGAAAATTTAAAATCCCCCACTATTACCACCCTATTTTTCTTGGAGCTATCTGTAACTTTAAATTTGTCCCTCAATTTCCTGCTGATTTGGGGCCTAATACAACACTATCAAAGTTATTTTCCCCTTTCTTAATTCAGTTCTATCCATATAAACTCTATGGGTAAACCCTGTGATATATCCCCTTTCAGCACTGCTGTGATGTTTTCCTTGATCAAAAGTGCAACTCCCCCTTCTCTCTTACCTCCTGTTCTATCTTTCCTATAGCAACTGTACCATGGAGCATTGAGCTGCCTCCCTTAGCCATGTTTCAGTAGTTGCTATAATGCCCTGGTCCCATGAGGAATGTTGACTTCCTGTGAAATGTTGTGTGATTGTGACATCCACTCTCCTCTACCTTCATGTTAAAGAGCTGCAGTAAGGTGGACTCACATCAATGCCCTTTCACCAGATATCCCTCTGCTAATTCCATGACATTCAGGTGCCATGAGACATTTCTTGACTTCTGACATGTGATTGGCATCAGATGTATGTCAAAGGAATGCAGTTCCCCTCGGAGACCTATCAACATTCCTTTCTTTTCCTGATTTGGAGGAAGTGGACCTGAGCCAAAATGAAGATGATCCGATCTTTAATAACACGCTAAGCTTCATCCCGCATCTTCCGTGCTGTGACCTCCGAGTCGGTGAGGTCAGGGTAATTATTGGAGAATTGTTTGCGGCAGCATATCAGTTTGGGTTTTTACCATTTGAGAAGTTAATAGGACATAACAGGACAGTACCGACCCTTTGGCCCTCAATGTTATGCTGAGCTATGTCCAAACCCAAGATCAAGCTGGAAACCAATGGGAAGGCAGGTAAGTAACTTGAATCTTTTCTACATATATTTTAAATAAGTATATTTGTTAATTATCAGGACCTTTGAGATTCTAGTTGAATCTCCTACTCCACTAGCAGTATTTCATTCTGGCGATTGGGGGTGCAGGTTTGGGGGAGGTCACTGGAAGCAGCACTGCGGGGGTTCCCAGACCAGCTAGCAAACGGGGAGTCTGACAGATCAGGGTCAGTTTGCGTACCCAGAGTTCCAGAACTGTCAAAACCCCAGCGCAAATAAGCCCCGTTCCCCCCTGGGTTTTAATGAGATTTCCAACTGGGACTTCTTCAGTGCGCAGAGACATGGGTGAGAAGCTGAACTGAGAACAGTTGGGATTTAGAATAGTTTTCCCACCAATTCAGCACTGTTGGGAAAAAAATCACAGCCCAAGTTGCAATTCTGCCAATAGCACATAGAACATTACAGCACAGTACAGGCCCTTCAGCCCTCGATGTTGTGCCGACCAGTGGAACCAATCTAATGACCCTCTAACCTAAACTATTTCAATGTTATCCATATGCCTCTCCACCATTTGAACGCCCTTAAACTTGGCGAAACCAGAACTGCTGCAGGCAGGGCATTCCACATCCTTACTATCCTGAGTAAAGAATCCACCTCGAACATCCATCCTATAACTATCACCCTTTAATTTAAAGCTACATCCCCTCATGTTAGCCATCTCCTTCCAAGGAAAGAGGGTCTCACTGGCAGGGTCAATCTTCCCGCTGGCTGATGGAACACACACAATTTATATTCATTTGCATCTCAGTGTACCAGAGCAGGCACCAGAGTGTGGCAACTCAGGGATTTCCACAGTAACTTCATTGCCATATTAATGGAAGCCTACTCGTGACTAATAAATGAACTTCAAACTTAAACTGAAAGGCTGGTTGAATCAGGGAACAGACTTCTTCTTGAAGAAGCTAGCTTTTCCCTCTGATGTTGCTGACATCCTGCCCAGTCTGGCAATGACAGAGGGACTAGCAGGAGTGATATGAGTGAGCTGGACTGGGGGTTACAAATGACACCAGGAACTTTGAACCCATCAGCTGGGAACAGATGGACAAATCAACTGCCAGCTTGCCAGGAGAGTCAGATGTGAACTCACTTGTGTATAGTTAGTGATGTTCCGAGTGCCGAGTCTGGCTCAGGATCCTGTTATTCCCGTCACCAGAACAGACACTATTGCTGCTCCCACAATGGGAGAATTCCTGCCATTTATCTTGTCATTGATAACATTTTGGCTGCAATCTCACAGCAATTCAACAATGGATAGTGTGAAACATGCTCTATAAATGCATTCCCTATCTATTTTACTTCCTTTTCTCTTCAATCTTGTATTTGTCTTTCTTTTTACTTGCTTTTCTCACTTTCTCTCCTCTCCAGCTCTCTTTTTTTTTCCTCTCCTTTCATCATTACTTTCCCTCCTCAGTCAATCTCACTCTTGCCAGAGATTGATTTCTCCACAGTGTTTGAGCCTCTCAGTTTCTGTAGAGGGCTCATGTTCTACTGCTTTATAAAATACCCTTATTTATCTGCTCCAACTCCACACACAAATTTCCACCAACCAATAGTGCCACCTGTGGCTCCTTTATGTATCAATGACTTCTATTGAATAATTGACATCAAATTAGGGCTTAATTAGACAGTCTATTAACCCATTCTTAACACATACCCTCATTCTTTCCCGCAATGCTCTTTAGGCTGTCTTTTTACTGTGAAGGGTGCAAATAATGGTGTAGGGTCAGTTCATAGAATCCTACAGTGCAGAAAGAGGCCATTCAGCCCATCGAATCTGCACCGACCACAATCCCACCCAGGCCTTATTCCCATAACCCCACGCATTTACCCTAGCTAGTCCCCCTGACATGAAGTTCGAGAGGCAGAGCTGTGGTCTTCATGACTTCATGGTCTGTCCTCACCGACTGCGGTCAAGTGGGTTTTTAATCTGACTTTACACATGGCAGCCCTGCCAGTTTTACAGCCATGTCTCCTGGCAACGCTGGCTGGGTCAAAGCTCAATTCAACTCAGTGATGACACCTCATGTTGTTTCAAATCAACACCGTCCTGTGTGGATCTGACTTTGAAAATTGGGGAACACGCAGAACCATTCACAACGTCGAGAGACCCAGCGGGACACTGAAGCAGTTACTGAGGCGAAGGCTGAGTGGTATTATCGCCAGATAAAATGCTGGAAAATCTCAGCAGGTCTGGCAACATCTGTAAGGAGAGAAAAGAGCTGATGTTTCAAGTCCAGATGACCTTCTTGTCAAAGCTAAAAGGCACAGAAAGTGCAACATATTTATACTGCGGGGGGAGGAAATGAAAGATGAGTCATAGCTACAGGGGAAAGGCTGCTAATGGCAGCCTATAGAGAGAATATAAGAATGTGAATGGCCAAATGACAGAGAAGCTAAGATGAAGTGGTTGGGGGAGTTGGGAGGGTGGAAACTCTTCCCGGTTTAACTCACTGCCGTTAACGTCCTGGGGAACCCAGGGTTCCAATCTCACCATGGCAGATGATGGAATTTGAATTCAATAAAAAATGTCTAGAATTAAGCATCTACTAATGACCACGAAACCATTGCTGATTGTCATAAAAACCCATCTGGTTCACTTATGTCCTTTAGGGAAGGAAATCTGCTGTCCTTACCCAGTCTGGCCTACATGTGACTCCAGAGCCACAGCAATGCGGTTGACTCTCGACTGCCCTCGGGCAACTAGTGATGGGCAATAAATACTGGCTGGCCAACGATGCCCATTTCCCATGAACGATACAAAAAAAAGGTCATCTCCACTAAAGGAGGGTCCAGAACATCGATAAAACATAATCCTATAATTTGTATTTCTGATGGAATCCGTGGTTTGAAAGCCTATGGTTCTGACACAGACCCTAACTGAAAAGGGGAATTCAGAATGGAAATTGACCCTCCCGGTTTCTACGGCAACACATTATAAGCGTGCCACGGGGTAGTGCCAAGGCTGTGTCAGGGTACTCACTGCCCGGGCAAATCCCCGTCTACCCGTTATTGAACTGTGCATATCCCAGCGGGGTTCCCATTACCTAGTCCCCATTTTTAAAAGGCTCTGAATTTTTCTGCTCATATATGTGTTCGTAATTACAGGAGAATTACTGGAGAATCGAGAGCAAGGGGACGTCGCAGCTGGGTCACTGGGCAGTGGAAAATCGAGACGTAAAAGGATGCTGGAAATTTGGAACTCCCGCTCATGAAACTGGCAGTCAGCTTCCAGGAATGAGACTGATGGATGTTTGCTGGCTTTCAATCAAAAGATGTGGCGCAGAGGTGGGTAAATTAAACTGAAGTACAAATGAGATTGAATTGACATGCAGAGTTTGATGAGGTGAAAGGGGACGGATGCTGAATGACCTCCTCTTGTCCCTGTGTTCTATCGGGTCCCTTTCTGGCAAGCTGTTAAAACAGGTGCAGCTGATATGCTCTTCCACATTTGTAAGCTAGAATGAGAAAGGGAGAAAACAGTCCCGCAGCAACACCACAGCATTCAGAGAATCTAAACTCTTTCAGCCTTGGTAAAAATCCTTTCATTCTGCAGTTAGATGTGGCTATTGTTAGCAAGGCCAACATTCACTGCCTACCGCGCAGAAGGTGGTGGAGACCTGCCATCTTGAATCACCGCTGCCCCTTATTGTGTAGGCACACCCACAGCGCTGTTAGGGTTTTGACCCAAGCCCGAAGTCTCCGACCTCACCTGCAGTTGGGATTCTCCAGTCCCGCTGCTGTGAATGGAGATTCGGCTGAGCTCTCGGTTTTCCGTTCCCGCTCGCGACAGTAATGATGAGATCGGAGAATCCCTCTCCAGGTGAAGATGAAGGATGTACTTGCAAGTCTGTTCGGTGTGTGAGTTGAATTCATAGGTTCATAGAATCCCGACAGTGCAGAAGGAGGCCATTTGGCCCATCGAGTCTGCACCGACCACAGTCCCATCCAGGTGCTATTCCTGCAACTCCACATTTGCTCCAGTTAGTCAACTAAGGATCCAATTTTACTAAAAACTTGCGCCGTAAATTCAGATGTCGGGCCTTTAACGTGATCTGCACCCAGATCTGAGCAGATCATGGCTTTACCAACCCCCAATTCGGACGCGGGATCCGGTTTGCGCCCAATTTATCTGTCCCGATGATTTAAATACATTAGCACACATTTAAATCGATTTAATGAACCGTGCGCCCAACTCCACTGTCAAATCCCACTTTACGTCTCCAAGTCCATTCCAGAACTGCACTGCGAGCGATCTACAGACTAAAATTCGGAAGCAGATTCCTATTCTGCGGGGGAATCTCCAAAGCCCATCCTCCTCGACCATCCTTTGCAGACCCCCCCTGCTGGCCAACGCAGCAGACATGCCCCCCCTCACGATCAGACCCCCTTGGAAGGCAAGTCCTCCACAGAACTCCCCCCCTACCCAGCCGGGGGATCAGATTTCCCCTGGGAGGCAAGTCCTCCTCGGTAGAACACACACCCTACCTACTTAGGTCATTGGTCTCCTTCCACTATCCTTCCGACCTGTAGTCCTTTGAGAGCAGGCCGCACCTTCGTGGCCTTCTGCTGGTGTCTGCCGGAGGAGGGGGATGGGCTCAGATGGGTCTCTAGTTTGGAGGAGGGGAGGCAGGCTCAGATGGATCTCTGGTTTGTGGGGGAGGATGGCGGGAAGGATGGACTTGGGAGAATTTTGCAAACTGAAATTAATGTAGCATCTTCTTTGTGCTGCCTAATTATCTATGGGAAAGATAATTAAACTACAGTGTCCTAGTGAGTAATTATTAACCTGTATAACATATTTGTGATCTGTAACTGAGTTGTTGATGTCCCTGTGGCATTGAGCCAGGTGCTCAAATATTCCGAGTCAGGTGGTGAACTTAGAAGAATTATCAGAAAATTTGGAAAAATATTTCAAAATATATACTCCCCTCCCATGAATATTTTGAAATATTGATGAGTACATGGGATTTAATGGGATCAAGGGTTATAGATAGGCCTAGTAGGTAGGGATATGATCAGCGCAACTTGTGGGCCAAAGGGCCTGTTTGTGATGTAGTTTTCCGTGTTCTATTTTCCCAAATTTTTGACCGTCAAGTTTTTAGTTCCTGCGGTTATAATTTTGACGTTATCTTCCAAAAGGAATTCCTCTAATTCTGTGGAATGTTCAGATAAAAAAACAAGATGAAAGAAAGCTGCTCCAGAGGCAGATTAGCTGCACCCAACATCGCCCACACAAAAAATCACATTCACAAGTAGGGGCACACCTGCCATGGAATGTCAGAGAAGAGTTGCCAGTCCAAACTTCTTTTCACGATGGTTGATTTCCCAGATTTAGTAATCTCCTTGAATCTTATTTCCAACCAAGTTCCACCACGGGGGCAATTCTTCCAGCTTCACCACACATGACCCTGAACATTTGAGCAGCTGGCCCATGTCTACAGGGACACACCGCTCACTCATTGCTCACTAGGACACTGTCGTTTAATTACCTTTCTCATAGATAATTAGGCAGCACAAAGAAAATGCTACATTATTTTCAGGTTGCAAGATTCTCCCAAGTCCATCCTCTTCCCCCCATCCCTCCACTGCTCTCTCTGCTGTTCTTCTCTTCCGCGTGCCCAGGCACACTGCTTCGCATGTTTTTGGAACTTTGCGTGCGCAGTTAGAGGTCCAATCATTCCAGCAGTGCTAAGTCCCGCCTACTGTGCAGATCGGATTGGAGACGGGAAGAAGCGCGCTGCACAGGGAATTCCACTCTCGGATCCATACTACACCCCGGATGCAACCCTCAAGCTCCGATTGGGAAAATCGGGCCCTTAAGGGCAATTTAGCATGGCCAATCAACCTAACCCATAGAAACCACAAGACCATAGAAAATTACAACTCAGAAACAGGCCTTTTGACCCTTCTTGTCTGTGCTGAACCATTTTTTGCCTAGTCCCACTGACCTGCACTTAGGCCATATCCCTCCACACCCCTCTCATCCATGAACCCATCCAAGTTTTTCTTAAATGTTAAAAGTGGACCCGCATTTGCCACTTTATCCGGCAGCTCATTCCACACTCCCATCACTCTTTGCGTGAAGAAACCCCCCGCAAATATTCCCTTTAAATTTTTCTCCTTTCACACTTAACTCATTTTCTCCTCTAGACTCAGTGGAAAAAGCCTGCTCTACCTCTATCCATCAAATCCGCATATCTTTGGAATTAGGAGGAAATCGGAGCACCCAAAGGAAACCCACACTGACACAGGGAGACACTGCAAACTCCACTTAGATAGTGACCCAAGCCAGGAATTGAACCCCAGCCCCTAGCACTGTGAGGCAGTAGTGCTAACCACTGTGCCACAGTGCCTCCCAAGATTGGAGGGGAATTTGTACATGGTGATGTATAGTGGTGCTTTCATGGACCTTCTGCCCTTGTCCTACTCTGTACTCAGCTGGATGGATGTCTAATGAGCGAGGGAATCAAAGCTTATGGGGATAAGGGCGGGAAATGGAGTTGAGGATTAACACATCAGATTGAAATGTCAGAGCTGACTCCATGGGCCGAATGGCCTCATGGTCACATGTCCCTTGTTAGGTGCTTTGTTCGTCAGGAATAGTGGCATTAAAACTTTAACATGTGGGAATAAGCTGACTCTTTCCTCTCTCGGCCTCACGCGTGCCCCTCTATTCGTGCATGCTGCTTTCCGAAACTTAATGACGTTCGGTTAATTCAAGTGGGTTACTTATAGAAATTGTCGTGCAAGTCATAATGATGATGGACTTGATGGGAGATGTCCTTGTCATCTCCCTCTCGGGCATCCACTGTCAGCTGTCTC
This sequence comes from Sphyrna mokarran, assembly GCA_024679065.1. Taxonomy (NCBI): domain Eukaryota; kingdom Metazoa; phylum Chordata; class Chondrichthyes; order Carcharhiniformes; family Carcharhinidae; genus Sphyrna; species Sphyrna mokarran. The sequence continues at coordinate 133,347,867 of JAGIQG010000003.1, read as the reverse complement.
CTTGATCCGCCTTGGGCTCTATCCAATGCTCAGGCCATCTGCTGGGTACATGGATGATGACTAATGATGAATGTACCGTTTGGCACTATTCTTGACGGCCATTTCTCAGTGCCTCATTGCTTCCATTTCCACTTTGCTTGATCCTTGCACGTGCCCACACGGTGAGATAACCACGCCGGCCTCTTTCGTGGTTAGGCCCATTTGACCCGTCTGTATTTTGTTTCAGATTCCAAGTCGTTGAAGCAATTGGGGAAAGAAATAATTTTTCCAACCCATAGCATTGTTTTTTTGTTTTTTTAAAAGTAAAACTGATGAATGTGTAGAATTAGAGCATCACTTTTTTAAATCAATAGCAGCCTGAAGGCCTATTAAGTGCAAACTAGGCCTGTTTCAAGGAACCAAAACTGGCCAAAAATAACACTTGACTGTAATATTTACTTGAATATTTGTTGATTGTGTTTTTCAAGCTTAAGAACTGAAAGTTCCTCAGTGACTGATACAGCTTAATTGACGAAAGTGCCAAATCATTTTGCGTTACCTTGACAACAAGGATCCAAGCGAGAATTGTACCTTCTTTCTCCTTGCCCTGTGTGGGCTGCAGTTCAAAACTACCACAGATGGAAATTCTCTACATTTGGAGAAACATTCTGATCTTCCAGAGACATTTCATTATGTTATAAATTTACTGAAAATGCAATGTGTCAATTTTGGGTCTGTCTGCGGTGGCCCTGTCATTGTTCACTAAATCTGACAGAATGAAAATTAAAAAATCTGCCATCTGCTCCAACTTGCCATTATACATTCATCAGGCCACATTTATAATGGAAGTTTTGTATGTAAACCTGTCACGCTCTGGTTGCTTCATGTCTACCCGAAGGAGGCGCTGTAGTGCCATCTCTGATGGGAGAGTCTCATAGAATCCCAACAGTAGAAGAGGAGGCCATTCAGTCCATCGAGTCTGTACCAACCACAATCCCACCCACGTCCAATTTCTGTAGACTTACCCTGCTAATACCCGGACATAGGGTCAATTGAACATGGCCAATCTACTTAAACTGCATATCTTTGGATCCAAAAGTCAATTTAACATGGCCAATCAATCTAGCCTGTACATCTTTGGGACACTAAGGGGCAATTTAGTCTGACCAATTCACCCAGCCCACACATCTTTGGGTTGTGGGAGGAAACCGGAGCACCTGGATGAAACCCACGCAGACATCAGGAGAAGCTGAAGACTTTACACAGAGAGTGACCCAAGCCGAGAATCGAACCCAGGTCCCTGGAGCTGTGAGGCAGCCGTGCTAACCACTGTGTCACCGTCTCTAATGACATTGTGAAGAGTTTATATGGGAAATTCCATCATGATTACCACAGAATCATAGAATACTGCAGCGCCGAAGAGACCCTTCGGCCCATTATGTCTGTACTGACGTATGAAATGTCCTGATCCGCCCACCTAATCCCACTTCGCCCGTAACCTTGAATGTTATGGCACGCCAAGTACTCATCCAGGTACTTTTTAAAGGATGTGAGGCAACCCGCCTCCATCACCCTCCCAGGCAGTGCATTCCAGGCTGTCACCACTCTCTGGGTAAAAATGTTTTTCCTCAAATCCCCCCTAAATCTCCCACCCCTTACTTTTAACTTGTGTTCCTTCATAAATGAGCCTTCAACTGAGGGAAACAGCTGCTCCCCGCTCACCCTGTCCATGTCCCTCATAACCTTGTACACCTCATTCAGGTCGGCCCTCAGTCTTCTCTGCTTCAGAGAAGACAACCCAAGTCTTTCCAACCTCTCTTTATAGCTTAAATGTTCCATCCCAGGCAGCATCTTGGGAAATCTCCTCAGCACCACTTCTAGTTTATTCATGTCCTTCCCATAATGTGGCGACCAGAACTGCACACAGTACTCTAGCTGTGGCCTCACCAAAGTTCTACACAACTCCATCATGCTTTTGTAATGCATTGATAAAGACAAATGCATCATATGCCTTTATCATCACCCTATTTACCTGCCTTCAGAGATCTATGGACATCTCTGAGGTCCTTTTTGCCCTTTGTAATTTCTAAGTATCAGACCTTTCATAGTGCGCTTCCTTGTCAAAGATCAGAACTGCTGTATAGAAGAATCTGGATGCACTCATGCATGAATCACTGAAGGGGGGGAGGCGATGGCCTAGAGTATTATTGCTGGACTATTAATCCAGAAACTCAGCTGAGGACTTGGGGTCGGATTCCGCCATGGCAGATGGTGGAACTTGAACTCAATAAAAAATACCTGGAGTTAAGAACCCACTGATGACCCTTGTCTATTGTTGGAAAAACCCATCTGGTTCACTGATGAATCTACTTTTTTACCTGCTCTGGCCTACATGTGACTCCAGAACCACAGAAGGTATTTCAAGAAGGCAGCTCACCACCGCCTTCTCAAGGACAACTAGGGATGGGGCAATAAATGCTGACCAGCCAGTGACACCCATGTCTTACCAATGAATAAAAAAGAAATACAGTGTATTTCTGGTTTGTTTCTCAAAGCAAAAGCAATCACATTCGTCAGCTGGGGAACTTGGTAAATTTCCGATGGGTATACGAGTGACTCTTGCAGAATGTGCTTGGCCACTTTTCCAGCAAGGATGAACCATGGTCACATCAGGGTATCCACTCAAAAATGAGTTAAATTGTTTCATTTACAGTATGTAGAAGGAAGGCACATCTCCCCTCTGCTCTCCACAGTCCCCAGTGCATTACTGCCTGATGCCAATGCCCATATAGCTTTTACAGATTTACCAAGAGACCTAGCCCAGAAGGGATTCTGTAAGTAGGACATCAAAAGAGAAAATGCTGGAAAATCTCTCAAGTCTGGCAGCATCTGTAAGGAGAGGAAAAAGAACTCGTGTTTTCAGTTCAGAAGACCCTTAGACTGTATGAATGTAACACTACATTTTGCACTCTCTCCTTTCCTTCTCTATGAATGGTATGCTTTGTCTGTATAGCGCTCAAGAAACAATACTTTTCATGTATATTAATACACGTGACATTAATAAATCAAGTCAAATCAAATTCTGTCGGGAAAAGAATGCAAAAGTCTGAGGTCGCGTACCAACCGACTCAAGAACAGCTTCTTCCCTGCTGCTGCTGTCAGACTTTTGAATAAACCTACCTCGCATTAAGTTGACCTTTCTCTACACGCTAGCTATGAGTGTAACACTACATTCTGTACTCTGTCATTTCCTTCTGTGTGAACGCTATGCTTTGTCTGTATAACACGCAAGAAACAATACTTTTCACTGTATGTTAATACATGTGACAGTAATAAATGAAATCAACAACTCGGCAAAGCTTGTTAATGGCCCAAATACATACCCCCTGACCTCTGACCTGGGCACTGCGAGATCGTCTAGCTATTAAGAGGTCACACTCATCTTAATCTGGACTGGAGGCTGAGAAGATTAGTTCATAAAATACAACCCCCCCCCCCCCCAACCTCCTCCACACACAGCCGATTTAAATTAACTTGCCACGTTATAGCACGCGTCTCATGAATCTTAATCACTCATCTCTTCATTATGACACACTTCTTTTCCTTTTTTCCTGCTTTATCCGGCCTAATTTAATTGAGCTTTCCAAAAAGTAGCTGTGAGAAGTCAGGAACCTTAAGATTCTGTAAATGAGCTGCGAGGGGGAACAATAGGAGAAGAAAAGGGAGATGATCTCTGGCAGTCTGTAGCTGGTAATGTTTTCAATGAACAGATTACAGGCCCTAGCCTCTTGCAGTGAGAACAAGGCCTCTGGGTCCAATTCGCTAATCCATGTGAAGAAGAAATGAGATGGACTAATTGTTATTTCAAAGAGACAGACCCCGGCTTCACTCCCAGTCTTTAAACACTTAAGGAGCTTAAACAGTTGGGTTAAATGATTATATTTGAGATTTACATCATAAATGAAAGCTTTATAGTCAGCTTGATGATTTACACTCCTAGAGAACCTTTTGTGAGGGGAAATGAAGCACCCTCCTTGACAAAAAAGTATTTTTTCTGCATAGAATGGGAGCATCAAACTGCTTATTGATTCCACACTGTATCACTGAGCTCCTACAGCTCTGGCCTCTTTCACAGTATGCTCACTCAACTGGTGTCTTGACGTCAAGAACAGCTTTGCTCACATCGCCGCTTGAATCGTAGAATCCCTGCAGTGCAGAAGGAGGCCATTCAGCTCCTCGAATCTGCACCAACCGCAATCCCTCACACGCCCTATCTCCATAAATTCATGCATTTATATAAAAGCGAATGACTTCGGATGCTGGAATCCGAAACCAAAAGAGAAAACACTGGAAAATCTCAGCAGGTCTGGCAGCATCTGTAAGGAGAGAAAAGGGCTGATGTTTCGAGTCCAGATGACCCTTTGTCAATGCTTTGACTCTTTTGGGTTGGAGCCCATGCATCTACCCTAGCTAGTCCCTCCGACACCAAGGGGCAATTTAGTAGGGCCAATTCACCTAATCCGCACATCTTTGGACTGTGGAAGGAAACTGGAGCACCCGAAGGAAACCCATGCAGACACGAGGAGAATGTGCAGATTCTGCCCAGATAATGACCCAAGCGGGAATTGAACCCAGGTCCCTGGCGCTGTGAAGCAGCAGTGCTAACCACTGTGTCACCAATTTGATTGCAGCTCTTTTGTCCATGTTTGTACCAAGATTGTAATGAGGTGAACAGCTGAGTGGCCCCGGCAGAACCCAAACTGAGTGTCAGTGAGAAAGTTACTGTCGAACGGTTACCTGTTGATAGTCCTGTCATCACTAACTTCCATCATTTGGCTGATGACTGAGACTAGAACGATGGAGACAGTGAGTCACTAGGTTGGATTTGTCCTATATTTTGTATACGGGACATATATAATTTTCCACATTGCCAGGGAGATGCTCTTGTTATGACTTTACTGGAACAGCTTGGCTAGGGGTGCGGTAAATCTTACGAGAAGAAGAACAAAGAACAGTACAGCACAGGAACAGGCCCTTCGGCCCTCAATCCTGCACCCATCATGTGTTCCTAATTAGACAATCTGTTTGTATCCCTCTATTCCCAGTCTCTTCATACGGATATCTAGATAAGTCTTAAATGATCCTAGCGTGTCTGCCTCAATCACCTTGCTTGGTAATGCATTTCAGGCCCCCAATATGTGAAAAACATCCCCCACATATCTGTATTGAACCTTGCTCCTCTTACCTTGAACTTGTGACCCGGTGTGTTTGTCATCTCTGACCTGGGAAAAAGCTTCCAACTGTTTACCCTCTCTATGCCCTTCATAATTTTAATAAACTTCTATTAGGTCGCCCCTCAATCTCCGTCTTTCCAGGGAGAACAACGTAGCTTACTCAATCTCATCTCATAGCTAATATCCTCCTTTTCTGTACTCTCTCCAAAGCCTCCATGTCCTTCTGGTAGTGTGGCAACCAGAATTGGATGCACTACTCCAAATGTGGCTTAACCAACGTTCTATAGAATTGCAACATCATATGCCAACTTTCATACTCTATGCCCTGTCCAATAAGGGCAAGCATGCCATCTGCCTTCACCACCCTCTGCACCTGTGTTGCCACCTTTAAAGATCTGTGGACTTGCACACCCAGATCCCTCTGTGTGTCTATACTCCTAATGGTTCTGGCATTTATTGTATAGCTCACCTCTGCATTAGATCTACCAAAGTGCATCACTTTGCATTTGTCTGGATTAAATTCCATCTGCCATTTCTTTGCCCAATTTTCCAGCCTGTCTATATCCTGCTGTATTCTCTGACAACGTTCATCACTATCCGCAACTCCAGCAATCTTTGTGTCATTCGCAAACTTGCTAATAAGACCAGTTACGTCTTCTTCCAAATCATTTATACATATATCACAAACAGCAGGGATCCCAATACAGAGGAACACCACTAGTCGCAGGCCTCCAATAGAAAAAGACTTCTCCGATGCTACCCTCTGTCTCCAATGGCCAAGCCAGTTCTGTACATCTAGCTAGTTCACCTTTGATCCCGTGAGGTTTAACCTTTCACACCAGCCTGCCACGAGGGATCTTGTCAAATGCTTTACTAAAATCAGTGTAGACAAGATCCATTCCCTCGTCAATCATTTCTGTCACCTCCTCAAAAAACTCAACCAAACTTGTGAGGCATGACCTCCCTCGTACAAAACCATGTTGTCTGTTGCTAATGAGACTATTCAATCTCATATTATTGTTGGAGTATTGTCAGGGCCCATTGGCCTTTGCAATATTTGGACTGGGAGTCACGGTGGCACAGTGGTTAGCACTGCTGCCTCAAAATACCAGGGATCAGGATTTATTCCTGGCTTGGGGTACATGTCTGGGGTGGGGTTTGCACATTCGCCCCATGTCTGAATGGGGTTCCTCTGAGTAATCCAGTTTCCTCTCACACTAATGCTATTCAGGTGTATTAACCATGCTAAATTCTCCCTCACTGTACTCGAACAGGCACTAGAGTGTGACCAGGGAATTTTCACAGAAACTTCAGAGTTTAAAGTTTATTTATTAGTCGCAGCTAGGGGTTTACATTAACACTGCAATGAAGTTACTGTCGCCACACTCCGGCGCCTGTACGGGTACACTGAGGGAGAATTTAGCACAGCCAATGCACCTAACCAGCACTTTTTTGGAGTATGGGAGGAAACCAGAGCACGCGGACAAAACTCATGCAGACACAGGAAGAACGTGCAGACTCCACACAGACAGTGACCCAAGCCAGGAATTGGACCTGGGTCCCTGGTACTGTTAGGGAGCAGTGTGAAAAACTGTGCCACCCTGCTTATGTAATTATGTAATTATGTAACTTGTCACACTAATAAATAAATGTTTAGGTCAAAATGCAATGGATTTTATGCTTTTAAAAAGATTGGGAGAGGATGGTGGTGCAATATATAATATATTTACATTAAATATAGATGTATTTCAAGATTGCATTGGTGACTACCTTCCAAAATTCTGTACATTGTGGGAAGATTTGCAGACTGGAAAATAAGAAATGTAGCCCTGCTTTTTATAAAGAGGTGAAGGAAGAGAATGGAAAAATATGGACTTGTTAGTCTGACATCACTGGTGGGGAAAATGTTTGAATCTATTATCGAGGATGTGCTATTGAATATTTAGGGGGAATTTTCCTGTCCCACCCGCTGTGAGAATCGTAGCACGTGGTGGGAGTGATGTGTGTGTGTATGTGGGGTGGGTGATGAGGGGGGTTGGGTTGGTGGTTGGAGGGGGATAAGTTGGGATGGTGTGGCAATGGACCATGCAAACATCCATTGAACTCAGGCAGGATTTTCTGGTTTTGGGGTGAGTGAAAGGGATGGTAAAATTGGCCAAATTCAAGGCAGGTTTATGTAAGGGAAATCATTTTTGTGCTGCCTGTTGGAGTATTTTGAGAAGGTCACTTGCAGCATAAGCAAAAGTCACCCAAAGGATGCAGTGCATTTGGATTTTCAGAAGGCTCGTTATAAGAGGCAGCATGGTGGCACAGTGGTTAGCACTGCTGCCTCACAGCACCAGGGACCCAGGTTCGATTCCTGGTTTGGGTCGCTCTCTGTGTGGAGTTTGCATGTTCTCCTCATGTCTGCATGGGTTTCCTCCGGGTGCTCCTGTTTCCTCCTGCAGTCCAAAGATGTGTGAGTTAGGTGGATTGGCCGTGCTAAACTGTGCCTTAGTGTGCAAAAGTGTGCAGGTTAAGTGGTTTGGCCATGCTAAATTGCTCCTTAGTGTCCAAAAATGTGCAGAATAGGTGGATTGCCATGCTAAATTGCCTCTTAGTGTCCAAAAATGTGTAAATTAGATGGATTGTGCCTTAGTGTCAGGGGGATTAGCTCAGGTAAATGCATAGGGTTATGGAGATAGTGCTTGGGTGGGATTGTGGTCGGTACAGACTCAATGGGCCAAATGGCCTCCTTCAGCATTGTAGGGATTCTATGATTCCATGAATGTGACTTACGCCTTGGCTGTGAATTCTGGTGGCTGCCTATTCCAAGACAAGCAAAAGCCTTCAAGTAGTTGGCGTTTTCTCACTGCTAGCAAGCACTTGTCTCGAGGAAAGGAAAATGTGTGCGCAATTTCAAATCAGCGTTGTATTCCACCGGGATCATCAGTGTTTCTCTCTTTACATTATTAATAAAGAAAAAGCACATTCCTTCTTCTAACAGCACAAATCAAATCGTAATATGTACATATCACTCACGCCCCAGCCAGCTGCTACGCCACAGAGTTGTGCTGACGTGTCTTAAGATCTTTGTAATTGAAAATGATTGGCAAACCAGCTCAATAAGCTCGATGCAGAGTTATATATTGACATGTTAAGCTAGCAAAATGTACAGTCAGCTAACTGAAGCGTTGGGATTGTAGATTTGGTCAAAATCACTTTTAAGAACTCTTCAGAGGACTAAGTGGTTTAATGAGCCAGAAAATTCCCCCTTGAGATCCAGATACAGAACCATCTTCGCAATTTGTCACTTAAATTAGGGCAGCACGGTGGCACAGTGGTTAGCACTGCTACCTCACAGCGCCAGGGACCCGGGTTCAATTCCTGGCCTGGGGTGACTGCTCATGTTGAGGTTGCACATTCTCCCCATATCTGCATGGGTTTCCTCCAGTTTCTTCCCACACTCCAAAGATGTGCACACAATGTTGAATGGCTGTGAAAGATTGCTGCTTAATGCCCCAAGATGTGCAGGTTTGGGAGATTCACAGAGTAAATATGTGGGGCGAGGTGGGGAGATGGCCTGGGAGAGGAGAAACAATGCGGACTTGATGGGCTGAATGGCCTCCTTCTGCACTGTAGCAATACCATGATCAGTTTCTTCTTGGGGTGTGGACCCCAGTAGTAGGGCCAACTTTTCCCTAGATTCTCCCGAGAATTGGAAGTCGGTCTTCTCGATAATCTTAAAGATAATGGTCAGCTTTCCCACTCACTTCCTCTTTCTGATCATTATACAGTGTTGGTGGGTTTCTGGATGGCCGATTGCATTTCCAATGATGGATTGCTCTAACTAGACTATAGCCACACACAGGATGATTGGTCAATTAGGAACCTCAAGCAGCATCTTTCAGGACTCTAGATTTCTACAGCGAATGAAGTTATTTTAGAAGCGCAAACACTGTTCGGGGAGCCAATTAGTCCACAGCAAGGTTCTACCATGAGAATCAATGAGACAATGGTCTGTTCTGTGAACTCATTTTGACTGGGGGATAAATATTGCCCAAAACGCCACATGTAACCCCCCTCCTTCTTCATCATAGAATCATAGAGTCACAAAGAGGCCATTCAGCCCATTGGGTGTGCACCAACTATCTGACAGACTATCTGATCCAGGCACCAGTTCCATACACACAGATATTGACCTTGCGAATGCCCCTAACCTCCACATTTTGGGGAATTTAGCATGGCCAGTTCACCTCACGTGCACATCTTTGGGAGGAAACTGGAGCACCCCGGAGGGGAACCCGTGCAGACACGAGGAGAATGTGCAGACTCCACACAGTCAGTGAGCCAAGGCTGGAATTGAACCTGGGCCTCTGGCATTGTGGTGGCTAACCACTGTACCACCATTTTGCCAAATTTCTACCATCTTTCCATCCAAAGCGTGTAGCCAGGACCTCAGTTGAAGGTGCAGTGCTCACCGCTGGAAGTGAGATTTTGGGCCCAAGTCCCTGGAAAAAGGTCTTTTCCATAGCAATTCACACAATTTAAATCTTTGGCTGTTTCCTTCCCCAGAGTCCTACCATCTTGCAGCCACAGTGGATGGCAATCTCACCTCTGGCTCAAAAGGCCACGAGGTCAAGTTTAACTCCAGAGAGTTGAGCACATCATTCCTGCTGACACCTCAGCATTATTCTGAGTGAGTGCTGCGCTATCGGAGCTGCTGTGCTGTAAATGAGACGTTAAAGTGAGACCCAGTCTGTCCTGTCAGCTGTGTGTGTGTAAGAGCCCCTCGGCCACACTTCACATCTCACTGTTTATCAGTTTGGCATATCCTCTACAACTCTCTCCAACTTTTACAGGTGCACCATGGCAAATATTCTTCCTGGTTGTATCACAGCCTGGTATGGGCTCCTGCTCTCTGCAAGGAACTACAAAGGATTGTAAATGCAGCCCAGTCCATCACGCAAACCAGCCTCCCATCCATTGACTCTGTCTACACTTCCAACTGCCTCAGAAAAGCAGTCAGTATAATTAAGGACCCCACACACCCCGGACATTCTCTCTTCCACATTCTTCCATCGGGAAAAAAAATACAAAAGTCTGAGGTCACGTACCAACCGAGTCAAGATCAGCTTCTTCCCTGCTGCCATCAGACTTTTGAATGTGTTTACCTCGCAATATGTTGATCTTTCTCTACACCCTAACTATGACTGTAACACTACGTTCTGCTCTCTATCATCTCCTTCTCTATGAATGGTATGCTTTGTCTGTATAGCACGCAAGAAACAATACTTTTTACTGAATCCCAATACACGTGACAATAATAAATCAAATCAAAACAAGGCACAGATTAACTGGGCTGTTATCACATTGCTGATTGCGAAATCTTGCTCTGCTTATATTGGTCAACATCTTCTGGCCTTTCCTGTCTGCGCGTTCATCTGGTCCCAGTGACTGTGACCACCACCTCCCCCGCCACCAACGCCCTCCCTCACCACCCCTCCCCCAAAAAAAACTGCCCTACCTCACCGTACCCAGCCACTGTGTTTTCCTGGCAACAAAGGGTGTGAAAAATGGGAAAATCCATTGACAGTGACCAGACAGGAAGGTTAAAGTTTATTTATTAGTGTCACAGGTACGCTTACATTAACACTGCAATGAAGTTACAGTGAAATTCCCCTAGTCGCCACAGTCTGGCACCTGTTCGGGTACATGAGGGAGAACTTAGCATGGCCAATGCATCTAACCAGCATGTCTTTGGACTGTGGGAGGAAACTGGAGCATCCGGAGGAAACCTGCACAGACACGGGGAGAACTTTGCACAGACGGTGACCTGAGGCTGGAATTGAACCCAGATTCCTGATGTGGTGAGGCAGCAGCGCTAACCACTGTGCCAGTGTGCCACCCCACGGAATGCAACCTCCAGCAGTGCAGCACACCCTGCCTACTGCGCCAGCTTCAAACACACACTCAACTGGGGTTTGATCCAATAACTTGCTAACACACTCTGCAACCTTTATTGCTAGTTAGTGAATGGCAGGTTGTTGAACAAATCCATGATGTCAGAAAGCAGTTTGCTGGGGATTGCATTTTACTGGGCAGGAAATGTGAGTGTGAGGTGGAATCGGATCCTCTGCAGCAGCCTTGGGCAGTCAGTGTTTGCGTTGATGGCACGATTAAACCTAGAGGTCTGTTCCACAGTATTTTTTATATTCCTTTTATTTTCTCGAGTTGAATCAAGTCTTCCACGGCTTCAGTTTAATCAGGGGGAACAGCTCAGCACAATAGAAGTATCAGAATACATTCCTCGATAGTTTAAATCTTTGTTTGGTTGGATTCTTGCAATAAGAAATTTCTCTTTCTGGTAAGTGAACCAAGAGGTCTTCTCATACGAGTTTACAATTCAGCCGGCAATTCCCAAGTGCTGGGAAATGGAATTGGAATAAATAGGGTGCTTGATAGTTGGTACATATGTGATGGGCCGAATAGCTGTAAATCTCTAGCCGCCCATGCCCTAAGGCCAGAAATTCCTGCCCGAGGTCAACAGACCTTCTTATGGTCCACCCTTTACTGCTACGATTTCCGTGGCGTTCGAAACAGGAAAACTAGCCTCTGTGACTCTAACCCAATTGGTCCTAACCAGAGTTTAAATTCTACACAAGCCTCCAAGTGTGCCCACCCCTGCCCCCGCCCTTCAACCCCGACTTTTACCTGCTCTTCCCACGTGGGATTCTTCCGGGTGCTCCGGTTTCCTCCCGCAGTCCAAAGGTGTGCAGTTTACGTGGATTGGCAATTGATAAATTGGTCCAAGTATTGGGGGGGCGGGTTAACAGGATGAAATGTATGGGGTTATGGGGATAGGATCCAGGTGGGATTGTGGCCTGTGCAGACTCAATGGGCTGAATGGCCTCTTTTTGCACTGCAGGATTCTATAATTCTGTTCATGATTCTACATCCCACCCACCAGCATTACTTATTTTTGCATCCCTTTACTCCCTGGATGTATCTACAGTGAGAGTCTCGATCTCTCTCTGTGGTCATGTGTTCCACGCTGACATGACTCATTGGGCGAAATAGTTTCTTTCCTGAGCTTCCCATTAGATGTATTAGTGATTTTCTTAGTGATTATAGTGTGGGCGGAATTCCTGATCCCATCTGTTCTCACCAGTGAGAATGAAGAAGTTGACGTTCAGGCCAAAACTCCATTCACTTCCAGCGGCACCAGAGAATGAACAAGGGTGGAGGTGTTTGGCCGTTGACATCTTTCACTTGCTGTGGACTTCCCGAAGCGGTTCTCTCAAAGCCAATGAACCTTGTTTGGAGTAGGGTCACTATTGCAGCCTAGGAAATGCTGGAAAATGTTTAGGATAACGGGTGGGTCCTTGGTTAAAGTAGACCACTTGACTGGCACACAGCCATCATCTTTAACATTCACTCCCTCTACCAGCCTTGCACAGTGGCAGCGTATGTGCCCTCTACAGAATGATGCTACAACTCCCCAAGGCTCCTTCGGCAACACTTCCCAAACCCACAACAGACAGACAAAGGCAGAATACACATGGGAACTGCACCAAGTTTCCCTCCATGTCACTCACCATCCTGACTTGGAAGTATGCTGCTGTTCCTTCGCTGTGGTTGGGTTAAATCCCTGGAAATCTCTCCCTTGCAGCACTATGGGTGTACTTACACCTCCGGGGCCTGCAGCTGTTCAAGAAGGCAGCTCACCACCATTGCATTGAGGGCAATAAATGCTGGTATAGTCAGTAACACCCACACTCCATGAATAATTAAACAGAAAGAATCAGTCTAGTGAGAAAAGAGGACATCGAATTGGTTGATATTTAATGATGGGTGGCACAGTGGCACAGTGGCTTCGCAGTACCAAGGACCCGGGTTCGATTCCCAACATGGGTGACTGTGAAACTCTTCACATTCTTCCCGTCTCTGCGTGGGTTTCCTCCGGGTGCTCCAGTTTCCTCCCACAGTCCAAAGATGTACGGATTAGGTGCATTGGCCATGTTAAATTGCTCCTTAGTGTCCTGGAATGCATAAATTAGAGGGATTGGTGAGGTAAATATGTGACATTATGAGGCTGTTGGTGGATTGTGGTTGGTGTAGACTCAATGGGCCAAATGGCCTCCTTCTGCACTATAGGGATGCAATGAAGGGCTAAATGGCCTCTTCCTGTGCAGAAAGACCATTAATTTGACTTCATTTAAATTCTTAAATTAAGTTACCAATCAATTCACGTGGGCAAAACTGTAGTTAGCACTGCTGCTTCATACTGCCTGGTTATTGAGAATTTGGCTACTTTGTTGGAAATAAAACTCTATGAGAATGAATTAAAAACAAAATTTTTTCCATTGCATCTGACACAGCGAAAGAATCTGCTTTAAATCAAGTAATTGTTCAAATTGCACTTGACGATGGTGCTGATTAGTAATGTGTTGCCTGACACATATGGGGAGGTTCCTCTCACTGTGTAAGGGAAAATAAAATAAGACAGCATTTCTATAGCCATTTTATAACCATGAGATGTCCCAAAGAAGTTCAGAGGCAATGAAATGTAGAACATTGGAATCACTATAATACAGGAATGGCACCTACAGAGATAATGACCAGATAATCTGTCTTTTATAGGTGATTTATGTTTGAAGAAAACATGGCACAGTGACACAATGGTTAGCAATGCTGCCTCACAGTGTCATGGACCCAGGTTCGATTCTGATTCCAGTGACTGTCTTAAAATTTTAGTTTATTTATTATTGTCACAAGTAGGCTTACAGTAACACTGCAATGAAATTACTGTGAAAATCCCCAAGTTGCCACACATCAGAGCCTGTTCGGGTACACTGAGGGAGAATTTAGTACAGCCAATGCAACCAACCAGCACATCTTTCAGACAGTGGAAGGAAACCAGATCACCTGGAGAAAAACCATGAAGACATGGGGAGAATGTGCAAACTCCACTCAGACGGTGACCCAAACTGGAATCAAACCCAGGCCCCTGGCGCTGTTAAGCAGCAATACCAAATACTGTGCCTGTGTAGAGTTTGCACCTCCTTCTTCAGAGGCAACAGTGCCAGGGGCAGCACAGTGGCACAGTGATTAGCACTGCTGCCTTACAATACCATGGACGTGGTTCAATTCCCAGCTTGGGCCACTGTCTGTATGGAGCTTGCACATTCTTCCCGTGACTGTGTGGGTTTCCTCCAGGTGCTCTGGTTTCCTCCCACAGTCCAAAGACGTGCGTGTGAAGTGGCTTGGCCATGCTAAATTGCGTGTGAGCGAGGTATGCTTGATGTGATGTGTCCGTGAAGTTACAAGCCCCCAGTGATAGACTAGCAAGCTGTCCCCAGGAATAATTAATTCCAGAAACAGATAAAAGTATGACTTGTTCACCATCACAGAAAGAGAGAGAGAGGTTGAAGGACAAATAATTATCTGTCCTGTCTCCAGAACAGGAGACAATAGAAAATTAACTCAGGAAAAGTGTTAAAATATCCCTGCTGCATGATGATAAATAAATTTTAGATTGAAACCATTTGTTGGCCTATTTTTGATTTAAAAATTTGATGGTCTGGGGCACAGTCTCTAAGCCTCATCATAACCACAGTTAAACGCCCCAATTCCAGCTCCAAACCATCGTCAGTAAATCAGCCTTTGATATTAACTGGATTGAATCAAACCTAATTTTTCCCTTTTTCTCTCATGGGCACCATTGGCAAGGCCAGCATTTGCTACTTATCCCTAATTGGCCTGAAGTTAAGAGTCAACCACATTGCTGTGGGTCTGGAGTCACATGTAGGCCCAGACCACATAAGAATGGCAGACTTTCTTCCCTAAAGGACATTAGGGAACCAGATGGGTTTTTACGACAATGAATGCTAGTTTTCATGGTCACCATTACTGAGACTGGCTTTTGAATTTCACATTTTATTAATGGAATTTAAATTCCACCAATTGCTGAGATTCCATGTCCCCATTAATCTGGACCTCTGGATTGCTAATTTAGTGACATTGCCATTATGCTGCCTCCCAAAAGTACTGTTACAAGGCTGTTTTTACATATCTGAGATTCACGCTCTGTTGTATATTTCACAACTTGAATCTATGCGTGTCTACGTGTATAATGCAAGTTTAATTCACAGTGCTTTTAAAATGTCTGTTCCCAGCTCATTCCACAGATTGTTTACTTTACTCCGAGCCTACAGTCAAACACAGTGAGCATCAAAAGTAAACAGACCATTCTGATCCCAGCTGAGACTGGACAAAGTCTGAATCCCTGAAAGTAGGCAGTCAGGTCGAGAAGGTTGTTAGGAAGGCATATGGAGTCTTGGCTTTTATTGGTAGAGGGATTGAATTTCGGAGCCGCAACGTCATGTTGCAACTGTACAAAACTCTAGTGCGGCCGCACTTGGAGTATTGTGTGCAGTTCTGGTCCCCGCATTATAAGAAAGATGTGGAGGCATTGGAGAGGGTACAGAGGAGGTTTACCAGGATGTTGCCTGGTATGGAGGGCAGGTCTTATGAAGAGAGGCTGAGGGATTTGAGGTTGTTTTCGTTAGAAAGGAGGCGGCTAAGAGGGGACCTAATCGAAACATATAAGATGATTAGAGGTTTAGATAGGGTGGACAGTGATAGCCTTTTTCCTAGGATGGAGAAAGCTAGCACGAGGGGACACAGCTTTAAATTAAGGGGTGATAGTTATAGGACGGATATCAGAGGCAGGTTCTTTACCCAAAGGGTGGTTCGGGAGTGGAATGCCCTGCCTGCAGCGGTTGTAGATGCGCCAAGTTTGGTGGCGTTTAAGAGGTTAGTTGATAAGTATATGGAAGAGAAGGGAATGGTTCAGTTTGGAGAGGCATTGCTTTTTATTTTGGTCGGCACAACATCGAAGGCCGAAGGGCCTATTCTGTGCTGTAATGTTCTATGTTCTATGTTCTATGTTCTATGTTCTAAAGTCAGATCCCAGAGTGAAACCTAATTGATTGATCCTAACTTTTTTGATTCTATGGAGAAAGTTACTGAACAAATTCACCAGAGCCTACTCATGAACTTTTATCTCAAAGAATTAAACAGAAAAATGAACTATATGAAAATGATTTAAAATGTCGTTCAAATATTCACGATTTCTTGTTATATGTTATCAATACATGAAAGATGAAACAATTTACAATAGCTATATTATACCATAATATTCAGGGTAAGTAAGGGGTACATGTGAATTAACAGAAGAATTGTTGTCAGGTGTAGCACATTCCAAAGTAAATGACAAATACATTCAATGCAGGTTCCGTGAATTTCTCAACGATGCAACCAAATGTACACCAGCCAAGACATTACACTAAAACTTTGTTTCTTTCACAAAGAATTCCATGCTCCACACTTGAAGATCCCACCTTGGAATTTTCTCCTGATGTCAATTCCACTTGGAAAGCTTCAACAAGGATCCAACTCCAGGGTTTCAGTCTCACCTTTTGAGATTCCTCTTCCCCTGATCGGCAAGTGCATTTAAGCTTCACCTTCCAAGCACACTTCCTGGTTTTGGCCAAGCCAAGCAGAACATTAAGTCATGGAATCCCTACAGTGCAAAAGGAGGCCCTTTAGCCCATCAAGTCTGCACCGGCAACAATCTCATCCAGGCTCTATTCCTGTAAACTCATATATTTACCCTGCTAATCCCCTTGACACTAGGTCACCCTAACCTGCACACCTGTGGGAAGAAACTCACACAGACACGGGGAGAATGCACAACTCCGTGCAGACAGTGACCCAAGGCTGGAACCAAGCCTGAGTCTCTGGCACTGTGAGGCAGCTGTACTAACCACTGTGGTTAGGCCCACAACAGGGGAGTCACCAATCTTTGATTGCCTCCTACTATCTTCAGGCCTTTCCTGAGCCCTGTTTTCACAGTAACTTCATTGCAGTGTTAATGTAAGCATTACTTGTAGGTAATAAATAAACTTTATTTTTTTTTTTGCTTCAGCTTGCGTCTGCTTCACACAGCTCTGGGACCTTCTCTGGTCTTTTAACTTGACCTCTGGTCTTTCTGATCACTAACTTTGTCACTGCTTGGGCCTTTCTTGTGGGACCTCTTCCTACCGCACTCAGTGGTTTGTTACCTTCCCACCGCCCTTCTTTCCCATGTCCAGGAATACCCTCAGCACAATAGATACCGGGATTCAAGTCATCTGACCTGCTTTACTCACTCTCACTTGTTTGTTCCTTTTCCCCTGTGCGGCGGGCAGGGGCTGGTTCTCAGTTGAATGAGCGTGAAAAATAAACCCTGCCAGAAATCTTCCAGTCCTACCTGCTACGGGAAGTGTCGCGGGAGGACAGCGATTTTCTCAGAAACTCTACTTTCCCAGAGGACTAAGGAAATTTGGCACGTCAGCTACGGCTCTCACTAACTTTTACAGATGCACCGCAGAAAACATTCTTTCTGACTGGATCACAGACTGTAAGGAACTACAAAAGGTTATGCATGTAGCCCAATCCATCGCACAAACCAGCCTCCCATCCATTGACCCCGTCTACACTTCCTGCCGCCTCGGCAAAACAGCCAGCATAATTAAGGACCTCACGCACCCCGGACATTCTCTCTTCATCCGCTGGGAAAAAGATACAAAAGTCTGAGATCGCATACCAACAAACTCGAAATTGACTTTCCCCACCTTGTTGTCTAACAAGGGGCATACACGCGATGGGTCGTGAGAGGGCTGCTCTTGGATCTTTTTCAAGAGTATCCTAGTGCTTCACGTCGTTAGTGTACGCTTGACCTGGACCATTGATGGGCAACACGACAGCTCAGTGACTATCGCTGTGCTGTGCAGATACATGGATTTGGGCCTGTGTCTGTGGGAGTTCGTGCATTCTCCCCGTGCTTGCGTGGGTTTTCTCCGGGAGCTCCGGTTTCCTCCCACATCCCAAAGATGTGCTCTTAGGCTAATTGGCAAAACAAATTCTCCCTAAATTGTCTCAAATTTGGTTTTTAATCCATAGATCTATAAACATGGACAGGGATTGCGAGTAGAAGTGGGAACATTGGGGTGGTGGCGCAGGCTCGTTGGGCCGAAAGGCCTGTTTCCTGTGCTGTTTTGTTCTTTGTTCTTTGTTCTTTGTTGACTTCTTCTTTGCTGCTGTCAGACTTTTGAATGGATTTACCTCACATTAAGTTGATCTTTCTCTACACTCTAGCTGTGACTGTAACATTACATTCTGCACTCTCTCCTTTCCTTCTCTATGAACAGTATGCTCTGTCTATATGGCGCGCAAGGAACAATACTTTTCATTATATGTTAATAGATGTGACAATAATAAATCAAATCAAAGGGACTTCAATGGATGAACAAATGATATGTTGACCTTGGGTGGGAGTTTTTGATCCCAGGGCTCCCTGGCCATTCATTTGCAGAATCTCTAACCTCTGACAGCAGATTTAAAAGTAGGGCAGGCGTCGCATTGCGCCACAGTTTGCACATAATGAAACATGGCAAAGTGCAACACTGCATCCTCCACTGCTGTTCAAACAGATGGAATGAAAGCTCTCCCTCCCTGGTGGGCAGGCATGGTAAGATTATCCTTCCGCCTCTGGGATCTGCGCTTCAATGCAACCCAGACAGATGGAATTGAAATCGTTCCTCTCTGATGGAACACCAAAAGATTGTCCTTGTGCCACTGGGACTTGTACTTCTCTCCAACCCCAAAACAGATGGAATGGAAATCTTTCTGCTCTGCTCTGTGACGATCCTGGCTCCCATTCTAACTCTGGGACTGTGTTTGCACAGAGGCTGAGACAGATAGAATTGAAATCTCTGCGTGGGGATGTCAAAAGTCCAACATATCCAGAGAATTCCTGTTTGCTTTCATGGGACATTCTGTCCCCTGCCCCGTGATAACCCCCAGAATTTGAACAAGGAATCACTGATTGACTTCCTTGTAGGGCATGTAGAATGCAAGTTCCTTGTGGATTGGTAATTAATCCACCAGGTGGAGCTCCTATACCGAACCCCATATAAAGCAAGCCCCTGAGTGGGTCCATTATTGTCTTGTCCCAGTTGAAATTTGTTTATGTTGATCACAAGATGGAGCTCCTATACTGAACCTGGCATAAAGCAAGCCCCTGAGTGAGTCCATTATTGTCTTGTCCCAGTTGAAATTTGTTTATGTTGATCACACGGTGGAGCTCCTATACTGAACCCGGCATAAAGCAAGCCCCTGAGTGAGTCCATTATTGTCTTGTCCCAGTTGAGATTTGTTTATGTTGATCACACGGTGGAGCTCCTATACTGAACCCGGCATAAAGCAAGCCCCTGAGTGGGTCCATTATTGTCTTGTCCCAGTTGAGATTTGTTTATGTTGATCACACGGTGGAGCTCCTATACTGAACCCGGCATAAAGCAAGCCCCTGAGTGGGTCCATTATTATCTTGTCCCAGTTGAGATCTCTTTATGTTCATCATAAGCCTGTGGTTTTGCTTTACTTTATTTTATGCAATAAAGCACAGCTCCATTGCAGCTAACTCCTGGAGTTATTATACACTCCCTCCTCCTTCAGTGATTTCACACCATCAACCCGAATATTTAACAACGGGACAATTCTCTCAAAATTGAATTTGCATGAAGCTGGAGGAACTCCTGTCAATTATTTTCATGTGATTTTTAGAATGCATTTCCTGCACACTGTGCATCATAGAAAACCCCAGTGGGATTCCGACTGAAAATTGGGGATGGTCCTATTCCCACTGGAGGAGCTGGCAGCATAGCACAAAACGGGACAACTGTGCATGCATCGTTTTGTTAGCACCAAGTACAACACATGCACAGTGGCCCCACACAGCTCCCTCAGTCCCACAACTCCCCCATTACTGCGCCTATACACCCCCCCACCGATCGCTAGCCTCCCAACCTCTCTGGGCAAGCCCTGATATCCATCAACCCCCCCTCCACCCTTCCCCTGGCCAGCCCAAACTACCTTTCTGTCAGCCCCAATCCCACCAACAGCCCTGACCCCGTCCCTTCAACTGGACGGTCAGCCTCGACCACCCACTCTCTCCCTCTCCCACTGATCCCTGTGCAGAATGGCAGTGGGACCTCCCACCTCCACTGAATCGTCCCCCTCTTCAAGCCCAGGTCCCAATAGGGCATGGCCCCAATAAGTCCAACCCCCTTGGGCATTGCCCAATATCCAGTTGGCAGTACCAAGCTGCCCCTTGGGCATTGCTGGTTTGCCAGCTCGTTGGGCCGAAGAGCCTGTTTCCTGAGCTGTTTTGTCCTTTGTTCTCTGGGGCACCCCACCTAACCCCCCGACATATGGAGGGGGGAAGGTCCTCAATATCCTCTATTCCCTCCAGAAGTATCAGGCCGCCTGTTTCCCCATTACTGGGGAGCAGTTGCAAACCCTGCTGGAGGGAATCATATCTGGTGAGGGCGGGGGGGGGAGTGGGGGGAGGTGTAGGGGGGGGGGGGGGGGGAGTGGTGTGGAGAGTCCCTCGTGGGCCTGGAGACGTCAGACCTGGATCCACTAATAGGATGGAAATTTAAATTTCAATATTTAAATTGGCTCATGTCAATTTCTATTCAATGGCCTCCTCTGGTATCTTGTGGCTCATTGCACAGGTGTCTGCGAGAATTGCTCCCAATATCTTTGTAACATCAGGATAGGTAGCAATGTGAGTGTAAAGGAGATATTGAGCTCACTATTCCTCAGAAGTTTTGGTCCCATTTTTCTGCCAAAGCAGTGATTCCCTTGGTGGTTGTAAAAAAGCATGAGTGATGAGCTGCTGCCATTGGTTGTATAAAAATCCCACACCCCTGAGGTGGAGGTGATGGCCTAGTGGTATTATCACTAAGCTATTGATCCAGAAACTCAGCTAATGTTCTGGGGACCCGGGTACGAATCCCGCCTTGGCTGATGATGGAATTTGAATTCGACAAAAAATATCTGGAATTAAGAATCTACTGGTGGCCATGAAACCATTGTCAGGAAAACCCATCTAGTTCACTAATGTCCTTTAAAGAAGGAAATTTGCCATCCTTACCCAGCCTGGCCTACATGTGACTCCAGAAACACGGCAATGTGGTTGACTCTCAACTGCCCTTGGACGACTAGGGATGGACAATAAATTCTGGCCCAGCCAGCAATACCTATGACCCACAAGCGAATAAAACCCCATTGCTGGTCTATTTTGTCTGGGGATCAACAACACCTCAAATTTAAATCTCTCATCTTTGCCTTAAATCACTCCCAGGGTGTCATCCAGTCTTGGGTGGGATTGTTGCCAGTGCAGACTCGATGGGCTGAATAGCCTCCTTCTGCACTGTAGGGGATTCTATGATTCTGATCTGTGTACCCCTATACAACTATCCCCGAACTCTGTGCTGTTTATTTTGCTGTAATTTCACCACTTTTAATGAATCAAAACCTCAGCCAAAAGCATAATGTGACGTGTCGTAGCTTCAGTGGAAACGCCACAACCCTTCAAAAGTGCTCATGTTATCTGATAATTAAAACCAGGTCCTCACACTCCTCCTCTAAGCCTCAGTTCGGAGTGAACTTTGCCACATTTTCAAGTTTTAATGCATTGTTCCGTGCTTGATTTTTAAAATTAATTTGGTGTGGGCGTCGCTGGTTCGACCAGCAATCATTGCCCATCCCAAGTTGCCCTACAGGAGGTGGTGTTGAGCTGCCTTCTCGAACTGCTGTAGTCCACCTGAGGTGTACTCACAACTTTTAAAAGTTCTTTCACGGGATGTGGGTGTTGTTGTCTGGGCCAGCATTTACTCCCACTCCTAGTTGTCCTTGAGGGGAAATTTTAAGACTCAATCACATTTCTGTGGCTTTAGAGTCACATCTAAGTAACACCATGTAGATGAAGGCTTTGGGGAATTAGGAAGTGAGTTACTTGCTTCAAAATTTTTGGTTGATTTGATTTATTATTGTCACATGTATTAACACACAACGAAAAGTATTTTTTCTCGTGCGCTACGCAGACAAAGCCTACCGTTTATAGAGAAGGAAAGGAGAGAGTGCAGAATGTACTGTTACAGTCATAGCTAGGGCGTAGAGAAAGATCAACTTGGTGCGAGGTAAGTCCATTCAAAAGTCTGACAGCAACAGGAAGAAGCCATTCTTGGGTCAGTTGGTATGTGATCTTAGACTTTGTATCTTTTTCCCACAGGAAGAAGGTGGAAAAGAGAATGTCCGGGGTGTGTGGGGTCCTTAATTAGAACATAGAACATAGAAAAACTACAGCACAAACAGGCCCTTCAGCCCACAAGTTGTGCTGATCATATCCCTACCGACTAGGCCTACTTATAACCCTCAATCCTATTAAACCCCATGTACTCATCCAGAAGTGTCTTAAAAGACCCCAACGAGTTCGCCTCCACCACCACCAACAGTAGCCGATTCCACTCACCCACCACCCTCTGAGTGAAAAACTTACCCCTGACATCTCCTCTGTACCAGCTCCCCATCACGTTAAACCTGTGTCCTCCCGTAGTGACCATTTCAGCCCTGGGAAATAGCCTTGGGAATCCACCCGATCTATACCTCTCAACATCTTATAAACCTCTATCAGGTCACCTCTCATCCTTCGTCTCTCCAGGGAGAAAAGACCAAGCTCCCTCAACCTATCCTCATAAGGCATGCCACCCAATCCAGGCAACATCCTCGTAAATCTCCTCTGCACCCTCTCAGTAGCTTCCACATCCTTCTTGTAATTATGCTGGCTGCTTTGCCGAGGCAGCGGGAAGTGTTAAACGTCATTGGTTGGGAGGTTGGTTTGCATGATAGATTGGGCTACATTCACGTCCTTCTGTAGTCCCTGGCCTATCAGCTGTTCTGGTAGTATTTACACAACTATTCCTTTTCAGTTTCTGATCAAAGGTAACCCCCAGGATGTTGATAGTGTGGAATTTTGTGATGGCAATACCACTAAATATCAAGGCGCAGTGCTTAAATCCTCTCTTGATGGAAGGGTCACTGCCTGGCATCTGTGTGAAGCGAATGATACTTGTCATTTGTCAGTCCAAGCCTGGGTATTGTCCATTACACTAAGAAACATAGTAATCTTTGAACTCGTAACAATGGTCCTAATGTAACGTAATGAGAAATTCATAAACGGTGTTTAATTATTGACATGATAAATTAATTCAGTCCTGTTAGATAGTGGAAATAAAGTGCTAGTCTCTGGATATGGTTGCTAATCCTGCTTGGGATAATATATTTAAGCAGCAATGAGGTAGAGTGATCTTTTGATTAGCTTAAGTGTTTTGACTGGACTGTCCCCCGGGGTGTTTGATATGCATTCACAACACGACGTAATGAGGATACAGACAATGGGTATAGGGGACATATGGCTATCTCCGTCTGGGAGCTGATTCAGATTTAATTAGCGATGTAAATCGAGAGTTCTTGCTGGAATTTGCGGGGGGCTGAGCAGAGGGTGATGTGGAGAATGTCATATGGCTCCATATGGGCAAGTCACAAAGATGGCAGTCCAAAAGCTCAAAAGCGATTCAGCATGTTAATGTGGTTGGAAAGGGATAATGCTCTAAAATTAAACTCACACTATTCCTTCTGCTCAAAGACGGACTATCTTCTTCCTGATTTTCCCCAGTGGTCGCTGAATTGTGGCATTAAGGCGCATTGTCAAAACCGTGCCACCCTTAGGGCGAGGCATCGAACTCCCGTCTGGGCTGCCCATTCCAATTTCAAACCCTTGCCAACCCCCCAGTGCCACCCTTCTCAGACTTCTGCCACCTCGAAGGACAAAGGGGCAGCAGCTACCTGGGGACACCACCACCTGGAGTTTTCCCTCCAAGTCATTCGCCATCTTGAGTTGGAAACAAATCGACCATCTCTTCACTGTCGCTGTGTCAAAAATTTCATCCTGGACTCCCTCCCTGACAGCGCTGTGGATGTACCTATACCACAAGGACTGCAGTGATTCAAGAAGGCAGCTCACCATCACCTTCTCAAGGCATAGATAGTAACAGCTGGCCTAGTCAGTGATGCCCACTTGACAGATATAGAATCATCGAATCAAAGAAGTTCAGAAGAGGCTCTTCGGCCCATCGAGTCCATGCTGATACATGAAAAACACTTCAACACCCACCTAATCCCATCTACCAACACTTGGCCCATAGCCTTGAATCCAAGTGCTGATTCAGGCAACGCATTCCAGACCATCATTACTTTCTGGGTAAAAAGATTTTCTCTCAACCCCCTCTAAGCCTCTTGCCCCTCACCTAGAACTTATGTCCCTTCATGACAAACCCTTCAACTAAGGGGAAACCGTAACCCCTTGTCCATTCTGTCCAAGTATGAGTGCAAAAATGGCACAGTCTAGGCTGGCAGTTCAGTGCAGCACTGAGAAATTGTCTTACTCGGGGAAGGTGTATTTGAACACTGTCTTAGTGGGGATTAGTGGGATTCGGAGGGTCATCTAGACTTGAAACATTGGCTCTATTCTCTCTCCTGTCAGATCTGCTGAGATGTTCCAGCATTTTCAGTTTTTGTTTCAGATTCCAGCAGCTGCAGTATTTGGCTTTTATCTCAGTGCCCTGAGTGTTCTGGCTGTCTCCCTGAGGCCGCAGACAAAGGACAGTTTGGAAATGGTTGTGAACCATCTGCTACAGTGGAGTGTCCTGCGGCTGTTATGTGAATGCAGCGAAGCAGCAACCACGTTTCTGTGGGACTGGAGTCATGTCAGGGCCGGTTTCCCTCACTCATTAGTAACTATGAAAACACTGCAGTCATTATTAGAAAATATTATGACAATGGTTTAAATTGGTGGAAATAATCAAAGTATCAAATAATCAAAGTCTGTGTGGAGTTTGCACATTCTCCTCATGTCTGCATGGGTTTCCTCAGAGTACTTCAGTTTTCTCCTACAGTCCAAAGATGTGCGGGTTAGGTGAATTGGCCATGCTAAGAAATTACCCCTTATGTCCAGGGAAGCGTAGGTTAGAGAGACTAATGGGTGTAATGGTAGGGCTTGGGTGGGATTGTGGTTGGTGCAGACTCACTGGGCCAAAGGGCTTCTTTCTGCACTGCAGGGTTCTGTGAGTCTACGATCCTATCCATCTCACCTTAGTCTGCCTCTTCAGCTAGGGAATTATGTGGAGAAGGAAGAAATGGGATGGGGTGGGATAGGTTGAGGCAGGTGGAATGAGGGTAGGGTGTGGGGGAGGCAGGGAGGAATGTTATTGACTGTTGTTACCTCCATGTGAAAAGATTATTTCCTGAGGGCTCATGTTGAGATTTTTCCCAAGGGCTATTTTGATTTCCAGGAGGCCTTTTTTCAAGTTTGCTGAAATTATAGAATCCCTGCAGTGTAGAAATCTAAAAGATGTGCTGGTTCGGGTGCATTGACCATGTTAAATTCTCTCTCAGTGTACCCAAACAGGCGCCGGAGTGTGACAACTGGGGGATTTTCACAGTAACTGCAATACAGTGTTAATATAAACCTACCTGTGACTAATAAATAAACTTTAAAACTTTAACTTTAAAACTTTAAACTTTAAGGAGGCCACTTGGTCCATCGAGTTTGCACTGACTCTCTGAACAGCATCGTAACCAGGCCCAATTCCCGACCCTCTGCCTTATGGATTTTACCATGGCTAATCTACCTAAGTGGCACATCTTGGGATACTAAGCGGTAATTGTGCATGGCCAATCCATCTAACCTGGATATCTTTGGAGTGTAGGTGGAAATCGGAGCAATGGAAGAAAGTCATGCAGACATGAGGAGAACATGCGAATTGTAGACAGACTGTCACACAAGGCTGGCATTGAACCTGGGCCCTGGGTTCCTGGTGTTGCTAACCACCGTGCCATCCTTCCTTCTTTATTAGGAGATACCGTCACGAAGTAAGGTTGCCTTCTGTATTTGTGTTGATTTTTTTAAGAAATCTTTCCTTCTTTAGGTAGGTAAGATGGCACAAAAAGCAAAGATGGTGCTTTGTTATGGGTCAGGTCAGAAATTCCAAAGTGTTTTATGGGCACCACCCAAAACCATAAGTTTTGCATCTTGCATTTGGTGAGATGGTTCACTTCAGTATGATTCAAGTGACCCACGAGGGAGCTTTTATCAAACAACGTTTATTGAAGAATATAGTTAACATGTATAGTAAGGAAATTAGCAAAAAAAATTTTATCAATTGCAAACAAGAAACAAAACAACTACTATAATGTATAACTCTTAATAAAGATACGTACAATGTTTCAATCAAAACAAATCCCATCGACAAAATACCTTTCTCATAAGCTTAACACAATACAGATTAAAATCTCATTTAGCTGGAATTGAGTCATTTTTAAACATTCACTTTCCTTCCAGAAGGCAAAATGTTGCCTTGAAATAACCAGTAAAATTTCCAAATAGAACAAGGAGACAGAGAGAGAGAGAAAGACATCAGCTGCTTCCTTACTTGATGCCCCTGCTAAAATTAAAAACTAAACTGCAGCCTCAGAACTCTCAAAACTGAAACCTTAAACTCACTGGAAAGAAACAAAAACTGTCTGAAAATAAGACCATAAGACATAGGAGCAAAATTAGGCCACTCGGCCCATCGCGTCTGCTCCACCATTCACTCATGGTTGATATTTGTCTCATCCCCATTCTCCTGCCTTTTCCCCATAACCCTGATCTCCTTATTAATCAAGAACCCAGCTATTTTTGAATAAAAAAAATCTCAAGGCTTCTACAATCTGAGTTCAACATGATTCACCACTCCCTGGCTGAAGAAATTCCTCCACATCTCTGTTTTAAATGATCGTCCCTTTAGCTGAGGTTGTGCCCTCTGGTTGTGGTTTTTCTACTAGTGGAAACATCCTCTCCATGTCCACTCCATGCAGGCCTTGCAGTATCCTGTAAGCTTCAATAAGATCCCCCCTTATCCTTCTAAACTCCAACGAGTACAGACCCAGAGTCCTCAATTCTTTCTCATACAAGAGAAATACATGATTATTTCTCTGAACAATTCAAGATCTTAAAACTAATCCCAGAGTAAACATAAACAATCCCATTTAAACACTTTAAGCAGCAATAACAGGACTCATTGTAGTCAAACAGATAACAATGTCATCACTGAAGCTACAAGCTCAGTAATCATGTATTTAAAAAAAACTTTTCTTAAAGGGACATTAATGTAACAGTATATCTGCATGCATATAATTATATATATGTTCATATTTTATATATATGTGTGTATGGATATATTTTTAAAATATATATTAATCACAAATTTTGCCTCTGGTGAACAGCAAGATGAAGAAGACAGTATCTGTGATTTGAGTAGTTACACCTTACAGAACCAAAGTAACTCTACAGCGCAGAAAGAGGCCATTCAGCCCATTGAGTCTGCACCGACCACAATCTCACCCAGGCTCTACCTGCATGTCCTTACACATTTACCCACTAATCCCGCTAACTTACGCATCTCAGGACACTAAGAGGCAATTTTAGCATAGCCAATCAACCTAACTGAAACACCTTTGGATTGTGGAAGGAAACCAAAGTACCCGGAGCAAATCCACTTAGATATGGAGAGAATGTGCAAACTCCACACAGACAGTGACCCAAGCTGGGAATTGAATCCAGATCCCTGGAGCTGTAAAACATCAGTGCTAAACACTGTGCTACCATGCTGCCTGGGATACTGTCTCAAGTGCATGAGGACATTTAATGGTTACTCCCATGAATGAATTTTCATAGGTGTTTTGGATGGCTTTGCATATTTCCCCTGTGCATTTTTAACCATTATTAACCATTATTTAACCATTAATTTTTTAAATTCATTTATGGGGCCTGGGTGTTGCTGGCTGGCCAGCATTTATTGCCCATCCCGACATGTCCTTGGGGAGCAGTTGAGAGTCAACCACATTGCTGTGGCTCTGGAGTCACATGTAGGCCAGACTAGGTAAGGATGGCAGATTTCCTTCCCTAATGGACATTAGTGAACCAGATGGGTTTTTCCAACAATTGACAATAGTTTCATGGTCATTGGTAGATTCTTAATTCCAAATATATATCATCTAAAAAGATATACATAAAATGTGTTGTTTAATGCACCCCTCCTGCTGGAACCACACAGAGATTATATTTGAAGGACTGATGACTCTTTGTGGATTGAATAAATAGCGCAGAAACCTCTTCCACTGATGTCCCCAGATGGATCTCAGTAAAACTTAACCATATTGGGAAAATTTTCTGTTTTCCATTTGGAAACAGAGATCGCGAGGCCAAGTAGAAAATTGTGGAGCTCGCATACACACTCTTGGATAGGTATAATTTCACAAATGTCAGCTAATTTTCAATGCTGTGTATTTTTAATTGTTGTCGCAGTGTGTATCTCGCTAAGACAAGGTGATTTGATTTGATTTATTATTGTTACATGTGTTAGTATACAGTGAAAACTACTGCATCTTGTGCACTATACAGTCAAAGCATACTATTCATAGAGAAGGAAGCGAGAGACTGGAGAATGTAGTGTTGCAGTCATAGCTAGGGTGTAGAGAAAGATCAACTTAATAAGAACATAAGAACATAAGAAATAGGAGCAGGAGTAAGCCATCTAGCCCCTTGAGCCTGACCCGCCATTCAATAAGATCATGGCTGATCGGAAGTGGATCAGTTCTATTTTCTTCCCCTTAACCCTTAATTTCCTTGTTTATCAGAAACCTATCTACCCAAGACTTAAATATATTCAGCGAGGTAGCTTCCACCACTTCAACGGGCAGAGAATTCCAGAGACTCACCACCTTTTGAGTGATGAAATTCCTCCTCAACTCTGATCTAAACTGCCCCCCCCCCTTAATTTGAGGCTGTGCCCTCTAGTTCTGCTATCCTTTCTAAGCTGGAAAAATCTCTCTACCTCTATCCTATCTATCTCCTTCATTATCTTATATGTCTCTATAAGATCCCCCTTCAGCCTTCTAAACTCCAATGTGTACAGACCCAGTCTACTTAATCTCTCCTCATAGACTAACCCCCTCATCTCCGGTATCAGCCTAGTGAACCTTCTCTGCACTCCCTCCAAGGCCAATATATCCTTTCGCAAATGCAGCGACCGAAGCTGCACATAGTACTCCAGTTGCTTGTACAGTTGCAGCAAGACCTCCCTGCTTTTATATTCTATCCCCCTCGCTATAAAGGCCAACATTCCATTCGCCTTCTTAATATGAGGTAGGTCCATTCAACTTAATATGAGGTAGGTCCATTCAACTTAATATGAGGTAGGTCCATTCAAAAGTCTGGCAGCAGTAGGGAAGAAGCTGTTCTTGAGTCAATTGGTACATGATTTCAGAACTATCTCCCAACGGAAGAAAGTGGAAGGAGAATGTCCGGGGTGCGTGGAATCTTTGATTATGCTGGCTGCTTTTCCAAGGCAGCGGGAAGCGTAGACAGAGTCGGTAGATGGTTTATGTAAAGATTGGGCTACATTCACGACCCTTTTGTAGTTCCTTGCTGTCTTGGGCAGAGCAGGAGCCCATACCAAGCTGCGATACAACCAGAAAGAATGCTTTCTATGGTGCGTTTGTAAAAATGAGTGAATGTCGTAGTGACATGCCACGTGGAGTACAGGGGCACTCACAGCTGTTGCTAAGGGAAATAAGAGTGAAGTAAGTGTAAGGGGGAACTCTTACAGCATTTCACATCTCCAAGTGTGTGAAACCACAACATTTTACCAATTGTCAAGGCAACCTAAAGGAGGCCACAAAGAGATAAAGTAAGAATTTCCATTTGAAAACTTGCTCCACTCCTGTTCCAAAGAAGGGACTGCATGCATCTTTGATGGAAATGGTTTAACTCTGAGAAATTTCCTTGATCTGACTTGACTCTAAATCTGGCCAGAAAGCGGATGTGGCAAAAGCCTGAGGCTTGAGGTGAGGGATGTGTGGCGCCGGGGGACCTTTTTATCTGAGATGGCAGCCATCATCTGATAGCACCTCCAACTCCTCCTGCAGTACGGCACTGGTGGTTAGCGCTGTTACCTCACAGGGACCTGGGGTCCGAATCCCAGCGTGGGCCGCTGTCTGTGCGGAGTCTGCTTTTCTCCCCATGTCTGCGTGGGCTTCCTCCCACATTCCTGAAAGACGTGCTGGTTAGGTGGATTGGCCGTGATAAATTCTCCCTCAGCGTACCCGAACAGGCGCCGGAGTGTGACAGCTGGAGGATTTTCACAGTAATTTCATTGCAGTGGTAATATAAGACTAATTGTGACTAATAAATAAACTTTAAAACCTTAAAACTACTGACTGAGTCACAATGATGCTTGGCTGTGTGATCAATGTATGTCAAAATTGATGTTAAATAAACCACTTTTACCTGAATTGCGCTGAGGTTATTATTGAAGAACTAACAACCTTGTGTTGTGACAGGAACCACAGAAGATATTTACTTCAGTCACTTTAACTGGTAACAGATTTTTTATTATAAAATCCCTACAATACAGAAGGAGATCATTTGTCCCTTCAAGTCCATACTGACTACAGTTTCACCCAGGCCTTATTCCCATAACCCCACACATTTCCTCTGCTAATCCCCTGGCATTACAGTCAATTTAGCATGGCAAATCAACATAACCCACACATCTTTGGACTGTAGGAGGAAACTGGAGCACCCGGAGGAAACCCATGCAGACACGGGGAGAATGTGCAAACTCCACTCAGGCAGAAGTGAACCCAGGTCCCTGGCGCTGACTGTAATACTATATTCTGCAAACAAGAAACAATACTTTTCACTGTATCCCAACACATGTGACAACAATCACAGAATCCCTATAGCACAGAAGGAGACCACTGACTACAATTACACACCAGGCCCTATCTCCACAACCCCACCTAATTACCCTGCTAACCCCTTGAGACTAAGGGGCAATTTAACATGGCCAATCCACCTAATCTGCACATCTCTGCAACGTAAGAGAAAATCAGAGCACCTGGAGGAAACCCATGCAAAGGAGAGAATGTGCAAACTTCACACAGGCAGCGACCCGAGGCTAGAATTGAACACAAGTTCCTGGCACTGTGAGGCAGCAAAGCTAACCATTGTGCCACCATGTCGCTCCCAGTCAAATCAAAATCACATCAAATCTGTTTAGCAACTAACTCAAAATTATATCTTCAATGACCCAAAATCCAGCCTGGGAGGATACTTCCAGATACTTGATTCCCTGGACAGCCTGATTATAATTAGTCTTTGCAAGTTACCCATTGCTTTTGGGTGTTTGGCCATTCTTTACCCCCAGTGTAGAGTGTAGACTCTTTGCATCGAAGGGCTTTTTCTGTGCTATACGATGCAAAAGATTTGGCTATCGGTAAAAATGGTTTGGGTTCAGGATGTTCTCCTAGCCTATATCGGGGTACAAGTCCTGCCCCATGTCATGAAGAAACAATTTACATTAACACTGCAATGAAGTTACTGCAAAAATCCCCTAGTCAGCCACACACCGATCCCTTTTCTGCTGCACTGAGGGAAGATTTAGCATAGCCAATGCACCTAACCAGCATGTCTTTTGGATTTGGGGGGAAACTGGAGCCCCGGGGGAAACCCACACAGATATGGGGAGAACATGCAGACTCTGCACAGTTGCCCAAGGCTGGAATCGAACCCGGGTACCTGGCGCTGTGAGGCAACAGTGCTAACGGTGGCTCATGCACTCACGTTCTCTGGATTTTCAGTCCAGTAACATAGCCACCATCAGAAAGTAATTTGAACGATCCCAACAAAAGCCTTAAAAGGGGAAGGTCACTTACTCGAAGCACGGGGCACTTAACACTGTGACTTCAGGCAGCGTAATGGTTAGTAAATTATTGAGTAAATTGTAGTTTAAATACAATTTGCATTAATATAAACTCTCATTTTAATGCTGTCGTCCCTCTAGTGAATATGTAATGTCATTTAATAGCTGTACAGTGAAAGCATATGTCAGAGAACGCTGCAACAATTTTTGTTTCATTGGTTTAATGCTCACAAGCCATAGGCACTTTAATCATCTACTTATGTGCCCACAGAACCAAGTGTCATTGGCTGTGCAGAGTAATTAATATACCATTTTTTTGGGGCGCTGCAGAGTCTAGTAAATAAAACGATGGAGCAATTATTAAAAGCATCTCCAGTCTAATTGTCACAAGGTCTCTCGAGCATCATTCATTGGGGACGCAACATGAATAGAATTACCAGGCCCAAGGCCAACTTTATAATGAGCTCCACAGACTAGCTACATTTCAATTGGATTTTCTCCCTCTTTTTAACATAGAAGATTTATTTTACTGCCCCGTGTTGGCATTCAGGTTATGAATTGAGGCATTTCACTAATATATTGAGGTATTTCAGAACGGTGTTTGTGTATGAGATTAGAACAGGTCATTCAGTTGAAAAGTCAAAGATTTATGTAACAGTTCATTCTGTCGTAAAGAGACAAATTGCCTTGCTGACAGGTTGCTGTAGGGAGGCCTAGTTTTTGGCTGAGGCCTATTTGTCAGATTTCAGCTGCTAGGAGTGTAGAAATGTACAGTTGGGGTGTCGGGGTGGTTGTTAAGGAAGGGGGAGGTGAGGTGGGTGGCAAGGTGAGAGGAGGTTTTTTTTATTTAATCATTCGTGGGACATTTGATTTGATTTGATTTATTATTGTCACATGTGTATTAGTATACAATGAAAAGTATTGTTTCTTGTGTGCTATACAGACAAAGCATACTGTTCATAGAGAAGGAAAGGAGACAGTGCAGAATGTAGTGTTACAGCCGCAGCTAGGATGTAGAGTAGGCCCATTCAAGTCTGATGGCAACAGGGAAGAAGATGTTCTTGAGGCATTTGGTCCGTCATCTCAGACTTTTGTATCTTTTGCCTGACGGAAGATTATGGAAGACAGAAAAGACCCGTGTGGGGATTATGTCGGTTGCTTTTCTGAGATACTGGGAAGTGTGGACAGAGTCAATGGATGGTAGGTCGGTTTGTATGATGGACTGGGTTTCATTCATGACCTTTTGTAGTTTCTTATGGTCTTGGGCAGAACAGGAGCCATACCAACCTGTGATACAACCAGAAAGAATGCTTTCCTTGGTGCATCTATAGTGATTGGTGAAAGCTGTGGCTGGCATACCAAATTTCCTAGTCTTCTGAAAAAGTAGAGACATTGGTGAGCTTTCTTAACTATAGTGTCAGCAAGGTGGGATTATTGGTGATCTGGACACCTAAAAACTTGAAGCTTTCAACCCTTCCAAATTCATCCTCATTGATGTAGACAGAGACATGTTCTCCACTATGTTACACACTACTATGAGGATCGTTGGCTGATTTCTTGCCCATCCTCAGTTGTCGTTGGAGGACAGTTAAGAGTCAACCATGTTGCTGTGGCTCCGGAGTCACATGTAGCCCAGACCAGGTAAAGATGGCAGATTTCCTTCCTAAAGGACATTGATGAACCATGATGATTTTATTGATGAACCATTGATGAAGCAATGAAAGATTTTTCCGACAATCGACAATTGTTTCATAGAACATAGAACATAGAACATTACAGCACAGAACAGGCCCTTCGGCCTTCGATGTTGCGCCGACCAATATAAAAAGCAATGCCCCTCCAAACTAAACCATTCCCTTCTCTTCCATATACTTATCAACTAACCTCTTAAACGCCACCAACTTGGCGCATCTACAACTGCTGCAGGCAGGGCATTCCACTCCCGAACCACCCTTTGGGTAAAGAACCTACCTCTGATATCCGTCCTATAACTATCACCCCTTAATTTAAAGCTGTGTCCCCTCGTGCTAGCTTTCTCCATCCTAGGAAAAAGGCTATCACTGTCCACCCTATCTAAACCTCTAATCATCTTATATGTTTCGATAAGGTCCCCTCTTAGCCGCCTCCTTTCTAACGAAAACAACCTCAAATCCCTCAGCCTCTCTTCATAAGACCTGCCCTCCATACCAGGCAACATCCTGGTAAACCTCCTCTGTACCCTCTCCAATGCCTCCACATCTTTCTTATAATGTGGGGACCAGAACTGCACACAATACTCCAAGTGCGGCCGCACTAGAGTTTTGTACAGTTGCAACATGACGTTGCGGCTCCGAAATTCAATCCCCCTACCAATAAAAGCTAAGACTCCATATGCCTTCTTAACAACCTTCTCGACTTGACTGCCTACTTTCAGGGATCTATGCACATACACACCAAGATCCCTCTGTTCATCTAGACTACTAAGAATCCTACCATTAGCCCTATACTCTACACATTTATTATTTCTGCCATAGTGCATTACCTCACACTTTTCCACATTAAACTCCATTTGCCACCTCTCGGCCCAGCTCTGCAACTTGTCCAAGTCCCTCTGCAAACTATAACACCCCTCTTCACTATCTACCACTCCACTGACTTTAGTGTCATCTGTCATGGTCATCAGTAGATTCTTAATTCAGGATATTTTCCAGTTACATTAAAAAAATTCTTACATTTTGTTTAGCATCATAATAATCTCTCCAGCCAATTAACTTCTTTTGAAGTATAATCATTGAGTAAGTACTGTACCTAATTTGCATAGAGCAAGTTCCCAAAAACAGCAAAATTCAGGCTTGGGGTGAGCTAAGAATTGTGCCACACAAGAGTCTGGCAATTGTCCTCTCCAACAAGAGAGAATCTAACCTCTTGTCATTCAATGGCATTATCCTCCTTGAACACCCACTGCCAACATCCAACATTAACCACAAATTGAACTAGACCAGCCAGATAAACATTGTGTCTGCAAAAACAGGTCAGAGGCTTGGGTTCCTGTGCTGAGTAACTCACCTCCTGACTTCCCAAAGCCTGTCTACCATCTGGAATGCACAAGCCAGGAGTCTGATGGAATGCTGTCCAATTGCTTGGATGAGTGCATCCAGGACAAAGCAGCCCCGCTTCATTGGCAGTCCATTCGCAAACATTCACTTCTTCCACCACTTGATGCACAGTGGCAGATAGGTGGACCATCTGCAATATGGACTGCAACATCTCGTCACAGAGCCAGTTCTCTATAGACAGCACTTTCTGAACCTACAACCACTACCATCTAGGACAAGGGCAGCAGCCACATGGGAACACCATCACCTGGAAGTTCTCATCCATCCAAGCCATTCACCATCCTGACTTGGAGATATCTCACCGATCCTTCATTGCCACAGGCTCAAAATTCTGGAACTGCCTCACTCGCAGCACTGTGGATGTACCTACCCAACAAGAATTGCAACTCACCACTGCCTTCACAAAGGCAAATAGGGATGGGCAATAAACACTGGCCAAGCCAACAATGCCCTTGAACATAAGAGCATAAGAACTAGGAGCAAGAATAGGCTATCTGGCCCCTTGAGCCTGCCCCGCCATTCAATAAGATCAAGGCTGATCTCTTCGCGGGCTCAGCTCCACTTACCCACCCGCTCACCATAATCTTTAATTCCTTTACTATTCAAAAATGTATCTATCCTTGCCTTAAAAACATTCAATGAGGTAGCCGCAACTGCTTCACTGGGCAGGGAATTCCACAGATTCACAACCCTTTGTGTGAAGAAGTTCCTCCTCAACTCAGTCCTAAATCTGCTCCCCCCTATTATGAGCCCCTAGTTCTAGTTTCATCCACCAGTGGAAACAACTTCCAGCTTCTATCTTATCTATTCCCTTCATAATCTTATCTGCTTCTATAAGATCTCCCCTCATTCTTCTGAATTCTCAGCGAGTAATGGTATAGTGTTCATGGTTAATTTGTGAAGTCAGGAGTTTGGTGAATGAGGGGATGTTAAGTGTAAAACTCTCTCTAAAGTCTGGTATTTGTTCACATTTACCAACCAACTTAAAATTACTCTTTGAGTTAAGAGGAAAGTTAAGTTTCTTCCAGCCTTACCCAGAAAGGATGGGATGGTGGCACACTAGTTAGCTCTGCTATCTCACAGCACCAGGGACCTGGGTTCGATTCCTGGCTTGGGTCACTATCTGTGTGGAGTTTGCACATTATCTATGCAGGTTTCCTCTGGGTGCTGCGGTTTCCTGCCACACTCCAAAGATGTGCTGGTTGGGCGGATTGGCCACGCTAAATTGACTCTAATGTCCGGGGGACTTAGCTAGGGTAAATGCATGGTGTTATGCGGGTGGGCTCAGGGTGGGATTGTGGTTGGTGCGGACTTGAGGGCCAAATGGCCTCCTTCTACACTGCATGATTGGTTGATAAGAATAGAACCTTCTGAGATCATCTGTGAGTAGTCAATTTAATAGCTATCTTAAACTGGTTTCTGAGATTTAGCAGGGCTGACTCATCTTTGCTTTGTCAGAGTATATCAACACTGGATCAGAGTGTTGCTTGAGTGCACAGAGTGTGTAAAACACAGAGATTGGTGAGTGATAGAGTTAGGTGAAAAGGGGAACCAAGAATTAATTAATAAGAATACATTTAATCGACATAATAAAGATGATTGGACAGGTGATGTGTTGCATTTTCAGCATGTGGGAGATCCTGGTTGCCATTACACTCCATCGCAGTTGTACCTATAGTAACTATTTGTGGCTGAAAAAGCTAGACTTAGAGCTAATAAACGGAGACTGAGCTGAAGGCAATGTGGTATCATGGAGAGGTGGAAAATTACCTGGACACTTTGGGAGGAGTTTTCCCATCCCAGCCGATGCGGAAATTGTAGTGGGTGGGAAGGGTAGACCCTGCAAAAGTCTGTTGAGTAGGATTTTCCAGTTTCATAGAATCATAGAATTTTTACTATGCAGAAGAAGGCCACTCAGCCCATCGAATCTGCATTAACCATGATCCTACCCAAGCTCTATCACCATAACTTTAGATCTTCAGTCTAACACTCTCCCAGCTGAGCTATTTTGGGTTGTATTTTCGGCTGAGCGCAGCCAGAATATCCCATCTTTCATTTCAGCAGACATTCGCACCCCGGATTGGTCTGATTTGTCAGTGGTCAGGGACAGGAGGATGCGACTGTGAGATGGGCAAGTAAGGGGATTGAAAAAGTGGGACTGGAGTAACCTGGGCCCTTGTGATTGAACAAGTTTGGGGTTGTTGCAGTTGGAATGAGAAAAGCAAGGGCTAGGGTATGGATGATGGACTCACTATTCAAGTGGGAGTTGGCGAAGGGAATGTAATGGGAGCAGGGCACAGTATAGTCAGGAGAATTGAGGATCTTTTCTGCAGATGAGAGCAGAAGCCAGATTGCTGTGTTGCCTGTCATGGGTTCGATACATCTGCTCTGGGCTGAGAGAAACTTACAATGGGAAAGGAGAATCTAGTTTTAGTGGTGCCAATGATATAGGCATAGAGGTACTTGAAGTTTTAAGTTTATTTATTAGTGTCGTAAGTAGACTCACATTAACATTGCAATGTTAATTGGCTGACCGTGAAAATCCCCTACACTCCGGCACCTGTTCGGGTACGCTGAGGTAGCATTTAGCATGGCCGATGCACCTAATCATAGAATATAGAACATTACAGCACAGTACAGGCCCTTTGGCCCTTGATGTTGCACCAACCAGTGGAACCAATCTAATGACCCTCTAACCTAAACTATTCCAATGTTATCCATATGCCTATCCACTGACCATTTGAACGCCTTAAAGTTGGCGAGTCCACAACTGCTGCAGGCAGGGCATTCCACGCCCTTACTACCCTCTGAGTAAAGAACCTACCTCTGACATCTGTCCTATATTTATCACCCCTCAATTTAAAGCTATGTACCTCATTTTAGCCATCACCATCCAAGGAAAAAGGGTCTCACTGTCCGCCCTATCTAATCCTCTGATCATCTTGTATGCCTCAATTAAATCACCTCTTAACCTTCTTCTCTCCAATGAAAATAACCTCAAGTCCTTCAGCCTTTCCTCATAAGACCAACACATTTTCGGATTGTGGGAGGAAACTGGAGCACCTGGAGGAAACCCACGCAAACATGGGGAGAAGGTGCAGATTCCACACAGACAGTGACCCAAGCCAGGAATTGAACCCGGATCCCTAGTGCTGTGAGGCGGCAGTATTAACCGTGTCACCCTTGCATTGGGAGCATTAAGAGTACATAGGACACTGAACAAAGAAAAGTACAGCACAGGAACAGGCCCTTTGGCCTCCAAGCTTGTGCCAATCATGATGCCTCAGCTACTCGGTCTGTATCCCTCAATTCCCTCCCTATTCATGTACCTATCCAGATGTCTCTTAAATGTTGTTAATGTGCCTGCTTTCACCACCTCCTCATGCAAGGTGTTCCAGGCACCCATCACTGTCTGCATGAAAAGTTTCTCCTGTCCATCTCCCTTAAACTTCCCCCGCCTCACCTTGAACCTCAGCACTAAATTCAAAAGTAGAACCTCATAGATATCAATCTCTGAATCATGACCTGAGCCATATGCAAATTGGCACAGGGTAAATAAGATTAGAAAGAATAAAGTACGTGTGGCTCAAAGACAGGCGTGGGAGAAGTGGGTTCCAAATTGTGAGGAACTGGCACCACCAATATGGAGGAATGGCACAGTGGCACAGTGGTTAGCACTGCTGCCTCAGAGCGCCAGGTTACTATCTATCTGGAGTTTGCACATTCTCCCCATGTCTGTGTGGGTTTCGTACAGGCACTCCGGTTTCCTCCTACAGTCCAAAGATGTGCAGGTTAGATTGATTGACAATGCTAAATTGATCTGAGTGTCAGGGGGCTTAGTAAAGTAAATGTGTGTGCTTAGGGACTGGATGGGACTGTAATCGATACAGACTTGATGGGCTGAATGGCCTTCTTTTGCACTGTAGGGATTCTATGATAATTCATAGAATCATAGAACCCTACAGTGCAGAAAGAGGCCCTTCGGCCCATCAAGTCTGCACCGACCACAATCCCTCCCAGGCCCTACCCCCATATCCATACATATTTTACCTGGTAATCCCTCTAACCTATGCATCTCAGGACACTATGGGGCAATTTTAGAATGGCCAATCAACCTAACCTGCACATCTTTGGACAATGGGAGAAAATCGAAGCACCCGGAAGAAACCCACACAGACACGAGGAGAATGTGCAAACTCCACACAGACAGTGGCCCAAGCCAGGAATCAAACCCAGGTCTCTGGCACTGTGAAGTAGCAGTGTTGACCACTGTGCTACCGTGCCACATATATAGAATTCATAATCCTATGAATGGACTTTACCTAAACTGTGCTGGGTACAACGTTCCAGCAAGTCTTATAAGTAGGGCAGCAGGGAGGACAAAGAGAGATTGCAGGAGGATTATGTTGGGGTAGGTTGAGTAGATTAAATGGAAATGATAATAGATCAAGGAATGCAGGGAGAGGCAGTGTTGCAAATTGAACAGTATATTAGCATATAGGACAAAAGTTTACAAAAAAGTTCAAAAAGAAACTGAATGCGTGAAGCATTTGCAATGGATTGTCATCTCAGATAGATTCATATGTATGATCTGATAGCCATCACAGAGATCTGGCTACAAGAGAAACAGAACTAGAGCTTGAATATCCAAGTATATGTGACAGTCAGGAAGTGGAAATGGTAGCTCTGTTAATGAAGAGAATACAGGCTGGAACTCTTCTGCTGATGGGATTCCTTCCCCCCCGTCCCATCCCATCCCAACAACGTCACGGATTCTCCTGCGAGCTGGGAGTGAGTTTCAACGGGAACTCCTATTGACAGAAGCAGGACCAGAGGATCCGATCGCCTGTGAATGAAGTGCCGTCTCCCACCACTGAGAAACACGGTAAGGAGAGGCCGGAGAAGGTTCTCGATCAAATCAGGCAGGTTGGAGCTGTGAGACAGAAAGACTCAGAAAACATTGGCGGGAGTTGGTTATAGGTCATCAAAGAGCAATGCCAATCTCAGCACAAATCAGGAAATTAGAGGTATGTGTAACAACATAATCATGGAGTATTTTAATCTAACAAGGTCAAAGCAAAACATCAGGTTGCTGAAGTGTGATTCCTTCCTGCCCTTGTATTCTGACCCTCGAGATTGAAAGATCAACTTTTCATTCTACAACCTGATTATTTTCTGTACCTGCGTTTCTGAATCCTCAAATATCTTTCCCATTTCCCTCAGCCTTTGGCTCACAAACTTTCAATAATTTTTAAAGTATGTTTCCAATTCCCTTTTGCAAGTTATTACAGAACCTTCTTCCACCATCTTTTCAGGCTGTGCATTCCAGATCATAACAAATCTCTGCTTGAAAAGAAAAGTTCTCCTCACTTTCCCCTCATGCCAATGATTATCTTATCTGTTTCCTCTTGATACAGACCCTTCATTCACTGCAAACAGTTTCGATCCCCATTACCAGAAACATCACAGCCTTGAACAGCTCAATCTCTCTGTAACCTTCTCTACTCGAAGATCAATCTCAACTTTCCAAGTCTCTCGGCAGTAACTTAGCTGAATCATAGAATTCCTTTGGCCCATTTGGCCCATCGAGTCTGTACTGACCACAATCCCACCCATTTACCTATTCCTACAACCCCACACATTTACACTGCTAATCCCCTGTCACTAGGAGCAATTTAGCATGGCTAATCTACCTAAGTAAGAAGTTTCACAACATCAGGTTCTCTATATCATAATTCACCTAACCCATACATCTTTGGACTATGGGAGAAAACTGGAGCATCCGGAAGAAATTACATAAACAATGCTCAAACTCCACACAGACAGTGACCCGGGGCCAGAATTGAATATGGTTCCATGGCGCTGTGAGGCAGCAGGGTTAACCACTGTGCCACTCTACCACCCTCCAGTCCAGCAATTGTCCTCTGCACCCTCTCCTAGACATTGACACCATCGAATGGAATTTTTCCCATCTCGCTCACCACGGGAATCATGGTGGGCGGGACCTAGAGCCATGCAAGGGTCTATTGACCTTGGGAGGAATTTTCCGGCCTTGGGGCGGGCACGACTGGAAAATCCCATCCCCATCAGACACAATGTGGTCTGATGCAACCCCATTGTGACGGAAAACCTGTTAGCCAGGTCCAATGAATCACGGGGGAAATCTCACATCAATATCCCAATGACGGGTAAACCTCTTGTGATTACGTTGGAGGTAGAAATAATGGGAGAAACTGCATTCTTTCTGGTTAGATCACAACTTGGTATGGGCTCTTGCTTTGCCCAAGACTGCAAGGAACTACAAAAAGTCATGAATGTAGCCCAGTCCGTTACACAAACTAGCCTCCCATCTATTGACACACACACAGAAAGGTAGCTCACCATTAGCTTCTCGAAGACAATAGATGTTGCAAGCAGTAAATGGAGAGGCTTAGAG
Source organism: Sphyrna mokarran (assembly GCA_024679065.1). Lineage (NCBI taxonomy): Eukaryota > Metazoa > Chordata > Chondrichthyes > Carcharhiniformes > Carcharhinidae > Sphyrna > Sphyrna mokarran. The sequence goes on along the minus strand of JAGIQG010000003.1, from coordinate 133,306,385 downwards.
GGGACAAGAGGCATCTCAGTACTAGGAAAACTGGAAAGAGAGAAAAAGGGAGAAGGAGAAGGCCACCAGTATTGGGATATTTAAAGCAAGAGAGACCCTGGATAATGCAGGACTTGGAAAGAAAGAGACTTGGATAGTGAAGGAGATTGAGGGAGAGAGATCCTGGATAGTGCAGGAGATGGAAAGAGAGAGACCCTGGATAGCGAAGGAGATTGAAGGAGAGAGATCCTGGATAGTGCAGGAGATGGAAAGAGAGAAATCTGGATAGTGAAGGAGATGGATGGAGAGGGACCCTGGATAGTTTTAAAGTTTCAGTTTAAAATTTACTTATTAGTGCCACAAATCAATTTACGTTAACACTGCAATGAAGTTACTGTGAAAATGCCCCAGTCACCACACTCTGGCCCCTGTTCAGGTACACTGACTCCATGCAACAGTGACACAAGCCGGGCATCGAGCCTGGGTTCCTGGCGCTGTGAGGCAGCAGCGCTAATCAGTGTGTGGGAGATGGCAGGCGAGAGAGAACCCGGGTAGTGCAGGAACAGGAGGGAAGGAGGCTCTGGTTGGTGCAGGAGTTTGAGGTGGAGAGACCTTGGAGACAAAGGGGGAACAGAAGGAGAACGGCTCAGGAAGGCGGGGAGGGGGCGGACATTCCCTCGAGGGAGAAATGCTCATATTGGCTGTTCCGTATCACACTGCTCTTTCCAAAGAGCACTGGCTGTAAACACTGAGGGATGTCCTGAAGTCGCAAAGGGCACTACTTAAATGCATATTCCTCTCTCTGTGATTGTCAATTAATAAGAGTGCCAAAGAGACAAATCATTTTGTGCCCAAGAATCAATCCTGGGTGCTCAGGGGTGGCTGCCTGCTCCTGAAGATAGTCAAAGTTGGAAGAAGGAGCATTCTCTTGATCAATGGCACACATTAGGCTTCCTTCCCTGAGAATTGCAGCAGCAAAGAGCTTGTATATCACTCACCGGCTCAGAGCTCCTATTAAACACTCCCATCACTTTCCATCTTATCCACACACACAACAGAGGAAGTCAGGGAAATCGATATGCCATCTCTCGTGGAGAATCACAAAAGCAATTCAAGGTTGAGTTGAATGCCATAACATTTTTACAGGAGAATGGGCAACAATGCCATTGATGCCTGGCTGTGTCAGCTGAGCCTAACGGATCCAGTCTCTTCTCCAAGACGGGGACTTGCGGGTTCAAAGCCTCTCTCCAGAGGCTTGAACTTGACATCTGGGCTGACATTTCCCGATCAGGTCTGAGGCATCCATGCAGTGTTGGAGATGCTGCTTCCAAATGGGGTCGACACAGTGGCACGATGGCTAGCATTACTGCTTCACAGCGCCAGTGACCCAGGTTCAATTCCGGCCTCGGGTGACTGTTGAATTTGCACATTCTCTCCACATCTGCATGGGTTTCCTCCGCCTGGTCTGGTTTCCTCCCACACTCCGAAGATGAACAGCTTAGGTTGATTGGCTACCATAAATGTACCAGGGGAATTAGCAGAGTCAACGCATGGGGTTATGGAGACATGGTCTGGGTGGGATTGTTGTTGGTGCAGACTCAATGGGCTGAATGGCCTCCTTTCTGGTCTGTAAAATTCTATGATAAACTGAAGTCTCATCTGCATGCGAAAGCTCTCACTACACCATTTGGAGCATCGATTTAAGGTGATTGATAGAGGGGGATGTGAGGAAAAGCCTTTTCACCCAGAGGGTGGTGGGTATCTGGAATTCACAGGCCAGTTGCTGGGTTTTTTTTTGCTTCCCTTTTTGGCTGATGTAGACATAATGGGCTCTTTCTGTGGCAATAGTTTTCTAGGTTCAATGTTTTTAAGGGTACATGACAGTTCTCCCCAGTGACTGGTCAATCCTTATCCCTCAATCATTACTACAATGCTGTTTGTGGGAGTTTGTTGCACACACATTGGCAGCCATGTTTAGAAGAACAAAGAACAAAGAAAAGTACAGCACGGGAACAAGGCCGTTGCCCCTCTAAGCCCTCATTAATGAAAACCCTTCTGCCCTTACTCAGCCTGTATTCCTGTATTCTCTCCTAACCATGTACCCATCCAGGTGCCTCTGCGAATACATCTGCTTCCTCCACCTCCTCAGGCAGAACATTCCAGGCTCCCATCCCTCTCTGCGTAAAAAATATCCCCTGCAACACCTTCCTTAAACTTTCCCCCTCTCACGTCGAATCTATGCTGCCCCTTGTAATTGGCACTTCCACCCTGGGAAAAAGCCTCAGAGTCACTGCGATGGGGCTGGAGAATTCTGCCAATCGATTGGAATTTAATATCAACCGGCCTGTCTAACAGGCCTCTGTGGTATTTTTAAAGGAGAGAGCTGTGAAACACAAAGGTACAAACGCCAAATTGTTTATTGGGAAGGTGATTACTCCGCAGGCTGTGAGGTTACACAGCCCGTTTGCCCACGCAAATGGCCAATGAAGGCATAAGACCATAAGACTATGAGACATAGGAGCAAAATTAGGCCACTCGGCCCATTGAATCTGTTCCTCCATTTAATCATGGCTGATTTTATTTCTCATCCCCATTCCCCTGCCTTTCTCCATAACTACTGATCCTCTTATTAATCAAGATCCTATCTATCTCTGTCTTAAAGACACTCAATGACCAGACCTCCACAGCCTTCTGTGGCAATGAGTTCCACAGATTCACCTCTCTTTGGCCAAAAAATTCCTCCTCATCTCTGTTTTAAAGGACCATCTCTGAAGTTGTGTCCTCTGGTTCTAGTTTTTCCTACTGGTGGTAACATCTTCTCCATGTCCACTCTATCCAGGCCTCTGGGAAGGAGCAATTTACCATGGCTAATCCACCTAACCCACACATTTTTGGATTCTCAAGCACTTTTTATTAGCATGACCAATCCACTTACTTGGCACATCTTGGTGAACTAAGATACAGTTCACTTTGGCCAATCCACTTACCCTGCACAACTTGGGACACTAAGATTCAATTCGCCAAGGCCATTGCACCTAACCTACACATCTTGTAACACTATGAGGCAATTTGGCTTAGCCAATTCACGTTTTTGGACACTAAGGAGTGATTTAGTATGACCAAACCACCTTACCTCTGCGTCTTGGGAGTGTGAGAGGAAACCGGAGCATCCGGAGGAAACTCACACATGGGGGAGAATGTGCAAGCGCTATACAATCACACAAGGCTGGAAGTGAATGTGCGGACCCTGGCACTATGAGGCAGCAGTGTAGACCACTGTGTCCTCTACCCACTCCAATCTTGAATGTACTCAACCCACTGAGAACCCAAACTGCATTCAAATGATAAGTTGTATTCAAGTACTGGTTGCAGATTAGAACTGATTCAGGAGTTGCTATGGCAGTATGCACTTTTACACTAATATTGTAGCCTGGAATGGATAGTGATGGTAGAGGCTCCAAGGTAATTCCTTCACATGGCCGATTAGGAATCTCTTCCATCCTTTTCGCCTGCTATTAACGGACTGGCAGGTTGGTTCTCAACTTATTTGGCTGCATTATCAGCTCAGCTTCCTTGTCTAATCCTGGGGTGGGTCGTGACCTCAGAGCTCTGGCCTAGAGGCAAGGGGGCTACCCATTGTACTGGAATATAGTGCTTAGGAGCAAGGATAGAAAAAAAATCAGCCCTTTAAGCCTGCTCCACTATTCAATGGCATCATAACTGATCTGTTTTATTTGATTTGATTTATTATTGTCACATGTATTAGTACACAGTGAGAAGTTTGTGCAGTACACAGGCAAGGCATACCATTCATGGAGAAGGAAAGGAGAGAGTACAAAATGTAGTGTTACAGTATAACTAGGGTGTACAGACAGATCAACTTAGTGCAGGTTAGGTCATTCAAAAGTCTGACGGCAGCAGGGAAGAAGTTGTTCTTGAGTTGGTTGGTATGTGGCCTCAGGTTTTTGTATATTTTTTTCTGATGAAAGAAGATGGAAGAGAAAATTATTCCGGGGTCCTTAATTACGCTGGCTGCTTTGCCCGAGGCAGGGCAAGTGTAGATAGAATGCTGGTTTGCTTTGGGCTTCATTCATGACCTTTTCCTAGAACTTCCTCCCTAACAGCACTCTGGACTGCAGCGGTTCAAGGAGGCAGCTCACCATCAGCTTCTCAAGGGAAACGAGAAATGAGCAATAATCATAAGAACATAAGAAATAGGAGCAGGAGTCGGCCATCCAGCCCCTCGAGCCTGCCCCGCCATTCAATAAGATCGTGGCTGATCTGAAGTGGATCAGTTCCACTTTCCCGCTTTCTCCCCTTAATTCCCTTGTCTATCAGAAACCTATCTACCCGTGACTTAAATATATTCAACAAGGTAGCCACCACCACTTCAACGGGCAAACAATAACTGGCCGAGACAATAATGTCCACATCCTCTAAATAAATTTTTAAAAATCTAAGCAAAAACACATTATAAATATGTATAAATAGGGTGGCATGGTGACACAGAGGTTCGCACTGCTGCCTCACAATGCCAGTGACTGGTTCCCAGCCTGGGTCACTGTCAGTGCGGAGTCTGCACATTCTCCCCTGTGTCTGGGTAGTTTTCCTCCATGTGCTCCAGTTTCCTCCCACAGTACGAAAAACATTTGATTAGGGCGCATTTGCCGTGCTAAATTCTCCCTGAGTGTACCCAAACAGAAGCCAGAGTGTGGCAACCAGGAGATTTTCACAGTAATTTCTTTGCAGTGTTAACGTAAGCCTACTTGTGACAGTAATAAATAAACATCAGTGATTTGGAGAGAAGCACTGCACTGTGCTCACAGAACAAAGAGATGGATGAAGACGAGGCTACGTGAGAAGCAGTGTGCTATCTCGTAACCCCTTCTGAGATAAAACAGCTTTTTACATGCTCAGGGCATTTTATCACAAAAAGCTGCCAAGCAAAAAATCAAAGGTGTAGCTGTATCAAGATGTGAGGCTGCACTTTGACAGGAGCAGATTTATTACCCAGGCTTGGAGTGAGTTTGTGAGACGGAACTGGGCCAAGGATATGTAGAAGTGAGCGCACCAGCGATGTTCATCTTGAGAATTGTCATAATTAATACAATAAATATTATTAATAACTGAGTTGAAGGCCTGTACTGTCTTCCCAATTCCCTCCCAAGCTGTGCTACATGCGGTCTCATATATTTTGTATGAAGGTAGATCTCACACTATCAAGCAATGTCATGCTTATAATTGATTACAGGGGAAGGCCAGCAGGGAAGGACCTGAACATTAGTTACAAGGGTCCACTCAGTACACAGAAGTAATTTGCTATTGTGCGAGCCACCGACATTTCTGCTGCCTTGGACCCCTTGCTGAAAAATGACCAAAATATGATGGGGAGGAGATGGGGATCACCTTGAACCACTGCAGTTCTTGAGGTGTAGCTACAACCCCAGTGATGTTAGGGACAGAGTTCTAGCATTGTGACCCAGTGACAGTGAAGGAATGGTGATATATTTCCAAGTCAAGATGATGAATGGCTTGAAGGGGAACTTGCAGGAAACGACATCCCCAGGCATCTGCTGCCCCTTGTCCTTCTACGATGGTCGCGGTTGCGTGCTCGGAAGGTGCTTTCGAAGGAACCTTGGCGAGTTGTAACAATGCGTCTTGTAGATGGTACACAGTGGCCCTGCTGTGCATTGTTAGTGGAGGGAGTGAATGCTTAAGGTGCATCTTGCAGATGGTGTACACTGGAGGAGGAAGCTGTTCTCTGCCTCAACTCCACTTCTCCAACTTTGACTCCTATTCCTTGAGAGTCAATCACATTGCTGTGAATCTGGAGTCACGTGTAAGCCAGACCAAGTAAGGGTGGAAGACATTATTGAACCAGATGGGTTTTTCTGACAATCGACAATCAGTAGATTCTTAACTCCAGATTTTTTTTATTGAATTCAAATTCCATTATCTGCCGTGGTGGGATTCGAACACGTGTCTCCAGATCATTAGCTGAATTTTTGGATTAATAGCCCAGTGACAATACCACTCGGCCATTGCCTCTCCAGAATTCCAGCATCTCTATCTACTTTGTCACAAGATATTTCTGATCATTTTAAACACCTCCGTCAGACAATCATTTAATCTGCCTGTATCAAATTGCTCTGCTTGTCTTAAGCTGCTGAACTGACAGTAATATTTTATCTTGAGAAGCTCAACCTGTGCGGGGAGAGATGGTCACAACAGATACATTACATATCATTACTGGACACTATAGTTAAGAAAGCCCACTAACACTTCTACTTTCTCAGAAGATGACAAAATTTGGCATGTCAGCTACAACTGTCACCAACCTTTACAGATGCACCACAGAAAACATTCTTTCTGATTGTATCACAGTTTGGTATGGCTCCTGCTCTGCCCAAGATTGCAAGAAACTACAAAAGGCCGTGAATGTAGCCCAATCCATCACGCAAACCAGCCTCTCTCTGTCTACCCTTCCCACTGCTTCGGAAAAGCAGCCAGCATAACCAAGGACCCCACGCACCTCGGACATTCTCTCTTCCAACATTTTCCATCAGGAAAAAGATGCAAAAATCTGAAGTCACGTACCAACCGACTCAAGAACAGCTTCTACCCTGCTGCCATCAGACTTCTGAATGGACCTACTTTGCATTAAGTTGATCTTTCACTACACCCTAGCTATGATTGTAACACTACATTCTGCACTCTCTCCTTTCCTTCTCTATGAATAGTATGTTTAGTCTATATAGTACGCAAGAAACAAGACTTTTCACTGTATTCTAATACAAGTGACAATAATAAATCAAATCAAACATATTTTGAGTGTACAGAGTATGTAAGTTTATGTAGACAATACTAGTGGAACAACTGTGCTGTTAGAATACAAGCAGTCAATGGGAATTTCCAAATAGGAATGCAATTGTATTTAATTATACATGGAGTTCATGAAATAGCCAATTTAGTTTGAGTCCCTTGAGGGTGTATCATCACACAATCACAACAGTTGCCGGAGGCAAGTTCTGTTGATTGACAATGATGGGGTGGGGGGAAGGGTAGAATGTGTTCTCGTGGTCATCTAATGAAAATCCATTGAATATTTGACAAGGCTTATGTTAAAAGGTGGTTAATGTACTTTTAAAACTAATGGGCTGTATAGATTGCAAGTGTTTAGTGCCGCAAGCATGTGTGTCTCAAAAATGGTAACGGGTTTTTCAAAGTGAAGTAGCTTTATTTACCGTGTGAGGGAATGGCTCAGAATTTGTGACAAGCTCGTAAAGCAATGCATCACAATATCATCAGCAGCTTTTGCCTGGGATTATAGAATAGAATCCATACAGTACAGAAGGAGGCCATTCAGCCCATTGAGCATGTACTGACCACAATCCATCCAGGCCCTATCCCCAGTCCACCACATATTTACCCTGCAAATCTCCCTGACACTAAAGAACAATTTAGCATGGCCAACCCACCTAACCCACACATCGTTGGACTGTGGGAGGAAACTGGGGCACTTGGAGGAAACCCACACAGACACAGGAGAACGTTCAAATTCCAGACAGACAATGACCCGAGCCGGGAACTGAACCTGGGTCCCTGGTGCTGTGAGGCAGCAGGGTTAACCACTGTGCCACTGTGTCACCCATAAATGTTAGATGTTAAATCAAAGGCCCCTCTTGTCTACTTAAGTGGACACGTAAGATATTTTAGCAATTTTCAAAGGAAGGAAGATATATATATAATATGCTTGTTTAAAATTCATTTACAATCACAGATTACCTACAATGCAGAAAGAGGCCATTCTTCCCATCGAATCTGTGCCAACTACATTCCCACCCAGGCTCTATCCCATAACACTATTTTTTTACCCTACTAATCCCCTGAGACTAGGGGACAATTTTAGCATGGCTAATCCACCTAACCTGCACATATCTTTTTGGGAGGAAACTGGAGAACCCGGAAGAAACCCACGCACACACGGGGAGAATGTGCAAACTCCACACAGACAGTAACCAAGTCAAGTCACGTTTACTTTATCAAACCCTTTTGGAATTTTGTATATCTCGGTCAGATCCCCTCACATCCTTTGAAACTCCAGCGAATACAAGACCAAACCATTTAATCTCTCCTCATGTATCAGTCCTTTCGAAGAACAAAAAGAACAAAACAGCACGGGAAACAGGCCCTTCGGCCCAACGAGCCCATGCAGCCACCCCGATGTTCCCATTTCTATCCATGATCCCTGTCATCCCTGTCTATGTTTATAGATCTGTGAATGAGAACCAAATTTCATCCCCGGAACTACTGGAATCCCCTGAGAGCTTTGCATTTCTCCAATTCTGGCTTCTTGTGCATCCCCGATTTTAATCGTCCCACCATTGGTGGCTGTGCTGTTTTGGTCCTCTGAAATTGCACCCTATATCTCTTCCCCTCTTTGTCCCCTTCTTTAGAATCATAGAATAGAATCCAACTATGCAGGAATAGGCCATTGGGCCTATCGAGCCTGCACCAATAACAATCCCATCCTATCTCCATAGCCCTGCATATTTACCCTTCAACTAAGGGAAAGCAACTATTCCCCTTAGTTGAAGGGTCAATCATGAGATCAGACTTCAAGAGCTTCGAGATGAGGTTTGGGGGGATATGAGGAAAGATTTTTTATCCAGAGGGTGGTGATGGTTTGGAATGTGCTGCCTGGGAATGGGGATGCCTCACATACTTTAAAAAGTATCTGGATGAGCACTTGGTGCGTCATAACATTCAGGACTATGGGCCCAAAGTGCTGGGATTAGGTGAGAGTTCAGGTGTTTCTACTGTGGAGTCGAAGGGCTGAAGGGCCTCTCCTGCGTTGTTAAGTTTTATGATTCTATAATAATTGAGTTGAGAAACATGATTGAATGGTGAAGCAGGTGGGCCAAATGAATTATCCTGCTCCAATATCTTATGGTCTAATACTTTTCGGAAAATGCTCTTTTAGACTGGTTTTTGTTAGTGCGCGATAAGCTTCTTGCAGCACACTCGATAGGGAAGCTTCTTGATTAAAGAAGATGGTTAAACTCAATTGCTATCCCCCCCACCCCACACCTCCCCCACCCTCCCCACCAAGGAAGCATCTCCAGCCGATGTTTGGAATTTAATTAAATGTCATGTTGCGCAGATTAGCATTCAGCAAGTCTGAACTTTGACATTACGGGAATTATTTTGAGATCTATTAGATGTGAGACATCAACAGAAGCACTGTGCTTTCCTGTAACCCGCACGTTTCAGTTGCTCAGCACCCCTCGCTCCGGTTTAAGTCTGTCAGATGACTGTCCAGCAAAATACGTTAAATTTTACAATTTGCTTGCAGAATCTTCTGGCCGGTATCATTCACCATTGGAATTTCTAATTAATTACTCAGAGGAAATGACACTCCTGGTTAAATACAAAGAAATGACTCCCTGATTGGCTGTTCAATTGACTCCTTAATTAGGGAGTTCATATTGCAATAGGCCGAATCTGAGGACACATGTGATACATTTTGAAAAATCTAATACAAACATGAAATATACAGTAAATAGCAGAACCCTTAAGAGTACTGATAGGCGGAGGAAGCTGGGTGTACAGATATACACGTCATTGAAAGTAGCAATGTAGATGAAGAAGGTAGTCAAAAAGGTATAAGGTTTGCTTGTCTTCATTGGCTGGGGCATTGAGTTTAAAAACTGGCAAGTTATGCTACGGCTTTTTAGAATCTTAGTTAGTTGGAATATAGTGTTCAATTATGGTCGCCACATTACCAGAAGGATGTGAAGGCTTTGGAGAGGGTACAGAAAAGATTTACCAGGCTGTTGCCTGGTATGGAGGGCATTAGCTATGAGGAGAGGTTGGAGAAACTTGGAACGACGGAGATTGAGAGGTGACCTGATAGAAGTCTACAAAATTAAGAGAGGCATGGAAAAAGTCAGAAGCTTTTTCCCAAGGTGGAAGTGTCAATTACTAGGGGGCATAGGTTTAAGGTGAGAGGGGCAAAGTTTAAAGGAGATGTACAAGGCAGATTTTTTACGCAGAGGGTAGTGGGTGCTTGGAACTTGTTGCCAGAGCAAATAGTGAAAGCGGATACGGTAGTGACTTTCAAGCGGTGTCTGGACAAATACATGAATTAGATGTGAAAGAGGGATATGGTCTTTGGAAGGGTTGGGGATTTTAGTTAAGTTGGGTAGCATGGTCAGTGCAGGGTCGAAGGGTCTGTTCCCATGCTGTAATATTTTTTGTTCTTTATTCTGGGCCAATCTCGATGGTCTTATTGAAATTATTACAAAATACACTGGGAGTGGGAGAATGTACAATTTCATGCTGCTATCTGGTCCCGGAGCATTTCCTGGAGTTGGTTAAGGAGATCGAAGGGCAGGCTGCTGATTAAGTGTGATTTTTCTCTTGTTGGCTCCTTCAGCAGCTGCTGAAAGTCTCCAATTCTCTGGAACTCGGCTAGCTTGTTCAGTAATGGAACTACAGAGCCATTCCCAGCAATTGACATTGTATACCTCCCCCAGAATGTAAACTGTGCCTTTGCCAACATCAATGCTTTTTCCAGCTGGTATTCAACAAGGATGAGTACTGAGGGGTGTTAGGGGAGTGCTGGGGTCAGTGGGGAGGAGTAAGAAGCAGCAGCCTTATATGTCCATGTCTGACTGGGCACCATGAGACTTCATAAAGGTCCAGAGTCAGTGCTGAGGATCCAAAGGGAACTCCCATCTCTATGCCACTGTCATCTCTGGTGGTTCTGTCTGCTAGGTGGATTTATTGGGTTGATTCCTGAGCCCATCCACCATCCTTATTTGAAATCACAAGCCTGCCTTCTGGTCACTAATTGGTCAAATCAGAGAACAAATGATGTTAGGTGATTGAACCCAACACAATGTGAGATAGCTGACCAGATGTCAGGGGCCATGTCCAAAAACATCAAAATGTAAATACGAGGAGGTAAAACAGAAGGGGGGCGACACTGCCCCCTAGCCCACTCACCATTTAATACGTTCATGGGTAAACTGATTGCGGGTTCAACTCAACTTTCCAGCCTGTTCCTCTCTCCCCCTCCCCCTCCCCATAACCTTTGACCTGCCCTTGAGCTTTGACCAGTTTATTTTCTTTTCTTGGGATGTTGGTTTGGCCAGCATCTGTTACCCATCCCTAATTGCCTCTGAGAAGACGATGGTGAGCTGCCTTCTTGGACCACTGCAGTTCCTGTGGTATAGATACACCCACAGTGCTGTTTCAATTTTATATTAATTTGCTAATGGCTTGACCACCATGGCCCTTGCCTCCCCTCATTTAGTTTGATGGACCCCTCGGCGGGTAGTTGCCAGGGTATACTGACCCACTGGAATCTCTGCCTCTTCTAACTTAGTAAATCTCACATCATAAGATTACAAGATGTTGGGGCATAATTGGACCTTCAAGTTTGCTTCACCATTAGTCCTGGATGATATGTTTCTCACCCGCATTGTCCTCCTTTTCCCTGTAGCCTTTGATCTCCCTACCAAACATGAACTTATCTATCTCTGTCTTAAATACACTCAGTGACCTGGCCTCCATAGCCTTCTGTGGCAATGAATTCCACAGATTCATTACCCTGTGGCTGAAGAAATTCCAGATAAAGGGAATTCCTCAGATCTCAGTCTCTCCTACTCATGGAACCATCTTCCCCATGTCCACTCTATCTAGGTCTTTCCATTTTCTGTTAGTTTCAATAAGATCCCCCCTCTCATCCTTCTAAACTCCATTGAGTACAGACCCAGAGTCCTCAACTGTTCCTCGTGCATCAAGCTTTTCATTTGTGGGATCATTCTTGTGAACCTCCTCTGGACCTTTCCAAGGCCAGCACATCCTTCCTTCGGTAAAGGGCTAAAACTGCTCACAATATTCCAGTGTAGTCTAACTAGAGCCTTATAAAGCCTCAACATTACAATCCTAGCCCTCTTGAAATGAAAGCTAAATGAATGCATTTGCCTTCCTAACTGCCAACTGAACCTATAAGATAACCCAAAGAGAACCCTGAATTAGAATTACTTAGTTCCTTTGTGATTCCAATTTCTGAATTCTCTCGCCATTTAGAAAATGGTCTATCCCTCAATTTTTTTTTAAAGAGCAACACAGCACGGGAAACAGGCCCTTCGGCCCAACGAGCCCGTGCCGCCGTCATAACTATATAGTAGCAAATCCATTATCCTATTATATTATTCCTATATAATAATATATATATTATTCCTAATATGGAAAATTCTCACTATAGGGACAATTTGTTTCCCAATCAGCCTAAGAGCGAATTTTTGGGTTGTGGGAGGAAACCGGAGTGCCCGGAGAAAACCCACGCAACCACGGGGAGAACGCGCAAACTCCCGCAGACACCAGCCCAATTCCAAGTGTCTGCACAGCCACATCGATAGTCTCTGAGCTGTCATGGTGCCCTTCAGATGGTCCACATAAAGCACTCATTTACGACATGAAGTACCAGGCAACCCATGAATCAACATCCAAGAGCTGTCCTCGCACCACCTGCCGAATGCATGCTCAATGTTGGTCAAGTATGGACCGAATTACCTGTGGGAAAAAAGCCGTAGTTAAACAGTCCTAATATATCCCTCTATCTGCATACCGCTCATGTGGCTGTCCAAGAGACCCTTAAACAGCCCCAGCGTGCCTGCTCCCACCACCTTACTCGGCAGTGCATTCCACACCCCCACTACCCTTTGTGTGAAAAACTGCCCTCTAATATTCGTCCTATACATAGCCCCCCTCACCCTATGGCCATGACCCCTCGTCCTATCCATTTCTAAAGGCGGAAAAAGTTTACCTCCATTTACTCTATCTATACCCCTTATAATCTTATACACCTCTATGAGATCCCCTCTAAGCCAACGTCTTTCAAGGGAAAACAACCCCAGTCTATCTAATCGTTCCTCATAAGACAGTCCTTCCATACCAGGCAGCATCCTGGTAAACCTCCTCTGCACTCTCTCCAAGGACTCCACATCCTTCCGATAGTACGGCGACCAGAACTGGACGCAGTATTCCAAGTGAGGCCTAACCAAAGTTCTATACAACTGCAACATCAAACTCCTACTCTTGTATTCTATACCCTTTTCTATGAAAGCTAACATACTATACGCCTTCTTTATCACCTTCTCCACCTGTGAGGACACCTTCAGAGACTTGTGAACCTGCACCCCCAAGTCTCTCTGCGTCTCTATGCTCCGTATAGTTTTACCTTTTATCCTATAACTCTCTTCTACATTTTTCCGGCCAAAATGCATCACCTCGCATTTATCCGGATTAAATTCCATTTGCCATCTATCTGCCCAGTCTACCAAACTGTCTATGTCCTGTTGTATTGCCTGACACTGCTCTTCTGTACCCGCCAATCCAAGCATCTTGGTGTCATCAGCAAATTTGCTGATCTCACCACCTACCCCTACTTCCAAGTCGTTTATGTAGACCACAAATAGAAGAGGACCTAGTACTGAGCCTTGTGGCACTCCACTAGTGACAGGCTTCCAGCCGGAAAAAGAGCCTTCCACTACTACCCTCTGTCTCCTCCTCCCGAGCCAGTTCTTGACCCATCTACATACCCGACCCTGTATCCCATGCGCCTTCACCTTCTCTATCAGTCTACCATGAGGAACCTTGTCAAACGCCTTACTGAAATCCATGTAGACGACATCAACAGCCTGTCCTTCATCAACTGTTTTTGTCACTTCTTCAAAAAATTCCACTAGATTTGTAAGACAAGACTTCCCCTTGACGAAGCCATGCTGCGTATCCCTGATCAGATCGCAGCGCTCCAGATGCTCATACATCCTGTCCCTAAGGATCCTCTCCATTAGCTTACCTATAACTGAAGTCAAGCTCACTGGCCTATAGTTCCCTGGGTGATCCCTCTGACCTTTTTTAAACAACGGTACTACGTTTGCTATCCTCCAGTCCTCTGGGACCTCACCTGTGTCCAAGGAAGAGACAAAGATTTGCGTCAGAGGCCCAGCTAGGTCTTCCCTCAACTCCCTTAGCAGCCTGGGGTAAATGCCATCAGGCCCCGGAGCTTTATATGTCTTTAAGCTGCCTAACAGCCCCAACACCTCTTTCCTCGTAATCCTTATTTCCCTCAACCGATCCTCAACTTTGTCAACATCAGGCTCAGACATCTGTCCAGTCTCCTGCGTGAATACCGACGCAAAGTATTCATTCAGGATCTCCCCCATTTCCTCAGGCTCTAAGCATAGATCCCCTCCTCTGTCCCTAAGAGGTCCAATCTTGCCTCTAACCATCCTTTTTCTCCTTACATAGGTGTAAAATGCCTTTGGATTTTCCTTAATCCTACCTGCCAGAGCCACCTCGTGGCCCCTTTTTGCCTTTCTAATACCCCTTTTAAGATCCCGTCTACACTCTCTATAAGCTTCCAGCGCTGTCTCAGTCCCTAGTTGCCTAGATCTAATGTAAGCCTCTTGCTTTTTCCTGATCAAGTCCTCAATCTCCCTGGTAAGCCAAGGTTCTCTAATCCTACCTTTCCCATCCTTCCTCCTTGCCGGCACGTATCTTTCCTGCAGAGAGTTTAGTTTTCCCTTGAAAGACTCCCACATGTACCTCGTCGACCTGCCCTCGAAAAACTTATCCCAGTCGGTATCTTTAAGATCTTGCCTAATCTGGCTGTATCTAGCCCTCCCCCAGTTAAATACCTTCCCTTTTGGGCCGGTCTCATCCTTTTCCATTAATATCCTAAAGCAGACAGAGTTGTGATCACTATTTGACACATGCTCTCCTACCTCGACGTCAACCACCTGCCCTGGCTCATTCCCCAGAACCAAATCCAGTATAGCCCCCTCTCTAGTCGGGCCATCCACATACTGCTCCAAGGACCCTTCCAAAACACACTGTACAAATTCCTCCCCGTCCACTCCTACAGCTCTGGGCACTCTCCAATCTACTCCAGGAAAATTGAAATCTCCCACTACTACTACCCTATTTTTCCTACACTTATCTAAAATGTCCCTGCATATCCCTTCTTCCACGGCCCGCGGGCTGTTGGGCGGTCTGTAGTAAACACCCAACAGAGTAACCACTCCCTTCCTATTCCTCAACTCCACCCATAGAGACTCAATTCCTAAATCATCCATACCTCCCTCCCTCTGCACTGCTATGATGTTGTCCTTAACTAATAAAGCCACTCCCCCGCCTCTCCTCACACCAACTCTGTCACGCCTAAAACACTTATACCCTGGAATATTCAATTGCCAGTCTTGCCCCTCCTTCAACCACGTCTCGGTCACCGCCACCACTTCTAAACTCCTCGTGAGCATTATTGCCTTCAGTTCATCTGTTTTGCCAGTCACACTCCTTGCATTAAAACACATGCACTGAAGACCCTCAGCTCTCGGATATTCCTTTCTACCTTCTGGTGTTACCCTATCATCCCTCTCTCTCCCACTCCCAGTTCCCGCTCCCTCCCTATTAGTTTAAACACTTCTGAAACACTCCAGCTCACCTCCCAGCTAAAATATGTGTTCCCCTCCCAGTCAACTGCTCCCTATCCCTCTTGAATAGGTGACCCTCCCTCCTGAAGACCTCCCAATGATCAGTGAATATGAAGCCTTCTGCCCTACACCAATCCCTCATCCATGCATTTAGTTGGAGTGTCTCATTTGTTATTACCCAATCGGTAATTGGCCAGAGAACGCCACCCTGGAGGCCCTACCTTTCAGTTGAGCCCCCAACTCCCTAAACTGCCTACGTAAGTCTTCTTACTAAAGTACAGAATCTCACAGGTTACTGTCTAAACCAAGTCAACATGTGTAGCAATGCCATTGAAATTTTGTATTTCAATGTATTTGTTTTATCCTACAGGTGCTTTGGTCCACCTTGTTGTCTAACAAGGGGCATACACATGATGGGTTGTGAGAGGGCTGCTCTTGGATTTTTTTGAGATATCCTAGTGCTTCACGTCGTTCGTGTACACTTGACCTGGACCATTTGATGGGCAACGCGACAGCCCAGTGACTATCGCTGTACTGTGCAGATACATGGATTTGGGCCTGTGTCTGAGGGAGTTTGCGCATTCTCCCCGTGCTTGCGTGGGTTTTCTCCGGGTGCTCTGGTTTTCTCCCACATCCCAAAGATGTGCTCTAAGGTTGATTGGCAGAACAAATTCTCCCTAAATCGTCTCAAATTTGGTTTCAATCATAGATCTATAAACATAGACAGGGATCATGGGTAGAAGTGGGAACATTGAGGTAGCAGCGCGGGCTCGTTGGGCCGAAGAGCCTGTTTGGTTCTTTGTTTTTTGAAATTGGTATGCTAATCAAAGCACGCAGACAAATCATCTGGGTTTCCTGCCCTTCATTTCTACCCAGCTGTGCCCACCAGAATAATGAAGGGTGGCACAAGAGATGGAGGGTCTGGGAGCAACATTGAAGCCATGATACCAGAGCTGGAATTCTCTGATCTCACCCGCAGCTGGCATTTCTCACCGCAGTGAACAGAGTTTTGGCTGACCACCAAATTCTGCTTTCCCGCTGGCAGTGGTGCGAGACCAGTGAATTCCAGCCAACTGCCTCAACAGGGGAATGAGATGTTGTAAATGGTAACCCCACAGGGCTGTAAATGGGGCCTGACCTGGCCGAGGGTTTGATGTGTGAAAGGTGCGGAGCGAGTTTGCTTTCATTTCCATGTTCCCTCACTGAAATTCTGTCAGAAAAACCCATTAGGAAGAGTGATCGCTGCGAGTGATTATCACCAATAACTCTGTCGCTCACGGGACTTGTCAACAGAGAATGACGGATTATTATCGGATTCATCCAGGGGGGAGGGAAGCAATGACTGTCGGAACATGATTGAAGGTAAGACTCTATCATCCTTATGTTCTGTGCGACCGTGTGTGTCCGCCGTAGCACAGTGCAAGTGCTCCTGAGGCACAAGGTCTTGGGTTCAATTCTCACTCCAGCGATGTGAGCAGGTAATCCATGTTCCCAGTGCAGCACCGAGGGAGTGCTGCACTGAGAGAGCGCTGACACACCCCAAACTGTCAGCTCAAAGTGGAGAAGATCCCCAAGCAGATCGCGCATATGGACACAGACATCAAATTTTTGCAAAGGGGCAAGAAAGCAGACAAGATACAAAAGGTCAATTATCTGTTAAGACTCGCATTCCAACCATTATCTTGTAATTGAGTTTTGTCTATATACGCCCTGTTTGTGAATCAAATCCTACGCTCACTTCATGAAGGAGCAGTACTCTGAAAGCTCATGTTGGACTTTAACCTGGTGTTCTGAGTCTTCTTACTGTGTTCGTCCCAGTCCAACACCGGCATCTCCACATTGCTTTCACACAATTTTATTTCAAAATTCATTCCTGGGATGTGGCCAGGATTTATCGTCCATTTCCACTTCAGATTAATAGAATCCCAACAGTTCAGAAGGAAGCCATTTGGCCCAATGAGCCTGCACTGATCACACTCCACCCAGGTCCTATCCCCACAACTCCTCTTAATCCCCCTGACATTAAGGGGTGACTTACTGGGGCCAATCAATCTAACCAGAACTTGGGCTGTGGGAGGAAACCAGATCACCCAGAGGAAGCCCACGCAAACACAGAGAGAACATGCGAATGCCATATAGACAGTGACCCAAACTGGGAATTGAACGCAATTTCCTGGCGCTGTGAGGCAGCAGTGCTAACCACTGTGCCACCATGGAGCTGGAGGTGGTGGTGAACTGCCTTCTTGAACCGCTGCAATCCATGGAATGTAGGTATACCCATAGTGCTGTTAGGGAGATAGTTCCAGAATTTTGTCTCTTGACACTCCCTGGAAGTAGAACAAGGATCGTGGATATGGGAACGTTAATCCCTCTGGTGGCATCACTTCTGGAAAACTGATTATCCGGTCGCTACTGTTTGTGGGATCTTACTGTGCACAATTCGATTGCTGAGTTCCATACATTATAATAGACACCACACATCCAAAGCACTTCACTGGCCTGTGAAACACTTTGTGATGTATTGAGGCTGTAAAAGGTGTTATGTGAATTCAAGTTAGATTAGCATATGGCAAGATTTGAGTATCGTTTTCTGTGACCCTCTCCGCTGCCCTCTCTACTTTGGGCGGGGGGGGCGGGGCGGTGTAAATAAAGTTGATGAGGTGGCTGAGCGTGTGTTAGTCACACTCAATGCAACACACAGCAGAAAGATACAACATATAACATAGAACATTACAGCGTAGTACAGGCCCTTCGGCCGTCGATGTTGCGCTGACCAGTGGAACCAATCTAATGACCCTCTAACCTAAACTATTCCAATGTTATCCATATGCCTATCCAATGACCATTTGAACGCCCTTAAAGTTGGCGAGTCCACAACTGCTGCAGGCAGGGCATTCCATGCCCTCTGAGTAAAGAACCTACCTCTGACATCTGTCCTACAATTACCAACTCTCAATTTAAAGCTATGTCCCCTCATGTTAGCCATCACCATCCAAGGAAAAAAGCTCTCACTGTCCACCCTATCTAACCCTCTGATCATCTTGTATGCCTCAATTAGGTCACCTCTTAACCTTCTTCTCGCTAATGAAAACAACCTCAAGTCCCTCAGCCTTTCCTCATAAGACCTACCCACCATACCAGGCAACATCCTGGTAAACCTCCTTTGCACCCTTTCCAATGCCAGATGACGATGAGGCTGGAGTGGAGAAATTAAGGACGGGAGAACTTTGTAATACATTTTTGGAACTCGTAAAATAGACTGTGAAGAAGTTTGAGCAACTTCAAAGATTGCTTTTGTGTGCACACTATTTTCAGGTACACAGTGAGTCAGAACGGTAGATAATTGAAAAGAAATAGCACTGCAGATAGGGACTAATTCAACCTTAACAAAGAGGACTGGTGCGACTACCGACAATTACAATATTTATACAGGGCAGCAGGGTGATACAATGTTTAGTACTGCTGTCTCACAGCACCAGGGACGCAGGTTTGATTCTGACCTTGGATGACTGTCTGTGTGGAGTCTGCACAGTGTCTGATCACCTGGATATGGAATTGCTTAACTCTGTCTATTATTTGCTGCCTATGCTGTTTGGCATGGAAGTATTTCTGGGTTATAGCTTCACCAGGATGACAGCTCATTTTTATGTAGGTGTGATGTTGCTTCTGGGTGCCCTCCAACACCCTTCATTGATCCTCTGGCTTGGTGGTATTGGTGAAGTGGAAGATATGCCAACCATGAGGTTACAGATTGTGTTGAGTGCAATTCTACTGCTGCTGGTGGCCCACAGCACCTCATGGAAGCCCAGTCTTGAGTTGCTAGGTCTCTCCGAAGTTTATCCGATTTAGCATGATAGTCGAACATAGAATCAAAGAACCCTACAGTGCAGAAACAGGCCCTTCAGCCCATCGAATCTGCACCGACCACAATCTCACCCAGGCCCTATTCCCATATCCATACACATTTACCCATTAATCCCTCTAACCTACACATCCCAGGATACTAAGGGGCAATTTTAGCATGGCTAATCAACCTAACCTGCACATCTTTGGACTGTGGGAGGAAACTGGAGCATCCGGAGGAAACCCACATAGACACAAGGAGAATGTGCAAACTCCACACAGACAGTGACCCGAGCCGGGAAGCGAACTCAGGTCCCTGGAGCTGTGAAGCAGCAGTGCCAACCACTGCGCTACCGTGCCGCCCATGTAATGCCACACAACACGATGGAGGGCACCCTCAATGTGAAGATGGGACTTTGTCTCCATAAGGATTGTGCAATGGTCACTCCTACTAGTATTATCATGGAAAGATGCATTTATGGCAGACAGGTTAGTAAAGATCAGATCAAATATCTTCTCCACTTCTTGTTGGTTCCCTCATCACCTGCCACTGTCCCAGTCTAGTAGAGATGTTCTTTAGGAGCTGGTTAGCTCTGTCTGTGATGGTTCCACCAAGCCATTCTTGCTGATGGACGTTGAAGTCCACCATGCAGAGTATTCTGCACTGTTGTCACCCTCAGTGCTTCCTCCAAGTGGTGTTCAAAATGGAAGAATACTGATTCATCAGCTGAGAGAGGACGGTACGTGGTGATCAGCACGAGGTTTCCTTGCTCATGTTTAACCCGGTGCCCCGATACTTCATATCGTTCAGGGTCAATATTAAGGATTCCCAAAACAACTCCCTCCCGACTCTACATGACTGTGCTGCCACCTCTTTTGGGTCTGTCCTGCCGGATGTAGCCAGGAATGATGATGTCTGTGTGGTTCCATGAGCATGACTATGTCAGGCTTTTGCTTGACCAGCTGTCTCTGTGAGAGAGCTCTTTGACACAAGGTCCCATGTTAATCAGGAGAATATTGCAACATGGACAGGGCTAGGGGTGCTTTTCTCGCCTCTGGTACCTTGGTCAATGCTGAATTATCTATCAGTTCCTCTTCCTTTTTAGACTATGTAACAATGACTTGCTTGGACATTTCAGAATGCAGGTAAGAGCCAACCACAATGCTGGGGTCTACAGTCACATGTAGGCATCAATATAAAACTTAACATAGAACATAGATCACTATAGCACCAACAGGCCCTTTGGCCCATAAGTTGCACCAATCATATCCATACCTAACAGGCCTATCTATAACTCTGAATCCCATTAAATCCCATGTACTCATCTAGAAGTCTCTTAAAAGATCCCAGCAAGTTCGCCTCTACCACCACCGACGGCAGCCGGTTGATTCTACTCACTCACCACCCTCTGAGTGAAAAACTTATCCCTGATATCTCATCTGTACCTGCTCCCCCAGCACCTTAAACCTGTGCCCTCTCACAGCAACCATTTCAGCCCTGGGAAATAGCCTCCGAGAATCCACTCTATCTATGCCTCTCAACATTTTATAAACCTCTATGAGATTGCCTCTCAATCTTCATCTCTCCAGGGAGAAGAGACCTAGTAAAAGATACAGATAATAACGTAGTAATAGATAACAACATCATAATAGATAACAACATAGGAATAGATAATAATGTAGTAATAGATTTTAGAATCATAACATCCCTACGGTGCAGAAGGAGGCCATTCACCCATCAAGACTGCACCAACCACAAACCCACCTATACCCTATCCCATAACTCTATGAATTTCCCATAACAGTAAGGGGCAATTTGGCATGGCAATCCACACAACCCCCACATTTTATGATTATGAAGGAAACTTGAGCACCCAGACAAACCCATGAAGACATGGGGAGAATGTGCAAATTCTACACAGACAGTCTCCCAAGCCGGGAATGGAACCCGGGTCCCTGGCACTGCGAGGCAGCAGCGCTAACCACTCTGACACTTAGCCGAGCAAGAAGTAAAGCCAGGAACAAAGGGAAAAAGAAACCCCTTCGAAGCGTCCACAATCAGGATCCTGACCTTCCATTCACCTGCTATTTTAACACACGACCCTGCTCTCATGTCCACATGTCTGTCCTTGGCCTGCTGCAATGTTCCAGTGAAGTTCAACACAAACTGGAGGAACAGTATCTCATCTTCCAGCTCCGCATTTTACAGCCTTTCAGTCTCAACATCGAATTCAACAATTTCAGATGATTAGCTCCACCCCTTTTGTTTTCATTCAGTTTTATTTAAATTTTTACAATTCTCTAACTTTGATTCCTTTATTGTCGTTCCTCATTTTTCTTTCTCTCCCCACTATTTTCCCTTATTTTATCCTCCTTTTCCTTATCTTTCTTCTCCCTTTGCTTTCACTTTCCCCGTTTTCCTCAATTTTATATCTCTGCGAACCATCTCCCCAACATCTCCGTCTGTCACAGCTTACCCTCTGATTCCAGCTTCTCTGCCATTTGGCCATTCACATCCTTTATTCTCTCCGTGGACAGCTGTTAGCAATATTTTCCCTGGTTTTTGTGGCTGTGACTCATCTTTCATTCCCTCACCCTGCAGTGTAAATATCTCCCACTTTCTATGGCCTTTTGGCTTTGACAAAGGGTCGTCTGGACTCGAAACATCAGCTCTTTTCTCTCCCTACAGATGCTGCCAGACCTGCTGAGATTTTCCAGCTTTTTTCTCTGGTGGTTTCAAATTCCGGCACCCACAATAATTTGCTTTTGAAAAAGAATCATTGTCCAGATGCTTGTTTTTAATGAATGGCAACAGTTGGTGTTGATTTGGAATCCGCTTTTAATAACTCTCAGATCGCAGCAATGAGGACATCTGGTGGGTTTTCTAATCAGGAACAATTCAGCTTTGATGAACGAACTTTTTAGAGAAAGAGAGAGTGGATATAACTGTCCCTTCTGCCTCTCACTGAACATTTCACACGGGAGATTGATTATGTGACTCCCTCGCAATGTCGGACAACGTGGAAAAGGCCCTTCGGCCCATCAAGTCTGCACTGGCTTATTTTAGCCACTATCTTTAACAGCTTTGTAAATAAACCAGCTCTTATCCTTCACAGATACAACATAGTTTTATTTATGCATGAGACATGGACATTGCTGGCTGGCCAGCATTTATTACCCATTCTTTGTCGCCCAACGGTGGTTGAGAGTCATAAAATCATAGAACCCTACAGTGCAGAAAGAGGCCCTTCAGCCCATCAAGTCTGCACTGAACACAATCCCACCCAGGCTCTACCCCCATATCCCTCCATATTATACCCACTCATCCCTCTAACCTGTGCATCCATAGACACTAAGGGGCAATTTCTTAGCATGGCCAATCAACCTAGCGCGCACATCTTTGGACTGTGAGAGGAAACCCTGGTATCCCGAGGAAACCCATGCAGACATGAGGAGAATGTGCAAACTCCACACAGACAGTGACCCGAGCTGGGAATCGAACCCGGGACCCTGGAGCTATAAAACAGCAGTGCTAACCACTGTGCTACCATACCATCCCACAGTCAACCACATTGCTGTGGCTCTGGAGTCACATGTAGGCCAGACCAGATAAGGATGGCAGATTTCCTTCTCTAAAAGACATTAGTGAACCAGATGGGCTTTTCCAACAACGGTTTCATGGTCATCAGTAGATTCTTAATTCCAGATATTTTTAATTGAATTCAAATTCCACCACTGCCGTGGTGGGATTCGAACCCAGGTCCCCAGAACGTTAGCTGAGTGTCTGCATTAATAATCTAGTGATAATTCCCACAAGGCCATCACTGCTAATGGCTGCTGTCAGTCAGAATGCTTTAGCAAAAGCCTTCTTTTAAAAATTTTGACAAATATATATTTAGTCAGTTGCTGATATTATAAACTAATATTCTATGGCATCCGGGTTCAAAGGACTCTTAAATCGGCCTCGCAGGTAGAGGATGTGGTTAAGAAGGCATATGGTGTACTGGCCTTCATCAATCAAGGGTTTGAGTTTAGGAGTTGGGAGATAATGTGCAGCTTTATAAGATCTTGGAATACACCTCAGTTCTGGTCGCCTCATTACAAGAAAGATGTGGAAGCTATTAAAAGGATGCAGAGGAGATTTACAAAGATGTTGCCTGAATTGAGTGGCATGCCTTATGAGGATAGGTTGAGGGAGCTCGGTCTTTTCTCCCTGGAGAGATGAAGGATGAGAGGCGACCTGATAGAGGTTTATAAGATGTTGAGAGGTATAGATAGGGTGGATTTTCGGAGGCTATTTCCTAGGGTTGAAATGGTCGCTACGAGAGGACACAGGTTTAAGGTGCTGGGGAGTAGGTACAGAGGAGATGTCAAGGGTAACATTTTTACTCAGAGGATGATGGATGAGTGGAATCAGCTGCTGTCGGCGGTGGTGGAGGCAAATTCGATAGGGTCTTTTAAGAGACTTCTGGATGAGTAGATGAGACTTAATGGGATTGAGGGTTATAGGTAAACCTAGTAGGTAGGGATATCATCAGCACAACTTGTGGGCCGAAGGGCCTGTTTGCACTGTAGTGTTCTATGTTTCTCTGTTCTATAACAAATTTCCATGTTACATCAGTAGTTTCTGAGACATATAACAAAGATAACATAATGTTTTGCCTCAGTGTTCTCCTTCTAAGGTTCAGGTTCAATTTCTTTGATGCGAACACATCCTTCATTCTGACAAAGCTGGCTTTGACTATCTCAATTCTCTTTCCGTTCTTGCAATCACAGTTTCCATCTTCTGTGTCAAACCTTTCACTTATTCCTGTGCCTGTCCATTTACTTCCATTTATAATTCCAAGATTCAAGTTTATTTATTAGTGTCACATGTAGGTTTACATTAACAGTGCAATGAAGTTACTTGGAAAATCCCCCAATTGCCATACTCCAGCACCTGTTTGGGTACACTGAGGGAGAATTTAGCACGGCCAATGCACCCAACCAGCGTGTCTTTCAGATTATGGGAGGAAAGTGGAGCACATGGAGGAAACCCATGCAGACACGGGGAGAATGTGCAAACCCCACACAGACAGTCACCAAGGCTGGAATTGAACCCCGGTGCTGTGAGACAGCAGTGCTAGCCACCGCGCCACAATGCTGCCCCGACTCTCTGCTTATTGCTATTGTCTTGGTCTTCACGTTCATTCTGAATCCATCTTTCTCGCTTTATTTTCATTAAATTGACATTGTTACCAGCCTTGCCATTATGTTTATTGATGTCTTCTTTTACATCCACAGGCGATTTTGGTCTGCCTTGTTGGCTAACAAGGGGCATACACCCGATGGGTCATGCGAGGACTGCTCTTGGATGTTGTTTCGAGAGTTGCCTAGTACTTCACGTCCGTTAGTGTACGCTTAATCTGGACCAATTGACAGGCAATATGTCAGCTGAGTGACTATCATCATCTGCTGTACAGTTACGGGGCCCTGGTGGGATCTCCGGCTTGGATCAATGTCTGTGGGAGTTTCTCCCCGTGCTTGAGTGGGTTTTCTCTGGGTGTTCCAGTTTCTTCCCAAATCCCAAAAAATGTGCTTTTTAGGCTGATTGGTGTCAATAAATTGTCCCTGAATTGGATCTCCCTTAATCTGGCGTACATATAATTCTCTAAATTTGCACCCTCTTTATTGAGAAGTCCACTAGAGGTCGACAAAAATCATCCACGATCGACGAAAGACTTGAATAAGGCACTCACTGAGTGTTAAAATGGGCGGCACGGGCTTGTAAGGCCGAAGGGCCTGTTTCCTGTGCTGTGCTGTTCTTTGTTCTCATTCCAGTAGATCTCTGAATCCTGTCCAAGGTCATGATATCTTCCTTGAAGTCTGGTGCCCAGAATTAGTCTCAATTCCCTTTCAGAGACCAAACCATTGAATTAATCGCTATGGATATATGGGAAGTGTTAGTTAAGGTCCCACTGACAGTAATGTGATAATGATCAGTCATTGGACTGATGCTTAAAACTTGTCCAGAACACAGAAGACCCCTACCCTTCTTTAAGTAGCCACAGCATATCAAAAAATTGTTACGATATAGAAGGAGGCCATTCGGCCCATCTTATCTGCACCCGCTTTCCAAGCGAGCATCGTTGTTCAGTGCCATTCCCTGCTCTCCTATCCCTGTATATTGCTCCTATTCAAGTCATCATCTAATGCACATAGAATCATGGAATCCTTAAAGTGCAAAAGGAGGTCATTTGGCCCATGGAATCTGTACCAACTCTCTGACAGAGCATCTTATCCACATCCTCTCCCCAACGCTAGCTCCGTAACCTCAAACATTTACTATCCACTTGACCTACATGTCTTGAGACACGAAGGAGCTATTTAGCGTGACCAATCCACCTGACATTTTTTGGATTGTGGGAGGAAACTGGAGCACCCAGAGGAAATCCACACAGTCACTTGAGACTGGAATCGACCCCTGGTCCTTGGCGCTGTGAGTCAGCAGTGCTAATCACTGTGCCACCATGCCATCCTGCAATGCATTGAGATCCTTTACTTCTTCCTGCAGGAGTGCCATGTCCCATCCAAGAAGACAGCATCACTGTCAATGCAGCACTCCACCAGTGCTGCACTCGGCTTGCTAGTCTGCATTTGGTGCTCCGAAGTGGGGCTCAAGTTCGTAGCCTTCTGCCTCGGGGGTAGCGCGATGCACTGAGCCATAGCTGTTAGTTTAAACTCAGCATAGGGCTGGGTTTCTGCAGCCTTGCGATGCACAGAGCAGCACAGCAAGCTCAGGATTAAAGAGGCATTTGAAGAGGTCGGCAGGCTGGTTAGACCCCTCCTCAGTAAATGCTAAACTGAAACAATTTGCAGTGACATCGGGGGCTAAAACTTCACAGGAAATCGAGTTTTTCAAAATGTAATTACACTGAGAAGTTTTAGAACAACTCTTACATTGCAATTAGCACATAATCCCCCTTTCGGCACTGCAGCAGGAGTCAAACACAAATGCACGTTCAAAGAAAGAAATTCGTATTAAACATGTCTCTCAAGCTTATCTCAGGCATACAGCAAATCGTAGAATCCCAGAATCATAGAAACCCTACAGTGGCCATTTGGCCCATTGAGCCTGCACTGACAACAATCTCATCCAATCCGTCTGACAGAAGAAGTTCCTCCGCATCTCTTTTCTTCGATGGGTGACCCCAAAACATTTGGGTGTTTCATTTCCACATGTTCCTCCTCCCTTCTTTTCATCTGATCCCACCAACACATCCTTTATTTCCTTCCTCATCATGTGTGTGGTAAGAATATTAGACAAAGTCATTGCTTTTGATTAGATTAGATTTATCATTGTCACATGTATTAATATACAGTGAAAAGTATCGTTTCTTGCGTGCTCTATAGATGAAGCATACCGCTCATAGAGAAGGAAAGGAGAGAATGTAGTGTTACAGTCATAGCTAGGGTGTAGGGAAAGATCAACTTAATGCGAGGTAGGTCCATTCAAAAGTCTGACGGCAGCAGGGAAGAAGCTGTTCTTGTGTCGGTTGGTACGTGACCTCAGACTTTTGTATCTTTATCCCGATGGGAGAAGATGTCTGGGATGCGTGCCGGCTGCTTTGCCGAGGCAGCGGGAAGCCTGGTTTGCGTGATGGACTGGGCTACTTTCATGACTCTTTGTAGTGTCTAGAGTCGGGGCAGGAATCAGTCAAGATTTGATTGAATTCCAGAACAGCCTCAAGGGATTAAATGGCTTGCTTCTGTTAGAGTGACACACACACCCACACACACACACCACACACACACACACACACACACAACACCACACACACACACACACACACACACACACACACACACACACACACACACACACACCTTCTCCAAGCTTGATCTTTACTGTGCCAAGTTGTGCACTTAAGCTTAGCAATTCTGTTAATTTGCAGACTGACCTGTACCAGAGGGAGAGAGAGCAAGAAAGAATATGACAGGCGAATGTGGTCAAATTGTCTTTAAAAATCCAACTGCTGCGCTAATGGCCATGGGGGAAGAGCAACTGTCAGCCTGACCCCATTCTGCTTTAAAGATCCCTCTGGTCCCTCACTGTGTGGTTGAGTCTAATGCACTCTGAAGTATTCTAGCAAGCCATTCAGTTGTAAATGTAACTGGTACAAAGTATGAAGACATCTCGACATCAATTCCTCAGGCTAAATCCAGGATGGTGAATAAACACAACCTTGCCAGCATAGTTTCACATGCAAGGAATTGTTGTTTTCCTGTTGCAAGGTTACAGCATTTGCAGTAACAGTGATCACATATTTCAAAATATCCCTCCATTTCCCCATTGAAAGGTTACAGCACAGAAGGAGGCCATTCAGCCCATCTTGTCCACGTCAGCCCAAGGACTTCCAGGTGTCCTTTCGAGCATCATAGAATTTCTACGCTGCGAAAGGAGGCCATTACACCATCAGGTCTTTACCAATTCTTCAACAGAGCATCCCACCCAGGTCCTATCACTTAACCTCATGTATTTACCCACTAATCCTCCTAACCTACATATCCTGCACCACTAATGGGCGATTTAACATGGTCAACACAACTAATTTACAATCTTTGGATGTTAAGGAGCAATTTAGCCTGGCCAATCCACATAACCTGTATATCTTTGGACTGTGGGAGGAAACTGGTGTACCCGAAGGAAACCCACGCAGATACTGGGCAAACGTGCAAACTCTGCACAGACAGTGACAAAAAAAACGGAATTTATAGAATCCCTACAGTTCAAAAGGAGGTCATTCGGCCCATTGAGTTTACACCAACAAGAATCCCACATAGGTCCTATCCCCATAACCCCATGTATTTAGCCTCCTAATCCCCCTGACACTAAAGAGAAATTTAGCACCAGGATCCTGAGTTCGATTCCTGGCTTGGGTGACTGTCAGTGTGGAGTTTGCGTGTTCTCCCTGTGAGGTTTTCCTCTGGATGCTCTGGTTTCCTCCCACTGTCCAAAGACATGGTGATCAGGTGCATTGGCCACGCTAAATTCTCCCTCAGTGTACCCGAACAGAATGTGGCACTAGATGACTTTCAGCATGGCCAATCCAGTAACAGTAACTTCATTGCAGTGTTAATGTAAGCTTACTTGTGACTAATAAATAAATGTTTTCAATCCAAATGTGTGTGGGTTAGATTGATTGGCCATGATAAATTGTCCCTGAGGAATTAGCAGGGTAAATACATTGACTCTGGAGCAGAGCAGGAGCCATATCAAGGTGAGATACAACCAGAAAGAATGCTTTCTGTAGTCCTCTGTAAAAGTTGGTGAGAATCGTAGCTAACATGCCAAATTGTATGTGGGGTTACAGGGAAAGGGCCTGTAGCCAGTGCAGACTCATTGGGCCAAATGGCCTCCTTCTGTGTTGCAGGGATTCTACGGAGTGTGTGGTTTAAAGGGCAATTTTCAGGTGGTGGTGTTCCATTACATCTTTTGCCTTTTAGATGGGGGCTGTTGCTGGTTTGGAAGATGTTGTCAAAGGAGCCTTGGTGAGTTCCTGCAGTGCATCTTATAGATGGTCCACTCTGCTGTTACTGTACGCTGGTACTGGAGGGAGTGAATGCTCGAAGTGGTGGATAGAATGCAGATGTTTTGCTTTGCCCTGGAGTATTGTTGGTGTTGCATTGATCCAGGCAAATGGAAAGTGTTCCATCGCAGATTGGATCTTGTATGTCTTTCTTGTGGAGACCATGAATTGGACTCAATTTGAATTTGGTTCACTGGATGGAATAAAAATAAAAAAAATTACTAAACAGATGACCTGGTCATTTATCTGCCTGCAGTTTTTTTAGCTGCCTTATTTCCTACAATGGAACACTGACAACATTTTGCAAAAACTACAAAAGGTCCATCACACAAACCAGCATCCCATCCCTTGACTCTGTCTACACTTCCTGCTGCCTCGGTAAAGCAGCCAGCATAATTAAGGATGCCCGTGCACCCCAGACATTCTCTCTTCCACCTTCTGGTTTCCTCCCACTGTCCAAAGACATGGTGATCAGGTGCATTGGCCACGCTAAATTCTCCCTCAGTGTACCCGAACAGAATGTGGCACTAGACGACTTTCAGCATGGCCAATCCAGTAACAGTAACTTCATTGCAGTGTTAATGTAAGCTTACTTGTGACTAATAAATAAATGTTTTCAATCCAAATGTGTGTGGGTTAGATTGATTGGCCATGATAAATTGTCCCTGAGGAATTAGCAGGGTAAATACATTGTCAAACATATAAGATGATTAGAGGTTTAGATAGGGTGGACAGTGATAGCCTTTTTCCTAGGATGGAGAAAGCTAGCACGAGGGGACACAGCTTTAAATTAAGGGGTGATAGTTATAGGACGGATATCAGAGGTAGGTTCTTTACCCAAAGGGTGGTTCGGGAGTGGAATGCCCTGCCTGCAGCAGTTGTAGATGCGCCAAGTTTGGTGGCGTTTAAGAGGTTAGTTGATAAGTATATGGAAGAGAAGGGAATGGTTTAGTTTGGAGGGGCATTGCTTTTTATATTGGTCGGCGCAACATCGAAGGCCGAAGGGCCTGTTCTGTGCTGTAGTGTTCTATGTTCTATGTTCTTCCATCGGGAAAAAGATACAAAAGTCTGAGGTCACGTACCGACTGACTCAAGAACAGCTTCTTCCCTGTTGTCATCAGACTTTTGAAATGGGCCTACTTCGCATTAAGTTGACCTTTCTCTACATCCTAGCTATGTTTGTAACATTATATTTTACATTCTCTCCTTCTCTTCTCTTCTATGCACTCTATGAGCAGTGTGCTTTGTCTGTATAGCGCTCAAGAAACAATACTTTTCACTGTCTCTCAATATATTTGACAATAATAAATCAAATCAAAGATGAATTCAGAATAAAATGCAAATTATTTTGTTTTTCTTCCTCCTCCATCTGTGTAGTTTCCAAAGTCAAATAGCGTCTTCAGTACAGACATTAAGAATGGCCACAAAGACAAACTATTGAAGAACTGTTTTTACCACTATCCTAGAAGCAGCAGGTCCTGCAATTCATAACATCATAGGTTTGATTTTGGTTCGATTTCTCTTATTATTATCACGTATTAACATATAGTGAAATGTATTGTTTCAAGCGCGATCTATAGACAAAACATACCATTCATAGAGAAGGAAATGAGAGTATAGAACGTAGAGTTGCAGTCATAGCTAGGATATAGAGAAGGATATGCGAGATAAGTCTCTTGAAGAAGCTATTCTTGAGTCAGTTTGTATGTGACCTCAGACTTCTGTATCTTTTTCCCAATGGAAGAAGGTGGAAGAGAGAATGTCTGGGGTGCGTGGGGTCTTTGATTATGCTGGCTGCTTTTCCGAGGCAGCAGGAAGTGCAGACACAATCAATGGATGGGAGGCTGTTTATGCGATGGATTGGGCAACATTCATGTTCTTTTGTAGTTCCTTGCAGTCTTGGGCAGAGCAAGAGCCCATACCTAGCTGTGATACAACCGGAAAGAATGCTTTCTACAGTGCATCTTTAAAAGTTGGTGAGAATTATGGCTACATGCCAAATTTCCTTAGTCTTTTGAGAAAGTAGAGGTGTTGGTGGGATTTCGTAACTATAGTATCGGCATCGGACGGGGGTGCCAGCTAAGGTTATTGGTCATCTGGACACCTAAAAACTTGAAGCTCTCGACCCTTTCTACTTCATCCCTGTGGATGTACACAGAGGCATGTTCTCCTTTATGCTTCCTAAAGTCGATAACAATCTTTATCATTTTGTTGACATTACGGAGAGATTATTGTCACTGCACCAGTTTACCAGATTCTCTATCTCATCCCCGTGCTGTCTTATCATTGTTTAAAGTCTAACCCACCCTGCAAACTTGAAAATCAAGTTAGAGGGCAATTTGGCTGCAAAGTCATGGGTGATTAAGGAGTAAAGTAGAGGGCTGAGGACACAGCCTTGTGGGGCATCGGTGTTGAGGATGATCATGGAAGAGGTGTTGTTGCCGATCCTTACTAATTGTGGTCTGTGAGTTAGGAAGCTCAGGATCCATTCGTTGAAGTGGGTGCTGAGGTCAGGCCATAGACTTTGGAAATGAAGGCACATAAGGAGGCCATTCAGCCCATTTACTTCTCTGCCAGCAGCTGCAGGAAGGATTTGGAGAAAGCTATGCTGGCAAGAGACAATTTTGACCCCGGGCTTCACATTTTAAATCGTTTTGTTTTTTTTTAAAAAAAACTTTAAAAATTCAATTAAATTAACTGCGCAAAAACTGTAAGTTTAATTTTCATAAAAGCCTCACTGGCAGGGCGCAGGATTCATTCTGACTTTGAACAATGGGAGCTAATGATCTTCAATCTGCACACATACCTCCAAAAAAATCTCCGCTGTCTCTCATTTTCTCCGCATGAATGAGCCAATTTGCGTGCATGCGAAAGAGTGAGAGAGAGTGAGAGAGAGAGAGAGAGAGCCATCCAGGGAAGCTAATTAACTGGATTAACACCATCAGTTCCAATGACAAACCATCAGTAGGAAGCAAAGGGGAGACCAATCCTTCTTCAGCCTGAATCCTCCCATGTGTATCTCAAACCTGCCCTTCCAGTCACACGCCTCTGGCTCGTCTCCGAAGGCACGAACCCATCCTCGGCATCGATTTAACCTAATTTGCACAATAATGGTGGTGAGATTTAACAAAGAAGCACTCAAACCCGTTTCAAAGGGATTTCTTTGCATCCCACTTGATTCTGTGGGGTGTATTTGAATTTGTCATTGCTTTTCAAGAATTAAAGTTTTAAGTTTATGTATTAGCTTTACCAGTAGCCTTGAGAAGCCTACTCCAAAGATTTGCGGGTTAGGTTGAACATAGAACATAGAACCCTACAGTGCAGAAACAAGCCCTTCGGCCCATTGAGTCTGCACTGACCATAACCCCACCCAGGCGCTACCCCATATCCCTACACATCTACCCACTAATCCCTCTAATCAACACATCCCAGGACACAAAGGGGCAATTTTACCATGGCCAATCAACCTAACTCGCACATCTTTGGACTATGGGAGGAAACCGGAGTCCCCAGAGGAAACCCATGCAGAGATGAGGAGATTTTGCAAACTCTACACAGACAGTGGCCTGAGCCAGGAATCGAACCCAGGTTCCTAGACCTGTGACACGGCAGTGCTAACCACTGTGCTACCATGCTGCCCAAATCGATTGGACCATGTTAAATTGACCCTAGTGTCAGGGGGATTAGCAGGGTAAATAAGGATTACAATAATAGGTCCTGAGTGGAATTGTGATCAGTACAGACTTAATGGGCTGAATGGCCTCCTTCTGGACTGTAATGTTCTATGATATAATCTCATGTTGTTTTGAATGCTTACATTAACACTGCAATGAAGTTGCTGTGAAAATCCCCTAGTCTCCACACCCTGTTCAGACACACCAAGGAAAAGTTTAGTATGGCCAATGCACCTAACCAGTACATCTTTTTGACCGTGGGAGGAAACCGGAGCACCCGGAGAGAACCCACGCAGGCACGAGGAAAACACAGATGGTGATCTAAGCCAGGAATCGAACCCAGGTCCTTGGCGCTGTTAGGCAGCAGCGCTAACCACTGTGGCACAGTTCTTGCAAGTCATGACATGTCCATTTTTCTACAGCAGCTGGTTCCACTGACCTATCGCTTTCCCTGACATTCTACATTATGTTGCTCATGTCTGCTACATCATACCCTTTGTTGCCTATTGCTAATGCTCCTTATTTTCCTGACGGGATGCCCATGTGTAACAGTAGGCACAAGAGCGAGACAAAGAGGTCTGTATACATTACAAGGGATAATGACTAGTGGCGGAATGAATGACAGAATGAGATTTAAATCCTCCTCTGTTGTGCGACTGGCTCTAAACCAACTTGGGGATGGCGTCTGCATTTGCGATTCATGTCTACAGTTCACCCTTGACCCTTTCTTTCATTCTGCACACGTTCAGGGCCATTTTTATGCAGTTGTGACATGAGTAAATGGTTGCCAATGCCCTGACATATGCAAATTGACACACTGTCACAATTCCACTGCTTTAATAGTCATTTCTACTGTAACAGTTCAATCTGATACAACAGGGTGGCATGGCGGCACAGTGGTTAGCACTGCTGCCCCACAGCACCAGGGACCTGGGTTTGATGGCTTGGGTCTGTGGTGAGTCTGCACATTTTCTCTGTAACTGTGTGGGTTTCCTCCTGGTGCTGGATGGGGTGCATTGACTGTATATAAATTCTCCCTCAGCGTACTTGAACAGGTGCTGGAGTATAGTGCATAGGGTATTTTCACAGTGACTTCATTGCAGTGTTACTGCAAGCCCATCTTGTGATACTGATAAATAAACTTTAACTCAATCACTCAGTTAAAAAAAAGTCATTTATGGGACAAGGGAGTCATTTATTGCCTATCCCTAGGCGCCCGAGGGCAATTGAGAATCATCCACATTGCTGTGGCTCAGGGTCACATTTAGACCAAAGGATAGCAGATTTCCTTCCCTAAAGGATATTAGTGAACTAGATGAATTTTTTCAACAATCGACAATGGTTTCATGGCTATCAGTAGATTCTTAATTCTAGGTATTTTTTATTGAATTTGAATTCCACCATCTGCCATGGTGGGATTCGAACCCGGATCCCCAAAACATTAGCTGAACTTCTGGATTAATAGTCCAGCTGGAATACCACTCGGCCTTGGCCTCAGTCCAACTGTGTTGGATATACCTGGATATTGCCACGAAGCTGTGCTCCAGAATTCCACCTCGAGAGCTCTCAGCCTCTCCCTATTCTCCTTCAAGTCTACCTCTTGGACTAACTTTTATATAAACTCAAGAGGAAGACAGGAATATTGTCCCTTAAGGATTAGCAGGATAGATTGGTGGAGTTAAGGGGATTGAGCCTGGGTTGGATTATTGTCGGGGCAAGCACAATGGATCGAATGGCTTCCTTCAGCACTGTAGGGATTCTATGATTCCATGGGCACTAAATGTCTGTCTTGCCAATGTTGCCCTCACCCCAGGAACACATGTCAACAAAGATTAACAGATGCACTATAAGAAGTATCCTTTCTGGTTGTTTCACAGCTTGGTATGGCTCTTGCTCTGCCCAAGACTGCAAAGAACTACAAAAGGCTGTGAATGTAGCTCAATCCATCATGCAAACTAACCTACCACCCATTAAATCTGTCTACATTCCCCGCTGTCTTGGCAAAGATGCCAGCACAATTGAAGACCTCATGCAACCCGGACATTCTCTCTTCCACTTTCTTCTGTTAGGAAAAAGATACAAAAGTCTGAGTTCACATACCAACGGACTCAAGAACAGTTTCTTCCCTGCTGCTGTCAGACTTTTGAATGGACCTACCTTGCATTAAGTTGATCTTTCTCCATATTACGGCTATGGGTCAGTAAGAATTCTCACAGCACCAGACTAAGGTCCAACAGATTTATTTGGTAGCATGAGCTTTGGAATGTTGCCCCTTCATCACTCACTTAATGAAGGGGCTGTGCTCAGAAAGCTCGTGCTACCAAATAAGCCTGTTGGACTTTAACCTGGTGCTGTGAGACTAATTACTGTGCCCACTCCAGTCCAACTCCACATCCTAGCTATGACGTAACATTACATTCTGCACTCTTCTCCTTTCTTTCTCTATGATCAGTACGCTTTGTCTGTATAGTATGCAAGAAACAATACTTTTCGCTGTATACTAATACATGCGGCAATAATAAATCAAATCAAATCAAAATCAAGGATAATTATTTGGGAAGTAGGTCTATCTGTTGAGCCCAATCTGTGTCTCCTTTAGACTGGGGAAGGGATGAGTTGTATTTAATGCTTCTACCCTTCGCATCTGGTGTGATGTATGGAACCACATAACGCAACAACTCCTTACATTTATACGATTCCAGCCAGTGTGCCGTTTGGCTTCTCATTCTCAGCTCACCGCATTGTTTAGGAGCAGTGTTCAAAAGGGGGTCAACTGTGTGAGTGTCTCTCTCTCTCTCTCCCTGTCAGTACAGAGCCTTTAATTTAGTAAAACATCCCTGAGGGGCTTCACAGGAGCAATTATAGAACAGAATCTGACACTGAGCCGCATAAAGAGATGTAGAAAAAAAACACATTGTCAGTAAGAATGATGATTAAAAACCTTTAGTTAGCCCGAGTGCAACTGGAAAGTGCAAGGAATATCTAAAAAAAATGCAGTATGAATGTTGTCTTTTCAGCCTGGTTTCTATTCCTGAAATCTACACCAAAGCATCCTGATTTATAATAATGACTCAAAGGAGGCAGGGATCAGGAAGCATTGGAAAGGGGCAGGGAGAGATGGAGAAGTTTAAAGCATGAATTCCAGATCTTAGGGTTGTTAAGACTCAGGCGAAAGACTCCAAGGTGTGTGAAGTTAGCCTAGACCCTAAGTTTCACATCTGAATTAGAGTGATTCACACACAAAAACAGAAAAACGCTGGAAAATCTCAGCGGGTCTGACAGCATCTGCGGGGAGAGAATAGAGCCAACGTTTTGAGTCTGGATGACCCATCGTCAGAGAAGAGAGCAGAGGGAATCAGCAGAGGTTTATACTATGTCGTTATGGTAGGGGGGAGAGTGGGTGGGAGGGAGGGGGTGAGTGGAATGGGATATATGGCCAGGTTAACGCTCAAGTATGAACTTCCTGGTGAGTCCTAATTGATGGTTATATCAGGGTGCCTATGCTCCTTATTTAAAGCAGGTGTGTCAGACTCCCAACCTGCATTTAGCAAGGGGCAATTGCAGAGCTGGCTGTGTACAGATGTATGGCATAAATAAAGTAACCTAGTGATGGGAAGTTATTACAATGGGTTTCCTCCGTGTGCTCCAGTTTTCTCCCGCAGTCGCAAAGATGGGGCGGCACGGCAGCACAGTGGTTAGCACTGCTGCTTCACAGCTCCGGGATCCTGGGTTCGATTCCTGGCTCGGGTCACTGTCTGTGTGGAGTTTGCACATTCTCCTCGTGTCTGCGTGGGTTTGCTCCAGTTTCCTCCTGCAGTCCAAAGATGTGCGGGTTTGGTTGATTGGCCACGCTAAGAAATTGCCCCTTAGTGTCCAGAGATGTGTAGGTTAGAGGGATTAGTGGGTATAATATGTAGGGGTAAGGAGAGTAGGGCCTGGTGGGATTGTGTTCAGTGCAGACTCGATGGGCCGAAGGGCCTTTTCCTGCATTGTAGAGTTCTATAATTCTATAAGACGTGCCGGTTAGGGTGCATTGGCTGTGCTAAATTCTCCCTCAGTGTACTCGAACAGGCGCCGGAGTGTGGCGACTCGGGGATTTTCACAGTAACTTCATTGCAGTGTTAATGTAAGCCTACTTGTGACACTAATAAACAAACATATCAGATGAAATAATAAAAAGCTGCTATTTGTTCTTTTTTGGTGTAAGTGTAGGATTCTGATGTGAGTTAATAAATCAGGAATATATACAGTTTCTGAATTGTTTGAGGGAATCGTCAGTTCCTCATCAGCACCACTAATCATATCGCTTGAAGCATGGAGGGATATATAATTGGTGTAATTTACATATGCAAACGAAACTGTAATTAGAATAATCTATTCATAACATCCCTCCTTGTTTGAAAGGACCGTAGACAATCAATATAACTGATTATAATTTACACATGCAAACCAGGTCCCATCTATTTAATAAATCAATTAAATTCCCTGATTTTGAGCGTTTTTTTTGCTGCGGATATGTGACTCGGGCTCTCCATCAAACAATCAGAAAAATCCCTCCTGTAATTCTATTAATTCCTATTTCACTGCTTGGCGTAATTCAGGTTATTACTCTTACCGTGCTGATGTGCCATTAGATCAATGTTTTTTGAGTTATTTGAAGTTTGTTTTGCAATTTTCAGTGTTAATATATGCAAATGTAATCTAATTGCTCAACATTAATTATTTAATCACTTCCCTCATTAGTTTTAATATGTATGCTTTGCAGATGACTTTGGTGGAGGCTTCATTTGGGATTTTTTTTTTGGAAACCCATTTTCTCCATTCTCAGGATGTGAAGTTGCAAGTATTTTTTGTCCATGACTGCTGTCCCTGTCAGAACGTTAGATAGACCTTCTTCTTCAATCATTGCAGACCATCTGGTGAAGGAAATTTAGTATGTCAGCTGCGACTCTCACCAACTTTTACAGATGGACTATAAAAAGCATTCGTTCTGGTTCTATCACAGCTTGGTATGGCTCCTGCTCTGCCCAAGACCGTAAGATTTCTCACAACATTAGGTTAAAGTCCAACTGATTTATTTGATAGTTTGCCCCTTCGTCAGGTGAATGGAGAGTTCTGGCCTCAGACAAAGCATATAACAGCGCACACAGTTTACAGATTACTGATTAGAATGCACGTTTTTACAACTAGTTTAACCTGGTGTTGTGAGACTTCTTGCTGCATTTACCCCACTCCATCACTGGCATCTCCACATCATAACTGCCCAACACCGCCAGAAACTACAAAGGGTCATGAATGTAGCTTAGTCCATCACACAAACCAATCTTCCATCCATTGTCTATTACTCGCTGCCCCACAAAAGCAACCAACATAATCAAGGACCCCATGCACCCCAGACATTCTCTCTACTTTCTTCCAATGGGAAGAAGATACAAAAGCTTGAGGTCATGCGCCAATCGACTCAAGAACAGCTTCTTCCCTGCTGTAATCAGACTTTTGAAAAGACCTACGTCGCACTAAGTTGATCTTTCTCAACACCCTAGCTACGATTGTAACATTACATTCTGCACCCTCTGCTTTCCTTCTCTATGAACGGAATGCTTTATTTGTATAGTGTGCAAGGAACAATACTTTTCACTGTAAACTAATACATGTGACAATAATAAATCAAATCAAAGATATTCCCGCAAGGTTGTTTTTGGGGGAATCCCAGGATTTTTACACATTTGGCCCTTGTGCCCATGAACAACCAATGGTTAATGTAGATAAATGTAGGGAAAGGACGAGGCCGCTTCAGCTTGTTCTGCTGTTCAATGAAATCATGGCTGATCTGCATTCTAACTCCATACATCCATCTTTGACCTCTATCTCTTAATACCTTTGGTTGATTAACAGTTGATTTAACGTAAATGGCCCATTTTGAAAGATAATCCCAAACCTCTTCTACCCCATGGACCTCTTGCACCCTATGGACACCCCTTCTACCCCAGTGCAATTGAGGCTGTTCAATGGGCAATTATTGCCCCCTTCAGTTTTTCATCCTATCAGTCTGATATAAAGATCAATATAGACAATGAGATCAGTGGAATAAATGGCTAGAATTGTTTGTTAAATTTCTTTGTAGCAATGTCAGCACAAGGCTGCCTTGGCAAACTTCACCCAGGGCGGAGCTTGAGACCTGGGACACCTGACCCATTCTCTTAAAGGGGCATGCCCCAACATGCATAACACATCCCACTGCTTTTGATTTGATTTGATTTCTTATTGTCACATGTATTGATATACAGTAAGTAGTCTCATAACACCAGGTTAAAGTCCAAAAGGTTTATTTGGTAGCACAAGCCTTTGGAGCATTGCCCCTTCATCAAATAAGTGAAGAGATCAATTATAAACAATGCATATGTAGACCACAAACTCATTAACAAGATACTTGTACACTTCTCTCTGAGATTTTTTTAGTGTTCCGTTTTAAGGTGTGCAACAACCAGTTTGGATCAGATTTTCTATTTCCCAGTTTTCACAGTTTTCTCATTTGAGCTCAGGAATTCTAAGCCCTGAACTAATTTAATGAAATGATACAGCAATACTAAATTTATCCAATTTCAAATATCTTGAGTTCTTTAACCTTGGAGTGAATTCTCCCCAAACAACATCATTTGGCTTTGAAAAACAATTGACAAAATCTAATAATCGTTACCATACCGGGCATCATGTGGCACTGATGCTGGTTGCTTTGGAGTAGGGTGGAGCAATAATGGCATGGTGGCACAATGGTTAGCACTGCTGCCTCACAATGCTAGGGGCCGCATTGGATCACTGTCTGTGCAGAGTCTTCACATTCTCCTCGTGTCTGCTTGGGTTTCTTCCAGGTGTTTTGGCTCCCTCTCACAGTCTGAAAGATGTTCTGGTTAGGTGCATTGGCCATACTAAATTCTCTCTCAATGTATCCGAACAGGCACTGGAGTGTGGCGACTAGGGGAGTTTAACTTCTTTGCAGTGTTAGTGTATGCCTACTTGTGGCACTAATATATAAATTAGAAGAAAACGGTTGTTCTAGCAGGCTTCTACTGAGACACACTTCAGTGGGACTTCAAACATTTTTTCTGATGTGTGCTGAAGTCTCAAAACAGCTAGTTCATGTTGGTTGAAGTTGCTTCTGATATTCTGTTTTCCTTTTTGATCTTCCCTTACTTGAACTAACCTCCTCAGGAGTCAACTTAATTACCTTCACTTCGTGAGTCTACATTTAGAATGAAATTGTAAAGTTCACACCCTGCCTCCTCCTTTGAGCCTCCAACATGTTACTCAAACCCCTAACATTCCACTTTCCACTGTTACCAACTTGCCTCAGGAACAATAATTTCACTGTATCCCAACACATGTGAAAGGGAGGAATGTCTCTTTAAGGCAAGAACTTCTCGATGACTCCAAAAAGTGCTTGCCCTCGGTCTCGGGTCACTGTGTGGAGTTCGCATATTCTCCCCATGTCTGCATGGGTTTCCTCCAAATGCTCCGGTTGCCTCCCACACTCCAAAGATGTGCGGGTCCGGTGGATTGGCCATGCTAAATTGCCCCTTCGTGTCGGGGGATCGATATGTAGGTTTGGGGTGTTAGTGGGGTAAGTACTTGGGGTTGCGGGGAACAGGTCTGGGTAGAACTGCCCCTTAGTATCAAGGGGAGTATGTGGAATAGAGCCTGGGTGGAATTGTTAGAGGTGCAGATGGGCCGAATGGCCTTCTTCTGCACTGTAGGGATTCGATGATTTGATGTGACAATAATAAATCAAATCAAGAGCTGCCTTGCTGGATTTTCCAGTCACTCAAACATTCGGAATGAAAAAGTTGAGGGGTGGATCCCACTGCATTATATTGTGGGGCTGGCTGTGAATAAATCCTCCAGTCAGCAACCTCGCATCCTGAGAGATCTTTTTAAATGGTGCCCCAATTTAATAAAATAAAGAACTTCCCTCCAGGAACAGGGGACCCAAACCCTTCCCCACCCCAGGAACCTCCCCCCACTTCCTCACCACAGACCTCTGCACTGGAAACTCTGTGGTTGCTAAAAGTGGTGGATAAATGCACTTTTCTATCGAGATCCTCTGTAATAAATAAAAAAAAACCCTTTCCAAACAGATTACGGCCGCTTGACTAACTTTAGATATTTGTGATGTAAACAGCTATGAAGGAGTGGAATATATAGTCAGACTGCTGTTAAAAACTCTGTTGTGTGAATGTTAGTTTAATATTTGCTTTCAATTAAATATTTATTGCCCCTTTTCCCTCCATCTCCAGCCTCCCGTCCTGCCCAAGGCATCTGTCTGTCTGCTGTGGGATGGTTAAGCTTTTTATAATAAGCCTGTAGTTGCTGCCTCCACAAGTTAAAAACCAGAATGCAACGGTTGCAGCACAGAAAAAGGCCATTTGGCCCATCAAAACTGTAGCAGTTCAGCTAGTCCCAAAGTATCCCATATCGCAGAGGTGGATCCCCTCTTGAGAAGCCATGTTTCTCAACAAATAATAAATGTGTAGAGTATAGGGCTAATGGTAGGACTCTTAATAGTGTTGAAGAACAGTGGGATCTTGGTGTATATGTGCATAGATCCCTGAAAGTTGGCGATCAAGTCGATAAGGTTGTTAAGAAGGCATACGGAGTCTTAGCTTTTATTGGTAGGGGGATTGAATTTCGGAGCCGCAACGTCATGTTGCAACTGTACAAAACTCTAGTGCGGCCGCACTTGGAGTATTGTGTGCAGTTCTGGTCCCCACATTATAAGAAAGATGTGGAGGCATTGGAGAGGGTACAGAGGAGGTTACCAGGATGTTGCCTGGTATGGAGGGCAGGTCTTATGAAGAGAGGCTGAGGGATTTGAGGTTGTTTTCGTTGGAAAGAAGGCGGCTAAGAGGAGACCTTATTGAAACATATAAGATGATTAGAGGTTTAGATAGGGTGGACAGTGATAGCCTTTTTCCTAGGATGGAGAAAGCTAGCACGAGGGGACATAGCTTTAAATTAAGGGGTGGTAGTTATAGGACGGATGTCAGAGGTAGGTTCTTTACCCAGAGGGTGGTAAGGGTATGGAATGCCCTGCCTGCTGCAGTTGTAGATGCGCCAAGTTTGGTGGCGTTTAAGAGGTTAGTAGATAAGTTTATGGACGAAAAGGGAATGGTTTAGGTTAGAGGGTCATTGCTTTTTCCTAATTGGTCGGTGCAACATCGAAGGCCGAAGTGCTTGTTCTGTGCTGTAATGTTCTATGTTCTATGCCGAATCCCCCAAAGAAGAATACCTTGTTTCATAGTCTGTTGAAAGTGTTTGGGAGGGTATGAACTGTTCTTCATTCACAGTGAGAGGTTCATTAACAGAAAGACCTGACACTCGCTTTAGGTGAGCAATTAGCAAGTTATTTATTTAAACAACTGGGAACTTTAATTAAACAAGTAACATATTCGTTGAAGAAAGATGCTACTAGAATGCTGTTCAAATAAATACAAGGCTCATTCATTATCAAAAGAAAACAGTTATTAGTCACTCATAAAAAAAAATCTATACAGCCAGCAGCTTTAGAAAACCTTTGGAGTTTTTTTGTAGATTTTGCAGTCTATAAGCTCATTTTCTGATTTTTGGTATGCGTCATTAGATAGATCGAGAGTTCTCCTATTTTTAGCTGGTAGAGAACTGCTCTTGCCCTCTCTAGGTGTTGAGAGGTGTCAGCCCATCAATTGAATTGCAGGCAGGCAGTTGAGGTCCTCTTTATAACTGTGATGGCCTATCAATTTTCCTACATCAGGATTGGTCTGATGTTGTCAACAATAGCAAATTTAAATTTGATAGGTTGCTGATGGCTGACTGTCTTCTTTAAACTGTAGGCTATCAAAATTGAAAAGCCTGCAAAGCCTGTTACCAAGGCAACCTTGATGTTGGCCCTGGTTACAAATGTTGCAGTCTGTGTATTCTGTAGGCATCTGCATCTGGCCCCTCAAGCCTGCTCTGCTATTCAGTAAGATCATGGATGATCTTTTTGTGACTCAGCTCCATTTACCCGCTTGCTCACCATAACACTTAATTCCTTTCCTGTTCAAAAATTTATCTATTCTTGCCTTAAAAACATTCAATGAGGTAGCCTCAACTGCTTTACTGGGAATTCCACAGATTCACAACATTTTGTGTGAAGAAGTTCCTCCTCAATATAGTCCTAAATCTGCTTCCCCTTGTTTTGAAGCCATGCTCCTAGTTCTAGTTTCACTCTCCTGTGGAAACAACTTCACTGCTTCTATCTTATCTGTTCCTTTCATAATCTTATCTGTTCTATAAGATCTCTCCTTGTTCTTTTGAATTTCAATGAGCATAGTCCCAGTGTACTCAGTGTTTCCTCATTAGCCACCCCTCTCAACTCTGGAATCAACCTAGTGAATGTCCTCCACATCCCCTCCAGTGCCAGTGTATCTTTTCTCAAGTAAAGAGACTAAAACTGTGCACAATACTCCAGGTGTGGACCCACCAACACCTTATACAGTTGCAACATAACCTCATAGTTTTTAAACTCCTTCCCTCTAGCAATGAAAAGCTGGAAATGGAAAACTCCATCCCTCTTCTCTCAACTCTCTATTCTCAAAGGACAACAGTCTCATGCTCCGGTCTCCATTTATATACTTCAATGAAAAGACTTGTGCAGATCTTGGAATCGTCATGTTACATTCTGTCATATTCCAGGTATCAGATTCCTAAGGCTTACCAGATCCCCAATGATCCAAGATCTCAATGCTCCTCATTCTGCACATGCATAACTTCCTTTGCTTCACCATTGATAGCTGGAACTCTGGAATTCCCTCTCTACAACTCCACACATCTCTCCTTCCCCCTTCAAGGTGCACCTTATAACCGGCCAAGGTTTTAGTTATCTGACCTCATCAAATAATATATCCTTGTCAAATTTTTTTTGGGGACATTCTTGTGAAGGACTTGGGAATGCTTTATGATCCTAAAGTTGCTGTGTGAATAGAATTCTATGGGAATTCTCAGGATTCCCATAGAATCCTTACAGTGCAAGCTGAGGCCATCCAGCAAATTGAGTCTACACAACTCTCCAGAATTGCACTCCACCCAAACTCTTTTATTCCCCCCATAACTCTATGCATTTAGCATGGCCAATCTACCTAACCTGCACATCTTTGGACACTAAGGGGCAATTTAGCATGGCCAATCCACCTAACCTGCACATCTTTGGACACTAAGGGGCAATTTAGCATGGCCAATC
Organism: Sphyrna mokarran; assembly: GCA_024679065.1. Taxonomy (NCBI): domain Eukaryota; kingdom Metazoa; phylum Chordata; class Chondrichthyes; order Carcharhiniformes; family Carcharhinidae; genus Sphyrna; species Sphyrna mokarran. The sequence continues at coordinate 133,262,560 of JAGIQG010000003.1, read as the reverse complement.
TACCTAACCTGCACATCTTTGGACACTAAGGTGCAATTTAGCATGGCCAATCCATCTAACCTGCACATCTTTGGACACTAAGGGGCAATTTAGCATGGCCAATCTACCTAACCTGCACTAAGGGGCCAATTTTACCATTTTCATTCTAAGTGCTGAATCTGTAGTTCAGATTCGACTTAGAAACCTGCTCTCAGGCGCCCCCATACGTACTTAACCAGAAAAAAATTTCACAGATCTGAATCGTGCTGTGGGCAGGGCTTATAGCGACCGAAACGCTGCAGCACCAATCAGAGCTTTGAGCTGCGCACGTGTGGGGAGAAAAAAAATTGAAAACACCCCCGTGTCATATTACGTTATTCCCCGCCAGCAAAAAGCAAATAAAGTGGCCCAGGAGTGATGGCCTCCAGACATCACCCCATCCCCACGACATAACTGTCCCCCTTATCCACCCACCACCTGCGCTACCCAAACCGATTAGTGTCCAGAGCTGTGAGAGTGACCTCCCTTGATATCAAGCAGCATTTGACTAAGTGAGGCATCAAAGAGTCCGAGCAGAATTGCACTCAAGGGAACTCAAAGCAAACACTTTCCACTGGTTGGAATCAAAACCAGCCCATAAGAAAATCATTTTGCCTGTTAGTCAATATTTTGGTAGGAGTTCTCCGAATAATTTACTAGGCCTAACCAGTTTCATCAATGACCTTCTCTCCATCTTAAGTCGGAGCTAGCAACGATCGCAAAGTGTTTGGTTCCATTCACAGATGTTATGATTCGGCAATGATTTTTTTTTCCCCCTACTTCATTTTCAGACCTCCCAAAGCCTTGTAACCTTGTACAAAACTGTGTGAGATAATATGAAGCTACTGGTTTTGGTAAACTAAAATGGGATCTGACACTCTCGATCATGGACAATTAACACGTTTATACTTTAAAACTGATGACAACTTATAAAAACAATTAACAAACTGAATAAAACCCCCAGTAGAATGTTGTTCGAATATTACAAGACTCCATTCAGTTATAATGAAATAAATCCTTACAGAATATAGTCACTCTCAAATAGTACCAGGCACCCTACTGGAAGTATGAACCTTCTTCTGATGCTTCCACCTGGAAATTTCTGAGTTGGTATCCCTTTCTATTAGATGGTGATTTTTCTGAAGATATAGATATTAAACTGCAGGATTATGTCTGACAGTCTTGCCTGTACCTCCTTCCACCTTTACAGGTGGCAAGCATATTCTAATAGTTATTTTCCCCTTGTCCGGGTTTATATACCTGGAATTACCTCATAGTATTCCTGCAATCTGAGTGGGTTGAGGCTCTCAACAAACCTTACATTTGAATTCCATTGGTCCTGTGCCTCTGCGTGCTTGTTTTAAACTCATTGGTTCAATTCAAAAGCCTGTTTAGCTGTGCTGGAGTGCTGATTGCTGCTTTGGGTACAGATGTTGCAAAGTTAGCTTCTGCAGTTTAAAATGTGCAGAAAGACATGTGCTTTTTAAAGAGACAGTGCTAGATGCTTCCTTCTCTTGGTTTTAGCATTCTTTTTCAATATTTACATTTGCCAAACACTACATTTTTAACTTTATATATGCAACTTCATAACACTGGGGACACAGCTTTAAAATAAGGGACTTCCCATTTCAGGTAGAGATGAGGAGAAATGTTATTCTCTCAGAGGCTTGTGTGTGTTTTGAACCTTTTTGCCCAGACAGCAGTGGAGGCAAGACCACTGGCTTTTTAAAGGCAGACGTGGTTAGATTCTTGATTAACAAGTGAGTCAAAGGCGGATATGGAGTTGAAATCTCAAGCAGAACAGCAATGATCTTACTAAATGATAGGCTAGGTTCAAGGGGCTGAATGGTCTACTCCTGCTCCTGATTCATGTGTTCATAAGATTGCATTTGAAATGCCTGAAATACTGAAGCACCCCTTAGCCAGTTGCAGCAAGTCAGAATCAACATTCAATCTTGTGTTTATAGGTGGCAAGTAATTTATATCACACAATGACCATTCCCAGCAAGAGAGAATCTGATCATCGCTTCCTGATGTTCCATTGTAAGAAGTCTCACAGATTAAAGTCCAACAGGTTTATTTGGAATCACAAACTTTCAAAATGCTTCTTCTCCACTCACCCGATGAAGGGGCAATGCTCAGAAAGCTCATGCTACCAAATAAACCTGTCAGACTTTAACCTGGTGCTGTGAGACTTCTTACTGTGCCCATCCCAGTCTAACGCTGGCATCTCACATGATGTTCCATTGCTTTACAATTGCTGAATCACCATTACCAATATCCTGAGATGTTAGTGTTGACAAGAAACATAGTTGGATTAGCCACATAAATACTGAGGCTACAAGAGGCTAGGAATTCCACATAGAGTAACTCACCTACTGATTCCCCAGGTATATCCACAATCTACAAGGCATAAGTCAGGAGTGTCTTGGAATATTCTTTGCTCACGGTATTGGTGGCACAGTGGTTAGCACTGCTGCCTCGCAGTGTCAGGGACCCAGGTTTGATTCCTGCCTTGGCTCGCTGTCTGTGTAGAGTTTGCACATTTCCCCTGTGTCAGCATATGTTTCCTTCGGATGTTCAGGCTTCCTCTCACACTCGAGAAAATGTGCTGGTTAAGTGAATTGGCCATGCTAAATTCTCCCTCAGTTTACATGAACTGGTGCCAGAATTTGGCAATTTAGGGGAGTTTCACAGTAACTTCATTGCGGTGTTAATGTAAGCCTACTTGGGACTAATAAATAAACTTTTTTAACTTTTACTTTGTCTGGAGGAGTGCAGCTCCAACATCCTGGACAAGACAGCTCTTTGATCTGTAGACCAACCACCGTGGTAAAGATTCACTCCTCCCATCAGCAACGCTCAGCGCAATGTATTAGATACACTACAGCAACTCACCAAAGACCCTTTGACATCACTTTCCAAAATTCCTTCTATTCAGAAGGACAAGGGCAGCCAATCCTGTGAACACCACCTAAAGATTACCTGCAAGCCACACAACATACTGTCTTGGAAATATATCTTCACTGTTGCTGAGTTACAACCCTAGAACTCCCTCCTACACCACATGGACGGTAGTGGTTCAAGTGATGGCTCACCAGCAACTGCTTAGAGGCAATTAGTGATGGGCAATAAATGTGTGCCATGATGCAGAGATGTTGGCATTGGACTGGTGTGGGCACAGAAAGAAGTCTCACAGCCCCAGGTTAAAGTCCAACAGATTTATTTGGATTCACGATCTTTCGGAGTACTGCCCTGTCCATTCACCTGAGGAAAGAGGGCGTTCTGAAAGCTCGTGATTCCAAATAAACTGGTTGATCTTTAGCCTGGTGTTGCGAGACTTTTTAATGTGCATTAGTATCTCCATTAACTAAGATTTGTAACTATCCACCAGCCCTTTACGGTATCTGATTGATCTCAGACTGACCAAACATTAACTTCTCCTTCTGAACCAGTGCCAACTTGAGTGGATTATGTTTGTATAGATATTGCTTAATTAGAACAGCATTTCCTACATTTACATCATACACAATTACTTAGGTATTTTCCAATTGGTTCCCATATATAACTTATAAGATTGTAACAACTCTTCCAGGTCATTTTGATTTTCTTCCGGAAGGTAACTCAGAAATTTATCCAAAGTTCTGATTATTTCCTCATTGTCCAATCTAATTTGGGGAATGACAAATTCAAAATCATCTGGATTTGTTTCTTCACACTGAGTTGTAACAACTAACACATTTTTTTCTGCTTCCTTTCCCAATTGAGATACCAGTTGAGCACATTAACATGACACATTTTGTGAGTTTTCCTTCCATCTTATCAAATAATACACTTCATTTGATTTTCTTTTGATTTGAAAGGGCCCACTAAAACTTGATTGAGCTACCAACTGGAAGCAAGACTAATACTTTTTCCCCATTAACAAAACTATGAATTTTTTAAATCTCTTATCTGTTTCATTTTTCATCGCATGTAGTGCCATCTCACCAGCCGTATTTAACCTCTTCCTAAAGTTTGACACATAGTCCAACACTGACTCACCAATCTTTCTTTGTTCAATTTTATTGGTCCTCTTACCTGATAATCAAAAATCCATTCCAATGAATTGAATTAATTCATTAGATGCATCCCTAATTACAAAAAGTACAAATGGAATTCCTTTATCCCAATCCTCTAATAATCCTGACTGTAGACCTCAACATGGTCATTAATGTTTGATGCTGATGTGCTAATGCACTCTGCAATTCTGGACAGTTACGTGTGGATTTAAAATGCTTTACTCCTAAGCTATCCATAACTTCCCTGAATAATTTTGGCATTAAATTGGTTTCCTGATCTAATTGGATTGCTGTGGCTAGCTTGTATCCGGTAAAATATATTCAGTAACTCCTTAGTAGATTAGGCGACATTCTTTCTATTTTGCATAAATGTGAGATATGGACGCTTTGGTCCAAATGTAAATCAAATTAGATATCTCTTATCAAAAGAAACTTTATTAACAGCACAGTTTAAATGTAACTCTAGCAAAATGAAGCAACTTAAACTTTAAAATTGAATAAGAGTTAAACAAATGAAATGAAACAGCTCTAATTTATCATTATTTCAGTTCCAAATAAGCAACAATCCTCTTAGACTCAAATGTCACTGTAAATGCAGTTAGTAAACCCAGGCATACTTGCTGCAAATTGTGTTAACAGTCTTGATGCTTTCAGAAACATTGTCATTTTTTGAATAGCTTGCAGACTCCTGCTATATAACAACCCCAGCCAGAAACTGAACAGAAAGCTGTTTCTTTCTCTGCTGCACATATAGCTTTTCTAAAATAAAATTGTGGGACACAGGCATCGTTGGCTATCCAGCATTTATTACCCATCTCTAGTTCCCCAATGGTAGTTGAAAGTCAACCACATTGCTGTGATTCTGGAGTCGCATGTAGGCCAGACCAGGTAAGGATGTCAAATGTCCTTCCTTAAAGGAAGGGGCTTTCCGACAATCGACAATTTCATGGTCATCAGTAGATTTTTAATTCAATTTTTTATTGAATTTAGATTCCAGCAGCTGAGCTCCTCCCATTATCACATGACCCTGCATACCTAAATTCATCTTCCATTCCTTTAATCAAAAAATGAAAGATCTTTAAACAGAAATCCATTTGCTCTACAATAAACACCACATGGCTAAAATGAGTAATTATCCTGCTTTCCCAGCATTTTACTTCCAAATAATGAGTTGTATTCTCTCCAAACATACCGAGTGCCTGTAAAAAGAAGCTGAACTTTAAAACAGTCTCCTTAAACATAAAATATATCAATAGCACAGTACTATCACAAACAGCAGAGATGTTGGAATTTTTCACTGCTTCTGGCTAATATCTGTTAAACAAAACATTACAGGAAACCAGTGTTTCAGGCTGGAACACTCTCACATTTTTATATTTTGTTATTAGTGTCCAAGTATGCTTACATTAACACTGCAATGAAGTTGCTGTGAAAATCCTCCAGTTGCCACACTCCTGCGTCTGTTCGGGGACACTGAGGGAGAATTTAGCACGGCCGATGCACCCTAGCCAGCAAGTTATTCGGACAGTGGGAGGAAAGCGGAGCACCCGGAGAAAACCCATGCAGACACAAGGAGAATGTGCAGACTCCGCACAAGCCAGGAATTAAACCCAGGTCCTTGGCGCTGTGAGGCAGCAGCGTTAACCACCGTGCCATTGTGCCCCTCCATGTAACATCCGCGGTATTTGCTAATGAAACTTGAGATAAGAAACTTGAGAAAGTAAGTCCTTCACAAAGGACTTTTGAAATAATCAGTGTGTGAAGGAGTAAGGTCAGGTTAGTTTCGTTCTTCATCAGATAAGAAATAACGGGATAGTTAATCACACAGAAATTCAGTTTTAAAAGACGCCTACTGTCCAGATTGTCTGGCACTTTTACCGTTAACTTTGATATTATTACCGTATGCAACCATCCCACACTGACCACAGCCTACCTAATTACAGGCATTTTTAAATTATCTGCGCAATATCAAATTATCCAGCCCAATTTACTGTGATATAGATTTCAATTTATTCCCCATTCTGGGGACAGCCTTAAACAATCAATGTGTTTAATAAATAGCTGTTGATGGTTTGTGACCTCAAGCTTTGACTCCTATTGATGAAGTCATTTATCCAGTCCACTGTGTAAGCATCCAATTAAACAGCAAGGCAGAGCGTGGGTGTGCGGTGCTGCAGGGAGTTGGTTATTCTTTTGTTTTGAAGTCCCTGTGTTTGTTCAGCAACACAATCTCCTCACACCTTGCCCTCCCCACCTCCTCTTTCTCCCTCCATGTTATTTTATTTATGTTTTCTCTCCATCTCCGTGCATCTTCTTTTCCACAGTGGCCAGAATCTCTTACCATGCAAATTGAAACTTGCTGTAGTTCAGTTCATTGTGGCACAGTGGTTAGCGTCACTAGTAGGCTTACATTAACACTGCAATGAACTTCCTGTGAAAGCCCCCCCAGCTGCCACACTCTGCTGCCCCTCGGGGTAGTATGGTGGTTAGCACGGCTGCCTCACAGTGCCAGGGTTCCATTTTCAACTTGGGTCACCGTCTATGCGGGGTCTGCACATTCTCACCATGTCTGCATGGGTTTCCTCCAGGTACTCCAGTTTCCTCCCACAATCCGAAAGACATGCTGGTTAGGTGCATTGACCAGGCTAAATTCTTCCTTAGCGTACCCAAACAGGCTCCATGTTTGTGTGGCTTTCCTCCGGATGCTCTAGTTTCCTCCCACAGTCCAAAGGTGTACTGGTTAGATGCATTGGCCATGCTAAATTCTCCCCCAGGGCACCCAATCAGGTGCTGAATTCAGTGACCATTTATTAGTGTCACAAGTAGGCTTACGTTAACAATGCAATGAAGTTACTGTGAAAATCCCCTAGTCGCCACACTCCGCCGCCTGTCTGGGGACACTGAGGGAGAATTTAGCACGGCCAACGCACCTAACCAGCACGCCTTTCGGACTGTGGGAGGAAACTGGAGCAGCCGAAGGAAACCCACGCAGACGTAGGGAGAATGTGCACAGACCCAAGTCAGGAATGGAACCTGTGTCCCTGGCACTGTGAGACAGCAGTGCTAACCATCATGGCATCCCGAGGGGCGGCAGAGTGTGGCAGCTGGGGGTATTTTCACAGCAAGTTTATTTCAGTGTTAATATGAGCTTACTTGTGAAGCTAAGAAATAAGTAAAAAAAGTTACTAATGAGACTGGTCACTCTGATATTATCGACAATGGTGAACCTTGCGAGCACGGGGATGTTGTCTGCAATACTTGTTAGTGTTTTTCAGTTCCTTTGAGACTTCTGCTTTTGTTGTGCTGAGCTGATGCTGTCACTGTTACAGTTCCAAGTGAAAGAGCTTGCAAAGTGTTTGAAGCAACAAAATAGTCTCTTCAGCCCAGGGATCCATGCTAATATTTGTGCTCCACACAAGCTGCTTATAAAAGCTGGCAGTCGTATTCACTTAATTCAAGAAAGAAGTGAGATGCTATCCTTATTGTCCTGGCCAACATTCATCTCTTACCCAACATTACAACACAAGATATCCATTCATTATCACGTTGTTGTTTGAGACAGCTTGCTGTGTGACTGGCTTCCAAGTTTCTAACATTGTAAGGCAGCACAGTGATAGCACCGCTACCTCACAGCGCCAGGGACCCACGCCCAATTCCGACCTCGGACCGCTGTCTGCGCTGAGTTTGTACGTTCTCCATGTGTCAGCGTGGGTTTCCTCCGGGGTGCTCCAATTTCCTCTTACAGTACAAAGATATACGGGTTAGGTGGATTGGCCAAGCTAAATTGCCCCTTAGTGTCATGGGGATTAGCAGGGTAAACACATGGTGTTATGGGGTTAGGGCCTGGGTGAGAATGTTATCGGTATAGGCTCATTGGGCTGAATGGCCTCCTTCTGCACTGTAGGGATTCTAAGACTGTAACAGCCATTACACAACACATTGATTCTGTCTACACTTCCCACTGGCTCAGAAAAGCAGCCAGCATAATTAAGGACCCCACAAACCTCAGACATTCTCTCTTCTACCTTCTTCCATCAGGAAAAAGATACAAAAGTCTGAAGTCACACACCAACCGACTCAAGAACAGCTTCTTCCCTGCTGCTGCCATCAGACTTTTGAATTGACCTACTTCACATTAAGTTGATCTTTCTCTACACTCTAGCTATGACTGTAACACTACATTCTGCACCCTCTCCCTTCCTTCTCTATGAACGATATGCTTTGTCTGTCGAGCACGCAAGAAACAATACTTCTCACTGTATGTCAATACATGTGACAATAATAAATCAAATCAAACTTGATAAAAGTACATTGTTGCTGTGGGAGGTCCTGAGTTTGTGAAAGGCGACAATGGAAATCTCCCTTTCCAAATTGGTTAACCCCTTAGACAACATCATTTGTCTTTCTAGATGTCGGTTTAGAAGTGCAATTTTGTCTGTTCTCACTCCCATTGCTGCCAGGACTGAGTACTATTCCTAGCTGTTGACCTGGGAGTAATGAACGTGTCCCAGAAGAGTATGGAATCAGCAGATTGTGAGACCACTACTGTCATTTCGTACCTCGCCTTCCATATTAATGCCCTCTCTCAAACACCAGTAAATCCTACTGCATTAAGCAGCAGGGAGGACACCCGTTTTCTTTTATTCCTTCATGGAATGTGGGCATTTTAACCCAGTGACAGTGAAGGAACGACAAGGGCAGAACGGTGGCACAATGGCCATCACTGTTGCCTCACAGTGCTGGGGACCCAGGTTCGATTCCCAGCTTGGGTCATTGTCTGTGTGGAGTTTGCACATTCTCCCCGTGTTTGTCAAAGGCCTTATTGAAGTTCATGTAGACAACATCCATTGCCCTGCTCTCATCAATCATCTTCATCACTTCCTCGAAAAACTCCATCAAGTTAGTGAGCCATGACCACCCCTTCACAAGACCAAGGTGAATTGGAAGGTGCTCTCTAAGGGCACCTTGGCGAGTTGCTGCAGTGCATCTTGTAGATGGCAACACAGCTGCTACTGAGCGTCGGTAGTGGAGCGATTGAATGTTTGCAGATGGGGTGCAGATCAAACGGGCTGCTTTGACTTGGATAGTGTCAAGTTTCTTGAATGTTGTTGGAGCTACACCTATTTAGGCAAGTGGTAAGTATTCCATCACAGTCCTGACTTGTGCCTTGTCAATGTTGGACAGGTAAAAAAAAATTACTGCGGGCGCTGGAATCTGAAACAAAAACAGAAAAAGCTGGAAACTCTCAGCAGGTTTGACAACCTCTTGGAGAAAGAATAGACATGATGCGGAGATGGCTAGCAATGGACTGGGGTAAACACAGTAAGAAGTCTCACAACAGCAGGTTAAAGTCCAACAGGTTTATTTGGTAGCAAAAGCTAGTGGCTTTTGCTTCCAGATAAACCTGTTGGACTTTAACCTGCTGTTGTGAGACTTCTTACTGAGAGTGAATAGAGTCAAAGTTTCGAGTCTGGATGACCCTTTGTCAGAGATAAGAGTAAACAAAGACTTATACTATGAGGATTGGGGGAGCTGTAAAACGGCAAAGAGAAAGGAAATGAAGATGAAGAAGACTGCGCGAGGTCTGAAAGTATCCATTAAGTAATCAGCATGTGTGAACGGCAGAGCAGATGTGCAGATGGCCTCAAAGCTGGGAACCGGTGGGGGAGTGTGGGTGGGGACTGAACAAAAAGGAACGTGGGAATGGAGAAGTGGAAAAATGGAAGTGAGAAAGCAAAATGATAAAAATAGATGAATGAGATGGAAAGAAGAAAGAGAATGAAATAAAATAAATGGAAATTGGGTGAAGCTGGAGGGTCAGAAGTTGAGTTACTCACTGCAGGATTCTTAGCCAACAGTTGCTTTGGTAGCCACATTATTTATGTGAGTAGTCTCATTCAGTTTCTGATCAGTGATAATCCCCAGGATGTTGATAGTAGGGAACTCAGCAATGGCAACGCCGTTGAATGTCAAAGGGCAATAATTAAACTCTCTCTTGTTGGAGATGGTCATTGCCTGGCATTTGCGTGGCAAGGATATTACCTGCCATTTGTCAACCCAAGCTTGGATCATTGTCCAGATCTTGCTGCATTTGAACGTAGATTGCTTCAGTATCTGAGGAGTGGTGAATGGTACTGAACGTTGTACAATCATTGACAGACATCCCCACTTCTGACCTTATGATGGATGGAAGGTTATTGATGAAGCAGCTGAAGATGGTTGGATTTAGGACACTACTCTTGCAGACATGTTCTGGAGCTGAGATAATTGACCTCTAAACACCACAATTGTCTTCCTTTGTGCCAAGTATAACTGTTTTCGCTCCTAATTCCACTTGACTCCAGTTTTGTGAGGGCTCTTTGATGCCACACTCAGTCAAATAATGACTCGATGTCAAGGCTGTCATTCTCACTCTCATCCATCGAGAGTTCAGCTCTTTTTGTCCATGTTTGGACCAAAGCTGCAATTAGATCTGGAGCTGGCAGCCTTGGTGGAATGCAGTTGAGTGTGGTGACCATTATTACGCAGCTAATAGCAATGGTCCCATGAACCATGCTCTGCGATCCTACTGCTGTCAGACTATAAGGAATGTGTTTGAGGTATCTGAGGTACCAGATAGGGGGCAAAGAGCTCCATCTCGCAGATGGATTTGCACGGAAAAGGTGCTTCCAGATAGAACATAAGGCGAAGGGCAGGCTCGTGGCGAGGAGATTGGAAGAAAATTTTAAAAGACCAGGCTTTATGGGTAGATTCATCTATAGCAGGAAAGGTTATTTTAAAGATCTTCTTGGCTTTGTTAGCGCCAAATGCATGGGAATGCAACTCTATAGACATAAAAGCTGCTTTTTTGCAGGGGCATCAGCTTATGGGTATTATTTTAACACAATGACATTGAAATAGTCCCTGGAGCAGACCTTGGAGCAGAATCCTTCTTTTACCAGTCAACATTAATTGAGCAACTTTATGTAGTTGTAAATGTTCCATAAATCTTTATTTAACAGCTGGTCATTATGCAAAAGGGCGAAATAATAAAGGTTTCCTTTTAGACTTCAACTATCCAGTAATCTGTTCCTTTCATGGGTTCTTTGCAGTCTCATTATTTTAGTCCGATGCAGACTCTGTCACGATGTTAAACAGGAACATCTTTACACTCAAATTTAACTCTTATAGCTGCTCTCATTTCCACTTTGAAGGTAAGTCTGAATCATTGTCCAGGTCTTACTGCATTTGGATAGAACAAAGAACAAAGAACAACACAGCACGGGAAACAGGCCCTTCGGCCCAACGAGCCTGCGCCGCCATCCTAAATATAGGATGAAGACTGGGATCCTGAAGATAGGGACTGCTTCAGTAGCTGAGAAGTCACGAAGGTTACCGAAAATTGTGCAGTCATCAGCAAACATCCCCACTTTGATTCTGATTTGATTTATTATTGTCACCTGTATTGGGGTGCAGTGAAAAGTGTTGTTTCTTGCATGCTATATGAACAAAGCGTACCGCTCATAGAGTACATAGGGAAGAAGGAAAGGAGAAGGTGCAGCGTTATAGTTAGAGCTATGGTGTTGAGAGTCATAGACTCCTACAGTGCAGAAGGAGGCCATTCGACCTATTGAGTCTGCACTGACCACAACCCCTCCAGGCCCTATCCCCACAACCCCAATCCATTTCTCTACCTAGTACCCCTGACACTAAGGGGCAATTTTGCATGGCCAATCTACCTAAAGATCAGCTTAAGATAAGATAGGTTCATTCAAAGATCTGATGGCAACAGGGGAGAAGCTGTTTTGAGTCGGTTGGTACGTGACCTCAGATTTTTGTATCTTTTACTGGACGGAGAAGGTGGAAGGGAGAATGTCCGGGATGCATGGGGTCCTTGGTTATGCTGACTGCTTTTCTGAGAAGTGTCGACAGAGTCAGCGGATGAGAGGATGGCTTGTGTAATTTTGACCTTATGGTGGTGGGGAGGTCATTGATGAAGCAGCTGAAGGCGGTAAAGGCTAATGTTGTGCTGACTATTTTAATCCTAGTATGAGAGTTAGGATGCACTGCTCCACACTAATACTAGATGTGGATGTTGAGTTAATTGAAATGGTTAAATCAATTTATTTCTGGGCAGGCTACTTGGATAAAGAGTAAAGCTGCTGGGGAGTAATGTGGTGAGCATAGTTGAGTTACAGATTAGCCAGCATCTAATAAAAGGCAGGATTAAAGGGGCTGAATGGCCTTTTCCTTTGCGATATTAGCACAGATTCTCCAGCAAGGCAATCAGTGGATGTGAAAACTCCACCCACCTTTAGCTGGTCCATCCACCCCACCCTCGTATCCCCCTCACCAACCAACCACCCCCAGACCTTCACTATGATCCCTGTGGCACGTGGGGGTTAGAAAACTCTACCCACACCTCCTCCCGCTCCAAGTCAAAATAATTGTGAGTTTGGAGTTTTGCCGTGTACTTCTGGTCACCACACTATCAGAAGGACATGGAAGCTTTGGAGAGAGTGCAAAGAACGTTCACCAGGATGTTGCCTGGTCTCACGGGTGTTGGCTATGAGGAGAGGTTGAATAAACTAGGACTGTTTTCATTGGAAAGATGGACACTGAGGGGGGACCTGATAGAGGGCTACAAAATTATGAAAAGCATCAACAGGGTGGATAAATCAGAAGCTTTATCCCAGGGTAGAACAGCCAATTACAAAGGGGCACAAGTTCAAGGTGAGAGGGGGAAAGGTTAAGGAAATGTGTGGGGGAAGTTCTTCACTCAGAGAGGGATGGGTGCCTGTAACATGTTGCCAGAGGAGGTGGTGGAAGCGGGCACATAAACAACATTTAAGAATCATCTGAATGGGTACATGAATAGAGAGGGAATAGAGGGGCCGAGTAAGGGCAGAAGTTTTTTTTAGTTTAATTATGATTGGCACAGGCCTGGAGGGCTGAAGGGCCTGCTATGCTTTTCTTTGTTCTTTGCTCTTCGAACGCCACATCAAGGTTGGAGTTGCTCCCCCATCAGCCAGCACCATTAGAAATGAATCACAATGTAGACTTTCATCAGATATTGTTGGTGCAAAATGGCTGCCGTGTTTTCAAGAATAATTCACGCAATACGGCTGGAAAGGCCATTCAGCCCCTTCAACCTTTCAACATAGACATGTCTGCGAACCTCTGTATTGGGTCTGCAACTCATCTCTATGAACCTGCCTTTGACTCATTTTCTTTGTTTATATATTGGCTAGCATAGCCCATTGTTGTTTGTGGGATCTTACAGTGCACAGTCATAAATGACATTTACCATTATAACAGGTTCAAAGTGCCACATCAGATAGTTCTGGCAGAAACACTAAAGCCCTGACATAGAGCAACATTGTCTGCCTATCACTGTTCTGTTAAGGACATAAGAAATAGGAGCAGGAGTAGGCCATCCAGCCCCTCGAGCCTGCCCCGCCATTCGATAAGATCATGGCTGATCTGTAGTGGTTCAGTACCACTTTCCCTCTTTCTCCCCGTAACCCTTAATTCCCTTGTCAATTAAAAACCTATCCATTCTTGGCTTGAACATATTCAGCGAGGAAGCTTCCACCATCTCATCAGGCAGAAAATTCCAAAGATTCACCACCCTCTGCGTGAAGAAACTCCTCCGCAACTCTGATCTGCCCCCCCACCCCCCCCCACCCCCCACTCAATCTTGAGGCTGTGCCTTCTGGTCCTGCTGTCTTTGCTAAGCGGGAAGAGTCTTTCAACCTCTACCCTATCCATCCCCTTCATTATCTTATATGTCTCCATAAGATCCCCTCTCAGCCTTCTAAACTCCAAAGAGTACAAACCTAGCCTATTCAGTCTCTCCTCATAATCCAATGCCCTCATCTCCGGTATCAGCCTAGTGAACCTTCTCTGCACCCCCTCCAAGGCCAATATATCCTTCCTCGAATGCGGCAACCAAAACTGCACACAGTACTCCAGCTGCGGCCTCACCATCACCCTATACAGCTGCAAAAGTACCTCCCTACTTTTATATTCTATCCCCCTAGCTATAAAGGCCAACATCGCATTCGCCTTCTTAATCACCTGCTGCACCTGCATACCGTGTATTTGCGATTCGTGCACAAGGACCCCCAGGTCCCTCTGCACCGTCGCATGCTGCAGCTTTTCGCCATTTAAATAGTAATCCTTCCTACCATTATTCCTACCAAAGTGGATAACCTCACACTTGCTAACATTATACTCCATCTGCCAGGTCCTCGCCCACTCACTCAACCTATCCAGATCCCTCTGCAGGCTTTCCACACACTCAACACAATTTGCTTTTCCACTCATCTTCCACTCATGCTCTTCCTAGTGTGAATATCGTCTGTAATTAAGGACTGGGGCATTGAAAACTTTGTGGATTTTAAGATAATTTAATTCCTGTATTATTCCAAACGCGTAGATTTTCTCATATCATCACCTTCATATGGGCCTCACTGACCCCATCAGGGGGAAGAGCCTGAAATGCAGAGTGTGAACGAATAAATGTCTATTTAATGTGTCTGTGCCAGTTCTGAGAAGGCTGCACCCAAGGGAGTGTAATGCGTAATGCATCACGGTGAACTTAAAAATACATTAATGCTGCAAAATTATTTGTGTCATCGCTGCCACAATCTGAAGAGCGAAAATTGGCCGTTGTTATCAAACCAGTGGTCTCCCACAATTCCCAGGGCAGTCAATCATGTTCACTGCCATCTTTCCAAAGGCTTACACCAGAATTTCCTCACACTGTGCCCTTCACCACCACCTCGCTGCTTCTATTCCTCCTGTTATGTACAAATCGAAGTCTTATCTCATCTCCCAGGTGGATATGAAAGATCCCCAGGACTAATTTGAGGAGTAGAATCATGGAATCTCTGCAGTGCAGAAGGAGGCCATTCGGCCTATCGGGTCTGCACCAACCACAATCCCACCCAGGCCCTATCTCCACAGCCCTATGCATTTACCCGAGCTAGTCCCCCTGCCACTAAGGGGTAATTTAGCATGACTAATCCACCTAACCCGCACATCTTTGGACTGTGGGAGGAAACTGAAGCATCCAGAGGAAACCCTTGCAAAATGGAGAGAATGTGCAAACTCCACACACACAGCGACCCAAGCCGGGAATCGAACCCAGTTCCCTGGTGCTGTGAGTCACCAAGGCTAACCACTGTGCCAGCCAATAGGGGAGTTCTCACTGGTGTTCCGGCCAATATGTTTCTTTTAATTCATAAATGGGAAGCGGGTGTCACTGGCTAGGCCAAAATTTATTGCCTAGTTGTCCTTTAGAAGGTGGTGGTGAGCTGCCTTCTTGAGCTGCTGCAGGCCGTGAGGTGTAGGTACACACACAATGCTGTTAGGGAGGAAATTCCAGGATTTTAACCCAACGACAGGCATCGAATAGCAATATATTTCCAAGTGGGTGAATTGGAGAGGAACTTGCAACTGGTGGTGTTCCCAAGTATCTGCTGTGCTTGTCCTTCTAAATACTAATAGTCCTGGCTTTGGAAAGAGTGGCTTAAGAAGTTGTGGTCAGTTCTTGCAATGCATTTTGTAGACGGCACACACCCCTGTCACTGATCATCGGTGGGATAGAATGCTTTAGATGTACAGCCCAGTTAAATAGACTGCTTTATCCTGGGTGGTTTTGAGCTTCTTGAATATTATTGGAGCTGCACTCATCCAGACAGGTGGAGAGTATTCCATCACACTCCTGACTTGTGCCTTGTAGATGGTGGTCAGGCTTTGAGGGGGGGAAAAGGTTAGGAGATGAGTTACTCGCTTATATTCCTACCCTATTAGCTGTTAAGGTAGGCACGGTATTTATATGTCTGGTCTAGTTCAGTGTCTGGTCAATGGTGGCTCCAGGATGTTGGGGCTTTGGTGATGTTAATGCCATTGAATTTCAAAGGGCGATGGTTAGCTCTTCTCTTGTTGGGGATGGTCATTGCCTGGCACTTGTAGTGTGGATGTTACTTGCCAGCTCAAGCTTGGATATTATCCGGGTCTTATTGCATTTGGACGTGGACTGTTCAGTATCGGAGGAGTCGTGAATGGTGCTGAACATTGTGCAATCATCGGCGAATATCTCTATTTCTGAACTTATGACAGAGCAAAGGTTATTGGTGGAGCAGCAGAAGTTAACTGGGCCTAGGACACTGACCTGGAGAAACTCCTGCAGAGATGTCCTGGGACTGAGATGATTGATCTCCAACCACCATCTTCCTATGTACCAAGTATGATTTCAACCAGCCTAGAGTTTTCCCCATTGACTGCTGTCTTGCCCGGGGCTCCTTGTTGACACACTTAGTCAAATGCTGCCTTGATGTCAAAGGCAGTCACTCTCACCTCACCTCGGGAGTTCAGCTTTTTTGTCCATGTTTGAACCAAGGCTGTAATGAAGTCAGGAGCTGAGTGACCCTGGCGAAACCCAAACTGGGTTCTCTGAGCAGGTTATTGCTGAGCAGGTGCTGCTTGATAGCGCTGTCGATAATCCCTTCCGTCACTTTACTGAGAGCAGAAAGATGTGATGGTAATGGATGTGGGTTCAAGCCCCACGCAAGGACAACTGTGGCTAATATTTCAGTAGTAACACCGAAGGAGTGCAACACTGTCAGAGGTGCCATTCTTTGGGAGAGACATTGAAGCTGCCACCCCCTCTGCCCTCTGAGGTGGGTGTAAAAGATCCTACCACCGCTATTTCAAAAAAGAGTAGGGGAGCTTCGCCACTGTCCGGCCCAATAGTTATCACCCAATCAACATGCCACAAGAAGCAGATTTTCCCGTCAATTTCACAGTGTAGTTTGTGGAAGCTTGCTGTGCACAAAATTGACTGCTGCATTTCCTACATTACAACAGTGACTACCCTCGAAAGAGTGCTTCTTAGGCTGTAAACTGCTCTGGGATAGCCAGTAGTTGTGAAAGGCTCTATCTAAATATCTGTCTTTTATAGAACGTGCCTCCTTGGGTGAAGCTGGCCAAAAAAGTCACGATTGTGTTAAAGTGAATGGGATTTGATTTGATTTGATTTGATTTGATTTATCATTGTCACGTGTTCTGGATTACAATGAAAAGTATTGTTTCCTGCACATGCAGTACACAGAGAAGCAAAGGAAGGGGTACAGAATATTGTGTTACAGTCATAGCCAGGGTGTAGAGAAAGATCAGCTTAATGTAAGGTAGGACCATTCAAAAGTCTGACAGCAGCAGGGAAGAAGTTGTTCTTGAGTTGGTTCACACATGAGTCAAACTTCTGTATCTTTCTCCTGATGAAAAAAGGTGGAAGAGAGAATGTCCAGGGTGCATGGAGTCCTTAATTATGCTGACTGCTTATTCGAGTCAGCAGGAAGTGTAGACAGGGTCAATGGATGGGAGGCTGGTTTGCAGAGTGTTCTGAGTTTCATTCATGACCTTTTGTAGTTCTTCACAGTGTTGGGCAGAGCAGGAGCCATATCAAGCTGTGACACAACCAGAAAGAAACCTCTACGGTACATCTGTAAAAGTTAGTGAGAGTCGGGGTGGACATACCAAATTTCCTTAGCCTTCTGAGAAAGTAGAGGTGTTATTACTCGGTTACCTTCACTTGCTCTATGAGAGAAAGAAACAAATTGAAATCCAGTTCAATTACAGGAACGTTCCGACTTTTGCTGCTTTCCCGTTAGGCTAATTAGCCTTCCAGCAGCCGGATACACCCCTGTTTGTAAGACACTCAGACCAGTTAACAGGAATAACTGGCACCTCAACGCGCAGAGAATGCATAAGAAGCTTAAATTTGAGCATTTATTTCATAATGCGTCCTTACGGGGCATAAAGAAAGTGAGAAACTGTTTCCTGTGACAGGAAGGTTGGCAACTGGAGTACTCAGATAAACGTGATTGGAAGAAAATCCAGAGGGGAGATTATGAGAGTTTTGATTTATGCAGCAACTTGTTATGTACTGGAACACGCTTAGTGAGAGATTGATGGAAACAGGTTTAATAGATTTCAAAGAGGAAATTGATAAATACTTCAAACGGCAATGTTTTCAGACTTTTAAGAATATAAACTTAGAAACTAGAAGCAGGAGAGCCCTTCATAATGCCCACTATTCATTTTGATTGTGGTTGATCATCAAATTCAATATCCTGTGATTAGATTTGTAACGTGCAGAAGTCACAAGTTGTGTTACATCATATACCTTTCTATCATATCCCTTACACTGCTGTACATTAGACATGTAACCACATGTCTTAAAGGCGTACCATCTTTGTATACATGTGGAACCATCCTTGAAGAACGAATCCGTATTATTGTGTTACCGATCATGAGTGATCAATGCCTTGTGCAATGGTTAGCACAGAGGTGAAGGGAAGGAAAAGAAAGGCTGGATCTCGGCACGACAAATGTGAATGAAAACAAATTCATTATGAATTCAGGGAAAAAGAAACACCTGACAAAGGGATTGGCTGTCCTGAAAGATTGCGGCTTTTGCTACAAATAAACCTGTTGGAACTCTAAACTGGTGTTGTGGGATTTCTTTCTGTTCTACCCGAGTCCAACGCCAGTATCTCCACATCGAATTCACACAGACAGTGAGCCGAGGCTGGGATTGAACCTGGCTCCCTGGCGCTGCGTTGGCAGCAGTGCTAACCACTGTGCCAGTATGCCAGCCTAAGTGAAACTCCAGAGACCTGAGCACAGAAATCTTGGCTGGAATCTAATCTGCAGCACTGGTAGAGGTGCTGAGAAGTTGTGAAAATACCAGGGATATTATGATGGGTGATTTTAACTTCCTCAATACAGGCTGGGATTCCTTTAGTACCACCTTGGGGCAAAGTTTGTTCATTGTATCCAAGAGTGTTTCTTGAGGTAATATGTTGATAGTCCAACTCGAGAAGAGGCTATGTTAGACCTCATTCTGGAAAACGAGCCTGGGTAGGTGATTGATGTCTCAGTGGGAGATCAGTTTGTGAACAGTGATCACAATTCTATAAGTTCCAAGATAATTGTAGAAAGGATTGTACAGTGAAAATACTAAACTGGTGGGGGAGTGGGGGGAACTATCTGTGACAGTATTAGGCAGGAGCTCGGGAATGTAGACTGGAGGGGCAACTGTTTGAGGGTAAGTCCACAACCAAAAAGTGGGAGTCTTTTAACAATGAGTTGTTAACAATTCTGGACAAGTATGTCCCTGTAAACGTGAAGGATAAAGATGACAAGATTTGGGAACCCTGCATGACAAGAGAGATGAGTGAAAAAGGAGAAGGAAGAATGCATAAATTTCAGGAAATTGAAAATGGATAAGGCTCTTGAGAAACACAAAGACAGCAGAAAAGATCTTAAACAGGGAGGGCAAAAAGTGGCCATGAAATGCCCTTGGCAGTCAGGATGAAGGAGAATCCCAAGGCTTTTTATACGTATGTTAGGAGGAAGAGTGAAGTAAAAAAATTAAAGTTTACTTACTGGTCACAAGTAAGGCTTACATTAACACTGCAATGAAGTTGCTATGAAATTCCTCTAGTTACCACAGTCCACCACCACCTGTTTGGGTCAATTCATTTAACCAGTGCAACTTTCAGAATGTGGGAGGAAATTTGAGCACCCGGAGGAAACCAGACATGGAGAGAACATGCAAACTCCACACAGACAAGCTGGGAATTGAACCTGTGTCCCTGGCACTGTGAAGCAGCAGTGCTAACTGGTGTGTTACCTGTGCCCACCACCCCCTCCCTTCCGCAGCCATTCCTACCAAGGGTAGCTAAGGAAAGAGATGGTCCACTCAAGGATAGTGAAGTCCTTGGGTACTGCAGAAGAAAAGTATACAGTAAATGGTAGAATCTTTGAAATATTACTGTACAGAGGGCCTAATGTCCACTATTCCCTGAAGGTGCCAACTCAGATGGACAAGGTGGTCAAGAAGCCATATAGCATGCTGGCCTTCTTTGGTGAGGGCATTGAGTATAAGGATTGGAAAATTTGGAGTATTGTGTATAATTCTGGCTGCCACACTGCTGGAAAGATGTTGATGCATTGGAAAGGGTGCAGAAGAGCTTTATCAGGATGTTGCCTGGTTTGGACGATATGGACCATGAAGAAAGGTTGAAAGAACTTGGATTGTTTTCAGTGGAGTGTCTGAGGGTGAGGGGAGACCCGTTCGGGTACACTGAGGGAGAATTCAGCATGGCCAAGACACCTAACTAGCACGTCTTTCAGGCTCTGGAAGGAAACCGGAGCACGCAGAGGAAACCCATGCAGACACAGGGAGAATGTGCAAACTCTGCACAGGCAGTGACCCAAGCTGGGAACCCGCGTCCCTGGCTCAGTGAGGCAGCAGTGCTAACCACTGTGCTTCTCAGGATGTCTCCTGAGATTGTGAAAGGCGCTATACAAATGCACATCTTTCTCCTTGATGAAGGAATTCACAGAAGGCCTTGTGTATCGTGTAACAGCATTGGCCAGAACCTGTTAGGCTGAATGGTTTGTTTGTTGAATGATACTGTATTGCTGTAGAACGCGGAGCTGAATTGTGTAGATCCAGCATATTATTTACAACATGTTAGTTCCCCGCGGAGTGGCTTTTTATTAAGCGAGCATCACACTGCGAGGGTATTAATTTTGGATTGTCACATTCTTTATGCGGAATGCTAATACAGCTGACTGATTGTAAAGGCGGCGGCAATGGAGGCTGTGTTTATTCTGGGAGTCCAATTTCACTGAAAATTAACTATTATAGCTGAAACCCAGCAGCTCCCGAGGCTAAATCAGGAGAGAACAGTAAAAAATTCCACCTCGCTCACTGTATATCAGGCTGCTCAGAACTGTCACTGCATCAGCACAGTTACAAGGCTAATGGTACCGTGAGTGAGGCCTCTGCATCTGTCCGCGAGCTGCAGAGTGAGCTAGTTTCTATTAACTGGCTGAATGGTTCACTGAGTTTGAATGGCCATCGGCCTGTTTGGCAATAATTAAGAGAGTGCGATCTAGATGTGAAAATCGCCAGACTGCCCCAGTCCCAGAGTCACCGACACTGGGGGCACATCCTAAGGGTGAGCTAATCCATCGTGCATCAAGTGCCTAAGTCACACCCTCCAGCGATGTGCAGGTTAGGTCCATTGGCCATGGTAAGTCGCCCCTTGATGTCAGGGGGATTAACAGGGTGAATGCACGGGGACACAGACATTGGACCTGCGTGGGATTGTTTGTTGGTGCAGGCTAGTTGGGCTAAACGGCCCCTTTCTGCATTGTAGAGATTCTATGAATTATTGATTTGGTTTATTATTGTCACATATTAGTATACAGTGAAAAGTATTGTTTCTTGTGCTATGCAAACAAAGCATGTCGTTCATAGAGAAGGAATGGAGTGCAGAATGTAGTGTTACATTCATAGCAAGGATGTAACTTGATGCAAGGCAAGTCCATACAAAAGTCTGATGGCAGCAGGGAAGAACTGCTATTGAATCATAAGAACATAAGAAATAGGAGCTGGAGTAGGCCATCCAGCCGCTCGAGCCTGCCCCGCCATTCAATAAGATCATGGCTGATCTGTAGTGGTTCAGAACCACTTTCCCGCTTTCTCCCCATAACCCTTAATTCCCTTGTCAATCAAAAACCTATCCACTCTTGACTTGAACATATTGAGTGAGGAAGCCTCCACCACCTCATCAGGCAGAGAATTCCAAAGATTCACCACCCTTTGCGTGAAGAAACCCCTCCGCAACTCCGATCTGAATCGCACCCCCTCCCCCCCCAATTTTGTATCTTTTTCCCAATGGAACAAGGTGAAGAGAGAATGTACGGAGTGTGTGAAGCCCTTGATTATGTTGGCTGCTTTTCTGATGTAGCAGGAAGGGTAGACAGAGTCAATGGATGAGAGATTGATTTGAATGATGGACTGGGCTTCATTCATGAACCTTTGTAATTTCTTGTGGTCTTGGGTAGAGAAGGAGCCCATACCAAGCTGTGATACAACCAGAAAGAATGCTTTCTGTGGTGCGTTCATAGAAATTGGAGAGAGTCATAACTGACATGCCGAACTTCCTTCGTCTCCTGAGACAGTAAAGGCGTTGGTGGGGCTTACTTCGCTGTAGTGTCGGCATGGGGGGACCAGGACAGGTTGTTGGTGATCTGGACTCCTAAAAACTTGACCATTTCTACTTTGTCCCCATTGATGTAACAGGGGCGTGCTCGCCACTATGCATTCTGAAGTTGATGACTATCTTCTTCATTTTATTGACATTCAGGGAGAGATTATTGTTGCCGTACCAGTTCACCAGATTATATCAGAAGCAAGGTGGAACACAGTGAGCTGCTTCAATGAATATGCTGCCAAGTCATATTAGTACATCTCTCCCTCCATTTCTTAACCTTAAACAGGCAGGAGAGAGAGCTTGCACGACTTCGATCTCTCCCTAAATCTTTGATTTCCACCACCACGCACCTTGTTCTTAGATTTGTAAATATTTCCCCTCACAGGACCACAGATGTTAACAACAGGTAGGAGGGTCTGTGCTGGACCTCGTAAATGTAATGAAGTCTTTCTCCATTGAAGTCATGGAGACTCAATCTCTTGAATGCAAATTTCACTCAATACCAGCTGGGAGGGCATGGGTCAGGAGTCTCTGGGTCAGTACAGTGACACAGTGGTTAGTACTGTTATCTCACAGTACCAGGGGCCCTGGTTCGATTCCCAGCTTGGGTCACTATCTGGGTGGAGTCTGCACATTCTCTCCATGTCTGCATGAGTTTCCTCTGGATGCTCTGGTTTCCTCCCAAGATGTATAGATTGGTTGAATTAGCCATGGTAGATTAAGTTTAAGTTTAAAGTTTATTTATTAAAGTCACACATAGGCTTACATTATCACCGCAATGAAGTTACTGTGAAAATCCCCCTAATTGCCACACTCCAACATCTGTATGGGTAACTGAGGGAGAATTTAGCATGGTCAGTGCACTTAAGCAGCCCGCCTTTCGGACTGTGGGAGGAAACTGGAGTACCTGGAGGAAACTCACGCAAACACAAGGATAATCACAAACTCCACACAGTGACTGAAGTCAGGAATCTAACCCGGATCCCTGGAGTTGTGAGGCAGCAGTGCTGACCCCTGTGTTACTATGCCATGAGGGGAGCTCTGCTCAATACTCAACCTTCAACCAATGTCACAGAATATCTGACTATTATCACATTGCTGCACTTGGGATCTTGCTGTGCACAAATTGGCTGCCGCAATTCCTACATCATATTTCCAAAGTATTTCATTAGCTGCGAAGTGCTTTGTGAGGCTCTGAAAGGTTCCATACGAGTTTGTATTGTTTCTTAGAGTCAGTGAATCACATCAGTGCTGAAGGAGGCCATTTGGCCCATCGAGTCTGCACCAAACTACGACAGAGCATCATACTCAGGCCTTCCCCCTTCCTGTAACCCCACATATTTACCCTGCTAGTCCATCCAACCTACACATCTTGGGGACACTAAGGGGCAATTCGGCATGACCAATCTACCGAACTTGGCATGGTAGCACAGTGCTGCTTCACAACCCCAGGAACCTGGGTTAGGTCACTGCCTGTGTGGAATATGTATGTTCTCCCCACATCTGTGGGGGTTTGCTCCAGTTTCCTCCCATAATCAGGAAGATGTGCAGGTTAGGTGCATTGACCTGAACAGGCACTGGCATGTCATCACTAGGGGAATTTCACAGTAAATACATTGTAGTGTTAATGTAAGCCCTATTTGTGACTAATAAATAAACTTTAATCTGTGGGAAGCAGTGGCCCAGCGGTATTATTGCAAGATGATTACTCTAGAAACTCAGCTAATAGTCATAAGTCATCGAGTTTATAGCATGGAAATAGGCCCTTCGGCCCAACTTGTTCATTCCATCTCTTTTTTCAACCATTAAGCTAGTCCCAATTGCCCACGCTTGGTCCATATCCCTCTCTGCCCATCCTGCCCATGTAATTCTCTTTTTAAAAGACAAAATTGTACCTGCCTCTACTATTGTTTCTGGAAGCTCGTTCCAGACAGTCACCACCCTCTGTGAGAAAAAAATTGCCCCTCGGGACCTTTTTGTATCTCTCCCCACTCACCTTAAACCTATGCCCTCCAGGTTAAGGCTCCCCTGCCTTTGGGGAAATACATTGAATATTTAGCTGATCTATGCCCCTCATTATTTTGTAATCGTAGATATGATCACCCCAAGTCTCCTGCGCTGCAGAGAAAAAATCCCCAGACTATCCAACCTCTCCTTATAACTCAAATATCAACTCCCAATAGCATCCTAGTAAATCTTTTCTAATTCGAATCCCGCAGATAGTAGAAGTTGAATTCAATTTTTAAAAATCTGGAAATAAGAACCTGATGACAGCGAAACCATTGTCGATTCTCGGAAAAACCCCACTTGGTTCACTAATGTTCTTTAGGGAAGGAAATCTGCCATCCTTCCCTGGTCTGGCCTACATGTGACTCCAGGCCCATAGCAATAGTTGTCCCTCAAACTACCCTTGGGAAATCAGGGATGGGCAATGAATGCTGGCCAGCGATACTCATGTATGAATGAAGAAAAAAAACCAATGGATGCCCACTTAGCCATCTGGATAATTGTCTCTTCATTTTGTTTGTTCTCAGGACTGGAAGGCTGGCATTTGCTGCCCCTCTTTGGCTGGTGATTTATCCAAATAGATAAATTCAGGGGGCACAGAATCCTTGCAGTGCAGAAAGAGGCCATTCAGCCCATCAAGCCTGCACCATGGGTGGAAGTGGGAATGTCAAAATGGTGGCGAGGGCTCGTTTGGCCAAAGGGCCTGTTTCCCGTGCTGTGTTGTTCTTAACTATCCTACCCGGGCCCTCTCCCCATAACCCCACTTATTTACCCTGCAAATCCCCCTGACCCTAAGGGGCAATTTAGCACGGCCAATCAATCTAACCCACGCCACTGTGGGAGGAAACCGGAGTACCTGAAGAAAACGCATACAGACACAGGGAAAAGGCACAAGTTCCACACAGACAGTAACCCAAACTGGGAATCGAATACAGATATCTGAAACTGTGAGGCAGCACTGCTAACCACTGTACCACCTCGGACTGTTACGGGGCAATGATCTTCCTGTGAGATTGCAGTGGCCCAGGCTGGGTAAGGACAGTGGATTCCGCTTTTAAAGGGCCTCGGTGAACCAGATGAATTTCGACACCAATCCAGTGGCTTCCTGATGATTTTCACAGCTTCCTTCATTATGCTTGTGGATGGTTGCGATGGAGATGGATGATGGATAGATAATATATAGATAATAGATAGATGATTGACAGATGATAGATAGAGAGCGAGATGATTGATAGAGAGTTAGATCGATCCTGTTGCAGACTGACGCTGCAAAACACTAACTGGTAAACACCATCCTTGCTAAAAGCAAATAAAAGGACGGGGTTTTGTGAAGAGAGCGTGAAATGAAACAATTTTAGCACTAATTGCTTTTCTCCCCAGTGCCAGCAGAACTCTGTGTCTTTGTGATTTTTCGATTTGGAATCAATGGTGAGATGGAGGGGAAGGTGATGAAGAAACAGCATTGAGAGTAGGCACTTTTTCTCAATTACACTGTGTGTTAGCCGGTCCGCTCATTAAACAAAGCTCAACTGGACTGAAGCTCTGACTGTGGGAAAGTCTTTTAAGAATCTGTGTCACGTTGCCTGGATGAACTGCTGTTCCTCCTGATCCAGTGAATCATAGCATCTTACCAGCACAGAATCATAGAATTCCTACAGTGCAAAAGGAGGCCATTCAGCCCATCGTGTCTGCACCATCTGCAATCCCACCGAGGTGCTATCCCCAAAACCTCTTGCTAGACCCCCTGACACTAAGTGGCAATTTAACATTGCCATTTGAAAGAGTGTTGGTTAGGGTGCATTGTCCATGCTAAATTCTCCCCCAGTATACCGAACGGGCGCCAGAGTGTAGCGACTACGGGGTTTTCACAGTAACTTCATTGCAGTGTTAATGTAAGCCTCACTTGTGACTAATAGATAAACTTTTACAGTCCATCTAACATGCACATCTTTGAACCGTGAGAGGAAACTGGAGCACCCGGAGGAAACATACACTGGCATGGGGCGAATGTGCAAACTTCACACAGATAGTGACCCAAGCCAGGAATCAAACCTGGGTCCCTGGTGCTGTGAGGCAGCAGTGCTAACCATTGTGCCACGGAGCCGTTGAATTATTTGAAGGTCATTTGGCCCATCAAGTCTGCACCAACTTTCCAACACAGCATCTTACTCAGAGATCTCCCCCGCATCCCTCCACCCATAACCTCACACGTTGATCCCGTTAATCCACCTAACCGACACATCTTTGGATAATAAGGGGCAATTTAGCATGGCCAATCCATCTAACTTTTTCTTTAAATTAATTTGTGGGATATGGGCATCACTGGCTGGCCAGCATTTATCGCCCATCGCTAGTTGCCCAAGGATTGAGAATCAACCCCATTGATGTGGCCCTGGAGTCACATGTAGATCAGGTAAAGGCACCAGATTTTCTTCCCTAAAGGACATTAGTGAGTCAGATGAGTTTTTCCGACAATTGACAATGGTTTCACGGTCATCAGTAGATTCTTAATTCCAGATTTTTATTGGATTCCATCATCTGCTGTGGCGGGATTCGAGCCTGGGTCCCTCAGAACATTAGCTGAGTTTCTAGATTAATAATCTAGCTACGATACTACTAGGCCATTGAGTTCCCTGAGCATCTGTCGATTGTGGGAGGAAACTGGAGCACTTGGAAGAAACCCACACAGACACAGAGAGAAACTCTGCACAGGCATCCAAGGCCAGAATTGAACCCAGGTCTCTGGCACTGTGAGACAGTGGTGCCATATCAACTGTTTAAAATCATGCACTTGCAGTTTCACTGTCACTATCATAACTTCACATCTTAGGTATAGAAACCAGCTAGGCACTTTGGAGTGAATTCGGGAAGCATTTTTTTCCCACTTGTGAGTCTCTGACATTTCTGAGTAGACTGCTCCCCACCAAGTCCTTAAGATGATCATTCAAACCTAACAAAAGAAGATTAACTATCATGAAGATAGTTGTTCACCAAACCCTGACTGGCACTTCCTAATCAATGAACTGTCTCAAAAAAAAGAAAGCTTGCATTTATAGTGCACCTTTCAGATCGATTCATTGAGAAGAAAGTATTTACCACTGAAACATTTGCAGCACAGCATCACAGCTCCAATTCCGACAATGAAGTTTATAGTCAAGTGTTATTATCGCTGGACTATTAATCCAGAATCTCAGTTAATGTTCAGACTCATGTTTGAATCCTGCCACGGCAAATGGTGGAATTTGAATTCAATAAAGGATATCTGGCATTAGAATCTACCGATGACCGTGAAACCATTGTCGATTGCCAGAAAAACCCATCTGGTTCACTAATGTCCTTTAGGGAAGGAAATTTGCGATCCTTACCCCGGTCTGGCCGACATGTGACTCCAGAGCCACAGCAATGTGGTTGATTCTCAACTGCCCTCCAAGAGCAATTAGGGACGGACAATAAATGCTGGCCTAGCCAACAATGCTCACATCCTGTTCTTGTATAAGAATAAATCCATAAGAAGTGAGTTTTCTATCAATTCAGGGAGGGAGATGGAGTTGAGGAAAGAACATTCTATCAAAGTAGGTCTGTTTTTCTACACACCAGCACTGCAAAGTTAACATAACCGGCCTGGCACAGCTCCCCAAGAACTCGATCAATTGTCTTCATGCTTTATGATACAATCATAGAATTCCATTAGTGCAGAATGAAGCCATTCGGCCCATCAAGTCTGCACTGACCACAGGCCCTATCCACGTAACCCCATACATTTACCTTAGCCAGTCCCCCTGATGCTGAGAGGCAATTTATCATGGCCAATCCACCTAACCTATACATCTTTGGACTCTGGGAGGAAACCAGAACACCTGGAAAAACCCACACAGACACAGGGAGAATGCGCGGACTCCACACAGACAGTGACAATTCCCAAGCCGGGAATTAAACCCGGGTCCCTGCTGCTGTGAGGCAGCAGTGCTAACCACTGTGCCACCGTGCCACATGTAAATGTTGACGAGCAACTTGGGTCTTGCTCTTACTCAAGCCCTCCCTGTAACCTTAACACAACAGCGTGTCCACCGTCAAGTAGTGCAATTATGAAATGATTTATTTCGACAAATCTCCGCATTAACAGGAGCAGAGTGTGCGATGCATCCAGGTACTAATGCTCCACGATATTCCGACTCACCATGGCAACTGCCAGCCACGGAGAGGTGCCCAGCATCAGTCAGCCTGTCAAGTGGAATGACCCAATGGGTCTCGTTGAAAGCGAACCGGCCTTCTCGACCGCGCACTTGGCAAATAATTGCCAGTATCAAGAGATTGAGTGCGCGTAATTTGCCTGATTTTTTTTTTCCCTTTCACCCACTGACGCAGGAGTAAGCACGGATCTTGAACGAGAGGCCAGGCCTCTAAGTGCCCGAAACATGTGATTTGCTGACAATTCTGTCGGAGGAGGGAACGCCGGTAATGTGCGAGTAATCTGCAATTGTAATTAATCCGAGAGAGAGAGAGAGAGAGAGAGACATAGGGCGACCTCACAGCATCAGGATTTACTTTTTAAAGGATGGAATATGATAGGGAGGGAAGGAGCTGTCAGCCAATGGAAATGCTGATAGCCACAACCTTTCACCTGTGTCTCGTACCACTTGACAGGCAGTTAATTTTAATTTGTTATGAATCATTGGAGCACGACAATTTGTGTTGAGTTTGTTCACATAATTGAGCTTTGATGTGGGAGTGCAAAATATTCTCCTGAAGAAGAGAAGATTGTGGATTTAGTCTTTCGAGCAGCTTATATGTGTCTTATTCAGAAAATATATTTTTTTGCCCATTGTGTTTGAATGGTCCTGATTCCCTGAGGTAAACAGGACAGGGGCTGGGAGGAGCGCTGGACAGAATCCTAACATCCTTTGCGTCAAGCGCGTTGGCTTTTCCCAATAGTCGGTCAAAGCTGACAGCCTGAAGGATTAGATTTCCAATCTCCTTTTCCTCTTCTGCGTTTCTTTCCGTCAAGAGGAATGCGACCACTTTGCAGCAGGAATTCAAACCGGAGAAAGGCAGCAAGCCAAAAATCGGAGCAGGCCGGGATTATCCTGGGAGTACGAGGAACTCCCAACGCTGTGCGACACCTGAGATCCTTCAGCATGGCACGGTGGTTAGCATTGCTGCCTCACAGTGCCAGGGGCCCCAGTTCGATTCCCAGCCTGGAGCCACTGCTTGTGTGGAGTTTCTCTGCGTGTTCACACGGGTTTTCCTCCGGGTGCTCTGGTTTTCTCCCACGCTCCAAAGATGTGCGGGTTAGGTTGATTGGCTGGACTATATTATCCCCTGTGTCAGGGGGATTAGCAGGATAAATATGTGGGGCTACATGAATAGGGCCTAAGTAGGATTGTAGTCAGCACAGACTTGATGGGCCGAATGGCCTTCTCTTGCACTGTCGGGATTCTATGATTCCAACGTCCTGAGATTCTTTACCGCGGTACAGTGGCACAATGCTTAGCACTGCTGTCTCACAGCGACAGGGACCCGGGTTTGATTCTGGCTTTGGGTCGCTGTCTGTGTGGAGTCTGCATGTTCTCTCCGTGTCTATCTGGGTTTCCTACAGGTGTTCCAGTTTCCTCCCGGATGTGCTGGTTAGGTGCATTAGCCATGCTAAACTCCCCTTCAATGTACCCGAACGTGTGCCGGAGTGTGACGACTAGGGAACCTTCGCATTGACTTCATTGCGGTGTTAATGTAAGCCTTCTCTGTGAAAACTTCACAGAGCTTTCCTCTGCAAAGCCACATTGGAGGATACTAAATCGGGCGCAGGGGCATAGGTAACGGTATATGGGTATCGTCACTGGGACAATCCAAAGCATGATATGGAGATGCTGGCGTTGGACTGCAGTTAACACAGTAAGAAGTCTCACAACACCAGGTTAAAGCCACTAGCTTTTGGAGAACTGCCCCTTCGTCAAGTTAGTGACTCACTTGACGAAGGGACAAAATCCCGAAAGCTAGTGGTGCTTGCTACCAAATAAACCTGTTGGACTTTAACCTGGTGTTGAGACACTTCTTACAATCCAGAGCCCCAGGCTAATTTCAGAGGGCTGGAAATCTTGAATTGAATGGTGATCATGAAACTATTACTGATAGTTGTTGAGGGTGTTTGTGCGTGGGTGGGGGTTTAGGAGGTGTTCGGGGGGGCATATATCCATCTGATTCACCCTTTAGGGAAGAAACTCTGCTGGTCTTCACTGGTGGGCCAAACATGTGACTCCAGCTCTGCACCAATGACTCTTAACTGACAGCATGGTAGGACAGTGAGTTAGCACTGCTGCCTCACAGTGCCAGGGACCTGGGTTCGATTCCCAGCTCAGGTCACTGTCTGTGTGGAGTCTGCACATTCTCCCCGTGTCTGTGAGTGTTCCCTCCGGGTGCTCCGGTTTCCTCCCATAATCCAAAGATTAGGGGAACTGGCTGTGCTAAATTCTCCCTCAGTGTACCTGAATAGGCACCGGAGTGTGGTGACTAGGAGATTTTTTACAGTAATTTCATTTCCATGTGAATGTGAGCCTACTTGTGACCAATAAATAAATTTACTTACCTACTGTTGGAGAGTTGGCAGAGACCCGATGGGCCAAATGGCCTCCTTCTGCACTGTAGAGATTCTATAAACTGAAAATAGCCTGCCAGTGAGGCCCACATCCCAGGAAAGAATAAACAGGAGGTAGGTTTTAAGAAGCACTGTTGCTGTGGGCTTGGAATCACATGCAGGCCTGGTCAGGTAAGGATGGCAGATTTCCTTCCCAAAAGGACAAGAGTGATTTGGGTGGGTTTTAATGATATTCACTTCAGGGTCATCGTTAGGCTTTTAACTCCAGATTTTTACTGAATTCAAATTTTACCATCTGGCGTGGTGGGATTTGAACCCGGGTCTCCAGAGCATTAACCCGGATCTCTGGATTACCAGTCCAGTGATAAAACCACTGCCACTCTACCCATAGTCCATCAAGCAGAAGGAAACTTGTTTCGGAAATGGATGAGGAGAAATTTCTTCAACCGGAGAGTGGTCAGTCTGTGGAATTCACTACGACAGTAAGAAGTTGAGACCAAAAGATGATGGTGAAATTTCACCATCCCACTCGCCACGGGAATCGGAGAAGGTGGATCGTAGAAAGGTCTGTTGACCTGGGGCAAGATTTTCCAGCTTTGGGATGAGCGAGGCCATAAAATCCCACTGTACATGTTTCCAAAAGGGAGTTCAAAATCGCACTTGGGACAAAAGGGGATCAAAGGATATAGGGGGAAGGTGGGATCAGATTATTGAGTTGGATGATCAACCATGATCAAAACGAATGGCAAAGCAGCTCAAATGGCCTCCTCTGGCTCCTGTTCTCTATGTTTCTATGAGCCTCCAGAGACATTACCATTTTGCTACCATCTTGCCGATAAATTCTCATGTAAAGCATCTTGGAAAATTTTACTGTGCTAACATTGAAAATATATTCCTCCGCTGTCTCGGTCAGAATCCTGGAGCTCCCTCCCTAATAGCACGTTGGGTGTACCTCAGGGACTGCAGTGGTTCAAGAAGGCAGCTCACCACCACTTTCTCAGGGGCAATTAGGGATGGGCAGTAAAAACTGGGTCTGGACAGTAACGCCTACGAGCCAGTGAATTAAAAAAAATGAGAGGTGAGTTATTTGGCTCCGTGGACATAACCCCCATAAAAACACTGAATGGGACCCGAGTTGAAGCAAATAGGAGCAGCATTATCTCCGAGAAGGTGAGAGAGGCGGTCCCTTCACATCTTCTTATCACAGAGATATTCGTCTTTTTGGACTGTACCTGAGCACAATTAAATATTCAGGAAGGACAGAGGCATGTTGCACCCCTGTGTCTGAATCTGCCTTAGGTTAATTAGTAATCAACAGTTGTCCCATCAATCACAACATCACCACTGACCCATTAAGATGTTGCCTTGTTGTCTGAGTGAAAACTGTGTTCTCCATAATTTCTGTTGTAAGTCAATTAACACTTACACTGTTTTTTGCTCTTGTGTCACGTCCCCTATCTCAGGCTGAGTGGCTGAATGACACACACCCTCCCTGTAACCAAAATCCTCCTCCAACTTTCACTCACCCTTCAATACCTCACTCACTCCCTTATCTTCCCCATGCCCCATCGCCACACTCACACTCACTCACACCCACACACACACCCACACACACACCCACACACACTCACACACTCACACTCACACACACTCACACACACACACACACACTCACACACTCACACACACTCACACACTCACACTCACTCACACCCACACCCACACACACTCACACACACTCACACACACTCACACACACAAATGTACACACATACACACACATACCCCAAACACACACAGAATCGCACACATATACACACCGCAAACACACACACATACATACAAACAAACATACATACTTCAAACGCACACACACACACAAACATGCACATGCACTCCAAACACCCATAAAGGCATGCACACACACCGCAAACACATACACACATGTACACACACTCCAAATACATACACACACATAAGCATATTCATTCATGCACACATATGCACATACATGTACACACACACATATATATATTTACACATACATGTATACATACATACACACACATGCATTCTTACACACATACATACACATGCATGCATACACTTAGACACACATGCGCTGGCACACATCCACATGCATAGGCACACATAGATTCTGATTTTTCTGCTTTAAAGAAATTATTGGAAAAAACCAAAGTTGGGCGTACCAATTGAAGGGACATAAGTTTAATGAAATGATGCCTCCAGGTGCAAACACTACACATTTCTTCATTAGCAATTTAAGAAAATGCTGCCAATCATTTCCTTGTGAAGTGAAAGCCCTGTGAAATCACAGCATGTCTCCACAGCTGGAATGTCTTAACGTTGTGGAAATTACTGCACAGGTGGAAGTGTTTTTTTTAAATTGAATGTTTTGTGGGATATGGACATCACTGGAAAGGCTAGCGTCGATCGCTTATAAACTCGGAGGAGTGTGAGGATATTTCAGAGTTAACCACGTTGTTATAGATGGAGTCACCAGTGGGCCAGCCTAGCTCAGTGTGACAGATTCCCTTCCCTAAAGCACATTGGCGAATCGGTTGGGTTGTTGCCGAGCAGTGATCGTTTAATGGTGACCATAAATGTGTATTCCAGCGGCTGCCGTGTGGGATTTGAACCCACACATCCAGAGCATTAACCTGGGGAACCTGGTGCCTAGAGCAGAGACATTATCAATAAACCACCATCTCTACTTTTATTATAAAGATGCATCTGTCTACTTTATGCTTCATAAAGTTCATAGCAACTGAGGCACATTTATGACATTCTTTGCTCAAGCCACTTTTTCTTCCTGTTGCTAGGTATTTGCTATTGTTATTTTGACTGCTTGAACCACATTGTAGAGCAGAACTCAGCTGAGAGCAACAGAGAGAGAGAAAGATCAAGCTTCAATTTAGATGTTCCAAGTGAACTTTCAAAAGACTGCTGATAGCAAAGGATATTATAACTTAGTTTATTTATGTGTATTTGGACCTGTTTGTGTATATATTTAGACAATTTGTCTGTGTGCATGTGCACATATGTATGCATGCACATGAGTGTGCGTGCACATGTATGTGTATGTGCATACATGTACGTGAATGAATGCATGCACATATGTGTGTACACAGGCATGTGTGTGCACATATTCATTTTTTTATTTATGGGACATGGGTGTCGCTGGCTGGTCAGCATTTATTGCCCATCCTTAGTTGCCTTTGGAGGGCGGTTGAGAGTCTTCTACATTGCTCTGGAGTCACATGTAGGCCAGACTGGGTTAGGATGGCAGATTTCCTTCCCTAAAGGATATTTGTGAACCAGATGGGTTTTCTAACAATCAACAATGGTTTCATGGTCATCAACAGATTCTTAATTCCAGATTTTTTTTATTGAATTCAAATTTCACCATCTGCCACGCAGGATTTGAACCCAGGTCACCAAAACTTTAGCTGAGTTTCTGGATTAGTAGTCTAGTGGTAATACTACTAGGCCATCGCGTCTCCTGGCAAGTGCAAATATGTATATGTGTGTGCACATGGGTGCATGCGTACGTGTGAGTATGTCCATGCACATATGCGTGCATGTATACATATGCACAGGTGTGTGTATGTGTGTGCGCATGTGTGTGTACGTGCGTCTGTGTGTTTGTGCATGTGTGTGTCTGAGTGTAGATGCGCCAAGTTTGGTGGCGTTTAAGAGGTTAGTAGATAAGTTTATGGATGAAAAGGGAATGGTTTAGGTTAGAGGGTCATTGCTTTTTCTTAATTGGTCGGCGCAACATTGAAGGCCGAAGGGCCTGCTCTGCACTGTAATGTTCTATGTTCTATGAGTGCACGCACGTGTTTGTATGTACATGTGTGAGTGTGTGTGTCCATGTATGTGTGTATGAGCATGTGTGTATGTATGTATGCATGTATGTGATGTGCAGATGTATGCATGTGAGTGTGTGTGTGTGTGTACATGTGTGTTCGTATATGAGTGTGTGCATATAAGTGTCTGCATGTGTATGGATATGTGAGAATGTGTGCATGTAATTATGTGTGTGCATGTAAGTATATGCGTGAGTGTAAATGTGTGAAAGCGCATGTGTGTAAGTATATGAGTGTGTGTATGTGCGTGTAAGTGTGTGTGTATGCGCGTGTGAGTGTGTGTGTGTGTGTGAGTGTGTGTGCGTGTGTGTGAGTGTATGTGTGAGTGTGCATGTGCGTGTGTGAATCTAAATTGAACCTTTATTCTTCACTCTTCCTCATGCTCAGACAGTCCCTGCTCTACACTGTTATCCCAGATGATCATTACCAAGATCAGAGGTAGACTGCAAGGATATTTCTTGAATACAGGTGATGTGAATGTCCCAAATTAATTGCTATTACAGACTATGATCCATATAAAAGTAGCCAGAAAAGAGGGAGACTTGAATTTATATAGCACCTTTCACTAGCTCGGGCTCTGGACATCACAAAGCTAATGTTTATTAAGACTGCTCCTAATTGTTCAAGAAGAAGACCCACCACCATCAATACCCCCCCAGGGCAATGAGGTCTCAGCAGTAAATGCCAGCGTTGCCCACATCCTGAAAATGACTTTTTGTTAAGAAAAGGCAAGAGCAAGTGGGTTCACCAATGGAGAGTCACTTATAGGGTCTTGTCCAATCACATGGCAGGAGATTTCACTTAGATCAGGTTGCCGTGGGTTACGGTGTGACATGGGGCAACACCATGTGACCATGGCATCATTATAGTCAAAGTTCACATCTGCAGTGAGAAGAACATTCAACCCCCCAAAAAACTTTATGGTTCCAGAAGTTCCAGGTCTCCCAAATCTGCCCTCCTTAATTTGTCAACAGGGATGAAGCTGTGAGGGGAACCTCACAAGTATCCATTGAGGGATACAGGAGGGATTCTCCGGTTTTGGGGTAAGCACGGCCAGAGAATTCCAGCTTTGATCTATCCTAGCTATGACTGTGACACTACATTCTGCAACCCCTCATTTCCTTCCCGCGGCTTTGTGTATTGTGCAGGAAACAATACTTTTCACCGCATCCCAATGCATGTGACAATAACAAATCAAAACCAAATCAAATGAAATGCCATCCATTTAAATTCTGTCTTCCTGTTAAAAAAACAGACAGCCACTCTTCAAAATCCATTAGTTTGTCTGCATGGTGCTTATACACACCCCTGTCTGGTTATATTTTCGCAGACATGAATTCTAATGTTGTAAAGTCTGACCTGGTTGACACCCCCCAATTCCTCCTGCCACTGCATCCTTTTCACTCACTAGAAAGCTCATTATAATACAAAGCGGCACCTTGGTTGTCAGTGCACAGGCACGCGTCCTTCTGAAATCTTCCGGAACAGGAGAGGGAGAGACAAGGAAAGTCTGGCTGCCTTCAGCCTGCCACCATCCCTAACGCACGGGCCTGTTCAACTGGCCTTTACTTCCGTCTAATCGCGCACACCGGTTTTGCAAATTGGAGCAGCAGGCTTCACTGGTGGGTACCATAGCAACCATCGCCTCTCATTTAAAACCACGGGTATCGTTATCCTGTGCTCCTGAGTGGGTGAATGGAATTTAGGGAGCTCCTATTAGCAGACCTGCCTCATATCATGTGGCCATCTTGACAAATCCATGAATAGGATGGGAATAGAGGGATATGGGCCCCCTGGCAGGGTAGGGGGTTTTAGTTCAGTCAAGCAGCATGGTCAGTGCAGGCTTGGAGGGCCGAAGGGCCTGTTCCTGTGCTGTAATTTCCTTTGATCTGTACTCATGTCTCCTCTGAAGGTTTCTTAACACAAGGTTCAAAGTGGTCTACCTCTAAAGATTGGCAATGAAACCAATGCTACTGCGAGTCAGTTTTAATTACAGGACGATGCAATAGGGAATAATTCAACTACCCACAGCTTAGAACGGCCCTGCATGCTTCTGGATCCCCCCGGTAGAAAGGAAAGATTTCGGGGATTCGATCGTCTTTGCGGAAAAGAAACGTTGTTTGAGAGAATGTGGCAGTGCTGACCCTTCCGGCACGCTTAAATTTGGCGCTTTTAATCGTGGAAGGGGACTGGAGAAGTCTCGGAAGCAGCAACCTGGAGATATCACCAATCTTTAGAGTAATAAAAAGAAGCATTAGGGCAAAGGATCATTTTATTTACAGCTCATAAATGATGATGAAAGTCCTCTTTGTGGAGGAGATGCTATTAACGTCCCATTGGGCTTTGCCTCCGTGCTTTGATGCATTGTTGCTGAGGCCTTAAACATTAATTGGAAAGTGAAATGACTGAACTGCATTTAATGAGGCAGACTGTTGTAATTTCCAAAGTTACACATTATTTACAGTGATTCTGCTAATGGCTCCATCCATCAACCCCCTGAGCTGATGCAGGGATGGCCAGACTGCCGGGTGTGCTTTATAGACTGGCACTCCAAGATCCGCTGCACATGTAATAAATTTAAGCAGAATATATAAAGTGTGCAGGCCCCTGGGGAGCTTGACTCCACTCAAGTCACGGGCAAGATGAGCGGAAGATAAGGTTGGGATTAAACGCTGCTCTGACAAGCAAACACAAGGGTTAATGAACTGTATCTTCTGAACCTGGAATATTTGCATAAGTGGCAAAGGACGCAATTGGCTCACTCAGGCTCATTCAGACTAATTTTCCCCAGATACTGTACTTTAGGCTACAAGGAGCTTGTCCAGAAGGTAGCCAAGGTGCGATATTAAGCTGCAAAAAAAACCAGACTGTGATTAGCCCAAGTTACCAACTTGGTAAAATTGTTGAAACCAGCACTTAGCAATGACCAGGAGAGATTAGAGTCGTAGAGGTTTAGAACATAAAAGAAGCCCCGTTATTGTTTGTTTAGACTCAGGTTGATGAGGTTAGGATTGTTTTTGCTGGAGTTCAGATGAATAACGAAGGATCTCATGGAGACTTCTAAAATTCTAATAGGACTAGACATGATAATTGCAGGGAGATGTTCTCGATGGTGGGGGGTGTCCAGAACCAGGGGTCACAGTCTGAGGATTCAGGGCAGTAGACCATTTAGAATGAAGGTTTGAGGAGACATTTCTTCACCCAAAGAGTGGTGATTCTGTGAAATTCATTACCATAGGAAATGCCAAAACTTTGAATGTATTCAAGAAGCAGTTGGATATAGCACCTGGGGCGAATGGGATCAAAGGTTATGGGGAGAAAGCAGGATTAGTCTATTGAGTTGGACGATTAGCCATGATGGTGATGACTGGCGGAGCAGGCTTGAAGGGCTGAACGGCCTCCTTCTGCTCCTACCTTCTATATTCCTATGATCACCTGTAGGTTGGTCACGAAGCTGACCTCTTAAGAAGGCTGTTAGCTCTCATGACAGAGGCTGCATGCCACCCTGCTGGGAATGCAATGACACTCCCTTCCAACCATGGTCAGCTACAAGTCAACACTGCTGATGTTGAGTTCAGGCACTTCTTAAAATGAAAGTCAGCACTTCCATATTCAATTGAGACTTCTGACAGGGGTCTCATCAATACCTCAGGAAACTTGCAAGGACACTTTGTTCAGATTTTGCTCAAGTAACAATTTGTTCCCCAAATTCTCTAAGGACTCCACCTAAAAAAAAAGCTCCCCTCGGATCTTTCAATCTCCCAAAAGGACACCGGCATCTCCCCACCTCCAAAACTCCCCACCCTCCCCACACCTCTATCAACACGCCTCTCCCATCGACTAGCCACCACTCCACCATATTCCCCAATTGCGTAGCACCCAACCCCCCCACAACTGACATGTGCATTTTTCCTACCACCCCCCCACCTCCCCAATACCTACCTGAGGCTGCAAGGCCCACATCCCTTCACCAATATCACCCCCAACCACATGCCCTTCTCTGAAGGCCCAACCTGATCCAACAGTAGTGCTCCCTCCCCAACTAGACATCCCCACCTGCCATCCCCCCATCCACTCCACAGACCCGACCTGATCCGACTCCTTCCCTCATTCCACTGACCTGACATCCCTCCCTGAAATCTGACACCTCTCACACTCCTCCTCACTCACTGCACCTACCCCGGAACTGGAAAATCCCTCTTGGAGTCAATAGCCTTTCCATGGTGTGTCCCTCACCTGCTACAATTCCCATGGTGGGTGCAGAACAGGAATATTTGTTTTCCTACTTGCAAATTGCCTCCCTACCCTGTCATGCCCCATTCCCCCATCCCAACCTTCGACTTCCCTGCCTTCCTAACCACTTACATCAGGCACCGACCTTCTCTCTGACTGTCAACTTCAATGGGCCTTCAAACTTATCTTGTTAACGTCAGCTTGTGCCATGAAAAAGGGAATGAGTCCTTTTCACCTCGATGGAGCTGGAACTGCATGGTGGCACAGTGGTTGGGGCGGCTGCCTCACAGTGTCAGGGACCCAGGCTCGATTCCCGGCCTTGGGTCACTGTCTGTGCGGAGTCTGCACATTCTCCCTGTGTGTGCATGGGTTCCCTCCACGTGCTCCAGTTTCCTCCCACAGTTCCAAGATGTGTGGGTTCGGTGGATTGGCCATGTTAAATTGCCCATTAGTGTCAGGGGGTTAGCTTGG
This sequence comes from Sphyrna mokarran, assembly GCA_024679065.1. Taxonomy (NCBI): domain Eukaryota; kingdom Metazoa; phylum Chordata; class Chondrichthyes; order Carcharhiniformes; family Carcharhinidae; genus Sphyrna; species Sphyrna mokarran. The sequence goes on along the minus strand of JAGIQG010000003.1, from coordinate 133,223,229 downwards.
TGTTATGGGGATAGGGTCCGGTTGGGATTGTGGTTGATGCAGACTCGATGGGCCAAATGGCCTCCTTCTGCACTGTAGATTCTATGAGTTTGATATTTGGGCTGGAGGACACGTTGTATGGCCTGGACCTCACCAGGGCCTGAGTCAGAAGAAATTTAGTGTAAGGAATTGGACATGGATTATAAATCCCATTTTGAATACCACCCCTTAGATATTAAGGCCCATTATTCTTCATCCTTATTCATATATTTTCATTGTAACCATGAAGATGGCTAGTTTCCCTTATTAACTACTGTGTTGTAGATAGACCCTCCCAGCACAGGCAGCAGTGCAGAACCTTCACTGGGAAGGGGGTATGAACATGATTTGACATGTTTCTGATAGTTTCCATCATAAATATTGTGATAGGAGCTCTTCACCAAAATACATAGCACTGTGGCACAGTGGTTAGCACTGCTGCCTCATAGCGCCAGGGACCTGGGTTTGATTCCTGACTTGGATCACTGTCTGTGTGGAGCTTGCATGTTCTCCCCGTGTCTGTGTGGGTTTCCTTCGGGTGCTCTGGTTTCCTCCCACATTATGAAAGACGTGCTGGTTAGGAGGATTGACCCAAATGGGCGCCAGAGTATGGTGACTAAAGGAATTTTACAGTAACTTCATTGCAGTGTTAATGTAAGCATTACTTGTAACTAATAAATAAACTTTTAAAAGCCTTACTTTTTTTTTCACATGGACGTATCTTCGTGTACATATTGTCAATTGTTATAATGTGAAAATTGTTCCTCTTCTGAGACGTAACACTGAATCCCACAAAGAGGAATCCCTCTGTTTAAATCTGTATAAAGTGAATGGTAGGTGTGATCTGTTCTTCGGTAACATTTAGTGGGTAACTAACAGAAATATCTGACACTCACTTCAAGATGAACACTTAATTTATTTTTTTGACTAACTGGGAATTTTAACTAAAGAAGTAACATACTGAATAAAATACAATTCTAATGGAATGCAGTTCAAATAAACCAAAAGAAAAGTAGAATTTAGTCACTCACGAAAAAAAACCCACCTGTTTTTGCTTCCTTTGGAACCTTTTAGAGCTTCTTAATTGATTTCGCTATCTCAGTTCATTTTTGTTTTTTGCACCTTTCGCTATTCTCTTAAGACATATATAAAACTGGCAGGGTTGAGAGCTGAGAATTCTTAGATCTTAGCAACTGGCATTTGTTCGCTCCCTCACTAGATGTGAGAGGTGGCAGTTTCTACCTCCTGTTTTTCCCTCCTGTAGTTCTTTTATATCTATGATGACCTATCAATTTTCCTACAATAGGTTCTTGGTAGCTGAGTGGCCGCTTTGAATTGATTAGGCTGAATTCAAACAACAGGTTGTCTTGTCGAGAAGACTGCTGGACTTTTTGATGTTCCAGCCTGGTCTTTGGATGTGCTTTGACTTTTTATACCTCCAAGCACTGCAACAAAGCACCAGTGTTTAAAGGGACCACACAAAAATTCTTTTCCTCTGGCATTTTTACAAATCTTTATAAACATCAAATTCCAACTTCATACACACAACTTCACAACAATTAATGCACGCTGTAAACTTTCATCTTGGATGTTACAATGAGACACCGGGTAGATCTCAGGCAGAATTTTCCAGCTGCCCTCACTCCAAAACCAGAAAATCCCACCTGGGATTAATGCACATTTAAATGACCCGTTCCCCTCCCCCACCTGCTGTGATTCCCATGGCGGGCAAGCTGGGAGAAGTTCAACCCTTCTTGTTTGACAGGGAATCAGTTGTCTTAACCAACATAAAATATATATGCAGTTTATTAGCAATGGAAACTGATGGTGAGGCCACGCAATCGGAGATACAATTTGACTATTTGGAGGCTAGATATTCCTAGCAATAAATTGTCTTGATACAGGAAAGGGGAGAGTTGTGGATTTAAGTTCAGAGATTCATAGAAAGAGACCATTCAACCCATTCTGTCCATTGGAGTTAGGTACATTAAGATGGAAAGCATTGATTAAATGGTAACATGATCATATACAAAGGGAAGGCGGGATCAGGCTATTGAATTTGATGACCAGCCGAGGTAGGCTCGAAGGGGCTAATGGCCTCCTCCTGCTTCGATGTATGTTTCTAAGAGACAGACCTTCCAGCTCAGTGGGTGTTATTGAATCAGCATGTTTTATAGAGACCTTTGAATACATTTTGATTTAATGGACTTGGACTCTCTGTTCCCCTTGGCAGGAGCAGAGGGACATGAAATCATAGAATCCTACAGTGCAGAAGGAGGCTATTTGGCCCGTCGAGTCTGTACTGACAACAATCCCACCCAAGCCCAATCCCTGTATTTTCCCTGCTATAAACCCTCTAACCTAATCCCAAGATGCCAAGGGGCAATTTAGTATGACCCATGCACCTAACCGGCACATCTTTGGACAGTTGGAGGAAAGCAGAGTACCCGGAGTACACACACACAGACAAAGGGAGAATGTGCAACCTCCATACAGACAGTGACCCAAGCCAGGAATCAAATCCAGGTGCGTGGCGCTGTGAGGCAGCAGTGCTAACCACTGTGCCACCGTGCTGCTCATAAATACATGTGATTCTAACACCTTCTCAATCCTCAAGGTCCTCCTGCATTATCTATCATTCTCTTGGACTGTCCAGTGGACACATGTTCCTTCTCTGCCTCCAGGCGCACGCTGCCATCGTGAACTGCCAGAGAATTCCTGCCAATTTTTGACGTTTCCTTCACCGTTTGTTTTTGTTTGATGCAGTGTCCCTTTAAGGAGCTGCTCCTTTAATTTGTCCCTCGGATTTTATTTTATTGGTTTGTTTGTTGTGCTCAGAAAAACTAGAAAGGAATCGGCTCTGCTGAGGCTTTGAGCAGTCTGAGTTCTAGATGTATGTGGATTGCGTGAGACTGCGGCCCCTTTCTCCATATTTGAAGGGGTAACCCCTCAAATTCTGGTTGTAATATGGCCTCATGCTCCTTATTATTGGCCAGCCAGTTCAGACAAGCAGGACGGAGGGCCCGTTTGTTAGTCTCTCCTGGGTCTGACCAAGGTGACCATGAGCAGGCCCAGGCAGTAAATGGTTGAGGGATCTGATTCTTTGCACCTCTTCCTTGGTTGTGTCATGTGGCCCTGGATATGGAACTTGGGGTGTCCAATGATATGCCTGAGGCCTTCGTTCTCATCCATATATCACTATCATTTCTTTTGTTGAATTAACTTACTTAAATTTCCTCTAATGTTTTTCTTTTCACTGCAGTTCAATTTATTAATTAATTTAATTTCGGTTTTAAAACTGTTAAGACAATGAATCGTATCCCTGAATTATGTACGCACATATCAAACTTTTAAACAAGACTTTTTTTTAATAAAGGACAAAAGCTGATTTGAATAAAAAGTAACAACTTGCTGGAATTTCTATATGGATTATACCAGTCCTGAAAGATAAAACGGATTGACTCACTCTTTTGCAGACAGAGATATTTCCAATAACCAGATGCAATGCCAACTAAATTGCAATCTCCTGTGGAGATAATGGAAACTGAGTAGTGTCTCAGCAGAAACTATTTTCCATGAGTTATATTGCAATCATCCAACTTACTGGCTAAAACATTTCATCATCTACCCTTCATGGACAAGCCAAAGGCTGAATCTTATTTTTATTTTACTTTGAATTTTGGACTCACTTCTCATTTCTAATCTTTGTGAATGCATATTGCATTTTATTTTGTTTTCTCTCATGTTTTAGTGAATAATAAACTGAAGAAAGCCTAATTGAATTTGGTCTTTTTGAAACAAAAAAAGACTAGGAAACTTTTGGACTAGGAAACTACAGGGACTGGGAACATCTGGAATGTGGAGCTTATTCAAGGAGCAGCTGCTGCGAGTCCTTGATAAGTATGTCCCTGTCAGGCAGGGAGGAAATGGTCGAGTAAGAGAGCCTTGGTGTACGAAAAAAGTTGATTTGCTGGTTAAGAAGAAAAAGGAGGCTTATGTCAGGATGAGGCTTGAAGGCTCAGTTAGTGCAATGGATAGCTATAGATTAGCCAGGAAGGAGCTAAAAAGTGAATTGAGGAGAGCTAAGAGGGGACACGAGAAGATGTTGGCTGATAGGATTAAGGAGAATCCTAAAGCTTTCTTTCGATATGTTAAGAATAGAAGATTGGTTAGGGCAAGATTAGGGCCAGTCATAGACAGCAGTGGGAAGTTGTGCGTGGAGCCTGAAGAGATTGGTGAGGCACTGAATAAATATTTCTCTTCGGTATTCACGCAGAGTGCTGGAAATGTAGCTATGGAGAACACTGAGGTACAGGGTTGCAAATTGGGAAGTATTGTAGTAGATAGGGAGGATGTGCTAGAAATTCTCGAGGGTTTGAAGTTGGATAAGTCCCCTGGGCCGGACGGGATTTACCCTAGGATTCTCTGGGAGGCAAGAGAGGAGATTGCAGAGCCTCTGGCTCTGATCTTCAGGTCCTCGTTGGTTACGGGTGTGGTTCCGGAGGACTGGAGGATAGCGAATGTGGTCCCATTGTTTAAGAAGGGGAAGAGAGACCTTCCAGGGAATTATAGGCCAGTGAGTCTTACTTCTGTTGTGGGCAAGGTATTGGAGAGAATTATTAGGGATAGGATTTATAGTTATTTAGAGAGAAATGAATTGATTGGGGATAGTCAGCATGGTTTCGTGAAGGGTAGGTCATGCCTTACTAACCTCATTGAGTTTTTTGAGAAAGTGACCAGAGAGGTGGATGGGGGTAAGGCGGTTGATGTAGTATATATGGACTTTAGTAAGGCGTTTGATAAGGTGGCCCATGGAAGACTTCTACAGAAAATGCAGATGTGTGGAATAGAGGGTGATTTAGCTAATTGGATTAGGAATTGGCTGGCAGATAGAAGACAGAGGGTGGTGGTTGATGGGAGATATTCATCGTGGAGTTCGGTGACAAGTGGTGTGCCTCAGGGGTCTGTTTTGGGGCCCCTGCTGTTTGTAATTTTTATAAATGATCTGGATGAGGGTATTGAAGGATGGATCAGTAAATTTGCAGATGACACTAAAGTTGGTGGAGTGGTAGATAGTGAAGAGGGGTGTTTTAGTTTACAGAGTGACTTGGACAAGTTGCAGAGCTGGGCCGAGAGGTGGCAAATGGAGTTTAATGTGGAAAAGTGTGAGGTAATGCACTTTGGCAGGAACAATAAATGTGTAGAGTATAGGGCTAATGGTAGGGCTCTTAATAGTGTTGAGGAACAGAAGGATCTTGGTGTATGTGTCAATAGATCCCTGAAAGTAGGCAGTCAAGTGGATAAAGTTGTTAAGAAGGCATATGGAGTCTTAGCTTTTATTGGTAGGGGGATTGAATTTAGGAGCCGCAGCATCATGTTGCAACTGTACAAAACTCTAGTGCGGCCGCACTTGGAGTATTGTGTGCAGTTCTGGTCCCCACATTATAAGAAAGATGTGGAGGCATTGGAGAGGGTACAGAGGAGGTTTACCAGGATGTTGCCTGGTATGGAGGGCAGGTCCTATGAAGAGAGGTTGAAGGATTTGAGGTTGTTTTCGTTAGAAAGGAGGCGGCTAAGAGGGGATCTTATTGAAGCATATAAGATGATTAGAGGTTTAGATAGGGTGGACAGTGATAGCCTTTTTCCTAGGATGGAGAAAGCTAGCACGAGGGGACACAGCTTTAAATTAAGGGGTATGAGTTATAGGACGGATATCAGAGGTAGGTTCTTTACTCAAAGAGTGATTAGGGAGTGGAATGCCCTGCCTGCAGCTGTTGTAGATGCGCCAAGTTTGGTGGCGTTTAAGAGGTTAATTGATAAGTATATGGAAGAGAAGGGAATGGTTTAGTTTGGAGGGGCATTGCTTTTTATTTTGGTCGGCACAACATCGAAGGTCGAAGGGCCTGTTCTGTGCTGTAATGTTCTATGTTCTATGTTCTATGTTCTAAAAAGATATTTTATCTTCTTTCTTTCCTGCACTTAGCAGTGCACAAGATAGATTTCCATCTGTTACGATAGCTAGTTTTTCCTGGGACAGGTCACTAGCCTGTTGCCAGAGGTTTATAGCTTGAAGGGGGGAACCATCCCACATCGAGTGTGGCTGACCAGGAGTCTCTTCTGCTCTTACCACCTGCCAGCTGGATGCAGAAAGGATTTTGCTGATTGATACTCCATCTGTTGGCTACATTACAAACACACCATCCTTGATCATCAAGTCTGTGGTGGGACTTCCTCTTGCTCAAAGGTAGGGACATCTGGGAAAAGGGATCCACAAAGGGAAGGATCCCTTTCAAATTAATTTTGTTGCGACCAACCCAAGCAGGCAGAATACATATGTGGAGCCAGTTCATTCCTCCCCAGCCAACAAGATGACTATTTCGGGGTATCACAATGGGAATCATAGGAAATTGGGGACCTCACCCCGCAATCACTCAATGCAACAAAGTATGAAGACAGGCTCTGTTTCTTCACTAACAGCATACACGCACTGGTTCCTATCCTGGAACCCTACGGTGCAGAAGGAGGCCACTCGGCCCATCAAGTCCGCACTGACCATAATCCCAACCAGCCCTAGACTCTCTGACGCTAAGGGGCATTTTGCATGGCCACCAATCCACCTCAGCCGCACATCTTTTGACTGTGGAAGGAAACTGGAGCACCCAGAGGAAACCCACGCAGACATGGTGAGAACATGCAAACTCCACACAGACAGTGGCCCAAGCCGGGAATTGAACCCGTGTTCCTGGCGCTGTGAGGCAGCAATGCTGTGCCACCGTGCTGTACTACCCTTTGAAATAAATGTATTGCTGTTCCTTCACAAAATCCAGGAACTCCTTCCCTAACAGCACTGTGAGGGTACTTACAGTTCAGAACAGCAGCTCACTGTCACACCCTTGAGGGCAATAAATACTGGCCTAGCCAGCGAGGACCACAAGTAATGCTTTTAAAAATCCAATCATTCCCTTACAACAAATCTTTTTTCTCAAATAAATCTTCAATTTCCTTTTGAAAGTTACCATTGAGACTGTTTTCTGTTACATAATGCATTAGATTGAGATAACTCTCTGCATTTAAGAAAAAGAATTCTCATATCCCCTCTGATCCTTTTGCCAATTATCTTAATTTGGTGTCTCCTGGTTACTGGCCTGTTGCCATAGATTCTGTCTCTTTCGCCCCTAGCTAATCTTTCCAAATTCCCCATAGTTGTGACTGCCTGAATTAATTCTCCATTGATACTCCTCTGCTCGAAGGAGATGAAGCCCAAAATTGCCCTGTCGCTGTGACTGAAGTCCCATAGTCTGGACAATCTTCTCTGAGATCCTCTCCAAGGCCTTGTTATCCTTCCCGAAGTATGGGGGTCCAGGATTGTATACAATTCAAATGAATAAATCTAGCAGAATGGCTGTGAGTGGCACATTCCTTCAACAAAGCAAGCAGAAAACAGGGGAAATTAGAAAGTAGTGACGCTAACTTTGGGCTTCCAGAGCTTCAGGTTGTAGAAGTGTGGAAGTATACCTTCTGGCTAATTGGGATGAGCAACTCACCTAATGAAGGAGCAGTGCTCCAAAAGCTTGTGATTCCAAATAAAACTCATAGAGCACGGAAGCCAGCTCTTCAGCCCGACTTGTCCGTACAACATTTTTTTTAAACCTCTATGCTAATCACAATTGCCACATTTGGCCCATATCCCTCTGTACCAATTATACACATGTGACTATCTAAATGCTTTTTAAAAGATAAAATTGTACCCGCCTCTACTACTACCTCTGGCAGCTTGTTCCAGACACCACCCTCTATATGAAAAAATTGCTCTCTGGACACTTCTGTATCTCTCCCCTCTCAGCTTAAACCTATGCCCTCTAGTTTTAGACTCCTCTACCTTTAGAAAAAGATATTGACTATCTAGTTGACCTGTGCCCCTCATTATTTTATAGACCTCTATAAGATCATCCTTCAGCCTCCTACGTTCTAGAGAAAAAAGTCTCAGTCTATTCAGCCTCTCCTTATACTTCAATCCATCAAACCCCAGTAACATCCCAGTAAATATTTTCTGCACTCTTTCCAGTTTAATAATATCCTTTCGATAATAGGGTGACCAGAATTGCACACAGTATTCCAAGTGTGGTCTTACCAGTGTCTTGTACAACTTCAACAAGCTGTCCCAACTCCTGTATTCAATGAAACCAAGCAACCTGAATGCCTTTTTCACCACTCTGTCCATCTGTGATTCCACTTTCAAGGAACAATGAACCTGTATCCCTAGATCTCTTTGTTCTGTATCTTTCACCAATGCCCTACCATTAACTGAGTAAGTCTTGCCTTGGTTCAATCTATTAAAGCATATCACCTGGCATTTGTCTAAATTAAAATCCATTTGCCATTCATTTGCCCACTGGCTCAATTGATCAATTGGAGATAACCTTCCTCACTTTTCACCTGTTGGACTTTAACCTGGTGTTGTGACACTTCTTACTATTCCGAATTGCCTGGGGGTGGCAGGATGGCATATTGATTAGCACTGCCTCCTCAGTGCCAGGGACTCAGGCCTTGGGTGAATGTCTGCGTGGAGTCTGCATGTTCTCCCCGTCTCTGCATGGATTTCCTCTAGGTGTTCCAGTTTCCTCCCAACATCCAAACTTGTCTATAGGTAAGGACCTGCTAAACTGAACCTTAGTTTCCCAGGATTTTAAGTTAAATGGGTCAGTCATGGTAAATACACAGAGGTACAGGGATAGGGAAGGGAGGAGGTGGGCTGGGTTGGGATACAAAGAGTTGGCACAGAATCAATGGGCTAAATGGCCTCCTTCTGCACTATGTGGATCCTATTACGTAGACCAGAGCAGATAAGGATGGTGGATTTTCTTTCCCTAAGGATATTAGTGAGCCAGATGGAGTTAGACAACAAGGGTCATGATTAGTCTTTTAATTCCAGATTTTTATTGATTTTGTATTTCGCAATCTGCCATGGTGGGATTCGAACCCAGATCATAGAACCCATAGAATCCCTACAGTGCAAAGGGGGCCTTTTGGCCCATTGGGTCTGCACCAATTCTCCACATCTTTTCCAGGCCCATCTGTAACCTCATACATTTACCCTGCTAAACCACCTAACCCACATATCTTTAGTCAATAAGGGGCAAATTTAGCATGGCCAATCCACCTGACCAGGATGTCCGTGGGTCACCAGATCATTACCTCGGATCTCAGAATGGCTAGCCCAGTACCACTATGTCACCACCTCCCCACCACACCCCCCCATCCCAAGATAACAAATCCCAGTTTCTCTGTCCCTGCACAGAACTGAAACCCCTCATTTCCATCTGTGTTTTGTAAAGGTTATGGCGACTTGCACTGGTCAACTTCCTCCATTGAAAATGGGGAGGACGTTTTGTCTTTAGACCCTGCTGTATCCCAGCCTCTGCACCATAGCATGCACTGCTTTTTAACTACCTGTTACTAAAATATTAACACGCTGTCAAAATTTGTCTCGTGGAAAAGAGCTCTTGCACCACAGGAGCGTTATGAATGCTTCTCCTATTTATAGCACGTGTTAGTGCTGGGCCACTGCTCATTAGTAAGTGACAAAGCCACACCATGTTCAAGCACATTAAATCTCTGTGTCAGATTGTCAAACAGTCGACAAAGTGACAACATATCGAAGGAGAAATCACACAGTAATGAGAAACGCGATTTTTCTCATTAGAAATACAAAAATGGTGTTGCATATTGTCTTAGTCGTCCTATTTCTTCTGAAGATATTTTAATTCCAGAGGAAATAAAGCAATCTACCCAATCAGTTCTGAGTTTTTTTTTAACTATTTTGATTTCTTCCCTTCACAGCCACTCCGCAAGTTTGAAGTTTTTTTTCTCTATTGCGGTTGGCTGTTTGGAGTGTTGGAGTCGCATTTTCGCTGACGGCCTTTGTGTCAATTCCTTCAGAATTCACTGTCTTCCAGTTTGTGAAATATCACCAGGCAGCTTTTCTGAGGAGGGATGAGGGTGGTTTGATGAAGCAGCACAAGGTGACGAGGCAGGGGAGGGTGCTGAACACATTCATTTTACCCTTATAAACTGGGAGATCGGTTGACATGCGCCTTCTCCCCGATTCCCCCCCCAAGACCACTGATACTGGTCAAATTCACCTCCCACCTCTGTCCATGCCACCCCAATCCCTCCACCCACCCCACCCCCCCGATCGCCAGCCCAACTGCGATCATGGCCATATTCTTCTCGCCCCCCATTATCAGCCCTCCCTCCCCCCCCTCCCCCCTCCCCCCCCCACACAATAATACCAGCCCAACACAGTCCGCTGTCTGATCAAAGACCCCACCCATGCCCCCCCTCCCCTGATCATGGCCCTAACCTCTCCCCCCCCACCCCTGGTAGCTCTGCTGATGGTATTTCCCTGACATCTGCACTCCATCACTCTTCCCTTGTTCATGCCTGAGGCCTCTTTGCTCCTCCGTCGGTGACTGACTGTCAGCTATCTGCTGTCCCGGTCAATGTTTACCCCTAAAAACATATCTCTGAAACATAAACGATAACTGCTTCGATATCACATTATTGTTTTTAGGACCGTCCTCTGCGCAATCAGAATGAGGTCAGGTAGCATGGATAAGGCTTGCAATATCTTGAGTACAGAAGACTTAAAGATGGTTTAAAAGAGGTTATTGGTTTAGAATTAAGTTTAAAATGACTAAATTCCTGCCTTGCAGCGCCAGCGACCTGGGTTTCATTCCGGCCTTGGGTCACTGCCTGTGTGGAATTTACACCTCGGCCCTGTGTCTGCGTGGGTTTTCGCTGGGCTGTTCCGGTTTTCCCCCACAGTCCAAAGATGTGCAGGTTTAGTGGACTGACAATGCTAAATTGCCCCTTAGTGTCGGAAGATGTGCGGGTTAGGTGAATTGGCCATGCGAAGTTGCCCTTTAGTGTCCCAGAATTGGGTAGGTGAATTAGCCATGGGGTTAGGGTGGGTTGGCCTGTGGTAAGATGCTGTTTCGAATTGATGACTCGATGAACTGAATGGGCTCCTTCTGCACTGTGCGGATTCAATGAAAAATTTTAAAATACTATTGGCAATTTCTTTAATTTATTTGGTTTTAAAATGAGCAGTGAATAAAAGATTATTGCTTTTTAAGCTAATAAAGAATATAAATGTATTAGGATACAGTCTGGTCTGGTATTAATATACTGACAACTTCAATACTTCAGATTCATTCTATTTCTCTTCTGAAAGTAATCAGTGGCTAATGTCCTTCACATCAACAGCCCAGTCACCTGTTCCTCACTCCCGATTGGTTAACCCTGCACTGACTCAGCACTTTGTCTTGATTGGTTATACTTGCATTTTTTTTTGGAGAATAGTGTGGAGCATTGAAAAGATTTTTCAGGCTGATATTGACTTGCTTTGAGTCATGTGAACACTTCACAAGTCCTGGAGTCTCATAGCGTCATAGAGATTTATACAGCATGGAAACAGGCCCTTCACCCCAACTTGTTCATACCACCCTTATTTTTTAAACCTGAAGCTAGTCCCAATTGCCCACATTTGGGTCCTATCCCTCGGTACCCATTGTACCCATGTAACTGACTAACTGTTTTTTAAAAGACAAAGTTGTACCCGCTTCTACTATACTTCTGGCAGCTTGTTCCAGACACTCACAACCCCCTGTGAGAAAAAAATCGCCCCTCTGGGCACTTTTGTATCTCTCTCATCTCGCTTTAAACCTATGCCTTCTAGTTTTAGACACCCCTACCTTTGGAAAAAGATATTGACTATCTAGCTAGTCTGTGCCCCTCATTATCTTATACACATCAATAAGGTCACCCCTCAGCTTCCTACGCTCCAGAGAAAAAAGTCCCAGTCTATCCAGCCTCTCCTTATAACTCAATCCATCAAGTCCTGGTAGCATCCTAGTAAATCATTTCTGACTCTTACTCGTTTAACAATATCCTTTCTATAATAGGTTGACCAGAATTGCACACAATATTCTAAGTGTGGCCTTGCCAATTTCTTGTATAACTTCAACAAGACACCCAACTCCTGTATTCAATGTTCGACTAATGAAACCAACCATGTCAAACAAATTCTTCACCACTCTGACTCCACTTTCAAGGAGCTTTGAACATTTACCCAGACACCTTTTTGTTCTATAACTCTCCCCATTACCCTACATTAATTGAGTAAGTCCTGTCCTGGTTCAATCTACCAAAATGCATCATCTCACATTTATCTAAATTAAGTTCATCAGCCCGTTAGCCCAATTGATCAAGATCCTATTGCAATTGGAGATAACTTTCTTCACTGTCCACTATGCCACCAATCTTGGTGTCATCTGCAAATTTATTAACCATGCCTCCTATATTTTTATCCAAATCACCATGGACCCAGCACTGATCCCTGAGGCATACCGCAGGTCACAGGCCTTCAGTTTGAAAAACAAGCCTCTACAACCAACCTCAAGCTTCTGTCAAGAAGCCAATTTTGTATCCATTTATATACCTCACCCTGGATCCTGTGAGATTTAACTTTATGCAACAACCTACCATGCGGTACCTTGTCAAAGGCCTTGCTAAAGTCCGTGTAGACAAAAACAACTGCACTGCCCTCTTGTACCTTCTTGGTTACTCCTTCAACAATCTCAATCAAATTTGTAAGACATGATCCACCACTCACAAAGCCATGCTGACTGTCCCTAATCAGTCCTTGCATCTCTAAATGCCTATAGATCCTGGCTGTCAGAATACCTTCCAACAACTTACCCACAACAGATGTGAGGCTCATTGGCCTGTAGTCCCCAGAAGCTTAGTTCCTTGCAGCCCCTTTTAAATAAAGGCACAACATTTACCACCCTCCAATCTTCAGACACCTCACAGGTTGCTGTCAATGATTAGAATATCTCAGCTAGGGGACCCACAATTTCCTCCTTAGCCTTCCATAATGTCCTGGGATACACTCCATCAGGTCCTGGGGATTTATCTACTTGATGCGCTATCAGACCTTCTGCACCTTCTCCTCTGTAATATGTACACTCCTCAAGACATCGCTATTTATTTCCCCAACTTCCCTAAATCCATGCTTTTCTCAACAGTAAGTACTGATGAGAAGTATTCATTTAGGATCTCACCCATTTCTTGTGGATCCGCACATAGATGACCTTGTTGATTCTTAAGGAGTCCTACTCTCTCTGTTTTGTTACTTCATGGATTTGTAGAAGCTCTGTGCCAAATCAATCTCATGTTCCCATTTTGTCCCTCCTGATTTCTCTCTTACTCTACACCCTCTATGCTCTTTGAGGCATCCACTTGATCCCAGCTTCTGATGCATGTCATGTGGGGGCTTGAATCCAGGGCCTTTCAGCTCAGAGGCAGGAGTGTGAACCCGCTGGGATTCAAACCAGCATTAAAACCCGGGACTTCCTTGTTTCCCACATCTATTGACACAGGAGGCAGACAAAGTGTCTGAGTACAGACAGTATCTCACCACTGCCAGGTACAGGGAGCATCTTAAGCTGCCGTTTACTTTGGTGGGACGGTAAGATCTTTGCAGGCAGGTAATCCTGGCTTACATCTGAGGCTTTTTTTTCCTGGAACTGGTTTCCTACCCTATAGCCTGAGGGGTTTCACTCCACATCAAATAGGGTTGACGGGCATTAGGCTCATAATTCATAATTCCAGGTTTTCTTATTGTTTCATATCGACCACAGGACAGAGAGCAGGTAACTAACCAGGACTCAACTGATGTCACTCTTTATCAGCGAGCAAAGAATTCCAGAACAGCTGTGACATCCTTCCTTCAGCCTCCCTTCACCCCTTGGCCCTACCTTGACTCTACAACCATTTCCTTGGGCATTCCCTCCTCCTCTTGACTCTTCCTTCCCTCCTTAACTCCATCTTTCTCTTGTTGACCCCACCTTTTTCCCTCTGGCCCCTCCCTTCTCCCTTTCACCCCTCCCTCGGTGCCACCTTTCTCCATTTAATCTCTCCCTTCTTTCTTAGGCTCCACTCTTCCTTCCCTACGATGTCTTTCTACCCTGCATTCCTCCTCATGGATTCTTCAACTACACCCTCGGACATTATCTCAAACCAGACATTCTCTCTTCCAGATACAAGATGCAAAAGGCTAAGATCACATAGCAACCAACTCAAGATCAGCTTCTTCCCTGCTGCCATTAGACATTTGAATGGATCTATCTTGCACTAAGTTGATCTTTCTCTACACCCTAGCTATGGCTGTAACACATTCTGCACTCTGTCCTTTCCTTCTCTATGAATGATATGCTTTTTCTGTATAGCGTGCAAGAAACAATACTTTTCACTGTATACTAATACATGTGACAATAATAAATCAAGTCAAATCAAATGGAATCAAATCACAATCAATCTGTACTTTTTTGATTCTGATGACTTCCCCAGGACTGATGTCAACTGGGGAAGTCCGGAGGATTACAAATCCTCCAGACTTTATCTTCCGAAAAGGGCAGAGGGTTTAAAGTCAACAGTGTAAGAAAAAATGAAAATGAACCTTTGGAAACATATATGAAGTCAGCATGGAATTGTTGAAGGCAAATTGAGTTTGACTGACTCAAAGAATTTGAGTTCTTTGATGAAGTAATGGAGAAGGTAGATGAAGGTAGTGTGGTCGATGTCATGTATATGGACTTTCAATTGGTCTTTGACAAAGTATCATAGATATATCACCAGAATTAAAGCTTGAGGGATTGAAGGGACACAAAACTGCATAAAACCAGCATAATTAATGACCCCGTGCAACATGAGGCATTCTCTCTTCCACCTTCTTCCATCAGGAAAAAGATACAAAGTCTGAGTCATGTACCAACCAACTCAAGAATAGTTTCTTCCCTGCTGCCATCAGACTTTTGAATGGACCTACCTCGCATTAAGTTGATCTTTCTCCACATCCTAGCTATGACTGTAACACTACATTCTACACTCTCTCTTTTGCTTCTCAATGAACGGTTTGCTTTGTCTGTAAAGAGTGCAAGAAACAAAACTTTTCATTGCATATTAATGCCATAAGACATAGGAGCAGAATTAGGCCACTCAGCCCATCACTCTGCTTCACTGTTCAATCATGGCTGATTATCTCCATTTTTCTCATTCTCATTGTCACTCAAGCAACATTTGTTCAAGGGTTCAGGTGTTCCAGTACGCCAATAGATGTCAGTACGCTAATATGTCAGTACACTTCATTAATATATATTGAGGAACATAAGAACTTCCTTATGGAAGCCATTTAGCCCTTAGGCCTATTCAACAAATTAGATCACAGTTGGATTATCTGTAATCCATTTGGCAATCATGATCCCACATCCGTTAACACCTCTGCCTGACAAAGCACTACCAATCTCCATTTTGAAAATATCAATTGGCTTCCAGCCCCAACAATGCTTTTCTGGGGATAGAGTTCTCAGTTTAACTGCAAGAAACCTTCTCTGAATGTGCACTGCATCAGAGGGAGGCATTGGCCTGGTGGTATAAATCCAGAAACTCAACTAATGTTCTGGTGACCTGGGTTCGAATCCCACCACAACAGATAGTAGAATTTAAATTCAATAAAAAATATCTGGAATTAAGGATTTACCATTAAACCATTGTTGGAAAAACCCATCTGATTCACTGATGTCCTTTAGGGAAGGGAAATCTGCCATCCTTACCTGGTCTGGCCTACATATGACTCCAGAGCCACAGCAATGTGGTTGGAGTCACGGGCTTAGGGTGAGGGGGGTAAGGTATAATTTGGATGCTAGAGGAAGTTTTTTCACACAGAGGGTGGTGGGGGTATGGAATGCGCTGCCAAGTAAAGTGGTGGAGGCAGGTACTCTGGAGTTATTTAAGAAATACTTAGATGGGCACATGAACAGAATGGGAATGGAGGGGTATAGAAAACTGATTTAAAATAGGGATCATGAGCCTTGGGAGTCCCTGGGAATTGTGTAAATAGATGATGATATTGATGTACTTGTTTTTATCCTACAGGTGCTTTGGTCCACCTTGTTGTCTAAGAAGGGGCATACACACGATGGGTCGTGAGAGGGCTGCTCTTGGATTTTTTTTTCGAGAGTATCCTAGTGCTTCACATCATTAGTGTATGCTTGAGCTGGACCATTTGATGGGCAACACGACAGCACAGTGACTATCGCTGTGCTGCGCAGATACATGGATTTGGGCCTGTGTCTGTGGGAGTTTGCGCATTTTCCCCATGCTTGCGTGGGTTTTCTCTGGGTGCTCTGGTTTCCTCCCACATCCCAGGGATGTGCTCTTAGGCTAATTGGCAAAACAAATTCTCACGAAATTGTCTCAAGTTTGGTTTTTAATCCATAGATCTATAAACATAGACGGGGATCAAGGGTAGAGGTGGGAACATCGGGGTGGCGGCGCGGGCTCGTTGGGCCGAAGGGCCTGTTTCCCGTGCTGTTTTGTTCTTTGTTCTTTGATCTTTGTTCTTTGACTCTCAACTGAAATGGCCATGCAAGCCACTCAATTCTAGGGCAACTAGGGATGGGCAATAAACATTATCCAGCCAGCGATGCCCACGTCCCACGAATGAACAAAGAACAAAGAACAGCACAGCAAACAGGCCCTTCGGCCTTCCAAGCCTGCGTTGCTCATTGGTCCAACTAGACCATTCGTTTGTATCCCTCCATTCCCAATCTGCTCATGGAACTATCCAGGTAAGTCTTAAACGATCCCAGCATGTCCGCCTCCACCACCCTGCTTGGCAGCGCATTCCAGGCACCCACCACCCTCTGTGTCAAAAATGTCCCTCTGATATCTGAGTTATACCTCACCCTCTCACCTTGACCCCCTGACCCCTCATGTTTGTCACCTCCAACTTGGAAAAAAACTTCCCACTGTTCACCCCCCAATTTATACCCTTCATAATGGAGTCTTAGCTTTTATTGGCAGGGGGATTGAATTTAGGAGCCGCAGCATCATGTTGCAACTGTACAAAACTCTAGTGCGGCCGCACTTGGAGTATTGTGTGCAGTTCTGGTCCCCACATTATAAGAAAGATGTGGAGGCATTGGAGAGGGTACAGAGGAGGTTTACCAGGATGTTGCCTGGTATGGAGGGCAGGTCTATGAAGAGAGGTTGAAGGATTTGAGGTTGTTTTCGTTAGAAAGGAGGCGGCTAAGAGGGGATCTTATTGAAGCATATAAGATGATTAGAGGTTTAGATAGGGTGGACAGTGATAGCCTTTTTCCTAGGATGGAGAAAGCTAGCACGAGGGGACACAGCTTTAAATTAAGGGGTGATAGTTATAGGACGGATATCAGAGGTAGGTTCTTTACCCAAAGGGTGGTTCGGGAGTGGAATGCCCTGCCTGCAGCGGTTGTAGATGCGCCAAGTTTGGTGGCGTTTAAGAGGTTAGTTGATAAGTATATGGAAGAGAAGGGAATGGTTTAGTTTGGAGGGGCATTGCTTTTTATTTTGGTCGGCACAACATCGAAGGCCGAAGGGCCTGTTCTGTGCTGTAATGTTCTATGTTCTATGTTCTATAATTTTGTACCTCTATTAGATCTCCCTGAATAAAAGATAAGGGTAGCGATCGGGAATGGGAATCTGTTCAATTTCCCCCCTCTTCCTTCACCCGCGCACCCATTCAGTCTGCCGTGGGACGATTTGAAGGATGATTTCTCCTGAAACATTTTCAAATGATTCCGGCAATGCAATACAAAATCTCCGATTTCCAGTCATAAATATTATTCTGAGGAAACAAAATGCTTCCACAGGCAATAAATTCCAATTCTGCAGGCCTGTGGCCAAGACAGTGAGACACAGCTCCCTGCCCGTGTAACATGAGCCAAAATGGACCAACATCAAGTTCATTGCACCCGACGGGACTGCAATTGCGACTGGGCTATTTGGAGCTTGGGTGCGTGCACAGGTAATCAGCATTAGATTGGGGAAGTTAAAGCTAAATCATTTGTCAGCACTGGGGATTTCGGTAATTTAAAAACTGGTGGTGGAAAGGATTTAAAGCAAGTCAATTGAAGGGTGGCAATTACACCAGGGACACTGAATCTTAGAAATGTTAGTTCCACATCAGCACTCTATAAACTGTGTTTGACCTTTCTGTACCTGGACACTTACACAGCAGCCTACACTGTGAGCTGGAAATGAAGATTAATGCCGCCGTGTTTAGTCAGTCAGCAGGCCTGACTCCCTGATACCCAGCTCTCAGCTCCAACCTCAGCCTGTGGGTCTGGCGGGGTCATTGTGTGAGGGTCAGCCACCTACTGTGTGTGAGATGGTAGGGGGGAGAAGTGAGGGTTATTCATGTGTGTTGTGTATATCGTGAGAGTGAATGTGTGTGTATGTGTGTGTGTGTGTATTAGACTGTGGGTGTTGCGAGTGTGTTGTGTGGATTTGTGTAAGTGAGTGTGTGTGTTGTGTATGTATGTGCGTGTTTTGTGTTTTGCATGTGCTGTGAGAGTGACTGTATGTTTTGTGTGTGTGGGTGTGTTGCGTGTACTGTGAGAGTGAGTGTGTGGGTTGTGCGTGTGGGTGTGTTGCGTGTACTGTGAGAGTGAGTGTGTGGGTTGTGCTTGTGGGTATGTTGTATATGT
Organism: Sphyrna mokarran; assembly: GCA_024679065.1. Taxonomy (NCBI): domain Eukaryota; kingdom Metazoa; phylum Chordata; class Chondrichthyes; order Carcharhiniformes; family Carcharhinidae; genus Sphyrna; species Sphyrna mokarran. Next base: position 133,204,618 of record JAGIQG010000003.1, on the reverse strand, counting down.
TGTGAGAGTGAGGGTGTGTGTTGTGTGTGTGCATGTGTTGTGTGTGTGTGGGTGTGTTGTGCATGTGTGGGTGTGTTGTGTGTGAGTGTAAGTGAGATCTAGTGTGTGAATGTGAGAATGAGTGTGTGTGTTGTGTGTGTGTGCGAGTGTGAGAGTGAGTGTGGGTGTGTGTGTGTGAGTGTGTGTGAGTGTTTGTGAGTGCGTGTGTGAGTGTGAGTTTCAGTGTGAGTATGTGAGTGTGTGTGAGTGTGAGTTTCAGTGTGAGTGTGAGTGCATGTGTGAGTGTGAGTTTCAGTGTGTATGTGTGTGTGTGTGTGTGAGTTTCAGTGTGAGTGCGTGTGTGAGTGTGAGTTTCAGTGTGTGAGTGAGTGTGTGTGTGTGTGAGTTTCAGTGTGAGTGCGTGTGTGAGTGTGAGTTTCAGTGTGTGAGTGAGTGTGTGTGTGTGTGAGTTTCAGTGTGAGTGCGTGTGTGGTGTGAGTTTCAATGGGTGTGTGAGTGCGTGTGTGAGTGTGATTTCAGTGTGTTGTGTGTGGTGGTTTGTGGAGTGTGAGTGCTGTGTGGTGTGAGTTTCAGTGTGAGTGTGTTGAGTGCGTGTGTGAGTGTGAGTTTCGTGTGTGTGTGAGTGTGTGTGTGTGTGAGTTTCAGTGTGATGTGTGTGGTGAGTTTCGTGTGTGTGTGAGTGTGTGTGAGTGGTGAGTGTGAGTGCGTGTGTGAGTGTGAGTTTCATGGGAGTGTGTGAGTGCGTGTGTGTGAGTTTCAGTGTGAGTTGTGAGTGTGTTGTGAGTGTGAGTTTAGTGTGAGTGTGAGTGCATGTGTGAGTGTGAGTTTCAGTGTGTGTGTGAGTGTGTGTGTGTGTGAGTTTCAGTGTAGTGCGTGTGTTGTTGTGTTTGGTGGTTGTGGTGTGTGTGTGTGTGTGTGAGTGTGAGTTTCTGGTGTTGTGTGTGAGTTTCATGGATGTGTGGTGCGTGTGTGGTGGTTTCAGTGGTAGTGTGTGAGTGCGTGTGTGATGTGAGTTTCAGTGTGATTGTGAGTGGTTGTGGTGTGAGTGCGAGTGTGGTGGTGTGTGGGTGTGAGTTTCAGTGTGGTGTGTGAGTGCGTGTGTGGTGTGAGTTTCAGTGTGTGTGTGAGCGTGTGTGTGTGTGTGTGTTTCAGTGTGAGTGTGTGTGTGAGTGTGAGTGCGAGTGTGAGTGCGTGTGTGGGTGTGAGTTTCAGTGTGAGTGTGTGAGTGCGTGTGTGAGTGTGAGTTTCAGTGTGTGTGTGAGCGTGTGTGTGTGTGAGTTTCAGTGTGAGTGCGTGTGTATGAGTTTCAGTGTGTGTGTGAGTGCGTGTGTGAGTGTGAGTGCGAGTGTGAGTGCATGTGTGAGTGTGAGTTTCAATGGGAGTGTGTGAGTGCATGTGTGAGTGTGAGTTTCATGGGAGTGTGTGAGTGCGTGTGTGAGTGTGAGTTTCAATGGGAGTGTGTGAGTGCGTGTGTGAGTGTGAGTTTCAGTGTGAATGTGTGAGTGCGTGTGTGAGTGTGAGTGCGAGTGTGAGTGCGTGTGTGAGTGTGAGTTTCAGTGTGTGTGTGAGTGTGTGAGTGCGTGTGTGAGTGTGAGTTTCAGTGTGTGTGTGAGTGTGTGTGTGAGTGTGAGTGCGAGTGTGAGTGCGTGTGTGGGTGTGAGTTTCAGTGTGAGTGTGTGAGTGCGTGTGTGAGTGTGAGTTTCAGTGTGTGTGTGAGCGTGTGTGTGTGTGAGTTTCAGTGTGAGTGCGTGTGTATGAGTTTCAGTGTGTGTGTGAGTGCGTGTGTGAGTGTGAGTGCGAGTGTGAGTGCATGTGTGAGTGTGAGTTTCAATGGGAGTGTGTGAGTGCATGTGTGAGTGTGAGTTTCAATGGGAGTGTGTGAGTGCGTGTGTGAGTGTGAGTTTCAATGGGAGTGTATGAGTGCGTGTGTGAGTGTGAGTTTCAGTGTGAATGTGTGAGTGCGTGTGTGAGTGTGAGTGCGAGTGTGAGTGCGTGTGTGAGTGTGAGTTTCAATGGGAGTGTGTGAGTGCATGTGTGAGTGTGAGTTTCAATGGGAGTGTGTGTGTGTGCGTGAGTGTGAGTTTCAGTGTGAATGTGTGAGTGCGTGTGTGAGTGTGAGTTTCAGTGTGTGTGTGAGTGTGTGAGTGCGTGTGTGAGTGTGAGTTTCAGTGTGAATGTGTGAATGCGTGTGTGAGTGTGAGTTTCAGTGTGAATGTGTGAATGCGTGTGTGAGTGTGAGTTTCAGTGTGTGTGTGAGTGTGTGAGTGCGTGTGTGAGTGTGAGTTTCAGTGTGAATGTGTGAATGCGTGTGTGAGTGTGAGTTTCAGTGTGTGTGTGAGTTTCAGTGTGAGTTTCAGTATGAGTGTAAAAGTGGGAGATGTGCGTCTATTTGAATTGTGTTGAGTCTTTTTTTCTGAGCCAGCGGGTTGTGGGTTCAGGCCCCATTCTTAAGACGTGAGATGAAAATCTATGAGCTAACACTGGACAGCTGGAAAGATTTCTGGCTCCATCTTAGACCCACAATTCCAGATCAAAACTGGACACAAACTGTTTTTATTGGAAATGAAGGAAATCACAAACCCTGAATGCCGAGGTTTACATCGAGGCTGATACGATAGGATGCTCCGAGAACTTGCGCAGAGAAAATATTAAACCATTGCTGACACCCAAATGCTCAACAACAACCCAAAAAAAGAAAATCAAAAAATGATTAAGGAAGCAGTGAATTTTCTGAGCTTGGCCGATCGGTTATTAACAGCAGCAGCGCACAAGTTGCAATAGTTTTGAGATAAGGAATGTGTGCAGAATCTATTGCCTTGGTAGATGGCCAGAGTAACCCCGGTAATCCCAATGAACTGTTCTGAGGCAGAATTTCCAACAATGTCACCACATCAGCATTAGTAATGACCTCTTGGTTAAAGACGAGCTGTTGGTGGCTCCAGGAGGTCTCCACTGGAGATGTTCCAGGTTGTTTCACCAGGTATCCTGATATTACCAAGTCGGGCCAGAGTGTAATCCTCCATTTGGTGGCCAGGTATCTCACTCTCTATCCAAGGCCTTTACCCTTCACAAACAGAAGCAGGAAGAGCCACTTCTTCCCTATCCTTTCCCATCCCAACCATGGGAACACCTTAGTATGGATTTATTCGGATTCAAAGGGAAAGTATTTCTTCTTGTTGTGAACTATTATTCCTGCTGGATTGAGGTGCCAAAGCAACAGGACCTCACCTCTGAAACCATTACAGTTTCTCGGGGAGAATATTGTCCACACATGGTGTTTATTGTCTCTGATAATGGGCTCGGATTTGTTAGTGAGTGTTTCCAATCCTTTGCAGCATCATTCAGATTTGGCCGCATGACTAATTTACTGCGGTGCCCCAGGTCAATGGAAAGGTGGAGAGAGGGGCACGGATCATTAGATTTCCACAGGAAAATAAATCCAAGATTTTGAGTTTGCCCCGCTCAGCTACCACTCTGCACGATTACAGGATAACTTCTCTGCATGTGAATTTTTGAACCCAACTTCTATCCCTTTCTCACATGTAAGAACATAAGAACTAGGAGCAGGAGTCGGCCATCTGGCCCCTTGAGCCTGCTCCGCTATTCAATAAGATCATGGATGATCTTCTCATGGACTCAGCTCCACTTACCCACCTGCTCACCATAACCCTTAATTCCTTTACTGTTCAAAAATTTATCACACGTTAACTCCAAGTATCGCAACAGGGGACCACAGCCTTGCCTGACAGAAGGAAGAAGGATATGGAACAGGTTAAATACACCGGGCGGCACGGTGGCACAGTGGTTTGCACTACCTCACAGCGCCAGGGACCCATGATCAATTCTGGCCTCGGGTCACTGTCTGATTAGGATTTGCACATTCTCCTTGTGTCTACATGGGTTTCCTTTCAGTGCTCCAGTTTCCTCCTGCAGTTAAAAGATGTACGGGTTTGGTGGATGAGCCATGCCAGATTGCCCCTTCTTGTCAGGGGCACTAGCTAAGGAGATGTATAGAGTTATGGGCATAGAACTTGAGTGGGATTCTGGTCAGAGCAGACTTGATTGGCTGAATGGCCTCCTTCTATACTGTAGGATTATATGATTGGATTCTATGATTGCCAACCAGGGCTCAAGCTGGTTACACTGTAGGCATGCAACACAGAGCTCATTACTTGCCCACACTCAATAGTGGAGAGATAGTGTAGATTAGGGGCCAGTAGTATGAAGTGCACGCATCAACCAGGTTCAGACCTTATCCAGATAGAAACCAATACATTCCAAAGACATAGAACTGCCTTGATTTCAAACAAGAAACCATTAGCTAGACAGGCTGTGAACCCTGAAGGAAACTCCGACTACAAAGCAAATAACGATGAGACCAAGAAATTAAAATCTGAGGAGAATGTTTTTGGAGTTAAAACGTCTGAAAAACCTCAAAAAGAACACAGATTGGTGAAACCGCCCTAAGGATTATCCCTGTCAACCTTTGCAGGAAGGGGAAAAAGAGGCATAATGCCAGATAACCTTCCAAAGGGGAGAACTGACAGAGGTGATTTAATCTGAGAGTCACCATAGCACAGACAAGGGGCAAAGTTGAGAAGGCGAAGCCCAAGGAATAACCTCAGCCGGTACAGAATCGAATCGGCGCTGTTGGTGTTGCTCCACAGACAGGAACCGGTAGTCTGGCCAACTGAGCTAAAAGGACCCCACAAGCTGTGACCTGGGGAGATGAAAAGGTAAACTCTAATACGATTCCAACAACTCCTGACCACGAATGTTAGGAGCTCCACGATAAGGATGATGACGGTAAGAAGTCTCACAACACCAGGTTAAAGTCCAACAGGTTTTATTTGGTAGCAAAAGCCACTAGCTTTCGGGCCTGTGACCCTTTGTCAGGTGAGAGTGGGGTTATATATGGAGCTACAGGGATAAGACAGAAGTCTGAAAGCTAATGGCTTTTGCTACCAAATAAAACCTGTTGGACTTTAACTTGGTATTGTGAGATTTCGTACTGTGTTTATCCCAGTCCAACACCGGCATCTCCACATCATAAGGATGAAACACAGAAGAGAGTGAGGGGGGGTGGTGCCTCAGAGAGGAGCAGTGGCTCTATCCTCATGCTTTTGGGAGGCATGCCTTACGAAGATAGGTTGAGGGAGCTAGGTCTTTTCTCCCTGGAGAGACAAAGAGAGGAGGTGACCTGATAGAGGTTTATAAAAATGTTGAGAGGTATAAACAGGGTGGATTCTCAGAGGCTATTTCCCAGGGCTGAAATGGTCGCTACGAGAGGACACAGGTTTAAGGTGCTGGGAGTAGGTACAGAGGAGATGTCAGGGGTAAGTATCCACTCAGAGGGTAGTGAGCGAGTGGAATCAGCTGCCATCGCTGGGATCTTTTAAGAGATTTCTGGATGACTACATGGGATTTAATTGGATTGAGAGTTATAGATGGGCCTGTAGGTATGGATATGATCGGCACAACTTGTGGGCCGAAGGGCCTTTTTGTGCTGTAGTGTTCTATGTTCTAAAGTCAGCTTGTAAGAGAATCTTGCTCTCCAGCCAGACCACTTGTTAAGAAAGAAGCACCCAACATGTCCCTTGGTGATCCATCAAAAGCAGAGTGACTACAGTTTACCATCCTGTTCATAGTTCGGGATGATGAGGAAAAGTCATAGAGTTTCCAACTATGTTCCTGGAGGTTTCATCACCTGAAATTAATGTTTAAAAGTTGATTTATTACTGTAGGTTTACATTAACACTGCAATGAAGTTACTGTGAACATCCCTTAGTCGCCACACTCTGGCACCTGTTCGGGCACACTGAGGGAGAATTTAGCATGGCCGATGCACCTGACGAGCATGCTTTTTGGATTGTGGGAAGAAACTGAAGCACCCAGAGGAAACCCACGCAGACATGGGGAGAACGTGCAGACTCCACACAGACAGTGACCCAAGCCTGGAATCGAACCCAGGCACTGTGAGGCAGCAGTGCGAATCATTGTGCCACTGCACAGCAGAAACCATTGCATCTGCTCTAGGAAGAGTGTACAAAATATTCCGTTTAATGTAATAGATAAATTCTTGGAAAATTATTTCAATTTAAACTACTTACCAGGAATATTAGATGTTTCTCCAACTCAAGATTTGCAGCTTCAAGGCATAACATAAACAGGAAATAAACAAAACGCAATGTAAATAAATCTTCTATATTTGCAAGGATGTGACAGATTTTGTTTTGCTCTGATTTCTGGGTGGCACAGGGGTACGGTGATGAGAAGAGCCTCACAGCGCCAGGGACTTGGGTTCGATTCCTGGCTTGGATCACTGTGTGTGTGGAGTTTGCACGTTTTCCCCGTGTCTGCATGAGTTTCCTCTGAATATTCCAGTTTCTTTCCATAGTCCAAAGATATGCAGGGGGTTAGATGGATTTACTGTGCTAAATTATCCCTTAGTGTTAGGGGTATTAGGAAGGCAAATATGTGGGGGTTACAGGGATAAAATAGAACCTGGGTGGGATTGTTGTTGGTGCAGGCTCGATGGGCTGAATGGCCTCTTTCTGCACCGTAAATTCTATGATTCTTTGGCAAGGAGCCCCGATGTATGTGACCAGAATACGCTGGGCCTGTTTTTGCAAGTCCCCTTTCCTCACTCACATTAGTTTGCCTCACCTGACCATGATGCCTGAGCTCATGTTCCTCCTGGTTTCATTATTGGGAAGTTTCCTGGCTTTCGCCTTCTTCTTCCCATGGAGCTGGTGACTGTCCCCTGGGTGCTGGGGGTGCTGGTCACTTCTGTGTTCATCAAGGCTCTCAGTTTGGCCATCCTGCCCAAGCCTATTGGGCACTTCCCAGAGTCCATCGTCAATCTCCTGGGGTGACTGAGAGCACGAATCGCCATGGTGTCACTGCCCCTCTGGCGCCGTTGCTGCCGTGGAACATGCAGAGCCCTCAGTGGGCATCCGGAAGGAAGGATGTGTTCCTGACCCTTGGCAGAAGGAGCCAAGTAGGGTTGGTGGAGACCAAAGCCTAAGTGGGGGGAGAGCCCTTTCACCCAGCCTGCGCTGACAGGTACAAAATAAACCTTCGCAAATACACAAGTAGGTGCAACTTTCTTTTTAATCATTCATGGGATGTGGGCATGGCTGGTAGGGTCAGCATTTATTGCCCGTCCCTGAATTTAAATTCAACCATATTGATGTAGATCTGGTGTCAGGTGGATGGAGCAGTGGTTAGAACTGCTGCCTCACAGCGCCAGGGATCTGGGTTCAATTCCTGGTCTGGGTCACTGTCTGTGTGGAGTCTGCACATTCTCCCTGTATCTGCATGGGGATTTTCCTTTGGGTGCTCCGGTTTCCTTCCATAACCAAAGATGTATGGATAAGTTGTGCTAGATTGCCCCTTCATGTCAGGAGAACTAACTAGGGTAAATGCATGGAGTTATGGGGATGGATGGGATTCTGGTCAGTGCAGACTTGATGGGCCAAATGTCCTCTTTCTGCACTGTATAATTCTATACCCTCATGAGCTGAAGGGGGTGGGATTGTTGGGGGCAGGGTGTTTGAGTCCCCCTCATGTCTGCATGGTGTGTTGAGGGCGCGAAGTGTTGTGGGAGGAACCTGGAGCATCCAGAGGTAATCCATGCAGATCCATGATCTGAGCGGTTGAGGGAGCCAGGGGGGATGCCCCTTTTCCTGATAGCGCCAGGACCCTCAAGGTCCAGCATGCCATGTCCCCTGCTTGCAGGTAGCAAGTGTGAAGTCTGCCCGGTGCTGTTCCCACTGGTGGATGGGCTGAATGGCGGGGGTTGCAGAGCTGGCAAATGGTCACATCTGCTAAAGGCATCCAAATTAGCGGGTCTGCATGATTATGGGGCGGCCACCCAGTTGGGACAGGTGTCGGGTAAATCCCCATAGCCTTTATGCCCATTGTGAACCCAGTTTTTTGGCCAATGCCCCATTCACCTGGAGATTGAAATTCCCACCGGCTATCTGAAGAGATCAGAGAATCGCCCCTTGATGCTGCAGGGTTACGAGTGAGGAAAGATATCTCAGGACCAGTCACGCAACCAATGGAGACCGGCTGGTAAAATCTCAGGCCAAGATCAACAAGAGACAGGAGGAATTTCTTGGGTGCGTAACAAGAAATCACGATTTGGTAAGTCTGATGATGACACGAAAGATCGATGGCAAAAACGATCGAGGCAGACAAAGAATTATCTTTCTAAAGAGCTCGTAAACTGGATGAATGTTCAGCAATGAAGATGAATAACACCTCCTCAGCGAGATTAGCATGGAGGTCCGTGGTCACCAACAGCCTCTTAGAGTGCAGTGCATGAAGAGAGAGTTGTCCAGGGAAGAAATGGATTAGGAGTATTTTTTTTTTTAACTGCTGATTAACATAACTACTCTATTCAGGAGCACTTAAAATGGGTTATTTCTACTTAAACATTTGAAGGAGGGAAAGATGTAGCAGTCAAAGGCTAAGAGGAAAGCCCTGGAATTAGTTTTGAGTTACCTATGTAAAAAGTAGGTATGAAAGGGCCAAAGCCTCAGCTGAATGCTCCCATAGAATTCCCACAGTGCAAAGGAATCCATTCGACCTATCGAATCTCAACCAATTCTGTACCAGAATACCTCACACTGGCTCCGTACTCTATCCTCAGAGCCCCATATACTTAGCACGGTTAATCCATTTGACCTACATTTCTTTGGACGCTAAGGGACAAATTTAGCATGGCCACTCCACCTGACCCAGGCATCTTCAAACTGTGGGAGCACCCGGAGGAAACCCACGCAGACACAGGGAAAATGCGCAAGCTCCACACAGACAGTCATAGGATCATAGGATTCCTGCAGCGCAGAAGAAGGTCGTTTGGCCCATCAAATCCCAGGGTGGAAGGGTCAATTACAAGGGGGCACAAGTTCAAGGTGAGAAGGGGAAAGTTTAAGGAAGATGTTGTGGGGGAAATTTTTCACACAGGGAGTGGTGGGTGCCTGGAATGCAGTGCCAGAGAAAGTGGTGGAAACAGGTACATTAACAATGTTTCAGAGGCATCTGGATGGGTACATGAATAGGGAGAGAATAGAGGGATATAGACATAGTAAGGGCAGAAGGCTTTTTTTTGTTTGGTTGAGGCGTCATGATCAACACGGGCTTGGAGGGCCGAAGGGCCTGTTCCTGTGCCGCACTTTTCCTGTTCATTTATTCTTTAACTCTCCAATAGAGCATCCCACCAACCCCCCCACCACATATTTACCCCACTAACTCCCTAGCCTTCATATCTTTGGACACTAAGAGGCAATTTAGCATGGCCAATTCCCTCTATCTTCAAATCTTGGGACACTAGGGGCAATTTAGCACGGCCAATCCATCCAACTTGTAGATAGAATTGCTACAGTAGAAAAAAGACCATTCAGCCGATCAAGCCTGCACTGACAACAATCCCACCCTATCTCTGTAACCCCACACATTTACCCTACTAATCCCCCTGACAGTAGGGTCAATTTAGCATGGCCAATTCCCCTACCCTGTACATCTTGGCACACTAAGGGGCAATTTAGCAAGGTCAATCCGCCTATTGTGCATATAATACAAAAAGGCTATTTGGCCAATCAAGCCTGCACTGACAACAATCCCATCTCTGTAACCGCACATATTTATCCTGCCATTCCTCTGACACTAGAGTTAATTTAGCGTGGCCAGTCCACTTAACACACCCATTTTTGGACAGTGGGAGGCACCTGGAAGAAATCCACGCAGGAGAACGTGCAGACTCCAAACAGACGGTGACCCAAGGCCGGAATCGAACCTGGGACCCTGGCGCTGTGAGACAGCAGCACTAACCACTGTGCCGCCGTGCTACCCACTTCATTGCGCCTTCCCATCCAAAGAAGTATCAGATCATTTTTGCGTGCTCCAAAATAGCAGGCATTGACAATAAAATTGAATACAACTTGAACACATGTTTGATAGCCAGTGATTAATAATGCAATTTATGGCAGTTGGTTACAGGATAAATCAAGCATTTATAAATGAGTTAGCACTATGTGGAGACAGGATTATTAAAAGACTAATTACCTATGATAATATAACTGCCTTTTTAAATTAAACACAAGATTATTAAACAGCATATCTTACATCTTTGGGAGTCATGTGTTTACTCAGTGTTGAGCAACAGGCCATGGTAAATTCTGCACAGCTAGTTTCTCAGCGTACATCATTCAGGTATTTTTCTGGTGGACTGGTACTCCTACAGCACCTTTAAACCCCTCGTGGGTGACTGACATAAGCACAATGAAGGGAGATCTTATCGAAACATATAAGATTATGAAGGGAATAGATAAGACAGAAACAGGGAAGTTGTTTCCACAGGCGGGTGAAACTAGAACTAGGGGCCATGGCCTCAAAATAAGGAAAACAGAATTACGACTGAGGTTTGAGGAGGAATTACTTTACCCAAAGAGTTGTGAAGCTGTGGAATTCCCTGCCCTGTGATGGGTGGCACAATGGCACAGTGGTTAGCACTGCTACCTCACAGCGCCAGGGGCTTGGGTTCAATTCGTGGCTTGGGTCACTATCTGTGTAAAGACTGCACATTCTCCCCATGCCTGCATGGGTTTCCTTCAGTGCTCTGATTTCCACCCACAGTCCAAAAGGCATGCTGATTGGCTGCGTTGGCTGTGCTAAATTCTCCCTCAGTGTATCTGAACAGGCGCCGGAGTGTGACGACTAAGGGATTTTCACAATAACTTCATTGCAGTGTTAATATAAGTCTACTTATGTTGAATAAATAAACTAAACTTGTTGAGTTTGAACGTTTTTAAGGGAAAGATAAATTTTTGAACAGTGAAGGAATTAAGGGTTACGGTGAGCGGGCAGGTAATTGGAGCTGAATCCATGCAAAGATCAGCCATGATCTTACTGAATGGCAGACAATTTAAGAGGCGTGCATTAGTTATGAGGGATTTGATTGTAAGGGGATGGAATCACAGAATCTCACAGTGCAGAAGGAGGCCACTCAGCCCATCAAGTCTGCATCGACCACAATTCCACACAAGCCCAATTCCTGTAATGCCACTTATTGACTCTACAAAAACCTCTGACACTAAGGGTCAATTTTAGCATGGCCAGTCAACCTAACCCACACATCTTTGGACTGTGGAAGGAAACCAGATCATCCTGACGAAACCCATGCAGACACGGGGAGAACATGCAAACTCCACACAGACAGTGAGCCAAGGCCAGAATTGAACCTGGGTCCCTGGCCTTGTGAGGCAACAGTGCAAAGCACTGTGTCACCGTGCCATCACTTTCTCTGTCTGGAAACAAGACTCCAGGATGGTGTATTGCCTCCCTGGTGCTAGGGTCAAGTATGCCTCAGAGTGATTACAGGACAGTCTGGAGGGGGAGGGTGAACAGCCAATGGTTATAGCACACATCAGTACCAATAACGTAGGTTAAAGAAAGGGGTGAAGTCCTAAAAGCAGAATGTAGGGAGTTAAGAAGCAAAGTGAAAAATCAGACTTCAAAGGTAGTGATCACAGATTTATTAACAATGCCACATGTTAGAGTATAAACAGCAAGATATATCGGATGAATTGGCTGAAGAGGCGGGTGAGGGGGGAGTTCAGATTCCTGGGACATTGGGATTGGTTTTGGAGGAGGTGGGACCAGTACAAATTGGATGGGTTATATTTGGCAGGTCGGGACTGATGTTCTTGTTGGGGGCGGGCGGTGGAGGAGCATATAGTAGAATGGTTGGGAAGGGTTTGAACTAAAATGGCAGGAGGATGGGAACCTTTGCAAGGAATCAGAGGAGGGAGAATCAAGGATAAAATCCAAAGCAGAATGGGGAATAAGAGAAACGATAGGCCAAGAAAACTAGACCCAGAATCAAACAGCGGCTGAGTGAAAAGTAATGGGAAAGGTGCCAAAAATGTGAAACAAATGAGCTTAAAGTCTTTGTGTTTTAACACACAGAACATTCACAATAAAGTGGATGAAATAATTGCACAAATAGATGTAAGCAGGTGTGATATAGTCGGGATTACGGAGACATGACTGCAGGATGTCCAGGGATAGGAATTGAATATCCAGGGGTATTGAGTATTTAGGAAGGAATGACAATAAGATAAAGATGGTGGAGTTACATTGCTGGTTCAAGAGAAAATTTATCCTACCATCAGGTGGCTTTGACATCTATCAATATGAAGTGCTTCGAAAGGCTGGTCGTGGCAAAGTTGCCTAGATCTGTGACAGTTTGCCTACCACAGCAACAGGTCCACAGCAGATGCCATCTCCTTGGCCCTGCACTCAACCCTAGAACATCTAGACAGCAAAGACACCTAGAAATCATAGAAACCCTATCGTGCAGAAGGAGGCCCATTGAGTCTGCACCAATCATAAACCCATCCAGGCAATATCTCCACATCTACCCCTTTATCCCTCTAACCTATGCATCTCATGACTCTAAGACGCAACCTTTAGCCTGGCCAATCAACCTAATCCGCATATCTTTGGAGTGTGGGAGGAAATCGGAGCACTTGGAGGAAACCCACGCAGACGCAGGGAGAATGTGCAAACTCTACACAGACATGACCTCTGACAGGAATCGAACCCAGCTCCCTGCTGTGAAGCAGCAGTGCTGCTGTACCACCCAAGCCTATGTCAGACTCTTATTTATTGACGATAGCTCAACCTTCAACACCATTGTTTCTATGAAACTCATCTCCAAACTTCAGTGGCCTGGGCCTTGGGTCCTCCCTCTGAAACTGGATCCTGAACTTCCTAACCCACAGACCACAATCAGTAAGGATAGACAGCAACACGACCTCCATGATCATCCTCAGCACCGGTGCCCCACAAAGTTGTGTTTTCAGCCTCCTACTTTACTCCTTATAATCCCGTGACTCTGCAGCCAAATTCCCCTCCAGTTCGATTTTCAGGTTTGTGGATTACACCATTGCAGTGGGTCAGATCTCAAATAACGAAGAGACAGAGTACAAGAATGAGATAGAGAACCTTGTGAACTGATGCAGCAATAATCACTCCCTTAATGTCAACAAAGCAAAGGAGACAGTCATCAAGCGTAGTGATAAACATGCTTCTGTCCACAAGGTACTGTTGCTAAGTTTGCAGATGATACAAAGATGGCACAACTGTAGTGAGTTGAATTTCCAATAATGATGAGACAGAGACAGAGAATCTTATGAACTGGTGCGATGACAATAATCTCTCCTTCAATGTCAACAAAACAAAGAAGATAGTCATCAACTCCAGGAAGTGTAGTGGAGACCATACCGCTGTCCACATCAATGGCGATGAAGTGGAAATGGTTGACAGCTCCAAATTTCTACGTGCCCAGATCACCAACAACCCTGTTCTGGTTCTTCCACGCCAACCCTGTAGTTAAGAAAGCCCACCAATGCCTCTACTTTCTCAGGAGGCTAAGAAAATTTGCCAGATACAACTCTCACCAGCATTTACAAATGTATCTTTGAAAGCTTTCATTCTGGTTATATCACACTTGGCATGGCTCCTGCTCTGTCCAAGACCGCAAAAAAACTATACAGATCTTGAACGAGGCCCAGTCCATCACACAAACCAGCCTCCTATCCATTGTCTCTGTCTACACTTCCCACAGCCTCGGAAAAACAGCCAGAATAATCAAAGACTCCACACAGCCCAGTCCTACTCCCTTCCACCTTCCTCCATCGGAGAAAAAGGTACAAAAATCTGAGGTAACGTACCAACCGACTCAAGGGCAGCTTCTTCCCTGCTGCCGTTAAACTCTTCAATGGACCTACCTTGTATTAAGTTGAACTTACTCTACACCCTAGTTATGAGTGTAACACTACATTCTGCACTCTTTCCTGCTCTATGAACAGAATGCTTTGTCTGAATAGTGTTCAAGAAACAATACTTTTCCATAATAAATCAGATCAAGTCAGGCAATGACCCAAGGGTGGAATTGAAACTGTGAAGCAGCAGTGCTAACAACTGTCCCACTGTGCTGCCCAATAGTAAGGAAGACACAAAACTGTTGATTTATTGTTGCAGGAAGTTGTCTTCTGAAAACTAATAGCTATCTTCAACTTCAGACGAAACTGGGGAGCACCAATGGTGTGTATAATTGATTATTCAGCTGGAGTTATTTCCCACATGGTCTTTTGCACTATTTTATAGTTTAAAAAAAACCTCATCCTTCAGATAGCGAGAGAACAAACAGGATCTAGGAATCTATATAAACTTTATTTAGTTCTGGAAATTTATATTACCTTCTTCAAATAATTGATTAGCTGGTTTATAGGATTGCTGATTCACTCCTACATGGCAGGGAGTAATTGTCTCTGTTTTGTTGTATTACAGATGGTACTGATGTAAAGTCATGAGGACAGGTCGTGTAAACTTGCCTTGTATTCCCTTGAGTTAAGAGGTTGAGAGACAATCAGATCAAAGTGTTTAAAATGTATTCAGGAATACAGAAAGACTATTTCCCCTGGTGGGGGAAGTACAGAACAAGTAGGCTGAATACTTAAAGCCAAACCTTCAAGCAGCAAAGATTTTTACTTCTTTTTATCATAGGATGTGGCTGTTGTTGGCTGGGTCAGTAGTTTTTGGCCATCCCTAATTAACGTTTATTTATTAAGTAAGGCTTAGACTAACACTGCAATGAAGTTACAACAAAATTCCTCCAGTTGCCACTCTTCGGGTCAATGCACCAAAACCAGCACACCTTTCAGATTGTGGGAGGAAGCTGGAGCAAACCCACGCAGACATGGGGAGAATGTGCAAATTCCACACACACAGCGAACCAAGGATGGAATCGAACCCGGATCCCTGGCGCTGAGAGGCAGCGGTGCTGACCACTGTGCCACCCTTGAGAATGTGATGATGAGATGCTGCAGTCCATGTGGTGTACATACACCCTCAGTGCTGTTATGGAGTGAGTTTCAGGATTTTGAAAGAATGGCAAGATAATTCCAAGTCAGGATGGTATGTAGGATTTAAAGGGGAGCTTACTACTGATGGTGTTACTCCACTTTGACTTGATTTGATTTATTATTGACATGTATTAGTATACAGTGAAAAGTATTATTTCTTGCGAGCTATACAGACAAAGCATACCATTCATAGAGATGGAAAGAAGAAAATGCGGAATGTAATGTTATAGTAAGAGTTAGGGTGTAGAGAAAGATCAATTTAATGCGAGGTAGGTCCTTTCAACAGTCTGATAGCAGCAGGGAAGAAGCTGTTCTTGAGTTGGTTGGTACGTGATCTCAGATTTTTGTATCTTTTTCCCAATGGGAGAGAGAATGTCCGGGGAGTGTGGGGTCCTTAATTATGCTGGCTGCTTTGCCAAGGCAGCATGAAGTGTGAAGTCATAGAATCATAGGATTATAGAGGTTTACAGCCTGGAAACAGGCCCTTCAGACCAACTTATCCTGATGCCCCTTTTGTTTTAAAACCTGAAGCTAGTACCAATTGCCCACATTTGGCTGATATCCCTCTATACCCATCTTACCCATATAACTGTCTAAATGCTTTTTAAAAGACAAAATTGTACCTCTACTACTGCCTGTAGCAGCTTATTCCAGACACTCATCACCCTCTGTGTAAAAAAAAAATTGCCCCTCTGAAACTTTTGCATCTCTACCTATGCCTTCATGTTTTAGACTCCCCTACATTTGGGAAAAGATATTGACTATCTTGCTGATCTGTGCCCCTCATTATTTTATAGACCTCTATAAGATCACCCCTCTGCCAGTGTAGACAGAGTCAATGGATGGGAGGCTAGTTTCCATGATGCATTGGGTTACATACATGACTTATCATTTTTTTATGGTCTTATTCTTGTGAATGATCAAGGTTGTGTGTTTGGAAGGTTCTATTGAAGGACCCTCGGTACACTGTTGCAATGCACGTTGTAGATGGCAGACACAGCTGCCATTGTGCATCGGTGATGGAGGAAGTGAATGCTTCAACTGGTGAGTAATGTGTCAATCAGATTGGTTCAAACAGAGTGTGGCACACTGGCATATATCCAGATGAATCTGTTGCAAACGGTACTAGTGAGATGTCAGGCTCTGCCCGCTGAATATCTGCTGAGGGAGGATGTCCTGAAGAGAGTCCTCGTTAATAACGTGCTAATATATTGAACAAAAAACAAAGAACAAAGAAAATTACAGCACAGGAATAGGCCCTTCTGCCCTCCAAGCCTGCACCAACCATACTGCCCCATTGAACTAAAACTCCTTAACCTTCCGGGGACCACATCCCGCTATTCCCATCCTATTCATGTATTGTCAAGATGCCCCTTAAAAGTCATTATTGTCTCTGCTCCCACTATTTCCCCCCTCTGGGTAAAAAAAATTACCTTGCACATCTCCTTTAAACCATGCCCCTCGCACCTTATTCCTGTGCCCCCGAGTAATTAGCTCTTCCACCCTGGGAAAAAGCTTCTGACTATCCACTCTGTCCGTGCCTCTCATAATCTTGTAGACTTCTATCGGTCGCCCCTCAACCTTTGTCATTCCAGTGAGACCAAACCAAGCTTCTCGAACCTCTCCTCATTGCGAATGCCCTCCATATCAGGCAACATCCTGGTAAATCTTTTCTGCACCCTTTCCAAAGCCTCCACATCTTTCTGATAGTGTGGTGACTATTGAAGCGATCTTTCCACAGTCCCATGACATGTTTCCCGCCACTCTGCTGACCAGGGATCTGGAAGATCGGAACTCAGAAGCATAAATCACACTTGCCAGATTTTGAACCTGTGCCACCATTCCTGCTGATGGAGGGTGCAGGCTCAAAACTTTCCCCCAAATTCAATCAAGTTGTTTTAATAAAAGCTTCCCAGTGGGTCAGTAGAATCATACCTGGTGTGAAACACCTTATGCTTGCACTAATGCCAAAACAAAAAAAGTTAGAGTCTAGGTTAACTTCATAATACACCCTGGAACTTCTGATCTGGCCCTTACTGTGTTTACATGGGTTTTCTCCAGATGTTCTGGTTTACTCCCGTAGCCCAAAGATGTGTGATTGAACAAAAAAAAACAAAGAAAATTACAGCACAGGAAGAGGCTCTTTGGCCCTCCAAGCCTGCACTGACCATCCTGCCCAACTGAACTAAAACCCCCTACCCCTCCGGGGAACTTACCCCTCTATTCCCATCCTATTCATGTATTTGTCCAGACGCCACTTAAAAGTCTCTATCATATCTCGCTCTACCTCCCCCGCAGCGAGTTCCAGGCACTCACCACCCACTATGTGAAAGCTTGCCTCGTACATCTCCTTCAAACATTGCCCCTCGGACCTTAAACTTATTTCCCCTTGTAATTGACTCTTCCACCCTGGGAAGAAGCTTTTGACTATCTATATTGGCTAAATTGCCCCTTAGCATCAGGGGCACTAACTAGGGTAAATGCATGGGATTATGAGGATGGGGCATGGGTGGGATTGTGGTCAGATACAGACTCGATGGGCTGAATGGCCTCCTTCTGCACTGAAGGTATTCTATGATTCTGTGATTGGTTCCTCAGCCTAGATAAATCTTTGATAGAAAATTACAGCCCCTCCATCTGAGTTCTAATGCATTAGACATGAGTTTCCTTCAGTGGCAGAGAATCTCTCTTCACAATCCTTATTTTTTCCAAGTCTGGTGGGGAAGTGAAGACATTTATTTGATGTCTTTTTGCCTCACGTTGAACTACTTTTTTTTTCAAAGTCCAGCCTCACTGATCTCCGCTCTGCATTCTCTGTTCCTTTGTTCCAAATATTCTTGTGGCATCAGCGCAACTTGCATTAAAAATTGAAAAGCTTCCTCTATGGCTGTTTGAGAAATATTGCACGTGCAAAATGTGCTGAAGCCTAAAAGTTTTGTACTTCAGCAAGTTTTGTACTTTAGCAATTGTACTATCTTCTGAGCTCTGTGTGACCCTTGGGGCCCCTATGGTTTGCAATGATTAGGCCCACATCTTTCATTTGGCCGTGTTCTAATGTGATTCGCTGGAGATTTGTGGGAAATTCCCCACTGGGAGACTGGGATGGAATAGGGTGCGTTCCTGGCTCTAACCCCTGGGTTGTATCCATAGTAAAAACTCAAGGCACATTGACATGTAGTTACACAAATTCAATCATCCATGTTCTTGGTACAATAGTCAGGAAGTACATAGAACATAGAACATTACAGCGCAGTACAGGCCCTTCAGCCCTCGATGTTGCGCCAACCAGTGGAACCAACCTTATAACCCTCTAACCTCGACTATTCCAATATTATCCATATGCCTATCCAATGACCATTTGAACGCCCTCAAAGTTGGCGAGTCCACAACTGCTGCAGGCAGGACATTCCACGCCCTTACTACCCTCTGAGTAAAGAACTTACTTCTGACATCCGCCCTATAATTGTCACCCCTCAGTTTAAAGCTATGTCTCCTCATGTTAGCCACTGAGGCATATCAGGGGAAATACTGTAATGGTAACAGCATTGGTCTGGTGCACCGGGCAAATGAACCGGGGTGGGGGGGGGGGGGTGGGCAAGCATCTCAAATCTTGCCACAGCAGCTGATAGAATTTTAATTCAGTTTGTAAAAATATCAGGTAATTCAAGGCCAATCTCAGTAATGACAATCACAAAGCTATGGTCAATTGCTGTAAAGACCCATCTGATAGTGCTTTATTTAAGGTTTTTACCTGGACTGACCAACATGTGACTTCAGTCCCAAATGTGGTAGACTTTTAATCACCTTCCACAATGTCTGAGTGAGCCACTCAGTTCAAGGAAATTGGGGATTAACAATAAATATGGGCCCTGGCAACAATAGCCTGCATCCCATCAAAGAATGAAAAATAACATCAGGTATCAGAGCTTGAGTTGTAAAGAATCATAGAATCCCTGCGATGCTGAAGGAGGTCATTCAGCCCATCGACTCTGCACCAAGGGAAGGCATTTGGCCCATCAAATCCCACCCTATTCCCCTAACCCATATGTGTACCCTGCTAATCCCATGATATTAGAGCCAATTTCCCACAGGCAATCAACCTGATCAGCACATATTTGGACTGTGGGACGAACACAGTAAGAAGTCTCACAACATCGGGTTAAAGTCTAACAGGTTTATTTGGCAGCACCAGCCCACAAGCTGTGGGAGGAAAGAAGAGGAAACCCACACAGACACGGGGAGAATGTGCGAACTCCACACAAAAAGTGACCCGAGGCCGGAATTGAACCAGGGTCCCCAGCACTGTGAGGCAGCAATGCTAACCACCGTGCATTTTGTTTTCCACCTTTCTCTGTAATTTGTGGAGACTTCTGATGACAGCAACTCAGCGTAATAACTGAGCAAATTTAAGAAGTGTTGTTTTTTAAGATGAGTTATTTTGAAATTTGATCATTTTATTCCTATTAAGTCATTCGTTAATGCTTCCCTAAGTGTGGCAAAGATGTCCGATTGCCTCTTGATGTGTAGGTTATGAGCAGCACTGTCAGGCAATTGCCAGGCAGCTAATGTGGCTTCACGCTTTCAGATCTCAATACTTCAAAGTCTCTGCTCGTTTTCTCTGTGGAGTGAGGCTCTGCAGTGGAAGCGCCAGCTTTAGATATGGAAACTTCAAAGTTTTCCTTCCATTCCTCTGTGGATTTGACGTGGCAGAAGGAAAAAGATGAAAAGTTGTCGGATTTACTATGCAATGTTTCAAATTAACGTTCGCAGTTCACAAGTTGGTTTTTAAACTTACCAACTTTGGTGCTTGAGCTTCACAGATGAAGAAAGAATGTCTTCTCCACAATTTAACTCCTTGAGGGCAGGAATCGCTCAGTTACAATCTCCCAAGTTCATTCACATTTCGAATCCTGGCTCCCCTAGATCCAAGCAGAGGCTTTTTACCATCTCACTCCTCCCACACAGCACTGGGGACCCGGGTTCGATTCCTGACTTGGGTGACTGTTTGTACAGAATCTGCACATTCTCCTCATGTCTGCGTGGGTTTCCTCCCACAGCCCAAAAGATGTGCTGGTGAGGTGCATTGGCCATGCTACATTCACTCTCAGTGTTGTACCCAAACAGCGCTGCAGTCTGGTGACTAAGGGATTTTCACAGTAACTTCATTGCATTGTTAATGTAAGCCTACTTATGACAATAATACAGGATATTGGAGACAGGTCAAGGAAGCGTCATCAACCCTCTCTCACCTTTAAAGTTTATTTATTACTCACAAGTAAGGCTTACATTAACACTGCAATGAAGTTATTGTGAAATTCCCCTAGTTGTCACATTCCAGTGCCTGTTCAGGTCAATGCATCTAACCAACAAGTCTTTCAGAGTGTGGGAGAGAACTGGAGCTCCCAGAGGAAATCCATGCAGACATAGGGAGAACGTACAAACTCCACACAGATAGTGACCCAAGCCAGGGATTGAACCCAGGCTTCTGGCGCTGTGAGGCAACAATGTTAACCATTGTGCCACCATGCCACCCATAACCTTTGCATTGGCCAAAATCTTTCCATATTTCTGTCTCCTAAGTTCAAGCTAGCTCATCTCACATATTCTTCACTCGCCTTGCATCCTCACCGTTTTACAAAGAAGACACCTTGCAACATCCCTCACTCCAAATTATTCTCCCGCAAGACCTCACCTCTGTGGATCTCTTCAGATCCCTCAGCCTCCATCCCTCTCTCCGTCCTACTCCTCACCCCTAATCCTCCTACTGTCCACTACCTATCAAAATCCTAGTTTCTTCCTGTTCCAGGAAACTGTCTTCATTGCAACTCGCTGGAGCAGGCTAAGATTAATCTAAGAATCATACAGCACAGAAGTCCATTCAGCCCATCGTGCCTGTGCTGACACTTCAAAAGGGCTATCCGATTTGTGGAGTTCCCCTGTCCTTTCCCCACAACCCAGTAATTATTTTCCATTTCCATCTTTTACCCCATTTCTCTGCCACTATTAACTCTGCTTCCACCACTTTTTAAAGCAGCGGACGCTGGATCATAACAACTCGTTGTGTTAAATAAACTCTTCTCACTCCTGTCTGTAAATGATTTTACATCTGGCCCACTTACCGGTTTTTCCTTCTTGACTCAGCAATCCAGTCACAATTTTGAACATTTCTCTCAGGCTCCCCCTCAGCGCTTGGGCTCTGAGCAACCTAATCCCAGCTTCTCCGGTCTCCCCGTGTAACTGTATCCCTCGTGCAAATCTCTTAGCAAATTCTCTTAGCAAATCTGCTCTGCACCCTCTCCAGCACTGAGAGCTGTATTCTCCACCCCTTCCAACTGGTGAAATTTTCCAGTCCCGCCGGCAGTGACCTCCCCCTCCTGCGGAAGTGCTTTGTTTGAGCGACGCCAAAAACGCGAGACATCGACAGGACTGGATGATCCAGCCGGTGGGTGGCCAATGGCAAACTTTTATCAGCAGACTGGGGGTTGGGGAGGAGGGGGGAGAGCTTGGGGGAGAGAGGGAGAGGGTTGGGAGGCTGAGGGGGGGGGATCCCTCCCTGAGAAACTGATCTCAAATTGGAGAACAGAGATGTGTTGTGTCTCCAATGACATTCTAACCTTATGAAGTGAAGCCTCCCAATCCCCAAAGGCAAACAGCACAGCGACCGGAAAAACAGAAGATCTAGGAACAGAAATAGGCCATTTGGCCCATCGAATCTGTTCACCATTCACACATGGCTGATAAGATTCTCAACCTCTGCAAAAGTAGTCAACTTTCTACCTATTGCATTGTTTCAGCATCTTCCGCTGAGCCACACATGAAGCATGACATTTCCTACATATGTTACACTCTCATCCCCAACACACCCTTACACAGCTCATCTCCCACTCAGGCACCTCTCTGAGCACTTTATACCCCCTCGGACATCTCACCAAACCTCCTTCTCAGATCCTTCCCACTGTACAATTCCATGTGCCAACACCAGGATAACTTCCTCAGTTTATTTATTAATGTCACAAGTAGCTTTGGCAAAGGGTCATCTGGACTCAAAATGTCAACTCTTTTCTCTCCTTACTGATGCTGCCAGACCAGCTCAGATTTTCCAGCATTCTCTCTTTAGATTTACATGAACACTGCAATGAAGTTTCTGTGAAAATCCCCTGGGCGCCACACTCTTGTTCGGGTACACTGAGGGAGAATTTAGCATGACCAATGTATCTGACATGGTTAGGTTGACTGGCCGTGCTAAAATTGTCCCTTAGTGTCCTGAGGTTAGAGGGATTAGCAGGTAAATATGTAGGGATATGGGGATAGGGCCTGGGTGGGATTGTGGTTGGTGCAGATCTTGTTGGGCCAAATGGCCTCTTTCTGCACTGTAGGGTTTCTATGCTTTTAACAAGCCTGCCTTCAGACTGTGGGAGGAAACCCATGCAGACATGAGGAGAATGCGCAGATTCCACATAGACAATTACCCAAGCTGGGAATCAAACTCAGGTCCCTGGCACTGTGAGGCAGTTGTGCTAACCACTATGCCACCATGCCACCCTGCATATATCCTGCCCCCCAACTCTTCAACCCTCCCTTTTCAGGAAGATTCATAGATCATCATTATAAGATAGTCAATAAAAAAAAAAATAGGGACCATAAGAGCACTCAGAAATTAGTGAGAATGTAGAACTCAGTACCACATGGTGTGGTTGAGTTGAAGAGCAGAGTTGTGTCAAAGAGGAATGTAGATAAATAGGAAAGGGAGAAGGGAATAGTTAGAGTAGTTAATGTTGCTGCCTCACAACATCTGGGTTCAATTCCAGCCTTGGATCACTGCCTGTGTGGAGTTTGCACGTTCTCTCCGTGTCTGCGTGGGTTTCCTCCGGGTGCTCTCGTTTCCTCCCAAAGATATGCAGCTAAGGTTAATTAGCATGCTAAAAGTTGCCTCTTCATGTCCTGAATTGCGTAACTTAGAGGGATTAGTGAGTAAATATGGGGGTAGGGACTGGATGGAATTGTGGTCAGTGCAGAATCAATGGGCCAAATGGCCTCTTTCTGTACTGTAGGGTTTCTATGATAAATCCCTGGGGTTACAAATATAGGGTCTGGGTGGGATGCTCCACCAGAGAGTTGGTGCAGACTTGATGGGCTGAATGGACTACTTCTGCACCATAGGGATTCTATCATTCCGACGAGGTTAACTGGTTAAACCTGTTTGGAACATAAACGCCGGCTTTGAATGGTTGGTCCGAATAGCTTCTCTCTCGGCACTTCATACCCACTCGGACATCTCACAAAACTTCCTTCTCAGCTCCTGTTGTAATTCCTGTTTAACAACTCCAGGTTCTTTTGCCCGTTTTCCTATTTATATGAAGCTTTCTGACACTGTCAAGCAAAATAGTGAGCTGATAAACTAACACATTCTGCCAAGGCAGAAAGTCAACAGGCTCCCCACCTTGTCTGTAAAGACTTTGCATTAATTACTCAAATCTCTCGCACACAAAATGTATTTGGATTTCAGAATTTCTTCTTTTTTAACGGGGAAAAGGGAAAAAAAAAGTCTTTTCAGAACGAGTGGTGGCTGGTGCTGCAATTGATGTGTTTTTTTTGTATTTTCTGCTATCAGGGAATTTGACAGACAGTGAAGATCAGAAACGCAGCAATCCTCAGGAAATGAATTAAGTGTGCAGGGAGAGAGAGAGAGAAAGCAGCCTGAGAGGACTGATTATATGCAGTGTATTGATTTGAGACAATCGCAGCATAAAAATTGAAATGGCTTTCGCATGTACAGGGCCATAAGAGGCACTTTCCTTCTCGCTAAAAGACCCAGTTGCCACGGCAACCAAGAGGCCTTGAATCTGACAGTACAAGGTTTGATCGGGAGCCTGCAACCATTTTATTTCTTTGGTTGCCTTTTTCATTTAAACCGTCCCTCTCCTTTCTGCCTCCCCATTTTGTTTTTAATTTAAAAATCTCCTCTCTACCGAGATTTCATGAGGTGGGGATCCTGGTGTTGGACTGGGGTGGGCACAGTAAGAAAGTCTCACCCAACAGCAGGTTAAAGTCCAACAGGTTTATTTGATAGCACAAGCTGTCCCTTCATCAGGTGATGAAGGAGCTGTGCTCCAAAAGCGTGTGCTACCAGATAAACCTGTTGGACTTTTACCTGGTGTTGTGAGGCTGCTTACTGTCCCTACTGAGAGACAAAGAACAAAGAACAACACAGCACAGAAAACAGGCCCTTCGGCCCTACAAGCCCGCGCCGCCCATTTTAACACTCAGTGAGTGCCTCATTCCAATCCTTCTTCTACCTATGACTTTTGTCTAAGCCTCTTGGACTCCACAATAAAGGGGTACAAATTTACAGAATTATACACGCGCCAGATTAAGGGAGGTCTAATTTAGGGACAATTTGTTAACACCAATCAGCCTGAAAGCACGTTTTTGGGGTGTGGGAGGAAACCCGGAGAAAACCCATGCAAGCATGGGGAGAATGTGTGAACTCCCAGAGACCCAAGATCCGGCCCAGGTCCATGTATCTGCACAGCAAACAGTGATAGTCACTGAGCTGTCGTGTTGCCCGTCAGTTGGTCCAGTTTAAGCTTACAGATCTCACTTTTCTCTTGCTGTCTCATTTCTCACACTAAGGGGAGTTGTGAGTCGCACCATCCTGAAGGGAAGTGAAATATAGTGTGTCACAGGAGAAGTGCCTTGAAATAGTGTCTTCCATTAGCCTCAGGATAGCCCAGAAGAGGTCGGCAACTGATTGCCTTAAAGTGTGGTAATGCAGGAAACAGGGTAACCAATTTGTACACAGCAAATTCTCAGACTGAGATGAGGAGGAATTTCTTCACCCAGAGGATGGTCAGCCTACAGAGTTCACTAACTCAGAAAGTAGTTGAGGGCAAAACGCTGAGGGTGAAATTTTCTTGTCCCCCTGCCACAGGAATCATAGCAGGTGGGACCCAGGCCATTCAGAGATTTGTTGACATCGCGTGGGATTTTCCAGTCTTCAGGAGCGCACAGCTGGAAAATCCCTGAATGTTCTCAAGAAGCAGTCAAATATAGTGCTCGAGGTGAATTGGATCAAAGGATATGGGGGGATCCGGCTAGATTTCATGGTCTCTCTCGTCCCGAAACTGTAAAATCCCACCCACGGTCAACGGACCTTTTATTTGTCCGCCTCTTCGATTCCCATATGGTGGGCAGCACGGTAAAATTCCGGCCAAGGAGTTGGATAGTCAGCCATGATCACAATGAATGGTGGAACAGTCTTGAAGGGCTGAGTGGCCTCCTCCTGCTCCTATTTTCTATATTTCTATTTAGCTAAAAAAAAGACCAGAGAATCTGTATTTTAGTGATGTTGATTGAGAGATAAACATTGAACAAGACACCCATCATCACCTTCTTCAAATAAGTACCACAGGATCTTTTATTGTTCTCTCTGAGAAACCATGATATGGAGCTGCCGGAGTTGGATTGGTGGGCACAGGAAGAGGTCTCATAACACCGGGTTAAAGTCCAGCAGGTTTATTTGGAATCACGAGCTTTCGGAGCACTGCTCCATCAACAGGTGAGTGGAGATTAGTTCACAAACAATATATCAGCAAAGACACAATTGCAAGATAATATATGTGATACCCTTCTCTCCACACACACTGTTTGTTCCTGTAAAGGCTTGATTACTTGTAAAGACTCACATTCTAACCATTCTCCACATTCCAACCTATAATTATCTTACAATTGTGTCTCTGTTTATATATGCTGTGTTTGTGAATGAACTTCCACTCAGCTGAAGGAACCGTGCTGTGAAACCTCGTGATTCCAAATAAACCTGTTGGATTTTAACCTGGTGTTGTGAGACTTCTTACTCTGTCTGAAAAGCAGCCCCGGATAGGGCTCTGTAAAAGTTATCAATTTATCATCCTCTGTCTGGGATGCCTCTTTGAGGGTAACAAACCTGAGTGAGGAGGGAGGGGTGACTTTATTCAAACCGTCTGCTGGTAGTATCAAAAGTTCGATCTAACAAGGTTCCTTTTCCCTTGGAGCTAAAATGTTGGCTCCATTCTCTCTCCACAGATGCTGTCACACCTGCTGAGATTTTCCAGCACTTCCTGTATTTGCATCTACATTCACATGGATTAAAACTAACAATTGAGTCCAATAGTAAATTTGGACGAGATTATCTTGAACACTCCTTGAATTGTGAGTAGACAGTGATGCGTTGTGTGAGTTACAATTGTTTTCAGTACAGTGGGCTTCTGCTGGTGAACTGTTGATCCTTCAATTCAGCTTCCCGTTGTTCGATAGCTTGCTCAAGATTTCAGTTCATTTCCAGCTGTGAGCGTTCAAACTCAGTAACTCATATAGACCGAGACAGAGTTTTAGCTGTTCCTGCAAAAGTTAGCTATCTTTGCAGAGACCCTGCCTCAGTCACTGTATTCCCCTCAGCAAGCTGCTTTTCTTATAACACAGACAGACAGAGACACACAAATACACACACGCACACACACACACACACACACACATAGAGAATGGCAGACAGAACAGAACAGAGGCTGGTGGAATGCAGGCTTTTCATCCATGGGGACATGTATTCTAAGTTTTTTTTGTATTCATTTGTGGGCCATGGCTGGCCAGCACTTATTGCCCATCCCTGGTTGCCCTTTGAGAACAGTTGAGAGTCAACCACATTGCTCTGGCTCTGGAGTCACATCTAGGCCAGACCAGATAAGAACAGCAGATTTCCTTCCCTGAAGGATATGAGTGAACCTGATGGGTTTCTCCAACAATTGACAAGGTCATTGGTAGATTCTTAATTCCACATACTTTTTATTGAATTCAACCATCTACTGTGGTGGGATTCGAACTGGAAAACCAGAACATTAGCAGGGTTTCTGAATTAATAGTCTAATGATAACACCATTGACCCATCGCCTGGAAGAGGATGTACTGGCCTATCAAAGTACCTGAAGAAGGAATAACACGCCGTAATTACTACCAAAATAAACTTGTTGGTCTTTAACCTGGTGTTCGGAGACTTCTTATGAGGCCATTATACCCAAGGCTCTGGAGATAATGATGTCACAATGTTCCTGAGTCCATCTCGGAGGTGGCAATCTGTCTTTAATTCCTTTGGAATGACATTATCTGGAAGCAGAGGAAGAGACTCCATTGTTCTTTAGAGAAACCTCTTGTAGACATTCTGTCAGTGAATATTCTCAGCCATCTCCCTCTTTCAAAATTCAATATTTCCTTGTGTAATTCCAACGTTTTTCTCCATGGTGGTACAGTGGTTAGCACTGCCGCCTCACAATGTCAGGGACCCGGGTTCGATTCTGGCCTTAGGCGACTGTCTGTGTGGAGTCTGCACGGTCTTCCCGAGTCTACACAGACTGCAATCTCACCCAAGCCCTATTCACATAACTCCACATATTTCCACTGCTGATCCTCTGACACTAGGGTCAATTTTAGCATGACCAATCCACCTAACCCGCATATCTTTGGACTGTAGGAGGAAACCGAAGCACCTGAAGGAAACCACTCAGGCATGGAGAGAATGTGCAAACTCCACACAGACAGTGATCTGAAGCTGGAATTGAGCCCGGGTCCCTGGTGCAGTGATAACCCCAGAGGCTGGAATTGAGCTCAGGTTCCCAGGCAGCAGTGGTAACCACTGTGCTACTGTGCCGCACTTTTATCGGTAATCTTTGATCCCCTTATCAATCAAGAATCTATCCATCTCTGTCTTAAATTTATTCAATAACCTGGTCTCCACAGCCTTCTGCAGCAAAGAGTTCCACAGATTCGCTGCTCTCTGGCTGAAGAAATTCCTCCTCATTTTGGTTCTAACAGGTCATTTCTTTATTCTGAGGCTGTACCCTCAGATCTTAGTCTCTCCTATCATGGAAATATCTTCTCCACGTCCATTCTATCCAGGCCTCTATCTATCGACCTTTATTCTTCTTCACTTAATTCCACTAACTCACTGTGTCATCCAAACCTTCAATCTCTGTTCCTCCAGAACCATCTTCAACCCACTCAGCCTCTGCTTCAATACAGTTTCCTGTTGATGAATTTTGTACCTTCATGTGTTTCATTCTGAAATAAAAGTTCTGCTTGATTTGTACCTCACCGCAGCAATTTTCCTGGATTCATTTCAACAACTTAGATCCAGCAAAAACCGCACCTCAATTAAAATTTCTGTTACCGAACATCACCTCAGTTATTTGGCTCTCAAGGTTAGCAATAACCTTTCCTGAATTCCGGGGGTGGCTGTGGGAAAAAAAAAACATAAGTTAAGCTTTTGAATCTGTTGTGCTTTCAGCTGAGGGTTTTGTAGGAGAGCTTTTCCTCTGTTAATATCTGCAGTCCTGCTTTAAACCTAGGCTTGCAACCTTGATCGTTCATTGTCTGCAAACGATCAATTGAAGGCCATTGAGAGAAAGGGAAGGGGGGGTGATCCAATGGTGACAGCTTTCATAGAATCATAGTGCAGAAAGAAGCCATTTGGCCCATCGAATCTGCACTGAAAACAATCCCAACCAGGCCCTATCCCCATAATCCCACCATTTACCCTGACACGAAGTGGTAATTTCGCATGGCCAATCCACCTAACCTGCACATCTTTGGCCTGTGGGAGGAAACCCATGCAGACGTGGGAAGAATGTGCAATCTCCAAAGTCAGAATAGAACGCCAAGTTTGGTGGCGTTTAAGAGGTTAGTTGATAAGTATATGGAAGAGAAGGGAATGGTTTAGTTAGGAGGGGCATTGCTTTTTATTTTGGTCGGCACAACATCGAAGGCCGAAGGGCCTGTTCTGTGCTGTATTGTTCTATGTTCTATGTTCTAGAACCCGGGTTCCTGGTGCTGTGAGATGGCAGCGCTAACTACTGTGCCACCGTGCCACCCACATTGTAACGACTGACTCAGGCTCTGCATCTCTTGGGATGAATTCCTTCAATACTTTATTAATACAGCAGTTAATATGATCTCCCTGGATCTCTGTGCTCCTCCTAGTATCTTGTACTCACCAATTTTAATCACCCTTAGTGTTGGATAGGAAAGAGACAGAGCCGGACCGATGAACTACAAGTGGACAGCACTTCCATAAGTGCTGTCCCAAAATTCATTGATAATATCTGAGAAATAAAAAGCAAGGCCTTGTAGAAAAGGTGAAAAGACTTCATCACAGGGTTTAACCTCCAGCTGCCTGGGCTCTATGTTCCCTCCTTCCTAATATAAGAATCAGAAGAACTAAGTGTAGAACGTGGCAATATGCTGATGTTTAAGTCAAACGAATGTTGTTTCATGCACATTAGTGGGACCAATACAGAATAAAAGTGAGAGAATAAATCTGAAAGGTTGAGAGAGAAGAATTCTCTCTGGTGCACTGGTCACACTGAAGGTTCATGAACAATGTGGAGAAACTGTCAGTAAATCTGACAAGGTATTAGGTTGTGTGACTAAAATCACTGAGTGCAAATCAAAGGAGAGCACTCTGTAACTATAGCAGCTAGCTGGAGTGGCTAGCTTTGATCCCCATATGCTGGGTGACATTGTGACCATGGGAAAGGTCCAGAGGAGAGCTACATGTTCCTTGCTTAAGAACCCCGTTGTTCGTACAAACCCTTCAGTGTAGAGGGAGGCCATTCGGCCCATTGATTCTGCACTGACTCTGCGAGGGATCATCTTACGCAGGCCCCCTCCCAGTTCTCTTCCCTTAAGCCCACACATTTATCCCACTAATCCCTTTAACCTAGACAGCTTTGGACACCAAGAGAAAATTAATCATGGCCAATCCACTTAACTTGCACATCTTTGGAGCGTGAGAGAAAACGAGCAACCGGACAACACGGCGAGAATGTGCAAACTCCACACAGACAGTAATCCAACACTGGAAATCGAACCTTGGTCCCTGGCACTATGAGGCGGCAGTGCTAACCACTGTGCCACCTTTATATAAAGATATATAAATATATCTTTATTTTCTACTTTCCTTCCATCTCGGATGGCTGTGAAATTATTTGATTTGTTAAAAAGGAGGAGAATATTGAGTTTGGACTGTCTACAAAGGCTGACTACAGCCTTTTGGAGAACTACAAATCAGTTAACATCCTCTGAACAAATGAAGTAGTAAATAACAGGGGTTCCAAATTGGGAGGGGCTGATAGATTACTGGCCATGACAGAACCCAACATTTGTTAACTGATTCTCTTCTTCATGAACTGCTTTTACCCTCTTGCGGTATGACACGCTTGCAATTAATTCTGTGTTCCAAATATTTTTTCCCAGGTAGGCTGTGAGTGTCTACTTTGAACACTGTAATATATTAAGGCTTTAAATACTTTATTACTAAAAGAAGAACAATATATTTTTTAAAGGTTATTTATTAGTGTCACAAGTGGGCTTATATTTACATTGCAATGCAATTGCTGTACAAATCCCCTAGTCGCCACATTCCAACACCTGTTCGGGTACATCGAGGGAGAATTTAGTACAGTGAACACATCCAATCAACACATCTTTCAGACTGCGAGAGGAAACCAGAGCACCCAGAGGAAATCTATACAAACTCCAAAGGTGAACCACGCCTGGAGCAGCACAGTAGCACAGTGGTTAGCACTATTGCTTCCCAGTATCAGAGACCCAGGTTCGATTCAAGATTGAGTCATTACGTGTGTGGAGTCTGCACGCTCCCCCAGTGTCTGCGTGGGTTTTCTCCGGGTGCTCCGGTTTCCTCCCACAGTCTGAAAGACATGCTGGTTAGGTGCATTGGCCAAACAAATGCTGGATTGTGGCGACTGGGAAAATTTCACAGTAACTTCATTGTAGTGTTATTGTAAGCCTTACTTGCAATTAATAAAGATAAACTTTCATTTTAAGACAGGAATCGAACTCGGGTTCCTGGCACTGTGAAGCAGCTGTGCAAACCACTGTGAGATGCAACAAGGCCAGACTAGATTGCAATGTGACTGCTCAACTCCCGACTCTCTGCCTCCAACTCCGAT
Organism: Sphyrna mokarran; assembly: GCA_024679065.1. Taxonomy (NCBI): domain Eukaryota; kingdom Metazoa; phylum Chordata; class Chondrichthyes; order Carcharhiniformes; family Carcharhinidae; genus Sphyrna; species Sphyrna mokarran. The sequence continues at coordinate 133,173,684 of JAGIQG010000003.1, read as the reverse complement.
TCCTTCCTCGAACCGTGGTCCGCACCCTCCAGCCGATTGGCCCAGCTTTCCGCTGGGATGATCCATAGGGTCCTCGTAGGTCACATGACCCTCAGGAAACACCCAGCCCCCATCCCCTCGCCTCACCATTAAAGGGCTACAATATTACAAACACAAAGCCCTGGCTTTCTCTTTTAGTTGTTCAGCTGGGGGTGGGAACGGTGTATGAAGATGATGGGTGGAGTGGTGCAGAGAACTGATCCTGTCACTCAACTGACAACAGGCCAAGAGACAGAGAGAGAGACAGAGACAGAGAGAGTGGCAGAACCCTTTGCCACAGCAGCCGGAGGGAGTTTCATTAATAACAGAGTCCCAGGCAGGGTCTGGCAGTGAATGGAATGAGAAGTGAGAACCTTAATGACCAAACACTCTCATTAGAGTCAAATGAATATTTCATCTTCCGCCAATCACAGAGCAGTGATGGAAGTTGCGTCTATGATTCGGATGCAGGGATAATTCCCACGTAGAATTCCAATTTGTGTGCAGTGAAACATTGAAGGATTTGGGAATATAAACCACACTGGGGTGTTTTACAGATAAGATGATATTTACATCATGGGAAAGACTCAATCGTTTTCTCACAGGGACAGAACAGCCGAGTTTGAAGGAAACTCCATCACCATCCACACCCAAACCTCCCACCCAGCTTTTTCCAACACTACAAATCCATTCAGACCCTTTCCAAGGAAGCCCCTCTAGAATGGCACAATGGTCTTAGCACTGCTGCCTCATAGCGCTAGAGACCTGAATTCAATTCATGGTTTATGTCACTGTCTGTGTGGAGTCTGCATGTTCTCCCCATGTCTGTGTAGGTTTCCTCCGGGTATTCCTGTTTCCTCCAACAGTCCGAATGACGTGCTGGTTCGGTACATTGGCCGTGCTAAATTCCCCCTCTATGTATCCAAAGAGGCACCGCAATGTGGCAACTAGAGAATTTTCACAGTAACTTCATTACAATGTTAATATAAGCCTACTTGTGGCTAAAAAATAAATAAACTCTAAACATTGTCATGATCTTCATATTACACTTCCTTAGAATCCTTACAGTGCAGAAACAGTCCTTTCGGCCCATCAAGTCTGTACACACTCTTTGACGGAGCATTGTACCCAAACAGTGACCCGAGCTAGCAATCGAACCTGGGTCCACTGTGTGGCAGCAGTGCTAACCACGGTGCCACCATGCTGTTATCAGGAAATCAGTGCAGAGTCGCTGGAGGAGGAACAAAAAACAAGGATGATGCCAGAACTGACAGCAATGGAACTGGATTTCTTTTCAGTCCTCTCTTTTCTAGAGTGGTGACCTGATGGAGGTTTTTAAGATTGTTGAAGAGGTTTGAAAGAAGAGATGAAGGATATTTCCACTTGCAGGTAGGCAAGAACCAGAGGCCAAAACACTGTGTGATTTCAAGAAGAAATTAGATATAGTCCTCAGGGTTAAAGGGATCAAGGGATCTTTTCTTAAGGGATTTTTTTTCAAGGGATCCTTAAAGGGGTCTTTTTCAGGATGGCAGACGGTAACTGGTGGTGTGCTGGGACCACAACTTTCCACAAATATACGTTAACGATTTAGAAAAAGGGACCGAAGATACTGTTGCTATGTTTGCAGATGATATAAAGATATGTAGAGGGACAGGTAGTGTTGAGGAAATGAGGGCGCTGCAGAAGGTCTTGGACAGATGAGCAAAGAAGTGACAGATGGAATACAATGTGGGAAAGTTTGAGATTATGTGCTTTGGAAAGAAGAATAGAAGCATAGATTATTTTCGAAATGGGAAAATGTTTAGGGAATCAGAAACACAAAGGGATTGAGAGTCATTATTCAAGATTCTCTTAAGGTTAACGTGCAGGTTCAGTGGACAGGAAGGCAAATGCAATGTTAGCATTCATGTTGAGAGAGCTAGAATACAAGAGCAGGGATGTACTTCTGTGGCTGTATAAGGCTCTGGTCAGCCCCCATTTGGAGTATTGTGAGCAGTTTTGGGTCCTATATTTAAGGAAGGATGTGCTGTTCTTGGAAAGAATCCAGCGGAGGTTCACAAGAATGATCCCTGAAATGATGAGCTTGTGGCATGAGGAATGGTTGAGGACTTTGGGTCTGAATTTGTTGGAGTTTAGAAGAATGAGGGGGGACCTTATTGAAACTTATAGGATGCTGTGAGGTCTGGATAGTGTGGACTTGGAGAAGATGTTTCCACTTGTAGGAAAACTAGAACCATAATCTCAGGCTAAAGTGATGCCCCTTTGAAACAGAGATGAGGAAGAATTTCTTCAGCCAGAGAGTGGCGAATCTGAGGAACTCTTCATCGCAGAAGACTGTGGAGGCCAGGTCAATGAGTGTTTTTAAGACAGAGATAGATAGGTTCTTGATTAATCAGGGGATCAGGGGTAATGGGGAAAAGACAGGAGAATGCAGATGAGAATAATATCAACCATGATTGAATGGCAGAACAGACTCGATGGGCCGAGTGGCCTAATTCTACTCCTATGATCTTATGATATGGGGGAAGTGTGTGGGTCAGGATATTCAATTCAATGATCAGCCAAGATCATAATGAAAGCCAAAATCTTTCTCCCAACTCAACATCATAAAGATAAATTATCCAGCCATCTCATTGCTGTTTGTGGTATCTTTCTCCATGCAAACAGATTGTGGTGTTTCTAACTTATAAACAGTGGCTGCATCTTGTAAAGTAACTAATTGCTTATAATGCACTTTGGGGATGTTCCAGGGTCCTTAAAGGTGCTACAGGACCATAAATAGGCCATTGGGCCCATCGAATCTGCTTCAGCCTTCAATAAGGCCATGACTAATCATAAAATTCTTACAGTGCAGAAGTAGCCCTTTCGGCCCATTGAGTCTGAACAGACTCTTTGATGAAACATTGTACCCATATCATCAGACAGTGACCTGAGCCAGGAATCGAACCTGGGTCCACTGTGTGGCAGCAGTGCTAACCAGGCCCTATTCTTGCAACCTCATATATTTACCCTGCAAATTTTATCTGACATTAAGGGTCAATTTAGCATGGGCGATCAACCTAACCCGCACATCTTTAGACTCTGGGAATAAACCAGAGCACCCGGAGGAAACCCATGCAGACATGGGGAGAACGTGCAAACTCCACACAGACAGAGACCCAAGCCCGGAATTGAACCTGGGCCCTTGGCGCAGTGAGACAGCAGCGCTAACCCACTGTGCCACCGTGCCACCCACATAATTTCACATGATAACTCTGAGCTCCACTAGTTTAGGTTAGTTTAGGTTTAGGTTAGAGGGTCATTAGATTCATTCCATTTGTTGGCACAACATCGAGGGCTGAAAGGCCTGTACTGCACTGTAATGTTCTACATTCTATTCTTGCTATTTCAATACGAGTCAATTTTTATTCCAATCTCCTTGGAACTGCTCCCTCTTAAAATGTGGAATGAAAATCAAGCACTTGATATTTTACTTTTCACTGCAGCCTATTCAGTATTGTTATGTTTTATTGGTACACAGTTTTTTTTCACTTGTGAAATGATATTTAATTATCGTTCTCGACGAGGGCTCCACTTTGACTAACTGTGTTGATTTATTATGATACATTAGAGCTTAAAAGCCACTTCTTATTCTTGCGTGATTGGCAGAGGTCAGTTTGTCTTTGAGAACCAGGAGTTGTCATGCCAGCAGGTTAGCTGAGTAAACATTGCTCTCGTATCAGATAAGTGCAATTAGCATCCAATGTAATTGGAGACAGATTACTGGGTACTTTCACCTTTGACCTGGAAATAAATGGTGAGCTTGGAGATGGGTTGCCCTGCACCTCAGTGCAATTATTACCATTGTCAGTCAGTGTGGAACTGCTGTAGACATTAAGCTGACTTCAATCCTCATGCAGGTTCATTCCTAAGTCTCTAGTTGGCCCACCTCTTGTTTCATTCCCCCCTGAAAAAAATACATCATGTGTGGAATGGTGGCACAATGGTTAGCACTGCTGCCTCGTACCACACGGTTCCAGCCTTCAGTGACTGTCTGTGCGGAGTTCATGTACATTCTCCCCGTGTCTGCGTGGGTTCCCTCCGGGTACTCTGGCTTCCTCCCACACTAAATTGCTCCTTTTGTATCAGGGATTCTAGCCAGGGTAAATATATGAGATTATGGGGATAGGGTCTGGATGGAATTGTTGTCGGTGCAGACTCGATGGGCTGAATGGCCTCCTTCTGCATGGCAGGGATTCAATGATTGGCTGGTCTTCTCCAAGAGTCAGGATCCAGTGACATTTTAAATTTCTCATTCTTGTTTTCAGATCATTTCATGCCCTTTCCCAATCTCTTTTGCCCCCATCAATCTGCACCCTCCCCTTATGTCTGTAATCTCCAGTTTTACAGCTTATAGAATAGAATCTTGGAATCCGTACAATACAGAATGGGGCCATTCTGCTCATCGAGCCTGCACCTACACCAATTCCACCCAGCCCCTATCCCCGTAAACCTCACATTTTTACTCATTAATCCCTCAGACACTAAGGGGTGATTTAACACGACCAATCCACCTTACCTGCACATCCTTTAGAGGGAAGAAAATTGAAACACCTGGAGGAAACCCATGCAGACACGGGGAGAATGTTCAGTCTCCACACAGTCACCAGAGGCTGGAATCAAACCCGAATCCCTGGCGCTGTGAGGCAGTAACGTTAACCACTATGCCACCATGCTGCCCAACTCTCCAAGATCTCCACTCTCTTCCTGTTCATGCCTCTTTGCACACCCTCAGTTTCCATCTCTTCACTATTGTTGGTCTTACCTTCAGTTACCTGGAGACTAAGCTCTGGGACTTGAACCTCTCAACCTCTCACTCCTCCGAGAAGATGCTCCTTAAAACTTTACATGTTTGAGCAAGTATTTGGTCAGCCGTCCTAATAACTCCTTATAATTTTGATGTTGAGTTTTGTCAATTGCTCCTGTGAGGAATTGAGAGATTTGAAAGGAAGAATAGAAATGCAAGTTACTGTGGATCAGTTAAGATCTGGAAATTTAACAGTCCACAAAATGTTCGGTGAAGTTTCTCAGTTGGTGAAATGGGTTGGGAAGCTGAGCCTATCTGCTCCCTTGATATTCACACAGAGGCAATATAATGCTGGAATAATTCTGAGTAAACTGTACGCCAAAACTCTGTCAGTGGCCTTAATGAAATGCTGAGATCTATTGGACATCTCGTACGAACACAAGAAATAGACTATCAAATTCAATATCCTGATTCCTCCCCATCCCATCATATCTTTTGATCCCTTTAGCCCCAAAAGCTGTATCGAATATCTTCTTGAAGTCACACAGCACTTTGGTCTCAACTATTTTCTGTGATAATGAATTCCACACATTCACCATTCTCTTTTAAGTTTGCTGATGACATCGATATATCTCAAACAATGACAAGACAGAGTACTGAAATGAGATGGAGAATCTGGTGAACTGGTGCAGCAACAACAATCTCTCCCTCAATGTCAACAAAATGAAGGAGATTGTCATCGACTTCAGGAAGTGTAATGGAGAACATGCCCCTGTCTACATCAACAGGGACAAAGTAGAAAGGATTGGGTTTTTAGGGGTCCAGATCACCAACAACGTGTCCTGGTTCCTCATGCCGAGTCTATAGTTAAGAAAGACCCACCAATGCCTCTTCTTTCTCAGAAGACTAAGGAAATTTTACAGATGCACCATAGAAAGCATTCTTTCTGATTGGATCACAGTTTGGTATGGCTCCTGCTCTGCCTAAGACTGCATGTAACTACAAAAAGTCGTGAATGTAGTCCAATCCATCGTGTAAACCAGCCTCTCGTACATTGACTCTGTCTACACTTCCCGCTGCCTCGTCAAAGCAGCCAGCCTAATTAAGGACCTCACACACCCCGGACATTCTCTCTTCCACCTTCTTCTGTTGGGAAAAAGGTACAAAAGTCTGAGGTCAGACTTCTCAAGAGCAGTTTCTTCCCTGCTGCCATCAGACTTTTGAATAGACTTAACTCGGATTAAGTTGATCTTTCTCTACACCTTAGCTATGACTATAAAACTACATTCTGTTCTCCCTCCTTTTCTTCTCAATGAATGGTATGTTTTATCTGTATAATGCAGAAGAAACAATACTTTTCACTGTATACTAATATGTAGAAATCATAGAAACGTGACAATAATAAATCAAATCAAATCAAATCAAACACCAGACATGTGGGAATGGAGTGGGGTCAATGGCTGAACACAGTCCAGGCTGAATGGGGGCTCTGAGGTGAAGGGAAGGAGACCAAGGGTTTACAGGGCCTGAGTTATCAGACACTGTGTGCTGCAGGGCACTCTGCCTCACGAGGGAGACAGCATGGCACATGTGCAACGTTCTTTCAAACCTGGTGCCACGTAGAGGAAGAGGTGGCTGTAAAGAGCATGGCAACCTTTAACCTTTACACCAGGATGACCTTATTGAGATTTCACAGTCGTCCATATGCAAATGTATCTGTGATCTAATGGATGTAAACAATGCCAGGGCCTCAAACTATACTATCTTCGACCTGGACCAGGCCCATCAGGACAAGAGGGCTCCGGGATTCTTTTCCATTGCTGGTCTACTACAGGCACTAGGGCACTCATATAGCATCCAGCGGCACTATGGAGTCCCGTTTATTAACCAAAAGGAGTTCCATTCCCTTCATGCCCGGCTGGTGTGTGATCATCAGATGAACATCAAGAACATGTGTGCCTGTTTTCCAGAGAGCCTGCGTGATAGTTCCATTCCTGGGCAGTCTCAACTCCCTGGGGCATTCGAGGGTCTCCCCAAGCTACAGGGGTGGCTCACAGGGATACCTGCTGAGGTCTTGGTTCATCACACTTGTGCGGAGGCCTGAGACTGATGCAGAGGTCTGTTACAATGAGAAACACAGAGCCATCCAGAGTATGATTACAGTACAATGGGCTGCTGGAGATGATGCTTTTGCTGCCTTGACAGGTTCAGTGGGGTCTGAGATTGATCCGGCGTACACAGGGAATACCATAAGAGAAAAGGTTAAACAGGTTAGCTCTTACTCCTTGGAATTCAGAAGAATGAGAAGTGACATTATTGAGACATATCAGATCTTTAGAGGGTTAATCAACCTAAGTATTGGAGAATGTTTCCCGTTATGGGAGAGTGTGAGACCAGAGGGCAGAGTTGCAGAATAAGGGGACATTCATTTAAGAGAGATTTGAGGGAGAATTTCTTCTCTTCGAGAATGGTGAAACTTTGGAATTCTTTGCACCAGGAAGCTGCTGAGATTTACTCCTTTTCAAGGCTGAGATGAATAGGTTTTTAACCAGTGGGGGAATTAAGCGTTACGGAGAGAAGGCAGGAAAATCAGCCATGATCTTAGTAAATGGCGAAGCAGGTTCGAAGGGCTGAATGGCCTGCTCAAAATTTTTTAAAAATTTTATTTATTAGTCACAGGTAAAGCATACATTAACACTGCACTGAAGTTACAATAAAATTCCCCAAAATGTACTCAAGTATATTTCTTATGGTTTTAACAGTGCCCTGGGGTAAGAAAAACAAGGAACGCTGTATTTACAGCTAAACTCCTGCATCAATAGAAGAGTTAAAGGACTGCCAGCCTAAAAGGCACTGAATAAATCAGATATTCATAACCATTTAGTGCATCTTGGAAAGTTAATAGCATCTTTTTGCCAAGACCATTGAGGAAGCCAACATCGGTCCTGTGCAACGATATCATTGAGAGAAAGACTTATTATAGTAACAAGACCAAGGCTAAGTCTGCCTGACAAGGTTAATAACTGTGACACTGACCCATCCACCCCACTGATGCAAAATCTATTTACCTTCTCCAATGCCCCCAAACATAGAAAAGATATACATTCAGCGTGGATAGAAATCTTCTCAAAAATGCCCAGAGAGAACTCTGTAACCTAGTTCCCACTGTAGTATCCCCATAATTGCACTGTAAAACTACTCAGCACCTGTCTCACAACTTTTCATTGGTAGCATCTCTGACAATCCCTTGCCTGTCAGTGAGCTAATGCTTTGCATCTGCCTCAACAACCAACCTACAGCTCAAAAGGATTCATGAGAATGGCCCCAGCAATTGAGGGACTTCAGTTATGTGGAATAATGAGTGACGGTGGTATAGCAACAACGGGTCATGAAGAAAGCCCAACCCACCACAGAAAACACCCTCCCATCCACTGACTCCGCCTACACTTCCAGCTGCCTCGAAAAAGCAACCAAAATAATCAAGGATCCTACGCACCCGGAAACACTCTCTTCCATCTTCAGTCAGGAGAAAGGAAAAAGGTTACGTACCAACCAACTCGAGAGTAGCTTCTTCCTTGCTGCGATCAGATGTTTGAATGGACCTGACTTATATTAAGTTGATCTTTCCCTACACCCTAGCCGTCCACTCTAATACAATTTTCAAGTTTGCTGATGACATCACTGTAGTGGATCAGGTTTCGAACAGCGACGTGCCGGAGTATAGGAAAGAGATAGAGAATCTGGTGAAGTACAATGAAGACAATAATCTCTCCCTCAATATCTAACACAGGTAGAACATAGCTAAAAGAATTATTATAACTTTTACCAATTAAAATCCAGAAACAGTCAGCTCTCTCTAAAGATCCCAAAGTTTTTTTTATTAATGTCACAAGTGGACTTGTATTAACACTGCAATGAAATTACTGTGAAAATCCATTAGTCGCCACACTCTGGCACCTATACGGGTACATTGACGAACAATTTAACATGGCCAATCCACCTAACCAGCATGTCTTTCAGACTGTAGGAGGAAATTGGAATAGTCAGAGGAAACATATGTAGGCACGGGAAGAACATGTAGGCTCTGCACAGATAGTCACCCAAGCCAGGAATTGAACACATGTGCTACCACTGTGCCATCACGCTAACTATTGTATCACCGTGTTGCTCAAACAGACTACCTTGACTTCTCTTAGCTTAGCTTTAACCAATTATATGACCTTACCTGTCAATCATCTAATTAAGCCCCACTCAGCAACATCCAGGTGAAAACACAACAGAACTTTGCATTAGTTCAGATTAGAACAAACATTGCAGCCATTAAGATGAATTATGCTGCTGCAGTAATAATACAGTGCTTTCAGGATCCATTCAGAATGATCTGATAATAAAAACAAACTACTACAATAGTACATTGTAGTAGTACAATGCACATCAAGCAGAACAAATAACTTTCTTAAAGGCACAGTATCACCACACTAACATCTGGAATAAGGAATGGTTAGGGCCTATATAGCAAGATAATACAAGTAATCCAAAATTGCATCGAGTTAACGCTGGAGAAGTAAAGTTAAGACAAGAGGAATTTCAGACAAATATATTAAGTCTTAAAGTTTATTTATTGGTGTCATAAATAGGCTTATATTAACACTGTAATGAAATTACTGTGAAAATCTCCTAGTCGCCATAGTCTGGTGCCTGTTTAAGTTACACTGAGGGAGAATTTAGCATGGCCAATGCACCTAACCAGCACGTCTTTCAGACTATGGAAAGCAACTGGAGCACCTGGAGGAAACTCATGTAGACATGAGGGGAATGTGCAGACTCCACACAGATGGTGACCCAAGTTGGCAGTCCCTGGCGAGGCAGCAGTGCTAACCACTGTGCACTGTGCCACTCACTTTGATGGACAGTTACTCTTCTCAATCCTCATGGGATGCCTGCACTACCTAACGAGTTCTCTTGGACTGTCAAGGCAGTTCAGTTGAGTACAATGCATGTCCTGTGATACGTGTGAATTCATGGGCACTACCAGTATCCTAGATGTGCAGGAAATGCTGTCAGCTGCAGAAACCTGAGCTCGGGGTTTGAGAGCTCGAGTGACAGTTGGAATCACTGTGGCGTGTCCGTGAGGTTGACAGCTACGTGGATAGTGCATCCGGAGAGGTGGTTGCATTGCAGCTAAAGGGCCTGGAAGCAGAGAGGGAATGGGTGACACCCACACAATCCAACAGATCTAGTCAGGTAGTGCAGGCATCTCGTGAGGATTGAAAACAGGAACTGCCTATCACAGGTTTTAGATCATATGTACATATTGAGTGGCACAGTGGTTAGTACTGCTGCCTTACAGCGTCAGGGACCTGGGTTCGATTATGGGCTTGGGTCACTGTCTGTGTGAAGTTTGCACATTCTCCCTGTGCCTGCATGGGTTTCCTCCGGGTGCTCTGATTTCCTCCCATCTGAAAGACGTGTTGGTTAGGTGGCTTAGCCATGCTAAATTCTCCCACAGTGTACCCGAACAGATACCAGAGTGTGACGACTGGGGGATTCTCGCAGTAACTCCATTGCAGTGTTAATGTAAGCCTACTTGTGACACTGATAAATAAACTTTCAACTTAAAAAGATGGTCTGAAGTTCCTCTTGTTGATAGTTTGATTACCTGGAATATCTGACCGGTTAAAGAGAGATTTAATATTTCTATAATGCCTTTCATAATCTCTGAATGCTCCAAAGTGCATTACAGTGAATGAGGTATCTCTCTCGTGAAAAGTGATGACCATTGTGACTCCTGAGATATGGCAAATAATTTTCACACAACAAGATCCCACAAACATCAATGAGGTAATAGTCACGATTGCCTGGCCCCGCCCACAACCAGGATCTTCCAGACCCGCTGAAAGTCAATGCTGCATCCCTTGTGGGAACATCTGACTAACCATCGGATGGTAGGATCGTTTATAAGGAATCTCTGCAGTGAAGAAGGAGGCCAGTTGGCCCATCGACTCTGCATTGGCCACGATCACACCCAGGTCCTTTTCCCGTAACCCCACGTCTTTCCCCCAGCTGGCTCCCCTGTCACGAAGTGGCAATTAAGCATGGCCAATCAGCCTAAACTGTGCATCTTTGGATTGTGGGAGGAAACTGGAGCACCCGGAGGAAACCCACACAGACATAGGGAGAATGTGCGAACTCCACACTGATACAGATCTGAGGCCAGGATTGAACCCGGATCCCTGGCATGGTGAGGCAGCAGTGCTAACCACTGTGCCACCATGCTGCCCTATCATTGTATCAGACAACACAAAAGGATGCCATTTGGCCCATCATTCCTGCACTGGCTCGGCCATAGAGCTTTCCGATTATTATATCATCTCATTTCATCCAGCTGTAACCAATTTAAGGGGTGGCTCATTTGTAATAGGATCGCACCAATTTATAGATGGGAAAGAGGAGTGACAGGGCTCGGAGACAGAGATGCTACAACATATCTTGGCAGCTTCAATCCCTGTTGGCATTATGGTGGAGCCTGCCACCTCAGCAGGTAGACCTGAGACTAATCTGGCTGTCGAGAGTGTGGGAGCAGTTCCATATTTTGTGTTGTTTCTTCAGTCCCATGTATGCTATTCACTTTGACCCCACCAGATGTTCCACATGTGTTAACACCAGATGTTTGCTGTAGGGAGTGTTGGATCACACCACAGCTAAGGGAGAGTGCATGATACCAGCGGAAAGATCCTTGTGCGTTTATGAACAATTTGGCTTTTCCTGATCTACTCTCCATGTACCGGGTTCTGTCAGTCTTCACACCATTGGTTTTAACGTCCTTTGGTAGAAACGTCCTGTGCCGATGTGCAGATATATTTATTCAAAAGAAAAGAAAGATCTCGCATTTATACAGAATCCTTCATGATCCCGGAACATCACAAAGTGACCTACAAGCAATTAAATATTTTTCCAAAGTGTCGTCACTGTTGCAAATCAGAACAGGGTCCAGTCAATGAACGCACAACAATCTCCCAAAAACAGCCATAAAGTCCCCACTGTGCAATAGGAAACCATTCGGCCCGTTGAGTCTACACTGACTCTCCAAAGAGAATGTTAAAATGCCTGCAGTGTAGAAGGAGTCCATTGAGCTCATAGGGTCTGCGCCAACCACAATCCCACCCAGGCTGTACTCCCATAAGCCCACATATTTACCCTGCTAATCCCCTGACACTAAGGTCAATTTAGCATTGCCAATCAACCTAACCTGCACATCTTTGGACTGTGAGAGAAAATTGGAGCACCCTGAGGAAATCTACGCAGACATGGGGAAAATGTGCAAGCTCCATACAGACAGTAATCCAAGACTGGAATTGAACCCGGGTCCCTGGTGCTGTGAGGCAACAGTGCTAGCCACTGTGCCAGCATGCACACCCTCCCTCCCCCAACCTATCCTTGTAATCCTGTGAATTTTAATGGCTAACTCACCCAATCTACACATCTTTAGATACTAAGGGGCACTTTAGCACAGCCAACCCATCTAATCTTTACATCTTTGGACTGTGCTAATGCCCAAATAACAGCGTAAGTTTTGGTGATAATGTGGTGGTATTGGTTGAAAGATAAATATTGGTCAGGAGAATGATGAAATCTCCCACGGTCTCCTGAGAGAGGTCTGCGGCATCTTTTGTACCCACCTGAGAGGATAGTGAGGCCTCAATTTGACATCTCATCTGAAAGATTGTTCCTCTGACAAAGCAGCATTTGCTGTGGCCTGCAGTACCAGCCTACAGTGAAAATTAAGCTGTTAATTCCAGCTATAGCCAAGTATTTAATTCACTTTGTTCTGCAAAATTAAGAATGCTCACTACAAATAAAGCAATCAATATAGTGAAACTATAGTTAAAAGCAGTTAAAGGCTGCAGATGCTGATAGGGAAAAAATAAGTTACTACAATTGTGGCAATTAAACTATGACAAATAACTCTATTAAGTAATGGAAAAAGCTTATTAGCAACAAGGCCTTCAGTGAGGCCAACGCTTGTATATTCAGGATGAGCGACTAATCTAAACATTACGTTAGTTTCATAAACACTGTATTCCCAGCCTTGGTCACAGGATGAAAATAACACACTTTCAATAACAAAATTCCAAAAAGCAAGATATGGTGACTTATAACTGTTATATTTTCTCTATGAATCAACACGACACCCCGAATTGCTTTGTGCTATATTGTATTCTCACTTGTGCACAAGTATTTAAAGCTTGGAAGTCTGAGTACTCTTACTGCCTAGTGTAATGTTCCTTGTGAACTCAAGTTTCTGGAAGTCTCCAACATCTGACTCTTCAAGAGACCTGAAAGCGCTCAGACGTGTTTGCTCATTCCGTACTTTCTTGTATTGCGGTATAATCTATTAGCTCCAACTCAGTTCTGAATTTGGGGATGGCAGCCGTTGGTTTGTGGATGGTAAAGTGGATGCCAGGTGGCACCACATCTGATGAGGATAATGGACAGAAAAAAAAACATTCAACATGAAAAAGTCATCTAAATTGAGACATTTTATGCGTTGAGTTGGGAGCAGGTGTGACGCTCTGAGCCACATAATTCTTGGAAGGTTTAGAGCAGAGGCCATCTGCTCACTGACAGGGCCAAGCAGAGAAGCTGATCGTTGCAGACAGCTCAGTGTTACTCTGCTGGAGACCTGCACGCTGATTTCCCCCTTCAGCTGCAGTTGGTCCATCCCTGGTAAAGCAGATGCAGGGAGGAAAATTGGACTTTAATCCCAGGACCACCAGCATAATCGATCATCAATTGAGTACTGCTTCAGTGAGTGGCCCCTTCACTCTCCGAGAGGATTATTTGGTTATTTATCGCATTTCAAAGAATCCCAGAATCCCTACAGAGGCCATTTGGCCCATTGATTCTGCACTTGACAACAATTCCACCCAGATCCTATCCTCACAACCCTAATTTCAGGTTGTGGGAGGAAATTGGAGCACCTGGAGGAAACCCACTCAGATACAGAGAGAATGTGCTGACTTCATGTAGATAGTCACCTAAGGCCATGGCTAATCCACCTAACTCTCAATCCCATTAAATCCCATGTACTCATCCAGAAGTCTCTTAAAAAATCCCACTGAGTTTGCCTCGACCACCACGGACAGCAGCCGATTTCACTCACTCGCCACAGTCTGAGTGAAAAACTTACCTCTGACATCACCTGTGTACCTGCTCCCCAGCACCTTAAACCTGTGTCCTCTCGTAGTGACCATTTCTGCCCTGGGAGATAACATAGAACATAGAACACTACAGTACAAACAGGCCCTTCGGCCCACAAGTTGTGCCGAACACATCAAAACCTACCCAGCCATAGACCTATCTATAACCCCCAATCCCATTGGATCCCATATACTCATCCAGAAGTCTTTTAAAAGACCCCAGTGAGTTCGCCTCGACCACCACCAACGGCAGCCGATTCCATTCACTCACCACCCTCTGAGTGAAAAACTTTCCCCTAGCATCCCCTCTGTACTTGCTTCCCTGCACCTTAAATCTGTGCCCTCTCGTCGCGACCATTTCAGCCCTGGGAAATAGTCTCTGAGAGTCCACCCTATCTAATCCTCTCAACATCTTGTAAACCTCTATCAGGTCGCCTCTCAACCTTCGTCTCTCCAGGGAGAACAGTCCCAGCTCCCTCAATCTGTCTTCATAAGGCATGCCTCCCAATCCAGGCAACATCCTTGTAAATCTCCTCTGCACCCTTTCAATAGCTTCCACGTCCTTCCTATAGTGAGGCGACCAGAACTGCGCACAGTACTCCAAGTGTGGTCTGACAAGGGTCCTATAAAGCTGCAGCATTACCTCCTGACTCCTGAACTCAATCCCTCGATAAATGAAGGCCAGTACACCGTAAGCTTTCTTAACCACATCCTCCACCTGGGAGGCCGATTTGAGAGTCTTATGGACCCGGACCCCAAGATCCCTCTGCTCTTCCACACAGCTAAGACTCCTACCTTTGATAGTGTACTCATTCATCCCGTTGGATCTGCCAAAATGGACCACAACACATTTATCCGCGTTGAAGTCCATCTGCCACTTCTCCGCCCAGTCTTGCATCCTGTCGATGTCCTGCTGCAACTTCTGACATCCCTCCAGACCATCCACAACACCACCGACCTTCGTGTCATCGGCGAACTTACTCACCCATCCCTCCACTTCCTCATCCAGGTCATTTATGAAAATGACAAACAGCAAGGGTCCTAGAACAGATCCCTGGGGCACTCCACTGGTGACCGACCTCCATGCAGAAAAAGAGCCATCCACAACCACCCTCTGCCTTCTGCAGGCAAGCCAGTTCTGGATCCACAAGGCCAAAGCCCCTTGGATCCCATGGCCTCTCACCTTCTCAAGAAGTCTTGCATGTGGGACCTTGTCAAATGCCTTGCTGAAGTCCATGTATACCACGTCCACTGCTCTTCCTTCGTCAATGTGTTCAGTCACATTTTCGAAGAACTCAACTAAGCTTGTAAGGCACGACCTGCCTTTTACAAAACCATGCTGACTATTTCTAATCATCCTAAACTTCTCCAAATGCTCGTAAATCTTGTCCCTCAGAAGCCTCTCCATCAGCTTACCAACCACTGAGGTCAGACTCACCGGTCGGTAATTTCCTGGACTATCCCTGTTCCCTTTCTTGAAAATAGGGACCACATCCGCAATCCTCCAATCCTCCGAAACCTCTTCCATCTCCATCGACGACGCAAAGATCATCGCCAGGGGCCCTGCAATGACATCCCTCACCTCCCACAATAACCTGGGGTACATCCCATCTGGTCCCGGAGACTTGTCTATCTTGATAGCATTTAAAAGTTCTAACACATCCGTTTCCTTAATATCTACATATTCAATCTTTTCAGTCTGCCGCAAACTTGTAGTGCATCCTCCCAGATCACTTTCCACCGTGAATACTGAGGCAAAGTACTCATTAAGCACCTCTGCCATTTCTTCCGGTTCCATACAGACTTTTCCCCCTTCACCTTTTATAGGTCCTATCCCTTCTCTTCTCATCCTTTTACTTTTCACATATTTGTAGAAGGCCTTGGGATTCTCCTTAATCCTACCAGCCAAGGCCTTCTCATGACCCCTTCTGGCTCTCCTAATTTCCTTTTTAAGCTCTCTTCTATAAGCCTTATACTTCTCTAGATCCCCAACATCTCCTAGCTCTTTGAACCTTTTATACACCTTTCTTTTCTTCCTGACTATGTTCACCACAGCCTTCGTGCACCACGGTTCCCGCGTCCTACCAAAACCTCCTTGTCTCACCGGAACGTTGTCGTGCAGAGCTCCAGACAAGCATTCCTTGAATATCTGCCACCTTCCTTCTGTGCTTTTCCCCAAGAACACCTCCTTCCAGTTTATTCGCCCCAACATCTGCCTGATGTCTCCATATTTCCCCTTATTCCAGACAAACACCTTCCTAGCCTGCCTGATCCTATCCTTTTCCAATGCAAGGGTAAAGGAGATAGAATTATGATCTCCATCCCCAAGATGCTGTCCTACTGAGAGATCCATCACCTGTCCTGGTTCATTAGCTAGTACCAGGTCCAGTACAGCCTCTCCTCTTGTAGGCTTGTCCACGTGCTGTGTCAGGAAACCCTCCTGAACACACCTAACAAACTCCTCCCCATCCAAACCCCTTACCCTTGGGATATTCCAGTCGAAGAATAACCTCCAAGAATCCACCCAATTTATACCTCTCAATATCTTATATATATATCATAAACAAATATATGTCCTCAAATATTTGCAGGACATATTTATCCTGCAAATCTCCATAACTTGCACATCTTTAATCATTGAGGGGCAATTTAGCACGGCCAATCCACCTAACCTGCTCATTTTTGAGCACTAAGGGGCAATTTAGCATGGCCAATCTACCCAACCTTCACATCATTGGACACAAAAGAGCAATTTAATATGTTCAATCCACCTAACCTAAACATCTTGAGATACTAAGGGGCAATTTAGCTTGGCCAAGGCACCTAACCTGCACATCTTTGGACGCTAAGGGACAATTTAGCATGGCCAATCCCCCTAACCTGCACATCTTTGGATATTAAGGGCAAATTAGCATGGCCAATCCACTTAACCACATATCTTGGGAAACTAAAGGAGAATTTACCATAGCCAATCCACCTAACTTGCACATCTTCAGGTTGTGGGAGGAAATTGGAGCACCTGGAGGAAACCCACGCAGATACAGAGAGAATGTGCTGACTTCATGTAGACAGTCACCTAAGGCCAGAATCGAACCCGGATCCCTTAGTCTACGACTCAGCAACGCTCACCACTGAGCCATCATTACCCCCCCCTGTTTTGTGGGTAGCTTACACATAAGCTAGCCACTGCATTTTTTATATTGCAACAGTGGTTGTTTCCAAAGTGAGTTCTTTGCCTATTAAGTGTTTTGGGTTGTCTATAGGGATGGAAGGTAGTTCTGATTATTACTCTGAAATGCATAGGAAGAGTTCCCTTGTGATTTGCCTTGTCCATGCAGCAATGTGAAATCAACAAGTTAATGATGTGCGATATTGGGGTGATTCTGAGCCTGCCTTAGCTGCCAGCATAAACAGCAATGCGGACCAAATTCTCGAGAGAGTTGAGAAACCAGCGTTGGGATTCTCTGGTCATTCACTTTGGCAGGATTCTCCGGTTTCGCTGGCAGTGCATTCCCTGCCTGCAGGTTTCCTGCCAGTGTGGGAGTGACGTCAGGAACGGGAGCAGAGAATCCCACTGGCAAACAACACACCAGTTCCTGCCGGCAGGGAACGTGCGACTGGGAATTCGGAGAATCTCACTCAAGATTCTCACCAATGGGACATCAGCTCCCGATTTTCCCTCCTCCTCGCCCGCCACGTAACATCTGGGTTATTTCAGTAAATTTTAATACAGTTAAATATAATTATAGGAATTCCCCACGGGGTGACTGTCTTTCCTCCCTCACTGAATAATCACATCGGCAAGGTTCTGCAAAACCTCAAGCTGCTGAGGGAAACTCGTCAGGGCTACTTTGGTCAGTATAGCTCCTGGGAGTAGAGGGGCTATTCCTGGCACCGGGTGCTGCCCGTTGGCAAGGCTTCTCTGGGGAGTCCTATTGGGAGCATTCCCCATACACGTGGAGGGGGATTGGTCTCCCTGATGATTGTGGGGAGAGAGGTGATTCCTCATGTAAGTGAGGTTGAATGTAGCTGTTACTAGGGAGCATAACTATAAGGTTCATGGTGGGAGATATAGAAGGGATGTCAGAGGTAGATTCTTTACTCAGAGAATGGTTGGAGTGTGGAATAGACTGCCTGCTTTGATAGTGGAATCGGACACTTTAGGAACTTTCAAGCTGTTATTGGATAGGCACGTGGAGCACACTAGAATGATAGGGAGTGGGATGGCTTGATCTTGGGACTAAACATAGCTCGGCACAACGGTGAGGGCCGAAGGGCCTGTACTGTGCTGTAATGTTCTAGGTTTCTATGAGGGGGAGTTTCTTTGCTGCGCAGATTGGGGTGTCTTTTAAAGATGGTGGCCTAACCTCTGGAGCCAATGTTGCCAGCTCTATCAGGGTCCACTGTGCCAGAGTGTCAATGAGAGCACTGCTCCAGATTCTCTGCGCACAGACTGTCGGAGAATCCGGGGAGGAAACTCGGCAGTGCAGCTGGGGAGATGCACACCTGAAACTGATACAGAGACAAATTATGAAAACATTTCACCTCTTTGTTTCATTCTTATGATGTGAATGCCACTGGCTTGTCCATCCCTTTGTTACCCATCCCTAATTGCCTCTTCAGAAGGTGGTGATGAGCTGCCTTCTTGAACCACTGCAGTTCCTGAGGTGTAGGTACATCCATTGTGCTGTTAGGGACGGAGATTCCAGGATTTTGACCCAGCGACAATGAAGAAACGTCGATTTATTTCCAACTCAGAATAGTGAGTGACTTGAATGGGAAGTGGTGGTGTTCCTAGGTATCTGCTGCCCTTGACCTTCTAGATGGTAGCAGTCATGGGCTTGGAAAGTGCTATTGAGGAGTATTCGTGAGTTACTGCTGTGTATCTTGTAGCTGGTACATACAGTTGCCATTGTGCGTTGCTGACGGAGGGAGGCAATGTTTGTGGAAGGGGTAGCAATCAAGCGGGCTGCTTTGTTCTGAATAGTATGTTATTTCTTCAGTGCTTTTGGACTGCATTCATCCAGGCATGAAGCCCAGTCCATCACTTAAACCAGCCTGCCATCCATTGACTCTGTCTACACTTCCTGCTGCCTCAGAAAGGTAGCCAGCGTAATTAAGGACCCCATGTACCCCAGATATTCTCTCTCCCACCTTCTTCCTTTAGGAAAAAGATACAAAAGTCTGAGGTCATGTACCAACCAAGCCAAGAACAACTCCTTCCCTGCTACTGTCACACTTTTGAATGGAATTCCCTCGCATTAATTTGATCTTTCTCAGGCAATGACTGTAACACTACATTCTGCATTCTCTCCCATTCCTTCTCTATGAATGAGTGTACAGCATGCAAGAAACAATGCTTTTCACTGTATATTAAAGCATGTGACAATAATAAATCAAATCAATTTTAGACACAGCAAATTCCCACAAACAGGAATATAATAATGGCCAAGTCATCAGGTTTTGTGATGTTGGTTGAGGGATAAATATTTGCCAGAACACTAGAGAGAACTATGAACCCTCCTTTGAAATAATGATTTATTTTCTTTGTGACGAGCTGAGAGGCCCGGGGAGACCTGAGTTTAATGTCAAATCTAAAATGCAATGCCTCAAAGCACAGACCTCCCTGAACTGTTTGCAGGACTGTTGTGCTTTTATCTCGGGAATGAGACTAGAACACCTAACATTTTAACTCAGAGGGCAGGGTATCACCCACTGATCCATTCATTTTGGGTCTTTTCTCCCATCTTTAAGAACAATTGAAATGTATGACTAGTGTCAGCTCTGGAATTTGGGATAGCCTGCCTTGATGGGTTGATTTGGGTTAGATTGGGTTAATTAGATTAATTGGATTGATTGGATTGGGTTGGGTTGATTGGGTTAATTGAGTTGAGGTTGAGTTGAGGTTGGGTCAGATTGTGTTGAGGTTGGTTTGGGTTGGATTGGGAATGGGTTGGATTGCGTTGGATTGACATTGGGTTGGGTTGGAGTGAGTTGGGTTAGGTTGGGTTGCTATTGGATTGGAGTTGGGATGTGTAGGATTGGTTGTGTTGGATTGGGGTTGGGTTGGGATTGAATTGGATTGGGTTGGGGTTGGGTTGGGTTGGTTGGGTTGGGCTGAGTTGAGTTGAGATGGGTTTGGATGAGGTTGAGTTGGGATTTTGTTGGGTTGGGTTGGACTGGGTTGGGGTTCAATTGGATTGGGGTTGAGTTGAGGTTTTGGTTGGGGTTTGGATTGGGTTGAGGTTGGGTTGGGATTGAAGTTGAACGGAGCTTGGAGTTGAATTGGAGTCGGATTGGGGTTGAATTGGGTTGGGGTTGGGTTGGATTGGGTTGAGTTGGGTTGGTGTTGGATTAGATTAGGGTTGGGTTGGAGTTTTGGTTGAATTGGGGTTGGGGTTGGAGTTGAGTTGGGTGTGGGTTGGGGTAGAATTGGATTGGAGTTGGGATTGGGTTGGGGTTGGGTTGGGTTGGGTTAAGTTGGGTTGGGTTGCTTTTTGTAGCTTTGGGCTGGTTGCCTTTTGGAATTTGACTGAACTCTAAAAGGCTGTTGGAAATGATGTTACAAAAGGCCAGAGGCCACACATATGACTACACAGCTCTCCTGAATGACAAGTCATAACAGTCTCCACTCCTCACTGCATCCATGGTGCACTTTGTTACTTTTTACAGGTTTAATCTGGTGATATTTGCGGGACAGACCTCTCTGTTCCAAACAGGTTAATTTAACTGTTAACCACAGCACTACTCTATATGTTATCTACATATGACATATTCCACAGTGTCTCTGGCAAACATTGTTGCTTTCTGATCCATTTGGTAGCTTTGTAAAATGGATGAATGCCCAGATAGAAAACTGGCAATCATTTTAAACTGAGTCTATTAGCCAGCTAAAGGAAAACAAACTTTCATTCTATTAGCCACAGTTGGATTTGATTGCCTATTTGATGTGGCAGTGTGGTATCTGACAGGGCTAGCTCTGACAAAGAGTCAGGTACAGCTCTGATGAAGGGTCATCCTGACCGGAAACATTGGGTCTTTTCTCTCCCTACAGAAGCTGTCAGACTTGCTAAGATTTTCCAGCATGTTCTGGTTTTGTTTCAGATTCCAGCATCCACAGTAATTTGCTTTTATCTCAGGGCTATCCAATCCCTCATTCCACATTCATAATCTCAAAAACCAATGATTTTCCACCAAGAACATTCCTATTTTCCACGTTCTTCCCAACAAATGAAGTATCGAGACCTCAGTGAGGTGAGGAGCCCAGCTGTTCATCTTAAGGGCACAGGGAGGGGTGGGAGGTGGCAGTGAAGAATTCTGTTGGAGAGTGGGTCACAGCTAACGTGTACAATTGAAAGAAATTGGTTGCAAAAGCAATGTGGTGTGCTAACGATCCTTGAAAGTGATGATAGAAAAATCTAGAAATGCTTTCTAAGATTAGAACCTTATCTTTTCAGCTGGGTAGATTGTTACACCAGCTTGTCCTGGTTGTGCAGTAGGGCGGAACCATGGTTAGCGAGCTGGAAAATTGACATTTTTCACAGTGCCTGTATGGGACATGTACAACGATCAGTTGACTTTTCAAAGTAACACAATTGGATCACAAACACATAGTTGATTTGGTCTAAATTGTTAACTTGGATTGTGGGAACATTGGGCAGTGTAGGGTGAGAATTACAATAGCTTGAACAGGTAAATGTGTGCTCGGACACATACACATGTATGCACATATACATATACACATGTGCACACATACACATGCACGTATGTACACAAATACACATGTATATATATATATATATAATATATATATAAATATATATACATACGTACACACATATACATGTACCTACGTACATTTTACATGTACACATTTACACACGTACCCATTGTACATGTACAAAGGTACATACATACAAACACACATACACGCATACACATATGCACATGTGCAATTGCACATGCATGTGCACACATACACACATACATGTGCACATGCACACACACACACATGTGTATATATATATATATATACATACACGTATACCTACGTACACAAGTACACTCACATATTTACACATATTCCCGAATGCACATCTATACATGTGTACACAACTCACACAACACACACTTGTATACCACACCCACAATATAAAAATATGCATGTAGATATTAAGGCACAAACGCTCACACACACAAAACATCAATCCCTCTATCCTGGAAACTCATGCCTGAAGAGTTGGTCTTACCTCCAAGTCTTTTCACTTTCCTCCAAACTTTTGAAATCTAGCTTTGATGTCGCCTCGATTGATTCTTCACCGTCCACCTTTGTCTCCAGTTCTACATCTATCATTACCAATCTTTCTCACAATACCAGGGAGTCTTTAACTCCCTGAAAGTTGGCAATCAAGTCGATAAGGTTGTTAAGAAGGCATACGGAGTCTTAGCTTTTATTGGTAGGGGGATTGAATTTCGGAGCCGCAACGTCATGTTGCAACTGTACAAAACTCTAGTGCGGCCGCACTTGGAGTATTGTGTGCAGTTCTGGTCCCCGCATTATAAGAAAGATGTGGAGGCATTGGAGAGGGTACAGAGGAGGTTTACCAGGATGTTGCCCGGTATGGAGGGCAGGTCTTATGAAGAGAGGCTGAGGGATTTGAGGTTGTTTTCGTTAGAAAGAAGGCGGCTAAGAGGAGACTTTATTGAAACATATAAGATGATTAGAGGTTTAGATAGGGTGGACAGTGATAGCCTTTTTCCTAGGATGGAGAAAGCTAGCACGAGGGGACATAGCTTTAAATTAAGGGGTGGTAGTTATAGGACGGATGTCAGAGGTAGGTTCTTTACCCAGAGGGTGGTAAGGGTATGGAATGCCTTGCCTGCGTCAGTTGTAGATGAGCCAAGTTTGGTGGCGTTTAAGAGGTTAGTAGATAAGTTTATGGATGAAAGGGGAATGGTTTAGGTTAGAGGGTCACTGCTTGTTCCTAATTGGTCGGCGCAACATCGGAGGCCGAAGGGCCTGTTCTGCGCTGTAATGTTCTATGTTCTATGTTCTCTGTCCTGGTCATCAATACTTACCCACTCATCTTTCATTTTGTGTTATTCATGGATTCTAAAACATGTATTGTTCAAAATATGAAAAGGTTTTGCCACAGCTCCAATCTCTTTGGTTTTAAGTTATCTTATCTTCCAGAAGATTCCCTGATGGAGTAGCCGAATACTTTCTCTCACCTTCCATTTGTGACTCCTGTAGTTGTCTGATTATCAGAGTTGGTGAAAACTCCATAAACTCAAACACATCCAAAACTCTCATTTGGTCACAATGCCCTAATTACCCCTCACTCTTCTCGCTGACATCTATTGGCACTTGGTCTGGTAAAGGAGCCAATTTTATTATTCTCATTGCCATATTTTTATCATTCAATCAGTTCCATCCTCACTAAGTCCGTGATCTCTTTCAGCTCTGTAACCCTGGGAGATCACTTTTCTCCTTCAACACGTGTCTTGCACGCTGTCCACTATTACCACACCAAATACGCCATCTGCTGTCAATGCCCTTAGCTCTGGAATTCCCTTTGAATCTCTCCCCATCTCGACTATTACGGACAGGATTTGGAGAGAACTAAAAACCTTGTACTTTTCCCCTCAATGTCAGTAATTTGTGTTTTTAAAAAGGAGTGGGGTTATATTTTTCATCTTATGAGTATATGGACAATTCTTAGGTCATCAGCAACAAACTTTTTGGTTTAAGTAAAGAAGATTAAGTTTTTATTTCTTAGTCACAAGTAGGCTTACATTCACACTGCAATGGAGTTACTGTGAAAATCTGATTAAGTTTATTTCTACTAATACACAATTACATTTAAATGCTGAACTTTAGTCTTTAACTAAATTGCCAAACTTAACGATTGTATATGTCTTGACTACAGGTAGAATCAGAAGGCATGAAGAGTTAACAAAAAAAAAATTGACTGCATTTCTGAAGGGTACACAATGCAAGCAAGCAACTGCATAACAGCAGCTTTAGGGATTGTTTTTCTAGATGGAGACAGCCTAGAAGGATTTTTCCAATAACAAGATAAGGGTTCAAGTATATTTTGGAACTCTGTATCCAATTTTGTATTCAGGTTTAAAGATTCAGTTTGTTTGTGTTTAGTACAGGGTCTGGCTACAAAGCCAGTCTCCAAGTTCTCTTGCTTTTCACTCCTGTCGTTATTTTTTTTAAGCTGTGTTCAATGAAAGAAAGTAAGAATTCTCACAATACCAGGTTAAAGTCCAACCAGTTTATTTGATAGTAATCTCACAAGCTTTCGGAAACGGTGTTCCTTTTCCGTCAGAATCTACCACACACCTGACGAAGGAACACCGTTTCCAAAAGCTTGTGAGATTACAATTAAATAAACCCGTTGGACTTTAACCTGGTATTGTGAGACTTCTTACTGTGTTTACCCCAGTCCAACGCCGGCATCTCCGCACCAATAAAAGAAAGGCATTTTGAAACTCATCCCAGAGCTGCCTCC
Source organism: Sphyrna mokarran (assembly GCA_024679065.1). Lineage (NCBI taxonomy): Eukaryota > Metazoa > Chordata > Chondrichthyes > Carcharhiniformes > Carcharhinidae > Sphyrna > Sphyrna mokarran. The sequence continues at coordinate 133,149,160 of JAGIQG010000003.1, read as the reverse complement.
TCATCTCATCAAACGAATGAATGGACCCAACTATCTTTTCTTGCCAGGAGATCAATGCTGGAATCTTACCACCTCACTTGCCCGATGGCAGAATGACTGCTAACCGATCAATATATCAGCTCCAATTAGTTCACTTGAAGAGTTTATCTGATGTTCCATCCTGATGGCCCTGACATATCCGGCAGCCATTGCTTATTCCATCTCTTCCACTGACTTGGTCATGGATGGTCACTTTATCACTGAGAAATGCATTTCTCTTTGCAAATTTTCCAGAAACATTTTCAGACTAAATTTTTATTACTGTGCAGAAATTAAGCTTGACTTTTGGCAGCCATCTTAGCTACCTTGTTAATGTCCATTTTTAAATCAAAGGCTGTTCCAAATCAATATATTTGATCTGATTTGATTTATTATTGTCACATGTATTAACATACAGTGAAAAGTACGTGCACTACACAGACAAAACAAACCATCATATACTTAATACGTACTGATTATATACTGAATGCCGCTTATGTTTAAAGGTATAAGTGAGACATTCTTCAGTGACATTTATCTTCCCTCCTTCTTTAAGATAGTCCATAAAACCTCGATGATTCATCAAATATTTGGTTGTAGAGTCATGCTGTCCTGCATCTCAGAAAAGGCCCGTCGATTCTGCATCAACAATAATGACTGAGTGGTATGCTGGCACAGTGGTTTGCACTGCTGCATCGCAGTATTAGGAACCCAGGTTCAATGTTGAGTCACCTTCTGTGAGGAGTTTGCACGCTGTCCCCTTGTCTGCGTGAGTTTCCTCTGGGTGTTCCAGTTTCCTCCACAGTCCAAAGATGTGTGGCTTAGGTGTGGCTAAATTGCCCTTTAGTGTCAGGGGGATTAGTAGGGTAAATATGTGGGGTTACAGGTCTTGGGCATGGGTGGAATTGTTGTCAGTGCAGACTCGATGGGCCGAATGGCCTCCTTCTGAACTGTAGGGATTCTATAACTTTCTAAAAGCGTGCTAATTTTCCTGAACTTAGATTCATAGAAGTTTATAGCATGGAAACAGGCCCTTTGACCCAACTTGTCTACTATTACCTCTGGCAGCTCATTGCAGACACTCACCACCCTTTGAATGAAAAGAACACCCTCTGGATCCTTTTGCATCTCTCCCCTCTGATCTTAAATCTATGCTCTCCAGTTTTAGATTCCGCTACCTTTGAGAAAATGTTGACTATCTCGCTGATCTATGCCCCTCCTTATTTTATAGACCTCTATAAGATCACCCCTCAGCTTCCTACACTCCAGGGAAAAAAAATCCCAGTCGACCCAGCCTCTCCTTATCACTCAAACCATCAAGTCCCATATCCTTGATATGATATTTCAAGCGCTCATCCAAATACTTTTGAAAGGTTGTATGATTTTCAGCCTCTATTACTCTCCCAGGCAGCGCATTCCGGATTCCCACAGCCCTCTTGAGTGAATTGTTTTTACTGAAATCCCCTCTGAATCTCACCCTAAATTACACCTCAACCTGTCCTAACATCTCCTGCCTTCAACTTGGTGTCAGATTTTATCTGGCTGTGATCCCGCGGAGTTCATTGGGTCATATTATTGCACTGGAGGCGCTATATGAACACCAGTTACTGTTGTTGAAGGAGCTCATACTTAATTGAATTTGCAGCATTTCTTGTGAAATGCCTCTTTGCTCTCCTGTCCCCCTCCCACCCCCCACCCCCACCCCTACGTCCCCACCGCCTCACACCATCAGCTTCAAGACGTACAGGTTGAGCGACTCAGTATTATTTATTTTCTCGAAGGGCCTGTTTAGTCAGGCAGGTAATGCGGCAGTTTGACTTCCTCTCTGGACTATTTGTTGCCTTGACAACCACACCAGCCGTTTCTGACCTTCTCCTTCATTAGCCAAGCATGGCTTTGAACAGGAACATTGATCTGTTTCGGTCGGGGGGGGGGGGGGGGGGGAGGGGAGAGTGTCAGCGGCAGTGGATAATGTCTGCTGCGTCGTTATTAAATCAGCAAATAATTGGAAGTATCTCCAATATTTCCCACCGGTTGGTGTGTCTCCTTTTTGTGCCGTTCACCTGTGGAATGTTGCTTCAAATCCAACTGAGCCTGGCAGAGAACGAGGAGTGAGGAGGGGTGGGGGGGAAAGAGAGGAGGTTTCCTCTCTCCATCAGCTCCACGCAAAGCAAAACCTGGAATTCAACAGCAGAAAACGTTAAATATTGGCTCTGCCGCCTTCCAGTGTCGATTCATTCAAAACGGGTTCCACTCTGTCCGCTTTGCACTCCAAACATCCCCTCCTTTGATGTTCCTGCTCTTACGAAGCACTTACACCGCTTCTGTCTTAACCTCAGGACATCCGAAAGTGCTTTACAGGCAATTAAATACTTTCAAAGACTTGGCGCTCGCGTAAGGTGGGAAATGTGGCAGCCAATTTGTACACAGCAAGCTCCCACTGACAGTGAATGTGATAAATGAACACCATCTGGTTATCAAATGAGTCTGAAGTAATTAGCACAAACTGGCCAAGATCACTCAGATCAGCAACATGAATGTTCGGCACCAAATTATTTTCCTTCTGATCTTGTTACTCGAATCATTTTGGGTTTACATCACTGTCGCAGGTGAGACTTGTCCCTGCGGCTTCTTGGAGTCTACCAGCTCTGATATCTAGCCCCAGTATTTCAATACGCTGTTTTAGCCACTGGGTACTGCTGGCTCACCTGGTCTTTGACAGATATGGTTTGCAATTTTGCAACAAAGCAAGACCATTCGGCACAATGGATTCTCTACAGTGCAGAAGGAGGCCATTTGGTCAATTGAATCTGCACCAACCACAGACCCGATCCAATAACCCCATGCATTTACCCCAGCTAGTCCCCCTGACACTAAGGAGCAATGTAGCACGGCCACCTAACCCACATATCTTTGGACAGTGGGAGGAAACCCATTCAGGCATGGGGAGAACGTGCAAACTCCATGCAAACAGTGACCCAACCCAGGATTTGAACTCAGGAGCATGAAGCAGCAGTGTTAATCTCTGTGCCACCATTCCGTCCATTGAGTCTGCACTGATTCTCTGACAGAAAATCAGGCCCTAGACCCATAACCTCAAATATTTAATACATCTTTGGACACCAAGGGGCAATTTTTAGCATGGCCAATCCACCCAACCCGCACATCTTTGGAAACCGGAGCACCTGGAGGAAACCCATGCAGACACGGGGAGAATGTGCAAACTCCACACAGTGACCTGAGCCAGGAATCGAACCTGGGGTCTCTGGCACTGTGAGGCAGTGCAGTAAGTCCACACTGTTGTTTCTCTCTAAAGGACCTCACCTGTGCCCTACTTCAATTCATTCCAGCAGCAGAGCTTCTTATCCCTTCCTCCCTCACGTGTTTATCTGGCATCCTTTGAAATGTATCGATGCTATTCACCTCAAGTAATGTCATCCAGATTATTCAAAGCCCAAAGGAAATTTACCAAATTATTATTTTAATTGTTTCACGGAATGTGTGTTTCACTGATGAAAGCCAGAATCTGTTGCCTATCACCAATTGCCCCTGAACTGAGTGGCTTGCAAGGCCAATTCAGAGGGAAGTTAAAAGCCAACCCACACTGCTATGAGTCTGGGATCACATATCAGCCAGACTAGGCAGATTTCCCTACCTAAAGGATATTTTTAATGAGAATCAATGATAGTTGATGGGTGGCACAGTGGGTTAGCGCTGCTGCTTCACAGCTCCAGGGACCTGGCTTCGATTCCTGGCTCGGGTCACTGTCTGTGTGGAGTTTGCACATTCTCCTCGTGTCTGTGTGGGCTTCCTCCAGATGCTCTGGTTTCCTTCCACAGTCCAAAAATATGCAGGTTAGGTTGATTGGCCATGCTAAAATTGACTGTAGATGCTTAGATTAGGGGATTAATGGGTAAAATATGTATGGAAATGGGGGTAGGGGTTGGATGGGACTGTGGTTGGTGTAGATTTGATGGGTCAAATAGCCTCTTTCTGTACTGTAGTGTTCCATGATGATTTCTAGTTTCTGGTAACCATGACTGAAACTACTTTAAGATTCAAGAAGATTCAGGGAGCTTGAGGAAGACGCTGAGAGGTTGTTTCCCATTGTGGAAAAGTCTAGGACCAGAGGGCATAAGCTCAGCGTAAGTAGGTCACCCATTGAACACAGAGATGAGGAGGAATTTCTTCTCTCAGAGGCAAGAGAATCTGTGGAATTCTTTACCGCAGAGGGCTGTAGAGACTGGATAGTTAAGTATGTTCAAGCTGAGGTAGAGAGATCTTTAATCAGTAAGAGAATCGGGGGTTATGAGGAGAAGGCGGGAAAGTGGAACTGAGGATTATCAAATCAGGTCAATTGTGATCTCATTGAATGGTGGAGCAGGCTTGATGGACCGAATGACCCACTTCTCCTTCTATGGTCTTTCACATGTCGTTGGGATCTGCAGCAGTCAGCAAGGATATTGGAAATTCGTCAATTGAAGGGAAATAAATCAAAATGGTGGGAGATGGTAGGGGAGTGAGCCGAACTGGATAACTCCTTCAAAGAGTTGGCACAGGCATGATAGGCTGAATGGCCTCCATCTGTGCTGTGCCATTTTATGATAGTGAATGTTTGACTTTTACAGATGCACCGTAGAAAGCATTCTTTCTGGTTGTATCACAGCTTGGGACGGGCTCCTGCTCCGCCCAAGATCGTAAGGGACTACAAAGGGTCGTAAATGTAGCCCAGTCCATCATGCGAACCAGCCTCCCATCTACACTTCCCACCGCCTCGGCAAAGCAGCCAGCATAATTAAGAACCCCATGCGCCCCGGACATTCCCCCTTCACTCTTCCTCCTTCGGGAAAAGGATACAAAAGGCTGAGGTCACGTACCAACCGACTCAAGAACAGCTTCTTCCCTGCTGCTGTCAGACTTTTGAATGGACGTACTTGCACTAAGTTGATCTTTCTCTATACCCTAGCTATGACTTTAACACTACATCCTGCACTTTCCTTCTCTATGAACAGTATGCTCTGTCTGTATAGCACGCAAGAAATAATACTTTTCACTGTATCTAACATGTGACAATAATAAATCAAATCAAATCAAATCAAACCCTCAAGACAACATAGTCAGAAATAAATGAACCTTCTCAATAATCAGTTGTACTGTTTAGTCTGGGGACATGCTCCTGAATGAAGCTGGTTATTAAATCACTTCTCGTGTTGACATAGAGAAACTACCATGAATGCCAATGAGATAAATATGCTCTGTTCACCAAAAAGAAAGATGAAATGAGTGAAATAACCAGTTTGAAACGAGGCAAGTTGGACAATTCTTGGCAGTAAGAGCTTGCTCATGAAAACCTCCTCACAGGCACGGTGGCACAGTGGTTATCACCGCTGCCTCACAGTGTCAGGGACCATAAGACTATAAGACCATAAGATATACGAACAGAATTAGGCCATTCAGCCCATCAAGTCTTCTCCCCCATTCGATCATGGTTGATATGATGTTGATTGCCGTTCTCCTGCCTTCCCCCATGATCCTTGGTCCTCTTATCAATCAAGAACCTACATATCTCTGTCTTAAAGACATTCAATGACCTGGCCTCCACTTCCGTCTGTGACCAAGAGTTCCACAGATTCACCACTCTGGCTGAAGAAATTCCTCCTCATCTCTGTTTTAAAGGACCATCCCTTCACTCTGAGGTTGTGCTCTTGAGTTCTAGTCTCTCCTGCTCATGGAAACATCCTCTCTGCGTCCACACTATCTAAGCCTCTCAATATTCTGTCTGTTTCAATTAGATCCCTGGGTTCGATTCCCAGCTAGAGTCACAATCTGTGGGAAACCTGCATGTTCTCCCCATGTCTACATGGGTTTCCTCCAGATGCTCTAGTTTCCTCCCACAGTCTGAAAAACGTGCTGGTTAGGGTGCATTGGCCTGTATTAAATTCTCCCTCAGTGTACCCAAACAGGCACCGGAATTTCACAGAGACTTCATTACAGTGTTAATGTCAGCCTACTTGTGATACTAGTAAATAAACTTTAAAACGGGATGGAATAGAAGTTGACATGTGAAAACCTTAAAACTGATTCAAGCGCTCGTAAACGGCAAGTAGAGGTTTTAATCTCTGAAAAAAATATAATAACTTTTTTCACCTGGAGCTAACAGGAAAATAATCACAATGATGCGTTCAGTCCTGTTGATTTGATTTTAAGGTGGGTATCACTGGCAAAGTCAACATTTATTGTCCATCCTGAGTTGCTTCAACCAATTGACTAGCAAAGCCCACTTCAGAGGGTAGTTGAGAAATGTCACTGTGGAGTTGGGGAGGGTTAAGCATAGAGTACAGGAGCCGTATTCAAGGGGAGGGCACACTTAGTACAAGCACTTAGCCAAGTCCACAGGAGTCGTAGAATCCCTACATTGCAGAAGGAGGCCACTGGGCCCATCAAGCCTGCACCGACCACAATCCCATCCCCACAACCCCATGCATTTATCCCAGTTAATCTCCCTGACATTGAGAGAGATTTTTAGCATGGCCAATCCTCCTAGCCTGCACATTTTTGGAGTGTGGGAGGAACCCAGAACACGCGGAGGAAACCCACACAGATATGAGGAGAACATGCAAACTCCACAAAGGCAGTGACCCAAGCCGGGAATCGAACCCGGGTCCCTGAGCACTGTGAGACAGCAGTGCTAACCACTCTGCCACCGTGCCACCCATTGGATGAGGCTTCAGCTGATGGAATGCCCGGTGACCTCTTCTGACCAGGAAGCGTTGCAGAATTGGAATTATTTTGAAACAGTTCAGACAATTACGACTGTATCTGAGCCATGGAGCAAACGAGTGGAGCAGCGGGGCTCTTGTGATGCTGTATTCAGAGCAAATTCATGTCAGAGCTGAGATTATAGGGTGTGAGCGTTATAATTCCACTCACCCTGGCTGGGGTCCCATTGTAGAAACTTGGGCTGGGGTTCTGCATCCCTGTTTGTCTCCATGCAATACCTCAGGAAGCTCATTTGAATACATTTTAATATCATCAGAGGGAAAACCCGCTTGCCTTCCTGTAGCAATACCCCCTACGCTGGAAGCAGGAGTCCTTTATAAATGGGGAAGTGGCAACTCACTCATAGACAGAGGACTGGAAGTGTCGTTGACTGCAGCAATATTGGTAAAGCCTTCTACTCAGGAGTGTGATGGAATACTCTTGATTTCCCTGGAGAGTGCAGCTCCAACAACATAGAACATAGAACATAGAACATAGAACATTACAGCACAGAACAGGCCCTTTGGCCTTCGATGTTGTGCCGACCAAAATAAAAAGCAATGCCCCTCCAAACTAAACCATTCCCTTCTCTTCCATATACTTATCAATTAACCTCTTAAACGCCACCAAACTTGGCGCATCTACAACAGCTGCAGGCAGGGCATTCCACTCCCTAATCACTCTTTGAGTAAAGAACCTACCTCTGATATCCGTCCTATAACTCATACCCCTTAATTTAAAGCTGTGTCCCCTCGTGCTAGCTTTCTCCATCCTAGGAAAAAGGCTATCACTGTCCAACACTCAAGAAGCTCAGCGCCATCTACAATAAAGCAATCCTGCTTGATTGCTACCCCTTCAATCAACTCACCAACAACGCATAGTAGCAGTAGTGTGTACTATCTAGAAGATGCACTGCAGCAATTCATCAAAGATCCTCAGACAGCACCTTCCAAACCCACAACCACTTCCATCTCGAAGGACAAGGGCAACAGATATCTGGGAACACCACCATCTGGAAATTTCCTCCAATCCACTCGCCTATCCTGACTTGGAAATTATTGGCCATTCCTTCATTGTTGCTGGGTCAAAATCCTGGAACCCCCCCCTCCCTAACAGCAATGTCGGTGTACTTACACCACAGGGACTGCATGTGAAATTCATGTAGTGGTTCAAGAAGGAGGCTCACCACTATCTTCTCAAGGGCAATTAGGAACGGTCCTATCCAACATCACCCTTGAGTGAATTTAAAAAAATCTCAAAATACTACAGTACAAAAGAGGCCCCTTTTACCCATCGATTCTGCGCCAATGCATGAAAGGCCCAGACCTATCACCTAATCCCATTTATAGCACTTGGTCCAAAGCCTTGGATGTTAAGACGTGCTAAGTGTTCATTCAGGTACTTTTTAAAGGATGTGAGGCATCCCCCTCCACCACCCTCCCAGGTAGGGCATTCCAGATCCTCACCATCCTCTGGATAAAAAGTTTTTCCACAAATCTCCCCTAAAACTCCCAGCCCTCATTCTTAACTTGTATCCCCTTAGGTGGCATAGTTGGTTTCACTGATGCGTCACAGCGCCAGGGACTAAGGTCCCATTCCAACCTCGCGTCACTGTCAGCACGGAGTTTGCACATTCTCCTCATGCCTGCATGGGTTTCCTCTGGATGTTCCAGTTTCCTCCCATAGTTCAAAAATGTGTTGGTTGGCCAGGCTAAATTGACCCTAGTGTCAGAGGGCTGAGCAGGATAAATATATGGGGTTACTGGTAGGTAGGGATATGATCAGTGCAACTTGTGGGCCGAAGGGCCTGTTTGTGCTGTAGTGTTCTATGTTGTATGAATAGGGCCTGGAGTGGGATTGCAATCAGACTCAATGGGCCGAATGCCCTCCTTCTGCACTATAGGGGTTCTATGTGACTGACCTTTCTATTAAGAGGAATTGCTGCTTCCTATCCACCTTGTCCTAGCTCCTCATAATCTTGTACGCCTCATTCAAGTCGCTTCTAAGTCTTTTTTGCTCCAGAGAAAACAACCCAAGCCTATCCGGCCTCCCTTCATAATTTAAATGAATCCATCCCAGGCAACATCCTGGTGAACCTCGTCTACACCCCCTCCAGTGGCTTTGCCAATTAGTTTTGAACCCGTATTCTCGGCGTACCATCAGTAGGAAAAAAAGTTTCCTGTTTTAAACCAAGAGAAGACTGAGATCCATCAGAAAATCAGCAGGCTCTTGGAGCCTACTGTTATTTCCTCTTCCTGACCCTTCACATAGCACAGATTGACACAGCTCAGGGTGTTACTGCTAAGTTCAGATTCTCTTATAAAAGCAAGTTGAGTTCTCAGTGACAAGGTGTCGCTCCCGTTACGTCCTCAGAGAGACTTGGGAAGCTGTCTATCGATTCATCGCAGAGTGGCTTATGCTCGCACTTGGCCTTCATTTACAGCCATCAAAATAAATTCACGGGGGGAAAAGCAGTACTTAAGCTTTGACACATAATTTCTTGTGCCACTCTTGCACTGCCCCCAAGCACGCGGCTGTCTGGATCACACCTCCCTTGTTTATTGAAGTTGAAAAACAATGTTAACCATCGCTGCGAAAGCAGACGGGCTAGAACGTGAGATTTCTGACTTAGTCAATACAATTTTGCCCTAGGGCTTTTTACTTAGTTGGCAAGGTGAAACTGTTTCCACTGGCTGGAGGGTCAGTAATCCGAGGACACCGATCGATAGCAGAACCAGAGAGATTAGATTTCCTTTAATGCAGCGAGTTGTCGTGGACTGGAATGAAAGGGCGATGGGAGCTGATTCAATAGTAATTCCAAAATTTGTACTCGAACAGGGAATTGTTACAGATAATGAACAAAGCAGTGGCATAAAGCTTTCCAAAGGAATAGCATCGACATGATGGGCTGAATAGACTCTGTACTGCCCCTACTTTCTCAAGAAGTGAAAGAAATTCGACATGTTCTCCCCAGCTCTCCCCAACATTTACAAATTACAGCATAGAAAACATTCTTTCCAGATGCCTGGCAAAGCAGCCAGCATAATTAAGGACCCCACACACCCCAGACACTCCCTCGTTCATTTCCTTCCATCGGGAAAAAGATGCAAAAGTCTGAGGTCACATACCCACTGACTCAAGAACAGTTTCTTCTCTGCTGCTGTCAGACTTTTGAATAGACCTATCTCACATTAAGTTGATCTTTCTCTACACCCTAGCTATGACTGTAACACTACATTCTGCATTCTCTCCTTTCCTTCTCTACGAATGGTATACTTTGTCTGTATAGCATGCAAGAAACGATACTTTTCACTGTATACTAATCCACGTGACAATAATGAATCAAATCAAATTCAATCAATGGTGTGTGATCCATTTCCCATGCCACAACCCTCACCCCCCTGTCACCCTCCCAGAACAAGGGTAGAGTTCGTCTTGTTCTCACATTTCACCCCACCAGCCTCCGCATGCAAAGCATAATCCTCTACCATTTGGGCCGACTCCAATGTGATGCCACCACCAAACACACCTTCCCTTCACTCCCTCTGATAGCATTCCCCAGAGACTGTTCCCTTTGGAATAACCTAGTCCATTCCTCCACTACACCCAACACCTCTCCCATCACTCATGGCACCTACCCTTACAATCACAGAAAATGTAACGTCTGCCCCTTTACCTTTTCCGTGCTTATCATCCAAAGTCCAAAATAAGACTAATTTTCAATTCCAGCGTTTTTTTATTATTTTGAATTTAAATTTCATCTGTTGCCGTGCGGAGATTTGAATCGGTGATGCGATTGTCCCCATCTCTCGCCGGTGACATAATAAAATTCCCATCCAGGATGGTTGGGAGCCTCATTTTAAAATTTCATTAGAGTCCTTCCCTGCTGTATCAGGCCTCAGCTTGGGATTTCCTGCTTGCCGAAGGGAATGTCACATAACTATGAGGCCTACAGCAGGTCTGGAGCAATGTGAGCCAGACAAAGTGATCATACTGGGGTACACAGGTAAGTACGGCACACCCCCTCTCCACACCCCACCCCACACCCAACCCTAACCCCCTTGTGGCAGAGGGACATGTTCGAACAGTACCCTTCCCAGGTGGCAATGCCGGGGGACCTGCCAAGGGGCAGCGCTGTGATCAGTACTGGGTGGAGTTTCCTGTGAGGGTCTCCATTTGTGGAGGGGGGGTGTTGCCTTGTGTGATTGGGGAGGTGAGTTCTCTATCTACATGGTGAGGCTTGTTCCCTGAGTCCTCGGAGTTATCCTTTGATTTTTAGTGTAAGATTGGGGACACCCTTGCTATTTGGAAAGCCCAGGAAGCAATCTCACAATCCCAGGTTAAGGTCCATCAGGTTTATTTGGTAGCACAAGCTTTAGGAGCACTGCTCCTTCATCACTCTCACCTGATGAAGGAGGAGTGCTCCCAAAACTTGTGTGACCAAATAAACCTGTTGGACTTTAACCTGGTGTTGTGAGACTTCTTACGGTGCCCACCCCAGTCCAAAGCCAGCAACTCCACATTTTGGAAAGTCGACATTGCCGGCGTGGTGAAATCATAGAATCATAGAACCCTACAGTGCAGAAAGAGGCCCTTTGGCCCATCGAGTCTGCACCAAACCACATTCCCACCCAGGCCATACCCCCATATCCTTACATATTTTACCCATTAATCCCTCTAATCTAAGCATCCCAGTACACTAAGGGGCAATTTTAGCATGGCCAATCAACCTAACCCGCATGTTTTTGGACTGTGGGAGGAAACCGGAGCACCCGGAGGAAACCCATGCAGACACGAGGAGAATGTGCAAACTCCACACAGACAGTAACCCGAACCGGGAATCGAACCCAGATCCCTGGAGCTGTGAAGCAGCAGTGCTAACCTCTGTGCTACCTTGCCTCCCATATCACCTCCAACATATTGTTCTAAGAGGTTGGTAGATATGGTGGGAAAAGCTAGCGCACTGTGCACCACTTTCAGTGCCTGAGACCAAGCTTAATAAAAATGCTCAGAAAATTCCACTCTGTATAAATGAATGAAACTCCTCGCATAGAGAGAAAACCTCAGCACCACTATTTGTTCCTCACTGTTTACTCCCACAGCAGATTTATCTACAGTTCCCAGAGACTACAGGACAATCCTCGAGGTTTGATTGTGATCTGTAGAAGTGTTTGTACACTGCAGTAATTCCTATCATTCTTTTGTCACCTCCAGCTGCAGAGAGATTTTATCAATATTGACGACTGTCGTATGAATCAGTGTGTGTGAGGAGCTGCTGAATGCTTCCATCAAAAATTCATCCCTCCTAGTTTATCCCACTTTCCCTTACCTTTTCTCCCGTTTTTCTTTTCCTTTTCTCCTTTTGCTAAATTTTATTCTCCCCCATCTCTCTTCACTGCCTTCCACCCCCAAATATATCCGTTTGTCACAGCTTACCCCTCTGATTTCGGTTTCTCCACCGTTCGACCATTCACATCCTTCATTCTAGAAGTCTACAAGGTGATGAGGGGCATGGACAGAGGCGACAGCTTTTCCACGGGGTGAAAGAGTCAATTACTCAGGGGCATTGGTTTAAGGTGCAAGGGGCAAGGTTTAAAGGCAATTTTTTTTACACAGAGGGAACTCACTGCTGGAGGAGGCAGTGAAAGCAGATACAACAGTGAGTTTTAAGGGGCGTCTTGACAAATACATGAATAGGATGGGAATAGAGGGATATGGTCCCCGGAAGGGTAGGGGGCTTTAGTGCAGTCAGGCAGCATGTTCGGTGCAGGCTTGGAGGGCTGAAGGGCCTGTTGCTGTGCCGTAATTTTCTTTTTCTTTGTTCTGTCTATGGACTGCCATTAGCAGCCTTTTTCCCTTATTTTTGAAGCTATCATCTTTCATTCTCTCAACCTTCCGTAGAAATATCTTCCTATGCCTTTTAGATTTGATAAAGGGACAGCTTTATCAAAAGGGAAACATCAGCCCTTTTCTCTCCTCACAGACGCTGCCAGATCTACCGAGATTTTCCATTTCCTCTGATCCCCAAAATCTACCACCTCTGGCAGCTTGTTCCAGACATTCACTACCCTGTCTTTGCGAATATTGCCCTTCTGGACTCTTTTGTATCTCTCCCCTCTCACCTTAAACATCTGTCCTCTAGTTTTAGACTCCCCTACCTTCGGGAAAAGATGTTGATTATCCAGCTGAACTATTCCTCCCATTATTTTATAGACCTCTATAAGTTCATCCCTAAGCTCCTGGGAAAAAAGAAGTCCCAGTCTATCCAGCCTCTCTTTGTACCACAAACTATCAAATCCCAGTAGCATCCTAGTAAATCTAGAGGGGGAAAGTCAGAGTCTCTAGGAGGGATACATGAAGAGTTAGAATTCCCATCGTGTGAACGTACAAATTAAGAGATGGAGAAGGCATTCGGCCCCTCAGTCAGTAAGATCATGGTTGATCTAAATCTAGTCTCAACTTCATTTTCCTGTCCGATCCTTGATTCCGTAAATTGTCCCTTCATTCTCTGCACCTTAGCTATGGCTGTAGCACTATGTTGTGCACTTTCTCCTTTCTTTCTCCCTTATGTACTCACTGAATGGTATACTTTGTCTGTATAGCGTGCAAGAAACAATACTTTTCACCGTATCCCAATATTTGTGACAATAATAAATCAAATCAATCAGTTTAAATCAATCAAACATCTGGCTAATTCAGCCTTGAATCTGCTCACTAAGGAATAGAAATTTATCCTCATTTCCATCTCAAATGGTAGATTCTTTATTTTTAAATTGTCCCTCCCATCCCAATTCTAGATACCCTCATGAGGGGGATCTGCTCTGCTGCCTCACAGCTCCGGGGTCCCGGGTTAAATTTCCAGCTTGGGTCACTATCTGTGAGTTGTCAGCACAGTCTCATCCTGAGGGAATAGAAGGTCACATTGACAGAGCAAGATAGAAGATGCATCTAGGGCATAAGTACTAGCAAGGGCACGTTGGGCTGAATGGCCTGTCTCTGAACTGTACATTGCATATAACAAAGAACAGTACAGCACAGGAACAGGCCCTTCAGCCCTGGGCCAATCATGCTGTCCTATCTGGGTCAACTGCCTGCATCCGTCCATTCCCTGCCTACTTACATATCTATTCAGATAATTCCTAATTTTTGCAAAAGTATCTGCTTCAACCGCCTCATTTGACAGTGCATTCCAGGCCCTTTGTGTAAAAATTTGCCCCCACACATCTCCACTGAACCTTCTCCTCCCTTCCCTTGAACTTGTGCTCTTTTGTAATTGTTATTTCTGCCCTGGGGAAAAAGCTTCCAGCAGTTCACCCTATTAATGCCCCTTATCAATATGAATGGTTACTGTGTTAAATAGTTGAACAGGCTCTTCAAGCGACACTGAGTTGCATCTGGCCCAGACAAAGGAGACACTTCTCCACATGCCATTCGTTCATTTCTATGTTTTCAATAAATGTCAGTATCTGTTTGCCCAAACACATCATTGTCTCAGGACGATCTATGGAAGAATTAATTGGCAGAAGGGTAAGAGTGTGCCCTGATTGAATGATCTTTGGCTGCCCCTGCAAAGGTCACGCATGCCCGAAGGGATGGCAAGGGATGATTGGCAAATGAATGCCAACGACATATGCCTCTGAAAAGGGCACGGCAAATCCACCCCTGGGCTTACAGGATTTTCAATTCAGTTCCATATCAATGACGAGGCGGAGTGGAAAATGAAACTTTGGATTCCTTTTAATCAAGTGGCAATGGGCCTTTCGCTAACCTTACGTGAAGCAATAATAAAGCAAAATCATCCGTGTGACTCTTAAGCATTTGGGGAGCTCTTGACTGATTTGGTTGCAGAGCTCGTGTCATCTGTTCACCTCATTATATTTTTTCGGGGATCTTGCTGTGCATAAATTGGCCGTCGCATTTCCTTACTAAACAACGGAGACCAGGGTGGGATTTTCTGGTTGTCTTTGCCCCAAAACCAAAAATCCTGCCTACATCAATGCACATTTGTATTATCCATACAAATAATAAAGCAACCCCCTCCCTTTACAATTCCCGTGGCAGGTATAACAAGAAAACTCCTCCCTACGTTTCAAAAATAATTAGCCATCAAGTGTTCTTGGGCTGTGCAAATCCTCTCCATCACTGCAAGCTCTTCAACTGAATGAAAAGTGCGGCCGCACTTGGAGTATTGTGTATAGTTTTGGTCGCCACATTATAAGAAAGGTGTGGAGGCATTGGAAAGTGTGCAGAGGAGGTTTACCAGGATGTTGCCTGGTATGATGTGTAGGCCTTATGAGGAAAGGCTAAGGGACTTGAAGCTATTTTCATTAGAGAGAAGAAGATTAAGAGGTGACTTAATTGAGACATATAAGATGATCAGAGGGTTAGATAGGGTGGATAGCGAGAGCCTTTTTCCTCAGATGGAGATGGATAGCACGAGGGGACATAGCTTTAAATTAAGGGGTGGTAGTTATAGGACAGATGTCAGAGGTAGGTTCTTTACCCAGAGAGTGGTAAGGGTATGGAATGCCCTGCCTGCAGCAGTTGTGGACTCGTCAAGTTTAAGGGCGTTCAAATGGGCAGTGGATAGGCATATGGATAGCATTGGAATAGTTTAGGATAGAGAGTCATAAAATTGGTTACATTGGTCGGCGCAACATTGAGGGCCAAAGGGCCTGTACTGCGCTGTAATGTTCTATGTTCTCTAACTTTCTTTAACTCCATTGCGTTGAGGCTGACACTCAGTTCACTGTTTTCCACGCTAACTTATCCTTTCCCAAAGACCCAAACTCGCCCAGCCCTCTCATAAAGAACATGGGAAATTGCCATTCAGCATCGTGTAGTTTGCTCCACAATTCACTCTGATCTGTGACTTAACTCGAAATGCCCACCTCATTCGACCATAAGACATAGGAGCAGAAGCAGGCCATTTGGCCCACTGAGTCTCTTCCACCATTCAATGGGGTCATGACTGATTTGATGTGATAATCACAACTTCACTTTCCCACATTATCTCCATAATCCTTGATTCACCACTGTCCCATATCCCAGAATACCTTTGGTTAACAATCACCCTGTTTTCCTCAGCTTTTTAAATTAATACAGAGAATTACAGTGCAGAAAGAGACTATTCGGCCCATCGAGCCTGAGCTGACCACAATCCCATCCAAGTCCAATTCCCGTAACTCCACATAATAACCATGTCACCCCCTGACATTCAGGTCAATTTAGCATGGCCAACCAACTTGACCTGCAACACCTTTGGACTGTGGGAGGAAACCGGAGCACCCGGAGGAAGCCAACGCAGACACAGGGAGAATGTGCAAACTCCATACAGACAGTGACCTAAGGCCAGAATTGAATCTCTGTCTCTGGTGCTCTGAGGCTAGTTGGCCACCGTGCTGCCCATTCGCGGGGTATGGGTATTGTCATTAAGCCAACATTTATTCTCACCTCTAATGCTCCTCAAGTGAATAGCTTGTTAGACTATTTTAGAGACCAGTTAATAATCAGCTGCATTGGCACTGACCTGGAGGCACATACACAAGAAAAGACAAGGACGGCAGATTTCCTTCCTGAAAAGGCATTATTTGATTTGATTTTGATTTGATTTATTATTGTCACATGTATTTAGCATACAGTGAAAATATTGTTTCTTGCACATTATATAGACAAAGCATACTGTTCATAGAGAAGGGAAGGAGAGAGTGTAGAAAGTATTTACTGTGATGCTACTGGGATTTCGTGAATTGGGTTGTTAGGAGAGGCTGAATAGACTGGGACTTTTTTCTCAGGGGCCTAGAAGGCTGAGGGGTGATCTTATCGAGATCTGTAAAATAATAACTTAATAAGAAATAGAAGCAGGATTAGGCCATCCAGCCCCTCGAGCCATTCAATAAGATCATGGCTGATCTGCAGTGGATCAGTACCACTTTCCCGCTTTCTCCCCATAACCCTTAATTCCCTTGTCTATCAGAAATCTATCTACCTGTAACTTAAATATATTCAACGAGGTAGCCTCCACCACTTTAACGGGCAGAGAATTCCAGAGATTCACTCCCCTCTGAGTGAAGAAGTTCCTCCTCAACTCCATTCTAAACTGCCTCCCCCCTCCTTATTTTGAGGTTGTGCTCTCTAGTTTTGTAATGAGAAGCATAATCATTACAAATTAGATCATATCTAGCATAGATCAGCTAGATAGTCAATATCTTTTCCCAAAGGTAGAGGAGTCTAAAATTAGAGGGCGTAGATTTAAGGTGAGAGGGGAGAGATACAAAAGTGTCCAGAGGGACAACTTTTTCACACAAAGGGTGGTGAGAGTCTGAAACAACCAGAAGTAGTAAGAGAGGGGAGGTACAATTTTATCTTTTAAAAGGTATTTAGAGAGTTATATGGATACGATGGAAATAGAGGGATATGCAGGCAATTGGGATTAGCGTAGTGGTTTGGAAAAAAAAGGCGGCATGGACAAGTTGGTCTGAAATAACTGTTTCCATGCTGTAAACCTCTACGACTCTATGACTGTATGTAGTGTTACAGTCACAGCTAGGGTGTAGAGAAAGATCAACTTAATGCAAAGTAGGTCCATTCAAAAGTCTGACGGCAGCAGGGAAGAAGCTGAATTACTATACATCCTCAGATTTCTGTACCTTTGTCCCATTGGAAGAAGGTGGAAGGGAGAACGTCCAGGATGCGTGGGGTCCTTAATTATGCTGGCTGCTTTTCTAAGGCAGTGGGAAGGGTAGATAGAGTCAGTGGATGGGAGGCTGGTTTGCGTGATGGACTGGGTTTCTTAGAGTCTTGGGCAGAACAGTAGCCATACTAAGCTGCGATACAACCAGAAAGGATGCATTCTATAGTGCATCTGAGAGTTGTGGCGGACGCCAAATCAATGAATCAGATGGGATTTTATAAACATTTAGTAGTCAGGTGGTTACTGTTACTGTGTTTTTTTTAACAATTAACTGACCACTCAGCATGTGCCATTTGTAGAGATTTTCAAACTTCCACTAACTTTCCAAGTCTTTCCTAAATTCACTCCCGCAAACAAATCTTGAAAAAAGGCAGAAATGTTTGTCCCTTCCCAGGTATTGTTTGATCTGCTGAGCATTTCCAGGGTTTTTAGTTGTTAGTTTATTCCTGCAATCCTTGATTCTAATCTTTAGGCCAAGTCCCTACTATTCATTATCGTATTTGCTTCCATTACGACTCATGGCAGTGAGTTCCAGACACCCACCACCCTCTGTGTAAAAAACGTGCCTTGTACATCTCCTTTAAACCTTGCCCCTCGCACCTTAAACCAACGCCCTCTAATAATTGATTCTTCCACCCTGGGAAAAAGCTCCTGACCATCTACTCTGTCCATACCCCTCATAATCTTGTAGATTTGTACCAGGTCATCCCTCAACCATCATCGGAAGTTGGCCAATAGCCAGCCATGTCCATACCATGGCCAATGCACCAAAATTGCACATCTTTGGAGTGTGGGCAGGAACCAGGGGAAACCCACGCAGACACAAGGGAACATGCACTCCAACAGTGATCCAAGCTGGGAATCAAACCCAGGTCCCTGGTGCTGTGAGGCAGCAGCACTAACCACTGTACCACTATGTCACCCTTTATGTTCTTCCTTTGATGAACCATGCACAGGAACATTGCCCACGCGGAGTGTGGCTCCTTCCGTATCTTCCAGGACATCATGCTTTGGAAAATCGCAAACGCACAAGCGATTCCAAATGGCAACCTGTTAAAGCAATAACAACCAAATGGGGTGAGAGAAGTAGCTAGCAATCTGGATTCTGTGTTTAGAGACAATAGTTAAAAGCAGCTGTTAGCTTTTTGTGAAGAGGGCGCGTTTTGCCCCTTTGACGACACATTCATTCACTGATGCATTCTCCTGACAGGTTTGACTGAGTTAAATCCATACAGATTCTAATTAACTATGAGCTTTGATGGTGTGACTATTCCAGAATACCACTCTATCGATATTGGAGCTGGAGAGATGGCCTCCTTGTTGTAACATGTGCTCAGTCTCACACTGGACTTTGTATAAATATGGGATCTCTCACACTGTAAAGAGATTTATAGGCTTATGCTTATCCTGAGGATTATTCAATATTCTGTCCTCAGATTTCCCGAGCCCGAAAGAAAGGATCAGTGAATACCTCAGCAATTCTATCAACCTTCTAAAATAAGCCTAAGCTGCAAAAATGCTTTTTCTGTGCAGTAATAATAAGAGGCAGAATAATGTCCTCATAAATGTATTAGTGTAGTGTCTCCTGGACCTTGCAATTGAATGGAGGATGGCTTTGATGTTACATTCCTGAGCCACATTACTTCATCAGAAAATACTGAAACACCTGTGCCAGTATCTAGCTTGAGTAGGGGTGACCATCAACATCTAATTTGGTTTCATGAACTTTGGATAGCTGTTGGATTTTTTCGGTGGCTTTTCCATCACTTGGTTGTTGCTTTCTCTTTTCCCTGGAAGCTGTGGGATCTTTGGATCCACAGGATATTTTAAAATGCCCTAACCTCCCATAGTTTTGGCCCTCAGCTCCAACTCCTCGCCAATCTTACGCATTGTGTAGAGTTTTCCTATCCTACCAAGAGCACATCCAAATGGCGGTTGGGAAACTTTTTCCTGATCCCACTGCCCTTTTAATTTTTGATTTGATTTGATTTGATTTATTATTGTCCAACATACAGTGAAAAGCATTGTTTCTTATATGCAATACACACAAAACATATTATTCATAGAGAAGGAAATGAAAGAGTGCAGAATGTAGTATTACAGTCATAGCTAGGGTGTAGAGAAAGATCAACTTAATGCAATTTAGGTCCATTCAAAAGTCTGACAGCAACAGAGAAGAAGCTGTTCTTGAGTCAATTGATACTCGACCTCAGAACTTTTGTATCTTTTTCCTGACGGAAGAAGCTGGAAGAGAGAATGTGTGGAGTGTGTGGGCCCTTAATTATGCTGCTGCTTTGCCAAGGCAGCAGGAAGCATAGACAGAGTTAATGGATGGGAGGCTTGTTTGCATGATAGATTGGGCTACTTTCACAAGTTTTTGTAGTTCCTTGTGGTCTTGGGCAGAGCAGGAGCCACACCAAGCTGTGATAGAACCAGAAAGAATGCTTTCTGTAGTGCAACTATAAAAGATAGTGAGAGTTATCGCTGACATGCCAAATTTCCTTAGCTTTCTGAGGAAGTAGAGATGTTGGTGGGCTTTCTTAACTATAATGTCAGCATGGGAGGATCAGGAAAGGTAGCTGGTAATCTGGACACATACAAGTTGAAGCTCTCAACTCTTTCTACTTCATCTCCATTGATAAAGACAGGGGCACATTCCTCTTTATGCTTCCTGAAGTCAATGACAATCGATTTCATCTGATATATTGAATGGCTTCACTCATTTTTTTTCAAGCGGCATCATTTTTCTATGAACAGCTACTTTGTTTATCCTGACTTGGTCTGTCGCATTATTTTTGTTGTCAATGGAAGAATTAAATTTCCTTCAAATGCAAATGATGAGATCACATTTCTTCTAGGACCCCTAACCACTATATGGTCATTTATTGATTAATTCTGAAGTTTCCATGGTTGCAATTCTCCCTGTAGTCATTTATAAATGAGGCTGCGTATTTGCCTTCTCTTTTTTTTTGCTCAATGATCAAATTTATTCAGAAACTGAATGTATCAAATGGCTTCAGGATTTTCCCACATGAGTTCCAAGCCTCATCAACACTAACTTACAAGAAAATTATCTTCCATAGCGCCTATTGTGTAGTACAAAGTACTGACCTGATCTTTCTTATGCAAACTTGAAGTAGTTCTGTAGCTGGGTGGTTTCTTCCTCCAAAGCAGGTAGGGCGGCACAGCGATTAGCATCACTGCCTCAGAGCATCACACAGGGACCCGGGTTCGATTTCCGGGTTGGGTCACTGTATGCGTGGAGTCTGCACTTTCTTCCCGTGTCTGCGTGGATTTCCTCTGGGTGCTCTGGTTTCCTCAATGTGTTGGTTAAGTGCAGTGACTCGAACAGACATCGGAGTGTGGCGACTGGGAGATTTTCACAGTAACTTCATTGTAGTGTTACTGTCAGTTTACCTGTGACTAACAAGTAAACTTTAAGGACATTGTGGTATTGTCACTGTATTAGTAATCCTAAGATACAACCCAAGTCTCAGGTTCAAATCTCATTGTGGGAGATGATGACATTTGAATTCAATAAAAATCTAGAATTAAATGCTTACTGAAGTCGATTATTATAAAAACCCATCTGAATCACTAATGTCCTTTAGGGAGGGAAACCTGCCTTCCTTACCCAGTCTGGCCTACATATGACTCTAGAGCCACAGCAATGTGGGTGACTCTCAACTATTGTTGAAGATGGGTAATAAATGCTGACCCAGCCAGCGTCCCACAAATAAGTCAACAAAATGTTGGCTCACACAGTCTCAGTCTTGTCCAGTGTAGAGATGTAGTGTTGGACTGGGGTAAACACAGTAAAAAGCCTGACAACACCAGGTTTAAATCCAACCGATTTATTTGATAGTAAACTTACAAGCTTTCGACCCTATGGTCTTCGTCAGGTGAATGAGGTGTTCTGGTCTCCAACAGCACACATAACAGCACAGACTGTTTACAGATTTCTGCGCTGTTATGTGTGCTGGAGGAGACCAGAACACCTCATTCACCTGACGAAGACCATAGGGTCGAAAGCTTGTGAGTTTACTCTCAAATAAATCGGTTGGATTTAAACCTGGTGTTGTCAGACTTCTTACACAGCAGCTTTTACCATTGCAGGGACTTGGGAGCTACCAATCAATTCATTAGCGGACAACTCTCTATGGTGGATCTTCCTCCCTGAGTGAGGAGGGGAAGTTGCCCCTGCAGCCGGTTAGCATTGGAGTGTGAGATGGCAGTGGGGCACTCGGAGTTGGCAGCGACATGTTTCCCTCCGACTCTTGGCATAGCAGGCCAGGATATTATCCTAAAAACCCTGGCCAGTGGTTTCAGCCATGCTAATATTTAATTAGAGGAACATGCTACTCATTAAATCGTGAATATTGGACAAGCAGTTTGATAAATAAGAGGCAGTGGAGAGGTTGACAGGTCCAGCAGCAACTGGGAATCCTACGTGAGTGTTAACATCTCCCAGTTATGAGAAGGGCTATTTCTATGCCGATCATATCTTTGGTGATACGGTTTTAGTAATCTTTATGCATATACAAAGGCAGAAAATGCAGAGGAGCGCAGGGAGCTGTATTTTATAGTTAACTTGTGAAAAGAACGAGATCAGAGATAAATCATCATGAATAATGCAGACCAGTGCCGACTCACATTGATAAAGGTTAAAAGAGAATAGAGGGAAAAAAAACATTTATATATAGCATCTTAGCACCGCTCTCTTGAAGATGTTAAAGGTTTTCACAAAGAACAAGTCATTTTGATGCACAGCGTCTGATTTTACGTAGCAGAAGGGGGCAGCCATTGTAGGCATGTCAAGATCCCAGAAATAGCAGAAGAATTAGCAAGATCATCGGCTTTTGATGTGATTGGAAAATTCCCTCCTCATCTTCAAACCCCTGCTTCTGAAAGTTCGCTTGAAGCTTTCAGAATTTGTGGCGGTTAATGTTACATTTGAAAGATGAACGACCTTGGATTAGAGAGAGCTTGCTGCTCTTTGGCACCTGCCCAAATGCCCCACGGGGCTTACCGTTTTTAGAGCGCTTTTAAACGCATTGTCGCTGTTATAACGGCGGGAAACGCAGCAGCCTACATATGTTGGGGAACTGTGCTTAGAGCCCGAGGGAATGGCGGAGATCCTGAATGAATACTTTACGTCGGTATTCACAAAGGAGAGGGGCTTGTTGACAGCTCCTGTCTCTGAGGGAGCTGTGGACCAGTTGAGAGAAATATAAATACCGAGGGAGGAAGTGTTAGAGCTTCTAGGTAGCATTAAAACTGATAAATCTCTGGGGCCTGATGGCATTTATCCCAGGCTGCTTAGGGAGGTGCGAGGTGAAATTGCTGGGCCTCTGACGCAAATCTTTGTCTCTTCCTTGGACACAGGTGATGTCCCAGAGGACTGGAGAATAGCTAATGTTATACCGTTGTTTAAAAAGGGTAGTAGGGATAACTCTGGAAATTATAGGCAGGTGAGTTTGATGTCAGTGGTAGGGAAGCTGTTGGAGGGGATTCTTAGAGATAGGAAGTATAGGCACTTAGAATGTTGCAATCTGATTAGGGATACGCAGCATGGATTTGTTAAGGGGAGGTCGTGCCTTACAAATCTGGTAGAATTTTTTGAGGAGGTGATGAAAACGGTGGACGAAGGGTGAGCCGTTGATGTCGTCTATATGGATTTTAGTAAGGCGTTTGACAAAGTCCCTCATGGGAGGTTAGTTGAGAAGGTCCAAGCTAACGGGATACAAACACAGGTAGCTAGATGGGTAAGTAACTGGCTTGGTAATAGGGGACAGAGAGTAATAGTGGAAGGGTGTTTCTCTAGCTGGAGGTCGGTCACTAGTGGTGTGCTGCAGGGCTCAGTACTGGGACGTCTTCTATTTGAAATATATATAAATGACTTGGAAGAGGGAGTAAGTGGAGTGATCAGCAAGTTTGCAGACGAGACAAAGATGGCTGGACTTGCAGGTAGTGAGGAGCATTGCCAGGTGATGCAGCAGGACATAGATAGGCTGGTAGCTTGGGCAGACAGATGGCAGATGGAATTCAATCCTGATAAATGTGAGGTGATGCATTTCAGGAGAAAGAATGTAGAGGGGAGGTATATGATAAAGGGTAGACCTATTAAGAGTATAGAAACACAGAGGGACCTGGGGGTGCAGGTGAACAAGTCTCTGAAGGTGGCAGAGCAAGTGGAGAAGGTTGTGAAGAAAGCATATAGTATGCTAGCCTTTATAGGAAGGGGTATAGAGTACAAGAGCTGGCCTTTAATGTTGCAGTTGTATAAAACGCTGGTTAGACCTCATTTGGAATACTGCGTCCAGTTCTGGTTGCCTTACTACCGGAAGGACGTGGAGACTCTGGAGAGAGTGCAGAGGAGGTTTACCAAGATGCTGCCTGGTGTGGAAGGTCTGAGTTACAAGGAGGGGTTAGGCAAATTGGGACTGTTTTCCTTCGAAAGACGTAGACTTAAAGGAGATCTGATAGAGGTGTACAAGATTATGAGGGGTATAGGTAGAGTAAACAGGGTTAAGCTTTTTCATAGGATGGACTCAAATAGCACGAGGGGTCACGGGCTTAGAGTGAGAGGGGTAAAGTATAATTTGGATGCTAGAGGGAGTTTTTTCACAGAGGGTGGTGGGGGTATGGAATGCACTGCCAAGTAAAGTGGTGGAGGCAGGTACTCTGGAGATATTTAAGAAATACTTAGATGGGCACATGAACAGAATGGGAATGGAAGGGTATAGAAAACTGATTTAAAATAGGGATCATGAGCCTTGGGAGTCCCTGGGAAGTGTGTAAATAGATGATGATATTGATGTACTTGTTTTTTTATCCTACAGGTGCTTTGGTCCACCTTGTTGTCTAACAAGGGGCATACACGCGATGGGTCGTGAGAGGGCTGCTCTTGGATTTTTTTCGAGAGTATCCTAGTGCTTCACGTCGTTAGTGTACGCTTGACCTGGACCATTTGATGGGCAACACGACAGCTCAGTGACTATCGCTGTGCTGTGCAGATACATGGATTTGGGCCTGTGTCTGTGGGAGTTTGCGCATTCTCCCTGTGCTCACATGGGTTTTCTCCGGGAGCTCCGGTTTCCTCTCACATCCCAAAGATGTGCTCTTAGGCTAATTGGCAAAACAAATTCTCCCTAAATTCTATGTAAATTGTCTCAAATTTGGTTTTTAATTCATAGATCTATAAACACAGACAGGGATCACAGGTAGAGGTGGGAACATCGGGGTGGCAGCGCGGACTCGTTGGGCCGAAGGGCCTGTTTCCCGTGCTGTTTTGTTCTTTGTTCTTGTTTTATGAACAACAAGATCCCACAAACAGCAATGAATGAATAACAGGCGTCCTATTTTCAATGTTGGTTGTGAGAATCATAGAATTTACGGTGCAGATGGAGCCATCCAACCCATCAAACCTGCACCGACAACAAACCCACCCAGGTCCTTCCCCCATAACCCCACATATTTTCCCTCCTAGACCCCCTGGCACTAAGGGGCAATTCAATATTGCCAATCATCCTAAGCCGCACATCTTTGAACTGTAGGGGGAAACCGGAGCACACGGAGGAAACTCATGCTGACACGGGAAGATCATGCAAACTTATAGGGGAGTCTAAACCTAGAAAGCATAGGTTTAAGCTGAGAGGGGAGAGATACAAAAGTGTCCAGAGGGGCAATTTTTCATACAGAGAGTGGTGAGTGTCTGGAACAAGCTGCCAGAGGTAGTTGTAGAGGCGGGTACAATTTTGTCTTTTGAAAAGCATTTAGTCAGTTACATGATAAGATGGATGAAGAAGGATATGGGCCAAAAGCAGGCAATTGGGATTAGCTTGGGGATTTAAAGAAAAAAGGTGGCATGACCAAGTTGGGCCGAAGGGCCTGTTTCCATGCCATAAACCTCTCAGACTCCATCACTCCACTCAGACAGTAACCCCAGGCCGGAATCGAACCTGGGTCCCTGGCTCTGTGAAGGAGCAGTGCTAACTGCTGTGCTGCCGTGCTGCCCAGAATCCTGGCAAATCCTCCTGCTCTTCTTCAGAATAGTGTCACTCAAAGAAGATAGGCAAGGCCTCGGTTTAACATTGGAAAGACAACAAAAATGGCTGCCGGAATTCTCCAGCTATTCACGCTAGCAGCTTTCCCGCCAGCGTGGGGTGAACCAATTCCCATTGATAGCAGGCAGGGACCAGAAAGTCCCACTGCTAGCAAACAACATGCCATCTTTCCAACACACAGCTGGGAGGCCGGAGAATCTCACCCGGCTTGTATTTTTTAGCATGGCTTCCACCTTCTGATTTTTTTAATTTGATTTGATTTGATTTATTATCTGCACATAAACAAAGAGCAAAGCACAGTACAGTGCAGGAACAGGCCCTTCGACCCACACAAGCCTGCTCCAATCACGTTTAATAATCTAAAACAACCACTTGTATCCCTCTATTCCCCTTCTGTTCATATGCTCATCCAGATAAGTCTTAAATGTTACTCACGTATCTGCCACAACTACCTCATTTGACAGTGCATTTCAAGTTCTCACCATCCTCCGCGTAAAGAATCTTCCCCCACACATCTCTGTTAAACCTTTCCACCCCTTACCTTGAACTTGTGCTCCCTTGTAATTGTCATTTCTGGCCCTGGGAAAAAGCTTCCAACTGTTCATCCTATCTATGCCCCTCATAATTTTATAAACTTCTATCAAGACTCAGCGATCTTCTTTCCCCAGCCCTCTGGGACAAAAGATTTCAGGGTTAGTAGGGCTGCGCGTGTGTTAGTGTACAATGAAATGTATCATTTTTTGAGCAAACAAAGCATACCATTCATAGAGAAGGAAAGGAGAGAGAATGTAGTGTTAGTCATAGCTAGGGTGCAGGGAACTTAGTGCAAGATCCTCTCAAAGTTTGACCATAGCAGGGAAAAAGCTGTCCTTGAGCCGGTTATACACGACCTCAGAATTTTGTATCTTTTTCCCGATAGAATAAGGTGGGAGAGAGAATGTCTGGGGTGCATGGGGGTCCTAACTAATGCTTTGCAGAGGCAGCGGAAAGTGTAGACAGAGTCAATGGATGGGAGGCTGGTTTGAGTAATGGATTGGGCTTTGTTTACAATTCTTTGTAGCTTCTTGCGGTCTTGGGCATCTAATATCCATAGGATTTCTTCACAGAAGGTACAATGGAACAAATTCTGAAATCAAGCCACAGAACGGGTAGACAACCAAATGTTTGGGCAAAGAGAGGAGTTTTAAGGAGTATTTTAAAGGAGGAGGAAGAGGTAGAGACACAGAGAAGTTTAAGGAAAATGTTCCAGAGTTCACCCAGGCACAGACACTAATGATGGAGTGACTTAAATTGGGGGTGCTCAAGTGGCCAGAGCATCAAGATCAGGAGCAGGAATAGCCCATTTAGTTCTTCGAGAATGCGCCACCAGTTCATAAGATTATGGCTGATCTTCCATTTGCAAGACCTACACCATCTCTGTATCCCTTGGTACTTTTACTGTGAACTAATCCATCAAACCTCAAACTTGAATATACTCAATGACTGACCTTCCCCAGCCCTTTGGGGCAAAGAATTTTCAGGGTTGGCAGGGCTGGGCAGAGGTAGAGAAAGGCGAGACCATTGAGGGGGTTGGAAACAAGGATGAGGATTTTAAAATCCATTTGTTGCTTAATGAATAGCCATCTTAATCCTATGATCACAAGGCAGGTTGACAAGCTGACCATAGTTCAAGTAAGCAGAGTTTCTTGGATGGCCTAGTGGTATGCTCCCTAGACTATTGATTCAGAAACTCAGCCAATATTCCAGAGACCCCGGTTCATTTCCCATCATGGCAGATGCTGGAATTTGAATTCAATAAAAGATACCCTGAATTAAGAATTGACTAATGACCATGAAATCACTGTCTGAAAAACCCATCTGGTTCACTAATGTCCTTTAAGGAAGGAAATCTGCTGTCTTTACCTGGTTTGACCTACATGGTGACTCCAGCAATGTGGTTGATTCTCAACTGCCCTTCGCCAATCAGGGGTAGGCAATAGATGCTGGCTAGCCAGTGATGTCCATATCTCACAAATGCATATAAAATAACTTGAACCTTACAGAGATTAGAATATGCAATTCAAAATATGTTAAGTCTGGAGAAAATTAACTAACACTTCCAAGGTTTATTTATTAGTAGGCCTGCATTAACACTGCAATGAAGTTACTATGAAAATCCCCTAGTCACCACACTCTGGTCCCTGCTTGGGTACACTGAGGGAGAATTTAGCACGGCAGATGCACCCAACCAGCACGTCTTTTGGACTGTAGGAAGAAATTTTGTAACAAACCTGGAGGAAACCCACGCAGTCATCGTGCAGACTCTGCACAGACAGTGACCCACGGTGGGAATCAAACCCACGTCCCTGGTGCTGTGAGACAGCAGTGTTGAGCACTGCGCCTCCTCTTTGCTTTGGTGTTACCATGGGAAACATTAGTCCAAGGTTTGGGCTGAAGCTTCTGGAGTAGGCCTCAAAGCCCACAGTTTTCTAACCCAGGGGTAGATTGTTTTCCATGGAGATGATATTGAATGGGGGCAGGAGTGGAGCGTGTACTGTCAACGAGGGCAAGGTTGCCCTGAGATATCCAGTACCTGAGGCAGCCTTTGCAACCAACCTGTGCGCCATGAAACCTTTTAAAAGCTGAAGGTGGGTGATGCTCAGGGGATACGCTTTATCCCTGCGAGAAGATTGTGTTCTTTGAAAGCTGAAGAGGGAATCTGTAATTGGAATTTTGAATTGATTGAGTTGTGTTCTTTCATCTCCGAGAACATTAATTACAATTGGCGAAGTTCGCACACGAGTGTTTAATATGCTCGTGATACTTTACTGCACATTTCTTTTTGTGTTGATGTTAACCCATTCATTACAGGAACATCGCAAAATGTAACCACTGAACTCCTGGATCCAGGCTGGGATTGTACCAAGATCCAAATACTGAAGAAGCCAGTCTTCAAATCCCAAATGTTGAGTGCAATGTCAGCAACTTGCTCTAAGATAGCACTATAATTTGCATTTACAGAGGGTGGCACAGTGGCACAGTGGTTAGTATCGTTGCCTTACAGCGCCAGGGACTCAGGTTCGATTCCCAGCGTGGGTCACTGTCTGTGCAAGTCTACATATTCTCCCCATGCTTGTGTGGGTTTCCTCCAGCCTTAGGTGACAATCTATGGGGAGTTTGCACATTCTCCATGTGTCTGCATGGGTTTTCTCCAGATGTGGGTTTCCTTCCGCCTACTATCTAAAAGACAACGTGCTGGTTAGGTGCATTGACCATGCTAAATACTCCCTCAGTGTACCCAAACAGGGGCTGGATTGTGGCAACTCAGGGATTCTCAGTCACTTCATTGCAGCATTTATGTAAGCCTACTTATGACACTAAGAAATAAATTTTAAACTGTGACCTTAGCCACAGTTGTACCTTCTCCTTCAATAACATTGTGGGTTTTATGTTCAACTCCAGAGATTTGAACACAGTGTTTAGGCTGACATTCATTGTCTTTTAAAAGAGATGATAAACTGTCTTGTCAGCTGTACTATTTGAAGAGCAGGACTTCAGAGTACACTGAATAATATTTATTCCTTAATCAACATCAACTTCACCACAGCAGATCATCTGGTCATTATCAAGTTGGTACTTGTGAGATCTGGCTGTGCATAAATCAGCTGCAATTTTCCTTGTGTTATGCAGATGTACCTGTGTAATGCTGGGCACTTCACAGAGGCTTGGAATGAGTGGCTTCCACACTCCCCAATGCCTATCCCTCATCTTTCTGATTTGATTTGATTTCGTTTATTATTGTCACATGTATTAACATGCAATGAAAAGCATTGTTTCTTGCACATTGTACACACAAAGTATACCATTCGTGTATAGAAATGCAGAGGGAGCTGGTGGTACAGGTGAACAAGTCTCTGAAGGTGGCAGAGCAAGTGGAGAAGGTTGTGAAGAAAGCATATAGTATGTTAGCCTTTATAGAAAGGAGAGTAGAATACAAGAGCTGGCCTTTAATGTTGCAGTTGTGTAAAACGTTGGTTAGACCTCATTTGGAATACTGCGTCCAGTTCTGGTCGCCCTACTACCGGAAGGACGTGGAGACTCTGGAGAGAGTGCAGAGGAGGTTTACCAGGATGCTGCCTGGTATGGAAGGTCTGAGTTACGAGGAGAGGTTAGGCAAATTGGGACTGTTTGCCTTAGAAAGACGTAGACTTAGAGGAGATCTAATAGAGGTGTACAAGATTATGAGGGGTATAGATAGAGTAAACAGGGTTAAGCTTTTTCCTAGGATGAACTCTAATAGCACGAGGGGTCACGGGCTTAGGGTGAGGGGGGTAAGGTATAATTTGGATGCTAGAGGGAGTTTTTTCACACAGAGGGTGGTGGGGGTATGGAATGCACTGCCAAGTAAAGTGGTGGAGGCAGGTACTCTGGAGTTATTTAAGAAATACTTAGATGGGCACATGAATAGAATGGGAATGGAGGGGTATAGAAAACTGATTTAAAATAGGGACCATGAGCCTTGGGAGTCCCTGGAAGGTGTGTAAATAGATGATGATATTGATGTGCTTCTTTTTATCCTACAGGTGCTTTGGTCCACCTTGCTTTCTAACAAGGGGCATACACGCGATGGGTCATGAGAGGGCTGCTCTTGGATTTTTTTTTTGAGATTATCCTAGTGCTTCACATCATTAGTGTACGCTTGACCTGGACCATTTGATGGGCAACACGACAGCTCAGTGACTATCGCTGTGCTGTGCAGATGCATGGATTTTGGCCTGTGTCTGTAGGAGTTTGTGCATTCTCCCCGTGCTTGCGTGGGTTTTCTCCGGGAGCTCCGGTTTCTTCCTACATCCCAACGCTGTGCTCTTAGGCTAATTGGCAAAACAAATTCTCCCTAAATTGTCTCAAATTTGTTTTTTAATCCATAGATCTATAAACGTGGACAGGGATCACGGGTAGAGGTGGGAACATCGGGAAGGCGGCGCGGGCTCATCGGGCCAAAGGGTGTGTTTCCCGTGCTGTTTTGTTCTTTGTTCATATAGAAGGAAATAAGAGAGTGCAGAATGTAGTGTTATTGTCACAGCTTTAGTGTAGAGAAAGATCAATTTAGTGTGAGATACGCCCATTCAAAAATCTGATGGCAGCAGGGAAAAAACCGTTCTTGGGTCAGTTGGTAGGTGTGTTCAGATTTTTATATCATTTTCCCGAAGGAAGAAGGTGGAAGAGAAAATGTTCGGGGTGTCTGGAGTTCTCCAATATGCTGGCTGCTTTTCTGAGGCAGCGGGAAGTGTAGATGGAGTCAATAGACGGGAGGCTGGTTTGCGTGATGGACTGAGCTCCATTCATGACCTTTTGTAGTTTCTTGTGGTAGTGAGAATTGGTGAGAGTTTAAAGGCACAAGTCAAGAGTATGATGGAATACTCTCCATTTGCCTGGAGGAGCGCAGCTCCAGCAACACTCAAGAGGCGCGACACCATGCAGGAAAAAGCAACTTGTTTGATCGGAACCTCATTCATTACCGTAAATGTTCACTCTCTTCACCGACATTGCACCACGTGCAGGATATATTGTAGCAATGCTCCATCGATTGCACCTTCCAAATCTGTGACCTCTATCACCTAGAGGGACAAAAGCAGCAGACACATGGGAACACCACCTCCTATGATTTCCCCTCCAAGCCACGAGCCACTTCGACTTGGAAATATATCGTTGTTACTTCACTGTCACTGGGTTAAAGTCCTGGAACTCCCTCCCTAATTGCGCTACACCCATGGACAGCAGCAGGTCGAGAGCACAGCTCATCACCACCTTCTTGAAGACAATTAGAGGGTGGTCAAAAAAATATTAGCCTTGCCAGCATGGCTGAGCAGTCATAAAACAATATTAAAGGAAGCTCGGTCAAAGGTTGTGAGGAAGAGAGGGAGGTGGAGAGATGAAGAGATTTATCTCTTGAACCTTCAGTTTGGAAGCGCTGTTGAACTGCATTCTAGCCGACACATAATGATGAGCAGAGACAACAGAAGGAGGACAGCAGTCGGGGCGACCCAGTGTCAACTGCATCCTGGTGTGAAAACCATCCTCACTTCCTGTGCCAAGTTGTGAGCAGACACCAGCGACTGTAATATATCCCAGTGGGTAATCTATTAATCAAGATATGCAAAGCTGCCTCAATTGCAAGCACGATTCCCATCCCACCTTATTTAGTCTCAATTTCTATCTCGCTGTAGCAAATATTTTTGTGATATTTCTAGATGATGTTCCCGCGCACTAATGACGGATTTGGAGAAAAAAAGAATCTCATTTGAAATGCGATGTCTGTAAAACCTGGCTGGGTTTTTTTTGTCTTTTCCTGACGAGAAGCAAAGCAAGAATACTGATGAGCTCCTCTGCAGCAATGAACAATGTCACAATGTGCCGGTGCGAATCTGTTGCCGCTGCTTTAATTATAGCTTGAGAGTATTAAGGTCATTCGGCCCAACAAACACCTCCCTCCATTCCCCTTCTGCATCAAGCTGCCCAACCCAGCCACCCCCCACGTCGCATCTCTTCAATCTATCCCTTCAAAACACACATCCAACTGCCCTTATTTATACACTCCCGAGCCTCTTACTGTAGAAAGGAGGAGGCTGAATTTGACCAGAGGTTTTTAAGATTGGGTTTACGGGGGGTAGATGTGGAAAAGGTGTTTCCAGTTCTGGGGCTGTCCAATACTAGGGACCAAACATGTGAAACAGTCATCAATTAATTCAGGAGAAGATTCTTTGCTCGCAAGTGGTTACTGGAATGGTTAGTTTTTTTTAAAGAAAAGTTTATTTATTAGGGTCACAAGTAGGCTTACATTAACACTGCAATGTAGTTACTGTGAAAATCCCCTAGTTGTCACACTCTGGTGCCTGTTCGGGTACACTGAGTGAGAATTTAGCACGGCCTAACCAGCACATCTTTCAGTTGCAGCCCCACAGTGTCAGGAACCCAGGTTCAATTTCTGGCTTGGGTCACTGTCTGCACATTCTCCCCGTGTCTGCATGGTGCTTTCGGAAAACCGGAGCACCCAGAGAAAACCCACGCAGACACAGGGAGAATGTGCAAACTCCGCACAGATAGTGGCCCAAGCCTGGAATTGAACCGAGGTTCCTAGCGCTATGAGGTTACAGTGCTAACCACTGTGCCACCATGCCACCCAGCTATGAAACACTGAGGGAAAGCAAGTTGAGTCCATGCAGGCAGGAGGAACAAGTGAGATGGAGGAGGGTGGGAAGAAGCTGGTGTGGCATCTAAATATCAACAGAGACCAATGTAAAAACAAAATATTGGAAATCTCAAATAACAGAAAGTTCTGGAAGTACCAAGTGGAGAACAAATAGAGGGCAGGATTTTCTCAGTCTGAGTCTCAGCACCCTCCTCACAACTTACACCCAGAAACTGGAGCTGATCTCACAGAAAATGTAGAAAATAGGTGCAGGAGTAGGACATTTGGCCCTTCAAGCCCATGCTGCCATTTAATATGATCGTGGCTGATCATGCGCTTTCAGTATCCCACTCCCATTTTCTCTCCATACCCCTTGAACTCTTTAGCCACAAGTGCAGCATCCAGCTCCCTCGTGAAGTCCCTGGGAACTGTGTAAATAGTCGATGATATTGATGTATTTGTTTTTATCTTACAGATACTTTGATCCGCCTTGTTGTCTAACAAGGGGCATACACGCGATGGGTCGTGAGAGGACTGCTCTTGGATTTTTTGAGAGTATCCTAGTGCTTCATGTCGTTAGCGTACGCTTGACCTGGACAATTTGATGGGCAACACGACAGCTCAGTGCCTATCGCTGTGCTGTGCAGATACATGGATTTGGGCCTGTGTCTGTGGGAGTTTGCGCATTCTCCCCGTGCTTGCGTGGGTTTTCTCCAGGTGCTCCGGTTTCCTCCCATATCCCAAAGATGTGCTCTTAGGCTAATTGGCAAAACAAATTCTCCCTAAATTGTCTCAAATTTGGTTTCAATCCATAAACCTATAAACACAGACAGGGATCATGGGTAGAGGTGGGAACATCGGGGTGGCGGCGCGGGCTCGTTGGGCCATAGGGCCTGTTTCCTGTGCTGTTTTGTACTTTTGTTCTTTGTAAATTGGCCCCAACAGCTTTCTGTGGTAGAGAATTCCACAGATTCACAACTCCCTGAGTGAAGAAGTTCTTCCTTATCTCAGCCCCCCCCTTATTCTGAGGCTATGACCCCGAATTCTGCTTTTCTCCAACATCTGGAACATTCTTCTCTCATCCAGCCTGTCCAGTCCCTTCAAGGTGTTACTTAATTCTCTGTGACCCCACCTCATTCTTCTGAATTCCAGTGAATACAAGCACTGCTGATCCAATCTCTCAGTAAGAATCTGGCAACACCAATTTTAAATCCAACCGATTTATTTGATAGTAAATCTGCGAGCTTTCGACTTTACTGTGCTGTCTAGAGAAAATACACATTTCTCTAACCAATGCTCAGGGTTCCCTTCACACACATTGTTAGCCACTTTAACACTTGAATAACAGGTTAGGTGTAAGGATTCGCATTCTAATCAGCAATCTGTGACTGTCTGTGCTGATATGTGTGCTATTGCAGACCAGAACACAGCATTTGCCTGACGAGGACGAAAAAGTCGAAAGCTCGCAGATTTACTATCAAATAAATCAGTTGGATTTAAAATTGGTGTTGTCAGATTCTTACTGAGTTTACCCCAGTCCAACGCCAGCACCTCTACATCATGATCCAATCTCTCTACATATGTCAGTGCTGCCATTCAGGGAATCATTCTGGTGAACCTTCGCTGGACTCCCTCAATAGCAAGAATGTCCTTCCTCAGGCTAGGAGACCAAAACTGCACACACTACTCAAGGTGTGGCCTCACCAAGGCCCTGTATAACTGCAGCAAGACATTCTTTCTTCTCTACTTAAATCTCCTTAGGGCAGAGAGGGTGAAGGGGAAACTTAATAGAGATGGTTAAAATTTGGAATGGCTCTGATAGAATAGACAGTGAGAAATAATATTCCAATGACAAGAGGTCACAGGTATAGGTTTAGAAGTGGTAGATTCAGAGGAGGAACTACTTCTTACAAAGAGTGTGAATTTATGGGACTCGCTGCCCCATAGCACAATGGAGCCTGAATTGTTGAATGGTTTCAAGAAGGAGATAGATATATTTCTAATCAGAAAGGGACAAGGGGATATGAGGAAGGGGTGGGGAGATGGATTTGAGACCAGGGAGAGATCTGATTGAATGGCGGAGCAGGCTTGAAAGGCTGAATTTATCTACTTCTGCTCCTGATTCCTATGGAGATTAGTGATCGAATGTCACAGTTTTATGAAAGGCAGGGAGAAGGATGAAATGTTTTTACACAGCAAGGTGTTGCAATATGAAATACATTGTCTGACAGAGTCTGCAACGCTGATTCAACCTCATAAGGAGAGTTGAATAAATATTTTGAAAGGAAACAAATTTTCAGGGTTATGAGGGAAGGACAGGTCTAATCGGATAGTTCTTTCAAAGAGCTCCAAGTGGTTGAACGGCCTCCTTCTGTGCTGTAAGATTCTATGAATGAGGAGCTCACCGTCTGATAATTCTCCTCAATATGCAACCTCAGCACAGGAACCGGCACTGTTAGTTGTTCACTAGGGGATTATAGATGCATTGAAAAAGAATGATTCACCAGAACGAAACCAGGAGTGAGAGATTTGATGAGGAAAGAGAGAACAGGCATTGGGCTCTCTAGACAAGAGAAGATGAGTAGATGAGTGTGGGGTAAGGTGGTGGTGGTGATGGTAGTGGGGGGTGGTGTGGGGCAGTGTGTTGTGAGGGGTGTGGGGGGGGGCAACTCGACAGTGCTCTTTGGAGTTATTGCGTGGCTCAATAATTAAGATGTAGGGAAAATGTTTCTATTGTAGGGAGCATAAATTAAGGAGATTAGGAGCTATAAACATGCGAGGACTATGGTAGGGTAGTGGCAATGCATAATCTGGTAGCCCAACCTAGTGATGTGGGACAGCACAGTGGTTAGCGCTGCGACCTCACAGCGCCAGGGACCTGGGTTCGATTCCAGCCTCGGGTCACTGTCTGTGTGGAGTTTGCACATTCTCCTTGTGCCTGCATGGGTTTCCACCAGGTGCTCCGGTTTCCTCCCACTCCAAAGATGTGCGGGTTAGGTTGATTGGCCATGCCCCTTCGTATCATGAGGATTAGCTGGGTAAACAGATGGGAGTGTGAGGATAGGGCCTGGGTGGGATTGTTATTGGTGCCGATTCAATGGGCTGAATGGCCTCCTTATGCACTGTAGGGATTCTACCATTCAAATCCAGCATGGCCGCTGGGGAAATGTCGATTCAATTAATTAAATTGAAATTTCAACTTGTATAGAAAGAAGTCAGTACTGATTGTCATCAATTATGGAAACATTGGACATTGAGAGGATGTTCCCACTTGTAGGAAAAACTAGAACCAGAGATCACAAGCTCAGGCTAAAGGGACGATCCTTTAAAACAAAGATGAGGAGGAATTTCTTCAGCCAGAGAGTGGTGAATCTATGGACCTCTTTGCTGCAGAAGGCTGTGGAGGCCAGGTCATTGAGTATCTTTAAGACAGAGATAGATAGATTCTTGATTAATAAGGGGATTGGGGCTTTGGGGAAAAGGCAGGAGAATGGGGATGAGAAAAATATCAGCCATGATTGAATGGTGCACAGGCTCAAAGGACGGAGAAGCCTAATGTCTTATGGCCTTGTGGCCTAACAATCCATCTGACCGGAGAGGGTACTGAGAAGGTTCACCAGGCTGATACCGGAGATGAGGGCGCTGGATTATGAGGAGAGACTGAATAGGCTAGGTTTGTACTCTTTGGAGTTTAGAAGGCTGAGAGGGGATCTTATAGAGACGTATAAGATAATGAAGGGGATGGATAGGGTAGAGGTTGGGAGTCTCTTCCCGCTTAACAAAGATAGCAGGACTAGAGGGCACAGCCTCAAAATAAGGGGGGGGGGTCGGTTGTGGAGGAATTTCTTCACTCGAAGGGTGGTGAATCTTTGGAATTCTCTGCCTGTTGAAGTGGTGGAGGCTTCCTCGCTGAATATATTTAAGTCAAGGGTGGATGGATTTTTGATTGACAAGGGAATTAAGGGTTATGGGGAGAAAGTGGGAAAATGGAACTGAACCATTGCAGATCAGCCATGATCTTATTGAATGGCGGGGCAGGCTCGAGGGGCTGGAAGGCCTACTCCAGCTCCTATTTCTTATGTTTTTATGATTCACTAAGAAAATGTTTGGCCTATTTATGACTCCAGATCCACAGCAATGTGGCTGGCTCTAACTTCCCTTCGAAATGCTCTATAAAGCTACTCAGTTTAAGGGCATTTTGGGATGATCAACAGAAGCTGGCTTTGCCAGTGATGCCCACATTTCAGTAAAGAAAAACACTGTCACTGTGACGATACTGTGCCTTTAAGAAATATCTTGTTCTGCTGCAGGTTTTTTCCAAGCAGGTGATAGCAGTGCCAGGATGTCTGTATTACAAAGAACAAAGCCAATTACAACACAGGAACAGGGCCTTGAGCCCTCCAAACCTGCACTGACCATGCTACCCAACTGAACTAAAATCCCCTAACCTGATATTCTCACTCTGTTCATGTATTTGTCATGTATCGTATCTGCGTTCATTACTTCCCCAGCAACAAGTCCCAGGCACTTGCCATCTTCTGTGAGGAAACGTGTCTCATCCATCTCCTTTAAACCTTGCCCCTTAAATGCTGCCCCTGAGTTAATGATTCTTCCACCCTGGGAAAAAGCTTCTGACTATCCACTTTGTCCAGGCCACTCATAACCTTGTAGACTTCTATCAGGTCAGAGAATCATAGAACCCTACAGTGCAGAAAGAGACCGTTTGGCCTATTGAGTCTGCACTGAACACACCCTACTCCCATATCCCTACATATTTACCCACTAATCCTTCTAACCTACA
The DNA here is from genome assembly GCA_024679065.1 of Sphyrna mokarran. NCBI lineage: Eukaryota > Metazoa > Chordata > Chondrichthyes > Carcharhiniformes > Carcharhinidae > Sphyrna > Sphyrna mokarran. The sequence continues at coordinate 133,111,655 of JAGIQG010000003.1, read as the reverse complement.
CATCCCTGGACACTAAGGGGCAATTTCTCAGCATGGCCAATTAACCAAATCTGCACATCTTTGGACTGTGGGAGGAAACCAGAGTACCCAAGGAAACCCACGCAGACACAAGGAGAACGTGCAAACTCCACACAGACGGTGACCCGAGCCAGGAATCGAACTCAGGACCCTGAAGCTGTGAAGCAGCAGTGCTAACCACTGCACTATCCTCAACCTCCTCTCAAGATCACCTCTCAATCTCCGTCATTCCAGTGAGAAGAAACCAAGTTTCTCCGACCCCTCCTCATAGCTAATGCCCTCCATACCAGGCAACAAACACCCTGGCTGCTGTCCTCTAATTGTTGCTGTCATGATGCAATGGGCCTCATGATAAAAGAAAAATACTCCAAATGCTGGAATCTAAAACAAAATCAGAAAATGTCGGAAAATCTCAGCAGGTCTGAGGAGAGAAATAGAGCCAACGTTTCAAGCCCGGATGACCCTTCACTCGTCCGAACCAAATTCAAATGGAAAAGTTTAAGGTCTAAGCTACCTTTGTAAAACACCATGGGGTTTCTGGCCTGGGTCTTAACATTACTACTGCGTTCACGAGGGAATTCGGAAAAGATTTCTTCACCCAGAGAGTGGTGAGCATGTGGAAAGCACCCCCACAGGCGTTGGTTGAGGTGAATATTGTGGATCCACTGAACGGGAAGCTAGACAATGGAGAGAACAACGAACAAAGAAGAGCACAGAACAGGAAACAGGCCCTTCGGCCCTACAAGCCCGTGCGGCCCATTTTAACACACTCAGTGAGTGCCTCATTCAAGTCTTTCTTCTACCTACAACTTTTGTCTACCTGTAGTGGATTCCACAATAAAGGGGTGCAAATTTTGGGAATTATATGTGCGCCAGATTAAGGGAGATCCAATTTAGGGATGCGATGGAGGCAGGGAGGGTGTGGAGAGATGGGGGGATGTATGTAGATCGGGTGAGATAAAGCAGCAATGGGAGGAGGCTCCCGTGGAACGTAAACACCCGTTGGGCTGAATGGACAACTGTTTTGTCCAATGCTCAGCTGTGCGAAGGTTCTGAGCGTCCAAGTTACCGATGCTTCCCCCTCACCAATTGCTGCCTTATCTCCCTCCATTTGCAAGCCCGTGGAAATGCTCAGCCTTACTTCGCTTTTCCACTTCTGCATCGTCATTGAGAAGACACACTGAAAGAATTGCCAGCTCAAATCCTCTGACTATGCAGTGTCGGCAGAGCCAATAGACACTCAGCCGAACAAACGATGCACGCATCATTTATTTATACATAGTGGGTCCTCCGAGATTGTCCACAGGGTAAGTTCTGCAACAGCTATTCTGTTTTAAGTATATGTAATACATTACTATTTTAATGAATTATTTATAGCAATCTCTGGTGTTGTTAAGCTTATTTTTCTTTCCTTATCATGGAAACAACGCATGATCCTATCTGAAGAATATTTTTTTTTTAAATAAATTTATTAAAGCAAGCCTTACAAGTAACTGAGGATGTCAATGCAGAGAAACTATCTCTATGTAGAACATAGAACATAGAACATTACAGCGCAGTACAGGCCCTTTGGCCCTCGATGTTGCGCCGACCAATGGAACCAATTTTATGACCCTCTATCCTAGACTATTCCAATGCTATCCATATGCCTATCCACTGCCCATTTGAACGCCCTTAAATTTGACGAGTCCAAGATGAAGATTCTGGTCAGGATGGTGCAGAGGATTTTTTGAGGTGTTAGTAGACATGCGTCCCTCACGCAAGCCCAATGGCTGAAACATGAGATGCTGCCGAAGGGCCTGTTCCTGTGCTGTAATTTTCTTTGTTCTTTAACTGGCCGAACCAGTAAAACAGATCAACGGCTTCCTGGGCCCTTGGTGGCAGATTCCGTCTCCTTCTTTCATGCGGCTGTTCAGAGACTCAATTTTACGACATCGCTCGGGCAAGACTTATAAAATCCCCATCCAAGGCTTAACGAAGAATTCCGTTGTACGAGCCTCGCCTGCTCCGATTCTGGGGCGGGCATGTCTGTAAAATTCCTGCCAATCTCTGTGATCCTGATGTCCCGACAAATGTCTCACTTATTAACTTGCTAATTATCAATTATCTAATTACCAACTCATTAACTCAGGTCTGATGGACCATGTTCCTTCTATCAGTAATATTAATCCTGTCTTATAATGGCTGCTTCATAGTGTGTAACCCCATCCTTACTTTAAGAAAAGCTACTTAACTCACATAAATACAGGCCCTGAGAGCCAGCCCTATTTAGAATGGAACAATGAATTATTTAGCTTCTACACAATATTAATTGGAAGGTATTCGGAATTGAATTTGCCCCTTTGTAGAAAGATTCATATCACGTCTGTAAAAGCTGTACACTCACACGTGGCTATCTTTTGGTTTGCAATTATAGATTACAGATGAATATCTGAGGAAAGAAGGGGTGTCATCATTTTGGGGTTCACAGCATGTTTTGGGGGTTGAAGGCAACATAACGCTGTGAAGCTCTCAGAAGGACCAGTTCCTTCTCTTGATCAGCACTAATTTCACCAGCAATTAGGGGAAAAAAAATTATTTTTAACAATTCAAAGCATATATTTTATTAATAACACTTGTGAGTGTATAATTAGATTCCAGTATTAATTTAAATTTTTAATTTCAATTAGAGCTATTGCGAGTGCAGGGACTTTTCCAGCTACCCTGTTTGATCTGCTATCTAAATACCCAGGAGTTTGACTGAAGTTGGCAGGATGGAATATCTGATCTGGTGCAAACTAATTTACCCATTTCATAGAATCATAAAATCTCTACAATGCAGAAGAGAACATTCGGCCCATCATACCGACTTTCAGACAGAGCATTTTACCCAGGCCTTCCTTCCCCGTCCTATCTCACATTTCTCATGGCTAATCCATCTAACCCAGGCATCTTGGGACACTAAGGAGAAATTTTGCATGCCAATCCAGCAAATCTACATATCTTTGAACGCTAAGGGGCAATTTAGCATGGCCAATCTGCCAAATCTACACATCTTTGAACACTAAGGGGCAATTTAGTATGGCCAATCTACCAAACTTATACAACTTTGGACACTAAGGAGCAATCTAACATGACCAATCTACCAAACTTACATATCTTTGGAGACTAAAGGACAATTTAGCATGGCCAACCTATCAAACCTACACATCTTTGGACATTAAGAGGCAATTTAGCATGGCAAATTCACCAAACCTACACATCCTGGGACACTAAGGGGGAATTTATCATGGCCAATCTACATTTTTGGATACTAAGGGGCAATTTAGCATGGCCAATGTGTCAAATCTACACATCTTGGGAGACTAAGGAGCAATTCAGCATGGCCAATCCACCTAACCCCCACATCTTTAGAATGCAGGAAGAAACCAGAGAACCAAAGAAAATCCACCCAGACACGAAGAGAATGTTCAAATTCCATACAATCACCCAAGCTGGGATTTGGACCTGGGTCCGTGATGCTTTGAGGCAGCAGTGTTAACCACTGTGCCACCATCCCACCCATTTGCTGGGAGCTTGCTGTGCGCTTCTGTCTGTAACCGTATTCACCAATCCAGTTTGGTTTCCTGGTATACTGGCACCGATTAAAGTGTCTGAGCGGTTGACAAGAAGGCTGCGGAACTGGGATGTCAAAACATAATCAAAACAGGATTTTCAGCCTCAGTTATCTGTGCAAACAATTCTTTTTTTTGTTAGAATTGCTGAGTGCATTCAGATACAGGGTGTTGCGTGCATAGGTGTTCCCTGGTGGGAAAATAAGATGAGAGGTCACATAACATCAGGTTATAGTGCAAAACATAGAACATAGAACACTACAGCGCAGTATAGGCCCTTCGGCCCTCGATGTTGCGCCAACCAGTGGAACCAATCTAATGACCCTCTAACCTAAACTATTCCAATGTTATCCAAATGCCTATCCAATAACCATTTGAATGCCCTTAAAGTTGGCGAGTCCACAACTGCTGTAGGCAGGGCATTCCACGCCCTTACTACCCTCTGAGTAAATAACCCACCTCTGACATCCATCCTATAACTACCACCCCTTAATTTAAAGCTATGTCCCCTTGTGTTAGCCATCACCATCCGAGGAAAAAGGCTCTCACTGTCCACCCTATGTAACCCTCTGATCATTTTGTATGCCTCAGTTAGGTCACCTCTTAACCTTCTTCTCTCTAATGAAAATAACTTCAAGTTCCCTCAGCCTTTCTTCATAAGACCTTCCCACCATACAAGGCAACATCCTGGTAAACCTCCTCTGCACCCTTTCCAAAGCCTCCACATCTTTCTTGTAATGCGGCAACCAGAATTGTACGCAATACTCCAAGTGCGGCCGCACCAGAGTTTTGTACAGTTGCAACATGACCTCACGGCTCCAAAATTCAATCCCTCTACCAATAAAAGTTAACACACTGTGCGCCTTCTTAACAACCTTATCAACCTGGGTGCCAATTTTCAGGGAGCTGTGCACAAGTACACCAAGATCTCTCTGCTCATCGACACTACTAAGAATCCTTCCATTAGCCTATATTCTGTACTCCTGTTACTTTTACAAAAGTGAATCACCTCACACTTTTCCTTATTAAACTCCATTTGCCACCTCTCGGCCCAACCCTGTAGCCTATCTATGTCCCTCTGCAAACTGTAACATCCATCCTCACTGTCAATGACTCCTCCGACTTCAGTGTTGTCTACAAACTTACTAACCAATCCTTCTACACCGTCATCTAGGTCATTTATTAAAATGACAAACAGTAGTGGCCCCAAAACAGATCCCTAGTGAACACCATTTGTAACTGAACTCCAGGTTGAATATTTCCCATCAACCACCACCCTCTGTCTTCTATCAACTAGCCAATTCCTGATCCAAGTATTTTTAATTTTACAAGTGATGCCCCCGATTTTTATAAACTAAGTTGCAAATTAAGAGCTTGGCCCACTAACATGACATCGTGGGACCACCCCCCACCCCCCGACCTTTTAACACTACGGTGAAGTAATACTGGGGCGACACAGTGGCCCAATGTTTAGCTGTGCTGCCTCACAGCTCCAGGGACCTGGGTTCGATTCCTGGCTTGGGTTACTGTCTGTGGAGTTTGCACATTCTCCCCGTGTCTGCACGGGTTTCTTCCCACAGTTCAAAGATGCACAGTTTAGGTGGGTTGGTCAGTGTTGGTCAGGGAGACTAGCTAAGGTAAATGCATGGGGTTATGGGGATAGGGCCTGGGTGAGATTGTTGTAGGTGCAAATCCAATGGACCAAATGGCCTCTTTCTGCACTGTAGGATTCTATGAATTTGCCTTCGGAGTTGATGGGCTTCCTTGCCATTTTTGCCACCTGATGCTGCACTCAGTAAAAATATGAGTTAAGTCTATCGAGGTCTATGTGTGTGCTGACGTTGGCTGTATGACTGGGGATGCTTGTTGTCGGGAAGAGTGTCATTCTCATGGCACTTATTATCTTGGTGACTATTGATCCACTGCAGTTGTCTGGGGAAATGTGGACCTCTGGGGTTACTGGTAGCTCTGTACTCAGTGCAGCTGAAGAAATCCCTTCTCCCTGACCAGCTGATTGCGGCAAAGGGACAGCTTTGCTAGTTGAATACATCTATCTGCATTTAGGCCTGTATATCTGATGAGCCTTTTCAATTCCCACTTTGAGTTGCCAACTGTGGAATTGTGGGTCATTCCTTACACCTGGTACATTTGTGTTGTCCCTGAAATCTGTTTGTTCAAATCCTGCACAGATTGGATCATCATAGGCTTCATTATACTGTGCATTTCCAATGGTATATACTCAGCTGGAATCTTGCCCTTCAACTCTTTCAGTTCAACTTTGATGAGAACATTTTCCTGTGAAATCTTCATGTGGCTAAAACACAGCTTTCCCCATGCTGGGTAGCCCTTCATTTCCTGTGCGTACTGTCCTTGGCAGTATTTGTACCTACCCTTTGCTCAGTACTTTTGATTTGGGCCTTCCTTTACTATAATGTATCTCCAGGTCTGTCCAGCTATGCAAGATGAGAGTGTCATAATGGCACACTGGTTAACAATGCTGCTTCACAGACTCAGGCACCCGGGGGGGGGTTTCGATTCCCGGCTTGGGTCACCATCTGTCCGGAGTTTGCATATTCTCCCTGTGTCTGCATGGATTGCCCCTTTGCCGCAATCAGCTGGTCAGGGAGAAAGGATCCCTTCAGCTGCACTGAGTACAGAACTACCAGTAATCCCAGAGGTCCACATTTCCCCAGACAACTGCAGTGGATCAATAGTCACCAAGTGCCATGAGAATGACACCCTCCCGACAACAAACATCCCCAGACACACAGCCAATGTCAACACACACATAGACCTCGGTAGACTTAACTCATAGTCCAAAGATGTGCAGATTAGGTGGATTGGCCATGATAAATTGCCCAATTAGTGTCAGGGAGACTAGCTTGAGTAAATGTATAGGGTCATGGGGATTGGACATAGTGGGATTGTGATTGGAACAGTCTCAATGGCCTCTTTCTGCACTATAAGATTCTGCGATTTGATACATTTACTCTAGCTGTTGTGTACTTTGATGCAAGCCTAATACTTCCTTTAGCATCAGTTTCTCATTGTTCAGTGGGCTTGCCCTTACTGAGGGGTCTCACATACTGAATATCGGCTTATCTTTGATCAGAGCATCTTCTAACTGTCTGATTCACATGCTTTCTCTGGCTGCATCACTGCCATCGGATATTATTCTCTGGTTTGGTTTTCACTCCGAGCTCTAATGTTGAACGCACAATATTCAAATGTTCGTTCACGTTCACTCTGGGTTCAAAATGAGCGTTCAATCTTTTTTCTCTGCTCACCTCTTAGATGTACACTTTGTGGCTGCCATTCCCTGGCAGTATTAACAGTGTGGTTACACATATCATTTTCCGCTCATTTGCTGAGACTGCTGCAATCTTATTGTTTTGCAATCGTAAGTGGAAAAACTGCCAATTCAGTCACATATCATGATCGGTTTTGATGAGAGATTTCCTTGGAAAGTTTATAAATTTTGCTGTGCTCACTCACTCAGTATTTTTAGTAGCTGTCTGTAGTTTTCTGACTGCCTTCCTGAGCTGCTATCTTTGTCCTTTTATTCTGCAGTCAGTAATTTCACTTGCAGCCTGTGTGTGCTTTTCTTTTGCCCTTTTTCTCTGCAAATTCATTTGACAGATTTGAATCTGGGTTCTCAGCGTCTTTTGTACGCCTTTTCAGTGGCTCAAAAATATTTTGTTCACTCCAATGCACCATGTTGAACATATAAGCAGGCTTCATTAGTGTTTACTGTGTGAGAACCTTTATTGAACTGGTTTTAAAACATCTGCCTCCATGGGTAGCCTTGTCACATAGTCACACATGATGATGGAGTGCCAGATGTGTCAATCAACTGGTTGCATTTCAAAAAATCGGTTGGATTAAAAATTGGTGTTGCTAAATTCTTACTGAGTTCTTACATTTCAAAACCCAAACATGTGTGTCCTGATTTTCTCCAAGCACTCTTCTGCTCTCATTTTTTGTACACTCCGATGGGTCCTGGTCAAGCAATTTCTCGATTGTAGCATTTTCATTCTTGTTTTCCTCTCCCTCTCCCTGTTTCTGTACTCTCCTTGAACTTCACAAACCTCTGCGTTCCTTCAACACAAAACCATTGGTAACATGCTTTCAGTTCCTTGAGTGTTGGCTGATAGCTGGCAGAATTTAAATGTTATTGATTAATCAATTCAATTCATTAATAGATATGGGGCACCAATGGCCAAATGGTATTATCACTGGGCTATTAATCCAGACACTCTGGGAACCTGAGTTCGAATCCCGCCACGGTGGAATTTGAATTCAATTTTGAAAAACCTGGAATTAAGAATCTACTGATGACCGTGAAACCACTGTCGATTGTCGGAAAAGCCCATATGGTTCAGTAATGTTCTCTAAAGAAGGAAATCTGCCATTTTTACCTGGTCGGGCCTACATGTGACCCCAGAGCCACAGCAATGCCGTTGACTCTCAATTACATTCCAAGGGCAACTAGGGATGGGCAATAAATGCTGGCCCAGCCAGCGACGCCCATATCCCACAAGTGAATAACAAAAATATTGAAAGTGTATCTCAGTCCTAGTGACCTGGAAAAGATCATCAATTGTTGTAAAAACCACCTGGTTCACAAAAGTCTTTTAGGGAAGGAAATCTGTTATCCATTTGTCATCCTTTCCCTGTCTGGAGTGGCATGGTAGCACAGTGGTTAGCACTGCTGCTTCACAGCTCCAGGGTCCTGGGTTCGATTCCCAGCTCGGATCACTGTCTGTGTGGAGTTTGCATGATCTCCTGTGTCTGCATGGGTTTCCTCTTGCTACTTCGGTTTCCTCCCACAGTCTAAAGATGTGCAGGTGAAGTTGATTGGTCATGCTAAGAAATTGTCCCTTAGTGTCTCGGGTAGCGTAGGTTAGAGGAATTAGTGTGTATAATATGGAGGGATATAGGGATAGGGCTTGGGTGGAATTGTGTTCGGTGCAGGCTCGATGGGCCGAAAGGCCTCTTTCTGCACTGTAGGGTTCTATGATTCTGTAACAATAGGGTGGTTTCTTAACTTCCCTCTGAAATGGCCCTGCAAACCACAACAAAAAATTCCAAAGGACTGATGTGGTTCAAGAAGGCATTTTCTCGAGGGCAATGTGTTAATGGTTCCTTTGAAGGTAACAATCAATAAGACATCTAGCCTGGGTAACTTATGTACTAAACCGAGCAGCTCACATTAACAGGTAAAAAAAATGAAAAGCTTACCACACAATTACAATCATAGAATTCCCTCCAGTGCAGAAGGAGGCCATTCAGCCCATCAAGTCTGCACTGACAACAATCTCATCCAGATACTATCCCTATAACCTCATGCATTTACCATAGCTAATCCCCCTGACATTAAGGGGTAATTTAGCATGGTCAATCCTGTTAACCATGGAGCTTTATGCAATATGAAAAGCTCAATGGCATGGTGTTTAGCACTGCTGCCTCACAGCGCCAGGGACCCGGGTTCAATTCCAACCTCAGGTCTCTGCCTGTGTGGAGTCTGCACGTTCTCCCCCCATGTCTGTGTGGGTTTCCTCTGGCTGCTCCGATTTCCTCCCACAGTCTCAAGAAGTGTGGGTTAGGTGGATTGGCCATGATAAGTTAACATTAAGGGGATTAGTAGGATAAATGTATGAAGTTATGGGGATCAGGCTTGGGTCGGATTGTCAGAGCGGAGTCGATGGGCTGAATGGTCTTCTTCTGTACTGTAGGAATTCTAAATGTTGTTTGCATTACTGTGCAAGGTGAAGGAGAGGGAAAAATCATCCAAATGCCTCTTCACAAATTAATTATGTGACACGCAACATGGACATGCATTAGTTTACAATACATAACCATGACCAATTGGGATTGGGGAATCACCACGGGGGACAATCGACTCGAGACAGAGGCACTTTTGAGTTGGATGCTAACATGGTCTTGAAAATCACTAAATAAATCCTCTTTTTTGTTCACCAGTGTAGATTCTAAAATTGTTTTGTTACAGGCACCAGCTGATGCAGCTTAACCCACATTTAAAGGACCAATTGAAAGAAAAGACTTTCACCAGATTTTACAGATGAGGCACAGAAAGCATTCTTCCTTGTTGTATCTCAGTTTGGTATGGGCTCCTGCTCTGCCCAAGACCGCAAGGAGCCACAAAAGATCGTGAATGTAGCCCAGTCCTTCACGCAAACCAGCCTCCCATCCATTGACTCTGTCTATACTTCCCACTGCCTCCCAAAAGCAGTCAGCATAATTAAGGACCTCATGCACTCCAGACATACATTCTTCCAACTTTTTCCATTAGGAAAAAGATACAAAAGTCTGAGGTCACGTTCCAATTGACTCAAGAGCAACTTCTTCCTTGCTGCCAACAGACTTTTGAATGGATCTGCCTTGCACTGAGTTGATTCTTCGCTACACCTTAGCTATGACGATGTTATTGGAGCTGCATTCATCCAGACAAGTAGGAAGTATATCATCACACTTGTGATTTGTAGGTGATGGACAGACTTTGTGGAGTCAGAAGGTGAGTTTCCAGCTGCATATATATTATGTTTTTTTAAGTTGATTTGTCTCTACACCCTAGCTATGACTGTAACACAACGTTTTGCACTCTCTCGTGTCCTTCTCTATGAACGGTATGCTTTACCTGTATAATGTGAAGAAACAATATTTTTCACTGTATTCTAATACATGTGACAATAATAAATCAAATCAAAATCAAAACTCAAATCAAATATCACCCATCAAGGTGTGATTAGGTATATGATTGGATATGGGCAGCACGGCAGCACAGTGGTTAGCACTGCTGCTTCACAGCTCCAGGGTCCTGGGTTCGATTCCAGCTCGGGTCACCGTCTGTGTGGAGTTTGCACATTCTCCTTGTGTCTGCGTAAGTTTCCTCCAGTTTCCTCCCACAGCCCAAAGATGTGCAAGTTAGGTTGATTGGCCATGCTAAGAAATTGCCCCTTAGCATCCAGGGATGTGTACATTAGAGGAATTAGTGGGTGTAATATGTGAGGTAAAGCCTGAACATAGAACATTGCCTGGGTGGGATTGTGCTCGGTGCAGACTTGATGGGCTGAAGGGCCTCTTTCTGCACTGTAGGGTTCTATGACTCAAAGCTACACTCAGAGTTGGTGAGTTTTATTTTATGGGACATGTCTGTCGCTGGGGGCCAGAATTTAATACCCATCCCTAGTTGCACTTGAGAAGGTGGAGGTGAAGTGCCTACTTGAATCGCTGCAGTTTCTGTGATATGGGTTAACCACAATGCCATAAGGGAGTGAATTCCAGGATTTTGACCCATTGGGTACAAAGGGATAATGATACATTTCCAAGTTAGGATCATGAGGGGCTTGGAGGGGAATTTGCAGCTGGTGATGTTTACAAGTATCTGCATTCTATGTCCTTCTTGATGAAAGTGGTTGTGGGTTTGGAAGGTGCTGTCTCAGGATCTTTGGTGAATTGCTGCAGTGCATCACTGCTGTTACTGGGCATCGTTGGTGGAAGGGGTGGATATTTATGGATGTGATGCCAATCAAGTGGGCAGTTTTGTCCTGAATGGTGTCAAGCTTCTGAGAATCATAGAACCATGGAATTCTCCAGTGCAGAAGGAGGCCATTCGACCCACCGATCCTGCACTGACCAACATCCCATCCAGGCCCTATATACACATAACCAATACACCTAACCTGCACATCTTTGGACTGTGGGAGGAAACTGGAACACCCAGATGAAACCCCTGCAGACGTGGGAACATGCAAACTCTGCGCAGTCAATGACCCAAGCTGGAAATCGAACCCGGGTCCCTAGCGCTGTGAGGCAGAAGCGCTAAACACTGTGCCACCGTGCTACCCATTTTGGGTACTGTTGGAACTGCACTTATCCAGACAAGTGGGAATTAATAATATCACACTTCTCGCTTGTGTTTTGTAGATGATGGACAGACTTTACGGAGTCAAAAGATGAGTTTCTCACCGCATCTATATTATATTTTTTTAACTTGATCTTTCGCTACACCCTAGCTAGTGTTACATTCTGTACCGTCTCCTTTCCTTCTCCCCTATATACTCTATGAACAGTATGCTTTGTCTGTATAGCATGCAAGAAACAAAACTTTTCACTGTATACCAATACAGTAACAATAATAAACCAAATCAATTGGAAACCAGGGATCCCAGCCTCTGACCACTTGTAGCCACTGTGTTTATTATGCAAAAGTGTCAAAGTCAGTGTGTGGAGAGGTGACCTGGTGTGTGTTAAGGAAAGTTTATTGACAGTTGTGATAGGGAACAAGAGAACCTGGAAGTTAAAAACAGCCTTTTGAAACTAGAAGATTCTGGGATATTTAATATGCAAAAACTTGATGAAAAGAATGCATCCTGATGGCGCTGTTTTAAATACTGAAATTAGGCAATTATCAGCTATCTGCAAGATTGCCTCATGCTTTAGTGGATAGAGATGAGAGAGCAGGAGAAAATATAATTAATAATTATAAACACAGCAGGAATCCAGGAGCGACCAGGAGGGAACAGGAAGGATTGGATTAAAGCACTTCAAATATTTGCAAAAGCTGCAACGAACTAACTTAACAAAAATGTTGACAGAACATTGAAGATATGAACAGACCTCCCGACAAATTGCACATGAGCCCGCAACGCTACTTAGGGTCGACTTGTGAAAGATATGTTTTCTTCATCAGATATTTCCAACAATAACTTAGATTCATATAGCACCTTCAGCATAGTAAAATGACTCCCCCCCCACCCCAGAAACTCTTAAAAGGCGTGCCTGTCAGGCAGAAATTTGATACAGAATAAATTAACATCTTAGGACAGCTCGACAGCTCAAGGTGGGTATCATAGAATCTCTACAGTGCACTAAGAGGCCATTCGGCCCATTGACAGCAAACCCACCCAAGCTACCTCTGCAACTCTGAGGAATGACCCTCCAAACTAAACCATTCCCTTCTCTTCCATAAACTTATCAACTAACCTCTTAAATGCCACCAAACTTGGCGCATCTACAACTGCCGCACGCAGGGCATTCCACTCCCTAACCGCCCTCTGGGTAAAGAACCTACCTCTGATATCCGTCCTATAACTATCACCCCTTAATTTAAAGCTGTGTCCCCTCGTGCTAGCTTTCTCCATCATAGCCTTTTTCCTGCTCATCTTTCAGATTGCAAGAGGAAACTGGAGCACCTGGAGGAAACCCACGCAGACACGGGGAGAATGTGCAAACTCCACACAAACAGTGGCCCAAGCTGGGAATTGAATCCAAGTCCCAGTACTCCAGCTCCAAGTAAAACTCCGCAATCAACTAAAACAAATCTGATAAATATTGCATATGTGGAAGTGGCCAGAATATTCGACAAGCGCAGAGATTTCAGAGAGGGATAGGGGCTGAAGGGTAGGTGGGCAGGGGAAGGGTTAGGGATCTTGGATGGGGATAGGAGCTACTGTCGTAGAATCATTGAATCCCGACCGTTCAAAAGGAGGTCATTTTTTTAATTTGATTTTATTCTTGCCACATGCATTGGGATACAGTGAAAAGAATTGTTTCTTGCATGCTATACAGACAAAGCATACCATTCATAGGGAAGGAAAGGAGACAATGCAGAATGTAGTGTTACAGTCATAGCTAGGGTATAGCGAAAGATCAACTTAATGCGAGATAGGTACGTTCAAAAGCCTGACAGCGGCAGGGAAGAAGCTGTTCTTGAGTCAGTTGGTACATGACCTCAGACTTTCGTATCTTTTTCCCAAAGAAAGAAGGTGGAAGAGAGAATGTCCGAGGTGCATGGGATCCTGGATTATGTTGGCTGCTTTTCCATGGCAGCTGGAAGTGTCAGGGAGATTTGCGAGATTTTGTCGCAAATCTCCCTTGCCTACACTCCTTGTGACACTGAGGTGCGATTTAGCCAGGCCAATCCAACTAACCTGCGCATCTTTGCACTGCGAGAGGAAACTTCAGCACCCAGAAGAAACCCATGCAGACATGTGGAGAATGTGCAGACTCCTTACAGGCAGCCACTCCAGGCCAGAATTGAACCGGGGTCTCTGGCGGTGTGAGGCAGCAGTGCTAACCACGGTGCCACCTTGCCGTCCATGTGGAGGACGGGGTGGGGAAGCAAAGTGCTGAAAATATTTGAAAGCAGCAGATTCAGTGATGGGCAGGCAGTAGTGGGTTCAGGCGAACAGCAATGTGTGAGAAGGCTTTGTGGAAATGAGAAAGTAAACTGATAGCGAACGCGTTTCTTCAGCACAAAGAATTAACAATCCAATCCTCTTCTGTCCACTTGACCCGCTGTGATTTCTTTCCCTCCTTCATGCTCCACTGATCCTGAACTGTGCACTGGAACACTCTCTAGCCTGACACTCCTGTGGCTCTCACTAAACCACATCCTAATAGAATTACTAACTTGAGAGCCAGAATGAAAATTGGGTAGGCAGGAGAAATGTAACCGTGTCACATCTTCTTAAAAAGGCTATGGATCTCATAGACCACAGCTTGAATTGATCGGAACTCGGTCAATCTTTGCCTCATTCTTTTCCCAGTTAGCTCTGAAACCTTGGTAAAACCTGATAGCCACATGTTTGCGCAACCCTTTGACTTAAAGGGACAGTACCATTTGGGGGATAGATCTCGTAAAATAGTGCAAACTCCACACAGACAGCGACCCAAGCTGGGAATTGAATCCAAGTCCCTGTACTCCAGCTCCAAGTAAAACTCCATAATCAACTAAAACAAATCTGATAAATATTGTGTCCTTGGAAGTGGCCAGAATATTCGACAAGCACAGGGATTTCGGAGAGGGATAGGGGCTGGAGGATAGGTGGGCGGGGGGAGGGTTAGGGATCATTTGTGATCCTCACAGAGCCAGAGACCCAGATTCGATTCCAACCTTGGATGACTGTCTGTGTGGAGCCTGCACATTCCCCCCGTGTCTGCGTGGGCTTCCTCTGGGTACTCCGGTTTTCTCTCAGAGTCCAAAAGTGTGCAGGTTAGGCTGATTCCGCTATGATAAATTCTCCCCTAATGTTCCACAATGTGTAGCCAAGATGAATTAGCCATGGTAAATGTGTGGGATTATGGAATAGTGTCGGAAGGAACAAGAATGATCCCTGGAATGATTACTTGTTGTATGAGGAATGGTTGAGGACTCTGGATCTGAACTCGTTGAAGTTTAGAAGAATAAGGGGGGAGTCTTAATGAAACTTACAGGATACTGCGAGGCCTGGATAGAGTGGACATTGAGAGGATATTTCCATTTGTAGGAAAAACTAGAACCAGAGATCACAACCTCAGGTTAAAGGGATGATTCTTTAAAATAGAGATGAGGAGGAATTTCTTCAGCCAGAGAATGATGAATCTGTGGTAGTCATTGCCGCAGAAGGCTGTGGAGACTAGGTTACTGAGTATCTTTAACATAGAGAGAGATAAGTTCTTGATTAATAAGGGGATTAGACGGCACGGGGAAAAGGCAGGAGAATGGGGATGAGAAAAATATCAGCCATGATTGAATGACAGATTCAATGGGCCAAGAGGCCTAATTCTGCTCCTATATTTTATGGTTTTAAGGGGAAAGGATCTGAGTAAAATGCTCTGCCGGAGAGTTGGTGCAGATTGAATAAGGCCAAATCTTTCTGCGCTGTAGGAATTCTACGATTCTAATTAAATTCTATCAATCTCAGTTTGAATGTTACGTGGAGAGATTTCTAGATATCTATTACAAGAGGGAGCAAGCAAGGGATGATGGAATCAAATCAAGAGGTGTGGGAGGAGGTCTGTATGGACCATACTTTGGCTGAATCACTGTTTCTGTGCTGTAAAGCCTGCGCCATTCTACATAATCTTAATCCCTTTGATCAGATCAGTTCTTAATCTTCCACCAAGAGAAACCAAGGCAAAACAGTAAAAGGAGGGGTAAAGGAGTGTGACCAGAGGAGATGATTGAGTGAGGTCACAGCAAGGCCATGGGGAACAAGCATAAAGGAAATATAAGAGTGTCTTTTGCGTGACAGGGTGTGGTCATAGGATCCCTACGGTGCAGAATAGGACCATTTGGCCCATCAAACCTGCTCTGACTCTCCAACAGAGCATCTTACCCATGCCTAATCCTTGGAGCAGCACAGGGGCACTGCGATTGGCAGTGTGGTGCACAGCACCAAGGACAAGGTTTGATTCTCGTCTTGGGTCATAATCTGTACGGAGTCTGTACATTCTCCCGTATCTATGTGGGTTTCATCCGGGTGCTCCGGTTTCCTCCCACAGTCCAAAAGATGTGCTGGTTAGGGTGCATTGGCCATGCTAAATTCTCCCCCAGTGTACCCAAACAGGTGTCGGAGCGTGGCGGTGAGGTGATTATCACAATAACTTCACTGCAGTGTTAATGCAAGCCTAGTTGTGACAGTGATAAATAAATTTTCAAAACTTGCCCCGCTAATCAATCTTTAGAGTGTGGGAGGAAACCCACGCAGACACGGGGAGAATGTGCAGAGTGCACACAGACAGTGAGATAAGCCGGGAATTGAACCCTGGCACTATGAGGCAGCAGTGCTAACCACCGTGCCACTGTTGTGAAGCTTTGCAATGCAGTCTGCTGGATCAGTCATTCTGGCTGTTTAGTCTACAGATCGGGGTGAAGCGATTCCCCTTTTAAATCAGCTCAATGTTTGTTTTCAATCTGCTCAGACACACTTGTAATTCTCAGCTTGCTTTTCTGGCTCTTTGTTTCTGTTTTCCTCAGTTGACAATTTGGAATGCTCTTTAAATGATATTTCTTTGTTCTGCCCTTTCATTCTGGCTCGCTGTTTTCTGAACCTGGAGTTTATTCTTTGCACAGAACACCTTCACCATGAAGTAATGAGTATGGGGAACCGTGTCTGGCCTTTCAGTCAAGCGTGCATTAATTTGAGCTCATCCACTTCCATCCCCACGCTTTTGTCAGCGGTTTAATTGCCATCAACGGAATTTATTTTACCTCAGCGTACAACGTTGCTTGCTAGTCAAAAGTCTTGTTTCTCAGGAGATATTTTCAACTGGCATTGTTTTCCTCTATACCCTCTCAATGGATGTGGGCATTGTTGACAAGTCCATCATTTGTTGCCCACCCCCCACATCCTCTGCAATTGCCCATGAACTTGCTAAATGTCTTCCGAGGGGGGCACAATGGCATGATAGTGAGTTTTAAGAGTCTTCTGGACAAATACATGAATCGGATGGGAATAGAGTGATATGGTCTCCTGGAGGGTCGGGTATTTTAGTTAGGCAGTATGATCAGTGCAGGTTTGGAGGGCTGAAGGGCCTGCTCCTGTGCTGTAATTGTCTTCGATCTTTGTTCTAGTGGTAAGCGCTGCTGCCTCACAGCTCCAGGGACCCAGGTTCGATTCTTGGCTTGGATTCTTCTACTATGGAAACGTCCTCTTTGCATCCACTTTATCCAGGCCTTGCAGTATCCAGTAAGTTTCAATAAGATCCCCCCTCTCATCCGTCTATACTCCAATGGATACAGACCCAGAATCCTCAACCATAGAATCATAGAATCCTGCAGTGCAGATAGAGGCCCTTCGGCCCATCGAGTCTGCACCAAGCACAATCCCACCCCCGTTTCCCTACATATTTTACCC
The DNA here is from genome assembly GCA_024679065.1 of Sphyrna mokarran. Taxonomy (NCBI): domain Eukaryota; kingdom Metazoa; phylum Chordata; class Chondrichthyes; order Carcharhiniformes; family Carcharhinidae; genus Sphyrna; species Sphyrna mokarran. The sequence continues at coordinate 133,094,401 of JAGIQG010000003.1, read as the reverse complement.
ACTAATCCCTCTAATTTTAGACACATCTTAGGTTGCCAAAGGGCAATTTTATCATTGCCAATCAACCTAACCTGCACATCTTTGCACTGTGGGAGAAAACCGGAGCACCCGGAGGAAACCCATGCAGACACAAGGAGAATGTGCAAACTCCATACAGACAGTGACTTGAGCCGGGAATCGAACCCAGGTCCCTGGAGCTGTGAAGCAGCAGTGTAAACTACCGTGTCAGCCATTCCTCATACAACCAGCTCTTCATTCCAGGGATCATTCCTGTGAACCTTTTCTGGATCCTTTCCAATGTCAGCACATCCTCCCTCGGATATGGGGCCCAAAACTGCTCACAATACTCCAAATGGGGTCTGACCAGGACCTTACACAGCCTCAGAAGTATATTCCTGCTCTTGATTTTCTCTTGATTACAACTGTTGTGAAGTTGGCGCAAAATTATAGAAACTGTAAAATGCCTAGAGTTATAAAATAGCATGGTCTGTTTAAATGTAGGTTTCCTTCTTTACTTAGAGTACTTAAACTGGCCGGCTCCCACAGTTGCATTTATGTCTTAAAAGAAAGCCTCATCTCAATAGTGAAGATAGCAAAAGAATCCAGAGATCCTGGAAAGAAGACAGAAGATTCCGGAAAAAGACAAACATGGTTATATTTTGAGAGTGACTAAAAATTCAATTTTTTTCTGTTAATAAGTATGTAGTGAATTTATCCAAACAGTTTCCTGATAGAGTATTTTAGAACATAGAACATAGAACATAGAACAATACAGCACAGAACAGGCCCTTCGGCCTTCGATGTTGTGCCGACCAAAATAAAAAGCAATGCCCCTCCTAACTAAACCATTCCCTTCTCTTCCATATACTTATCAACTAACCTCTTAAACGCCACCAAACTTGGCGCATCTACAACAGCTGCAGGCAGGGCATTCCACTCCCTAATCACTCTTTGAGTAAAGAACCTACCTCTGATATCCGTCCTATAACTCATACCCCTTAATTTAAAGCTGTGTCCCCTCGTGCTAGCTTTCTCCATCCTAGGAAAAAGGCTATCACTGTCCACCCTATCTAAACCTCTAATCATCTTATATGCTTCAATAAGATCCCCTCTTAGCCACCTCCTTTCTAATGAAAACAACCTCAAATCCTTCAACCTCTCTTCATAGGACCTGCCCTTTTTATTGTTAGAATATCCTGTTAGAATATTTGGTAATTGTTCAGTTAACCTGTTCACTGTTAGTTAGATAAATGAAGTGTTAGCTATTGCCTTTGCAGAGTCTCAGATAGTTAGAATCATAAAATCCTACAGTGCAGAAAGAGGCCCTTCAGCCCATCGAGTCTGCACCGACTACAATCCCACCCAGGTCCTAAGCCCCATATCCCTACACTTTTACTCACTAATCCCTCTAAACTACGCATCTCAGGACACTAAGGACAATTTTAACATGGCCAATCAACCTAACCCACACATCTTTGGACTGTGGGAGGAAACCGGAGCACCCGGAGTAAACCCATGCAGACATGAAGAGAATGTGCAAACTCCACACAGACAGTGATCCGAGCCAGGAATCGAACCCAGGTCCCTGGAGCTGTGAAGCAGCAGTGCTACCGCTGTTATTTTGATTGAACCACTAAAAGTTGCTGAAGAGCAGATATTACTCTTTCTCACATATGCTTTAACAGATTATGAAGGGAGTTATTCCTCTTTGGGGGTTTTCAGTGTTAGTTTTCAGAGAGAAGATCAACATTCCCTTTATAACACAACAGAACAAAGAGGTTATGGTGAACCTTTATAAAGCACTCAATTTTCCTCAACGGGAGGAGTGTTGTTTTTTACCTTTTATGGGATGTGGCTAAGCCAGCATTTATTGTCCATCCCTAACTCCCCTTGAGAAAGTGCTGGTGAGCTGTCTTCTCAAACTGCTGCAATCTCTGTAGTGTAGGTATGCCCACAGTGCTGTCAGAGACTGGGTTCCATGTTTTTGACCCAGTGTGTGACTTGGAGAGGAACTCCATGCATCTGCTGCCCTTTACGGGGAGAATGCGCAAACTCCACACAGACATTGACCCGAGCTGGGAATCGAACCTGGGTACCTGGCACTGTATTGCAGCAGTGCCTCCGTGCAATAGCCAAGGATTGGTGCATGAAACAAAGGATGGGTGTAGAGGAGGTGTGAATAGAACATAGAACATAGAACATAGAACATTACAGCACAGAACAGGCCCCTCGGCCTTCGATGTTGCGCCGACCAATATAAAAAGCAATGCCCCTCCAAACTAAACCATTCCCTTCTCTTCCATATACTTATCAACTAACCTCTTAAACGCCACCAAACTTGGCGCATCTACAACTGCTGCAGGCAGGGCATTCCACTCCCGAACCACCCTTTGGGTAAAGAACCTACCTCTGATATCCGTCCTATAACTATCACCCCTTAATTTAAAGCTGTGTCCCCTCGTGCTAGCTTTCTCCATCCTAGGAAAAAGGCTATCACTGTCCACCCTATCTAAACCTCTAATCATCTTATATGTTTCGATTAGGTCCCCTCTTAGCCGCCTCCTTTCTAACGAAAACAACCTCAAATCCCTCAGCCTCTCTTCATAAGACCTGCCCTCCATACCAGGCAACATCCTGGTAAACCTCCTCTGTACCCTCTCCAATGCCTCCACATCTTTCTTATAATGTGGGGACCAGAACTGCACACAATACTCCAAGTGCGGCCGCACTAGAGTTTTGTACAGTTGCAACATGACGTTGCGGCTCCGAAATTCAATCCCTCTACCAATAAAAGCCAAGACTCCATATGCCTTCCTAACAACCTTCTCGACCTGACTGCCTACTTTCAGGGATCTATGCACATACACACCAAGATCCCTCTGTTCATCTAGACTACTAAGAATCCTACCATTTGCCCTATACTCTACACATTTATTATTTCTGCCATAGTGCATTACCTCACACTTTTCCACATTAAACTCCATTTGCCACCTCTCGGCCCAGCTCTGCAACTTGTCCAAGTCTCTCTGCAAACTATAACACCCCTCTTCACTATCTACCACTCCACCGACTTTAGTGTCATCTGCAAATTTACTGATCCATCCTTCAATACCCTCATCCAGATCATTTATAAAAATTACAAACAGCAAGGGCCCCAAAACAGACCCCTGAGGTACAGGAATGGCAGAAGCTGCCCACAAGAAAGGAAAGGAAAGAGAGGGAATCAAGAGAAAAAGGGGAGGGGACCAATGTGGGGAGCGGAGGTTATGACTGAAAATGCTGTGCACTGCCATTTGATTCCATACCGCGGCAGGCACCATTTGCAATCAATGTGTCGAACAGCAATCGAAGTGAGCTGATCCAGTCTGTCCAAACGCGCAGAATTACAATAGACCGTTCTGCTCAATCCCCCCCACCCCCGGTCCCCTCCTTCCTTACAGAAAATGCAATCAGAGCAAGCCCCTTTCCGATTCACTCCGAGCGTCGCAAACACCAACCTGCCCGTACATTGCCACAGTGGAAAATTTATGACTGGCATTGTGAAATGTGGCCCAATGATGTGATTCCAGTGCCCATTGCGATAAATAAAATCAGCCTGCAGCCCAATTATACCCGCCGATAAGAGCATACATTACAAGCCAAGTTGATTTTGTTCAAAATAGCGTTGTGTCTTCAGTATTTCCTGTTGTGTGTGTCCAGATGGAGCGGTGGATTGCATGACTCACCGGCCTACAGGACAAAGATTTGCAAATTGCTTATCTTTGTCTCAGTGCTATAGAAATTCCAACCTACACACAAAGCTTCTTGACAAAGCAGTGGTGTGTTTAGCAGTATTCAGGCTTATTTGTGACATGATTAGCTTGAAGCAGGGTTCAGTGAGTATGGCAGTGCACGCTCCCTGGCCGCTTCTGCAAGGATAATGCTTTAGAATCTCATCGACTTTGCCGAGACGGAGAGAATTGTCAACTTCCTCTTCATTATAACCCTTCTCTGTGTCACCGCAGGGCACATTACTGCTTTCATGCCTGATCTTCTTGACATTGCTCGCTCCCCTTTTGAAGCGAGGCTGGATGCAGAATGAAAGGTGGAAGTTGCATTGATGTGGCGCCTTTGGAAGTGCTTCCTTCTTTTTTTAAAAAAAGTTTGTTTATTTATTTACATCACCAGTAGGCTTATATTAACACTGCAATGGAATTACTGTGAAAATCCTCTAATGGCCACAATCTGGCACCTGTTTGGGTACATTGATGGGGAATATAGCCGATGCACCTAACCAGTACGTCTTTCGGACTGTGGGAGGAAACCAGAGCACCCAGAGGAAACCCACGCAGACAAGGGGAGAACATGCAGACACCGCACAGACAGTGACCCGAGCCGGGAATGGAACCCGGGTCCCTGGTGCTGTGAGGCAGCAGTGCTAACCACAGTTCAAACCTGCTGGGACGTGGGGCATCACTGGTTAGGCTGGCATTTAAATTGCCAATCCCTAATTGCCCTCAAGATGAGCCACCTTCTTGAACTGCTGCGGACCCTGTGACGTAGGTGACTCCAGACCCACAGCAACACGCTTGACTCTGAACTGCTTCCTGGAATGATCCCAGCCAGCCGCTCCCTTCAAGGGCAATGAGGAATGGACGATAAATACTGGCCCTGCCAGCAACACCTACATCCCATGAATGAATAAAGAAGAAAATAAGCCAGCCATTGTTTGTATGTTCCTCTATCACTATCGCTTTATTGTCACTGGGTCAAAATCCTGACTTCTATCACTGTGGGGTGGCATGGTGGTTAGCACTGCTGCCTCACAGTGCCAGGGACCTGCTTTTGAAACTGCAAAATGTCGTGAATGTAGCCCAATCCATCACGCAAACAAGCCTCCCATCCATTGACTCTGTCTACACTTCCTGCTGCCTTGAAAAAGCAGCCAGTATAATTAAGGACCTCAAGCATCCTGGACATTCTCTCTTCCAGCTTCTTCTGTCAGGAAAAAGATACAAAAATCTGAGGTCACGTACCAACTGCCTCAAGAACAGCTTCTTTCCTGTTGCCATCAGACTTTTGAATGAATCTACCTTGCACTAAGTTGATCTTTCTCTACACCCTAGCTGCACACTCTCATTTCCTTCTCCATGAACAGTGTGCATTGTCTGTATAGTGTGCAAGAAATAATACTTTTCACTGTCTGTTAATACCAAGTGACAATAACACATCAAATCAAATCAAATTGATTGGGTTACAGGAATCTGCACATTCTCCCCATGTCTGTGTGGGGTTTCTCTGGGCACTCCGATTTCCTCCCACAGTCCAAAGGTGTGCAGGTTAGGTGGATTGGCATTACCCCTTAGTGTCTGGGGACTGACTAGGATAAATGCATGGGCTTATGTGGGTAGGATCTGGTGGAATTGCAGACTCAATGTGCCAATGGCCTCCTTCTGCACTGCAGGGATTCTATATGAATCTAAAAGTCCCTATTGTATCTGCTTCCACCACCACCACCCTTGGCAGCACATTCCAGACCCCTGCCACTCTGTATGTATAAAACTTGCCTTTTAAACTTCCACCTTCCCCTTGATCTCAAGTGCATGCACCTCCTAGTATTAACATTTCAACTCTGGGAAGTCGATTCTGACTGTCAATCCTATCTATGCCTCTCATATTGTTATAGACTCCTATCCTTTCTGGAATGTGGAGACCCAGACTGCACACAGTACTCTAGAAGTGGCCTCACCAAACCCCCGTAAAACTGGAACAAGACTTCTTTATTCCAGTATTCACATCCCCTTACCACAAAGAAAAATGCCATTTACCTTCTTCATTTCCAGCTGCATCCATGTGCTATCTTCCTGCATTCCTTGTACGAACACAGCCAAGTCTCAGTGAGCACCAAGTTTCAAAAGGTGATTGGCAAAAGGAGCCATGATACATAAAATGCATAAAATGACACATAAGGAATTTTACTTGTTACGCAGTGAGTATTTCGGATCTGTGCGGTGGATGCAGAATCAACTGCAGCTTTCCAAAGAGAACTTGATCTTTACCTGAAGAGAGAAAAACAATCGGGTGATGGGCAAAAGGTGGGGGAGTGGGGTAAGTAAGACAGCACAAGCAAGATGGGCCCAATAGCCTTCTGTGCTGGACTTATTTACGATTCCATGAAATCGCACCCCTACGCCAGACCCCGACTAACTTACCCGCCATGGAATCAGAGCGGGCGAGAGTCGGACAATGGAAATCCCCATAGATCTCGGACAGGAATTTCCAGTCTCACCTAAGCAAGGCTGTAAAATTCAACCCCAAGTATTTCTTCCATTTTAGGGTGGGATATTTTTTGACAAGGAGTCCCAATTGTGTGTGACAAGTTGGATGGACTGATGCAACTCCCCCAGAAAGTGTAACCTCTCCATAGACTCCCAAGATCCGAATTGAACCCCGCTCCCTGGCACTCTGAGCCAGCTACGCTAACCATTTTGCCACTGTGCCGCACATGAGTACATGAATATGCAAGGAATGGAGGGGGATATGGACCAAGGGCAGGCAGAAGGGACTAGTTTAATTTTTTGCCATGTTCAGCACAACATCATAAGCCCAGGGCTCTGTTCCTGTGCTGCATTGTTCTGTGTTCAATGTTTGATGATATACTTCCTTTGGAGATGGTACAGGGAAGGTTCACAATTGGTCATTGGGATGAGAAGGTTGTTCTCTGACAGGAAGCTGAGTGAATAGGGTTTATATTCTCTGGAGTTTCAGAAGAATGAGAGATGGTCTCATTGCGGCCTACAAAATTCTGTTCCCACTTGCTGGGGAATGTGGAAAATGAGCACACAGGCTTGGAATAAGGGGACAATCATTTCGGACTTAGGCTAGGAAAAATTTCTTCACTCATAACTTCCTCACTTTTGTGCCCTGCGTCCTTATTTATAAAGGTTGAGAGCTTGTCTAGCCGATGAACTATTTTCTCCCCCTATCATGACGCTGTCAAGAATTTGTGTACATCTACCCCCAGGTCTCCTTGCTCTCGCATTCTTTTTAAAAATGTACCCTTTATTGTATCTCTTCCTACCCGAATGAATCACCTCACAATACTCTGCCTCAAACCGTTGTCTATGACCAAGGAGGGATGGAAATGCAGCAGTGGGATGTCACCCCTACTCCCGCCCAAATTATTTCCACACCTCACACAAACAGCAGTCATTAACCTCACTTGCTGCTTGTGTAATCTTGCTGTGTGCAGATTAGCTATTTGCATTTGCCCAGATCAACTTTTACAGATGTACCATAGAAGGCACCCTTTCTGGTGGTATCACACCTTAGTATGGGCTCCTGCTCTGCCCAAGACTGCAAGAAACTACAAAGGGTCGTGAAATAAACTTAGTCCAAAGCACAAACCAAACTCCCATCCATTGACTCCGTCTTCACTTCTGCTGTCTCAGAAAAGCAGCCAGCATAATTAAGGATGCCACGCAACCCGGACATTCTCTCTTCCACCTTCTTCCATTGGGAAAGAGAGACAAAAGTCTGAGGTCACATACCAACTGGCTCAAGAACAGCTTCTTCCCTGCTGCTGTCAGACTTTTGAATGGAGGCTACCTCATAATAAGTTGATCTTTCTCCACACCTATGACTGCAACATTGCATTCTGCACCCTCTCCTTTCCTTCTCCCCTATGTACTCTATGAATGGTATGATTTGTCCGTAGAGTGTGCAAGAAACAATATTTTTCAGTGTATCCCAAAACATGTGACAATAATAAATCAAAGGGCAGCATAGTGCCACAGTGGTTGGCACTGCTGTCTCACAGCGTTAGGAATCTGTGTTCAATTCCGGCCTTGGGACACAGTGTGGAGTCTGCCAGTTCTCCGCATGTCTGCGTAGGTTTCCTCCAGACGCTCTGGTTTCCTTCCCCACTCCAATGATGTGCGGGTCAGGTGGATTGGCCATGTGAAATTGACCTTAGTGACAGGGGGATTAGAAGGGTAAATATGCGGGGTTACAGGAATAGGACAGAGTGGGATTGTGGTTGGTACAGAATTGATGGGTTGAATGGCCTTCTTCTGCATTGTAGGCATTACATAAACATAGAACAGTACGGCACAGTGTGGGCCCTTCAGCCCTCGATGTTGTGCCAAGCTATGTCCGAACCCAAAATCAAGCTATCCCACTCCGTATCATTCTGGTACGCTCCATGTGCCTATCCCATAACCATTGAAAGTTCCTAAAGTGTCCAACTCCACTATCACAGCAGGCAGTCCATTCCATACCCCGACCATTCTCTGATTAAAGAAGAACTCTGTGACTGTAACACTACATTCTGCTCTCTCTCTTTTCCTACTCCGCTATGAACGTTATGCTTTGTCTGTATAGCGTGCAAGAAACAATACTTTTCACAATACGCTTGACAATAATAAATCAAAAAGATAACAGCGGAGCAGGGTCGGAAGGGCTGGCGAGCTTGGAAAATCGTTCTCCAGCAACAAGGTCAGCTGCCAGGGGCGTTAATGCTGGGTGAATTCTGGTCTCGTTTTGATCTCTGAAAGTGCCAGGAATATGCAGAAGCAGCTTGCAGCCAGCAATTCCAGCGATAATGAATTTTAAAAAAAAGAAAGAATTCTGTTCTGTTTCCCCAAGTTCTGATCGGCAGCATCTGCTAATGTGCAGGAAGCTGGTGTTTGTAGACGCAGATCCTTGTGGCTCTGGTGCCTTATTAACAATGCAATGTAATCTGCGGATAATGACAAACTGCGCTGCTTGCATCATTTTTCTCTAACTACTTGTGGCAAAGGGAATGTTATTAATAGGGATTAATCAGGTATGAGGTGAAAGGGGACTAACTGAATTGTAATTGAAAATGTGTTCATGCTGGAATAAATAAGTGTGTGTAATTACAAGCTATTGTACAGTGAGGGACATAGGGAGACGGTGTAGGCTTATTCAGTTGCACCTTGCTGTCTCAAATAGGCTTCTGGTACCCTCTGCATAGCCTGGCCTGTGGGAAACAATTCAATGCAGGCCTGACAATTGCTGGAGTTGGACCAATCCAATGTCTGTGTCAAAAATCAACCCTCACGTTGGAAGGTTTCATTTTTGCAGTTGAGAGATTTCCATGCCTGAAGGCCTCCACGTTCAGTGAATCACTTTTGAAGCACAGCACCTGGTGTTCGGTAGATATTACCACCCCCACCCCCACCCAATTAACACACAGTAAGATCCCGCAAAACAGAAAAGCAGCTACATCGAGTTGGTATTCTTTGAGGGATTAGGTACCTGATTAGGATACCAGACCTTCAATGCCCCAGTGGAGAGGTTTTATTTCCAATTTGAAAGACAGGGTCGCTGACAATGCGGCACCTCCTCTGTACAGCACTGGAGTGTCAGCCTAGGTTTTGTGAGTTAATGATTCCAGATCCACATCAATGTGGCTAACTCTCAAATGTCATCTGAAATGGAGGGCATTGGATAATATTAGAATAGTTTAGGTTAGAGGGTCATTAGATTGGTTCCACTGGTTGGCGCAACATCGAGGGTCAAAGGGCCTGTATTGCGCTGTAATGTTCTATGTTCTATGAGGGCGGTGGGGAAGTGATGGTCTGGTGGCATTATCACTAGACTATTAATCCAGAGACTCAGCTAATGCTCTGGGGGCTTGGGTTCAAATCCGGCTAGAGCAGCTGATGGAATTTGAATCCAACATAAAATATCTGGAATTAAGAATCTACTAATGCTCATGAAACCATTGTCGGAAAAACCCATCTAGTCCATTAATATTGCTTAAGGAAAAAATCTGCTGTTCTTACCTGATCTGGCCTACGTGTGACTCCAGAGCCACAGCAATATAGTTGACTCTCAATTGCTCTCAAAGGGCCACTAGGGATGGGCAATAAATGCTAGAAGAAGTCTCACAGGTTAACTAGGTTAAAGTCCAACAGGTTTATTTGGTAGCAAAAGCCACTAAGTATCGGGGCTCTGTCCCTTCATCGAGTGAGCCCATTCATAAAACGCCAAATTTCCTTAGCCTTCTGAGAAAGTAGAGGCATTGGTGGGTTTTCTGAACTCTTGCATCGGCGCGGAAGGACCAGAAGAGGTTGTTGGTGATCTGCTCACCTAAAAACATGAAGCTCTCGACTATTTCTACTTTCATTCACCCACTATGCACAGTATTGAATTAGTGAATCCTCCAGTAACAGCAGGATGTGTGAAAGAATGTGCTTTTAAAAAAACAACAGACATTCATTAATATTTTTTCACTATCTGAAACAAAAACAATTTTATATTGCAGCCCAGTAAAAGTGCCAATCATCTCTCCAAGACCCCAGTATCCAGATTGTGTCCCCCTTTCTCCATGTCTGCTTCTGGGGATTTGCTGTGCTGATCCCGGTCCTGTGCACAGTGAGTGTGTTCCTGGAACCTGCTTTTCACACCAATGCCAATACCCTAAAGATCCTATTAAAACACGGGAACCTGGTTGGCTTTCTCTCCTTCTTATGCATTGCCAATCTCTTTTTGTCTTCTCTTGGCCTCTCCCCATCTCTTCCTCTTTCACATCTTTAACGTTATATTTACATTACCTGTGCTCTCTCTCTCTATCTCCCTCAATTGTACATTCTCCCTGTGTCTCTCCTTATTTCTATCTCTGAACTTTTGCATCTTTTTTTCTATCTTTCTGCTTGCCTCTGTGTCTCCCTTTTCTTCTCTCTCTCTCTTTACCTCTCCTTACCTCTGTATCTTTAGTGCTCTCTCTCTTAATTTGTCTCAATCTTTCTGCTGCTGACGTCTGCATAGATTACCAGCTGTCCTTCATCTGCAGTCTCCATTAAGGTGCTAAGTAGTTTCCATTAGTATCTCAATCCCAGCACCGTGGAGTTAATAATGATGAAGCTCTACTGAAATATGTGAAAATTGCTTTCTTGGATAACAGGTGTGAGACATTTTCTGAAGCCCAACCGTGTTTATGAATCTCTGAATAAAGTAGAACTCGAAATCCGCCTCTGAGGTAACTGCCTGCCCAATATGCAAAGCATGCTCTTTCACTGAGAGGGTATTGAGTGGGGAATTGGTTTGCGTAGGACTGTCTACATTTGAGTCGGCAGAATCCAGGTCACAAGAGATGAATCCTTCCAGATTGGTTTTGTGAGTCAGACTGATGAATCAGTCCATCATTGGCAGCACTCAGGCTTCTACTGGATCTGTCCGCCTCAGGTTCCGAGAATCTAGCACGGAAAGTAGGCTTGTTTCGGAAGTTTCATCATTAGGTGGGCACAGAGATTTCAATCTGATTTGATTTATTATTGTCACATGTATTAACATACAGTGAAAAGTAGTGTTTCTTGTGTGCTACACAGGCAAAGAATACCGTTGATAGAGAAGGAAAGGAGAAAGTGCAGAATGTTGTGTTACTGTCACAGCTAGGGTGTAGAGAAAGATCAACTTAATACAAGGCAGGTCCATTCAAAAGTCTGACAGCAGCTGGGAAGAAGCTGTTCTTGGTCCGTGACCTCAGACTTTTGTATCTTTTTCCGATAGAAGAAATTGGAAAAGAGAATGTCCAGGGTGCGTGGGATCCTCGATGATGCTGGCTGCTTTGCCAAGGCCAAGGGAAGTGTAAACAGAGTCAATCCTGACTGGCATTTACTGCTTGTCCCTATTTAAGAGTCAACCCCATTGCTGTGGCTCTGGAGTCACATGTAGGCCAGACCAGGTAAGGATGGCAGATTTCCTTCCCTCAAGGATATTAGTGAACCGGACGAATTTTTACAACAGTGAATTCATGGTCATCAATGGACTTCTTTTAATTCATGATATTTTTTATGGAATTCAAATTTCACCATCTGTTGTGGTGGATTTTGAACACAGGTGCCCAGATCTTGCCCTGGTCTCTGGGTTACTTGTCCAGTGACGATACCATTATGCCACTAATACTGGTGACTCTCTGGTTAAGCTTTGTTCCAGTTCTAAGGTTTGAAATGTATACAAACTGTTAGTCAAGTTAATAAAATATTGAAAACAAGTAGAGACATCGAGTAGGATGCAGAGCTAGGCAGAAAAGTTGCAGATGGAGTTTAACCCTGATAAGTGTGAGGTGATTCATTTTGGTAGGACAAACTTGAATGCAAATTACAGGGTCAACGGCAGGGTTCTGAAGAATGTAGAGGAAAGGGGAGATCTTGGGGTTCATGTCCACAGATTTCTGAAGGTTGCCATTCAAATGGACAGAGCCATGAAGAAAGCTTATAGTGTGTTAGCGTTTATTAACAGGGGGTTAGAGTTTAAGAGCCGTGGGCTTATGCTGCAATTGTATAGGACGTTGGTGAGACCACATTTGGAATATTGTGTGCAGTCTGGTCACCTCACTATAAGAAGGATGTGGAAGCATTGGAGAGAATGCAAAGGAGATTTATCAGGATGCTGCCTGGTTTGGAGGGTAGGTCTTATAAGGAAAGGTTGAGGGATCGAAGACTTTTCTCTTTAGAGCAGAGGAGGATCAGAGGGGCGACTTAATAGAGGTTTACAAGATGATGAGGGGGATAGATAGGGTGGACATGCAGAGACTATTTCCTTGGGTGGAGGTAGCTGTTACTGAAGGACAAAGAACAGTACAGTACAGGAACAGGCCCTTCGGCCCTCCAAGCCTGCACCCAACTAAACCATTCATTTGTATCCCTCTATTCCCAGTCTGTTCATGTGGCTATCTAGATAAGTCTTAAACGATCCCAATATGTCTGCCTCAACTGCCTTGCTTCGTAGTGCATTCCAGGCCCCACTACCCTCTGTGTAAAGTACGTCCCTCTGACTTCTGTGTTGATGTACTAGAGGGCATGACTGTAAGGTTCATGGTGGGAGATATAGGAGGGATGTCCAAGGTAGATTCTTTACTCAGAGAGTGGTTGGGGTGTGGAATGCACTGCCTGCTGTGATAGTGGAGTCGGACACTTTAGGAATCCATCCTGGGTCCCTGGCGCTGTGAGGCAGCGGTGCTAATCACTGTGTCACCCGTGCTGCTGCAGAAAGCTGCTGGGGCCAAGTTCGTTGGATATGTCCAACAAGGAGCGGAATGTGACCCAGGCGGTTAAAGGGATCGAGGGGTACGGAGAGAAAGTGGGAGTGGAATACTGATCAACCATGATTATATTGAATGGTCGTGCAGGCTGGGAGGGCCGAATAGCCTCCCCCCACGCCTATTTTCTACATTTCTTTCTGTCTATTATCTGTTCTGGAGCTGAGTCTGAACTCACAATGCTCAAAGTCAGTGAACACAGGCTGACGTTGAACCGGGCTGCGGCTGTCATGCTGCAAACAGAATGACATTTCCTCCAAATATCAAGAGCCACCTTTTTGGCTGCCAGGAGAAATTATACAAACGGGAGGATGATTTATCGATGGGTGAGTGAGGCCCGACCAGTTGGGTGAGATCTGTCCCAGCGGCAAGCAGATACTCAAGGAATTATCCTTACTCTGAATTGAGGTTACACCAATCTCTGCACAAAACCGGGACAATTTCTTTTAAGAATAAAACACCTTCTTGGATTTTCAAACACAAAAACAGTTTGTCACTCCCCGTATCTTGATTTTCAAAGAATCATAGAATCCCTACAGTACAGAAGGAGGCCATTCAGCCCATCAAGTGGGAATTGGGTGAAGAGATTAGTTAGGGAAATTTTACTTGAAAAAAAAGGCTACTGTACTGGTCTTAATACAGTGAGCAAATTTAAGGAGGAGTTAGGTTTTTAATCGGTAATGGGTTGAAGGGTTATGAGGAGAAGGCAGGACAATGGGGAATGAGGAGCATATCAGCCATGATAGAATGGCAGAATGGACTTGATGGGCTGAATGGCCTAATTCTGCACCCTTATCTTATGAAGTCTGCACTAACCACAATCCCACCTAGGCCCTATGCTCTTAACCACATATATTTACTTTGCTAATCCCCCTGACGCTAAGAGACAATTTAGCATGGCCAATCCACTAATCTTCATCCGTCATTGGACTGTGGGAGGAAACCGGAGCACCCTGAGGAAACCCACACAGATACAGGGAAAATGTGCAAACTCCACACAGACAGTGACCCGAGGCTGGAATTGAACCCGGGCCCTCAGCACTGTGAGAGAGCAGTGCTAACCATTGTGCCACCGTGGTGCCCAACCTTATCATTTATAATTCGCAACCAGATAAAAGTTTTTCTAAAAAAAAACTGATAAAATGCAGAGGCCTTTTGCTTAAGCAACACTTCCCTAACTCACAATTCTAGTGGAACCCCTTCACCCTGTCCCCCAAAACTGACCCCCTTGCCCCATTCCCCACTCCACAATACCCACAAAAGAAAGACCAGTTTCCAGATTTTGCGTGATCATGGACAGTGGTACAGTGGTATTGCCCCTGGGCTACTAAAAGCAAAAGTGAAATTATGACTAGATCCCACCCGACTTATTCTAGTGATGCTGGTCGGGGGTGGGGGGGGTAAATATTTATTTTAATTGCAGGAGAATATCCTCAACTCTACTTCCAAATATCACCAAACCTCGCTGTCCCTTCACAGCTGCTGGGCCAAAACCCAAAATTCTCTCTCTACCTCATAATGCCAGGGAGCCAGGTTCGATTTCCGGCTTTGTCACTGTCTGTGTGGAGTTTGCACGTTCTCCCCATATCTGTGTGAGCTTCCTCTGAGTGCTCTGGTTTTCTCCCACAGTTCAGCATACATGCTGGTTAAGTGCATTTGCAATCCAAAATTCTCCCTCTATGTACTTGAACAGGCGCCAGAGTGTGACGACGAGGGGATTTTCGCAGTAACTTCATTGCTGTGTTAATATAAGCCTAGAGTTATAGAGGCATAGAGGTTTACAGCATGGAAATAGGCCCTTCAGACCAACTTTTCCATGCCACCCAGTTTTTACTACCAAGCTAGTCCCAATTGCTTTCATTCAGCCCATATCTCTCTGTACCCATCTTACCCATGTAACTATCCAAATACTTTTTAAAAGACAAAATTGTACCCACCTCTACTGCTATCTTTGGCAGCTTCTTCCACACATTCAAGACCCTCTGTGTGAAATAATTTGGCTGTTTGAACTCTTTTGTAACTCTCCTTTCTCATCTTAAATCCTATGTCCTCGAGTTTTAGACTCTCCTACCTTTGGGAAAAGATATTGACTGTCTAGCTGATCCAGATGTTAAACTGAGGCTCCATCTGCGCTCAGCTGGATGTAAAAGAACACAAGGAATTGTTCTGAAGAAATACTGAGGGGACCTCACTGATTTCCCGAATAGTATTTATCCCTTAGTCAACATCATTAAGATCAATGATCTGGTCATTTATCTATTGCTGCTTGTGGTACAAGCTGTGTACAAATTGGTTGCTTGATTTAGTGCAGTGGTTACACCACAAAAAGTACTTCATTGGTTGTAAAACATTCTATGGTGCCCTGAGACAATGAAAATGCAAGTTTTTCTTTTGTAGTGCACACGAGCACAAGAAATAAGAAGGTTTTGTTGCAATTTTCCAAGACATTGGTGAAGCATCACATAGAATATTTCATACACCTCACCTAAAAAAGGACAAAGGAACATTGGAGGCAAATCCAAAGGAGACTCACCAGACCAATTCCTGGGATGGGAGTGTTGTCCTACCAAGAGAGACTCAATACTTGAGTCTGTATTGCTTGGAGTTTGGAAGAGTAGAGAGGTGATCGTCTTCAAATATATAAGATCCTGAGGGGTCTTGACAGGATAGAAAGTGAGACGTTTTCACCAATGGGAGAATCTCAAACAAAGGGGCAAAGCTACAAGATAAAGAGATGGTCGTTTAAGACTGAGATGCGTAGGGCCATTTAGCCCTTCAAACCCGCCTCATTATTCAATACTATCATGGCTGATCTATGCTGGTCTCAGCTCCTTTTCTGAGCCACTTCCCCAAAACCCTCAATTCCTCAATCTATCAAATATTTATCTATCTCCGTTTTAAATACTTCTAATGATCCAGCCTTCACTATCCTTGGAGCGAAAGAATTCCAAAGATTGTCTGCAAGAAGGCATTTTTACGCATCTTAGTCTTAAACAACCATCTCTTTATGTGATCGACGCAACTCGTGGGCCGAAGGGCCTGTTTGTGCTGTATTGTTCTATGTATGTTTATCTTGTAGCTTTGTCCCTTTGTTTGAGATTCTCCCATTGGTGAAAACGTCTCACTTTCTATCCTGTCAAGACCCCTCAGGATCTTATATATTTGAAGACGATCACCCCTCCACTCTTCCAAACTCCAAGCAATACAGACTCAAGTATTGAGTCTCTCTTGGTAGGACAACACTCCCATCCCAGGAATTGGTCTGGTGAGTCTCCTTTGGATTTGCCTCCAATGTTCCTTTGTCCTTTTTTAGGTGAGGTGTACAAAATATTCTATGTGATGTTTCACCAATGCCTTGGACAATTGCAACAAAACCTCCTTATTTTTAATCTCTAACCTCTTTGCAATAAAGGTCTAAATGCCATTTGCCTTCTTAACTACTTGTTGGACCTCCCTGCTAGCTTTCTGTGACTCATGCATTGGAACACACAAATCTCCCTCCATTTCACTCATCTGGAGTCTCTCTCCATTTCTCTGGGATGATAAGGAGTTTGGTGCCGAGGTTTCTTTGGATAAATTCATTTATAGAAGGTGGGAGGCTGGCCAGGAGAGAAAAATCCACAGACATGGATCAATGTTTCAACAGCAAACAATATGGGAGCTTTTTACATCATAGCTTTTTACAACCCAGCAGGGAAAAGCCTGGGAACTATAGGCTGGTGAGCCTCACTTCTGTAGTGAGTAATTTGTTAGAAAGTATTTTGAGAAAGGAGCTACAGGCACTTAGAAAGACCAGGACTGATTAGAGACAGTCAGCATGGTTTTGTGAATGGAAAATCATGTCTCACAAATTTGATTGAGTTTTTTGGAGGGGTAACTAAGAAGATAGATGAGGGCAGTGCAGTTAATAATAATTTATTAGGCACAAGTAAGGCTTACGTTAACGCTGCAATGAGGTTATTCTGAAATTCCCCTTGGTTGTCATAGTCCGGTGCCTGTTCGGGTCAATGCACCTAATCAATACGTCTTTCAGACTGTGGAGGAAACGGGAATACTTGGAGCAAACCATGTAGACACAGGGAGAACCTGCAAACTCCACACAGACAGTGACCCAAGCCGGCAATTGACCTGGGTACTTGGCGCTTTGAGGTGGCAATGCTAACCACTGTGCCACCGTGCTGCCCAGTTGATGTTATCTCAATGGATTTTAGCAAAGTCTTTGACGAGATATCATATGGTAGGTTGCTGCATAAAGTTGGGGGATCCATAATGAGGTATCTAAATGGATACAAAATTGGCTTGATGACAGAATACAGAGGGCAGTTGGAGAGGGTTGTTTTTCTAACTGGAAGCTGTGTGCCTCAGGGGTCGGTGCTGAGTCCACTGTTATTTTTCATTTATGTTAATGATTTGAATGAGAATTTAATAAGCAAAAAAAAAAGTTATAAGGAGAGGTTGGATAGAGTGGGACTGTCTTTCTCTAGTGTGTAGGAGGCTAAGGGGTGATCTTATAGAGGTCTATAAAATAATGAGGGGCATAGATCAGCTAGATAGCCAATATCTTTTCAGATGACACCAAGATTGGTGGTATTGTGGACAGTGTAGAAGGCTATCTAGAATTGCAGCGGCATCTTGATCAATTGGACCCAGTAGATTGATGATTACCAGGTGGAGTTTAATTTAGATAAATGCGAGGTGATGCATTTTGGTACATCAAACCGGGGCAGGACTTATTTAGTTAATGGTAGGGTGTTGGGGAGAGTTACAGAATGAAGAGATCGCGGGGTACAGGTTCATAGCTCCTTAAAAGTGGAGTCACAGGTGGACAGAGCGATGAAGAAGGCACTCAACATGCTTGGTTTCATTGGTCAGAACATTGAATACAGGAGTTGGGACATCTTGTTTAAGTTGTACAAGACTTTGGTAAGACCACAGGTATGTGGGAAGTTCTGATCAGAGAAGAGAACACTGATCCATAAATATTACGACCTGAGTGGGCCATTCACTCCTGAGCAGCCTCCTACCTTCTATAAATGAGCTGTTTCAAAGAAACCTCGGCTACCTGTACCCGAACTGGGGTCAAGGTCCTTACCATCCCAGTGCTCACTGCCCCACACTGGCTATCAGAATTCAATTCTCACCCATGATTCCAAATCCCTCCGTGATTTTGCAGTCCCATTATCTCTGCAGTTCCTCTGTATCATAAGCATTAAAACATTATACTCGGGATGCTGCAATAGGATGTGAAAATGTCAGAAATACTCGGCAGGTCAGGCAGCGTCTGTGGAGGGAGGAACAGAGTTAACGGCTGAAACTCCACCATCTCACCCACCATGGAATCGGAGCAGGCGAGGATCCAGCAACGGAATTCTCTATTGACCTCCGGCGGGAATTTCTGGTTTCACCCAAGCGAGGCTGTAAAATTCCACCCAATGTTCGAGGTCTGACCTTTCAGGAAAGACCTTTCTTTCACATTCTCTATGACTTTATTTAGATAAGCACTTTCATGTTTCAAGTTCTTTAATTCACTCATGGGATGTGGACACCATTGGCTGGGCCAGAATTTATTACCCATTGCTGGGGGCATTTAAGAGTCAACTACATTGCTGTGGAGTCACATGTAGGCCAGACCAGGTTCGGACAGCAGATTTCCTTCCCTAAAGAACATTAGAGAACCAGATGGGTCTTTATGACAATCGACAATGGTTTCAAGGCCATCAGTAGATTCTTAATTCCAGATTTTTATTGAAATCAAATTTCACCATCTGCCAAGGTGGGATTCGAACCCGAATCCCCAGAACATTACCATACCACTGCCTCCCTCTGATCTTTTGGTGAAAGGTCTCCAATCTGAAACATTGGCCGAAATTCTCTGGCCGTTGACGCCCTGATGTCACTGCAAGCGAGGATGGTGCTCTGCCAAATCTTTGTTCGCTGCAGCAGGCCTGGAAAATCCCAACTGCAGATGGGGTTGGAGTGTCAGCATGTTTTGCTGGCAGGCAGGCAGATTTAGCAGCTATTAAGCAGTTGCTGGAATTAAAGTTGCTGTGCGTAATTAAATACCCAAACTGGTTTGGAACCACCTGTTTTTCCGACGGCGTTCTGTGTTACGTGGTTTGTCGCTTAGAAAGAGAAAGAACGATGATCAGCGACCTCATTAACAGCTCCGCGAAATTAGGTAATTAAACACCTAGTAGAGTCAGAGCTGCTACCTTCCTGACCTGGAGTGCTCAGTGCCACGGTGGGGGGAGTGGATGTTTGAACTTTGCACCTTAACTAGTTTAGCTAGCTTAATTAGCTCACTCCAATGTTGGGTGAGAGGGAGTGTCACACTCCGGACAGGTTAGAGACTCAACCTGAGCATGGAATTATGACAAATGTTAACATCAATTACTTGCTTTGCTTTATGTTTCAATTTTTCAGCAGGTATGTTACCGGGCTTGTAACCTCAGGGTCTGGCACAACACTCAAGCAACTTGAGCTCAAATCCCACCAGGGCAGTTGAAAATTAAATGTAATTAATGCAACGAATATGTCTGGAATAAAAAGCTAGTCTCAGTGGGGTAGCATGGTGGCACAGCGATTAGCACTACTGCCTCACAATGCCAGGGGCCCGGGTTCAATTCCCAGCTTGGGTCACTGGAGCCTGCATGTTCTCCCTGTGTCTGCGTGGGTTTTCTCTGGGTGCTCTGTTTCCTTCCACATTCTGGAAGATGTGCTGGTTAAGTGCATTGACCCAAACAGGTGTTGCAGAACGGCGACTAGGGAAATTTCACAGTAACTTCACTACAGCGTTAATGTAGGCCTTACTTGTGACTAATAAACAAACTTCTACTTTAGTAATGGTTGCCGTGTCAGTGCTGTATTGTTGTAAAAAAAGTACCCCATCTGGTTCACTGATGTTCTTTAGCAAAGGAAATCTTACTTGGCCTGGTTTAGATGCTGCTTGGTGTATCTGTGGAGTTGGAGGTTGGAATTTGCTAGGAAATACATCTCTTTCACTGAGATCCCATTGTTTGAAGGTGGATCCTTCTCTGAGATTCTTCTATATAACAGTCAGAAGACAAATATCTGTCTGGATCTCTGCCAAGAGGTGTTAAAAGTCTACAGAGTTGGCACCCGCATGATGATATCTGTTTTTGATGTGAAGATATAAGTGATTTACTGCAGATGCTGGAATCTGAAACAAAGAGAGAAAATGCTGGAAAATCTCAACAGGTCTGATAGCATCTGTGGAAAAAGAATAGAGTCAATGTTTTGAGCCTAGATGGTCCCTTCCCACCTTGATGAAGCGTCATATAGACTCAAAATATTGGCTCCATTCTCTCTCTACAGATGTTGTAATACCTGCTGAGATTTTCCAGCATTTTCTCTTTTTGTTTTTGATGTTAATTGGTTCTAAAGAAAGGATTTATGTCTATGGGGATATTGCTCAAATTGGAACTATACAGATAGCTAGCTGTTAAGAATTATACTTTGTCTTAACTGATAAAATTTACGCTAATTCTTTTTGTTATATTCATACTGTGTTCTTGAATAAAGTTTGTTTTGATAAACTAGTGGGTCACTTGAATCATTCCTAGAGTGAAACCCTTTTCTCAGCCTAAGGCCAACATCAATGCAGACTTAATGGTCAGAATGGCTTCATTCTGTATAATAGGCATTTTGTCATTGGGGTTTTCTCATTGTAGACAAGGACTCCAGCTAATGGACATCACAATCATGCAATTACAATGCCTGCAATAGCCTAGTGGTATGATCAGTAGACTATTAATCGAGAAACTCAGCTAATGTTCTGAGAACCCGTGTTCGAATCCCACCGCAGCAGATGGTAAAATTTGATTTGATTTATAATTGGCCAGCATGGTGGCATAACGGTTAGCATTGCTGCCTCACAATGCCAGAGACCCGCGTTCAACTCCGATCTCGGGTCACTGTCTGGGTGGAGTTTGCACATACTCCCCGTATCTGGGTGGGTTCTGGATGAGTACATAGGATTTAATGGGATTGAGAGTTCTGAAAGAGACTTCTGGACAAATACATGGGATTTAATGAGATTGAGAGTTATAGATAGGCCTAGTAGGTAGGGATATGATCGGCACAACTTGTAGGACAAAGGGCCTGTTTGTGCTGTAGTATTTTATGTTCTATGTTTCCTCCAGGGACTCCGATTTCCTTTCACAGTCCAAAGATGTGTGGGTTAGGTTGATTAGCCATGCTAGATTGCCCTAGTGTTCAGAGGTTAGCAGGGTAAGTACATGGGATTGCTGGGATAGGGCCTGGTTGCGATTGTGGTTGGTGCAGACTCAACAGGCTGAATGGCCTCCTTCTGTGCTGTAGGATTTCTATGATTTGGTTCTTGATGGGACGGAGATTGGTGTTTGAAAAAGAAGTTGAGAAAGCTTAGTTTGTTCCTGGCAGTTTTTGCAAGGCCTTTGAAGGGAAGATTACCTGAAGTGAGAGAGATAAAGAGATGTTGAGGTGGTATCCAGGTATTCTTTATTTACTCTGAGAATCCTATGATAACAAGTTCTTGTTGCTGATGTGAATATTTTAAAGGCTGCAAAGCATATTGTGTGCACTCAATGATTTGAAGAGGAATTTAAGGAAGAAAAGGGATAATACCCACTGAATTATTAAACAGGGGTTCGTACAGTCAAGCACTCAAATAACAGATTTCAAAAAGTTCCGGAAAGATAAAAAACACACACACAGGAAATAAATGTTTGCATTTATGTAAGAAATAGCATGTAGAATAAAATAGAGGGTACAATCATAGAATCCTGCAGTGCGGAAGGAGGCCATTCAGCCCATCGAGTCTGCACCAACCGCAATCCCACCCTTTTCCCATAACCCTGCATATTTACTCTGCTAATCCCCCTGACATTAAGGAGCAATTTAGCATGGCCAATCAACCTAACCTGCACATTATCGGCCCAGCCTCCCATCCATTGACTCTGTCTATGCTTCCTGCTGCCTCGGAAAAGTAGCCAGCATAATTAAGGACCTCACATTCATTGGACATTCTGTCTTCCAGCACCTTCCAAGCTACAAAGGTTTGAGTTCACGTATCAACCAACTGCTTGGTTGGTTGGCAGCTAGAGCTGCTTCTTCTCTGCTGTCATCAGACCTTTGAATGGAACTCCTCACATTGAGTTGATCTTTCTCTACACCCTAGCTAGAACTGTAACGTTACATTCTGCACCTCTGGTTTCCTTCTCTATGAACGATATGCACTGTGTGTATGGTGTGTAAGAAACGATACTTTTCACTGTATGCTAATGCATGTGACAATAAAAAATCTAATCTATGCACTCTATGAATGGTATGCTTTGTCTGTATAGCAGACAAGAAATAATACTTTTCACTGTATGCTAATACTTGTGACAATAATAAATCAAATTAAAATCTGTTCCATTGTCATTTCAAGATGGCAGTTTCTACAGGAACGATAACTGTTCTCCTTAGAGCGAAGAAGGTTCAGGAGAAATTTAATAGATTTATTAAATTTAATAAATACCGCATGCCTATCACTTTGATTTTTGAAGATATGGCTTTTCAATGCATTGGAACTTTTGCAATTTCAACTGAAACTGGGCAACTTGCTTATTCATATAGAATACAACAAGCCTGTATTCCAAAGCAAAGGTGACACACAAACAAATTGTACACCCACAAACAAATCAAACAAATCACCCTCACCCGCAGGAGAGTGTGAAGAGAGAAACATTTCCTATAATTCAGACAGCCATTTAAACTCATAACTGTTTCAGCAAAGTACTTTCTATTGAAACAATAGCTTCCAAAGTTAGACGCAGCTCAAATCTCTTGAAAGTGCACATGTTCAAAGCAAGGCTGCTCAACACCAGAGAGGGTTTGCAAGTGACACGGGTTGTGTCAAGAGAATCTTCGAGACAGTTGTCCTTGCATTCTGAGAAGTGATGTGAGTATCCCTTCCTGATGCTCCTGACTTTGCCTTCAGCAGCAGAGGACATCCAGAGGCACATCACCTGATGGGTTCAGCCGAGTCCTGGTCTCCACTAATCCTTTGAGTGCCAACTCCCTGGAAGGTACCAGTTACCACCAGCTGTAGACCATCAAAAATGAAGTGCTCACCAACAGTGAGCCGGAAATCTACCTGCTAATAGTTCCCATGGGTGAGTCTCTGGGCTTCAGCCGGATGACAGCTATTCCATGGGAATGTCGTTGGAGATGCTCTCCTGGCTTTTGCCCAGTGCAGTTCTGCAGGATGTGCCATGCTGCGCCACTGCTCTTCCTGCAAGGGAAGCCATTAATACATGGCAGGGGCAGCGGGATAGGAGAATTGACACGAGGTTGGATTGGTGAGATGGATGCCCGTGTTGTTGGCCCTCAGTTTTTCCTCTTACGTCCACCTCATGCCCTCAGGTCAGCAGGGGACCCTTTCCTCTCCACCAGCTGGAAGGTTCGCTCCTCAAATGGCGAGAAGATTCTACACTGGGGCATCCCTGTGCCCGACTGTGCTTCCCCCATGTTACTGTGAGCCAGACAGGAGAGGGTAAACGCGATGTGTGGCAGATCAGATGTGAAGGCTGTCTGCCATGCGTGATTGGTGAATGAGAACTGGAGTATGTTGAGGAAGGGAGCTGCAGGGGAAATGAGGAAGCATGTGGGGGGGGGAGGACAGACATTGGGGGGGAATGTTGTAGTCCTACGTGTTAGCAGTGTCTGGATGTATGATGGGTGTGTGACTGGGCTAGGGGTGACAAATGAGAAGAGTGACTCACCCTGATTTGCACAGAGGAGGTTACTCAACTTCTTCCTGCACTGGGAGCCTGAGGAGGGAGTTGCCACTATCACCCACTCAGCAATGGTCTCCTTGCTGGAGGGTCTTCTGCCCACTTGAAGAGGGCAGAAGGTACAAGATGTCCTCCCCCTCCTCCACCCCATCCAACCATTCTGTTCAGTGCTCCCCTCAGAGAGAGCCTCGACGCAGCCTTCCTCATGGCCATTCCTCCTGACTGGTCTTGGAACAAGTGCCGGGGAAGTGTTTACATGGTGCGCAACGCCCCCAACCCCCTCGACCCCCAATTGAAGATCTCAAGTAATACAAATCAGGGTCTGCATACAGCATGATACCCATGCAAAATTTATGTTTTCAGGCAGCACAGTGACACAGTGGTTAGCACTGCTGGCTCACAGTGCCACGGACCTGGGTTCGATTTCAGCCTCAGATCACTGCCTATGCTGAGCCTGCATGTTCTCCCCATAGAACCATAGAAAATTACATCTCAGAAACAGGCCTTTTGGCCCTTCTTGTCTGTGCCTAACCATTTTTTTGCCTAGTCCCGCTGACCTCCACTTGAATCATATCCCTCCACACCCCTCTCATCCATGAACTCGTCCAAGTTTTTCTTAAATGTTAAAAGTGACCCCGCATTCACCACTTTATCCGGCAGCTCATTCCACACTCCCACCACTCTTTGTGCGAAGCCCCCCTTAATATTCCTTTTAAACTTTTCTCCTTTCACCCTTAACCTATGTCCTCTGATTTTTTTCTCCCCTAGTTCAGTGGAAAAAGCCTGCTTGCATTCACTCTATCTATACCCATCAAAATCTTGTACACCTCTATCAAATCTCCCCTCATCCTTCTACGGTCCAGGGAATAAAGTCCTAACCTATTCAATCTTTCTCTGTAACTCAGCTTCTCCAGTCCTAGCAACATCCTCGTGAACCTTCTCTGCACTCTTTCAACCTTATTTACATCCTTCCTGTAACTAGGTGTCTGCATGGCTTTCCTGCGGATGCTCCAGTTTCCTCCTACATCCCAAAGATACGTGAGTTAGTTTGATAGGCCATGCTAAGTTGCCCTTTGGTGTGAGGGGGAATTAGGAGAATAAAGTATATGGGGTTATGGGGGTGGGACTATGGTCAGTGTAGACTCGATGGGCCGATTGGCCTCCTTCTGCACTATAGGGATTCTATGACTCTATATCCATGACTCTAAAATGCCTACAAATACGGCCCAATACCTCACCAACACCACTCATCACTTTCTTCACTAGAAATGATACTTAGCCAAAACTGGGAACTTCCACCCATCAACATTCTCTCTCCACACAGATCCTGCCTGACCTGCTGAGTATTTCCAGAATGTTGTTATCTGAAAATAAATGCTTGCTTAATGATACATAACATGCATAAAGAATGCACGGAAAGCGGGTTAATCTTCAGTTCATGAATTTCACCCATTAGAATGTCCAAACTTAAATTACAGTGAGATCCACTAAATTCAATAAATTCAAAGATTATCATTGTAACTGGGTCATTAGTTGAATCCATCAGTGAATTGCGGTAATTCCTTAAAAGCCATCAATATTAGTTCAAAGCTAATTGGTTTCTTCAGAAATGGTAGTGCGATTCTAAGCAGGAATTTCTTGCTGCTGGTAAACTCGCTGATTACCTGGGGAACAAAATAAACTCCTCTGGATTAAAAGATTTAAAGGACTTGGGGGATAGAACGGGGAAATGTTATTCAGGAGCTGAGCTCCAAAGCTAACAGAGGTTAAATGATTGTCTCTTGTACTGGAGTTTCTATAAACTATGATCCAGGCATAGAACAAAAAGGTTGATAAGACCATCAGCCACAGGAGCAGAAGGAGGCCATTCTGCCCATCGAACCTGCTCTACTGTTCAATGAGATCATTGCTGAGCTGATGAAATAATCCTCAACTGCACTTCCCCAATAATCCCTTGATACCCTTATTGATTGAAAATCTGTCTATCTCAGCCTCAAACATACTTAATGACCCAGCCTCTACAGCCCTCTGTCGTAAAGAATTCCACAGATCTGTCTGAGAGAAGAGATTCCTCCGCACCTCTGTCTTAAATGGGCGCTCTCACACCCCGCCACCCCTGAAATTATGTTCTCTGCTTCTAGGTTCTCCCATAAGAGGCAGCATAGTGGTTAGCACTACTGGCTTACAGTGCCAGGGTTTGATTCCAGCCTCTGGTGACTGTCTATGTGGAGATTGCACATTCTCCCTGTGTCTGTGTGGGTTTCCTCTGGGTGCTTCGATTTCCTCCCATACTCCAAAGATGTGAGGATTAGGTGGATTGGCCATACCAAATTGTCCTTTAGTGTCCCAAGATATATAGGTTAGGTTGATTGTCCATAGTAAATTCTCAGGGTCACAGGGATAGGAGAGGACATGCTTGGGTAAATGCTTTTTTGGAGAGTTGGTACAGACTTGAGGGATCAAATGGCCTTGTTCAGCAATGTAGGGATTCCATGGAACCTCTCAGCATCTGCTCTGTCAACCTCTCTGAGAATCCTATATGTCTCAATAATGTGGTTCCTCATTGTTCTAAACTCCAGTGAGTACAGACCCAACCTACTCAACCTCAACTCATAAGAAAATCCCTCCATACCCAGGATCAATGCAGTGAACTTACTCTGAACTGCCTTCAATTGCAGAATATCTTTCCTTAGACAAGGGGACCAAAACTTCACAGTGCTCCACAGGCCTGGTCTAACTAGGATTTTTAGCAAGACTTCCCTATTTTATTTCCCATTTCCTTTGAAATAAAGGCCAACATTCCATTTGCCTTCCCTACTATCTGCTGAATTTTCATGGTAGCTTGTTGTGGCTTATATGTGAGAACCCCAAATCTTTCTGTGTTGCAACTTTCTGCAGTCTTTCTCCATTTAAATTATTTCCGCTCCTTTAATCTTCCTATCAAAGTGCATCACCTCACAGTTTCCTGCAATATACATCAATCTGCCAAATTTTTGCTTACTCACTCTGTCTACATCTCTCTGAAAACCCTTTTTATCATCCTCACCAATTGCCTTCCACTACTTTTGTGTCATTCACAAACTTGGCAACAGTACATTCACTTCCCTCGTCCAAGTTATTAATACATATTGTAAATAATTATGACTCCCTCTGGTATTCCACTCCAAATGGCAGATTAGTCTTGAGAGCCTGAATGGTCTACTTCTGCTTTGATTGCCTATGATTGTAAAGTGTTTGGAGACATCCTGAGGTTGATATATAAATGAAAGCTTCCAGTCCACTGTTCTGAATCCCTATTCCACTTTGTCAAGTGGAGTTTAGTCTTTCACCAGCCTACTCCAACCCCACTGTTAGGTAGTACCACAATTTCTTTCCCGCTTAGAACCATCTTGGAGGTCATCTTGAGAGACAAAAGAATCCAAAACAGTTTAATTTTCTGGCATGGGCCAGCTCTCTCTGTGTGCAAGTTCCGTGATTCACCTTCACACAGCTTCCAGGTCAAAGAGTCATACAGGTTTATAGCATGCAAACAAGCCCTTCAGCCCTTTTTTAATCACTAAGCCAGTCCCAATTGCCCATGTTTGGCCCATATCCCTCTATACCCATCTTACCCATGTAGCTGTCAAAATACTTTTTAAAAAACAAAACTGTACCCGCTTCTACTACTATCTCTGGCAGCTTGGTCTAGACACTCACCACCCTCTGTGTGAAAAAATTGCCCCTCTCTTTTGCATCTCTCTCCTCAAATCTATGCCCTCTAGTTTTTTAGACTCTCCTGCCTTTGGGAAAAGATATTGACCAACTAGCTGATCTATGCCCCTCATTATTTTATAGACCTCTATAAGACCATCCCTTAGCCTCCTGGGCTCCAGGGAAAATAGGTGAACCAAATTCCTTTGAATCCTCCCCAAAATTCTCTTCTATTCTCAGATGATGGAATATGCCATTTTATGATTGCATGCTCCAGTGATGTTAAGTTAGTGTGTTACAAACTGGGCGTGGAATGATCCACAAAATATATCTCAAATGATGCCTGTGGCATTCTGCAGAAAGTACCAATTAATCGTCCGTGTGTTGGATTTATCAGAGCAGAAGATTAATTAGGCTTTCAGGAATGCTCCTATTGAAATCATTTGGCAGCGGTTAATGCCACCAGCTGTATTTGTTCAATCTCTCTTCAATGGGACAATTTATTGCAGGAGTTGATGTTTGGTGACTTTGTTTCAGGAAGTTTTAAATGCTCCGTTTTTATGAAGAACGGTAATTCCGCACCCTGAGGGACAGAAAACAGTTTCTCAATCCTGTCTTGCAAGTCATTCGCTGTCGGAGAGGATTTTGTTCAGAAGCAGTACTAAATCAGGCTGATTACCCGCACCCCTGCACACCCCATATCCCCAGTCCCGCAACCCCACACCCTCTCCCCCAAACACTTCACCCCTCTCTCAACCCTCCTCCAGAGCTCCTGTCCCACCTCCCCACCCAGTCGGTGCTAGGTCTTACACAAAAACAAACTCTTTTCCACGAGAGACCCATTTGCAAAAGGACAACCAGGTAAGGCAGTGGATGAGTCATATTACCTGTTAATCAGAAACTCCGCTGATGGAATTTGAATTCAATGTAAAAAAAAAATCTGGGAGTAAGTGTTACTGATGACCACAAAATCATTTTTGGGGCTTTGACAAAGGCTGATCTATACTCAAAACATCAGCTCGTTTCTCTCCTTACTGCTAGACCCGTTGAGATTTTCCAGCATTCTCTCCTTTGGTACATTGAAACCATTGTTGATTGTCGGAAAAACCCATCTATTTCACCAATGCCCTTCAGGGAAGGAAATCTGCCGTCCTTACCTGGTCTGGCCTACGTGTGACTCCTGATTTACAGCCATGAACTTGAGATGAAGGGACTCAAAGGATATGAGGGGAAGGCAGATCAGGCTATTGAGATGGATGATCAGCCATGATCAGTATGAATGGTGGAGCAAGCTCAAAGAGCTAAATGGCCTCCTTCTAGGCCTGTTTTCAATATTTCTATGTTTCCAACACATTTCCAGCTGGTCTTCCGCATTCTGCCCTCTGTAAACCTGAGATTACCCAAAACACTGCTGTCCTCATTTTAATGAGCTCCAGGGACCTAGCGCCAGGGACCTAGGTTCGATTCTCCACTTGGGTCACTATGGAGTTTGTACATTTGTACAGCCTTGAAACCTCCTCTGCAGCCTCTCAATAGCTTCCACATCCTTCCTGTAGTGAGGTGACCATAACTGCGCACAGTACTCCAAGTGGGGTCTGACAAGGGTCTTATAAAGTTAAGATTTCTCCACCACTGACGCCGGGATCCCAAACCTTTCTGCCTCTTTGCTTCGCCTTCCTCCTTAAAACCTATCTTTCCAGTCAAGATTTAGGGATTTTCTTTTAAATTCCTTCATGGGACATGGGTGTCACAGGCTGGCCAGCATTTATTACCCATCCCTAGTTGCCCGAGGGCACCTGTGGCTCTGGAGTCACATGTAGGCCAGACCTGGTAAGGATGGTGGATTTCCTTCCCTAAATAGTGAACCAGTTGGGTTTTTCTGACAATCGACAATGGTTTTATGGTCATCAGTAGATTCTTAATTCCAGATATTGAACTCAAATCCCTGGGGAGTTGGTGGGAGCAAGTAGGATAAATGCATTTAAGGGACAAATACATGAATAGGATGAGAATGGGAAGATATGGATACCGTAAGTGTATACAGTTTTAGTTTAGGTATTCATCATGATTGGTGCAGGCTTGGAGGGCCGAAGGGCCTGTTCCTGTGCTGTACTATTCTTTGTTCTCTGTTCTAAAGACATCTGCCATGGTAGGATTCAAACCTGAGACACCAGAACATTATCTGAATTGTTGGATTAATATTCTAGCAATAACACCCCTAGGCCTTCGGCTTCATCTAATATCATTTTATCTAATATCTCCTCATGTGGCTCAACATATGATTTCAAAGTTCAATGTTTATTAGGGTCAAAGCAATGAAGTTATTTCCTCTGGCCACCACACTCCGGCGCCTGTTTGGGTACACTGAGGGAGAATTTAGCAGGGTGCGTTTTTTGGACTGTGGGAGGAAACCAGAGCACCCAGAGGAAACCCACGCAGACACGGGTAGAACATACAAACTCCACACGGACAGTGACCCGAGGAACCGAACCTGGGACCCTGAATCGGTAGCAATGCTAACCACTGAGCCACCGGGCCCACTGTTTTATAATCCTACTGTGAAACAGCCTGGGATGTTTTATTGTATTAAATGTTGCTTCTGATGCTGTTTTTGAAGATGTTACGAATTTAGCATTGATTTATTTGAATGGAAATTAAATGGATTTTTTTTCAGAAGCCAACATTTTAGAACATAACGGATAGATAGTTTGGCACATGAGAAATAGGTAGGCAATGGCCTTCCTCAGTAAGAGAGAATCTATCCATCGTCCCTTGACAATTAATGACATTGTGAATAACTCACCTTCTAACTCCCCAAAGCCTGTCCACCATTTACAAGGCACAGTCAGGAGGGTGATGAAATACCCTCCAATTGACAGGATGGGTGCAGCTCCATCAACACTCAAAAAGTTCGATAGTTCCAGGACAAAGCAACTGCTTGATTGATACTCCTCACAAACATTCACTCCCTCCACCACTGATGCACAGTAGCAGCCATACTTGGAATGAACCAAGGCTCCTTAAGTAAACCTTCCAAACTGCTATGTAGAAGGACAAGAGAGCAAACTCACAGGAACACCACCATCTGGAGATTCCTCTCCAAGCCACTCACTATCCTGACTTGGAAACACATTCCTTCACTGTCGCTGGGTCAAAATCTAAGAACCCGCTCCCTAACAACACTGTGGGTGTACCTGCCTTCTTCTGCCCATGTGTTGTGCCTATAACACATGGACAGCAGAGGTTGAAGGAGGCAGCTCACCACCACCACCACCAGCTCAAGGGGCAATTAGGAGTGGGCAATAAATGCTGGCCTATCCAGCGATGCCCACATTCTAAAGATTAATTTTAAAATAATGGAACATATGGATCTAAAATTTTTCTACCATTGGGTGTTTAAACCAGCACGAATCAAGTTTCTCCTCATTAACCACACCCCAGGACACCTCAAACTAATTCCAGTCCTGCAATATATCCCAGAAAGGATGGTCCGTGCAATAGTGGTTTTCACTTCGCTGCATAGGTTTGCTTTACCCCAGCTACAACATTTGGATTCACTACTGGCCTGACTTATTCATCATGCGAGAAAGCAGGTGGCAAACCAAATGGTCTCAGTGGTTAAAAGTTGTCTCCTTAAACCTTCTACAGCATTATCTGGAAGCCACTGCGGATCATTTGAGACGTTGGTGCGAATGGTTACACCTCAAATGTTCCCTTCCACGCACACATGGGAGGAGAAATGGGCAACATGAAGATTATAACTCCATTAGATGACTCTCAATGTTACATCATACTGGGGTCAGGAGGTTTTAGTCACCTCGATCCAGGTCTAAAGCTTAAGTTTATTTATTAGTGTCACAGGTAGGCTTACATTAACACTGCAATGAAGTTACTGTGAAAATACCCTGGTCATCACACTCCGGCATCTGTTCGGGTACACTGAGAGAGAATTTAGCATGGCCAATGCACCTAACCTGCACATCCTTTGGACTGTGGGAGGAAACTGGAGCACCCAGAGGAAACCCATGTAGACACAGGGAGAACACGCAGACTCTATATAGATAGTGACCCAAGCCAGGAATCAAACATGGGTTGCCTAGCGCTGTGGGGCAACAGTGCCAACCACTGTGCCACTGTGCTGCCCTGAGATTCTGAATGGCTGATGTGTGAATGATTCAAATCCAAACTCTACCTTGAAGTGTAAATGGAGAGATTAAATTTGTCTCCCTTGTGTACCTGTGGTATCTTTATTCACTCATGAACTGAAGTGAAGGGTGAAGCCCTGCCTCACTGTTTTATACAATATATTCACTTCGATGCATACTCGAATGAACCATCTCTGAATAATCCAACTTTATGGCATATTGGTGGCCATTTGGCCCATTTCAACTATTCTAGGTCTTGGGAAGAGTCCTATTCCCTTAAAGGGAAGTTCTTCCCCTCTCCCCCCTTGTCCTTTTGCTAATTATTTTCAACTTGTGCCCACTCAGCAGCCTCCCTCCGGCTGCTGGAAACAGTTGCTCCCGTTTGACTTTTGTCTAAAACTTTCATCATTTGAACACTTCCTGTTTCTTGTTTTTTAACATCCTTTGACAGGTGGGTGAACGGAGCACACGGTGGGTTCCATACGAGGCCTGTCACCACGTTATAAATCCCAGTCGGAGGAAGTGAAGCTGGTTCCTGCAGATCAACAGTGAGTCTGATTTTTGTGCTCCCAGTAACAGATGATCACTCGGCGTGTCCCCAGTCGCTTTAATAATAAAAACCTACTTTATCATCATCTCTTATTTCTATCCGAATCTTATAGCTGTTCATTTGGAACATAACAGATTTGAAAAACGAAATTATGATAAATGTAATGTTGAGAAAATGTGCCTATCAGTTAGAAGAGTCAGAGAAACAGGGAATTATTTACTCAGACTGCTGCTTGGGCAGAGCATCATAGTACGCTTCTCCGTCCCACACAAGCCCCACACTCTCGCATTTCTTTGTCTCATTCTCTCATAGATCATCGAATCAGACAGTGCAGGAGGAGGACATTCGGCCCATCGAGGCTGCACCGACAACAATCCCACCCAGGCCCTCCATGCATTAGCATCCGTCCAATCCACACATTTTTGGACTGTGGGAGAAAACTGGAGGATCTAGAGGAATTCCATGTAGACATGGGGAGAACATAATCAAGGGATTGAGTCTAGGAGTCAGGAGATAATGCTGCAGAAGACCCTTGTCAGACCCCACTTGGCGCTGTTCTGGTCGCCTCACTACAAGAAGGATGTGGAAGCTATTGAAAGGGTGCAGAGGAGATTTACAAGAATGTTGCCTGGATTGGGAGGCAGGTCTTATGAGGATAGGTTGAGAGAGCTAGGTCTCTTCTCCCTGGAGAGATGAAGGATGAGAGGCGACCTGATAGAGGTTTATAAGATGTTGAGAGGGTGGATTCTCAGAGGCTATTTCCCAAGGCTGAAATGGTCGCTACGAGAGGACACAGGTTTAAGGTGCTGGGGAGCAGGTACAGAGGAGATGTCAGGGGTAAGTTTTTCATTCAGAGGGTGGTGAGTGAGTGGAATCGGCTGCCGTCAGTGGTGGTAGAGGCAAACTCGTTGGGGACTTTTAAGAGACTTCTGGATGAGTACATGGGATTTAATGGGATTGTGAGGTATAGATAGGCCCGGTAGATAGGGATATGATCGGCACAACTTGTGGGCTGAAGGGCCTGTTTGTGCTGTAGTGTTCTATGTTCAATGTCCTATGAAGATTCTGCACAGATAGTGACACAAGCTAGGAATCGAACCCGGCTCCTTGACACTGTGAGACAGCAGTGCTAACCCCTGAGCTATGTTGTATCCCCCCCCCGCCCCCGTCCCATCAACTTGCTTTCTTTCCCACCTCTTGTTCCCTCCATTGCCTCTCCCTATCCTTTCTCTTCATTGCTGTTTTTCCATTTGGATTAACATTCGTGTGCCATACTGAGGAAATGCTGGACTGTCAGTGGTGCCATCTTTGGGAATGAGACTTAAATCAGGGCACCGTCAGCTTTTCCAGATAAGCATAAAAGATCCCATGACACTAATTCAAAAAAGACCAAAGGAAATGATCTCCGATTGGAATCTGTTTATCCCTCATTCACGAGAACGAGAAGCAGGAGAAGGTCATTCAGCTCTTCAAGCCTGCTCCACCATTCAGTACTATCATGGCTGATCTTGGCTTTAACCCCAATTCCCTGCTTGTTCTTCATAACCCTTCAATGCATTACTGCTCTGTCTCTCTCCTCCTTACCTTATCCGATTCCTGGCCCAACCACATTGCGAGGTATTGAATTCCATAGACTCGACACCCTTAGAAAGAAGCAGTTTCTCCTCATTTCTGTTTTAGATCAATCGTCCCTCTTATCCTAAAATTTTAGATTGTCCGACTAGAGAAAACATCTTGTCTACACCTACGTTGTCAATCCTCATTATCATCTTCCATACTTCAATTGGGTGTACTTCAAATAAAGTTAAAGTTTCTTTATTAGTGTCACAAGTAGGCTTAAATTAACACTGCAATGAAGTTACTGTGAAAATTCTCTAGTTGCCACACTCCAGTGCTTGTTCAGGTATTCACAGTTAAGTAGTCTCACAACGCCAGGTTAAACTCCAACAGGTATATTTGGTAGCACAAGCTTTTGGAGTGCTGCTCCTTCATCAGGTCAGCTGGAGTTGAATTCACAAACAGGGCATTTACAGACACAAACTCAATTTACAAGATAATAATAGAAATCTGAGCCTTGCGAAGTACTCAATACAATGCAAGTAGAGAGAGGGTTAAGCACAGGTTAAGGAGATGCGTATTGTCTCCAGCCAGGACAGTTAGTGAGATTTTGCAAGCCCAGGCAAGTCATAGAGGTTACAGATAGTGTGACACGAACCCAAGATCCCGATTGAGGCTGTCCTTATGTGTGCGGAATTTGGCTATCAGTTTCTGCTCAGCGACTCTGTGCTGTCGTGTATTGTGAAGGTTGCCTTGGAGAATGCTTACCCGAAGATCAGGGGCTGAATGCCCTTGCCTGCTGAAGTATTCCTCAACAGGAAGGGAACACTCCTGTCTGCTGACTGTCAAGCGTTGTCCATTCATCCGTTGTTGTAGAATCTGCATTGTCTCACCAATATACAATGTCTCGGGACATCCTTTCTTACAGTGTATCAGGTAGACAACACTGGCTGTGTTGCAAGAGTATGTACCATGTATCTGGTGGATGGTGTTCTCACGTGAGATGATGGCATCCATGTCGATGATCCGGTATGTCTTGCAGAAGTTGCTGTGGCAGGGTTGTGTGGTGTTGTCACTGTTCTCCTGAAGGTTGGGTAGTTTGCGACAAACAATGGTCTGTTTGAAGTTACATGATTGTTTGAAGGCAAGAAATGGGAGTGTGGGGATGGCTTAGACGAGATCCCCACACCCCCACATCCACATCCCCATCCTTCCAGAATGCTAACTATTATATACATCACAACCAATAACACAAATGCAGATGACCTGGTCATTATGGCACTGATGTTTATGGGAACTTGCTGTGCAGTAATTGGCACCTGTGTTGCCTACAGTAAAACAGTGATGGGGCATCAAAAATACGCCACAGGCTGTAAAACATGAGATACCCAGAGGTCATGAACAGTGAGAAATGGGTGCAAGTCTTCCTTTCATTATCCACCTTATTCTGTTCATGGAATCATAGAATCTCTACAGTGTAGAAGGAGGCCATTCAGCCCATTGAGTCTACACTAATCACAATCCCATACAGGACCTACTCCCATAACCCCATGCATTTACCCTTGCTAGTTACCCTGATATTAAGAGGCAATTTAGAATGGTCAATCCATCTAACCCACACATCTTTGAACTTTGTTCATTAAACTCCTTTGCCCCACTAAAATCTACATTCCACCTCATTCTCTCTGTCTCCGGCTCCTATTCTCTCCATGTGTCTCGAGTCTATTTCCTTCCATTTTCTGCTCCATTCCCTACCTTTGTCTCTAATTCTTCATCTTTCCTGTGAGATTTTTTTTCACTACTGACACTTGTTAATTTTCTTCAGGTACATTTGTGACACAATGTCAATATAGCTCTTACTGAGTTAGATATTTGCAAGCCTCAGCCATACTATAGTGCAGCAAGAACAACAGAAAGGATTAACCGAGATCACGCACTATAATAGAGACTATGCCTTCTAAAACCTTTCCATCCACTTCACATCTGAGGAGAAATAAGTTTCCCCGTTATTTTGATTTGAAACTATTAATAACAAACCTAGCCAGTGATCGCAAGTATTTGTTGTTGCTTTAACCAAACACCGTGTTGTACTGTGGGTTCACCTAATGTCTCAAGCGTGAGATCTTAAGGCCTATATATTCAAGTATGAACCATTTATTGTTAATCTTTAATGATGCTGTTTCTATGCAGGCTGCTGTTCACTGAGTCTATTACCATGTAGCTCTATACGTCATACCGTGGACAGTGCTATCCTCCAGTACCACATTAACCCTTGCTCTGTCGCCCAGCTTTTCATTGTAGCGGCATGCAGGCACGTACAACGTAGGTAAAGAGATATCGTCACCATTGTCCCAGATGACCCATAGACCTCTCTCTTCCCTTTAAGGGGAGGAACTGACTGGCAGTGATTTAATCTGAGGGTCACCACACCCCAAGATTGAGAGGCGGGACTTCATGAGTAAATTCAGCCTCTATGGGATTTGAACCTACATTGTTGGTTTTGCTCCATATCACAAACCAGCCGTCCAGCCAACTGATCTTTGATTTTAATGCATAGAAATCAACTGTTGCATTCCAAACATGGGACTATAGAATCTCGATAGAGTGCAAAGAAGCTATTCGACCCATCGAATCTGCACTGACTCTCCAAAACAGCAACTTAGCCAGACCCTCATCTGCACCCTATCTCTGTAACTCTGTATTTACCCTGGTCAATCCACTACCACGCACATCTTTGGAGTGTGGGAGGAAACCGGAGCACCCGGAGGAAACCCACGCAGACACTGGGACTAGGCAAAAAAATGGTTCGGCACAGACAAGAAGGGCCAAGAGGCCTGTTTCTGAGCTGTAATTTTCTATGTTTCTATGAATCACAATCCTTTGAGCAAAGAAATTTCTCCTCATCCCAGTCAGAAATGGCCAATCCCTCAATCTGAGCTGGTGACACAACACCCCGCCCCCACTCTCACCCCTGCAACACTGCACCATTCAACACCGCAGCCCCAGGGGCGGTAACACTTTCTCCACATCCAACCTGCCAAGCCCGCTTCAGAACCACACTTCAGCAACGACTGCATTGTGTGAGGGGCGCCTTTGGGAAAAGGCTCGGGGGTGAAAAGATTAAATGAGAATTTTTTTTTATATAAAAGGTAACGCCAAGCGGCGCTCGATCCTGACGGGGAGGCTGATGCCAGCTGGACTGTGAGCCAGTTCAGCGCCAGGGGGTTCGTACTAGCTGCCTTCGAGATATATTTGCTGACAATTAACCTTCTGCTGGCAGGGGTGGCGACGAACAACAATGTGCTGTGTGGTGGTGGGGGGGGGGGGGGGGAGTGGCGGGAGGAGCAAAGGGGGTGGTAGGTTGCGGAGGAGGAGGGGCGGGGAGGAAGTGGGGGGGGAGGAAGAGCAATGCTGCCTGCAACTTCATCCTTGACTGAAAAGGCTCTAACAACATAATGGGGTGTCACTTTGCATTTAGGCCTTGTACATCAATGCGAAAATCAATTTCTATCTCTTCACATTCCAAATGCGTAAGCGATTGTTCCGCGCATTTATTTATGGCGAGAATTACTTTTTTTTTCTGGTCGGGGAGTGAGGAGTTGCAATCAATAAGTAACATCGTAGGAGATGTCACGCTTTGAAATAAGATGAGATCTCGGGCAATGTTATTTAAAGAGCCGCTGTCTGTATTTGATGTCGCGCTGATGCTCGGATATAATTTACTTAAACATGGAAATGGCTCACTCCCGCTGAAGAAGAAACAGAACACCCCCCCCACCCCCGCCCCGCCACCACCACCACCACTCCTGTCATATTAAAAACCCAACAGTAGACAACACTGGCTCCATTGTACACAGACAGCTGCATCATCTCAAAGACTGCGGGCTTCAAATCTCATAATTTTGCATAGCTTTTTTATTAAATTCATTCAGAGGGCAATTGAGAGTCAACCACATTTGTTGTGGCTCTGGAGTCACATGTCGGCCTGACCGGATAAAGACAGCAGATTTCCTCTCTAAAGGGCATTAGTGAACCACGTGGGTTTTTCCAACAATTGGCAATAGTTTCAGTAGATTTGTAATTCCACATTTTTTTAATTGAATTCAAATTCCAACACATGCCGAGACAGGATTCGAACCCGGGTCCCCAGATGTGCGTATTAGTGGATTGGCCATGTTAAATTGTCCCTTAGTGTCAAGGCCTGGGTAGAATTGTGGTTGGTGCAGACTCGGTGAGCCAAATGGATTCTATGATTAGCTGAGTTTTTGGATTAATAGTCTAGCGATAATCCCAGTTGCCTTCACATAGTCTGGAGCACAGTTTCACTCACGCTTCCCGAGAAATACATTTTGATACGGACACCCCTACCGCTTTGGCAGCCATCCCAGTGAGAGTATAACTCCTGTTGGCACTATCTTCGAGACAAGTCGACAAATAGGATCAGATGGTCTCCTGGTTGGGGGAGTGGTTGGCAGGAGAAAGCATTATATGCCACACTAACAATCTGTCTAGGTAACAATAAATTTGAATTATAAGGGCGTTGATGGCTTCATGGCATTATCACTGGATTATTAACCCAGAAACTCAGTTAATTTTCTGGGGAGCCAGGTTCGAATCCCACCATGGCAGATGGTGGAATTTGAATTCAATAAAAACGTATAAATTTAAAATGTGTTTCTTAGTCACAGGTAAGGCTAACATTAACATTGCAATGAAGTTTCTGTGAAATACATCTGGAATTAAGAATCTGATGACCATGAAACCATTGGCGTAAAAACTCATCTCATTCACTCATGTCCTTTAGGGAAGGAAATCTGCCGATCTTACCCGGTCTGGCCTACATGTGACTCCAGGACCACAGCAATGTGGTTGATTCTCAACTGCCCTCTGGAATAATTTTGTGAGACACTCCATGTCGTCTTCAAACTCAGTTCAAGGGCAATTAGGGATGGGCAATTAATGTTGGCCTTGCCAGCAATGCATATGGTCCACGAATGAATGAAAAAAAACGTGACATTTTACAAGACAGAAGCAGGCCATCCAACCTGTGCCAGTGCTTTGAAAGAGCAAAATCACTGAAATGTTACAATGCAGAAGGAGGCCATTTAGAACCATAGAACCCTACAGTGCAGAAAGAGGCCTTTTTGGCCCATCGAGTCTACACCGAACACAATCCCATCCAGGCCCGACCCCCATATTCCTACATATTATACCTACTAATCCCTCTAACCTACGCATCTCTAGACACTAAAGGGTAATTTCTGAGCATGGCCAATCAACCTAATCCACACATCTTTGGCCCAATCATGTCAGCACCAGCTGTTCAAATGAACCTCTTACCTTGCTCCATTCTCCCGCGTTCTCCTCACATTCTATCTCATCAAACAGCCCCACCGGAATGCTTCAATCGATCGTGCCCCCACCACAGTCTCTGGCAAGGTTGATCTCAATAATCCAATTCACTCACTACCCAATTGATTGCAGTTTTCCTCCCACAAGCCTGAAAAATGAGCCCGTTTCAAGTACAAGTCCAGTGCTCCGTGAGCCTTCCCATTTCATTCCCCTTCAGCTAGTGCATTGGCTGGAATTTTACTACCCCATCCACCATGGGAATCAGGACGGGCGAGGGGCGGACCATGGAAAGACTCACTGACCTTGGGCAAGATTTCACGGTTTCGGGATGAGTGAGGCGATAAAATTCCAGCCACTACTACCCTCTGCATGAAGACATTTTTCCAAATCCCCCCATCCTGCTTCTTTCATCAATTATTTTAAATCGTAATACTCCAGTTACCAACTTATTCAAAGGGAACAGTTCTCCCTTTCCCCCAACCTTTTATGTAATATTTTACTCCGTTCTTCAAGTTTCAAGGCCAATGCTCAGAGTGGACCGAGGCAATAAATTCCTTGCTTGCTTCAAAAACCAAATCCAATTGAATCCAATACAAGATTTTGATTTGATTTATTATTGTCACATAAGAGCATAAGAAATAGGAGCAGGAGTCGGCCATCTAGCCCCTCGAGCCTGCCCCGCCATTCAATAAGATCGTGACTGATCTGAAGTGGATCAGTTCCACTTCCCCGCTTTCTCCCCATAACCCTTAATTTCCTTGTCTATCAGAAACCTATCTACCCGTGACTTAAATATATTCAGCGAGGTAGCCTCCACCACTTCAATGGGCAGAGAATTCCAGGGACTCACCACCCTTTCAGTGAAGAGGTTCCTTCTCAACTCCGACCTAAACTTCACCCCCCCAACCTTATTTTGAGGCTGTGCCCTCTAGTTCTGCTATCCTTTCTAAGAATCTCTCTACCTCTATCCTATCTAGCCCTTTCATTATCTTGTAAGTCTCAATAAGATCCTCCCACAGCCTTCTAAACTCTAACGAGTACAGACCCAGTCTATTCAATCTCTCTTTAAATGCTAACTCCCTCATCTCTGGTATCAGCTGAGTGAACCTCCTCTGTATTCCCTCCAAGGCCAATATATCCTTTCTTGATATTCTATATATCTTGATATCAACTTGATATCAACACATCTTGACATACAGTGAAAACTGCATTATTCTTGCACGGTATACAGATAAAGCATACTACTCATAGAGAAAGAAAGAAGAGAGTGCAAAATGTAGTGTTATAGCCATAGGTAGAGGGTAGAGAAAGATCAACTTAATGCGAGGTAGATCCATTGGAAAGTCTGACAGCAGCAGGGAAGAAGCTGTTTTTGATTGGTACATGACGTTAGACTTTTGTATCCTTTTCCTGACAGAAGAAGGTAGAAGAGAGAATATCCGGGGTGCATAATTATGCTGGCTGCTTTACCGAGGCAGTGGGAGGTGATGACAGAGTCAATGGATGGGAGGCCGGTTTGCGTGATGGATTGGGCTACACTCACAACCTTTTGTAGTTCCTTGCGATCTTGGGCAGGGCAGGAGCCCATACCAACCAGAAAGAATGCTTTCTATGGCGCATTTGTAAAAGTTTGTGAGAGTTGTAGCTGACATGCCAAATTTTCTTAGTCTTCTGAGAAAGTAGAGATGTTAGTGGGCTTTCTTAATTGTAGTGTCAGCATGGGGGGATCGGGACGAGTTATTGGCTACAAACTTGAAGCTCTCGACTCTTTCTACTTCTTCCCTATTGATGTAGGTCTCAATTCAAGTCTCCAAAAATGTAATACAAACAACATTCAATCTGGCGAGATGGCATTGCACCCCATCCTGGGCTTGATCTGACATTTGATCTTAGCCAGCCCAAAACACAACTCCCAACTTTTGAGTACCTCTCTCCCACAACCTTCCAAAGATGTGTGGGTTGGGTGGATTGGCCACGTTAAATTGCCTCTTAATACGAGGGGAATAGTTAGGGTAAATGCATGGGGTTACAGAGACAGGGCCTGAGTGGAACTGTGATCTGGTCAATGGACCAGATGGCCTCCGTCTGCACTGTAGGGAGTCTATGATTTGATGGTTAAGGGAGGAGTGTTGCCCATTGAGCCTCAATGGTCATGGCACAGTTACATTATGTAGAGAGGGGTATGTTAACACATATGGGACATGTACCCAGAGGAGAGTCACTGGGGATAGGGACAACTGTCACCACTCCTAAATTTTAACACAGATTTACTCTCTATTTGTCTTCATTACATGTTAAACACGTGCATATTTATATCGCAGTAATTATATTAACAATGAAAGCCACTGGCAATGGGATTTGTGCTTTTACTTAATTACTTCAAATTATAAACACAGAAACATTGAGTGAATATTTTGTGATGGAAATAACCATATATGACTAAATGATTGTTCCCAGTGGTGTCATTATTCATGCTTTAAAGCTATTTAATTCTAACTAGATGCAGAATAATTTCAATAAAAATGGACATTTGGGATCAGGAACAAGATTGTAATTTATTGGAGGGTTTCCAATAAAACCATAAAATATCAGAGAAAATTCTGACAGCGAACATTCCTCCTCATACATCAAATTAACATTTTTCCCGTGTCTGCACATGTTTCCTCCAGGTGCTCCAGTTTCCTCCCGCACTCCAAAGATATGCCGGTTAGGAGGATTGGTCTTGCTAAAAGAATGCCCCTTAGTGTCCCAAGATGTGCAGGTTAGGTGGATTATAGAACATAGAACATTACAGCACAGAACAGGCCCTTCGGCCTTCGATGTTGCGCTGACCAATATAAAAAGCAATGCCCCTCCAAACTAAACCATTCCCTTCTCTTCCATATACTTATCAACTAACCTCTTAAACGCCACCAAACTTGGCGCATCTACAACCGCTGCAGGCAGGGCATTCCACTCCCGAACCACCCTTTGGGTAAAGATTAGCCATGGTAAATGCGCAGGGTAAGAAGTCTGACAACACCAGGTTTACCAATTTGATAGTAAACTCACGAGCTTTCGAGGTTCTCCTTTTGTCAGGTGAATGAGGTATTCTGGTCTCAAACAGCACATATAACAGCACAGACAGTTTACAGATTACTGATTAGAATGCAAATCTTTACAGCTAACAAACGAGCTGGGTTTGTTACAGGTTGAGGGTAGGGCCAGGCCTTTGTAAGAGGCCCTGTCGGAGAGTCGGGGCAGACTTGATGGGCCGAATGGCCTCCTTCTGCACTGTGGGGATTCTGTGACTAATCAACTGTACAAACAAATCCTCTGTAACCCTGCTGGTGGACGTTTTATCCAAACTCAGGTTCATTTTTTGGGCACATGGAGAAAAGAGTCAAAGAAAAATCACACACTGGAAGGCCGCGGGAAAGCAACAGGATTAAGGATTACAGAGCTGGTGCAGGAAGATCTCGCAAGATAAAAATTCTCAGTGCACTTCTCAGAGGGTTTTCTTTCTAATCAGAGAAGGGTGAGATCTGGCATATTTCAGTAAGGATGTTTGTACAGCTGGGGTGAAAAAGGAATTACTGGGAAGATGACAAAATAAAATATATACCAAGCAGTCTCGAGTCGCTTGAGCCTGCAAGAGAAATGGCGATTCAGTTAGGATCAACTGGGCCTTTCAATGGAAAAGATGAAACATGGGGTTCCCATGTAGAGTATTTTCAATACTTGTGAATAAAATCACAAATGAGTTGCTTATAACAACTTTTCTCAGTACGATAAGGAGTAAAACCTTCAATATTCTCTCTAGATTTATTCATCCAGCAAAACCAGGAAAGAGAATCTTACAGACGGAGGCCATTCAGCCCATTGAGTCGGCACTGACAACAATCCCATCCAGGCCCTATCTGCGTAAACACACATATTTGGCCCTCTAATCTCTCTAACTGTGCATCCCTGGGAAACCAAGGGACAACTTAGCATGGCCAATCAACTTAACCCTTTGGACTGTGGAGGAAAGGCCTAGTAGGTACGGGTATGATTGGTGCAACTTGTGGGCCGAAGGGCCTGTTTGTGCTGTAGTGTTCTATGTTCTATGAAACTGAGCCACCCATGTAAATGCAGAGTGATTCCGCACAGATAATGACCCAAGCCAGGAATCAAACCCATATCCCTGGAGCTTTGAAGGAGCAGTGCTAACCACTGTGCCACGGATGCCTGCAAAGAGCCTTGGAGAGCATGGCTCTTCAAAGCCACTGACCTTCACCGAATGGTTCCGGCTTCACTATTTGCAAAAGGATACATTGATTTGCAAAAGGATATATTGGCCTTGGAGGAAGTACAGAGAATGTTCACCAGGCTGATACCAGAAATGAGGGAATTGGATTATGAGGAGAGATTGAATAGACTGGGTCTGAACTCATTGGAGTTTAGAAGGCAGAGGGGAGATTTTATACAAATTTAAAAGATAATGAGGGGCTAGATAGCGTAGAGGTAGAGAGATTCTTCCCACTTAGAAAGAAAAGCAGAACTACAGGGCACAGCCTCAAAATAAGAGGAGGGGAGTTTAGGACAGAGTTGAGGAGGAACTTCTTCATTCAAAGGGCGGCGAATTTCTGGAACTCTCTGCCCATTGAAGTGGTGGAGACTATCTCGTTGAATATATTTAAGACACGGGTAGATAGATTTCTGATAGACAAAGGAATTAAGGATTATGGGGGGAAAGCAGGAAAGTGGAACTGATTCACTTCAGATCAGCCATGATCTTATTGACTGGCTCGAGGGGCTAGATGGCCTACTCCTGCTCCCATTTCTTATGTTCTTATGAAGGGATCAAGTGGAAGATGGAAGCATTTCTCAGTCTGTAAGCTGGCACAACATTGTGAGTTTGGTGAGTCATTAGAAGGTGCTCTGTGAGATGGACTAGTTTGTAGTCTGCACAATGAGTCCATGTGATAAAGACTGCTTACCGAACATACTTTAAAGAGAGCAGTAGGAATTCCAGTGTCAATGGAACTGGCTGCTAAAGAAAATTTGCAATTTGGGAAGATCCACAAGTTAGCAAGTGCCCATAAGAAGTCACTGATATGCTGAAATGGCCGTTCAGCGAGTGAATGCTGGAGCAAGACTAGCCATAGAATCCTACAGTGCAAAAGGAGGCCATTCAACCCATCCAGCCTGCGCTGG
This sequence comes from Sphyrna mokarran, assembly GCA_024679065.1. Lineage (NCBI taxonomy): Eukaryota > Metazoa > Chordata > Chondrichthyes > Carcharhiniformes > Carcharhinidae > Sphyrna > Sphyrna mokarran. The sequence continues at coordinate 133,050,103 of JAGIQG010000003.1, read as the reverse complement.
CAGCAATCCCACCAAGACCCTATCTCCGTGATCCCATGTATTAACTCTTCTAATATCCCTGACTATACGTGGCAATTTAGCATGGCCAATCCATCTAACCTGCACATCTTTGGATTGTAGAAGGAAGAAAATGGAAGCACCCAGACGAAACCCACACAGATATGGAGAGAATGTGCAAAATCCACACAGACATGGAGAGAATGTGCAAAATCCACACAGACATGGAGAGAATGTGCAAAATCCACACAGACAGTGACCCCAGGCAGAAATTGAACCTGGGTCCCTGGCATTGTGAGGCAACAGTGCTAACCACCGTCCATCCCACAGGCAATGTAAGATTTGTGGCAAAATTGGTCACATTGCAGAAGCCTGTTGGGTTAGGCCAGCTTCCCCTGAGGAGAATATTCAGAGGAATTTAGATATCTTTAGGAAGGAGAAAAAGTTGCATTCTGCAAAATCAAGGAAGATTTCTGACCGTGAGGGACAGAATGTCCAGAAATATGTTTAATACCCACAGATACCTCAATCCCTTTTCTCTCCCACAGCTCAAAGTCTCTCACCATTACAAAATTATCCCTCATTGTCTGTTACAGAGCCAAGGAGTGTGACCTCCCATTTCCCTGCATCTAACACCATCGTTCAACATGATCTTTGTCCCTTCTTGCCTGCTTGCTCCAACTACACAATTTACGGGGTCCTCTCAATTAGTGACAGCTTCAAACAAAGACAAATGATTCTCTGTTACTTCACCAGGTTTGTTATGCACCGGGTGCAAAGCTGAGGCCCAGGTCCACCTGCGTGAAGAACAACATGCTTTTTTGATTTGATTTTTTATTGTCACATGTATTAGGATGCAGTTAAAAATATTTTTTCTTATGCTAGACAGACAAAACATATAATTCATAGAGTACATAGGGGAGAAGCAAAGGAGAGAGTGCAAAGTATAATGTAACAGTCATAGCTAGGGTGTAGGAAAAGATCAACTTATTATATGGCAGGGTCCATTCAAAAGTCTGATGGCAGCAGGGAAGAAGCTGTTCTTGAGTCGGTTGGTGCGTGACCTCAGACTCTTGTATCTTTCTCCTGGCAGAAGAAGGTGGAAGAGAGAATGTCCGGGGTGTGTGGGGTCTTTAATTATGCTGGCTGCTTTTCCGAGGCAGCGGGAAGTGTAGACAGAATCAATGGATGGGAAGCTGGTTTGCGTGATGGGCTTGCTTCACAGTTCTTATAAACGCTAATTATTGCAGACGTTGGAATCTGAACCCAAAACAGAAAGTGCAGGAAAAACTCAGCAGGTCTGACAGTATCAGTGGAGAGGGAGTTGAGCCATCTGAGACTCGTAAGATTGTGCCCGAGGCCAAAGGGGAATGCCGCCCTGCGAGCCTCGAAATTGGAGTAGGCGTGCCAGTAAAGCCAAGACCAATGTTTCGAGTCCAGACGACCCTTTGTCAGAGCTCTTTGGAGTTTCTTGCAATCTTGGGCAGAGCAGGAGCCATACCAAGCTGTGATACATCCGGAAAGGATGCTTCCGATGGTACATCCTGCCAATCAGAGAAGATTCCCTTCTTTCCCACGTCTCCCCCGCCTTTACAGCAATTATAAACCCAATTCACAGAATTGCCTCCTAATCAATGCCTCAGTTTACAACCTCTTGGTGAGCAGCAAACAGGGCGATGTCTGGCGATGTTACAGAGGTGGAGTCGGTGTTCCTCATGATGCAGTGTGTATGTGGTTGGAAGCTTGCCTCAGGATCAAATGTGTCACCGAGGCTGCAAGCAGTCTTGTTTAACCTCAACATGTTACCAGGAGAGTGGGATGGTGTAGCTCGGGAATGGGAGACAAAGACGAGGGTCTAACGTGCACACAATGAAAGATCACCGGGGTGAAATATCGCAAGGCGGTCAGTGCGTGTGGAATGGTGTCTCGACAAACTCATCACTTCCAGCAATCAAAGAGAATAAACACAAATTTAAAAAGGATTCCAGTAAAGGATTGCCACAGACTTGGCTTAGAACCCAGAACCTGGAGTAGGCCATTGGGTCTGCTCCGCCACTCATTATGATCATGGCTGATCATCAAATTCCTTATCCTGATTCCCTGTATATCTCTTGACCCTTTCAGCCCTGAGAGCTATATCTAATTTCTCCTTCAAATCAGATGATACTTTGACCTCAACTACATTCAGTAGTAGTGAACCCCACACATTCACCACCCTCTGGGTGAATAAATTCACCGCATCTCAGTTCTACAAAGTCTTGCATTTATGTAACACCTGTTACACAGTTTAATTTTTTTTTAATTCATTCATGAGACACAGCCATTGCTGGCTGACCAGCATTTCTCCCAGTTTGTCCTTGTTCAGAGAGCAGTTGAGAATCAACCACATTGCTGTGGCTCTGGAGCCATATATAAGCCAGACCAGATAAGGACAGCAGATTTCCTTCTCTAAAGGGCATTAACGAACCAGATGGGTTTTTCTGACAATCAACAATGGTTTCATGGTCATCAGTAGATTCTTGATTCCAGATCATTTTTATTGAATTCAAATTCCGCCATCTGCCATGATGGGATTTGAACCTGAGTCCCCAGAACATTAACTATGTTCCTGGATCAATAATCTAGCGATTATACCACTAGGCCATCACCTCTTCCTCTGGTTCTCAATATCACATCCTCTCTTCAGAAACATTTTAAAGGAGGGAATTTCTTTTAATTATCGACGGGACAGCACTTGTCGAGCAATCCCAAGTGCGCCAAAAATTACGCCAATTTAAGATTGTCAACCTGGCTTGCAATATGGCTCACGTACAGTTGGTAGAAGCTGCGAATAACACTGCACAGGGATAGTCTGCTGCAGGAAAAAGGAATATGTCCAGGCATTGCACTTCTTTAGAATTAAGCAAAAGCATGGGAAAAGTTCCCCAGTGGATCCTCTATGGCAACATCTCAACCAATCAGACAACTTGCCAATTAATCAGCACCCTTTTCTCATGCATTTTAAATGTTTCTCCCTTTGAAATTTGGTATTCTTCTCTCCTGATGAGTGCAAGACAAGAAAATTTGACAGTGTGTATCTTTTTCTAGGCAGGGATTTTGGCGCTTCTATTTGCATCATACATGAGTTACAATGGCAGTAGGCTATCTCTTGAAAGGTTCAAATTTTGTTATACTTCAATGGGAAGTCATATTGCGATTGTTCCCCCAACTCCATCCACCCACCAGTGACATGGGAACTCCCCCATTAAAATTTAAGACTAATTATCAGACCTCTTATGCCTGATAAACTCCTCTCCTCCATTATATTATCCATCCGTGTTGACGTGCCTTCACACCAATGTGATTTACAACTGGCCTCCAGTGGTGTGCATCTGCCATTGGCAGACCCACTGGAGGGGCTCGGGTGGGTACATCCACTCAGAGGGGAGAGGGTCATGCTCGAACAATACACTGGCACTGCCCCCCTTGGGTTTCAGGGCGTGGGCATTTATAGAACATTACAGCTCAGAACAGGCCCTTCGGCCCTCAATGTTGCGCCGACCAATTAAGAAAAAGCAATGACCCTCTAACCTAAACCATTCCTTTTTCATCCATAAACCTATCCACTGACCTCTTAAACGCCCCCAAACTTGGCGCATCTACAACTGACGTAGGCAAGGCATTCCATACCCTTACCACCCTCTGGGTAAAGAACCTACCTCTGACATCCGTCCTATAACTACCACCCCTTAATTTAAAGCTATGTCCCCTCGTGCTAGCTTTCTCCATCCTAGGAAAAAGGCTATCACTGTCCGCACTATCTAAACCTCTAACCATCTTGTATGCACCCAGAGGAAACCCACGGGGAGAGTATGCACAGACAGTGACCCGAGCAGGAATTGAACCGGGCTTCCTTGAGCTGTGAGACAGCAGTGCTAACCCACGGTGCCAGCTGGTCTGGAGAAGACTTGGTGATGTCCTGCTAGAACATAGAACATAGAACATAGAACATTACAGCACAGAACAGGCCCTTCGGCCTTCGATGCTAGGAAGATACCAGGCAAGATTCTCCAACTACAAAGCCAAGAGGATTTTGCATGGTCCTTCCCCTTTCCGCTACAATCCCCGACAAGAAAATTTCGGCCACCGTCTGATTGACAGCGATGAAGTGAAACCCCGACCACAACCCAAAGGCTAGCTGCAGAGCGAACCTGCTGGAGAAAATTAAACCTTCTGAAGCTGGCTTGTCAGGCAAGCGAGTGCATTGAAATTCAGGACGGTCCAATTTAAAATCAGATGTTGCTACATTCTCGCGGGCTGTAGATTGAAATTGAGTTATTTGATACATGAGACAGTTAGATGACACAGTTTCAGGAAATGCGGGTGGGACAAGATGTGATGATTACACTCCCTGGTATTTATTCCAAGAAACCAGCACGTCAGAGTTTCTCTTTAGTTTTGTTTAACATTCCTCACAAGGTAAATTGAATTTAATTCGTTTACTAGTCTGTGTCTTCCCCAACATTCAAGTTGCCAACTCCCCAGGATTGCCCTGGTCTCTCTCCAGATACTCGGAAGCGATCTCCACATCGATACTGTGAACGGAAAGACCCCCTTTGTGCAATCTTTACACAGGCAGCAACAAAATCTGCTTCGGACACGGAAAAGAAAATACTCACAGTTTGACAAAAATATCAAGGTCATGTGACTGCAGCTCCAGGAATATGGCCAATCAGAGTTGGCAACCCAGTGTCAGGTCAAGGACAAGTATGATGTGGATATGAGGGGCTGAAGGGCCTCCTTCTTGTTAACATAGAACACAGGACAACACATGAACGGGCCCCTCGGCCCACAATGTTTTGCTGAACATGAGGCCAAATTAAGCTAATTCCTTCTGCCTGCCCTTGCTCTATATTCCTTGCATGTTCACATGCTTATCTAAAAGCCCCTCAAATGCTCCTATTGTATCTGCCTCCACCACCATCCCTGACAGCACGCTCCAAACACGTACTACTCTCTTGTGGAAAAAAACTTGCCTCTCACATCTCCTTTCCCCCTCTCACTTTCAGTGTTGCTCCCTAGTATTAGACATTCCAGCTCTGGGAAAGGATTCTGACTGTCAATCCTATCTATACCTCTCATAATTTTATAAGCTTCAATCAGGTCTCCCCTCAGCCTCAAGATAAAAAGGTTCTAGTTTGTCCAGCCCCTCTTGATAGCTCATGCCCTCTAATCCAGGCAGCATTTTGGTAAACCTCTTCTGCACCCTCTCCAAAGCCTCCACAATCCTTCCTGTAATGTGGCGACTAGAATTAGATGTATTGAGTACAGCCTAACCAAAGTTTTATAAAGCTGCAACATGATACACTGATTCTGGTGCCCAATGCCCAACCAATAAAGGCAAGTGTGCCACATGCCTTCTTTACCATCCACTACTGTGATACCCAGATTATTAAAGAGTTGAGGCAGAATTCAACTATTTTTTTTTGGACCAACAGCTGAAATTGGAAACTTTGAGCCTTTTAATAGGGTAGATGTTAAAGTGAGGTGGCTGGTGGGGAGTTGAATTTCTGGAACAGTTTCCCTGCTCCAACACGCAGAGATTGAGCATAGAATACAATAGAATCCCTACAGAAGGAGGCCTTTTGGCCCATCAAGTCTACACCAACCACAATCCCAGCCAATCCCCATTCCCGTAACCCCGCATATTTACGCTGCTAATCCCCCTGACACCAAGGAGCAATTTATCATGGCCAATCAACCTAACCCATACATCTTTGGACTGTGGGAGGAAACCGGAGCACCCAGAGGAAACCCACGCAGACACAGGGAGAACGTGCAAACTCCACGCAGACAGTGAGGCAAGCCGGGAATCGAACCCCGATCCCTGGTGCTGCGGGACAGAAGTGCTAACTGCTGTGCCACCAATTGCAAGAAACGCGGGAAAAGATGGCAGGTGGAATGGTGTGGGAATATGACAGGAGCATGGCGGGTGCAGGGTATGGGGTGGGGAGGGGATATTTGATGGGAAGTAAAGCGGTCACAACCTTAAATAGCCAAGGTAATAATGAAACCTCCCTCTATCCCTTGTCAACAAAAACCCTTTGCTTCATAATCTCACAATGCTTCTCCAAAACCTGCAGTATACAAGGACACAAGAAATAGAGGCAGAGGTAGTCACTGGGTCCTTCAGATCTGCTCCACTATTCAATAAAGTTATAGCTGATCAATGCCAACCTCAACTCAGTGAATAGGCAAGGACACAGCCCACAGCCTGAAACAAGTTTAAAGTTTATTTATTAATGTCACAAATAAGGCTTACATTAACACTGCAATGAAACACTAACCAGCACATCTTACAGACTGTGGGAGGAAACTGGAGTACCCTGGGGGAAACGCACGCAGACACAGGGAGAACAGGCAGATTCCCCACAGACGGTGACCCAAGTCGGGAATCGATCTCGGACTCTGGTGCTGTAAGGCAACAGTGCTAACCACTGTGCCACCTTGCTGCCCATTTAGCTTGGCCAATACATCCAACCAGCATGTCTTTCAGACTGTGAGAGAGAACTGGAGCACCCGGAGGAAACCCATGCTGACACTGGGAGAATGTGCAGATTCCACGCAGACAGTGACCCGAGTTGGGAATTAAGGTGGCACGGTGGCACAGTGGTTATGCCATGCTACCTCTCAGCACCAGGGGTTCAATTCCAAGCTTGGAATTGAACCTCTTTACCCAAAGGGTGGTTCGGGAGTGGAATGCCCTGCCTGCAGCGGTTGTAGATGCGCCAAGTTTGGTGGCGTTTAAGAGGTTAGTTGATAAGTATATGGAAGAGAAGGGAATGGTTTAGTTTGGAGGGGCATTGCTTTTTATATTGGTCGGCGCAACATCGAAGGCCGAAGGGCCTGTTCTGTGCTGTAATGTTCTATGTTCTATGTTCTATGTTCTAAGCTTGGGTCACTGCCTATAAGGAGTTTGCACGTGTACCTCATGTCTGCATGAGTTTCCTCTGGGTACCCCAATTTCCTCCCACACTCCAAAGATGTGCGGGTTAGATTGGTTGGCCATGCTAAATTGTCCCTTAGTGTCAGGGGTATCAGCAGGGCAAATATCTGGAGGCTACGGGGATAGAACTTGGGTGGGACTGTGGTCAGTGCAGACTCGATGTGCTGTAAAGGTTGTATGATTTATGAATCGGGCTCCTTGGCGCTGCGAGGCAGCAATACTAACCATTGTGCCACCATGACAACTGAAGCAGTCCACATCCAAATGGTTTTTCGATTTCTGTTTGTGTTGGAAATTAGTTTAATTCCTGCAGAAGGAAAATTAGCACCATAGGCAATTGCAAAAAATCAGCCCCCTGCCTAGAAAATTGCTGGGAATCGTTCTCCTATGGGGCTACGAATAAATCAGATTTTAGCTTTCAGCCAAATCTAAATTCCCTGGGGGTGTTTAAAAGCTTAAAGGTCGCCCCCATTTTAAAAGTTTTGTAGCTTCCTGAACCATATGTAGTCCAGATCAAGCCTAATCTGCAGTGAAAAGACGATTTCTCAGCCTTGAAATACATTGGGTAATCTAAGGACCAAGGTAAGGTGCTATACAAATGAAACTTCTTTCTTTGCTATTCTTCAGCTTTCAGAGATGGGGACGATGACGGTGGTTTTTAAAGTTTATTTATCAGTGTCACAGGTAGGCTTATATTGACACTGCAATGAAGTTATTGTGTCATTTCCTAGTCTCCACACTCTGGCGCCTGTTCGGGTACACTGAGGGAGAATTTAGCCAGTATACCTAACCAGCTCATCTTTCGGACTGTGGGAGGAAACCGGATCACCCGAGGAAACCCAGGTAGACATGGAGAGAATGTGCACAGTCACTCAAGCCAAGAATCAAACCCAGGTCCCTGGTACTGTGAGGCAGCAGAGATAACCACTGTACCAATGTGCCTCTCTAAGGGTCCTCAGATGGGAGGTGATGACCTTGTGGTATTATCGCTAGACTATTAATCCAGAAACTCAGCTAAAGTTCTGGGGCTCGAATCCCACCACAGCAGACGGTAGAATTTGAATTCAATAGAAGAAAATATTTGGAATTAAGAATCTACTGATGATCATGATATCTTTGTTGATTGTCAGAAAAACCCAATGTACTTTAGGGAAGGAAGTCTGCCATCCTTACCTGGTCTGGCCTACATGTGACTCCAGAGCCACAGTAATGTGGTTGACTCTCAACTCTCGGGTAACTAGTAATGGGCAATAAATGCCAATCAGCCAGCAATGCCTATATCCCACAAATGAATGAAAAAGTACTGAAATAATCCATGCCCAAATGTAACAAGGCCAATATCCAGGCTTAGACTGATACGTGGCGAGTAATATTTGTGCCTCACAAATGCCAGGCAATGGACATCTCCCACAAGAAAGAACCCAACCTTCAATAGTCTGTGGCATTAACAATGCTGAATCCCCCACTATTAACACGCTGAGGGTTAGCATTGAATAGAAGCTGAACTGGATTAGCCATAGGGCGGCAGGGTGGCACAGTGGTTAGCACGGCTGCCTCACAGTGCCAGAGACCTAGATTCGATTCCTGGCTTGGGTCACCGTCTGTGTGGTGTTTGCACATTCTCTCCGTGTCTGTGTGGGTTCCAAAGATGTGCAGATCTTCCTAAAAGGAAGCGAGGAAGTTCCTTGCTGATGCGTCGTATGAGATAAAGGATGAAATGAAAGTAGGACTAGGACAGCTTTGAGGTGGAGTGAGCCGGTGCAGCTGGAGAGAGATATGGCGGGTGTTAAAGAGCTGTTGGAGTTTGCATCCCTTAACATCTAAAAGGAAGAGAAAAAAGTACCAGACCCTGGTTGAAAGCTTCATTCAGGAAAGATTGGGCAATTCTGATGTCTGGCTAAGATCGCATATTATGTAAGAAAATTTTAGACGGTTTGATGGGATGGTACAGTAAATGGTTGAATTTGAATGGGTGAAATAGCCTTCCTCACTCACAACTACCTTGTAACTTATTGTACAATTTACCAGCTTTCCAGCTGTCTTGAGCATTAATATCCAAGCTGGTATCTGGGCACTCAGAAGCAATCACTCTCACACTCAGATTCACCACCACACAGCAACACTGTTATCCTTTTTAACTTGCAGAGTGAGGCCTCTGTCAGATCTCTGGTTGAGTGATGCTTAGAGCTTTCAATGCTTCTGCATGTTTGCTCATTTTTAACTTAGCCTGCCGTCTTATCCAAATCATCAGGTTAGTGATTCAACCTGCAGAGAGATGCCAGGTGAAATGACAGACTGACATCTCACCCTCTGGCAAGGGGAGCTTCTCTTTGTGCCCAGGCTAAAGTTGCTGACAGGAGTGACAGAAGAACCAAATGTGTTTTCCCAGCAGAACATTTGGACACCTCATCTGTTTCGGTGATGTTGTGTGAACATTACAGAGAGTTTACGCTGGGAATGTGCCTATCAGTGTTGGAAAGGAAGTTACACAAAACTTGCAGAGAACACCGATTAGGCCTCAACTGTAGTGCTACATCTCAATTCTGGGCAGCACACATAAGGAAGGATCTCAAGGCTTTGAAGTAGATACCAAATATGAGGGACTTCAGTCACATTAAGAGATTGGAGACCATAGAGTAGAATTAATCATATTAATGATATGACCATATAATAGAATTATTGAATCCCTACAGTGCAGAAAGAGGACATTTGGCCATCGAGTTTGCATCAGGTCTCTGAAAGAACATCTCCTCCTCAACCCTCCTATCCACCATACCCCTGTAACACCATGCATTTATCCAATTAGGTGGCTAATCCACCTAACCTACATATCTTGGGACACCAAGGAATTATTTAGCATGACCAACCTGCGTATGGGGTGGTACAATGGTTAGCATTGCTGCCTCACAGCTCCAGAGACCTGGGTTCAATTCCCAACTTGGGTCACTGTCTGTGTGGAATTTCTACGTTCTCCTTGTACCTGCTTGGGTTTGCTCCGGTTTCTTCCCACAGTGCAAAGATGTGCGGATTAAATGGATTGGCTATTACAAATTACCTCTTAGTGCCCCAGGATGTGTAGGTTAGAAGGATTAGCAGGATAAATATGTGGGGCTATGGGGATAGGGCCTGGCTGAGAGTGTGTTCGGTGCAGATTCAGGTGGCTGAATGGCCTCCTTCTACACTGCAAGGATTCTTTGGTTTCACACTTCTACCTTTAGAGAAAACCGGTCTTGTTTTCCAAAGAGCAGCGAAGAATAAGGGGAGATTTGGTTGAAATGTTTGAAATCATGAGGGTTTTGATTGAGCAAGTACGGAGGAGGATCAATGACCAGAGGGCAAAGATTTGAGATCATTGGCAATTGACTCACGGTGAAGATGAGAAGGAATCTGCTTATTCACATCATAGATTGTTACACCTCCGCTGAAAGATTTAATAGTAACTTTCAAAAGAGGAATTAGATAAATTCTGGAGTCAAAACTTCTGTAGGGCCATGGGGCAAGGAGCAAAAAGGTTGAACTAATTGGATAGCTCATTCATGAAGCTGACACAATGGGCCAAATGGCCTCTTCTGTGCCATGGAGACTGGAAGATCACCCAGGCCCCATCTCCATAACCCCACATATTTATCCTGCTAATCCCTCTAACCTCCACCTCCTGGGGCACTAAGGGGCAGTTTATCATAGCCAATCACCTCCATCAAATCTCCCCTTATCCCTTACTGCTTTTTGGAAAACAAGACTGGTTTTCTCCAAAGGTAGAAGCGTGAAACCAAAGAATCTCTGCAGTGCAGAAGGAGGCCATTCGACACCTGAGTCTGCACCGACCACAATCTCACCCAGGCCCCATCACTATTCTGCCGCCACCGCAGGCAAATATGTATGTGTTTGAAGATCAGATTGAGGCTTTCAACCCAAAGCATCATCATTGAACAGCCAGCCACCCCTTACTGGTGATGGCATGTTACTGTTTCCTCGGGGAGTCCGGGTCATCGAGGCAACTTGCGCTTCCACACACACGTTGCAATCTGGAGTTACAGGGAGTAATGGTGGACACTCCCTTTCCACCACATGGCTGACCAGGAATCTCCCTCTCACCTATCACTTGCCGTTGGTGAGGGCTGGAAGGATTTGCAGGTCAATACTTAACCTGTTTGGTAGCATCGTGACCTTGCCATCTTTGACCATCATGTCCTGGGCTGGGAATTGAACTAAGGAACTCTGCCTTAGAGGCAGGAACAATATCCACTGTGCCACCAGAGCCTCCACCATTATAAGAACATAAGAAATAGGAGCAGGAGTAGGCCATACAGCCCCTCGAGCCTACCCCGCCATTCAATAAGATCATGGGTGATCTGTAGTGGTTCAGTACCACTTTCCCTCTTTCTCCCCGTAACCCTTAATCCCCTTGTCAATCAAAAACCTATCCACTCTTGACTTGAACATATTCAGTGAGGAAGCCTCCACCACCTCATCAGGCAGACAATTCCAAAGATTCACCACCCTCTGTGTGAAGAAACTCCTCCGCAACTCCGATCTGAACTGCCCCCCCCCCCACCCCCAATCTTGAGGCTGTGCCCTTTAGTCCTGCTATCTTTGTTAAGCAGGAAGAGTCCTTCAACCTCTACCCTATCCATCCCCTTCATTATCTTATACGTCTCTATAAGATCCCATCACAGCCTTCTAAACTCCAAAGAGTACAAACCTAGCCTATTCAATCTCTCCTCATATCCCATTACTGATTAGTTTGGTTCAAATGTAAGAACGTATTGCCAAAAAAAAGGAGGGAGGGAGCGACACGGTGGCACCGTGGTTAGCACTGCTCCCTCACAGTGCCAGGGACCCGGGTTCGATTCCGTGCTTGGGTCACTGTCTGTGTGGAGTTTGCATGTTCTCCCTATGTCTTCATGGGTTTCCCCCAGGTGCTGTAGTTTTCTCTCACAATCGGAATGACGTGCAAATTAGGGAGTTAGCCGCGATCAGTGTGCGGGGTTGCAAGAATAAGGCAGGGGAGTGGGCTTAGATAGAGTGCTGTTTCAGATAGTTGGTGCAGACTCAATGGGCCAAATGGCCTCCTTCTGCTCTGTAGAGACTCGATAATTCCATTCTCCCGTCTCCAGCCTCTTCAAGTGACTGAAGCCCCTCGTACTTGGCATCCTTGTTGATTCAGTTTGACTTGATTAATTATTGTCACATGTATCAGTGGAGGTTGCGGGGTGAGGGGGTGGGGAAGAGGAGGGAGGAAGAAGAAGAAGAGTTGGGGCATGAGGGTGAAGAGGCTGGGAGAGAGGAGGAAGAGGAGGCGGGAGGCAGGAGGAAGGAGAAGGAAGATCAAGGTGGTGGGAAAGGAGGAAGAGGGCTTCTGATTGACCCACTGTGCAACTTAATCCCAGCGCAGCGAGAGATGGTTCAGTCCCCATTCCTCCAGATGGGGTTAATCCTTTCTCCAGTTCTAATGCAGAGTGGAAAATATGTCAGTCATTAACCTCCCCGCCCTTGGCCACTGCTTGATTTTCTTTCTCACTTCTAACCTTCCTAATTGTGGTGGACCACTGCCAAAACAAAGATTTGCTACCCCCGTCTCATAGCCACTGCCTGGCTAACAATACAATTCTGTTTTATCATTCATGGGATTGCGCAGAGCTGCCACATCCCATCCTCAATCTCTTGCCAACCAACAGTTGTCACAGTCGGCATTCATTACGCTCCTAAAGCACTTACTAAGATTGCAAAATGACTGTTCTGCTATTTTGGCAGAAGGCAGTGCCTGCTTGCTTTGGTATGTAAACCTGTTACTACCTTAGCTGAGGGGGTTTCTCTCAAAGGAAAAGAAACATATAAATATACTGGATCAAGGGACAGAATGGACAGTTAAACAGGTTGGAGGATAGAGAGGAGGAGCCCTATTGTTGGGCAGAGAGACAGCGGTAGACCATCAGGGGCGGCACGGTAGCACAGTGATTAGCACTGCTGCTTCACAGCCCCAGGGCCCTGGGTTCGATTCCTGGCTCAGGTCACTATCTGTGTGGAGTTTGCACATTCTCCTCGTGTCTGCGTGGGTGTACTCCGGTTTCCTCCCACAGTCCAAAGATGTGCAGGTTAGGTTGATTGGCCAGGCTAAGAAATTCCCCCTTAGTGTCCGGGGATGCATAGGTTAGAGAGATTAGTGGGTATAATATGTAGGGATATGGGGCTGGGGCCTGGGTGGGATTGTGGTCAGTGCAGACTCAATGGGCCAAAGGGCCTCTTTCTGCACTGTAGGGTTCTATGATCTTGAGGCTTTTGGAGCCTTTAAAGTCTGATTTGAAGGTTCAATCATAAGCTTTTTGCAGTTTTGTGGTGTCTTTATCACAAATTTAAACTGTGAGTAACTATCTCTGATGGATTAGTCGAGAATTAGAAAGTGTAAAATAATTTAAATCCAAGGCAAACACAAAATCTTACATTTCATGCCATTAAGTTTCTCAGAGCAGAAAGTAGTTGTATTTTTGATTATATAAACACACGGATTTTTTTTATGTAAAGACGAAGAGCAATCTGTACAAATAGAGCTGATCCATTAGTGAACCTTGAAGCACAGCCAAGCATTCAAAATAAGGCCATCTTGGAACTTTATCAATAAAACCAGATGGGCGTACATGACCACCTCTGAATTGCCTCTAGGGTTTGCAGACCCAATGGGATCTTGTCCCCTTCCTCTTTGGAGTAAAATTTGTGCATAGATTCATAGAATCCCTACAGTGCAGACGGGGGCCATTCTGCCCACAACAATCTCATCTAGGTTCTATTCTGTTCTCCCTCATCCACCTTACTAATCCTCCGGACAGTAAGGGGCAATTTAGAATGGCCAATGCACCTAATCAGCTTGGAATTTGGGAAGAAAAGCATGCAGTCACAGAAAGGATACGCAGACTCTGCACAAACAGTGACCCAAACTAGAAATCAAACCCAGGTCCCTGGTACTGAGGGGCAGCAGTGCTAACTACTGTGCGGGATCAAGGAGGTGGGGGAGAAGACAGATCAGGATATTGAATTTGATGATCAGCCATGATCAAATGAATGGGGGAGCAGGACTAAATGGCCTACTCCTGCTTCTAGTTTCTATATAACTGCATTGGCTGGTGGGATAATGAGAAAGACGTAGATTGTCGAGATTTTTTTTAAGGCACACCCACCTCCTACATTGTAGCAATCTCTTCAGTGTGACCCAGAGTCACTTTGTTCAGATGTTCGCATCCTGGAGAGATCATAGAACATTACAGCGCAGTACAGGCCCTTCGGCCCTCGATGTTGTGCCAACCAATGGAACGAATCTAATGACTCGCTGACCTAAACTATTCCAATATTATCCATATGCCTATCCAATGACCATTTGAACACCCTTAAAGTTGGCAAATCCATAACTGCTGCAGGCAGGGCATTTCACGCCCTCTGAGTAAAGAACCTACCTCTGACATCCGTTCTATAATTACCACCCCTCAATTTAAAGCTATGTCCCCTCATGTTAGCCATCACCATCCGAGGAAAAAGGCTCTCACTATCCACCCTATCTAAGCCTCTGATCATCTTGTATGCCTCAATTAGGTCACCTCTTAACCTTCTTCTCTCTAATGAAAATAACCTCAAGTCCCTCAGCCTTTCCTCATAAGACCTACCCATCATACCAGGCAACATCCTGGTAAACCTCCTCTGTACCCTCTCCAATGCCTCCACATCTTTCTTATAATGCGGCGACCAGAACTGTATACAATATTCCAAGTGCGGCCGCACCAGAGTTTTGTACAGTTGCAACGTGATCTCATGGCTCTGAAATTCAAGCCCTCTACCCATAAAAGCTAACACACCGTACGCCTTCTTAACAACCTTATCAACCTGGGTGCCAACTTTCAGGGACTTGATCTCTCAACCCCACAATCGAAACAGTTTCTTAATCAGCAACTGACCAAATCTAGCCAAGCCTTGACAACCGGCAAGGAGATGCGGGAGGCAATGTCGTCACTATTGAGAGCAGAGTGCCTTCAGCTCTGTGTTCTCGACTGTCTTCAGTTTCTGGTACAGAAAGAGAAATTATAATTGCATGTCCAAGTTTTATCCTTTAATTGGTACTTTTCTAATTTTCTTTACAGTTCCACTTCTCAGAGCAAACCCCCCACAGCAAGCTTTGACACATGACAGGGAAAGTAATTAAACTCAGGTTTCCAATGTAGTAATTCTCAAGTAATCATGACATTTACTTAACTGTTTCAAATAAATGCCCAGCTTAGCTGCGTTCCCGTGTACACTGATCCCAGGGGAGAGTGAGAGGATATCCTGAACAGTCATAGAATCCATGCAATGCAGAAGGAGGCCATTTGGGCCTGCATTGACAATAATCCCACCTAAGTCCTATTTCAATAACCCCACATATTTACCCCAGCTAGCTCTCTGACACTAAGGGGCAATTTAGCACAGCCAATCAACCGCATATCTTTGGACTGTGGGAGGAAACCGGAGTACCCGGAGGAAACCCACACAGACATGAGGAGAATGTGCAAACTCCATACAGACAGTGATCAGAGCCGGGAAATGAACCTAGGACCCTGGAGCTGTGAAGCAGCAGTCCTAACCCACTGTGCTAGCATACCATAGTCAATCAACCAAACTCACACACCTTTGGACTGTGGGAAGGAACTAGAGCACGTGGAGGAAACCCACACAGACACAGGGAGAACATGTAAACTCCACACAGACAGTGACCCGAACCAGGAATCGAACCCAGGTCCCTGCGCTGTGAGGTCGCAGTGTTAACCACTGTGCTGCCGTGCAGTCCCATTCATGAAACTGACCTCACACCTGCCAAATAGCCACGTGAACAGCGTGGAGACCAAAGCCACTGTCAGATATTCTGCCCCCAGCACCTTTGGAAGTTATTCCAAAGGGTGGAGAAATCTGGAATTCTCTTCCCTGAAAAGCTTAGGCGTGCTGGGGATACAAGTAAAGCTCTTAAAACAGAGATTGGCAGATTTCTGGTGGGTGAGGAGATTGCAGGGAATGGAGCAATGGGGATTGGGCATGATGTCATTGAACAGGATCAAGGGATTGGTTGGACTAAACATTGTTTGGGAGGGAGTGGAATGAGTGAAAGAGAAAATTCAAGGCAGAGGTTTGGAGGTAGAACAAATACCATAGGGTTTTCTCTTTATTTTATTGAGAGCAGTGTCACAGTAGACAGAGTGATGAAGAAGGCATTTAGCTCACTGTCCTTCACCAGTCAGGACATTGTATCTCAGAGCTGGGGTCATTACGTCACATTTGAATAACCTATTGGTGAGGCTGCACTGGGAGGATTGTGTACCATTTTGGTCGCTCTGTTATAGGAAAGCCATTTGATAGACTGGAAACAGTGCAGAGAAGACTTACGAGGATGTTGCCAGGACTAGTGGGCCTGAGTTATAGGGAGAAGTTGGCCAGGTTAGGATTTTATTCCTTCGATCGTAGGAGAATGAAGGGTGATCTTATTGAGGTGTATAAAATCACGAGGGACATTGATAGGATGAACTCACCTAATCTATTTCCCAGGGAAGGGGAATTGAAAACTAGAGTGCATAGAGAGGGGAAAGGTTTAAAAGGGGCCTGAGACGCAACTTGTTCACGCAGACGATGGTGCAGATAAGGAATGAATTGCCAGAGAAGGTGGTCGAGGCAGATACAATAGTAACATTTAAAAAGCGTTTGAATAAGTACATGGATGGGAAAGGATTAGAGAGATATGGGTAAATGCAGGCAATTGGGACTAGCCAGGAGAGTACAATGGTCAGTATGGATCGGATGGGCTGAAGGGTCTATTCCAATGTTGTATTGCTCTATGACTCTATCGGCAGCATTCTCCAATCACACTGGTCTAAAAGCAGGAAGTTCCTGCTCGATTGACAACGGAGTTTCACATTGTCCGCAATCCGCCTGGTAAAATTCCAGCGGCGGACGGGAGGGGAGAATACAGGCCTGTGACTCTAACGTGGATTCAGGTTTCTACCGCAGTGTTAAAGGGGAGGCAGCTGGGGCGATTAATGCAGGTTTCTGAAGAATTTCTCTCAACTGATTGTAAGATCATCGTGTCAACAAATAATGAACCCCTCGGCAAACCAAATTAATTTTGATCTGTATTGGTCTCTGCTCTGGTTCTGTGCTTTCAAGGCCTTTGATTTTTTTTTTAATAAAAATGTTCTGGTAAATTGCAGGCAATGTAGAACTCCTTTATTTCTGAGCTTTCTCCTGAAAGCATGTGAACTCTTTGTACTCGGTCTCCTTTCTCTCCCATGCTGTGCCTCATTGATTTTCTGTAAGAAGATGTTTTATATTGTGTGTTCCTTTCAGCAATGTTCTTGCACAGGATGACATGTCAGACAAGCACTACAACATTTGCGTATTATGTGCGGGGTGCTATTACGCAGTTAAGCTTTTAATTGAAACATTTTTATTTCCCAGTGGTCCCTTCAGCTGTGATTGCATTATGAAGAAGCATCATTTGGATGAATTTGAGCTCTATCCACAATCAAGCTTTATTACAGTTGCTTTTCACAAACGAAACCTTGTAATCTTCAAACTATTAACAGCTGGGCTCCTCAAAGATGATTGTATTCTGACAAAAATATCTTGGAGACATCTTGATAAATTAAGCAGAATGTTGTCAGGCTCTTAAAAAGCTTCTGGGACCAGCTTTCCACTAACTGCAAGCCACGGGATTTAGGCCAGAAGACCAGCTCCTCACCTAAAACTTATTTCAAATGTTTGCATTCTGGGGAAGTTACGCAATTAATCCAGAAACTCAGAATGTTCTGGGGACCCACGTTCGAATCCCGTCACAGCAGATGGTGGAATTTGAATCTGGAATTAAGCATCTACTGATGACCATGAAACCATTGTTGGGAAAAACCCTTTAGGGAAGGAGACCTGCTCTCCTTACTTGGTCTGGCCTACATGTGACTTCAGAGCCAAAGCAATGTGGGTTGACTCTTAACTGCCCTTGAAATGGCTGAGCCAAGGGCAACTAGGGATGGGCAATAAATGCTGGACAGCCAGCACACCAATGTCCCACAAATACATAAAAAAAAGTTGCTTGCATTTACTTAATTTCTGATGTTAAGGTGATGGCGGGCTGCTTCCTTGAACCAGTGAGGTTACGGGAGCAGACAATATCACAGCAATGTTACTTTCCACTATCCTCTTCCTCTTCTCCTTCCTCTCTTCTGCCTTTCCTCCCTCATCCCTCCCTCCTTTTCCCTCTCTCTGCTCTTTCCTCTCCTCTTTATCTTCCTCTCCTCCCCTCTTTCTCAAGGGGATATTTTGCGAAAAGCCAATATGCATTTCTTAAGGAGAAAATCACGTTTAACTAATTTTGGAAGTGTTTTGAAGAGGTTAGGGAAAGGGTCGATGAGGGTAATGTGATGTACGTGGACCTCTGGGGGTCACTTTATCTCAGTTGACTAGAGAGTTCGTTGGTAATGCCAAGTAACGCCAACAGTGTGCATTCAATGATTGAAGTTATTCATAAAGCCCCATCTTCTCCCCTTGCATGAAGTGTGGTGATTCTCAGTTTAAATCACCATAGTCAGCTTTGCCTCTCAAAGGGGTAATCTGGGACTATGGCAACTTTGCCTTTCTACATGCCTTGCAAAAAGTATTGAATACAGTGCCACACCACAGACTTAGAGAAATGTATAGCTCATAGAATCAAAGGAGCAGCTGGATTGTTGTATGGAATAAACTAATAATGGAAAAAATTAAGTAACAGCTTAAGTGAAGCTGACTCAAGCACAGTACTGAAGGTAAGCTACACAGCCGTGGGTGCCGTTTTTCAGAAAATATGTTACGCAAAAGACGTGCCGGTTCTTTTAGACGGAATACAAAGTGGAAAAGTGTGAGCTTATGCACTTTGGAAGGAGGAATGGATATTTTTTTGGCTAGAGGAAGGTTTGTAGCAGTGTTTAGAGGGTGGCACAGTGATTAGCATTTGCTGTCTCACAATACCAGGAACCTAGGTTCGATTCCTGGCTTGTGGAGTCTACACCTTCTCTCTGTATCTGTATGGGTTTCCTCCGGGTGCACTGATTTCCTCCCACAGCCCAACGATGTGCAGGCTAGGTTGATTGGCCATGCTAAATCAGTCCTAGTGTCAGGGGATTAGCAGAGTAAGTGTGTGGGATTACGGGAATTGTGAGATTATAGTCAGTACAGACTCAATGGGCGGATTGGCCTCCGTCTGTATTGTGGGGATTCCATAATAAAAAATCTGCTTACAGTCAAAGTGACTCAAAGCAAATATCTTCTGTGGTTCCTGTCACAACAAAGGGTTGTTAGTATTTCAACAATAACCTCAGCGCAATTCAGGTAAAAGTGGTTTATTGAACAACAATTTTGACATACATTGATCTCTTCTTTTATAACACAGCCAAGCAGCAGTTGTGCATGGGGCACAGAATGCAAGAGCAAGAAGGTTATTGTGATAGTGTGGCCTCTTCAGGGTGAGGTGTCCCCTGAGCGACCCTGTGAGCTGTAGAAGTGAGAGGTTGAGCCAATTGGGTGCAAGACTGTATGTCATGGGTTGGGAAGGACTTGGAGCCGGGGGGAGGAATGTTGTACTGTTGCATAATTTATTCTGTCTGACCCTCTATTGTAGATACTTAACTGTCATTGACAATTAAGCCTTTGTTACTTTGAGTGATATCAAGTTGCCCTCAAGACAATCATGGTGAACTTGAATAAGATACTAGGTAGACCTCAGCTGGAGTATTGTTCTAGGCGCCGCACTGTAGGAAGATGTCAACAGATTGGAGAGAGTGAAGAAAAAGTTTACAAGAATAGTCCCAGGAACTGACTATCTTCAGTTATGAGAATAGATTGGGGAGGCTGGAACTGTTCTCCTTGGAGAGAAGAAGGTTAAGATGACATTTGATAGAGTTCATGTTTATTTATTAGCGTCACAAGCAAAGCGTACATTAACAGCGCAATGAAGTTACTGTGAAAATCCTCTAGGCGCCACATTCTCCTGCTTCTCAGTGCTTTTTAGTCAGAAACCTGGGGATTTAGGTCCCACTTCAAGGAGTGAAGCTGACTCAAGCACAGTGCTGAAGGTGTGCTACACAGCCGTGGGTGCTGTCTTGCAAAAAATATGTTACGCAAAGGACATGCCGGTTCTGTCAGATGGAATACAATGTGGAAAAGTGTGAGGTTATGCACTTTGGAAGGAGGAATGGAAGCACGGACTATTTTCTAAATGGGAAAATGCTTAGGAAATCAGAAACACAAAAGGATTTGGGATTTATTGTTCAAGATTCTCTCAAGGTTAATGTGCAGGTTCAATCAGCAGTTAGGAAGGCAAATGCAATGTTAGTATTCGTGTCTTGTATTCGAAAGGGCTAGAATACAAGAGCAGGGATATATTTCTGAAGTTGTATAAGGCTCTGGTCGGACCCGATTTGGAGTATTGTGAGCAGTTTGGGGCTAAGGAAGGATGTGCTGGCCTTGGAAAGAGTCCAGAGGAGGTTCTCTGGAATGAAGAGTTTGTCATATGAGGAACGGTTGAGGACTCTGGGTCTGTACTCGAAGTTTAGAAGGATGAGGAGGGTGTATCTCATTGAAACTTACAGGCCTCGATGTGGAGAGGATTTTTCCATTAGTCAGAAAAAGGTAGAACCAGAGGGCACAACCTCAGGCTAAAGGGACTATCCTTTATACCAGAGATGAGGAGGAACTTCTTCAGCGAGGGAGTGGTGAATCTGTGGAACTCATTGCCACAGAAGGCTGTGGAGGCCGGGTCATTGAGTGTCTTTAAGACTCAGATAGATAGGTTCTTGATTATAAAGGGATAGCGGTCATGGAAAAAAGGCAGGAGAATGGGGATGAGAAAAATATCAGCCGTAATTGAATGGCGGAGCAGACTCGATGGGCCGAGTGGCCTTAATTCTGCTCCTATGTCTTATGGTCTTCTGATCCCACGAGTATATTTGAAAAATTGCAGGGGTGGGTATGGGGGTGGGGCGGGGGAGAGTTCTCTCCTGTGTTCTAATTAACGTTTACCTCCTAACCAGCACAAATAAACCTGGGGGCTGTTTGTGGGAGCTTGCTGTGCACAGATTGTCTGCCGTGTAACCCAAATTACAACAGGGCCCGCTTCGAAAATGACTTCTTTCGCTGAGTGGTGCTTTGGAAACGTGCTGAGGTCGCGGGAGATTGTGTGAGTTAAACGCAGAGTTTTCTCCTTATCAATCACATCTCATAGCTCCCCTTCTCCAGGGTGAGATGCTTCATTGCTGTGCTCCATCTAAGGGCAAACTGACTGAACCCATTCAACCAAGGCAGCGGGGAGGTTTTGAGTGGCAGTCAAACCATCACACTCCAAGCTAATGACTTTCTGGCTGCTGGTGGATTTAAATGCGGCAGACATTCTCCCAGACTCTCACTCTGATCACCAAGGTTTGGAACGGACAGTTTTTACTATCCTGCTACAGAATCATTCAGCCACATCTCCAACCTGTCAAAATCCAATCACCAGTCTTTTTTTTTAATAACGGGAATATGCCATTTTTGCAAAGGAAGGGTGAAAAATTGCCGGCAATTTACTTGACATGTGTAGAAGTGTTACTATAGCAACAATGCCCAGGTAAAGTCACCTCCAACCCAAACAGATCCATCTCTGTGCAAAACAAGAAGTTCAGAAGATCAACTGGAAGGGAATCAGGGAACTATTAGGGTGCAGAAAGAGGCCATTTGGCCCATCGAATTTTCTAAACCAGCCTCACGACTTAGCGTTGTTCCCCTGTCTTGTCTCCCCTACCAGTAGGTGCAATCCACTCACCGTGTAATAAAAAACACTTTCACATCACATTTTCTTCTCTTGAAAATCATTTCAAATCTGTGCCCTTTAAAATTGTCCCTTAGTGTCCTGAGACACATAAATTAGAGGGATTAGCGGGTAAATATGCAGGGATATCAGGGTGGAATTGTTGTCAGTGCAGACTTGATGGGCCAAATAGTCTTTTCCTCCACATAGGGTTTCTATAAATCATAGAATCATAGGCCCCTACAGTGCAGAAAGAGGCCCTTCAGCCCATCGAATCTGCACCGAACACAATCCCACCCAGGCCCCATTCCCATATATTATACTCATTAATCCCTCTAACCAACACATACCTGGACACTAAGGGGAATTTCTTAGTATGGCTAATCAACCTAACCCACACATCTTTGAATTGTGGGAGGAAACCCACGCAGACACAAGGAGAATGTGCAAACGCCACACAGACCCAAGCTGAGAATTGAACCCAGGACCCTGGAGCTGTGAAGCAGCAGTAGCTAACCACTGTGCTACCGAGCCACCCAAACAATGCTTCTATGATTCTGTCATTCTCAATCCCATTATGAATAGGAACAGCTTCTCCCTATTGATTCTGTCCAGCACCCCCTCTTCCCTCACGATTTTGATCACTTCACCGCAGGACAGCACGATGGCACAGTGGTTAGCACTGCTGCCTCACAGCACCAGGGACCCGGGTTCGATTCCCGGCTTGGGTCACTGTCTATGCGGTGTCTGCACGTTCTCCCCGTGACTTAGTGGGTTTCCTCTGGGTGCTCTGGTTTCCTCCCACAGTCCAAAAGATGTGCCGGTTAAGTACTGTGTTTAGCTGTGCTAAATTCTCTCTCAGTGTACCCAAACAGACGCGGCAACTAAGGGATTTTCACAGTAGCTTCATTGCAGTTTTAACGTAAGCTTTACTTGTGATGCTAACAAATAAACTTCAAACTTTTAAGAGTGTTGTCACTGAGCCAAGCTAGGGGGGTCTTTGACATGACCTCTCTTCTTATAATTCCATGGGTGGGGTTTTCCAGACACCCCATCGTGTTTTCCTACAGGGGACACGGCTCACCGCTGACTACTGGCAAGATCTTCCAGCTCCGCCGAAATCTACAGCGTTTTGCCTGGCTCACCCGTCAGATGGCCAGGGAACCGAGGGGGCCGCCTTCGACAGACTTTCCAATCCCGCTGGAGGGAAGGACTGAAAATCACACCCCGTGCGCTTCCTGCTCACTGATGTCGGGACAACATTGGCAAGCATTCTGAAAAATAGCATGGCCTCGGCATTATACTGGACCCCCATCACCCCAGTTTTTTTTGGTCTCAATCGGAGGAAGGCTGCACAGAAGGGATAGCTGCAGCCGAGAGATAATGGAAAGCAAAAGCATGAAGGAAATATGCAGTTGCCTGCTGCTGGTGATGTGGTGAGCTTCTCATTAGTTCATGAGCAAGACAATTGCATTGTCTTTTCACACAGTGATTTGCTTGTCAGTCTCATCTATTCAAAAATCATCCGACCGTTTATCTCGGCCTATCTGCTCTGATTTAGTTATGACAGTCATTGAAGCAAAGGTAATTTCCAGAGATAGAAAAGGCTGGGAATGGAGGGAACTGAGATCGGAATGAGATAGTGGCTACGTGGTGCTTCTGCACAGTAAGTGGTCGCACAACACCGGGTTAAAGTTCGACAGGGTTATTTGGTAGCCTGAGTTTTCAGAGCGCCGCTCCTTCATCAGGCACCTGATGAAGGAACAGCACTCCAAAAGCTCGTGATTCCAAATAATCCTGCCGGACTTTAGCCTGGTGTTGTAAGTCTACTCACCATGCCTACCTCAGTCCAAACAAAATCAGGAAATGCTGGAAAACCTCAGCAAGTCTGACAGCACCCAGGAGAGAGAATAGAGTCAACATTTTTGAGCCGTGTCTGTGCTGGTCCTCAGCGAGGACAACTCAGCTGCTACTATTTCCTTCCTGAGCCATAAGGCGGAATTTTCCCATCCAGCCCACCATGGGAGCGGTAGCGGGCGGGGCACAGACCATGCAAAAGTCCATTGACTTTGAGTGGGATTTTCCAGCCTTGGGGCAAGTGCCAAGAGACAATCAACGCAGAAAAGGCCTTTCGGCCCATCGGGCCTGTACCAACACTGTCTATCACCAAAGTCACGCCAATCCCATTTTCCAGCACTTGTCCCATACCCTTGAATGTTATAATGTTTCAAGTGTTCATTCAAATACTTTTTAAAGGTTTCCGGCCTACATTACCTTCCCAGGCTGTGCGTTCCCCTCATCCTCTGAGTGAAATTTCTTTTCTCAAAACCGCTCTGAATCTCCTGCTCCTCACTCTAAAACTATACCCCCTTTGACCCCAGTACCAAAGGGACCAGCGGCTTCCAACTCACCCTGTCCATACCCCTCACAATCCTGTACGCTTCAGTCATGACCCCCTCAGCCCTCTCTGCTTCAGAGAGAATCCCATCCTCTCCAGTCTCTGCAGATGTGCGTTCTATCCTTCCGGACGAGTGCTCCAAGAGCTGGACAGTTTCCTCCATTGCCACAGCTTGCTGTTTCAGCCAATGATCCACCACTGCCCTTAAGTTCTCATCTCGCTCTGTCCCAAAGGCGTGATTTACACTCCCAGTGAGTTTAGATTGGCATTAAGGATGCCAATCAAAATCCTCATTTTGAGAGGATTTCAAAATGATGGGGTAGATGGAGCGGGGGGGATGTTACCTCGTACTGGCAAGAGGATCGAGAACCAGGTCTTTGGCCTTCTCCAAGACTATGATGACCAGGCCACCAGTGCCAATCTTACCTGCACCCCAATAAATTGAACTCCAGTAAGACATTGAGATTGTTTTGAAATGGGAAGGATATATTGGCACTGGAGAGGGTACAGAGGGCATTCACTAGAGGGGCAATTTCTTACACAGAGGGCAGTGGAACAAGCTGCCAGAGGCAGTAGTAGAGGCGGCTACAATTTTGTCTTTTAAAAGCATTTAGATGGTTACATGGGTATGATAGGTACAGAGAGATATGGGCCAAATGCAGGCAATTGGGATCAGTTTAGAGAGGAATGGGCAAGTTGGGCCAAAGGGCCAGTTTCCATGCTGTAAACTTCTATGATTCTGTGACTGGGTTGATTCTAGAGTTGAGACTGTTGGCTTATGAGGAGAGACTGAATAGACTGGGGCTATACTCATTGGAATTCAGAAAAATGAGGGGAGATCTCATAGAAACATGTAAAATTATGAATGGAATAATAAGATAGAAGCAGGGAGATTGTTTCCACTGGCAGGTGAAACTAGAACTAGATAGATTGGACTCAAAATAAGGGGAAGGGGATTTAGGACTGAGTTGAGGAGGAACTTCTTTACCGAAAGGGTTGTGAATCTGTGGAATTTTCTACCCAGTGAAGCAATTGAGGCTACCTCATTGAATGTTTTTAAAACAAAGATAGATTTTTGAACAGTAAAGGAATTAAGGGTTACAATCAGCCATCTTAATGATTTGATTTGATTTATTATTGTCACATGTATTGGGATATAATGAAACATATTGTTTCTTGCGCACTATACAGCCAAAGCATACCGTTCATAGAGTTGGGAAAGAGAGAGTGCAGAATGTAGTGTTACAGTCAAAGCTGGGGTGCAGAGAAAGATCAACTTAATGCAAGGTAGGTCCATTCAAAAGTCTGACGGCAGCAGGGAAGAAGCTGTTTTTGAGCCGGTTGTATATTTTTACCGATGGAAGAAGGTGGAAGACAGAATGTCCGGGGTGAGTGGGGTCCTTAATTATGCTGGTTGCTTTGCCGAGGCAGCGGGAAGTGTAGACAGAGTCAATGGATGGAGGCCGGTTTGAATGGCGGAGCAGGCTCAAAGGCCCAGATGACCTACCCCTGCTCCTAATTCGTATGTTCTTATGGAAACACGCATTTAATTTAGAAAGGGAAAAAGAGACTTTTCAGAGTTAACAAACACAGAAGATGGTGCACAAGTCATAAGGACTGATGGTGGATGCAAGCAAGGGGAATTATTTTAAGGGATAATTGGAGAGATATTTAAGGGATGCATGACTGAAAGATGGAGAATGCTCAGATAGCCTGGAGGTTCTTTTCCAGCACTGTAATTTCATAGCCTCTTGTGACAAAATAGCTTGGGGGAACTCACATACGTTCACACTTCCAAATGAGTTGTTCTCAGCCCGTCACCTTTGCCCATTAACAACTTATCAAGTTCTGATTCCTATTTCTTGCCTGAGTTTAATTATTCATCAGCAAGTAAGGGATGTCGCTGTAATGAAAATGAAGAAGGTCGGATGAGGATGAGAAAACACTGAGGGTTTGCCTTTTTATATTTATTAGTGTCACAAGTAGGCTTACATTAACACCTCAATGGAGTTACTCTGAAAATCCCCTCGTTGCCACACTTCGGTGGCTGTTTGGGTACACTGAGGCAGAATTTAGCATTGCCAATGTTACATTAACCAGAGCATCTTTTGGATTGTGGGAGGGAACCAGAGCACCCGGAGGAAATCTATGCAGACACGACAGAAATGTGCAGACTCTGCACTGACAATGATCCAAGCTGGGAATCGAACCCAGGTCCCTGGCGCTGTGAGGTAGCAGTGCTAATCCACTGTGCTTGTCACTGTGCTCTAATGGATAGGGAGAAAAATGAGTTGTATTGTGGAAAAAACTGGCTTTATCATTTGGGATCAATTCTCAATTTATCCTCATCCACATTAAGAAGACCAACTTACATTTATATAGCACCTTAAGGTAGTAAAGTTTCCACCGTGTTATGCATCAATGTTATCATTGAGAGGGGATGCGGCTACAGAAAGACTATACCCTTTATTGTACAAGACCTGCTGGGAATCATCAAATACAACTCAAAGCTTCCTGATGACTAGCTTCCATCTGGATCATGAACAATATTCCTCTAATGTGACTGCTTATTGTGCTAAAGTGGGTGGGACAATGGTGAGTACTGTCCAGGGTTCTGGGCTCAACTCCTGACTTGGGTGACTGTATGGAGTCTGTACATTCTGCCCATATCTGAATAGAATTCCCCCAAGTGCTGCAGTTTCCTCCTACAGTGAAAGATGTAGGTGTATTGACCCTGTTAAACTACCCCTTAGTGTAGGGGGGATTAGCAGAGTAAATGTTAGGATAGAGGATGGGTTAGGATTGTAGTCGGTATAGGGCTTAAAGACTTCCTTCTGCACTGTATGGATTCTATGATTCCAGATTACTGCAAGGCACACACTCACATCGTTCAGAAGGAGCTCATCTGTTGGTCAGTTGGTAGCCTGTGGAGTCACAATATTCAAGTCCCATTCCAGGGTCTTGAACACAAATTCACCAGATTCAAGTCCCATTAGGGTGGCACAGTAGCACAATGGTTAGCACTGCTGCTTCACAGCTCTAGGGTCCTGGGTTCGATTCCCAGCTCGGATCACTGTCTGTGTGGAGTTTGTACATTCTCCTCATGTCTGCGTGGGTTTCCTCCAGGTACTTCAGTTTCTTCACACAGTCCAACGATGTGCGGACTGACCATGCTAAGAAATTGCCCTTTAGTGTCCAGAGATGTGTAGGTTAGAGGGATTAATGGGTATAATATGTAGGAATATGGGGGTAGGGCCTGGATGGGATTGTGTTTGATGCAGATTCAATGGGCTGAAGGGCCTCTTTCTGCACTGTTGGGTTCTATAACATCAGGGTCTTGAACACAAATTCTGCAGTGCAGTACTGAGGGAGCGATATCTGGGTACACAAGCTTTAAAGTGTGCTGCAAAAGTTTTATTCAAAGTTTTAAAATGTCTGCTCATTCTCACAGCTGCTTGTCCCAAGAGTATCTCTTCTTTTGTCAATGACCTTCCTAAACCCAACAGAATGAGTTCATGCATGAAAAGTCATTAAGAGGAATCTCTGCGACAGTTAATCCAAATAAGAATAGATCATAGAATCCCTACAGGAGAAGGAGAACATTCAGTACATCGATTCTGCACTGACAACAGTCCCATCCAGGTCCTATCTCTGTGACTCCACATATTTACCCTGCCAGACCCTCCCTAATGCTAATGGTCAATGTAGCATATCAACCAACCTTTGGGCTGTGAGAATTGGAGCACCCAGAGGACACCCACGCAGACACGGGGAGAAGGTGCAAACTCATCACAGACAATGACCCGAGCCGGGAATCGAACCCGGAGCCCTGGCGCTGAGAGGCAGCAGCGCTAACCGTGACGCCCGAAGCCCATGACGTGATTCCAGTGAGTCTACCCCATGGTTGAGGCGGGTTTGGTTGGGTGGGGACGGGGTGGGGGGGGGGGGGGGGGGGGGGGGGGGGGGGGGAGCGTGGGTTGTTGGAGGAGGGAGAGATTGGTGGTGAGTGCGTGGGGGGACGGGGGAGCATGTTCCGATTAAGAGGCGTGCGTTGAAACCAAAGCAAACCTCCAGGGAGGCGGTGGGGATTTATAGGATGTTCCAGGAGAATAGATATTCAGGTCTGAGCTGTCAGCAGTGATGCTGAGCTGAGAGGAGAGTTGTTCTGCAGCAAAAATGGTATTTAACATCAACAAGAGGACAGACCATTATCTTTTGAGTCAGAAATGTTCACTCAGATTGATACCTGACATTTATCAATGGCTGACCTGATCTTTAAGTAGAAAGCAAGGAGGGGAGGACGGGGGGGTGGGGGATGGAAAAGCAGTGACGATAGAAAGACCTAGAATGTCTGTTCCGTTAGCTTACGACATTTGATATGCATCATACCGTCTCATTCAATCCTTTTGGTCCAAATGCCAATTTTCCCCTACACTGACGTGCGTGCCTGTGAACTGCTAATGAACTTCCGGACAGGGATTGGCAGATTTACCAGTCGAAGCTATTCGAAATTAAGTTTTAAACATCAGCGCCGTTGGCGATTCTGATTCTGATTGCTGCCCCAGACAGACAGACAGGCCTTCAGAGCCAAAGCGCCGACCTTTCTGTAAGCGTGGCCTCACGTGAGGGACGAGCAAATTGCGTTCATTTACTGGCAGAGGTACCCGCAGAGCCGAAACCCTGGTGTTTACAGCTCAGTGGGAAGTGGCG
This sequence comes from Sphyrna mokarran, assembly GCA_024679065.1. NCBI lineage: Eukaryota > Metazoa > Chordata > Chondrichthyes > Carcharhiniformes > Carcharhinidae > Sphyrna > Sphyrna mokarran. The sequence goes on along the minus strand of JAGIQG010000003.1, from coordinate 133,021,198 downwards.
CCTTATCTGGGAGGTGCAAGGCAGGAGAAACAGAGGGCAGATTGAAATCAGACTAGCTTAAAACTGAGTTTGACATTTGCTTCAGCATCAGAGTGAAGAGAGAGAGAAAAAAAAACCCCAACACATCGCGACGAAAAACTTAAATCCATGAAGGAATAATCTGCAATCCTTCTCTTCTTCACTGAATACCAACATTCCGTTTTAATATAATCAAAAAGGCACACAGATGATAGGTGATGAAAGTGGAATGACATTAAATGATCTTTAATATGAGGTTTGGAGTTGAAGAAGCTCTCGTGATAATGAGAGTTGAGAGCAAGGTTGCTTGTAATATTGATTCAAATGCAAATGAAATGACATGTTGGAATCACAGAGTTGTTACAGCTCAGAAGGAGGCCAGTTGGCCCATCATGTCTGTGCTGGCTCTCCAAACAGGCATCATGACTCAGTGCCATTTCCCTGTACCCCTGCACTTACTAATCATATAATGTCCTCCTGATTGCCTCAATTGAACCTGCCTCCACTACACTCCCAGGCAGCTCATTCCACACCTCAACGACTTGCTGCGTGAATACATTTTTTTGCGGTTCACTTTTGCTTCTTTTGCAAATCATCGAATCTGTGCCCTCTCGTTCTTGATCCTTTTACAGACAGGAGCAGTTTCTCCCTGTCCACTCTGTCCAGCCCCTTCATGATTTTAAACATCTCTATCAAATCTCCTCTTCGCCTTCTACTGTCCAAGGAGAACGGTCCCAACCTCTCCAATCTTTTGTAACTTCCATAACATTTCTCATCCCAGGAACCATTTTCCTAAATCTGTTTTGCACAGACTGCAATTTGTTCGCATCCTTCCCATAGTGTGGCACCCAGAACTGTGCACAAGGATAGGCTGACAGAACTTGGTCTTTTCTCCTTGGAGAGATAAAGGATGAGGGGTGATCTGATAGAGGTTTATAAGATGTTGAGAGGTATTGATCGAGTTGATTCTCAGAGGCTTTTACCCAGGGCTGAAATGACTGCCACAAGAGGACACAGGTTTAAGGTGCTGGGGAGTAGGTACAGAGAAGATGTTAAGGGTAAATTTTTCAGTCAGAGGGTGGTGGGTGCATGGAATCGGCTGCCAGCAACAGTGGTGGAGGCAGTTTTGATAAGGTCTTTTAAGAGACTTTCGAATAAGTATATGGGACTTAGTAAGATAGAGGGTTAAAGGTAAGCCTTGTAGGTAGGGACATGTTTGGTGCAGTTTGTGGGCAGAAGGGCCTGTTTGTGCTGTAGTTTTGTAGTTTTTCTATGTTCTAATATTCCAGCTGAGGTCTTGTATAAGTTCAGCAAAACCTCCTTGCTCTTGTACTCTATGTCCCTAACAATCACCAGGCAGGAGAGTTCTCTTCCTGTTGGGGAACGCTTCAGCAGTCACGGACTTTTAGCCTCTGATCTTCAGGTAAGCATTGTCCAAAGTGGCCTTCACAACACACAACAGCGCAGAATCCCTAAGCAGATAGCCAAGTTCCGCACACATAAGGACGGCCTCAGCCTCAATACAGGGTAGTATAGCCTGTGTGAGACTGTAAAACACTACCTGAACTTATTGTCGTAGTTTCATGAAAATTAATAAACTTATTCTGTCTTTTTCTAAGTAAAGCGGTTTAACAAGTGGAACATTGTTTCTATGAAAGTTCCTGTGCTAGAAAGGAGGATAAATCTTAACCAATTCCATTCTTACCCAATACATCTTGACTTTCTGAATTTCTTGGCTGGGGGATATGTTCTTTCTCAAGCATGATTGGGTTGGGAGATGGACAGGGATTGGGGGGGGGCAATTGGCTGTTGACTGATTGAACTATCCACTGACTTGAATCCCAACCTCTCATAGAGCCTGATCTCGCACTTAAATATTACTTAAATATTACTTAGTCTGCACTGGAGACTCTGGTGAATTGGCTGTGCAGTATTGCGGGCAAACAAAAAAAGAAGCTCAAATGTCTTCCTCCGGCAGAATTTTCTTTCAACGCTTACAAATACGAAACCATTTTGTATTTAAATGGGGACCGAGGGATAGTGGAGGATCTAATAGCGCTGGAGAAGGTTTCTTGATCCTGGCAGCAGGGAGAATCATGTACTGTTAATCAAAATGTGAGCAAGGGCAGGCAATTGTATTGAAAGGTTGGAGAGAAATGTAGTAAAACGCTTGAGCTGGCATGTGCCTTGCTGAATCCTGGCAAATTATAAAGTAAACTGGAATCAGTGAGCTATGAATAGAATATTGTGAATAGTACAGAATTGTATTGTGCCCCCTTTTCACAGTAGAATTACAGTCTGTAAAAGGGAGGAAAAGACTGGCATATTGCTCGCCAACTTAATGGATGCTTTACGTCCGTTTACAATAATTTAACAACCTGCTTTTATATGGCGCCTTTAACCCAATAAATATCTCAAGGTGTTATTATTTTGTTATTTATTAGTCATAAGTAGGCTTGCATTAACACAGCAATGAAGCTACTGTGAAAATCCTCTAGTTGCCACGCTCCCGCGTCCGTTCGGGTACACTGAGGGAGAATTTAACATGGACAATGCTTCTAACCAGCACGTCCTTCGGACTGTGGGAGGAAACTGGAGGAATTCTGCGCAGGCATGAGGAGAATGTACAGATTCTGCATGGACAATGACGGAAGCCAGGAATTGAACCCGGGATCCTGATGCTGTGAGACAGCACTGCTAACCACTGTGCCAGCATGCTACCTCTAGGGAAGACGTGTGAGGAAAACAGACATTGAATTTCTTTTATTATTTATTCTTTCCTGGGATGTGGGTGTCACAGCCAAAGGCCCACATTTGTTTCCCATCTCTTGAACTAAGAAGCCATTTCAGAGGACAGTTAAGAATCACCCAGATTGCGATGGGTCACATGTAGGCCAAGCTGGATAAAGATGGGGGCTGATTGTGGAGAGGCAATGGCCTAGTGGTATAATCACTCGACTATCAATCTAGAAATTCAGCTAATGCTCTGGGGACCAGGATTCGAATCCCGCCACAGTAGATGGTGAAATTTGAACTCAATTTAAAAAAAAATCTGGAATTAAGAATCTATGATGACCATTGTCATATATTGCCGATTGCCAGAAAAACTCATCTGGTTCATTAGTGTTCTTTAAGGAAGGAAATCTGCCATCCTTACATGTGACTCCAGAGTTACAACAATGTGGTTGATTTTCAGCTGGCTTGGGCAACTAGGAATGGCAATAAATGCTGGCCAACTAGCGATGCCCATGTCCCATAAATGAAGGAAAAAAAATTCCTTCCCTAAATTAGTGAATAATAGATTATTACAACAATTAGTGATAGTTGTCACGGTCACCCTACAACACAAAAACTACAGTACAAACAGGCCCTTTGGCCCACAAGTTGCGCTGAACATGTCCCTACCTACTAGGTTTACCCATAATCTTCTATCTTATTAAGTTCCGTGTACTTATCCAGGAGTCACTTAAAAGACCCTATCAAATCCTCACAGAGACTAAATTTCAATTTCAGACATATTAATTATATTCAAATTCCGCCAGGTGCAGAACATCTGGGAGACAGAGGCCTGGTGGTATTGCTAGTGGAATCATAATCCAGAGACCTGGGTTCAAATCCCACCCGAGCAACAGGAGAAATTTGAATGTGGGAATAAAACATGTTAGATAGATATGTAATACGTTGTCATACCAATAGCAATATAATCTTGAGGTCATATGAGATCATCCATTTGTAAATGTGCCGTCATTCATTTTGGTAGGAATAACAGCAAAATGGACTACTATTTAAAGGGTAAAAAATTGCAGCATGCTGCTGTGCAGAGGGACCTGGGTGTCCTTGTACAGGAATTTCAAGGAGTTGGTTTGCCAGTGCAGTAGGTAATTAAGAAAGCAAATGGAATTTTGTCCTTTATTGCGAGAGGGATGGAGTTTAAAAAGAACGGGGTTATGTTGCAGCTGTACAAGGTGCTGGTGAGCACACCTGGAGCACTGTGTACAGTTTAGGTCTCCTTACTTGAGAAAGGATATACTGGCACTGGAGAGAGTGCAGAGAAGATTCACTAGGTTGATTCCAGAGTTGAGAGGGTTGACTTATGAAGAGACGCTGAATAGACTGGGGCTATATTCATTGGAATTCAGAAGAATGAGAGGAGGTCTTATAGAAACATAGAAGATTATGAAGGGAATAGATAGGGTAGAAGCAGGGAAATTGTTTCCACTGGTGGATGAAACTAAAATAGCGGGCATAGCCTCAAAATAAGGAGGAGCAGATTTATGACTGAGTTGAGAAGGAACTTCTTCATACAAAGGGTTGTGAATCTGTGAAATTCCCTGCCCAGTGAAGCAGTTGAGGCTCCCTCATTGAATGTTTTTAAAACAAGGATAGATAAATTTTTGAACAGTAAAGGAATTAAGGGTTATGGTGAGCGGGCGGGTGAGTGGAGCTGAGTCCACAAAACAATCAGCCATGATCTTATTGAATGGCGGAGCAGACTTGAGGGGCCTGATGACCTACTCCTGCTTCTAGTTCTTATGTTCTTATGGTAGATATACATTATATTTAATATTATATAATTACATTAGATAGATATATACGATAGCCGTTGTCATAAAAACACATTTGGCTTATCAATGTCTTTAGAAAATTTGTCGCCCTTGTCCAGTCTGGCCTACATGTGATGCTAGACCCAGAGCAATATAGTTGACTCTTAACATGCCTCAGGATAATAAATACTAGCCTAGAGACACTCATATCCCATGAATGAATAATCTGCAGCATTAGGCTCAGCATCTGGATTACCAGTCCAGTGAAGTTACCACAATGCCATCGTCTACTCAGCTATCCCCAGTATGGAGGGCTGGTGGATTGGTTTGGAGAAGGGTTTTGAAAGATGGAACAAAGTCAAGTCTCAGTTGGAAGTTCTAAAGAATGGGGCCTGTCACCAAGAAAGATCACATTTCATTGCCTAAGAATGTTCAAAACCATTTCACAGTGAGTGAGGTACTCTTGAAGTGTTGCTCCTGTTTTCATGCCAATTTGTACACAGTCAGATCCCACAAAATTAAATGAAATAAATGGTTGGGGTGGCACAGTGGTTAGCACTGCTACTTCACAGAGCCAGGGACCTGAGTTTGATTCCGGCCTCGGGTGACTGTATGGAATTTGTACATTCTGCCCTTGTCCGCGTGCGTTTTCTCCAGGTGCTCCAGTTTCCTCCCACAGTCCAAAGATGTATAGGTTAGGTGAATTGGCCATGCTAAATTGCCCATTAGTGTCCAAAGATATGCAGGTTAGATGGATGGGTCATGCTAAATTACCCCTTAGTGTCTAAAGATGAGTAATCTGAATAGATTAGCAATAGAGAGTGCTCAAGGTTACAAGGATGAGGGGTGGGGGGGTGATCCTGGATAAGATACTCATTGGGGAATTGGTGCAGAGTCAATGGACCACCTTCTGTGTTGTAGGATTCGATGATTAAACAGGCAGAGGTAAAAGATCCAAAGGCACCTTCTGAAAGAACATAGAACATAGAACATTACAGCGCAGAACAGGCCCTTCGGCCTTTGATGTTGCGCCGACCAATTAGGAACAAGCAGTGACCCTCTAACCTAAACCATTCCCTTTTCATCTATAAACCTATCTACTAACCTCTTAAACGCCACCAAACTTGGCGCATCTACAACTGACGCAGGCAGGGCATTCCATACCCTTACCACCCTGTGGGTAAAGAACCTACCTCTGATAGCCATCCTATAACTACCACCCCTTAATTTAAAGCTGTGTCCCCTCGTGCTAGCTTTCTCCATCCTAGGAAAAAGGCTATCACTGTCCACCCTATCTAAACCTCTAATCATCTTCTATGTTTCAATAAGGTCTCCTCTTAGCCGCCTTCTTTCTAACGAAAACAACCTCAAATCTCTCAGCCTCTCTTCATAAGACCTGCCTTCCATACCAGGCAACATCCTGGTAAACCTCCTCTGTACCCTACATCCTGGTAAACCTCCTCTGTATCCTCCATCCTGGTAAACCTCCTCTGTACCCTCAGAGTAGAGGAATTATCCCCAGCATCCTGGCTGGTATTTGTCCCTCAACCAACATCAGAAAACAGATTATCTGGTTATTATCCCATTGTTGCTTGTGAGGGTTAGCTGTGAATATATTTGGTGGTGTATTTCCTGCATTATAACAGCAACTGCATTTTAAACGGACTTCATTTTGGCTGCCAAAGTGCTGTGAGATTCCCTCTGCTTGCGAAAGGCTCTACATCGTTGCAACTCTTCCCTTTCTTTTCCCCTGAATGGGTGAGCCGATTTGCACATTTAAACAGAGAGTGCAGCCAACTCACCCAGCGTGTTTCACACTGCATGTTACAGCTGTGTCCCCGGGGATAGTTTTAACTGAGAGTCCCAACACGTTAGCCTGAATAAGGCTGTCACTTCCATCCTACTGCCCTGAATAAGCGATCAGACAATGCCCCCACCAGGGGAATACGAAATGGCAATTATGCCAAAGAACACAACTGAAAAAATCTGCAGTAACCAGGATCCTTATCTCAGCCCTGTGCGGATAGCGAGTTGCAACAATCTCTCAAATTATTTATAATAAATCATTAAATCCATGCTCTGACCTACTTACGGTAATGCAGTGGTTATGTTACCAACCTTCCAGAACTAACAAGAAAATATGAGTTCAAAACCCACTATGGCAACATTAAGAACGCTGTTTTTTAAAAATCTGATGTCAGTAAAATTAACCATTAATATTGTTAATAAAATTAATAATCATTAATTTCCAGAGGAATCTCAAATATTCAATAAATGGCAGCACCCTTATGAGTATTGACAGGCAAAGGGATTTGGGTGTACAGGCACACTGGTCACTGAAAGTGGCAGTGCAGGTGGAGAAGGTAGTCAAGAAGGCATAGGGCATGCTTGCCGGGGTATTGAGTTTAAAAATTGGCAAGACATGTTGCAGCTTTATAGAACCTTAGTTAGGCCGCACTTGAAACATAGTGTTCAATTCTGTTCGCCATACCACCAGAAGCATGTGGAGGCTTTGGAGAGGGTACAGAAAAGATTTACCAGGATGTTGCTTGATATGGAGGACATTAACTGTGAGGAGAGGTTGGAGAAACTTGGGTTGTTCTCACTGGAACGACAGAAGTTGAGGGGCAACCTGATAGAAGATTATGAGAGGCATGGACAGAGTGGATAGTCAGAAGCTTTTTTCTCAGGGTGGAAGAGTCAATTAGTAGGTTTAAGGTGCGAGGGGCAAGGTGTAAAGGAGATGTACAAGGCAGATTTCTTACACAGAGAGTAGGGGGTTGCTTGGAACTTGCTGCTGGGGGAAGTAGTGGAGGTGGACACGTAGTGACTTTTAAGGGCGTCTTGACAAATAAATGAATAGAATGGGGATAGAGGGATATGGCCCACGGAAGCGTAGAGGGTTTTAGTTAAGTCGGGTAGCATGATCGATGCAGGCTTGGACGGCTGAAGGGCCTGTTCCTGTGATGTAATTTTCTTTGTCCTTTGTTAATAAAATCGCAATTGGTTTTCTCCAACCCATTTGGGAATTAAACCTGACATTAACACAGTAGCACAATGGTTAGCACTGTTGTCTCATAGCACCAGGGACACGGGTTCAATTCCTGGCTCGGGTCATTGCCTCTGTGGAGTCAATGTCAGTGCAGAGTCTTCACACTCTCCCCATGCCTCCTGGTGCTCCAGTTTCCTTCCACAGTCCAAAAGGCGTGCTGGTTAGGTTGCATTGGTCGTGCTAAGTTCTCCCTCAGTGTACCTAAACAGGCGCCAGAGCGTGGTGACTGGAGAATTATCATTGCAGTGTTAATGTAAGCCTATTTATGACCCTAACGAAATTTTAAGAATCCTCACCCCTGACCAGGTTCTCCAATCTCGCTGCAGTTGGGATTTTCCAGTCGCGCTGCAATGAAGAGAAGCTTGGCTGAGAGCCATATTCTCCATACTCGCTGGCATCAGGATGTGCGAGACTGGAGGACTCCAGCCACACCATCACCACCCCCACCCCCCACCCCCCTCACCAATCCCAATCCCCGATTTGGCCACTATGTGACTCCTGTCCCATTGTGGTTATCACTAAACTGCCTTTACAAATGATCTGGCACTCCACTCAATTACATCGAATCATTACAGAAGAATATCTTCGCTACAATAATAGTGGAAACCTACCATCCTCTGAGGTAAACTAATGATGGGATGGAAATGCCAGCTTTGTCAGCATTGTCTCCATCCCAAAATTCCAAATAAATAAAATTCAGCATTGGACTAAGATGGAAAGTACTTCCAAAATACTTGGTGTAGACAATCGATGTCCTCCTTCTGTGCTTTAGAGTTTTATGCCTATCATAGAGCCTCGACAGTGCAAAAGGAGGCCATTTCGTCCATGAAGCTTGCATTGATTACAATCCTACCTAGGCCCTATCCTTGTTACCCCATGTATTTACCTGCGAATCTTCTTGACACTAAAGGGGCAATTTAGCATGGCCAAACCAGCCATGGGAGGAAACTGGAGCACCCAGAGAAAACCCATGCAGACACAGGGAGAAGATGCAGACTCTGCACTGACATTGACCCAAGTTGGGAATTGAACCTGTGAGGCAGCAGCGCTAACCATTGTTACTTCAGATGACTTCTTAACCATGACAACCCTTTATGAATGGTGCCCTCAATGCAGTGACCCTGTTGTCAATCATACCTCAAACCTTTTATCCTTCATTTACTTAATGAGGAAAATAATGCTTGTAGATCCAGGTTCCCACATTCCCCACCAGAATTGCCAGTGGCTTCAGAATGATTTTTGATAGCACCGTCTGGCATCTCCACATCATTCACCCTGAATTCCTGTCTCCTGTGCAACTGGAAACTGTAAAATTGCCGCGAGAGAGCGATCGCCAAGTGTGGAGTTGGATTAATCATCGATAATCATACCTGGTCAGTTTGAACTCTGGAGGTCACTGAGGGAGTCGCTGGTGCTTAGGAGAAGTAGGAAGTGAAGATAGTCAAGTTGATTTTAAAAAATAACAGGGAGGGCGATGGCCTAGCAATGTTATCACTGGACCAATAATCCACAAACTCAGCTTATGTTCTGGGTTCAAATCCCTCCCCTGGAATTAAGAATCTACTGATTAAACCATTGTTGGAAAAACTCATCTGGCTCACTAATGATCTTTAGGGAAGGTAATCTGCTTGGGCCGGCATTTATTGCCCATCCCTTGAAGGACAGTTGAGAATCAACCACAGTTGCTGTGGTTCTGGAGTCACATGTAGACCAGACTGGGTAAGGACAGCAGATTTCCTTCCCTAAAGGACATTAGCAAACCAGATGGGTTTTTCCAATAATCAACAATCATGGTCATCAGTAGATTCTTAATTCCAGATTTTTTTGAATTCAAATTCCACCAATTTGTGGGATGCAGTTGGATTCGATTCCGGGTCCCCAGAACATTTGTTAATTTTTTGATTAATAGTCCAGTGATAATACCCACAAGGCCACCTGTATTAATAGTCTAGTGTTAATTCCACTTGGCCATTGCCTGCCCATAACGTGATTGACTCTCAACTGCCCTCCAAGGGCAATTAGCAATGGGCAATAAATGCTGGTCCAGCCAGCGACTCCCATGTCCCCCAAAGGACTAAGAAGAATAAATTGTGTTCTGGACTTGGAATGTCCAACTATATGGAGAGGGTGAGGAGGTTGGATTGTGAAAGTGAAGAGATGTTTGATGTCGATAGAGTGTTCTCCATGAACAAGCCACAGATTAGTGGAAGAGTTGTTTTGAGTTTAGAAGAAATTCTTTCAGCTCCCTCTTGTGATTAAGAAACTGCTTGAATGAAGGATCCTCCATGACTCTTTAGGCACTTGTCTAAACCCCACCTCATTATGGAGTGTTTGAAGTATTTTTATGGATGATAATTTTGGAGAGCTCTCCCACCAAGATTTCAGCTTCAAAGAACATGTTGGTTAATTCTTCATATCCGGCTTCAATTGTCTGGAAAAAAGACTGGTATCATGCAGTCAGTTATTCTTAAAATGATGTTGATTTATAATCCTTTGCAACACAAATGGAGGCTATTCAATCCATTATGACATTCTTGCCAAAGCAATTCAAAACTAATCCACTGGGCAGGGACTTTACAGCCTTGCTCATTCCGAGCCAGTAAAATCCCACCCAAGGTCAACAGACCTTTCCATTGTCTTCCCCTCGCCTATGCCGATTCTTGTGGTGGGTAAGATTCCAGCCACTGTCTCCCTGTAGTCTTGAGGTGGAGATGCTAGCAATGGACTGGGGTGGAAATGGTAAGAAGTCTCACAACGCCAGGTTAAAGCCCGCCAGATTTATTTGGAATCATGAGCTTTTGGAGTGCTGCTCCTTCATCAGGTGACTAGAGGCTAGTTCACAAACACGACTTTAACCTGGTGTTGTGCTTACTGTCCCCACAGTCGGGCGTGAAGTACTTATCCAATTTTCACATGGAGGATGCCATGGTCTTTGCTCCAACCATGGAGCATATTTTGTGAAAAGATGCAAGGAGATTGAATTTCCTCTTGTAGATTGGGAACCATTTTTGGTTTGCACTTAGCCCAAGAGTTTGTTTCTAAGTGGCGTTTTGACTTCTTGGCAATGCTATTTGTCAATGTCTGAGCTTCAGAGAAAGTTTACGTCTGTTGGAATTATCAGTCTTAATGTTGTCTTTAATTCTGTTTTCAGAATGATGCATACTTCCAGGATTGAATAGAGTCTGTCAGAGTGGCCAAAATAGCGGGAAGACCTACGCAATCGCTGGAGAGGCCATGCGACCCATTCCAACTGACAGGAAAACTGGCTTTCAGTTATTGAGTGGCAATGAGCCAACACAGGGATACCCCCACCCACTGCCAAAATAAACTCATAAATTAACCCATTAAAGATCATCCTTCCTGAAGCCACCCAAGGATTAATGATGGCGTAGGAATTCTCCCAAACTCCACACAGGTTTTCCATGTCTCAGGGAAGTTGCCTTTAAGGGGCATTCCCTCTTTCAAAGATACAAAGTACTCAACATCAAGAAGGAGAGGTGACTGTACATGGCCAACCCCCTGCTCTTGCATCTGAACCTCCCTCTCATATAAGTGTTGACGAGATAGTTGGCGGGAGAGATTCAAACTGAATAAATATGATTTGATTTTGATTTGATTTATTATTGTCACATGTATTAACATGCAGTGAAAAGCATTGTTTCTTGCACGCTATACAGACAAAGCATACCGTTCATAGAAAAGGAAAAGAGAACATGCAGAATGTAGTGTTGCAGTCACAGCTAGGGTGTAGAGAAAGATCAACTCAATCCATTCAAAAATCTGACAGCAGCAGGGAAGAAGTTGTTCTTGAGTCGGTTGGCATGTGATCTCAGACTTTTGCATCTTTTTCCCTACAGAAGGAAGTGGAAGGGAGAACGTCCGGGGCTGCGTGGGGTCCTTAATTATGCTGGCTGCTTTGCTGAGGCAGCGAGAAGTGTAGATGGAGTCAATGGATGGGAGGCTGGTTTGCGTGACGGATTGGGCTGCGTTCACGACCCTTTGTAGTTTCTTGCAGTCTTGGGCAGAGCAGGAGCCCATACCAAGCTGTGGTACAACCAGAAAGAATGCTATCTTTCTGAAAATTCATCTATTTCCCTTCAAAAGCTGCTTTGGGATCTTGCTTCCACCCCTATTTCTGACAGCGCTTCCCCAAATCCTAACAATGCCCTGTTTAAAAATATTCTCTCTTTGGCGATGAATTTACGCCCTCTTGCTGCTGACTCCAACCAATGGAAATTGGCCAGGATTTTCCTACCGTTCACAGGATTTTCCAGTCCCACTGCAGTGAACGGAGATTTGGCTGAATGGCAAACTCTGCACCCTTACTTGCAGCTGCGGCGGGGCTTATGTGGAGGGGAATGAGCAATGAGATCTTGGGGAGACAGCCGACATGGGTATGATGGGCCGAATGGCTGTAACTCTCTCTGATTCGGGCTCTCCCTGCTGTAATTTATTCCACCCAGTGTGCACTAATGATGGACAAAGTATTTTCCAGACCCCATACAGCACTTCACCTGTGCATCCCTTAAAAAAAATTCCACCTTTTTTGCCTGCCACTTTGAATAACTGATCCAAGACCCTTTCTGCAAATCTTTTATCGCCTACCTCTGACTTCTTCCCATGCCATCAGCACTCGCTTTTGGCCGGAGCCAGTTTATTCACTGTTTTTTAAACAAGATTTTTCCCCACGGAAACTCTGCTCTTTTTTTTCAATTTGCAGTGCAGATGGTTTTTGTGAAGATTAATTAATGGACTTGAAACCTAGCGTGTTCCATATTCGAGACAATGGATCCAACAGCATCCCATTAGTATTTACATTCACTGTCTTTTTGCCTTCCGTTTATTTCAAGTTGATGCTCACCGTCACATTTGTCCGAAATGCAGAGGGTACGCCAGTGAAGATTTATGGACCAATTCTTCTTTTCCTTTGTTGCCCTGTTCAATAAGGGCTAAAGCGAATTCTAAAAGGAAGCAGCAAGCGACTGGGGGAAGATGGTGAGAGGGAGGGAGCGATCTACAGCGGAGTGCAGTTCCCCGTGATCGTGTTTCTCTGTGCAGCAATTTCGAGGTGGCTCCGACTCTTTTTAAACACTCATTACGGGACGCTCACTGCTAACCTGCACAGACACCCGAGTTCTTAATTGACACTTCTATTTTAAAAACCAAACAGATTTCTGCTGCTTCTCTTGGCAGCACTGAGACTTGCTGGTGCCCAATTAGTGCAAAGCAGTTTGGCTGGAAGTTGCTCATTATCCTCTGCTGCTGGGTAATATTTACCGGGTGCAGTGCTGTCAAGGGAACTTCTGATACACGTCTTATTAAGGTCTGGTGCAACCCCCCTGGGGGGGGGGGGGGGGGCTGCAGGGCTTCACTGCGGCAGAACACAGAAGGTCACTGTCCTCTACCACACACCATCAAGCACTGACATTTCAATACATGTGTTCTGTGCTTAAGCCAAGATGAACCGTTTTTTTTTCCCGACCACACAGGACACAATGAGCATAAGTTTCGCTGCAACCTCACGCCAAGTTTTGCAGTGTTAACAAAGTCAACAACTTACATTCTTTGACATTGTTGAAACGTACGCAGGCACTTCGCCACAGTGCCACAGTGGTTAGCACCGCTGCCTCACAGCGCCAGGGGTCCAGGTTCAATTGCAGCCTTGGGTCACTGACTTTGTGGGGGTTGCACGTTCTCCCCGTGTCTGTGTGGGTTTCCTCTGGCTGCTCCCGTTTCGTCCTACACTCCAAAGATGTGTGGGTTAGGTGGATTGGCCAGGCTAAGTCGACTTTCAAGTCAGGAGGATTAGCAGGGTAAATACATGGGGTTATGATATAGATCCAGGGTGGGATTGTTGTCAGTGCAAGCTCGATGGGCCGAATGGTCGTTCTTCGAAATGGTGCCTTTTGGAACATGGCACAGTTGTTAGCACCATTGCCTCACGGATTCAGGTTCAATTCCGGCCTCGGGTCACTGTTTGTATGGAGTTTGCACATTCTCCCTGTATCTGTGTGGGGTTCCCCCACATGCTCCAGTTTCCTCCCACACTCCAAAGATGGCAGGTTTGTTCAATTGACCATGCTAAATTGCCCCTTACTGTTAAGAAAACTAGCTAAGGTAAATACATTGGGTTATAAGGATAGGGCTTCGGTGAGATTGTTGTCAGTGCTGGCTTGATGGGCTGAATGGCCTCCTTCAACAATGTAGGGATTTTATGAAGACCTCATCTGGCAAAACAATACATAATTCAATTTTTGTTTAACTTCATTTGTGGGACATGGGCATCATTGGCTGGCCAGCATTTATTGCCCATCCTTAGTTGCCGTTGTTCTGAGGGCAGTTGAGAGTTGCTTTGGCTCTGGAGTCACATGTAGGCTAGACTTGCAGGTTTCCTTCCCTACAGAACATTAGTGAACCAAATGGCTTCATGGTCACCAGTAGATTCTTAATTCTGTATTTTTTTATTGAATTAAAATTCCATCATTTGTCGTGACGGGATTCAGACCCAAGTCCCCAGAACATTATCAGATTCTGGATTAATAGTCAAGCGATGATATCACTAGGCTATTGACACCTCAAAGAATTTTTGGAACTCTGGAAACTTCATAAATTGGTGCATAGAGTGTAACATGTATGTTTTGAAATAAGTTATCTGGTTTTAGAATTAGGACATCATAGGAACTTAGGAATTAGAAGCAGAAATGGGTCAAACTCAGCCCTTCGAGAATTCTCCACCATTCAATCAGATCACGGCTGATTGTTCCCTAGTCTCAAACCCATTTCCCCACCAGTTCTCCATCTCCCCTTTTCCGTTTTTTATCAGAAATATATCTATCTCCTTCTTGAAACCATTCAATGATTCAGGCTCCACCGCGCTATGGGGCAGCGAGTCCCACAAATTCACCTGCGTTTGCGAGAAGTAATTCGTCCTCACTTTATCTCTTCCATTTTTAGGACAGAGATGAGGAGAATTCTTTTCTCTGAGGGTTGTGTGACTTTGGAACTCCCGGCCTCTCTGGGGTAGAGTTCATCTGAAAGATTGCACCTCTGACAGTGTAGCGCTCCCTTGGCGCTGCATTGATGTGTCAGCCTCGATGGTGTCTTTGCGCCTTTGTGACTCAAGAAATCATTGTCGGCTATTCTGCATTCCAAGGCTGCCCCGCCATCCGATAAGAACATGGTCGATATACAGTCTCAAATCCAATTTCCTGCCTTATTCCCACCCCCTCTCACTTCCTAAGTATCCACATATCAAAAGCTAGGAATCCTGTGGTGAGTCATCTCCTAACTCCCCAAAGTCTGTCTACTGGGACACAAATCAGGAGTGTGATGGAATACTCTCCACTTGCCTGGATGAGTGCAGCTCCAACAACACTCAAAAAGCTTGACGCTATACAGGATAAAACAGCCTGTTTGATTGCTATACCCCTTCTACAACATTCAATCTCTCTACTATCAATGAACCACCGTGTGTACCACCTATGATACCTTGAGTTCCTGCAGTGTATCAGAACTTTCTAATTCCATAACTTCTACTATCTAGAAGGACAAGGGCAGCAGATAGCTGGGAACACCACCATCTGCAGGTTCCCCTCCAGGTCACTCACCATCCTGACTTGGGAAAATTTCATCATTCCTTTTCTGTCGCTGGGTCAAAATCCTGGAACTCCCTCCCTAACAGCACTAAACCCACATGGACTGCAGCAGCTCAAGAAGGCAGCTCACCATCATCTTCTTAAGGATAATTAGGGATGGGCAATAAATGCTGGTTTAGCCAGCGACACCAATGTTCTGTAGAATGAATACTTTTCCTAAAACCATTGGTCTCTGTCTGGATGCTGTGAGTTTCTGTCTCAGAGATGAGGGTGCTATTGTCTATGTGAGTCTGTTAATGATTGGCCATTAAGCACGTGGGGGTGTTCTTGAAACACAGCATCAAAATCATAGAATACCTACAGTGCAGAAAGAGGTCATTTGGCCCATCGGGTCTGCACCCAACTCTCTTACACAGAACATCTTACCCAGGCCTTATCCCTGTAGTCCTGCATATTTACCCTGCTAATGCCCCAAACCTTGGGACAGTAAGAAGCAATCAAGCATGGCCAATTTATCTAACTGACTCACCTTTGGACACTAAGTGGCAATTTGGCATGGCCAATCTTTCCAACCTGCACATCTTTGGACACTAAGGGGCAATTTAGTATGGCCAATCCAACTAATCTGCACACTTTTTGACACTAAGGGGCAATTTAGCATGGCCAATCCACCTCACTGACACACCTTTAGACACTAAGAGGCAATTTAGCATAGCCAATTCACCTAACCTGTACATCTTTGGACACTAAGGAGCAATTTAGGTTGGCCAATCCACCCAACCTACACATCTTTGGACTGTGGGGGGAAACCGGAGCACACAAAGGAAACCCACACAGACACGGGGAGAACATGCAAACTCCACATAGACAGTGACCTGAAGCTGGAATTGAATTGACGTCCCTGGTGCTGTGAGGCAGCAGCGCTAAACCACTGTGCCACCGTGTAAAAGTGAATCTTTCTTTCGTTAATTAAGGTGTAACTGGGAGAACAATCTCTGCGGCAGCAATTTAGATGGCTCCTGCCATAATGCTTCTTACTTCCCCTGACTCATCGAGCAAGGCTGCTTACGCCGGGCACATTTACACACAGGACTATTTTGTTCCCATTTCAAGGCAAATTAGTCAGCAAATTTCCGATTACACTCGCCTCCGTCCTGTGTGTGATTTTCTTTCAGCCCAGAGGTTTCATATTCCAAACTCTCCAGGTTGTTTTAATTTAAAACTCAGTTTCTGCCTGCTTGCAAATGAGATGGCGTACAGCTACATAACAGAACATAACCCGCAGTCCTGTACAGTGCTCCAGCCTCCGAGTTATTCTTGCTGCCACATCAGACACACTGCTGATTGACAGAGGTTTTTGCTTAGAATGCAAGGCTGTATCTTATGAGAAACAGCAGGTAGCCTCAAGATGTGCTGAAGCAAGGTTTGATGTCTCGGTGATATTATATCCCGCGTGATCTTGTCATCCTCTGCAAATCATTTTCTGTATTTGATGGGGGTAACATCCTGTCCTATTGTTATGACTTGAACTATTTATTCATGAATTCTCTCTCTCTCGTTTTCTCTCTCTCATTCGAACCTTCTGTTAGCCTGCACACTTTTCTCTCTCGCACACACTCCCATGCAAGTGGTCAATCTCTCTCGCTTGATCTTCCGCTCTCTTTTATCGTTAAAAATTTGCATTTATATAGCGCTTTACACAACCACCAACCGCATCTTTTTTATTAGTAGGCTTACATTAACACTGCAATGAAGTTATTGCAAAAATCCCCTGGTCGCCGCGCATCAGCGTCTGAGGGAGAATTTACAATGCGACCAGCACGTCTTTCAGACTGGAGGAGGAAACCGGAGCACTCAGAGGAAACCCACACAGACACAGGGAGAATGTGCAGATTCTACACAGACAGTGAGCCAAGGCTGGAATGGAACCTGGATCTCGGGTACTGTGAGGCAACAGTGCCAACCACTATGTCACCGTACCATGGGGACTGCCATTGCGACAATCCCAATAAGTGATTGTTCCCTCCCCACTCAGGGTGGTATTAGGACCCAGAACATCTCCAACTTCCATTTCACACCCAGGAAATTGTACGTCTGCAGTGTCCATTTGTTTTGGGATTTCCTCTCCCGTATCAGCCTCTTTGGAGCTTAGAACATAGAACATTATAGCACAGAACAGGCCCTTCGGCCTTCGATGTTGCGCCGACCAATATAAAAAGCAATGCCCCTCCAAACTAAACCATTCCCTTCTCTTCCATATACTTATCAACTAACCTCTTAAACGCCACCAAACTTGGCGCATCTACAACTGCTGCAGGCAGGGCATTCCACTCCCGAACCACCCTTTGGGTAAAGAACCTACCTCTGATATCCGTCCTATAACTATCACCCCTTAATTTAAAGCTGTGTCCCCTCGTGCTAGCTTTCTCCATCCTAGGAAAAAGGCTATCACTGTCCACCCTATCTAAACCTCTAATCATCTTATATGTTTCGATGAGGTCCCCTCTTAGCCGCCTCCTTTCTAACGAAAACAACCTCAAATCCCTCAGCCTCTCTTCATAAGACCTGCCCTCCATACCAGGCAACATCCTGGTAAACCTCCTCTGTACCCTCTCCAATGCCTCCACATCTTTCTTATAATGTGGGGACCAGAACTGCACACAATACTCCAAGTGCGGCCGCACTAGAGTTTTGTACAGTTGCAACATGACGTTGCGGCTCCGAAATTCAATCCCTCTACCAATAAAAGCCAAGACTCCATATGCCTTCCTAACAACCTTCTCGACCTGACTGCCTACTTTCAGGGATCTATGCACATACACACCAAGATCCCTCTGTTCATCTAGACTACTAAGAATCCTACCATTTGCCCTATACTCTACACATTTATTATTTCTGCCATAGTGCATTACCTCACACTTTTCCACATTAAACTCCATTTGCCACCTCTCGGCCCAGCTCTGCAACTTGTCCAAGTCCCTCTGCAAACTATAACACCCCTCTTCACTATCTACCACTCCACCGACTTTAGTGTCATCTGCAAATTTACTAATCCATCCTTCAATACCCTCATCCAGATCATTTATAAAAATTACAAACAGCAGGGGCCCCAAAACAGACCCCTGAGGTACACCACTTGTCACCGAACTCCACGATGAATATCTCCCATCAACCACCACCCTCTGTCTTCTATCTGCTAGCCAATTCCTAACCCAATTAGCTAAATCACCCTCTATCCCATACATCTGCATTTTCTGCAGAAGTCTTCCATGGGCCACCTTATCAAACGCCTTACTAAAGT
The DNA here is from genome assembly GCA_024679065.1 of Sphyrna mokarran. Taxonomy (NCBI): domain Eukaryota; kingdom Metazoa; phylum Chordata; class Chondrichthyes; order Carcharhiniformes; family Carcharhinidae; genus Sphyrna; species Sphyrna mokarran. The sequence continues at coordinate 133,002,688 of JAGIQG010000003.1, read as the reverse complement.
CCATATATACCACATCAACCGCCTTACCCCCATCCACCTCCTTAGTCACTTTTTCAAAAAACTCAATGAGGTTAGTAAGGCACGACCTACCCTTCACAAAACCATGCTGACTATCTCCAATCAATTCATTACTCTCTAAATAACTATAAATCCTATCCCTAATTATTCTCTCCAATACTTTGCCCACAACAGAAGTAAGACTCACTGGCCTATAATTCCCTGGAAGGTCTCTCTTCCCCTTCTTGAACAACGGGACCACATTCGCTATCCTCCAGTCCTCCGGAACCACACCCGTAACCAACGACGACCTGAAGATCAGAGCCAGAGGCTCTGCAATCTCCTCTCTTGCCTCCCAGAGAATCCTAGGGTAAATCCCGTCCGGCCCAGGGGACTTATCCAACTTCAAACCCTCGAGAATATCTAGCACATCCTCCCTATCTACTTCGATACCTTCCAGTTTGCTATCCTGTACCTCAGTGTTCTCCATAACTACATTTACATCACCCTGCAGGAATACCGAAGAGAAATATTTATTCAGTACCTCTCCAATCTCTTCAGGCTCCACGCACAACTTCCCACTGCTGTCTATGACTGGCCCTAATCTTGCCCTAACCAATCTTCTATTCTTAACATATCTAAAGAAAGCTTTAGGATTCTCCTTAATCCTATCAGCCAAAGTCTTCTCGTGTCCTCTCTTAGCTCTCCTCAATTCACTCTTTAGCTCCCTCCTGGCTAATCTATAGCTATCCATTGCACTAACCGAGCCTTCAATCCTCATCCTGACATAAGCCTCCTTTTTCCTTTTAACCAGCAAATCAACTTTTTTCGTACACCAAGGTTCTCTTACTCGACCATTTCCTCCTTGCCTGACAGGGACATACTTATCAAGGACTCGCAGCAGCTGCTCCTTGAATAAGCTCCACATTCCAGATGTTCCCAGTCCCTGTAGCTTCCTAGTCCAATCTATGCACCCTAATTCTCTCCTGATGGCCTCATAATTACCCTTCCCCCAGCTATAACTACTGCCCCCAGCTTCATGCCTATCCCTATCCATCACTAAGGTGAACGTAACCGAATTGTGGTCACTATCACCAAAATGTTCACCAACTTCCAAGCCTAACACCTGGTCTGGCTCATTGCCCAGCACCAAATCCAATGTAGCCTCACCTCTAGTTGGCCTATCTACATACTGAGTCAAAAAACCTTCCTGCACACTTTGTACGAAAACTGACCCCTCTAACGAGCTAGAGCTATAGCTATTCCAATCAATATTAGTAAAGTTAAAGTCCCCCATAACAATTACCCTATTACTTTCACTCCTGACCAGAATTGACTTTGCAATCCTTTCCTCTACCTCTCTAGAACTTTTAGGAGGTCTATAAAAGACTCCCAACAGGGTGACCTCTCCTCTCCTGTTTCTAATCTCAGCCCATACTACCTCAACAGACAAGTCCTCATCAAACTTCTTCTCTGTCACTGTGATACAGTCTTTGACTAATAATGCCACTCCTCCCCCCCTTCTACCTCCTTCTCTACTCCGACTAAAGCATTTGAACCCTGGAACCTGCAACATCCATTCTTGTCCCTGCTCTACCCAAGTCTCTGAAATGGCCACAACATCGAAGTTCCAGGTACTGGTCCAAGCTGCAAGTTCCTCCCCCTTATTGCGAATACTCCTTGCATTAAAGTATACGCATTTCAAACCATGCCCTACCCCACCCGTATGCTGCTGTGTTTTACGGCTTTCCTCTATGACCCCCTTACTCTCATCCCTCTTAGCACCCCAACTATTCAGGATCCCACCCCCCCCCCGAATCAGTTTAAAGCCCCCTGCATAGCCTTAGCAAATTTTCCCCCCAAGATATTAGTTCCCCTCTGGTTCAGGTGTAGACCATCTCTCTTGTAGAGGTCCCACCTATCCCAGAATGAGTCCCAATTGTTCAGGAACCTGAAACAATTGTTACCTGATCATGTTTGTTTCCTAGGGCATTCTCTTCAATGCACCAGTCCTAAAATCTCCATCATCTTCAAAACTCCGTCTGCTCTGCCACTGCCTCACACAAAGGATAGGGTTGCCAACTGCAACCAAGTATATTCCTGGAGGTTTCATCACATGACAAGGGGTAGCATGGTGGCATAGTACTGCTGCCTCACAGTGCCAGGGTCCCAGGGTCAATCCCAGCCTTGTGTGACTGACCTGCACATTGGATTGGCCATGATAAGTTGCCCCTTGGTGATCAAAGATGTGCAGGTTAAGTGGATTGACCGAAGTAAATTGCCCCTTGGTATCCAAAGATGTGTAGGTTAGATGAATTGACCATGGTAAATTGCCTCTTGGTGTGCAAAAATGTGTAGGTTAGGTGGATTGGCCATGATAAATTGCCTCTTGGTGTCCAAAGATGTGTAGGTTATGTGGATTGGCCATGCTAAATTGCCCTAAAATGTGTAGGTTAGATAGATTGGCCATGGTAATTTACTGCTAGGTGTTCAAAGTTGTATAGATTAGATGGAGTGGCCATGGTAACTTACCTTAAAATGTGTAGCTTAGATGGATTAGCCATGGTAAATTGCTTTAAGGTGTGTAGGTTAGATGGATTGGCCATGGTAAATTGCCCCTTTGTGTCCAAAGATGTGTAGGTTAGATAGAGTGGCCATAGTAAATTGCCCTAAGATATATAGGTCAGGGGGTCATTAACAGGGTAAATACATGATGCTATGGTTATAAGGCCTAGGTGAGATTGTTATTGGAGAGTTGATGTGGGCTTGATGGGCTGAATGGCTTCCTTCTGCACTGTAGGGATTCTATGACTAGCCCCTTCCCCTACACTCCATCCTTGTGAAACACTGCCTTCCTACACCAATCGGAAAGCATTAACTCATTACCCAATTGGTTGATATTGTCATCCAAACAGCCTTTTACCCCATTTTTCAGTATGTTTTATATCTGGTAAGGAGAAATGTGAATATGGGAAAAGACCCTTTCTTTCCTAACGTCGCAATGATTTATCTCTGGGGTCGCACACAGCAGTGCCCTGGAGATTGATGGCAATTCATGGAGACTCCAGGTTTATCCCTTCAGGATTGATGACAGACTGAGAGACCAGTGTAGGTGGGCACTGGAATGGTTGAGTTTGGACTTGACAAAGCAGAGCAGAGGATCTTTGGGTGTGGTGGATGCACTGAGGCCAGGGGTACTGTAACGGTGATACTCTTGGATCTGGGAGACAGAAACAAGAATGGTGGGACACCATTCTGAATGGACAGCTGGTGGGCCATGAAAGCTGTCCCCCTGGGCAACATTCAGCTTCACAGAGCACTGCCTTCCCTCATTGAATAGCAGTGGAAGTGGCCAAGTTTAGCAAGGACTGTCTGCACGGCCCACACCTCAGCACCGTCTCAATGTTTACTGGGGGGAAATGACTGCCCATGGTTCTCGGTTAACTGTGTATCCAAGTCAGGGTGTAGCAGAATCTAAAGCTATGCTGTGGTACAGTGGGTAGTGCTACTGCCCCACAACACACCTCAGCATTGCCCCAATATTTACTGGGGGCGATGGGTGCTCAAAAAAGCCATCCTTCAGCTCATAGAACCCTACAGTGCAGAAAGAGGCCCTTCGGCCCATCGAGTCTGCACCGAACACAATCCCACCCAGACCCTATCCCCATATCCCTACATATTTACCCACTAATCCCTCTAACTTACGTATCCCTGGACACTAAAGGGCAATTTCATAGCATGGCCAATCGACCTAACCCGCACATCTTTGGATTGTGGATGGAAACCGGAGTACCCAGAGGAAACCCATGCAGACACGAGGAGAACGTGCAAACTCCACACAGACAGTAACCCGAGGCTAGAGTTGATAGATTAAAAAGAGTTTTTCTCCTGCTTGGTAATTAGAAGCTGTATATGTAACAGGCTCTCATTTAGAATCCCTACAGTGCAGAAGGAGACCATTTGGCCCATCAAGCCTGCACCAACAACAATCCCACCTGGTCCTATCCCCATACATTTATCCTGTTAATCTCCCTGACACTAAGGGACAACTTACGCGGCCAATTCATCTAACCCACACATCTTTGGACTGTGGAAGGAAACCAGAGCACCCAGAGAAAACCCACACAGACATGGGGAGAACGTGCAAACTCCACACAGATAGTAATCTGAGGTCAGCATTGAACCTGGATCTCTGGAGCTACGGGGTTGCTGTGCTAACTACTGTGCCAATTGTTAAATTGGATGTGAGTCAAAGGTAATTAATCCCTTTGACCCCAACAATATGGTTGGACATCTTGGTTAAGATAGAGTCTGTCCCAGTTATTGCAATTCCGTTTGTATTGTATATGGCATTGATCCCAAATGTTAAAGTGTCAGAAACTGACTCATTCATCCAACTTGTTGTTGTGTCTCTCAAAATCGTCTCAAAGCACCTCACATCCGCTCATTTGAAATACAGTGGCCATTATTTCCTGCCAGCTGTGGTATCCATTTTACACAGAATTGCTGGAGTCACATCACAGATCAGCTCAGCTGTTTGAAACTGATGTTTATACTGCATATTAGCCTTCTCCCAGCTCCCTTCATCCAATTCTGTCAATATATCCTTCAATTCTTTCCCTCTTTTGTTTATCGAGTTTCTCTTTAAACACATCAGTGCTATTCGCCTCAGTATCTCTGAGGAAAATTGCACAGTCTGGTATTCGTTCTGGGAAATCTGAAAGGAGAAATGATGTGGAGATGGCATTGGACTGGGGGGCTCGGGGACAGGAAGAAGCTTCACAATGCCGGGTCAAAGTGCAACAGGTTTATTTGGAATCACGAGCTTTCGGAGCACTGCTCCTTCCTCAGGTGAGTCTACTCACTCGAGGAAAGGGAAGCACTCCGAAAGCTCGTGATTCCAAATAAACCAGTCGGACTTTAACCTGGGACTTCTAGTGAAACGCGAAAGGCATTGGGTAATGCAGGGAGGGTGTAGGGGATGTTATGGGTGTAGGGGGTGTAGGTGGATGATGATGCTGTTGATGCTTGTAAATCTAGAGAGATTGTGGAATGAGGGGCAAGTCGAGTGTGAGGAGAAGGATTTGATTGGAACATTTTATCTTCTATCAGAGATGGTGATGTCAGTGAAGATGACGCCTGTCTCCTCCATGGCAATAAGAACTTGCAGCCACGCCTGTCCCATTTGCTGCAACTGTTCTGTATGTCTCTCTGTTCTCCATGAGATATTGAAGTTCATTTTTTAATAGTGGCTTCACAACAACACTGTTTCTTCCTGTGGAGAATAACAGTGAAAGAATTCCTCGAGCTAGTTATCAATCCATTAGACCACGTTATCAACAATCCTTACACGGACAACAAGTCCTGAGGTTGGACTCAAACCCGGAGGTTTTGCTCCAATGATTGGGCTGTTACCCACTGTGCTGCAAGACTTCCTAAGTGTGCCAGTGAGTGTGATCTATGTGTCTAGCTGATGTGATGGTTATGAGGGGTTTGGATAGAATGTAGAATCCCTACAGTAACGAAGGAGGCCACTTGGCTCATCGAGTCTATACTGACCACAATCCCACCCAGCCCTATTACCACAGCCCCACAAATTTGTCCTGCTAATCCCCTGACAATAAGGGGCAATTTGACATGCCCAATCCACCTAACCTGCACATCTTTGGAGTGTGGAAGGAAACCAGAGCATGCGGAGGAAACCCACACAGACACGGGGAGAATGTGCAGACTCCAGACAAGACAGCGACTCAAGGAATTGAACCTGGGATCCTGGCATTGTAAGGCAACAGTACTATACAATGTATAGTACTGTGCCACTATATCACCCCACGCTTGTACTGTGTGTGCGGTTTGAGGGGTGGGTGTGAGGTTTGGAGCTGTGTGAGGGGAAGTGAAGTTCTAAATGTCAGGTATGAGCCATGCTTGATGGAGAATGTCAATAGATAGGTCTTAGGGCTTTGCTGCATTGAGCAGTGTTCGAACCCAGTGGCTCACGGAGAAGCAGATGGCATTAGAAGATGAATTCGCGAACCCTGATTATTCATGTGAGGTCAGAACATTTCTTTTCCTGTTACACAGAAATAACACTGTTTGCAATGACCTCCACAGCCTCTAAACCATTCTAAATGCTGTCTGGAGATCCTTCTTGTCCTTGTGGTTTCTCTGCTCTTATCCACCAGGAAGAGTTCAATTCTGGCGCTAAACTACCAGAAGGATGTGGAGCTTTGGAGAAGGTGCAGGAAAGATTTATCAGGATGTTGCCTGGTACGGAGGGCATTAGCTATGAGGAGAGGTTAGAGTAAGTTGTTCGTTCTCACTGGAAGTTGAGGGGAAACCTGATAGAAGTCTGCAAGATTATGAGGGGCATGGACAGAGTGGATAGTCAGAAATTTTTTCCAAGCGTGGAGGAGTCAACTACTAGGAGGCATAGGCTTAAAGTGCAAGGACTAAGGTTTAAAGAAGACATACAAGGGAAGTTATTTTACATAGAGGGTGGTGGGTGTCTGGAACTCGCTGCCAGGGGAGGTATTCATGATGTGGAGATGCTGGCGTTGGACTGGGATCGGCACAGTAAAAAGTCCTACAGGCTAAAGTCCGACAGGTTTATTTGATAGCACAAGCTTTCAGAGTGCTACCCCTTCAGGTAGATATGATAACGACTTTTAAGGAGCATCTTAACAAATACATGAATGGGATGGGAATAGAGGGATATGGTCCCTGGTAGGGTAAGGGATTTTAGTTCAGTCGGACAGCATGGTCAGTGCAGACTGGGAAAGCTGTAATTTTCTTTGCTCCTTGATTTTGCATGTTGTGTCTATTCATTCATTTGGATAAACGAGGATTAGCACTTTTTTTAAAACGAAGTTTTTTTATTGAACAGAACTTAAAGATTTAACATGACAAAAGTGTAAAGAAGAAACAAAGCTTACTTGGTGACTGGTTTCAAAACAAGTTAGTCCTTGCATAGTATTGGACTGAACTAGACCTCGAACACAAAACAAACTGAAAAACTGAACACACAGTTCCAAACTATATTCCAATTCTTATCTCGTTATCGGAAGTGTTTTCACATGCTGTCTCTGTCTGTAAAAACAAGTCTTGCAGCTGCGACTGTTTGCCTGGATTGTGTACCCTTCAGGAATGCAGTTAATTTTCAGCTAACCCAGCATGCCTTCTGAGTTTTACAATGTCATTAAGTTAGCAGAGTTAGTTAACCCTGACAGCCTAGCATTTAAATGTAATTGCATCGGCAGAAATATTAGATAGACTGGGGTTGTTTTCCCTTGAAAGACGTCGGCTTAGAGGGGATCTCATAGAGGTGTATAAGATTATAAGGGGTATAGATAGAGTAAATGGAGGTAAACTTTTTCCACCTTTAGAAATGGATAGGACGAGAGGTCATGGCCATAGGGTGAGGGGGGCTATGTATAGGACGAATATTAGAGGGCAGTTTTTCACACAAAGGGTAGTGGGGGTGTGGAATGCACTGCCGAGTAAGGTGGTGGGAGCAGGCACGCTGGGGCTGTTTAAGGGTCTCTTGGACAGCCACATGAGCGGTATGCAGATAGAGGGATATATTAGGACTGTTTAACTACGGCTTTTTTCCACAGGTAATTCGGTCCATAATTTGAGCACGCATTCGGCAGGTGGTGCGGGTACAGCTCTTGGATGTTGATTCATGGGTTGCCTGGTACCTCATGTCGTATATGAGTGCTTTATGTGGACCACCTGAAGGGCACCATGACAGCTCAGAGACTATCGATGTGGCTGTGCAGACACTTGGAATTGGGCCAGTGTCTGCGGGAGTTTGCGCGTTCTCCCCGTGGTTGCGTGGGTTTTCTCCGGGCACTCCGGTTTCCTCCCACAACCCAAAAATTCGCTCTTAGGCTGATTGGGTAACAAATTGTCCCTATGGTGAAAATTTTCCATATTAGGAATAATATATATATTATTATATAGGAATATTAAAATTGGATAATGTATTTGGTATGACGGCGGCGCGGGCTCGTTGGGCCAAAGGGCCTGTTTCCCGTGCTGTGTTGCTTAATAATTAATAATTAATAATAATAATCATAAAATGAAATCTTTGCATAGACTGAAGCAAACAGCGCTAAGCATGCATAGGATCCCTCACTGCACCAGAGTGTCCAATGCTGCATCTGAAAATATGGGAGTCCTCTCTCTCTCTCTGTCATGTTGCACTATCTTTACTCATTGTGTTTTTGAAGCTATTTCCACTTACTGTACCTGCTGCAGCCAGGATTATTTATAAGAGCTTCAGTTTTAGCGTTAAGTGGTGCTAACCTTTACTCAAATTTGCCCCCCACTGACACTTGCAGACGCTCTGGAATACATTTGGCAAGCAGCATGATGATATCATGGGGAAAAAACCCAATGTATTGCTTGAATTACTGGAAACATACAAGGGATTAATGAACATGTGATCCCAGTGCCCAATTCTTTCAGAGGGGCAGGTGGTGGAATGTCATCAAAATTTTAGCCAAGGGTCTTTTGAAAAAGCCAGGAATCTTCTACACCCTACTCTCTCTCATACACACCTCACTACAAGTGACAATCGCCTGTAGCATGGGAATAGCACAAGGTGAGGGGCACTTGCATCCTCTCTCTTTGGTTGGCAAAAACTTAGTCCCTCCTCTACCCTCCTAACCAACACTCACCACCATGCTGTTGAGAATTAACCAATGCATGGTGAGTACTCAATCTTCCAAGCGTTATTGCTTGCGCACAAAGAGAAGAGCCCAATAAATCTCAGTGTGATGTGGAGATGGCCGGACTGATATATGAGGAGAGGTTGACTAGGTTAGGATTGTTTCCACTAGAGTTCAGACGAATGAGAGGCGTTCTCATAGAGACTTATGAAATTCTCACAGGACGAGACAGGGTAGATGCAGGGAGGATGTTCCCGATGGTGGGGGGAGTCCAGAACCAGGGGTCACAGTCTGAGGATTCAGAACAATCCATTTAGGACAGAGATGAGAAGACATTTCTTCACCCAAAGAGTGGTGAGCCCGTGGAATTCATTACCACGGAAGTAATTGATGCCAAAACATTGAATGTATTCAAGGGGCAGCTGGATATAGCACTTGGGGTGAATGGGATCAAAGGGAGAAAGCAGGATTAGGCTATTGAGTTGGCTGATCAGCCATCATGGTGATAAATGGTGGAGCAGGCTAGAAGGGCTGAATGGCCTCCTCCTGTTTCCAACTTCTAGGTTTCTATGTTCTTCTGCTCTAACAGAGTTCCGCAAAACATTGTCAATTATGGCACTTTTTAGCCAATGAGAGAGAACAGGCCAGTTAAAGTACCAATAGCCTTACTGCTTAGTATGTACTTTCAACCAATAGAATTCTTTGTCATTTTAACCCTTCATCATTATTATTTATACGCACAGTTGTACAGAATCTTGAAATATTTCACAGGCAATGTTCAGGAAACATTCTTACATCCTGTAACCTCAATCAGCGTTTGGAATATACTGTGGATTCTTAAGAAGTGGAGATGCCAGCATTGCACTGGGGTAAACACAGTAAGAAGTCTCGCAATGCTAGGGTAAATCCAATAGGTTTATTTGGTAGCAAATTCACTAGAAAATTGGTATTATGAGACTTCTTTCAGCGATTCTTAAGGACCCATTCATACGGCAAACCAGACTTAAACCCTTAAAGTTAAAAAGTTTATTTATTTGCCGTAAGTCGGCTTCCATTAACACCGCAACAAAATTACTGGGAAAATCCCCCTATGTCGCCACACTCTGGCGCCTGTTTGGGCACACTGAGGGAGAAGTTAGTACCTAACCAGCACATCTTTCAGACTGTGGGAGGAAATCATAGCACCTGGAGGAAACCCACGCAGACATGGGGACAATGTACAAATTCCACACAAACCGGTGACACAAGCTGGGAATCAAACCTGGGTCCCCCTCGCTGTAAGGCAACTGTGCTAACCACCGCACCACCAGGCCACCCCCAGCCAGTGAACCTACCCTGGCTAATGGCTGGTACCAACTTCCTCAATGCCAATAAATCAGGTACCCCAGCATTGGCACCGTGCTGCTAGGTTTTACAGTGACTCGGGTTCCCAGAACACAGTGGACACAGGCAATCTCCAGGAACCCTTACCACCCCCATGTAAGAGCAGCCAGCTGTGCAATCCAGACCACGAAAGGAACACCTCACAGCAGTGTTATCATTGGGAAGGCTGCTGTTAAGAGACACGTAATGGGTTGATACATGAACAAGAAATAGATGGAAGGCAATTATTGTGCGGGAAATTAAATGTATGAGTTTTCACATCCAATTATCTCAAATATCTATTGGGCTGTTGAAAATACATTGCTATCACTGATAAAAGATGTAGAAGGCGATTTATTAACTTTATCACTGACATTTAGACTAACTGTGTGCCTAATAAATACTCATTCTTTACTGTGCTGGACACTTTGCTGATGAATACTACGATTTTGTAGTATTGAATGTTACCCTGTTGGAACAGCAGAGGACATCCGTGATTATTTTACAGCCCTTGTTAGATGAATGGATCTATCCTATTGACTTAATCAAGTGGACTATTACTGACAATTGCTTTAACATGTTAAAAGTTTCGCAGAGAGATCATTACAATTGCTTTACTCAGACACGGTAGGTCGAATCATAACCTCCTCCCCCACCCATGCACCTCTTCCCAACCAAAAAAGGGAGAATTTGGATCAGATCATAGAATCGTAGAGGTTTACAGCGTGGAAACAGGCGCTTTGGCCCAACTTGTCTATGTTTACCCCTTTTTTTAAAGACCCCCTAAGCTAATCCCAATTTAGCCCATATACCTCTATACCCATCGTACCCATGTAAATGCTTTTTAAAAGACAAAATTGTACCCACCTCTACTACTACTACCTCTGGCAGCTTGTTCCAGACACTCACCACCACCCTCTGTGTGAAATAATTATCCCTCTGGACCCTTTTGTATCTCTCCCCTCTCACCTTAAACCTATATCTTCTAGTTTTAGAACTTCCCTACATTTGGGAAAAGATATTGACTATCTAGCCAATCTGTGTCCCTCATTATTTTATAAGACCACCCCTCAGCCTCCTACGCTCCAGAGAAAAACATCCCAGTCTATCCAACCTCTCCAGCCAGGTATAAGAAGAACGGTCAAGGCTAAGAGGATATTTACAAGAGATTTTTTTTTAATTAATAAATTCTTACCTGGATAGACACATGAACAGGCATGGAATAGGGCGATATAGGCTAGATAGCACAACGTGATCGGTGCAGGCTCGAAGGGCTAAAGGGCCTATCTTTGTGCTGTGTTATTCCTTGTTTTTCATAATAAATGTTTCATTGAGCAAATGGTGATCAGCAATTACCACTGGCTGGAGACATCAGTTTCAAACTTGACTATGGAGAGGTGAGAACTTATTATTTTGTGCAAGGGGGGTCACTGGAGTGTGGTTCTTCCCAAAAGAAACAAAAGTGTCCAGCTGGAGAATTTCCCGCCCATTTTTTGGACATACTTAACTGAAAAAAATCTCCGACACCTTCTGCATTACAGAGTACCTCAGGAAGATTCATGTTGGAAAGTGGTGGGATGGGGGGAAGGGGAGGAGGCCTCATCCCACTTGGGAAGCCGGTGGTATAGCACTGAGTGGGCCACTGCGCGTGCGCCGATCTGTCAGGGTGGAGATTGGCGCACGATCACTGGCCACCTCCATCGCTGGCCTCTCGATTGCTGGGCCTCCCGCTTTCATCCCTTCTCTCTCCCGATCACTGGCCTCCTGTTCACCCCCGAACCCCCACCCTGATCGAAGGCCACCCCCTCCCCATTGCTGCCCTCCTCTTCCCGATCACCGGCCTTCCTGACCTTCCCCGCCGATCGCTGATCCACTGGGATACACCTTTGGCCAGGCCTGATGTCCCCACGCCTCCCCAGCTCCTGAGCAACAGCAAGCTGGGAGAATCCTGGCCACTTTGGCTCAAGGGAATGGTTAAGACCGCGACCGTTATACTTCTCAAAGGAAAGTTGAAGTAAATACCAGAAAGTCAAATCAGAGAATTGTGAGAGACCCAGTCATGGGGAAGGAATGGAGATTAATTTGTCAAACACCAAACAAAAGATGTGGGGGATGCGAGGAAGAAATCTAGTGTGGAATGAGAGCCTTTAAGAATGATGGAAGGGATGAATGATTTCAGAAGGCAGTTGGACAGGTAGTTGATGGGAATAAACTTGCAGGACAGAGCAGGGGAGATTGGGGTTGAAAGGATTTATTTGCAGAGAGCTGTCATGGGTTCCACGGGCCGAATGGCCTCTTTCTGTTCTGGAATGGCCCTATGATGACTGATACACAGTCACAGGGAAGGAATGGAGTTCCAATAGCCAATGCAGGTGCTTTATTTAAAGTTTATTTATTAGTCACAAGTAGGCTTACATTAACACAGCAATGAAGTGACTGTGAAAATCCACGAGTCGCCGCACTCTGGCACCTGTTCGGGTACACTGAGGGAGAATTTAGCACCCTGACCAGCATGTCTTTCGGACTGTGGGAGGAAACTGGAGCACCCAGAGGAAGCCCACACAGACACAGGGAGAATGTGCCAACTCCGCACAGATCCAATCCGGGAATCGACCCCAGGCCCCAGCCACCATGAGGCAGCAACTCAAAACACTGCACCACCGTGCTGTCCTACACATGCCCTGCGGGCTGAATAGCCTCCTCCACTGCCTTGAGTTCTCTCTGCCCATGCAGAAAGCGGACATTTTTGTATATAAAGCCAACACTGCGGCCCAGTCAGTGAATCATAGCAACCTCATCATAGCAGAAGTAGATTAGTGATCTCTTGCAGAATAGGCAGAGGCAATTATCGGAAAAATAAAATTTGTCTTTGATAGCCATATTCAGTTTGTCACGTCACCTGTACGGGCGAGATTCTGAGTGCGAGTCTGAGATGCAGTCTATAGAAAATTCAATGGGAGAAAAACATCAATGTAAATTGAACTGCACAACATCAATAATGGCTAATCCAGCCAGAGAATACTGTTCGCAAATAATAGGACAGCACTTTGTCTCATGCAGGCATTTAGCTCATATACACAGAGTGATTTCTGTGGGCTACTGATTTGATCCATTTTTCTCTGAATAAAGTCGCTGAAATTTGCATTGATTTGCCCATCAATGAATGCGTCAAGCAGTGAAGGAGAGGGGTTTTCGCCACGCTGGTTTCTGGGAGTAATCGAAGCATGAGATCTTTTAGCTCAGTTTAACCTACTTCAGTAGGTTGGATGGCCAGTTTCTGAGCACAGAGCGCTGCCAATAGCGTGGGTTCAGTTCCCATACGGGCTGAGGTTACTCACCAAAAGGCCCTGCCTTGCCCCTTGCCTGAGAACCCTCTTATAAAATAACCACTGTGTCAGATCTCCTCTGCAAAAGTGGAGGGGGTGAGAAGTCTCACAGCACCAGGTTAAAATCCAACAGGTTTATTGGGGATCATGAGCTTTTGGCGCACTGCTCCTTCATCGGGCAACTCGTTTGATGAAGGAGCAGAGCCCCAAATATACCTTTTGGACTTTAACCAAGGGTTATGAGACTTCTTACTGTGTCCACTCCAGTCCGACGCCGGCATCTCCACATCAAAAGAGGACCCCAGCCTATGGTCACCTGGGATTATGAACAAAGAACAAAGAACAAAACAGCACGGGAAACAGGCCCTTCGGCCCAACGAGCCCACGCCACCACCCCGATGTTCCCACCTCTGCCCATGATCCCTGTCTATGTTTATAGATCTATGGATTAAAAACCAAATTTGAGAGAATGTAGGGAGAATTTGTTTTGCCAATTAGCCTAAGAGCACATCTTTGGGATGAGGGAGGAAACAGGAGCACCCGGAGAAAACCCACGCAAGCACGGGGAGAATACGCAAACTCCCACAGACACAGGCCCAAAATCCATGTATCTGCACAGCTCAGCAATAGTCAATGAGCTGTCGTGTTGCCCATCAAGTGTTCCAGGTCAAGCGTACACTAATGATGTGAAGCAGTAGGATACTCTCAAAAAAGATCCAAGAGCAGCCCTCTCACGACCCATCGCGTGTATGCCCCTCGTTAGACAACAAGGTGGACGAAAGCACCTGTAGGATAAAAACAAGTACATCAATATCATCATCTATTTACACACTTCCCACGAACTCCCAAGGCCCATGTTCCCTATTTTAATCGGTTTTCTATACCCCTCCATTCCCATTCTGTTCATGTGCCCATCGAAGTATTTCTTAAATAACTCCAGAGTACCTGCCTCCACCACTTTACTTGGCAGCGCATTCCATACCCCCACCACTCTCTGTGTGAAAAAACTCCCTCTAGCATCCAAATTATACCTCACCCCCCTCACCCTAAGCCCGTGACTTTACCTGTCGACTGTTTCCCTGCACTGCTGGGAAGAAGCTGGTGCGTTCACATTTTCCACCTCAGCAAGAAAGAAAGGATCATCTGAGGAAGATTCGGGGAAGACAGGCCTCTAAGTGGTTCACGTACAGTGAACCATCATCCATACGATCATTGCTCCTAGACTCTTGGCTGGGCTCCCAATTCTGACCTTCGAAAACTTGATGCCACCCAAAACTTTGCTGCTTGTGTCTTAACTCACACAATATCCTGTCCCCTCAAGATCAATCAACATCCTGATTTTAAAGTTCTCATCTGTATTTTTAAATCTCCCCTTGGCCTCTTCTTTTCCTATCTCTCCAACCTCCTCCTCCGGCCAATTGCTGCAATTGTATGGGGCATCGTTGAGGCCACACCTGGAGTATTGTGAGGAGTTTTGGTGTCCTTATTTGAGGAAGGATGTCCTTGCTATAGAGGGAGTACTGCAAAGGTTTACCAGGCAGATTCCTGGGATGGCAGGTCTGTCAGATGAAGAGAGATTAATTTGGTTAGGGTTATATTCTCTGGAGTTTAAAAAAGAGTGGATCTCATAGGAATTCATAAAATTCTAACAGGGTCAAACAGGTTAGATTCAGAAAGAATATTCCTGATGGAAAGAGAGTCCAGAACTAGAGGTTATAGTCTGAGGATAAGGAGTAAACCTTTTAGAACTGAGGTGAAGAGAAACTTCTTCATCCAGAGGTTGGTGAATGTGTGGAATTCACTGCCACGGGCAAGTAGTTGAGGCCAAAACATTGTGTGATCTCAAGAAGAAATTAAATATAGCTCTTGGAGCTAAAGAAATCAAGGAATATTGGGGGAAGGGGGATCAAGATATTGAATTTAATGACCAGCCATGATCAAAATGAATGGCAAAGTAGGATCAAAGGGCTGAATGGCCTCGTCCTGCTTCTAGTTTCTATGTTTCCTGCACTGTCTTTGATTCAAACTTCTGGAACTCCATCCCTAACAGCACAGTGGGATATACACAGTGGGGTCATGAGAAGGCCTTGGCTGGTAGGATTAAGGAGAATCCCAAGGCCTTCTACAAATATGTGAAAAGTAAAAGGATGAGAAGAGAAGGGATAGGACCTATAAAAGGTGAAGGGGGAAAAGTCTGCATGGAACCGGAAGAAATGGCAGAGGTGCTTAATGAGTACTTTGCCTCAGTATTCACGGTGGAAAGTGATCTGGGAGGATGCACTACAAGTTTGCGGCAGACTGAAAAGATTGAGTATGTAGATATTAAGGAAGCGGATGTGTTAGAACTTTTAAATGCTATCAAGGTAGACAAGTATCTGGGACCAGATGGGATGTACCCCAGGTTATTGTGGGAGGTGAGGGATGTCATTGCAGAGCCCTTGGCGATGATCGTTGCGTCGTCGATGGAGACAGGAGAGGTTCCGGAGGATTGGAGGATTGCGGATGTGGTCCCTATTTTCAAGAAAGGGAACAGGGATAGTCCTCGAAATTACTGACCGGTGAGTCTGACCTCAGTGGTTGGTAAGCTGATGGAGAGGCTTCTGAGGGACAAGATTTACGAGCATTTGGAGAAGTTTAGAACATAGAACATAGAACATAGAACATTACAGCGCAGTACAGGCCCTTCGGCCCTCGATGTTGCGCCGGCCAGTTGACCCTCTAACCTAAACTATTCCAATATCATCCATATGCCTATCCACCGAACATTTGAATGCCCCCAAAGTAGGCGAGTCCACAACTGCTGCAGGCAGGGCATTCCACGCCCTCACCACCCTCTGTGTAAAGAACCTGCCTCTGACATCCGTCCTATAACTACCACCTCTTAATTTAAAGTTATGTCCCCTCGTGTTGGTCATCACCATCCGAGGAAAAAGGCTCTCACTATCCACCCTATCCAATCCCTTGATCATCTTATACGCCTCAATTAGGTCACTGCGTAACCTTCTTCTCTCTAATGAAAATAACCTCAGGTCCCTCAGCCTTTCCTCATAAGGCCTTCCTACCATACCAGGCAACATCCTGGTAAACCTCCTCTGCACCCTTTCCAATGCTTCCACATCTTTCTTATAATGCGGCGACCAGAACTGTACGCAATACTCCAAGTGCGGCCGCACCAGAGTTTTGTACAGTTGTAACATAACCTCACAGCTCCTAAATTCAATCCCTCTACCAATAAAAGCTAACACACAGTACGCCTTCTTAACAACTTTATCAACCTGGGTGCCAACTTTCAAAGAGCTATGTACTTGTACCCCAAGATCCCTCTGCTCGACAACACTATTAAGGGTCCTTCCATTAGCCCTATATTTCATATACCTCTTATTCCTACCAAAGTGAATCACCTCACACTTATCCATATTGAATTTAGGTTGATGAGAAATAGTCAGCATGGTTTTGTAAAAGGTAGGTCGTGCCTTACGAGCTTAATTGAGTTCTTTGAAAATGTGACTGAACACATTGACGAAGGAAGAGCAGTGGACGTGGTGTACATGGACTTCAGCAGGGCATTTGACAAGGTCCCCCATGCAAGATTTCTTGAGAAGGTGAGAGGGCATGGGATCCAAGGGGCTTTGGCCTTGTGGATCTAGAACTGGCTTGCCTGCAGAAGGCAGAGGGTGGTTGTGGATGGCTCTTTTTCTGCATGGAGGTCGGTTACCAGTGGAGCGCCCTAGGGATCTGTTCTAGGACCCTTGCTGTTTGTCATTTTCATAAATGACCTGGATGAGGAAGTGGAGGGATGGGTGAGTAAGTTCGCCGATGACACGGAGGTTGGTGGTGTTGTGGATGGTCTGGAGGGATGTCAAAAGTTACAGCAGGACATCGACAGGATGCAAGACTGGGCAGAGAAGTGGCAGATGGACTTCAATGCGGATAAATGTGTTGTGGTCCATTTTGGCAGATCCAACGGGATGAATGAGTACACTATCAAAGGTAGGAGTTTTAGCTGTGTGGAAGAGCAGAGGGATCTTGGGGTCCGGGTCCATAAGACTCTCAAATCGGCCTCCCAGGTGGAGGATGTGGTTAAGAAAGCTTACGGTGTACTGGCCTTCATTCATCGAGGGATTGAGTTCAGGAGTCAGGAGGTAATGCTGCAGCTTTATAGGACCCTTGTCAGACCACACTTGGAGTACTGTGCGCAGTTCTGGTCGCCTCACTATAGGAAGGACGTGGAAGCTATTGAAAGGGTGCAGAGGAGATTTACAAGGATGTTGCCTGGATTGGGAGGCATGCCTTACGAAGACAGGTTGAGGGAGCTGGGACTGTTCTCCCTGGAGAGACGAAGGTTGAGAGGCGACCTGATAGAGGTTTACAAGATGTTGAGAGGAATAGATAGGGTGGACTCTCAGAGACTATTTCCCAGGGCTGAAATGGTCGCGACGAGAGGGCACAGATTTAAGGTGCAGGGAAGCAAGTACAGAGGGGATGCTAGGGGAAAGTTTTTCACTCAGAGGGTGGTGAGTGAATGGAATCGGCTGCCGTCGGTGGTGGTCGAGGCGAACTCGCTGGGGTCTTTTAAAAGACTTCTGGATGAGTATATGGGATCCAATGGGATTGGGGGTTATAGATAGGTCTATGGCTGGGTAGGTTTTGATGTGTTCGGCACAACTTGTGGGCCGAAGGGCCTGTTTGTGCTGTAGTGTTCTATGTTCTATGTTCTATACCTACACCACGTGGACTGAAGTGGTTTGAGAAGGCAACTCACCACCATCTTCTCAATGGCTATTAGTGATGAGCAATAAATTCTGTTATAATGAGTGACGCCCTCATCCCGGGAGGAACTTAGAAATGCTGAATTATCTCCCATTGATGTCTCTGTTTTTCTTAGGGAGTTTACAATTAGTATCTGAAACCTTGGATTATAGAAAATCTTGCTGAAGTTCTTCAATGTCCATTTCTGTCCAATGAATTCTGCAGGAAGCTGGAAACATGCACGTGTTGAGAGGTGACATACTCTTTTATTAGCATCATTAAGAGTTAAAATTACAGAAATAATAAGAGAGGGAGAGACAGAGATAGAGAGAGGCAGGGGAAAGTTGGAAAGAGAGAGAGAGAGAGGCAGAGAGCGAGAGAGAGGGGCAAAGAGAGAGAGAAAGAGACGGGCAGAGAGAGAGGAAGAGAGAAAAGTTGAGGATTGGCTTCATGGCCACTCCCTGAACAGATTTGATCTAAAACTTGTAGAGAACTCAATTGAATTAAACAGATAGCTTTTCCTTACAATATATGAATTCTTATCTGTGTTATTGAAAAAAATCAGTCACACATAGTCTCAAACTAACATAAATAATTGGCAGCTGTGACCATGAAAATTTCTGTTTCTGAAAAACTTTGCTTGCATTGTACTTTCAAAGAATGCAGCTAACTTCTAAGCTAATCCCAGAATGCTTGCTGAGTCTAAAACGTGGGCAATTTAGCTTTGAAGCTTAGCATAGTTAATTACACAGGCAAATATACCTTAAAATGAAGTTTTTTAACTGAAGTAAGCCATGCAAAGGACCCCAAAGTTCTTTACTCCTACAGTCAGAAGGTACATTTCTGTATGCCCTAAAAATAAATAAAAGCATCTCAGAACAATTTACAAGGGAGGAGGTAACACACTGAAACTCAGCATAATAGGGCTGATTTCCACGGTAATGCCCATTGCCGAGTGTCCCTGGAAAGGGGCATCTGCCAGTACCAGTTCGGTATTCACGCAGAGTGCTGGAAATGTAGCTGTGGAGAGCACTGAGGTACAGGGTTGCAAATTGGGGAGTATTGTAGTAGATAGGGAGGATGTGTTAGAAATTCTCGAGGGTTTGAAGTTGGATAAGTCCCCTGGGCCGGACGGGATTTACCCTAGGATTCTCTGGGAGGCAAGAGAGGAGATTGCAGAGCCTCTGGCTCTGATCTTCAGGTCCTCGTTGGTTACGGGTGTGGTTCCGGAGGACTGGAGGATGGCGAATGTGGTCCCATTGTTTAAGAAGGGGAAGAGAGACCTTCCTGGGAATTATAGGCCAGTGAGTCTTACTTCTGTGGTGGGCAAGGTATTGGAGAGAATTATTAGGGATAGGATTTATAGTTATTTAGAGAGAAATGAATTGATTGGGGATAGTCAGCATGGTTTCGTGAAGGGTAGGTCATGCCTTACTAACCTCATTGAGTTTTTTGAGAAAGTGACCAGAGAGGTGGATGGGGGTAAGGCGGTTGATGTAGTATATATGGACTTTAGTAAGGCTTTTGATAAGGTGGCCCATGGAAGACTTCTACAGAAAATGCAGATGTGTGGAATAGAGGGTGATTTAGCTAATTGGATTAGAAATTGGCTGGCAGATAGAAGACAGAGGGTGGTGGTTGATGGGAGATATTCATCGTGGAGTTCGGTGACGAGTGGTGTGCCTCAGGGGTCTGTTTTGGGGCCCCTGCTGTTTGTAATTTTTATAAATGATCTGGATGAGGGTATTGAGGGATGGATCAGTAAATTTGCAGATGATACTAAAGTTGGTGGTGTGGTAGATAGTGAAGAGGGGTGTTTTAGTTTACAGAGTGACTTGGACAAGTTGCAGAGCTGGGCCGAGAGGTGGCAAATGGAGTTTAATGTGGAAAAGTGTGAGGTAATGCACTTTGGCAGGAACAATAAATGTGTAGAGTATAGGGCTAATGGTAGGGCTCTTAATAGTGTTGAGGAACAGAAGGATCTTGGTGTATGTGTCAATAGATCCCTGAAAGTAGGCAGTCAAGTGGATAAAGTTGTTAAGAAGGCTTATGGAGTCTTAGCTTTTATTGGTAGGGGGATTGAATTTAGGAGCCGCAGCATCATGTTGCAGCTGTACAAAACTCTAGTGCGGCCGCACTTGGAGTATTGTGTGCAGTTCTGGTCGCCACATTATAAGAAAGATGTGGAGGCATTGGAGAGGGTACAGAGGAGGTTTACTAGGATGTTGCCTGGTATGGAGGGCAGGTCCTATGAAGAGAGGTTGAAGGATTTGAGGTTGTTTTCGTTAGAAAGGAGGCGGCTAAGAGGGGATCTTATTGAAGCATATAAGATGATTAGAGGTTTAGATAGGGTGGACAGTGATAGCCTTTTCCTAGGATGGAGAAAGCTAGCACGAGGGGACACAACTTTAAATTAAGGGGTATGAGTTATAGGACGGATATCAGAGGTAGGTTCTTTACTCAAAGAGTGATTAGGGAGTGGAATGCCCTGCCTGCAGCTGTTGTAGATGCGCCAAGTTTGGTGGCGTTTAAGAGGTTAGTTGATAAGTATATGGATGAGAAGGGAATGGTTTAGTTAGGAGGGGCATTGCTTTTTATTTTGGTCGGCACAACATCGAAGGCCGAAGGGCCTGTTCTGTGCTGTATTGTTCTATGTTCTATGTTCTATGTACCACGGAGGCCTTCTGTGCCCCATGTACACTGTGGGCACTGCGGTGCACTATCAATTAATTAATCACATTTTCTTTTGATATTTTAAATTTCCTTGAAGATTCTGTTTACATTGACGGAATACCACAGAAACCTTACAGTGCAGAAACAGGCCATTCAGCCCATCAGATTTGTACCAATTCTCCAACAGAGCATCCCACACAGACTCTATCCCCGTAACACCACACATTTCCATGACTAATCCACCTGACCTGTACACCTTTGCACACTGAGGGGCAATTTAGCATGGCTAATCCACCTATCCTGCACATTTTTGGACACTAAGGGACAATTTAGCATGACTGATCCATCTAACCTACACATCTTTGGACACAAATGGGCAATTTAGTATGACCCATCCATCTAACCTGTACATTTTTGGACACAAATGGGCAATTTAATATGGCTAATCCACCTAACCTGCACATATTTGGACACAAATGAGCAATTTAGTATGGCCAATCCACCTAACCTGCACATATTTGGACACTAAGGGACAATTTAGCATAACTGATCCACTTAACCTGCACATCTTTGGACACAAATGGGCAATTTAGCATGGCCTATCCACCTAACTTACACATCTTTGGACACTAAGAGACAATTTAGCATGGCCAATCCCCTTAACCTGCACATCTTTGGACACAAATGGGCAATTTAGCATGGCTAATCTTTAACCTGCACATTTTTGCACACTAAGGGACAACTTAGCACGGCCAAGTTACCTAACCTGCACATCTTTGGACTGTGGAAGGAAACCCACGGGGAGAATATGAAAAATCTACACCGACAGCTGCCTCAGGCCAGAATTAAACCCAGATCCCTCATGCTGTGAGGCAGCAGCGCTAATCACTATACCACTGCATCCCTTTAGGGAGTTACATTTTTAATTTATCCCACAGTTTGTTGGATTAGTTTATCTAGTTAATGAACAGGAGCACATGGCTCTATGTCTTTGAGCTTTGTACCTAAACACACTATCCTCATGTGCCTACTCTTAATAAGTGAACCCACTATTTGTTTACCCAATCCTCTCTGAGAAATTAATGCTTTGTGTCTTACACAGTAAATAAGTTCAATGTACTATTTCACTATAATAACACCGCAGTATCATGGCACCTTAATGAGGTCCCTAGAGAGGCTTGTGCTCCAGGAAGATTCTGCATCAGGATGGAAAAGAAAGGTTAACAGTTAGTTTACTTACTTACACTTTGTTGTAAATTTGTCTATAAAAATCCATCTGTATAAAACATTAAAAAAATTTAAGTGCAGACATTTCATAGCTGCAAAATCTGACCCTCTGACCATATTTTTGTCACATAGTTGTATGAATTTTTCCATCTCAAATTAACATGTTTTATTTATAATGGGAAAGAACTATACCATGCTGATGCTATCGTTAAGACAAACGCCTCTGCTGTCTCAGAAAACTAAGGAAATTTGGCGTTTCACTTATGACTCTCACCAACTTTTACAGATGCACCACAGAAAGTATTCTTTCTGATTGTATCACAGCTTGGTGTGGCTCCTGCTCTGTCCAAGCCTGCAAGAAACCACAAAGGGTCATGAATGTAGCCCAATCCATCACGCAAACTAGTTCCCATCCATTAACTCTGTGTACACTTCCCGCTGCCTTGGAAAAGCACCAGTATAATTAAGGACCCCACGCACCCTGGACATTCTCTCTTTCACCTTCTTCCCTTGGGTAAAAGATACAAAAGTCTGAGGTCAAGAGGTTCAAGAACAGCTCCTTCCCTGCTGCTGTCAAACTTTTGAATGGACCTACCTTGCACTAAGTTGATCTTTCTCTGCAGCTTAGCTATGACTGTAACAATACATTCTGCACTCTCTTGCTTCCTTCTCTATGAACAGAATGCTTTTTCTGTACAGCGCCCAAGAAACAATACTTTTTCACTGTATGCTAATACACGTGGCAATAATAAATCAAATCAAATGAAAGTAAACCCATCCACAGCAATGTCTTTCCGTGTCTCTTTGGTTCCTCAGCTTTACCCCAGAAAACCTCCAATATAATTCTTCAGTTGTTTTCCTTGAAGCAGGGGAGACTGACGGGGAACATGATTGGAATGTCTAAAATTATGAGGGAGAAAGATAGAATGGACAGAAAGGAACTTTTCCCCCGATGGAGGGATCAGAGGGATCAATGATTGGGAGGGGGTATTGATTTACGGTAAGTGGCAGGGAGTTGAGAGGGGATGCGAGAAAAAAGCTTTTTCACCCAGAGACTGGCAGAAGTCAAGGACTCACTGTCTGAAAGGATGGTGGAGGCAGAGATTCTTGTAGCATTTAAGAAGCATTTAGATGTACACTTGCAATTCCAAAGCATACAAGGCCAGATGCTGGAAAATGGGATTAAAATAGCGAGATGGCATTCCTTTCACCAGTGTAGATGTGATGGATCTTTTTCTGAGCTTTAGACATCTAATTTTCTTGTTCACAAATTGCCATAGACTTTGCTATTTAACCACAAACAATGGTATAAGTTCATAGAATGGGGAAGGAGGCCATTTGGCCCATCACGTTTGCACTGCCCACAATCCTACCCAGGCCCCTATCCCTATAAACCCATGCATTTACCCTGCTAGTCTCCCTGAGACTCAATGACAATTTAGCCCTGCCAATCCACCTAACCTGTACATCTTCGCATTGTGGTAGGAATCCGGAGTACCCGGAGGAAACCCATGCAGACATGGGGAGAAGGTGCAAACTCCACACAGGCAGTGACCCAAGCCAGGAATTGAACCCAGGTTCCTGGTGCTGTGAGTATCATATAAAAATAAGGATAGAATGTCACAAAATATTGGTGGTGCACAATGAGGCGATTCAGCCCATCAACTCCCAGGCTCTCCCTAAAGCAATCCAATCAACCCCGTTGCTCTGCGAGTTTATTTTTGGCAATTGCTTATCCAATTTCCTCCAGAAATCAGTGACTGCCAGCCTTGAGGGAGCAAGTTTCAAGAAAGGTACTATTTTAAAATGGGGTTTGAATTATATTATCCCACTTTCTTTGAATTCATTCCTGTGACATGAGTGTCGCTGGCTGGGTCAACATTTATTGCCCATCCTTTGTTGCCCTTTCGGGTAGTAGAGAATCAACCACATTGCTGTGGCTCTAGATTCACATGTAGGCCAGACCAGATAAGGACGGCAGATTTCCTTCCTTAAAGGACATTAGTGAATCAGATGGGTTTTTCCGACAATGGTTACACGGTCAGGAATAGATTCTTAATTCCAGTTTTTTTTAATGAATTCAAATCATCTGCTGTGGTGCGATTCTAACCCAGGTCCCCAGAACATTAGCTGAGTTTCTGGATTAATAGTGTGATGATAATACCTCTAGGCCATCACTTTCTCTTTGGTTTACTTAACCCCTGCCCTTAAATCTTGCTTCATCCCAAACCTGCTTGGTCATCTTTTGACCTGCAAAGTGGATTGATTAATAAGATACTCAAGGAATCTGTGGCAGATATTTCCTGGACGCACACGACTGTAATACATTCGATGTCACAATTAATAATCGCTGGACCACTTGTTATAAAGAAATTCAAAGCAAAACTCCTCCAAGTCATGGGGTCACTGCCAGAGCAGATCTGACTAGGACAGTTACAGTATCCTTTATCCTGGGTGTTTCGCATTTCAGATTATTTCAGTCTGAATATGGCATGTATAATTGACAAGGCAGAAGGAGGTCAGTTGGTCCATTGAGCCTGCACCGACAAGAATCCCACCCAGGTTCTGTACTAATTTTGTAACCCCACATATTTACCTGCTAATCCCCCAGACATTAAGGGGCAATTTGGAACAAAGAACAAAGAACAAAAACTGCACGGGAAACAGGCCCTTAGGCCCAATGAGCCCGCGCCGCCACACCGATGTTCCCACCTCTACCCGCGATCCCTAGCCAGGGATTTAGCCAGACCAATCAACATAATCCCCACATCTTTGGATGTGGGAGGAAACCAGAGCACCCGTGAGAAACCCACACAGACAGGGGAGAATGTGTAAACTCCACGCTGACAGTAACCCGAGGCTGGAATTGAACCCGGCTCCCTGGTATTGTGAGGTAGCAGTGCTAACCACTGTGTCACTGGGCTGCCCCTTCTTTTCAATAAAACAAAAGGTTGAAGACCACTTACATTTACAATGTCAGAAGCCAAGGCTAGAATTCTTCATTCTTATTCGCTCCACAATCGCTACCAGTGAGAACTGAGAATTTGGCACTTAGCCAAAAGCCTATTCAGTGCGGCAGGACTGGAGAATCCCAGCTGTGGGTGAGGTTGGAGAATTCTGGCCCAAGACCAGCTTCGGTGTAAATTAAACAAAATAGCTCAAATGGCAAGATGTATCACTGATTAATAAATACAGGGGACCTGTAATAAAGGAGTTTCCATCGCTGACACTCTTTGTAATTCTGCTGATAAGAGATGATTCACAAGGTAAATAGCATAGATGAACATTTAGAATTCCTGAGCTATGATAGGATAGTCTTAATTGCATAGTCTTGTTCCGCTACGATTTCCATAGCGGACATGGCGGGAAAATTCCACCTCATGACCCACAAGAGGTGGGTGAGATCCTAAATGAATATTTATCATTAGTATTTACTGCTGAGAAAAGCATGGGTATTAGGGAAGTTGGGGAAATAAATAGTGATGTCTTGGGGAGTGGACATATTACAAAGAAGGAGGTGCTGGAAGTCTTAAAGCGCATTAAGGTAGATAATTCCCTAGGACCTGATGGTTTGTCCCAGGACATTGTGGGAGGCTAGGGAAGAAATTGCATGTCCCCTAGCAGAGATATTTGAATCATCGATAGCCATGAGTGAGATGCCTGAAGATTAGAGACTGTCAAATGTTGTGCCTTTGTTTAAAAAGAGCTGCAGGGAAAAGCCTGGGAACTACAGGCCAGTGAGCCTCACATCTATGGTGGATAAGCTGTTGGAAGGTAATTTGAGAGACAGGATCTAAAGGCATTTAGGAATGCAAGGACTGATCAGGGACAGACAGCTTGGCTTTGTAAGTGGAAGTCATCTGAGTTTTTGAAGGGTAACCAAGAAGGTGGATGAGGTCAGTGCAGTTGATGTTGTCCACATGAACTTTAGCAAAGCCTTTGACAAGGTACCACATAGTAAGTTGTTGCATAAAGTTAAATCTCATGGGATCCAGGGTGAGGTATAGAAATGGATACAAAATTGGTTTCTTGACAGAATATGGAGATGCCGGCGTTGGACAAGGATGAGCACAGTAAGAAGTCTCACAACTTTAAAACCCGTTGGGCTTTAACTTGGTGTTATGAAACTTTTCACTGTTCTTGACAGAAGCCAGAAGGTGGTTGTAAAGGGTTGTTTTTCAAACTGGAGGCCTGTGACCAGTGGTGTGCCTCAGGGATCAGTGCTGGGCCCACTGTTTTGTCATTTATATTGATGATTAGGATAAGAATATAGGAGGGATTGATAGTACGTTTGCAGATGACACCAAGATTGATGGCACAGTGGATAGTCAAGAAAGTTATCTCTGATTGCAACGGGATGTTGATCAATTGGGCCAGTGGGCTGACAAATGGCAGATGGAGTTTAATTTAGATAAATGCGATGTATTTTCATAGATTGAACCATGACTTACTCAGTTAATGGCCAGGCATTGAGGAGAGTTACAGAACAAAGTCATCGAGGGGTACATGTTCATAGTTCCTTGAAGGTGGGCAGAGTAGCAAAGAAGGTATTCAGCATGCTTGGTTTCATTGATCAGAACATTGAGTACAGGAGTTGGGACGTCTTGTTGAAATTGTACAAGACATTGGTAAGGCCAACAGTGATAGTTCTGATCACCCTATTATAGAAAAGATATAATTAAACTGGAAAAAATGCAGAAAACATTCACTAGGATGCTACTGGGACTTGATGGGTTGAGTTATAAGGAGAGGCTGGATAGACTGGGACTTTTTTTTCTGGAGTATTGAAGGCTGTAGGGTGATGTTATAAAGCTGTAAAAATAATGGGGGTCACAGATCAGCTAGATAGTCAATATCTTTTCTCAAAGATAGAGGAGTCTAAAACTAGACAGCATAGGTTTAAGGTGCGAGGGGAGAGGTACAGAAGTGTCCAGAGGGGCAATTATTTCAGACAGAGGATGGTGACTGTCTGGAACCAGCTGCCAAAGTAAAGGCGGGGACAATTTTACCTTTTTAAATCATTTAGAGAGTTACGTGCATAAGATGGGTATAGAGTGATATGGGCCAAATGCAGGCAATTGGGATTAACTTTGCGGTTTTAAACAAAGGGTAGCATGGATAAGTTGGTGTCCTAGACATTAAAAGCTGGCTTCACTGAAGTTTCCATAATGATTACAGATTTTGTGACAAATATACATTTGAAACTTTAGCATTCACAGTGCACAAGCCCCAGCTATTTTGGAGCTAAGTTTAAAGTTTACTTATTAGTGTCACAAGTAGGCTTACATTAACACTGCAATGAAGTTACTGTGAAAAATCCCCTCGTCGCCACACTCTGGCGCCTGTTTGGGTACGCTGAGGGAGAAGTTAGCACGGCCAATCACCTAACCAGCACATCTTTCAGACTATGGGAGGAAACTGGAGGACCCGGAGGAAACCCATGCAGACACGGGGAGAACATGCAGACTCTGCACAGGCAGTGACTGAAACCGGGAACCGAATCCAAGTCCCTGGCACTATGAGACAGCAGTGCTAACCATTGTGTCACTGTGCCACCCAGCTGGTGGGACTGCCTGGGATTACGGGCATTGTGTGGGATTTTACAGCCTCGCTCATCCAGAAGCCGCAAAATCCCACCCGAGGGCAATGGATCTTTTCATATTCCGCCCCTCACCCGGTCTAATACCAGTGGCGGGCAAGACGGTAAAAGTCAAGTCGCCGTGTAGCCCAGATCATGGCACATCAGATCACAAATCCAATTCCTGAATAGAATTGAACCAAGCATTTGACCAGGAATTCCAAACCAGTGGCACCGCATGCTTTAAATCTGACATTCAAATGTGATATTAATAGGTAACGCAAAGCCTGATTAATGCTGACGGCCATTTCTTCTCTCGTTTTATGCTCATCTCTGCTCCCGCTGCCAGTATTGTTTTTAAGGATAGTCGTGATTGTATGAGGCGCGTAATTGAGTCAGTGACAGAAAACAATGCCACTACAGCATTTATTTATTGCCTTCAATTGTCAATCCTGTGGGACTGTTATTGGATAAATAAACTCGCGTGCCTTTGCTGCAGATATTTTTCACTTAATAAGAGGATCTCTTGGCTCTATCAGTGTAACTGCTAATACACATGTCACTGTCAAGTGGGTACTCACTCTGACAGGGCTGAACTTGCAGCTCTTGTGTATTAATCGCAAACTTATAGTGGGTTGCTTAGGCCTCAGGCTTTCATAGAACCATAGAACATTACAGCACAGAAACAGGCCTTTTGACCCTTCTTGTCTGTGCTGAATCATTTTTCTGCCTAGTCCCACTGACCTGCACTTGAACAATATCACTCCACACCTCTCTCATCCATGAACCTGTCTAAGTTTTTCTTAAATGTTAAAAGTGAGCCCGCATTTATCTGGCAACTCACTCCACACTCCCACCACTCTCTGCGTGAAGAAGCGCCACCCTCTCCAATATTCTCTTTAAATTTTTCCCCCTTCACCTTTAACCCATGCCCTCTGGTGTTTTTTCTCCCCTAGCCTCAGTAGAAAAAGCCTGCTTGCAATCATTCTATCTATACTCATGATAATTTTATACACCTCTGTCAAATCTCTCCTCATTCTTCTACGCTTCAGGAAATAAAGCCTGAATCTTTACCCAAAGGGTGGTTCGGGAGTGGAATGCCCTGCCTGCAGCGGTTGTAGATGTGCCAAGTTTGGTGGCGTTTAAGAGGTTAGTTGATAAGTATATGGAAGAGAAGGGAATGGTTTAGTTTGGAGGGTCATTGCTTTTTATATTGGTCGGCGCAACATCGAAGGCCGAAGGGCCCGTTCTGTGCTGTAATGTTCTATGTTCTATGTTCTATTCAACTTTTCTTTGTAACTCAGTTTCTCAAGTCCCAAAACATCCTTGTAAACCTTCTCTGCATTCTTTCAACCTTATTAATATTCTTCCTGTAATTAGGTGACCAAAACTGCACATAATACTGTAAATTCGGCCTCACCAATGTCTTATACAACCTCACCATAATATTCCAACTTTTATACTCAATACTTTGATTTACAAAGGCCAATGTTCCAAAAGCACTCTCTCCGACCCTATCTACCTGTGACGCCACTTTTAGGGAATTATGTATCTGTATTGCCAGATCCTTCTGTTCTACTGCACGCTTCAGTGTCCTACCATTTATCATGTATGTTCTACCTTGATTTGTCCTCCCAAAGTCCTTTCAATAGTGGTTATGAGAGATCTGTCCCAGTTTAAGATGTAGAGTTTGATCGCTGGATAATGAATGCAGACTTGCATTTGTGTAGCGCCTTTCACAACCGCAGCACATCCCAAATTGCTTCGAGAGCAATATTTTTGAAGCATAGACATGGTTTTAATATAGCCAATTTGTGCACAGCAAGCTCACACAACATGGTAATATACAGAGTATCTGCTCTTGTGGGTGTTGCATAAGGGTTTACGTATTGGCCAGGGTAAAAGGGAAATCTTGCCCACTGACCTTTATTTAAAAGAGTGCCTCAGGAGATCTTATACATCCATCTGGGAGGACACCAAACATCCCCCTGAAGCATTGCACTTCCAACAGTCCAGCACTCCCTTGGGGTGGCACGGTGGCACAGTGGTTGGCACTGCTGCCTCACAGCGCCAGGGACCTGGCTTCGATTCCCAGCCTGGGTCATTGTCTGTGCGGAATCTGCAAATTCTCCCCATATCTGCATGGTTTCTCTCCGGGTGCTCCGGTTTTCTGCTACAGTCCAAGAGATGTGCGGGTTATGTGTATTGACCATGCTACACTGCCCCTTCATGTACCCAACAGGCACCAGAGTGTGGTGACTAGGAGATTTTCACAGTAGCTTTATTGCAATGTTGATGTGGGCCTATTTGTGACACTAATAAATAAACTTCAAAAAACAACGCACACAAGAATTTGAGGAGGGATGCAGTTGCATTAGAAGAGGTTCACTCAATTGATTCCAGAGATGAGAGGGTGTCTTATGAAGAGAGATTGAACAGTTTAGCTTAATACTCCCTGGAGTGCAGAAGAATGAGAGGGGATTTGAGATACACTAGATGGTTTTGATCCAATTTGATTTATTATTGTCATCTGTATTAACATACAGTGAAAGTTATTGTTTCTTGACGCTATATAAACAAAGCATACCATTTATAGAGAAGGAATTGAGAGAGTGCAGAATGTAGTGTTTAAAGATTTTTTTGTTTGTCACAAGCAGGCTCACATTAACACTACAATGAAGTTACTGTGAAAACCTCACAGTCGCCACACTCCAGTGCCTGTTCAGACATACTGAAGTAGAATTTAGCATGGCCAATGCACCTAACCAGCACATCTTTCAAACTGTGGGAGGAAATCAGAGCACCCAGAAGAAACCCAAGTGCATATGGGGAAAATGTGCAAACTCATTGTTGAGTTATGGTTGACGTGGAGGTTACAGTCATAGCTAGGGTGTCGAGAAAGATCTGCTTAATACGAGGTAGATCCATTCAAAAATCTGATGGCCGAAAGGAGAAGGTGGGAAAGAGAATAGCCGTAGTGGGGAGGTCCTTAAATATGCTGGCTGCTTTGCCAAGGCAGCAGGAAGTGTAGACAGAGTCAGTGGATGGTTTGCATGATGGATTGTGCTTTATTCACAACCTTTTGTAGTTCTGGACAGAGCAGGAGCCCAGACCAAGCAATGATACAACCAGAAAGAATGCTTTCTATGGTGCATCTGTAAAAGTTGGCGAAAGTCATAACTGACATGCCAAATTTCCTTAGTCTTTGAGAAAGTAGAGGCATTAGTGGGCTTTCTTAACTATAGTGGTGTGGGAGGACCAGGACAGGTTGTTAGTGATCTGGCACCTAAAAACTTGAAGCTCTTGACCTTTTCTACTTCATCTCTATTGATGTAGACAGGGGCATGTTCTCCTTTACACTTCCTGAAGTCGATGACAATCTCCTTCATTTTGTTAACATTGAGGGAGAGAGTATTGTCACCACACCAACTCATCAGATTCTCTATCTCATTCCTACACTCTGTCTCATCACTGTTTCAGATCCCGACCCACTATTGTGGTGCTATCAGCAAACTTGAAAGTCGAGTTGGAGGGGAATTTGGCCATACAGTCGCAGGTGTATAAGGAGTACATGGATTTGGGCCTGTGTCTGTGGGAGTTTGCGCATTCTCCCCGTTCTTGCGTGGGTTTTCTCCGGGTGCTCCGGTTTCCTCCCACATCCCAAAGATGTGCTCTTAGGCTAATTGGCAAAACAAATTCTCCCTAAATTGTCTCAAATTTGGTTTTTAACCCGTTGATCTATAAACATAGACAGGGATCACGGGTAGAGTTGGGAGCATTGGGGTGGCGGTTCGGGCTTGTTGAGCCGAAGGGCCTGTTTCCTGTGCTGTTTTGTTCTTTTGAATGTGGTCAGGGTTTTAGCATAAAGAGCGGCAGATTTAAAATAAATCTCTCAAAGGGTGGTGAGTCTGTGAATTCACTAGCCTGGAGCATGGTAGATGCCTAGACATTGAATAAATTTAAGGAAGAGGTGGTCTGAAGTCACACGTAGGCCAGATTGGATAATGTCAGCAGATTTCCTTCCCGAAAGAGACATTAGTGAACCAGATGGGTTTTCCGACAATCATTTCAGTACATTCTTAATTCCAGATATTTTTTATTGAATTCAAACTCTACCATCTTCCATGGCAGGATTTGAACCTGGGTCCCCCAGAACATTAGCTGAGTTTCTGGATTAATATCTTCATGATAATACCACAAAGCCATTACCTCCCACTATTTAAAATAACCGTCAAGACATTTTAGATTTTGATAATCAGGGAAGCATCTTCCTAGAAGAGATTGAGGAAGTTTGGGAGTGTCTCCTTTGAGGCAAGCTAGACGCAGGAGTTGGAGTTTCAATGTTATCTGACAGAGCTCCATGGTTGAATAAGGTGACAGTGAAATCATCCTCTATTCAACTCTTAAGTCTGTAGGAACCAAGTTAAGTGTTCAGGGGCAGCTGGAGATGACACTAAAATATAAAGACAGATTGATCCTTGAAACATTGTACATCAGCAAGAATCAAACATATAGTCTGGTGATTGGGAAGGCCTGCACAGCGTTAAGTCTGCTTCATACTGTTGGTGAGGTCAGTGCAAAGATAGAAGGAAATAAATTTAGGAGGGAATTCCCCACGCTCTCTATAGGCAGTATATCACATTGTAGGAAGGATGGGATTGCACCGGAAGGAAATTTGGCATTTCAGCTATGATTCTCACCAATCTTTACAGACACACCATGGAAAGCGTTCTTTCTGATTATATCACAGCTTGCTATGACTCTTCTCTGCCCAAGATCGCAAAAAACTACAGAAGATCATGAATGTAGCCCATTCCATCAATTTCCCATCCATTGACTCTGTCCACACTTCCTGCAGCTTCAGCAAAACAGCCAGCATAATCAAGGATTAATGCACACCGGACATTCTCTCTTCCACCTTCTTCCATTGGGAAAAAGAAAGAAAAGTCCGAGGTCAAGTACCGACCAACTCAAGAACGATTTCTTTCCCACTGCTGTCAGACTTTTGAATGAACTTACCTTATATTAAGTTGATCTTTCTCTGCACCTTAGCTATGATTGTAACACTACATTTTACACTCTCTCCTTTCCTTCTCTATGAATGGTATGCATTGCCTGTATGGCGCACAGGGAATAATACTTTTCACTATATGTTAATAACACGTGACAATAATAAATCAAATCGAATCAAATCAGAGTGCAGGGATAATTCGTCAGGATGCTGCCTAGGCTGGAGGGTCTGAAATCTGAGATGAGATTGGTTAGAATGGGATAGTTTTCCTTGGAGCAGAAAGGGATGAGAGAGAACCTGGTAGAGGTGTATAAGATTATAAGGGGCAGAAATGGGCTGGACAGGAAGGCACTTCTTCCATTAGTAGAGAGTCACTTACTAGGGGTATTTAAGATCAGAGGTCAAAGATTAAGAGGGAAGGTGAGGACAAATCTTTTCACCTAGAGGATGGAACTCACTGCCTGAAAAAGGTGGTTGAATCAAAAACTCTGGCAACATTTAAGAAGTATTTAGATATCCATTTGCACTGTCCAGGGCCATGAGCCAGGCACTTAAAAATGGGACTGGTGTCAGACCTTTGTTGGCCAGCATGAGACAATGGGTTGAATGGCCTCCTTCTGTGCCGTAAATGTCTATGAATCTCTAAACGGGATTGTCACAGACCCACAGGGAGACAAAGCCAATAAGTGAATTCCCACCACCTGGAAATGTTTATGGACGTAGCCAACTATGTCGATTGCTGTAACAAAAATACAAAATGCGGGTCTGACAGCATCTGTGGGGAGAGAATAGAGTCAATATTTCAAGGCTGGAAGACCTCTCATAGGTTCATCCAGACCTGAAACGTTGGCTCTATTCTCTCTCCACATGCTGTCAGACCTGCTGAGATTTTCCAGCATTTTTTTGTTCTTGTTTCACACTCCAGCATCTGCAGTATTTTGCCTTTATCTAAGTAAATTGTTGCCTCCCCATTGCTCCTCCTTCAGCACTTCATCTCAGGAATCAGCCAAGTGAATCTTCCCTGAACTGTTTTCAATGTCAGGAGGCCAGAACTCAAAATGAGAGAGGGCAGAAATTCCTTGTGCCGTCGGCCAAGGGGAACAGTTTTTCTGTTTTTAAGGATGAGACGCTATGGACGAGATTCTTTGATCTCATCCATAAGTAAGAAGTCTCACAACACCAGGTTAAAGTCCAACAGGTTTATTTGGTGACAAACGCCACTAGCTTTTGGAACACTGCTTCTTTGTTAGGTGAGTGGGGGGATTCACATTCCAATCATTATTCTGTAAATTGAGTTTGTGCATTTATATGCCCTGTTTGTGAACAGATCTCTCACTCACCTGACAAAAGAGCAGTGCTCCGAAAGCTAGTGGAGGTTGTTACCAAATAAACCTGTTGGACTTTAACCTGGTGTTGTGAGACTTCTTACTGTGTTTACCCCAGTCCAACACCAGCAACTCCACATCATCTCATCCATTAGACCAGATAACATAACAGCAGAATTAGGCCACTCGGCCCATCGAGTCTGCTCTGCCATTCCATCATGGCTGATATTTCTCTCATCCTCATTCTCCTGTCCTTTCCCCATGACCACTGATCCCCTTATTAATCAAGAATCTAAGTATCTCTGTCTTAAAGACACTCAATGATCCGGCCTCCACTGCCTTCTGCAGCAAAGAGTTCCACAGATTCACCACTCTCTGGCTGAAGAAATTCCTCTTCATTTCTGTTTTAAAGGATCGTCCCTTTAGCCTGAGGTTGTGCCCTCTGGTTCTAATTTTTCCTACCAGTGAAAACATCCGCTCTACGTCCATTATATCCAAACCTCATAGCATCCTGTAAGTTTCAGTAAGATACCCCTTCATCCTTCGAAACTCTGATGAGTACAGACCCAGATTTTTCAACCGTTCCTCATACCGCAAGCTCTTCATTCCAGGTACCATTCTTGTGAACCTCCTCTGAACCTTTTCAAAGGGTCAGCACATCCTTCCTTCGAAACTGCTCACCATACACCAAATGGGGTCTGACCAGAGCATTATACAGCCTCAGAAGTACATCCCTGCTCTTGTATTCGAGCCCTCCCGACATGAATGCTAACATTGCTTTTGCCTTCCTAACTGCCGACTGAACCTGCACATTAACCTTAAGAGAATTTTGAACAATAACTCCCAAGTCTCTGTGTGTTTCTGATTTCCTAAGCATTTTCCCATTTAGAAAATAGTCTGTGCCTCCATTCCTCCTTCCAAAGTGCATTACCTCACTCTTTTCCACATTGTATTCCATCTGCCACTTCTTTGCCCACTCCCCTAACCTGTCCAAGTTCTTCTGCAGGCTTCCTGCTTTCTCAATACTACCTGTCCCTCTACAGGTCTTTGTATCATCCACAAGCTTAGCAGCAATGCCTTCAGTTCTTTCTTCCAAATCGCTAATGTTTCTTGTGAAAAGTTGCGGACCCAGTACTGACCTCTAAGGCACAGCACTAGTCACTGATTGCCATCTCTCTGCCTTCAGCCAATCCTCTGTCCATACCAGATTGTTCCCGTCTTGCTGCTGGCAAGAAGGGAGAATTTGGTGCTCAGCCGAGACTTCATTTACTGCAGAGAATCCCAGCCATGGATGAAGTCGGAGCACAAAGTGTGTTTAGATCACTGTGGCCCTCTGGCTGACAACACGAATCTCAGAAATCAAACATGGACTCTTCCAGAGCAGTAAAACATTGAGATTTGCATTTACACACTGCGGGGAACTTTGGAAATAGAATTTTAGGTGCAGGCACGAGGGATTATAAAATGCTAATGTAAAAGTATGTCACTTTATAACGTCTAGAATACAGCACATCTCCTCAACTTCGAATCAATCGAACCACTAGTGCCGAACTTCACAAAATCCTGATTGTATTCACAGCAGGTTTCTTTTTACGATCACTTTGGTTAGAGAAAATTAAAACATTGTTAAACATATTCTGAGACAATAAAAAATATATTTTCTTTAGGAGATTTCTTTTATAAATTCGTAATGGTTATCATCAGCCCAGATATGATAGCATTCATTGAATTGGGATAAAGAGAGAAATCTGACACTCAGATATTAAGTGTTATGGCTGAATCAGAAACCAGGGGATGGATTATAATGGCTAGTTTAATATCCTGGAGCTCTCTGCTTTGATTTGCCATTCTCAGTATTTTCAGGGAGAACTGTATTTTTATTATTCAGTGAAATGCGGCATGGTGGCACAGAGGTTAGCATTGCTGCTTCATAACACCAGGGACCTAGGTTTGACTCCAGCCTGGGGTCACTGTCTGTGCAGAGTGTGCATGTTCTCCCCGTGTCTGCGTGGGTTTCCTCCAGGAGCTTCAGCTTTTTCCCACAGTCGAAAGATGCGCAAGTTGGGTAGATTGGCCATGTTAAATTAATCCAAATATCAGGGCGATTAGTAGGGTAAAATGTGTGGATAAGACCTGGGTGGGATTGTGGTCGGTGTACACTTGATGGGCTGAATGGCCTCCTTCTACAGTGTAGGATTCTATGATGCTAGGAAGTATTTCATTGCCCCCCCATTTTCCCTTTCTCCTTGACTCTTCCTTAAGATAATCACCTGATGGGGGTGTGTCTCTTCAGATACGGGGCAGAATGTTCCCAAAATTTGGCTGCGTCATTTTTGGCTCAAGATTCAGACTGATTCCCATCAGCCCCATCAGAGCAAACTAGACGGGAATTATTAGACACCTGGGGTATTCCATGATGCTTTGTTAGTGTCCCGAACCAGAACCCCAATTACATATAAAGCCAGCTTATTAGACCTCAACAATTTTTCTATTTTGGCATAAATATGAGGAAAATATGCTTCCTCCCCTCCCAGGAATAATTTCACTGACGAATTAGGACTCTTCTATAGTGAAATAAATTTTATTTAATGACTCTAACAAAATGAAGCAACTTAATCATTAACAGTTGACAACATTTAAAAATGAAAAGGAAGAAAACTTTAATTTCTAACTTATCACTGTTTCAGCTCCAAATAAGTAACATTCATCTTACAGAATTAAATGCCACTTGAACTATAGTTAGCAATCATAAATACACTTGTTATAATGGATGTAGACAATCTTAAAGCTTTCAGAGAGAGATCAAGTTCCAGAAGTTTGCAGATTCTTTCTAACTTCAACTAGGCTTCAGTTGCAAACTGAACTGCTTTCTACAAAAGTTTTTTCTCTCTATTACTGACTCAAGACTGTGAATAACTCAATCATCAAATGATCTTGTCAATCATAAACCCCAGGGGAAATTAAGTAAACAAAAATCCATTAACTCTACTTAACATAACCACTTGCAAGGCTAAAATGACCAATTGTCTTGCTCTCCCAGCATCTGAACATTGTCATCAGACATACCAACTCTGATGAGAATTGGTATGCAGTGCAGGAAAAAGATGAATTGCCTTTTTGCTGAAAGGAATCTGACAACACCAGGTTTAAGTCCAACCAATTTATTTGATAGTAATCTCACAAGCTTTCGGGATTTGCCCTTCGTTAGGTGAATGGAGAGTTCTGGTCTCAGACAGAGCAAATAACAGCATAGACAGTTTACAGATTATTGATTAGAATGCAAGTCTTTACAACTAACCTGCTAATCAAGTCTTAAAGATGCCAACAATGTGAGTGGAAAGAGCATTAGGCATCGGTTAAAGAGATGTGCATTGTCTCCAGACAGTACAGTAAGTGAGGTTTTGCAAAGCCAGGCAAGTCATAGGGGTTACAGATAGTGTGACATGAACCCAAGATCTCGGTTCAGACTGTTCTCATGTGTGCAGAACTTGGCTATTAGTTTCTGCTCGGTGACTATGTGCTCTTTGCTAATGCCAAAGTATGTGCTTCTTGTCTTCTGCCACCCCTCTGCCAGTTACATTACACTAACTGGGCTTCTTGGACCCCATTGACTGTCACTTCACTGGGCCCCACCACTCAAACTCCCACATCCTTCATCTCCCCGGAGACTCCTCATCCCTGCTCACACGGAGAACCCTGGATGTGATGGAATACTCTCTACTTACCTGGATGGGTGTATCCCCAACGGCACTGAAAAAGCTTGAAACAGTCCCTGATAAAGCAACCCGTTTGTTTGGAACTTCATCCACCAAATAAACCCATCCATGTACAGCGGTAGCTGTGTGTACCATCCACAAGATGCACTGCAGCAATTCAGCAAGGTTCTTTCCAAACTTTGACTATAACCATTTAGAAGGACCAGGCACTTTGGAGCTTGTAAATTCCTCTCAAAGTTTTGATTTGGAAATATATTTCTTCACTGTAGCTGAGGCAGCACAATGGCACAGGGATCCGGGTTTAATTCCCGGCTAGGGTCAGTGTCTGTGTGGAGATTGCACATTCTCCCTGTATCTGTATGGACTTCTTCCAGGTGCTCTGGCTTCCTCCCACACCCCAAAGATGTGCAGGTTCGGTGGATTGGCCATATTAAATTGCCCTTTAGTGTCTAAAAATGTGCAGGTTAGGTGGATTGGCCAGGGTAAATTGCCCCTTAGTGTCCAAAGAATAACAGGTATGGGGGAAATAAACTGGGTTACAAGGATAGGCTCTGGGTAAGGTGAGTTGATGTAGATAAAATAGGACGAAAATTCTATTTATTTTATTCTAATCTAGCTCACCTTTGTTCCTTTGCGACCCCTTTGTATTGTCCCCAGACCCTCCAATCTGGAGGATAAGATCAGCCCTTGGGAGATGCAGCTTTGTTGCATTCTAACTTGCACCAGGTCCCTTTTATTCATCATCCCTCTGTCTGCTGCCCCTTCTCCCTGGCAATGTCCTGCTGACTGGGATTATGGGTGCCTGCTAACCCATTCACTGCACACACACAATCTGAGTACAAACTGCAGTGCGACTGATGGGAGCTGCCTTGCTGTTGTGCGCCTGAATGAGAAGTGTTGATAGGAAACGTGAGCTGTGACATTATCCCCCTGCCCTGTTTTATAATGGCTGTTTGTTTTCTAGCTCCTTGTCGCCAGCCAATTTTAGATTGTTATTTTCCTCGCCGACTGAAGAGACGTCTGCTTCAGGAATTAAAAACACAATCTCATTTCTTTCCATCTGAACCTGGCCGTTAATTAGTTTCAATGAGCTGTAAAATTGACAAAATATCTGCTAAAGGCTGGCAGCAAAACAACAGACAATCCCATCGTGTCAGTTTTGTCTTAAGTAACTGTAGCAAACAGGGGAAAAAAACCCATTACGCTGTCAGTGGTAAATGGCATTTTGGATTTGAGGCAGAACTTTCCTCTCCTCTTTGTTTTGATGACCATCAGCAGAAGACAATCATTGGATGTTTGTCACTCAGTGGGGTCAACATTAACAACCCTGGCTTTAATGTGCTCGGGGAGGACACTTTTGAACAGAGGCTATGGAAGATCGCTGTGTTTTGAAGATAAGGAACGTATGTGCCATTCTTGAACTTTATAATCCTGCACAAATATCTTCAGCAACAAGTTTCATAACCCGTGCCACTTCTGAAGACAAGGGCAACAAGGGCATGGAGGTGACATGACTTTTATTGGTTGTGAAGGGTGGTGAATGTAGCCCAGCCCATCATACAAATCCAGCCTCCCATCCATTGACTCCATCTACATTTCCCGCTACCTAGGCAAATCAGCCAGCAAAATCATAGAATTCCGACAGTGCAAGAGGAGGCCATTCATAGAAACATAGAAGATAGGAGCAGGAGGAGGCCATTTGGCCCTTTGTGTTTGTTCCACCATTCATCACTGCTTGTCCAATTCAACAGCCTATTCCTGTTTTCTCCCCATAACCTTCAATCCCATTGAACCTGACCAACCACAATTCCACCTAGACCCTATCCCCATAGCCACATGTATTTACCCTAGCTAGTCCCCCTGATACTCAGGAGCAATTTGGCATAACCAATCAACCTAACCCGAACATCTTGGGAATGTGGGAGCAACCCGGAGGAAACCCACACAGATATGGGGAGAACGTGCAAACTCCACACAGAGAGTGACCCAAGCCGGGAATTGAACCTGATGCTGTGAGGCAGCAGTGCTAACCTCTGTGCCACCGTGCCCCCCCCAAGTATTAGTGTCACAAGTAGACCTACATTCACACTGCAGTGAAGTTGCTGAGAAAATGGGTCACCACACTTCTGTTGGGCTACACTGAGGGAAAATTTAGCACGGCCAATGCGCCTAACCAGCACATCTTTCAGACTGTGGGAGGAAACTGGAGCACTTGGAGGAAACCCACACAGACATGGGGAGAATGTGCAGACTCTGCACAGAGAGTCACCCAAGCTGGGAATCAAGCCTGGGCTCCTGGCGCTGTGAGGCAGCAGTGCCAAGCACTGCGCCACCGTGCCACCTATATTTTCTCACCATTATTGCCCACTATAATTGACATTCTTTGAGCCTGCAAGGGGAAGAAACACTGCAATCACAGTTTCAAGCTATGATTGCTATCTAACATCTCTTTGTGAAGCAGGAATGCCTTCTTGTTTGTGTTCATCCAACAATCATTTGATGCCAGACACACACTGTCACCCGACCACTGGGATATCAGCTGGAAAATACTAATCTGCATGCTAGACATGCAACAGTCACCCTCCCGGAGACACGGTTACAGTTCGCTGTCAGGCAGCCTATCAGTACAGGCAGCAGCGGAAAAGATAAAATCAATTGTGCCACATATGTCGCTGAGACAGGGCATTCACGGAAAAGTTTGACAGATTTTTTTATATCGGCAAACAATGAAATAATGACTTCTGTGTTCCTGCAGAATTTTCTCCGAGATGAGTATCTATCAGCATCAATTTGCAAAAGGGAATTTAAAAATACGTGGGGACAGAAGGTGCAGAAACTAAGGCACACGTTTGTGTCACTGTTAATGGGATCATCTCGCAGGTCTAATGTCCTCTGAGCAGACACTACTCCCTTATAAATAAAACAGTGACTACCTCGCCATCTGTCCACCATTTTCTGAAACTCAACACTGTTTGACTGGAATTTGCATCCAGCCAGCTTGAGGTGTCCACCAACCCCCCCCCCCCCCCCCCCAAGCCCACCCCCCCCCCCCCCCCCCCCCCTCTCCGATCTGCGGTTGCTGCTGACTCGTGTTGCCAGACAATATGCCTGGCAATCTTCGCACCCAAGCTAAATACAGGCTATTTAACCAGGAGAGTGCAGAGGAGGTTTACCAGGATGCTGCCTGGTGTGGAAGGTGTCAGTTACGAGGAGAGGTTAGGCAAATTAGGACTGTTTTCCTTAGAAAGACGTAGACATAGAGGAGACCTGATAGAGGTGTACAAGATTATGAGGGGTATAGATAGAGTAAACAGGGTTAAGCTCTTTCCTAGGATGGACGCGAATAGCACAAGGGGTCACGGGCTTAGGGTGAGGGGGGTAAGGTATAATTTGGAGTTTTTTCACACAGTGGGTGGTGGGGGTATGGAATGTGCTGCCAAGTAAAGTGGTGGAGGCAGGTACTCTGGAGTTATTTAAGAAATACTTAGATGGGCACATAAACAGAATGGGAATGGAGGGGTATAGAAAATTGATTTAAAATAGGATCATGAGCCTTGTGAGTCCCTGGGAAGCATGTAAATAGATGATGATATTGATGTACTTGTTTTTATCCTACAGGTGCTTTGGTCCACCTTGTTGTCTAACGAGGGGCATACACGCCATGGGTCGTGAGAGGGCTGCTCTTGGATCTTTTTCGAGAGTATCCTAGTGCTTCACGTCATTAGTATACGCTTGACTTGGACCATTTGATGGGCAACACGACAGCTCAGTGACTATCGCTGTGCTGTGCAGATACATGGATTTGGGCCTGTGTCTGTGGGAGTTTGCGCATTCTCCCCGTGCTTGCGTGGGTTTTCTCCGGATGCTCCAGTTTCCTCCCACATCCCAAAGATGTGCTCTTAGGCTAATTGGCAAAACAAAATCTCTCTAAATAGTCTCAAATTTGGTTTTTAGTCCATAGATCTATAAACATAGACAGGGATCATGGGTAGAGGTGGGAACATCGAGGTGGCAGCGTGG
Source organism: Sphyrna mokarran (assembly GCA_024679065.1). NCBI lineage: Eukaryota > Metazoa > Chordata > Chondrichthyes > Carcharhiniformes > Carcharhinidae > Sphyrna > Sphyrna mokarran. Next base: position 132,961,032 of record JAGIQG010000003.1, on the reverse strand, counting down.
GCTTGTTGGGCCGAAGGGCCTGTTTCCCGTGCTGTTTTGTTCTTTGTTCTTTGTTGACAATTGAGGGATCACATCCAAGCCCAACTCTGTAAGACCCTCACAGATACCTGTGTTACCTCAGAGTGAGCACAGAGCGATGGGCTGTTTTTCACAGTTTGGGACCAGTCCCTCCTGCATTATCTAATGGATTTTGTAAACTTTGCCACTTGAGATTGTCGCTTGACTACCTTGCCCATCCTATCTTGCAGTCACGGTATAGTGCCTCGTTTGACATCAGTCAGGGTACAAATATTCTTTGCTGTTCCAAGTTCCTGGCGGCACAGTGGTTGGCACTGCTGCCCCGAGGACCCGGGTTCAATTCCAGCTTTGGGCCATTGTCCGTATGGAGTTTGCACATTCTTCTCGTGACTGTCTGGGTTTCCTCCGAGTGCTCCAGTTTCCTCCCACAGCTCAAGGCTACGTGGATTGATAGATTGACTGTGCTAAATTAAACTTTAGGGTTTGCTTTGACTATTTTTGAGCGCAAAAACTTGGTAAAATTGAGTGTGAGGTGAGTAGCACAATCTGCACCCATCTTCGCGCCAGCTCCCCCCTTTACAAAGGCCCAAAAATGGCTGCAATTGGGACTGTGCCCGAAGTGGGTGCAATGGCCATTTAAATGTATTTGCAGGCATTTAAATTGACTTAATGGACTGCACGCCCAATTTTACCGGCACCTCCAGATTTACTATGGCATTTGCCCATCCGGAATCAGCGCGAAACACATAAGTCTGATTCGAGTGCTCAGTCAATGAAGGGCGAGTGTGGAGGTAAGTGCCAAACATCCAATGGCTCTCTGCTTGGGATGGGTGGTGGGAGGTGGGTGCACTGCCATTCTGCCTGAGATCAGCGGGGGAGGGGCCGCAATCGGTCTGGGTGGCGGGGGTGAGGAGGGGACAGGGGGTCAGTAATACTGTGAGGGGTGGGGCAATGTCCATGGACGGAAGCATTATCCAGCCCGGGAGCGATGCGGCAGGGGAAAAGCATTCCGTTATCAGAGAATTTCTCACAGGCCCAGGTTGCTGCAAACTCTTCCTTTCCATTAATAGCAGAGCACTATGACATGGACACATCGTTAACAAGTCCTTTTTGACATCTCTTTGAACCTAGAATAGCAATGATCACAGTCCCACTGCAAATGCATTCGCTGCCTCGACCATGGGAAGGTTTGGGTTGTAGTGGGCTTGCACATCTGAGGATTTTACATCTTCAAACAACTGTGCAGAACCATATCTTATAAAACCATAGAATCCTTATAGTACAAAGGAGGCCATTCTGCGCATTGAGTCTTCACTGAAAACAATCCCTACCCAGGCCCTGTTCCTATAACTCTCATTTGTCCTAGCTAATCCCCCTGACACTGGACTCAATTTTGCATGTTAATCAACGTAGCCTGCACATTTTTGGACTGTGAATAGAAACTGGAGCACCCAGAGGAAACCCACGCAGACATGGGGAGAATGTGCAAACTCCACACAGACAGTGAGCCAAGGCTGGAATTGAACTTGGGTACCCAGGTAGATGCTAAGATTGAGTCCCCTTTAGTAATGTCTTTGACATTAATTAGGGGAGGCAGTTTCGAACTTCCTGTTCAAGAATGAGATGAAGGGGAATTTCTTCTCTCAGACATATTTCTCCCCCCAGTCAGCAATGGGGGGGGGGGTGTATAATGGGGGAATGGTGGCACGCTGGTATTGTCTCTGAATTCATAATCCCATCATTGATGCCCAGGCTAATTCTCTAGAGATATGGGTTCAAATCCCTTCATGGCAACTGGTGGAATTTAAATTCAATTAATAAAATCAGGAATTGAAAACTAGTTTCAGTAATGGTGAGCATGAAATATCATTGAATGCTGTAAAAACAATCTTCTGATCACTAATGTCCTTCAGGGAAGGAAATCTGCTGTCCTTACCTGGTCTGGTCTAATGTGATTCCAGATCCACAGTAATGTGGCTAACTTTTAACTGCTATCTGAAATAGTCATTCAGTTCAAGGGTATTTAGGCATGGGCAATAAAGCAAGGCCCGCACCCCATCAGGGAACATTTTAGAAAAATGGTCAAGGCTGAGTTTGATTGACAAGAGGGTCAAAGTTTATGAGTGACAGGCAGATAAGTAGCATTAGGGCCACACACAGGTCAGCCATGTCCTTACTGAATGACAGAGTGAGCCTGTTGGGCCGAATGGCCTGTAAGCCTTGTAATGATTGCAATCAGGCCGTTGGCTTGAATATGAACTCCCCTGATTAAAGGCCAAATTGATGGCTAGGGTTGACCATATTGATCAGTCAAAGAGCCCCATGCTCTGTCCTTAAACAGGCGTGTCAGTTCTTCTGGCACTCCGGATGTAGACTGCACACTGAGAGCACTCTGTATAGTGTCGTTGGACCTTGTAAATAAAGGATTTTTGGTGAAGGGACTTCTGCCTCTGAAGATTTCTACAGCTCTATTTTTATTTCTTATAACGTTTTGACCGGGGGCCATAGATTTAAGTTCCAAGGCATGGATGGGAGTTTGGGAGAGATATGAGGAAGAACTTTTTGTCCACAGCGAACTAGAATCTGCTGCCTATGAGAGTGGTGGATTTTAGGACAATCATTGATCCTTAAGGGAATGTGGAGGGCTCTGGGGATAGATTGGGGATATGGGATTAACTGGATTGCTCTCCAGAGAGCCAGATGAATTCAATGTGCCGAATGGCCTCTGTCCATGCTGTAATGACTCTATCGTTCAATAGCCTTGTTTCATTGACTTTCGAAGCTGATAACAGAGAGAGCTGGTTACTGCTAATTTACATATACAACTTGCCCCAGGAAATGTCACCAACTTCTGGTAAGGAAAAGATGAAACTGGCTGGGGATGTTGGCTGGGGTGGAGATGTTGGGGCAGTGGGGAAGATAAACTCTAGACTGAATTAGCATGGATGATCTGGGGCATTCTGGTGACATCATGAGTTGAGGCATTAGGCATTTGAGTGTTATCGTGCACAGTAATATTAAACATTCCGCATTCATGATACTTGTGGAGAAGATAGAGGATTTTCATTATATGAAGTCATGTTCCAATTCAGATTTAGAAAGAATCTGTACCGGCATTTGTACCATGTCTGGAAGTGAACTAGACAGCATCGGATGCTTGCTTGAGTGGCACCGCATCCACAAACATCCTCTCCCTTCACTACCGACGCTCAGTAGCAGCAGGGTGTACTATCTACAAGATGTGCTGCAGTAATTCACCAAAGATCCATAGACAGCATCTTCCAAACTCATGGCCACTTCCATCCAGAATGACAAGGGCAGCAGAGATGTGGAAACACCACCACCGCTCCAAACCACTCACTATCCTGACTTAGAAAAGTATCATCATTCCTTCGCAGTCACTGGATCAGAATCCTGGAATTCCATCCCTAACGGCACAGCACATGGACTGCAGCGATTCAAGAAGGCAACTCACCCCCACCATCTCAAGGGTAGCTAGGAATGAGCAATAAGTGCTGGCCAGACAGTGACTCCCACATCCCATGATTAAATTAAAAATACATATATTGAAATAAAACAGAAAATATTGGAAATAATCAGCAGATCTGGCAGCATACTGTAAAGAAAACCCAAAGGATTTTTTAGATGGTAGGGTTTCTTCAGTTTTGTAAGCATGGGTTGATTGGGTATGACCTTGGTTGGGTACATACTTGCAAAACTCAACACGTGGGGGTAAATCCTTTGGTCCCACCCACAGGAACCCTTGTAGGTGGGAAGGGCAACGTTTAATGGCCTGTTGACTTCAGATGGGACTTTCCAGTCTCAGGGTAGGCAGGACCGGAAAATCCCGTCCATAGAATCCAACATTAGGTATGATTCTGCAATTGGACAGAACTTGGTAAACAATCCTAATTAAATATTGCACAACAACCAATTTAAAATTATTAATTGGCCTGCAGTGTGTCTCACACACACACGCTGGAAGCATATATTCACACACAGGGCCCTGCCTTTTATAAACAGAGAAAAGCATCCCCATGTATTGCAACTTTCCCATTGAAAAAAATGCATGGGGGCCATTCCTTGGTTCATTCCCCATGGCAATTACCTGATATGAGTTTAAACGGAAACTTTCTGCTTCACCTGATTTGGTGGGTAGGAGTGGGGGGACCATCAAGGTGTCTTGGCTCACAAAGTCTTTGGAGGATGGCTGCAAAACTGGGACCTTTCTTTTAATAAGGAGAGTGCCCAAAAAGTTCCCAGCCAAAGTATGAGCTTTAAGCTTCATAGTTTCAAGGAGTGGACTCGTTATGTATTTATTTATTCTAAAGCTTGCAGCATTTCATTGGCACAGGACCTCTTCCTAAATTTGACAAATGTCTACTGCAAGTTCTGGTATTTTATACTCTTCAGCATGCTGTTAAAATCGCTGATATAAAACAAACACTGGGTAATTGAAGATGGTTTTTTTTTTCCCGAGCTGTTTGATGGTGCCACTGAATGATTCTCCGTTCTGCACCAGCTTCCTCTTTGCTTTATTAGGGTAATAGATTGCAAGGCAGTCAGCAGTATATCAATCATCTTAAATGCATCTGGATGAGAGAATGAGCAGATTAGCACCAGGAACTCGATTCTTTCCCTCAAACGCAGCAAACGAGGGATGAGAGGACAGCATCTATGAGATTCACAGCGGCTTGTGTGTTTAACATCATCCCCTCTCCCTTGCCGGGGGCCGTCCCCTAGTCAAGTCTATCATGCCTCTCCCTTCATTTGTCCCTCCCATACCCACCCCCTGCTCCCCTGCCCCTCCACCCACTATGATCCTTCAGTCCCGTCTTACAGTTGTTACACTCAGGGAACAGAATTTTTCCATCCGGCTCTTTATGGGAATCGTAGAGAATGGGGGGAAGGGGGGTGCGGACCATAGAAAGACCTCGGACAGGATTTTCTGGTCTTGAGGGGAGCAAGGCTGTAAAATCCCACCTGGAGTGTTGGTTCAGGTTTTGTGCCCACCTCCCTGACCTGGTCACTGATTTGATTTGATCTGATTAATTATTGTCACATAGAAAGACAGCACGGAAAGAGACCATTCAGCCCATCAAGTCTGCACCGACCACAATCCCACCCCAAGCCCTACCCTCATATCCCTACACATTTACCCATTAATCTCTCTAACCTAAGCATCTCAGGACGGTAAAGGCAATTTTAGCATGGCCAACCTGCACATCTTTAGACTGTGGGAGGAAACCCATGACGTAGAGATGCCCCTGGCATTGGACTGGAGTAAACACAGTAAGAAGTCTCACAACACCAGGTTAAAATTCAACCAGTTTATCTGATAGAACTTTCGTCACACCTGATGAAGTGACATCATTTCCGAAAGCTTGCAGGAGTCATTATCAAATAAACTGGTTGGACTCTAAACTGGTATTGTGAGACTTCTTATGGAGGAAACCCACGCAGACACGGGGAGAATGTGCAAACTCCGCGCAAATAGTGACCCAAGCCGGGAATCAAACCCAGGTCCCTGGCGCTGTGAAGCAGCAGTGCTAACCACTGTGATACTGTGCTGCTGTATTAGTATACAGTGAAAAGCATTGTTTCTTGTGTGCTATACAGACAAAACATACCATTCATAGAGAAGGAAAGGAAAGAGTGTAGAATGCAGCGTTACAGTCATAGGTAGGGTGTAGAGAAAGATAAACTTAATGCAAGGCAAGTCCATTCAAAATGGCGGTAGGGAAGAAGCTGTTCTAGAGTTGGTTGGTACGTGAACTCAGACTTTTGTATCTTTTTCCTGATGGAGGAAGTGGAAGAGAGAATATCCGGGATGCGTGAAGTCCTTAACGAAGCTTAAACTAAGAGGCAGCGGAAAGTGTAGACAGAGTCAACACTTTGGCATTTTCAGGCAGTATTTCACTTGCTCCCGTCAATGTTAGAATGGCACTGCTGCCTCACAGCATCAAGGACCCAGGTTCAATCCCAGCCTTGGATTACTATCTATGGGCAGTTTATTTGTTCGCCCTGTGTCCATGTGAGCCACCATCAAAACTGCCTGCACTGTAAATTTAGTTTAATGTATTTATTAGTGTCACAAGTAGGTTTACACTAACTTTGCAATGAAGCTACAGTGAAAATCCCCGAGTGGCCACACTCCGGTACCTTTCCGGGTACACTGACAGGGAATTTAGCATGGCCAATGCACTTAACCAGCAGGTCTTTCAGACTGTGGGAGGAAATCGGAGCATCCGGAGGAAACCCACGCAGACACAAGAAGAATGTGCAGTCTCTGTACAGACAGTGACCCAAGTCAGAATTGAATCCAGATCCCTGGTGCTGTGAGGCAGCAGTACTAATCACAGTGCCACTGTGCCATCCCAAAATCCCATTCTGTTCTTTTCCTCTCTATCTCTCTATAATCAGCCAAAAAAAAATCAAAGAGGATGTAATGGCTCAGGTCTGGTCAAAGGGGTAAGTTTGAAGGAGCACCTTAAATGAGGAGTGAGAGGGATAGGGACTCCAACAGGGAATTCCAGAACAGAGAGAGTCATGGATGTGGAAGAGACCAGAGTTGGAAGAATATTGAAGATTCCGAGAGTTGGAGAGGTTGAAGCAGTAGGGAGGAGCAAGACAATGGAGGAACTTTCACACAAGAACGACAACTTTAACTTTGAGATGTTGATACGCTTGGGCCCAGTCAAACTGGGTCAGCAAGCATAGGGGAGATAAGTGAAAAGAACATGTGAATGGAGCATGTGGGGTGGTATAGGGGCACAGTGGTTAGCATTGCTGCCACCCAGTGCCAGAGACTTGGATTCAATTCCCGGCCTCAGATAACTATCTGTGTGGAATTTGCACATTCTCCCCATGACTGCACGGGTTTCCTCTGGATGCTCGGGTTTCCTCCCACAGTCCAAAGATTAGTTTGATTGGCCATGGTAAATTCTCCCTTGTGTTGGGGGGGGGGGGAACTAGCAGAGTAAATTCTTGGGCTGAAGGGGTTAGGGATTGTTTTGGTGCAGCTGGAGGAGCCAAATAGTTTCCTTCAGCACTGTAGGGATTCTACGTGCCCTGGTTCTGACCCTCAGCCCCAAAGCATTGCACATTTGTACTTCAGGGTGGGAATCTGCATTATTGGCAGTGATAATGGGGAATGGCCGCAGGTATACAATGTCTACAGCTGTGCCTTAAACAAGGTCCCATTGCTGTCCAAAGTTGTATGAAACCATTGGAATGAAATCACCACCTTCACTTTAGATTGTCCCCCTGAAACACCCCCTTCACAATTGCGCCTATCAAAAATACATTTCTGTCTCTCACACTCTCTGCGTTACCGGGGGAAGCATGACATGAAACGATTGATTTTCCAAATCGCAGTAGGCTGGCCAGTTTATTAAATATTCAGCCACACCCGCTGGAATTTCTGATGGGGCTGAAAAGGGTGCTACAATCAACGAACCCCAAAAGTCTGCTGCCTCTGCCCCACACCACCCTCCCTCACCAACTCCTTTAAACATCTGGACATCAAATAAGGACCCAGAACACATTTGGCAACTCTGGGTTTTTTACACTGCTTTATTCTTTGACAGGATGTTGGCATCACTGGCCAGGGTCAGCATTTATTACATATTCCCCGTTGTCCTTGAATCTACAGGGCATTGCAGAGAAATGCTGTGGATCTGGAGTAGGCTAGAGTAGGTAAGGTCACCAGATTTCCTTCCATAATTCCCTGGCCTTGTCCATGGCTGGGACTCTCCACTCCCGCTGCTGTGATTGGAGGCTTGGCCAAGTGTGAGAGTGCCTTCTCTTGCTGGCAGGGCAGGAAGGAATCAGAGAATTTGGCCTTGAGTGATCAAGAAGTATAGATTAGTTACTACAAGCTTACCTTTTTAAAAGCCTATCATTTGAAGAGCAGCACAACAAGGAAATACTGAGCTCTCTGCTGGCTTATCTTTTTATATAAAAACTGCAATTTTCTTCCCATCTTGTGTAAGGGCATCGTTTGATTGTCAGGTTAAGGTGCTTGAAGCCTCAGAAATCAGGCCCGAGAGCCATTCTTCATGTGACAACCTCGACAGTCATTTGAACAGGTCATTCAATGATGGTACAGCAGTAATGTCACCGGACTGGATTTTTACAATGATCTTTCTCTTATTCTTTCTCAGAAACTAAGGAAATTCGGCATATCAGCTACGACTCTCACTAACTGTACTGTAGAAAACACTCTTTCTGGTTGCATCACAGCTTGGTATGGCTCCTGCTCGGCTCAAGACACAAACTACGAAAGCTCGTGTAGCCCAATCCATCACGCAAAACCAGCCTCCCATCCATTGACTCTGTCTACACTTCCCGCTGCTTCGGAAAAGAAGCCAACATAATTAAGGATCCCACATACTCTGGATATTTTCACTTCCACCTTCTTCTACGGAAAAAGATACAAAAGTCTGAGGTTACATACCAACTGACTCAAGGACAGCTTCGTCCCTGTTGCCATCAGACTCTTGAATAGATCTACCTCGCATTAAGTTGACCTTTCTCTACACCCTAGCTATGACTGTAACACTACATTCTGCACCCTCTCCCTTCCTTCTCTACGAATGATATGCTTTGTTTCTGCAGCGTGCAAGAAACAATACTTTTCACTGTATGTTAATGCATGTAACAATAATAAATCAAATCAATTTTTTTTTACAAAAATGATTAATGGCTGGCTTTACATTCCAGCTTCACATTCCAATAGCTGCCATGGTGGGATTTGAACCCACATTACTTGAGCATTAGCCTAGGCCTCTGGATTGTCAACCTAGTGACATTACTGTTGTACCATCATTGAATGACCTGTTCAAATGACTGTCGAAGTTGTCACATGAAGAATGGCTCTCGGGCCTGATTTCTGAGGCTTCAAGTACCTTAACCTGACAATCAATCGATGCCCTTACACAAGATGGGAAGAAAATTGCAGTTTTTATATAAAAAGATAAGCCAGTAGAGAGCTCAGTATTTCCTTGTTGTGCTGCTCTTCAAATGATAGGCTTTTAAAAAGGTAAGTTTATGGTAACTAGTCTATACTTCTTGATCTACCCTGTATTTTCCTGGATCTCATAGCTCTGAAATGTCTTCCCCTCCTTCCCTCAATTGTTCCTTCACTGCTGGTTTAAAAACTCAAATTTGGTGCTAGCTATCCGGCTAGTTTTTGATTTACTGGTTCCCTTACTCTTTTATCAGTCTTGGCGCTGGCCTGCTATCTGAAGTCTAGGAGTCATCCAGCAGCTAGTCTCTGCTAAGTCTACTGAAGAGCAAAGGTAGTGTGGTCAAATGGACAAGGCCTGGGAAATAAGGCCCAACCCAAAACATTTCAAATTAATACAGCTAAATACTGTTGCTTTGAGGTTACCACAGGTTAACACCCAACAGCGACACATACGAAAGCTGTCGGGCATGATGAACTAGGGTAGTTCGCCTTAAAAATAGGGAAGTCATCATAACCCTGAACCAGAACACAGACCTCTTAGACCATCAGAGTATAAGACATAGCAGCAGAATTAGGCCACTCGGCCCATCGAATCTCCTCCGCTGTTCAATCATTGCTGATTTTTTTCCTTATCTCCATCCTCCTGCCTTTTCCCCATAACCCCTTATTAATCAAGAACCCATCTATCTCTGTCTTAAAGGCACTCAACGACCCGGTCTCCACAGCCTCCTGCGGCAAAGAGTTCCACAGATTCACCACTCTCTGGCTGAAGCAATCCCTCTTGCATATTGCGTACAGAGACTCAAACTTTGCAATGGAAGAGTCATCATAGAATCATAGAACCCTACAGTGTAGAAAGAGGCCCTCCAACCCATCAAGTCTGGACCAAACACAATCCCACCCAGACCCTATCCTCATATCCCTACATATTTTACCCACTAACCCTTCTAACCTATAAGTCATTATAGGCCAATACCCATCAGGAGGTACTCTGTCAGAAGACATGATTGTGTATTCCCTAGTTTCACTCATTGCACCTAAAGAGATATGTACAGCTAGGATGACCAGGCCTGAACCTATTGGATATTCTGAACCCCCCTACCCTGTCACCCCATTAGCTAAAAACATTCAAAGAAGAAAGAAGGAGAATAAACATAGCCACATTCAAGATAAACTCCAGCAAAGATTCCACCAACTCTACCATGACCTGGGACAAGACAAGGAGGTGTGTAAGATCCACTTTCAAGCTAAGAGGACCCTGAGTTCATCTATCACTGTGAGCTTAGTGAATTGAATCCAACAACCTAATTGATTTCACCAGACCGGGTAATATCTATTTCTCAGGCAATGAGCCTAATTTAGGGGAAGTCAACACTGTATAAGAATTGTTTCCTAACCAGCGAGTGTTTTTTCAATAAAGCAAGGTTTGTACCAAAATCATTTATCTGTCTTGTAAAGTAAAAGCCTTCGCGTGAATGTATAATAAACTGGCAGGAATGCCTGTGTAGAATATTTCACAGACAGCAGTAGAATTTTTAATTTGGTGTTGTATAGCTAACTCTGAGATCAAAGATCAATCTCCCAACCCCATCAGAAATAGTCACTGTTGTGATGTACCTTGAAATGATCGCTACTATCTTAACTTAGACAATACAAAACTCACAAGACAACTATCTCTGTATAAAGACATACTTAAAACAAAATCAAGCAACTGCAAGGGATCACCAAACGTAGCTCTGTGATGGAGCGACGGAACTTGAATCTGACGTGTACAATCAAAAACAGATCAATTATAGTTTTTCTTATCAGGCAGTCCCACCTTACAATAGTTCAAAATCAATTACATTTAACATACACACATCAATAATAATCCCTGACATTCACTCAGCCAATTGCATTTTACCATCCAGCATAATAATATCAATCTTAAGACACAGGAGCAGAATTAGGCCACTCAGCCCATCGAGTCTGCTCCACCATTCAGTCATGTCTGATTTTTTTCCTCATCTCCATTTTCCTGCCTTCTTCCCATAACCCCTGATCCCCTTATTAATCAAGAACCCACCTATTTCTATCTTAAACACACAATGAATAAGATATCATATTTGTCCATTTAATCCAGCTGCTAACTCCCATTTTGGCTAAAGTCACTTCCCAGTTGCCTAGTTACCCTAGATGCTTACTACAGGGGTCAAAGTGAATGTTCCCACTTGACCAGCACCAAACTGGATAGACACATGATCCAATGTCTGGGAACATTACCATTCTAAATCTAGACCTTGAATACGCCTATTCACGAGCATTACATTATTTGTTCCCACATTAGAAACTTTCTGATATGAATTTTACCAATTACAGGCTCCCAGGCCTTTGGTTCTATTTTCCTTTACCATCTTTCCAACTTTCCAAGTTTAGTGGCAACTTGCTTTTGGCTGAAGTGAACAATGATTTATACAATGCTTAAAATTCATTACAATATCAATAGAAATGTTTTAAAATTATAATTATGTGTTTAATTATCTTACTACATTCGCATATGTGTAAATTAGCCTCTCATTATCTCATAAGCTGGTTTCAAGAATCACTTAACTCTTTACTGATAGTCTGATCAGTATGTTAATCTATTCTGTTTAAAAACCTTATTAACTGGTTGGAAATCTTCAGTCACTGAGACAACTTTCTGAGGATTGGTCAATTAGGGATCAGCCATTGCCCTCACTATCCAATTAAGTTCAGACAGAGTATAGATGCTGAAGGGCATCTCTAATATACCCCAATAGCAGCCCACCAGAAAAGGCAAGAGAGGGAAATAAGGTAGAGGGAACGCAGTTAGCTAGGTTTGTCTCCAGGAAGCTGTCTGGCCATGCTTTAACATTGGAGGGAGGCATATGCTCCGTAGGCTTCCTAATTGCTCCGGTTGGTTAGCCACCCTTTCCAAACCTGTCCTTGAAAATGGCCCAGGGAGGGGAAGATAAAGCTGGGGCACCTCTCGCTTCACACAATTATCCTGCTGTCTCCAGCTCAGCCTCCACAACCATTAGGAAATATCACCACCTACCCGACCCACACACACACCAAACAACATCCCCCCAGCTCATCCTCCCATCCCCGCCGCCTCCCCCTCCCCCCCCCCCACCCCCCCACCCCCCACCTCCACAAACACATACGTCCCCGACTCCTGCAGTCAGAATGGGATCCAATGTAAGGTCTTAATTGTCTCATTGGTTGTGTCAGCATGCATCATCTACCAACTGATACTCGAGCTGAGCCCACTTTTGGATTGTCAGCTGACTAGAGTTTCAAGTTTTTAGGTGTTCAGATCACCAACAATCTGTCCTGGTCTCTCCTCCGCTGACACTATAGTTAAGAAAGCCCCATCAATGCCTCTACTTTCTCAGAAGACTAAGGAAATTTGCCATGTCCACTACAACTCCCACCAACTTCTACAGGATGTAGAGATGTTGGCATTGGACTGGGATAGGCAAAGTAAGAAGTTGCACAACACCAGGTTAAAGTCCAATAGGTTTATTTGGAATCACGAGCTTTCAGAGCACTGCCCCTCGAGTGGCTATTGTGGGATTTTCCAATCCCGCCACAGTGAACGGAAATTTTGCCGGCCACCAAATTGTCCAACCTCGTTGCAGTGGAAGTGTGGCATGGGCAGCAGGTAAGATTGCACCCAAGGTATTTAAGATGGGATTCAGAAGTTTTAGAAGTTCTAATTATTAGTCTCACGAGTAAGTCTTGCATTAATTCCGCAATGAAGTTACTGTGAGAAATCCCCCCCCCCCCAACCGCCGTTGCTGCACTCCAGCACCTGTTCGGGTACACTGAGAGAGAATTTATTACGGACAATCTCTCTAACCTGCACATCTTTCGGACTGTGAGAGGAAACTGGAGGAAACCCATGCAGACACTGGGAGAACATGCAAACTCCACACAGACAGTAACCCAAGGTTGGGAATCAAACCTGGATCCCTGGCGCTGTGAGGCAGCAGTGCTAACCACTGTGCTGCCACTTGTAAGTTATTGTGAGCAATTGTACTTCAAATTATTTTAAACCACAACAAATTTGTCTTTCATTCAATCTTGATGAACTCAAAGAGAAGTTGAAAGAAAAATCTTTAATGCAGGAATGCCTGAAGTAAAAATGATAGCATCTTTATATCATCATTTTTCACAATTCTTCTTCAATTGTCTAAGTCCATATCTTGTGGACGTGGTTCTGTAATAGAACATTAATGTTTATTCAGTATTGTTGTCAATCTGACTCAGAGATGTTACTGGAAATTCCATGTGGGGATGTCCACATTCCATTATCCCACACTCGGGAATAACATTGGATAACAAAAGTCAATACATCTTAGATTACACACTCATAATTAATCAAGCATCAGTTACATTTTCACAGAATGCAGAAAGAGGCCATTCGGCCCATCGAGTCTGCACCAACTCAATAAAAGAGCACTCCACTTGAACCCAGATCCCTGGCGCCATGAGGCAGCAGTGCTAATCACTGTGGCACCATGTTGCCCAATTCAGAAGAGAGTTCCAAACGTCACCAGCCTTTGTGTGCAGGACATTTTCCTAGAATCACTCAGGAAGGATGAAGCTTTATTTTTTAGATGCTAGGAGGGATTTTCTGCCTCTCACCCCTCCACTCCAGCTCTTTGATTTGATTTGATTTAATATTCTCACATGTATTAGTATACAATGAAAAATATTGTTTCTTGTGTGCTATAGAGACAAAGCTTCATAGAGAAGGAAAGGGGAGGGTGCAGAATGTAATGTTACAGTCATAGCTAGGATGTAGAGAAAGATGAGTGTGGGATAGATCTAGTCAAAAGTCTGACAGCAGCAGGGAAGAAGCTGTTCTTGAGTCGGTTGATATGTGACTTCAGACTTTTGTATCTTTTCCGGTGGAAGGAAGTGAAAGAGAGTTGGTCTGGGATGTTTGGAGTCTTTAATTATGTTGGCAGCTTTGCCAAGGCAGTGGGAAGTGTAAACAGAGTCAATAGATGGGAGGCTGGTTTGCATGATGGATTAAAGAACATAAGAAATAGGAACAGGAGTCGGCCATCCAGCCCCTTGAGCCTGCCCCACCATTCAATAAGATCATGGCTGATCTGAAGTGGATCAGTTCCACTTTACCCGCCTGCTCCCCATAACCCTTAATTCCCTCAACTATCAGAAATCTATCTACCCGTGACTTAAACGTATTCAGCGAGGTAGCCTCCACCACTTCAATGGGCAGAGAATTCCAGAGATTCACCACCCTCTGAGAGAAGAAGTTCCTCCTCAACTCTGTTCTGAGCTACCCCCCTCTTATTTTAAGGCTGTGCCCTCTGGTTCTGGTTTCCTTTCTAAATCAATAAGATTCTATTGAATCTATCTAAATTCAATATCCTGATTCCTCCCTCCACTCCCCCCCCCCAATAACCTTTGATCTCTTTAGTCCCAAGAACTATATCTAATACCTTCTTGAAATCAGACAATGTTTTGGCCTCAACTACTTTCTGTGGGAGTGAATTCCACACATTCACCACCCTCTGGGTGAAGAAATTTCTCCTCACCTCAGTCCTAACAGGTTTATTCCTTATCCTCAAGCTCTGACCTTTAGTTCCGGACTCCCCCACCACTGGGAATGTTCTTTCTGAATTACTCTGTCTAACTCTGTTAGGATTCTATAAGTTTTTATGAGATTCTCTCTCACTTTTTTAAACTCCAGTGAATATACTCCTAACTGCCTTTGTCACTTCTCATATGATAGGCCTGTCATCCCAGGAATCAGCCTGGTAAACCTTCGCTGAACTCCCTCTGTCGCAAGAACATCCTTCCTTGGATAAGAACACCAAAACTGCACTCTATATTCCAGATGTGGTCTCATGAATGCCCTATACAAAATATTCCTATACCCATACTTAAATCCTCTCGCTATGAAGGCCAACATACCATTTGCCTTCTCTACTGCCTGCCGTACCTGTGCACTTACTTTCAACAACTGATGCACAGGAACTCCAAGGTATCATCGCGTATCCACCTCTCTCACTTTACATCCATTTCACCAGGTTCTACGAAGTAGAAAGGGTTGAGAGCTTCAACTTTTCAGGTGTTCAAATCACCAACAACCTGTCCTGGTCCCCCCATGCTGACACTATAGAAAGGAAGCCGACCAATACCTCTACTGTCTCAGAAGACTAATGAAATTTGGCATGTCAGTTATTACTCACACCAACTTTTACAGGTGAACCATAGAAAGCATTCTTTCTGGTTGTGTCACAGCTTGGTATGGGCTCCTGCTCCGCCCGAGACCACAAGGAACTATAAAAGGTCGTGAATGTAGCCTAATCCATCACTCAAGTCTCCCATCCATTGACTCTGTCTACACTTCCCACTGCCTCATGAAAAGCAGCCAGCGTCATTAAGGACCCCACACGCCCCGGACATTCTCCCTTCCACCTTCTTCCATTGGGAAAAAGATGCAAAAGTCTGAGGTCAGACACCAACCCGACTCAAGAACAACTTCTTCTCTGCTGCTGTCAGACTTTTGAATGGACCTAACACGCAGTAAGTTGATCTTTCTCTACAGCCTAGTTACGACTGTAACACTACATTCTGCACTCTCTCCTTTCCTTCTCTATGAACGGTATGTTTTGTCTGTGTAGCGTGTAAGAAACAATACTTTTCACTCTATGCTAATACGTGTGACAATAATAAATCAAATCAAATCAAAAGATCCTCTACCTTATTCCTGTACTCTGTACTGATGTTGACACCAGCCGAGATTCCTCTCTCAAGCACAATGTTCGCCAAAAAAAACCATGTAAATCCCACCCTGTATTTGGCTGCATGGCACACCAGCATTGAAATTCAACATTACGTGACCTGTGTGTAACAAGATAGCGTGTTGCCTTGTAAATTGTTCAGCACAACAGAGGCACTTTAAAACCACAGCCTTTTGTTCTACCTCCCTTCAGTTCTTCTAATGGAAAGAGGAGAAAACTAATGAGAGTCAAACATAGCTGAAATTACAATGATTAAAGACTGAGAGCTTGCTGCCATACCAGCGTTACAAAATCATACTGTCATGATTTGAATGAGGGCATAATAAAGGATTTCCTTTACACTCGGAGACTACACTTAGGAGGGTAATTAATAACCTTCTCTGTGTTATATGGGAAATAATGAATACTTGGAACATTAACTGAAAATTTAGTCTAATCCAAAAGCGTAGGTGATTTAAACCGTCGCTGTCTGCGTGTGAAATTATAGCTTTGGGCATGCTTTCTCTCTTATCGAATTGGGTTTGCTACAAATCAAGTTATTCCCTCCTCGCTGAGCTAAGAGACAGTCTCACAACTATCAGCTTTTCTCTTTCCGCTCCCCCGGTAGTCCACAAGTATATTGATGGGCTGGTCAACTTTGGTGGGCCTCACAGTGGAGCTTGACCATGACCTCATAGGTTTTTTAAGTCACCAGTAATCATCGTCATAATTTGTGTATTTCACATCGCTGAGCAAAGTCACATACTGCTGAAGCTTTTCATCTTGTACTCATCAGGACAAATGCAAGAATACCAAATTTTAAACAATCACAACAATTGATGCCACAAGGATAAAAGATTGCTGATTGGTTGGTGAGGTGGCACTGATTGGCCAAAGTGTTGCCATGGAGAAAACAATGGGGAACTATGGACTTCCTGAGCCCGCTGGAAATTCAAAAAACGTCATAGTCTTGAACATATTTCTTTAGTTTACAGAGATTGTGGATGGAATTATCCTGCCCAGCCCACCACAGGAATAGTAGCAGGTAAGAAATGGACCATGCAAGGGTCCATTGGCCTCAATGGGATTTTCCAGTCTTGGGTGAGCGTCGCTGGAAAATCGAAATCCTTGTGTCTAAATCTGACACTCTTCATAAGAATAAATGACCTACATTATGAAAACATCTGATTTCTGAATATCCCCATGGCAATGCCTCAGCCAATCAGAGTTAATTTGCCAACTATCTGGGCTAATGCTATGTTAGGGTTGTCCCCTGGGGTTTTCAGATTACGTTTTGCTTATGTTGATTGACAAGAAGAAAATCATGAGTGGGTTGTGCTAGGCTTACAGAAAGAGAAAAAGCAGGCAGTTGCAGTTTGAATTTGGAATCAAGCAGTAGCTTTTTTTTATCCCTCTCTTTTACTCTATTTCTAGAAATTGCAATCAGGGGATTGGCTAGAAAATAGGTTCCTCCTTCTAGAGATCTGTAAAAAATACAAGAGATGTTTTCTCCTCTCTCTCTCTCTCTCTCTCTCACTGAAATTTGCTGTGTGAAACTGATTTTTCTCTGGAGCCTGCCATCTAAGTGTTAGAAAGAGAGAGAGAATCTGGTGAACTGGTGCGATGACAATTATCTCTCCCTCGATATCAACAAATGAAGAGGATAGTGATCAACTTCAGGAAACATAGTAGAGGACATGTCCCTGTCTACATCAATGGGGACAAAGTAAAAATGGTCACGCGCTTCACTTGTTTAGATTTCTAGATCACCAACAACCTGTCCTGGTCCCCAGTGCTAACATTATCGTTAAGATAGCCCACTAACATCTCTACTTTCTCAGAAGACTAAGGAAATTTGGCATGTCCACTACAACTCTCACCAACTTCTACAGATGCAAGATAGAAAGCAATTCTTTCTGGTTGTTTCACAGCTTGGTGTGGCTCCTGCTCTGCCCAAGACTGCAAAAAGCTACAAAGAACTGTGAACATAGCCCAGTCCATCACTTAAGCCAGACTCCCAACATGGAATTCATGTAAACCCGTGTATTTACCTAACTGATTCTGAAGAGCACATTATGACTATGGGAATATTGCTTAAATTAGAACTAATATAGATATAGTGTAGCAGTTAACTTATTATGTTTAAGTATTTTGATTGGTGAAAGTTCCAGTTTTGGGGTGTGTGCGGCTGGAAAATCCCATCCCAAGGTGTGTATAAATGGGAAAGTAAACTGTATGTAGTTCAGGAAGTTTTAATACAAACTGTTCAATATTATGAGAGGTATTTGTAACGATTTCAAAGAAGCATTCAAGGGTGGCTGTTAGAATCTGAACTCCCTGATTGAGTTCTGTAATATTTGTCCCATCAAGGGAGACTTTGTTGTGTTCCTGACTCAGCACTGGGAACGCTCTATGAACTTAAATAGGGCTTAAAACTAAAAAGGAATCTGGTGAAGGGATACTGGCTGCCGCTGACTAATTGCACTTATTTAGAACATAAAACCCTACAGTGCAGAAAGAGGCCCTTCGGCCCATTGAATCTGCAACAAACATAATCCCACCCAGGCCATACTTACATATCCCTATATATTACACCCACAAATACCTCTAACCCACACATTCCTAGATACTAAGGGACAATTTCTTAGCATGGGCAATCAACCTAGTCCTCACATCTTTGGACTGTGGGAGGAAACCAGAACACCAAGAGGAAACCCATGCAGAGGCGAGGAGAATGTGCAAACTCTACACAGTGACCCAAGTCTGGAATCGAACCCAGGACCCTGGAGCTGCCCATTTGATTAAACTTGCCAAATATTCAACTTTTCTTCTACTGTTGCCATTTCCAATTTGTTGTAGAGTTATTGACACAGCAACAACAAAATTAACGTTTCAGAAATTAATTAAAGGATGCTCACACATTGTCTAAGTTTGCTTCTATCATTGACTCACAGAGGTTTACAGCATGGAAACAGGGCCTTTGGCCCAACTTGCCCATGTTGCTCTTTTTTTTAAACCCCTAAGCTCAACCCAATTTGGCCCCATATCTGTCAATACCTATCTCACTCATGTAAATGTCTAAACATTTTTTAAAAGATAAAACTGTAATCGCCTCTACTACTACCTCTGGCAGCTTATTCCAGATACTCATCATCTTCTGTGTGAAAAAAATTTTCCCTCTGGACACTTTTGTACCTCTCCCCTCTTACCTTAAACCTGTAGTTTTAGACTCCCTTATCTTTGGGAAAAGATATTGACTATTTAGCTGATCTATGCCCCTCATTATTTTATAGACCTCTATAAGATTATCCCTCAGGATTCTACGCTTATGTGTACACCCTCAACAAAGTTCAAATTTGCGTGAAGACATCCTGGATATCTAATTCCTAATCTGAAAGTTACCATTAAATCACAAGAATGCATCATCCTTAAAATTCAACTTGTGACATATACATGCTGGTGGTTTGGGATGTATGCTGTCCCTTTAAGAAGACCCCATGTGACCCCTGAGGTGGGGCTAGCTCCTCCCAGAGTGGACTACTAAGTCCTGACTATGGGACAGTGCACACCTGTAATAAAGCATAGAACATAGAACATTATAGCACAGTACAGGCCCTTCAGCCCTCGATGTTGTGCCAACTTGTGAAACCAATCTAAAGCCTACCTAACCTACACTATTCCAATATTATCCATATGTTTATCCAATGACCATTTAAATGTCCCTAATGTTGGCAAGTCCAATATTGTTGCAGGAAGGGCATTCCATACTATTACTACTCTCTGAGTAAAGAACCTACCTCTAGCATCTGTCCTATATCTATCACCAGCGTTCCCCAATGTTTGCCCTACTCATCCCCGTGACACTAAGGGGCAATTTTAGCATGGCCAATCCATCAAACATCTTTGGACTGTGGGAGAAAACCAAAGCACCTGGAGGAAACCCATGCAGACATGGGGAGAATGTACAAACTCCACACAGACAGTGACCCAAGGCCGGAATTGACCCCAGGCACTGTGAGGCAGCAGTGCTAACCACCGTGCTCCCTCAGTGTTCCAGTTAAGAAGCTTACTTTGTGGTTCTTGTGCATCTCACCTTGGTAAGTACATAATAAACATGATGAACGGATTGACACCAGGGTTTGACTGCAATGCATTCCCAGGCTATCTGTGCTGTTATTATGAGAATATGCACCGAGGATATTCATTCTGAATGACTGATGAAGAGAAGCATTGCTGTCTTTCTAAACCTGCAACTTCTGTCATCCGGGATGGTTCAAACAGTGCAATTGATCACCATCACCTCCTGGTTCCTCACCAAGTTACACTCCATTTTAACTCAGGCATTGATCAAGATTCTCTTTTGTCACTGGGTTAAAATCCTGGAATTTCAGTGTCTAAAAGCACAGGATTTTCCAGCCTGGGCTCATCCCAAGACTGGGAAATCCTGTGCAAAGTCAATAGACCTATGCATGGCCCTCTCCTATCCTGCTACACTTCCTGTGATGTAGAGATGCCGGCGTTGGACAGGGGTAAACACAGTAAGAGGTCTGGCAACACCAGTTTTAAATCCAACCGATTTATTTGATAGTAAACTTGCAAGCTTTCGGCATTGTAGCCTTCTTCAGGCGAATGAGGTGTTCTGGTCTGCAATAGCACACATATCAGCACAGACAGTTTACAGATTGCTGATTAGAATGCCAATCCTTACACCTAACCTGCTATTCAAGTCTTAAAGTGGCCAACGATGTGAGTGGAAGGAGCACTGAGCACTGAGGTTAGAGAGATGTGTATTGCCTCCAGACAGCACAGCAAGTGAGGTTTTTTGCTAACCCAGGCAAGTCATGGGGGTTACAGATAGTGTGACATGAACCCAAGATCCCTGTTAAGACCGTCCTCTTGTGTGTGGAACTTGGCTATCAGTCTCTGCTTCCGGTGGCAGGCGGGATGGGAAAACTCCCCCCACAGTGTGCGGACGTAACATAGCAGTTCAAGAAGGTGGTACGACCATCCTCTTTTCTGAACCATTAGGGATGGGCAGCCTATCCTGGCCTTGCCAAGTGATGCCCACAGTCTAAGAATGAATGTTAAAAACCTCCAGCAATCATTGTGGTGCCATTCTCCTTACTCATCCTTCGAGACAAAGATGGGGGTGAATTCATTTGGAGGTGAATTCTGGTGACTGTGAAGACCAGTCTGTACCTGCAAGTTCTCCTGAGAATATGACAGGCGACTGGGGTTAGGGCAAGTTGCTGGTTCAAGATTTCCTCTCCTCACGGTGTCTCTCTGCCTCTGATGCAAGCTTGCTTTTGAAGGAGGCCACCCACTTTTCGATTTTATTACGCCAGTTCCAGGATGACCTTAACTTGGCCAGGGCTTGGGGTGGAAATCAAAACTCCTGAGTGAAACCTTCAGAGTGTCTTTGTAGCATGTGAGCCGACCCTTAGACTCAAGCTTCCCATAAAAGATTAGCTTTGGCAAGTGAGTATTGGGGATTCTTTTATATTCATGTGGAATACCCACTGACATTTAGCAGAGAGCCCCTATAGTACAGAAAGAGGCCATTCAGCCCAACAAATCTGCACCAGCTCTCTGACAGAATACCTTACCCAGGTCCTACCTTCCACCCTGTCCCCTTAATCCCATACACTTGCCATTCACCCTACACATCTTGGAACACTAAGGGGCATTTTAGCACAACCAATCCATCTAAATGGCACATCTAACCAGAGCAGCCGGAGGAAACCCATGCAGACACAGAGACAATGTGCAAACTCCACACAGACAGTGATCTGAGGCCAGGATTAAACCTGGCGCCCTGAGGTACCAGCACTAAGCATTGTGCCGCTGTGACGGAAGTCTTTGGAATTATGAGAGATTTAAGGAACCAAAATCTGCTTCTATTGAGTCCAAAACCAGGGGCCATCGGCATAAAACAGTCACTAATAAATCCAAGAGGGAATTCAGGCAGAACCTCTTTATGTGGAGAATAATGAGAATGTGGAACTCGTTATCATAAGAGGTACTGAGGCGAATAGCACAGACACATTTAAAGAGAAACTTGATAAACAAAAGGGGGAAAGAATAGAAGGATATACTGACAGATTTGGATGAAAGGAGCTGTATAAACATCGATATCGACCAGCTGGGCTGATGTAGTTTTTCTGTGATGTGGGCTGAAATTTTATCACCTTGGCCACCTCAGAAATGGGACAAGTGAGGCTTGCAGAATGGCATTCTCCGTTAGCCTCCGGCGGGATTTTATGAGCCTTGGGCGCGCGAAGCGGTAAAATTCTATCAATGAAGACTGTGTAATTCTGTGTAAAATGGACACCACAGCTGGGCAGGAAATAATGGTCGCTGTATTTCAAATGAGTGGATGTGAGGTGCTTTGAGACAATCTTGAGAGACACAACAACAAGTTTGATGAATGAGCTCTCGTCTTTCAGTTTCTGACACTTTAACATTTGGCGTCAATGCTATGCCATATTCATATACAATACAAACGGAATTGCAATAACTGGGATAGACTCTATTTTAACCAAAACGTCCAACCATATTTCTGGGGTCAAAGGGATTAATTCTCTTTGGCTAATGTCCAATTTAACAATTGGCACAGTGGTTAGCATATTGGCCCTACAGGACTCGGGATCCAGGTTCAATTCAGGTGTGTGTGTGTGTGTGTGTGTGTGTGTGTGTGTGTGTGTGTGTGTGTGTGTGTGTGTGTGTGTATGTGTGTGTGTGTGTCTCTGTGTGTGTGTGTGTGTGTGTGGAGTTTGCACGCTCCCCCCAAGTCTGCCTGGGTTTCCTCCAGGTGCTCCGGTTTCCTCCCACATTCCAAAATTGTACACGTTAGGTGAATTGGCCATGCTAAATTGACCCTTAGTGTCAGGGGGACTAGCAGAGTAAATATGTGGGATTATGGAGACAGGGGATTGTTGTCAGTGCAGACTTGATGGGCCGAATGGCCTCCTTCTGCATTGTTGGGATTCTAAATGAGAACCTGTTACATATACAGCCACCAAATTATCAAGCAGGAGAAAAGCTCTTTTTAATCTATCTAATCAATTACATACTTTATTATAAAGTGAAGTTGAAACCTTCTCTCTTAGCTGAAGAATGTTTTTTTCAAGCAGCAGATTAAATATTGGGGCGGTTTTGAGGTGTGCTGTGAGGCAGTGGTCTTACCCACTGTGCCACCGTGCCACAGCAAAACTCGGCAGTCTGGCTAGACCCTGACTTGGACACACAACAAACTGAGAGTTGTGAGACTATGAACCAGGATCTAGCTGCATGTTTGACCAGTTTAACTTTGACTTCAGAATAATTTGAATAGAGGGTACGTTGAAGTAAAGTTGAACGTTTATTTATTAGTCTCACAAGTAGACTTACATTAACACTGCATTGAAGTGAGGAGGCAATGGCCTCGTGGTATTATCGCTGGACTATGAATCCAGAGACTCAGTTAATGTCCCAGGGACTTGGGTTCAAATCCCGCCATGGCTGATAGTGGAATTTGAATCCAATAAAAAAAAATCTGGAATTCAGAATCTAATGATAACCATGAAACCATTGCCAATTATCGGAAAAATCCATCCAATTTCCTTTAGGGAAGGAAATCTGCCGTCCTTACCTGGTCTGGCCTACATGAGACTCCAGAGCCACAACAATATGATTCACTCTCGACTACCCTCCAAGGGCATCTAGAAATGGGCAATAAATGCTGGCCCAGTCAGCAACACCATGTCCCAAAAATGAATTTAAAAAATCCTGTAAAAATCCCCTTGTCGCCACAATGCGATGCCTGTTCGGGTACACTGAGAGAGAATTTAGCACAGCCAATGCACCTAACCAGCACATATTTCAGACTATGATTTGAATTAATTTATTACTCTCACATGTATTAAAATACAGTGAAAAGTATCATTTCTTGCTCGCTATAGACTATTCATAAAGAAGAAAATGAAAGAGTGCAGAATATTTGCAGATTGATGGCATAGTGGATAGTGAAGAATGTTATCTCCAATTGCAACGGGATCTTGATCAATTGGGCCAGTGGGAAGATGAATGGCAGATGGAGTTTAATTTAGACAATTGCAAGGTGATGCGTTTTGATAGATTGAACCAGGGCAGGACTTACTCAATTAATGGTAGGGCATTGGGGAAAGTTACAAAACAAAGAGATCCAGGGATACATGTTCATAGCTCCTTCAAAGTGGAGTCACAGGTGGACAGAATGGTGAAGAAGGCATTCGGCATGCTTGGTTTCATCGGTCAGAATATTGAATATAGGAGTTGGGACATCTTGTTGAAGTTGTACAAGATATTGTTAAGGCCACACCTGGAATATTGTGTGCAATTCTGGTTGCTTTATTATAGAAAGGATATTATTAAACTAGAAAGAGTGCAGAAAAGATTTACTAGGATGCTATCAGGTCTTGGTGGATTGAGTTATAAGGAGAGGCTGGAGAGACTGGGACTTTTTTCTCTGGAGTGTAGGATGCTGAGGGGTGATCTTATAGAGGTCTATAAAATAATGAAGGGCATAGATCAGCGAGATAGTCAGTATTTAGGGGTGTCTAAAACTAAAGGGTATAGTGTTAAGGTGACAGGGGAGAGATACAAAAGTTCCAGAGGAGCGATTTTTTCCACACAGAGGGTGGTGCGTGTCTAGAACAAGCTACCAGAAGTAGTACTGGAAGTAGGTATCATTTTGTTTTTTAAAAAGCATTTAGATAGTTACATGGGTACCATGGGTATAGAGGGATATGGGTCAAATTCAGGCAATTAGAATTAGTTAGGAGTTTTAAAATAAAGGGCGGCATGGACAAGTTGGGCCAAGGGGCCTGTTTCCTTGCTGTAAATCTCTATGACTCTATGATTCTATGAATGTAGTGTGACAGTCATAGCTAAATAGAAAAAGATCAAGTTAACATGAGGTAAGTCCACTCAAAGGTCTAATAGCAGCAAGGAAGAAGTGTTCTTGAGTCAGTTGATATGTGACTTTTGTATCCTTTTCCCCACAGAAGAAGGTGGAAGAGAGAATGTCCGAGGTCCTTAATTATGTTGGCTGCTTTGTTGAGGCTGTGGGAAGTGTAGACAGAGTCAATGGATGGGAGGCTGGTTTGAATGATGGATTGGGCTACATTCATGACCTTTGTAGTTTCATGTGGTCTTGGGCAGAGCAGGAGCCCATACCAAGCTGTGATACAACCAGAAAGGATGCCAAATTTCCTTAGTCTTCTGAGAAAGTAGAGGTGTCAGTGGGAGGAAACCGGAGCACCAAGAGAAAACCAATGCAGACACGAGGAGAACAAGCAAACAGAGGATGACCCAAGCTGGAAGTCGTTCCCTGGCATTGTGAGGCAGCAGTGCTAACCACTCTGTGCCAGAATTTGAATCAAGAGAATGTTGAGAGACTGGGAAAAGTATCAGTCAGCTGGCTTGAGATTCTACCAAAGGCCTCGTCTCTTAATTTAGTCAATTTAACAAGTTGCAGGACAAGTGGAAATGTTCCTCCCTTTTGTGAGAAGTTCCCATCAAGCGGGGGCGTGGAAACGGCGCAGACCAGGGGGTTAATGCATTTCTCAGAATTGAAACAAAGCAGCTATCACTGTCATCGTTAGTGAAACAGAAATTACCTCACAATTTAAAGGTTAATAAAAGGCATTATACGCGAGCCCACTCTACACACAATGCTGCGTTAATTGCTGATTTAGTCAATGTATTAAACCATTTCGTAATTACAATCTTGTAAACTTTCATTTTAATTGCCTGTCATTCTCATTCAAATCGCGAAACACAAAAGTATTTACTGTTTGGTGTGAAAGGGTCAGAAAAAGCAGAGAGGAAATGTTTCGAATCACAGAAGCAGAGAATGATTGCAGCACACAAGGAGGCCATTCAGCCCACTGTGTCCGTGCCGGCCCTCTGCAAGAGCAACTCAGTCCCATTGTCTCTTTCTTTTCTCTGTCACCTTGTTGCTCCTTCTCTTCAGGTGATTATCCAATCCTCTTCTGAAGGCTTTGTTTGAGTCTGTCTCCACCCTATTCCTCAGGCAGTGCATTCCAGATCCTAACCTTTTGCTTTTTATATTGGTCGGCACAACATCGAAGGCCGAAGGGCCTGTTCTGTGCTGTAATGTTCTATGTTCTATGTTCTAACCATTGGTTGCGTTAAACAAGCTTTTCTCCCTGTGTTGCCATTGTTTCTTTTTACCATTTATCTTAAATCGGTGTCCTCTTCCAACAAAGAGAATAATTTCTCCCTGGCTAGACGTCTGATAATTTTAAACGTCCATATCAAATCTCCAAAGAGAACAACTTTTCCAATTTGAAAGCTCCTCATCCCTGGAACCATTTTTGTGAATCTTTTCAGCATTCTCTCAAATGTATTCTCATCCCCAAGCTGGGCACAATGAGGGAACACCAGTCTTTTTTAGTTTTAGCGTAGCCTCTTTAGTGCAATATGGGTGGGCATTTACGATCTCACTCGTCTCAAAACTGTAAAATCCCGCTCGAGGTCAACAGACCTTCCCATACTCCAACCCTCGCCCTCTCCGATTCCCGTGGCAGGCGGAATGGTAAAATTCCAGCCTATACTTCCATTTATAAAGCCCAGGATTTTACATACAACCTGTGGCCAAATGGGCCATTTAAAATGGTGATTTGTAAAGCACTCTGGGACAATTTCACAAGAACTAAAACAGGAATCTGCAGCCTAAACTTCAGAGATAAACAGACCGAATACACAGGATTTGGGTCATCTCCAGGACAAAGAGGACTTTTTGGTCAAACTGGTTGTTTACCGAACTTGGGGCACCGTAACCCCTTATTTGTAAGGGAGGTGTGTGTCCTACTTGCCCCTGGCACCTACAAACGTGGCCGTTGGGGACACACCCAGAGATCGGTGTGGTATCACCCAACTGGATTTTACCGATCAGGGTGGTAAAGCCCTGATCAGTTGATTGGCAACGGCCAAAAGGGTTGTGAAAACCAGGGGACAGTATAAAAGGTTCTGTGCAACCAAAAATCTCTCTCTCTGACCCCACAAACGAGAGACAACAGTGGTGAACATACCACTAATGGCCAGCACGAGGAGAGCCACCATATCTGCAAAGGAAGGAGGATGATATTCAGAGTGTCAGACCAGACAAAAGGACCAGGCTATGCTGAGGACTACAGAGAACCAGTGCAGAGATAAACTCCAATATCTGCCTGGGTTCTTGCCAATCTCGCAAAGTTAAGTCAAGGTCTAGTATTGGATTTGAATTTTAGTATTTCTGAAAGATAACTCATTGTTGGTTGGGTGAGTGACTATTGATTGTGTGTTTAAATAAATATTATTGTACTAACCAGAATGCTATTTGCAATTCTTTGTCCATCGTATAAGGATTAAAACAGGTTGTGTAGCAGGTACGACAAACTGTATTCTGAACCTGCCCTGCCATTTTCAATGATTTGTGCACACAAATGCCCATGTCTCTCTGCCCCTGCACCCCTTTAGAATTGTACCCTTCATTTTATATTAGCTCTCATCTGAGCTGTCTAGTGCAGACAAATTGGCACCATGTAAAACGGAGCTGAATTCCAAAAAGACCCCTTACAAGAAACATGATAGGAATACATTTCTTAAAGACGTAGAATCATAGAATCAGGCTGGAATATAGAAAACTAAGAGGAAATATAAAGAAAGGTTGTGCTAACACAAATGGTAACATATTCCTCAAACATATTAATGGTAAAAGGTTAGTGAAGAATAGAATGGGACCATAGGGGACACGCAAGGTAAACTGCTCTCTGAAGCAGAGGGTTTTCAGAGGTACTAAATAAGTAATAGAACATAGAACATAGAACATTACAGCACAGAACAGGCCCTTCGGCCTTCGATGTTGCGCCGACCAATATAAAAAGCAATGCCCTCCAAACTAAACCATTCCCTTCTCTTCCATATACTTATCAACTAACCTCTTAAACGCCACCAAACTTGGCGCATCTACAACTGCTGCAGGCAGGGCATTCCACTCCCGAACCACCCTTTGGGTAAGAACCTGCCTCTGATATCCGTCCTATAACTATCACCCCTTAATTTAAAGCTGTGTCCCCTCGTGCTAGCTTTCTCCATCCTAGGAAAAAGCTATCACTGTCCACCCTATCTAAACCTCTAATCATCTTATATGTTTCGATTAGGTCCCCTCTTAGCCGCCTCCTTTCTAACGAAAAACAACCTCAAATCCCTCAGCCTCTCTTCATAAGACCTGCCCTCCATACCAGCCAACATCCTGGTAAACCTCCTCTGTACCCTCTCCAATGCCTCCACATCTTTCTTATAATGTGGGGACCAGAACTGCACACAATACTCAAGTGCGGCCGCACTAGAGTTTTGTACAGTTGCAACATGATGCTGCGGCTCCTAAATTCAATCCCCCTACCAATAAAAGCTAAGACTCCATATGCCTTCTTAACAACTTTATCCACTTGACTGCCTACCTTCAGGGATCTATTGACACATACACCAAGATCCTTCTGTTCCTCAACACTATTAAGAGCCCTACCATTAGCCCTATACTCTACACATTTATTGTTCCTGCCAAAGTGCATTACCTCACACTTTTCCACATTAAACTCCATTTGCCACCCTCGGCCCAGCTCTGCAACTTGTCCAAGTCACTCTGTAAACTAAAACACCCCTCTTCACTATCTACCACTCCACCAACTTTAGTATCATCTGCAAATTTACTGATCCATCCCTCAATACCCTAATCCAGATCATTTATAAAAATTACAAACAGCAGGGGCCCCAAAACAGACCCCTGAGGTACACCACTTGTCACCGAACTCCAAGATGAATATCTCCCATCAACCACCAACCTCTGTCTTCTACCTGCTAGCCAATTCCTAACCCAATTAGCTAAATCACCCTCTATCCCATACATCTGCATTTTCTGCAGAAGTCTTCCGTGGGCCACCTTATCAAACGCCTTACTAAAGTCCATATATACCACATCAACCGCCTTACCCCCATCAACCTCCTTAGTCACTTTTTCAAAAAACTCAATGAGGTTAGTAAGGCACGACCTACCCTTCACAAAACCATGCTGACTATCTCCAATCAATTCATTACTCTCTAAATAACTATAAATCTTATCCCTAATTATTCTCTCCAATACTTTGCCCACAACAGAAGTAAGACTCACTGGCCTATAATTCCCTGGAAGGTCTCTCTTCCCCTTCTTAAACAATGGGACCACATTCGCTATCCTCCAGTCCCCCGGAACCACACCCGTAACCAACGAGGACCTGAAGATCAGAGCCAGAGGCTCTGCAATCTCATCTCTTGCCTCCCAGAGAATCCTAGGGTAAATCCCGTCCGGCCCAGGGGACTTATCCAACTTCAAACCCTCGAGAATTTCTAACACATCCTCCCTATCTACTACAATACTCCCCAATTTGCAACCCTGTACCTCAGTGCTCTCCACAGCTACATTTCCAGCACTCTGCGTGAATACCGAAGAGAAATATTTATTCCGTGCCTCACCAATCTCTTCAGGCTCCACGCACAACTTCCCACTGCTGTCTATGACTGGCCCTAATCTTGCCCTAACCAATCTTCTATTCTTAACATATCTAAAGAAAGCTTTAGGATTCTCCCTAATCCTATCAGCCCAAGTCTTCTCATGTCCTCTCTTTGCTCTCCTCAATTCCCTCTTTAGCTCCCTCCTGGCTAATCTATAGCTATCCATTGCACTAACCGAGCCTTCAATCCTCATCCTGACGTAAGCCTCCTTTTTCCTTTTAACCAGCACATCAACTTTTCTCGTACGCCAAGGCTCTCTTACTCGACCATTTCCTCCTTGCCTGACAGGGACATACTTATCAAGGACCCGCAGCAGCTGCTCCTTGAATAAGCTCCACATTCCAGATGTTCCCAGTCCCTGTAGCTTCCTAGTCCAATCTATGCACCCTGATTCTCTCCTGATGGCCTCATAATTACCCTTCCCCCAGCTATAACTACTGCCCCCAGCTTCATGCCTATCCCTATCCATCACTAAGGTGAACGTAACCGAATTGTGGTCACTATCACCAAAATGTTCACCAACCTCCAAGCCCTAACACCTGGTCTGGCTCATTGCCCAGCACCAAATCCAATGTAGCCTCACCTCTAGTTGGCCTATCTACATACTGAGTCAAAAAACCATCCTGCACACTTTGTACGAAAACTGACCCCTCTAACGAGCTAGAGCTATAGCTATTCCAATCAATATTAGTAAAGTTAAAGTCCCCCATAACAATTATCCTATTACTTTCACTCCTGACCAGAATTGACTTTGCAATCCTTTCCTCAACCTCTCTAGAACTTTTAGGAGGTCTATAAAAGACTCCCAACAGGGTGACCTCTCCTTTCCTGTTTCTAATCTCAGCCCATACTAATGGCTCAGTCTCCACCAGATTAGTTGAAAATGTGCGTGTTGAGCAACTCAGCATTATAGTGACAAATAAAGAGGTGATAAAGAGACCAGCAGCACTCTGGGTGGAGAAGTCACCAGGCTCAGATGGAATACGTCACATATTGATGGGAGAAGTAAAGGAGCAAATTGTGGCAAAAGTTTCTAGGCTTCTCTGAACACAGGGATCATCCTAGGGGAAACTGAAGGATTGTAAATGGGATGTCACTGTTTAAGAAAGGGGCAATGGTTAATTCGGGAACCTACAGGCTTGTCAGCTTGACATCAATAGTGGGAAAACTGATGGAGGCCATGATACAAGATAAAATACATATCCACTTAGAGAAAAATAAGTTAATGCTAGACGGTCAACACGGCTTTATCAAGGGCAGATCATGTCTACAAATTTAATTGAGTTTTTTGATGAGGTGACATAGGCAGTGAATGAGGGTAGTGTTGTGGATGTTGTATGTCTAGATCTTCAGGAAACATTTGATATCGTGCCACATGGCAGGTTGTGTTAGCAAATAAGAAATATTCGAGATTGATGGATCCTTGCTGGTATGGATTAGAAATTATCTAAGATAGGAAAAAGAGTATAGATGTGCATTTCTCAAACTGGAGACGAGTTGAAAGTGGTGTTCCCCTAGGGATCAACGTTGGCAATCTTGCTTTTTCTAATTTATATAGATTTAGAGAAGGACATTGAAGTGATGCTAAAACAGGGAAAAATGTTGTGGGGATGATGCTGAGCCACTTCAGAGAGACAGTCAGATGGGCAGACACCTGGTAACTGAATTTCAATGCAGTGAAATGTGAGGCAATTCAGGCTCAATGTTTCACCTTGGAGGGGAGTACAGCAGCAGAGGGACCTCAGGATTCAAGTTCATCATTCTCTGAGGGTGATCAGGCAAGTAGATGCAGATGTTTAGAAGACTTATTGGCTCCGTGGGATTATAATTAAGCAAGAAAGTGATGCCACACCTCTACAAATCATTAGTCAGTCCAATCTGAAGTATTGTGTTCAGTTCTGGGTACCTCTTTCAAGGAAGGATGTTAGAGAGAGTGCAAAGGAGATTTACTAGAACGATATCAAAGGAATTTTAGATACAAGGAAAGACAGGAAAGATTGAATTTATTCTCTTTGGAGCAGAGAAGATTAAAAGGTGACCTTATTGAGATATTCAAAATTATCAACAATTTTAGCAGGGTAAAGAGGACATTTTAAATAAGCAGTAAGCAATGCAGAGAGGAGCTTAAAATTACAGAGATGCCTTGATAAATTGTGTGAGTGGGCACAAATGTCACAGATGAATTTCAAGTCTGGTAAAAGTTTATAACCATTTATCTTGCAACAGAAAAGGATATATTAGAATATAATTTAATTGGTGAAAAGATGGGAATCGGAGAGGACTAACGAGATTCAAAAGTTGTGTACACAGATCTGTAAAATACCATGGAGATAGTGCATTAAAATTCATTCAGGGAGTCTGAATAGCTTTGGAAACTGGCACCCTTTAGATAATCAATAATGGGGAGTGCTGACTGCACACAGAAATCAATAGAATTAGCAGGGAGCACCACATTGCCAACCTTCTGCCTGAAAAGCAAATCTCACATCACTCCCCATACACCTGTTTTTTGGGAAATCAAAAAAATTATAACCCCAGAAATGAGCCCAATACTCAGAGTGAGCTTGGTATTGGCTGAGGAAGCATTTTAGACCAGAACAATGAGCAAACTCACTTTCTCTTCCACCAATGATCATAAAATCCCTACAGGGTGGCCATTTGACCCAACCTGTCCGTACCGACTCTCTGACAGAACATCTTTCTCTCGGCTTGACCCACATAACCCCACATATTTCTTATGGCTAATCCCCCTAACCTCTACATCTTTGGACATTAAGGGACAACTTAGCATGGCCAATCCACCAAATCTATACATCTTTGGGACACTGAGAGGCAATTTAGCATAGCAAATCCACCTAACCTGCACATCCTTAGAACACTTAATGTGCAATTTAGCATAGCTAATCCACCGAACCACCACATCTCTGGACACTAAGGGGCAACTTAGCATAACCAATCCACCTAACCTACACATCTTTGGACCAAGGGGCAATTTAGCAAGGCCAATCCACCAAATCTTTGGACATTAAGGGGAAATTTAGCATGGCCAATTCACCTAAATTCGCATATCTTTGAACATTAAGGGGCAATTTAACAAGGCCAATCTACCTAACCTATACATCTTTGGACACTAAGGGGCATTTAGCATCACCAATCCCTCTAACCTACACATCTTTGGACTGATGATATGGAATCTACTACGGTCATCTGAACAAGTTTAATCTCTTGTCCAAAAAGATCACACCTCTGACAATGCAACACTGTCAGAGTGTTTCACTGACAGGCAAGTACAAATGATGTTTAGATAACATGACGCATTAGCGATGTACAACCTTTATGAGAAAATTACTTTGAAACCTTCTCTGTTTACAGAAACAGAACCACTTTAGTGTGGTAACAGTTGGAATAAAACACCTTTCTGTGCTTGATGTCAACTCAAAAAAAGAAGGTGCGGAACTATTCTCTCCCGTCACTGAAATAAAAGGTTTGCCAAAAAATTTCTCCATGAAAGCTGTATTCCTTTGGTTCATCTGTTTAGTTTGCAACACCAAGGCACAGCGATTTTAACGCTTTTACTGGATTATAGAACTATTTGTTGCAGAATTAAAATACAGAAATAAGAAGGTTCTAAGTCAGACATTCCCCTTTGTGCGTATGTTCATTATTGCATAAAATATAGGAATATGTATGGGCCATTCGGCCCATCGAATCCGCTGGCCATTCAATCATGGCTGATGTCCCCATTTTCCTGCCTTCTTCCTATAACCCTTCAACCTATTCCCAATTAAAAATCTGTCTAAATCCTCTTTAAATTTATTCACTGTCCCAGCATCCTCACTTTGGGAGAGCAAATTCTGCAGACTCATAACCTTTTGGGAGTAGTTTCTCCTCACCTCTATTTTAAATTTGCTGCCCCTTCTCCTAAGTTCATGACTTCTCGACCTAGAATGTCCCACAAGAGGAAGCATCTACTCCACATCTACTTCATCCAAACCTTTTATCATCTTGTAAATCTCAATTTGATCTCACCTCATTTTTCTAAATTCCAGAGACTATCGGCCTAAACTGTTTAATCTCTCTTCATACCACAAACCCTTCATCTCTGGAATCAATCCAGTGAACCTCCTCTGAACTGCCTCCAAGGCCACTAGATCTTTCCTCAAATAAGGAGATCGATACTGTGCACAATACTCCAGGTGCGGCCTCACCAATACCTGAGTGAATTGGAGAAGGACCCTGACATTGGGATCGAACACAAACGCTGATCACACACCGCGTCACCCGATTGTGAATTCTTTACTGAGGGTTGGTTAGGTGATGCCCAGAGAACGGACTTGCCATCCCATTTGGAGCAGTGGGCAGCAAGCAAGATCTGGCAGGCACTCCCCCAGCACTGGAGGCACTAAAACCTGCCATTGCAACTAAGATGGGAAATCTGCAGCTCAGTACAGTTCACTGAACCGGAGGGGGAATGAAAAGGTACCAGAGCAGCACATTGGACGGGAAATAACTGAGTTCTTTCCAAATGCAGATTCCTGAAATCTCTTTTACATGCCTGATAT
Organism: Sphyrna mokarran; assembly: GCA_024679065.1. Taxonomy (NCBI): domain Eukaryota; kingdom Metazoa; phylum Chordata; class Chondrichthyes; order Carcharhiniformes; family Carcharhinidae; genus Sphyrna; species Sphyrna mokarran. Next base: position 132,927,145 of record JAGIQG010000003.1, on the reverse strand, counting down.
CTTTTACCCAGGGTGGTGATTTTTTGAATTGCCTGGCCCCAATCCTCTGGAATTCTCTCCCTATCCAAAGGTGTGCAGGTTAGGTTGATTGACCATGCCAAATTGTCCCTTAGTGTCCCAGGATGTGTAGGTTAGACAATAAGACCATAAGGTATAGGAGTAGAATTAGGCCATTCGCTCCATCGAGTCTGTTCTGCCATTCAATCATGGCTGATAAATTTCTCAACTCCATTCTCCCACCCCTTTGCCATATCCCTTACCAATCTACCTCTGTCTTAAAGACTCTCAATGACCTGGCTCCAGAGCCTTCTGCGGTAAAGAATTCCACAGATTCACCACTCTCTGTCTGAAGAAATTCCTCCTCATCTCTGTTCTTGACTCTGAGGCTGTGCCCTCGGATCCTAGTCTCCCCTACTAATGGAAACATCTTCCCCACGTCCCCTCCATCCAGTAGAACTGCCAGCATGAATACATAGAGTTACAGGGATAGAGGCTGCGTTGGATTGTTTTCAGAGGGTCAGCACAGGCTCGATGGGCCAAATGGCCTCCTTCCGCACTGCGGGGATTCTATGATTTCTATGTTCTGATGTTGCGGCAAAAGAAGCAATATAGACACTTCCTCTAGGTGGCGCAAATGAAGGAAAGCACCAACACCAACCTGATGGGCTGAACAGCCAGGTTTTGTGCTAGTAACACCCTCAGGTGGAGGCCTTCCCAGGGCATTGAAGATTAAAGAGTGCTTAAAAATGAAAATTGGATACTTAATTGTAGAAAACAATCTTTTGTCAAAAGGCTGAGCAGCCGTTGACTTTAACAAAATCCAGCTTAAACAGAAAGGTTTTCTATTTTCAGAATTCAATTGCTCATGCCTTGTTTCTGTCGACCAGACGCCCGCCCGATGTTAGAGTCTAAACCCCCGCTGTGTTCTGCTGTCCTTTTCCATGCAAATTGGTATGATTCAACCACTGGATTATCCAACTTTAAACAGTAATTGAACTTGGCCCAAAAGAACGAGGGTTGTATTGAAGAGAAATTTGAAGTGCGCAGTAGGGAATGGAATTCAATTCAATAAAATGTGGTTTACATCTCTACCAATCAATGAAACTGTCAAAAATAACACTTAGATGCCGAACAAAGGGACTGAAAGACTTGTCCCACGGAGGGATCGTCACAATATCCACAGAAACATAATGGGATTTGGTAACTCCGAGGAAAATATTGTTCCATGATGGATGGCAGAAAAAATCCATTTATTAAAATCTGGTTTCAAATTGAATCAAATGTTTTCTCTTTTTATTTAATGTATAATTTTCAACAGACTTCAAGGTAACTGTACTTTAGCCATTCCCTCAATAACTAGGCCCAAGTAGCATGGGAAAATGGCAGACTTGGCATCCTGGATCGATGAGGTCAAATATCCCTCAGTCCAGTCCGAAAGGCGTGCTGGTTAGATGGATTAGCCATGGTAAATTCATAGAACTGAAGTATTCCTGTGGCACAGAAAGAGGCCATTCAGCCCATCAAGCCCACACCGACCACAATCCCATCCGGGCCCTATCCCCTCATATTTAGCCTGCTAATCCCCCCCAACACTAGAGTCAATTTATCAAGGACAATCAACCGAACCTGCACATCTTTGGAGTATGGGGAGGAAACCGGAGCATCTGAAGGAAACCCACGCAGACACAGGGAGAATGTACAGAGACAGTGACTCGAGGCCAGAATTGAACCCAGGTCCCTGGCGCTGTGAGGCAGCAGTGCTAACCACTGTGCCACCATGCCATCCTTCCTTCCTTCCTATTAGCAGGGTAACCAGTATTGTACTCCAAATTTGTTGGTTATATAGTCTTAGGAGTGAAAAATACAACAGTGCCAATCTGTATCAACTTTCACCCGAATAAATTTTCCACTTAACTTTGGAATCACCCTGAATCCATGTGATTCACTCTGGTGATTTATAAAATAGTGAGGGACATAGCTAAGTTGATGGGCTGTGGTCTTTTTTCTCAGTCTAGGGGAGCCCAAAACTAGAGGGCTAATATTTTAAGGTGAGAGGGAGAGATTTAAAAGGAAATTTTTTACACAGAGGCTGGAGAATACAGAATGAGCTGTTCGAGATGTGAAGAAGCAAGTACAATTACAACATTTAAAATACATTTGTACGGGTGCAAGGATAGGAAAGGTTTAGAGGGATATGGGCCAAGTGCAGGCAAATGGGACTAGTTCAGTTTTGGAAACCTTTCTCAGCATGAATGAACATAGAACAATACAGCACAAACAGGCCCTTCGGCCCACGAGTTGCACTGATCACATCTACCAATCCACAGACCTATCTATAACCCCCAATGCTATTCTTTTCCGTATACTCATCCAGAAGTCTCTTAAAAGACCCCAGTGAGTTTGCCTCAACAACCTCCGACGGCAGTCGGTTCCACTCACTCACCACCCTCTGAGTGAAAAACCTACCCCTGACATCTCCTTTGTATTTGCTTCCCTGCACCTTAAATCTGTGTCCTCTCGTAGTGACCATTTCAGCTCGGGGAAATAGTCTCTGAGAGTCCACCCTATCTATTCCTCTCAACATTTTATAAACCTCTATCAGGTCGCCTCTCAACCTACATCTCTCCAGTGAGAAGAGTCCCAGCTCCCTCAACCTATCTTCATAAGGCCTGCCTCCCAATCCAGGCAGCATCCTTGTAAATCTCCTCTGAACCCTCTCAATAGCCTCTACATCCTTCCTATAATGAGGCGACCAGAACTGCGCACAATACTCCAACTGGGGTCTGACAAGAGTCTTATAGAGCTGCATCATTACCTCCTGACTCCTAAACTCTATTCCTCGATTAATGAAGGCCAGTACACCGTACGCCTTCTTGACCATTTCCTCCACCTGCGAGGCCGATTTAAGAGTCCTATGGACCCGGACCCCGAGATCCTTCTGCTCTACAACACAGCTAAGACTCCTACCCCTTATATTGTACTTATATGAGTTGGGCCAAAAGTCCTGTTTATATCTTCATGACTTGATGACTCTACTTGTGTCTGTCTATATACCTACATACAGGCAAGGAACCATTTCCACATCTAGATCTGAACATATCTCTGGATAACATGACACTGATCCCAGTGTTGGGTCATGTGCCTTCTTACATCACTGCGTAGGTAGCTCTGTACTTAGAGTTTATCACTCGGGGTGGTGAGTGAGTGGAATCGGATACTGTCGGTGATGGTAGAGGCTGGGGTCTTTTAAGAGACTTCTAGATGAGTACATGGGATTTAATGGGATTGAGAGTTATAGACAGGCTTGGTAGGTAGGGATATGATCGGCGCAACTTGTAGACTGAAGGGCCTGTCTGTGCTGTAGTATTCTATGTTCTATGTTCTATGTACTCAGTTGCACATTAATTCTGTACATGCCAAGTTGGACAGTGATAGACTTTTTCCTAGGATGGAGAAAGCTAGCACGAGGGGAGACAGCTTTAAATTAAGGGGTATGAGTTATAGGACGGATATCAGAGGTAGGTTCTTTACTCAAAGAGTGATTAGGGAGTGGAATGCCCTGCCTGCAGCTGTTGTAGATGCGCCAAGTTTGGTGGCGTTTAAGAGGTTAATTGATAAGTATATGGAAGAGAAGGGAATGGTTTAGTTTGGAGGGGCATTGCTTTTTATTTTGGTCGGCACAACATCGAAGGCCGAAGGGCCTGTTCTGTGCTGTAATGTTCTATGTTCTATGTTCTATGTTCTATGCTAGACACTCCCTCACCCTGCCCCACCAACTCCATGAACAATACTGTGGTAATAATCCGAGATAGAGCTACGGAGTCCTCCCGATGTACTTGTCCACATATCATTGAAACAGATCCGCTGGTCAGTAAAACATTGCAGCTTGTGGCATGCAGGTTGCCTTCATGTTTCCCTACAATTACAACAACAGTTACCATTTTCCACCAGCAACATCTTCCAGTCCCGCCGACGGTGAACCCCAGCTGCAGAATACCTAGCAGCAGGGGCGAGTGCATGCAATGGAAAACCCCGTAGTAGTGCGAGACTGGGGAATCCCACCAGCAGCTAATAGTGGATCAACTCCATTGATGTGAAACATGTGCCGGGGGGTGGGAAATCCCGCTTCAGGTCAGTGCTTTGTCGGATATTAAGATCTTTAGGAATGCTCCGCCATTCAATAAGATCATGGCTGATCTTTTCCTGGACTCAGCTCCACTTACCCACCCGCACTCCATAACCCTTAATTCCTTTACTGTTCAAAAATCTATCCATCCTTGCCTTAAAAACATTCAATGAGGTAGCCTCAACTGCTTCATTGGGCAGGGAATTCCATCGATTCACTACCCTTTGGGTGAAGAAGTTCTTCTTCAACTCAGTCCTAAATCTGCTCCCCCTTATTTTGAGGCTATGCCCCCCCAGCTTGAGTTTCACCTACCAATGGAAAAAACCTCCCTGCTTTTATCTTTTCTATTCTCTTGATAATTGTATATATTTCTATAAGATCCCACCCCTCATGCTTCTAAATTCAAATGAGTATAAACCCAGTCTACTCAGTCAATCCTCTCAACTCCAGAATCAACTTACTGAATCTTCTCTGCACCCCTCCAGTGCCAGTATATCCTTTCTCAATTAAGGAGACCAAAACTGTACACAATATTTTGGGTGTGAACCTTACACAGCTGCAACATAACTTCCCTGTTTTTAAACTCCATCTCTTTAGCAATGAAGGACAAAATCCGTTTGCCTTCTTAACTACCTGCTGCATCTGCAAACCAACTTTTTGTGATTCCTGCACAAGGACATCCAGGTCCCTCTGCACAGCAGAATGCAGCAGTTTTCTCCTATTTAAATAATAATCCATTTTGCTGTTATTCCTACCAAAATGGATGACCTCACATTAATAACAAAGAACAAAGAACAAAACAGCATGGGAAACAGGCCCTTCGGCCCAACGAGCCCGCGCCGCCACCCCGATGTTCCCACCTCTACCTGTGATCCCTGTCTATGTTTATAGATCTATGGATTAAAAAACCAAATTTGAGACAATTTAGGGAGAATTTGTTTTGCCAATTAGCCTAAGAGCACATCTTTGGGATGTGGGAAGAAACTGGAGCACCTGGAGAAAACCCACGCAAGCACGGGGAGAATGCGCAAACTCCCACAGACACAGGCCCAAATCCATGTATCTGCACAACACAGCGATAGTCACTGAGCTGTCGTGTTGCCCATCAAATGGTCCAAGTCAAGCGTACACTAACAACTTGAAGCACTAGGATACTCTCGAAAAAGATCCAAGAGCAGTCCTCTCATGACCCATGGCGTGTATGCCCCTCGTTAGACAACAGGGTGGACCAAAGCACCTGTAGGATAAAAACAAGTACATCAATATCATCATCTATTTACACACTTCTCAGGGATTCCCAAGGCTCATGATCCCTAGTTTAAATCAGTTTTCTATACCCCTCCATTCCCATTCTGTTCATGTGCCCATCTAAGTATTTCTTAAATAACTCCAGAGTACCTGCCTCCACCACTTTACTTGGCAGCGCATTCCATACCCCCACCACCCGCTGTGTGAAAAAACTCCCTCTAGCATCCAAATTATACCTTACTCCCCTCACCCTAAGCCTGTGACCCCTCGTGCTATTTGAGTCCATCCTAGGAAAAAGCTTAACCCTGTTTACTCTATCAATCCCCTTCAAAATCTTGTACACCTCTATCAGATCTCCTCTAAGTGTACGTCTTTCTAAGGAAAACAGTCCCAATTTGCCTAATCTCTCCTCGTAACTCAGACCTTCCATACCAGGCAGCATCCTGGTAAACCTCCTCTGCACTCTCTCCAGAGTCTCCACGTCCTTCCGGTAGTAAGGCGACCAGAACTGGACGCAGTATTCCAAATTCTAAATAACATTGTACTCCATCTGTCAGACCCTCACTCACTCACTTAAACTATTTATATCCCTTTGCACACTTCCAGTGTCCTCTCCACACTCATCTTAGTGCCATCTGCAAACTTTGACATACTACACTTAATCCCCGACTCCAAATCATCTATGTAAATCGTAAACAATTGCGGTCCCAACACTGATCCCCGAGGCACACCTCTAGTCACTGATCGCCAACCAGAAAAACACCCATTTACCCCCACTCTTAGCTTTCTCTTAACCAATCCTCTATCCATACTAATACATTAGCTTAACACCATGCATCTTGACCTTATGTAGCAGTCTTTGGTGTGGAACCTTGTCAAATGCCTTCTGAGAATCTAGATACATTACATCCACTGATTCCCCATTATCCACTGCACTCGTAACGTCCTCAAAGAATTCCAGTAATTGACCTGCCTTTCATGAACCCATGCTGCAATTATCCAATGGGACAATTTCTATCCAGATGTCTCACTATTCCTTCCTTAATGATAATTTTGAGCATTTTCCCTACTACAGAAGTTAAACTAATCGGCCTATTGTTTCCCACCTTTTGTCTACTTCCTTTTTTAAAGAGTGGCGTCACATTTGGTGTTTTCCAATCTGCCGGAACCACCCCAGAGTCCAGCGAATTTTGGGAAATACCATGAATGCATTTGTTATTTCCCCCACCTATGTCATCACCAGTGTTGGTTCAATTCCCATACTGGCTGAGGTTATTCATGAAGAACGCCCCCCTCCGCCACCTTAACCCTTACCTAGGTTAAACCATCTCTGGTCAATTCTATCCCTCAAAGGGGAGATCAGCCTAGTGGCATCAGGGACTATGGCGAATTTGTTGTTACGGTGGCACAGTGGTTAGTGCTGGCTCACAGCATCAGGGACCTGGGTTCAATTCTGGCCTTGGATCACTGCCTGTGTGGAGCTTGCATGTTTCCCCTGTATCTGCCTGGGTTTCCTCCGAATGCTTGGGTTTCCTCCCACAGTCCAAGGTGTACAAGACAGGTGGATCGGCCATACTAAATGTCTCCTTAGAGTAGAATTTTACCATCCTGCCCACCATGGGAATTGTAATGTTTGGGACATGGAGCATGAAAAGGGTCCATTGAACTTGGGCAGGATTTTCCAGCCTTGGGGCAAACACAATCAGAAAATCTCACCCTTGGTATCTAAGGATTCGTAAGTTGAATAGATTAGCCATGGGAAATGTGTGGGGTGATGGCAATAGAGTGGGGGAGAGGGTCTGGGCAAGGTAGAGAGTCAGTGCAGACTCGATGGGTTGAATGGCTTCTTCTACAGTGCAGACTTCCTATCATTCTATCCTGCCGATTGGTGCCACAGTTACAGTCTTGTGTACTACTGTAAGATGTGGCTACAATACAAAGTTCTGCTCTGTTTTCTCTTTGCATCGACAGAGTTGACTAATCATACAGTCACACACAAAAACAAAGCCTCATGTATTTAGACAACTTGAGCTGCATCTCAACTCCCTAAATTATAAAAATACACCTCACTGCTGAAAAGATATACCTCGCTGTCACAACGGGGTTGTTATTCTATTATGGATCCTTTCTATTTGCTAAATACCACGCAGCTGTGATATAAAATGCAAATTATGCTATGTTGTGGCAGCATATGCTCGCTGAAATCGTGGAATTTTAAAACAAGGTAGGAGGTCACTCCTTCCTCAATTGGCTAACGCAAAGAGCTTTCTTTCTCCTTGAAGCCTCTGTCTGCCTTTTCTTCCTTCCTCTCTGAAAGCTACCAACTGGGGGATAAATGATGGCACCGCTGCGACTGAGTCTGAACGTTGTGAGTTTAAGTTCCATTCCGTATTCTTAAGTGAGTAGGATGGTGGCACAGTGGGTTAGCACTGCTGCCTCACAGCGCCAAGGTTCCAGGTTCGATTCCAGCCTCGGGGTCACTGTCTGTGTGGAATCTGCATATTCTGCCCATGTCTGCATGGGTTTCCTCCAGATGCTCCAATTTCCCCACACTGCAGTGGCACTTTGAATCACAGAACCCTACAGTATAGAAGGAGCCCTTTCGGCCCATCGAGTCTGCACCGAACACAATCCCACCCAGGCCCTACCCCCATATCCCTACATATTATACCCACTAATCCCTCTAACCTATGCATCCCTGGACACTAAGGGGCAATTTCTTAACATGGCCAATCAACCTAACTCGCATTTCTTTAGACTGTGGGAGAAAACCGGAGTACCCAGATGAAACCCCCACAGACATGAGGAGAATGTGCAAACTCCACACAGACAGTGACCTGAGCTGGGAATCGAACCCAGGACCCTGGAGGTATGGAGCAGCAGTGCTAACCACTGTGCTACCATGCTGCCCATGAGGAAATGTAGAATCTGTACAGTGCAGAAGGAGGTCATTCGGTCCATCAGGCGTGCACCTACAACAATTCTGCCCAGACTCAATGTCTGTACTCCATGTATTTACCCTGTTAGTCCCCCTGACACTAAGGGGCAATTTACCATGGCCATTCCACTTAACTTGCATATCTTTGGACTGTGGGAAGTGGTGGTGTGGTGGTATTGTCACTGGACTAGCACTCAGAGACCCAGGATAGTGCTCTTGGGGGTCTGGGTTCAAATCCCACCACAGCAGATGGCAAAATCTGAATTCAATAAAATTCTGGAATTGAAAGACTGCTGGTGACCATGAAACCATTGTCAATTGTTGTGAATAAAAACCCTTCTGATTCACTCATGTCCGGTAGGGCAGGAAATCTGCTGTCCTCAGCCGTTCTGGTCTATATGTGACTCCTGACCCACTGCAACCAACTGTCTGCCATTATCAGCACCAACTGCTCCTGCTGTTATCAACAACTGTGAACATCTGTCAGCTTTTTCCAAATAAAACTGTAACCAAGCCTCTCAGTTCATGGGGCAATTAGGGATGGGCAACAAACGCTGGTCCATCCAGTGACACCCATGATCCATGAATGAATAAATCCGTCTTCCTGAACTGAGTCTCCTGTTGGCCATTTCAGAAGACAGTTGATAGTCAACCACATTGCTGTGGCTCTGGAGGCACCTGTAGGCCAGACTGGGTAAGGATGGCAGATTCTCCTCCCTCAAGGACATTAGTGAACCAAATGGGTTTTATGGTGTTACAAATTCCAAGTTTATAAGATTGTTAAATTTTGAGACTGTCTATTTAATTTAAGGTAAAATAGAGGAATGAAGTGACTCATCTGACCGTCTCTGAACCCTGTCTTGCTTTTGTTATTAAATGTTAAAGGAGCCCCAGGTTGTTTTAATCAGGAATAAATAGATAGCTGTTCACCCTCGTTGACAATAGCAAGAGCAGTTGTGTTGACTTAAGGAAGACTGTTGTCTCCTAGACTCACTGGAAAGTAATTGGAAAGTCAGCAAAAGTGAGTGTATGTAGCTCAATGTATCACACGAACCAGCCTCCCATCCACTGACTCTGTCTACACTTCCCACTGCCTTGGAAAAGCAGCCAGCATAATTAAGGACCCCACGCACCCGGACATTCTCTCTTCCAGCTTCTCCTGTCGGTAAAAAGATATATAAGTCCTAGGTCACGTACCAACCAACTCAAGAACAGCTTCTTCCCTGCTGCTGTCAGACTTTTGAATGGACCTACTTCGCATTAAGTTGATCTTTTTCTACACCCTCGCTGTGACTGTAACACTACATTCTGCACTCCCTCCTTTCCTTCTCTTTGAACAGTAAGCTTTGTCTGTATAGTGCATGAGAAATAATGCTTTTCACTATATGTCAATACAGGTAACAATAACAAAACAAATCAAAGCTTTTATCAGTGGTGCTATTTTAAACAGTCTGTTTAATTCCAAGATAGAATGGAACTAAGGGATCTGAAAGATAGTCAATTAGCATGTCAAACTGAATACAAGGCACGTATGTATTGTGTTGCCATGGAGATGAGATTAGTGAAGGGAAAAATCTGGAGAAAGCCACTGAAGCTTTGGATTTCTAAGAAGGTCACAGACATAATTCTGTCTGTAGCGATGTGAGAGCATGGGTATATCAAACAGGCTTTTATGACATCAGCACAGGAGTTCTGCTTTGCCGCATTCCCCAGGAGGCAAAGGAATAGCCGCAGCTTTGTCCATAGTGTTCGGTATGCCCCACCCATTTTGGACACCAAGTTGGAGGAACTAGACCCAATGCTGAAATTCCGTGAAAGGCCAGAGAGGTGCGCGAATCTCCGAGGTTCCCCAGATGTGAAGGGGAGGGTTGTAATAACCTCAACAGAGCTCGTGGGATTAGACTTTTTTTTATTCATTCATGGGACATGGACATTGCTGGCTGGCCAGCATTTATTACCTATCCCTTGTTGCCTGAGGGCAATCGAGAGTCAACCACGTTGAGGTGGCTCTGGAGTCACATGTAGGCCAGACCGGATAAGGATGGCAGATTTCCTTCCCTAAAGGACATTAGTAAACCAGATGGTCTTTTCCAGACAATCGACAATGATTTCATGGTCATCTGCAGATTCTTAATTCAAAATATTTTTTACTGCATTAAAATTCCACCAGTTGCCATGGCGGGATTAAAATCCAGGTCCCCAGCACATTAGCTGAGTTTGTGGGTTAATAATCCAGCAATAATCCCATGAGACCATCACCTCACCATCGCCTGTTGGAGTATGAGCTCTCTGATTGAGATAATGATTGGCTGCCCAGTCCAGGCCAACCCAATAAGCCAAACTCATGGACCTCATTGAGGTCATTACAATGCCAATCACTATGTAACACTCAATGGTTGTGAGAACTGCAATATAAATTATTTTCAAGGCAAGGCTAAGTGAGTAAGGCCTGAAAGACCAGCAGGGATTGGCTGTTTATGTTCTTATTTATTATTATTGACAATTAGAAGCATGAGGTTTGCACTGGACATGATCTATCTGTGTTCTGTGGCCCATTACTTCATCCAAGTGAATTTCTTCACCACTGAGTATCAGCAGGTGAACAATCTCTGCAACCAATCCATGTACATTTCTTCAGAGCTAATAATCAGAATAGGAACCTTGGCCAATCCAAGTTTACTAAGGATAATCATAGAACATCAGTCGCTATTGTGCAGACAGTGCATAGCTAGCTTGATGTCAACTGTGGGTGAATAGTTACATAGGACATAGAACATAGAAAAGTTACAGCACAAACAGGGTCTTCGCCCACAAGTTGCGCCAATGATATCCCTACCTACTAGCCTTACCTATAATCTTCAATTCTATTGAGTCCCACACTGAGTCAGAAAATTGTGAGTTCAAGTCTCACTCCAGAGGGGTGTACACATAATTTAGACTGATGCTCCCAAGTAATGTGAACCAACTTTGGATCAATAAATTGTCAATATTACAATTGTTCATGGGCTAATCACAATTGAAGGAATTTTGCAGTCAATAATTGAGTTAACCAGAATGATATTGCTTCGTATTGTGGACAGCACAGTGGTTAACACTGTCGCTTTATAGCGCCAGGGACCCGGGCACAATTCCAGCCTCAGGTCACTGTCTGTGTGGAGTCTGCACATTCTCCTTGCGTCTGCATGGGTTTTCCTGCGGGTGCTTCAGTTTCCTCCCACAATCCAAAGATTAGAGTTAGGTTGATTGGCATTGCTAAACTGCCCCTTGGTGTCAGGGAGATTAACAGGGCAAAAACGTGGGATTATGGTCTTAAGGTCTGGATGGGACTGTGGTCAGTGCAGGCTCAATGAACCAAATAGCCTCCTTCACTGTAGTAATTCTATGATTCTATGAATATGGCCAAACAACAAGGATAAATATGGTTACTGTAACCATTGATTCCTCGAGAGAGACTTACTTCACTTTGTATTTCCCCTCTGCGTATGATTGAATAGACTTCAATATTCTACAAATCTCTACCTCAGGAATGATGTATGAGACCCCCACAACAATTGCAGTACTGAGGGAGAGCTGCATTGTCAGAGATGCTGGCCAGAATTTTCTGCCTCTTCGTGCCAGCAGGATTCTCACTGCAATGAATGAGCATCCAATTCTCCATCCTCGCTTGTGGTGGAAATGGGGCACGAATGGCCAGAGAATTCCAGCTGCTATCTTTTGAATGGGATGCTAAACTGTCCCTGAAGTTCTGATGGTGTGAAAGGTACTATGTAGATGCAGTTGCTTCTTTTTTCCCATGGCAGGTCCCTGAACAGCATCGATATGGGAACATCAGGGTTGCTGCATGGGCTCATTGGGCCAAAGGGCCTGTTTCCCATGCTGTTTTTGTTCTTTGTTCTTTGTATATACAGAGGGATCTTGGAGTTCAAGTGCATAATTCACTCAAAGTGCCCATGCAAATAGATAGAGAGGCAAGGAAGGTATAATTTACAAGCGTTTACAGATGCACTATAAAAAGCATTCTTTCTGGTTGTATCACAGCTTCGCGTGGGCTCCTGCTCTGCCCAAGACAGCAAAGAACTACAAAAGTCATGAATGTAATCCAGTCCATCATGCAACCAGCCTCCCATCCATTGACTTTGTCGACACTCCCCACTGCCTCGGCAAAGCAGCCGGCATAATTAAAAACCCCGTGCACTCCAGACATTCTCTCGTCCAACTTCTTCCTTTGGGAAAAAGATACAAAAGTCTGAGGTCACGTACCAACTGACTCAAGAACAGCTTCTTCCTTGCTGCTATCTGACTTTTGAATGGATTTACCTGCATTAAATTGATCTTTGTCTACACCCCTGGCTATGACTGTAACAGTACATTCTCTCTCATTTCCTCCTCAATGAATGGCATGCTTTGTCTGTTTGGTGTGTAAAAAAAAACATACTTTTCACTGTGTGCTAATACATGTCAGTAAAATTTTACAACACCAATTTTAAATCCAACCAATTTATTTGGTAGTAAATTCGCGAGCTTTCGACTTTATAGCCTTTGTCAGGCAAAATCTGACCCCAGTCCAACGCCGGCATCTCTACATCATGCTAATACATGTGACAATAATAAACCAAATCAAATAAAAGTATGGCACATTTGCCTTTATTGGTAAAGCATTGAGTACAAGATTCAGGATGTCATGTTACAGCTTTATAAAACTTTGGTTAGGCAATGAGTATTGCATTCAATTCTGGTGACTGCAGAAAGGATGTGGAGGCTTTGGAGATGATGCAGAAGCGGTTTACCAGGATGTTGCCTGGATTGAGGGTATGAGCTATCAGGAGAGACTGGACAAACTCGAGTTGTTTTCTCTGGAGTGGCGGAGGCTGAGGGGAGACCTGATTGAAACCTATAAAACTATGAGTAGCGTAGATAGGGTTGACAGTCAGAATCTTTTACCCAGAGTTGGAATGTCTAATACTAGTGGGCACAGACACTGAAGGTGAGAGGAGACGTGGAGGGCAAGTTCTTTTCCACAGAGAGTGATAGATGTCTGGAATGTGCTGCCAGGGGAGATGGTGGAAGCAGATATAAGGGTGTTTAAGGGGCTTTTAGATCAGCACGTGGATATGCAAGGAATAAAGGGAGCAAGGGCAGGAAGAAGGGATTAGTTTGATTTGGCGTCATGTTCAGCACCACATCGTGGGCCGAAGGGCCTGTTCCTGTTCTGTTCTATGAAGAAAACATGTGACTATTCTTGTCCTGCTTTGCTCAGAGCTGCAATAAGGACAGAAACTTGAACCTTATCACCAGCTGCTTGAGAGAGATGGCCACGCAGATTTTCCAGCTGAACGGAGATAATTCATGCTGAGGCTGTTTTCTGGTGCCGGTGTTCGGGGGATTGTGATGCTCCGATGCATTAACAAAATTAACCTCACCAGCAGAATTCAGAAACTCTCCGTGCCCATGGGCAGCTGATGGCCATCTGTCTTCCCAAGGGGAATTTGGAGCTTTATCGGAATCCTATGTGGATGGCTCTAAACTGACCAGATGTAAATCCTGCACGTCCCCGTCCCTTCCTGGAAGGAAAACTGATGTTGATGCTCCAAAATATCTGCCAATATATATACTTATTTTTGTGCATTCACACGTCCCTCACACTGAAGATGAACACAGACTAGAATTCAAGCGGGGGGTTGGGGGGGGGGGGGGCAGTGGCGTAATGTTTTGTTGCTGGACTCATAATCCATAGACCTAGTGATATGTTCCAGGGACGCAGGTTCAAATCCCCAGTACGACAGATGGTGAAATTTGAACTTAATAAGAATCTGGAATTTTTAAAAAAAAGTCAAATGATGACCATGATAAAGCAAAGAACAATCAGGGCCTCCAAGGCCGTGCTGATCCCGGTACCCTAACTAAACTAAAAACAAACCTTCTGCCCTTACTCGGTCTATTCCCTCCCTATTCATGTACCCATCCAGATACCTCTTAAATGTTGTTAATGTGCCTACTTCCACCATCACTTCTGGCAATCCATTCCAGGCACCCGTCACTCTCTGTGTGAAAAACTTCCCCTACAACATCTCTCTTAAATTTACCCCCTCTCACCTTGAACTTGTGCCCACTTTGTAATTGACACTTCCACCCTGGGGAAAAAGTGTCTGATTATCCATGCTTCTCATAATTTTGTAGACCCCTATCAGCTCCCCTCCCCTCAGCCTCCCTCTTTATAATGAAAACAAGCCTAGTTTCATAGAATCCTACAGTGCTGAAGGAGGCCATTCGGTCCATCGGATCTACATTGACCAGGTTCTATCCCCATATGTTTACTTTAGCCAGTCCCTCTGATGCTAAAGGGCAGTTAGCATGGCCAATCCAACTAACCCGTACATCTTTGGATTGTAGGAGGAAACCGGAGCACCCGGAAGAAACACATGCAGACATGGAGAGAATGTGCAAATTCCACATAAACAGTGACCCAATCTGGGAATTGAGCCCAGGTCCCTGGCACCATGAGGCCGCAGTGCTAACCACTGTGCCACCATGCCGCCCTTCCATAGTGCCACCATGCCGCCTTTATTGAATCTCTCCTTATAGTCAACACCCTCGCCACCAGGTGAACCTTCTTTGCATTCTCTCCAAAGCTTCTACGTCCCTCTGGTAATGTGGTGACCAGAACTACATGGCAAAACTCCAAATGCAGTCTCACCAAGGTTTTACACATCTGCAACATGATTTCCCAATTCAATGCCTTGGCTGATGAAGGCAAGCATGTCATATGTCTTCTTAATTATCTTGGCCATTGTGTTGCCACTTCAAGGGAACTGTGGACCTGCATGCCCAGATCCCTCTATACATTAATGTTCCTCAGGGTTCTGCCATTTACAGTATAATTCACATCTAAATTTGATCCTCCAAAATGCATCACCTCGCATTTGTCCCTATTAAAATCCTTCTGCCATTTCTACCTATATCCTGTTTGTAGCCTCTGACAATCCCCAGTGCTATCAACAACTCCACAAATCATTGTATCATTCGCAAGCTTACCAATCAAAACCCTCATACCCCAACTTTTCCCTCCAGATCATTTATATACACTACTACACAACACGGATGCTTCAAGGCATCTACTTTTCACTTGGAATAAGTTTGGGTCACAGAGGGTTGAATGTTCCACGGTCAACATCAGCCAGCTTGCACACCCTCAGACACGCTGAGTCCTTCACTGCTCAATTAATGGACATTTAAGGACCTTATTCTCCCACTACTGCAATAATATGTGCAATTGGGGAAGGCAGAATGGGGGAGGCCAGCTCTCTACTTGTGCAACTCAGGTTGAGATAGAAAGGAAGAAGAGGAATTCACCTCTTTGGGGAGTTCACTGCATTTTCCTTTGACGCCCAGCCCCTCAGCTCCAAACCCACCCTGCACCCTTTTCCTGAGGGACTCGAACTCCCCCACAACCAAAAATCCTAACTTAGAATAGAACTGCTGCCTCACAGCGCCAGGAACTCAAGTTTAATCTCGACCTTGGGTTGCTGAATGTGTGGAGTTTGCACATTCTCCAATCTCTACATAGGTTTCCTCCAGGTGCTCCAGTTTCTTCCCACAGTCCAAAGTAGGCTAGATTGATTGGCCATGCTAAATTGACCTCAGTGTGAGGGCATTAGCAGAGTGAGTATGTGGGGTGCAGGAAAAGTGCCTGCATGGGTAGTGCAGATTTGATGGGCCAAATGGCCTTCTTCTGTACTGTAGGGATTCTCTATTTCTATGATAAATGGGCTGTGGGAGGAAACCCACGCAGACATGGGGAGAGTGTGCAAGCTCCACACAGACAGTGACTCAAGGCCGGAATTAACCCTAGTGCTGTGAGGCACCAGTGCTAACCACTGTGCCTCCATGCCACCTTGGACTTACCCAGTAGGTCCAGTAGGTATATTGTCATCTGCTCAGGACTCCGTTATGGACCCAGCAGCGGCCGTTACTTGCTGTTTTTGGCTGCCAGGACCAATCAGACTGGCCAGTGGCTCTCGAGGGCTGGGTGCCAATGGAACCAAATTCAACTTTCATCTTGTTAAAGCAGTCCCCTGCACGGGAAGGTGTTTGGGGGGCAGGAGCAAGCAGTATATCCCTCTGTAAAATTCACTCCTAAATCTTTTGAGGGGGAAAACAGTTCAACCTACATTCCCTCTTGTCCGCTGGCATTTGGCTTCTGCCGAAGGGAACAAAATCTGGTGCCTGGCGCCTTCCAAATTTGATGAAATAGAGTGAGTTTAGCATTTAAATTGGAGTTGAGTTTTGCTATAATTGGAAGAATGAATCACTTGTAAGTAGTGCAGTAATGGTGTTAATAAAAAGGGGAAATGGCCATTGCTACAGTGCTGGAGATAACTGGTGTCAATTACTAATTAAAAATTTTGTATTGGTGTTCCAATATACTTGGTTTGCTATTTTTTTGTGTGCTGGATTGAAGAATTCGACATTTTAAATTGAATCACACAGTGCGCAATGTTCTACATTTTTGTAACCATGTTTCCATATTTAGTTTTCTGGCCTTTATCATGTTCTCTGTGTCTCAAATTCTGACAATATGCGAAGTTTCGAAAGATCATAAATAATTTTCTTTGATTGGGTGGCACAGTAGTTAGCACTGCTGCCTCACAGCGCCAGCAACACAGGTTCAATTCCAACTTTGGGTCATTGTCTGTGTGTGGAGTTTGCACATTCTCCTCGTATCTGCGTGGGTTTCCTCCCACAGTCCATGTATGGGTTAAGTTAACTGGCCATGCTAAATTGACCCTAGTGTCAGAGGGATTAGTATGGTGAATAGGTGGGGTTATGGGAATAGGGACTGGGTGGGTTTGTGGTCAGTACACAGCTGGTGGGCTGAATGGCCTCCTTCCATACTGTAGGGAATCTATAATTGTTTTAGACACTCATTGCTAATGTAACATGCCAGCGTCTAGGGACAGAGGGATACCTTAACACCTATAACATTCTTCTTAAGTGAGAGAAAAGATTTGTAATCGTTCCTGAGTTTCCACTTGAAGTACTGTGTGCAGTTTTGGTGTGATTGTCTGGGGAAGGATTTTTTTGCTATAGAGGGAGTGCAGTGATTTTGGTTTGATTTATTATTGCCACATCTTTGGGATGCAGTGAAAAGTATGTATGCTATACAGACAAAGCATGCTGTACATAGAGTACATAGAGGGAGAAGGAAAGGAAAGAGTATTACAATCTATGGTGCAGACATAGAGCAACTTAATATGAGGTAGATCCATTCAAAAGTCTGACAGCAGCAGGGAAGGAGCTGTTTTTGAGTCGGTTGGTACGTGACCTCAGACTTTTGTATCTTTTCCCCGGTGGAAGAAGGTGGAAGAGAGAATGTCCAGGATGTATGGGATCCTTAATTATGCTGGCTGTTTTTCCAAGGCAGCAGGAAGTGCAGATAGAGTCAATGGATACCAGGCTGGTTTGAGTGATGGACAGGGCTTTGTTCACAACCTTTTGAAGTTTCTTGTGTCAGAGCAGGAGCCCATACCAAGCTGTGATACATCCAGAAAGAATGCTTCCTATGGTGCATCTGCAAAAGTTGGTGAGAGTCATAGCGGACATACTGAACTTCCTTAACCTCGTAGGTTTACCAGGCTGGAATGGCAGGTCTATCATATGGGGAGAGATTAAATTGGTTGGGAATATATTCACTGGAGTTTAGAAGAGTGAGAGGGGATCTCATAGAAACTTATAAAATTCTACAGAGTTAGACAGGATAGATTCAGAAAAAAAATGTTCCTGATGGTGGGGGAAACCAGAACTAGAGGTCATTACTTGCGGATAAGGGTAAATCTTTAGAAATGAAGTGAGAAAAAAATATTTTCACCCAGAGAGTAGTGAATGTGTGGAATTTACTACCACAGAAAATGTTTGAGATCAAAATATTGTAGGATTTCAAGAAGGGATTAGATGTAGTTCCTCAAGCTAAAGAGATCACGGAGGGGAGGCAGGATGAGAGTGTTGAATTTGATGATCAGCCATGATTTCAGCAAAGCCTTTGACAAGGTGACACATGGAAAACTTATAAAGAAGATAAGTGGATATGGGATATAGGAAACTTTGATAAAGTGGATTCAAAATTGACACAGTTGTAGGAGACAGAGGGTGATGACAGAGGTTGTTTAGTGACTGGAAGCCAGTGTCCAGAGGCATTTCACAGGGATTTGTGTTGGGCTCCCCATTATTTGTCATTTATACAAATAACATTGATGACTTGTGGTGGGGGGTAGGATTCGTAAATTTGCGGATGACACAAAGATTAGCCAAGTGGTTAACAGTGAGATTGAGTGTCCTCCCCTCCAGGAAGATATGGATGGGTTGGTAATCTGAGCAGATAAGTAGCAGATAGAATTTAACCCTAAAAAAAGTGAAGTGGCGCACTTTGGAAGGAGTGATTTGACAAGGAAGTATTCAATGAATGGTAGGACGCTCTATGGAACAAAGGGAACTTGGCATGTTTGTCAACAGACCTTTAAAAGCAGGAGGGCGTGTTAGTAGGAAGGTGAAAAAAGCAGAAGGGGCACTTACTTTTATCAACTGAGGCATAGATTACAAAATCAGGGAAGTCATTTTGAAACCAGAAGAGAGAATGCTAGAAAATCTCAGCAGGTCTGGCAGCATCTGTAAGGAGAGAAAAAAGTTGAAGTTTTGCATCCAGATGACCCTATGTCAAAGCTTTGAATCGAAATGTCAGCTCTTTTCTCTCCTTACAGATGCTGACAGACCTGCTGAGATTTTCCAGCATTTTCTCTTCTGGTTTCAGATACCAGCATCCACAGTAATTTGTTTTTTTCCAAAGTCAAATTAAAGTTGTACAGAATCTTGGTGAGGCCACCCCAGTTAGAGCAATGTCACATTGCCACATTGTCAGAAGGGTGTGATTGCAATTTTTTAAAAATACTCTGCTATTTCCTGCAATTCATTGACAGATGCAACAAGCTATCATGAAAGCTCATAGAATGTCAGACTTTATTGCAAGAGGATTTGAATACAATAGTATGAGGTCTTGCTTCAATTCTATAGAAGCTTGGTTAAACTGCAGCGGGAATACCGTGTGCTGTTTTGGTCCCCTTACCTCAGGCTGGATAGTATTGCCATTGAGAGAGTCCAACAAAGGTTCACCAGACTTGTTCTGGGGGATGGTGGGACCACCTTGTGATGAGAGATTGGGTAAATTGGGCCTGTACTCTCACAGAATGAGAGGTACTCCCATTGAAACCTCCAAAATACTCCAAGAAATAGACAGGGTAGTTGTAGGTAAGATATTTCCCTTGGTTGATGAAGTCTAGAACTAGGGGGCACAATCTCAAAATAAGGAGGATGCCACTTAGGACTGAGATGAGGAGAAATTTCTTTACACAGAGGGTTGTGAATCTTTGGAGATCTCTACTCCAGAGGGCAGGGGAATCTCTGTCACTGCGTATATTTAAAACAGAGATTGACAGATTTCTGATTCATAATGTAAAGGGTTATGGGGTATTGTGTGTAGAAGGAGTAAAAATGTCCAATCAGCACGATCATATTGAATGGCAAAGAAGCTTGTTGGGCTGAATGGCCATCTCCTGCTCCTGCGTCCCTGTGACATGAAGGGTAGAGGTGCTCAGCTTGTAAAAGTCACATTGTGCATTAGAGCAAGAGGGAGAAAGATGCTGAATTTATAGGGGTAACTTCCAATATCTCAGGATGTTTCAAGGCGACTTTCAGCCAATTACGTCATTGTTAAGACTATAAGACATAGGAGCAGAATAAGGCCACTCGGCCCATCAAGTCTGCTCCGCCATTCAACCATGACTGATATTTCTCTCATCCCCATTCTCCTGCATTTTCCCCATAACCCCTGATCCCCTTATTAATCAAGATCCTATCTATCTCTGATAGAGTCACAGAAGGTAGTCACTTTTGTGTCATTGGAAATGTGGCAGCAAACATGAGCACCGTGAGCTCCCTTAGATAGCAGTGTGATAAAGGCAGATACAGAGTTTTAAGAAGAACATAAGAACTAAGAGCAGGAGTAGGCCATCTGGCTCTTTGACCCTGCTCCATCATTCAATAAGATCATGGCTGATTATTTTGTGGACTCAGCTCCGCTTACCCGCCCGCTCACCATAACCCTTAATTCCTTTACTGTTCAAAAATTTATCTATCTTTGCCTTAAAAACATTCAATGAGGTAGCCTCAACTGCTTCACTGGGCAGGGAATTTCACAGATTCATAACTTTTTTTAGTGAGATTGGTTCGGGGATAGATGTTGAACCCTGCCCCAGGGTGAGTGTGGAGTCACATCCAGAAGGCAGCACACTGGGAGCTGTAACACTCCCTCGATACAGCACAATGAAGCCTACACTTGCAGATCAAATCTGTGGACTACGAGGTTATGACTCGAGAGTTAAGCATGCTGTTGATAACTGAGAGGGGTAGCGCGGGCTTATCAGCACTCTGTCTTTGCGCAGTAACAGACAAAATCCATTTACTTTTGTTAAGCCACAGAAATTCAATGGTGCCTCATCCTGGACACTTGAGTGGGCAAAACGTGCGTTGGAACAGGTAAACCTGGGGTCGCCACAGAATCTCTGTCACATTGTATACCCATGTTGAAGTGCATTTATTTCAGATCCATTTGAGCAAGACGCACTTAGCTGTTTCAATTAAGATGCTTTGAGGAACCTTAACTGTTTTTTAAAGCTATAATTAGTGTAATCTGGAGAAAGGATTCAGCTTCTCAGTAAAGCTCAAAATATTCAATCAACTGACACTGGTTGTATTTTGTGAGTGTAAACACCCCACTGTGACGGCAAACAGCAACAATGTTAGGGGAACATTATCACCTCTAGCTTCCCCCTCACACACTACCCTAACTTGGATATAATCATCATTTCTTCATTGTTATTGAGTTGAAACCCTTGAATTCACCCCCCCTGAACTTCATTGTGGGTTCGTGTGTTTTTGATTATATGGGTCTGGTATCTGAAATCAAGGGAAAAAATGCTGGAAAATCTCAGCGGGTCTGGCAACATCTGTAAGGAGAGAAAAGAGCTGATGTTTCGAGTCCAGATGATTCTCTGTCAAAGCTCAGTGTCCAGTACCTATCTCTCTTGTGCTGCCTCTCGTGACTGCGAAAGAGAAACTAAACTCTTGAAAGCAAGAAAGCAGACAATTCAGAGCATCGAATAAGTGGAATTCATCTCCAAACTCTCAGCCTCGGCTCCTTCCTCTGCGATTGGATCCTCAACTTCCAAACCCACAGACCACAACGGGTAAGGATAGGCAACAACACCTCCTCCACAATCATCCTCAAACCGCTGCCCTACAAAGCTGTGTCCTCAGCCCCCATTCTATACTCCTTGTACACCTTATGACTGTGTGGCCAAATTCGATTTTCAAGTTTGCTGATGACACCACCGTCTTGGGTGGGATCTCAAACAATGACGAGATAGAATACAGGAGTGAGATAGAGAATCTGGTGAACTGGTGCAACAACAATAATCTCTCGCTCAACGTCAACACAATGAAGGAGATTGCCACCAACTTCAGGAAGTGTAAAGGAGAACAAGCCCCTGTCTACATCAGCAGGAGAAATGTTTGAGAACTTCAAGTTTTTAGGGATCCAGATCATTAACAGCCTGTCCTGGTCCCCCTATGCTGACACTATAGTTAAGAAAGCTCAACAATGCCTTTGCTTTCTCAGAAGATGAAGGAAATTTGGCATGCCAGCTACAACTCTCACCAACTTGAACAAATGGACCACAGAAAGCATTCTTTCTGGTCGTATCACAGCTTGGTATCACTCCTACTCTGCCCAAGATTGCAAGTAACTACAAAAGGCCATGAATGTAGCCCAATCTATCACATAAACCAATTTTCCATTCATTAACTTAGTCTACACTTGCGGCTGCCCCGGCAAAGCAGCCAGGATAATCGAGGACCCCAAGCACCCTGGACATACTTTCTTCTGCCCTCTTCCATTGGGAAAAAGATACAAAAGCCTGAGATAATATACCAACCGACTCAAGAACAGCTTCTTCCCTGCTGTCCTCGGAGTTTTGAATGGACCTACATTGCATTAAGCTGATTTTTTTCTACACCATAGCTATGACTGTACCACTATATTCTGCACTCTCTCCTTTCCTTCCCCATGAATGGTATGCTTTGTCTGTACAGTGCACAAGAAACAACATTTTCACTGTAAAATAATATATGCGATATTAATAAGTCAAATCAAAATCAAATGTTGCACACAAAAAGGTGGAGTGTCATCTCTGTATCTCCACGACACACAATGTAATACTGAAGTTGGAACTATTAGCATAAGGAGAATTGGGACGACTGTGGATGGGAAATGTACTCCAACCTTGCTGGAGCTATCCAATTAAACACTGGCAAGACATCACCCTCTGACTTGTCCGAAGACCAATATAAAGTTGCTCACATCTCCACACATTCCCATAGCGTACAGACAACAGGATTTCTGAAGATGTGGCTCTTTGTAATAAGCACTGGAGGCGGTTTCCTGTTTGATCACAGTTTGCTGTTTCCTTCGCACTCTGGCCAGGAGCCATCCCCAGAAGGATGGAGTGTGAGCAACATAGCAGATTATGTTGTGAAATTGTCCATGAAAGATTGAGTGTTGGTATGTATCTCTCATTAAGGGAGGTGTGAGATCCGTGAAGAGAGTCACTGTTTCTAATTCATGATGTCATGATGATGAGTTTGAGGCTGGAGGGAGCTGAGAGAGGACTGAGCCTGGCTGAGTGGATGAGATCATTAGTCTGCTTCTTGCAATGCGTGGCATCATAGAATCGTAGGATCCCTACAGTAAAGAAGGAGGCCATTCAGCCCATCGAACCTCCATTGACCACAATTCTACCCAAATCCTATTCTCGTAATGTCACACATTTGCCCTGCTAATCCCCCTGATACTCGGGTCACTTTAGCACGGCCAATCAACCTAACGCACACATTCTTGGACTGTGGGAGGAAACCAGAGCACCCGGAGGAAACCCACGCAGAGATGAGGAGAACATGCAGACTCTGCATGGACAGTGACCCAAGCTGGCAACTGAACCCGGGTCCCACTCTGTGAGGCAGCTTTGTGACCACAATGGCACTGTGCTGCCCAGCAATGATAGCCAACCTTGGGTAACAGCCTCCCCCGGCCAGAGAGGTATGATTGGCATGCTCCTTGGACCATCTCTTGAGAAGAGGACATGCCTCGTTCCTCGAATCAAGGCCATGAGGTCACGATGGTGGATTCAGGGTGCAGACGGTGGGCCTTTTGCCTCGGAGTTGCTGACGTCCTGCACAGCCTGGTGAAGGCAGATGGATTGGAAAGAGTGGTATGAAAGTGCTGGGATGACATCTGTAGATGGCACCTGGATCTTTGAAGCCACTGGCTGATGGTGGGCAGGAGAATGAACCCCCAAACCGCCCAGTGATTCAAAGCGATGGAAGCTCGTGCGTAGCTAATGAACTCCGAGTGTCAAACCGGGCCAGTATTTGTTATCTATCCCTTATTGCCCTTGAGAAGGTGCATCACTGGAATCCATCTGCATGGGCACACGCCATTCCGACCAGGGAAAAGGGGGCAGCTGGAACCGAAATACTTCAAAGGGAAATGGTGTATTCCACCATAGTTCCAAGCCAAGACAACTTGGAGAGGAATGTCTAGGTGGAGATGTCCACCCAAGCTTCGTATGATCCTGCCTGAGGCCAACAGAGAATGACATTCTCTGAACCTCACCCAGCTCAAGAATCAGAGCCGCTGTGCTGGTAAAATTCTGGCCTATATGTCTTTTACTGGAGGTTTGGAAGGAGCCTTGGTGAGTGCATGGTTATACAAAGTCACACAAGAAAAACAATGGGGGGTGGCTGAGCACAAAGAGGCTGCACAATTCAGCAAAGAAAATCCTGAGAGAATCATAGAATCCCTACAGTGCAGAAGGAGGCCATTCGGCCCATCGGGCCTGCACTGATCACAGTTCCCCCCAGGCCCTATTCCAGTAATCTACTAATAGCATATTTAACCTTCTAACCTCCCTGACACTGAGGGGTCAATTTAGCACAATCAATCTACTTAACTGCATATCTTTAGGCCGTGGGAGGAAACAGGAGCACCGCAGACAAACCCATGCAGACACGAGGAGAATGTGCAAATTCCACTCAGTGGGACGAAGCCGGAATCGAACCCGGGATTAGAGGTTTCGATAGGGTGGACAGTGATAGCCTTTTTCCTAGGATGGAGAAAGCTAGCATGTGGGGACATAGCTTTAAATTAAGGTGGTAGTTATAGGACGGATGTCAGAGGTAGGTTCTTTACCCAGAGGGTGGTAAGGGTATGGAATGCCCTGCCTGCTGCAGTTGTAGATGCGCCAAGTTTGGGGGCATTTAAGAGGTCCATGGATAGGTTTATGGATGAAAAGGGAATGGTTTATGTTAGAGGATCATTACTTTTTCTTAATTGGTCGGCGCAACATCGAGGGCCGAAGGGCCTATTCTGCGCTGTAATGTTCTATGTTCTATGGGTCCCTGGCTCTGTGAGGCCCAATAGGTTTGTTGCAGGTGTTCCCATTTCCCCCCACATTCCAAAGATGTTCAGTTAAGTGGATCAGCCATGCTAATTTGACCCCCCAGTGTCAGTGTCATCCATGAAGAGGACATTTTGGATTTGTCATTGCCGTGAGTATTTGAAATTTGGTATTCTTGAGTTTGTCCTGATGAGTGCCAGAGGAAAACCTCGCAGATGTGCCTCGCGTTCCTCCAAGGTTTTGGATTAGTCCCTTCCGAACTAATTTAACTTATGAGGGTTGTAACAAGCACCCTATTCAGTCGCTTAAACTATACAGTGCGATTGGGCTTCCATTTGTCAAGGTTAGTGTCTTCTGTAGAAGGGGATGGAATGCGCTCCACTGTGAAAGGCTACTGTTGTGTTTTTCTCCTCATTCTGCTGCGTCGCGTCTTTGAGAACAGACGCATTCTTGTTGGTGTTGCATTGAATAATGAAACAATCGGAAAAAAGACAGGGAATGTTGTTTTGTGAAAGAACATACGGATCGACACAAAGCGGTTTTTTTTCTCTCTTCAATACATTGTTATGATCCAACACTGCCCTCTGGTGAAACACACAGCCCAGCTTCCCGGGAATGCTCCTCACTCCTTGTCAATAGGAGCCTATGAATTTTAGGACAGGTGAACAGGAGATTACGTAGGAAATAGGAATTAGGAGTAGAAGCCAGCAGATTCAGGCCTTCGAACCTGCTCCGCCATTCAATCAGAACATTATTGATCTCTCTCTGGCCGCAAATCCACTTCCTCACCCATTCCCCATATCCCCTTAATCCAAAGAGAAAATGCTGCAAAATCTCAGCAGGTCTGGCAGCATCTGTAGGGAGAGCAAAGGGCTGACATTTCGACTCCAGATAATTTTGAC
This sequence comes from Sphyrna mokarran, assembly GCA_024679065.1. NCBI lineage: Eukaryota > Metazoa > Chordata > Chondrichthyes > Carcharhiniformes > Carcharhinidae > Sphyrna > Sphyrna mokarran. Next base: position 132,901,372 of record JAGIQG010000003.1, on the reverse strand, counting down.
AAGAATGATCTGGACTCGAAACATCAGCTCTTTTCTCTCCTCACGGATGCTGCCAGACCCGCGGAGATTTTCCTGCATTTTCTCTTTTGCTTTCAGATTCCAACATCTGCAGTAATTTGCTTTTACCACGTATCCTCTGATCCCTATCTTTATTAGAATTATGTCTACCTTTTTCTTGAAAGCATTCAACAATTCAGACGCCACTGGGCTCTGGCGCAGCGAGTTCCATAAATTCACCACCTTCTGCAAGAAATAGTTCCTCCTCATCCCAGTTTTAAACATAGTCACTGCTGCCTCACAGCGCCGGGTTCGATTCCCAGCTGGGGTCAGTCTCTGTGTGGAGTTCTCCCCAGGTCAGCGTGGGTTTCCTTCGGGTGCTCCGCTTTCCTCCCACAGTCTAAAGAGATGCTGGTTAAGTGTTGGTCATGCTAAATTCACCCTTAGTGTACCCAAACAGGTGCCGTAGTATTGCGACCACGGGATTTTCACAGTCACTTCATTGCAGTGTGAATGTAAGCCTACTTGTGACACCAATAAATAAACATTAATTTAAATCTCCCACCTCTCAACTGTGGCCTCTTGTTCTAGATTGCCCCCTAAGAGGGACCATTTGGTCCACATTTACTGCATCAACCTCTCTCTCTCTAAACTCCAGCATTACAATCCCAAACTGTTTAATCTCTCCTCATATAGAAACCTTTTCATCTCTTGGTGAACCGCCTGAACGCACCTGCCAAAAAATTCATTCGATTCACCACCAATACCCATCAGGTTCATTACTAAAATTTTAAGAATTTCTGTCAAAATACCAAAGCTTCCGAGCAGCCTTTTAGATGGTTTGGTCTCTGATAGGGACATGCACTTACATTTTTCCTTTTGATTTTGAGTCTCCCAAGGAAATGAAGAGGAAGTTCTTGTTCCATCATTCTCAGGTGGATCTCCAGCCGGTTGATCACATTTTTTAAAATTCACTTGTGGGATTTGGGCATCTTTAGCTGGACCAGAATTCATTGCTCGTCCTTAATGACCCTTGAACTGTGTTGAGTGGTTTGCTAGGCTACTCTGAAGTCACACGTAGGCCAGACTGGGTTAGGGTGACAGATTTGCTTCCTGAAAAGGACGTTATTGGACCATTTAATTCCTGCCGAGGTGGGATTCTGAGCTTGGCCCCCTGGATTTCTAGTCCAATGACAATACCACTACACCACTTCCTCCACACATATAGCAAGTGTGAACCTCCAAATCTCCCATCGATGTAATTTTCCAAAGTAGTCATGCTGTACGGTTCTGCAGTCAGCCAACCAACCATGTAGAATGTATATTGGTCAAAAAGTATTTCTTTTTTAAAGACATATTTCAGTCTGTATGGAGTTAGAATCTGTTTCGCAAACAGGTTTGCCTTTGATAGTCTGGACTTTGTTTCCCAATTGTTCTGCCTTTCATACAATCTCCGCAGCAAGGATTTTTCACGTTGTTTGGAAGTCATTGATCTTAGACAGGCTGCTATCTGTACAATTTTTAATTTACTATGATACAGAGAGTTTCAATCGCTCCTGGCAATCGGCTTGTCCATGACTATCTGCGCCCAATCTCTCTGAACCTCTCGTGTCCCTGGGCTGCATCGCAGATCAAAGCCAATCCATCCTTTTGATTTTGTATCCCTTCTACCAAGATATCATTTGCCTGCTCAACTCCAAATCAATCTGATGATTGCTACGTGCTGCTCTTTTTCCAGACTTGCTTAACTGATCATTTGTGCCCCTAATGGTCGCTGACACCAACTGTGTGCTGGAATTTTAGTTTGTCCTTTGCTTCTCATTGCATCTTCTCCTCAGTTTGAATTTACACTTGGGTTTATCACATTCTGTCCTTCTGTTTCATCATAGAATCCTACAATCCTACAGTGCAAAAGGAGGTCATTCAGCCCATCGAGTCTGCACTAACTGCAATCCCACCCAGGCCTTATTCCATAACTCCATGCATTTATGCTGGTTGTTCTTTACTCTAAAGGGCAATTTAGCATGGCCAATCCACCTAACCCACACATCTTTGGACAATGAGAGGAAACTGGAGCACTTGGAGGAAACCCACGTAGACACAGGGAGAACATGCAAACTCTACACAGACACTGACCCGAGCTGGGAATCAAACCTGGGTCCCTGGCACAGTGAGGCAGCAGTGCCACCATCATACTCTGTGTGAGCACTCCCTGCCCTAACTTTGAGTCACTAAACAGGTCTCAAGTTGAAGACAATTCCAAAGAATATAATCGAAAAGGATATTACAATTATATACAATCGTTTATTTATTTATTTAAGTTTTTTTTTATTAGTATTTCAAGTAGGCTTACATTAACATTACAATGTTTAGCCATGCTAAATTCTCCCTCAGTGTTCCCGAACAGGCACCACAGTATGGTGACGAGATGATTTTCACAGTTAGTTCATTGCAGTGTTAATGTAAGTCTACTTGTAACATGAATGAATAAACTTTAACCAGCAGGTCTTTCAAACTGTGGGAGGAAACCGGAGCAGCCAGAGGAAACTCACACTGACACAGGGAGAATGTGCAAACTCCGCACAGACAGTGACCCAAGTCAGGAATCAAACCCACTGCAAGGTGGCAGTGCTAACCACTGTGCCACCGTGCCGAGTACAGCGCACAACTTTAGTCTCATTGCAAGGAAAGATATCATTATGTTGGAAAGCTTCAGAGAAGGTTCACTCAGCTCATTCCTGGGATGAGGGACTTATCTTATGAATGGCAGGTTTGACCTGTACCCACTGGAATCTCAAAGGAGACAAGTAGGACTGAGAGGATTTGACAGGGTAGAGAGTGTTTCCCCTTATGGGACAGTATAGGACCAGAGGGCATAATTTGCCAACATTAAGGGCATTAAAATGGTCATTGGATAAACATATGGACGATATTGGAATAGCGTAGATTAAATGGGCTTTAGATTCGTTTCACAGGTTGACACAACGTCGAAGGCCAATTGGCCTGTACTGTGCTGTAGTGTTCTATGTTCTACGTTCTAATCTCAGAGTACGTGCATCATCCACTTAAGACAGAGTTGAGGAGGAATTTCTTAAGAACATTAGAACATAAGGAATAGGAGCAGGAATAGGCCAACTAGCCCCTCGAGCCTGTTCCACCATTCAAAAAGATCATGGCTGATCTGAAATGGATCAGTTCCACTTTCCTGCTTTCTCCTCATAACCTTAATTCCCTTGTCTATCAGAACCTATCTACCCGTGACTTAAATATATTCAACGAGGTAGCCTCCACCACTTCAATGGGCAGAGAATTCCAGAGATTCACCACCTCTGAGAGAAGCAATTCCTCCTCTGATCTAAACTGCCCTCTACCCTTATTTTGAGGACGTGCCCTCCAGTCCTGATTTCTTCTCTCAGAGGGTAGTGAATCTGTGGAATTCTTTACTGCAGAGGCTGAGTCATTAAGTATGTTCAAGGTTGAGATGGTCAGATTTTTAATCAGTGAAGGAATCAAGGGTAATGGGGATTAGGCAGGAAAGTGGAGTTGAGGATTGTATTGGATCAGTTATAATCTAAATGAATGGCGGGTGAGTGATGCACATTCAATGGGCCAAAGGGCCTATTTCTTTCTCTAAGCTTTATGATCTTATGGTCTTCTGATCTCATTGAATGGTAGAGAAGGGCTGAATGGCCTACTCATTTTGAATGGTTTTATGTTCTTAGTACCGGACCTCCAGTTTAACAGGTGGAACTTTGGGCTGAATTGTTCGTTGTGATGGTGGGGGATATTGGTGGTAGCAGGTGGGAGGGATGCCTGGGGCGGGGGTGGAGAGGGTTGTGGCAAATGGAAGATGGAAATGTTTGTGTATTCTGAACCTGCACGCAGAGAGTGGGTAACAGTCGCTTGTTGGATTTTACATGGGGCACCCACTTCTTTGGTGTGGAAGTGGGTACAATCAGAGGCCTTATGGCATGAGAGGTTATAACAGTTAGATGTTAGATATGTTTGTATCCTTAAAATGACAATTTTTTAATTTAATATGTTTAGTACTAGTGGAATAGTTAATGATTTGGTTTGACTCCCGGCCTCAGGTCACTGTTTGTTGCACATTCTCCCCGTGTCTGCGTGGGTTTCCTCTGGGCGCTCCGGTTTCCTCCCACACATCACACAAAGATGTGTGAGTTAGCTGGATTATCCGTATTAAATTGACCTTAAGTGTCCTGGGATGCATAGATTAGAAAGATTAGCTGGGTAAATATGCAGAGTTATGGAGATCAGGCCTGTGTGGGATTGTGGTCAGTGATGACTCAATGAGCTGAATGGCCTCTTTCTACACTGCAGGGTTTCTATGATTTTATGCATCCTATGAATTGCATCCAGTGTGATTTTTTCCATGTTAAATCTGGGACATTTCACATTTTCATTCATTATTTCTGCCGTTACCATGCTGATATCCTCTCTGACACATGGAGCAAATGATGGATTCAGGTAAAAATAAGTAGTGTGTACCAGCTTTCCAAAAAAAACACTTGATTTATTCCTCCTTTTACACGATTGTTTTACCATCTCTATCATCTCTATCTCGGCCGTGTCTCAGTGGTAGCATTCCAGGCTGTCGGTCAAAGTCAAACATTCAAGGCCCACTTGAACACTCGAGCACGAAGTCCATGTAGTTACCCCAGTTTATTGAGAAATGCTGTGTGTCGAAGGGGTTATCTTTACAAAACCATAAAGCATAGAAGCAGAATTAGGCCACTCGGCCCATCAAGTCTGCTCCGCCATTCAATCATGGCTGATATTTTTCTCATCCCCATTCTCCTGCCTTTTCCCTATAACCCCTGATCCTCTCATTAATCAAGAATCTACCTATCTCTGTCTTAAAGACACTCAATGATCTGGTCTTCACAGTCTTCTGTGGCAATGAGTTCCACAGACTCACCTCTTACTGGTTTGAGATATTCCTCCTCATGTCTGTTTTAAAGGACTGTAACTTCAGCCTAAGGTTGTGCCATCTGGTTCTAGTTTTTCCTATTAGTGGAAACATCCTCTCCATGTCCACTGTATCCAAGCTTCCCAAGATTCCCTCTCATCCTTCTAAACTCCAATGAGTGCAGACCCAGAGTCTTCAACTGTTCCTCATATGACAAACTCTTCATTCTATGGATTATTCTTCTAAACCTCGTCTGGACCCTTTCCAAGGTCAGCACATCCTTCCTCAGATATGGAGCCCAAAACCACTCTCAATCCACCAAATGGGGTCTGACCAGAGCCTTATACAGCCTCAGAAGTACATCGCTGCTCTTGTATTCTAGCTCTCCCGACATGAATACTAACATTGCATTTGCTTTCCTAGCTGAATCTGCACATTAACCTTAAGAGAATCTTGAACAATAACTCCCTTTTGTGTTTCTGATTTCCTAAGCATTTCTCCATTTAGAAAATAGTCTGTGCCTCCATTCCTCCTTCCAAAATGCAAAACATCACACTTTCCCACATTGTATTCCACTTCTTTGCCCACTCTCCTAACCTGTTCAAGTCCTTCTGCTGGCCCCTGCTTCCTCAATACTATCTGTCTCTCTACATATCTTTATATCATCTGTAAGTTTAGTGCTTCAGTTCTTTCCTCCAAATCATTAATGTCTTTCAGAAAAGACTTTAATAGTCAGATCGGCAGAACCGCTGAGTAAACTGAGTGGTCATCTAGGTTGGCAAAACTTGTGGGGTGGGGTGTGGAGTGGGTGGAATAGTCAATGAATTGGAACATTCATGTATTCAATGGCAAAAAACTGAATGGGCTAGTCACAAATAAGGATGGTGATGGCCTCGAGGTATTATCGCTATATTAGTAATTCAGAAACTCAATTAATGTTCTGGGGACCCGGGTTCGAATCCCGCCAATGCAGCTGGAGGAATTTGAATCCAATCAAAAATATCTGGAATTAAGAATCTACTGATGACCATGAAACCATTGTCGATTGTTGGAAAAATTCATGTGGTTCACTTATGTCCTTTAAAAAAGGAAAATTGTCATCCTTACTTGGTCTGGACTACATGTGACTCCAAATCCTCAGCAATGTGGTTGATTCTCAACTGCCCTCAGGCAACTAAGGATGGGCAATAAATACTGGCCCATCCAGCGACACCCATGAATAAAATTGAAGTGTACATTTTGGGGTGGCATGGTGGCACAGCAGTTAGCATTGCTGCCTCTCAGTGCCAAGGACCCAAGTTCAAATCCGGCCTCAGGTGATTGTCTATGCGGAGTTTGCATGTTCTCCCTGTGTGGATTTGCTCCAAGTGCTCCAGTTTCCTCCCACAGTCCAAACATGGGCAGGTGATGTGAATTGGCCATGCTAAATTGCCCCTGAGCACCAGGAGGGCTAGCAGAGTAAAATACAGGATAGGATGGGATTGTTGACAGATTTGATGGGCTGAATGACCTCCTTCTGCATTGTGAAGATTCTATGATGATGAATATGCATTAGCAAACAAACAGGCTTCAGCAGTGATTTGATATGTTATTGTCACATGTATTGAGATGCCGTGAAAAATATTTGCGTGCCAAACAAAAAAAGCATACCATTCATAAAGTAAATAGGGGAGAAGGAAAGGAGACGGTGCAGAATGTTGTATCACAGTGTGTAACTAGGGTGTAGAGAAAGATTCTGGTAGTGTTTAGACATGTACTCCAGCCTCCTGCATCAATAAGATGTCCAAAGGTTTCCAATTTATTTATTTTGATAATATTTCAGAGTTCCCCTATTCTACTGGCTTTATTTAATACTCCCTCATTAGTTCTTTCCTCCACCTAGCTTATCCTCAGGATCTTTCTTAAGCACCACATTTGAAAACTGTTCATTTTCCTTTCCTCCACTTACTCAGTGGGCTGCACCTCCAAAATTCATGACTTAACCAAGCAGAATATTTTAATGCCAGGATTCTATCCCTGTAGCCATGTAAGTTTACCTCCTTCAACTGCATCTCCAATTTTTGTTTGAACGCATTGATTTCCATGTTTCCACTACTCTCCTGGACAGTGAGCTCCAACTCATGGCCACTTGCAGCGTCAAAGAGTTATTCCTCATCTCACCCACTCCCCATGCTTCTCTTGCCCAAGAACGTTTAAAATTTATTAATGACGCATGTAGGTTTACATTAACACTGCAATGAATTTACTGCCAAAATCCCCTAGCCGCCACACTCCAGCACCTGTTCAGGTACACAGAGGGAGAATTTAGCACGGCCAATGCACCTAACCAGCACATCTGGGAGGAAACCCATGCAGATACAGGAAGAACATGCAGATTCCCCACTCAGGAATCGAACCATGGTCTGTGGCGCTGTGAAGCAGCAGTACTAAGCACCGTGCCGCCCCACTGTATTCCCCTTAGCACTTGTAACAGCAGCTAATAGGAACGGCATTCCATCGTCTCTCTTGTCTAAATCCTTCATTTATTTGTACATAAATGCGAGCACTTTCTATCAGAAGAATTGTCTTGTTCACACCTTTGTTAAGTCTCCCTTTGCAATCTTCTGCTCTTCACTAAACCTCTGAAGGAATACAGCGGCTGAGGCAATTGTTGTTACTTTTACTTTTATTGCCATTTGATTTGCCGTTTCAGGCAAAGTGATTCTCCCAACTTAAGTGTCAATTCTCAGTGAAAGTAGGATGATTCCTTTTCGCAAGCTGAGCAGCACCGAATCACCTTTCATTCTTCCCGTCTGTTGTATCCACTTTGCACTGCCTTGTTTATCACTCATCCACCTAGTGCATCTTATTTTTATTCTAAAGTATTGGCTTTTCATTGTCTTCACTCAACTTGCCTGCCTGTGACTATGATGATGCGCAATAGTCTACCATCGATTTGAGACTAGAACGGCTTTGATAAGAGAAACCTGAGAACAAACAGTGGTATTATGTATCCTTTATGCAATACAAACCCATTTGAACTCCAAACTCACATTTCCCCTTTCAAGACAATTACGTTTTCATTAAAAGCCTCACCCCAGCCTTGGTACCTTACACCGAAGGTGCCTTCATAGATTCATCACATTCCTTGTGCGGATGGTCTTTGTAGGGGAGGCAATGGCTCAGTGGTGTTATCATAGACTGTTAATCTGGAAACTCAACTAATGTTCTGAGGACCTGGGTTCGAATCCTGCCATGGCAGATGGTGGAATTTGAATTCAATTTTTAAAAATCTGGAATTAAGAATCCACTGATGACCAACAAAGAACAACACAACACGGGAGACAGGCCCTTCGGCCCAACGAGCCCACGCCGCCATTTTAACATTGTGAGTGCCCTCCATGAGTCGATTGTTGGAAAAACCCATCTGGTTCATCAATGTCCTTTAGGGAAGGAAATCTGCCGTCCTTATCCTGGTCTGGCCTACATGTGACTCCAGAGCTACAGCAATGTGGTTGATTCTCAACTGCCCAAAAGGCTAACTAGGGGTAAATGCAAAGCTCCAAAAAAATTCATTCTAATCATATTTGCTTCATATTCTGATATTTGCCCATTTACCTGCAAATGTCATTTCCCAGATGGTATGGAGGATTCTGAGAGTTTGCGTTATGATTTTCTGCTGTTCTTATGCTACGGGGAGCTCAGTCCCATATTTGGAATCATTCCAATTCTCTGACAAGTTACTTTCTGGTTGTGGTAATGTTGGAGTTTCGGCTGATTCATTCCTGTGGTAACTTGCACCAATTCCTTCTAACGCCCTGTAATCTGAAGAGAATTCCATCTGCTTTCAGTTCCAATCCAATTTCATTGTATTTATTAGGTTACTCATTTTCAACAATTACTTTCGTTAGCGGCACGGCAATTAGCACTGCTGCTTCACAACGCCAGGTTCGATCCTGGCCTCAGGTGACTGTCTGCGTGTTGCTTACAATTTCTCCCCGTGTCTGCGTGAGTTTCCATCTGGGTGCTCCGGTTTCCTCCCACATTCCAAAGATATGCAGGTTAGGTGGATTGGCCGTGCTAAATTGTCAGGGGGATTAGTGGGGTAAATACCTGGGGATAGGGCCTATGTGGGATTGTTGTCAGTGTAGGCTCACTGTAGGATATTATAACTGAAGTTTTACCCACCAGCCTGACACAGGAATCAGAGCAGGCAAGGGGAAGACCATGGGAAGGGCCATTGACCTCGGTTCTGTGACAACCAAGGCTATAAAATTCCTCCCTATGATTCTATGACTATTTTTGATAAGACCTACATGACATTCTAATTTATGGTTATTAAGTCATATCAGGCATGGTGGTGTAGAGTTTCAATGCTGGCTTGGAAAGTCAGTGATTCAGATTGTCATTGACAAAGGAGATTGTTATTGACTTCAGGAAGAGTATAAGAGAACATGGCCCTGTCTACATCAATGGGACAAAGTAGAAAAGATTACAAGTTTCAAGTTTTTAGGTGTCCAGATCACCAACAACCTGTCCTGGTCCCCCCTATGCCAACACTATATTAAGAAAGCCCACCAACGCCTCTACTTTCTCAGAAGGCTGAGGAAATTTGACATGTCTGCTACAACTCTCATCAACTTTTACAACTGCACCATAGAAAGCAAGGAACTACAAAAGATCGTGAATGTAGCCCAATCCATCATGTAAACTAACTTCCCATCCATTGACACTGTCTAGAATTCCCGCTGCCTCGAGAAAGCAGCCAGCATAATTAAGGAGCCCACACACCCCAGATATTCTCTCTTTCAGCTTCTTCCGTTGGAAAAAAGACACAAAAGCCTGAGGCCACGTATCAACCAGCTCAAGGAAGAGCTTCTTCTCTGCTACTGTCAGACTTTTGAATGGACTTACCTTGCATTATTTTGATCTTTCTCTACACCCTATCCATGACTGTAACACTCTCTCATCTCATTCTCTATGAACGGTATGTTTTGCCTATATAGCATGCAAGAAACAATGCTTTTCACTGTATGTTAATGCACGTGATGATAAATCAAATCAAAAGATGCACTGTGGCAAATTGTTTAATTGAAGTCAATATATGTGGGGCTCATACTGAGAGGGCAAAGACCATCTCTGCTGTTGGATTGTACAATCAATTGCACAAATGATTAATGTTTTTCAGAGAAGGGAATGGGCTTATCAAACTAAGGCAAGTACAGGAGTCGAATCAGGTTGACCAGGTAATACACAGATCACTCAGAACTACACTTAGACTGTGTTATAATCCGACATGAGAGTAATAAACATTTGCATCAGAAAAGAAAACATTCCACTCTCTTAATACTAGTTGTTAATTAGCAGAAAATCCATTTCAGAATATGAAAAAATAAGGAGATGTAATTACTGAGGTGAAATAGTTCACTGTAACCAAGTTCAAAAGTACAGATCTTTAAGCTTCCCAACACAAGGACTGCTTGTTTTATTATGCAAGATGCAATATATTTTCTGCTCTGCTCAACTACACCCTGCCATTTAAGACCCAAGTTTAATGATTGCAAATGAAAAGATCTTGTAGTGAATTTGGGACCCCCATCGCTGTTTTGCTGGGCAAGATTTGTCTCAGAGTGACAAGAGTTTGAAAATGCCCCATTTTCATAAGATTATAGAATTCCTACAGTGCAGAAGGAGGCCATTCAGCCCATCGAGTCTGCACTGGTCACAATCCCATCCAGACCCTATCCCCATAACTCCATGTATTTACCCTAGCTAGTCCTCCTGACACTAAAAGGCAATCCATCTAACCCGCACATCCCAGTGAAGTGGATTGGCCATGCTAAATTGACAAAACAGGGCTTCTTCCCCTTTGCCTTTATCTGAGTCAGAAGAGACAAAGTGAAAATGGGTAGTATTCAGAAGATGCAGTTGTCCATTGATAGACTCCCTCCCTGCTTAACCGTGACCTGTTAGTGCTGCCTTATCCACTGTAAGGAGGCACAGGCATGAGGTGAATGACACATCAAATGTGATGGACGTCCTAACAGCTAGACTCTCATTATCAGATCAACAAATTTCATAATAGATATTTCCGTTGTAATTTTCACAGAGTGAGAGGTTGTGCTTTTGGGAAGGCATGCTATAATTTGGAAGTAATGCTCCAAGACGTGTTATGTATTAGCCAAGTTGCTTCATATCTTGGACATATAATTTATCCCAGAACAATGCAGAATTTACTCTAGCTCTAAGTCCAAACAATGTGTTTACTTTAACGTATCTCAGAACTTATAGGATTTGGATATACACATCCTCTATACCCAAAGTGGCACAGTGGTTAGCACTGCTCTCTCACAGTGACAAAGACCTGCATTCAAGTCATGCTTGGGTCAGTGTCTGTGCGGAGTCCGCACGTTCTCTCTGTGTCTCTGTGGGTTTCCTCCAAGTTCTTTGGTTTCCACCCACAGTCTGGAAGATGTGCTGATTAGATGTATTGGCCATGTTAAATTCTCCCTCAGTGTACCCAAATAGGCACCGGAGTGTGGCAGCTTGGGGATTTTCACAGTAACCTCATTGCATTGTTAATGTAAGTCTATTTGTGATACTACTAAGTAAACTTTAAACTTAAAACAGAGTTCAGATATGTCTGGAACATTCTGTGTGTGGTATCAATACTTAACTCTGGATCTTCATCCACAGACTTATATGTTCAAGCAGAGCTACAAGGATCAGTTACCAAACTAATGTAATCAAAAACAGATTAATCAAACCATTCAACACTGTTATGCAAGTCTCTATTGAAGTCTCCAAAAATCTACAAATTTCACAGAAACAATTTAATTGAATCCTGGTAAAATAAATATTTTCAGTATAGAAGAGATTTGATAGAGTGAAGTGGTCCAAACTATGAATATGTTGAGAGAGTAAATAAAATCCTCTTGAGTCCTATGGAATCCTATTGAGGATAAATAGAATCCAGTGCTAACTACTGTGCCACTCTGGGTATAGAGCTATGTGTATGTCCAAATCCTGTAACTTCTGACATATGTTAAAATAAAGTAAATACATTGTTTGGACTTAGAAGTAGAGTAATTGTGCCATAAGGAGAAACACAAAGCAAGAAATAACACTTTTCACTGTATGTTAATACATATGATAATAATAAATCAAATCAAAGAATCCATAGAATCCCTACAGTGTAGAAGTTAGCCATATGGCCTATTGAGCATGTACCAGCCACAATCCTGCCCAGGCTCTATTCCCATAATCCCTCATATTTAACCTACTGATTCCCTGACACTAGGGTCATTTTAGCATGGTCAATCATATGGTTGGTGTGTGGGAGGAAACCAGAGAAATCCCAGGCAGACATGGGGAGGACGTACAGCCTCCAAACAGACAATGATGCAAGTTCAGAATTGAGCCGGGTCCCTGGCGCTGTGAGGGAGCAGTGCTAACCACTGTGCCACCCTGGATATAGAGCATGTGTATGTCTAAATCCTATAGGTTCTGAGATGTGTTAAAGTAAAGTAAATACATTGTTTGGACTTAGAATAATTGTGCCACCAATAACGAGAAAGTATTTTCTGTGGGGGGATGGGGGCAGATTGGATGGAACTGGGGAGATGTGACAGTGGTTTGGATGGAGCTAGGGATTGGTGGGGGGGATGGGCTCGCAAAGGATTCCAATTTATGATAATTGGCAGAAGAACAAGGAGTGACATGAGGAAGCATTATTTTACACAGCGGGTTGCAATCTATTGCCTGAAAGAGCAGTAGAAGCACGTTCAAAGGTATCACTATGAGAGGAGAATGAGATAAATACTTGAGGGGACATAACTTACAGGGATTTGATGAAAGGAGAATGCAATGCAATTAAGATCTTATTAGGAGCTGTAAGGCCATATGAAAGTGAAAAGAATTTATATTACGCACCCATCAATCTTCCACATAATTTCTGTCAGTCGGCATTGTAAGAAAACTGGAGATACTGATGAAGATTAAACTAATGATGACGGAAGAGGTTGGCCCTGAAAACTGGCAAATTGTTCTAAACGCTCGCAGCAATTACCTTTTGCTTAATTTATACCTCCAACAAAGAACATATGAAAAAACAATGATAGCTCTCGCAAATATTTGGACAGGTTTTGGTAGAGAGTGAGGTGATGTTCCCCACAAACGGTCTGACTTAAATGTATGTAGAAGCAAAGGATATTTTGGAAACAACATGTTCGCCAGAGAAGGGGAGATGAAAACTCGTTTGTTTGCTTGAGTTTTATGTATTTCGTGACATTTATGATGAAAATCCTTACCCTGCAGCAATGAGCTTAAAGAAAGAAATCAACAGCTGTTTTTCCATATTACACACGGAGCGTTTGTCATAAAGTTACGCAGAACAGACGTGGATAACTGCAGATTCTTTGGGAGAGCTGTTTTCAGTGGAAGAGAGGGAGGGGCGGTAATTTTTTTATTGATGTAATGGCTGGAATTCCTAGAATCTTTCAGATGGAGACTATTTGGCCCATCGAGGCTACACCGACAACAATCCCACCCAGACCCTATCTCTGTAACCATAAGACCATAAGATATTGGATCAGAATTAGACCACTCTGCCCATTGAGTCTACTCTGCCATTCAACATAAGAATATAAGAAATAGGAGCAGGAGTTGGCCATCTAGCCCTTCGAGCCTGTCTCATCATTCAGCAAGATCATGGCTGATCTGAAATGGATCAGTTCCACTTTCCCACTTTCTCCCCATAACCCTTAACTCCCTTGTCTATCAGAAATCTATCTACCCGTGACTTAAATATATTCAGTGAGGTAGCTCCCACCACTTCAATGGGCAGAGAATTCCAGAGACTCACCACCCTTTGAGTGAAGAAGTTCCTACTCAACTCCGACCTAAACTGCCGCCTCCCCCACCTTATTTTGAGGCGGTGTTGGAGAACGTGGTTGCTATTTTACTCATCTGCATTCTCCTGCTTTTTCCCATAACGTCTGATCCCCTTATTGATCAAGAATTTATCTATTTCTGTCTTAAAGACACTCAATGACCGTATTTATCCCAATCCCCTTGAAAATAAAGGGTAATTTAGCCTGACCAATCCACTTAGCAGGGCGGTCTGGTGGCACACTGGTTAGCACTGCTGCCTCACAGCGCCAGAGAACTGGGTTCAATTCCGGCTTCAGTGACCGTCTGTATGTTCCCCTCATGTCTGTATGGGTTTCCTCTGGGTGCTCCGGTTTCTTTCCACTGTTCAAAGATGTGTAGATTAGGTTGATTGGCCATGTGAAATTGCCCATTGGTATCAGGAGGGTTTGTAGGATTGATAAGGTGGGTGACAAGAAAAGAGCCTGGGTGGAATTGTGTTCGGTGCTGACTTGATGGGCCAATGGCCTCCTTCTGCATTGTAGGGTTCTATGATCCTATGATTTTAACCTGCATGTCTTTGGAAACCGGAGCACCCAGAAGAAACCCATGCAGACATGGGGAGAACATGCAGATTCCACACCAACAGTGACTCAAGTTTGGAATTGAACCCTGGTCATTGGCGTTGTGGGGCAGCAGTGCTAACCAATGTGTCACCGTGCTGCCCTAGCCATTCAAGCTGATGGGATTCTCTGGTCCCACCATGGGTGATTTCAATGGAAATTCCCATCACAGTAACGGGTTCCACTGCCTCGTCTCCCACACCCAGGAAATGCACTGAGGGGAGGCCAGAGAATCTCACCCAAGAGTTACGTAGCCTAGCCTGGTCTCTGAACTCCCAAGTATTATAAATACAGGCTTGCTAATTTTATATTTATTATTTGTCTGGGCTGGCAAGTGGGGAATAACATTTGGCATGATGGTACAATAGTTCACACTGCTGCCTCACAGCCCCAGTGACCCGGGTTGGATTCAGCCTTGGGTAACTGTCTGTGTGGAGTTTGCACATTCTCCCCATGTCTGTGTGGTCTGGTTTCCTCCCACAGTCCAAAGATGTGCAGATTTGGTGGATTGGCCGTGATTAATTGTCCCTTATTTTTCCAAAATGTGTAGATTTGACATGGTAGTCAGGTAAATGTGTAGGGTTACGGGAATAGGAAAGGGGTAAGCCTGAGTAAGATGCTCTGTCAGAGAGAGCTGGTGCAGACTCAATGGGCCAAATGGCCTCCCTCTGCACTGTAGGGATTCTATGATACTGCACAGGGGCCAGGTAATGGCCAACTCCAACAAGAAAATAACATTCTATGATATTAACATTGCCAATTTCTCTATCGTCAACTTCCTGGATGTTACCATTGACCAAAAACGCAATTGAACCAGCAAATAAGGAATGAGAATATAAATGCCAGAAGTAGTTAGTAGGAAAGGTGGAGAAGGGAATAGGGTTAACAATTCAGGGACATTATCGCGTCAGGAGTTCGACATTCTGAGAGATGGGTCTTATCTCCTGACTCCCTAATGCCTTTGCAAAGTCCATATTGCTCTCCAATTGCTTGGATGGATACAGCTGCCGCTACATCATCTGGGAAAAAGCAGTAGAGGACTGGGTGGGTTGAAAGGCCTCTTCTTCACTCTAACAGCAGTACGACTTGGTTGTAAACTACTCCACTGGTGACAGCTCCCTCCACCAGCTTTGTACGAAGGTTGAAATGTGTACCATCTACAGGACACACTGCAGAAATTCCCAAGGCACCTTCAATGATATCAGCCAAACCCATGCTCCATCCAAGAGGGCAAGGGCAGCAGATGCATAGATACACCAGCAGCTCAGGTTTCCCCTCCAAGTCACGCATATCCTGCTGATTTGCACATATATTGCTGGCCCATCATCATCGCTGAGTCAAAAATTTGGAAATGCTTCTGTTTAAAGTTTATTTATTAATGTCAGAACTAGGCTGACATTAACACTGCAAAGAAGTTACTGAGAAAATCTCTGAGTCACCACACTCCAGCGCCTGTTCAGGTACACTGAGGAAGTATTTAGCATGGCCAACACATCCTAACCAGACTGTGGGAGAAAACCGGAATAGACACGAGGAGAATGCGCAAACTCCACACAGACAGTGATCCAAGCCGGAAATCAAACCCTGGTCCCTGACACTGTGAAGCAGCAGCAGTGCCAATCACTGTGCCACTGTGACACCCCAAGGTGGCAGGAGGCAATAGGACCATAAGACTATAAGACAGAATTAGGCCACTCAGCCCATCGAATCTACTTCACCATTCAGTCATGGCTGGTATTTTTCTCATCCCCATTCCCCTGCCTTTTTTCCATATCCCCTGATCCCTTATTAATCAAGAGCTTATCTATTTCTGTCTTAAAGACACTCAATGATCTGGCCTCCACAGCCCTTTGCAGCAAAGAGTTTCACAGATTCCCCACTCTCTGGCTGAAGAAATTCCTCCTCATCTCTGTTATAAAGGATTGTCCTTTTAGCCTGAGGTTGTGCCTTCTGGTTCTAGTTTTTCCTACTAGTGGAAACATCCTCTCCACATCCACTCTATCCAGGCCTCACACTATCCCTGTAAGTTTCAATAAGATTCTTCCCCTCCCCTCATCCTTCTAAACTCCAAGGAATACAGACCTAGAGTCTTCAACCATTCCTCATAGGACAAGCTCTTCATTCCAGGGATCGTTCTTAGGCAGCTGTCATTGGCTGATGATAGGACCTTTTGATTCCCAGGTTATCAATAAGATTTCCCATTAAACGCATCACCTGCTCACTAGGAGATCCACCATGAGGTGCGCCATCAGCAGGAACGGAAGATCCTGCCTCCTGAATGGTCGGAAAATTCCAGACCAAGCACTGAATAAATGTTACACTAACACTCTTATGAATGAATGTTCTATCAACACATCAAGATAACATCATTCTTTCCAATATTAATTGAAAATATGAAATTATTAAAATGTTAATAGGGAATTATAATACATAGAATATATTCGGTCACTGTCAGTGTGGAGTCTGCATGTTCTCCCCATGTCTGCGTGGGTTTCCTTCAGGTGCTCCAGCTTCCTCCCACATTCTGAAAGACGTGCTGGTTCGCTGCATTGACCCAAATAGGCGTGGCACTGTGGTGGCTAGGAGAATTTCATAGTAACTTCATTGCAGTGTTAATGTAAGCCTTACGTGTGACTAATAAATTTACTTTTATAGAAATATACATAGTAAATAGAAGCAGGAGTAGGCCATTTGGCCCTTCAAGCCATTCATTATGATCATGGCTGATCATCAAATTCAATATCCTGATTTTCCTCCCTGCTTCCTCCCATATCCTTTGATATCCCTGTGCCCCGAGAGCTATAGAAACTTAACACAACAAAAATATAAAATTCTAGTGCCAAATTTGGACACAAAGTTCGGGATTAAATAGGAAACAAATGTTTATGTATCAGGCATCCCTAACAAAAATTCAAACAACAGCATCAATTCCAAATATGCCATAAGATTGGTGGCATTGTGAACAGTGAAGAAGGTTATCTAGGATTGCCACAGGATCTTAGTCAATTGGGCCAGTGGGCTGACGAATGGCAGATGGAGTTTAATTTAGATAAATGCGAGGTGATGCATTTTGGTCGATCGAACCAAGACAGAACTTACTTATTGAATGGTAGGATGTTGGGGAGAGTCATGCAATAAAGAGATCTCGGGTATAGGTTCATAGCACCTTGAAAGTGGAGGCACAAGTGGACAAAGTGGTGGAGAAGGCATTTGGCATGCTTGGTTTCATTGATCAGATTTTTGAATACAGGAGTTGGCGCATCTTGTGGAAACTGTACAAGAGGTCACACTTGGAATACTGTATACAGTCCTGGTCTTCCTATTATAGAAAGGATATTATTAAACTAGAAAGAGTGCAGGAAAGATTTGCTAGGATGCTACTGGGATTTGATGGTTTGAGTTATAAGGAGAGACTGGATAGACTGGGACTTTTTTCTTTGGAGTGTAGGAGACTTAGGGGTGACCTTATAGAAGTCAATAAAATAATGAGGAGCATAGATCAGCTAAATGGTCATTATCTTTTCTCAAAGATAGGGGAGTCTAAAACTAGAGGGCATAGGTTTAAGGTGAGAGGGGAGAGATACAAAAGGATCCAGAGGGGCAATTTTTTTCACACAGAGGGTGGTGCATGTCTGGAACAAGCTGCCAGGGATAGCACTAGAGGTGGGTACAATTTTGTCTTTTAAAAAGCATTTAGACAGTTAGATGGGTAGGATGGGTGTAGAGGGAACATGGGCCAAATGTGGGCAATTGGGACTAGTGTAGGGGTTAAAAATAGAGGTGGCATGGACAAGTTAGGCCTAACGGCCTGAAGTAAACGTCTATGATTCTATGAGATCATAAGATACGGGGATAGAATTAGGCCATTCTGCCCATTCAATCCTGCCTGATAAGTTTCTCAATTTCATTCTCTCACCTTTCACTCATAAACTATCAGCCCAAGTCTACTCCAGTTCGAAGGGTCAGTCTGCTGTTCTTTATTCTGTGGTATTAATGTTAATTTTGAAAATAACAGAATCCATTTTGAGTCCTGTTTCACCAGGACGAGTTTTCAATTTCTGTCAAAGCTGGCCTGAATGTACATCTTCTTATGAGCAATCACCTAATTCCAAAGAATACTCCATCTCACCCAGCTTGGATACCACCAGATCGAACATCAGAGAATGCAAGTTCAGAGAATGATGAAGCGAGACAGAAGGTTGATTTTTCTTATTTCTGGCAAAGACAAATACACAAAATACAATATCCACTCAGTCACACGAAAGGAAGTACTATCAATGATTAATCAGGATGTCAGTTCAGAGTTTAAAAATAGAAATTTGCAGAAATGCACTAAAAATAGCCAGAGGAGCTAGTTTATTAATAATTCACAAACATAGAGCTTAAAAAAAACCAATGACTGATATATTTGTCTCAAACATAAATGAAGACATTTAAAAAATGTCCTTCTGCATTAGTGAGTTCCAATGTGATTTTTCGTTATTTCCCCAATGGAATCCGCTGTGTGATATTTGGAAATGTCTTCACTAGCTTGCGGTGATGGTGAGACTTGTGTGCTCTGAGAAGCCTTCCAGCGATGTGGGTCAGGAAACTCACTGGGGCCTTCTTGCTCCTAGTAAGGGCACCCACGGCAGTAAGGCTATGGAGTGGTGTTAGATGAAATGAGGTTTAAGCAATGGCAAGATTGTGTAAATGTGGTGACGCTCCACTATCTTCCACGCTAAACAAACTCTGTATCTGTAGCTGTTCTGACCACCTGGTCAAACTAGTCGAATCTCCCTCTCTATACAAGCTCCGTCACTGAATATTCACATCAGCCAATCCCCCAGTGTCAAAAACTCCCACTATTGTTCAATGAGGAAGGGCCTGCGTGAGCACAATATGCCGTAAATGTTTAGCATTGCCTTGCTTCATTCCTCCCAGAAATAAGTCACAGTGGCATAGTCCATCCTGTTGCATTGTCCCTCACAGTGCCAGGGACCCAGGTTCGATTCCGGCTTGGGGCACTGTATGTGCAGAGTTTGCACGTTCTCCCCGTGTCTATGTGGGTTTCCTCCAGGTGCTCCAGTTTTCCCCCCACACTCCAAGGATGTGTTGGTTAAGTTGATTGATTGGCCATGCTAAATTGCCCCTTAGTGTCAAAGGGATTTAGCATGGGAAATGTATGGGGTTAAAAGTAAAGTTTATTTACGAGTCACAAGTCGGCTTAAATTTACACTATAATGAAGTTACTGTGAAAATCCTCTGGTCACCTCACTCCGGCACCTGTTCGGGTACGCTGAGGGAGAATTTAGCACAACCAATACACCTAACCAACGTCTTTGGAGAGAGGGAGGAATCCAGAGCACCCAGAGGAAACCCATACAGACTGGATAGGGCCTGATAAGGGGATAGGGCCTGGGTGGGATTGTTGTTGATGGGCCAAATGGCCTCCTTCTACACTTTTGCAATTCTACGATGACTTGAGCTCAGCTGTTTGCCTTTGCAGTTTACTATACCTCCAGCTCTATGTTTGTTATTGCCAGGTACTTGCTACTTACGGTGCACTCCATACTCTGACTTGATTTTGATTGTTGCATGTACTAATGAAAATTACAGCATGTGGTAATTTTTCCGAAGTTGTTTTCTTCAGCGGGCTCCATGGTTGTGTGGTCCTTCCTGTTGGCTGTGACTGTTGTTTGGCTTCCCTGTCACCATAGAAACCATAGAATCCCCACAGTGCAGAAAGAGGCCATTTGGCCCATCGAGTCTGCACCGACAACAATTTCACCCAGACCTTACCCCCATACCCCTACATATTTTACCTGCTTAACCCACTAACCTACACATCCTGGGACACTAAAGGACAATTTAGCATGACCAATCAACCTAACCTGCACATCTTTGGACTGTGAAGGAAACCGGAGCACCCAGAGGAAACCCACACAGACACAGGAAGAACATGCAGACTCCACACCGACAGTGACCCAAGCCGGGAATCGAACCCAGTTCCCAGCAGTGCTAACACTATGCCACTGTTAATCTCCAGCTTTCATGTGGCAACAATTTCAATTATTGAACCTTCTTTTCAGGTCCAAAAAGTGCTCTTTGCCCTCCTTGTCGCCAGTGTTTATGTGGTGGTTTTGAAAATAAGTCTGCTGGCCTCAGAGATTCAGACCAACAAAGAGCTTTATTGAGAAGAACTACAGGCAGCCATGTGACCCAGGCAAACAGCCAATGACCAACAACGTCATATGGTGGGTCTCCTAAAGTGCCCCTGCCCCACTGCAAGGCTGCTGGTGGGGAAAAACCAGGAGTGCCATGAATACACAACAAAACCTTACGGTCAAAAAAGGAAAATTTTAAACTTTGTGACTTGTAATGTCTCATATGTAATCATCACCATCAGCAAGTGAGCTAACAAGGCTCTGAACAGTTGGCCTTGATGAGGGAGGGGCAGCTGAAGAGAGAATTGAGATTGATCCACCTTCTACTGGAAAGGAAATACTGATAGCAACATAACAAATGAAATGCCCGTTGGTCTTTCCATCTGGAGTAGGACCTTGGCTGCTCTACCAGAATTCCCCAATTATATCAATGATAGAATTGTGACATTTCACCTGCAGCTCAGGTGTAATCAATCTTCCACTCAGTGCTTATGTCCCGAGCCTTAACTCTGATAAAGACTAAAAGGAAATGTTTTACTCTGACCTTGATGAAGTCTTCCGTCCAAAGATGTGCAGGTTAGGTGAATTGGCTGTGTTGAATTATCTCATAGTGTCCCGAGATGTGCAGGTTAGGTGGATTGGCTGTGCTAAATTATCTCATAGTGTCCCGAGATGTGCAGGTTAGGTGGATTGGCTGTGCTAAATTATCTCATAGTGTCCCGAGATGTGCAGGTTAGGTGAATTGGCTGGGCTTAATTCTCCCATAATACCCCAAGATGCATCAGTTAGATGGATTGGCCATGCTAAATCATTCCATAATGTCCAAAGATATGCAGGTTAGGTGGATTGGCCATGCTGAATTGCCCCTTGGTGTCCCAAGATATGTCGGTTAGGTGGATTGGCCATGCTAAATTTGCCTTAATGTCCAAAGATGTCAGGTTAGGTGGATTGGCCATGATAAATTGTCCTCTTAGTGTCCAAAGATGTGTTGGTTGGATGAATGGATTGGCCATACTCAATTGCCATACTCAAGTGTCCCAAAATATATAGATTGGATTTGATTTGATTTGTTATTGTCACATGTATTAGTATACAGTGAAAAGTATTATTTCTTGCATGCTCTTTGGATAAAACATACCGTTCATAGAGAAGGGAATTAGAGAGTGCAAAATGTAGTGTTACAGTCATAGTAGGTATAGAGAAAGATCAACTTAATGCAAGGTAGATCCATTCAACAGTCTGATGGCAGCAGAGAAAAAACTGTTCTTGAGTTGGTTAGTACATGACCTCAAACATTTGTATCTTTTTCCTGACAGAAGAAGCTGGAAGGGAGAATGTCTGGGGTGCGTGGGGTCCTTAATTATGCTGGCTGCTTTTCTGAGGCAGCGGCAAATATAGACAGAATAAATGAGTGGGAGGCTGGTTTGCGTGACGGATTGAGCTACATTTTCAACCTTTGTAGTTCGTTGCAGTCTTGGGCAGAGCAGGAGCCATACCAAGCTGCGATACAACCAGAGGGAATGTTTTCTATGGTGCATCTGTAAAATTTGGTGAGAGCCATAGCTGACATTCCAAATTTCCTTAGTCTTCTGACTTGGTGGACTTTCTCAACTATAGTGTCAGCATGAGGGGACCGGGACAGATTGTTGGTTAGGTGGATTGGCCATGGTAAATTGCCCTGTAGTGTCCCAAAATGTGTCAGTTAGGTGGATTGGTGGGGTAAATATGTGGGATTACGGGGATAGGCCATGGGTGGATCTGGGTAGGATGCTCTGTCGGAGAATTGGTGAAGACTCAATAGACTGAATGGCTTCCCTCTACACTGTGAGGATTCCCTGATTGATTCTATGGAAAGATTATTCCATCGGGGGATTTTAATGCCAGTGTTGACTGGAACACTGATGTCTGGAGTACAATCATTGGGGAAAAACAGAGTGGGAAAAGCCAATGTAAATCGTATCCTTCAGCTGGCAAAATGTGTCCAGCGTGGCCTCATTATAACAAACGCCCTTGTTCACCAAAAGGGCAAATTGGGGGTATCCCAAATCAAAGCACCAGCACCTACTGGATTGGTCAGGATCGAAGTAATGCCTGGATCATCTACTTGCTCAATCAGTGATGAGGTGAATGGTGACCTGGCACCAGGACATTGCAAAGCCCAAAAGTCCAAGGGGAAGAAGATGAGTGCGTTGGCCCAAAAGCAGTCTGACTACAGGTGGACAGGCGGCCAAAACATCGCCAGGTCCTGTTTTCTCAACTCAAACGAGAGGGCATGGAATATGTCTCAAAGACACTTGGAAGCTTTTCTTGAAGCAAAACAACATTGCATTCATGGCTGGTTGGCCATTGGTTGCATCACACTTTGAGTTAATGATGAGGTAGTGTGGAGGCAGAGAAGGAAAGAAAAGGAAGCAAGTTCATGGGATCTGTTCTCCCATGAACCAAATAATCAGTGAGTCAAGAAACAGCTTGTTCAGACACATAAAAACCCAATTGCAAAAACTAACGAACCTTCGTAATGATATCGTCAAATCAAAGGACAAACATAGGGAGAGATTGGCCAGGCCAGGAGTTTATTCCTAGGAGAATGAGGGGTGATCTTACTGAGTTGTATAAAATCATGAGAGGCAGAGACAGGATGGAAACACATAGGGTGAGGTTTTCCAGACACACTCCCCCCCAAAACCAGGAAATTCCACTCTAGGTCAGACTTTTGCATGGTCCAACACCCCCTCACTCCCCAACCTCCACAATGACTTCCATGGTGGGTAGGGCAGGAAAACCTCCGCCCCATTTCTTTCCCTCAGGAAAGGGGAATTGAAAACAAGAGGGCACAGGTTTATGGTGAGAAGGGGAAAATTTAAAAGGGACTTGAGGGGCAACTTCTTCACAAAGAGGGTAGTGCGAATATGGAATGAGCTGCCAGAGAAGGTGGTTGAGGCAGGTACAATAGCAATATTTAAAAAGAATTTGGATAAATACATGGGTGGAAATAAAGGGAAATGGGCCAAATGTGGGCAATTGGGACTAACTGGGAGAGCACCGTGGTCAGCATGGACTGGATGGGCTGAAAGGCCTGTTTCCATGCTGTATCGCTCTATGACTGACAGCCAATGATAACGGCAATTTTGAAGCAAGCTAATTAATCCAGCACGTTCCTGCACAACTGCAATCTCCTCTGCCTGATATCATTGTCGTGAATCCTCATTAACCTTTCCACGGCTTTTCGCAATTACAAAATTAGCCCAACTCAAACAAGGTTGGAGATTAGAAAAGTTTTCCCCAAGCATATAGAGGATATTTGAAATAGATTCCCAACCAAAGCACACTAATTAATACGTTCCTTCACACAATGAGCTAGATAAATGTGTGAGCAAGCTTGAAGGTTATTTGGATAAGAGCAAGTAATGATGAACAAATCATCATGTAACACAATGGGGGGGATTTTGAGCATGTCCTCTCTGTTCAGGGGAATGGCGGTGTGCGTTCGAAATCCAGGCAGCGCAATTCACGCCGGAGAATTTCCAAATTCCAATCGTACTGGCCCCTTGCCGGTGGAGTGACATCAAACAGGCCAAGGACAGCAATAAGTTCATTTTGATATATTAGGACATCATAGGAGGTGTCAGAGGTAAATTTGTCACTCAGAGGATGGTGGGTGAGTAGAATCGGCTGCCATCGGTGGAGGTGGATTCGATAGGGTCTTTTAAGAGACTTCTGGATAAGTACATGGGGCTTAGTAGGATTGAGGGTTATAGGTAAGCCTAGTAGGTAGATCGGCGCAACTTGTGGGCCGAAGGGCCTGTTCGTGCTGTAGCTTTTCTATATTTCTATGTTTCTATTAGCAAGCACTCTCTCTCTCTGGGACTTTCTCCTTCACTCCATATTCAGCATGTGCCAGTGTGAGGTCACACCAGCACCATTTACAACACTTCCACACAAATGTGAACCTTCACCTCCAAAGGGGTGGGGGTGGGGATGGGGTGTGGGGGGGGGGTTGCAGTTCGAGGCGAGTATTCAGGGAACCAGCATCCCTCTGGGGTGGGGGGGGGAGGGGGGAGGTGGTGTTCACTGCACAGGGGGGCACCGGAGAGGAGTGGGGTATACAGATAAATGCAATTTGATGCGGGGGGGTTGAGGATCCCACAATGGGGGGGAGAGGTCCACAGGGATCACTTGCAGGTCTTACCTTCCCATCACGTGGGCCATCCTTTGCTTTAAATGAATGCTTTATGAATGCTGGTATGTTTCCTCCTGTGTCCTCCTTCCTGGCTGTTCCTGTCTATATGTGGAGATGCCGGCGTTGGACTGGGGTAAATACAATAAGAAGTCTCGCAACACCAGGTTAAAGTCCAACAGGCTTATTTGATAGTAAACCCACAAGCTTTCAGAAACAGTGTTCTTTACCCAGGTGTGTGGAAAGTTCTGATCAGAGAAGGGCATGTAAAGACACACACAGTTTACAGAATACTGATTAGAATGTGAGTCTTTACAGCTAATCTGCTATTCAAGATGCAAACAAAGTGAATGGACATAGCATTAGGCATAGGTAAAAGAGATGTGTATTGTCCTCAGACAGGACAGTAAGTGAGATGTTGCAAGTTCAGGCAAGTCATGGGGGTTACAGATAGTTGATAGCCAAGTTCCGCACACATGAGGATGGCCTCTTGGGTTCATGTCAGACTATTTGTAACCCCCATGACTTGCCTGAACTTGGCTGCTTTGCCAAGGCAGCGGGAAGTCTAGACAGAAATAATGGATGGGAGGCTGGTTTATGCAATGGATTGGGCTACATTCACGAAGTTTTGTAGCTCCTTGCTGTCTTGTGCAGAGCAGAAGCAATGCCGAGCTGTGAAACAACCAGAAAGAATGCTTTCTATGTCCGTCTTGAAATCAGTGTACCACCTCTGCCAGAACCTGCAAGAGCTGGCACCATGTGGAATGGGAAAACACCCAAGTCACCCACCTGTTGCTCTTAAACTGGTGCCAATCTCAATTTCTAGTGAAGATCAAGTGATCTCATTGAAACATATCTAATTCTGAAAGACCTTGATACTGAAAATTGTTCGACCTTCCTGCTGGCAGACCTTCCAGTCCTATCAAAGGATGACCCCTGTGTTGTGTTCCTGTGGTATTGCTATAAATTGGAACAACAGACAGAGCTAGCTATTAAGTATTATACTTTATCATGTCTAAGTATTTTAATCGGATTAGATAGAGTAGATTCAAAAAGAATGTTCCTGATGGTGGAGAATTCGAGAACTAAGCATCATAGTTTGAGGTTCGGGATAAACCTTTTAGCATTGAGGACAGGAGAAATTTCTTCACCCAGAGACTAGTGAATGTGCAAAATTCACTACCTCAGAGTGTAGTTAAGGCCAAAATGTTATGTGATTTCAAGACGAAATTAAATATAGCTCTTGGGCCTAAAGGGATCATAGGATATGCGGGGAAGAGGTGGAATTAACATATTGAATTTAATGATTAGCCATGACCGCAATGAATAGCGGAGCAAGCTCGAAGGGCCAAATGGCCACCAAATGGCTTCTAGTTTCTATGTTTCTTTGACTCTGTCTCTGTCTTGTCAATCAGCTGGATCCAGAAAGCACTGAAGACTATTCAGGATTTGATTTGATTTGATTTATTATTGTCACATGTATTAAAATACAGTGAAAAGCATTGTTTCTTGTATACTACACAGACAAAACATACCATTCATAGAGAAGGAAACGAGAGAGTGCAGAATGTAGTGTTACAGTCATAGTTAGGATTTAGAGAAAGATCAAAAGTCTAACAGCAACAGGGAAGAAGCTGTTCTTGAGTCGGTTGATATGTGACCTCAGACGTTTGTATCTTTTTCCCGAAAGAAGAAGGTGGCAGAGGGAATGTCCAGAGTGCATGGGGTCTTTAATTTTGTTGGCTGCTTTGCTGAGTCAATGGATGGGATCTGAAGGAATATTATTCGCTAACATGGAGAGGGGAAGGGAGACTGGAGGCTGGAGGTAGCTTTTCATCTTCAGCTTGGACCTGCTTAGTCTAGCTGAAGGCAATTTCTGCCATTTTGTTTTCAGGTTTTGTATCTCTTGCATCCTGAATGTCCTTATTTGAGAAAGGATATACTGGCACTGGAAGGGGTGCAAAGGAGATTCATTACATTGATTCCAGAGTTGAGAGGGTTGACTTACGAGCACAGACTGAATAGACTTGGGGCTATACTCATTGGAATTCAGAAGAATGAGAGGAGATCTTATAGAAAGGTATAAAATTATGAAGGAATAGATAAGATAGAAGCAGGGAAGTTGTTTCCACTGGCAAGTGAAACTAGAACTAGGGGATCAGGGCCTCAAAATAAGGGGAAGCAGATTTAGGACTGAGTTGAGAAAGAATTTCTTCACCAAAAGGGTTGTGAATCAGTGGAATTCTCTGCCCAGTGAAACAGTTGAGGCTACCTCATTGAATGTCTTTAAGGCAAGGACATAAATTTTTGAACAATAAAGGAATTAAGGATTGTGGTGACAGTGTGAGTAAGTGGAGCTGAGTCCACAAAAATATCAGCCATGATCTTATTGAAGAGTGGAGCAGGCTCAAGGGGCAGATGGCCTACTCCTGCTCCCAGTTCTTGTGTTCGTATTAATGATTTTCATGTTTTTTTTATCATTTCAATCTGCTTATTGGTCAAACAAACTGAAACATAGAACAGTACAGCACAGTACAGGCCCTTTGGCCCTCGATGTTGTGCTGAGCTTTATCCAAAACCAAGATCAAGCTATCCCACTCTCTATCAGTCTGGTGTGCTCCATGTCCCTGTCCAATAACCGCTTGAAAAATTCCTAAAGCGTCTGACTCCACTATCACAGCAGGCAGTCCATTCCACACCACTACCACTCTCTGAGTGAAGCATCTACCTTGGACATCCCTCCTATATCTCCCACCATGAAGCTTACAGTTATGCTTCCTAGTAACAGCTACATCCACCTGAGCAAATAGTCTCTTTACATCCACTCTATCTATCCCCCTCATCAACATGTAAACCTCTATTAAGTCACATCTTATCCTCCTCCACTCTAAAACAGAAAAGTCCTAGCTCCCTCAACCTTTCCTCTTAAGACCTACCCTCCAAACCAGGCAGCATCCTAGTAAATCTCTTCTGCACTCTCTCCAATGCTTCCACACCCTTCTTATAGTGAGGTGACCAGAACTGCCCACAATATTCCAAATGTGGTCTCACTAATGTCCTGTACAGTTGCAGCATAACCCCACAGCTCTTAAATTCTAACACCCTGTTAATAACATTAAAATACTGTAGGCTTTCTTCACTGCTGTACCTACTTGAGTGGCAACTTTCAGAGATCTGTGGTTATCAACGCTAAGACCTCTCTGTTCCTCCACATTCTTCAGAACCCTGCCACTGACCCTGTAATCCGCATTCAAATTTGTCCTACCAAAATGAATCACCTCGCACTTATAAGGATTAAACTCCATCCGCCACTTTTCAGCCCAGCTCTGCATCCTATCAATGTCTCTTTGCAGCTTACAACCAGCTCATCCACTACTCCACCAATCTTGGTATCATCAGCAAATTTACTGACCCATCCTTCAGCCTCCTCTTCCGAGTCATTGATAAAAATCACAAAAAGCAGAGGACCCAGCACTGATCTCTGTGGTACACCACTGGTCACTGGTCTCCAATCTGAAAATCCACCCACCACCACTCTCTATCTCCTATGAGATATGATGTGGAGATGCCAGCATTGGACTGGAGTAAATACAATAAGAAATCTCACAACACCAGGTTAAAGCCAACAGGTTTATTTGATAGTAAACACCACAAGCTTTCAGAACACTGTTCCTTCGTCAGGTGAGTGGAAAATCCTGATTGCAAACAGGGCATATAAATGCCTTGTTCTTTTTTTCTGGCAAGGGTTTCATGGTCATCAGGAAAATCTTAACTCCAGATTTTTTTTGTATTGAATTCAAATTCCACTATGGTGGGATTCAAACCCGGGTCCCCAGAATATTAGCTGAATTTCTGGATTAATAATCCAGCAATAAAACTATTAGGCCATCGCCTCCCCAGGTCAGGAATTGTGCTCAAGGTACTCAACAAAACAATGCTCTTCATCTGTTTATGATAATGATATAATGAATGTAGCATTAACACATTGTCGCATGGTAATCCTCTTACCAAAGCAAGTTATAAGATAAACACAATCTACCACAACTTGGTAGCTTCACCTATAGTTAACATTCTCACCTGGTGGATCTTTATCTCCATGTTCTTTATTGGGTCTATTTGAAATGTTAGGAAGTGATTCACGAATAAGTTTGAGCTCACCTTGGCTTAGAGCCTGTCATTTGGACAACTTTGTATTGCGTTTACGCAGATCTCTGTGGTGCTCTTTCACAAATTCCCTCCTCAGATCACTGAGGGCTGTCAGTGGTGCAATCTTCACGTCGATGCACAGATAGTCAATACTCTGGAATAGTTTCCATTTTTTTTATGACTGGTAGCATATCATCAGTAGAATACCCTGATAAATAAAGAAAGGACAGAGAAAAAGGCAAAAAAGATTCTTATTATACACTCTAAAATATCAATATAAACATTCTCATTTATCAGTTCCAGTGTAAAGTTAAAGCTGGTGGGAGGTCCATCATAAACAACGTTCAAAGGTGCTTTGAAGAAGAACATAAAAACCAGGAGATAAGGTAACCCAGCCAGTCACTTGAATGTGCTTCATCATTCAGTAAATTCATGGGTTGTTTCTACCCCTCAGCTGTATGTCCCAACACTATCCCTATGCCACTTGATCCTCTTTGTGAACAAACAACTGTTGATGTCTCCTTTGAATGGAGTCAGTGACTGAATATTGTGACGCTACTGTGCCTTTAAGGAATGTATTTTAATCATATTTCTCTGCAGTTATTTTTAAGCAGCCTTGTATTTTGGCACCTTGCTGTCTGCAGTTGGTGTCCTCCTATTGTTGCTAAAGTAATACAATGGATTTCTTGGTTTATTTTTCATCTGGGCCCAGTGCAGTGTCCTGGACTTTTATGACCCTTTTGCAAATTGTTGATTTAGAACATATAGAACATAGAACATAGAACACTACAGCACAAACAGGCCCTTCGGCCCACAAGTTGTGCCGAACACATCAAAAACCTACCCAGCCACAGACCTATCTATAACCCCCAATCCCATTGGATCCCATATACTCATCCAGAAGTCTTTTAAAAGACACCAGCGAGTTCGCCTCGACCACCACCAACAGCAGCCGATTCCATTCACTCACCACCCTCTGAGTGAAAAACTTTCCCCTAGCATCCCCTCTGTACTTGCTTCCCTGCACCTTAAATCTGTGCCCTCTCGTCGCAACCATTTCAGCCCTGGGAAATAGTCTCTGAGAGTCCACCCTATCTATTCCTCTCAACATCTTGTAAACCTCTATCAGGTCGCCTCTCAACCTTCGTCTCTCCAGGGAGAACAGTCCCAGCTCCCTCAACCTGTCTTCATAAGGCATGCCTCCCAATCCAGGCAACATCCTTGTAAATCTCCTCTGCACCCTTTCAATAGCTTCCACATCCTTCCTATAGTGAGGTGACCAGAACTGCGTACAGTACTCCAAGTGTGGTCTGACAAGGATTTATGTTTGACTGGCAGGTCAGGTGCCTTTGGATAGTTTTCTCTCACAGGCAAAATCCCAAACTCTTTATTTTCATTACCAGAAGTTAATTTGGACTGCTGGCTGAAAGCGGTGTTTTTGTCGCTTTCCTGGGCATTGGAAATTCTGCTGTTAGTCCTGGCTAGCTTAAAGCTAGAAGCAAGCGAAGTCTCTTTCTCTCAAAATGTGCTGAAATCCTCAGCACTACAATGCCATATCCAAAGGACTAATTCACAGCAGGTGTTGCAAAGCTGCAAGATTAAGCATCACGTGAGCATACTTGCTTTCTGTGCTAAGCCAAGAGCTAGGTGCATGCTTACGTGATCTGTTTAGCTTAGAACAACTGTTAAGGTTTATATAATATTATAGCTATGTTTTTGTAATTGCTAAAGGTTACTGCTAATTTTCTTATCGTATGTTAACTGTGTTCTTAAATGATCTTCTTTTGATAAAAGCTTCCTAATGGGTCACTTGAATCATACCTGGAGTGAAACATCTTATGCTCACCTGTGCCAAAATTCAGAATGCAAAAATTAATGGTCTAGGCTGAATTTATAAAACACTTTTGGAGTTTCTGGCCTGGATTACAATAACATCCACAGCCCACTGAGGTAAAGAATTTGAGAGATTCACAGAGCTTTGACTTAGACAGTCAGAGTCCCAAATGGCCAGCCTCTTATCCTGATCCCTTTGGTTCTAGATACCTGAAACAAGATAGCAAAAAAAACTCATAAAAAGTGTGTAAATCATTGAGAATTTAATGAGCTCAACTTGACAGTATCTGATCTATTGACTTTATAGCAAACTGCAGTGTAGTACACTGTTCATTTCTCCTCTGCAAATTGATACCTGTATATTGCAATATATTATAATTATTTCTAAACTTAAATGCCCAGAATTGTGCATTTAGCTTATTATTTTATATTTTATTTTTATATTCCTGATCGCTGACAGCTGTGTTAAGAATTATGAGCACATGCTTTATTTGTATTACCATCAGAATTCAACATATGTTGCTATGATGATTTTTCAATAACTAATTATCTATTTTTTCCATCTATCTCTCTCTGCCATCTATCATAAGTCCCCATTATAATTCACCCTGTTGCTGCCTCTGAGAGACCCACGTTTATTTTCACTAACACATTCTTTTCACATATTTACTGGAGCTTTATTATCCTGTTCTTCAATATCCAGTTAATTTTCTCTCATTTGGCACAGTGGTTAGCACTGCTGCCTCATGGCTCCAGGGACTTGGGTTCTATTCCCGGCTTGAGTCACTGTCTGTGTGGAGTTTGCACGTTCTCCCGTGTCTGCATGGGTTTCCTTCGGGTGCTCTGGTTTCCTCCCAAAGATGTGCAGGTTCGGTGGATTGGTCACGCTACATTGTCCCTCAGTGTCCTGGAATGTGTCAGTTAGAGTGATAATCAGGGTAACAGGGATAAGGCATGGGTGGGACTGCTGTCACTGCAGACTTGATGGGCCGAATGGCCTCCTTCTGCAAGGTAGGGAATCTAAGGTTCTATTCTACTCTAATCAGCTCTAGTTTCTTCCTTTTTTTGGATCAATTTTTCATCAGGTTAGTTACCATAAGGAAAAAATATACACTAAGGATAAAGGCCGCAATACTAGCGTTCACGCCAACTGAATTTTCCCATCTCACCATGGTGAACGGAGATTTGGCTGGCCACCAAATTTTCTGATTTCACCTCAGTGGGATTCTGGAGTGAACAGCCAGTAAAATCACGTGCAGATTTTGTGATTTTGTATTGGAGACAGAATTACTTTGGGATGGTCTTGTGTACTTATTCCCACCCTCTAAACACATAGGTCTCAAGGCAATGAATGGGATTCTCAAGCCATGTATGCCCCAAGACTGGAATTTCTCGTCCGAGATCAACAGATCTTTAAAAACTCCGCCTAAATTTCTGTCTTGCCCACCACGATCCCCACGGAGGGCAAGGCAGGGGAATTCTAGCCTACGTTTGCTTTTGATGTTATCAGCAACACAAAAGATCATAGCAAGCCTAGAGTGCAGAAGGAGGCCATTCAGCCCATCGAGCCTCCACCTACCATAATCTCACAGAGGCCCTATATTGGTAACCCCACACTATTTACCCCTGCCACTAATTTAGCACAGCCAATCCACCTAATCCGCACAGCTTTGGACTGTGGGAGGAAACCTGAGCACTCGGAGGAAACCCATACAGATGTGGGAAGAATGTGCAAACTCCTCTTCACAGCTCCAGGGACCTGGGTTCGATTCCCTGCTTAGGTCACTCTCTGTGTGGAGTTTGCACATTCTCCTCGTGTCTGCGTGGGTTTCCTGCTGGTGCTCCGGTTTCCTCCCACATGTGCAGGTTAGGTTGATTGGCCATGCTAAATTGACCGTAGATGCATAGGTTGGAGAGGATTAGTGGGTAAAATATGTACAGGTTGGAGGTAGGGTCTGGGTGGGATTGTGATCGGTGCAGACTCAATGGGCTGAAGGGCCTCTTTCTGTACTGTAGGGATTCTATGATTTCTATGATTTCCACACAGACAGTGACCCAAAACCGGAATCTAACCCAGGCTCCTGGCATTGTCAGGCAGCAGTGCTAACCACTGTGCCACCATGCCACCCTAGGTTGAGTAAATCTGGGGATAAGAGAAAAGAGAGGATGACGGAGAAAGAGAAAGAGAGCAAGAGAGAGAGAAAAAGAGAAAGAGACAACAGCTGGGATATTCCAATGCCATATATACTGTCACCACTGCCAGCGAGAATGGAGAATTTGGTGCTCAGCCAAACCTCCGTTCACAACAGTGGGACTGGAGAATCCCAGCCTCAGGGTGAGATCACAAAATTCCAGCCAACAAGAAGACTGAGCAGATGGGAGCAGAGCAAACCTCCAGAATGAAAGCAAGAGGAGAACTGTGAAAGTGCTGCTCCCATCCCTTTGAGCAAGAATGGGCAGAGAGAATGACGTCTTTGCCCTTGAAATTATACAATTGACTGCCAAGCACTTTACACTTCTGTTCAAACTCTTCCTGTCTGCTATTGTCACTGGGAAAGGATCTTCAGCCCGTGGTTCTTCCCACAGGAAAGAAGTTCGAGATCTGACAAAACTTAGAAGATCCAGATCTTGCCAGCCAGATTACGGTTTCCAATTTTTCACTGTTTCTCACCAGCGATGAAACCAGTTCATGCCCATAATAGATGGTGAATATGATTTCATGCATCAATGTAAAATTAAAGATCCCCCTTTCCCCAACCGTACAGTGAGTGCAAGGGGTATTTCCAAACCATACCACGTAAAATCATAGAATCCCTATGGTATAGAAGGAGGCCATTTGGCCCATTGAGCCTGCACCAAAACTGTCCCACCCAGGCCCAATACCCATTATACCCCACATGGCACCCCCCTCCTCCCAACACCAAATTTACCCTGATAATCGCCCTGACACTATGGGCAGGATTTTCCAGCCACCGGAAAATACCACTCGAGGCTAATGGTTCAGCTCCTGCCCACTGCGATTCCCGTGGTGCGCAGGATGGGAAAACTCCCCCCTGCCCCCACTATGGGTCAATTGATCATGGCCAATCCACCCAACTCACATGTCCTTTGGACAGTAGGAGGAAAAACCGGAGCATGCAAGGAAACCCAGGCAGACACGGGGAGAATGTGTAAGTTCCACCAGGCTGGAATTGAACCCGGGTCCCTGGCAGCAAAGTTAACCACTGTGCCACCATCCTGCCCTGTCAAATAGTTCAAATAACAGCAAAAGAATTTCATAGGAATATTTTGCACAAACATGGATCTCTATCCCACTTTGTAATTTCAATGCCCTTGGGATAATCTTCATCGGGTTGATTTGGTGGCAGCACGCTGGCACTGTGGTTGGTATTGTTGCCTCACAATGCCAGGGGCCCGGGTTCGATTCCTGAGTTTGGGTCTATGTGGAGTTTGCACATTCTCCCCGTCTCTGGGTGGGTTTCCTCCTGGGTGCTCCGGATTCCTCCCACAGTCCAAAGGTGTGCGGGTTAAGTGGATTGGCCATGCTAAACTGCCCCTCACTATTGGAGGGACTAGCTAGGGTAAATGCAATGGCGATAGGGCCTTGGTGGGACTGTTGGCACAGACTCGATGGGCAGAATGGCCTCCTTCTGGATTCTATGATTTCTCAGCATTGCCAACCAATAGGCAGCCTTATCATGTGGTGAGCCAATCAGGGCATGCCTGGTGTGTGTAAACCACGACAGCACAACACAAGTCCATCAGAAAGCCAGTGGCCAAAATTCTCTGACTTTGCCCATGGCTGGAATTCTCCACCCTCTCCCATGGCTGGAATTCTCTGACCTTGCCCATGGCTGGAATTCTCTGACCTGCTCCTGGCTGGAATTCTCTGACCTTGCCCGCGGTTGGAATTCTCCGACTTTGCCCATGAATGGAATTTTCTAACTTTGCCCATGACTGGAATTTTCTGACCTGCTCCTGGCTGGAATTCTCTGACTTTGCGCTGGCTGGAATTCTCTGACTTTGCCCGCAACTGGGATTCTCCGACCTTGCCCGCGGCCAGAATTTTCCAACCTCGCCTGCGGCTCGGATTCTCCGACCTCACCCATCGCTGTGAATGGAGAGTGCCAAACCTTTCCGTCCTCTCTGACAGTGGCGGTGGGGTGAACAAGGCCAGAGCGTGCTGGTCAGTATTTACCCTTCATTGCCAGTGATTTGTTTGTTGCAGTGAGTTTGTTACCACTTCCTCCTGCTTTTGTGGGACATTTTTGTATCAGGCTCCAGTACATAAGGAGCAACTCACGTGGAAAATGTTAGATGATTGTTACAGCTCACCAGCTTCAGTCGCTTACACCATGCCCTCAGCAGTAATTAACCAAGGTGCGAAATATGAATGTTTGAGGTTGTGCAAAAATCACAGTGGGGAGGCAATTTCCTCTGTGTGCGAGGCACAAAGAAATTATAAACCTGTTCTTTACAAATGAGCCTTTTGATTCTCACTGCAGTTATCTCACAAATTAGGCCTTCTCACACTTTAAACGTGTGTATTTAAACTATTAACCAGAGGAAAGTCAAATCATTGTAGATTGCCGTGGAAAGGACACAGAGCTCAGGAAGTGGTATTGTCACTGTGCTGTGCAGATACATGGATTTGGGCCGGTATCTCTGGGAGTTTGCACATTCTCCCCATGCTTGCATGGGTTTTCTCCGGGAGCTCCGTTTTTCTCCCACACCCCAAAGATGTGCTCTTTGGCTGATTGGCAAAACAAATTCTCCCTAAATTGTCTCGCTAATTTGGTTCCAATGCAGATTTCTATACTAATGAAGATTTCTACAAACATAGACAGGGATCATGGGTGGAAGTGGGAATGTCGAGGCGGCAGTGCGGGCTCGTTGGGCTGTTTCCTGTACTGTTTTGTTCTTTGTTCTTTGTTCTTTTGTCAGAGTAATGATCTGGGGACCTAGGCTTGAATCCCACCCTGGTCGATGGTGAAGAATTCAATTTAAAAAAAAGGAATTAAAACTCTAATGAGACATTGTTCTAAAAACCCCATCTAGTTCACTAATGTCTTTTAGGGAAGGAAATCTTCCATCACTACCAAACTGGCCTACGTTTGATTTCATTCATTCTTGGGACATAGGTGTTGCTGGTTGGCCAGCATTTCTTGCCCATCTCTAGTTGCCCTTGGGGGGCAGTTGAGATTCAATCACATTGCTGAGGCTCTGGAGTCACATGTAGGCCAGAGCAGGTAAGGACGGCAGATTTCCTTCCCTAAAGGACATTAGTGAACCAGGTGGGTTTTTCCGACAATGGTTTCGCGGTCATCAGTAGATTCTTAATTCCAGATATTATTTTTTATTGAATTCAAATTCCATCACCTGCCATGGCGGGATTCGAACCCAGGTCCCCAGAACATTAGCTGAGTTTCTGGATTAATAGTCTAGTGATAATACCACTAGACCAACTCGTCCTATATGACCTCAGATCCATAGCAATGTGGTTGACTCTCAAATGTCTTCAGAAATGGAAGGCATTTAGGGATGGGCAATAAATGGTGGGCCCAGCTAGCAAAACCCACATCCCATAAAATCAAGGAATGGTATTCTGTGGGGTTGGAATCTAATTATTTCAATCCATAGTCTCTGATAAGGAGCCATCAGAAAGTTTAGTCAACAAACAACATCCTAGAGTTATGTATGGAGCCTTTAATGAACAGAGATGGAAAACGGATTGCAGACTCACTGGGATGAAGTATCCTGTTCCACCCACCATGAAAATTATCGCAGGCGAGGGGCCTTGGAAAGATCCATTAACCTCAGGTGGGATTTTCCGGTTTCAGGGCAAGCACAACTGGAAAATCCCACCCATTATAACCTATTTTCCACCATTGCAGGAAATCAAGATCCATCTACTTGTGCCCTAATTTTATTAACCAGCCTTCAAAGCAGCACTTAACAAAATGCCTTTTGAAAATTGATGTAATTAACATCCACTGCACCTGCTTTCTCAGTGTTAACACAAAAACCTCTATTCAATGAGAGTTATAGTACGCGCATCTCCAAAATTAACCCATAAATTTCTGGTATTTGATTTTATTTGATTTATTATTGTCACATATATTAACATAGAGTGAGAAGTATTGCTTCTTGCACGCTATGCAGACAAAACATACCACTCATAGAGAAGGAAACAAGAAAGTGCAGAATGTAGTGTTACAGTCATAGCTGGGGTGTAGAGAAAGATCATCTTAATGCAAGCTAGGTCTATTCAAAACTCTGATGGTAGCAGGGAAGAAGCTGTTCTTGAATTGGTATGGGTCACTGTCTGTGTGGAGTTTGTACATTCCTCCTGTGTCTGCATGGGTTCCCTCTGGGTGCTCTGGTTTCCTTTCAGATTCTGAAAGACATGCTGGTTATGTGCATTGACCTGAGCAGATGCTGGGCTGTGGCATTTCACAGTAACTTCATTGCAGTATTAATGCAAGCTTTACGTGTGACTAATAAATAAACTACTTACTTTGGGAGAATCCCTGTCCTTGGACTGTTGTTGGGACTGCACAGGCCAGATGTGGGAAGGATGTTCCTGAGTTTGGGGAAGCCCAGAACTAGGGGTCACAGTCTAAGAATAAGAGGGAGGCCATTCAGGACCGAGATGATGAAGAACTCCTTCACTCAGAGAGTTGTGGACCTGTGGAATTCTCTACCACAGAAAGCTGTTGGCTGCGTTGTATGAGATATGTAAAATGAACTAAGCATCATGGCTTCATTTAAAAGTAGTTTCACTGGATGTTCGAGCCATGTGACTGGTTTCTGGTTACGCAATTGGCTGGATGACAGGGAATCTTCCAGAAGCAAGTGGAGAATTGTGGATAAAAGATATGTGCTTTTGGGACCGTTCGTCTGCATCGACTCTATATCAAAGCATCTTACCCAGGCTCTATCCCCAAAGGCCCACATATTTCCTCCACAAATTACCCTAAGCTAAGGGGCAATTGAGCATGGCCAATCCACCTAATCTGGATATCTTTGGACACTAAGGGGCAATTTAGCATGGCCAAACCGTCTAATCTGTGCATCTTTTGAAGTCTTAGTTGCAATTTTGCATGGCAATCCACCTAATCCCACATCTCCTCAGAGTACCTGGAGGAAA
This sequence comes from Sphyrna mokarran, assembly GCA_024679065.1. Lineage (NCBI taxonomy): Eukaryota > Metazoa > Chordata > Chondrichthyes > Carcharhiniformes > Carcharhinidae > Sphyrna > Sphyrna mokarran. The sequence goes on along the minus strand of JAGIQG010000003.1, from coordinate 132,863,523 downwards.
CCCGAACTGACACAGGGAGGATGTGCAAACTCCACACAGACAGGAATCAAACCCAGGTCCCTGGTGCTGTGAGGCAGCAGTGCTAACCACTGTGCCACTCTGCTACCCCCACATGTGATAAATGTATCAAACATAGGAGAAACGAGAAACTTGGGTCTTGCAATTCGCAAAGTCCTCCACCGCGAGGATTTGCCTCATGTTCGTGGCTCTCTCTGATGCAGGCTAACTGATAAGCACTCATTCTTCCATCATCACCATATTATGTATTTACCAGGATGGTAGAAGCTGATCTAGGTGGACCTTGGTTGACTTCTCTGACTGGGAAATCCTAATGTTCTGCTGAAAATTGTGAATTAGGCAGAGGCCCAAATTCCAGCCAATTACCAAATGTGCTTTCCATTCTCAGAGCTAAAAAGACCAACTGGTGCTCCCAAATTCCTAACTACTTTTTGTTTCCCCTTTTAAGAATTAACCAACCAGAAGGTACAAACAGATCTGGCCAATCACAGTGGATGTGTTGGCCTAATGGTATTATCAATATAGAAAGAATTCTTTCTGGTATGGCTCCTGCTCTGCTCAAGAATGCAAAAGGTTGTGAATGTAACCCAATCCATCACACTAACCAGTCTCCCATCCATTGATTTTGTTGACACTCCCGCTGCTTTGGAAAAGCAACCAGCACATTAAGGACCCTGTATACCCTGGACAATCTCTCTTCCACTTTCTTCTGACAGGAAAAAGGTACAAAAGTCTGAGGACACGTGCCAATCAACTCAAGAATAGCTTCTTCCCTGCTACTTAAATGGATCTACCTCGCATTAAGTTGATCTTTCTCTATACCCTAGCTATGACTGTAACATTACATTCTGCACTCTCTCTTATTTCCTTTTCTATGATCGGCATGCTTTGTCTGTATCACGCACAAGAAACAGTGGTTTTGCTATAAACTAATACATGTGACAATAATAAATCAAATTATATGCCACTGGAGTATTAGTTCAGAAACTCAGCTAATGTTCTGGCTACCCAGGTTCGAATCCCACCACGGCAGATGGTGGAATTTGAATTCAATAAAAATATCTGGAATTAACAATCTACTGATAATTATGAAACTATTGTCAGAAAAACCCATCTGGTTCACTAATATCCTTTAGGGAATGAAATCTGCCTACTTTGGCCTACATGTGATTCCAGAGCCACAGCAATGTGATTGACTCTCAATGCCCTCCAAGGGATGGGCAATAAATGCTGGCCCAGCCAGCGATGCCTATGTCCCACAAATTAATTTTAAAAAAATTACACCCTGTGAAATTTCAAACTCAGTCACACAGCAGGAAAACTCAAACCCACGTACTAATGAGACATCAATTCATCCCATCAATATTTCATTAGAACAAACAACTGGCTGTGGATTCTTTATTAAAAAGCACAGCCTGTTGCTCAGCACTAATTCATCAAGCTCACCCATTGGATCAGGGTGGCTGGAAAAGTGCTGCTATGGCCCATTTGAAAGATATTGATTCTCTCTAAGTAGTTTTGGGCTTCCGCCAGAGAATTATTGTAGCTATGTTCATGCTTCGTTAAGTGACTTCAAACGATTAAAAGAAATAAAGCCCCTGCATTCACGAGGTGGTTAGCACTGCTGCCTCGCTGTGCCAGGGACACAGGTGAGATTCTCGGCTTGGGTCACTATCTGTGCGGAGTCTGCACGTTCTCCCCATTTCAGCGTGGGTTTCCTCCGGGTGCTCTGCTTTCCTCCCACAGTCCGAAAGACATGCTGGTCATGTAAGTTCTCCCTCAGTGCACCCAATCAGGCACTGGGAGTATTGTGACCAGGGGATTTTGACAGAAACTTCATTGCAGTGTTAACATCAGCCTACTTTAAAATTTTGAACTTTTCATGACATCAGGATGGTCCCATCATAGAATCATATAATCTCTACATTGCAGAAGGAGACCATTTGGCCCATTGAGTCTGTATCAACTATAATCCCACCCAGACTCTAATCCCCGTAACCCCATGTATTTACATGCCTAGTCCTCCTGACACCAAGGGGCAATTTAGCATGGCCAATCCATCTAACCCATACATCTTTGGAGCATAGGAGGAAACCAGAGCACCCAGGTATTTTTCAACCAATGAGATAATTCAGAAGTGTAGTCACTGTTGTAGGTAGGGCAGCACAGTGGCACAGTGGTTAACACTGCTGCCTCACAACTTCAGGGATCCAGGTTCAATTCCACTCTGGGGTCACTATCTGTACAGAGTTTACACATTCTCCCTGTGTCTGCATGGGTTTCCACCTGGGTGCTCTGGTTTCCTCCTATGCTCCAAAGATGTATAGGTTAGATGGATTGGCCATGCTAAATTGCCCCTTGGTGTCAGGAGGACTAGGCATGTAAATACATGGGGTTACGGGGATTAGAGTCTGGGTGGGATTATAGTTGATACAGACTCAATGGGCCAAATGGTCTCCTTCTGCAATGTAGAGATTATATGATTCTATGATGTGAACTCACAAACAGTAGTGCAATAATAATCCGATTCTATTTTAGATGTTGTTTGAGGTCTCTATTTTAGATTTTGTCCCTGACATGAAAGAAACTCCACAGCTCCTCCTTAAGTAGCCTTGAGGAGTGTTTTACATACACACAAGAGGATAACTCAAATCCCCGATGCTTTGTTGAAGTCTCTACTGTTCTGTATGTTGGCGCGTAGCCCCTTGAAGAGAATGGGTTACGTGAGCTGTAGTGTGGAGTGAGCTGGTTTCGAACTGCCCTGAGTGGGCAGTCAACATTTGGGGTGTGGAGCGGGTAACTGAATAAAGACACCTCAGATTTAAGAGTTTTAACAATTAGAATGGGTCCTTTAAATAATTATTTTATGGGATATGGGTGTCACTGTCAAGGTCAGAATCTGTTGCCCATCCCTAATTGCCCATAAACTAAATGACCTTGTAGGTCATTTCAGAGTGAGGGTAGTTAAGGGTTGACCATCTTGCTGTGGGTCTGGAGTCACATGTAGGCCAGACTGGGTAGGGATGGCAGATTTCCTTCCCTATATTAGTGAACCGGATGGGCTTTTACCACAATCAATGATAGTTTTATTACTAAGATTAGATTTCAATTCCAGGTTTTATTCATTGAATTTAAATTCTATCAGCTGCGGTGGTGGGATTTAAACCCACAGTAGAAGAATCGTAGAATGAAGAAGCCCTTCAGTCAATCGAGTCTGTACCAACACATAAGAAACACTTAATCCCCGCCTAATCCCTTCTGCCAGCACTTGGCCCATAGCTCTGAATGTTATGGCATGCCAAGTGTTCACCCAGGTACTTGTGAGGCATCCCGCTGCCACCACCCTCCCAGACGGTGCATTCCAGATTGTCACCACCCTCTGAACAAAGAACAAAGAACAGTATAGCACAGGAACAGGCCCTTCGGCCCTCCAAGCCTGCACCGATCATGTGTTCCGAACTAGACCATCTGTTTGTATCCCTCTATTCACAGTCTGTTCATTGGCTATCTAGATAAGTCTTAAATAATCCTGGCATGTCTGCTTTAACCACTTTGCTTGATAGTGCATTCCAGGCCCCACCACCCTTTGTGTAAAATATGTTCCTTTCGTATCCATGTTGAACCTTGTCTTCCCTTATCTCGAACTTGTGACCCTTTGTGTTTGTCATTTCTGACCTGGGAAAAAGCTTGTAAATGTTCACCCTATCTATGCCCTTCATAATTTTATAAACTTCTATTAATCGCACCCCCCCAACCTCTGTTTTTCCAGAGAGCACAACCTCAGTTTACTCAATCTCACCTCATAGCTAATACCCTCCATATCAAGCAACATCCTGGTAAATCTTTCCTGCACTCTCTCCAAAGCCTCTACATCCTTCTGGTAGTGTGGCAACCGGAACTGGACACAGTATTCCAAATGTGGCCTAACGAACGTTCTATAGAATTGCAACATCATATGCCAACTTTCATACTCTATGCCCAGTCCAATAAAGGCAAGCATGCCATCTGCCTTCTTCACCACCTTTTCCACCTGTATTGCCAGCCTGACCCCAAGTGATATCTGGGCCTAGTTGAAGTCCATGTGAAGCTCCTCCTTTTCAGGCGTTGCTTGCCACTCGAGCCTGGCACATCCAGGACTACCAAGGTGCCAGACAATCGGCCTAGCTGGCAGGTCCCCAAGATTGGATTCCCTCCTCAGAAAGGGGTGGAATTGTCACCTCATGCCATTTCAACAGTTCCTCACAGTCAAGGACTGCAAGGCTTTATTGTGGGAAGGTTCCTCACCGCCCTTGTCATTGGGGGAAAGGTGAATGTGGCATCAGAAATTACCTCAATGAGGCCTATAAGACAGGCCTCTTGGAGTATGAGCTCCCTGATTGAGATAATGACTGTGTCCCCAATCAGGGATCCTCACCAGTGTATATACTGAGGGTTACTGACACTCCGGATTCTGACTGTGTACCTGAAGCACTGTTAGGAGTGGAATTGAGTTTATAAGTTAAGGGAATTTGGTGAAGAGACACCTATGGAGTTACTTGAGCATCCCTGAAATCTCAAATCAAGAAGTGTTCTTCGTCTTTTTCTTTCTCACATCCTCTTTCTCCTTTCTCCAACTTTCTTTCCTTCCTGCCTCACGCTGGTGCCCGCTAGCAATGGTTTTCAATCAGAGGGGCCAGTCGGGGGGGGTGGTACTGGTGGGAGGAGGGTACAGAGATATAGAACAGAAATTTGTTTTCACTAATTCCTTTCTCTTCAGCCATTTCAGACACTCTTGTGTTCTACTATTGAACTTTTTTTCGCCCACTCACAGGTGAAACTTACAGATCGAAAACAACACTTTCGCAACGTCTCAGAAAATCTGGAAGGCCAAGTAACAGTTCCGCTACATAGTGTATGCATAGTATCTCAGCAAATAGGTTTTTCTAATATAAGCTACATATCTATTTTTAATATATCAATAGGCAATGCGTGAATAGCGATATAAACTGCACTAAGGTGCGAAGGTAAGTGGTTATATTCTCCTCAAGACTGAGTCCTGCAATGTTAATGATTCAGAATTCCAAAGTGGGAAGTATATATGGCAGATATCCCAGAATGATAAAATAAATGACAATAAGAATGCTGACCCAAACTGTTTTGTTTCTCTCTCGTTCTGTGTAATGAGAAGGGAATCCTTGCCATTTAGCTATATGAGACCCCTTGGGGATGAGTGTCATAACACGATAGAAACTTCTTTCAAGATGGAGGGTGAAGTAGTTGATTCCGAGACTAGGGTGCTAAATCTTAATAAAGGAAACTAGTAGGATATGAGGTGTGATTTGGCCTTGATAGATTGGAGGGAGCTACTTAAAGGGATGACAGTGGATAGGCAAGGGCAAACTTAGGGTCAAGGTTAGAAGTAGCACCCAAAATGTGGCTTCAACCTGATGAACCTACAACATGTCAGACAGTGAAGGCTGCCTGCAACAGACAAAGCATAGAGATTCCCCCAACCAAAGAATCAGATCTAAGTTTCGCTGTCCTGCCACATCCAGCCATGAATAGTGGTGGACAATTACACAAATCACTGGAGGAGGAGGAGGCTCCACAAATACATCCATCACAAAATGATGACTTGGACAGAGCTGCAGGTTTCCCATGGAGAGTCACTGCAGAGTCACCGGGCACACCCTCGTGGTGGTGTGAATGGTCAATCTCACAGGGAGTGAGGGACTATGAGGCGTAAAGGCCTGATTATTATATTTAGATGTATTCTAATGGGGAGCCAGACGTTCAACTTTGGGACTCCCATTATGTCAATGGTGGGTGTAATGACTTCAATCAGGCCATTGAGGTCGGCCTATTGGAGTATGAACTCCCTGATTAAGGATCCAATGAATTGGCCAATCAGGGAGTCTTTGCCTTGTATTTAACCAGGAGTATCAGTTCCTCTGACACTCTCAGATGTAGATTGCTGACTATGAGTACTCAGTGTTTTGCTGTAAAGTTTGTAAATGTTTTGGTGAGGGGACTTGTGTCTCTAAGACCTATTACAGTGGGCAGTGGGGACAATCAGAATGGGAAAGCCTACTGACTTAAACCATGTTTCGGGACTCCCAACGGGATTTCTCTCCCCTGCTGTTGATCCCATTCCACCTGAAAATGGGAGTGAAAAATCACTAAAGTCTTTGAAAGAGTGCTGGTTAACCCTGAGTACTGGGTATCAATTAAAACCTACCTATTAGTTAACTGCAGAACTGATTTCTTTCTGGGAATTAAGGACAAGGTGGCTGAAAGTTTGCCAAAGATGTGAGCTTCAAAAAAAAGACCTGCCTAGGCGCAGAGGTTTGGTGAGTGTCAGGCCAAGCAGAGACATGAGTAGAAAAGCAAAGCTGATAGTGGGATCGTGCTGTGTGCAGATAGGATTAACGACCCTGACTGAATGTATTCCTGCAGGTTTCATCGCATGATTTGCTCAGACCCAACATGCCCATCCTTGTGACGTATGGCCTTCCTACATCAATCTGAAAGCAAAAGGACACATCACCAATTGGACGATGCTTGACTTCACCCAAACAGCCTTTCCCCCCAATTTCAATATTACTATATCTGCTAAAGAGAAATGTTCAAGGAAAATGGCAAATAAAAATTAACGTCCTGATGATTTTTTTCCAAAGTCATATATGGCAGTGTCCTGGAAATTGGCCTCCAATTCTTTCAATTCCAATTCTTCACAGTATGTCAATACATGTGACATTAATATATCAAATCAAATCAAATCCTGGAGGATTCAGGCCAATTCTGGAGGGTTTTCAATCTTAGCCTATTCCAGCTTGACTACTTGGATGGCACTGCTACCTCACAGCATCAGGGCCCGGGTTTGATTCCCAGCTTGAGTCACTGTCAGTACAGAGTTTGCACCTTCTCCCCGTATCTGCGTGGGTTTCCTCTGTGTGCTTGGTTTCCTCCCACAGTCTGAAAGACGTGCAGTTAGACAGGTTGACTGTGCTAAATTCTGTTTCAGTGTACCCAATAGGTGCCAGAGTGTGGCGACTCGGAGATTTTCACAGTAATTTCACTGCGGTGTTAATACAAGCCTGCTAATAAATGAACTTTAATAAATAAACTTTAAAACAAAAGGGACTGAACTTCCAAAAGTTTGGAAAGTGGTACAAATAAAGTTCTCAAGGATTGTAAAAGAAACTCCACATGAATGCAGTCTCTGCCCTTCATTGATAAAAAGCAACTAAGGGTAAAAAAAAGAAGAGCGGACTGGTGAAAAATATATTGGAGACATAGAAGAAGTCAACAATTGGAACCAGTTGACCTCACCAAGGTGGCGGGCGGGAGGGCCGGAGTCTGCAATTGGAACTGGCTGACCTCACCAAGATGGCGGGGCGGAGGCTGGGACGTGGCCAGGGGCGGGGCCGCGCGAAGGCTGGGGGCGGGGCCGGGGACGGGACGGGGCGGGGAGGAGCGGGACGGAGGCGGAGTCGGCGCCGCTCGTGGGCGGGGAGATGACGTCAGGCGCCCCTCGCGTCAGGGTCACGTGGGCGGATGAGCGCGCGCCGGCGGGCGGAGCGGCAACAATGTAGCGGTGCGCCAGGTGTGTCAATGCGGTCGGTGTATCCAAATGGGCAGGTAGGGCGGGAAAGGCAGGGGGAATCCCTCAGGGAAGATGCTTCTGAGCTCCCAGCCTTAACAGTACAAGCCTGGGCACCAATGGTCAGCTTCTCCTTAAAGAAGCTAACTTGCCTCTCCCGTGGTGGGGGGAGGTCATTGGATATTTGGGATTCAGGGAAACATGGTGGTTAGTCATGATACAGAGTTGGGCTGGGGTAATCACAGTAAGAAGTCTCCCAGCACCAGATTAAAGTCCAAAGGCTTTATTTGGTAGCAAACCCTACCCGATGAAGGGGAAAAGCCCCGAAAGCTAGTGGTTTTGCTACCAAATAAACCTGTTGGATTTTAACCTGGTATTGGGAGACTTCTCACTGTGGTGGTTAATGCCAGAGACCTGGGTTTGAGTCCTGGTCACCTCGCAGCGCCGGGGATCTGGGTTCAATTCCCAGGTCACTGTCTGTGCAGAGTTTACATGTTCTTCCCCGTGTCTGTGTGAGTTTCCTCTGAGTGCTCCAGTTTCCTCCCTCATTCTAAAGTTGTGTGGGTTAGGGTGGATTGGCCATGCTAAATTGTTCCTCAGTGTCCTTGGATGAGTAAATTAGGGGGAATTACTGGACTAAATACCTGGGGTTATGTGGGATGGGGTCTGGTTAAGATGCTCTGCTGCCTCACAGTGCCAGGGACCCAGGTTTAACTGCTGGCTTGGGTCACACTGTGGGGAGTTTGCACATTCTCCCTATGTCTGCAAGAGTTTCCTCTGGGTGTTCTGGTTTCCTCCCACGTTCCAGAGATCTGTAGGTTAGGCGGATTGGCCATAATAACTCACCCCTTAGTGTCCCAAGATGTATAGGTTAGAGGGATTAGTGGGGTAAGTATGTGGGGTTATGTGGGATAGGGTCTGGGTAAGATGTCCTACTGCCTCATAGCACCAGAGACCTGGGTTTATTTCCTGGCTTGGGTCACCGTCTGTGTGAAGTTTGCACGTTCTCCCCATGTCTGGATGGACTGGTTTACCCCCACACTCCAAAAATGTGTGGGTTAGATGGATTGGCCATACTAAATTGCCCCCTTAGTGTCCAAAAATGTGTAGGTTAAGTGGATTGGCTGTGGTAAATATGCAGGATTATGGGTTTTTGGGTGGGGCTAGGTATGACACTCTGTCAGAGAGTCAGTGCAGACTCGATGGGCTGAATGATTGTATGCTGCTGGGATCCTGTGGTTCTGTGAGCTGTGGTGAGGCTTGGAGAGATTTGTGTATATTGTGTATGTATATTTTGTCACTTTGATCTTTATCCTACCTCTCTGTCTCACCTTTCCCCGGACCTGGACCCTAAGTTAGTATCAGCCTGCAATGAAGGAATATCCAGACTTCAAACATTAGCTCTATTCTCTCCACGAATGTTACTAAACTTGCTTTCATTTTCTGACCTTTTGCTGTTTTTGCCTCCTTTTCTTGTTCGTGATCACATTGTGTTTGGCAATGCTCCCGGGAAGCACTTTGGGATATTTTAAACATGCTACATAAATAAGTTATTCTTGCTCATTCATGTGACATATTCTTTAAAAAAACAAGAAATTAAAGCAATAAGTCTGGCAATACCTATTGGGAGAGCAAAAGCAGATTTAATGTTTTAAGCTCTTTGTCAAAAAATGAAGTTAGAAATCGAAAATAGTTTTGTTGGGAGCAATTGATATTAAGATTTTTTTCTTTCTTAACAGTTAGTTATTTAAAAATTTTTATGTTTCTGAGCTGCTAAGTGTTGATTTTTTTTTCACAGTCTGGTTATGAAGGGTGAATGTATTCAAGAGGTGGCTGGATGTAGCAGTTGGGGACAAATGAGATCAAAGGTTGGGGAGAGAAAGCAGGATTAGGCGATTGAGTTGGATGATCAGCCATGATTATAATGAATGGCGGAGCAAGCTCGAGGGGCCGAGTGTCCTCTTCCTGCTCCTAACTTGTATGCATCTATGAATAAGGAAAGTAAAGCCCAGTGTAAAGCTGTAATTTGCTCATTGACTCGAAGCGCTTTTGGGGTTAAACTGTGCCGTCAGAGCAATTATTTTTTTCTCAAAGTAGGCACTGAGTATTTGATTTATTATTATCACATGTATAAACATACAGCGGGAAGTATTGTTTCTTGTGCGCTCTGCAGACGAAGCACGCCGTTCATAGAGAAGGAAAGGAGAAAGTGCAGAATGCGGTGTTACAGTCATAGCTAGGGCGCGGAGAAAGATTGGCTCAGTGCGAGGTAGGTCCATTCAAAAGTCTGACAGCAGCAGGGAAGAAACTGTTCTTGAGTCAGTTAGAAGTTTGTCATTTTCTGTTAGGTAACAGGGAAGAAGTTATGCGTGTTTTTTTTTCAGAATGTGTATGCTCATCTGCGGCTTTTTTCAGAAACATTTGCAAGTTTCAATTTGACTGCCTCCTTTCCATTTCTTTTACAGTTTCCTCTCTTTGTGTAGATTTTTTTTTATGAAACAGGCTCCGAAGCTCAAAGTAATTGTTTTTTTTTGTTGTTTATTTGTTTGCTCAGTGCCAGACCCTGTCGTGTTCTCACCCCGTGTGCCCATCCGCACTCATTAGGGAGCGTCCGGGGAGACGCTGATGGAGCCACCACCTCCAGGAGAAGGGCAGTGAGGTTGACCATCGCTCCTCTGTGTCTCCCCCAGGGTTTAGACCAGCTGTGACTGCGGTGCACAGACCGCATATCGAAGCTGTGACTCCCTCCTCTGTAGGGTTCTCTGCTGCACCTGCAGGTGCACTCTTCAAATGGCCAAAATTTTACAGACTCGGTGTCAAAAATAATCCTCACATCCGGTGGTTGGAGTACAAGGCACAGAGGAGACCATTCTGCAACTGTCAAGCAGCCCTCGAGCCAGTTCTCACATTCCAGTAATGCTATGGCTCAAAGTTTAATTATTAGTGTTGCAAGTAGGCTTACGTTAACACTGCAATGAAATTACTGTGAAAATCCTGTAGTCATCACACTCTGATGCCTGTTTGGATACGCTGAGGGAGAATTTAGCACAGCCGATGCATTTAACCAGCACGTCTTTCAGATTTGTGGGAGGAAACCCACGCAGACACAGAGAATGTGCAGACGCCGCACAGATGGTGACCCAAGCTGGGAAGCAGACCCAAGCTGGGAAGCAAACCCAGGTCCCTGGCACTGTGAGGCAGCAGTGCTCACCACTGTGCTGTGGGTCAAGGCAGTTGATTTGTTTTATTATTGTCACATGTACTGGGATGCAGTGAAAAGTATTGTTTCTCGTGCGTTATCCAGACAAAGCATACCATTCATAGAATACAAAGGGGACTACATTGCCTATCTGGATTTTTAAACATCAATGGGCATTTCTGTCTTTTACCACTGTTTTGGACAGTGAGTTCTAGATCACAACACACTCTGGATGAAGCAGATATCCCTTCAAATTCCCCCCACATCTCCCATCTCTTATCTCAGATCTTTGACCCCTGGTCATGGAGTGGGGGTGGTAGGATCCAGTTGACAGGGCCCATGGAGGAATCAATGACACGCGTAGATCTACACTTCTGTTGCAATCTCCTGGCTCCCACTAGTCATCGAGTTTGTATTGACTCTCCCAAAGAGCACACCACCCAGGCCTCCTCATTCACCCGACCCCAGTAACCCCACACATTCACTATGGCCAATTCACCTAGCTTACATACCTTGGGACACTAAGGGAGAATGTAGCATGGCCAATCCACCTAACCTGCAAGTCTTTACACAGTGGGAGGAAACTGGAGCACCCGGAGGAAGCCCATGCAGACACGGGGAGAATGTGCAAACTCCACACAGTCACCCAAGACCGGAATCAAATTTGGATTCCTGATGCTATGAGGCAGTAATGCTAACTACTGTGTTACTGGGCTGCCCACGGATCATATAACTAGGACTTTGGAGAGGACTTTAAACCGATGGGGAGGCGAATTCAGGTGAAGTTAGATCCAAAGGAAAAAGTTGAGACAACAGAATATTGTAGCATTGAGAATAAAGATAAACAGTGGGATAGAAAGAGACAGAGAGTTTAACAGTAATTCAACATTAATGAGCGAGATCCTTGCAGGAGATAGTGATTTTAAAAAAAGATAAATTAAAGCTTCAAGTAGATCTACACTTCTGTTGCAATCTCCTGGCTCCCGTTAGTCATCAAGTTTGCATTGACTTTCCCAAAGAGCACGCCACCCAGGCCCCCTCATTCGCTCGATCTCAGTAACCCCACACATTCATTATGGCCAATTCACCTAGCTTACATACGTTGGGATACTAAGGGAGAATGTAGCATGGCCAATCCACCGAACCTGTAAGTCTTTACACAGTGGGAGGAAACTGGAGAAACTTCAGAATGCGTGGAGCATTCAGTATGCGAAAGATGGAGCCAACTGGTTTCGATTTAATCATCATTGCAGAGACATGGTTACAAGGTGATCAAGGTTGGGAAATAAATACCCCGGGGTGCACAACGTTTCAGAAAGACAAACAGAATAGGAAAAAGGGAAGGGACAGCCCTGATAGTGAAGGATGATATAGCTCCTGAGTGAGGCAGGAACTTGGTTCAGGAGATCACTGGTTAGAATCTGTATAGGTGGCAATTAGGAAAAAAAGCTGGTCAGTAAAAGCTGGTGGGAATATGTTATAGTCCTCTAACAGTTATATTGTTGGACGAGCATTAAGTGGAAGTTGTTGCTTGTTTGCACTCGATGGACGTGCGTAATTCAGTCTTTGTAAAGGGGGGAGTGCATAGAAGTATCCTTAAATGTAAGTTGATGCAACTTGTTCAATCCTGACATCTTCCAACAAATTGAACGTCATTTTCCTGGTTGGAAAAAGTTGGGAATGTTTTTCATTGGTTTCCAAATCACTTTCCTTGGTGGTTTTTCTTGAATTATAGTTTAGAAATTTAACCTCTGCTTTCCCCATCCAAGCTTGCTGTTCTACGTGACTCTGTTTGGGATGCTTTGAAGTAGCTACGGTGGCCATTATCTGCTCCAGCCCCATCTTTCTCGGGGTCTCGACATCGCTGGGTTCTTCCATCTTCCTTTGTCGCTTCCTGCTGGATCTGCAGCTTATTTCTTCCAACCCCTCGCCCTGGCGCTCTGAGTGAAGGTTAAAGAAAAGGGCACGGAGGATATTGAATGATCCTCGGTCGGGGATGCAGTCAAAGGGTTCAAGAGAGAACTTCATAGAGTGGTGTGAAGTTTGAGATTGGACTGCACTCCTCCCTCATGCTGTGGTAGAATGCTCATTGAATGTCATTCATTTTATCTTGTACCTCTTTTACAGGCCTAAAGGATTTGGACCAAGTGCTGCTTACATTCACCATGTGCGGGCGCACTGCGTGCTCACTGGCTGCGGATCAGATCAGGCGTGCTTGTGCCTACCGCGATAGACAAGGAAAGAGGAGAGACCCTCAATGGAAAGATGGGGACAAAGACAAGTACAAACCGTCATTCAACAGAAGCCCGCATTCTACCGGTCCAGTGCTGGTGTCCAGGAAGCACTTCTACAAAGTAATCCCTGCCCTGGTTTCTGGAATGTGTTTCTTATGCTCCTTTGCGCTCAGGGATTGGAAAGAGTGTTCAGCTTTTAATTTACAATCTAGTTTATTACTAGGGGGTGGCCACGGTGGAGCAGTGGTTAGCACTGCTGCCTCACAGTGCCAGAGACATGGGTTTTGATTCTGACCTCTGGTCATTCTGTGTGTGTATGGAGCTTCCACGTTCTCCCCGTGTCTGTGAGGGTTTCCTCCTGCTGTCCAAGGACGTGTGGGTTAGATGGATTGGCCATGGTTGGTGGATTGCGCGGGGTTACGGTGGGAGATTGGTCCTAGATAGAGTGCTCTTCTGGACACTTGAAAATTCTTAGATTCTATCCCCATCCCAGTTGCCGCATTACATTCGTGCCAAAATGAAAAGGAGTGGCAATATGCAAAGTCAACAGGTTGACTTTGATGGAATCCCTACAGTGCAGGAGAAGGCTTTTCAACCCATCGAGTTTGCACCAACCACAATCCCACCCAGCTCTTATCCCTATTACCTCATGTATATACCCTGCTAGCTCCCCGACACTAAGTGGCAATTTATAATGGCCAGTCCGCCTAACCAGCGTGTCTTTTAGACTGTGGGAGGAAACCCACGTAGACACGGGGAAAGTGTGCAGGTTCCACACAGACAGTGACCCAGACTGGGAACTGGACCCAGATCCCTGATGATCTGAGGCAGCATTGCTAACCGCTGTGCCACCCTGCCACTTTTCTCTGTTAATTGGATTTGAGTTAACTCTGGGTGGGAAGGCAATTATTTTCTCCTCCAGGGTACAGTTCCTCATGTTCTACCTGGTGTCCGAGTGTACTGGTACATTACCAGGTAAACGCAGTAAGAAGTCTCACAACAACAGGTTAAAGTCCAACAGATTTATCTGTAGCAAATGCCACTAGCTTTCGGAACTGACTGTTCCTTCGTCCGGTGGGTGGGAGTTAACAAAGAGCAACACAGCACGGGAAACAGGCCCTTCGGCCCAACGAGCCCACGCCGCCGTCCTAACGTCTTAATGACATATCCTGGACTTTAGGCTATGCCTATTGTTGAAGATTCCCATATAGGGACCAATATAGGGACAATTTGTTACCCAATCAGCCTAAGAGCACATTTTTGGGATGTGGGAGGAAACCGGAGCACCCGGAGAAAACCCACGCAACCACGGGGAGAACGCGCAAACTCCTGCAGACACAGGCCCAAATCCATATGTCAGCACAGCAACAGCGATAGTCACTGAGCTGTCATGTTGCCCATCAGATGGTCCAGTTTGAGCATACACTGACGACGTGAAGCACTAGGCAACTCCTGAAGCAACCTCCAAGAGCAGCTCTCTTCACAGTGATCAGTTCTGGTCACAAACAGGGCATATAAAGACACAAACTCAATTTACATAAATAATGATTGGAATGTGAGTCTTTACAGCTAATCAGGTACAGACAATGTGAGTGGAGAGACATTAAGCACAGGTTAAAAAGATGTGTATTGCTTATAGACAGGAAAGTTGGTGAGATTTTGCAAGTCCAGGTAAGTTGTGGGGGTTACAAATAGTGTGACATTACCAGGTTCACCAAACCGGAGTTAAACAGCACAAAAGCAAAATACTGCAGGATATCTGAAACAAAAACAGAAAATACTTGGGAATGTTGAGTTGCTCAACTGGCGCGAGTTAATGTTTCAGTATGATGTCCTTGTATCAGAGCCTTACACCAGGCTTGGAGTGTTTATAATTACTTATTCCAGCAAGGTTCTATCTTGGTCCTATTCACAGTTGCCCTGAGAAGGTAAAGGCTCCTTCTTGAAGCACTGCAGTGATGGTGTTCCCACCACAACATTGGGGAATTGCAGGATGTTGGCCTGACTACATGGTACATCACAGTAAGAAGTCTCACCACACCAGGTTAAAGTCCAACAGATTTATTTGGTAGCAAATGAATGGTGGAGCAGGCTCGAAGGGCCAAATGGCCTACTCCTTCTGTTTTTGCTTTTTCCTGTAGCGCAGTACAGGCCCTTCGGCCCTCGATGTTGCATCGACCAATGGAACCAATCTACGACCCTCTAACCTAAACTATTCCAATGCTATTCATATGCCTATCCACTGACCATTTGAACGTCCTTAATATATATAAATAATTGGATTACACAGAAACATTTGGTAGCGTCTTGTGCTACCAAGTAAACCTGTTGGACTTTAACCTGGTGTTGCGAGACTTCTTACTGTGCTTACACCAGTCCAACGCCGGCATCCCCACTGCACGGTACATGTCAGGATAGCATGTGACAGAGGGGAACTCGGAGGTGGTAATGTTCCATTGATATTGTTCTGGAGGGCGGTGGATCCAGGGGCTGGGTGCGGGAGGTGATGGTGTAGATCAAGAGTGCTCTTCTACATTCAGTTTATTAATTTCGCTCTTGTGTTTTCTTTGTGGAATTTGAACTTCACACACTGGTTTATACCTTTAACATGAGACATTGCAGTTCTCTCTGTAACACCTGCCCTCGATTGTGTTTGGATGGGCAGTATTTTTTATTTTGGCGACAGGGACCATAGCAGCTGAAACTATTCCTGCTGTAGCCCAGAACCCACCTCGTGCTGTCTCTATCCGGCGGGATTGGCCAGGATCAGGAAAAGAGCCTGTCCTGAAGATTGTGTGTGTGTGTGACTCTGTGTTTGTGTTGGCAGAATGCGGAGAGCGCGGAGCCTATTCTGGCGGCCATGCGCTGGGGGCTCATTCCTTCCTGGTTTCGGGAGAGCGATCCCTCGAAGATGCAGTACAATACCAGTAACTGCCGCAGCGACGGCATGATGCACAAGAAGTCGTACAAGGTATGAGCCTCGGTGAACACTCGCCCGCGATCTACCTCCAGGTTTATTTTTTAAAAAAAGATAAAGTTTTGTTTATTTGTCGCAAGTAGGTTTACATTCACGTGGGGATCAGGATGCTGAATTTGATGATGAGCCATGATCAAAGTGAATGGTGAAGCAGGCTCGAAGGGCTGAGTGTCCTCCTCCTTCTGTTTTGCCTACGTACCCGTTGAAAAAGGAATTGGATTATGTAGAAACATTGAAGCTGGGGGCAGGAGGAGGCCATTTGGCCCTTCGAGCTTGCTCTGTCATTCATCACTGATGATCCAACTCAATAGCCTAATCCTGCTTTCTCCCCATAACCTTTGATCCCATTACCCCCAGTGCTATATCCAGCCGCCTCTTGAACACATTCTATGTTTTGGTATCAGCTACTTCCTGTGGTAAAGAATTCCACAGGCTCACCCGGGGGGAGGAAATGTCTCCTCACCTCCGTCCAGAATGCTCTACACCCCCCCGAATCCTCAGATTAGTGTCTGAAGAGGAAGAACGCAGGGCTGTGGCAGAAGGTGGGTGATTGGCACTTGATAAACTGCTTGCTTTGGAGAGCCAGCACCACAGCATGGCCTGTGCTGTAACCATGGGAACCCGCTCTGAATGTTGGGGCAGGAATATTGGAAGTGCGCAGTTTTAAAAATTTCACAGATGTGTTCGGAATCTGGATATTTGGATCCAGGTTCCGCAGACTCAGGTGTTCAGGCCCGTAACTATCACAACCCGTTCCCCAACAGGATCCTTTCATTAAAGGACAGCGCTGCGTGGTATTGGCTGATGGATTCTACGAGTGGCAGAGACAATATGGAGAAAAGCAGCCCTATTTCATCTACTTCCCACAGACCTGCGAGAAAGAGGAGGTACACGCAATAACCTTTTTATAATCTCGGGCATCTCTGTAGCCAGTTTAAAGTTTATTTATTAATTGCCACAAGTAGGCTTACATTAACGCTGCAATGAAGTTGCTGTGAAAATCCCCTGGTTGCCACACTTGGGCGCCTGTTCGGGTACTCAGAGGGAGAATTTAGCACAGCCAATGCACCCTAAGCAGCACCCAGTGCAAACCCACACGGATATGGGGAGAATGCGCAGAGTCTGCACGGGATGGTGATCCAAGCTGGCAGTCGAATCCTGGTCCCTGGTGCTGAGAGGCAGCAGTGCTAACCATCTTGCTGCCACATGGAGTGTGCATCAAAACCGGAGCACCTGGGGGGAACCCACGCAGACATTGGAAGTGGGTGGGGGGGAAGGATCATGCAGACTCCACACAGACAGTGACCCAAGCTGGGAATCGAATCTGGGTGGCCGGTGCTGTGAGGCAGCATTGCTAACCACCGCGCTACCCTAGCTGGTGCCTTGACTTGGGAAGGAATACTAGTCCTATCCAACACCTGCATAATACCCACTGTGGAGGAGGTTAGTGCACAGTCTGAACAGGGCGACTCTCTCCCCTTACTCTGTTCTTTAGCCCTGACTGGTATCCTTTCTGGAATCCAAATAGCTATGCTCACTGTCCATTCATGTCATTGCTGTGCAGGTAAATCAATTTAATGGAAAGAGAGAGGGGGGCAGAAGAGGGACGTCCTAATTTATAGATGACGTGGTGTAGTACGGCCTTGGGTAAGATCACGGTGTTGAGGAGTTTGGCCTTTAGAGCAGTGAGTTAGATTTCCGTGTGAATCTCAGACAGGTAACAATAATGACAATCGTTACTCACTGTTTGCTGAAGCTTTTTCTCTCTCTCTCTCTCTCTCTCTGGTTAATTGAGCACATTGAGCTAATCACAGATCTTTCTGCTACCTTCTGATTATCCTCTCGAAAACATGCTGACGGTGGGGCAATCAACGTCGGGACCCGGTTAATTTAATCAAGTTAAATAACTGATTCAGGTTAAAAGCTGATTGTTGGAACGCACTCAGCAACATTATGCAATTTACAAAAGGAAAGAGAGATGGAGGGCGGATCAGTGCCTCCCGGGCTTTTGGCAGTGTTTGTTCGGTGGTAAGATGGATGTTATAGAGGTTTACAGCATGGAAACAGGTCCGTTCGGCCCAACTTGTCAATGCCGCCCACCCACCCCCCACCCCCCCCCACCTTTTTTTAAGAAAGCCCTAAGCTAGTCACATGGGAGGAAACCTACACAGATAAGGGGAGAATGTACAAAGTCTGCACAGACAGTAACCCAAGCTGGGAATTGAACCTGGGTCTCCAGCACTGAGAGGCAGCAGTGCTAACCATAAGAAATCGGAGCAGGAGTCGGCCATCTATCCCTTCGAGCCTGTCCCTGCCATTCAACAAGATCGTGGCTGATCTGAAGTGGATCATTTCCACTTTCCCACTTTCTCCCCATAACCCTTAATTCCCTTGACTTAAATATATTCAGCGAGGTAGCCTCCACCACTTCAACGGGCAGAGAATTCCAGAGACTCACCACCTTTTGAGTGAAGAAGTTCGTCCTCGACTCTGTTCTAAACTGCCCCCACCCCCCCGCCCTTATTTTGAGGCTGTGCTCTCTAGTTCTGTTTTCCTTTCTAAGTGGAAACCACTGTGCCATCGTGTCGCCCTTGCGTGATTAAAGAATATTTGGAACCGGTGCTCTCCGTGAATCAACTGGACACCTTGATCTCCCACTGGACGGTTAACAAGCTCTCGAAGCTCATCTGCTTCCTCTGGGATTAAAGGGTGCACTGGTGTGTGCATCACGGTGCTGAATGTCCGGCGTTGGGAGGGTAGTCAGGTATCAGTGTGCCATCACATAGAGGCAGCCACTTCCCACTTTCAGACCCTGCAACAGTGGGTTAGCAAAGAATAAAGAACAAAACAGCACGGGAAACAGGCCCTTCGGCCCAAAGAGCCCGCGCCGCCTCATGTTCCCACCTCTACCCGCGATCCCTGTCCATGTTTATAGATCTATGGATTAAAAACCAAATTTGAGACAATTTAGGGAGAATTTGTTTTGCCAATTAGCCTAAGAGCACATCTTTGGGATGTGGGAGGAAACCGGAGCACCCGGAGAAAACCCACACAAGCATGGGGAGAATGCGCAAACTCCCACAGACACAGGCCCAAATCCATGTATCTGCACAGCACAGCGATAGTCACTGAGCTGTCGTGTTGCTCATCAAATGGTCCAGGTCAAGCGTACACTAATGACATGAAGCACTAGGATACTCTCAAAAAAGATCCAAGAGCAGTCCTCTCACGACCCATCGCGTGTATGCCCTTGTTAGACAACAAGATAGACCAAAGCACCTGTAGGATAAAAACAAGTACGTCAATATCATCATCTATTTACACACTTCCCAGGGACTTCCAAGGCTCATAATCCCTATTTTAAATCAGTTTTCTATACCCCTCCATTCCCATTCTGTTCATGTGCCCATCTAAGTATTTCTTAAATAACTCCAGAGTACCTGCCTCCACCACTTTACTTGGCAGCGCATTCCATACCCCACCACCCTCTGTGTGAAAAAACTCCCTCTAGCATCCAAATTATACCTTACCCCCTCACCCTAAGCCCGTGACCCCTCGTGCTATTTGAGTCCATCCTAGGAAAAAGCTTAACCCTGTTTACTCTATCTATCCCCTTCATAATCATGTACACCTCTAACTGCTGCCTCTCAGCACCAGAGACCCGGGTTTGATTTCCAGTTTGGGTCACTATCCGGAGTTTGTACATTCTCCCCATGTCTGCATGGGTTTCCCCTCGCAGTCCGAAAGGCGTGCTGGTTAGGTGCGTTGGCCGTGCTAAATTCTCCCTCAGTGTCCCCAAACAGGCGGCGGAGTGTGGCGATTAGGGGATTTTCACAGTAACTTCATTGCAGTGTTAATGTAAGCCGACTTGTGACACGAATAAATAAATTAAGCCAGTCTCCTTGTGAAAGGACAGCACTGCTGCCTCACAGCGCCAGGGACCTGGGTTTGATTCCAACCTTGGGTGACTGCGTGGCGTTTGTACATCCTCCCCGTGTTTGCGTGGCTTTCCTCCAGGTATGTCCCACAGTCCGAAGATGTGCAGCTGAGGTGGAGCAGCCATGCTAAATTGCAACTTCCATCCAAAAATGAGTAGTCTAGGTAGTAAATGTACAGGTTATGGAGAGAGGGCCTATGTAACATACCCTGTCAGAGAATCGGTGCAGACTCAATGGGCCAAATAGCCTCGCTGTGCTGTAGGGGTTTTATGAAAACAAAAGTGAAAAGCAATGTGTTTAAAAATCACCAGCCATATTCCTGGAAGCGGTTGACAAGCTTGTTTGGAGTGTAGCCCTGATTGGAAACGCAGCAGTGATTTTTGTACAGAGCAGGATCCCACACAACTTGTCTTTGTAGAGTCATTGGGGCAGAGAAGGAAATAGAATTTCTGCTGGATTTCTGGAGTAACCCCAGCTCCATCCCCGTATCCCAGCATGTTTATTTCCCCCCCGTCTCCATCCAAGTTCCTTCTGAAATCATTCACTGTCTCCACTTCCCCCACTCCCTCCTTAGACGGCGCGTTCCAGATCGTTGCCACTCAGTGTGAAAACAAAGCCTTCCTCAACGTCACCGACATGTTACTTTCCCCAAGACTTAATCTCTTGTCCTCCTGACTCATCAACTATTGGGAACAGTTTTTCTCTGCCTGCTTTATCTCAGCTTGTCACAGTTTTGTCCACCTCGAGTAAATCTTGCCCTTCAGCGTTCATCTCTCCATAGAGAATAACCCCATCTTTTCCAAACTAAACTTGAAGCTAAATTCCCTTTGCCCCGGAACTGTTCTAATAAACCTCCTCTGCAGCCTCGCTTCCAAAAGGCGTTTAATTTAAATAAATGCGAGGTGATGCATTTTGGTAGATTGAACCAGAGCAGGACTTACTCAGTTAGTGGTAGGATGCTGGGGAGAATTACAGGACAAAGAGATCTATGGGTACATGTTCATAGCTCATTGAAAGTGGAGGCAGAGGTGGACAGAATGGTGAAGAAGGCATTTGGCATGCTTGGTTTCATTGGTCAGAACATTGAATACAAGAGATGGGACGTCTTGTTGAAGATGTACAAGGTATTGGTAAGGCCACACTAGGAATACTGTGTGCAATTCTGGTCACCCTATTATAGAAACGATATTATTAAACCAGAATGTGTGCAGAAAAGGTTTAATAGGATGCTACCGGGACTTGATGGCTTGAGTTATCAGGAGAGGCTGAATAGACTGGGACTTTTTCCTCTGGAGCGCGGGAGGTTCAGGAATGATCTTGCAGAGGTTTATCTGAGGGGCAGAGATCAGTTGGATAGTCAACATATTTTCCCAAAGCTAGGGGAGTCTAAAACTAGAGAGCACAGGTTTAAGGGGAAAGGGGAGAGATACAAAAGAGTCCAGTGGGGCAGTTGTTTCACTCAGAGGATGGTGAGTATCTGGAATGAGCTACGAGAGGTGGTAGTAGAGATGGGTACAGTTGTCTTTTGCAAAGCATTTAGACAGTTACATGGGTAAGATGAATACAGAGGGATATGGGCCAAACGTGGGCAGTTGGGACTAGCTTAGTGGTTAAAAAAACTGGGCAGCACGGATGAGTTGGGCCTGTTTCCATGCTGTAAACCTCCGTGATTCCAAATGGGTTGACCAAAGCCGGACACAGTACTCTAGTTGCGGCCTAACCAGGGTTTTGTAAAGACTTAGCCTAAACTTTGCTGCTGTAGTCCCCAGTGGCTCGATTCCCCCGCCTGGACTTGCCTCGATTTGACAGCGGCCGTAACGTCCGAGTGTTTGCTGTTTCAGGTGGACAGCGAGGAGTGGTCAGGCCGACGGCTGCTCACCATGGCTGGCCTCTTTGACTGCTGGAGACCTCCGTGTGGAGGGGAGGCGCTGTATACATACACCATCATTACAGTGGAGGCTTCCAAAGCCATGGACTGGATTCATGACAGGTAAGGTACAGGGGAGGAACCACGTTTGTTGGGGAGATGAGGGTAACGTTCTGTCATTCCTCTAGTGCTGCTTCCCCAAGAGATGAATATTTTGCAGCAACCATAACCTGGGCCCCAGAGCAGGTAATTGTGCACAGATCAGAAACTAGTCCTGTGAGTGCCTGATCTCTGGTCAGAACAGGCTGTCCTCTGCAGGTACACTAATCTCTACTTTACTGATAGCTCATTATCTTGAATCCAAATTTGTCAAAAATTCCATCGAGGCCCAATAAATAAATTTAAAAATCTTGAAGCCACGGTGAGATGCGAACGCTTTCCCCATTTGGAAAGCAGCCCAGTTCAGGCCTGGAGTCAGTTGAATGCAGGCGCAAGTTTCTTGAGACCGGCCTTTGTCACTCAGTCGTTTCCAGTTCAAGCCGGTGGGGAGATGGAGGTGTAACGATAATGACCATGGACAAATCGTTCAGATGGCCCAGTGTCTGGGGGACACTGGTTCAAATCCCACCACGGCAACTGGTGGAACTTCAACTCAATTAATTAAAAAAATCTGGAATTTAAAGCTTGCCTCAGGAATGGTGACCATAACAAACGTCATCGAATGTCATTTAAAAAAAAATCTGGATCACTAATGACCCCTTTAGGGAAAGAAATTGGTGGCACAGCGGTCAGCACTGCTGCCTCTCAGCACCAGGGACCTGAGGTTGATTCCCGGCTTGGGTCACTGTCCATGTGGAGTTTGCACATTCTCCCTGTGTTCACATGGGTTTCTTCCGGGTGCTGCGGCTTCTTCCCACAGTCAGAAAGACGCGCTGGTTAGGGTGCATTGGCCGTGCTAAATTCTCCCTCAGTGTACCCGAACAGGAGCTGGAGTGTGATGACGAGGGGATTTTCATAGTAACTTCATCGCGGTTGTTAATGTAAGCCTACTTGTAACTAATAAATGAACACAGAAATCAGGGGTAGGAGGAGACCACTTAGCCCTTCGAGCCAGCTCTGCCATTCATTGCAATCGTGGCTGATCATCGAACTCAATATCCTGATACCCCCTTTCCCACCATATCCTTTTAGCCCCAAAAACTATAACTTTAAACTTAAATCTGCCGCCCTACCCGGTCTGGCCGATATGTGACTCCAGAACCGTAGCAATGTGGTAGACTCTGAACTACCCTCTGAAATGGTCAAGTGAGACACTCAATTAAAGGGCAACAGGGGATGGGCAACTAATGCTGGCCCAGCCAGTGACACCCACATCCCAGAGTGTAGGAGAAAGCAGGGGAGCTGTAAGATTGATTTGCTCAAAGATGTGTGGGTTAGGTGCTAAATTGCTCCCTAGTATTCTGGGATGCATAGATCAGTGGGACTACAGGGGTAAATATTTGGGGTTATGGGGATTACGGGGACAAGGTCTGGGTGGGATTAATGTCAGTGCACACTCAATGGGCCAAATGACCTCCTCTTGCACTGTAGGGATTCGATGTGCTTTGTTTTGCCCACGGTTTTTGAGAAGTAAATAGTTGCAGCGCGACGATGTCAGAACTCGTCTGCAGCTCTGAACTCACAGCGGGTCCTGTTTCCCTGTTACCCAGGTGCTTTGCAGACCTAGATTGGGTTCCTGGTTTTGATTGTAAAATTCTCATCCTTGTTTTCTTCCTCCCCTCCCTTATAGAATGCCAGCCATCCTGGACGGGGAGGAGGCCGTGAGGATGTGGTTGGATTACGGCGAGGTTCCGCCTATGGAGGCGATGAAGCTGATTCACCCGACGGAATATATCGCCCTTCACCCCGTCTCCAGTGTCGTCAACAATTCGAGAAATGACTTCCTCGAATGCATCAAACCCGTCGAGCTGGGAGTTAAAAAGGTAAGGGTCTTCCTTTTCTATAAGGAGTTCACGTCGAGATAAATGACTGAAGTGGGGGCTGTGTCTTTGTGATTTTTTTTTTAAATTTGGGACTGTGTTTTTTTTTATATAGCCTCCCTCCTTTTTTACCCCTGGGTGAGTTGATCCTTCCTCAAGCCCACCCCACAGCCTCTCCCAATACTGTGGCCATTCTCCAGATACCCTTTTTTTCATTCATTCGTTGTGAGATATGGGCATCGCTGGCTGGGCCAGCATTTATTGCCCATCCCTAGTTGCCCGTGAACTGAGAGGCTTGCGAGGCCGGTTAAGAGTTAATCACATTGCTGTGTCTCTGGAGTCATGTGTAGGCCAGACCAGGTAAGGACGGCAGATTTCCTTCCCTAAAGGACACTAGCGAACCAGGGTTTTTACAACATCGGCAATTGCCTCAGGTTGTCAGTAGGTTTTTTTTTAATTGAATTCAAATTCCACCATCTGCCGTGGCGGGATTGGAACCCGGGTCAACATTACCGAGTGATCACTAGACCCATAGGTCATTGCCTCCTGGCAGTGATATTCAACTGCAGTCTGAATCACGGAGCCTGTTCTCACCCTCTATTGATGCATCATTCAATTTCTTTCCACCTCAATACTGCTGCCAATCAGCAAACAGCACAGATTGGGGTTCAAACCCACAACTTTCCTCAGATGGATCGTCTTTGGTTTGGATTGTTATTGTCACGTGTATTAACATACAATGAAAAGTATTATTTCTTCCACGTTATACAGACAAAGCATAGCATTCATAGAGAAGGAAAGGAGAGGGTGCAGGATGTGTAGTGTTACAGTCATAGCTAGAGTGTAGAGAAAGACCAATTTAATGCGAGGTAGGTCCATTCAAAAGTCTGACAGCAGCAGCAGGGAAGAAGCTGCTCTTGAGTCGGTCGGTATGTGACTTCAGACTTTTGTATCTTTTTCCCCGAAGGAAGAAGGTGGAAGAGAGAATGTCTGCGGTGTGTGAGGTCCTTAATTATGCTGGCTGTTTTGCCAAGGCAGTGGGAAGTGTAGACAGAGCCAATGAATGGGAGGCTGGTTTGCGTGATGGATTGGGCGACATTCACGACTCTTTGTAGCATCTTGTCTTGGGCAGAGCAGGAGCCATACCAAGCTGTGATACAATCGGAAAGAATGTTTTCTATGGTGCATCTGTCAAAGTAAGTGAGAGTCATAGCGGACATGCCAAATTTCCTTAGTCTTCTGAGAAAGTAGAGATGTTGGTGGGGCTTTCTTAACTATAGTGTCAGCATGAGCAGGTTGTTGATGATCTGGACACCTAGAAACTTGAAGCTCTTGACCCTTTCTACTTTAACCGTGTTGCTTTCTTCATTGGTTTGAACAACAATGGCACAATAGTGGCATCTAGTGATGAGCCCTTGAATTCCAGATGAAATAGAAAATTGCACCCTGATGAAAGTGGAAGCATAGAACAGCATGTAACCAACAAAGGAATATTTCGAGGGCACTACCTTTAATTTGTGCCTATAAAGAGCATTTATTTTTAAAAATACCTAATTGAGACAAATGCAATTCTTGCATACTTTAAAACCACAGGATTGATTTATTTGATAAGTAAGTATTCCCAGCTTTCAGTCTAAGATTGCTTTTCAGAATCACAGTTGGTTGCACAATTAAGGTTTATTAAATAGTAATTCCAGAGAAAATTGATTTAATTTTTGGGGTGACAATTGCACATGCTTTCTTAACACTCTTGTTAAATTCTTTTGTTCGTACAGAATCTCGCTGCTTGGATGCTTGTAGTTATTTATGGTAAGAAAGAGGCCATTCAGCCCTCTGTCAGTGCTGGTGACAGAGTTGTGCAGCTTTATAGAAATCATCAAATCCCTACAGTGCAGAAGGAGGTCATTCGGCCCATCGAGCCTGCACCGACCACGATCCCAAACCATCATACCCCCACGAAGCCACCCCGTCAATCCTCTTGAGGGTACTATGGGGCAATTTAGCATGGCCAATGCACTTGGACTGTGCTGGGAAACTGGACTATCTAGAGGAAACCCATGCAGATATGGGAAGAACATGCTAACTCCACACCGGCAGTCACCCAAGCCGGGAATCGAATACAAGTCCCTAGCATTGTGAGGCAGCAGTGCTAACCACTGTGCCACCATGCTGCTTAATGCTGTCTTTGTGCTTTTGGTTCACGGCCATTTAGGTTACAGCACGTCAAGGATTAGTGTAAGCTTTTTTCCAGTTGAGATGAGGGTCTTGCCTCCACCATTCTTTCAGGAACTGGGTTCCAGACTCCTGCCTCTGGGTGAAAAACATCTTCAACTCTCTCCTTAATCCTTTGCTTGATTCTCTCAATCTGTGATCCTTAATAAATTTATTTATTAGTGTCATAAGTGGGCTTATATATGAGATGGCACAGTGGTTAGCACTGTTGTCTCTCAATGTCAAGGACCCAGGTTCAATTCCTGCCTTAGATCACTATATGTGTACGTTCTCCCTGTGTCTGTGTGGGTTTCCTCCGGATGCTCCGTTTTCCTCCCACAGTCCCAAAGACGTGCTGGTTAGATGCACTGGCCGTGCTAAATTCTCCCTCAGTGTACCCAAACAGGCACCAGAGTGTGCTGACTAGGGGATTTTCACAGTAACTTCATTGCAGTGTTAATGTAAGCCTACTTGTGACTCTAATAAATAAACTAAACTAAACATTAACACTGCAATGAAGTTACTGTGAAAATCCCCTAGTTGCCACGCTCTGGCACCTGTTCGAGTACACTGAGGGAGAATTTAGCATGGCCAATGCACCTAACCAGCACATCTTTGGGACTGTGGGAGAAAACCGAACATCCAGAGGAAACCCATGCAGACATGGGGAGAACGTACAGACAGTGACCCAAGCTGGGGACTCAAATCCAGACCCTTGGCATTGTGAGGCAGCAATGTTAACCACTGTGCCATCCATATATTTCTCCAAAGGGAACTGGGTTCTTCCTGTCTATACTTCGAAGTGCTTCATTACTTTATGCACCTCAGTTAAATCCTCCTCCTGCTTGGCCTGCTGCCAACATGTGGGTATTATTGGCCAGTTCCAGCATTTATTACCCATCACTAATTAATTCTTGACAAGCTGGTGGTGAGCTGCCATCTTGTCCATGTGGTGTAGGTACACCCAGTAAAGTTTTACAACACCAATTTTAAATCCAACCAATTTATTTGATAGTAAATCCGCGAGCTTTCGACGCTATGCACCTTCGTCAGGCAAATGCAGTGTTCTGATCTGCAGAGGCACTTATATCCACACAGATAGTCACAGATTGCTGATTAGAATGCGAATCCTTACATCTAACCTGCTATTCAAGTGTTAAAGTGGCTAACAATGTGTGTGAAGGAAATCCTGAGCATTGGTTAGAGAATTATGTATTTTCTCCAGACAGCACAGTAAGTGAGGTTTTTTGCTAATCCAGGCAAATCTAATTACGGGGGTTACAGATGGTGTAACATGAAGCCAAGATCCCTGTTAAGACCGTCCTCGTGTGCGGAATGCATGTAGGTACACCCACAGTGCTGTTAGGGAGGGAGTTTCAGGATTTTGACCTAGCGACACTGAAGGAGTGACAGCAATGGGTATCACCGTGTTGCGATAGAGAGAGAGAGAAATACCCAACTGATTAACTTTCACTCATTGAATTAGGTGAAATTAAATGAAGCAATAATATTTGGACTGAGAGTGAGTTTATCGGTGAGGCTGAGGTAGATGATGGGGGATAATAACACACGGGGTCACAGCCTCTCCTTTTATACCACTCTGACCTATTTGTAGCAGATTCTGTTGTTCACAATGATGCTTCAGGAGCTGTTTAAAGAGGCAGATTGTGCTAAGTGTGGATCTGCTGCTTGTCGTAAAGTGAAAGACAGGCAGACTTGCCGATTCGAGAGAGATTTTTAACAATCCCAGAACGTCGCAGAGCACTTTACAACCAGTGAAGATTTTTGCAAGTAAACATAGGGAATTCTGGCAGCTGCTTCGAGCAAATAAGATAAATGACCAAGTAATCTCTGTCCTGTGATGGAGGGATAGATATTAGCTGAGACACGGGGGAAGAATGTCCCTGCTCCCCTTCGCAGTCAAGGCCACACATAGAATCCTTCATATTTACCCAAGAGCGTAGAGATGTGGCCTTGGTTTAATGCTGGCACCTCTGACAGTGCGGCACTCCCATGGCACTGACCCTCTGACAGTGAGGCGCCCCCTCTGTGCTGACCCTCCCTCTTAAACAATAAATCCTAAACATTGTATGGCACATTTGAATTGGGACAGAAGGAAACCACTCAGCCCGTCACTCATGCTGGCCCTTTGCGAGAGTTATTCAATCTCTCTTCCTGCCATTCTCTTTTTCTGTAGGTCCTGCTGCTTTAATCAGCATCTACACTATTGAATTATAGAATCTCTGCAGTGTAGGAGAGGCCATTCGGCCCATCGGGTCCACGCTGACTCTTTGGCATTCCGTGTGAGGCCAGGTTCTTCTCTATGTGAAAAAAAATTCTAGATCCTCCAAATGTGGCTTAAAAATCCCACTGCGCGAAACTGGAATTGGCTTCATCAGCACAGAGCAGTGAGTGGGTCCAGGACGGCAGGGTGGCACAGTGGTTAGCACTGCTGCCCCACTGCACCAGAGATTCCCAGCTTGGGTCACTGTCCGTGTGGAGTCTGTACGTTCTCCCCGTGTCTGCATGGGTTCCCTCCATGTGCTCCGGTTTCCTCCCACAATCTGAAAGGCATAATGATTAGGGTGCATTGGTCGTGCTAAATTCTCTCTTGGTGTACCCGAACAGGCACTGGAGTGTGGCGACTCGGAGATTTTCACAGTAACTTCGTTGCAATAAGCTTACTTCTGACACTAATAAATAGACTTTGAACTGACGTGTTTGTTTTTTCTTTGTGTGTGTGTCCCTTTGCTCCGACAGGAAGCCAAACCCATGGCTAGTAGCAAGCTCATGATGAACTGGCTGCAAAACCCCTCGCCCAAGAAGGAGGAAACCGGCGACGCCAGTCCGGTGAAGGTGAAGCCAGAGACTCCAAGGAAGAGCGGCAGCGTGAGCCTGATGCAGATGTGGCTCCAAAAAGGCGAGGAGCCCCTGGCCAAGAAACTACGCACCACCTGAGGTACCCCAAACCCGCAGCCTGCCCTTGCTCCGCCGCCCCGGATTCACACACCTCGGTCAGTGCGGAGGGCTATCACTCACCAAACATGTTCGACTTTCTTGCACTCCTGTTCTTTGTCAAGTTCTAGTTGCGTCGTTGTACATTTGTCTTGTTGTGGGTGTGGGGGTGAGGAGGGGGGGTGGGTGAGGAGGGGGGGTGGGTGGGGCGGTGCAGGGAATGCAATCGGGCTGAAATAAAGCAAGGCCCGGTGAAATAGTTAGAAACCTGTCGATTGACACAGCCTCGCGTTGACCCGGCTTCCTGATATGTGGGGTTGGACTCGAGAGTGAGGAAGAAACCACCCTGAGAGTGGGGTTGAGGCATGTTGTTAGAGTGAGTTTCACACCACCCATCTCCCACCCCACCCCACCCCACCCCACCCCACCCCACCATATTCAGCTGTGTCACAGTCACCCTGCGAGAGAGGGAGGGAGGGGAACATTTCGGACAATGCCTTCCTGAGGGGGAAACACTGACCGTTATCTTCCCAACGGGGAGATACTGACCCGGACCCCCCACTCCAACCCCATCCCCAGCCTCAACCTCAGCACCTCGTGTGACCAGCACTTCAACACTTTGGGCAGCAAGGGACATTTGGGCAGTGGGTTTATCCAAGTGGGAAGAATCTGGCTTCTTTTAAAGAAAAAGAATTAAACGCGGGGGGTTCTCTTGCAAGCCCAGAGGCTGATCGAGCCCTACTTTCTCCACCATCACATCCCTCACCCTCAGGACTTTGACCTTCCTTTGCCCCAGGCTGCCTGTATCCTGGGATTTTGTTATCCTTTCTTTGGCGAAAGGCGTTTAACTTTTGTGTGTGTGTTTTTTTTTTAACCGTTGCTGTTCTCATTGCTTCTTGAACAGCTGTTCTGATAATTGACTGTAATTACAGCGAAATAAATCTCTGTCTTTTCCCTTCATCATTTATGTGTGGTTTATTCAGGCGGGGAACGGGGTTTGTGAAACTTAATTTTGGGAGGGAGGTTACTTGCAGGAGGGCGTGAGGAAAACCAGGTTATGAAGAAGGATCTGGTGGACAGAGTAGACCCAGGAGATGGTATTCTTGTGTGTGTTGATTTTTCACTGAATCCGTTTAGGGTGGTGGGATTGGGGCTGGTGACCCCCGGGAGTATTACCCCCAGTTTGGGGTTTGCCAGTTCACCGACCTGTACAGTTTGGCCATGGGAGGAGGTTGTTCCCAAATCCACTTGCCCAGCGACCGCCACTTGCTGAGGAACTAACGGCGCATCCACAGCACAGAGCGGATGGGCCGATTGTCCTGTTCCAGCGTTCCAGCTTTGCTTTGGATAGCTGAGTGTGTCTTACAGCAAGGCAGCGTGTGACCCCGGGTAGTGGCATCTGGCAAAATTGGAGTCGATGAGAAGCAAGTGTAAGCTCTCCACTGATTCGAGTCGTCCGTAGCACAAAGGCTGATGGTTTTGTGGTTGGAGGCCAATCGTCTCAGCTCCAGGACGTCTCTGCAGAGGTGAGGGCAGTAGAGCGGCCAAAGCTGATTGGCTGTTTGCAGGTAAGATTTGCATAGGCACCGTCACTGCGACCAGAAAGTGAACCTTCGAAAGACACCCCCTGTGTTCAAATGAAAGCAAGTGTCCAGTGAGGGCAGCAGAGCAGCGAAGCTGATTGGTTGTTGCAGGTAAAATTTACGTAAGTTGTAGTTACTGTTATCAGATGGCTGTCTGTGGAGAGGCTGTTGTGAAGGGACAGTTAAATCCCAAACACAACTTCCTCCCTACTTTCTCTAATCCATAACAGAGGTTTATAAAGTGATCAGGAGGGCCACAAACAAGGAGAAGGTGAGTTGAAATTCTTTTATCCTTTTTTACCTGTATAAGGGTAGTATGGCAGCTAGGGCATGGTATGCACCTCCTGTCAGATGTGGGAAATTAGGGAGCAATCTAGTGTCCTGGACAACTTTGTTTGCAGGAAGATCATCCAGTTGCAGCTCCTCACAGACAGCATTGCTCATTTGGAACGGCAGATGGATGCTCTCCAAAAGCTCATGATTCCAAAATATTTTTTTTTCGAGAGTATCCTAGTGCTTCACGTCATTAGTGAACACTTGACCTGGACCATTTGATGGGCAACATGTCAGTTCAGTGACTATTGCTGTGCTGTGCAGATACATGGATTTGGGCCTGTGTCTGTGGGAGTTTGCGCGTTCTCCCCGTACTTGCGTGGGTTTTCTCCAGGTGCTCCGGTTTCCTCCCACATCCCAAAGATGTGCTCTTAGGCTGATTGGCAAAACAAATTCTCCCTAAATTGTCTCAAATTTGGTTTTTAATCCATAAATCTATAAACATAGACAAGGATCACGGGTAGAGGTGGGAACATCGGGGTGACGGCGTGGGCTCGTTGGGCCGAAGGGCCTGTTTCCCGTGCTGTTTTGTTCTTTGTAAACCTGTTGGATTTTAACCTGGTATTGTGAGACCTCTTACTGTCTATAAGACAATACAGCAGAAGAAAGTCAGTGGACTTGAACCAATGGAATCCGAGTGTAAAAGATCATCACCCTCAGAGGGTGGAGTCTTGGGCAGAATCATCAAGCAGCCACATAGTCAACGTGTAAGGATTGGAGCTCCGTTCCAGGGCAGCCTGGAACAGCAAACCACCTGTACAAGTTTCTCTCCACAAACACCTCCTGTTCCCAATAAACCTCTCCATCACAGTGAGTGCCACTATATAAGGCCATTGGAGGCTTGGGGTGTGTGAGAGAGAGAAAGGGAATAAAACCAGATGAAGTGTTAAGAGTGGAGTCTGCAATTGCATTTGATTAAGTGCCACTTTATGTAGCAGAAGCAGTTGGGGGATTAGGGCACTGCAGGGATGATGTCTCAAAAGTCTACTGGTCTTCCATAAATTAACTGAAGCAGCAGGAGTTGTAAAATTAATACACAGAAGATTTAACGCAATGCTTTAATTAGCTGTTTGCTCTGACAGGGGAGGGAACAGTTAGATTCAGCTCTAGTAGATTTTCCAGTTCTCTGGAAGTTCGGATTTTTTTTTGTCGCAGGTTGTAAATAACACTTTCTCACCGCCTTATCCATGAGTTAACATTTCATCCTTAAATTCTGTCTCTGGACATACAATGGTGGTGCAGTAGTTAGCACTTCTGCCTCACAGCTCCAGGACATCTGTGTTCAATTCCCAGCTTGGATCACTATCTGTGTGGAGTTTGTACGTTCTCCCCGTGTCTGCGTGGGTTTCCTCTGGGTGCTCCAGTTTCTTCCCACAGAATAAAAGATGTGTTGGTTAGGTGGATTGGCCGTGCTTAATTGCCCTTTAGCATAGCCAAACAGATGCTGGACTGTGGCAACTAGGGGATTTTCACAGTAACTTTATTGTGGTGTTAATGTAAGCCTACTTGTGACAAAATAAATTTTAAAAAATCTAATAATTCCTCAGCTCCTCTACTCCTGTCTTATTCCATCCCAAAAGAAAATTGATTTGATTTATTATTGTCACGTGTATTAACATACAGTGAAAAGTATTGTTTCTTGTGTGCTACACAGACAAAGCATACCATTCATAGAGAAGGAAAGGAGACAGTGCAGAATGTAGTGGTATAATCATAGCTAGGGTGTAGAGAAAGATCAACTTAATGCAAGGTAGGTCCATTCAAAAGTCTGATGGATTGGGCTACATTCACAACTTTTTGTACTGCCACCTCTGTTCCCACTTCCACCCATGATCCCTGTCTATGTTTATAGATCTATGTATTGGAACCGAATTTGCAAGACAATTTAGGGAGAAATTGCCAATCAGCCTAGGAGCACATTTTTGGGATGTGGGAGGAAACCGGAGCACCTGGAGAAAACCCACGCAAGCATGGGGAGAATGCGCAAACTCCTACAGACACAGGCCCAAATCCATGTATCCGCACAGCACAGCGATAGTCACTGAGCTGTCATGTTGCCCATCAACTGGTCCAGTTCAAGCATACACTAACGACGTGAAGCACTAGGATACTCTCAAAATCCAAGAGCAGCCCTCTCATGACCCATCATGTGTATGCCCCTCGTTAGACAACAAGGCAGACTGAAGTATCTGTAGGATCAAGGTGCGATACAACCAGAAAGAATGCTTTCTATGATGTGGGAAATTTTAAGCCTGTCTCCCTGTGGGTATAAGAAATATCTGGTCTTGATGCCCCCAGCAATGCTGATGTGTGGAGCAGGCTTGATGCATTAACGAATTAATGAACGTTACGTTACCTCCAAGTCCACTGTGCAGTATCTGTACCTCCAGCTTACTGGATCCCCACTCCTAAACCAACTCCTCATCCTCCAAAACAATGGTCCTCAACCAGTCTGTCCCAGTATACTGGTGTGCCATGAATAATCGCCAAAGCATATCGCGGCACACTGGTTGTGCTGTGAAGAATCCTCCACTGAAAAGGATTCAAAATCCACATAACTACACTAAAAGTAGGCTCCGTCCTCAGCTGTGTGGTCAACATCTCTAAGACCCAATGAATCTTGGACCTCCAGCAAAGGCTGGGAAAGAGCCTCATGTGGATAATTTAAACTTTTTATATTGGTCAGACCCATGCTCCAGGAACTTGAAGACAAAGGTCCACAAGCACCCGCACAAAAAGAGAGCAAAATCCCTGGGAGAAGCAAAAGAGAGGGGGAGAGGTTGAAAGAAAAACCAGGCAAGAGGACAGGGAGAAGTTACAAGTGAAATTCCCAGCAAGGGAAGATGACTGAGATGACGGGAGGTGAGTCTCAAAGTGTTTTATAGTCTTGAGATGTGCCATGATGTATTAAAAAGTCTCACAACACCACGTTAAAGTCGAACAGGTTTACTCAATAGCACGAGCTGTCAGAGCACTGCCCCTTTATCAGATGATTGGGGAGAAAGTGTCATTCACCTGACGAAGGGTCGGTGCTCTGAAATCGCGTGCAATCAAATAAAAGTGTTGGACTTTAACCTGCTGTTGTGAGACTTCTTACTGTGTCCCAGTCCAAAGCTGGCATGTCCACCATTGTGACATGTTTAAGGTTGGGAACTGATCTGGAATACCATCACCATGGATCTACTGACCACCAATTCCACCCATCCTGATCCAGTCACCTTCCTTCTCACCTTTTGGTTAGGTGACCCGTACTCTTTGGGCAATGCTTTGGAATATTTTTTCCATGTTAGAGGCCACTGTATAAATACAATTTACATCAAAGGATTTTCGGTCTTTATGAATAGCCTCATCAGCAGTATGTTTTGTTACAAGATTATCTTCCCTCTATACTGCCTTCCAAATTCATATCCGTCAGTTCAGCTTGCAATTGTTTTCCCCTCTCTCAACCCTGAATCCATCCTCACTTCAAAAAAAATCAATAAATTGGAGCACAATCGGCAAGCTTGGCTCTCGATGAATTGACCTGAAGATGGCTGTAAAGGGGTAATCGTAGAAATCCTACAGTGCAGAAAGAGGCCATTCGGCCCATTGTGTCTGTAATGGCCACAATCCCTTCCAGGCTCTATTCTGTAATCCCACACATTTACCCTTTACCTGATAGAGGTTTATAAGATGTTGAGAGGTAAAGATAGGGTGGATTCTCAGAGGCTATTTCCCAGGGCTGAAATGGTCACTATGAGGGGACACAGGTTTAAGGTGCTGGGGGGCAAATACAGAGGAGATGTCAGGGGTAAGTTTTTCACTGAGTGTTGGGTGAGTGACAGGAATCGGCTGTCGTCGGTGGTGGTAGAGGCAAACTTGATGTGGTCTTTTAAGAGACTTCTGGATGAGGTCATGGGATTGTGAAGTATAGATAGGCCTGTTAGTACAAATATAATTGGTGCAACTTGTGGGCTGAATGCCCTGTTTGTGCTGTAGTGTTCTATGTTTTAACCCCCTGATACTAAGAGTCAATTTAGCATGGCCAACACACCTAACAGAAAGTGTTTCAGACTCTGGGAGGGAACCAGACCACCGGGAGGAAACCCATGCAGACATGGGGAGAAATGCCACACTGACAGTGACCCGAGGCCGGAATCGAACCCAGGTTCCCGGCACCATGAGGCAGTGGTGCTAACCACTGCGTCCATCGTTCTGCCTAATACCAACAGTCCATTGGAGCTCTGATAGTTCAGTCAGTAGAACATCTGGCTTTTAATCTGAGGGTTGAGAGTTCAAGTCCCTCTTTGGGGCAAGGTGGGATCAATATCTTCACCCACTGTTCAAACTGTGAATGTTATTTAAAATAAAACCAGTGGTCCATTGCTGGCCCTTGAACTTTGACCTCTCACCCACTGACTGCCCGCAACAGTGCAAATTGTTTCTTTGGAAGCAGCAGGGAGCGGAGGAGGTTGCAATGGGTAAAAGCTAGCCAGTGGTGGAAGCTGATGTGATTCGTCTCAGGCACTGAAATAGGAATTTCACAGTTAGACCGTCAGCACTGGTTTGTACGTTGGAAGTAGATCAACGCTTCTGTATGCATGAGTGAGGAAAATTAGGAATGATAAGATTGCTAAGCGGCAGACCCCCCCCCCCCCCCCCCAGCTGAGAAAATTAAATATAATGCGTGCTACAGGAAGCAGGGGAGTGGAACAGGTAGGATCATATAAACATGATATTATGTATAGTAATCAACTCATCATTCAGCGTGATTTTGGAACATTGATTGCACAGCACGAGTTGCATTAGTGAAACCAGAAATAGATCAGGACTTTTAACAACCACGGAGATTGTCTGGAATTCAGAAATCCAACGTGTTGTATGTTTTTGCGGAGATGAGGAGAGATAAAACGATGCTCAGGAATGGGGATACGGTTTGACTTTCACTTGAGCCTGAATGTAGCTTGCGACGGATTGTATTTCACAACCAAGTCTCAGCACTCCAGCAAGGCATCTAGTTTTCCGTTAGGCAAAGGACAGTGTGAGGTGGTGGATGGCTGGGGGGAGCGAGGGGGAGGCAAGAGAAAGAGAGGAATAAAAAAAAAAATCCCCCCTTCCTGCTGATGATCCAGTTAGCCCATGACAAGAGTGCGGCCTTATTGAATAGAGTTGAGGAGGAACAACTTCTCTCAGAGGGTGGTGAATCTCTGGAATTCTCTGCCCATTGAAGTGGTGGAGGCTACCTCGTTGAATATGTTTAAGTCCTGAGTAGATAGATTTCTGATCGATAAAGGGATTAAGGGTTATGGGGAGCAGGCAGGTAAGTGGAACTGATCCACTTCAGATCAGCCACGATCTTATTGAATGGCAGGGCAGGCTGGAAGGGCTACTCCTGCTCCTATTTCTTATGTTCTTACTGGAAGACTGGGTTTGACCAAATGTCTCAAAAGTTCACACATACTAGTCCTAATTTCTATGTGTGTATGTTTGTGTGAACAAAGAACAAAGAAAGTTATAGCACAGGAACAGGCCCTTCGACCCTCCAAGCTTGTACTGACCATGCTGCTTGACTGAACTAAAATCCCCTAGTCTTCTGGAGACCATATCCCTCTATTCATGTATTACATTATCCCCTTCCACTTCCCCTGACAAGTTCCAGACATCCACTACTCTGTGTAAAAAGTCTGCCTCGTACATCTTTAAATCTTATGCCTTGCACCTTAAACCCACGTCCCCTAGCAATTGACTCTTCCATCCTGAGAAAAAGCTTCTGACTATCTACTCTGTCCATGACTTTCATAATCTCATAGGTCACCTCTCAACCTCCTTCATTCCAGTGAGAACAAACCAAGTTTCTCCAACTTCTCTTCATTGCTAATGCCCTCCATACTATGCAACATCCATGGTAAATATTTTCTGTACCCTCACCAAAGCCTCCACATCCTTCTGGTAGTGTGTGCTACTGCCATTCCCTGGAAAATTATGTAGGGTTTTAAAAATATATTTCACTCCATTTACTGTCCTAATTCCCCTCATTTCAGTTAAGAATCTGCCACATTGTTTTGGCTCTGGATTTACATGTAGGCCAGACCAGGTAAGGATGGCAGATTTCTTTTCCGATAGTGAACCCAATGAGTTTTTCTGACAATCAATGCTTATTTATTGGAGAAGAGAAAATGTTGGAAAATCTCAGCAGGTCTTGCAGCATCTGTAAGGAGAGAAAAGAGCTGATGTTTCGAGTCCAGATGACCCTTTGTCAAAGCTAAAAAGCACAAAGTGGGAGATAATTGTACTGCAGGGCTAATGAATGAAAGATGAATCATAGCCATAGAAACAAGGGGAAAGGCTGATAACGGCAGTCCAGAGAGAGAATAAAGGGTGTGAATGGCCAAACTGCAGAGAAGCTGGAATGAAGATGTTGGCGGAAGGAGGAAAATGGATGGGACAGAGGCAAGATTTAAAGAAAGGGAAGGGAAGGGAAAAGGCATAAAGGGGAAAGAGTGGGGGAGGTGGAAAGAAAAATGAAGACAGATTTTCCAGCATTTTCTCCATTATTCATTAGAGGCTACATTGGATTTTTTTTAGATTGAGTTACAGAATGTGGACATAACTGGCCAGGTCAGCATTTATTGCCCATCCCTAACTGCCCTTTGAAAGGTAGTGGTGAATTGTCTTATTGAAGTTGTAGTCCCTAGGTGTGTAGATACATCCACAATGCTGTTAGGGAGGAAGCGCCAGGATTCTGACATGAAGGAACATCAATATATTTCCAAGTCAGGATAGTGAATGATTTGGAGGGGAACCTCTGGGTGGTAGTGTTCCTAGGTGTCTGCTGCCCTTGTCCTTCTGGATGGTAGTGGTTCTGTAGTTGGTTTGGTGAGTTAATGCACATAGCTGCTATGGGTTTGTCAGTGGTGGAGGGAGTGATTGCTATCTCTTGCACAAACAATCAAACGGGCTGCTTTGTTATGAACGGTGTCGAGCTTCTTGTGTTGTTGAAGCTGCACCCATCCAGACACAAGTTTGTATAGTATGGTAGCACTGCTGCTTCACAGCACCAGGGACCCAGGTTCCATTCCCAGCGTGAGTCAGTGTCTGTGCAGAGTTTGCACACTTTCCCTGTGTCAATGTGGGTTTCCTCCCATAGTCTGAAAGACGTGTTGGTTTAGGTGTGTTGATCCAAACAGGCACCAGACTGTGGTGACTAGGGGAATTTCACAGTAACTTCATTGCAATGTTAATGTAAGCATTACTTGTGACACAAACTTTAAAACTTTCCGATTGGAACCAAAGAGACAGAAATTGGAATAACAAAAGCCTTTTTATTCAACAAATTGCAGACGGGAAAAATCGTAATGCCGTCCTCCATACTATAGTTTATATATATAATATACATGCCAATTTTCTTTAATGTAACAAGTCCTCTTTGCAGACATTAATTTTTTAAAATTGTAAGAGTTATTATTACAAATGATGATTTCACCAATCTGTTTCTAGATGCAAAAGATCCAACACCATTTATGTTGCATCACTGATGATAGTTTGACATTTTTTTCTCCATAATTAGCAATAAAATCAACGAGTTTGTGGCGTTTTCTCAGAAATGTGGTTTCTTCACAGAAGAAACTAACCAACGGAGGCCATGATGACATCGACAGGAACTTCATCTTTACTCCGTGCGGTCACCTGCATTGTCACACCGTCCATCAGGGCAAGCCTGGCCCGCACGAGAAGGTCATGACCTCCACGGAAAACACCTGAAACAGGAAAAAGATGTCAAGGTACACGATCAGGGAAGGTTATTGGATCAGGGTCAACAGTGTTGTGGGGGAGGGAAGGAGGAGTAATGTGAGCAGCAGAAGGAATAAAGTTAACATAGCACAGAAACAGGCCCATCAGGTCTATGCTGGTATTTATGTGCCAAGTCAATCTCCCACCTCTCCATTTCAGCCCTTCCCCTCCCATGTGAATAAACTGCTATATGTCTGATCATTTAACACACTGTGTTAATGCACAGTGGGTTAGCACTGCTGCCTCACAGCACCAGGGTCCTGGGATCGATTCCTGGCTCGAGTCACTGTCTGTGTGGAGTTTGTACATTCTCCCCGTGTCTGCGTGGGTTTCCTCCGGGTGCTCCAATTTCCTCCTCAGCCCGAAGGATGTGCTAATTAGATACATTAGCCCAAACAAATGCTGGAGCGACTAGGCGATTTTCATAGCAACTTCATTTTGCAGTGCTAATGCAAGCTGACATGAGACACTAATAAATACACTGACTTAAAGTTTATCAGTGACGACAAGAATCAAACCATGATGTCAAATTAAAGTTATTACCGACATAGCTTTGAGCCCACACTCCATCCTCTACCAGTATTCCTGAGCATGTCTGACTCCACCAACTGGCCTGAGGAAAGCCTGTGAGGGTTTTAACGGCAGCAGATCAGCACATCGTGAAGCTAAATCTAAATTCTGGCACAGCAGGAAAGGAATTCCAGCTCAGCAGCAGAAGCTGCCAGGCAGGCTGGCAACAGGCACCTCCTGACAAGACTCTGATGGGGGTGCAGTAAAATGGGACATTGCTGCACGGATGTCAGCACACCCTGAATGGGGA
Organism: Sphyrna mokarran; assembly: GCA_024679065.1. Classification (NCBI taxonomy): domain Eukaryota; kingdom Metazoa; phylum Chordata; class Chondrichthyes; order Carcharhiniformes; family Carcharhinidae; genus Sphyrna; species Sphyrna mokarran. The sequence continues at coordinate 132,824,057 of JAGIQG010000003.1, read as the reverse complement.
TTCACTTCCTTTCCAGTTTCAGCTCTAGTTGAGCAGCCGGTTTGCTCAGTCACTCTGGAAAAACCTGCTTCCTGTTTCAGGCAGTGCAGGCACATCACACAGCAAGACATTCCTGCATAGGTAGCAGGGAATAACCTCAAGATTAAACCAAGGCCACAGTCAAGCAGTGATTATATTTCCGTGAGTTTAAATTCCAAAGGAGCAGATTTAAAATGTAAGTTTTATTTCCAAATCTTTTTGGAACCAAAAGCTGGAAAAAGGGACCATGAAACTGTCAGATGCTCAAAAACACAACTAGTTTCACTAACATCCTCCAGAGAAGAAAACCCACCATCCTTAACCAGTCTGGCCAAAACCTGACCTCATTTGACACGTGATTGCCTTGTAACTTACGTCTGAAGTGCTCTAGTAAATTATGCGAATCAGGACAACTAGAGAAGGGCAACAAACGTCAGTCCAGGTAAAGACATACACATCTCCTGAATTGGGTGGCACAGTAGTTAGCGCTGCTGCCTCACAGTGCCAGGGACCCAGGTTCAATTTCCAGGTCACTGTCTGGGTGGAGTCTGCACGTTCTCCCACATCTCTGCGTGGGTTTCCTCCCAATTACGTGCAAGTTAGATGGATTGGTAATGCTAAATTGACCCTTGTTATCAGGTAAATTAGCAGGATAATAGTGGGGTTATGGGCCTGAGTGGGATTGAGGTCAGTGCAGACTCAATGGGCCAAATGTCCTCTTTCTGCACTGTAGGGATTCTATGAGTTTCTTTTCAAAAGGCTACAGTGGCCAGAGCAATATAAACCAAAGTCTAATAACATGTTAAAAGCGTTATATAAATGTAAGTTGTTGGTAGGGGTTGACACAAATCACAATAAACTGACTGAGCCTGGGGAAGAGAGAATTGAGAAAGATCGAACTCTCCCTCCCACCTACAAGAAGTGGATCTCATTGCTGAAGTTGCAGCAACAGGAGGCTTGATCAAGTTATTATGTCTGATTCTAGTCACAACTGGCCATAGCTTGCAGGGGGTCTGGAAGAGGTTGGAAAAGCACCTTACCTGCCAGATAAAGCGTGTGTGAATTCTTATTCTCCGGCACTTTATCAGATCTCTCACATGGCTGCATGCCCAGGAAGTTAACAATGTTATTCACAGCCTCTGAAAATACAAACGAGTGCAAGGCTTATAGGACGAACTATATGTGGCATCAACACAGTTCCTGGCCTAAACCCATCTGCCAGCACCCAGCAGCTGACATAGAACTGGTGCAGACCGGGGGAATCCAACTGTTTAATTAAATCAACTGTCTGCACTCTAATCCAAATGACCGAATCCTAATCACTAACTCAGCCCGCTTGCAGACACATGGCTCACTGCTGGATATTAAACTTCCCAAGGAAGAGATTAAGTATTCAATCCAGTCCCCATCTCAAGATGTACCAGAACTCTGTAACTAACACCCAGCAGTGGTCGACAGGAGCTGGGCCAAGCTCGGAGTAGGCAAACACGCACGCACTCACTCAACACACACACATACACTGCATCCTTTTCAAAACTGCAGCAAGATGCTAATCATATCACACTCTAATTTCTTGGGCCAAGAGAGTTTATCTGTAACACAGTCCCAATAAGAAACATTACTAACTATACGTGCTATCTGCAGCTTAGTGTTACGAATATTAACCACTGGTTCCTACTAACCATCGAGTGTTTTCATGCTTGATAAGGCGAAGGTCTCTTCCTTCTCGAATTCGCTCCCCACCTCCTCCCAGGCAGCGCTGAAGTTTGGCTTCAGGACTTTCTGGATGTGATCTGCCACAGTGATCTCCACATCTTCCAGCTGGGAGACAAGTCAAAGCAAAGCTGGCTGTGAGTGGTTATCACATTCAATATGGTGGGAGGACCAACAGGTTTAGGGGTTCAGGCAACATGAGGCATCAAGCTGAGGCTAAAGACACTCACTTATATTCACTCTCACATCAGTAGCAAAGTTAATGTTTTCAAACGAGCGCCTCTAGCCTCAAACTGCACAGAATGTAGCTTTGTGCATCCCTCTGACTGTATTTACACTCAGGTGGAGTATACTTAGGCTTCAGGTTCAAGTTAAATAGGAAAGATATGACTCAGGAGGCTATTCAGCCCATCATGCCTGTGCTGGCCAAGGAGCTATCTAACCTAATCTCACTATCCAGCTCTTGGTCTTCAGCCCTGAAGGGTATGGTATTTCAAGTGTATACCCGACTGTTATTATTAAAATACTATGAGAGATCCTTCTCTACCAGATCGAGTCCCAGACTTTCCCAACTGGCTCAAAAAATGTCTAAAGTCCCCTCTAATCCTTCTGCTGATTATCTGAACCCATACCTCTGGTAACTTTAAGGGAAGCTGGATTTTCCCAGCCATTCTATCTTGGCTACTCAATTTTATTCAACTCACCCAGAGCTGAAGTTCTCCACTGCTAGCAATATTCTTGGAAATCCCTGTACTCCCCAAGGTGATGATATCCTTCCTGGAATGCTGTATTAGAATTTGCCTCATTCCTATAGCTAATCAAAATTCAATGCGAGTGTCAGAGTTTTAATTTGTGTTAGCGTTAGTTATTGGTCAGAACAATGGGAGTAGAAGCTGTAGCGGACATGTTGGCAACATCTGTGTCAGATGTGAATAACAATAAAAATCCCCAAGTTGTATCATGTACTTTACTATTTGAGTGTCGAGGTCACCCTGTTCCTTCTGTGATATTAGCTGATCCACAGCTGGACCATAAGATGGCCATTAGGTGAAGTCTGGAGACTAACGAGAAGAAACTTGCTACAATGTACATTGGAGATATAGAACATAGAACATTACAGCACAGAACAGGCCCTTCGGCCTTCGATGTTGCGCCGACCAATATAAAAAGCAATGCCCCTCCAAACTAAACCATTCCCTTCTCTTCCATATACTTATCAACTAACCTCTTAAACGCCACCAAACTTGGCGCATCTACAACTGCTGCAGGCAGGGCATTCCACTCCCGAACCACCCTTTGGGTAAAGAACCTACCTCTGATATCCGTCCTATAACTATCACCCCTTAATTTAAAGCTGTGTCCCCTCGTGCTAGCTTTCTCCATCCTAGGAAAAAGGCTATCACTGTCCACCCTATCTAAACCTCTAATCATCTTATATGTTTCAATAAGGTCCCTCTTAGCCGCCTCCTTTCTAACGAAAACAACCTCAAATCCCTCAGCCTCTCTTCATAAGACCTGCCCTCCATACCAGGCAACATCCTGGTAAACCTCCTCTGTACCCTCTCCAATGCCTCCACATCTTTCTTATAATGTGGCGACCAGAACTGCACACAATACTCCAAGTGCGGCCGCACTAGAGTTTTGTACAGTTGCAACATGACGTTGCGGCTCCGAAATTCAATCCCTCTACCAATAAAAGCCAAGACTCCATATGCCTTCCTAACAACCTTCTCGACCTGACTGCCTACTTTCAGGGATCTATGCACATACACACCAAGATCCCTCTGTTCATCTAGACTACTAAGAATCCTACCATTTGCCCTATACTCTACACATTTATTATTTCTGCCATAGTGCATTACCTCACACTTTTCCACATTAAACTCCATTTGCCACCTCTCGGCCCAGCTCTGCAACTTGTCCAAGTCCCTCTGCAAACTATAACACCCCTCTTCACTATCTACCACTCCACCGACTTTAGTGTCATCTGCAAATTTACTAATCCATCCTTCAATACCCTCATCCAGATCATTTATAAAAATTACAAACAGCAGGGGCCCCAAAACAGACCCCTGAGGTACACCACTTGTCACCGAACTCCACGATGAATATCTCCCATCAACCACCACCCTCTGTCTTCTATCTGCTAGCCAATTCCTAACCCAATTAACTAAATCACCCTCTATCCCATACATCTGCATTTTCTGCAGAAGTCTTCCACGGGCCACCTTATCAAACGCCTTACTAAAGCCCATATATACCACATCAACCGCCTTACCCCCATCCACCTCCTTAGTCACTTTATATATCAGGTAATATAACTCACATGAAAAGGGTACATGAACCAGGGAACTCACCACACAACTATCTACAAAGGCCAAGTTTGATCACCTCAGATCTGCAAGAAGCCAGCTTATATGAATCTATTGTATGATCATAATAGTCTTAGTTACAGCTAATGGTGAATGAGTATCTGGATAACACACGCAAGTTGGGTTTCAGAGTTATTTAATTGCGCTTGAAAAATTTCCTAACGTGCAACTAGCATTGTACACAGTAGTCTCTGTACTCTTCTGTCCTATGCCTTGGCTAATTAAGGAAAATATTCTGTACTCCTTCATAATATTTATCTACTTGTCCTTTTACTTTCAGAAAATTGGTGGGCACTTACTCCACGGTCCCTCTGTTCCTCTCCACTTCTCAGTATCCTGCCATTTTTTGTGAATTCCTTTGCCTTTCCCAAATGCATTATATCACACTTGTCCAGGCTGTAATCCATTTACCACCTCTCTATCCATCCAAGCAGTGCACTGATAGCTTCCTGTAGCCTGATGTTTCTCTTGCTATCAACCACACAACTAATTTTTACACTGGGGAAGCACTGTGCTAGTGGAGTGGCCATGTTTCAGTCAAAGCAAGATCTCATCTGCCCAACTCAGGTGAATGCAAACATTTCCACAGCACTACTTTTGGAAAAAGTAGGGGCATTTGCTCACCCAATCAACATCACTCATGTAGATTCTCTGCTGTGAGATCTTGCTGTGCAGAAATTGGCTATAATGGACCGTGGGATGTACCGGAGTAGAGTCACAGAGTCCTAGAGGTTTACAGCAAGGAAGCAGGCCTGTCAGCCCAATATGTCCATGCTGTCCCGTTTCAAATGAATATTAGAAGGTAATCAAAAGATTCTAATTGAATAGAAATGTTTTCCTTCTACTGCATCAATAAGGCAGGATGCACTAGGTTCATCTGGATGTAAAGGTAGGTTAACACACTCCCACTTACCACATACTCATCTTCATATCCCTCTTCATCAGCTTCTCCTGTGTTTGGATCACAATCTTTCACAGTGAACTTTAAGGTACAGCTGAATGTACAGGACACTAAAGGAAAAAAAGGCATGAGCTTCAAGTCACATAGGGCTCAGAGGAAACATGTCATGTTCATACATCAAGGGAAGGAGACAAAATGGCAAGGGATAATTTGGGTGCTTGCCACAGCATCTTAACACTGCACCAATATGCGGTCACTAACTATTCACCAGCTTAGATTTCTAATTGTCAACTGGACTGTTATCACTTCCTCAGTGCTGATGCTAGATATGTAAGATGCCAGATTATCCACAGCTCCCCTGACAGTCCGGAACATTTTCTCGCATTTTCCCTGATGTACTGTACGTGAGTGAACTGAACACAGATTGACAGATAACTGATGGGCAAGGGGATCGAGCGACATTGTCACTGGTTTCCCCACCCTGATCAATCTAATTTAATGGTGGAAAAGGCTGAAGGGACTAAATGGCCTCATTCTGTTCCTTTGATCTGACTTGGAGGCTGCATATATATTTTTATATATATTTTTTCATGGGATGTGGACATCACTGGTAAGGCCAGTCCTAATTACCAATTCATCCCTAATTGTCCTTGAACTGAATGCCCATTTCAGAGTGGCAGATAAGAGCCAATCATATTTCTGGAGTCACATTTAGGCCAAATCAGGTAATGAGAGCAGATTTCCTTCCCTAGCGAACCAGATGTGTTTACATTAATGATATTTATCATGGCTGCCATTATTGAGAATAGTTTTATATTGTAGATTATTAACTGAATTGTAAATTTCCACTGGCTGCCGTGGTGGACTTTGAACCCATGTCCTCATTGTTGACCTTGGGATTACTAGCCCAGCGACGTTATCACTATTTCACTGTCTCCTCAAAGTGATGTTCATTGAATCACATAACTATGAAGTCTTGATTGTACAGCAAAAGGCATGGAGGAGTGGGAAAGGGGAAGGAAAGAGGTGAGAATAGGCCTGGCAGGGTACCCACAAGTCTGGCAGGATATCCCAAGTCAATCAACAGGCAGAATTAAATGTCTGAGGGATACCCCAACTGTGGAAAATGAAATGCAGAGAGGCCATGAATTCTTTCAATTCTTCCAATAATCAACACAATGCAGGCAGAAGCTGCTCAACTAGGGCTAAATATCAGGGTCTTTTAGTGTTAGGGGAATTAACAGGGTAAATATGTGGACCTGGGTGGGATTATGATTAGTGCAGACTTAATGGGCCGAATGGCCTCCTTTGGCACTGTAGGAATTCTATAATTCTATGAAACGCAAGTGAGTTACACACAAAAACATTATTAGTATTTTCCTCAATCTTTTATGTTTCATACAACTATGCTAGTTAACGAGCAGAAAGTGTTAGCTAACCAGTACAACGTCAAGCACACTTTGGGGACAGTTTGCTGATCGTACTCAGAGCAGAAATTCTACCCTCTGAGGTTACAAGTCTGGCCACACAACCCCCCCACAACGCCGAGTAACTGCAGCCGCTGTCCTCACCTGCTGTCGGATCTTCTTCCGGTAACGTCACCAGCGTGTAGCAGATGCCTGGCTGGTTATAGGAGAGGTTGGCTGCTGGGATACAGCACACCACTTCGTAACCTTCTGTAGGTTCCATCTGCACTGTGACGTTCTCCAGGATTTGATCATTCAGAGTGTTGGTGCAATCAAACTGTACAGACCAAAGAGAAAATCCTTCAATAAACGCCATTCAATAAGAATGCCATTATATCAGTTTTTGCAATTAGTAGTCAATCCACTTTTCCTTCATCTGTGACCCTCCGCATCATCCAGGCTTTCACACACAGCTTACCCAATTATGGCATGTTGAAAGAGTTCAGATTCCTTTCTGCTCCCATTTCAATGACAGGTAACGAAGATATAGTATCACACGGGAAGTGAAAAATCCTTCTACTAACCAAGCAGCACAGTGGCACAGTGGTTAGCACTGCTGCCTCACAGCACCAAGGTTTGATTCCCAGCTTGGGTCACTGTCTGTGTGGAGTTTGCACGTTTTCCCCGTATCGCTGAGAGTTTCCTCCGGGTACTCTGGTTTCCTCTCTCAGTCCAAAGATGTGCAGGTTAGGGTGCACTGGCCATGCCAAGTTCTCCCTCAGTGCTCCCAACCACATGCCTAAATGTGGCAACTGGGGGATTTTCACAGTAGCTTCATTACAGTGTAAATGTAAACCTACTTGTGACTAATAAATAAACTTTTAATCTTTTTAGGTACTTGCTGGAACTCTCAATTCCAACTCCCCATCATCGCGCAGCTATTCAGAGGTTAATAATGAAATCTGAACTTCTCAATATGAATAGTGCTGATGCGATCCCAGGTCTGTGCATCTACATGTTGGTCCATGGAAATAGTCACTGCCTGGGACGTGCACGTTACTTAAAATCCCTATAGTGCAGAAGGTAGCCATTCGGCCTATCAAATCAACACTGACAACAATCCCATCCAGGCCCTATTCCTGTAATTCTACATAGTTACAGTCTCCCACCAATTGACTCTGTCGACACTTCCTGCTGTCTTGGCAAAGCAGCCAGCATAATTAAGGACCCTACGCACCCTGGACATTCTCTCTTCCACCTTCTTCCGTTGGGAAAAAGATGTACAAGTCTGAGGTCCTGTACAATTTACTGAAAAACAGCATTCTTCCTGTCACTGCCAGGTTTTTGAATGGAATTACCTTGCATTAAGTTGAACTTTCGCTACACCCTAGCTACAATTGTAACACTACATTCTGCACTCTTTTTGCTTCCTTCTCTATGAACAGTATGCTTTGTCTATATAGCACACAAGAAACAATAATTTTCGCTGTATACTGATACATGTGATAATAATAAAGCAAATCAAATGTTAATCCCACTGACATTAAGGTCAATTTAGCATGGCCAATCAACCTAACCAGCACATCTTTGGACTGTGGGAGGAAATCAGAGCACCAGGAGGAAACCCACACAGATATAGGGAGAATGTGCAAACCCCTCACAGACAGTGACCAGAGGTCAGAATTGAACCCGGGTCCCTGATGCTGTGAGACAGCAATGCTAACCATTGTGCCACCGCATCGCACTTGATCAAGACTCATCACTCAACAACATCACTTGAAACAAACTACCTTAGCAATATCACACACATATTTCTGTGAGCTTGATATACGCAGAATGGCTGCATTTCCTACATTTCAGAAGTACTGTAATGGATATAAAGCACTGTGGGAACACCACGGATGTGAAAGGTGTGATATAAATGCGAGCCTTTCTTTCTTTTACTGCCATGACTCCAGGGTGTATGGTCCCCGAGACTACACTTCAAAATGCTTCACTGGTTGTAAAGCTCTTTGGGAGGTCATGAAAAGCGCTGTATAAATGAAAGGCAAGCCTATCTTTACTGCTGTTTCAGCTCAAATCAGAAAGTTAAATGGTCAGCACTAAGGCTATAAACAGTACCCACATACAAGGAAAATGTGAACAAAAAGATTAATCACCCTGCCCAGATTTGCTACACAAGCAGAAAGGCAACACCTGTGAGGTCCGGGAGTCATTTACCTGGAACACAACGTGATTTGTGAAGGTGTGCTTGGTGCAGCGGATGACGTACTCTGTCTCTGATTCCGTGAGAGGGACAGGGTTGGGTGATGACTTGAAAAGTGAGCCAAGGTCTTTGAATTCTGGGATAGCAGCAAGTTGTTCTGAAATGGAATGAGATTTTCACTTGAAATTTGACGGGTTCGCTGAAAGCACCAATGCTGGAATCGATTGCTGTTGCTGCGCACGATAAACTGCAGTAGTCAAAGCTATCCCTACCTTGGAAAATATCCTGTCTGCTTGATGCCACCTTCTCTGGTATTTTCACTGCAACTGCTGGAGTTATTTCTGAAATAAAATATCAGTTACAACTCAGAACAATGGAGAGAGGTACTGTTGGAAGGAGGAAAGCAGTTGGAAGGAGGAATCTTTCTGCAGATTGCATTGCCAGAGTCATTCACCAGACTCCTTAGTGATTTGCGGGGAGGTGTCTCTGACCTTCAGCATGGTTTCAAAAAGGAGGGGGGAAGAAATATACCCAATTTTAAGCACTTTAACAGCCAATTGACCTATACCTGTCCTTACACAAGGTAGAGGATAATTCAAGCAATTTACTTTTCTATACGATTTGAATATAGGGATAGGGATGTTTCACTGCAATTGTATAGGATGTTGGTGAGGTCACACCTGGATTATTGTGTGCAGTTTTAGTGCACTTAGCTGAGTAAAGATGTCCTTGCTATAGAGTGAGTGCAGCAAAGGTTTACCAGGTTTTACTAGGAGATAGCAGGATATGAGAAACTATATTCACTGGAATTTAGAAGAGTGAGAGGGAATTTCACTGAAATTTATAAAATTTTAACAGGGTTAGATAGGATAGATTCAGAAAGAATGTTCCCAATGGTGGGGGAGTCCAAACCTAAGGGTCATAGTTTGAGGATAAGATGTGAACTGTTTAGACAGAAGTGAGTGGTGACATGTGGAATTCACTATCACACCAAGTAAATCAGGTCAAAATATTACGTGATTTCAAGGAGGAATCCGGGCACAACCTCAGGCTGAAGGGATGATCATTTAAAACAAAGATGAGGAGGAATTTCTTCAGCAAGAGAGTGGCGAATCTGTCAAACTCTTTGCTGCAGAAGGTTGTGGAGGCTGGGTCATTGAGTGTTAGATAGGTTCTTGATTAATAAGGGGATCAGGGGTTATGGCGAATGGGGATGAGAAAAAGAATCATCCATGAATTAATGGCAGAGCAGACTTGATAGGCCGAGTGGCCTAATTCTGCTCCTGTGTTTTATGGTCTTATTGTTCATGGTCCTAAAGGGATCACAGGATATGGAAGGATGACGGAATCAGGGCATTGAATTTAATGATGAGCCATGAAAATGAATGGAAGAGCTGGTTCAAAGGACCAAATAGCCTACTCCTGCTTATAGTTTCTAATTTTTATGTTTCTAACTTTATGAAAAGTTTTTTCAAAAGAACGTAACACCAACAACACTTCCATCTCCTCATTTCTGTAATGATCTTAAAATCCAGCTGCTATCAAAAAACAATTCAAAATAAAAGATGAAAAGGATCGTTCAACTTGGCTTATTCACCTGGAGATGGAAGGGAAATACACAGTCTTTCCCTGGCCCAATCATACTGCCTTTGAAATAATTCTGAGATTTCAGTCTCCACTACCTTAGCCAGGGATTCATCACATCTTTTAATCACTAAAAAAAACAGTGAAGCTCGTGGTACACCTGGGATCAACGGGAAATACTGCACCTACCAGGCTTCTGTTCAGAGATGGGAGCCATGGACAACGGAACTGATTTCAGGTCAAAGGGTTTTTCAGTCGGCTCCAGCGTGTAGTGGTGCAGTGCTCGTTCCAGGCCTGGAATGGATACTTGCAGTCCTGGACAAGGAGACATTACATTGCTTTTTAAACTTATTTACTGTGCAACATGTTGAGCATTTTATAACCTAAAATCTGAGACACACCACGCATTTCATTCTCTGCAATGTTTTTCAGGGCAGCACAGTGGTTAGCACTGCTACTTCAAAGCACCAGGGACCCAGTTTCAATTCCAGCATTGGGTGACATATCTGTGTGGAGCTTACACGTTCTTCCCGCGTCTACATGGTTTTCCTCTGGATACTCTGGTTTTCATCCGCAGTCCCAAGATATGTAGGTTAGGTAAATTACCCACAGTAAACGTTTGGAGTTACAGGGATACAGAAGGGGAAGAGGACCTGGATAAGATACTCTGTCAAAGAGTCAGTGCAGATTGGATGAGCTGAATGGTTTCTTCTGCGCTGTAGGGATTTAATGATAAAGCAACTGAAGAAACATGCTGGAGTACAATCATCTATCACCTCACCCCAAGTAAATATTAATTATATTTCAGCTTAACTAGTCAGGTTTCTTCATCTTTCACTGGCAGTAATGTCTTTGCTCAAGCTGCGAAATTACCCTCGAAACCTCCCGAGTCCCTGACTTCTTTGAGCACCTAATATCTCTTTTCTTGGTTTGGTGTCAATTTGTGTTTCATTATGCTCTTGTGAAACACTTTAGGTTGCTTCACTAGGTTAAATATGCAAACAGCACTGGAGTGTCATTTGGCAACATAACAGCATCCAAGTCTCTCCTCACTCTCTGTCCAAACATGTGCTGCAGAAGTCACTGTCCAGTCCTTAGAGGCAAGATCTCTGGTTCATTTTTCTATCTCCCTACTTTTAGCGCAGAGGCCAATTCCAATTCTTATACCGGGGATCTGTTAACAGACATGAAAATAATGCAAACTGGAGATCATGGATGGAAAACAGCACCTTTGTGGGTTCTATAGCCCACATGACAAGACATTCATTGAACCTTTTAATGGGATGGGATTTGCAATAAATATTTATGATCTATTAGAGTGTTAAGACTAGGAAGACAACCTATATCAGAGTTCACACATTTGAGGCTTCTTACCATTGAGGATATAGGCCGAATTCAAAGCCTTCTGTTTCTGCTCCAGCACACTCAGGTAAAACGTGGCCCGATCTCGCACCTCGTTGTCATCATCCATCATGCATCTGTGCAGAGTACAGAGTTGCATCACAACATTTAATGACAGGATGGTCAACATCCAGAGGACAGGGATGTAAAACTTAATCGACAAAAGAACCTGGAAAAATTAGGAAAACTTTTTTCTTTAAAAACGCACCACATCATTTGGATCCAGCAGGATGGGGGAAGCACATTCAACCACAGCTTTCAGAAAGGGATTAGATAAATGAAAGAAAATAACATATTTTGCAAGGCTCTGGGATAAGATCAGAGGAGTGGGAATAGTTTAATAGTTCTTTCACTGAATGGACAGCAGCCAAATGGCCTCTTTCTGTGCTACATTTCAGCACCTTGTGCTAATACTAAATATCTCTCTCTCAAAAGTACGTGACTTTGGATTAACAAGAACATACACATAAATATGCGTGCACACAACCTTTAATTAAATCATTTTAATCAAATTCTAAATCATTTATCAGTAGCAACAGCGAAGAATTTCAAACAAAGGTCCAGATGCCCTGGTTTAAGATCAGAGCCAAGACAGGCAGGTGTTAATGTGGGTTTTTTGTACTCGATAGTTGAAATTTGATTTCCAAGAACTGGAGGCTGACTTCTAACTCGGTTGCCAGCCCTCCAGGGTTAGAATAGAGTCTCCAGGAATTGAAGATTAATGTCAAGAAACCGTTCCGAGAACAATCATTAGGATATTTAAAAAAAAAGTGTATTTCACATCATTGTAGTATTAATGTAAGCCTACTTGTAGCTAATAAATAAACTTTGTACTTTACATTACATCCCTGGCGAATTCCTCTCTTACTCATTCACCTTCCTTCTGACAGTTATTACTGGTACCTTCCAAACTATCATAGTTGAGGAAAAATATTTTTCTCAAATTACTTCTCGTTCTTTTGTAGAAACCTTACATCGGTCTCCTCTGATAACCCATCTTTCTGTCAGCAGAATGGTAATTTAACATATTTATTCCATCAAAATCATTCATGATTTGAACACCTCTACCAAATCTTCCCCTGATCATCTCTGCTCCAAGAAGAACATGTCCAGTTTCTGTATCCTTGCTGCCAACAGGAGGTCACGCAAAACCTGAAGGCAATCTAATTAACTAATCCTTTCCTTATAAGGTGCCTCTGTGCTTCCCTGCTGTGAAGTGCCTGATCTCTGTTCTGCAGTTTCCCTTGACAACGCCACAGAGATCAGAAGCCCACACTGAGGATGGGAAACAACATGGTTTCTGAGGTTCAGGAATAACAGATACTGACTGAACTCTGCAAATCCAAATGATCTCGGCAAGCACTTAATGCTGGCCCAAAATCTCTCCACCTTAATACCAACTGCATTTGCTGTCAGGACAGATTTGTCTTTTCAAATTCTGAAACAAAGTCTTTTAAATGAGTTATGATATTGGACAACCTTCCGTTTTATCCTTCAGGGCTGAAGTTCCAAATGCTTATTTAGCACACTGGTTTTCACACTCAAAACTGCCATTCCAACATGTTTGATACAGTCATAAAACCTTTTAAAATAATCCCTAACATTTAATGGAAAACAATATCATTAAAATGGTATACAGTGCAATTTGGCAACCACTTACAGAGCAGAACACTTAAAATTATCACAGAAAATTCCAGCCTCCCCAGATTGAATATAAATCAGTGACTTTCACAGCATTAGGGCTTTATTGAAAGAACAAACGGACTTGTATTTATGAACCTTTGGGATGTCCCAAAGCACTTTACAGCCAATGAATTACTTTGAAGTGTAGTCATCATTGTTACATAGGCAAATTCCCCACAGTAAACAGAAATAGCTAAAACCATTTCTAATTCAACAAATGTATTTAAGCTGATAGATTTAAAAATATCAGTCAAGCTTCTATGTTTGGCAACCTTAACGGGAAGTTAGTCTCGGGAATGCAGCTGTGCAGCTGGCTGCGAGTTCTCCCGCGGTTTGATAATGCAGAATCAACTCCAGGGAACTAAGGGGGGAATTGCATTCCCTAGTCCCCTCTCCTTCCACCTGCCCCAACCCCCAAATTAAATTTGATGGAGCACACACCTGCCCACTCACTCTTTCCTCTCAGACAACTTGCTGTCAACACGACAACCCAATAGCCAGGAGACTCAATATGACAGTCTTTAGTGGACTAAAGGCAACGTAACATTTATTTATTAGTCACAAGTAGGCTTACATTAACACTGCAATGAAGTTTCTGTATAATTTCCCTAGTCACCACACTCAGGCAGTGCCTGTTCGAGTACACTGAGGGAGAAGTTAGCATGGCCAATCCACCTAACCCACACATCTTTGGACTGTGGGAAGAAGCCGGAGCACCCAGAGGAAACCCATGCAGTCACGGGGAGAATGTGCACACTCCGCACAGTCACCCAACCAGGGAACCAAACTCAGATTCATGGCACTATGAGTTAGCAGTGCTAACCATTGTGCCACAAAACGTGCTGCATTTATAGAGCACCTTTCATGATTTCAGGACACATTTAGTTGGTTAAAAGGGGCTTTGGGAAATGAAAGTAAGTGTTTTAAATAGGAAACAATTTGCTCACAGCAAAGGTCCCACAAACAGCAATCCTGTAAATGACCAGGTTATTTTTTTTTCAAGTGACGTTACTTGAGAGGTAAATATTGGCCAAGACACTGGGGAGAAAACTCTGCTGTTTCCTGAGAGTGCCAGAAATCTTTTATATTCATTTGAGAGGTTCTACATTTTACCTAAAAGATAGCACTTCCAACAACACACTTCTCCTTCAACACAGCAGTTGGCTTTTTCACAAAAAAAAGACAAGATTTTTTAAAAGTATTTATTAGTGTCACAAGTAGGCTTACATTAACACCACAATGAAGTTACTGTGAAAATCCCTTAGTCGCCACATTCCAGTGCCAGTTTGGATACGTTGAGGGAGAACTTAGCACGGCCAGCGCACCTAACCAGTGTGTCTTTGGACTGAGAGAGGAAACCCACACAGACATGGGTAGAACATGCAGACTTCGCACAGACAGTAGCCCAACCTGGGAATCGAACCTGGGTCCTTGACACTGGGAGGCAGCAGTGCTAACCATGCCACCCATGACTGTGTTTCAGGAGAATTTTCTTTTATTGTAGCACATGACATAGAAGGTTCTCCTCTCTGTGCTTTTCCTTTAAGCAATTAATTAAGTCAAACCAAATATAATTATAAAAAGCAACTGACAGTGACATTGTGTAACTGATCTTGCGGGCACCATCAGTGCTTATTAACACCAGTGTTAGGCATTCACAGTGATCTCAGGCGCTAGGCTGTTGTAAGACTTAGCCAATAAACACTCTTAAAATGTGCAAGTACATTCTGAGGTGTTGTTCATTGCAGATGGAGGAGCTTTGCTCCAGAAATATGACTTTTCTGCTTTTGCTTACGGTCATAATATATTAACCATACATTGAAAAATGAGTGAAAACGTCCCCACGCAAAGTAAAGAGGCACAAAGGTGTGAGGAGGGAATTCCAGAAGTTTAGGGATGAGGGAAGTGAAGGCACAGCCGCCTTTAGCGGAGCAATTAAAATTTGGGATCAAAAGAGAAAACACTGGAAAATCTCAGCAGCTCTGGCAGCATCTGGAAGGAGAGAAAACAGCTGACGTTGAGTCCAGATGACCCTTTGTCAAAGCTAAAAGGCAGAGAAAGTGGGAGATAATTGTACTGCAGGGTAAGGGAATGAAAGATGTCATAGTCACAGAAAGAAAGAGAAAGGCTCCTAATGGCAGTCCATAAAGAGAATAGAGGAATGGGTGAATGGCCAATCAATCAGTAGAAAAGCTGAAATTAGAGGGTAAACAGATGGATGAAGATGTGGGAGGGTAAAATGGAGACAAAGGAAAGGGGAAGAAAGGGGGGGATAAAACAGTGGGGAAAAGGAAGGAAAATAAAGACAGACAATGAAGAAATAAAAGATAGAGAACAATTAAAAATGAAATGAAATGTAAACAAAGGGGGCTGAGGTGGGGGAAAGCTAATCATCTGAAGTTGTTGAATTCGATGTTGAGATCGGAAGTCTGTAATGTGCCTCGCTGGAAGATGATGTGCTGATCCTCCAGTTTGCGTAGTTACAATTTGCGATTAAAATTTGGGGATGCTCGAGCAGCCAGAATTAAAGGAGTGTAAATATCTGTCAGGATTGTGGGACTGGAGGAGATTACAGAGATAGGGAGGGGTGTGGACAGGAGAGATTTGCAAACATATCTGAGAATTTTAAAATCAAGGTGTGACTGCAAGCCAGTGTAGGTCAGAGAAAACAACTGCTATAGGAAATAGGTCTCAGTGTTAGCACCAGTGAACTAGATTGGATTTTATGACCATTGTTATATGGACACAATTACTGGTATTAACTTTTCATTCCAGATTTATTTAATTAACTGAATTGAAGTTCTCCAATTACCATGGTGGGATATGTGTCTCTAGATCACTGGTCCAGATTTTATTATTTCAGTGACATATTTCAGTTGCCTGGTATGGAGGGCAGGTCTTATGAGGAGAGGCTGAGGGATTTGAGGTTGTTTTTGTTAGAAAGAAGGCAGCTAAGAGGAGACCTTATTGAAACATATAAGATGGTTAGAGGTTTAGATAGGGTGGACAGTGATAGCCTTTTTCCTAGGATGGAGAAAGCTTGCACGAGGGGACATAGCTTTAAATTAAGAGGTGATAGTTATAGGACAGATATCAGAGGTAGGTTCTTTACCCAGAGGGTGGTTAGGGTATGGAATGCCCTGCCTGCGACAGTTGTAGATGCGCCACGTTTGGTGGCGTTTAAGAGGTTAGTAGATAAGTTTATGGACGAAAAGGGAATGGTTTAGTTTGGAGGGTCATTGCTTTTTCCTAATTGGTCGGCACAACATCGAAGGCCAAAGGGCCTGTTCTGCGCTGTAATGTTCTATGTTCTATAACTATAAAGCTACCACACTCTGGTGAACAGAAATCACAGCATGGCAACTAGGACACAGAACTCTAATCTTTTATTCATTCCTCCAGACAGCACGGTGGCACAGTGGTTAGTACTGCCGTTAAACAGCACCAGGGACCTGGGTTCGATTCCCAACTTGGGTGACTACCTGTGTGGAGTTTGCACGTTCTGCCTGTGTCTGCGTGGGTGTAGTTACAAAGATTAGCCACGTTAATTATGTGGGGTTAGAGGAATAAGACCTGGGTGGAACGCTGTGTCAAAGAATTGGTGCAGATTCGATGGGCCAAATGGCCTCCTTCTATACTGCAGGAATTCTATGGATACAGCATTTTCTTACTTCTACATCAGCTTCTCTTTGAAATCAGCTAACAGATGACAAGCTGTAAAGAACAATATCTCATCTTTCTTCCACCCCTCTCCCAACACAACTAAAAAAACACATCTCTATCTGCAACAAAGCTGAACTCCACATATTTTATTCTAAACAGTCAGCCATATTGCTAACCACCAGAGGACTGAAATGGAACCAAGGGAATACACTAGCAAAGTCACGATTAAATAGAAACACTTACATCAAAGCTTTAAGCATTTGTGAAGCTGACGCTGTACTTCTGGATATGGTAAAAATATTCCACTGCATCCTCAGGAATCAGTAAAATTATACTGACTAGCACACCTGCCCCTCCACAACAGTACGTGTACAGAGAGTAGATAAATTATACTGCAGGGTTACCAGGACTGCATGCCTGACATTAGAGGAATAGAACAGCAGGTCATTCAGCCCTCCCAGCCAGTTCCATCATTCAATTTGGGCGGCATAGTGGTTAGCACTGCTCTCTCGCAGTGCCAGGGACCCGGATTCAAATCCCAGCTTGGGTGACTGCCAGTGCGGAGTCTGCATGTTCTCCCCATGTCTGTGTGGGTTTCCTCCCACAGTCCAAAAGACATGCTGGTTAGATACATTGGCAAAGCTAAATTCTCCCTCAGTGTACCCAAATAGGTGCCGGAGTGTTGTGGCTAGGGATTTTCACCGTAACTTCATTGTGGTATTAATGTAAGACTACTTGTAACTAAGAATAAACTAAAAACTTAAAATTAAATTAGACTTCCTTCTGAATATACACATCACAGAAACTACACTGAACTGAGTTAACTGCAAATAAGGCAAAATACTGCAGATGCTGGAATTTGAAACAAAAACAGAAGATGCTGCAGAAACTCAGCAGAGATCTAACTGCATCTGTGGAGAGAGAATAGAGCCAACATTGAGAGTCTGGATGACCCTTCGTCATAGCTGATGGCTTAGAAAATCAGACAGGATTTATATTATGAGGGATGGGGCTGTAGTTGGACAAAGGGAATGTAAACTGCACTGTGTACCTATCCAGCAATTACAGCAATATGTTCAGACTGGGGTAAGTACCATGACACAGAGAGGGTTATCTGCATTGTGCACCTTACCTCTTCAACAGAACGCTTACACTGGGGTACATGTCTTCATTCTGGGCTCCAAACTTGGCCAAAGCACTCACGGCAGCTACAGTTTTAAGAGAAAGAGATACAATTCTTTAATGAGAGTTTACAATAATGTCGGGTAGACAGCTTGAGTGCACCTTTAGATACAAATCAGGATGAATGCAGTGAAGGCAAAATTCACCTCCCCAGTTTCAACATCTGAAATAAAACAACTGCTCTTGCATTTCACACCTGCGATGTATGTTCAGGACTCAGTGCAGCTTTCTGTCCACACTCAGAGGGAACTCCTTTACCTGTTCCTTGCATAAAATTTAAAATCGAAGAGTTTGCTGGTCAATCTTGCTGCTGGATTCAATATCTGCTCCCACATCACTGGTGCCCTTTGTTTGCAGGATATACAATCTATAGGATGTATTACAGAATCTCACCACAGTTTGTCAGGGATCGCAGGGCTGGACACATTCCAATGAGAAAAGGCAAGAGTTTCAAGCTCATGGGATCACCATTCAAGGCATCCCCTTCAAGTCTCACATGATAATGATTTGGAATGTACGCTAGTCTTCGTTACCTCTGGGTCAGCAGCATGAAATTACCAACCCAGTACCATCACGGGATTGCAGTGACTCATGATGGCTTACCACCACCTTCTCAGGTCAACTGGAGATGGCCAACAGATGCAATTTTTGTCTTAATCACCCAAAATGCCGATCCTGAGGTCACAGCTAACCATCTAGCTTCTATTGCTTTAAATAAGGGAACATCAATGGGAAAATATATCAAGTCTATCTTCCAAACCTGCAATCGCTACAGTCTGGAAGGACAAGGGCAGCAGGTGGGAGGAAATCGGAACACCCAGAGGAAATCCAGGTGATTGGATTTGCAGACATGGGAGAACATGCAAACGCTACACAGATAGCGACCCAAGGCTAGAACTGAATCTGGGTCCCTGGCGCTAAGGCAGCAGTGCTAACCAATATGCCACCCCAAATGGTTAGATTCTCTCTTGTTGGAACTGATCATTGCCTGGTACTTGTGTCACATGAATGTTACTTTCCATTTGCCAGCCCAAGCCTGGATATTGTCCGGGTCTTTTTACATTTGGACATGGATTGCTTCAGTATCTGAGGATTCACATATAATGTGGTTTTCTCCAAAAACATTTGTACTTATTGCTTCTCTCTCTGCTATCAGAAGCCCACTGACAACTCTCACCTTTCAACAATGTCAGTTTCTTTTCTCCTTTCTTTTCCTGCTTGACCTTGTTAAGCAGCATTCTGCAAACCACACACTTTACATAAGTAGTATCGGTGACAGCGGACTCAAAGTGTAACTTACCTGCACGGACCTCTTCATTCTCTAGGATGACCCGGTTGTAGATGAAACGAATGTACTTGGAAGGATTAGGTGTCCGGGCCCCTTCCCTCCCGAGCAGGTGAAGGATGCGAGTGGCGAGGACTGTAAACTCACAGTCCTCAATGAACTCGCAGAGGTGAGCCAGCCCCGTCTCCTTGCTCTCCGGGTTGTCCTCGATGATACTGATGATGCAATCCACGATGGCACGCTTGTACTCAAATCCACCCTGAGGGGAAGATCAGGAGGCAGAACATGGGCCAATTTCCCAACAGCTTCACTGCTCAATGAGTCAAAAGAATCACATATTCCATATGTTGCGTAATGATAGAATACTACTCCATGGCTGAGTAAACAGAAAACCCTCAGCTGATTTACTTAATGGAAATTTTGAACTAATTTGGGAAGTCCCTCCGTGAGATTAAATATTGTAAGACTTCTCCAAAACTGCTATAAAACATGCATGTTTAGTCAAAAATGATATTTAGCCAGCCCCCTAACTGGAGGCTATTAGCTATAAGGTAAGATTGAGTAAACTAGGATTGTTTTCCCTGGAAAAATGGAAGTTGAGGGGTCATCTAATAGAAGTTTATAAAATTATGAAGGCCATAGATAGGGTGAACAGCTGGAAGCTTTTTCCTAGGTCAAAAATGACAAACACAAGGGGTCACAAGTTCAAGGTAAGGGGGACAAGGTTCAATACAGATATGCTGGTGGTAGTGACCTGGAATACACTACTAAGCAAGGTAGTTGAGACAGACACAATAGGATCATTTAAGACTTACCTAAATAGGCACATGAACAGACTGGGAGTAGAGGGATACAAATGGATGGTCTAGTTAGGAACACATGATCGGTGCAGGCTTGAAGGGCTGAAGGGCTTGTTCCTTGACATCAATAGTCTTATTTTCATCACTCTGCTTTACGTTTGCCAGTATTTCTAAGAACGCAAGTGATAATATGTGCTCTCTCTTCATTATCTGCTCCATTCCCATTTATTTGAATCTTTTTAGATTGCTGCTTTCCAAATACTTACTTTAAGTTATGTTTTAGTATCTACCTCAACTGGGGAGCTGCCCAAACCTTTGAGAAAACAATTCAGTGCACATTTCAACTAGAAAAATACTTTTCCTCCGGTTGGTTTGAAGGAACCTGCTTTGAATGCAAACCAGTGAATATATACTCGAAAGGAAAAGGTTTGCAGGGCTATGGGAAGAAAGTAAAGCAATGACACTAATTGGACAGGTCGGTCAAAGACTTTACAGGGGCACGATGCACCGAGCAGTTCACCTCCTCTGGAGAGTTCTACTAAGTTTTCTAAGCAATAATTAGGGCAGCTGTAAACATTGTCCATAACCAGCCACCAATTTAATAAAAAACTGTAAATATGATTCTTATTTCAAAGGAAGTGATATTTCTGAGGTACTTACAATTTGATATGAACATACCTCTTCTCTCAGCATGGTGAACAGGAAGTTCATCATCACGGAGTGCTTTCGTGGGTATTTCTGGCACAGAGCACTAATGGCCTGTACCACCACCACCTAAACATACAGATTATCAGGAGATCATTAAACAGCCAGTTAGCAGAGGACTCCCTCCAAACATCATTGTTTTCTTTAATTTAGATCTGAAATACTTGTAAAACAATAATCAAAAATCAAACACCCGCATGTGTCACAGAGAGCAAGAATCAAACCCAATATTTTCTGGACTGTGAACAATGTACTTGACCTGGTTAGCTGTGGCTCAGTGGGCAGCACTCTCGCCTTTGTCAGAAGTTGTGGGTTCCATCCCCATTTCAGAAACTTGGGATACTTCCCACCCGCTATGATTCCTGCAGCGGGCAGGATGGGAAAATTCTGCCCAAAATCTAAGCCGATAATCCCAGTGCTGGTACTACAGGAGTGCTGCACTGCCGCAGATGCTGCTATTCAGATGAGACATTAAAGAGAAGCTCTGGCTTCCCTGTCAGGTGAGCCTAAATGATCACACGGCACTATATTTTACAGTTGCAGAGGTATTCTGCTCAGTGTCCCGGCTAACAGTTATCCCTCACCCAGCTTCATCTAAAATTTTTTTTTTTTAAAAAGAAAAACAGATCATCTGGTCATTATCACATTGCTGTTCGTGGGACCTTGATGTAAAGCAGCAGTGACAACACTTCAAAAAATACTTAACTGGTTCTAGAATCCTCTGGAGCATCCAGAGATTTGGAAAGCTCTAAATAATTGCAAGTTAAAAGATAATGATGAACAGTTTGATTTTGGTGACCAGCCCTCATGACTAAAGAAGGTGAAAGGTGCAATTGATTCGATTTATCATCATCATAGAACATAGAACATTACAGCACAGAACAGGCCCTTCGGCCTTCGATGTTGTGCCGACCAAAATAAAAAGCAATGCCCCTCCAAACTAAACCATTCCCTTCTCTTCCATATACTTATCAATTAACCTCTTAAACGCCACCAAACTTGGCGCATCTACAACAGCTGCAGGCAGGGCATTCCACTCCCTAATCACTCTTTGAGTAAAGAACCTACCTCTGATATCCGTCCTATAACTCATACCCCTTAATTTAAAGTTGTGTCCCCTAGTGCTAACTTTCTCCATCCTAGGAAAAAGGCTATCACTGTCCACCCTATCTAAACCTCTAATCATCTTATATGCTTCAATAAGATCCCCTCTTAGCCGCCTCCTTTCTAACGAAAACAACCTCAAATCCTTCAACCTCTCTTCATAGGACCTGCCCTCCATACCAGGCAACATCCTGGTAAACCTCCTCTGTACCCTCTCCAATGCCTCCACATCTTTCTTATAATGTGGGGACCAGAACTGCACACAATACTCCAAGTGCGGCCGCACTAGAGTTTTGTACAGTTGCAACATGATGCTGCGGCTCCTAAATTCAATCCCCCTACCAATAAAAGCTAAGACTCCATATGCCTTCTTAACAACTTTATCCACTTGACTGCCTACTTTCAGGGATCTATTGACACATACACCAAGATCCTTCTGTTCCTCAACACTATTAAGAGCCCTACCATTAGCCCTATACTCTACACATTTATTGTTCCTGCCAAAGTGCATTACCTCACACTTTTCCACATTAAACTCCATTTGCCACCTCTCGGCCCAGCTCTGCAACATATGTATTACCATGCAGTGAAGAGTATTGTTTCGCGCATGCTAGGGAACTTTCACAGTAACTTCATTGCAGTATTAATGTAACTTGTGACTAATAAATAAACTTTAACTTTATAGACAAAGCATACCATTCATAGAGAAGGAAAGGAGAGAGTGAGTAAAAGATAGAATTAGGAAGTATACTGGACATGGCTTGCAAGAAGCAGCTTCAAGCAGATGAGAACTGGCTTAGTCTCATCACACCTTTGTTTGAATAGCTTCCCATGTCACCTTTTGATTTATTAGCACTATGTTTATAGGGCTTACTGGTAGCACAGAACATGTGTATTCAACCACAGTATAAGCTACTTCAAGTTATTACTGAAATGAAGCTATATAATTACAACTCGCTTGCCCACTGGCCTGGTAACTGAATGTAGCACAGATGTGCAGATTTATTTCCCATTCTGTACTGGGTTAGCTGATCTCAGGCAGGGCACAGGTATAGTTGAGTTGGATGACCCATGGTCAGGAAAGAATAACCATCCTGGGTTTTCGCTCCTGTTCTCTACCTGCTGGCCCTGATGGAGAGAGACAGTGAGTGCTTGATCATAATTACTGTCCAGGTGGCCTGTGATGCCTCAGTGGGGAGCTAAAGGGACTACTGGTACCCTTGATGAATAATCTTGACAACAGTTAATGATCAAAGGAGATGAAGTGAAAAATACAAAAACATATGTAATTATGTAAAATAGGTATGTGGGACCTTTGAGACAAAGCCAGAGAAGCACAACAGGGAAAAGTATAGAAAGATATGGTGATGTGGTGAGATCAAGTAAGGTGACATGACTTGCAGAGCTTAAATACTAACATAAGCTAGTCAGGCCATATGGCCTTTTTCTCATATATAAAAATATCCCGTTTTTTTTTAAAAAAAGGTATGATTGCACTAAGAATTCATGGATTTGTGGGGTGGCAGTTGTTAGCACTCATGGTGCCAGGAATTAGGGTTCAATTCCCGGGTTGGGCCACACTCTGTGCGGAGTCTGCACATTCTCCCTGCGTTTTCTCCAGGTACTCAGGTTTCTTTTTGCAGTCCAAAGACATGCAGGTTAGTACACTGGCCATGTTAAATGTGATGGGTTATGGGGATAGGCCAGAGGGGAGGGTCTGGATGGGACATACTTTGGGAGACTTGATGGTCCAGACGGCCTCTTTCTGCACTGTTGGGAGATACTGGAAACGGGTGAAAAGACACAGTGTTACTCAGCTCCGTCACTAAACATGGAGGGAAAAGTGATTACCTTGAACTCATCTGAAATTTCAGACATGAAGGAGGAGATCTGCTTCATGAGGCGGTCAATGCTGCTCTCACTGCCCGTTTTCAGCAGGGTGGTGATAGCGAGGGTGGCAATGCTGCGGTTGGAGTCTGTCACCAGGTTCTCCAGATCCAGGTTGCACGCAGTCACAGCTGATGGGTGCTTCATTGCCACCTGAAAAAACAAGTATAGTAACTTTTTTTTTTAAAGAAAAGACGCGTCAACGCAAAGCCACTGACTTGTGTTAAACATTCCAACGAAATAGGAGCTGCAGAAATTCAACCAGACCTTCAGTGGTTGATGATTTTCCTTGCACATAATGTTTGAAAAGAAGTGTCATAGTATTGTGTAGACTGCAAAAAAACAACCAGGATGATTTCAAGTAAAAGAGGATGAACTGTCAGATAAAGTTAAAATATCCTGCAGTGCCATGGGGAAAGAGTATGGGAACGGGACTCATTAAATAACACCTTGCAAAATGCCACCACAGGTATGATAGCTGAGTGACCTTCTCCTGTGGTGTACGATTCTGTGGTCCTACAGAGACTATTTAAGTAGGACAGCTACCTCTTTGTGGCATATAAAATACCAAGAGCTAAATGTAGCACTTTGAAATTCAGTAAGCTGATTAGAGTCATGAATATAAAGTGAAAATAAATTTAGGTGAGATACCAGAAGGCACCTTCTGATCCCAAAGGGAGATAATTGTCTGCAATAGTGTTTCCAGCAGCGAGTAACAATTTTAATGGTGTGCTATATTTGTGGGGTTAGTGGCACTGGAATATTTAAGGGACAAGCTTGAGTGACCCTCAATTTTCTTGAAGTCTC
Organism: Sphyrna mokarran; assembly: GCA_024679065.1. Classification (NCBI taxonomy): domain Eukaryota; kingdom Metazoa; phylum Chordata; class Chondrichthyes; order Carcharhiniformes; family Carcharhinidae; genus Sphyrna; species Sphyrna mokarran. The sequence continues at coordinate 132,799,340 of JAGIQG010000003.1, read as the reverse complement.
GAAAAACGTTACTGAATTTTATGGAAAAGAGGCACCAATATTTTGGATTCTGCCACCGAGGTCTCCCACGTGAAACACTATTGTTGCATCCTTCGTTTTAATGAAAATAACAAAGCCAAACCACACCAATCACGAGCTTTTGGGGTCACGGTGGCACAGTGATTAGCGCTGCTGTCTTAGAGACCTGAGTTTGATTCCCGGCTTGGATCACTCTCTGTGTTGAGTCCACACCTTCTCCCCATGTCTGCATGGGTTTCCTCCGAATGCTCTGGTTTCCTCCCACAGTCTGAAAGACATGCTGGTCATGTGCACTGGCCGTGCTAAATTCTCCCTCAGTGTACCCAAACAGGCAACGGAATGTGGCGACTAGGGAATCTTCGCAACAAATTCATTGCAGTGTTAATGTAAGTCTACTTATGATAATAATAAATAAATTCACTGTGCCCCCGGCCCCCATTTCAAATAAAAAATTAACTACAAAGTAAAAGTCTAGCCATGGTCATTGGCCTTGATCAGGGTTTTTATTAGGAGTTTATCAGTGAGTGAATATAGAGAGAGGAGGGATGTCAGGAGCTTAGTTTAGAAAGGCATTGTGTTGGTGCAGGCTTGGTGCTGTACTGTTCTTTGTTCTTGCGAGTTCAAACCTTTGAGACTTCAGCATAATCTGGGCAGGAATAGTGTAGTACTGAAGCAGCGTCCACCTCACAGATGCCTGTGGCGTATAAGGCAATTTCTCCTGATATCCTTGATGCAGAGTTGCCGGTGTTGGGCTCGGGTGGGCGTGGTAAGAAGATTCGCAACACCAGGTTAAAGTCCAACAGGTTTATTTGAATCACAAGCTTTTGAATGAAGGGGCAGGGCTCTGAAAGATCATGATTCCAAATAAACCTGTTGGACTTTAACCTGATGCAGAGAGGCTTCTTACTGTCTCCTGATATCTAAAGCAATATTTATTGCTGGGATCAACATGAATAAAACACTGCTGCATTGCTGTTACTGTGAACATACAGTGTGCAATTTTGATGCTGTAGCTCTTACAACAGTGACTACACAAGTACTTAATTGGCTTCAGAGCATCATCCGGTTATGGAAATGCACAATCTTGCATTGAGAAGGATATGGTGTTCAGTAGCAATGATTTCACAATATCGTTTTATGACACAAATTGCTAGTTATGATGAAGTAACCATTCTTGAGAGTTGTAGTGCAGGAGGTCAGTGACCTCAGTTTGTGCCTCATTGCTCCAGCAATCAATAACTAATCTCATTGTTATGTTTTTTCCCAGTATCATCATTTGATTTCAATGTTGATCTACACTTCCATTAATAAGCTGCAATGATCTCGACCTCAGATTATTCTCCGTGGGAAATTATTCTGCTCTCCAACATCTGAGTATAGTTTTAAATCAGACACCTCATCACTGACTCCTGAGCTGAGGAAATAATTATATCCCTCCATAATTTCTACAGAACTTTTATTGGACCCTCCACCAATTCTTTTTCGCTCCTGCATGCCTTGGTAACTATAATTTCCCATCTCTGACATCATCCAAGAGGCATAAAGGAAGCTTTGGTGCAAATCTAGCATCCCTTCAAAACTCCTCTCACCTTATTGAGTGTCCTCACTGCTGCATATCGCAGGGCAGCCTTAGGTGAACTACAGAACAACTGTAATACTGCAGAGAAAAAGAGATCAGGATCAAATGTCACACAAACAGCAGAAATTGTTGAAACTCATTACAATGCAAGTCATTAGATGTTGCTAAATTTAACTTAAACTCTTACAGGTACCGTTTTGTACAAGGCCGTGAAATGATAATATGCGACAGTTCCATTTTTTTAATGCAAACAATACTTTTGTTTAAAAAAGTATGTAATAAAATGGAGCAATACGGATTTAGATGGTACAATGCAGGATTTATCTGCTATTTTACAGGCAGTGAGCTATTATCCTCAGTTGAATAGAAATCTTGTCCATACCTTTCCTCTTCCCTGCCTCTATTGCCTCTCTGACTCTACAACGCTCCAGGAACTACTTTACTCCCTTAGCCTCACATTTTGCAGACATATCTTCAGCTAGCCAGGCCATATGTACTGGAATTCCTCCCTAAATCTTTCCACCTCACTCCCTAAAACCTCTGATTAAATTTATATTCATCCATTCTGAAAGCTCTTCCTTCCCTTCCCCCCCATGTTGATTTTGCTCCAGTTGTGTTCCTTTAAATATCTTGGAGCAGCACGATGGCACAATGGTTAACACTGCTGCCTCAACGCCAAGGACCCAGTTCGATTCCCAACTTGGGTCACAGGCTGTGTGGAATTTGCATGTTCTTCCCACATCTGCATGGGTTTCCTCTGGGTGCTCCTGTTTCCTCCCACAGTCCGAAAAGCATGCTGGTTAAGTGCACTGGCCATGCTAAATTCTCCTCCAGTGTATCCAAACAGGCGCCTGAGTGTGGCAACTGGGGGATTTTCACAGGAACTTCATTGCAGAGTTACTTGACACTAATAAAATAAACTTTTAAAAATTTTACTAAATCAAATGCACAAATGGAGTGGATTTTTTTTGTTGTCACTTGCTATACAACTATATTGGAGGAGAGTGAATGTTAGGTCAGCTGTCTCAAGCCTCTCGATAGACAAGGGGAACTGAAGGCCATCTGACCTCTCTCCTGATTGCGAACTGTTTTGCTGTCAATTTGACACATCGATTAAGAATATAAACATTTCAATTGTTGAATCAGCACAGAAGTAATTCTCAGATGATTTCCCCTCAGTAATATTTATTCAAACCATTCCTCTTTTCGCTTTCACACACTTACCAGAGACAGCAGGTGCCAGTTCTTTGGCTGTACAGTTTGGCAGATTGACAATAGCAGAGGCTGCTTCATAGACCACCATCTCGTGCTTGTTTCTCATGCAGTTCTCAATGAAGTCAAACAGTGGATTATCACGGCTGAGAAAACAACAAAGCAACCTATTAACACCCTGTCGATGCTGCAAACCTGCCCTCTGCACCTCAGGCATCTTAAAAAAGCAGGTCTGGATTGAAGGACTGAAAAGGACCAACTTCTGCAGAGCACAAGCAAACCCAAAAGTTGACTATTACTGAAAATGTAGCAGCATTATGTGCAATCACAGAAACCCCCACAGTGCAGACAGAGGCTATTTGGCCTTTCAAGTCTGCACCGACAACAATCCCATCCAAGCCCTATCCCCGCTTAGTTACCCTGCTAACGCCTCTAATCTATCACATCCCAGGACACTAATTTAGCACGTCTAATCAACCTAACCTGCACATCTTTTAGTGTGGGAGGAAATCGGAGCACCCGGAGAAAACCCATGACAGAGACACAGAGAAAACATGTGAACTCTACACAGACAGTGACCCAAGTCTGCAGTCGGACACAGGTCCCCAGAGCTGTGAGATAGCAGTGCTAAATTACTGTGCTACCACATGTGCAATATATACTTTTGGAATATGGTACTGTATCATAGCCAGTCATGCTTTCTCACCAAAGGCATTTTGCCACGTTCGTAATTCACCACAAATAATACCTAGTCCCAAGATTCTTAGTTAAGGTAGACTGCAGGAATTGGGATCTTTTGTATGGAAAAATAACCTCCACGTGGGATTCAGGAAACACTCACCTGCACTTTGTACTCAATTATGGAACGCTGTACTCCAGGTTTTGCCAGCTACATTAAGTTAGTGGCAACGTAATGCTGCTCTGCGTCTTGTGCAGGCATACTCCTTTGGCTTTTTCTTACCAACTCACTGATGGTACCACATTAAAGTCCAACAGGTTTATTTTGTAGCATGAGCTTTCGGAGCGCTGCTCCATCATCAGTTAAGTCTGATGGCAGAGTGGCAGATGGCCCTATAAATCATCTCTAACTGTTCAGAATATCAACCAACCATGCTGCAGTTGGGTATCACTAAAAAGAACCTGTGGGCTGCCAATCCCCCACTCAATAAAAACAAGCACATACAAACGCAGTAGTGTTTTCCATCTATTTCTTCCCCCACCTTCTGAGAATTCAAGCCAACTCTGGGGCTTTGTTATTATTATACATTGGGGCTGCCTATTAGACATGTTCTGCGATCTTGGTCAAGGTCAGCAAATTCAGCCTGGCCCACCATGCTCTAACCACCCTTCCACAATAGATAGCATCAGATTTGTAGAAGATGCACAGCCTCAGGCTAACAGGATAATCCTTTAAAATAGAAATGTGGAGGAGTTTCTTCAGCTAGACAGAGATGAACCTGTGGAACTCTTTGCTACAGAAAGATGTGGAGACCAGGTCATTGAGTGTCTTTAAGACAGAGGTAAATAGGTCCTTGATTGATATGGGGATCAAGGGTTATGGAGAAAAGGCAGGAGAATGAGGATGAGAAAAAAAAATCCACCACAATTGAATGGCAGAGCAGACTCAATGGGCCGAGTGGCCTAATTCTGCTCCTATGTCTTATGCAAAATGGGCGAGTGAATGCTTTGCAATGAAATCACATACGTTTCATTACAATAGTTACACTTTGAACCAACATCTTTAAAAACTTGGTTCAATAACAAAGTCAAACTGCGGGTTTACGTGTTAAAAAATGCATGTTACACACAAGGTTTCATAGTGTGCTCCCGCTCCCCACCACCCCCCCCAAAATCCCTACAAGAATGTTTGCATGTGATTAGTTCTGTTTCATAAAGATAAAGCTCTGAATAATGGGGGAAGACAGATTGCAGAGGACACTTGCTGTGCATCCTGAGGGATCCTGGATACCAAGCTGGATGAAGAATTCAGAGCTACAAAATTTGGATGCCAGCCTAATATTTCCTTTTGGAGCTGAAGCCACAGTGAATGCGTTTGTGAAGAATAAAGCATTCAATATCATTCGAATTTCTATGTGCCAGTCAAGAGCTACGACTTCTATCTTAGAACAAAGTTTGCTCATGATCTCATTTTGATAATAACCTTTGCTTCATTTTGAGCCACTATTATCACATCTTTCAAAATGGCAACAATTAATGTTGCCAATTTCTTATACTTCCCTTCAGCTAAATTTGAACACCCTCCTCTCTTGAAGGCACCGATTGCTTGGTGATAATATAGTTCCACAGTTGCCAGGCCCCCTTTTGTGCGGTATGCGAACCCAGGATTATCTATTCATGAACCATGACAGTCAGTATCAGCAGGCTTTTCAAATGTCGAGCTGCTTCACAGTCAAGCCTGATCTTGAGCTCACCAGAAGGGATTACGCAGAAGCAGTCAAGCTGTGGGATGACTTCTGGCTTTCCCCATGAGATACTGAACACGGCTGTAATGCACTAACTCAACACACACCTTAGAACCGCAGGCCTCCTGGGTCTGTATGTGCTGGATAAAAACGGTAGCATCTGTGAGGGACACATCAACGTTAAAATCAGAGCCAGTTTCCTCACACAACGGGTGGTAGAAGTGTAAAACTCTTCCAGTAGAACGAGTAGATTCCATCTCAGATCAATGGATTTTTTTTATATTCGAGGGTGTGAAGGCTACTGAGCTAAGACAGGCAGATGGTGTTTAGATACAGATCAGCAATGATCTCATTGAATGGTTAAACAAACGAGAGGCTGGAGAAACTTATTTGTTTTCACAATAATGATGGAGGTTGAGGTTCAACCTGACAGAAGTCCACAGGATTATAAGAGGCATGGACAGAGTGGATAGTCAGAAGCCTTTTCCCAGGGTAGAAGAGTCAGTTACTAGGAGAAATAGGTTTAAGGTGAGAGGGGTAAGGTTTAAAGGAGATGTAGGAGGCAAGTTTTTTTTTAAACAGAGGGTGGTAGGTGCCTGAAACTCACTGCCAAGATAAGTAATGGAAGGAGATATGATAGTGACTTTTAAGGGGCACCTGGACAAATACATGAATAGGATGGGAACAGAGGGATACAGCTCGCGGAAAGGTATGGGGTTTTAGTTCAGTCAGGCAGCATGTTCCTGTGCTGTAATTTTCTTTGTAAGCTCAAAAAGTTGAGGGGAAATAGGATAATGTACTTAAGGGGCTGAGAGAGAAGTACATAGGGAGAGAGTGCTAGAAGATGAGATGAGGAGCAGAGGAGAAGCCTCATGTTGAGCAAACATTTTCCATATCCCAAGCTGAATGGTTTGTATCTGTGCTGTAAATGTTTTGCAATCTATGCATGGAGATTGCTAAAACCGGTTTCACACATATTTCTTACAGGGACACATTTCCCCTCAGTTTCTCTTTGTGATAGCACATTCTATATTCTAACCACTCAGGGTAAAGGAGGCAAGTCCCAGTGGATTGTACTGGGATTGTACAGTGGATTTGATTTGGCCATTTCTTCATAGACTCCACTAGAAGGTTGATGTGAACAGAAAAGAGAAAATTACTATTATAAAAATAATTCATCAAACAATTCGAGCCTAGGACCACCTCAAGGTGAAATGCACCAACTCAATTCCTGCCAGGTACATGAGCCCTTGTCACAAATCTCAATGGGCAAACAGAAAAGCTTGGGTTCATTGGGCCTCAGAAGTTCTCACCTGTGATCATCTTCCTCCAGCAGTTTACTGGCAATGCGGATCATCATACAGTAGGCAAATGGCGATTTCAGGCCCTGGCGTGAGAACTTGGTCACCATCTTGTTAACCGCAAGCCTGTCGTTTTTCCGGATGTGGTACAGTAGCCCCAGAGCATGATACTGAAATAGTGAAGAGCAGTCACTATTAAATGCAACACTCAATTTACACATAAAAATTTCTTTTAACAGAATTGGTTGAGGGGAATTTTGTCCAGAACATTGTTGAAAGAAGTGCAGCGATTTTGCCAATGTAACAGGATCATTTAATTCCTTTTGAACAGGTGGGTAATGCAGTTTAACATCTTATCAAGAGGTATACTCCTGACAATGCAGCACTCTTATCAAAATCTTTCATCACTTTCAACCTCTCTACTAAATCACCCCTTAACTTTCTCTGCTCTAAGTGGAATAATACCAATTTCTCTGGCCTCTCATCTCCAGTATCATCCTGGTAAATCTCTTCTGCACCTTCTCCAAGAATGTGAAATCCTTCCTAAAGTTTGAAGCTCAGAATTGGACACATTGACAATTATAAATTGACTTATAAATGTTTAGCATAGCTTCCATGTTTCTAATATCTGTGGCCAAACACCACAGAACCATAAACACAGGAAGAGGTCACACAGCCCACTGTGTCTGTATTGCCAGCATCTCAATCCCACCTTCCTGCAACAGCCTGTAAGCCCTGCAGGTTACAGCACTTTAGCTGCAAATCCTTTTGATGAGTTGAGGGTTTTGTCTCAGCCATCAACCCGCACAGTGAATTCCAGCCACCCACCACCTGATGGATGACATTTTTTTCTAATATGTTATGGTTTAGATTAGAAACTCCAAAGTGTTTTACGAAGCCTGACTGAATCATAAGTTTTGCATCCTGAATTTGGCTAGGATAAGCATGATTATGCCCCACTTCAGGTGTGGTTCAAACGACCCACTAGGGAGCTTTTATCAAACAAAGTTTATTTAAGAATATAGTTAACATACAGGAACAAAAACTAGCAAAATCTTCTATTAATTACAAGCAAAAACTAAAATTATGATAACCAATATATGTCAGATGTTCCAATTAAAACCAATATCCAATGAACAAAACCCTTTAAACAGGTTTATCGCTGCATAGGCTAAAGCTCACATGATATTGGAATCCAGTTCCCTGGATTGAATGCTAATTTCAAATGATCTTGAAAGTTCAGAGCAGTTTGTAGTCAGATCAGCTCCCCAAAACACACCAGAGCATAGATTCTTTACTTCAGCATGGCAACAAGCCCTTCTTTCAGCCAACTGGTAAAATTTTCAAAAACAGAGAGAGAAAGAGGCTTCTTTTCCAGCTTGCTTCTAAGACTGTCTCTAACACTGCGGCCAAAACGAAACTGAATGCTAAAAAACTTGTTAGCTGATCTGTTCAGTTTTTTCCCTTCTTCCAGCAATGACATCACCCAAGGCTGTGATCATGATTAAAAACTCTTAAAGGTACACTAACATCACAAATATTCCCTCTAATCCTTCTATTAATCAACTTAAACCTGTGCCCCTAGTAATTAACCTTTCCGCTGGGAAAACTGTCTGCTCCATCCAGGTCCCTCAGTTTTGTTTACTTCAAATCAAGTCACCTCCTCCAAGTTACACCTCAGCCGAAGGAAAACTGTTCTGGCCTACCCAATCTTTCCTAACAGCTGAAATTTTCAAACCCTGCAAATTCTTGAAAATCTCCCCTGTACCCTCTACATACAATTGTGTCCTTCCTGTAATGTGATGGGCAGAAATGTGCACAAAGTTCCAGCTGTGACCTAACCAGTGTTTTGTACATATCCAGGGTTACAACTCTGCCTTTTTTTTTAAAGGTTTATTTATTCGTCACAAGGTTTAAATTAATACTGCAATAACGTTACTGTGAAATTCCTCTAATTGCCATACTCCAATGCCTGTTCGGGTCGCTGCACTTAACCAACATGTCTTTCAGAACGTGAGAGGAAACCCACACAGACATGGGGAGAACGTGCAGACTCCGCACAGATAGTGACTCAAGGCGGGAATCGAACCCAGTTCCCTGATGCTTGAAGCAGTAGTGCTAACCACTGTGCTACCATGATGCTGCATTCTGTGCCCCAACCAAAAAAGAAAAGCATGTCAAATGCCTTCTTTATCACCTTATCTACTTGCCCTGCCACCTGCCTGTGGGCATGAATACTCTCACTTTCTTTACTCTTCTCAATATCGTCTTGTTTATTGAGTATTCGCTTGCTTTGTTTGCAAAATACATTACCTCACACTTCAAGTTGAGTTATACATTCAACTAACTCAGCACAAAGTATGGATTCACTTGAACCTTTGAATGGGTGTCTGGCCCACTGGGTGGCATATATATCCATTAAGTTATTGGTGAATAGATTGCACTGCTTTTGATTGTGCTGCTAATTTATTTACCTGCACCATTATGTTGTCACTGGAGGCTGCCTCCTGAGCTTCGTTCACCCAACGTTTCACAACATCAAAGCCAGTCTTGAGCAAATGCTGTGAGACACAAAGGAAATGGTCAATTAGTGATATCTACTCGCCTCTTCCAACCTATCCATCCGAGCAAAATGTAAATTCTACAGCAGCATGTCATCATTTGGGCCAGTCATAGACAGCAGTGGGAAGTTGTGTGTGGAGCCTGAGGAGATTGGAGAGGTACTGAATAAATATTTCTCTTCGGTATTCACGCAGGGTGATGTAAATGTAGTTATGGGGAACACTGAGGTACAGGGTAGCAAACTGGAAAGTATCGAAGTAGATAGGGAGGATGTGCTAGATATTCTCGAGGGTTTGAAGTTGGATAAGTCCCCTGGGCCGGACGGGATTTACCCTAGGATTCTCTGGGAGGCAAGAGAGGAGACTGCAGAGCCTCTGGCTCTGATCTTCAGGTCGTCGTTGGTTACGGGTGTGGTTCCGGAGGACTGGAGGATAGCGAATGTGGTCCCGTTGTTCAAGAAGGGGAAGAGAGACCTTCCAGGGAATTATAGGCCAGTGAGTCTTACTTCTGTGGTGGGCAAAGTATTGGAGAGAATAATTAGGGATAGGATTTATACTTATTTAGAGAGTAATGAATTGATTGGAAATAGTCAGCATGGTTTTGTGAAGGGTAGGTCGTGCCTTACTAACCTCATTGAGTTTTTTGAAAAAGTGACTAAGGAGGTGGATGGGGGTAAGGCGGTTGATGTGGTATATATGGACTTTAGTAAGGCGTTTGATAAGGTGGCCCATGGAAGACTTCTGCAGAAAATGCAGATGTATGGGATAGAGGGTGATTTAGCTAATTGGGTTAGGAATTGGCTAGCAGATAGAAGACAGAGGGTGGTGGTTGATGGGAGATATTCATCTTGGAGTTCGGTGACAAGTGGTGTACCTCAGGGGTCTGTTTTGGGGCCCCTGCTGTTTGTAATTTTTATAAATGATCTGGATGAGGGTATTGAAGGATGGATTAGTAAATTTGCAGATGACACTAAAGTCGGTGGAGTGGTAGATAGTGAAGAGGGGTGTTATAGTTTGCAGAGGGACTTGGACAAGTTGCAGAGCTGGGCCGAGAGGTGGCAAATGGAGTTTAATGTGGAAAAGTGTGAGGTAATGCACTATGGCAGAAATAATAAATGTGTAGAGTATAGGGCAAATGGTAGGATTCTTAGTAGTCTAGATGAACAGAGGGATCTTGGTGTGTATGTGCATAGATCCCTGAAAGTAGGCAGTCAGGTCGAGAAGGTTGTTAGGAAGGCATATGGAGTCTTGGCTTTTATTGGTAGAGGGATTGAATTTCGGAGCCGCAACGTCATGTTGCAACTGTACAAAACTCTAGTGCGGCCGCACTTGGAGTATTGTGTGCAGTTCTGGTCCCCACATTATAAGAAAGATGTGGAGGCATTGGAGAGGGTACAGAGGAGGTTTACCAGGATGTTGCCTGGTATGGAGGGCAGGTCTTATGAAGAGAGGCTGAGGGATTTGAGGTTGTTTTCGTTAGAAAGGAGGCGGCTAAGAGGGGACCTAATCGAAACATATAAGATGATTAGAGGTTTAGATAGGGTGGACAGTGATAGCCTTTTTCCTAGGATGGAGAAAGCTAGCACGAGGGGACACAGCTTTAAATTAAGGGGTGATAGTTATAGGACGGATATCAGAGGTAGGTTCTTTACCCAAAGGGTGGTTCGGGAGTGGAATGCCCTGCCTGCAGCAGTTGTAGATGCGCCAAGTTTGGTGGCGTTTAAGAGGTTAGTTGATAAGTATATGGAAGAGAAGGGAATGGTTTAGTTTGGAGGGGCATTGCTTTTTATATTGGTCGGCGCAACATCGAAGGCCGAAGGGCCTGTTCTGTGCTGTAATGTTCTATGTTCTATCACATATCTAAGATTGACAAAAGTAAATGCTATTCCTTCTTAAAAGTGGTGCTATACCGAATAAGATCAATGCAATTATTACAAAGCTGTGTAATAAGAAATAGAATCAGGCTGTGTAAATAATCCTCCCAGCTTCAGGACAAGCCAACATTACTCATGTATTATAGCAGATATTGCAGCAGACAACAACACTCACCAGGGAGGAAAGCAATGCGGAGCTAGAGACACTGGGCACCTTGTCCACGATTGCCTGCTTCATGTAACGCTCAATGGCTTGCAGCATGGTGCTCTGTCAGGAAACATACGGGAGCAAGTGAAAGCGATCTGAAGTACCAACTTTGGAAAAGGTCACTATTTCAATCATCGGATGGACAGACAAGTTATTAACAGTTCAGAACAGCGACAAGGCAATGATGCCAAACAGGTCGATACATAATCTGCACTTCCTTGCAAGAACACATTGTGGACCCACCGTCAGAGGACATTGTTTTTAAATTTCAGAAGCCTCGAGCAAAACTGAAAAATATTTTTTCAAATAACAGAACCACAGATTAAACAGAAGGAAGTTTGGTTTAACTGATACAACAACTTACATTTAACAAAGCTCCCGTCTAACAGCGTTGTAGGTGTATCTACACCAAATGGATTACAGCAGTTCAAGGTCGTGACTCACCTTAATCGTTTTAAGAAAAATTTAGATCAGCAACAAATGTTGGCCTTGCATTCACATCCCATAAATTTTTTTTAAAAATCCCAAGATACTTTAAATCATCAAAGATAATTAAACAGTAAACCACGTAGGGAGATATCTGAACAGGTAATCAAGAGCATAATTAAAGAATAGATTTTAAGGAAAGCTTTGAAGGAAGAGACAGGGGTTGACGGCAGAGAGGTTTAAGGGAGGGAATTCAAGAGCTTTACACTTTGACATCTAAAGGCATGGTTACCAAAGAGTGAGCGAGGGAAATCGCCTTGGAGAAGCACAGAAATAAAAAGGAACAGTTTCCATACCTTGGCAAGGCATGGGGAGCCAGGAAGTCTTCCCGCCAGCCAGCCACCGCAAGCCTCACCATAATGTCAGTGGATGCAACCAAGGCCAACCAGCCAGCGACTGCAACCCAAACCCTTAACCCCAACCCGGAGCCCAGTGACCGTGGAAGCCACCTGCACACCTCAGCAGAAGCCACCAGCACATCATAGCAAGTGGCTGCAACTCCCACTACAGCTATTAAGAAATGGAGTCAAGGATAATGGCACAATGAGTCCATTTGATGCACAGGTACATCAGGAAAATTGTAAAAATTTAGGATTTTCCTAAACCCACTCTTACCTTCGATCTGTACAGAAACAGTGAATCTTGGTAACAACAGTGGGCATGGGGCAGGGTGGGGGGGGGAGGGTTTGGCTGTGGAGGATAAAGAAGGGGCAAACAAATTTTACTGTGAGGCACAGTTGCAATAAGAGGTTCACTACCACAGCCCAACCATTGCAACCACGCTCATGCCCATCGTGGGACTAGCTGCATCAGTTCTTCTGTAATGGCTCCCCTCATAATAAGCAAATTTCATTAAAAATATATAGTTTGGGTTACTCATAATTTTCCTTTCTTTTCCTCCAAATGGGCCCATTGTTAAAACTCAATTAAAAAACAATCCAGGCGTGAAGAAATGTTTCCAAGCCTCTTTAAAGAAGAGAATCTACATATAATGACAAAGATGTAATGAGCCTTCTGTGATGTATAATTCTATGATTTGATATCCTGATGGGCGTAGCAATCAACTATTTGGGTTTGCTATGACAAAAATTTTATCCTGTACAGCTGGTCTGGTGGTTAAGAGGCTAAAAAGCACCATTTGATGCTGTGCTGAGCCACAGAAGCCATACTGATCCTTGGCCCGTGTCCAGTTCGCCAATTGCATCTTGGGGCAGGCAAGAGGCATCACAAACTATCTAAGGTGAAAGTCGAGCTAAGACCCCTGTAACTCCTAATGCAGATTGTCCCACCATGTGAAGCATTCAGGAAGGCATCGAAAGAGGCACACAGCTTTAGGCAGGGAATTTCAAGGCTGAGACACCTAAAAGTCCACTTGCCAATAGTGGAGCAATGAAAAGTAAGGATGCACAAGGAGCCAAAATTGGACAATATCATCAAATTAATTCACACATCCACGTGAATCCAGGAATAAACTGTCTTATGTTCTCACAGTCTCACAAATAGTATTAATAGTACTTTTAATTTTAACAATTATGGTGAATGTTGTCAGTACAGTTGGGTACATGGGATCAAATGGGATTGGGAGTTACAGATAGTTCTATGACCTAGTAGGTATGGATATGATCGGCACAACTTGTGGGCTGAAGGGCCTGTTTGTGCTTTAGTGTTCTATGTTCTACTGTGGAGTAGTCATAGAATCTGACAGTGCAGAAGGAGGCCATTCGGCCCATTGAGTTTGCATCGACTGCAATCCCACCCAGACCCTATCTCCATAACTTCGTACATTTATCTGAGCCAGTCCCCCTGACACTAAGGGGCAAATTAGCATGGCCAATCCACTAACCCACATATCTTTGAACTATTTTCCTTTTTGAAATTAAACTCACTCTTCCCTAACCAGGTATGGTGCAGATTTGATATAGACTGAAGCTCTCTTTTATTTTGCTCCTATAAATTGCCTCCAAATCCTCCATGCCAATCAATACTGGAAATGGGGCTGACATTGTCCAAACTGGGGACCTGACTGTGAGCAGGAACACAGTGTGTTAACAACAAGACGCCTGTGTCTGGAATTCTTAAAAAGGGTTTTCCTCCTTATAAATTATACCCACATACTTCAATGATTTGCTGGTTCCCCCTTTTGAGTCTGGTACTTACATCAGTAATTTTACACAGTGCTCTCACAGCAGGTCCGCGATAATTGTCTTCCTTCCCAGTCATATCTTTTGTTAAGCTGAAGGGCGGAAAGAAAAATTCAAACTAAAAATTGGGAGCAAGAACTTAGCTAATGATGTAAATTAATTCTTTAATTTCATCCATAACGAGCACGGTTCAGGATAATACGTGGCCAATTAAACTGCCACTCCACATTTACTGCCATTCTGAGATTTTTTTTACACTATCATGAAATCAAGGTGGGGAGAAAAGAAATTTTTATTTGTTTAACAGTTTCCAGTCTCAGGACATCCCACATGCTACTGAGTCAATTCTGCAGTCATCACTGTAATGTCGCATCACCACACCCAATTTGAGCAAAGAAAGTTCTCACAAGTAGCAATGCTGCTTCAGCAATAAGTATTGGCCCGGCCAAATTTTTTCTAAAATTTGTTTGTTAGTCACAAGTAAGACTTACTTTAGCACTGTAATGAAATTCCCCTAGTTACTACAATCTGGCACCTGTTTAGGTCAATGCACCCAACTCATATCTTTGGACTGTGGAGGAAATCAGAGCACCCGGCGTAAACCCATGCAGGCACACGGAGAACGTGCAAACTCCCCACACAGTGGGGAGACCAAAGCCGGGAATCGAACCCTGATCCCTCGTGCCGTGAAGTAACAGTGCTAATCACTGTGTTATCGTGCTGCCCCTCACTTAGGAAATAGTGCCAAAAATCTTTTTACACCCACCTGGGAGAACAAAGTTTCTATTAACTCCTTATTCAAAAGGCAGTATCTCTTTCTGTACAACCCAATAGCACTGCACCAATGTGTTAGCTGAGCTTATGTGTCTTGAGCCCCCAAGCCTCTGATGCAGAGGCTTCAGTTTTCCCCTCCGACAATCGGATTCTAATTGATCAGACGGCCAACACACTTCCACAGAGGTTAGCTGTCTTTGTGGAGTCTGCACTTTCTCCCTGTGTCTGCGTGGGTTTCCTCCAGATGCTCCAATTTCCTCCCACAGTCCTGCTAGGTGCATTGGCCATGCAACTTCATTGCAGTGTTAACATAAGCCTACTTGTGACGTTAATAAATAAACTAAATAAAAAACAAACTCTTATCATAGGCAGTCTCCCCTAAAGAGCACGCAATATCTGTCTTTATGCGTTCTGAAATAGTCTGGCCAGGAGAAATGTAATGTTAAAAAAAGATGTAAAAGAAGATTGTTATTGCAGAAACAGTATGCCCTGTGATGGAGAATGAATGTCATTAACAGCCTTTGCCTGTGAAGATTGTCTTGTCTGCAGCTGGTATTATAGCACTTCTGCTTTGATTTATTTCTCATAAGCCACAATATAACAGAAATTACAAGGCATTACCCAACACGTAAAGCTTTTATTGCAGATGCTAGCCTTGATCTTCCTCCCATGCTTGTACTTTACTGAGTGCAATTCTACTTGTTAAAAGCTGCTGCTCAAATAGATTTTACAGGCTGTGATATAAAGTGGTCATAAGGAGGTACTTTATGTAGCACAGCAGCAGGAGCTTTTTACTCAGGCACCTCATCCAAGTATCTAAGCGACACGTTGCTGGACTGGGAGTCAATGTAGGTCTGCGAGGAGAGGGGGTGATGAGGGAAATGGGACAATTACAGTAAAGCTGAAAAGAGAGCAATGCCATGCCCACATCTCTCATCTGCGACAGCCAAACAAGGAGTAATATTGAGAGTGTCTACAGACTGGGTGCTCCCACTCTGAGTACAAAAGGTAATGTTAGTGCAGTTTATTTTGGGGAAGAATTGGGTAAACAGGAAAGGTGGGAGGGTGGGTAAATGTAAGTGTTTTACTGCTAATAAATCCTGTGCAACGCTAACCTGCTGGTAACGATGATGACATCCTCAGCAATGGTAGCCATCTCCTTGATTGTCAGGTAGCACATTCTTCGTAGGGTGGGCTGATTGAGATTATGAGAGACAATGAGTAATTAACATTAAGTCAACAATTCTCATGTTTAGACCAAGGCTGTAATGAGACCAGGAGCCAAGTGACTCTGCAGAACCCAAACTGAACTAATCAGTCAGCAGATTACTGCTAGTAGGTAACACTCGATAGCCCGGCCAACACATCTTCTACCGCTTTGCTAATGGTCGAGAATAGTGTGATAGGGCAGTAATTGGCTGGGTTGGATTTGCCCCATTTTGCGGTCAGGACATACCCGGGCAAATTTCCATATTGCCGTGTCAGTGTCAATGTTGTTGACACTTCATAGCAATCAAGCTATACCTATAATCTACTAAAGTAGGGGTCTCCAAACTACGGCCCGCATCTGGATTGGAGTTTGGAGACTGCTGTACTAAAGAGACAGATATGAGTGAAGGAAAACCCTCAGTGGACAGTTTTTTTAAAACAACAGACTTAAAAGCCTTCCTTCAGTGCAATAACAATTCAGTTATTCTGTAAAGTCACCTTTTCCTTCAAGGTTTGTTCCATCTACCAATGTCCAGTCTCAAATTATTGAAGGTGAAGAAGAAAGGGAGGGAATTTAATATCTGGCCCTAGAATTGCTTTTTCGTTTTCTCCACCTTGCCAAAGACATCGCCATTGCAGCATGGGTGTATACACACCACAAGGACTGCAGTGATTCAGAATAGCAGTTCACTTCCACTTTCTCAAGGGTAATTAGGGGTGGGCCAGAAACATTAGTCTTGCTAGTGACGCTCACATCCCAAGAATAGGCTTTAAAAAAGTTACTGAATATACAAAAATGAAATAATCATAACCATGACACAGAATTAAAGGGCTTAATTATAATTCTTCGGAATTTTTTTTTAAAAGGATCTTCTTGATGAGATTCTCTAACCCAAAACAAATAGCTTGGCTGATCCGATTTACCACATGAGAAAGAAACAAGTTTTCTGTGGTACCGCGATGATCATCTTACACAGTCACATTAAACATGAGGACTACACTGCCCAAACAATTCATTATATTGATTTTTTGGATTTAATTAATGGACTTAAAGCTCTATTTGTGGATGGCAGTTATTGTCTCTATGATCTCTGTGAAGAGTAAGCATGCATTTCTGAAACGTTCATATCACGTTCACTTGAATTGAGAAACAGAGCACAGGGATGCTAGATTTTGCCTTTCAGCACTGTGTCGGGGAAGGGCATTTTGAACTGGATAACACAAGAGTCAAGTATTCTTGTGGCTGCAAATTGCTCACTGGTGGTGGGATCATCTTGAGGTGATAAGTTGACAGCACTGCACATGAATTGGGTTACATTTAGTTTAAAAGTAATTATTGCTTACCGGTAAGCATTGGTACTAATGCACTAGTTACAAAAACAGGTACAACTTTTTAAAGCCACTTACGTCATTTGATTGGAAGAGTTTGGTCATGGCAAAGAACGCCTCGGTAGCCTCGATGGAGCCCAGATGTTCCCCCTATATAAAACAAACATAAAAACTCTTCTTAGCATTTCCATTAACAGAACAGGCAACAATAAGACCATTCAGTAAGCACACAAAACTTAAGCATTCTTGGGTCATAGCTGAATCTTTCAAGAGTCTTCACCAACTGCTCCATTCCTTCTGAATTTTCCTGATATCAACAATAACTAGACATACTGTGAAAAACCCTTTCTCTCTCTGTTCACATCAGACCTAATAGCACATACTTTCAGAGACTCATTTGACTGACCCTTAACTTAAACCCCATTAAAGTTTTTTTTAAACATTTATTTATTAGTCACAAGTAAGGATTGTAACACTACAATGAAGTTATTGTGAAAATCCCCTACTTGCCACAATTCAGCACCTGTTGGAGTCAATGCATCTAACCACATATCTTTCAGAGTATGAACATAGAACATTACAGCACAGAACAGGCCCTTCGGCCTTCGATGTTGCGCCGACCAATATAAAAAGCAATGCCCCTCCAAACTAAACCATTCCCTTCTCTTCCATATACTTATCAACTAACCTCTTAAACGCCACCAAACTTGGCGCATCTACAACTGCTGCAGGCAGGGCATTCCACTCCCGAACCACCCTTTGGGTAAAGATTTTTTATGGGTGGAAGCTGAAGCCCCCAGAGGAAACCCAGACAGGTAAGGGGAGAACGTGTAAACTCCACAAAACAGTCAGTCACCCAAGGCCAGAAACAAACTTGGGTTCCTGGCGCTTTGATATGGCAATGCTAATCTCTGTGGATACAAATGTGTTTTCCCAGAATATAGTTACATTCTGGATTTGAAGAGATCGTCACAAAAAGAGACTACAAGATTACGAGGGGCACGGACGGAGTGGATAGTCAGAAGCTTTTTCCAAGGGTGGAAGAGTCAAATATTAGGGGGTATAGATTTAAGGTACGAGGGGCAAGGTTTAAAGAAGATGTACAAGGCAAGTGTTTTACAGAGAGTGGTGGGTGCCTGGAACTCGCAGCCGGGAGAGTGTGTGGAAACAGATACGATAGTGAGATTTAAGCTGTGTCTGGACAAATACATGAATAGGATGGGAATAGAGGGATATGATCCCAGAAGCATAGCGGGTTTTAGTTCAGTCAGGCAGCACGGTCAGTGTAGGTTTGGAGGGCTGAAGGACCTGTTCCTGTGCTGTAATTTCCTTTGTTCTACAAGTCTTTTACAAAACACAAGGTTCATCATTATTATCGAGGGCTGACAGCATAAAGACCACCCAAAGTGCGTCACCATGATAGTACTGTGGAGACTGAAGTGGAAACAAGATATTCTGGATAAATAGGAAAGGTAGCATACAGCTGCAAACCCGACCCTTTTAAAAATTTAACTCCTATCATTTCTACAGCTCAAAATACAATCTGTTGAAACCTGCTCATGGTGAGGCAGCACCATCTATCGGCCACATTGTAATACTGCCATATTAACAAATTAAAAGAGGTAACAGGCTGCATGTGGCACACTTTCTCCACCACACATCATTACATCGAAGTATCCTGTACACTTGTGATTAATGTTTCCAGTCACTGCAATCAAAAGGAATTGCATTCAATAAATCAAATAGAATACTGAATTATATCAGTTAATCTGTAAGAGCACAGGTCTGAATGGCCTGTTTTGATGTTGTAACTACTTTTGTTATCACTAAATCATATGTGCCATACAGGGTTGATCAGGATCTTGGTTATAATGCCCAGTTTTGATCATCACGCATAGGGAAGAAGCAGACAGGAACAATAAGACTGGTCTATTTTATGAGAAACATAGAACTCAGGAGCAGGAGTAGATTGTTCACCCTTTGAGTCTACATTGCCATTTGACAAGATATATTGCTGATCTGGTCATGCTCTCAACTCCAATTTCCTATCTGTGGAATTTCCACCTCAAACCTTCCACATAAACCTCAATTTGCCTGCCTACCAAAGATATATCTCAGCCTCAGAAAAATTCCATGACCCAGGCTCCATCGTTTTCTGAGGAACTGAATTCCAAACACTAACGACCTGAGAAAAAAAATTTCCTCATCTTGGGTCTTATTCTTACACCATGCCTCAAGTTCTGGTCTCTCCCGGAAGTGGTAATGTCCATCCCTACCAAGCCCCCTCAGGATCTTATGTTTCAATATGGTCACCTCTCTTTCTTCTAAACTCCAATAGGTATAGACCCAATCTGCTCAACCTTCCGTCATTAGGGAGTCCTTCTCAGGAATCAGTCAAGTGAACCCTCTCTGAAATGATTCTAAAGTAATTATATCTCTTTCAAATAAGACCACCACAAATGTACACTGTGCTCCAGATGTGATCTCACCGAGGCCCTGTACAACTGCAATAACACTTCCTCACTTCTATATTTTATTCAAGTTGTAATAAAGACAAACATTCCATTTGCTTCCCTAATCTGTATCTGCGTATCAACTTTGTGCAATGTATTTACCAGGATAGCCAAATGTCGGAATTAGTAAGTTTGTCCTGGATAGATGAGTTACAATCATTCACCAATCAGATTTATCCTTTTAAATTCCCTCCTGCATCCATTATGGATGATATCTCCAAGAATCTGTACAGCAACACAGCACAGGAGATCATTTGGTCCTTTGCACCTTCCCTTTGAAAGAGTTATACAGCCATCCAATTAATCCCTCTCCTCACACTTTCCCTGTAATCCGTAAGACATAGGAGCAAAATTAGGCCACTTAGCCCATCAAGTCTGTTCTGCCATTCAAACATAGCTGATATTTTTCTCATCCCAATTCTCTTGCCTTTTCCCCATAACCCCTGATCCCCTTATTAATCAAAGGCCTATCTCTGTCTTAAAGACACTCAATGATCTAGCCTCCATTTGCTTCTGCGACAGAGTTTCACAGACTCTCCACTCTCTGGCTGAAGAAATTCCTCATCTCTGTTTTAAAGGATTGTCCCTTTAACCTGAGGTTGTAGTTCTAATTTCGTTCTAATTTTTCTACTAATGGAAACATCTTTTCCACATCCACTGTATCCAGGCCTTGCAGTATCCTGTAAGTTTCAATAAGATCCCCCCCTCGTCCTTTTAAACTCCAACAACTATAGACCCAGAGTCCTTAACTGTTCCTTGTACGACAAGCTCTTCATTCCATTCTTCATTCAGTTTTCCTTTAACAACAATACTTTTCCTTTACCAATATTCTTGCTAGTTGAACATTAAGTATCTCTGCTTGATTTTACATTATTGGAGTGTTTCATTAATATTTTATGTCTACATTTTATCTTTATCTCAATGTGTTTTGGAGAATAAAAATGTTACAGACAGCAAAGACACAACATTACCTTGTTTTGGAGAAGGTGACAAGCATCCTGGAATTTCAATTACAATACGTACAAGTTCATAATGTTATTTATCTCTACTTTAGGATTTCATAATGTAGGTAAAAACGTTCTAATCACTCTGGCTTATATACAAGTCACATCCCCATATTTAAAAATAATTGCATCTATATGGCATCATATCAACAGCAACTTACACTAATTTCAAAGAAGCTTTTTGGTGGTGTTGGTTAAGGAATAAATATTGACCAGGAGACTAAATTCCTTCCTCTTCATCAAATTGTCATGGGATTCTTTACATCCAATTCAGCAGGCAATTGAAGTATGCTGATTTAGCACTTCTTCAAAATAAGGGTAAATCTGACAATACAACAATCTCTCAGTATCCTGCTGAAGCAATGGCCTACATTACGAACAGAAGCCCCTAAAGGAAGGTTCAAGTTCACAACTTTCCATCTCTGAAATAAGAGGACAAATAACTGGAGCAGAACTTAAAAACTGTGAATAAGGCTTCCATCACAAGATGGAACACATTTAAGCTCACTGATCAATCAGCAGTTTAAGAGATACTATATGTCCAATTATGGAAATAACAGAATTATTGGAGTTTTCAATTATCTACGTAATTGTAGTCCACCACTGCTGTATGGTCAGCCCTGTATTATTTGTTAATCAATGGTCATTTAGTCACGATTGTTATTTTTGAACATTCTGTCCACAAGAACAGTGTTTAAATCATAAGAACAGTAACAGTCTATTCAGTTCCTTGAGTCTATTCGACCACCCAATGTGATCATTACTGATTTATATCTTAATGCTACCCACCTGCCTTGGTTCATTTCTTGTCTAGCAAAAAGTCAATCTGTCTCAGATTTAATATTATTAATTGGGCTAGCATCTACTGTCCTTTTGTGGGACAGAGTTCCATAAATTAACCAACGGATAAAAGCTGGAATCTGAAATCAAAAGAGGAAATGCTGGAAAATCTCAGCAGGTCTGGCAGCATCTGTAGGGAGAGAAAAGAGCCGACACTGAGTCCAGAGGGTCATCTGGACTCTACACGTCAGCTCTTTTCTCTCCTTACAAATGCTGCCAAACCTGCTGAGATTTTCCAGTATTTTCTTTATTGGTTGCATTTTTAACTGCCTTGGAATTAAGAAGTATTTCCTAACTTTGCCCGAGTGACCTGGATTGGATTTGGTTAAGATTATGTCCCCTTGTCCTACATAGTCCATCAGTAGAAAGCTGTGCTTCATTAATCTGTCAATTCCATTCAGAATCCTAGAAATCTCAATCAAATCAGTCCTTTGCCTTCTATATTCCAGGAAGAAGCCTAGTTTATGTGCCAGGTAATTACTTAAGTGAATAGCACATATGCATTTAAGCTAAATCAACCCAAGAGAGAGAAAAGAACTTAAGGATCTTATGATAGGTGAGAGTAGCGTGGGAGGAGGTTTGTGTGAAGTATAAACACTGGCACGAATTAGTTGGCCCATTTTTGTGCTGCACATTCTATGTAAATATAAACATCGACAAACTCGTACAGGCATTTTTACCACCGGGATCATTTAATACTCGCATCATTTCAGGAAATATCATTGTTTCTAATCATATCCCCACTACTACCATCACGAAAACCAATCACCCTTCTTTGCATCTCACATGGCACAGTAACTGATCTGTTGGCAGCACATTGTAGAAACTTGCTTTTACGCAGCATGCCAATCAAGGCCAGGTTACATTGAATTGTTTAAAGTTCTGATTACAAATCAATAACCAGGGAGCTGTGTTTTCTGCCAAATAGGCTGTAAAACATGCTAGGAATTTCTTCCAATTACAGAAACTAGTGGCTTCTTCAGTAATATGAGGGATTTGGCCCCATTTCACTTCCTCATATTTATGCAATCTTGGTAGCAAAGCTTCCCAACATTGATCCTGAATGAGTCTTTCAGATTGAAAACACTAGTTACTAATTGCTCAAAGGTTTAAGAGCGTAGTTCAAAGGATTTAATGGGCCTCCTTCTGTGCCATAAATGACTCCGAACTTATTGTGCATCCGCTCAAAATAGGAAGGCTGTTTCTTAAAGCATTAGGGAGCAGCCCAACCTGATTTATCAGATACAGGATCTTCGTCAGAATGTGAGCACATTTTCGAGGATTGATCGGAGTATCGTTAAACACTCGAGCCTGTGAAGAGAAAAAGCAAAGTGTTTTGTATTACATCACTAACAATCTTAGTAATTCTACAGGAAAGCAGGAACAAGACTATCCATGCAGTCCATCAAACCTCTACGTTATTAATCACCTGATCATAAAACCTAACGCAATCCCAGGAACAAATTCAATTCCATTCAAGGGATATACTTAAATTGCTTCTTTTTTAAATTTAACACCCAGATGTTCTAATTATAACAAGCATTGTCTGTGGTGTCATAAAAGATTCTGAATCTGCAGGGTGAGGCTAGACAAAAGTAACAGGGTCAATCATTTCACTAAGTAAATGGAAGAATGCAGTACTTCACATTAACATGCTGCTGCCTTCCCTTTGGAGCTATTCAATTAAAACCCCACACATAGGCACACAGGTACATACACTTCAATTTAACCTGCTTTCCATTCTCTCTAGGAGATGACTGTGGATACCACAACAGGAATGTTTAATACTACGAGATGGACTGATAGATGAAATGTAGAGAGGATGTTTCCACTTGTGCAGGGGTTCAAACTGAGGAATACATTTGAGGTATTCACTAACAAACCCAACAAGCAGAAATCTCTTCACTAAAGAGAGTGCAGGACTTACTATAATAAGGAAGAGCTGGAGCAAATAGCATTGGCATGTTTAATGGCAAGTTAGGATCTAAAATACAGGAGTGCAATCTCAGGATAAGGAGCTAGTTATAAAAGATTGAGATGAGGAGAAACTTCTTCATTCAAAGGTTGTGAATCTTTGAAATCATAGAATCTCTACTGTGCAGGAAGTCACCTTTTGGCCCATTGAGTCCGCACCGACCACAATCCCACCAAAGCCGTATCCCAATAACCCCATATATTTACCCTGCTAATCATTTTGGCAGAAAGGGTCATTTTGTCATGGCCAATCTGCCTAATCCACACATCTTTGGGTCTGAAAGGTAATCAGAGCATCCGAGACAGAGACATGGGCAGAATTTGCGAATTCTACACAGTCACCCAAGGCAGGAATTGAACTTGGGTCCAGCAGTGCTACAGGGTTGTGGATTCGTCATCACCGAATACATTCAAGTTTCGGAAAGACGGATTAGTCTCTCTGGGAAGCAAGGGATATAGGGATAGGCAGGAGAAAGAAGCTGAAGCCCAAGATAAGGTATTGAATAACAGAGCAAGCTCGGTGAGCTGTGCAATCTGTACCTGCTCCTATTTCTCATGTTCTTAGAAACTCAAGATCAGAATACAAGGATGCATTTCAGGATGAATTTGGGTGGGAGGTCACTTTTGTGGAACTTTAATAGCAGCTTAAATCAAATGCCTGCTTCTGTGCTTTTTTTTTATAAATTCATTGTTGGGGTTGGGGCAATGTTTATTGCCAATGTTTATTGCCTATCCTAACTGCCCCTGATGTGGTGGTGCAATTTCCCAAAGGTAGGAGAGATTAAAACTAGAGGGCATAAGTTCAAGTTAAGAGGGTAGCGATTCAAAAGAGTCCATAACGGCAATTTTTTTCACACAAAGAGAGGTGAGTATCTGGAATGAACTGCCAGAGGCAATAGTACAATTTTGTCTTTTAAAAAGCATTTAGATAGTTACATGTGTAAGAAGGGTATAGAGGGATACGGGTCAAACGTGGGCAATTGGAGTTAGCATAGTGATTAAAAGCAAAAGGAGATGGCATGGACAAGTTACGCCAGAGGGCCTGTTTCCACACTGCAAACCTCTATGACCTCATTGAACAGTTGCAGTCCAACGTGGTGTGGGAAAGCTGTAGTGTTGTTAGAATGTAAATTCCAGGATTGTGACCCAGCAACAGTGGAGGAACAGCAATATAATTCCAAACCAGAATGGAATGTAGCTTGGAGGGACACCTCAGTGATGCTCCCCTGCATCTGCTGCTCTTATAATTTGGTCATGAACTTGGAAGGTACATGTCAAAGAAGCCCTGGTTGCTTGCTTCAGTGCATCTTGAAGACGGTACACACTGATGCCATTGTACATCGGTGATGGAAGGAGTGAATGCTTAAGTTGGTAGATGGGAAGTTGATCAACAGACTAGTTTCTTCTCGATAGCGTTGAGTTTTGAATTTATTGGAACTGCATTCACCCAGGCAAGTACAGGGTATTCCATCACATTCCTGACTTGTACCATCTGCTTCTTAACAGGCAGTACAGGGAGCTCACCCCCAGCCATCTATAATCAAGTCAGACTCTGGGCACTTGCCATAATTGGTGCTCGGTGTGGACCCTTGACCTGTTGTGCGCCGTTAGCTCTATTTATTTAACTTCCCACTGTCACTTTAAGTGAGCATCACCGGAAGGCAACAAACCCAAGATCCTCACAATTGAAGTAAAGGCGACCAGCTCCAGGCATTCTGTAGTGAGAGTACATTTTGAACATAGCTTTCAAAGCTGCCTTATGGATCTCAATTAATGGTCACCATGCCTCCAGTCAGTCACACGGTCCAGCAGGGGCTCATGCTGCACAGTCATCACAATAGGAACCCTTGCTGACGTGTAAAAGTTAGGGATTTCTGGACACCATGGAGCAGCCACCAGCTGACTGGTATGGAAAATGGGACAATAGGAACGGGGAGAAATCAGTACTCACCTCCTGTAGCACAGAACTCTTCTCCAGGTGCTGGAATGGGTTTGAGCCCCCGCCTAGACAAAACAAGCAGCAGCTTTAGAAAAATCATCGAAACAGTGCAAACCCAGGAATAAACAAGAGCAGACAACATTTATATTATGCCTTAATACACAAAATATTCCATAAGAACATAACAGATGGGAGCAGGAGTGAGGTTCTCGAGTGTGCTCCATCTTTCACTAAGATCACAGCCGAATTTCTACCTGAACTTCAGTTCCTCCCTCTATCCCTTCATTACACAAGCTTCCCATAACCTATCCATTCTCAAGCCTGCTTACACTCATTAACTGAGTACTTCTTTGAAGTAGAAAATCCTGAGGCAGCATAGTGTAAATAAAGGAATTAAAAAAGCTAAAAAAGTTTAGAAGAGCTGCTTGAAAGTTGAGTCAGAAAGGTTTGATTTATTACTGTCATATGTACTGCGATAGTAAGAAGTATCATATCTTAATGCTATACAGTCAAAGTATACCATTCATAGAGTACACGGGGAAGAAGGAAAAGAGAGGGTGGAGAATGTAGTGTTGCAATCAAAGCTAGGGTGTAGAGAAAGACCAGCTTAATACAAGGTAGGTTCATTCAAAAGTCTGATGGCAGCAGGGAAGAAGCTGTTCTTGAGTTGGTTGGTACGTGATCTCAGATTTTTGTATCTTTTTCCTGATGGAAGAAAGTGGGACAATATATCTGGAATGTGTAGGGTCCTTGATTATGCTGACTGCTTTACTGAGCAGCAGGAAGTGTAAACAGAATCAATGGATGGGAGGACAGTTTGCGTGATGGACTGGGCTACGTTCACAGCCCTTTGTAGCTTCTTGCAGTCTTGGGCAGAGCAGGAGCCCATACCAAGCTATATGTCCGGAAACTTTCAATGATGCATCTGTAAAAATTGGTGAGAGTCATAGCAGACACACCAAATTTTCTTAGCCTCCTTAGAAAGTAGAAGCATTGGTGAGCTTGCTTAACTATAGTGTCAGCATGGAGGGACCAGGATGGTTGTTGATGATCAGAACACCTAGAAACTTGAAGTTTGCGACCGTTTCCACTTCATCTCCATTTATGTAGACTGGAGCACTGTACTTCCTGAAGTTGACGACTATTTGCTTTGTTTTACTGACATTGAGGGAGAGGTTATTATCGTTGTATCATTTCACCACATTCCCTCATCAGAATTCTACTGCCCCACCTGCCACGGAATTGCAGCAGGCGAGGAGTGAACAACGGAAACATTCGGTGACATTGGATAGGAATTTCTGGTCTCATTTGAGCAAGGCCGTAAAATCCCACCCTCTTTCTCTTTCCTGTGTCATTAGTGGTGTCACCAGCAAACGTGAAGATTGATCTGGAGCAGAATTTGGCTACACAGTCCTAAGTGTTTAAACAGTATAGTATGGGACTGAAGACACAGCCTTGTGGGGCACTAGTGTTGAGGATAATCATGGAGGTGTCATTGTGTATCCTTACTGATTGCAGTTTCTGGGTTAGAAAGTCTAGGATTTAGTTGCGTAAGGAAGCACTGAGCCACGGGATTTGAAGATGAATTTTGTGGGAGTAATAGTGTTGAAGGCTGAGCTGTCAATGAATAAGAGTCTGACATAAGTGTTTCTGGTTTCCAGGTGTTCCAGTTCAGTATAAGGCCATGGATACGGCATCCACTCTGGACCCATTGCAGGCACAGGCAAACTGCAGTGCATCCAGGCAGTGTGGAGGCCACAGATGATCTATCTCAAGGCTAACCTTTAGAAACACTGAATCATGATCAAGCAGCAAATGAAGCAGATGAACCATAAGATGATTTATTCACTGCAAACAAAATGAAGGATCCACACAAAAGAGGTTGAAGTGATAGACTAGGGCAAGGCTGTTGAGAGATTTAGAGACAAATATTCAATGAAAACTTTAGATAATGAATGGTACATAGAGTCTGAAGCTCGTTTAGAGTCAAAACTCAGGTTTCAAGGGACGTTGGAGGGGGTAGAAGACAGTTTGTTGTGAGACAAAAATTCATGTCTTACTGATTGACTTTCCGCATAAGCTTTTAACAGTGCTTAACAGAAAATTAATCAATCACTCCCCTCTACCTGTGTTATCTTAACTTTAGCATCATGATATTCCATTAATAACGCAGAGGGATTGTGTGTCAAAATGACAACTGTAAAGCAGGCTAATACCAGTCTATTGCTTTGAAGTGAAAGACTTGCATTTATATAGCACCTACACAGCACCTTTGACTCCTCCACTGTCCAAATTATCATAAGCTTCAACCTAGTTTCACAAAAGGGTTTCCTAGTAAGCTGTTAAGTCAAGTATTTGATCCGCAGATGCTCTGGGAATGCTCTGCATCTCCAGCACATGGATCAAATTGGACTAAAAGGTTATTGATAGCCTGGTCCCTCATTAGGCAGGGACAAAGATGGAATCAGTGGCTATACAAGAGAGTTGTTGGTGGGGACTTAACACAATAACGTCAGATATGCCAATGTTTAACTGGAGAAAAATTATGCTCATCCAGTATTGAATTGAGAAATGTGACAGTGTACAGTGGAATCGTCGCAGAGGTGAGGTAGAGCTAGGTGTCGTCAGCATACAGACGGAAAATGCGTTTCAGGTAATATCACTGAGGGGTATAGATGGAAAAAAGTAGGAGGCAGACAAGGATAGATCCTAGGGGACACCAAAGCTAATGAGAACAGAGCAAGAAGGAAGAGTGAATAGGTGATTTCCTGTGGCCGTGTTAAATGGGGCCTGACAGACGCTCCTGTGTAGTATCTTGTGATGTTTTATGATGTTTGAAGTGCTACATTAACACAAGTCATTGTTGTTGATTGACGTGTTATTTCTGTAGGTTAGCCCGAAACCAAAACTCAGAAGTTTGTCCACCGTCACATCTCTGACTTGTTAAAGCAATCACTAAGTCTGCAAATGTCAAGCCAAATGTACCCAAATAATTGGTTTAGTACCCGGTATGATTAGCCAACAGACCTGATTGTATTGTTAGGTTTCCTGAATCACTTGCATTCAAGAATGCAAAAACAGATTCAGTGTAAATCTGCAGTTTTTAAACTCAGCTATAATTTCATCTGAACAAATGCACATTTTTATACACAGATCCTCTGGTCCCACTTGGAACATTGGACAGCTGCAACCAGTCCAGTGCAATCTCCTTTGTCCCAGCTAAAGTTGTGTCCCTCTCTCAAAGGTCCTCATTAAATATATTTTGCCATGTCTTCTTTATCCAGCCCCATCTTCTGGCAGTAAACATACTGCCAATGACAGGCGCACGTCTGGGAGGCAAAGGACCTGTTCCTGCCAAAGTCAGTTGCTTCTCCATTAAAATATCCCACGGCACTTCTGACTAGTCCATTCGCTTACTGCAGCACTTCCTTGATGTTGTCTCTCCACATGTTGCCCAGAATCCTATGTAGACAGCACTGGTGAAATACCTCCAACTCATTTGATACCTTTGCTGTTCTCTTCCATGTCTCACCAGCATAGATTGTGACAGGTGCTTGCAGAATGGCTGCTTCATGGATGGTATTGGATGCTCAGACCCTGTAGAGCCACTGAATGCAAACAAATCCTACCACAACAGTTTAAAGTCCAAACAGGTTTATTTGTAGCAAGCTTTCGGGACAGCCTGTCCCTTTGTCAGGCAGCTGGGAGTTCTGATGTGTATTGAGATGTGTATTGTATCCAGACAGAACACCATCCACCAGACACACGGTACATACTCTTGCAACTCGGCCAACGTTGTCTACCCTAATACACTGCAGAAAAGGATGTCCCGAGGCTTGGCACATTGGGGCGACCATGGATAAATGAATACCATGCAACAATTATGAGGCGAGACCATTCTCTTCCTGTTGGGGAACACTTCAGCTGTCACGGGCATTCAGCCTCTGATCTTTGGGTAAGTGTTCTCCAAAGCAGCCTTCAGGACACACGACAGCGCAGAGTCACTGAGCAGAAACTGATAGCCAAGTTCCGCACACATGAGAACAGCCTCAACCAGGATCTTAGGTTCATGTCATACTGTGATCCCCACAACTTGCCTGGACTTGCAAAATCTCACTAACTGTCCTGTCTAAAAACAATACACATCTCTTTAACGTGCGTTTAAAGCTCTTTCCACTCATATTGTCCGTACCTTTAAGAACTGATTAGCTGTAAAGACTCTCATTCCAATCATTATGTATGTAAATTAAGTTTGTATCTTTGTGTCATTTTTACAACCAGAACTCCCAGCCACCTGACGAAGGGACAGGCTGTCCCAAAAACTTGCAGCTTTTGTTACAAATAAACCTGTTTGGACTTTAAACTGGTGTTGTGGGATTCCTTTGTTTTACCTCAGTCCAACGCCGGCATCTCCACATCATGCCACTGAATGACCAGTGCTGC
Organism: Sphyrna mokarran; assembly: GCA_024679065.1. Lineage (NCBI taxonomy): Eukaryota > Metazoa > Chordata > Chondrichthyes > Carcharhiniformes > Carcharhinidae > Sphyrna > Sphyrna mokarran. The sequence goes on along the minus strand of JAGIQG010000003.1, from coordinate 132,769,512 downwards.
TTTGTCAATTGTATGGACATCAACATCTACATCACCTCCCTGGGGATGCTGCTTTCTCACTAGGGGAAGTTGTCAATGTTGTCATGGTGATAGGTGGTCCTTGGTGCTCTCCAGTCATCACCACCTTGATCTTCTCATTTCTGATGTAGAGATGAACCTTTGTACTCTCAAGGCTGGCAGTACTTTCACATTGTGCAAGAACAAAACAAAAACCTCAAGGATCTTCAGAAACAATGGTAGAAGCGAAAGCAAAGACGGGAATCAAACGAATGGAAGAAAATTTGTGGAAAGCAAGGTTGGAGGAGATCCCAGGCAATATTTTTTTTTTCCCCACAGGTAATTCGGTCCATACTTGACCAACAAGGAGCATGCATTCGGCAGGTGGTGCGAGGACAGCTCTTGGATGTTGATTCATGGGTTGCCTGGTGCTTCATGTCGTAAATGAGTGCTTTATCTGGACCATCTGCAGGGCACCATGACAGCTCAGTGACTATCGCTGTAGCTGTGCAGACACTTGGAATTGGGCCGGTGTCTGCGGGAGTTTGCGCGTTCTCCCCGTGGTTGCGTGGGTTTTCTCCGGGCGCTCCGGTTTCCTCCCACATCCCAAAAAATTTGCTCTTAGGCTGATTGGGAAACAAATTGTCCCTACATTGAGACTCTTCCATATTAGGAATAACCTAAAATTAGAATAGGATAATGGAATTGTTACTATATAGTTATGACGGCGGCGCGGGCTCGTTGGGCCGAAGGGCCTGTTTCCCGTGCTGTGTTGCTCTAAAAAAAATATTCTGCCCCCACCACAGGGCAACCAGTATTTATCTTAGTGTGGGGACATTGAGGCTACACATATTTGCTCAGTACTGCTTATCAATAGTGGCAGCAGTGGCTCAGTTGGTAGCACTCTCACCTCTCAGTTAGAAAGCTGTACTCTCGAGATTTATTCACAAATGTTTATGATTGACACTCCAGTGCCATATACTGAGGGAGGCATTGTCTTTCAGAAGCAGCACTAAATAGCAGCTCTCTTGAGTGGGCCTTAAAAGATCTAATGGCAGTAGTCCAAAGAAAAGATTAATATTTGTCTCCCCGTCAACACCAATAAAAAAAATTACCAGTGTTATCACATCGCTGTTTGAGGGGAATGCTGCGCATAAATTGACTGCTGTATTTATCTACATTATATCAGTTCAAGCCATTACAAAAGTATCTCATTGGCTGTGGAATGCAATGGCTTGTCTTGAGGTTGTGAAATGCATTTAAAAAAAAACCACATATCTGCTTTTAATGGTTAGATAAACCTTAAGTCCACTTAGAATCCATTATTATTTCTTGGTTAATTTGTTTGCAACTTCATTCTGGCACAGCTAACATTTTGGAAAAATACTTATTACAGATCACACTGTACAGACATTAGCCCAACACCTTGTCACCTACTGAATGTCTGATAATGGCTTGTTCACTGCAGCATGACTGCCTTGGGATCAAACATTCAGCAAATCAAAAAAAAAGTTTCTGTAAATAAAGGTTGAACTCAAATTGCTAGTTATCGATTGTGAAAATAAAATTTTCCAATCTTTACCTGTGTCAAAGAAACCGCATTTTGCCAGGATATTGCGTACTGCTTTGGCAACTCTACAGAACAACTTTCCATCTCATCATGTGCAAGGATCGATAGCAGAAGTCACTAAAGGATTGGACCAAAATTCTAGGCTACGTTTCCCAGTCACTGGGGCCAATTAAGCTTTTTGGCCCAATGATGTTTTTGCTCAATAGTTAGTTACACACCATCACTTCACTCACCACTGGCCTACCTTTCTCTGAAAATGAATCCTACTGTGCAAACTAAACACTGAACATTAATGAACTCACTAGGAGTCTTAACCTTGTGGTTCTAGGATAACAAGAACAACATAGCAGGTAATAGACTTCAACTGGAAATACATTAAAAACATTGCTGAGAAACAGGAATTGTTACTGGAGCTTTTTCTTTGCCCTATTATTGGGATAGGAGGAAGATATCACATAATATGAATATGGGAGAGGCTGTGTTGCTGTGGCGTTACTCATCTCTTAATCCACTTGCTATCCTGATGCGCAGCCCATAATTATCCAATTGCGATGTATACAGTTTGTTCTTTGGTCCTGGAAGATCCTGGTGAAGGCGAGCTGAGTTAATGTAAGAAAATCCTTGGTCAGAGGCAGCCAGGGTAGGGTTTGGTTTGGTTTGCAATAGTGGTTTCACTGGCGAGCAGGCCTATACTTCAGTGACGCTGTTGGTGTTGAGGTGATAGCTGCCATTATAAGTGAACGTTTCAGTTCTCAGGCATGGATTATTGGTGCTCACATTGCTGAGCTGCAAGACATCCTAAAGAGAATGGATGAAGCGGAGAAGGCAGTTTCCTCAGTGAAGGTTAACCTCAGTCCTTAGAAATCTTGCTGCATGGTGTGTCGTACATCCTGACTGTCTCGAGGAGATGGGGCCATTGAAGGAGTATCCATGTGCCTGGTCTCCCGAGGGGTGCTGGGGATGAATGTGAAAATTGGTTGCCATGTTTTCACAACCTCAATTTTAGGGCTAGGCATCTCAAGTTCAGTGAAGCACACCATCTGTTTGTAATTTTTATAAATGATCTGGATGAGGGTATTGAAGGATGGATTAGTAAATTTGCGGATGACACCAAAGTCGGAGGAGTGGTAGATAGTGAAGAGGGGTGTTATAGTTTGCAGAGAGACTTGGACAAGTTGCAGAGCTGGGCCGAGAGGTGGCAAATGGAGTTTAATGTGGAAAAGTGTGAGGTAATTCACTTTGGCAGGAATAACAAATGTGTAGAGTTTAGGGCTAATGGTAGGACTTTTAATAGTGTTGATGAACAGAGGGATCTTGGTGTATGTGTGCATAGATCACTGAAAGTTGGCAATCAAGTCGATAAGGTTGTTAAGAAGGCATACGGAGTCTTAGCTTTTATTGGTAGGGGGATTGAATTTCGTAGCCGCAACGTCATGTTGCAACTGTACAAAACTCTAGTGCGGCCGCACTTGGAGTATTGTGTGCAGTTCTGGTCCCCACATTATAAGAAAGATGTGGATGCATTGGAGAGGGTACAGAGGAGGTTTACCAGGATGTTGCCTGGTATGGAAAGCAGGTCTTATGAAGAGAGGCTGAGGGATTTGAGGTTGTTTTCGTTAGAAAGAAGGCGGCTAAGAGGAGACCTTATTGAAACATATAAGATGATTAGAGGTTTAGATAGGGTGGACAGTGATAGCCTTTTTCCTAGCATGGAGAAAGCTAGCACGAGGGGACATAGCTTTAAATTAAGGGGTGGTGGTTTTAGGACAGATGTCAGAGGTAGGTTCTTTACCCAGAGGGTGGTAAGGGTATGGAATGCCTTGCCTGCGTCAGTTGTAGATGCTCCAAGTTTGGTGGCGTTTAAGAGGTTAGCAGATAAGTTTATGGATGAAAGGAGAATGGTTTAGGTTAGAGGGTCATTGCTTGTTCCTAATTGGTCGGCGCAACATCGAAGGCCGAAGGGCCTGTTCTGCGCTGTAATGTTCTACGTTCTATCTCTGGTCTTTAAGGCTCGGGGTCAGTTGACGCCTCTGACCATTGGTCTTGTATTGCCTTGTCCTCCGTATCTAATGAGAAGGGTTGGAGGTGGCTGGACGTGTCAGGTTGTTGCCACCATCCAGGACTTCAGCTTTTCTTTGTTGGGATCTCAGGACAATGTCGGGGCTTCGGTAAAACTTTGGATGGAACCTGGATGTTGCGCGATGATTCTGTCATAGTTTGGATTTTCAGGCACCGTGGATGATTTATATTATCCTGTAGCTCATCAATAATCCGGAACTTTGTTCCCTTCAGATTATAATCCTAATTTTGTGATCTCTCTGTTACCCTGACAAGGGTGCATGTGATACACATGCAAAGGCATTTGCTGACAGTTATACTGTTAATTTGCGAAAATCAGGATTGTCTATTTTGTCTTTTTGATAGTATTCTTCCACTGACATCCTCAACTCTTTTCTGCAAATCAAATCAACTAAATTTTAAAAAGCTGACATTCAAAATGAAAGGGACAGCCCTTAAAGAGGAACCAGCCAAAACAAAAACAAATCACAAGTTAAATGTAAAAGATTAAACCAAAAGGTGAATGAGGGGGTTGATAATGCACCCCAGTTCCTGCTATGCCCAACAGGCCTGTGGACACCACACGCTCCCTCTCCAGAGACACTCAACCGTGAATGTAGCCACAGTAGAGGGGCAGACAGTCAGGTTAGTTGATCGCCTTCTGCTGTTAATATCTGAATACTTAGGAAGGAACTGGATTGATGTTTGGCAGAAAAAGGTAGAGCAGTGGATTATTTGAACGTTTAGATCAGCCAAGTGATTTCAGATATTAACACAATCACTTGGAACTCCTGCAAATGTTGTCAAATGCCTAGAGACTTTCTACAAACACTGACAGACTTAGCCTATTATAAAAAAACTGGTGCTACCCAAACAAAAACATCTGCTCATGATTCCAAATTTTCACTAATTGGTATGCAACAAAATTAAAATCATAGAATCTACAGAGCAGAACATTTGGCCCATCAGGCCTGCACTGACAACAATCCACCCAGATCCAATCCCCGTAACCCCAAATATTTACTCTCCTAATCCCCCAACACTACAGAGGCAATTTATCATGGCCAATTAACCTAACCCACACATCCTAAGATTGTGGAAGAAAACTCATGATGTGGAGGTGCCAGTGTTGGACTAAGGTAAAACACAAAGAAATCCCACAACATCAGTTTAAAGTCCAAACAGGTTTATTTGTAACAAACACCACAAGCTTTCGGGACAGCCTGTCCCTTCGTCGGGTGGCTGGGAGTTTCAGCCATCTGACGAAGGAACAGGCTATCTCAAAAGCTTGTGGTGTTTGCTACAAATAACCCTGTTTGGACTTTAAACTGGAATTGTTGGGTGAAATCCCACGCAGGCACAGGGAGAATGTGGAAGCTCCACACAGACAGTCACTCGAAGCTGGAATTGAGCCTGGATCCCTGGTACCGTGAGGCAGCAGTGCTAACCACTGTGTGAAATGATTAGTCAGTAAGTCAATCAACACAGCAAAATATGAAATGCTAATGACATATGGACAAGCATCTGATGGGCAGACTATAGTCACTCAAAAACTTAAAGTGGCTTAGGATCATACCTTGAAAATCTGTGAACAGCATTAGTAGAATCACAGATTCCCTCCAGTGCAGGAAGAGGTTATTTGACCCATCGAGTCTGCACCAACTCTTGGAACGTTCATCTTACCTGACCCACCGCCTTGTCCTACCCCAGTAACCCTATGCATTTACCATGGTTAATCCATCTAACCTGTACATCTTGGGACACTGAGGGACAACCGTACCACAGTGCTGTGCTTTATTCTTTGGAGGGCAACCCCAACTTTTGCCAACGTAATCCTGGAACTAAAATCCCCTGTTCGCGGAACCATTCTGATAAATCTCCTCTGCACCCTCATATAGGGCAGCACTGTAGTTAGCACTGCTGCCTCACCACGCCAGAGGCCCGGTTCAAATACAACCATGGGTCACTGTCTGTGCTGAATCTGCACGTTTTCCCCACGTCTGCATGGGTTTCCTACAGGTGCTCTGGTTCCTTCCCACATGCCAGAGGTGTGCAGGTTAGGTGGATTAGCTTTGCTAAATTGTCCCTTAGTATCCAGATATGTAGGTTAGGTGGATTAGTTATGCTGAATTGTCCCTTAATATCCAAAGATATGTGGGGTTATGGGGCCTTGGTAAGATGCTCTGTCATAGAATTGCTGCAGATTTAACGGGCTGAACATGCTCCTTGTGAACTGTAAGGATTCTATGGAGAGTCAAGGTTGAGATTGATAGATTTCCAGTTTTGATTCGATTTATTATCGTCAGAAGTATTAGTACACAGTGAAAAGTATTGTTCCTTGTGCGCTATACAAAGCATACCGTTCATAGAGAAGGAAAGGAGAGGGTACAGGATGTATTGTTACAGTGTAGAAAAAGAGCTTTAGCCCTAGTGACTACTTAATAATGAGATGTTTGATTTTATCGTGAAACAGCTTCCAGTGACTGCTTGCTCCACGCCAGCCTTAGTCCACTGCTGCCATAGTAACCAACGGAGGGGCCCCCTCAGCCCGTGCTCTGTGACTGAGACTCACCGGACTCCTCGTCCTTCTTGTCGAACTTTTTCAGCATCTTTGCCTCCCTCGGATGTTGCCCGTTGATGGTGCAGGCGCTCGGAGCCGCGGTCTTTGCCCTGAGTTAGTCTATCTCCCACTCCCCTGCCTCTCTCTCTCTCTCAGCCCCCCAGTTCCGGTGTCAGCGCCTTCACTTCCTGCCAACCAGTCACATCGACACGTCACTGACCCGGCCCGCCCTCACCGCGCATGCCCGGACCGCCCCCCACCGCGCACGTCCTCACTGGGCACGCGCAACGCCGGCCTCGGCGCGTCGGGAAACCGGCCGAATTTGCGCGTGTGCAGAACCGGCTGGACGGACGGCCGTGTCCAATGCGCAGGCGCCGAAGCCGGCCTTGCTTATTGCGCATACGTGTCCTGCAGCCATGACGCAATGGGTGGGTGGGAAGCGATGGCGGAGCGGTGTTGTCGCTGGGCTAGTAATCCCAAACGCTCGGGAGAATGTGGTTCGAGTCCCATCACCGCCAATGATGGAATTTGAATTTAACAAAACAAAATCTGAAATTAAAAATGTTCCAATGATCATGCAACTATTGTCAATTGTTACAAAAGCCTCTCTGGTTCACTAGTTTTTTTTTTAGGGAAGGAAATCCACCATCCTTATCTGGTTTGGCCAATATGCGTGACTCCAGGGCAATTTAACTCACTCTCACCTGCCCTCTGAAATGGTAACTGTGGATGGCAACAAATGCTAGCATAAGCCCCCATGTTCCACAAATGAATTTTAAAAAATCATCGATAGTCATGGTGTCACATTGGTATCATTTCATTCCAGTTAAAGGAACTTAGGCCATGATAGCTTTTTTTAGAAAAATCACCAAACGGTCATAGCACAGAAAGAGTCCGTTTGGCCCCAGATGGAGGCCCCTGTATCAATGTTCATCCTCAATCAAAGCAATTCATAAAGAATCCCAACAATGCAGAAGAAGGCACACTGCATCAAACAGAAGCTAATTTCAAAGCTGTGTAGGTTAGGTGGAAGGGCTGTGCTAAATTGTCCCTTAGTGTCCAAAGATTTGTCAGGGGAATTATCAGAATAAATATGTGGAGAAACAGAGATGGACTGGAGGGGAGGCCATGGGTGAGATGCTTTCCTCAGAGAGTCAGCACAAACTCAATGGCATGAATGGCCTCATTCTGCACTAAAGGGATTCTATGAAAAAAAACAATGAAGGGAGAGAATAAAGCACCCCTTTCACCGCAATGATATGAGGGACAGGCAGGAAAGTGGTATTACAGTCACAGTCAGATCAATCATGGTCTTATTGAATGGCAGTGATGGGCTGAATGGCCTTCCCCTGCACGTATTTCTAACCATCGTAATAATGGTCTCATTCTCTTTTGTAAACAGCGATTAAATCTGCTTCCACCACACTCTCAGGCAGCGCATCCCACATCTTAAGCACTTGCTGCTAAATCACATGATTCCAGATCCTTGGGGTGTGAAAGTCTAGACTGTTGCTCAACTGCAGTGCCAAAGAAGTGCTGCACTGTTACAGACAGGAAGGTGGATAGGAAGGCCACAATCAGATCAATCTGGACCTTATTGGACAGTGGAACAGTCCCAATGGGTTGAATGGCCTACTCCTGTTCCTAATTGTCATGTTCTTTGCAAGAAAGTAATCAATTGAGGGACAATAACCAAAGTTTTTAATCACATTTCTACCTCTCAATCTGAAATTGATGAAGCAGAGAGATATTTATGCAGAGTAAATTTATTTTTGTTAATCTCTTTGGACACAAAAAGATGGGACACAAGCATCGCTAGCTGGCCCATCCCTAGTTGCCCAAGAATGAATCACATTGCTGTGTATCTGGAGTCACATGTAGGCCAGAGTAAGGAAGGCATATTTCCTTCCTTAAAGGACGTTAGTGAACCAGATGTGTTTTTCCGACAATTGATAATGGTTTTGTGGTCATCAGCAACCTCTTAATTTCAGATTTTTTTATATTGAATTCAAATTCTACCAATTGCCATGGCGGGATTCGAACCCGATGCCCAGGACATTAGCTGAGTGTCTGGATTGATAATATCACTACACAATCTCCTCCTCTGAAATTCCTTAAGCCCCACAAACTCTGCAAACAAACACTACTTCCAGCTTTATTTTCACGCAGGGTAAAATTTATTTCCAGAGATTGCGGAGGAGCACACTTTCCCCTTTGTGCTATATTTAGAATATTTTTGGAACGAGCCTGCACAAGTTAACAGTCTCCTGGGCTAAGGCTACATCTGAGTGCTCTACAGTAACCTTCCAGCTATTGTTTACTCACCGTCTTCACGGTCATCATCAAACATCATTGTCGGTTCTGTCCCCGATCTTCAGGAACCTAGTCCTCCCCTCCAGCGATCGAGCTCTCAGCACCTGTGTTGGTTTCGTGTACGGAAATACTTGCACTTCGACCCCTGTCTGATAGTGTCAGCTCAGCACCCGGGCACTGAACAGTACAGGTGAGGGATTGGCTGAGGGAAAACAGGGTCGGTGTAATCAAATTAAAGTCAACAGTTGGTGAGCGGCCTCATAAGGCAATCATTTTCAGCTTCTCCCTTTCTTCCGTATCTTCCTGAACTCTTCCCAAGGTTCCAGTTTCACAACCCCTCCGGAATTCTGCACCTCTTCATTGTGAAAGATTGACGGGTTATTCAACCATGGGAATAGATTGAAGGGATGACACTGGGTGACTGGGCTGCACTGTGGCACAGTAGGGGCGGCACAGTGGTTAGCACTGCTGCCTCACAGCTCCGGTGACCCCGGGTTCAATTCCCGGCTTGGGTCACTGTCTGTGTGGAGTTTGCACATTCTCCCTGTGTCTGCGTGGGTTTCCTCCAGGTGCTCTGGTTTTCTCTCACACTCCAAAGATTTGTAGTTTAGGTTGATTGGCCAGGCTAAATTGCCCAAAATGTCCTGGGATGTGTAGGTTAGAGAGGTTAGCGAGGTAAATGTGCAGACTGTGGAGATAGGACCTGGGATGGGATAGTTGTCAGTGCAGGTTCCCTACAGTACGGAAGAAAACTATTTAGCCCATTGAGTCTGCACCGACCACAATCCCACCCAGGGTCTATTCTCACAGGCCCATACATTTACCCTAACTAGTACCCCTGACACTGAGGGACAATTTAGCATGGCCAATCCACCTAACCCGCACATGTTTGGACGGTAGGAGGAAACCGGGGCACCCAGAGGAAACCCGCACAGGCACGGGGGAATGTGAAGACTCCACACAGACAGTGACCCAAGCCGGGAATCAAACCCAGTCCCTGGCGCTGTGAGGCAGCAATGCCAACCACTGTGCCATCGTGCCATCCTAACAACTCAGTGGGCCGAATGACCTCCTTCTGTACTGTAGAATATCTATGACAAGTCTTGGCAAAACCAGAATAACCCAGTCCCCCCAACATATCAATTTATTAAGATAGAGGGTTATAGATAAGCCTAGTAGGTAGGGACATGCTCAGCACAACTTGTGGGCTGAAGGGCCTGTTTGTGCTGTCGTTTTTCTATGTTTATATATCATTCACACTCTCCCCCCAAAAATACATAATAGACAAAGATTGCGAGCTTTGTGTGGGGAAATCAGCCTCCTTTTTGTAATATGGAGAGCTAGAGATGTTCATAGTAACCCAAATATGGTTAACCAAGGTTCTGTACAGGCTTAACATAACATCTTTGCTTTTAGTTCTGCCCCAGGACGTGAATCCTTTGCTTTTTGATGGCCACATTATCGTGTATATCCATTTAACATTGAAAGGGCTCGCACTGTGGATTTGATTGAATTCGTGAGGTAGCTATAACATTCCAAACCCTAAGACTGCAGGCTGAGGTGCACTCTAAAGCCTGGGGCAGCCGCGCAGAGATACAATGGGGAAAGGTTGGACACAAGACCTTTCATCCATAGTGCACTAAGTGGGGGGGAGTGGGAATTGTATAGAAGCCCCTTGGGTTATATGACTCACATGGAATATTCACAGTGAATATTTTATATATATATCACAATTGTATTGAAGCACCAGGATCAATGCAGAGAACATAAGAAACAGAAGCAGGAGTAGACCATTTAGCCCTTCCAGCCTGCCCTGCCATTCAATAAGATCATGGCTGATCTGAAGTGGATCAGTTCCTTTCCCACTTCCTCCCCATAACCCTTAATTCCCTTGTCTATCAGAAATCTATCTATCTGTGACTTAAATATATTCAGCAAGGTAGCCTCCACCACTTCAATGAGCAGAGAATTCCAAAGATTCACCATCGTTTGAGTGAAGAAGTTTGTCCACAACCTGATCTAAACTGACCCCCACCCTCCTATTTTGAGGCTGTGCCCTCTAGTCCTGCTATCCTTTTTAAGCAGGAAGAATCTCTCTACCTCTGCCCTATCCATCCCCTTCATTATCTTATAATTATCTATAAGATCCCCCCTCAGCCTTCTAAACTCCAACTAGTACAGTCCCAGTCTATTCAATCTCTCTTCATAGGCTAAGCCCCTCATCTCCGGTATCAGCCTAGTGAACCTGGAGAACTGATTTGATTTTGATTTGATTTATTATTGTCACATAACAAACCATACAGTGAAAAGTATCGTTCTTTGCACGTTATACAGACAAAGCATAAGGTTCATAGAAAAGGAAATGACAGAGTGCAGAATGTGGTGTTGCAGTTATAGCTAGGATGTTGAGAAAGATTTGCTTAACATGAGGTACATGAAACTCATTGTACACTCGGTGAGGGCCGTTTTTGAACGTGGGCAATGTTCTTTCAGGTATTTTAAGAATAAAGTGTACTTTTTGCAAAAAAAAAGTTGCAATCCCAGTTGTTGTTGTAACTGGACAGGAAGGTCCCAGAATGGAGTCCTGGCTCAAAAGATCGGAACACTTTTGTAAAATCAAACGTTGAGGAACAGAGTCACAGGAATACTCATTAATTTCAACGTAAATTTAAGTTTATTTATTAGTGCCACAAGCAGGCTTACATCAACACTGCAATGAAGTTACTGTGAAAATCCCCTAGTCGCCACGCTCTGACATCTGTTCAGTTACACCGAGGGAGAATTTAGCACAGCCAATGCACCTAACCAGCACTGTGGGAGGAAACTGGAGCACCCGGAGGAAACCCATGCAGACATGGAGAGAATGTACAGACTCCGCGTAAACAGTGACCCAAGCGGGAATCAAACCCAGATCCCTGGCGCTGTGAGGCAGCAGTGCTAATCACGGTGCCACCAAAAAAAGACTTAATAAACATGGAAAAATTGGATTATAATATAATATTCCCTTACTGTCCTCCTTAGTTTAACAAACATAGGTTTTAAGGATAACAGGGATGACAAAGTACATGTGAAGCTACAATGGTCTCATTAACACACAAAGTCCATTTTTTAAAGCACACAGATTGGGTGTGATAGCTCACACACCCCACTCTGAACCCAGTTAGTGTTTGCGGATTTTGCCTCAGAACACCAGCAGGTGATTATCGTATGAGAGATTCCAAATTCCACTGCCAAAAAACACACTTTAAAACCTACCCTTGCAGTGATGTTTTCTCTCAGTGGTTTGCATTCTGAAATCCAGTCCAGAAATTTCAAAAGACATTTTTAAACAAAGCTTCTACTCCACTTTCAACAGCAAATCCAGTCCAGGAATTTATACCAATCCATTAAGGATTCTTTTGTCTCCACTGACTTCCACTGTTACTTCAAATAAAGTTCTCCCAAACTGTAGTAATTTCTCACAAATCTTAGCAATGCTGCAAATATCTTTCTTGCCTCCCACAATCCACTTTCTTTTCAAGTCCCTGTACTTTTATTGAACATTAAGCAGTCTGGTTCCCAGTTTCCACTGTTTAGTTAACTCCAAACTTCTTGAAAACTCCTCATTTTATTGATTTCTTTAACTAGCCGCTCTTCAAAAAACTACTACTTAATTGTAGGGCTTTTTCTACAGCAAATCTAAAAGAGTTGTCGCCCTGTAACCTTCTAAACTGACTGTTTTTCGCAGAGCAGTGAGAGCCACCTTTTCACTCCTTCAATCCCCCAACTGTTTCCGCTTTAAATCAAACTACAAACAAGGGAAGGTTCTCCTCTCTGTGAAGCGGGTCTCCTGTTGCTAAGCAAGGGTTCTGGTGAGCGGGCAAGTAAGTGGAGCAGAGTCCACGAAAACATCAGCCATGATCTTATTGAATGGTGGAGCAGGCTCTAGGGGCCAGATGGCCTGCTCCTCCTCCAAGTTCTTATATTCTTAAATGTCCCTGCTATTATATTTATTCTTCGTGCTGTAACTCTCTCTAAACACAATTGAATCATAGTTGGAACTTGACTAAGCCCCACACATGCAAATATCTTTGTCCATTATGAATCTATGTACATGTTCCTTCCAGGCACAGAAACACTAAATTAATCCCATCTAAAAGGATTTGGGCCTGTGTCTGCGGGAGTTTGCGCGTTCTCCCCGTGGTTGTGTGGGTTTTCTCCGGGTGCTCTGGTTTCCTCCTACATCCCAAAAATGTGCTCTTAGGCTGATTGGGTAACAAATTGTCCCTATATTGGTCCCTATATGTCATTAAGACGTTAGGACAGTGGCGCGGGCTCGTTGGGCCAAAGGGCCTGTTTCCTGTGCTGTGTTGCTCTTTGTTTTTTGTTCTTTGTTCTAAAACAATAGAGTATAGCAATGCAAATATAAATCCCACAAAGTACCCTTATTTTCCAATCAGATTGATTGATTCCTGTTCTGTGATCTGCATATCCCATTTGCGCACATGACATTTTTAGAAGCTTATTTATTAGCGTCAGAAATAGACTGACATCAACAACAGTGCAATGAAGTTACTGTGAAAATCTGCTAGTCACCCCACACTCTGGCATTGAGGGAGAATTTAGCATGGCCAATGCACCCAACCAGCACATCTTTGGACTGGTTAGCTCCTGGAGGAAACTCATACAGATATGGGGTGGCACGGAGTTGTCAGCACTGCTGCCTCACAGCACCAGGGCCTCGGGTTCAATTCCAGCCTCGGGTCACCGTCTGTTTGCATGTTACTATAGAATCCTCACAGTGCAGAACGAGGCACCTTGTTGTGCACTGTAGGGATCCAATACTAACATGCAGACGCCACACAGAGAGTGACCCCAAGCCGGCAATCGAATCTGGGTCCCTGGTGCTGTGAGGCAACAGTGCTAGCCACCGTGTCACCCCACATTTTCCCCAGCACTGTTGGCGTCCATCCACCTCTTCCCTCCTCATTCCTACCTTGTCCCCTTGCCTCCTGTCCCACCACCTGGGGACGCCCACTGGGGACATCTTCAGGCAGCTTCACTTCCTCAGCTACCTGCACCAACCAATATCAGCCACTAGATGGAGACCAGTCCATCCAAAACCATGGAATATGACTTTCATCTATACAGATATATTTTATATATTAATTAAATATGTTAAAATTTATTTTGTTTCAGTAATTATTTCATTTAAGAATGTTGGAATTTATAAATCTAAAAACTTATAAAGTTTTAATGTTCTTTTTCTGCTGAGAAAGGTCCCAGTTTAGTTTAAATTTAAATTTGTTTATTAGTCTCACAAGTAAGCTTACATTAACACTGCGATGAAATTACTGTGAGAATCCCCTAGTCGCCACACACTGGTGCTTGTTTGAGTATACTGAGGGAGAATTTAGCACGGCCAATGCACCTAACTTGCACCTCTTTCGGACTGTGGGAGGAAACCGGAGCACCTGGAGGAAACCCACGCAGACATGGGGAGAATGTGCAAACTCCACACAGACAGGAATGGAACCTAAGTCCCTGGCGCTGTGAGCCAGCAGCGCTAATTCCCCACTGTGCTGCCCCACCCTAACAATTCTAACCCCATTTTCTAGCACTTGTTTAAAGCCTTGTTTGCCTCTGCATCACAAGTGCACATCTAAATACTGCTTCAGTGTTACGAGGGAGGGTCTCAGCCTCCACCACTGTCTCAGGCAATGAGCTCCGGTCTCTCCCCAGCCTCTGGGTGAAAAGGTTTTCCCTCACTTTCCCTCTAAATCTCCTGCCCTTTGACTTAAGTCTCTGCCCCCCCTGTCATTGATCCCTCCAACAAGGGGAAAAGTTTCCTCCTGCTGACTCTATCTCACTCTGTCATCATTTTCTCCAACTTAATCATGTCCCCGCTCAACCTCCTCTGCTCCAAGGAAAAGTCTGTCCAATCTCTCGTCAACTAAATCTCTTGGTAACTCTGCTCTGCGCCCTTTCCAGTGCTAGCACATCCCTCCTATGATGTGCATTCTGGAACTGCACGCAATACTCTAAGTGTGTCCCTACCAAGGACTTATACAGTTCCAGCATAATCCCCCTGCTCTTAAACTTTACGCCACAGCTAATAAAGGCAAGTATACCAATTGACTTCTTAACCACTTTATCCTGCCCTATTACCTTAAGGGATAGTGTACATGCACAGCAAGGGCCCCCTAATCCTCTGTGCTTCCCAGCATCTCACCATTCATCATTCATTCTCTTGTCTTGTTTGTGCTCCTCAAGTGCATCACTTATCCGGGTTGAATTCCATTTGCCACGAATCAGCTATCCTCCCCACTATTTACAACCCCACCAAATTTTATAGAACACTGCAGCACAAACAGGTTCTCCAGCCCACAAGTTGCACTGATCATATCCCTACCTAACCCTCAATCCCATTGAATCCAATGTATCGTCTGGAAACTTACTGATGAACCTTCTCATATTCAAGGATCCCAGCGCAGGATTTCTTTCATATTTAGTAATTGATTTTATTTTGCAAGTTATTTTAGCTAGCACTGTACAGCGATGCACATCCACAGTGCAGCATTTCAACTTGTAGACGGTTGTTTCCGGAACAAGATGTGCCTGAAGGGACCCAAGTCCAGTTTTAACATCGATGAAGCATAGATTCCTATAGAAGTGATCGTAATTCTGGAACAGATCGCAACGTCCTCCCCACATCCTCCCCCCAACACCCACCTCCCACACCAACCCTCCCCATTCCACCATCCTCCTTTACCTGGGATACACAACCTGCGCCCCCCCTCCCCCACCAACACACACACACACAAGCACACACATACACACAAAAGCTTTGACAAAGGGTCATCTAGACTCGAAACATCAGCTCTTTTCTCTCCTTACAGATGCTGCCAGACCTGCTGAGATTTTCCAGCATTTTCTCTCTTCGTTTCAGATGCCAACATCTGCAGTAATTTGCTTCAGACATCAAGTCAGTATTCTGTAAACTGTGTGTGCCTTTATATGCTCTGAGACTAGAACTCTCTACTCACCTGACAAAGGGGCAAACCCTGAAAGCTTGTGGGTTTACTAGCAAATAAACTGGTTGAGCTTT
The DNA here is from genome assembly GCA_024679065.1 of Sphyrna mokarran. Taxonomy (NCBI): domain Eukaryota; kingdom Metazoa; phylum Chordata; class Chondrichthyes; order Carcharhiniformes; family Carcharhinidae; genus Sphyrna; species Sphyrna mokarran. Next base: position 132,753,927 of record JAGIQG010000003.1, on the reverse strand, counting down.
AACCTGATGTTGTGAGACTCCTTATTGTGTTTACCCCAGTCCAACGCTGGCATCTCCACATCATAATTTGTTTTTAATCACAGGTTTGGAAGATGCTGTTGAAGGAACTTTGGTAAGTTGCAGCACTGTATCCTGTAGATGGTATACACTGCTTAGTAATGGAGGGGGTGAATGTTAACGTGATGTATGACGTGACGGTCCAGTTGGTTGTTTTGTATCGGAAGGTGTTGAGCTTCTTGGGTGCTGCTGGAGGTCAACTCAACCAGGGAGGGAGTACCAAATGCTATTTACTTGTGGCTTGTAGATGGATCACCTCAGGGGAGCCAGGAGGTGAGTTACTCGCTGCAGAACTCCCAGCCTCCGTCCTGTTACTGTACTCAGAGTATTTATGCGCCTTATGCAGTTAAGATTCTGGTCAATTTGTAACCTCCAGGATGTTAACGATGGGAGATTCGGCAAAGGTTGAATGTCTGGGGGTGATTCTCTGATGCAGAGATGCCAGCGTTGGACTGGGGTAAACACAGTAAGAAGTCGGACAACACCAGGTTTAAGTCCAACCGATGTAATTGATAGAAAACTCGCACAAGCTTTCGAGGCTGTCCCCTTCGTTAGGTGAATGAGGTGTTCTGGTCTCAAACCTGGTGTTGTCAGACTTCTTACGATGATTCTCTGACAAATGTTATTTGCTGCTTATTAGCGCAAGCCTGAACATTGTCCAGTTCAAGCTGAATGGGGGGACAGACTGCTTCACTGTCTGTGGAGTTGTGAATGATATCCAAGCAGATGTCATTGATGTGTATCCTCAGGCTGTTTGTAATGGAGATCTCTCCCCATAGCTCACTGGCACTTTGAAATGCAGCTGAACTACACAAATAGAGAAAGCCTCAAAATCCATTCCCAATCTGCAGCGTGAAGATCAATCTCACTTGGGACAACAGTTAGAGGTTTTAAAATTTATTTATTAATTGTCACAAGTAAGCTTACATTAACAGTGCAATGAAGTTACTGTGAAGATCCCCTAGCCGCCACACTCTGGCACCTGTTTGGGGACATTGAATCTCATAAGTGTAGCCCAATCCATCACACAAACCAGCATCTCATCCACTGACTCTGTCTACACTTCCCACTGCCACAGCAAGCAGCCAGCATAATTAAGGACCCCACGCAGCCCAGACATTCTCTCTTCCACTTTTCCTATTGGGAAAAAGATACTAAAATCTGAGGTCACGTATCAACTGACTCAAGAACAGCTTCTTCTCTGCTGCTGTCAGAACTTTGAATGGACTTACCTTGCATTAAGATGATCTTTCTCTACACCCTGGTTATGACTGTAACACAATATTCTGCACCCTCTCCTTTCCTTCTCTATGAACGATGTGTTTTGGCTGTGTAGTGCGCAAGAAACAATACTTTTTCACTGTATGTTAATACACGTGACAATAATAAATCAAATCAATATAATGAGGGTCAATTTAGCATGGCTAATGCACCTAACCCGCACATGTTTTGGACTGTGGGAGGAAACCGGAGTATTCAGAGGAAACCCACGCAGACATGGGGAGAATGTGCAAATTCGACACAGACAGTGACCCAAGTTGGCAATCGAACGCAGGTCCCTGGCGATGTGAGGCAGCAGTGCTAACCACCGTGTCACCCTGTTCAGTTACACAGAAACAGTAAAGAAGCTGGATTGTTCTCCTTAGAACAGCGAAAACCGAGGGGAAATTTAATAGGTAAATATATTATGAAAGGTTTTGGTTAAGTAAATTGGGAGAAATCGTTTCCACTGTAGGGAGGAGGGTCAGTAACCACGGATGTAAGATAGCAAAAAAGAGGATCAGGAAGAAGATGAGATAAAAATATTCTGAAATCAGAGTTAGGTTATCATAAGTAATGAAAAAGTAATAAACGTAGTTTGCATTATATCAAAATGGTGGAAATAAACATCAAAAACAAAATTTGGAGGGTGATGATAAAGAGATGGCAGTGGGTCTATACGGAAAGCATTTTTAAAGGTTCAAACAAGTTCCTTCTGCGCTGTGTGCTTCTCTCAGTTTGAGCAGCACAGTGCTCAGAACTGTTGCCTCACAGTGCCAGGGTTCCAGGTTCAATTCTGGCCTTGGGTTACTGTCTGTGTAGAGTTTCCTCCAGGTGCTCTGGTTTCCTCCCACACTCCAAAGCTGTATGGGTTATGTGGATTGGCTATGCCATATTGCCCCTTAGTGTCCGGGGATTAGCAAAGTAAGTACATGGGATTACAGAGATAGGGGCTAGATGGGATTGTTGTCTGTGCAGGCTCAGTGGGTCAAATGGTCTCCTGCCGCACTGTAGAGGTTCTATGAGCTTAGTGTTTCAGTGGAAAAGCAAAAGAATGGATATGTGTTTTTTTTTCAGAAATACGCAAGGAGATAGCTGAGTGGGTGGAGTGAGACAGCGTCAATACAAAATAATCTACTCTCGGGTTGCCTGATAGGGTAAGGTTTCAAGGGCAAACATGATAATTTCCCATTCCCAGTGAGGAAGCCAATCAGGTTGGAGATAGGCCTATAGCATTACAGCCACAATTCTCTAGCCCACACTCCTTGTGATTGTGTCTTCTCACTGGGGAAGTGGGGTGGGGAGGGTGCATAGCATTAACTGTCAAAGAGAAAGTTATAACTCTAAATTCTCATCAATCCCCTCCATGCACTCACCCTCACTATCCCTTCTCTAGCCTTGCCACAATTCCAAGATCTCGATTCCCGGCTCGGGTCACTGTCTGTGTTTGCACATTCTCCTCATGTCTGCGTGGGTTTCCTCCAGGTACTCCGGTTTCCTCCTACAGTCCAAAGATGTGCGGGTTAGGTTGATTGGCCACGCTAAGAAATTGCCTCTCGGTGTCCAGGGATGTGTAGGTTAGAGGGATTAGTGGGTATAATATGTAGAGATATGGAGGTAGGGCCTGGGTGGGATTGTGTTCAGTGCAGACTCGATGGGCCAAAGGGCCTCTTTCTGCACTGTAGGGTTCTATGGTATTCTATCTCTGCATTCCTCCCATCCCAGACGTCTTCTGCACCCACTATTTTGATTGAGCCACCATTGGTGACCATACCTTCAGCTGTCTGGACCTTAAGAATTCCATCATTAAAACTCTCTGTCTCTCCTCCTCCAAGACACTCAATGAAATGCATCTCTTTGAATATGCATGTGGTCACTTGCCTTAATACCTCCTTACATGGTTTAATATCAGATGTTGTTTGACAAAGTTCCTGTCAAGCACCTCAGGATAAGTTATATTGTTTCCCTACACTTGCAACACTTAAGTAAAAAATTGTGAAAATTGAATTTTCAAAAATTATGCTTTTGGGAAAGATTGTGTTATTCTGTAAAGAATTCTGAGTGTGTAAATGATTTAATTAAACTGGATAAACGTTAATGGAGTCAAATTGTTTGAAGAATTGAGAAATGAAAAGCGGTTGAGATGCTAAATTCATGTATCTGTAATGAAGCTATGGTCAAGCAGTTTCATAAGTAAAGAAGTTTAAAAATTTGCATTAGGAGATAGGAGAGAGGGACTTAATTTCTAGCTGTTAAATTTCAGAGGTATGTAAAAGGCTGTTACCGTTGATAAAATTTTTATATGTAAATAAGAGAAGGTTATTATATTTTATTTGATCCTAGAAACATAGAAACTTGAAGCCAGAGTAGACCGTTTAGCCCCTCGAACCTGCGCCACCATTATTTTGATCATGGCTGATCATCAAATTCAACACCCTGATTCCCCCATCCTCCCGTATCTCTTGGTCTCTTTAGTCCCAAGGGCCAAATCTAATTTCTTCTGGAAAGCACACAATATTTTGGCCTTAACTACTTTCTGTGGACAAAAGCAAATGACTGCAGATGCTGGAATCTGAAACCAAAAGAGAAAATGCTGGAAAATCTCAGCAGGTCTGGCAGCATCTGTAAGGAGACAAAAGAGCTGATGTTTTGAGTCCAGGTGATCTTTTGTCAAAGTTCAGAGCTTTGTTAAAGCTGTGACAAAGGGTCATCTGGATTCAAAATGTCAACTCTTTTCTCTCCTTATGGATGCTGCCAGACCTGCTGTGATTTTCCAGCGTTTTCACTTTTGGTTACTTTCTATGGCAGTGAGTTCCAAACATTCACCACTCTCTGAGTGAAAAAAGTTCTCCTCACCTCAGTCGTAATTGGTTTATTTCTTATCCTCAAATGATGATCGTTTGATCTGGACTCTCCCGCTATCGAGAACATTCTTTTTGAATCTACCCTGTGTGTAACCCTGTTTAGAATTTTATAAATTTCTATGAGTTTCTTACTCACTCTTCTAAACTCCAATGAATTTAGAAGTGGGAAGGACATGAAAGATTTTTATATTTTGGAAAGAAGTGTTTTGAACATTGAGATTGAAGGTGAAAGGGGCCTGGAAGGCAAGATGGTAAAGTGATCTGTGTGCGGAAGACCTCCTGGAAATAGCTGTGATTTGGGAGAAGACAAAGTTTGAACCACCATCCAATCACATTCTGAAAGCTGTGCTGATTAGGCGCTTTGACCCGAACAGGTGCCAGACTCTGGCAACTAGGGGAAATTCACAGTAACTTCATTGCAGTGTTCATGTAAACCATGTGATTAATAAATAAACTTTAACTTTACATTCAAGCCAGAAAGGTCTTGGGGTGCAAAAAACAATCTTTCTTGGATGTTCATAGCAGAATGGAAGTGGGTTTGAGAGGTTGTGAGGTACATCTTTAGTAAACAAACAAAAATTTTGCCTTGGGTAATATTACTGGATTTCTATAGTTCAATATCTATAAGGAATTGTTGTCTGGATGGTATACATTTGTGGGTGTTTGATTTTATGTATTATGTATTAGTATACAGTGAAAAGTTGTTTCTTGTGCACTATACAGATAAAACATGCCGTTCATAGAGTACACAGGGGAGAAGGAAAGGAGAGAGTGCAGAATGTTGTGTTACAGTCATAGCTAGGATGTAGAGAAAGATCAACTTAATATAAGGTCTGATACAAAAGTCTGATCACAGGAGGGAAGAAGCTGTTCTTGAGTCGGCTGGCAGGTAACCTCAGACTTTTGTACCTTTTTCCCGATGGAAGAAGATGGAATAGAGCATGGAAAAAAGGGTGTGTGGGGTCCTTGATTATGCTGACTGCTTTTTCAAGGCAATGGGAAGTGTGGACAGAGTCAATGGATGGGAGGCTTGTTTGCTTGATGTACTCTTTGTAGTTTCTTGTGGTCTTGGTCAGGGCAGGAGCCATACCAAGCTGTGATACATGGAAAAGGATATTTCTATGGTGCATCTGGATCTGGCCAAGTTAGGGAGTTTTGTTTTTGGAATTAGGGAATGTTTTGTATGTTTTTTTTTAATTGTGTAACTGCAATCTTACATGTTTAAGTTTTCTTTCCCTCTTGTTAATAAGTCTTTTGCTTTTAATTTTTAACATCCCAAGAGTGTTACTGGACTTGCTGAAAACTGTATATTTTCCTCACACTTTCAGAAGACAAAAAAAAATATGGCTTTTAAGCCAAGTTTCTCTCTGGAATTTTGTTTTGTTCGGGGATTAACATCTGCTGTGGTCAGAACAAAAGCAAGCCTTGTCCTGCGTTGGAGCAAAACATAAGAAACAATATAATGCTGGAGGAGTTTAAGAATAGATTTAATTTGTTCATGTCGTATATTACAAGCTAAGTAACCGAAACAAAAATTTAAAAAAAGCAATATTGCAGCTTTTAAGTTAATTTTTCTTTTAAGCCGAGTGTGCCAGCTCGTTAGAAACCCAAATCATTTTCCAATCCTAGCCATCAATTCTGCATTGGCAGCTGCTTTTGCCCTCATGTCTCTTGCCTTGGCAAGGTCAATGAGGATGCTGAGGATGCTGGTGGGCACGTCCAGAGATAAGGAGAACCTCGTGCCCTTGCTGTTCCTCCTGGACATCAGCGTCTCCTGCCGCCGCTGGGAATCAAAGGGGTACTGGAATGGGAAGGTGAAAGTCCTCCTGGACCAGTCTGTCGCCTCGCCAAGGGAGCGGGCCGCCGCAAGGTCTTCGCTCTTGACCGGCAGGAGGTCAGGGGACCGCTTGCTCTGCTGGGCTGCCAACCCGTGGCTCAGGAGGGTCCCCAGGTTCCTGTCGAGGATTCTTACGGCCAGGAGCCTTTCCATTCCCTCTTCTGGCATCTTGGGTGCGCTCTCCTCATTGCTGTAGCTGCCCGCAAGCCTCTCGCTCCTGACCTTGTGAGCCTTCAGCGAGATTCCAGACATGATGAGGAGAACCCAGAGCATTATGAAGCTTTGATTGAACATCCTGAATCTGATCTAAAGAGAAAGATAACATTGTAGTATCGATAACATATGCAGTTCCTGAATGTTTCAGAAAGAAGACATATTGGTAATAAAGAATAGTACAGCACTTGAATTGGCCCTTCGGCCCACCAAGCCTATACCAACACATGAGGTCTTTCTAAACTAAGGAACGTTTGTCTCTACATGACCCATATCCCTCTATTCTCTCCCTATTCATTTTTCTGTCAAGATGTCTCTTAAACCTTGCTATTGTATCTGCTTCTATGACCTCCTCCTGCAGCGCATTCCTGGCACTTACCACCCTCAATATAAAAAAAAACCTGCCTTTCACATCTCCTTTAAACTTTTCCCCCTTTTACCTTAGACCTACGTCCCCTATGATGTGAAGATGCAAGCGCTGGACTGGGGTGAGCACAGTAAGAAATCTCACAACACCAACAGATTAAAGTCCAACAGGTTTATTTGGAATCACATTGGCTATGCTAAATTCTCCCTCAGTGTAACCAAACAGGAGTGTGGCGACTCGGGGATTTTTTACAGTATCTTCATCGCAATGTTAATGTAAGACAACTTGTCACACTAATAAATAAACTTTAAAATACTTCAACAACACTTCATGGACTATTAGGAATTTTGGGACGTCCTTAGACCACTGAGACTTTAAAATGTGTAAAACTTTCAATAGAATAGGACTGGCTGAAATTCTTTCATCTCGCCCACTGGGGGAATTGTAGATAGAAAATCCAGCCGACCATTTAAAGATCAATTGAGCTTGGGCGGGAATTTCTGAGCATTTGGTTGGAAAATCCCTCCCACTATTTTCTCTCATGAGAGAATCTAAAACAGGGTTTCAAAAGTTGGGTTATGCCATTTGAGAGAGTGAGCTGGAAACACTTTTCCACACATAGCAATGGAAAACTGGAATTCACTTCTCCAAAGCTCACAGACCTGTGATCAATTGATGTTTATTAGGTAAGGGTGTTAGGCGATGTAGAGTGATGGTGGATAAATGGAGTGGATGTACAAATTGGACATGATCTACCTGAAAACAGGCTGGGCTGGGTAACCTACTCCTGATCCTGTGTTCCTGTAACAGGGCCAATATTCCCTCTGGTCATTACTAAAGCTTTCTCTGAAAGCACGTCAATTACTTCGCTAGAATCTGCTCAAAGAAAGTGCTACATTTGCTGACAGACAGCACCCAGAAGAATCCTCGCCACCCCCCCATCCTGCCACCCCCACACCCCTTTCCCGCTACAGAAATGCACTACCTGGTAGGTAGCAGATTCAAAAGTAACTTTCAGAAAGGGCTCTGCGCTATATCTGAGAAAAGATGGAGAGAATGGCAGGGGAGAAAGTTAGGTGGATGACCCAAGAATGATCACAAGGCTATCAGATATAGGAGCAAAATTAGGCTATTTGGCCCATTGAGTCTGATTCTATATTCAATGGTGGCTGATAAGTTTCTCAATCCCATTCTCCCGCTTTTTCCTCATAACTTTTGATCCCTTTCACCAATCAAGAACCTAACTATCTTGGTTTTATAAAACACTACATGACCTCGTCTCTAAAAGCTTCTTCCTTTTCTTGAGATCCATTGCCAATCTGATTTTCCCAGCACATCTACATATCGAAGTCCCCCATAATCACTGTAACCTTGCCTTTCCTATGTGCCCTTTATACCTCCTGGTGTACCTTGTGCCTCACACCCTGTTCTGCCTTTGCCTCTATGAACGGTATGCTTTGTCTGTATGGCACGCAAGACACAATAGTTTTCACTGTATATCAATATGTGTGACAATAATAAATCAAACATAGAATCCATAGAATCTCTACAGTGCAGAAGGAGGCCATTCAGCCCATCGAGTCTATACCGACTACAATCCCACCCAGACCCTATTCCCGTAACCCCACATATTTATCCTGCTAATCTCCCTGACCCTAGGGTCAATTTAATATGACCAATCAACCTGACCCACACATCTCTGGCCAAATCAGAACCTGATTTCAGTTTCAATTTGATTGGGATTTGGTACGGAGAGCTTCCACAATTAACTGCGGAAATTTTAGCTGCAGTTTCTCGGAGATGCTGTTGCAGGCATAACTTTCGCAGTGAAGTTCCTGACTTCCCCTGTTGCCCTGACTTGTTCCAACTCTACAATCCTCCAAGATCTCCGCACTCCTCCGGCTTTGACCCCTTGTCCAACAGAAAAACAGAAAATACTGGAAAATCTCAGCAGGTTCTGACGGCATCTGTGGAGCGAGAATAGAGGCAACGTTTTGAGTCAGAGTGACCCTTCCTCTGGAACCTCCGCCTCCCCCAACCTCTCTACCTCCCTTCTCCTTCAGCACACTCCTTCGGCTTCTTATCTTTTGGCTATCTTACTTATTATCCCTTGTTTATCGGGGTGGGGAAAGTGGTGTCAAATTTCATAGAATCATAGAATCCCTACAATGCAGAAGGAGGCCATTCGGCCCATCAAGTCTACACCGACATCAATCCTACCCAGGCCCTATCGCTGTCTAGTTACCCTGCTGATCCCTCTAACCCAGGACACCAAGGGTTAATTTAGCATGTAAAATCAACCCAAAACTGTACACCTTTGGACGGAAACCGGGACACCGCAGGAAGCTCATGCAAACACAGGGAAAATATGCAAACTCCACACAGACAGTTACTCAATCTGGGAATATGAACCCGGGTCCCTGGTGCTGCGAGGCAATAGTGCTCACCAGTGTACCATCACGTCGCTCCGTTTGATCAACACTGCAGAGAGGATCTTTGAGCTGGTTTGTTATATCACAGGGATGCTATACAAATGCAAGCGGCTGTTGTAAATTTGGGACGGATAGGAGGGGGCTAGTCTCTCTCGGGAGAGTGGAGCAGAGGGTTTGAAAGCCAGTGGATCACCCCCTAACCCCCCTCAACCCTTCAACACAATAATTTTAAAAACTGCCACACCGCAAGTGGTTCTGTGGAATTTCCCTCCCCGAGTTACTGAAAAGAATTGTACTTTTCCTTCGAAAGTGTCCCAGACACTCACTTTCAAACACTCTCTTCAACACTACATCTGAGGTTTAAAATCATAATTCCGATTGAATCTAAAGAACAGTGCTCGCTTTATCTTTTTAGAACAAAAAGATGACCTCCCTTGGAGGAGAGGGAGGGGGAAGTGACTGTGTACAATATCTAAGCAAAGCAATTTCCAACTTATTTCCCAGAGATTACTGGACGAGTCACAGAAATTGCACCTGAATTTGATCAGTTAATAGGATAGTTTCTCCTTCAACTTACTTTTATAAATAGTTTCTGCTTTTTCTAAGCAAAACAAAAAGCCAGTACCTGCAGAAGCTGGTGAGGTGAGAGCACTCCTTTGCTCTTTGTCCCTTCTGCACAGATCAGATGCACAAAGCGTTTCCTATTGTATTTCAGAGAAGCCACTGATTTATAGCTGCTCCCTCTCTCTCCTCTTTAGATGCCTCTGGGGTCTAACACTCCACTCGTAATGAAAGTATTTTCCTCTTACGTAGGAATGACTTGTGTCTAACACACAGACACACAGGAGAGAGAGAAAAAAAAGCAATCACTTAAAGGAACGGTTCTTCAGATCCCTGCCATTCTCATATCTGTGGCACAGGGAGATAAAGATACATCACATTTCCCGCAGTGAACTTCACAATCCTAATTTAGATCCTTCTGCCATTAGGGGTGGTAGGACTTTTAAAAATAACATTTTTTTAAAAATTTGATTTGATTTATTATTTGTCACATGCATTAGTATACAGTGAAAAAGCATTGTTTCTTGGACACCATACAAAGAATACCATTCATAGAGTATATAAGGGAGAAGGAAAGGAGAGAGTGCAGAATGTAGTGTTACAGCCTTAGCTAGGGTGTAGAGAAAGATCAACTTAATATAAAGTATGAGGTAGAGATATCGGCATTGGACTGAGGTGGGTGGGCACAGGAAGAAGTCTCACAACACCAAGTCATGAGCTTTTGGAGGTGACTCACCTATGGAAGGAGCAATGCTCCAAAAGCTTGTGATTCCAAATAAACCTGTTGGTCTTTAACCTGTGAGACTTCTAACATACAGTAGATTTTGTAGATGCCAAATAGTTAAAATCCTACTTTTCACGCTCTCTCTTGCTCTCTCTTTCTCCTGTCTGGCACAGTGGTTTAGTGGTTAGCACTGCTGCCTCATAACATCAGGGTCCTGGGTTCAATTCCAGTCTTGGGTGATTGTTTGTGTGGAGTTTGCACATTCTCCCCATGTCTACGTGAATTTCCTCTGGTTACCCCTCACGGTTCAAAGATGTGCAGGTTAGGTGGATTGGCCACGCTAAATTGCCCCTTCGCATTCAAAGATGTGTAGGTTAGGAAAAATAATGGGATAAATTTCTGGGGATCGGGCCTGGTTAGGATGTTTAGTCTGGGGGTCAGTGTGGATGCGATAGGCTGAATGGCCTCCTTCTGTACTTTAGGGATTTTATGATCCTATCTTTGAGGTCCGTTAGCTGGGAAGAGGAGAAGGCATTCCCCCATCCCCCAGTCTGTTCGAGCAATCAATTAGATCATTGGTTTCTCAGTATCTTGATTCCAGTTAACTACCTTGTTTCCATAACCCTTAATTCCCTGCCTGACAAAAAAATAACTATTTATTAGGCTTGAACCTTTGTTTGACCTCAGTATATGTTTGGGGAGTGGATTCCAATCTAAGGTACATGATCTATATCTATTTGCAGAATTTTCATTCACTTCCCTCCAAGCGTTCTTCCCCCACCCTACCTCCTGGTTTTTGATCCATTGCAGGTTTAATTATTACCTGTCAAAGCCTATCAATATTTGTGATAAAATAGAAGGAAAATTAACAAAGTGCATGTTAATATGCTCAATGGCATTTCAATGGGGAAGGACAAAAGATGAGCTGGTTGTTACAATTTGATTAAAAAAAAATCTAGATGATTCTGAATTTGACATCACTCAAATTAGATTAGACGAGGAGGAAGTTATCAGAAATTGGGATAAATTTCTCAGTTACCTTCTGGAGAGAAATCAAAATACCTGAAATAGTTGTTACAATCATGTGGAATTATATGTGGGAACAAATTGTGAAGTACTAAAGTAATTGTGCCTGATGCAGTTGCAGACAATACTGTCCCAGTTGAGCAATATCCATGTGGATTTAATCCACTCGGGTTGGCACAGGTTCAGGAGGAGAAACTGAAGTTTGCTCAGTCTGAGATGCAGCAGCCGAAAGTTTCGTTCAAGCAACACCGAGGGTTGGTGAATAATGACAAATCTCAGTTAGTGAAGATGGAAAAGGAGAACAAGTAACTGGATAATGATGTGAATAAGGGAAGTGAGCAGGTGCAGGGACAGTTGCAAGAAAATATTCTTTATTCATTCATGGGGTGTGGGCGTTGCTGGCTGGGTCAGCATTTATTGTCCATCCTTGAGGGCATTTAAAAGTCAACCACATTGCTGTGAGTCTGGAGTCATTTGTTGACCAAACCAATGGCAAATTTCCTTCCCTAAAGAACATTAATGAACCAGGTGGGTTTTTACAACAATCATTTCATAGTCATCATTAGACTTGTAATTCCAGATTTTTATTGAATTCAAATTTCATCATCTTCCATGGTGGGATTCAAACCCACATTCCCAGAGCATTACCCTGTATCTCTGGCTAACTAGCCACAAATACCATTACACCACCATCTCCCCTGACTAGCAACCTGTTCCCGAGCTGTTGAAGTTACCTGAGCATAAACCGCAGGAGTGTCAACAACAACTCATCATTTCTGAAAAGATAGATGTCGAGAATTCAGCAATCATATGTGACCTCAAGATGGAGATTGAGGAGCAGAGGTATTTTATTATCGCTGACAAAAAAAGGACAATGACATGAAGTAAGATTGTTTGATGAATCTGTGCAATCATTCCAAATGAACTAAGGAATCTGTACAGCTCACACAGGCGCAGATGTCCAAAGACACAGTGCTGTTCATGGCTGATGCTGGAGTAAATTGTGATGGTTACAACAAATTACAACAAATTCTGACACCAAAGAAGCCAATGTTCTGTACATCTTTGCCAAAGAGTATGCAGAAAATGATGGTGAAGATCCAGAACAAGTGAAGGAAATGGTGAACTACTTTGGATATACCACTGGAGACTCAGGGAAGAATTTTGAGTGTACCATTTTCCAACAGAAGGTGGAGTTGGACTGCCTGACAGAGGAAGGCCCGCTAAAATGAAATGGGACAGAGATAAATTGGAAAGAGATTAAGGTGCAACGGGATAGGTTCTCTTTGACAAAATGTTCTGAACTTGTTGGATTTGACCACAGAAATTTTAAAAAAGGCAAATCTGAAGCGGTTTGAGCCAGTTTCATTCAATTTAAACTTCTACTCTTCGGATTCATAGTTTGAAAATAAGGGGCAAGACTGGGACCTAGTGAGTGATGGTGAGATCTGGGGAGTGATGGTGAGAGTGGGACTGGGAAGTGATAGACAGAGTGAGGCCTAGTGAATGATGGTGTGAGTGGAGCTGGAGAGTGATGGTGAGAGTGGAGATTGGGAATGAAGGTGAGAGCAGAGCAAGGTGAAATGGTCTGAGCAGAGCCTAGAAGAAATGTTGACAATGGGGCCTAAAATCAATGGTGTTATATATTTAAATAGTTGTATGATTGCTTCAAGAGCCAGTCACATGATTTGATACTAGTGTCTTTAGGGTGTTGCACGGGATGTTGTTTATGTTTCATGCCATACTCGATACACAATAAGAAGTCTGACAACACCTGTTTTAAATCCAACCGATTTATTTGATAGTAAACTCGTAAGCTTTCGGCTTTGTAGCCTTCGTCAGGCGAATGAGGTGTTCTGGTCTCCAACAGCACACATACCAGCACAGACTGTTTACAGATTACTCATTAGAATGCGAATCTTTACATCTACCCTGCTATTCAAGTCTTAAAGTGGCTAACAATGTGAGTGGAAGGAGCACTGAGCACAGGTTAGAGGGATGTGTATTGTCTCCAGACAGCACAGCAAGTGAGGTTTTTTGCTAACCCAGGCAAGTCATGGGGGTTACAGATAGTGTGTCATGAAGCCAAGATCCCTGTTAAGACCTCATGTCACACTAGCTGTAACCCCCATGACTTGCCTGGGTTAGCAAAAAACCTCACTTGCTGTGCTGTCTGGAGACAATACACATCCCTCTAACCTGTGCTCAGTGCTCCTTCCACTCACATTGTTAGCCACTTAAAGACTTGAATAGCAGGGTAGATGTAAAGATTCGCAGTCTAATCAGTAATTTGTAAACTGTCTGTGCTGACATGTGTGCTAATGGACACCAGAACACCTCATTCGCCTGACGAAGGCCATAGAGTCGAAAGCTTATGAGTTTACCATTAAATAAATCGATTGGATTTAAAACTGCTGTTGTCAGACTTCTTACTGTGTTTAACCCAGTCCAACGCCGGCATCTCTACATCATACTCTATACAGGCAGAGAATTGCTTGAATAAATCTGCTGTTATTAGTCTGAATCTAAGGCCCCAATTTTACCATTTTGATTCTAAGTGCTGAACCTGGGTGTGATTCAGATCTGACTTGTAAACCTGTTCTCCATATGCCCTCAGCCTGAAAAAAAATCAGTGATTCTGAATCATGCTGCAGAAGCCTGTGCTTATTGCACCCGAAATGCTCCAATCAACACACCCAACTGCTCATGCACAGCAAAAAATAATTTGAAAAACATTCTCCTGCCACATGGGGAGGCAGGGAGAGGATGAAGTGGCCTGGGAGCGCTGGTCCAGATAGACATTGCCCTACCCCCACAACATAACTATCCCCCTTATCCACCTACACCCCCTCCCTGTTTACCAAGTGATTGCAACCCCTTGCCCCATTTTCCCCCCCAACTGATTGCACACAGAATGGCAGACCCCCCCCCCCCACCCAGAGATCCATGGCCTGACTCCCTCCTGCCCTCCCACCACACCCCCTCTCCCGAGAACAATCTGGCCTTCCTTTTCCCCCTCCCTCCACCACCAGAGAATGATCTGGCCTCTCTCCTTCTCCCATCACCCTACCCACCCCGCTTCACCAGAGAATGATTGGTACCTTCCTGATCCTCCTACTACCCCCCCCACCAGAGAGTGACCTGGCCTGCCTCCGTTCCACCCTGCCAGAGGGCGATCTGACCCACCTCCCTCCACCATTGCCCCCCCCCCCCCAACCACAATTTGAGTCAGGGACCCACTGGACGTTGTGAATTTACCTCCTCAGAAACTGGAGCACCCAAAACTCGCGGACCATGTCTGTTTTGCCCTGAATCTGGATGGGTGAACATGGTGATAAAGGGGAAGGGGAGGTAAGTTTGGGCATGCAGCCCATTAAGTCAATTCAAATGCATTTAAGTTGATGTTACAAAGAACAAAGAACAAAAAACAGCACGGGAAACAGGCCCTTCGGCCCAACGAGCCCACGCCACCACCCCAATGTTCCCACCTCTACCTGTGATCCCTGTCTATGTTTATAGATCTGTGGATTAAAGACCAAATTTGAGACAATTTAGGGAGAATTTGTTTTGCCAATTAGTCTAAGAGCACATCTTTGGGATGTGGGAGGAAACCGGAGCACCTGGAGAAAACCCACGCAAGCACGGGGAGAATGCGCAAACTCCCACAGACACAGGCCCAAGTCCATGTGTCTGCACAGCACAGCGATAGTCACTGAGCTGTCGTGTTGCCCATCATATGGTCCAGGTCAAGCGTACACTAACGATGTGAAGCAGTAGGATACTCTCGACCCATCGCATGTTGTTAAACAACAAGGTAGACCAAAGCACTTGTAGGATAAAAACAAATACATCAATATCATCATCTATTTACACACTTCCCAGGGAATGTTGTGCTTCGGGCACAATGTTGGTCATTTTAGGCACTTGACAAAGGGGAAACAGGCACGGAGACTGTGGCAATTGCACTATTTGCCTCGTGCCTGACAAGTTTTTGTCCCCACTTGTTGGTAAAATTGGGTCCTAAGTGTGCAATCCGTGCCTTTTCTTTTTGTTTCAATCCCTAACAGAGTTAAAATCATTACAGAGATAGCGAGGGGGTGCGGCCACGGAGGGATTTGAAAACAATGAGTGAGAATTTTAAAATAGGGGACGTCAGTTAACTGAGCAGTCCAGCTTCTGAGGGAGTAAGCTTCCGACGATTCTCTGACTCAAATCGGTGGTGCGGAGGGGAGAGGGGTGGTGAAGGGAAGTGGGTCTGATCGCCCTCTGATGAGGTGGGAAGGAGGCAGGCCAGATCATTCTCTGGTGGAGTGGAGATGAGGAGGAAGGTCTGATTATACTGTGGTGGGGAGGAGGGGGTGTTGCTGGGGAGAGGAGGCAGGCCAGATCATTCTCTGGTATGGGGAGATGAGGAGGAAGGTCCGATTATTCTCTGGTGGAGGGGGTAGGAGGAAGAAAGCCAGATCATCCTGGCTGCGAAATGCTTTGGGGATGTTGTGCAGTAGTGAAGAGGCTATATAAATGCAAATCGTTATTTTTACATCAGTGCCAGGACCAATCCCGTTCTGATTCTGTGAAACAATATTCACCGGGAGCAGGATCCTTGGCTTAACACTGATCGGCTCCATTGCTCATGGCACTGAGGCCAATTGCAGGCTCCTAACCCCGAACATAGATTGGCTGCCAGAGGTTGACTAGTAGAACAGAGACGTGGAATTGAATTGGACCTTTCTGTCGCCTGTGGATTGCGTCAAACCAGGAGGGGAGAGAGGTCCAAATCCTGTTCATTTTCAAGGATTTCTTCATTCGATAGATGCTGACATGATTGAAGGAGGGGGATTAGAAATCTAAACCTGCCTTGCTCCACTGGGCCTTGGAGACGTATTGAAGACACGCATCTTCCGCTCATACAAACGAGAATCATCTTTCTGACATTGACACTGACTCTGTCTGAGGAGGGAATGACGTCTAAAACTGCAATCATCCTCGCTGCTTTCCGCTTTGATATAGTACTCCAGAGTTCACTTAGAACTGCCTTTAGTGCTTCGTATTCTCCCACACTTCCAAACTTTGTCAACCTAGCTTCCATCCGGATTCCCTATCTTCAAACTAACGGCTAGAAGTTCAAGCGTTTCTGATTAGGGTGTAAAGGCATCAGATTGATACCTCAAACTGTAAGTGAGGTGGATTGAAGGAACATTAACTGCGTAATTAATTTCATCCCCGTCTGGCACTTGTCTCCTGCCTGGGGGTTTGTGTATACAGTGGTAGAGAGTTACAGCGATAAACACTGACTATTGCCTGTTGAGCTTTGAGTTATGATGCTAATCTCACAGCAAGGTTAATGTCGAACTCAATCCTTGTTCAGTATCTCTTCAGCTGAAAAACGACCATATCTTTTCTGAGGAATCCAAATCTTTTTCTAGTGGATTCAGATTTCAGCTCGGAAACATGGAAACGTGGAAAATAGAAGCAGGAGTAGACCATGTAGCCCTACGAACCTGCTCCATCATTCAATGGGGTGGCACGGTGGCACAGTGCTTGGCACTGCTGCCTCACCGCATCAGGGACCTGGGCTCAATTCCTGGCTTGGGTCACTCTCGGTGTGGAGTTTGCACGTTCTCCCTGTATCTGCATGGGTTTCCTCCCACAGTCTGAAAGACGTGCTGGCTAGATGCATTGGCCATGCTAAATTCTCCCTCAGTGTACCTGAACAGCAGTGGTTAGCACTTCTGCCTCACAGCGCCAGGGACCCGGGTTCGATTCCCGGCTTGAATCATTGTCTGTGTGGAGTTTGCACATTCTCCCCGTGTCCATGTGGGTTTCCTCCAGATACTCCAGTTTCCTCCCACATTCTGAAAGATGTGCTGGGTAGTTGCATTGATCCAAACAGGAGCTGGACTGTGGTGAATAGGGAAATTTCATAATAACTTCATTGCAGTATTAATGTAAGCCTTATTTGTGACACTAATAAATAAACTTGTAAATTTAACTTATATTCTCTGAACAAAGGTCAGATGGACTGGAAATGTTAACTTTGTTTCTCCCTTTCCAGATGCTGCCAGACCTGCTGAGCTTTTCCAGCATTTCCTGATTTTGTTTCAAATTTCCAGCATCCACTGTATTTTTTTTATTATTGAGCCTATGGGCTTTTATTTGCAGAGAATGGCTCCCTGTCTTTGAATGCATGTCGCATCAAGGAGCCACATTATGAGTGCAACTGATTCTCTTAATTTGGTTGTTAGTGCAGTGATCAGCGCACTCAGTATTGTTCAGTCAGTGCTGCCCAATTACAGACATGTTCTTTTGGGTTTTGGAAGTGTGGCTTGGTTATGGTCAGTCTGTACCTTCGCCCATCATGAACAACAAAAGGAACAAATTGTCTGAATCAATATGCCAATCATTGGAGTGTGTGGAGCACATAACGTGGCATCAGACTGGCATTGAAATTCATACACCAGATTGTTTTATGTCGCAAGTGGCTCATCCTTTTGGACTTATCATAGAATCCCTACAGTGGAGAAGAAGCTCATCAAATTTGCATTGATTCTCTGACAGAGCATCTTACCCAGGCCCTCTCCCCACACCCTATCGCATGGTAGCACAGTGGTTAGCACTGCTGCTTCACAGCTCCAGGGACCCGGGTTCGATTCCCAGTTTGGGTCACTGATTGTGTCGAGTTTGCACATTCTACTCATGTCTGCGTAGATTTCCTCCAGGTGCTCTGCTCCTTCCCACAGTCCAAAGATGTGCGGGTTAGGTTGATTGGCCATGCTTAAAATTGCCACTTGGTGTCCTGAGATAGAACATAGAACAATAGAACATAGAACAATACAGCACAGAACAGGCCCTTCGGCCTTCGATGTTGTGCCGACCAAAATAAAAAGCAATGCCCCTCCTAACTAAACCATTCCCTTCTCATCCATATACTTATCAACTAACCTCTTAAAAGCCACCAAACTTGGCGCATCTACAACAGCTGCAGGCAGGGCATTCCACTCCCTAATCACTCTTTGAGTAAAGAACCTACCTCTGATATCCGTCCTATAACTCATACCCCTTAATTTAAAGTTGTGTCCCCTCGTGCTAGCTTTTTCCATCCTAGGAAAAAGGCTATCACTGTCCACCCTATCCAAACCTCTAATTATCTTATATGTTTCAATAAGATCCCCCCTTAGCCGCCTCCTTTCTAACGAAAACAACCTCAAATCCTTCAACCTCTCTTCATAGGACCTGCCCTCCATACCAGGCAACATCCTGTAAACCTCCTCTGTACCCTCTCCAATGCCTCCACATCTTTCTTATAATGTGGCGACCAGAACTGCACACAATACTCCAAGTGCGGCCGCACTAGAGTTTTGTACAGTTGCAACATGATGCTGCGGCTCCTAAATTCAATCCCCCTACCAATAAAAGCTAAGACTCCATATGCCTTCTTAACAACTTTATCCACTTGACTGCCTACTTTCAGGGATCTATTGACACATACACCAAGATCCTTCTGTTCCTCAACACTATTAAGAGCCCACCATTAGCCCTATACTCTACACATTTATTGTTCCTGCCAAAGTGCATTACCTCACACTTTTCCACATTAAACTCCATTTGCCACCTCTCGGCCCAGCTCTGCAACTTGTCCAAGTCACTCTGTAAACTAAAACACCCCTCTTCACTATCTACCACTCCACCAACTTTAGTATCATCTGCAAATTTACTGATCCATCCCTCAATACCCTCATCCAGATCATTTATAAAAATTACAAACAGCAGGGGCCCCAAAACAGACCCCTGAGGCACACCACTTGTCACCGAACTCCACGATGAATATCTCCCATCAACCACCACCCTCTGTCTTCTATCTGCCAGCCAATTCCTAATCCAATTAGCTAAATCACCCTCTATTCCACACATCTGCATTTTCTGTAGAAGTCTTCCATGGGCCACCTTATCAAACGCCTTACTAAAGTCCATATATACTACATCAACCACCTTACCCCCATCCACCTCTTTGGTCACTTTCTCAAAAAACTCAATGAGGTTAGTAAGGCATGACCTACCCTTCACGAAACCATGCTGACTATCCCCAATCAATTCATTTCTCTCTAAATAACTATAAATCCTATCCCTAATAATTCTCTCCAATACCTTGCCCACCACAGAAGTAAGACTCACTGGCCTATAATTCCCAGGAAGGTCTCTCTTCCCCTTCTTAAACAATGGGACCACATTCGCCATCCTCCAGTCCTCCGGAACCACACCCGTAACCAACGAGGACCTGAAGATCAGAGCCAGAGGCTCTGCAATCTCCTCTCTTGCCTCCCAGAGAATCCTAGGGTAAATCCCGTCCGGCCCAGGGGACTTATCCAACTTCAAACCCTCGAGAATTTCTAACACATCCTCCCTATCTACTACAATACTCCCCAATTTGCAACCCTGTACCTCAGTGCTCTCCACAGCTACATTTCCAGCACTCTGCGTGAATACCGAAGAGAAATATTTATTCAGTGCCTCACCAATCTCTTCAGGCTCCACGCACAACTTCCCACTGCTGTCTATGACTGGCCCTAATCTTGCCCTAACCAATCTTCTATTCTTAACATATCGAAAGAAAGCTTTAGGATTCTCCTTAATCCTATCAGCCAACATCTTCTCGTGTCCCCTCTTAGCTCTCCTCAATTCACTTTTTACCTCCTTCCTAGCTAATCTATAGCTATCCATTGCACTACCTGAGCCTTCAAGCCTCATCCTGACATAAGCCTCCTTTTTCTTCTTAACCAGCAAATCAACTTTTTTCGTACACCAAGGCTCTCTTACTCGTCCATTTCCTCCCTGCCTGACAGGGACATACTTATCAAGGACTCTCAGCAGCTGCTCCTTGAATAAGCACCACATTCCAGATGTTCCCAGTCCCTGTAGTTCCCTAGTCCAATCTACGCACCCTAATTCTCTCCTGATGGCCTCATAATTACCCTTCCCCCAGCTATAACTACAGCCCCCAGCTTCATGCCTATCCCTGTCCATCACTAAGGTGAACGTAACCGAATTGTGGTCACTATCACCAAAATGTTCACTAACTTCCAAGCCTAACACCTGGTCTGGCTCATTGCCCAGCACCAAATCCAATGTAGCCTCACCTCTAGTTGGCCTATCTACATACTGAGTCAAAAAACCTTCCTGCACACTCTGTACGAAAACTGACCCCTCTAACGAGCTAGAGCTATAGCTATTCCAATCAATATTAGCAAAGTTAAAGTCCCCCATCACAATTACCCTACTACTTTCACTCCTAATCAGAATTGACTTCGCAATCCTTTCCTCAACCTCTCTAGAACTATTAGGAGGTCTGTAAAAGACTCCCAACAGGGTGACCTCTCCTCTCCTGTTTCTAATCTCAGATGCGTAGATAAGAGGGATTAGTGGGTAAATATGTAGGGGTACGGGGGGGGGGAGGGTTTGAGCCTGGGTGGGGTTGTGGTCGGTGCAGATTCAATGGGCCAAATGGCTTTTTTCTACACTGTAGTGTTCTATGATTCTATCCTCGTAACTCCACACATTTAACGTGGCCAATCCACCTACCTTATACATCTTGGGACACTGTGGGTCAGTTTAGCATGGCCAATCCACCAAATCTACACATCTTGGAACACCGTGGGGCAACATAGTATGGCCAATCCACCTAACCTACACATCTTGGAAGACTGTGAGCCAATTTAGCATGGCCAATCCACCAAATCTACACATCTTGGAAGACTGTGAGCCAATTTAGCATGGCCAATCCACCTAACTTACACATCTTGAGACACTAAGGATCAATTTAGCATGGCCAATCTACCTAACCTACACATCTTGGGATGCTAAGGATCAATTTAGCATGGCCAATCCACTTAACCTGCAAATCTTTGGATTGTGGGAGGAAACCAGAGCACCTGGAGGAAACCCACACAGACACGGGGAGAATGCGCAAACTCCACACAGTGACTCAAACCGGGAATCGAACCCGAGGCCCTGGCACTGTGAGGCAGCAGTGCTAACCACTGTGCCACCATGCAGCCCATGGACTGGCAACAACATTCCGTTAGTGGAAAATTCCGCTCATTAGCCACTGTATTATTGCAGTGTGAGAAAGCACGCTTAACATATTGTTCAAATTTTACCAGTAAAGTATTCTTTCCTTCCCTGTGATATAAATTGTTTGAAACCTGACATTCTTATGCATGTCCTAATCAGTGCAAGGCAAACAGCTTTAGCAACATGTCTCTCTTTAAAGCAGAATGGTTTCAATTAACCTTCCAAAGGCCCTCAGGATAACTAATCTGAGCACTGAGACACAGAACAAATGGATATTGCTTACTGTCTGGGAACCAGGACACAATCTGAACATTGGCTCATAATCCTTTTTTCCCAATCCCATCTGCTAAGAAGCATCAGCACTGAAATTAATTAACAATAAAAATTGGTGGAGCCTCAAGTCTTCAGTGCCCAATTAACAGTCTAATGCAATCACAGTGGTCTCTCTATTGCATCTCTGATCGCTTGTCCATAACTGTCCTCCTTTCCATCTCAGTTTAAAGTCTTCTTGTAATTTTCTGACACAATTAATGAACTATCTCGCTTCATTCTCCCGCCAGCAACATGCAGGCTCCTTGTGCGAAAGTGAGGGTGGCGTGCTGGTGGGGTCTTTCCAAGACATTATTAAGTCGGGCATTCTTGCAAGGTCCGAGGGAGAATTAAACAATTCCTGCAGGTGATAAACTCACAAAGGGGTAGAGACAAACTTGTTTTAATGTGAAAATATAATTATCATAATATAGTCTTGAGCAGGTATCCGTATAATGAAACCTGTAATTATCTTGTCCCATTTAATCTCCCCATCTCAAGTTTCCCTGTCATCCTTGATGCTGTTACTGGTGTCATCAATATTGTTCTTTTGAACTTTCCTCTCCTGTTGCAAATATACTATTGTTCTTTCTTCATAGCTCCTCACTCTTTCCAATTCTTACAACCAGTTTATGAAACAACAGAGCAGGAAGTCATTCAGCCCATCTTGCCTGTACTAGTTCTTTGGGTGAGTTGTCAATTTAGTCCCACACTCCCCTGTCTTTTCCCCCGAGCCATGACAATTCTTCCCCTTCTTCACATTCATCCAATTCCACTTGGAAATTTGCTATCAGGATCATAGAATCCCTACAGCACAGGGTCTTTTGATCCATCGAGTCTGCACCGACATCTGACTTAGCCAGTCCCTCTTCCCAGTCTTTTCCCGTAACTCCGCTCATTTACCATGGCTAATCCATCTAATATAGACATCTTGGGACACTACGAGGCAATTCCGAATGCCAATCCACCTATCCTGCACATCTTTGCACTCTGCGGGGGGAAAGTCAGAGCACCTGGAGGAAATCCACGCAGACGTGGGGAGAACATACAGACTCCACACAGACGTACACCCAAAGCCAGAATTGAACTCTTGTCCCTGGCACTATAAAGCAGCAGTGCTAATCACTCTGCCCATATTGCCCTGTTTCTACCAGCCTTTCATAAAATCATAAGGCATAGGAGCAGAATTAGGCCACTCGACCTCTCGAGTCTGCTCCGCCATTTAATCATGGCTGATATTTTTCTTATCCCCATTCTCCTGCCTTTTCCTCATAGCCCCAATCCCCTTATTAATCAAGAATCTATCTATCTCTGTCTTAAAGACACTCAGACACCTGCCTCCACAGCCTTCTGCGGAACAAGTTCCATAGATTCATCACCATCTGGCTGAAGAAATTTCTCCTTATCTGTGTTTTAAGATTACACAGGGCAGTAGAAACAGATTAATAGCAATTTTCCAAATGGAATTCCAGATTACAACAGCTCACCTTAATTTTTTTTAAAAAAAAATATTCTCATGGCTATTCCTCCACGTAAATCTGTGCCTTTCTTTCAGTGCAAGCAGTTCCTCTGTGTTAGCTCGACCCAAACCCTCATAGTTCTGATCATCTCCATATCAAATTTCTCCTTCCTCTTCGATGCTGTAGGGAGCGGTGGTAGGAGGATGGGTTTCGGATTCCTGAGGCATTGGGACAGATTCTAAGGAAAGTGGGACCTGTACAAACTGGATGGGTTACACCCCAACAGGACTGGGACCAATATCCTTGCAGGCATGTTGGTGCCGTTGGGGAGGTTTCAAACTAGTATGGCGGGGAGTGAGAGTGGGTACGTGTGAGCAAGGAATTAGAGGAGATGGAACCAAAAGAGAAAACGCTGGAAAATCTCAGCAGGTCTGGCAGCATTTGGAAGGAGAGAAAAGAGCTAACGTTTCAAGTCCAGATGACCCTTTGTCAAAGCTCAAATGCTTTTGTAAAGGGTCATCTCGGCTTTGACAAAGACTCATCTGGATTCCAAATGTCAGCTCTTTTCTCTCCTTACAGATGTTGTCAGACCCGCTGAGATTTTCCAGCATTTTCTCTTTGGTTTCAGATTCCAGAATCCGCAGTAATTTGCTTTTATACAGAGGAGATGGAAACTGGGTTTGGAGGCAGTACAGAGGAGGTTCCCTCGGATGATCCTGGGCATCGAGGGGCAGTCATATGAGGAAAGATTAAACACCTTGAGTTCAGAAGGATGAGAGGCGATATGATTGAAACGTATAAGGTTCTTAGGCGGTTAGACAGAGAAAATGTTTCCACTCATGGGAGAGCGTGGGATCAAAAGACACAGTCACAGAACAAGACGGATTTAAGATGGCTTTGAAGGAGAATTTCTTTTTTCAAAGAGCTCTTTGGAATTTTTTGTCTCAGGAAACTGTGGAAGTCAAGTTCTTGACCATTTTCAAGGCTGAGATGGTTAGGTTTTTAATCAGGACTTAGTGAGTGTTAGTCCAGCCATGATCTTATTAAATCTTATTAAATACTCCCGTTTACATTTCTTACGGTCCCTCTGTTCGGGTTCCCTGCTGTATGAGAGCTTTGGTGCTCATGGGCTTGGTAAGGTACTGCAGTGGTTTGCTGTTGAATCTGGTGAACTGGGGCAACAACAATAATTTTTCCCTCAATGTCAGCAAAACCAAGGAGATAGTTATTGACTTCAGGAAGCATAAAGGAGAACATGCCCCTGTCTTCATCAATGGGGACAAAGTACAAAGGGTCGAGAGCTTCAAGTTTTTACATGTTCACATCACCGACAATCTGTCCTGGTCCTCCTATGCTGACACTATAGTTAAAGAAGCCCACCAATGCCTCTACTTCCTCAGGAAACTAAGGAAACTTTTACAGATGCACTGTAGAAGGCATTCTTTCTGGTTGTATCACAGCTTCATAGGTTCCTGCTCCGCCCAGACTGCAAGGGACTAAAAGTCATGAATGTAGCCCAATCCATTATGCAAACCAGCCTCCCATTCATTGACTACACTTCCTGCTGCCTCGGCATAATCCAGGATCCCAAGCACCCCAGACATTCTCTCTTCCACCTTCTTCCATTGGGAAAAAGATACAAAAGTCTGAGGTCACATATCGACCGACTCAAGAATATTTTCTTCCCTGCAGCTGTCAGACTTATGAATAGACTTACTTCGCATTAAATTAACATAACATAAGTAACATAAGAAATAGGAGCAGGAGTAGGCCATCCAGCCCCTCGAGCCTGCCCCGCCATTCAATAAGATCATGGCTGTTCTGTAGTGGTTCAGTTCCACTTTCCCGCTTTCTCCCCATAACCCTTAATTCCCTTGTCAATCAAAAACCTATCCATTCTTGACTTGAACATATTCAGCGAGGAAGCCTCCACCACCTCATCAGGCAGAGAATTCCAAAGATTCACCTTCCTTTGCGTGAAGAAACTCCTCCTCAACTCTGATCTGAACCGTGCCCCCTCCCCCGCCTTAACCTTGAGACTGTGCCCTCTGGTCCTGCTTTCTTTGTTAAGCAGGAAAAGTCTCTCAACCTCTACCCTATCCATCCCCTTCATTATCTTATACGTCTCCATAAGATCCCCTCTCAGCCTTCTAAACTCCAAAGAGTACAAACCTAGCCTATTCAGTCTCTCCTCATAATCCAACGCCCTCATCTCTGGTATCAGCCTAGTAAACCTTCTCTGCACCCCCTCCAAGGCCAATATATCCTTCCTCGAATGCGGCAACCAAAACTGCACACAGTACTCCAGCTGCGGCCTCACCATCACCCTATACAGCTGCAACAGAACCTCCTACTTTTATATTCTATCCCCCTAGCTATAAAGGCCAACATTTCATTCGCCTTCTTAATCACCTGCTGCACCTGCATACTGTGTATTTGCGATTCGTGCACAAGGACCCCCAGATCCCTCTGCACCGTCGCATGCTGCAGCTTTTACCATTGAAATAGTAATCCTTCCTATCATTATTCCTACCAAAGTGGATAACCTCACACTTGCTAACATTATACGCCATCTGCCAGGTCCTCGCCCACTCACTCAACCTATCCAGATCCCTCTGCAGGCTTTCCACACCTTCCACGCAATTTGCTTTTCCACTCATCTTCGTGTCATCAGCAAATTTCGTCACCCTGCACTCAGCCCCTTCCTCCAGATCATCTATGTAAATGGTAAATAGTTGAGGCCCCAGCACCGAACCCTGGGGCACTCCGCAAGTCACCAGCTGCCAATCAGAATAGCACCCATTAATACCTACTCTCCGCTTCCTATTAGACAACCAATTCTCTATCAAGTCTAACACCCTACCCCCGACTCCCTGCACCCTAACCTTTGATCTTTCTCTATACCCTAGCTATGACTGTAACACTACATCCTACACTGTCTCCTTTCCTTCTCTACGAATGTGACAATAATGAATCAAATCAAAGTCCGTATGTTCTGGCTGACCAAGTGATCCTCCCATTCTTAGCGCCATAGGATTATTAAAGTAAAATTTAAGGTTTATGTCACAAGCAGGCTTACATTTACACTGTAATGAAGTTACTGTGAAAATCCCCAACTTGGCGCACCTGGTCAGGTACACCCAGGGAGAATTTAGCACACCTGTGCACCTAACCAATGCATCATTTGGACTGTGGGAGGAAACTGGAGCACCCAGAGAGGACCTATGCAGACAGGGGGAGAACATGCAGACTCCGCATAAACAGTCATCCAAGACTGGAATTGAACCCAGCTCCTTGGCGCTGAGAGGCAGCAGTGCTGACCACTGTGCCTTCAGGCTCTTCCATATTGGTGTATTGGAAGAAACTGCAGGTTGATAGTCATCTGATGATTCACTGGGGGTGGAGCGGGGTTGAGGGAGGGGGGACATCCGTGGTCTTTTAATAACACTGGAATGAGATAAAAGTAAAAAAATAATACAGGACAGCCTACAATCGTGACAAAAAAGATTAGGAAGGGAAAATAAGAGTCAACATCAAGAAATGGAAGGAAAATGACAGGGTCATTACCTGGAGGAAGAGAACATGTGTAAATGTGTCTTCGATTCAATGTCTACACATTGGGAATGAAGTGTTGGAGGAAGCAGGTAATCAGGCAATAAAAACTCCCCAGGCTCAGAATTTTATTTCTCATAACTCTGCCTGTGTCAAACACACACCTCCCTGAGATCCAATGTAAAAAGAAACAATTGCTATACACAGTTTGGAAAGCAGAGTCTTATTACTCTTTGCCTGCTCCCACAATCAATCCATTCACACCTTAAGAAAGCAATTTATTGATTTGAATATATGAGCCGAAATATCTGAATTAATATGTTTATAAACCATCACAGAAAAGTGAGACAATAATGTTTCGTCCCTATAATTTAATAAAGGTCATTTTGTAGCCCAGGATGAGATAGAATCGCAAATGTCACTGACTAATAATTCGCAGAAGTGATGATGAGAGGTTATATACCAGGATTTATAAATGATCGAGAGACAGAAAAGATAATGATACGGATACCCGAACCTCTGTGATGTAAATCTTTATTGATAGCATTTCCAAATGGTTGACGGAGGTGCAGGGAGTCTGGAGTGGAACACAAACACATTAATTATGACACTCCATGATCTAGAAACTCGGAGAAATTTGCGGTGAGCCAATTCCGACACTTACAAGCTGTAGTGCTGGAGTTGAAGCAGAGCTTAGGCTCCTTAGCTGCATGTGTGGAGGTGCTTAATGCTTCATTCAGACATGGCCAAAGCATCTTTCTCCTATGTCCCTTCCCAAAGCTCTAGATAGAGTAAGGAGTCTCACAGCACCAGGTCTGATGAGGGAGCAGCGCTTCAAATGCTGGTGATTCCAAATAAACCTGTTGGATTCTAACCTGGTGTTGTGAGATATCTTACACTGCCCATCCCAGTCTAACACTGGCATCTCCACATCAATGTTCTGTATGTCTGTGTGTGTGTGTGTGTGTGTGTGTGTGTGTGTGTGTGTGTGTGTGTGTGTGTGTGTGTGTGTGTGTGTGTGGTGTGTGTGTGTGTGTGTGTGAGGTGTGTGTGTGTGTGAGTTGTGTGTGTGTGTGAGAGAGTGGTGTGTGTGGGTGTGTGTGTGAGAGTGTGTGCGTAGGTGTGTGTGGGTGGGTGTGTGTGAGAGAGAGAATATGTGTGTGTGTGTGTGTGGGTGGGTGTGTGTGTGTGTGTGTGTGTGTGAGAGAGTGTGTGTGTGTGTGTCTGTGTCTGTGTGTGTAGGTGTGTGGGTGGGTGTGTGTGTGTGTGTTTCTGTGTGTGTAGGGTGTGGGTGGGTGTGTGTGTGTGTGTGTTTCTGTGTGTGGTGTGTGTGTGTGTGAGAGAGAGAATGTGTGTGTGTGTGTGTGTGTGTGTGTGGGTGTGTGTGTGTGGTGTGTGTGTCTGGTGTGTAGTGTGTGGGTGGGGTGTGTGTGTGTGTGTC
Organism: Sphyrna mokarran; assembly: GCA_024679065.1. Taxonomy (NCBI): domain Eukaryota; kingdom Metazoa; phylum Chordata; class Chondrichthyes; order Carcharhiniformes; family Carcharhinidae; genus Sphyrna; species Sphyrna mokarran. The sequence goes on along the minus strand of JAGIQG010000003.1, from coordinate 132,725,756 downwards.
TGTGTGGGTGGGTGGTGTGTGTGTGTGAGAGAGTGTGTGTGTGTGTGTGTGTGAGAGTGTGTTTGTAGGTGTGTGGGTGGTGTGTGTGTGTGGAGAGAATGTGTGTTGTGTGTGGTCTGTGTGGGTGAGTGTGCGTGTGTGTGTATGTGGTGTGTTGAGAGTGTGTGTGTGTGTGTGTGTGTGGGTGTGTGGGTGGGTGTGTGTGTGTGTGTGTCTGTGTGTGTGGGTGTGTGTGTGGGTATGTGTGTGGTGCATTTGCTGGTTGCCTATCTGCTATCTGAAAATCCTTAGGTCACCATATTGTGTCTGGGAAACAAAGTGTGCTCCCATTTCTTGATGCAAAGTCGTTCTATAATATGGTGAAGCTGCGTAAGTGACAAATTTATTGGCTTCCCATCAGGGGTGTGTTTAGAGATCCCGGGCTAACAGAAAATGAATTGCTCATATCCAAGATTTTGGATCCTGCCTCCCTTTCAAAAGCTGTTGCTATTCTATACTGACTGTGATGACTATCTCCTTCGTTTTCCTGACATTGAGGCAGAGATTGTTGTCGTGTGCTATGGAAACATAGAAACTAGAAGCAAGAACAGGAGGAGGCCATTCAGCCCTTCGAACCTGCTCTGCCATTCATTTTGATCATGGCTGAATATCAAATTCAATATCCTGATCCCCCTATCTCCCTTGTCCCCTTTAGCCCCAAGAGCTATATCTAATTTCTTTTTGAGATCACACAATGTTTTGACCTCAACTACTTTCTGTGGTAGTGAATTCCACACATTTATCACTTTCTGGATAAAGAAACTTCTCAAAGAACAAAGAACAAAACAGCACGGGAAACAGGCCCTTCGGCCCAACGAGCCCGCGCTGCCATTTCAATGTTCCCACTTCCACCCATGACCCTTGCCTATGTTTACGGAAATCTGCATTGGAGCCAATTTGGGGAGACAATTTAGGAACAATTTGTTTTGCCAATGAGCCTAAGAGCACATCTTTGGGGTGTGGGAGGAAACCGGAGCACCTGGAGAAAACCATGCAAGCATAGCGAGAATGTGCAAACTCCCATAGATACTGGCCCAAATCCCTGTATCTGCACAGCAACAGTGATAGTCACTGAGTTGTCGTGTTGACCATCAACTGGTCCAGTTTAAGCGGACATGAAGCAATAGGTTACTCTCGAAAAAATCCAAGAACAGCCCTCTCACGACCCATCGCGTGTATGCTCATTGTTGGACCAGGCGGACCGAAGTACCTGAAGGATAAAAGAGAAATACATCAACAACATGCACAACTTATGCAATTCCCAGGAATGTCCCAAGGCTCATGATCCCTATTTAAATCAGTCTACTATATTTCTTCATCCCTATTCCACTCATGTGCCTATCTAAGTATCTCTTAAATAATTCCAGCATACCTGCCTCCACCATTTTACTTGGCAGTGCATTCCATACCCCCACCACCCTCTGTGTGAAAAACCTCCTCTAACATCCAAATTATACCTTGCCCCCTCACCCTAAGCCCGTGGCCTCTCGTGATATTTGATTTCGACTCAGGAAAGAGCTTACCACTGTTTACCTATACCCTTCATAATCTTGTACACCTCTATTGGATCTCCTCTCAGTCTCTGTCTTTCTAAAGAAAATAGCCCCAATTTACCTAACCTTTCCTCGTAATCCTTCTATACCAGGCAGCATCCTGGTAAACCTCCTCTACACTATCTCTAGGGACAGCACGTCTTTCCGGTAGTAGGGCAACCAGAACTGGAGGCGGTATTCCAAATGCGGTCTAACCAACATTCTATACAACTGCAACATTAAAGGCCAGTTCTTGTATTCTATACCCCTTCCTATAAAGGCTAGCATACCATAAGCTTTCTTCACAACCTTCTCCACCTATTCTGCCACCTTCAAAGACTTGTGCACCTGCACTCCCAGGTCCCTCTGCGTTTCTACACTCTTAATAGGTCTACCCTTTATCATATAACTTCCTCCTACATTCTTTCTCCCGAAATGCATCACCTCGCATTTATCAGGATTAAATTCCATCTGCCATATATCTACCAATCTACCAGCCTATCTATGTCCTGCTGTAGTCCTGCTATCTCTCTTCATCTCAGTCCTTATTCTCAAAATATGACTCCTAGTTCTGAACTCCTCTACCATGGGAACATTCTTTCTGAATTTATCCTGTCCAATCCTGTTCAAATTTTATTTTTTTATGAGATTTCTTACTCTTCCTAACTCCAATTCTAACTGACTTAGTCTCCCCTCAGAGATAGATACTGGAATTCTCTCACCAGAGCGGGCAAGGGTGGACAATGGAAATATCCATTGACCTCAACTGGAACTTTCCAGTCTTACTCGAGCAGTGTCATAAAATCCCAGAACAACACAAAACTGTGGAGAATAAGAGATGGTGTCAATCAGGAAGAGAGAGAACTTAAACTGGGGAAGGAGGTTTTAGAAGGTTCAGGGTGGGGGTTTTAGTTCAGTTGGGCAACATGATCAGCACAAGTTTGGAGGGCCGAAGGGCCAGTTCCTGTGCTGTAATCTTCTTTGTTTGTTGTTCTCTCCTTGAGAGAGATGCCAAATTTAGGAAGAAGACAGTGAAACACTGTCGGATGAAGAGCTTATGTTGGCCAGCGATGTGAACTCTTGTACAAATGTCTGTGACAGACACCTTTGATGCTTCTGAGTGAGAACTGAATCTCACTTCCTTGAGGCGGGTTTTCAGAGGCAGAATGTTGGAAGTCATTTAATTGCATAAAATTTGGTTTTGGTTTGATTTATCATTTTGATAACTTGCCATGTGTTATCACAATATAGAAAATTGTATGAAAACTTTGGTTAGAAGCTATTTATATCAATGACGTTTGATTGAAGCAGTGATCTTTATCACAGAAACAAAATCTTTACAGAATTGACAGAAAGGAGCCATTTGGCCCATTCTATATGTGCCAGCCAAAAGGAACTTCTTCAGCTTAACCCGATTTTCCAGCTCGAGCTCTGCAACCTTGTATATTTCAAGTATTTTCTTTCTGGGCAATGGGGATTTCTGCCTCAAATATGTTTTCGAGGGAGTGAAATTTCCCCAGAAAGTGCGAAGTGGTTCACTTTGGAAGGAGTAACAGGAATACAGAGTATTGGGCTAATGGAAGTTACTTGGTGGTGTGGATGAACAGAGAGATCTCAGTGTCCATGTGCATAGATCCCTGAAAGTTGGCACCCAGGTTGATAGGGTTGTTAAGAAGGTATATGGTGTATTGCTTTTATTGATAGAGAGATTAAGTTTAGGAGCCAAGAGGTCATGTTGCAGCTGTACAAAACTGGTGCGGCCACAGTTGGAGTATTCATACAGTTCTGGTTGCTACATTGTAGGAAGGATGTGAAAGTATTGGAAAGAGTGCAGAGGAGATTTATTAGGGTGTTTCCTGATATGGTGGTAAGGTCTTATGAGGAAAGGCTGAGGACTTGAGGCTGTTTTTGTTAGGGAAAAGAAGATTAAGAGGTGACTTAATAGAGGTATACAGGATGATCAGAGAATTAGGTAGGGTGGACAGTGAGAGTCTTTTTCCTCAGATGGTGATGGCTAACACAAGGGGACATAGCTTTAAATTGAGGGGTGATAGATATAGAACAGATGTCAGAGGTAGGTTCTTTACTCAGAGGGTAGTAAGGGCATGGAATGTTCTGCCTACAGCAGTTGTGGACTCGCCAACATTAAGGGCATTTAAATGGTTATTGGATAAACATATGGATGATATTGGAATAGTTTAGGTTAAGTGGACTTTAGATTGGTTTCACAGGTTGGCACAACATCGAGGGCCAAAGGGCCTGTATTGTGCTGTAATGTTCTATGTTCTATGAATTTCAAACCCTCACCGCAATCTGAATGAAAGAAGTTCTCACCTCCCCTATTCTCTTCAGCGAAGAATCCCAGAATGGATGCAGCACACGTGGCCACTCAGCCCATTCTGCTAGTACCTGGTTCTCTGCAAGAACAATTTGACTAGTCCTACTGCCCCACCAATTCTTTTAAATGGAGGCCCCCCCCCTCCTAGTTATTGATCTTTCTGCTAAGGGAAGCATGTCGTTCTGTTCAACTTCACCGAGGCCCTTCACAACTTCACAACACCAGCATGGTGGCATAGTAGTTAGCACTGCTGAATCGCAGAACTAGAGACCCGGATTCGATTCCCGACTCGGGTCACTGATTGTGCGGAGTCTGCACATTCTCCCCATGTCTGCGTGGATCTCCCCTGCGTGCTCCGGTTTCAGAGAACAAAGAAAGATCAAAGAAAATTACAAAGAAAACTAGGAGCTCATCCTTTGGCTCTCCAAACTTGTATCGACCATGCTGTTGAACTAAAGCCTTCCACCCTTCTGGGGACCATATTCCCATCCTATCCATGTATTTGTCCAGATGTCCCTTAAAAGTGATTATCATATCTACTAGTCCAAAGATGTATGGGTTAGATTGATTGGCCATGCTAAAAATTCCCCTTGGTGTACTAGGATGCTTAGGTTAGAGGGATTAGTGGGTAAAATATGTAAGGATATGGGAATAGAGCCTGGGTGGGATTGTGGTAAGTGCAGACTCGATGGGCCGAAGGGCCTCTTTCTGCACTGTAGGGATTCTATGATTCCACTACTTCCCCTGGCAATGAGATCTAGGCATCCACCACCCTCTGGGTAAAACATTTGTCTCTCACATCACCTTTAAACATTGCCCCTTGCACCTTAAACCTATACCTTCAAGTAATTGATTCTTCCAACTTGGGAAAAGGTTCCTGATTATCCATGCCTCTCATAATCTCATTTCCTCCCACAGTCTGAGAGATGTGCTAGTTAGAATGTATCGGCCGTGCCAAATTCTCCCTTAAGCGTCGGACCAGAACAAAGAACAAAACAGCATGGGAAACAGGCCCTTCGGCCCAACGAGCCCGCGCCGCCACCTCGATGTTCCCACCTCTACCTGTGATTCCTGACTGTAGTGACTTGGGAATTTTCACAGTAACTTCATTGCAGTAAGCCAACTTGTGACACTAATAAATAAACTCTAACTGAGCCCCACCACTCTGAAGCTGGATTTTGAGAAACAAAATGTTGGGACTCATTAAATTATCTGCCTTAATTAAATTTGCACTCAGCCTCTACTGAAAAGCACAATAGTTTATCCAATCTTTCTCCTTCCCTGCCTGGCTAAAACTCTCCAGCCACTTTGTGTTTTGCATTGCAGCAATGTTGTAGAAACATCATAAGGTGCTTGTATCTGAACATTATTATCCCCTAAACTTTCCATTTTTTTGTAGTCTCCCTTTGATTTAAGAGAATAGAATAGAAGAACCCTACATTGCAGAAAGAGGCCCTTCGGCCCATCGAGTCTGCACTGAACACAATCCCATCCAGCCGCTACCCCGATATCCTTACATATTATATCCCTCTAACTTACATGTCCCTGGACACTAAGGGGCAATTTCTTAGCATGGCCAATTAACCAAACCCACACATCTTTGGATTGTGGGAGGAAACCGGAGTATCCGCCAGAAACCCACGCAGACACAAGGAGAACATGCAAACTCCATACAGGCAGTGACCCGACCTGGGAATCGAACCCAGGACCCTGGAGCTGTGAAGCAGCAGTGCTAACCCACTGTGCTACCGTGCTGCCCATTTATACATTTTATTGTTCAGAAAGCCAGATATTTAATTTGGGGGTAGCACTAATCCTGTGCTAAGGTCAAAACTCCAACATTTGAAGACAGAAGACAAAGTTCATGTGGTCAAATATCAAGGGAGCAAGCATCATGTGATCAAACAGGCATGTGATTCAGGATCATGTGACCTTCAGGAATACATCAAAATGCAGCATTGTGACACAATAATTATTACTGCTGCCTCACAGCGCCAGGGAGCTGAGTTTGATTCCCAGCTTGGGTCAGTGTCTGTGTGGAATCTGCACGTTCTCCCCATGCTAAATTCTCCCTCAGTGTATTCGATCAGGTGCTGGAATGAGACGAATAGGGAATTTCCACAATAACTGCATTGCAGTGTTAATATAAGCCCACATGTGACACTAATAAATAAACTTTAAGAAAACTTCAAGACTGGAGTTGAGAACCCAATATAAACCTAATTGAGTAACTGTGTTCCTCACTAGAGCAACTCCAGGAATTGGTTGCAATGGTGTGATGCTTTATTGCTCCACGTAAAGCAAAACCACATGTCTGTGGAGAATACATACAGGTCCCAACTGGGACAATACAATAACGGACCCACTCAAGGGCTTGCTTTATACAGGGCTTGTGTGAACTCTACCTGGTGAGTTAATTACCAATCCACAGGGAGCTCGTATTCTATGAGCCCTACAGGGATATCAGTCATGATTCCCCATGCAAGTTTTGGGGATTATTATAGTTACTCTTATAGGCCCAACTTATAGTTATTATTATAGGCCCCAAAAGATAACGATATGTTTTAATATCAAGCATAATATATATTATATCACCTCTTAAAATTTGTGACGATTTTCTGACCTTTTCTGTAAATTATCTGATAGCGGAAACTTATGTTTATCTCGCTTAGATGATCAATAATATTGATTACACTGAGTGAGTCATGAGAGAGATAGATTAGAAAGAACATCATGAAGATAATTAAATACCACGAATGTCTTAGTGCTTCGTTATACCATATTAAGCTTTCTGTTCTCATTGACTATTAATGAATTGTAAATTATTGAGTTGTAAAGTGCGTTGTCAACTATCTCAAGTTTCTTTTACTTATTTCAGGGTATGTAGGCTTCACTGATTGGGTCAGCATTTATTGCCCATCCCTGTGAGAAAGTCGGGTGGGCTGCCTTCTTGAACCCCTGTGTTGTAGGTACACCCACAGTGCTGTGAGGGAAGGGGTGCCAGAAATTTGAGCCAGGAATGGTGGTATATTTCCAAGTCTGGATGGTGAGTGGTTTCTGTCAGAGTTCTCTTGAGTAACAGCAAACTAAAGGCACTCACTCGACTTCTTACACAAACTGCGCCGGACATCACGCATCCAATGCAAGGTCTTTAATTACTTGTGCACAAGGAGAACTCTCTACGGCCAAATCGGATTGACTGGAGCGATTCTGAGGTTGTGACAATGCCTAGTGTTGTGAGACTTCTTACTGTGCCCATACTTTTCCAACACATTCCATTCGAATCTTATTTTATTTAGCATATTACTTGTTTAGTTAAAGTTCCCGGCTGTTTAAATAAATAAATTATTAAGTGCTCATCTTAAAGGGCTGTCAGATATTTCTGTTATTTACCCACTGAACGTTACTGAAGGACAGATCACACCTTCGCACACACTTTTTACAGATTACGAGGCGAGGTATTCCTCTTTAGGGGACAAGCTCAGCTTCATAACATAATTACTCAAATTTTGAATTCACTGAGAAAAGAACTCCAGACAAACAGAACAGCAGATGTTTGCCACCTTTAACAAAGAGTAGCAATCTTTTGGAGAAAAGAAAATAAGACAGCATTGGACACTTATTTATAGAGGTATGCAGTCTTTAATTCATCAAGTTTGGTCTGTGGGGTGACATTTATAATATATATTTATATAATATATACACACTCACACTCTTAATAAGCAAACAGAAGCCAGTGAACATTTCTGCAGAACCTTTTGGACTGACTATTAAAGGAAGACTGTCGACTTTGCAAAAACAACTCTGCAACTCCTCAGTTCCCTTCAGCAAATATGGGCGAATTCTACCTGGCAACTTTCAAATTTAAAGCAGATTGTTGTTCTGAAGGAATTTGAATGAATGTCCAACAAACCAGGGTAAGATCCTCAGCGCAGGGTATGAGGAAGGTTTGAAAGGAGACATTGGGGTGTATCAGGTAGGAATTCCCAAGTAGATTTACCAGGCTGATTCCGGGAATGGCAGCACTGATGTATGAGGAGAGGTTGACTAGGTTAGGATTGTTTTCGCTGGAGTTCAGACAAATGAGAGTGGATCTCATAGAGACTTTTAAAATTCTAACGGGACTAGATGCAAGGAGGATGTTCCCGATGGTGAGGGAGTCACAGGAATAAGGATAGACTATTTAGGACAGAGATGAGGAGACATTTCTTCAACCAAACAGTGGTGAACCTGTGGAATTCATTACCACAGTAAGTAGTTGATGCCAAAACATTGAATGTATTCAAGAGGCGGCTGGATATAGCACTTGGGGTGAATGGGATTAAAGATTATGGAGAAAAAGCAGGATTAGGCTATTGAGTTGGATGATCAGCCATGATTGTGATGAATTTGGCTCAAAATGGCCTCCTCCTGGTCCTATCTTCTATATTTCTAAGTGCTTCTAGACAATTGGCCGCTTCAATCATTAGTAAAGGTGCACCGATATGAAGACAGTCCCACGTGAAATGGATTGCTTCTGCATCTCCATCATTTTTTGTAGATGGAAGAACATCAACAAGAGTGAGCTTGGCTCAGGTATCAGAGCACTGACTCCAGCAGTGCGAAAATGAAGAGGTGCAGGGAGGTGATCCTCGAGTTATTGCAACCTTCTCATCTCTCTCAAGGGAAATAAGGTCCTGCATGTTAATACCTTCACAGTGGCTGAGCCCAAAATCACGCACTCGCCATTGAAGAGAGCTGCTGTGTATCTTTACCATACGGGCTGCAACAGGTCAAGATAGTCTATCACCAAACTTCTCAAGCACTTTTGAAGGGGCCAGATAGAATAGAGGTAGAGAGATTCTTTCCGCTTAGAAAGGAAAACAGAACTAGAGGACACAGTCTCAAAATAAGGCAGGGGGGCAGTTTAGAACAGAGTTGAGGAGGAAATTCTTCACTCAAAGGGTGGCAAATCTCTGGAATTCTCTGCCCATTGAAGTGGTGGAGGCCACCTCATTGAATATATTTAAATCACAGGTAGATAGATTTCTGATAGACAAGGGAATTAAGGGTTATGGGGAGAAAGCGGGAAAGTGGAACTGATCCACTTCAGATCAACCATGATCTTATTGAATAGCAGGATAAGCTTGAAGGGCTAGGTGGCCTACTCCTGCTCCTATTTCTTATGTTCTTACGTTTCAGAATGGGAAGTAAATTTGTTAGCAATGTCCCAAACTTGAAGACTAATGTCGCAAAGTTGAGTTGGTGAAGCTGGAATTTGATGGCAGAGCAGTCTTGAAGGGTCAAATGGTCTACTCCTGCTCCTGTCTTCTATGTTTCTGTGAAAGGTCAAATGGCATCAAACCTGTCTATTAATGAGGGTGGAGGAAGGCCCCTGTGAGAGGAACAACATCTTCACCTTGGCTTGAGAACGTACAAATTCCAATCTTGTTGGGTCCGGCTGTGTTTTGATTTCAGACAGGAGGGGATGGAGGAAGAATGCATCAGATTTGGAGCTTTGCAAAAAGCACTGAGGGGAATGAATAGAGGAACAAAGTGTGTCAGTAAATAGAGAAAGGAACGAAAGATTGCAAAGGGAAAATGGGGGAGGGAGGAAGGAACTGGAAGTGATATCCTGTTGTCTGTGGCCAGCGACACCACTCAAGATCTGGCAGCAGAAGTTACAACAGAATAAAGCACAGCCCAATAAATATTGCACGTCACACCTGGGGTAGATCACCGGACTGGTAATTCAGAGACCCAGGCTAATCCCTGCTAACACAGGTTCAAATCCCACCATGGTAGCTGGCGGAATCTAAATTCAGTCAGTAAAGATCTGGAAACAAAAGCTAGTCTCAGTAACCAGGAAGCTATTAGCGATTGTCGGAACAGTCCTTCAGAGGAAGAAATCTGCTGTCCTTACTCAGTCTGGCCTACATGTGACTCCAGATCCACAGCAATGGCAGATGAAGTTTCATTTAGATAAATGCAAGGTGATGCATTTTAGTAGATTGAACCAGGGCAGGACTTAACTCAGTTAATGGTAGAGCACTGGGGAGAGTTATCGAACAAAGAGGTCTAGGAGTACAGGTTCATAGCTCCTTGAAAGTGGAGTCACAGACAAGCGAAGTGGTGAAGAAGGCATTCGGCGTGCTTGGTTTCCCTTGGTCAAAACATTGAATACAGGAGTTGGGATGTCTTGTTGAAGTTGCACATGAGGCCACACTTGGAATACTGTGTACGGTTCTGGTCACCCTATTATAGAAAAGATTATTATTAAACTAGAAAGAGTGCAGAAAAGGTTTACTAGGTTATTTGAGTTATAAGAGGAGGCTGGAAAGATTTTTTTTCTCTGGAGCATAGGAGGCTTAGGGATAATCTTATAGAGGTCCATAGAGTAATGACGGGTGTAGAGAGGCTAACTAGACAATATCTTTCCCCAAAAGTAGGGGAGTCTAAAACTAGAGGTATAAGATGAATGGGGAGAGATTACAAAAGGAATTTTTTCTTTTCACACAGAGGATGGTGAGTGTTTGGAACAAGCTGTCAGAGGTAGCAGTAGAGACAGGTACAATCCTGTCTTTTAAAAAGACAGTTACATGGGTAAGATGGGTATAAAGGGATATAGGCCAAATGTGGGCAATTAGTACAACCTTAGTGGTTAAAAAATGGGACTGCATGCCTGTTTCCATGCCGTAAATCTCTACGACTCTTTGACTCTAATGTGGTTGAGCCTTAACCATTCTCTGAAATGCCTGAGCGAGACGTTCGGTTCATGGAGCAATTTTTTTTAACAAAAGCCAAGGGAGTCATGCTAATTTGGCTTCAACTGGAGAATTATATCAAATTTTGGGCAATTTCAAAAAAGATGTGAATGCATTCAAGGAAGACTGAAGAGAAAGTTCCCAAGAATGGTTCCAGGGACAAGGAACTTCAGTGAGACAGATAAATTGGAGAAACTGGGTTTGACCTCCTTAGAGAAGAGAAGATTAAGAGGAAATGAGATGGAATTGTTCAAATTGGTCAACATTCTGGACTGAGCAGATAGGGGAATAAACTGTTCACATTGGCCGAAGGATGAAGTCATCAATGGAAGGTGATTGGCAGGAGATGCAAAGGTGACATAAGGAGAAATGATTTTTTTTGCACAGTGGGCGATTTGGTGTGGAATGCCTTTTGATGTGAATTATTATTGTCACATGCATTGGTACACAGTGAAAAGTATTGTTTCTTGAGCGCTATACAGACAAAGCGTACCATTCATAGAGAAAGTTTGGAGATGAATCTCATAGGGAATAATGGCTGAACTGTAGTCTCTGATAAGGAGCCTGATCGAGGTGCCCTGCCCTGCCTGACAGTGCAATTCAGGAAGCAGATTCAATCGTGGCTTCAAAAGGGAATTGGATAATTATATGAATGGAAAAACATGGCAGGGAAAAAGGCAGTATAATTATACAGTGCAAAAAATACTCTTCCGCCCATCAAGTCTGCACTGACAATAACTACCACACTAATCCCATTTCCCTGCACTTGTCCTTGAATTTAGTGAGGTGCCACCGACATGATGGACCAAATGGTCTCCTGATGTGCCATAACCATGCCAGCCTTCTACAAATGTGTAATGATGTTTTTAACAGGGACTCCTCCCAAATTGCAGAGTTCTCAAATATTTTTAAATAATCTAATTAATCCATTGCGATGCTATATTTCTTTTGCATTTTATTTCTTTTCTCTGATGGATCCTCCCCCATCGCACCTGGTCAACACAAGCGTCTAAAGTGACGACGGGATCAGAATCTCTGTGACTGCTTGTCCTGCCATAGAAAGAGACAGTTCTCCCGATCTTATTCAATCAGAAGCTGCGGGTGGGGGTGGTTGACAGATGTAGTGAAAGGGGGAAAGCAGACTCAGGGGTTCTTACTCTTTCTCCACACAAATGTCACCAAACAACCTGCCTCAAAGCTGAATTGAAGGCACAAGGGGTTTCACACCTAACCAACCTCTCTTTGTGACTGTGGAAATGAAGGGGGTTTCATGGGCAACTTTGGACGTTTATTGCAAAGAAGTGTAGCATGCAGATAGACGTTTGAATGAAGTTTGCCCTCAACAATGTTTAGCGCTGGGGTTCCCTGTTTTCAAACAGCAAAGCCTCTCACGAACACAAAGGACTTTGATCCGACAAAATGCTTGAATCTGGGAAGGGGCATTCACATTTTCCCATTTCCAGGTCTGGCTTCTCCCTGCCTAGCCGTAAGGGGCAGTTTTGTGAAGGCTCTTTCCCAGAATCTGGAGCCAGATTGGACCCAGAACACAAGAGGTGACTCGATTCCATTCTGATGGTCGAGGGGACAGGCCCCACGTTGCCGAGGTCAAAGGTCACCTCTGCGTCCAGCGAGTTGCCTAGTTGTCCGAACACAGGGGGGCGGCAGGTGGACCTGTAACTGACACATTTTGGAAAAGACGTTGAGCACTTAAAAGCTCTGTCTCCTGTCGACAGAAAGGACAAGGTTATCAATGAGGGTGAGAACAGTTAGGCTGACTGCAATCTATCCCCCGTGATGATCATTGTCCTCCTGATGATGCAGAGCTGGATTCGGAAGGTGAGGTGCCACCGTCCAAACCACTTTCTGATTGCTCACTAATCATTCATAAAGCTTTCATCTTAATGAGACTCTCAAAATATATAGCACCATTTTGTTTTAAAAAAAACCATTGCATGTTATCACGCCAAGCTCAATAATTACAAAAAGGAATGCGCCCTCTTATGCCCGACCCCACCCGCCCACCTCCTTTGCTCCTTGCCCAGTCCTCAAGATTAAAATTTACATCTTGTTGACTTTCCTTGCAGTTTTATTCAGCTTCTTCCTTCCTGGCTTGGTTCTGTCAAGACAAAAACAATAATGAAGATTTCACTTTGCTTCTTTGCCTTTCCTTAAACCATTAAGAAATAATAACTTCTAATAGCTTTGGGGATGTTCTGCTCAGAATGGGGAGCACGGTGGTGGCACAGTTGTTAATGCCACAAGTAAGCTTACATTAACACCGCAATCAGGTTACTATGAAAATCCTCTATTGCCATACTCCGGCACCTGTTCGGGTACACCGAGGGAGAATTTAGCATGGCCAGTGCATCTAACCAGCACATCTTTCAGACTGTAGGAGGAAACCAAAGCCTGCAGAGGAAACCCATGCAGGCACGGGGAGAATGTGCAGCCTCCACACAGATAGTGACCCAAACCGGGAATTGAACCCAGTGCTGTGCGGCAGCAGTGCTATCTCAACAACTCATTGGTCCATCTGCTTTGAAGGTAACGGGGGTCTCTCCACCTTTGCAGGGTACCAAAGGGTCTGAAAGAGGATCCATTCCTCAGCAGGAGTCAGTGGGGAAGGATTGGGCAGCAGAAAAATCAAATGCTTCTAAACTTAAGTCTTGAGTGAAGATTATAAATTTACGATGATGCCTAGAAAGGGTTGAAATAAGATTTCCTCTGCACAGATCTTAGGGTATTCAAGCATTCCGTTGAGTTGCAACAGGGACATTGATGCTCTGGCAGCTCAATGAATAATTGGCTTGAGGTCGGGAATGAAGGCCGCGATGAGAGGGAAAGATATCATTGTCCAATTTACCCCCCGAAACCTTCAGTGACTGTCAGGCAGTCCAACAAGGTCAACAGTTGCCAAGGTAGCTGGCACGTGTTAAGGAGATACACTGGAGCATGTTACCTATGCTTCATGTCAAACACAACTCATGTCAAAAATTAATACTGGCAGCTTGAGCCTTAATGTCAACAATTGACGCTAGTTATTTACATGTTCATCTCCTCACATGTGACCAATTCCACTCCCCCTTGTTTAACACGCACTATATATAATAACGAGACAAACTTGAATGTACATTCAATCTCTCCTTGCCCTTCAGAAACATCTAAAAGGGCTTGATTTATATTGAAGTGCAGTGACTCTTGATCTTGAAATAAAAAAGACAATCATGCCCACAGTAAGGATCAAATGGCAAATATATTCTTCTGCATTGTAAAGCACTCTGGTACATCCTGAGATTGTGAAAGGTACTATATAAATCATAGTATCATAGAAACCTTACAATGCAAGGAGGCCATTTGATCCATCGAATCTGCACCGATAACAATCCCAGCCAGGACCTATCCCTGTAAGACCACATACTTACCCTGCTAATCCCTTGAACTTACACATCCCAGGACACTAAGGAACAATCTTGCATGGCCGATGCACCTAACCCACGTATCTTTGAACAGTAGAAGGAAACCAGAGCACCAGGAAGAAACCCACACAGACACGGGGAGAATGTGCAAACTCCACACAGTGACCGAAGCTGGGAATCGAACCAGGTCCTTGGCGCAGTAGTGCTAACCACTGTGCCACCATGCTCCTCTTAGAAGTTGTATTCTTACATGTGCCAAGGGGCAGTATCTCTAAGAATGTTATTCTCACTCAGTACTGTGCTTATACCCTACAACCCAGCCCTGGGTAGCGTAGAGGAGGTGTTGTCAGATTTTAACATATAATGGATTGATAAGGAGGGAGTGAGGCTGGAGGGAGTTGAGGGGAGATGCTAAATACAGTTTGGTACTTGGTCAAATCCAGAACCAGGGGGCAGCATTTCAAAATTTGGAGTCACTCTTTTAGAACAAAAATGAGAGAATATTTCTCTTAGAGGTTGTGCAATATTGGAACTCTCGGTCTCAGAAGGAGGTGGAAACGGGGTCATTGAATCATTATTATGTCAGAGGTAAACAGATTCTTGCCAGGCGAGGGAATCAGAGCAAATGGGGGATTGATTGGAATATAGAATTAGAAGCAAACAAATCAGCCCTCATCTTACTGAATAGTGGAGTAGTCTCGATGGATCGAATGGCCTCTTGTGTCTTGTGCTCATGCAGAAAAGGGGATAATTTCCATTTGGATTACCCCACTCAAGCTTCCTTCAATGTTATAACAAATAAAACAGGGATCACCCTAATAGATATTCCCCCATCCCATCCCCTCTGAAAGTGGTCTAATATTTTTGACTGTAGTTAAATTAAGGGGCTGTTAATTAGAAGGTGACAGCTCATTGATTAGCAGAGGCTTAAGCATTTCCCGAGGAGGTTAAGGTGGTTGGTTTTGCGTGTAAGACCTCTATCCCGTACCTTTGTTGTTCGTGCATCTCTGTTCACATTCCTCCTGAGTCTGAAAGCGGTTCGCATTGCCACTGCAGCCACTGTAGATGAAGGGTCGGCATTTGCCAGACTTTCTGTGGTAGTACCAACGCAGTGTGTACCTGGAGCACGTTCCCTCATCCAGGGGCAACAAGCAGGGGTCTGCTCAATCCAAAGGATATGGAATAGTTAGAAGAAAAGGAGATATAACATCGGAGCTTTTGTTAATAGAATAGCAGCTTCCAACTGACACTCACTTCTCCTCCCTCATTCCCTTTCACTCCTCCCCCTTCATTATCTCCCCTTTCTCCCTCTCTCTCTGCCCTCTTTCCATCTCCACTTTCTATCTTCTCTCTTTGTGCTCACTCTCTCCCTTCCCTCTCTCTTCCACTTCTCCCCTTCTCCCTTTTCTCTTTCCCATCTCTCTCATACTTCTCTCACTCTCCTTCTGCCAACTCTCTTTCTCCCCCTCTATTTCTCTCCCCTCCATTTTTCTGTACCTCCTATCCCTCTCTTCTCCCTCCCATCTCTCTTTTTCTCCCTCCCACCACATTTTCTCCTTCCCACCTCTCTCTCTCTCTCCCACCTCTCTCTCTCACCCTCGTTTCTCTCTCTCTCTCTTTTGTCCCCATTTTTCTCTCTCTCTTGCCCCCACCTCTCTCTCTCTTCCCTCACCATTCTCTCTCTTTCTCTCTCTTCCCTCATCTCTTTCTTTCTATTTTCCCACCTCTCCTCTCTCTCTCTTCCTCCATCCCTCCCTCTCCTACCTCTCTCTTCCTCTCATTTCTCCCTCCCCTCCCCAGCTATCTCCCTCTTTCTCTTGCAATTCAGAGCAGAAAAATGTATCCCTCTCAATTACATCTTCAGTGTTCTTTTATGTCTACCTTCCCCTTGTTACTTATCCCTGTCCTTGGTCAAGCGAATTGCCAGAATAATGTGTGTTGCCATTGATGAGCGAGGTAGTATTGGCTTTGATTAGGTTGATGGAAAGCCACAGAAAGAAATACCTCTGTCCAGGTACATCCCGGAACGAATGCCTCACCTGGTATTACTTCCTGCCCTGTTCCAATTCCGATTCCCCCACAGCAGTGAATTAAATGGTATTTACGGAACCCATTACCTTAAAAGGACGGGGACTGTTGGCATGTTAGCAAACACAGCAGCCATTTTCCTCACTGAAGTGAGAGACCAATCATTAATTTCTGGGAAGTTTGGTCAGGAAACTGGGAGATCCAATGGATCTTCAGTCATCCAATATTTGTGCCGTGCGATAGATCTTTGACAGCACTTGAACAGTCAGACAGAGAGTGGGCACATCTGAGAGTGCAGTGTCCCCTCAGAGTGTTCGACCTGATTGTGGAATGCCTTTTTGACCCAGGGTTCAACTCTGGGCTGGGCCAAATTGGCCAAATAATTAATGGGTGAAGCAAAAAAGCGGGTGACCTGGTCTTCATCTGATTGGTGTGCAAGGGATCTTTACTGTGTCCCAACTGGTTGCTATGCTTGCCAATAATAGTTGCCGGCCATACGTCACTGGATCTAAAGTGTTCTGGGACATCTTGAGGTCACAAAAGGCACTACAGAGATGCAAGGTTTGGTTTTCACTGCTAATTGTGTCCCGTGTGTTACGTCCTATATGAAAAGGCTAATTTTACTTCAGACACCTGGAGATAGAGGTGTCTTACATCTCATCTGTCTAGACAGTGTGTCCTAGAAAGGGCTGGATGGAGTTAAGGCGAAGCACTCATTCTGAGAGGTAGAGAGAAAGTGAGAACATCTCTCCCTCGTGAGCGGTTAACCCCCAACACCAGCTAAACTTCAGCTCCATGTTGTCTCGGTTCAATTACTCGGATGGAGTGGACTTCAGATTGAAAGAGGCCAAAAAAAGATGGGAAAGCAAATGCAAAAGAATGAGCAGCATCCCAGAGAGGCTTGGAGGAGTTCTCCTTCTTCCCTGGGACATCAAGCAGAGGTTATGTGATAGCCAGGGACAGTGAAAGCTGAACAAGATGTTGCACATCTCCTGAAGCCATTGACAGATCACAAAGTCAAGGAGCAGGAATTCTACTTTGGCCTCAGCTGTGATAGAACCCCATGTCTCGCCCGTAACTGACGAGCGATTGGTCTAATCCTTGATCCTAAAGCCAAAAAAGGTCAGAGATTCCACCCCGGGCCTGCACCTGTCAGCTGACATCAGGTTGGGTCTCGCGATCGGGGGAAGGATGGGATGGGTTTGTTCTAACCCCACTGTCGGCTCAACACCCTGCTGGCAAACACAATTGCTTGGGTGTGAAGCTGAAGGAACGAGCTTGGCTTGTGGTGCCACCCACCCCACCGAACCGCCAACCAATTCGACCATCACCACCGCCACCACCACCTCGGAGGGACTGCAGGCTCCCAGCTCCTGGGCTCACGGGTGAAGAGGAAACCAGGATCACAAGATCCCTACCTTGTTCGGAGGCTTCTCTTCTATACCTTTCCTGCTGCGGTACCGCTGTGGCGTCTACTTTATCGCCTGTCGGTGGAAGGCAAATCAAGTCAGTGGTCCCTTTAGTTGAACTGAAGGTGCGCACTCAGCCTCTCAAACCGTCTTAGCAAAGAGTGCAACGCTGGTATCAAATGTGTGAGGTACAACCAGGCTGCAGCCCCGAAAAAGGCCACTCGGCCCAATGGGTCCGTGCTATCACTCATGCTGCAGACGGGATTTCCATCCTGCTTAATCTAATTTCCACTGCGTTTCCTTCTCATCCCTCACAAGGCTGCCGTGTAAATGTATCTCTCCTCAACCACTCCCCGTGGCAGCAAGTTTCACCTTCCTCGCTATATTTCAGTGAAGAGATTTATTAGTGACGATCTGATATTTATGACTCACTTACTGTTTTGGATAACTGGGAATATTTTCTGCCGTTCCATCTTATTGATTCCTTTCGTTTTCTTTATCTTTACTCATGGTATGCGGGCTGGGCCAGCATTTATTGCCCATCCCTGGAGTCACATGTAGACCAGAGTGGGTAAGAATGGCAGATTTCCTTCCCTAAAGGATCTCAGTGAACCAGATGGGTTTTGTTTTTCAACAGTGGTTTGATGGCGTGGTAGAACATCCAGATGACCAGAGGGTGCAACTGGTGATGATTTAACCTAAGGATCACCACACCCTCAGGTGAGGAGTAAGGTTGAGAAGGCAGGGATCTCAATGAGTAACTTCAGCCAGTACTCAAGGGGTCAGATTAGCTCGGTTGGTTGGACAGTAATGCAGAGAAGCACCAATGGCGCGGGTTCAACTCCCATACCTACCATGAAGGCCCTACCTTCTCAACCTGGCCTGAGGTGTGATTAGTCTCAAGTTAAATCACCACCAGTTAGCTCTCCCCACTCACCTGGTACCATGGCGACTTTGCCATGGTTATCACTAGACTTTTAATTCCAGATTTCTTTTAGCTGAGTTCAAATTTCACCAATCGAACTCAGGTTCACTCTGGTTTATTAATTCAGTGGCAATACCACTGGTTCCCTTATAGACTTGTTCCAGTTAACCCTCTACCTTCTTTTCTATAGAGAAAAAGCCCCCAGCCTTTTCAGTCTTTTCTGTTAAGTACACTCTCTCGGTATCACCTTGTCAATGGCTTTTTTACCCACCGTTTTAAATCCCTTCAATAACAAATTACTGAGTACTCTAGGTGCCATGATTTCATTCAGTGGCAGAATAAGCTTGACAGGTTAAATGACCTACTCCTTGATACACTTTTGATTTGGAATTGGTTTGAAGGCTCCGGGGATTGACAATTAATCTCCAGACATCTCCTTCAGGCCAAAACCCTACAGAAATTTATGGAAGCATTAAAAAAAATTGCATTGCTGAAAAAGGAGACATGCTGTCAAATCTTTTTGTCTTGCACTCATCAGGACAGTTGCAAGAATACCAAATTTCAAAGGGGTTGCAGAGTGTCACAACATTTAGCATTGCAGTCTCACAGTGTCAAGGACCTGGGTTCAATTCCTAGCTTGGGTCACTGTCTGTGACATTCTCCCTGTGTCTATGTGGATTTCCTCTGGGTACTCCGGTTTCCTCCCACACTCCAAACGGTTTGGTTGATTGGTCATGCTAAATTGCTCCTTGTGGTGGGTGCAGACTTGATCGGCCGAATGGCCTCCTTTTGCACTGTCAGGATTCTGTGTTTCAAATTTATACTGAATGAAAAAAAAGATGTTGATTGACAACCTGACTCTTATTGGTAGAAGTATTATCATGGGGAAAGCACTAGGGAACACTTGTCCCTCAAGCTTTTGTTTAATTAAAATTCAAAGGTGTGTGTGTGTGTGTGTGGGTGTGTAGGTTGGGGGAGAGATGCACATGGTGAAATCTTCAGGAATATACTCAACCGGAATATACTCAGCTTTGGGCAGCACAGTGGCACAGTGGTTAGCACTGCTGCTTCGTAATGCCAGGGACCTGAATTTGATTCCTGGCTTGAGTCACTGTCTGTGTGGAGTTTGCATGCTCTCCCCGTGGCTCTGTGAGTTTCCTCTGGTTTCTTTTCACAGTCCAAAGGACGTGCTGGTTAGGTGCATTGGCCATTCTCTCTCAGCGTTTCCAAACAGGCATTGGGGTGAGGCGACTGGGGAATTTTCACAGTAATTTCATTGCAGTATTAATGTAAGTCTACTTGAGACACTAATAGATAAACTTTAAACAGAATTGTCAATGTTGATTAAAGGCCATGGGTTTGAAGGCATAATTCCTTATATAACTGCTGTGGGTCATTAACAAGAGACCAGATAATTTCCCCCTCTCCCTCAATGCCTAGGAACACTGCGAGACCATCCTGTTCACTTGCTAACTAACGGGAGGAAGGACTTGTTTGAAGGAACATTAGAACAGGAGTAGACATTTAGCCCTTGGAGCTCTGTTATTCAGTTCAATCACGGCTAATCTTTACCCCAACTCTACTTTACCCCCATTTGCTACATAAGCTTTGATACTTTTGCCAATCACTAACTTCTCAAGGGCAATTAATCGTAGAATCCCTACAGTGCAGGAGACCATTCAGCCCATCAAGTCTGCACCAACCATAATCCCACTCATGCCCTATCCCTATAACCCCACTTATTTACCCCGCTATTCCCCCTGATACTTAGGGGCAATTTAGCATGGCCAATCCACCTAACCCACAC
This sequence comes from Sphyrna mokarran, assembly GCA_024679065.1. Lineage (NCBI taxonomy): Eukaryota > Metazoa > Chordata > Chondrichthyes > Carcharhiniformes > Carcharhinidae > Sphyrna > Sphyrna mokarran. Next base: position 132,705,519 of record JAGIQG010000003.1, on the reverse strand, counting down.
ATCTTTGGAGTGTGGGAGGAAACTGGATGAAACCCACGCAGATACCTGGAGAATGTGCAAACTCCACACAGACAGAGATCCAAGCCAGGAATTGAACCCTGGCGCTGTGAGGCAGCTGTGCTAATCACTGTGCCACCGTGCCATCCCATTAATTAAGGATGGTCAATAAATATTGACCATGTCAGCGATGTTAATATCCCTTGAACAATTCAAAGAAAGAAATCTATCAGTCTTAGGTACGAGAGCAAAATACTGCGGATGCTGGAAACCTGAAATAAAAACAAAGAATGCTGGGAAGGCTCAGCAGGTCAGGGGAGCATCTGTGGACAGAGAAACTGGGTTAACATTTCAGGCCAATTATCTTGCGTCAGAACGGGAAAATGTTAGCGACTTTACAGCATTTAAGCAAACACAGAGGCAGGAAGAGGGAAAGGGTGAGGGAGAGCTCACGGGAAGACTGGGAATGGAGGGAAGGCAGGAGTGTTTTAATGATAAAAGGGTTAATGTCACAAAGTAAAGGAGATTGGCAATGCAATATGTTAAGAATCAAAGGGCGATGCTGGAGAATCAATGCTCGCAATTGCTATCTGAGAGAATGGGAGCAGTAGTCTTGGAATCATAGAATGGTTACAGCATAGAAAGAGGCCATTCATCCCATCATGCCTTTACTGGTTGTTTGCAAGAGGAACCCAGCTAATCCCACTCTCCCACCATCTCCCAGTAGCGTTTGCAAATCTTCAGCTGCATATCCAATTCCCGTTCAAGGGCCATGATTGAATCTGCCTCCATCACTCACTCAGGCCGTACACTCTGCACCCTAACCACTCAACCGAATTATGGTCTGAAATTTTTGGACTGCATCCCTATTTTGAGCTGTTCTCAACTGTTTTGGGGCAGAGAGTTTCAGATGTTACTCTCCAGAAATACAGAGCTATTGAGTTGCCTTCTGAGAAAAGTTTCATTACTCAAGGCCACCTCCTCACTTCCCTGGATATCTGTATTCTATTCCGGAATTGCTTCGCTCCAGCTGGGGAGGTCTACCATCACAGTCAAAGTGAGGTCTGGCCTGACTCCGATTCTGATATTTGACATCAACTCCGAAAATCACAAACCAAAAAACAAAAGAAATTATACCGACATATTAAACAGAAACTGACAATATAACACAGAACAAAATGCCGTGGATCTGGAACAAAAATAGTTAGTTCTGGACAACATCTGACAGCATCTATGGAGAGAGAATAGAGCTAACCTTTCAAATCTAGATAACTCTTCATCAGAACACAATACAACATGGAAATCATTCATATCTCTGCTAAAAATCTCATTCAAGAACATTTATTTATTAGTCACAAGTAGGCTGAAGTGCCAGGGACTGGGATTTAATTCCCGGCTTGGGTGACTGTCTGTATGGAGTTTGCATGTTCTCCCCATGTCTGCATGGGTTTCCTCTGGGTGCTCCAGTTTCCTCCCACAGTCCAAAGATGAGCAGGTTAGGTGGATTGGCCATGGTAAATTGTCCCATTGTGCTAGAAGATTAGGATGGTATTTACATTGGGTTACAGGGATAGGTCCTGGATGGGATTGTTGTCGATGCCACCTGCACTGTTGATTGACACTGCAATAAAGTTACAGTGAAAATCCTCTAATCGCCACACTCTGGCGCCTTTTCGGGTAGACTGAGGGAAAATTTAGTACGGTCAATGCTCCTAACCAGCATGTCTCTCGCACTATGGGAGGAAACCGGAGCACCTGGAGGAAACCCACACGGACACAGGGAGAATGTGCAAACTCCACACAGATAGTGACCCAAACTGGGAATCGAACTCGGATCCGTGGTGCAGTGAGGCAGTAGTACTAACCACTGTGCCACCCTGCCACCCTGGACCCACTCACTGCTCTGTGCTGATGAAGCTAATTTCCTTTTTGTTCAGTGGCGTTTTTAACCAATATTTCGAGGATCTACAATTCATTTACTTTTTAAAAACAAACCACTCTGCCACCCACCTAATGAAGATTGGCGAATTCAGTCAATGCGTAAGCAAGAGTGAATCACAAATACCCCTGTTGTAATAATCACTTATTCAATATAAGAGTATTAATTTAAGAGTAAGTATACAGTCCGCAACTAAATCTTCACTGTTCACTGAGATCTTCCCAATTGACTGCACCTTTCTGCCTGAGACCAAATCCCTCAGTGACCAACAATCTATCATTCTTGGTCTTGAGTAGATTCATCAATTGAACATTGACTGAAATTATGAAGATTCACAATCCTCTGATGGAAGAAAGTTCTCCTCATATCCATTCCCTTGTCCTGGAATTACATAAATGAGGATAGGTTGGCAAAGTTAGGATTGTATTCGCTGGGGTTCAGATGAATGGTAGTTGGGGGGCTGATGGGGGGGGTGGGTGGTGCAGTAGCAGGGGGCGGGTGGGAGGGGAGTCTCACAAAGACTTCTAAAATTCTAATAGGCCTGGACAGGATAGATACAGGGAGGAGGTACCTGATGGTGGGAGAGTCTAGAACCAGAGATCACAGAGCGAGGATTCAGTGTAGACCGTTTAAGACTGAGATGAGCAGACATTTTTTAATCCAAAGAGTGGTGACACTATGGAATTCATTACCACAGGAAGTAGTTGATGCTAAAATATTGAATGTATTCAAGAGGCAGCTGGATATAGCACCTGGGGGCGAAAGGGGTCAAAGGTTATGGGGAGAAAGCAGGATTAATGAGTTGGATGATCAGCCATGATGAATTGAGTGAAATTGGCTGCCGTCTACTAGGAGGCAAACTCGCTGGGCTGTTTTAAAAGACATCTGGATCAGTACATGGAATTTAATGGGATTGGGAATTACAGATAGTTCTATGGCTGATAGGTATGGATACGATTGGTGCAACTTGTGGGCCGAAGGGCCTGTTTGAGTTGTAGTGTTCTACATGTTCTATGAATGATGGAGCAGGCTTGGAGGGCTGAATGGCCTCCTCCTGCTCCTATCTTTTATGTTTCTATGTTTTTATATCATCCCCAGCTATATAGACCTTCTAGCCAGAGAGACGGTCCCCCTGCATCCATTGTACCAAACCCTCGGGGAATTTTAAACATTCTTAAATGAAATCAACTCTCGCTTTTTTCTAAACTCTCGGAAAAATAGGCCCAATCTGTTCAATTTTGTAGACTAGTGTGACCACAGCTTCTCCAGACACTGAGAAGGAAACCAAAATTTAAGTAGTGGGATGGTAAGAAACACTTACGCATCGTCTCCGAGCTTTGGAACTGTTCCAGTCCATAATCTCCTGTCGGCTCACTGTAGTTTTCCACCGTATAGAAATGCTCGTAGTCTGGGTCATTGCCATTTACCACTACTCTCAGTTCCTTCCCTTCAGAATCGTGTGAACAATAAGAGAAAAAAGTTTGCTTGAAACTTATGACATTGATACAGGCGACAGGTCAGACACAAAAGTGGCAGCAGTGAAATGACAGGCCAACATTATGAAGAATTGAAGGGAAGACTAATTCACATTTAAATAATTGCTGATTAAATCATTAGGATTGATACTGGCTAGAGAGAGAGAGCACAATTTAATGCCCTCCTCTGTGCCAGGTTTGGGAACAGTAGGGCATTTGATCAGGCAGGAGATGGGTAGGTGGGGAGATGATGGCCTTGTGGTATTATCACGACACTGTTAATCCAGGAACTAAGCTAATGTTCTGGGGACCCGAGTTTGAATCCCACCATGGCAGATGGTAGAACTTGAATTCAATAAAATAATATCTGGAATTAAGAATCTATTGAAGACAGTGAAACCATTGTTGGAAAAACCCAAGTGGTTCACTAATGTCCTCTAGAGAAGGAAATCTGCCGTCCTTACCTGGTCTGGCCTACATGTGACTCCAGAGCCACAGTAATGTGATTGATTCTCAACTGCCCTCCAGGGGCGGGCAATAAATGCCAGCGATGCCCATTTCTTTTTATTTATGAGGCAGCAGTACTAAGCACTGTGCCACCCCACCGCCCAATTAGAATCAGTTCCTGTCAATATTCTTAGGAATGACTAAGCCGAGACTGAATTTTCACTCTAAGGGCAGTGAACATGACTATTTTTGGGTCCCAAACACAGTCTTGAGAGAAACAGCCACTCTTTTAGGATTTTGACTGGCATCGCAGAGGGTGGGCAGGCTCTCAAAAGCACAGAAGAGTCAATTAGACTTCTCTCACAGGGAAACAAAATTTATCATGCTTCCAAATACTGGCCTAGGGCTTTCCAGTGCAAGAGCTGGATTCCTATTGATGGGAGAGAAGATACATACATGCATCTGAATTTTGTATTATTTAATAGCATCGAGGGAAAGTTACGCAAAGGTAGAGATGAATAGAAGAATATATTTGATCTTGCAATCCCAGGTCAGGTGGTGAAGTGTGAAACTCAACATTAATCATTTTCTTGATAATATAGATATGGAGTTGTACTGTGCAGAAAAGGTCCTTCAGTCCATTGACAATAACCAGCATTAAAGTCGCACTAATTCCATTTTCCTGCACTTGTTCTTAAATGTTTCGAGTGTTCATTCAAATATTTTTTAAAGGTTGGAAGATTTCCAGCGTCCACTACCTTCCCAGGCAGCCAATTCCAGATTCCCACCACCCGTTGAGTGAAGAAATGTTTCTTTTTCAAATCCCCATTGGATTTCCTCATTCTAAAACTATGCCCCCTAGCGATTATCCCCTCAACTTGGGGAACTGCTGCTCTCTACTCATCCTATCCACATTTCTCATAATCTTATACACCTCAATCATAAAGATGAGTCTATTCACAAAATTTATTGTTACATATGCTTTCTTCCGAGATACTAAACGCTGTCTCCCTGCAGTCTCTCTTTATATGTACTCTAAGAACTTAATTAAACAATCCCATTCATCTGTGTAACAATATAATTCACATACCATTGACTGGGTTAGTGAAGCAAGGCGAGAAGAGGCTGGTGGGTAGCATAAACATGGCACTGATCAGTTGGGCCGAATGGCCTGTTTCTATGTTGTAAAGTCAATGGCCAAATTCACACCAGTGGGATTTCCCCATTCTTCTGCAATGAACGGAGACTGGGCTGGCCGCCAAATTCTCCAACCAGCGATAGCGCTGTGTGAACGGACAGTAAGATCGTGCCCAGTGTAATTCTTTATAATCATTTAAGATTTGAAAAAAAAATCCTCAATGAAATAAAACCAACTGAGGAGATATTCCTTCAGAGACAAGACACAGAAGACAAGTGAACAGACTCACCATTAGCACCATCATAGTCCTCCTCATGCGAGATCTTTAAAACAGGGATTTGACGGGTATAAGATGGTGAGTGTGATGAGAAACCTAGAGGCAGCAAGGGACAAGGACAGCACGGACAACACAACAGTAATTAACACACAGTGGCCAAAGGTGGGACCAGTATTTGATGGAAGATAAGAATGAATTGTACATGCCAATGTCTCCGGGTGCGACAGAGATACATAACGCGGAGGCAGTTTGCGCTGGAGATTTGGGCCTCAGGAATGTAATTAAATGCCTTGGGTTTCAAAGAAATAAAATATTAAGATAGTGGAGAAATCACTCAACATGTCTATCTATCTGTGAGTGTATTGAGCTACTTATGATATTATCTCTCTGGTCTATCTATCAATGCCAGCTTGGTATGGCTCCTGCTCTGACCAAGGCTGCAAAGAACCACGAAAAGGTGTGAACGAAGCCCAGTCCATCAATCAAACCAGCCTCCCATCCATTGACTCTGTCTACATTTCCCACTGCCTTGGAAAAGCAGCCAGCATAATCAAGGACTCCACACATGCAGACATACTTTCTTCCATTGGGAAAAAGATACGAAAGTCTGAGGTCACATATCAACTCAAGAACAGCTTCTTCTCTGCTGCCATCAGACTTTTGAATGGACCGACTTTATATTAAACTGATCTTTCTCTACACCCTAACCATGATTGTAACATTATGTTCTACACTCTCTCCTCTCCTTCATATTCGAAGAACGATATGCTTTGTAAGTACAGTGCGTGAGACACAATACTTTTCACTGTATTCCAATACATATGACAATAATAAATCAAATCCAAAGTCAAGATCAACATACATATTGGAAGTTCAACTTCCGGTCCATATTGGTCACACTTTGGTATTTGGGTAAAACTAAAGTCAATGTCAACTGGTCATTTAGTGTCCTTATAGATAGGATCTTGATTATTAAGGGGATCAGGGGTTATGGGGAAAAGGCAGGAGAATGGGGAAGAGAAAAATATCATCCATGATTGAATGGTGGAGCAGACTCGATGGGCTGAGTGGCCTAATTCTATTCCTATGTCTTATGGTCTAACTGTTAATTTTCTGACATCGGAAAGCTGAGCTCTCCTAAGGGACAACGGGCAGGAATTTACAAGCATTTGCCAACTTAGAGAAGGTAACTCATAATCCCCCTCAGCTGGCACCTATTTTGATCGTTAATCTGCAGTTAAGGGCCAGTCTCTGCCTCAGGTAAACAAACTACCATCTTGGCAAATAAGTACGTACAACTGTGCTCACTCTACACACTAGAATTTGTTGGAGATGCCACAGGGAATCAGCTGATCTAATATCGATAATCAAACGGTTGGACTGCATAGTTAAGCATCTCAGAAGGCAAAAGCTGAAAGTGGTTCTGAATTTTTGACATTAAGCAGCGGGTTAGACTTACTGCGGCTCTCTCATGTCAGTTTGGTTTGAATACAGGGCTGCCTGAGGTGGTCATGGGTTCGAGGACTTCTCCAGGATTATGGTAGCTGAGGCAGACTAAAAATCACTGATATTACCGAGGAAGCGCAGCATTTCCCCGCTGTGCTGTCTAATCTTCCTTGCACAACCAAAACCTCAAAAAACACACACACGCTGACTGATCATTCACGACCTCCCTATTTGTGAGGTTCTTGATAGCGGAGAATGTGACCCTTTGGCCTTCTGTGTACCTGCTGGCTCTCTGCAGAGCCGGTCAATCCCAATCCCCAACTTTATCCCTACAGTCATACAAGTTCATTTCCCTCAGAGCAGTGCCAAGCAATGCCAACCTGCGCCAAGGGGTCTCGACCGAGCTTGTCTAACTCCAGATCCCCCTAATCACACATCAATGTGGCTGAAACTTGACTCCCTCTAAAATGGCCAAACAAGACAGTCAGTCTAAGGGGATGGGCAAGTCAGAGGTGCCCACATCCCAAGAATAAAATAAAAATGTACACACACATTTTTGGAAGTACCTCATTAAAGGTAAAACGGATTGGGATATCCGAAGATTGTAAAAGATGCTATATAACTGCAAATTTTTTTGCCATAATAACAACTAAAGCAGTTGAATGGAACTTAATGCTGCAGCTGGGATAAAACTGCATTCCATACAATATGCCATCTGCAACAAGTTTAGATTGGAAGTCACAAATAATACACAAACTATCAAATTAAACCACTTACACCAAAACTGAGCTGATTATTGAAAGATACAGGCACAGAACCACTTTCTAGTTGATGTCAGAACGATTCTAAACATCACGACCAGTGCTCCCCACACATCCTTTCTGGAACTATCCTAATATCTCCTCATGTGGTTTCTGAACAAATTTGTGTGAAGCACCTTGGGACACTAAAAGGTGCTATGTAAACGCAAGTAAGTGTTGATGAAGTTGTGGAGGAAGTGCGGAAGCTCAGTCTGGCTGAAGCGGTGTTCCTCTCGTGGGTTTGGTCAATTAAAGACAATCAGCAGAGCATAAAAGGTGTGGAGCCATCCTTATCGGAGCAATTTCTTCGACTAAATGTACTTAAAATCCATCAAATACTGTGACTGAGACAGAAACAATTCACTAAAAGCACCCACGCTGACCGTCCCACCAGGTGTCTAAGTCGCAGGACATTTATTTTAAACTCAGTTCTTGTTGAAAGTGTTGTGCACCCAATGGCCAAACACCTCCAAATGGATTAGTTGACGCCGCAATCAGTTGTTGAATAGTTGAACACAGCGTGCAGGTTTGACTCTGCAGGTACACTGCAGCATACAGCGTCCAGACAGAGGCACAAGCAAGATAGCTATCGTTGTGAAGTTAGTCATCAGCTTGCATGGGAGGGTGGAGAAGTTGCCAGCAACTTTCAATTAGTGTCTAACATTTCCGAGGCAGGTCAGAACAGCGAGCGCAATTAGATTTTAGAAAAAGTCGATAAGGCAAACAAATAGCTGGAGTTAAAGACTGCTCATTAATTATGCCCCTTGATTCCTTTGTGGAGTACATCGTGAACCAACATTAGTCCAGCAGGTTGGATTAAATGAACGATAGGGTAAGCTGGATAGGTGACATCGCCTTTCCTTTGATGGAACATTTCATCAGATTTTGCCCAAGTTTATGTTAAATAAGCAATTCTTCTTTCCTCCGAAACAATAACAAAGAAGAACAAGAACTGCAAAATCGTGAGGAACCACAAAAGGTCATGAATGTAGCCCAATCCATCACGCAAACCAGCCTCCCATCCATTGACTCTGTCTACACTTCCCATTGCCTTGGCAAAGCAACCAGCATAATTAAGGACCCAAAACACCCTGGACATTCTCTTTTCCGTCAGGAAATGTCTGAGGTCACGTACCAACCAACTCAAGAACAGCCTTTTCCCTGCTGCTGACAGGGAATGGACCTACCTCACACTAAGTTGATCTTTCTCTACACCCTAGCTATGACTGTAACACTACATTCTGCACTCTCTCCTTTCCTTCTCTGTGAACGATATGCACAGAAGGTTAAGCACAGGTTGAAGAGACGTTATTGTCTCCAGACAGGACAGTTAGTGTTTAGCACAGTAACCTGTGCTTAACCCTCTCTCCACTCACACTGCCTGTATCTTTAAAACTTGATTACCTGTAAAGATTCGCATTCCAACCATTATTTTGTAAATTGAGTTTGTGTCTTTATATGCCCTGTTTGTGAACAGAACTCCCACTCACCTGGTGAAGGGGCAGTGCTCCGAAAGCTTGTGGCTTGTTATACCAAATAAACCTGTTGGGCTTTAACCTGCTGTTGTGAGACTTCTTACTATTCTAATCCCACCAGAACTACTGGAGAATTCTAATTTCAATTAATAAAACTCTGCAATACAATGCCAGTAATGGTGATCATTGATTGGCATTCCTCCCCTGCCGTCCTCACATAACAGGCTGAATGGCCTCTTTGTACACTGTAGCTTTTCCATTGTTCTATTCTATGGTCTGGCCTCCAGACCCACAACAATATACCCTCCGAATTGTGGAAGCAAACTACTCAGTTCAAAGGAGAATTAGGGATTGTCAATCCTGCTTCTGCGCTGAACCGTCGGTGGGGACATGGGCAATGAGAACTGGGTTGACTTCCGACACCTCACCCGCGAGGAGGTTTAGCCTCCCTCTGCCACCTTGTCCAGGAAAAAGAAAAAGAGGAGGAACTATTTATCCGGGAAAATGCGGGAGGCTGCAGCAGCAAACAAACACTTTGAAATCCAGTACATTGAACAGCGTGATGTGGCCGATCGACTATTGGAGAAGAATTTAGTGACTGCGACTTACACACCAGTTGGTGTGGCCTTAACCATTTCTTGAATGGATCAGACTTTGGAAAGACACAAGTGCGAGTGGAAATGTTGACTTCAATTGATCAGAAAATCCAACTGCACTCCAAAAATCTTTATAGTACTAATAGATATCGGGATCCGATAAAGGCAAAAGGTTTGAGAGACCACAGTCAAACTCTTAGATTGCTAGTTTGGGCCTATTCAGTGGTTTGGAATTCATATTGGAAGAGTCAAAGGTCACAGGTTCATGATCCACTCCAGAGACTGAAGAGAATAAATCCAATGAAGGATTGAGGGGCTGAAGTGGATTCTTTGTGGACAAAGGGGAGACGCTTGGAAAAGCCCTTTTCATTCGAGAGCTGACTGAAATATAGAATTCTCTTCAACATAAAAACTCAATCAGTCAGTAATGATAAATCTGATCAGGTTTTACTGGACAAGGATACAAAATAAGCCAAAAGAGGTGGAGATCGTTAGGATTCAGAGCAGCCCTGATCTCACTCAATGGCCCAACACGTTCAAGGGGCTGAATAGCCTCCTTTTGTTATGTTTATGATAATACCATTGGCAGTTTCCAACTGGCCAATAAAGTTAGGGGGTGCATCATATGTTGAAATTTGAGGATTACTGACTAATGCATCCCAATAAATATCTTGGGTAGGTCAGCACAGTGTCATAGTGCACTGCTGCCTCACAGCGCCAGGAACCTCGGTTCGATTCCGGCCTTGGGACATTGTCTGTGTGGAGTTTGCATGTTCTCCCAGTGTCTGCGTGGGTTTCCTCCGGGTGCTCCGGTTTCCTCCCACACTCCAAAAATGTACAAGTTAGATGGATTGGCCGTGCTAAATTATTTCTTAGCTGAATAACTTAGGTGGATTAGCCGTGGGACATGCATAGTGTTGCAGGGATAGGGTGACAGGAAGGGCCTGGGTGGGATACTTTTTTTTAAGTTTATTTAGTAGGCTTACATTAACATTGCAATGAAGTTACTATGAAAATCCAAGAGTTTGGAGAGTTGGAGCAGACTCAATGGGCCGAATAGCCTCTTTCTGCACTGTTGGCATTCTATAGTTCTATGGATGCAGTGTATGTTAAAAATTTATTCAGCACTTGTTCTCAATCCAAAGTTGATACATCTTAAAAGAGAGATGAACATTTCAGATTTCCAACATTTACTACTGACTATAAAGTGAAGACACATCAAGCAACACATTACCATGGAAACACATTACAGAAACCAGAAACAGATATGATTTAAAGTCTTAAAGGGTCCACACCATGCTGCAGCTCTTAAAGGGGCCACACCACATTGGTCAGTAAGACATACAGGTCCTGAAATATCTCTACAACAGATGTATCAGGTTCACAAACCTTGAGAGAAACTCCCCCATGATTGATCAGCAGGACAAAATCTTAAAATGTCTGATGAAGATCAGATAGGACCCTTAATAGTGGATTGATATGGTTGAGAAGGGATACCAAAGTTGTGGAGATACTTCACAACACAACTTTTATTTATTTTTTCCCAAGGAAGGGCAAGGGGAGTGCGTCCATGTTTCCTATAATCCAGATGTGCGTGGACGGACAGAGTAATTAGATTTGGGCTCCCAATGGTGCACATTCTGATAGGCTGGATGGCCTCCCCTCCCGCCCCACTCTGCATTTTCTGATGATGTAAAGAGTGGCAGAACCAGTGAGGGGTTTTTCTTTCATGCGATTGGGCATCGCTGGCAATGCCCAGCATTTCACTGAATCACAGAACCCTACAGTGCTATGGGAGGCCATTTGGCTCATTGAGCCTGCACTGGCTACAATCCCATCCAGACCCTATTCCCACAATCCAACATATTTACCCTGCCAATTCCTCTGACACTAAGAGGCAATTTAGCATGGCTAATCGACCTAACCCATGCATCTTTGAACTTTGGGAGGAAACCAGAGCACCCGGAGGAAACCCATGCGGAGAATGTGCAAACTCTACATAGACAGTGACCCAAGGCCAGAATCGAACCCAGGTCCCTGGCACTGAGAAGCAGCAGGGCCAACCGCTATGCCACCATACTGCCCGTCCTTTATCCATTAATTGCCCAACCTTAGTTGACCTTGAGAAGGTGGCTGGTGAGCTGCCTTCTTGAACTGCTGCAGTCTGCGTAAGTACATTCAACATGCTGCTAAGGAGAGAGTTCCAGAAGTCTAACATGGGGAGACACTTCCACTCAATCATTCTGAGGTTGATTTCAGAGGACTTTCTCAATTTCACTGTCAAGGAATGTTAGCTGCCAGTCTTGAGTTTCCAGATACAGGCCTGGTTTAGGTTCAAACCACATGAGTTGGCATTGCCCTGTACCCAGATGAGACTTGCCTTCCTTTCTAGTCAACCAAATCTCAAGTTACAATCCCAGTGGGCAGGCAAACCTAACTCCAGGACTGCGTTGGTATACCCAAGCAAACACAGGGATGACAGTGACTGATAGAGGTGATGGACACTAATAAAATGACATTCTGCCCTCCGTATTACTGAAGTCATCCATAATTCTGCTGCCTGTATCTTAACTCATAGCCTTCCAATTCACCCATTACACCTGTGTCGTTGACCCACGGTGGCGCGCGGTCAAATAAGGCCCTTGGTTTTAAAATTCTCATCCTGCTGAGTGAGACGGTGGCACAATGCTTAGCATTCCTGCCTCACAGCACCAGTGAGCCCTGTTCAATTCCTGGCCTTGGGTCACTGTCTGCATGGAGTTTGCACATTCTCCTTGTGCTCTGGTTTCCTACCACAGTCAAAAGATGTGCGGTTAAGTTGACTGGCCATGTTAAATTGCCCCTTTAATGCCCAAAAAAGTGTGATGAATTGACCTTGATAAAAGTGTTAGGGTAGATTGGAAAAGAGGGCCTAGGTGGGATTTAGCATTTGGCCCGACTGAGGTTAATAAACATGCGTTCTCCCACCCTGGCATCTCACCCACTCTTCCTGCGGAGAGTTGGTACTGTCTCAATGGGCTAAATGGTCTCTTTTTGCATTGTCGGGATCCTATGGTTTACAGATCCCTCTGTGAAATCAGCCCTCTCCCCATTTCTGTAATCTCCTCCAATTCTACTACCCTCCAAGATATCTGCACCCCTCCAATCCCGGCTTCTTGAGCATCTTGATTCTATTATGTTAAAAGTGCTGTATAGATGTAAGTTGTTGTTGTCACCTGATCACACCAGAAAAGGGAGAAAGACGGTTGGTGTAACTCACCTCCGCAGGCTAGGGTGTGGGGGGAGAGAATGAGAGAAATCATTAGCAAATGTCACCTCACCAGATTGTCCATCTAGCCGGAATCAGCATAAAAAGCAGAAAAAAAAGAACAATATTATCCATGCCGGCGAATTGAGATGTCTTTGCGTTACAATGACAAATCAGATTCCCTCTCTTCCATTTTCTCCACCACCCACTCTGTCCGTACCCCATCCCCTCCTGGAGTCCCTTCCTGGCCTACGGACCCCAAGGCAAAGACAAAACCCTCGCTCATGTGAGAATTGTGTATCCGTGAGCTATTCGACCGCGACAGGCTCCACAGTCGAAGACGAATCTGTCATCACCTGTTGTGCCTGCACGTGGGTAAGCTCCGGTCTGGGGGAGGGGAGGAAGTCACCGGGTGTAGGCTCACTCTCCCCTCCCCCGACGTTACCACACCCGCGGGGTGCCGAGGGCCGATGTTGGCACAACTTTCTGTTCTGAAGAGAAGCGCATTCCTCTTTTCCTCACACCACAACGCTCCTGAACGGGGATATCATTTCCCCTTCCTCCCCTCACCACAGCCCTCTTCCACTAAGCGTCATGTTGCCCGTCAGCCGGTTTTTTTTTTCGCCATTTACTACAGGTATCTTTTCGAATGTGAAGGGGTTTGGTCTTGTCAACATGACCATCAGATTCTTTAAGTGGATGTTGTAATGTTAAGGGCAGCCTCTCAGATCCTGAAGTTTTCACCGTAATTGGAAGGATGGTTGCTCACCGCAGTGTTCGTTCATCTCCTGCCGCACAAACGCACGGATTTGATCCTCCTGTCATAAAGAACAGGAACCAAAGGGAACAGAATTAATGTTGCTGTTGACTGGACCATCACGGGCCGGCCCTCCCTTGGGGCAACGCACACTGGAGATCTGCAGCTGTCCGCTAATCAGACCAATTACCTCAGATAAGTCCCTGTGCCTCCCCCGCACACACTACCCCCACCCCTACCTCGGCCTTCAGGCTGCTAGCCTGGCTGATTGCTTCCATGCTGCTGTATTCCTGGGCGTCACTTTTGAAGTTATGTCTGAGTGAACTGGCCCCGTTCAATTTTAAGTGGACCATTTTTCTTCTGCGGTTATCACACTTGGGTGCCATTCTGGAACGAGCCTTTCGATAAACTTCAGGCTTAACCTCGTTTTCATTCGTGTTTGCTTGCCGGTTTGATTGTTTCTTTACCTTCCCGATTCTCTTTTAATTCCTGGACACCAGTTAGAGAGTCATAGGATCTCTACAAGGCAGAAGGAGGCCTTTCGGCCCAGCAAGTCTGCACTGACTCTCTCGGATAGAGTATCTTTCCCTGGCCTTCTCCCCCCTACACCTTATCACCATAACCTAACACATTTAGCATGGCCAATCCACCCAACCTACACACATTGGCACACTAAGGGGCAATTTAGCATGGCCAATCCACCCAACCTAGACACATTGGCTCACTAAGGGGCAAGTTAACATGGCCAATCCACCCAACCTACGCACATTGGCTCACTAAGGGGCAAGTTAGCATGGCCAATCCACACAACCTACACACATTGGGACACTAAGGGGCAAGTTAGCATGGCCAATCCATCCAATCTGCACATAAGAATATAAGAAAAAGGAGCAGAAGTAGTCCATCCAACCCTTTGAGCCTGTCCCGCCATTCAATAAGATCATGGCTGATCTGAAGTGGATCAGTTCCACTTTCCCGCTTTCTCCCCGTAACCCTTAATTCCCTTGTCTATCAGAAATCTAACATCTTTGGACTGTGGGAGGAAACTGGACTATCTGGAAGAAACCCACGCAGATACGGGAAGAACACACAGACTCCGCACAGACAGGGACCCAAGCCAGGAATCGAACTCTGGTCCCTGGAATTGTGAGGCAGCAGTGCTAACCACTGTGCCAGCGTGTTGCCCCGTCATCCTGCCACTCACACCCGAATACCACCAAGAATAGCTGTATTAAATCTTATCAAGAAAGTTACATCAATAATTAGCAAGTCTCCAGGGACTGAGATATTGCAGGAGGTATTACAGTGTGACTGAGAATTCTGCCGCTTTTAGGTTGTTGTATAATAACATCACAGCCCCAAACAAAAAAATATCCACTTACCGTCATTCCTGGATTCCCCTGGTCACCTTTTGGACCATCCCGACCCATCTCACCCTGAACCAGAGAAAACAAACAAAAAAAAAATGGTTATATTGCTAGATGAGACCAAATGTAAGTGAGGCAAACATATCGAATATGCACTGACCAACTGCATTAAAACAACACCAAATAAACTTTTAAACAAAAGGCAAAATCTCTACAGAATGTGACCTAATATGGTGCACGGTGGCACAGTGGTTAGCACTGCCGCTTCACAGCTCCAGGGACCTGGGTTCGATTCCTGGCTTGGGTCACTGTCTGTGCGGAATCTGTATGTTCTTCCCGTGTCTGCGTGGGTTTCTTCCGGATGGTCTGGTTTCCTCCCACAGTCCAAAGATGTTAGATTTCTGATAGACATGGGAATTAAGGGCTACAGGGAGAAAGCGAGAAAGTGGAACTATCTGTGTGTGAAGTTTGCACATTCTCCTCGTGTCTGTGGGAGTTTCCTCTAGCATCATAGAACCCTACAGTGCAGAAACAGGCCCTTCAGCCCATCGAGTCTGCACCGAACACAATCCCACCAAGGCCCTATCCCCATATCCCTTCATATTATACCCACTAATCCCTCTAACTTATGCATTCCCTGACACTAAGGGGCAATTTCTTAGCGTGGCCAATCAACCTAACCTGCACATCTTTGGACTGTGGCAGGAAACTGGAGTACCCAGAGGAAACCCACGCAGACACGAGGAGAATGTGCAAACTCCACACAGACAATGACCCGAGCCAGAAAATCGAACCCAGGACCCTGGAACTGTGAAGCAGCAGTGCTAACCACGAGGTGCTCTAAGCATTAGGTTGATTGCAATGCTAAATTGACCCTTAGTGTCCTGAGATGTGTAGGTTAGATAGATTAGTGGGTAAATATGTGGGGGTAGGGCTTGGATGGGATTGTGGTCAGTATAGACTCGATGGGTCCAATGGCCTCTTTATGCACTGTAGGGTTCTATGATTCTTGAGATTTATAACCTCGATGTGACAATTGTTGCGGCACCTTACAACACAAAAGGAGGCCTTTTGGCCCCTCTTCCCTGTGCTGGCTCTTGAAAAGGGCTATCCAATCAGTGCGTTCCCTTGTTCTTTCCGCATGTAAGAAGTCTCACAACACCAGCAGGTTTACTTGGTAGCACAAGCTTTTGGAGCACTGCTCCTTTATTAGGTGAGTGAAGAAACAGCCTCCGGAAGCTCGTGCTACCAAATAAACCTGTTGGACTTTATCCTGGTGTTGTGAGACTTCTTACTGTGCCCACCCCAATCCAATGCCGACATCTCCACATCACATCTTTCCATGTGACCCTTCCTGAATTTTCAGGATAGTGTGCGCTGTGTGTTGGCGGAATATTTGACAGGCCTTTTTATGCTCTGATGAACATTGATTGGCAGCAGGCTGGACTTCTGTACACACTCGGGAGGAAGTTCCACCTTGGAGAGTCAGAGATTGGGGGATAGCTCCGCAGGCCATGCAGGCACAGTGAGGCTAAGTCCCGGAAACTGCAGCGTGCTTGAGTACCAGGCAATCTGGGAAGGGGAAGGTAGGAGGAGGTTAGGGCCCATAATAGACAGCCATGGATCCCTCAACAGAACTCTCCTGCCATTGAAATTGGTGTGAGAAGGCGGGGGGAGAGGGGGGCGTGGGGTGGATTGACATGTTGGCTGACCGATAGTGAGACCGTGAGAGTATGTGATGACAAAGCCCCCACCCAGGATTGGCAACATAAGAAATAGGAGCAGGAGTAGGCCATCCAGCCCCTCGAGCCTACCCTGCCATTCAATAAGATCATGGCTGATCTGCAGTGGTTCAATACCACTTTCCCCAGTAACCCTTAATTCCCTTGTCAATCAAAAACCTATCCACTCTTGACTTAAATATATTCAGCGAGGAAGCCTCCACCATTTCATCAGGCAGAGAATTCCAAAGATTCACCACCCTTTGTGTGAAAAAATTCCTCCTCAACTCTGATCTGAACCAACCCCCCCCAATCTTGAGGCTGTGCCCTCTAGTCTTACTGTCTTTGTTAAGCGGGGAAGAGTCTCTCAACCTCTACCCTATCCATCCCCTTCATTATCTTCTACATCTCTATAAGATCCCTTCTCAGCCTTCTAAACTCCAAAGAGTACAAACCTAGCCTATTTAGTCTCTCCTCATAATCCAACACCCTCATCTCCGGTATCAGCCTAGTAAACCTTCTCTGCACCTCTTCCAAGGCCAATATATCCTTCCTCGAATGCAGTGCCCAAAACTGCACACAGTACTCCAGCTGCGGCCTCACCAGCACCCTATACAGCTGCAACAGAACCTCCCTACTTTTATATTCTATCCCCCTCGCTATAAATGCCAACATTGCATTCGCCCTCTTGATCAGCAAGAATTGATGATGGCAATTTGTCACTACCTGGGCTGGCATGCTCACTCAGAGAGAAAGACATTCTTCCCCCTCATAGGGCAATGAAACCACTCACACTGTTGGCCTCACCTGGCTAGAAACTCCATCTCACAACATGGCCATGGCAAAAGAAAATAAGAAAACATCTCAGTCTGTGGCATCTGAAACCTACTGCTGTGTTACCATCGTGTCAATAAGAGACAGATTTCTTGACATTTCCCGAGGGGAGATACCTCGGTAAGCGGCAACCTCTGGCTTGTGAAGAAGTTGGATACTCAACAACCCTGCTTCAGAAGACTAATTAGTTCCCTAAACACTGGCCCCAAGACAAAGAGTTGTCTGGTTTGTAGTATTGCCTCCAATGTCCATGCGTCACTTGTGGGCACAGATGTCACTGTGTGTTTCTGTTTTTGAGTTTATGATATGCTAAATTCAAAGGTTTAGGATTTTCAATGTCGGGGCTGATAACAACATTTCACTCCTGATTACAATTTGTACCAATCAACCTCTCGAAGGCACTTTTGATGAACAAAATAGCAGGGGGAGGTGAAATTGATTTGACATTCATTGTGTAGAGCCTTCTGCTTGCTTTAATGCAAAGCAATTCTATATTCAGCCTTAGTTGCTGCAAATTCTTTGACCTGGCAAAACTCTCCATCTCAATGTAATGGCTTTTGGGTCTTACTTCCCGCCTCGCAGTTATAAAGTTTGCATTGGGGAATGCGGCTGATGAGACATCTTAGAATTTCCAAACTCAGAGCGGAGGCAGAAAGGGAAGGGTGTGAAATAAATGAAGGTGTTGGGGAATGAGGGGCCAGAGTTGAGTCTTTAGCTGGAAGATGTTGGGTTAGGCTTCATTTGGAATACCGCGTCCAATTCTGGTCGCCACACTACCAGAAGAACGTGGTGGCTTTGGAAGGGGTACACAAAAGTTTTATCAGGATGTTGCTGGAAATGGATGGCTATTATCTATGAGGAGAGGTTGAATAAATTGGGATTGTTCCCCCTGGAAAGATGGAGGCTGAGGGGCGACCTGATAGAAGTTTATAAAATGATGAGCAGTATGGATAGGGTGAAGAGTTGGAAGCTTTTTCCCAGGGAATGTCAATCACAAAGGGGGCACAAGTTCAAGATAAAGGGGAAAAGGTTCAGAGGAAATGTGCGGGGAAGTTTTCTTACACAGAGGGTAAGGAGGTCTGGAATGCACTGCTAAATGAGGTGGTTGAGGCAGATATGTTAACATATTTAAGACTTATCTGGATAGACACTTGAACAGACAGAGAATAGGGGGATATAAGCAGTTTATCTAGATTGGACAATGTGATTGGAGGGCCAAGGGGTTTATTCCTGTACTGTACTGTTCTATGAAATAGAGGCAGATTTTCCTATCCCTTACTCCTGCAGAACAGGGTCTGGACAAAGTAGATGGAGACTTATTCAGTGACTGATTCTTTAACGCAGCCAGGAATTGTTGAGGATTGGGGACAGAATGGGTTGCAAGACTACTTTTATTTTCCATCTTCTGTATAAATAAGTAAATTTTTCTTCGCCTTTGGTTTAATAATTTTCTCCCTTTTTTTAAATGATGTTGTTTGACATTGAGTACTGAGCTGTACGATGTGTAAATTAATTGTACGTCCTAGTGCTCTGGAATTTACCCCTTCTCAACCTGCTCATTGTTGCGACACTTACCGGATCTCCTCTCTCTCCGGGGACTCCTGGAATTCCTCTGGGACCTGGGATGCTCTCACCTGGAGGACCTCTTTCACCCTAGAGTCAAACGCAAACAGCAGCCTCGTTACAATATTCAGCCTTCGTGCTTTGGACCAGAATAACCCAGTCGCGTCAGCAACTAACAAACAGGGAAGATCTCAGAACTGGGAGAGGCTGGGAACCTGGCAGCAAAATGGCACTGAGAAGATTCCAGTTGAGGTCCATTTCCAATGGTCAGGCCAACAGAAAAATAGGCTGCGATTCTCCCATCCTGAACCCACAACTTCTCTGATGGGTTGGGTGGGAGTTGAGCAATTCCGGCATTATTCCGGGATTTGCGCGTGCATCGGAAAGCGTGTGGCTCTCCCTGAGCTGGAGAACAGTAAGAGGCCAGACCATGCTGGAAACTGGCGGGAAGACAGGTAAGTCAATTGAATCTTGGGCGTTGGGGATGGGGGGGGGGGAATGGTACCCCCTGGGCATGGGGCACCCTGGCAGTGTCAGCCTGTGCTCCCGGCACTAGCCAAGGGGCAAAATGCCCATGCCCAGGGGCACTTTGGCACTGCCCACCGCCAAGGAGGAGGGGCCTATTGTGGGCGGAGTCTAGAGTGATCGCTGCGGATTGGGGGGGGGGGGTCCCGCTGTGTTGGGATTGGTCTGGGTTGGAGGGAGGGCAGCGACTCAGGTGGGCCGAGTCTTCCGGGGGTGGGGGGATCGCCATTGCCGGAGGGGAGGGATTGGAAATCGCGGTGCTCCAGGACGGGATCGGGGTTGGCTCGGGAATTGTTGTGGAGGCTGCGATCGGGCTGCGGTGGAGAGGGAGTGGAGAGGTAGCACTGCCGGGGTCCTGGGCTGGTCAGCGATCAAGGTGACCAGCGAACGGAGAGTCTGACAGATCGGGGGGGGGGGGGGGTCACTGTGCAGAGTTCCAGAACTGTCAGACTCCAGCTCTGTCTCCCTGGGTTTCTCATGACGTTTGTGACTGGAATCCCTGCAGTGCACACAGAGCAGAGATTCGAGTGAGAAGCTGAACTGAGGAAACCGTCGTGGTCTAGAACGGTTTTCCTGCCAATTCAGCACTTTGTGGGAGAATCGCGGCCTCTGTTTCCCACAGCCTCCAGTCGCTGAAGTTTGGCTCTTCCGAATTAATTTGAAAATCAGATGATGTGGGAATCTGCCATGCAGTGAGCGATCGAGCTCGTAAACTGGGCTTGGAGTAAAGAACTACACCAGTCACATCCCCAGGTATGCCATATACACTGCTTAACTTGGTGAGGGCTCTAGAACAAATTTGGAGAAGGCAGGAAAATTAAATCAGCTGCGACTTCAGCAGAAAATGGATAAGATAGAAGCAGGGAAATCGTTTCCACTGGAGGGTAAAAGTAGAACCAGGGGGCACGGCCTCAAAATAAGGGGGAGCAGATTTAAGACTGAGTTGAGGAGGAATTTCTTCACCCAAACAGTTGTGAATCTGTGGAATTCCCTGCCCAGTGAAGCGGTTGAGGCTACCTTATTTTAATGCAAGGATAGATTTTTGAACAGTAAAGGAATTAAGGGTTATGGTGAGCGGGTGGGTAAGTGGAGCTGAGTCCACAAAAAGATCAACCATGATCTTATTGAATGGCGGAGCAGGCTCGAGGGGCCAGATGGCCTACTCCTGCTCCTAGTTCTTATGTTCTTATGATTAGTGTTCAATTCTGGCCTTGGGTGACTCCCTGTGTGCATTCTGCACATTCTCCCCATTTCTGCATGGGTTTTCTCTTTGTGTTCGGGTTTTCTGGAGTTGAGAGAATTGGCTTATGAGGAGAGACTGAGTAGACTGGGGCTATACTCATTGGAATTCAGAAGAATGAGGGGGGGATCTTATAGCAACATATAAGATTATGAAGGGAACAGATAAGATAGAAGCAGGGAAGTTGTTTCCACTGGTGGGTGAAACTAGAACTAGGGGATCATGGCCTCAAAATAAGAGGGAGCAGATTTAGGACTGAGTTGACGAGGAACTTCTTCACACAAAGGTTTGTGAATCTGTGGAATTCTCTGCCCAGTGAAGGAGTTGAGGCTACCTCATTGAATGTTTTTAAGGCAAGAATAGTAGATTTTTGAACAGTAAAGGAATTAAGAGTTAAGGTGAGCGGGTGGGTAAGTGGAGCTGAGTCCACAAAAAGATCAGCCACGATCTTATTGAATGGCGGAGCAGGCTCGAGAGGCCAGATGGCCTACTCCTGCTCCTAGTTCTTATGTTCTTAACTGAGAACGCCAGACATTGTGGAGTGTTTGATCTGTGACCCTGGTCTTCTAATTGACCATCACATCCTGGATTCATTTATTAGACAGGAGGGGTATCCAATTTTGTTTAATTCCTGTACATTTCTCCGATCAGGTCAAGGAACGAAATGACAACAGCAAGGCTTAAACGACCTGTAAAAAAATCGCAGAGAAAGAATAATGGATTCATTACCTTTTGACCCTGGATTCCCTCAGGTCCCCTGGGACCTGCTAAACCCTGAGGTCCGGGTGGACCATTTGTTCCGTCAGCTCCTCGCAAGCCTGGAGGCCCAGCAACACCAGCAAATCCCTGAAATTAGGAAGACCGGTTATAGTAAGAGTGACTGCAATGTACAGCTGCCAACTCTCCATGGACGTGAGGCTGGTTCGAGTGATGGACTGGGCTACGTTCACAACCTTTTGCAGTTCCTTGCGGATCTGGCGCAGACCGGAAGCTGTGATATATTTCTACGAGCAGACGGACTGGAATTTTCTCTACGTGACAAGGGGTGAGGGGGCTGGGGAGCCAGATAACCCTGCTAACCTGGTTCGGGGTACGACGACAGGCTACCTTGTTGGGAGCGGTGGCCTGGCTGATTCCTCTGTGGTTTTTAACGCAGAAGTAATGAAGAGAGCACCAGTTTGTGGAGGCAGTTACTTACAGCTGATCCTGCACACTATATGGCTGGCCTTCCGGCCTCCAGATGCCCAGCTCGCTATGGGTGGCAGAGTGTTTAGCACTGCTGCCTCACCGCGCCAGGGATCCGGGTTCGATTCCCAACTCGGGTCACCGTCCATGTGGAGTTTGCACGTTCTCTCCATGTCTGCATGGGTTTCTTCCAGGTGCTCCAGTTTTCCCTGGAGTAGGTTAGGTGGATTGGCCATGCTGAATTGCCCCTTAGTGTCAGGGGGACTAGCTAGGGTAAATGCATGGGATTATGGGCACAGGGTGGAACTACAGTCAGGGCAGACCTGATGGACTGAATGGCCTCCTTCTGCATTGTAGGATTCTATGCCTAACCGGATAGGGAATCTGCCTCTCTTTTTTACCTCTGAGATGATCTTAAATTCGATCATTTTCCACGGGAAGTGGATTCGGATCTGAAAACACCTCCCTATTTCTGTGGCGAAGTTCCAGCCTCCGATTTCAATTCCTCTTCCCTCTGGTCAGGCACACGGATTAATGCTTTACATGAGAACTCACCCGCTCTCCTTTCTCTCCTCGCTCTCCTTTCTGCCCCTGCAGGCCATCGAATCCTCGGTCACCCTGTGTTACAGAGCAGAACAGATCAGTGCTGTCAGCTACACATGAGGTCAAGTGCCGGGAATGCCTTTGTCCTGCGCCATTGTGCTACAAAGACCTGTGTCACTGGTTTCATACCTTGGGTCCGATGAGACCTTCCTTCCCAGAGAGGCCCGGGGGACCAGTGGCACCAGTTTCACCCTGAAAGACAGAAGTGCAATCAGTACAGAGTACCAGGCCTCAGTAACACTGCGATTCCGGAGCATTGTCCAACTGGGCATCAAAAAACAAAGAACAGTACAGCACAGGAACGGGCCCTTCACCGACAAGCCTGCCAAAACTCAAACCATATGCACTTACATCCTTCCGTTCCCATCCTATTCATGCATTCATCCGGATGCCCCTTTAATGCCGCTATCATACCCGCTCCCACCACCTCTCTAAGCAGCAGGTTTCAGACATTCACCACCCTCTGTGTAAAAAAACTTACCTTGCACATCTCCTCGAAACTTTTCCCCATGCACCATAAACCTACGTCCCCAAGTACTTGACTTTTTTACCCCAGGAACGAGCATCTGACAATCCAAGCATCCTGTCTCGCATTTCAAGGAACAGAAAACTGGAAGACTCTACCCCAAAGCGGACAACATGGAAGGCTTTTCTCCTGACACGTGAGTTGGCAGAAGAGTGACTGCCCTTAACATCAGGGTAGTATTTGCATTCTCGTCACCCCTGTGCTCACGCTGGCTCCCAATCCAGACACATCTTGATTTTAACATTCTCAGTCATGTTTTCATGGCCTCAGCTCTCTCTATACCCATAGGGTGGGATTTTCATTGAATCATAGAAACCTTCAGTGCACAAGGAAACCATTCAGCCCATCGACACCTCCACCACAAACCCACCCACGCCCGTTTCTCACAATCCCTCATATTTACCCTGTTAGACCCTCCTACACTAAGCATGGCCAATCGACCTACTCCGCACATTTTTGGAGTGTGGGAGGAAACCGGAGCATCCGGATGAAACCCACACAGACATGTGGAGAACGTGAAAACTCCACACAGACAGTGACCCAAGGCTGGAATCGAACCCAGGTCCCTAGCGCTGTGAGGCAGCGGTGCTAACTACCTTTTTAAAAAAAAGAAATTCTGACCACGCTCGCCCCAAAACTGGAAAGTTCCACCCGAGGTCAACAGATCATTGCGTGGTCCAGTCCGCCGCGCCCACTGCAATTCCTGTGGAGGCGGGGGGAGGGGGGGGGGGGAATGGAAAGATTCCGGTGATAATGTCTTCCAGCCCTGCAACCCTCCAAAGTGACATGGTGTGGCACAGCACACAGGGACGCTAAAGTGAAGCACTTGCTGCTTTAGGGAGTCACTGCTCCACATGCAGTTTTCCCAAAAGCACTCATTCTACAAAGATGATAGGGTGCCACAGTGGTTAGCACAGCGCCAGGGACCCAGGTTCAATTCCAGCCTTGGGTGACTGATTATATAGACTCCATAGAGACATTCTCCCCAAATTTGTGTGGGTTTCCTCTGGGAGCTCCGGTTTTCTCCCACACTCCAAGGATATGTAGGTTAGGGCAATTAACGTTGGTAAACGTTTGGGGTTACAAGGATAGGGCATGGATAAGATGCTCTATCAGAAAGTCAGTGCAGATCCAATGGGCCGAGTGGCCTCTTTTGTGCTGCAGAGATTCTACAGTGCAATGACCTGCATTCTTCTAATTCTGGTCTCGTGAGTAATCTCAGTTTTAATTGGTCCGCCATTGGTGACTGTGCCTCTCTGTTTCACTTCCCTCATTTAAGACACTCCTTAATTCTTATCTCTTTGGCCAAGCTTAGCAGCAACTCCATTGATAGCACCTTCCAAACATGTGACATCTACCACCTAAAAGGACAAAGATACCTGGGAATGTCACCATCTGGAGGTTGCCTTCCAAGTCACTCACCATCCTGACCTGGAAATATATTCTCTGTCCCTTCACTGTTGCTGGGTCAAAATCCTAACAGTACTGTGGATGTACCTACACCTCACACACTGCAGTGGTTCAAGAAGGCTCAAGGGCAATTAGGTGTGTGCAATAAGAACAAAGAACTGTGTAGCACAGGTCCTTCGGCCCACCAAGGCTGTGATGATACTTGACTCCTTTCTAAACCATTTGCCCCAACGCGGTCTGAATCCCTCTAATCCCTCCCTATTCATATATCTGTCAAGGTGCCTCTTAAAGGTCCAGTCAGTCATGCCAGGGTCCAGTTCACACAGAATAACTAAATGCCCAAAGGCCAAACTTGGCATAATTTCCAACAGTGTAAAGGACTTCCTTTGACTCTATTTAGTTTCAGTCTGCTTTGGTTCTTCTGCTGTGATCTGGTGGTAACTGAGTGAGGGGGATACCTAATCAAAGTTGGCATTCAATACTGGGCATGATGACTAGGTGAGGACCCCTCTCCATCCCTTCCCCTCCTACCCCAACCTCTCCCTCCCACCCCATCTCCTGCCGCCACCTCCCCCCACAACCCCTTTAAAACACTGCACCATAGGAAGGTGCCAGGATCCAGACACTCCCTCTCAATGGTTTCTTTACCTGTTCTCCCTTTCTGCCAGGGAATCCGAGTCTCCCAGGAATACCGGGATCACCCTGCATTCAAAGAAAGTGCACAAAGTGAGGAACCAAGGAGGCACAGAATTAACACAAGCTTTTTTTAAAAATTCATTTGTCGGATATGAGCATTGCTGGCTGGACCGGCACTTATTGCCCATCCCTAGATGCCCCTGGAGGGCAGTTAAGAATCAACCACATTCCTGTGGCTCTGACCAATGTAGACCTGACCAGTAAGGACGGCAGATTTCCCTTCCTGAAGGACATGCATGAATTAGATGAGTTTTCCTGACAATGTTTTCATGGTCATCAGTAGATTCTTAACTCCAGATTTTTTTTATTGAATTCAAATGAATTCAAATGTATATGTGCATAGATCCCTGAAAGTAGCCAATCAAGTCGATAAGGTTGTTAAGAAAGCATACGGAGTCTTAGCTTTTATTGGTAGGGGGATTGAATTTCAGAGCCGCAACGTAATGTTGTAACTGTACAAAACTCTGGTGCGGCCGCACTTGGAGTATTGTGTACAGTTCTCGTCGCCACATTATTAGAAAGATGTGGAGGCATTGGAGAGGGTACAGGGGAGGTTTACCAGGATGTTGCCTGGTATGGAAGGCAGGTCTTATGAAGAGAGGCTGAGGGATTTGAGGTTGTTTTCGTTAGAAAGAAGGCGGCTAAGAGGAGACCTTATTGAAACATATAAGATGATCAGAGGTTTAGATAGGGTGGACAGTGATAGCCTTTTTCCTAGGATGGAGAAAGCTAGCACGAGGGGACATAACTTTAAATTAAGGGGTGGTAGCTATAGGACGGATGTCAGAGGTAGGTTCTTTCCCCAGAGGGTGCTAAGGGTATGGAATGCCCTGCCTGCTGCAGTTGTAGATGTGCCAAGTTTTGGGGGCATTTAAGAGGTCAGTGGATAGGTTTATGGATGAAAAGGGAATGGTTTAGGTTAGAGGGGCATTGCTTTTTCATAATTGGTCGGTGCAACATCGAGGGCCGAAGGGCCTGTTCTGTGCTGTAATGTTCTATGTTCTATGTTCTAAATTCCACCATCTGCCCTTGTGGGATTCGAATCCAGGTCCCCAGAACATTAGTTGGGTTTCTGGTCTAGTGATAATATTGTTGGGCCATCGCCTCCTTAAGCTTGCCCAAGACACAACAAAGATCTGTTTTCTCGTTATATAAGGACTGGGCACAATGACAATATTAAAGGACATTGACTGAAGTCACATCAATCTGGTACAATAGAAGGAAAAGAAAGGGCTCAGCCTGTGAAGGATGTTCCACCTTTTCTTCAACTTTCCATCCTTTCCAAGCCAGTTTAATGGAATGACTTCAATCAGGCCATTGAGATTGGCCCAGGGAATATGAGCTCCCTGATTAAGGAGTCCTTCCATGGCACTGGGCACCGCAGGGATGAGGGTGTATTATTGACCCCTTTAATCATATTTTAATTTGATGTTTTAAATTTCCTTTTCACTTTGCCTTTTATTTCCGGCTGTTCCCCTCCTTTTGGGGAGCTGCCTTTTTTGAGTTAGTTTGAATTCATTCATTTGGTTGGACAACAAAAGATGTCCATGATTAAGGAGTCAATTGATGGGCCAATCAGGGAGTTACCTTTCTTTGTATTTAACTGGGAGTGTCAGTTCCTCTGGCACTCCCAAAGGTAGACTGCTGACTGCGAGGACTCTGTGTTCAAATTGGAAATAAGGGGAATTTGGTGAAGAAATTCTGCCCTGATAACTTATTACAGTCAGGAAGGAACTCCTCTCACACACAAGGGAAGCGAAAATATGAAATCTTCACTCATGAAGATTTGGGATGAATTGGATAATTCCAAAGCCGAGATTGACAGTTTTTGATTAGTTAAGACTATTTTGGGATACAGAATCAGGATGGGTGATGTACAGATCACCCTTTCCTCCTGAAAATCTTGATATAAAAATGAAAATCTAGATCTTAGCTTCACGTGTCCATCCAGTACTATTTTAACCATTATAATTTTAACAATGAAATTAACCAATTCACACTTCAACATTCTACCTCTAAACTTCAGGATTAAATTACTTGTTTCCACTTTAATTTTATTTCTACTTAATTTTAAAAACAAATTACCAGATTAAATCTTTGTGCTCGTTTCTTACCTTGCTTCCCTTCTCTCCATCATTACCACAGGCACCTTTCACCCCTCTGTCACCCTGGAAAATAAATGGAAGATTGGACACAAAGCACATACTAGCCCTTTGCGTATATCAGCCCTTTAGTGTATATTGGCTCTTTATGTGTTCCAGCCTTTAGTATATGCTAGCCTTCAGTGCACACCTGCTGTTTATGTATACCAACCTTTAGTGTGCACCAGCCCTGTGCGTGTACTAGCCCTGTGCTTGTACCAGCCCTGTGCGTGTACAGACCTGTGTGAGTACCGGCCCTGTATGTGCACCGGTCCTGTTTGCACACCGGCCCTGTGTGCGCACCGGCCCAGTGTGCGCACCGGCCCTTTCCTGCAACAGCAGATTCTTTAAGGTTTATACATGGCACATGAAAAACACCTTAGGAACGGTGCAAATCATGCTGCTAGCCCCAAATCTGTTCCTGACAGTTGTTAAGTGGACTTTGGGATTGAACCTCGGCATGGCCTGGGATTGCCTAAGGAATTCCAGTACTATTGGCTTTTCCGATACAACCATTAATGGTTTCGCTGCTGCACAGTGAAGTCAGCTAATTCACAATTACTCCCCATCGGAAATAAATTTACAAAGAACAAAGGAAGAAAAGTACAGCACAGGAACAGGCCCTTCGGCCCCCCAAGTCTGCACCAATCATGATGCCCTAACTAAACTAAACAAAATCTTCTGCCCTTACTCGGTCTGTATCCCTCTATTCCCTCCCTATTCACGTACCAATCCAGATATCTCTTATGAATAGCCTGCTTCCACCACCTCCTCTGGCAACTCATTCCAGACACCCACCCCTCTCTGAGTGAAAAACTTTTTCCACACACCCTTGTTAAATTTCCCCCTCTCACCTTGAACTGTGCCCCTTTGTAATTGGCTCTTCCATTTTTGGGAAAAAGCCTCTATCTTCCCTGTTGATGCCTCTCATAATTATGTAGACTTCTATCAGGTCTTCCCTCAGCCTCCATTTTTCCAGTGAAAACAATCCTAGTTTGTTCGACCTCTCCTCATAGCAAACATCCTCGAGACCAGGCAACATCCTGGCAAACCTTTTTTTGCACTCTGTCCAAAGTTTCCATGTCCCTCTGGTAATGCGGTGACCAGAACTGCACAGCGATACTCCAAATATGGTCTAAGCAAGGTGATAGCTTGCAATCAATGGCTGCAACATGATTTCCCAACTCCTAGATAGAATATGGCTTGATGGATGTGATTCAGTTGCCCCCTAGTCCCTGCCATCAGGTGACAAGACTGCAAATATTAACAAGCACTATTCCAACCTTGAAATGTCATTTGTAAACCCAATGAAATCAGTGTGGTTTAAAGATTTCACACAGGCCCTCCCGTGACATTGCCACAAGACCATAAGGCATAGGAATAGAATTAGGCTCTTTGACCCATTGAGACTCCTCTGCCACTTAATCATGGCTGCTACTTTTCTCAGTAATTGGCCCAAAATTACTTACTTTGACACCTTTCAGTCCGGCTTCTCCCACCTCGCCGCGGTTTCCTTTAACTCCATTACCACCATTCTTTCCTGGCAATCCCTATAAAAAAATCCATCCAGAAGAAAAAAGGAAGTTAACAGATAGTAACAGAGGCCAAGAATGGCATCTCTGTTAAAGTCTGCTAGTGAACAGATAACACTACAGAGAAGGAGCACATTTCCCATCAGCCGACATGAATTAACTCAGAAAAGATCAAGGATCTTTGGTTAAGATTCAACGTCCCATCGTGCGGTGTATCGTGTAGCAAGCAACTCACCTCCTGACTTCCCAATGCTTGATCATCAAGACACAAGTCAGGAGTGTGATGGAATACTTCCCACTTGCCTGGATGGGTGCAGCTCCAACAACAGTCAAGAAGCTCAACACCATCCAGGACAAAGCAGCCCCACTTGATTGGCACCACATCCACAAATATTCAATTCTTCCACCACCGATCCACAGTAGCAGCAGCCATATGCACCATCCACAAGAGGCGCGATAGGAACATGGTGGGACAATGGTTAGCTTTGCTGCCTCACAGCGCCAGGGACCCAGGTTTGACTCCTGGCTTGGGTCATTGCCTGTGTGGAGTCTGCACATTCTTCCCCTGTCTGTGTGGGTTTCCTCCAGGCGCTCCGATTTCCTTCTGCAGTCTGTATGACATGCTGGTTAGGTGCATTGGCCATGCTAAATTCTCCCTCAGTGTACCCGAACAGGTACCAGAGTGTGGCGAACCGGGGGATTTTCACAGTAACTTCATTGCAGTGTTAGTGTAAGCCTACTTGTGACACAGGTAACTAGTAAATAAATAAGGCTACTAAGGCAGCATCTTCCAAACCCACAACCACTACCACCTATGACAAGAGCAGCCGGTATTTGGGAACATTACCACCTGGAATTTACTCTCCAAATCAATCGCCATCCAAACTTTTTTTATTTATTTGTGGGACATGGGCAATGCTGGCTGGCCAGCATTTATCACCCTTCTCTAGTTGCCCTTGAGAAGGTGGTGGTGAGCTGCCTTCTTGAATCGCTGCAGTCCATGTGCTGTGGGTTGACCCACAATGCCATTAGGGAGGGAATTCCAGATCTTGCCAGCAATGAGCCAGACAACTTTTACAGATGCACCATGGAGAGCATTCTTTCTGGTTGTATCACAGCTTGGTATGAGCTCCTGCTCTGCCCAAGACCGCAAAGAACTACAAAAGGTCATGAATGTAGCCTAATCCATCACGCAAACCAGCCTCCCATCCACTGACTCTGTCTACACTTCCTATTGCCTCAGCAAAGCAGCCAGCATCATTAAGGACCCCACACAACCCCAGACATTCTCTCTTCCACTTTCTCCTGTCGGGAAAAAGATCATGAGATCACGTACCAACCAATCCAAGAACAGCTTCTTCCTTGCTAGCATCAGACTTTTGAATGGACCTACCTTTCATTAAGTTGATCTTTCTCTACACCCTAGCTATGACTGTAACACTACATTCTGCACTCTCTCATTTGCTTCTCTTGTATAGTGTGCAAGAAACAATACCTTTGACTGTATGTTAATTCATATGACAATAATAAATCAAATTGAATCAAGAAAAAAATAGGGAAAGGTTGTGTTTTCTAGTCTCGTAGGTTAAGGGATGCCAACACAATGCTTGATTGAAGTAATTGGTCACATTATTAAACCATGATAGAGAATGAGGAATAGGATCTCAATGTACAGAATGCTGGAAGGAATTCCATAAATCTTACCGGTTTTCCTGGTTTCCCTGGTTCACCTGCCTCCCCCTGGCAATACAAACAAACAGGAGTTTAGTTAAGTTTAGACTTGAATGGGAAAGATTTTTTTCCACATTCAAACCAGACAGCGAGTGTCAGCAGGGAGTTCCGTCATCACACCCCAAACCGGCTAAACTAGTTTAATGGCTAGAATTCTCCTGTCTTACCCTAGGCTGGGATTCTCCAACCTCGCTCGTGGCTGGGATTCTCCAGTCTCACCGCAGAGAATGAATATTCGGCTGAGTGCCAAATTCTCTGCTTCCATTGGCAGCGATTGCAGGGTGAACGAGACTGGAGAATTCCGTAGCATCTCCAGGTGCGTGACAGGGACAAGCACTGCCCCATCCTCTCGGGAAAAAGGGACAGCAAAGCAAAAGAAAATGTTCCCACGGGATAGATCAAGGTAGACTGAGGTTGGAATTCTCCGGCTGTTCACCAGCGAGGATGGAGAATCTGGCACTCGGCCAAATCTCTGTTCACTGCAACGGGACAGGAGAATCCTAGCTGTGAGCGGGATTGGAGAATCCAACCCAGAGGCAAGATGGGAATTTATCCTGAGGGTGACTGTGCTGGGAACGTATTGAGAGGCTGGACAGAAAACCATCAACAGGTCAAATTCTACAATTACAGCAAAACCAAGAAATGCAATGAGAAGAGTGTGACAAAAAAGTAACAGGAAGAAGATGCATGTTCGTCTCGTGTCTGCGAGGGTTTCCTCCGAGTGCTCTAGTTTCTTTTCACAATCCAAAGATGTGCAGGTTAGACAGATTGGTGACATAAGTACATGGGGTTGTGAGATAGAGCCTGGGTGGGATTGTTGTCAGTGCAGACCCGATGGGCCGATGGACCTCCTTCTGCACTGTAGGAATTCTGTGATCCTATGACTTATTCAGGGTGAAGGTGAGAAGGGAGTCACAATTCTCACTCGCCAGCATCCGACCCGATTAAATGCCTCTCCACCCCACCAGCCACCATAGGGGAGGGCACAAGATTCCACCAATGGAATGTATGTGTCATTAGTATCAATGGAACCAAGGATTCTGTTTGGAGAATAGATTCCAGCCCAGTCACAAAGGGGTTCACCTCGGAATTCTGGTGCCAGACCTGTAAATCTATGGAACGTTACGTTGGATTAGCATTGAGGATGGAATGGAATAAAGGCTTTAAGGTGAGATAGGGGTGGAATGTTCTGATGAAAGATTGTCATTATCTGTTTCCCTCTCGCTCAGCCTGACCCACTGAGCAGTTTCCATCTCTAGTTTTGGAGAATCTGGCATTAGCCTCCAGCGAGTTGGGTGTTCTTGTAGAGTTGGCATCAGGAAAATGGCCTGAGTTTCATGCAAAGCGGGCACGTGAAGTCAGCGGCCCTGGGCACAGATATAGAATCCACTCCCAGACAAGATCCGATTCTCAATACAATTTCTGGCTGGATGGCCAATTAAATCCCACACATTAAACCCCAACATGAAACACGTCGTCCGATTGGCCTGTCCGTGGGGTGGGTGGGGTGGGTGGGTGGGGTGGGAATGAGTTGGGTGCTGGGACCAATAATATCTCCCAGGACTTGAATAACTTCAATTAAAGTTCTAGTGGAAAACATTAGGTCTCACAAAATGGAAACCAATTTAGAACATAGAACATAGAACAAACAGGCCCTTCGGCCCACAAGTTGCGCTGATGCTATCTACCAATCCACAGACCTATCTATAACCCCCTATCCCATTAGTTCCCATATACTCATCCAGAAGTCTTTTAAAAGACCCCATCGAGTTCGCCTCGACCACCTCCGACGGCAGCCGATTCCATTCACTCACCACCCTCTGAGTGAAAAACTTACCCCTAACATCTCCTCTGTCTTTGCTTCCCTGCACCTTAAATCTGTGTCCTCTCGTAGCATTTAGTGTTAATACTGTGGCTTTTCAGCACTAAAACTTTCACTGACTCAATGTATTTGTACGTAATTGTTCAGAGATATGCCTTGACAATCTTGCCACTGATCCAACTAAACCTTGTAGCAGCAGTGAGGAAGGTATAAATTGCTGGATTATTTTAAAAAGTATTAATGCAAAGCGCAACTCAATTTCCTAGAAAATGAAATTTCATTAGTGGCCCACTCAAAGCTGCAATAGCTGTCCTGGAGAGAGGAAGTGTTACATCTTGGTGTAATTTTCAGTGCAGTATTTGAAAGGCTACAGAAAGTTCACCAAACACAGCTGCCTGTGTATGTGCAAGAATAAAGCAAACCATGAAGTTATACAAAATCTTGGAAGACTGAACCCAGATCAAGCTCTTGACTCAAGTACATAGCTTTAATCCTATAATCACTTTGCTAAACATAGAACACAAGACTGTACCTTTTGTCCCCCAGGGCCTCTGGCTCCCGGGAATCCCATTGAGCCTTTGTCCCCTTGTTCGCCTTTGGGTCCCTGGGCAGGAGAAATAATCAGACACAACGCTTAGACCAGGGACATAGTGAAACAAACAGTTACCACTGACATCTTACTCGTCCCCAGGAACAGTCTGATTGCTCAAAGCTCAGTTTTTGCAACAAGGATTAGATAGTTTATATGGAAGAGAACAAAAGGCTGGTCACTTGGGTTTGATAGAATTGGCACAAATCTTACAGGGTGAAGCAATGGTTTTGTATATTGAATCCTAAACAAGCAGCAGCAATGTCAGAGGGTTCAGGAGAAGGTTTGTGGTTATGTGAGCCTTGTGATGGAGTGCATATTGTCTTGGGGAACCGTCTATTCACTCACCCACCATCGCCTTTTGCTCTTTTCTTTGTTGTCACATTCTTCATACCAGGAATTCAAGGTTCCATTGGCCACCCAGGAGTAGAAAAGCAGAATGTGCCACTCGCTGTTATATCACTTACACCTTCATTCCAATTCTCCAAGTATCAGTATCTGACAGATTGAATGACTTGTGCATATCAACAAATGCCAGTTTCAAACTCTGTGTGTATCTGACATACCTAAGTGTATCTCAGCTTCTTTCATAGAATCCCTACAGTGCAGAGTGAGGCCATTTGGCCCTTTGATTCTGCTTCACCTCTCAGACAGAATGTTTTAGCCAGACCCTCTTCCCCCATACATTTACCATTGCTAATCCATCTAACCTACACATCCTGGGATACAAAGGGACAATTTTTATTTCACTGTGGCCAATCCATCTGCATCTTGTACTCATTCCAAGGGTACGGCATCACTGGAAGTCAATGGCCGTCCCAAACTTCTCCAAGAGATTGTTATGATGATGGGTCTTCTGTCGCAGCTTTGATACAATTGAGTGGTTTGCCTGGCCATGACAATGGGTAGTTAAAAGTCAACTATATTGGTGTGGGACTGGACTCACCTATAGATCCAGATTGGTTAAAGAAGATGGCTCCCCTTCCCTGAAGTGTATGAGTGAATCAGGTGAGGTTTATCACAGCTGGTAACTTCATGGCTACTCTTCCTCATGGTGGCAATTGTGATCAGCCTAAAGGCATGCCTTTTGCTCGTTTCTCCACATCTTGCTTCCTGCTTCTTCAGTTGCTCCCATTTTTAATTTCAACCTCCCTCTTGGTCTACATCTCTCTACTTTTCTATCAATCACTTCTTTCAGCAATTCCTCAGGAGTTAGAATACAGCCAATCCAACCTTGTTGCCTTTTCTTGATGACGTTCACGATTGATCTTCCTTCCTCCATGATCCTGAGAACTTCTTCATTCTGCTGGTCTTCTCTCCAACTAACCCGCTTCATCTTTCCTCAGAACCACATTCCACAATTTCTTAGTCTTCAGATGCCTGTTTTTTTCTCAAGGTCCACACTTCAGCCTTGTACAATAAGGAACTCAGTGTTGAGAATTCTTAAGATCACTACACGTTCTTAAGCCAAGCAATATTTTAGGTTTGAAGAAGACGTTCTTTACCATAGTCATTCTGATGACTTTATTGAAGTAATGATCTTTGACATTGTATTATTTGTTCCAGCTGTTGACTATTTCTCTTGATATGTTTCCCACCTGGATCACTTTTAATCTTTTTTGCATGAATTCTCTTTCTGTAAACATTTCCCCTTCGTATATCCGTTTGGTAATATTTCATAGAATCATAGAATTTACAGGGCAGAAAGAGGCATTTGACTCATTGAGCCTGCAGTGACAACTATCCCACACAAATCCTGTCCTATCCCTGTAACCCCACATATTTACCCTTCCAATTCCCCTACACTAAGGAGCAACACCCGTATATCTGCCCATGCACCTAATCAGCACATCTTTGGGTGTGGGAGGAAACCGGAGCACAGGGAGAATGTGCAAACTCTACCTAGACAGTGACCCAAGCCGGGAATCGAACCCGGGTCCCTGATGCTGTAAGGCAGCTGTGCTAACCATTGTGCCATCGTGCCAAGATCTGTAGATATTCTGCTGTTTTTTTCGCCAGGGTCTGGTCACCTTCTTCTCGTGTGGCTTCCACATAGATGTTGAAGAGCAATGGCAATAGGAGATAACTGATCTCGTCCACACCAGGTTACACAATGACACTGTAGTTAGCACTGCTGTCTCACAGCACCAGGAACCCGGGTTCAAATCCTGGCTTAGATCACTCTCCTTGTGCAGTCTGCATGTTCTCCGGTGTCTGTGCGGGTTTCCTCCGGGTGCTCCAGGTTCCTCTCACGTTCCAAAGATGGACGGGTTAGGTGGATTGGCCATCTAAATTGATCCTTAGTGTCCAAAGATGTGTAGGTTAGATGGATTAGCCATTGTAAATGTGTGGGGTTACAGGGGTAGAGTAGGAGAAAGGACGTGGGTAAGGTACTGTCAGAGAGAGTCAGTTCAGAGTTGATGGGCTTCTTCTGCACCATGAGGGACTCTATGATATGCTAGGTTTAATTTCTCCTGACTTTTTATTCTTTCATGTGATGTGGGCATCATTGGCAATCCCATCCCTAATTGCCCTTGAACCGAGCGGCTCGCTAGACAGTTTCAGAGGGGCAGTTAAAAGTCAGTCACTTCGCTGGGGGGTCTGGAGTCTGAGTAAAGATGGCAGATTTCCTTCCCTAAGGTGTCAGTTGATGATAGTTTCATGGTGACCAT
The DNA here is from genome assembly GCA_024679065.1 of Sphyrna mokarran. NCBI lineage: Eukaryota > Metazoa > Chordata > Chondrichthyes > Carcharhiniformes > Carcharhinidae > Sphyrna > Sphyrna mokarran. Next base: position 132,669,768 of record JAGIQG010000003.1, on the reverse strand, counting down.
CTCTGAGACCAGTTTTCAATTTCATTATTTATTACCTGAATTCAAATTTCACCAGTGGCACTGGTGTCCTCCCCAGCACTCGCCCAGAATGAGTAGACCAGTCATTGAGTTGAAGAGGAACTTCTTCACCCAAAGGGTTGTGAATCTGTGGAATTCCCTGCCCAGTGAAGCAGTTGCGGCTACCTCATTGAATGTTTTTAAGGCAAGAATAGATAAATTTTTGAGCAGTAAAGGAAATAAGGGTTATGGTGAGCAGGCGGGTAAGTCGAATTGAGTCCACAAAAAGATCAGCCATGATCTTATTGAATAGCGGAGCAGGCTCGGGGGGCCCACTCCTGCTCCTAGTTCTTATGTGACATAAGCGATCATTTTTTGATCGCTCCAATTGACTTTGGTCACCTCCAACAGCTGTAGCATATTTCCAAATTTTTGAAAGCAGAATTCCAATTCTCAGATTGCCCTGGTGGGATTTGAGCTCTCGTTTGCTGGATTTCCTGTCCAACCATCTGAACACTTACCTTCTCTCCCCGAGGCCCCTGTTCCCCTTTCGCTCCTTTAGATCCTTCGCTTCCTTTCTCGCCCCGTTCCCCCTGTAAGAAACAAACATTAGCGTTTAACACAGCTTTCCCCTCCGAGCCCCGAAAAATTTGTTTTTTTTTCTCTCTGCCAAGGTTTTAGAGTGTTATTCCTTACAAACTCTCCTTTGCTTCCTTTGATTCCAGGAATTCCATGGGCAGACACCACTTCACCCTGTTTGCGGGGGGCGGGGGAAACAGAATTTACTTTGTCAGGCTTCTGTAGCATTAACACAAACTGTAGCTGATATGATATGAAGAACAAGGTTTCAATGAAACAGAGACTCATAGACTTCCCACAGTGTACAGGACACCATTTGGCCCATCTGCATTGACACAATCCCACCCAGATCCTATCCCTGTTAGCACGCAAATTTACGCTGTTTGTCTCCTTGATATTAAAGGCAACTTAGCATGGCCAATCAACCTAACCGGCACATTTTTGGGAGGAAACTGGAGAACCCAGGGGAAACCCACGTAGACACAGGGAGAATGTACAAACTTCACACAGACACTCACCCAAAGCTGGAATTGAACCTGGGTCCCTGGCATTGTGAGGCAGCAGTGCTAACCTCCGTGCCATCATGCTGCCCATTTAGAATGGTCAATCCACCTAAATTGCAGCTTTGGAGTGTGGGAGGGAAATAGAACCCTCTTGAGGAAATCCATGTGGACACAGAGAGAAGGTGCAAACCCCACACAGTGAGCCAAGCTGGAGACAGTGAGTTTTGGTAAATTGCACCTGGGGGATGGTAGACAATGGTGTTTCCCTACAGTTATTGGACACCAAAGAATAAGCAAAATATCAATCAACTGCAGCAGGTCATACATGGATGAGCAGAACGTGCAGAAGAGTTATAGATGTAATTTAATACATCGAGGCGTATCGATGAAGGAGGTGATATTTGCTGAATGGTGCAGTTCTGAAGATTGAGCAGGGATAGAGTGATGGGCGTTCATGGGCAAAGATCTTTTAAGGTGGCAAGGCATATTGCGAGAATAGTTAGGGATGCAGATTTACAGGAGTTGCCGACAAAATGGTCAAGTTCTGGTTTTGGTCACCACTCTTTTGAAAAGATGTGAAGTCCCTTGAGAGGAGATTGACCAGAATGGTTCCAGGGATGAGGGATTTTGGTTGCTGGGGGCAGGTTGGAGAAGCTGGAGTTGTTCTCCTCCTTGGAGGACAGCAGGGCTGGGTGGGGATTTGATGGAGATGTCCAAGGTTTTGACAGGTTTGATAAGAAAGGTAGACAAGGAAAAGCTGTTCCTTTGAGCTGATGGTACAAAGAGTGGGAGAGGCAGGTTTAAGGTTTTAGGTGAAAGGGGAAGAACTTTATTTATGCAACAAGTGGTAATAACCTGGGACTCGCTGCTTATGGGGATGGTGGAAGCAGACACAATCAAGGCTACCTAAGGAAAATTGGTGGACTCCTGAGGGAAGTAAACTTGTAAGGCTACAGGAACAAAATGGGTCTAGGGGGATGGGGAATGGGACTGATTGGGTTGCTCTACAAAGAGCTGGCATGGAATCAATGGGCCGAATAGCCTCCTTCTGTTCCATAATAGTGTCTCTATGGTCCAATTCCGATATAGCAGTTACACACAATGGAATCGCTACAGTGCAGGAGGAGGCCATTTGGCCCATCGAGCCTGCACTAGCAACAATCTCACCAAGGCATGTAACTCCACATATTTACCCTGCTAATCTCCCTGACACTAAGGCGCAATTTAGCATGGCCAATCCAACAAACCTGTATGTCTTTGGACTACGGGAGGAAATCAGGGCGTCAGGAGGAAACCCATGCAGATACAGGGAGAACGGGCACACAGGGAGTGATCCGAAGACCAGAATTATCCCAGGTACCTGGCACTGTGAGGCAGCAATGCTAAGCACAATAAGATAAAGCTCTTTCTTATTTGTTCCTACAATGACTTGAATTATTAAGCGGTGGATAATAACCCACTTTTAATATAAATATACCAATGCTTTACATCGGAGAGATTATCAAGTGAAATTTGAGACCCAGCCATATGACATGTTAGGATAGGTCATTAAAAAGCTCGGGTCAAATAGATTAACTGTAAGTTGTGTCTTCTTTCCATTGAAGATTATTTTGCAAGGGAATATGACACTTTGAAATGTGATTCTCCAGACAGATGTGAGATACAGGGCTTCCTGATTCACAAGTAGTGGCCACTTGCTAACATTTCATGCAATATGCTTGCGCAATATTTGCAATATTCAGTGAAGCTTCTACCTACCTTCTCTCCTTTCTGCCCAGTTGCTCCAGTAGCACCCTAAAACACAAACACTCATTTAGGTTTTCCTGTCTAAAAAAATTAACACCCTTCGCCACATATTGATGGCAGTGCGCACCATCTGCAACACGCTTTGCGGCAATCCCATCAAAGCTTCTTTATTGGCACCTTCCAAAGATGTGAGCGTAACAGACAGGGACAAGGGGAGCAGGCGCATGGGGATAGCAGCCCCTCCTGGTTCTCCCCCAAATCTCACAGCACCCCAACTTAGACACTTCTACACCGGTTCACTGCTCCATCACTGCTGGGCTAAAACCGAAAAGCCCATATTAGCATTACAGTGGGAACACCTTCCACACAGACTTGCTCGGAATTCATTTTAAAAATCCCTGATTTTTACACTGGACAGGGATTGATTCACTTCGGATCAGCCATGATCTTATTGAATGGCGGGGCAGGCTCGAGGGGCTAGATGGCCTACTCCTGCTCCTATTTCTTATGCTCTTAACTGTGACACTGAGGGAAACAAAGAGTTAAGGAATGTGCCAAATCACCAATAATTCCTACCATGGCTCCAAACCATTCTGCTAGTCCTTCTCTGAACCAGCTGTCTACCTGTTTCCATTGACAGATCCTTGTACTGTTTATTTCTCTGAGGCTTATTCCATCATAAACCAGGTCACAAAGTCAAAGGTTTACAGCACGAAAACAGGTCCTTTGGCCCAACTTGTTCACACTGCTTTTTTTTTAAACCCCTAAGGTAATCCCAATTGCCTGCATTTGGCCCATATCCCTCAAGACACATCTTACCCACGTAACTGCTTTTTAAAAGACTAAATTGTATCCTTCTCTGTTACTGCCTCTGGCAGCTTGTTCCAGACACTCACCATCCCCTATGTGAAAAAATTGTCTTTCTGGATGTTATTGGCTCCCCTCTCAGTTTAAACCTATGCCCTCTAGTTTTAGACTCCCCTACCTTTGGGAAAAGATTATTGACTATCCCAGCTGACTTATATCCCTCATTATTTTTTAGACCTCTACATGATCACCCTGAAGTCTCCTAAGCTCCAGGGAAAAAAGTCCCAGTCTATCCAGCCTCTCCTTATAACTCAAACCATCAACTCCTGGTAGCATCCCAGTGAGTCTTTTCAGCAGAGGTAATGGAAGGGATTGGATAAGTTACCTATTGAGGGAGTTAAGTTAGAATTAAGCATCGTGATACAGAGGCATCATTTACCCTGCACTGTGATAAAACAACCACACAATAGCAAGGTTCAGAACACAATCCAATGTCCTGCTCTGTGGCTGGTTCAACCTGGCCAGACGTAACCTGAAAATCAAATGAGTTCCAACAAAAACAGATAGGAATGCAGGCTTTCCAATCAGCGAAGCGATGGCAGGGTGGGGAGAGAAAGGAAAAGAGAGAAGGATATATATATAGAGTCTGTGACACAAGGGGTGACAGACAAAGTGATTCGTAGAGGGAAGGAGCCCCAGAGCAAAGCCATCAAGGGTGAAATGTCACAGAAGAAACACGAGGTGAGAAAGAACAACAGAAACAAGAGAGAAGGCAGAGAAAGAGATGAAGGAATAAGAGTGGGAGGAAGAAAACTGTATCGACAATGGGTGGAATTTTGCCTGTCCCGCCTGCCACGGGAATCATAGCGAGCGAGGGGAGGACAATGCTGAGGTCCATTGACCTCGGATAAGATTTTCCAGTCTCGGGGCAAACGTGGCTGGAAAATCCTACCAAGAATGTGCAGAAAGGGGTAGGCAAAGGTAGAGTTATAGACAGAGAGCAAAAGAGGGGGTAAAATGTTTATCCAGCACGCAGGATAGCTCAATTGCAAACAATAAAAGAACTAACTTCACAAAAGTAAATCAAAAAAAAAGTTTAATAAAGGAACTTCATTACACCAATACTTGGACTACAGCCTGGGCCACAAACTTATTGTGAAATGCCCATCTACTTTCTATTGAAACCAGCCACATCATTTTCATAGAATCTACAGTCCAGAAGGAGGCCGCTTGATCCATTGAGTCTGTACCGACAACAATCCCCTTTAGGTCCTATCCCCATAACCACACATATTTACCCTCTCATTCCCCCTGATATTAAATGGCAATTTATCATGGCCAATCAACCTAACTCGCACATCTTTGGAGTGTGGGAGGAAACCGGAGCACCCAGGGAGCAGACACAGGGAGAAAGTGCAAACTCTACACAGTCAGTGACTCGAGGCCAGAATTGAACCTGGGTCCCTGGTGCTGTGAGGCAGCAGTGCTAACCACTGTGCCACTGTGCCCCCAGAGTTGAAGAGATCTCGGAATGGAATTTTTTAAAAATAATTTGTGTGGGCTCAGAGGCCCTCCCCAGGAGCTCCCGCAACCTTTCCAACTTTCTTCCCTAGCCCTGGCCTGCCTCCACAAAACTGACTTGAGGCTTCTGATTCTGTCCCAGCCAACATTTATCATTGTAAATTGCTATGTCAACAATTTTCTGATTTTCAACCGTCACGATGTAATTGCAGCCCCTATTCACCGGGTGGTGCTATGGGGACGAAGGCCATAGTGTCGAAAGCTCGCGAATTTACTATCAAATAAATTGGTTGGATTTAAAATTGGTGTTGTGAAACTTTACTGAGTCTTTTTATTGAACAGAGCTATCTAAATCCCTTCCCCTCCACCATCTTATCCAGTTAAAAAAAACAGCTGATAGATTAGCTTTCTTAAACACACTTACTTTGAGTCCAATTTCTCCCCGACTACCGGGTACACCCTGATAAGGCAATGGAATGCAGTTTAAAATAAAAGTTTGGGGAGGAAACACAAAATTTTGTGAAAAAATGATCATGAAAGTCGAGTAGTTACAGGTGGGCCTCGTTCTCCTGGCAAGCCGGGTCTTCCATCTTCACCCTATGGAGTCAACAATGATATTGGTGAATAAAACTTGTCTTTGGTCAAGCATCCAGCAAAAAAAAGAGGATTTGCATTTATATAGTGTCTTCCACATCCTCAGGAAGTCTCATAGCACTTAACAATCAGTAAGGGAGTGTTGAAGCCATTGTTGTAATGTGGGAAACTTGGCAACCAATTTGTGCACTGCAAACTCCCATAAAACAGCAAAGTGATAATAACTGGATAACCTAGTTATCTGATATCATAGATTCCCTACAGTACAGTGCAGAAGTGACCATTCAGCCCATTGTGTCTGACAACAGTATCTTACCTAGGCCCTTTCCCCTCCCTATCCCTGTAATGTCACACATTTACATGGCTAATCCACCTAACCAATACATCTCGGGACACGGAGGGAGAGTTTAGCATTGCTAATCTACCTAAACTACACATCTTTGGGGCAGGAAACCGGAGCACCTGGAGGAAACCCACACAGACACTGGGAGAATGTGCAAACTCCACACAGACAGTCACCCAAGGCTGGAATTGAACACGGGTCCCTGGCACTATGAGGCAGCAGTGCTAACCACTGTGCCACCGTGCCGCCCTTCAACTGGGGGATAACTTATTGGCACAAAGCATTACGGCTAGGTTCCCTGCTCATATTCAAACGAATGATCATTACCATCCACCTCTGAGATCAAACATAATTTAATTGTTCCCCTGAAAGACAGCACCCCCAACAGTGCAGCACTCCCTCAGGATTGCACCAGGGTGCCAGCTAAGATTTTTTATTCAACTTTCTTGACTGGGACTTGAGCCCACAATTTTCTGATGCAGAATCAAGAGCTAACTAGCCTCAAATCTGATCAAGTTTCTATGTGCCCAGGTCATCAACAACCTGTCCTGCTCCCTCTACATTAATGCTAGGAAAGCCCACCAACGCCTCTACTTTCTCAGGAGACTAAGAAAATTTGGGATGTCCACTACGGTTCTCACCAACTTTTACAGATGCACCATAGAAAGCATTCTTTCTGGTTGTATCGCAGCTTGGTCTGGCTCTTGCTCTGCTCAAGACCGCAAGGAGCTACAAAATGTCGTGAATGTAGTGTAATCCATTACACAAACCAGCTTCTCATCATTGACTCTGTCTACACTTCCCACTGCCTCGGAAAAGCAACCAGCATAATCAAGAACCCCACACAGTGTGGACCTTCTCTCTTCCACCTTTTTTCATCAGGAGAAAGATACAAAAATCTGAAGTCATATAGCAATCAACTCAAGAACAGCTTCTACCCTGCTGAATGGATCTACCTCACGTTAAGTTGATCTTTCTCTTCAGCCTAGCTATGACTGTAACACTACATTCTGCACTCTCTCCTTTTCTTTTCTATGAATGGTATGCTTTGCCTGTACAGTGCGCAAGAAACAATACCTTTCATTGTATCCCAATACATGTGACAATAATAAATCAAACTAAATGATGGTCTTGCTATCCTTACAGCAGTAAATATTTACATATTAACCCAGCACTTTGGACAGTGCAGGAGGAGTTGAGTGAAGCATCCTTCAAAATAACCTTTGTTATTTGTTCTGTCGTTTACATCTCAGGAGCAATTTGGGTTGGAGAATAAATATCGACTTTGTCACGTCACCACATCATTGGATTCAAACTTAAAATCAAAACTGCAATCTTAAGATGCACCTATCTCAAAAAAAGGGGTTAAATATCGCTGAAAAAAGAGGAGTTCTGCTGAAGCTTTTCATCCTGCACTCATCAGGATAAACGCAAGACCAAAACTTCAAAAAAAATCACAACAATTTGCACTACAGGGGAAATCAATTGTTGATTGGTTGACAAAGTATCCGATGGGACAAAATGTTGTCATGGCGAAAATAACAAGGAACTCTCGGCTCTTAAGAGACGAGTTCTTGGGTAATTCAAAAAAGGTGCAAAGCTTGACCATATTCCTTTTGTTTGCAAAGAGTGGGTCTCTCTGTATAAATCATAGAATCCTGACAGTGCAGGAGGAGGCCATTTGGCCCATCAAGTCTGCACCAATCACAATCCTATCCAGGCCCTATCTCTATCGCTCCACATTTTTACCCTGTTAATCCCCTGACACTAGGGTCAATTTAGTAGGGCCAATTAATCTAAACCATACATCTTTGGACTATGGGAGGAAACCGGAGTATCCGGGAGGAACCCATGCAGACAGAGAATGTGCAGACTCTGCACTGACAGCTGGGAATCGAACCCAGCTGGTGCTGTGAAGCAGCAGTGCTAACCACTGTGCCGCCACACCACCCCATCTCACTTCTTAGCAAGAGTAAATGGCGTCATACCCTGGGTCCTGGATCCCCTCTTTCTCCTCTCGACCCCGGCAATCCTGACCCAGTTTCACCCTGAAAGGAAATTGAAACGAAAAGCACAAATGATAGATTAATCGGAGATCAATAATGAAAGGGTCCTGAAATCAGAGGAAGGATTGAAACTTGGTTCCTACCTTGCCACCTTGTAATCCAACTGCTCCTGGCAATCCCTGAATAAAACATTCGCATTTCAAGTTAATCAGAGGTCAATTTTAATCCCATCCCAAAATCCCCTCCTTTCAAATATTTATTTCTCTTAAATATCATGGATTTAAACACCTCTTATCCTTTACGATGCTGGGCCCACACTGACGTCCTTTTGTCCTCTGACCTCAAGCTCTATGATCCAGAAGACATTCTTAAGATTATGTTTACAGGGACCTTTTTAAAGAACGCCCAGCACAGGGAGACTGGCATCTTCCCTGAGTTATCAGTAATTTTGCCTTAATCATAGAATCACTGTAGTGCAGAGTGTGGTCATTCGACCCATCAAATCTGCACTGACTTTCCAACAGATCACCATATCCAGGTCTACTTGCCCTGCCTCACACTATCCCACATAAATAGCCCAGTAATCCCGCTAATCTACATACCTTGGGACACTAAGGGGCAATTTAATGTGGCCAATCCACCTACCCTACACATCTTTGGACACTAAAGGGCAATTTACCATGGCCAATCCACTTAAGCTTCACAGTTTTGGACATTAAGGGACAATTTAGCATGGCTAATTTGCCTATCCTACGCGTCTTTGGACATTAAGGAACAACTTAAAATGGCCAATCTATGTACCCTACGTATCTTTGGACACTAAGGAACAACGTAGCATGGCCAATCTACCTACCCTACGCATCTTTGGACACCAGGGAATAATTTAGCATGACCAATCCATCTATCCCGCCCATGTTTGGAACTTGGGAGAAAACTGAAGCAGCTGGAGACTCAGACACGGGGAGAATATGAAGATTCCATACAGACAGCAACCCATGGCTGGAACTAAACCTGTGTTTTTGACGCTGTGAGACAGCAGTGCTAACTGCTGTGCCATTGTGCTGCCCCCCAATATCTATCATTTGCCATGAGTTTTAAAGCTTTGCAGATTGCACAATCCGGGACATTCCAAAGTGCTCAATCAAAGCCAATGAAATACATTCTTAGTGGCACACAGCAAGGTCCTGCAAACACGACCAGACTATCTGTTTAAATGATGCTGAAGGATAACTAAATCAGATGAACACTTCCTGCACAAGTGGCATGTTCTTTTGCATCCGCCTGAGAGAGCAGATGGGATCTTTTTTTAATGTCTCACTAGAAAGATCGCACCTCTGATAGTGCAGGCCTCCCTCAGTCCTGAGTGTGGATCTCGCGGCCTAGATTTTTGCATTCAATTTTCTGGAGTGGAATTTGAATGTTCAGTTTCAGAGGCGAAAGTGAGACTAACTTCCCACTGCCAACATGAACACATGACACTGAAGGTTAACTAACCTGCAATCCTGGAACCCCAGGGGGGCCTGGTGGACCAATGGCGCCATCTCTTCCTGGCAACCCAGGCAAGCCCTTAAATAACAAGAAATCATTAAAAGAATAGTCTTATAATTGAGCATTGACAAGAATAACTGCAGGACAAAAATATAACTGTAAAATGTTGTGACGATACTGTGCCTTTAAGGAATGTATTTGAGCCATGATTTTGTACAGGATCTGTCTGTTTTATTAACATCAATGCTCTGGGCCTCTATCTGGCAGCAGCATAATCACTCCTAATTGCTGGAATGGTGATTTCAATCCAAACTAATGTTGGTCTGTTATTTTAGTGTCCCCTTGGTGCTTTTCAAAGTAGGACTTGATTAGGTTGAGTGACAGGAAAATCAGACCACTTGGTGAAGCTGGACTTACACAGAAACACCAAGCTTAGTTGCTGCTTCGAGATGAGCCTCTCTTTTTCTGTTTGGAGTTGGAGACTGGAATCTGCCAGTAAATAAGTTTCTTTCTCTGAGATTCTGCTGTTTGGTGATGGATCTTTCTCTGGAAATAGTTGTGTGAGAATTATATATATGTCGAGATTTCTGTTAAAGAGCTAACATCCATGTGAGAATTTGTTTTTGGTGCTAACTGGTTTTGAAGAAGAGATTTATATTTATGGGAATATTGCTTAAATTGGAACCATAGAGATTGTTGGACCATGTCATGTTTAAATATTTCAATGGGTAAAAGTTATGCTAATTTGTTTGACATATTCTATAGATTCTTAAATAAAGTTTGTTTTGATAAAAAAACTTCCTAGTTGGTCAGTGGAATCATGCCTGGAGTGAACACCTTATGCTCACATAATGCCAAAATCATAAAAAGTTAGGATCTAATCTAACTTCAGAATATACCTTAGAGTTTCTGATCTTCTCCCTAACAATGTCGAATAAAATTGTTGACACAACCACCTGTGTTAACTAGGTTTAGATAGGGTTCCTGCTTCTGGTTACTAACCAAGTGAACCTTTCTGGAAAGTATGTGTGTGGGGTGCTAACAAGATCAACCTCATCTGTAACACCCTGGGGTTTAACAGTCTGTGGAACATACTGTCAGGATTTACATCTGGACCCTAACTATTAAGGTATGAAACTAGAAGTTCATTGTGGCCATTTCGCGACTGGCTTCATATCAGAGTTTGCTATTTCCATCTCATCTGTGCAGTCTTCACACAAAAGATGGCAACATCCTTTGTTCCATAGAATCATAGAATCTTTATGGTGTAGAAGGGACCATTCAGCTGCATAGGCCTGCACTGACTCTCTGATAGCGTATTTTACTCTAGCCCTCTTCCTTGCTCTTCCTATCCCCATAACACTGCACACTCACCATGGCCAATCCATCCAACCCACGCATCTTTGGAAACTGAAGGCTAATTTAGCATGGCCAAACCTATACATTTTTTGGGCTGTGGGAGGAGATCAGAGCACCCGATGGAAACCCATGCAGATATGGGGAGAATGTGCAAACTCCACACAAGCCAGGAATTGAACCCGGGTCCCCAGACCTGTGAGGCAGCAGTGCTAACCGCTGTGCCACCATGTCACCTGTAAAGAACAGTTGTAAATCTCAACTGCAGATTTGCGCCTTTACCTCACGTTGCAGTGAGATAACGGTCCTCTTTATATTCAGTGGCTTTTTGTAGAAACCAGCACACATAGAACATAGAACATTACAGCGCAGAACAGGCCCTTCGGCCTTCGATGTTGCGCCGACCAATTAAGAAAAAGCAATGACCCTCTAACCTAAACCATTCCCTTTTTGTCCATAAACTTATCTACTAACCTCTTAAACGCCACAAAACTTGGTGCATCTACAACTGCAGCAGGCAGGGCATTCCATACCCTAACCACCCTCTGGGTAAAGAACCTACCTCTGACATCCGTCCTATAACTACCACCCCTTAACTTAAAACTATGTCCCCTCGTGCTAGCTTTCTCCATCCTAGGAAAAAGGCTATCACTGTCCACCCTATCTAAACCTCTAATCATCTAATCATCATCCTACAACAACACCAAAAATCACAAAGGTGTGTTTTTTTTATTTGTTTACGGGATGTGGGCATCGCTGGCAAGGCCAGAATTTGTTGCCAATTCTTAATTACCCTTGAACAGAATGGCATCCCAATCTGTTTCAGTGTCAACCACATTGCTGCTAGATTGGAATCATAGAAACATAAAGAACAGAAGCAGGAGGAGGCCATTCGGCCCTTCAGTTCTGCTGAGTCATTCATTATGATCATGACCAATGATCCAACTCAACAGCCCAATCTCACCTTCTTCCACCCCTCATCCCGTATCCTTTGATCTCCTTTCGCCCCAAGTGCGATACCTAACTGCTTCTTAAAAATATTCAATGTTTTGATCTTTCTGTGGTAATGAATTCCACAGGCTGTATGAAGAAGTTTCTCCTCATCTCTATCCTAGAAGGTTTATCCAGTATCCTCAGACCCCATGACCTCTGGTTTTGGACAACCCCACTATCAGGAACATTGTTCTTGCATCTACCCTGTCTAGTCCTGTTAGAATTTTATAAGTTTCCATGAGATACCTCCTTCATTTTCTGAACTCCAGCAAATACAACCCTAACCAACTCAATCTCTCCTTATCTGTCGGTTCTGCCATCTCAGGAATCAGTCTGGTAAACTCTTGAGAGAGCCAGATAAATACAGGATTTAAACGACAAGTGATGATAGTTGCCAAGGTCACCATTACAAAAACTTAAACTTAAATTCCAGCAGCTTCGATGCAAACACACCACCGTGGTGGGTCAGATCTCAAACAATGATAAAGCGGAGTTCAGGGAAGAGGTAGAGAATTTGGTGAACTGGTGCAATGACAACAATCTCTCCCTCAATGTCAGGAAAACGAAGGAGATTGTCATTGACTTCGGGAAATGTAGTGGAGAACACGCCCCCGTCTATATCAATGATGATGAAGTGGAAATGATCGAGAGATTCAAATTTTTAGGTGTCTAGGTCATCAACAATCTGTCCTGGTCCCCCCAGCTGACACTATAGTTAAGAAAGCCCACCAACTCCTCTACCTTCTCAGGAGGTGAAAGAAATTTGGCACGTCCACTACGATGCTCACCAATATTTACAATGCATCATAGAAAGCACCCTTTTTGGATGTATCACAGCTTGGTATGACTTCTGCTCTGCTCAAGACTGCAAGAGACTACAGAGGGTTATGAACGAAGCCCAATGATGCAAACCAGCCTGCCATCCACTAACTCTATCTACACTTCCTGCTGCCTTGGAAAAGCAGCTAGCATGATCACAGACCCCTCACACCCCGGACATTCTCTCTTCCACTTTCTCCCATCGGGAGAAAGATACAAAAGTTTGAGGCCACGTATCAACTAACTCAAGAGCAGCTTCTTCCTTGCTGTCATCAGACTTTTGAATGGACCTACCATATATTAAGTTGATCTTTCTCTACATCCAAGTTATGACTATAACATTACATTCTACACCCTCTCCTTTCCTTCTCCCCTATTCACTCTATGAATGATATGCTTTGTCTGTATAGCGCACAAAAAACAATACTTTTCACTGTAGCCCAATACATTGACAATAATAAATCAAATCAAAGTTGTAAAGTCTGTTGTGAGACTGGCTGCTGCTTTACCCTCTCTGCTGCCGGCCCCTGTGGACCTGGTAGTCCAACTTCACCTCTTAGGCCTGGCTGTCCGGCAATGCCGATGGGCCCCTGCTGTCCTGGAGGGCCAGGTTGTCCGGGGAAACCAGGGTCACCCTGAAAGTGATAACAAAAAAAAACTTGTCACTCCTTTTGCTCGAAGGCGTTCCAACAAGAACACATCAGTTACCTGGGGTAAGGGTTACTCACTCTCTCTCTCTCGCTTTAATTGATTAAGCTCTGGTTTGGACTGAATTACCAGGCTGTGGGGTGGAGTGGTGGTGGTGGGGAATAGCGGGCAGGGGGATGAGGGGGAAGGAGCAGAGGTGAGGAGAGGAGTGGGGTAGGCGTCAGCAGTGTTGGGGTGTTTGGAGGGAGCAGTTGGGAGAAAGGGATGACCTCAGAACTGCCTGATACACAAACACTTTCTCAGCTGTAGAAATTGGATTCTGCTATTCCTCTGTTGGGACCAACTCAGTCACCTTATAAATACAGAATTCCTACAGTGCAGAAGAGGCCATTCGGCCCATTGAGTTTGCACTGACTCTCTGAGTCTGCACTGATTCTCGGAGCTGTCCATGGTATATGGTGCTGGAAATGCTCTTTCTTTCAGACACTGTTTTGATGTTTTGGAAATTGCCAATGAAATTCCCAGAAATGATATTTCAAGCACACACTCATAAGGAAACCTTTGCCCCTGGGCAAGGGGATTGTTACAGTAACTTCATTGCAGTGTTAATGTAAGCCTACTTGTGACACTACTAAATAAACGTTCAACTTTAAATTTATGGTATTACAGATTATATCCTCCATAAATTAGCAATGAGGTAAAGTGTTATATTTGAAACTGAACATTAGTATCTTTGGGTGCTTAGATTTCCTCCCATAGTCCAAAGATCTGTGGTTAGATTGATTGGCCAAGCTAAATTGTCCTGCAATGTCGGAAGAACTAACTAGGGTAGATGCTTGCGGTTATGGGGACAGGGCCCGGCTAGAATTGTGGTTGGTGCATACTCAATGGGCCAAATGGCCTCCTTCTGCATTGTAAGGATTCTATAGTTCTATGATTACTTGACAGAATTGTTTGTCATAACTTTACTTCCACAATTGTTGTAACTTAAATTTTTCTGCAGTTGGTAACTGCTTTTAGCTGCTGTTTCACTGTGATTATTAGAAGTGAGCATCCTTAATCTTGCAGAACAAAATGAATTAAATTACTTGGCCATAGTTGGAATTACAACCTAATTTCCGCCAATCAGTTCAAATGGGAGTGGGAGATGGTTGTGGTTTCATCACAGCTTCTGAAACCAAGCTAACCTCAAATCTCCATGAAGGTGGATTATTAACTTCTTAGTGAAGGACACTGCAGCATGCAATTATAATCTAGCCTGCTTGGCAAGAAAATGACAAGATTGGATGAGTTCATTATTGTGCATCTTGTTCAATTTTAAATCTGATTGAAGCCAAGTCGGTTGAGATGTCAGATGGGAAGCCAATCCCAACTGGTCTTTACACCACCTCCCAATGAGTTCAATTTAAATCCCTTCCCTCCTCACCAATGAAAAAAAGGTAGTAACTGGCATTTGCACTTTTCCAGAAGTTCATGACTTTGGGATATCTGAAAGAGCTTCAAAGCCAATGAAACACTTTTCAAGTACGATCATTGCTAAAAGTTCAGGGAGCCAGCTATCAATGTGTACACAGCAAATTCTCACTAACAGTAACGCGATGGTGTTCAGACAGTCTGCTTTCTTTCCAGCAATGTGGATTGAAGAATAAATGTACTTCTTTTAAAGTTTTTATCACAAGTAGGCTTACATTAACACTGCAACGAAGTAACTGTGAAAATCCCCTAGCTGCCACACTCCAGCGCCTGTTCGGGTAAACTGAGGGAGAATTTAGCACGGCCAATGCACCTAACCAGCACGTCTCTCAGACTGTGGGAGGAAACCGGAGCACCCGGAAATGCACGCAGACACGGGGAGAATGTGCAGACTCCGGACAGTGACACAAGCTCGGAATGGAACCCTGGCACTGTGAGGCAGCAGTGCTAACCACTATGCTGCGGAAAATGGTTATTAGCCAAACAAAGCCTTCAGTCTGGCCTATAGTAAGATCAGCACCTATGCACTCAGGACAAGTGACTAAATCTAAAACCTTGTTCAATAAACACTGCATTCCGGGCAAGGACACAGGATGAGTTACCATGATAATTACTAAATAGCAAGATATGGGGACATATGATGCTAATGAAGCATTGGCAGAAGACAGTTTTCTATCGGATAAGAAAGGGCTATGCTATGACTGGTGGATATGTATGCAAATAAAAGATGAGAAAGTTGCTCGTTTCTCATTTGCTGTAATTAACAATAACTATTGTACTTTCTGTATGAATCAGCAGAACACACTACAATGTCAAGTGCATTGTGTTCTCACTCATGCATAAGTTATTAAAGCTTGGAATTTGAGTATTCTGGGTTTAAGTTGAGTGCAGTTTAAGTGTTGACTGTACCCAAAGTCTGTGACAGTTTCACTCCCCACCCTTTACAACAGTGGAATCCATTCCTTCCTTCAATCCCTTTTTCCCTTCTTACAAAAAAAAACTAGGCATCAAACAATCGGATTTTTTATTTATCTCTTCCCTTTACCAAACTTGCTGCTTTCCTGCCTGGCTCTTTATCTAACTTCCTTTCAATTAAAATTGTCAACACATCATCAATAAAACCATTGCCGAAGAAAAAAACATTTCCCACCAACCACCTTGCCCAATTTGAGCTAATTGTTTGCACTTCTTAATTGCAACACGCCAAGTATTGACTTACAGGTCACGTTGTATCTGTGTGAGGTTCGAGTGCTCACGAACTAAATACTCTGAATCAAATTCTGTCGCCATAGTTTTTCTTATTCTGATTTTATCACGTTGCCAGGTTATGCTTTGTGGAGGGGAACATGAGAAACTGGCAAAGGGGATTTGAACGCAGTGGTGTCAGAGAAAATCCATGACAATCATTAAACTCAACAATCACCTTAAGTCCTGGAGGACCAGGCTGACCTTGCGGACCTGGCAATCCGATACCCGCTTCTCCCTATGTTGAAGAAAATTGGAAGAGAAATTAAGAAATGTTAGGATCAAGCAATATTTTGAGTCGGTGATTGGTCACGTTTTTAGCCATCAAGCTAATTGAAAGAGGATGTTATGGTACATGGTTCCCCCAGGGGCTCACTTGGTACTGAACCAGTCCTATATAGACAAGCTCAGCTTCTCAATGGTGGCCTGTGCCGATTTTGTCAGCTCTTATTCAGAGTGTCTCTTAGCCAAGAAGGAAGCTGGCAAATCAGCCAACATTCCTGCTTCTCAATTGCTTGTTATCCAGCAACTTCTGACCAATGTTGACACTAGGGAAGGTGCTGGCCTAGTGCTATTATCACTAGACTATTAATCCAGAAACTCGACTAATATTCTGGGGACCTGGGTTTGAGTCCCACCACGGCAAACAGTGGAATTTGAATTTAACAGAAGAAATCTGGAATTAAAATCTACTGATGACCATGAAACCATGGTTGGAAAAACCCACCTGGTTCACAAATGTCCTTTAGGGAAGGAAATCTGCCATCTTTACCTGGTCTGGTAAGGACGGCAGATTTAATTGAGAGATGTTTGTTATTGTTAAGCCATGACAATCCGATCAATCAGCTTCTCATTATAAACCTAACTTTTCTGCAGAGTACGAAAAACGTGTCATCCAAATTTTCATTATCTCAGGTTTTTACAAGGCGCATTACAGCCAGTGTAACACCTTTGACGGGAAGTAACCGGTACAAGATAGAAAATGCAGCAGTCAATTTGTGCACAGCAAGCTCCCACAAACAGGACTCTTATTTTCTATATTCATTCTTTGGGATGCGGGCACCTCTGGCTCTTGCCCACCCGCAATTCCCCTCAAACCAGCTGGGTCATTTCAGCGGGTGGTTAAGAATCAGCCACATTGTTATGGATCTGGAGGTCAGACCAGGTAAAGACAGCAGATTTCCTTCCTTAAAAGGAGACGTGTGAACCAGATGGGTTTTTGATACAAATCAGCGATGGTTTCACGGTTGCCATTACTGAGACTACTGTTATGTCCCACTTCTCAAGCTACCCTGATGGGATTTGAACCCATTTCCCCAGAGCATTAGACTGGCCCTAGCATTACTAGCTCAGTAACCACCGTGCCCCCCCTCCCCCCACCACCCCCAAGCCTCCCTCCCCGCCACATGTTATAATTTGCAGTTAAGCTGTTATTAATTACACTGATTGAGGGATAGGTATTGGCCAGAAACCAGGAGAGAGTTCCTTCGCTCAGTTACTTTGAGAGTTACTTTGACAACAAGAGTAACTTTGAACAGTGATAAAATTATAAAAACACAACAATCATTCACCTTATTCCCTTTGACTCCGGGCAACCCTTTAGGACCCTACATTAAAGAAAAATAATGAAACATATAAAAAGGTAGGAAACTCTAATGATGGTTCTGCCTGCAGTACGCAATAGGTTTCAGAAATTCATGTCTTCTTTTTGACCTATAAATAGCAAAGGCAGTTTAATACATGGCTCACTGTCTGTTCAGTGAGGTATATAACCAGATAGCAGCTGTCAAAATGAAAGTGGAATAAAGACATTCAACCAACTGCTTTGTTGTATCAACATGTCGATGTGAAGAAGGACCATTATTTCTTAGTTTGTAGTCTGTTGTTTTTCAGCTTCCTGATCTGTCCCAATACAACTTCACCTCTCCCTCCTTTGACCATGTGTTGCTGGCTGTTCAGTCGCTCCCATTAACACATGATCTCACCTTTTGCCACTATTGGCATTCTTCCTCCCTGATGGCATCATTAACACTCCAGTTGTCTATATCTCCGTGACAAACTTGTCTATAGCTCCTTTGCTCTGATACATACCTGGTCTTCAATTCTGCCCATTTCCTCCACCCCCTTTCCAACTTTATAATTCTGTATGTTTCCACTTTTCTTCCATTCTGTAGAAGGATCATTTCGATCCATAGAATTATAGAAACATAGAATCCCTACAGTGCAAAGGACGCCATTCAGCCCATCGAGTCTGCGCTGACTACAATCCAATCGAAGCCCTATCCTCATAACCTCATGCATTAGCCCTGCTGGTCCCCCTGACACTAAGGGTCAATTTCGCATAGCCAATCCACGTAGCCTGCATGTCTTTGGACGGGGAGAAAATTGACACAGACACGGGGAGAATGTGCAAACGCCTCATGGACATTGACCTGAGGCTGGAATTGAACTGGCATCCTTGGCACTATGAGGCAGCAGTGCTAACCATTGTGCCACTGTACCACATCTGAAACACTGATTGGGATTTTTACAACCAGACTCACTCCAAAACCAGAAAACCCTCCCAACAGACCTTTGCAAGGTCCGCTCCCTGTCCACTACGATGTCTGCAGCCGGCAGGATGGGAGAATCCCCCCTTTAACACTGTTTCTTTCCACAGTGCTGTCGGATCCCCTGAGTTTATCCTGCATTTTCTCTGTTTATTTGAATAACATTACCTCTTGTTTTAGAGACAGGCAGAACTAGGTGTAGGTTTACTTTCTAAAACATTAGGATGACGGATTATCCGAAGGTACTGTATGATGCTGTAACCTGTTTACTGAATGAAAGGACTTGCATTTATATAGCGCCTTTCACATCCTCCAAAGCACTTTGTAGCCGATTGGTTACTTTTTTGAGGTCTAGTCACTGTTATAGTGTAGAAAACAGGTGGGTGGCACAGTGGTTAGCACAGCTGCCTCACAGCGCCAGGGACCCGGGTTCGATTCCCAGCTTGGGTTACTCTGCGCGTGGAGTTTGCACATTCTCCCCGTGTCTGCGATGTTTTCCTTCGTTTCTTCGGTTTCAGAAGCTCCAGTTTCTTTCCACAGTCCAAAGATGCTAAATTTCCCTTTTGTGTCTGGGGGATTAGCAGGGTAAATGCATGGGGTTATGGGGGCAGAGCCTGGGTGGGATTATGGTCAGTGCAGACTCGATAGGCTGAAGGGCCTCTTTCTGCACTGCAGGGATTCGATGTCTATGACACAGCAGTAAACTTGTACAAGTGATAATGAGTTAAATGACCAGGTAATGTGTGTAATGATGTTGGGCGTCAGAAGGAATGGTTCTTTGATTAATACCCCAAGATTGTTTAAAACCAGCTGGCAGGGCAAATGATGGCCCATCACCTGAGAGACAATAATTCCAAAAATCACAGAAGCCCCTCAGTATAGGCGCTTCGTGGGATCATGAGATCAAGTCTCTGAAGAAAGATATGAGGCCACAATCTCCTGCCACCAAACAAGTTCAAGCTGTTAATGGAATTCTAGAACTTGAATCAGCACGATTTTGAAGGTCTCAAAGTTTATTCATTAGTGTCACAGTTGGCTTACATTAACACTGCAATGAAGTTACTGCGAAAAATAAAGTGCTCTTGATTTTTCCACGATGGAGCTGAGTGGCCAGAAATGTTTGTCCAAAATTGGATTTTTTGCAAAGTGCTGACATCCTCATTCCCAATCTATGCCGATGCTTCACACATTCATGGTCGAAGGACTTGCGGTAAATCGATGCGGAGAAATGCCTTTGCCCAGAGAGTGGTGAATCTGTGGAATTCACTACCACAAAAGTTACTGTGAAAATCCGCACTCCAGTGCCTGTTCGAGCAGACTCGGGGAGAATTTAGCACTGCCTGTGCACCTAATCAGCACGTCTTTCAGACCATGGGAGGAAACTGGAGCATCCAGAGAAAGCCCATGCAGACATGGGGAGAATGTGCAGACTCTACACGGATAGAGACCCAAGCTGGGAATTGAACCCTGGTCCCTGGCGCTGTGAGGCAACAGTGCTAGCCGCTGTGCCATCATCCCACTTGTTCCAATGCCTTACCATAGACTAGCTCAACCATCTATAAGCTTCAGGATATAAAGACTTTTGTCAATAATTGATTGCCTTTCTTGTCAATAAAATGATTATTTCCTGCTCTTCAGACTGGCTCCTTATCCTCCAGTGATGTCAGTTCCAACGGATGCCTGAAAGATGATAAATGTATTGATCACTTACATTCTGCCCCGGTTCTCCAGGTTCACCCAGTTCACCCTGCAAAGAGACAAAGCCAGTTTGAATACTGAACGAGAGTGAAGTAAATGAGATTCACGCTTGAACTGAAGAGAGAGCAGAGTGGGTGGAGATAGGGGCACAGTGAATATCGCACCGCGCTCGCTTCTCTTCCCCTTGACGTTTCGACAAAAAGGAATTGGGAAACTGAGTAGGGTGTAAGGGGGGGATGGAAGTTACGGTGGGGAGTGAGTGGAAGGAGGGATAAAAGCTGGAATCTGAAACCAAAAGAGAAAACGCTGGAAGATCTGGACCTTTGGGTCGTCTGGACTCAAAACATCAGCTGTTTTCTGTCCTTACAGATACTGTCAGACCAGCTGAGATTTTCCTGCAATTTTTTCTTTTGAAATGAAAGGAGGGGTTTGTTCAAAAGGATTGGAGGAGGGAGGTCGACTGAGGTGGAGGTAATGCAGCATAGAGGATCACCCACCCATTGTAGCAATCACTAGTTCTCGTCCCTTGCACAACGTATGCAAAAGTGCAATTAGCAGGCCATTTGGCCCATTATTTGTGGGGAATGCCCCTATGGAAAGGATGCTCAACCATCCCTTAATCCAATCTTTCCATTTGGTGCACTGCAGGGCCAATCTTTCTGTTTGGTTTGGGTTGACAGATATTGGGGCTGGGGTGCGGAGAAGCTTGGGTAAGATGCTCTTTTGGAGAGTTGATGCAAACTTGACGGGCCGAATGACCTCCTTCTGGGCTGTAGAGATTCAGTGGATTCATGGAATCATCGAATCCCTACAGTGCAGAAGGAGGTCATTTGGCCTATTGAGACTGCAGCAACCACAATCCCACCCAGTCCCTATCACTATATTTACCCTGCCAATCCCCCTGACACTAAGGGCAATTTAGCATGGCTAATCAACCTAACCTGGACATCTTTGGAGTGTGGGTGGAAACCGGAGGAAACCCACACAGACATGGTGAGAATGTGAAGATTCCGTACAGAGAATGATCCCGGAATTAAATCCGGAACCCTGTCATTGAGGCAGCAGAGCTACCACTGTGCCACCCCATGACAGAAACTCTGAGTGGCCATTTAACCAGAATTGATGGGGTGGAAGGGTGTACCTACAATACATAACACTTAGTCATGTTTCCCATTCACATCAACAGGAAGGCAAATGGAAGGTCGGTCAAGGGATCAGCAGTCAATGCAATATTTTACACAATTGGGCTGAGTTAAACATACCCTCTTTGAGCTGGAACAAAAGGTGCTTTCGATTTTCCATTTAGTGGCCAGAAACGTTTACCCAAAATTGGCCAGATGGGTTTCATGATGTGCAAAGTGCTGACATCCTCACCTCCAATCTGCGCATCACACACTCATTGTCTACAGAGACACAGTAAACCTTTCAGGACTGAGAAGGAGGAGAAATGTCTTCACCTAGAGAGCGGTGAAGGTGTGCAATTCACTCCCACAGGAAGCAGGCGAGGCCAAAATTGCTTTTAAGAAGCAGTTAGGTATAGCACTTGGGACTGAAAGGGTCAAAGGATTATGAGGGTTGAAATAGGGCTATTGAGCTGGATAATCAGGAAGAATAACAGGATAGACACAAAAGGGCTGAATGGCCTCCTTCTGCCCCTATTTTCTATATTTCTAGGTTTCCTACCTTATCCCCTTTCACACCTGCTGCACCTTTGTCTCCTTTCATACCCTGAAAAAAAAAACCAAAAAACTTGTCATCTTCCTCAACCTCCCAATCACTTTGCTGATGCATCGGTAACTCAGCCGCAAAAGGAGTACAGTGTCCTCACATCACATGCAGGCTCAAAACCGTGGTGTAAACCCAGAGATAGAATACAAGCTATCTGAAGTATCATCCAATTCTACCGCTGTTCAATTAACTCAGCAGCCAAGTTCTGAACCTGAAGATTTGTTTTAATGTTCTGCGTAAAATGATTCAGCGGCAGTTTGAGCATAAAATAGATGTTACTGAAAGGCGAGACTTGGTGCCAAATTATTTTTGTCTTGCACTCATCAGGGCTAATGATCTACGATGGCGTGGAGCACAGCGATTTCTTGCGAGCTTTTTCCAGCATGTGCTCTAAGACTATCTTTTACTCTCCGAAATAGCTCAGTTGGGAGAGCGTTAGACTGAAGATCTAAAGGTCCCTGGTTCAATAAGGGGAGTCTAAAACTAATGGGCATCAGTTTAAAGTGAGTGGGAAGAGATATGAAAGGGTCCAAGGGGCGATTTTTTCACATAGAGGGTGGTGAGTGTCTGGAACAAGTTGCCAGAGGCAGTAATAGAGGTGGGTACAATTTGGTCTTTTAAAAAGCATTTAGACAGTTACATAGGTTTAGAGGGATATGGGCCAAACGCAGACAATTAGAATTAGCTTAGGGGTTAAAAAAAGGGTGGCATGAACAAGTTGGGCCAAAGGGCCTGTTTCCATGCTGTAAATCTCTATGACTCTCGTTCTATGCTTCTAAAACTCGATTCTAATTCTTCTAAGCTCTCTAAAATGTTAAATTTCAATCTCTTACACCCTACCTATGACTGTAACGTTATATTCTGCACCCTCTCCTTTCCTTCTCCCTCATGTACTCTATGAACGGTATGCTTTGTCTGTGTCGCACGCAAGAAGCAATACATCTCACTGTATCCAGCAATAGTAAATCAAACGAAATGCAAGAATATGAAATTGAGATTGTTTGAAATTTGGCAATTTTTCACTAGCCCTGCTGAGTGCAAGGTGAAAAGCTTCATCAACATGGGCGGGATTTTCTGTCCCTAACCCAGAAAATTCCACCTGGGATCAATGGAGAGGTTCACCCCTTTTTCGCTTCAATTCCGGTGGTGAGTAAAATGCACCCCCATGTCTCTCTTTGCAACAATACTGCATTTCACTTCTGCCAAAAATAACTGTGAAACAAATCCTTGAACAAGAAAAATAATTGCATGAGTCTAAGGAAAGAGTGGCACTAACTGGACCAAAATTCCTTGAAAGAGTATCAATTGGGATGGGCAATTTCTGCGCTGTGCTACTCGATCAATCTATGAAAGCCAGCAAAAAAAAATCTTTAATTCTTTTTCTTTCCATTCGTTCATGGGGTGTGGGGCTGGGCCAGAATTTATTGCCCTGAGTGGATTGCTAGGCCATTTAAGAGTCAACTATATTGCTGTGGCTTTGGAGTCACATGTAGGCCAGACTGGGGTAATGATGGCAGATTTCCTTCCCTAAAGGGATATCGGTGAACCAGACGGATTTCTACAATGATCAGACTTTTTATGAATTCAAATTTCACCATCTGCCAGAGTGAGATTTGAACTGGGGTCCCAGAGAGTTATCTCAGGTCCACTAAATTTCCGGTCCCCTGATAATGTCACTACACTGCTGCCATTTGAACATTATTATCAGGAATTATGAGCACTATTAAACTAAATAAACTCCAAGATGAACTGAAAGAACTTCACGTTTTAAGCACATACAATAATTGAATGGGAAGCTTTACAATTCTTCATTGTGCAGATCAAAAAACAAAGAAAATTACAGCACAGAAATAAGCCCTTCGGCCCTCCAAGCCAGCACCGAGCATGTTGCGCATCCGAAGTAAAACCCCCTACCCTTCAGGGATCACGTCCCTCCATTCCCATCCTATTCATGCATTTGTCAAGACACCCCTTAAAAGTCACGAACGTATCTGCTTCCTCTACTTCCGTCGGCAGTGAGTTCCAGGCACCCACCACCCTCTGTGTAAAAAACTTGCCTTGTACATCTCCTTTAAACCTTGCCCCTCGCACCTTAAACCTATGTTCCCTCGTAACTGAGTTTTCCATCCTGGGAAAAAGTTTCTGACTATCCACACTCTTCACCATCTTGTAGACTTCTATCACTTCACCCTTCATTCTAATGAGAACAAATTAAGTTCCCCCAACCTGTCCTCATTGCTAATACCATCCACGACAGGTAACATCCTGGTAAATTGTTTCTGATGTTTCCTTGTAGCGTTGAGATCTCTGCAGATATAAGTATGCAGCACAAATGGTTCTACAACCCATCGTACTCCCAGTAAACACTGCAGTAATCCTTCCACATATCCTCGATCCATCCCCTTCATTAATCCTCATCCTGGTCTATAAATTGGCAGCCCACTCGAGATCTTGTATACGGGAGTTTACATGGCAATTTCTTCAGCGATTAAACCTAGGAGGAAAAGCAATCTCAAACAACAGAACAGTACCCCACTACTCCAATGGCAAAGCCAACACTCTTCCCCCATAGTATCTCCGAATGAGCCAAATTCTAGACAATTTGTAAGGACTGAATAGTATTGTGCTCAATAAAGAGATGCACTGACTTACTGCATCTCCCTTCAGGCCTCTCTGTCCCGTAACTCCAGGTTCCATCACTCCAGACGTTCCCTAAAGGAAAGGAGCAGCAGAAAATGAGACAATGCATCACCTTGCTGTATCAAACTCCTCATCAAGAACTTAAGTCAGAACTAGTTCAAGTTCATGTTATAAAGCACAGAGGATTTCATCAGTTGATCAGGAATCTCTCCCTGTCAGGACAGGCAGAGGAGAGCAGGCGGGTAAGTGGAACTGATGCACTTCAGATCAGCCATGATCTTATTGAATGGCAGGGCAGGCTTGAGGGGCTACATAGCCTACTCCTGCTCCTATTTCTTATGTTCTTATGTAGAAGGGATTTGTGTTGTTATGCTATTTGATGCAGGATATTAGAATTCATTTATTCACCATGGGGCATCACGGTGGCACAGTGGTTACACTGCTGCCTCACAGCATCAGAGACCAGGGTTCGATTCCCAGCTCAGGTCACTGCCTGTGCGGAGTCTGCACATTCTCCCCATGTCTATGTGGGTTTGCTCTGGTTTCCTCCCACAATCCGAAAGATGTGCTGGTTAGGTGCATTGGCCGTGCTAAATTCTCCCTCATTTACCCAAACAGGCGTCACTAGAGTGTGGAGATTAGGGGGTTTTCACAGTAACTAGATTGCAGTGTTAATGTAAGCCTACTTGTGACACACATAAATAAACTTGAAAAATAAACTTTAAACCTGTCTGTCCCACAGCCTTAAAGATTCAGTATCCAAACCTCCTCTGAGTTTAGAGAATTCCAAAGTTCCACGACACTAAGTATCTTCCACTTGACTCTCCCCGTCTAAGATTGAATCGAACAATCTTGGGATAAGGACTTTCTTCTCCTTGGCAGAAAGCACTTGTTGCCTCACAGTCACGGGACACGTAAGAAAACCAAGTGCTTTGCGATTAATCCTCTCTTAAATGAAGGGCAAATATCGTGTGCAATTTACAGCATAGGTCAGACTGGGAGTGATGTAAAAAATACATTTAACCCAAATAAGTGTTTCATGAAAGATGGGAGATGCTTATTTCTTGGAAGAACAATATTCTCCAATTCATTGACTATATAATTACAAGAATCACAATTCAATACTTTTAAAGAAGACTTTTTGTTATTCTGTCATGGGATGTGGGTATCACTGGCATTTGTTACCCATCCCGATTAGCCCTTGAACTGACTGGTTTGCTGGACCATTTCAGAAGGCAGTTGAGAGTCAACCACATTGCTGTGGTTCTGAAGTCACATGTAGGCCAGACCGGGTAAAGACAGCAGATTTCTTTCCCTAAAGGACATTAGAGAACCAGATGGGTTCTCACAATCGGTGATAGTTTCATGGTCACCATTCCAGAAGCTAGCTTTGTATAAATATAAACTATAAATATATTTAAATGGCATGGTGGGATTTAAGGCCTTACCTCCAAAGCATTCATAGAATCATGGAATCCCCACAGTGCAGAAGAAGCCATTCAGCCCATCGAATCTGCTGTCAACTCTCTGACAGCAGGCCCTGTCCCCCACCCTATCCCTTTAGCCCCAGAGCACCTAGAGGGAACCCACGCAGTCATGGAGGGAACTTGCAAACTTCACACTGACAGTGACCCAAAGCCAGAATTGAACCCGGGTCGCTGGCGCTGTGAGGCTATACATTAGCCTTGGGCTTTTGGATTACAGACCTGGAGACATTACTTCAACATCACTGTCTACCCTGACTGTTCAGGTTTACAGTAGGATGGAGGTCGAGAAGAGGGAATGAGGGTTAAGTGAAAGGATTTGTTCACCGCCCTGAGCTGGGATTCTGATGTGTGTGTGGGAGGAAATATTATCATTTCAAAATGTTAAGGGGGAAGATAGACAAATAAATGTACAATAGGAACACCGATATCAATCATTTGGGCTGAATGGCCTCTTCTATGCTATCATTTCTACACAATTATCCTTTAAAAACTATCTCCTCTGCCATTTATTAGAGATTCTATATTCTTACCTTTTCTCCTTTTGCTCCGGGTTTTCCAACAACTGCCTAGAAGAAAAAGCATAGATTGAGAAACAAACTCTCAGAAAGTCTGCGGAAAGTCATTTGGTTTCAACGATAGCTGTTCTTTACCCAGAATCTGCTCAAACCAAAACATAGGCAGTTCCCCCTCTAATTGTTCCAAACCTTCTCCTTTAGAGGTCCTCTCAAGTCCCAAGTAATTTCTAAGATGGTGGTGCACGTTGGAATGGAAGAGGCTCCCTCAGCTTACTTGGCCTCAGTTTTTTAGTATACCAACGCTGCCTTCTCTCCACGACAATGTACCGCACTGTGCCTTCGATAAGGCCCATTACCTGGCTTTCAGGCTCACTGTGTTACAGACCTCAATGATGAAGCTAATGGGGTTTTTATGTTGCAACTGAATTTTATTTACTGGGGTAATTTTGTTTGCTGCCCCACTAGAAATTTCTCCTTTTAAAATAAGGCTGCCTCATCACAATATTATGTCCTTGCGGCATTGATGAGAACAGAATGGGATCTCCAAGCTCTCAGTGGAATGAAGACCCCACCAACCCTATGCCCCTCCTCCCACCACCGCAAGTCCACCACCTCCACACACATCCCTTCCCCCAAACTCATCCCTGCCCCACCAGTCCAACCCCCGCCCTGAGAGCTGCCAGCCAATTTGCATGGTTGGTCGCTCTTGTAGACTCAGCAGCGCCAGAATTCTGCGGTGGACGCTGCCAGTACTGCAAGCAGTGCCTGAGAAGCGAACTGATGGATATCGGATCCAGGTAAGTCCTGGGCTATTTTGGGGTGCGATTGATTGGGTGCCCGAGGGAGGGTGAAGGGACTGGAGGCACCAGTTTAAGGAGGTTAAGTAGGGCCTTAGATACGATCATGAGAGGGATCGGAGTGGGGTGAAGGAGCAGGATGCACCCTGAGCCCCTCTTAAAGAATCTACCCCATTTCTTTCCCACTCTTTTGCCAACTTTGGTGGAAAAGTAGCCTTCCAACTCTCGACCACTCTGATGCCCAGGGTACTCTGGCATTGGAGGTGGATGGAGGTGCTCAGGTGGCCATCTATGTGTCTCAGTTAGCCTAAGGGTGGCTGCGCTATGGGATGGGAGGGTGGTGGCTGTCCATCTTTAATCTGCGTCCCCGCCTCCCTCACCCTACTAAAAACATGACAAGCAGTGGGGTGTGCAGAAAATCCAGCCCAGTGTAAGGGGAATGACTGCAGATGACAAACATCAATGGAAAAATGTTGCTTTTTGTGTGACACTGCAAGAAGCAGCAGAAAGATTAGGAGTTATGAATGCGCCCCATGGGCCTGTTCACAATCACGTGGACCTCGCCAAACATGAAGTGGGCACATACAGCATGACATTGGGACACTTCCAATACCTCTCTCAAATTGCGCAAATGTCGAAGCCCATTAGCCAGTGAGGAACTGGCTTATCCTGAATCAAACAATTCTCCAGCCTGGAGAAAATGGCAGCCAATGTGAGGGAGGTGATTGGGCAAGAGAAGCATGGCAACGTGATCTACTTCACAGCCTGTCTCCCCATTCCAGAGGATTGTGTTCCCATGGGTTTCTAGCTGACTGCATGACCCAAGGTCAAAGAGAATGGCTCTTGGAGGAAGGACTGATGAATTTTGAACACATCTCAAAGCATCACCCAAATTGGAGAAAGTACTTTATGCCTCTCAGAAACCTGGCTCTTGAGAAAGCACAAATGCCTGTTGCAAACCATCGCCACGCACCACTCTAACCATACTGTACGATGGATGCCACACATAAAGAGGGGTTTAGGTAAGGGGAAAGGGATTTTCTACTGAACTGAGTGCATGTTTCTGTGCAACTTCACATCTGTCTGCATTGGTGTGAGATAGACCTGAGGTAGGCTTGAGTTAGGCCTGAGCTAGGCCTCACCCTATATTCAATAAAAAAGGCATCGCAGCTGTCAGCCCAGAGATCAAGTTCAAAATTAACTTACCTCTCCAGGGGGTCCTGCATCTCCCTTGAGTCCAGCAAATCCTGGAATTCCTTGTGGTCCCTAAAAGAAAATTTAAATCCTAAATGAGTTGGCTGTTTAAATCCTAAAACAAGTTTGTCTGAAGAGTTCACACAGTTAGCTAAGACCATCAGACCCTAACCAAAGTAGCTTGTTGAGGGAAGGTTGGGCTACTATGCCCTGAAGCTGAAAATAATGGAAAACCACAATAAATGTTGACCGAGCTATCCCAACATTCCAAGAATGAAAAATAAGGTTTAGTACTGTACCTAACTGCTGCTTCACAGCGTCAGAGACCCGGGTTGGATTCCCGGCTCAGGTCACTATCTGTGTGGAGTCTGCACATTCTCCCCGTGTCTGCATGGGTTTCCTCCAGGTGCTCTGGTTTCTTCCCACAATCCAAAGATGTGTGGATTAGGTGGATTGGCCATGCTAAATTGCCCTTTAGTATCCCAGGATGTGTAGGTTTGGGGATTAATGGGTAAAAGTTTGGGGTTATAGAGACTGGATCTGGGTAAAACACTCTGTTAGACAGTCAGTGTAGACTTGATGGGCCAAATGGTTTTTTTGCACTGTACGGATTCTATGATCTATGATCCCAGTGAACAGTATAATAATGGGTATACAGTAGTCACTACAGGAGTACTCGCCAAGCCTGGACTAACGATCCAGAGAGATTAGTATAATTTTAGCACAGTAGCTGGGGAGTTTAAATATAATTGATTAATTAAATTTGGAAAAAATAGCCAGTAACAGTCACAGTGAGTGTGAAACTACTGGATTTTTGTAAAAACCCATCTGTTGATCAACGTTCACCAGGAAAGGAAATCTTTTATCCTAATCTGGTCTGGCCTACACGTGACTCCAGAGCAATAGTAATGTGGTTGATCCTTAACTGAAATATCTAAGTATGCCAGTCCGATGTGTTCAAGGAGGGTTAGACAATAAACACACACATTCCAAAATTCTACAGACACTGGAGCAACTCCTACAGATTGGGGGGAGGCAAATATAACCCCACTATTTATAAAGGGAGGGAGACTGATCCACTTCAGATCAGCCATGATCTTATTGAATGGCGGGGCAGGCTTGAGAGGCTAGATGGCCGACTCCTGCTCCTATTTCTTATGTTCTTCCGTTATGTTCTTATGAGAGAAAAAAAGGAGAATTATAGATTCATTTAGTCTGACATCAGTAATGGGGAAGGGTGAGGGTCCATTATAAAAGACATCATAACAGAACATTTCAAAAACATTAATGGAATTGGACAAAGCCATCATAGATTTATGAAAGACAAATCTTGCTTAACAAACCTATTGGAGTTTTTGGACGATCTAACTGGTAGAATAGATAAGGGAGAACCAGTTGATGTGGTGTATTTGGACTTTCAGAAATTTTCCGATAAGGTCTCTCATAAAAGGTTAGCGTGCAAAGTAAAAGCATATGGGGTAGTGGGTATCAGCATGGATCGAGAATTGGTTGATGGGAAATACAAAGTAGTAATAAATGAGTCCTTCCAGGCAGTGAGTGACTAGTTGGATAGCAGGGGGATCAGTATTTGGATCCCAGCTGTTCACATATATATATAAATCACCTGGATGAGGGAACCAAACGTAAGTTTTCTGGCAACAGAAAAGTGGGTGGAATTGTGACGAGAATTCACAAGGTGATTTAGACAAGTTGGTGAGTGGGTAAGCACATGGCAGATGCAGTATAATGTAGCTAAATGTGAAGTTATACACTTCAATGTGAAAGGCAGAGTATTATTTAAATGGTGATGTTGGGAAGTATGGATGTACAAAGATATCTCTGTGTCCTTGACCACCAGGCAATGCAATGGAGAGGCAGGTGCAGGAAGTAATTAGGAAGACGATTACTAGAATCTCATTAGAGAATATTAAATGATTTTGGGCCACGATGCTTCACAGAGAAGAGATTCAGATTAACCATCATCTAATGGGAAGATGGAATTGACTGGAGGGGCTGAATGGCCTCTTCCAGAATCTATTTCTTATGCTGATCAGACCAGGTACCAAACCTTTATCCGTAACAACAAGAGGTTAAAGGAGATTGTAGCGTAAAACTGGATAAATTACCCTTTCCCCAGGAAATCCTTTGGCTCCGTCCTGTCCTGGAATTCCATCTCTCCCCTGCACTCCCGGTTTCCCAGGTTCTCCCTGAAAGTTAATTGATTGAATAATACTCAATGTTATTTTGCTTTAAAGTGGTGAACACAATATTGAAAGGTTCAGAACTCACCGTTTGTCCTGGTAACCCTGGGGCTCCTGGAGGACCCTGTAAAGCAACAACAGACAGGGCTCAACAGCAGGGTATGATGACATTGTCTCAGATTTCTTCTTGGCGCAGCTGATTTCTTTAAGCATAGAGCACTTTTAAACAATGTTTTGAGTGATAATTTAAAAGGGGCAGGCTGGGAATTTCTGAGATGCTGCGTAGCTTACATTACATCAGATCCCCCAATGGCTCCAACTCAACATTCTCAGCCTCATCTCTTCATGGTCTTTCTCCTCAGTATCTCTTCAGCTTTTTTTTGACCCTACCCTGGGCCTCAAAGTGAGGAGCAGAAGAAGTAACAGAGTGACACTGGGCATTGGCTGGTTTAATCTTTAAGCCTTTAATCTTTTGGTTGCCGCATTCGAGGAAGGATATATTGGCCTTGGAGGGGGTGCAGAGAAGGTTCACTAGGCTGATACCGGAGATGAGGGCGTTGGATTATGAAGAGAGACTGAATAGGCTAGGTTTGTACTCTTTGGAGTTTAGAAGGCTGAGAGGGGATCTTATAGAGACGTATAAGATAATGAAGAAGATGGATAGGGTAGAGGTTGGGAGACTCTTCCTGCTTAGCAAAAATAGCAGGACTAGAGGGCACAGCCTCAAGATTTTGGAGGGGGGGGGTCGCGGTTGAGATCAGAGTTGCGGAGGGGTTCCTTCACGCAAAGGGTGGTGAATCTTTGGAATTCTCTGCCTGATGAGGTGGTGGAGGCTTCCTCGCTGAATATGTTCAAGTCAAGAGTGGATAGGTTTTTGATTGACAAGGGAACTAAGGGTTACGGGGAGAAAGCGGGAAAGTGGTTCTGAACCACTACAGATCAGCCACGATCTTATCGAATGGCGGGGCAGGCTCGAGGGTCTGGATGGCCGACTCCTGCTCCTGTTTCTTATGTTATGTTCTTATGTGAACCCCGCCCACACGTCCGTCCTTGGTTTGCTGCAATGTTCCGGTGAAGCTCAACGCAAACTGAAGGAACAGCATCTCATCCTCCAGCTTTGCACTTTGCAGTCCTCCAATCTCAATATCGAACTCAATAACTTCAGATGATTAGCTCTACCCCACCTCGACCCCTTTGTTTTCATTCGAATGTTATTTAATTTTTTTTTTACTGTTCTCTACCTTTTATTTCTTTATTGTCTTTCTTTATTTTTCTTCCCCTCCCCAACTCTTTGCCTCTATTTTATTCTCCTTCCCTGACCTTTTCTTCCCCTTTGCTTCCCTTTCTCTAAATTTTACCTCTATCCCATCCATTCTACCCCCTCCATAAAGTCGACATCCGTCACAGCTTTCAACTTCTCTGCTGTTTGGCCATTCACACCTTCTATCCGCTCAGTGGGCTGCCATTAGCAGTATTTTCCCTGGTTTCTGTGACTCATCTTTCATTCTCTCACCCTGCAGTATAAATATCTTCCGCTTTCTGTGCCTTTTAGCTTTGACAAAGAGTCATCTGGACTCAAGACATCAGCTCCTTTCTCTCCTTACAGATGCTGCCAGACCTGCTGAGATTTTCTAGCGACTTCTCTTTTGTTCCAGCATCCACAGTAACTTGTTTTCAACCTTTCATATTTTATCACCAGCCTGTTCAACTCTGGGTCCGAGGCCCGAGCCAACCCATTCCTTTTGACTTCATGCCCCCATTCGT
Source organism: Sphyrna mokarran (assembly GCA_024679065.1). Taxonomy (NCBI): domain Eukaryota; kingdom Metazoa; phylum Chordata; class Chondrichthyes; order Carcharhiniformes; family Carcharhinidae; genus Sphyrna; species Sphyrna mokarran. Next base: position 132,637,077 of record JAGIQG010000003.1, on the reverse strand, counting down.
GGGTGGCACGGTGGCACAGTGGGTTAGCACTGCTGCTTCACAGCTCCAGGGACCTGGGTTTGATTCCCGGCCACTGTCTGCGTGGAGTTTGCACATTCTTCTCATGTCGGCATGGGTTTCCTCCGGGTGCCCCGGCTTCCTCCCACAGTCCAAAGATGTGCAGGGTAGGTTGATTGGCCATGCTAAAATTGTCCCTTAGTGTCCTGGGATGCGTAGGTTAGAGGGTAAAATATGTAGGGATATGGGGGTAGGGCCTGGGTGGGATTGTGGCTGGTGCAGACTCGATGGGCTGAATAGCCTCTTTCTGCACTGTAGAGTTTCTATGATTCTATGTTTCTGCTCTCTGGAATCCGGGGTGTTAGTCTGGGCACTGTGTGTGTTGGCTGGACTTGGGTCTTAAAGTTGAGCAGGCAGGTGAGAAAACATGGAAAGTTCTAAACTCACAACCACTACCATCTGAGTGGAGTTTGTACATTGTCCCCGTGTCTGTGTGGATTTCCTCCGAGTGCTCCAGTTTCCTCCCACAGTCCAAATATAAGCAGCCTTGCGAAATTGCCCCTTGTCCAAAAGATGTGTAGATCATGGGAATTAGCAGGTTAAAGGTGGGCGTACAGGAATGCTCTGTTGGAGAATCAGTCAGACTCGATGGGCCAAATGGCCTCTTTCTGCACCATAGGGATTCTCCAATTCTACGATCTAGAAGGACAAGATCAGCAAATACCCGGGAACATCACCACCTAGAGATTCCGCTCCAAGTCACTCACCATCCCAACTTGGAAATATATCTCCGTCCCTTCACTGGGTTAAAATCCTGGAACTCCCTCCCTAACAGCAGTATGGGTGTATTTACACTTCAGGAATTGCAACCGTTGAAGAAGGCAGCTCACCAGCACCTTCTCAAAGGGCAATTAGGGGTGGGGAGTAAATGCTGGCCTAGCCTTAAGTCCCACAAATGAATTTTAAAAATCGTGAAGTCTTCTGTTTCCACTTCTTCCTCAGGACTTTGACTATCTGGTACCATTCCAATTAATCTGCTGTCTGAACCTGTGACTTACCACCTCAAAGGACAAGGGCAGCAGGTACATGGGAACACCAGCACCTGCAAGTTCCTCTCTAGGTCACTCAACATCCTGATTTGAAAATATATCTCCATCCCTTCATCCGTCACTTGTTGGAATGAATTCCGTTCTAAATTTAGCAGTGTTAAATTTCTTCTTCAGTGCGCTCAAACAGGCACCAGAGTGTGGCAGCGAGAGGAATTTCACAGTAACTTTATTGCAGTGTTAATATAAGTCTTATTTGTGACACTAATAAATAAACTTTAAAACACTAGATTTCTCAAGGATGGGCAACAAATGTTGGAGTTGTCTGGGGACTCATAAACAAAAAACGATTTTCCTTGATTTTGAGTCTATGGATTTGTCTCTCAAATAGTGAATTCACAAGATAGAAATGAGCTTTTGCTGGCCAGTGCGATCAGATACAATAGGGGTGGGAGGAGGTCCCTGTCAAACATAAACCCTAACACAAGCCTCTTGGGCCAAATGGCCTCTCTCTGCAAATGTACACTCTACTAAATACTATCTTTACCCAATTGGCATGTCCACCATGTTTCTCGCCAACTGTTACATTCTCACCATAGAAAGCATCCTTTCTGGTTTACATATGGTTCCTGCTCTGCCCAAGACTGCAAGATACTACAAAAGGTTGTGAATGTAGTTCAATCCATCACGCAAGCCAGTCTCCCATCCATTGACTCTGTTCTACATTTCCCTCCGCCTCGAAAAAGCAGCCAGCATAATTTAGGACCCCATGCACCCCAGACATTCCCTCTTCCAGCTTCTCTCATTGGGAAAAAGATACAATAGTCTGAGGTCATGTACCAAACAGCTCAAGAAAGGCTTTTTCCCTGTTGTTGTCAGACTTTTGAACATACATTAAGTTGATCTTTCTCTATACCCTAGCTATGACTGTAACACTATATTCTGCATTCTCTCCTTTCCTTCTCTCCATGTACTCTATGAGTGGTATGCATTGTGAGGCAGCAGTGCTAACCACTGTGCCACCATGCTGCCCACACTGCCATTACATAGCAACACATAGATTACTGAATTAGAACGTAAATGGGAAGTACCGATCCCCGAGGTTATCAATATGTCAGGTGTTAGGAGTGGACCCCAGGAACTCTTTGCTTCAGTGGGAGATACAATAAGGTTCGGAAAGACAAACTGCTCAGTCCAGTCAACCACTGCACTCCCTCCAAGGCAAACATTCCCTCTCTTCAGTACGGAGAACTAAACTGTGAAAAGTACATCATGTGCACTCTCATTAATGCCCTACAGACCCCTCCTTATTCTTCTGAACTCCAGCAAGTACAAGCCCAAAACCGCTCCTTGTATGACAGCTCTTTCATCTCTGAAATCACTCTGGTGAACATTTTCTGAATGACCTTTGGCGCCACCACATTCTTCCTCAAGTAAGGAGACCAAAACTGGACACAATCCCCCAGCTGAGGTCTGACCAACACCCTATACAATTGTAACAACACTTCTTTCAAACGGTAGGTTTCCAGGAGAAAAGCAAGGTAGAGAGGTGGTGAGGTGTAGGGAGGAAAGTTCTGTGTAGCGTGCAAGAAACAATACTGTACACTAATACATGTGCCAATAATAAATCAAATCAATCACATTTAAAAATGCAAAGTTAAGCAACATCCAGGCTTTAGCTGTAGAGAAGAACCATGAATCTAATCACAGAATCTGTAACATACCATCGCTCCAGGAGGACCAACGTTTCCAGGAAGGCCCATGTTACCAGGGGGACCAGCTGGACCCTAAACAGAAAGATAGACATTGTGAAGCAGAATGAAAATAGCTAAATACGTGATCATTTGGGATGACATCTTTGGTTTTCGTTATACGTAAGCATCTTCAATCTCTCAAAGTAGTTTAACTTGGAAGTATTCAAAAGTATCTGGACAAGGGATTGAGGCATCGACAGTCAAGAGAGGATAAATGAAAGTGTTGGCTCTGAGGACCATTCTGGGTGGCACAGTGGTTAGCACTGCTGCCTCACAGTGCCAAGAACCCGGGTTCCATTCCTGGCTTGGGTCACTGTCGTGGTGGAGTCTGCGCGTTCTCCCCGTGTCTGCTTGGGTTTCCTCCGAGTGCTCAGTCCAGAGATTAGACACATTAGCCATGATCAATTGCCCCTGCAGTGAATGGCGTTTTAGCTGGGATGTCAAGTTCTCAGTTCTCGCTGGCCGTGGGACAGCCATGGATGAGAGCGGAGAATTCCGCACAACGGCCGGGATTTTTGGGCTCCTTCAGTTGACGGGATCCCCTCCGGTCTCACTGAGACTGTCCCACCCTCACCCTCCCAGTGTTGCACTACGAAAAATAGCCATCGACTTTGGTGGGACTGGAAGATCTCGCTGGGGGCCGGTGGCAAACTGCCTCCACCATTTGAAGACTCCACCAGAACTGGAAAATCCTAGCCTGGAGATACATTTATAGGAAAGCAAAATAAGCAAGTGGGATGGGTGAGGGAGGTGGAGGGTAGACATCAAAGAATATGTTGATGGAGTTGGATAAAGACAGATGGGAGGAGGTTTGTGTACAGCGTTACCACCGATATAAATTTGTTGGACTAAGTGGCCTGTTTGCGTGATGTAAATACCTTGTAGCTTGGTGATATCTGATCCATTGGTTAACGATGATTAATTAACTTCTGTTCTTGGTGCATTGTAAATTCCAGAATTGTCAGATGGGTTGAATGATTTGTCTGTGTAATCCTCAGACTATGCAATGTGATTGTGGAGGTCACAAACCAGATACCCTGACCATCATCTGGTAGCACCTTCTGGTGTATCGTACTTTCAAATCATTGCCCAGTTCCTACCTGCGTGGGACCTTACTCTGTCTTAAATTATCCAACAAGAAAATGCAGCAACAGAAGTCTGGCGATAATTTCTATAGTCCCAGTTGACTATAGGTTAGTGGCGATTTAACCTAAGCGTCATTATAGCTCAGGCAAAGGTCCAGGGTTGAGAAGGCGGGGCCTTTGCAAATAACCTCAGCCAGTCCGGGAATTGAACTCACGCTGCTGGCCTTCTCCACGACATCAACAAGCCGTCCAGCCAACTAAGCTAAACTAACTACCGGTCTGCTGACACAGCCTTGTAAGAAAAGCAGAACAGAGATACCAACCTTCCACTTAGCGAGAGGGAGGGGAACTTTTACAGGAATAACGTGCACTGCAATACTTGGATCTTGACGTTGAAAACAATCCTAGTGTTTTGTGTTTTGTCAGAGTGCTTACCTGAATGCTCAAACCTTGGTCGCCTTGGTTTCCCTGTGATGGAGAACAGAGAGAATGTAAAGACTGTCCAGTGTTAATTTGAGCCAAGCTTCTAAATGTCCACTTTTGAATACCCTGAGCTGCCAGGCAATGTGCACACATGCAGAGTGCGGTCTTACACAAAGATGTCCCAAAACAGCACATGGCTATCATTTTGACCTCTTCCTGGTTTCATCTGACCCTCCATTGCTCCAAGTCTGGTAAACATGCTTCTGCCTTTACAACATCCCTTCAGAATAAGAGTTTCTCCCTCACTGCTTAAAGATCAGTTACTGTGAAACATTATCACTCAGTTCCAAGCTCTGCTAGACATTTACTCATGTCATCTATGAGCTTGATGGGTGGCACAGTTGTTAGCACTGCTGCCTCACAATTCAATTCTCGGTCTTGGGTCACTGTCTGTGCGGAGTCTGCGTACTCTCCCTGTGTCTGCGTGGGTTTCCTCCGGGTGCTCTGGTTTCCTCCCACAGTCCAAAAGACGTGCTAGTTAGGTGCTAAATTCTCCCTCAGTGTACCCAAACAGGCATTGGAGTGTGACAACTGGGGGTTTTCACAGTAACTTCATTGCATTCACTCCACTAATCTGTGCATTTACTCCACTAATCCCCCCAACCTGCACATTGTAGGACACAAAGATGCAATTTAGCATGGCCAATCTACCTAAGCTGCATGTCTTTGGAGTGTGGGAGAAACCAGAGGAAACCCACGCAGACAAAGGTAAATGTACAAACTCCAGACAGACAGTGACCCAAACCGGGAATCGAACCTGGGTCCCTGGCGCTTTGAGACAGCAGTGCTAACCACTATGCCACCATGCCATCCTGTTGCCCCGTATGAATCAGCATTCCACTTTTCTCATCCACTTTACAGGAGGAGGTCATTCGATCCATCACGTCTGGAATCAATTCTTTGATAATTTAAACCAGCTTCCCATCCATTGACTCTGTCTACACTTCCCACTGCCTCGGCAAAGCAGCCAGCATAATTAAGGATCCCACGCGCCCCGGACATTCTCTTTGTCAACTTCATCTGCTGGGAGAAAGATGCAAAACTTTGAGGTCCCATACCAACCGACTCAAGAGCAGCTTCTTCCCTGCTGCTGTCAGACTTTTGAATGGACCTACCTTGCACTAAGTTGATCTTTCTCTACACCCTAGCTGTGACTGTAACACTACATTCTGCACTCTCCTTTCCTTCTCTATGAATGGTATGTTTTGTCTGTTTAGCGTGCAAGAACCAGTACTTCTCACTGTCGGTTAAAAAAGTGAGACTAATAAATCAAATCAAATCTCAGTGTATCCTCCATTCCCGAAGATCCCTGTTCCATTCTCGACTTGAAGCATTCATTCATCTTTCTCTTTACAGGTGCAATGATCTCCACTTTGACTTCTCCCAAACCGCATCCCTCACCCTCTCCATGCTGAACCCAGGCAAAAATATAACGCAGTTTGATAGCGAGACTGACCTTCACCCCAGGTGGGCCAGGGGGACCTGGTGGACCCTGAGGGAGAGGAGAAAGATGGTTAGCTCAATGTAAATAGCAAGTTAAGGAGACACACCCAACTTCGATTAACTGCCCCCATTTTATAAAGGATATTTAACCCTGACAGTTGGGCTGGATCTATTTTTCGCATTGGCAACTTTTGGGGCAAGAATTTCAGGAAAGGTATTGCTTAATTTTGGCCCAATTTGAGCTGATTTGGGAAAGTGAGTGAACTGTGACCTCTGGACACCTGGAAATTTCCTGAAATGTTCTGGTTGCTGTTGGTGCTAAGTTGCAGAAACCATGGTGGGGGAATGATACTGTCACAGGGCTAATAGCACAGAACCTTACACTGGTATCTTGGAGGACGCTGGTTCAAGTCCCAATGTAGCAACAAGTAGCTTTATACTTTGGATTGATAAGTCTAATGAATGGGTACAAAATCAGAATTGAAAACTAGTTACTAATCTGACCATTGTTGTTAAAAACCCAATCCAATGTCCCTTTTGGGAAGGAAATCTGCTTCCTTTATTCAGTCTGGCCTACAAGTAGGAAGTCTCACAATGGGACCTTGTGTGAGAACTTCTCGGGCTATGTCGAGGGTATCCTGAAACCCATTGCACAAAGAACTCCCAGCTTTTGTCGCGACACTACGGACTGCCGGCTACAAGAAACCCACAGCAAAGAACGAAGAAAAATACAGCACAGGAAGAGGCCCTTTGGCCCTCCAAGCCTGCACCATTCATGGTGTCTGCCCAAACTAAAACCATATACACTTAGCAATGGGCTAGTAAGCCACAGTTCAAGGGGCAATTAGGGATGGGCAACAAATGTTGGCCTTGTCTGGATCTCTCTCACGAAAGAACAAAAAGATTGCCTTTTGCACTGTTTCTCTCAGATTGTTCCCTCCAAATGCTACAAATCTTCTCCAGTAGTTCTACCTGCTGGTTGTTAGCAGTGGAAAGAAGTAGGGGTTGTGAAACTACAACATTGACAGCTAGCGTTGATACACTGAATAGAGTAAAAATAGCCCCAAGGTCCTATGCAGGATCATTATCAAACAAAATATCAGAGTGACCTAAAACCTGATTAAAGATGTAGCGGTTTGAAGGAAAGCAATAAGAGATGGAGAGATTATGGAAAGAAATTCCAGAATTAGTCATCTCTCAATCTGGTTATGGTTCCTTTATTGTGAAGAACAATAGGCGTAGACAAAGGCCATAGGTAGAAGAGGGCACTCACAATGTTAAAATGGCAGATTGAGCTTGTTGAGTCGAAAGGCCTGTTTCCTGTGTTTTGTTGTTCTTTGTTCTGTGTAATTTCGGGACCAGTTGGCTGAAGGCAGAGTTGCCGTCGAGCTCTCAGAGGAGGGCTAAGCAGGGGGGCCGTCACAGAGGCTGGGGGAGGGAGTGGGGGAGGAGCAGGCCATCGAGGGGATCAAAGGTAATGTTTAACCCAGTGCTAACGAAAGTTGACTCCATTACTGAGTTGGTGACTGTCCAAAAGGAAGCCTATGGGTTCCCTGATGCCCTTGTTGGAAGGGTTGGAGAGGCTGTAAAGGGCAGCCTAGGGTCTGGGAGACATGGGTGCCCTGTACCAAATCAAATGAGATATCTTTTTCTGAGAAGAAATAAGATAAACTGAAAACTACAATGACTTTAATCAGGCCATTGAGGTTGGCCTATTGAAGTACGAGCCCCCTGATTAAAGATCGAATCAATGGACCAATCAGGGAGTCTTTGCCTTGTAATTAAAGCAAAGAAGACTTTATGGCTTCCTTGCCTTCATCAGCAGGGGCATTGAGTTTAAAAATTGGCCAGTCATGTTGCAACTTTATAGAACCTTATTTAGGCCGCACTTGGAATATAGTGTTCAATTCTGGTCGCCACTCTACCAGAAAGATGTGGAGGCTTTGGAGAGGGTACAGAAAAGATTTATCAGGATGCTGCCTGGGGTGGAGGGCATTAGCTATGGGGAGAAGGTGGAGAAATTTGGCTTGTTCTCACTGGAACAACAGAGATTGAGGGACAACACAATAGAAGTCTACAAGATTATGAGGGGCGTGGACAGAGTGGATAGTCAGAGGGCGGAAGAGTTCGTTACAGGGGGCATAGGTTAAAGGTGCAAGAGGAAAAATTTAAAGGAGGTGTATGAGGCAAATTTCTTTTTACAGGAATGGTGGGTGTCTGGAACTCATGCCAGGGGGATAGAGGAAGCAGATATGATCATGATTTTTTTACGAGGTATCTGGACAAATACAGATGGGAATAGCGGGATATGGTCCCTGGAAGGGTAGGGGGCATTAGTTCAGTCAGGCAGCATGGTCAGTGCAGGCTTGGAGGGCCGAAGGGCCTGATCCTGTGCTGCAATTTTCTTTGTTCTTTGTTTGTGACTGGGACTGTCAGTTCCTCTGACACACCCAGAGGTAAATTGCTGACTGCTAACAGTATGCGTATGCTGTTAGAGTTTGTAAATAAAGGGGTTTGTGATGGAACTTCTGCCTCCAAAAAGACTTGTTACAAAAGTCTTCCTGAAAGTATTTGTAAAGAATTTACTTTGTTGATCCATTAGCTTGTCCAAAATTATTTCTTCAAAGACTTGCCAAAAAAAGAGATTCTGAAAGAACATTAGGCTGCAAGAAGATAGTCACCTCTGAGTATACAAAACAAGGATAATATTGAGATGTTCTGGCAGTATAGCACATCTTACTGTTCATTTATTATGCTTGTCCCTAAGCACTGACACCAATTGGTGTCTGAAGCTTTCATTGGCACTAGAGTGATTACCAAACTGGACTGACAACTCAGAGATTGGGAGTGGACTATCAGATAGTTGGGAAAATTTGACTGGCTTATTAATTCATAGAATCACTACAATACTCAAGGTGGCCATTCAGCCCGTTGAGTCTGTACTGAACACAATCCCATCCAGGTTCTATTCCCGCAATCCCCACTCATTTACCCTGACAATAGGGTCAATTTAGCACGGCCAATCCAACTAACCTGCACATCTTTGGACTGTGGGAGGAAACCACACAGACACGGGGAGAATGTGCAAACTCCACACAGACAGTGACCCGAGGCTGGAATTGAACTCGGGTCTCTGGCGCTGTGAGACAGCAGTGTGCTGCTATGCCACCCTGTCATTGAGGAACACAGAATAGATGTGGAATTTGGAAGGGACAGGACTGGAAGAGAAAAAAGGTCTGCACAGATCACTGAAAGTGAGTTGGACCTGGATCTTTCTCTGGGTTTCTCATCCTTCTCTGAAGATTACAAGGCTCTGGAGACAGAGGGAAGGGAGTCAGTGGTGATAGGCACCCTGACCACTGTGTTGTGGGGTTGGCTCGATGGACCAATGACCTCAGTTCAACTTTTGTACGCTCCTAAGGAAGGTAACCTCGCCACCCCTATCTGGCCCATTGATGTGGGGTTGGCTTCTGAGGAGGTCCGTCAAGTTTAAAGAAATAATCACCCGAGGTAGAGATCTCTCTCCTTCTGAAGACAACAGGAGGCAGGCAAAAAAACATTCAATCTGAGTGGTTCATTGAAACAAAAAAGGCCTGTGTGTTAAGCCAAATGGACTAATTCACGTTAACTGTAAGCTTGTCATGGTCACTGCAAACAGGTTAGTGAAGAATCCAAGCTTACCTGAGGACCTTGTGGACCAGTTTCCCCTGGATTACCCTGATTAATAAACAGAAGTTAGTGAGCATGTGACAAGCAAATCTGCTTGTTCCATCAATGAAATTATCATGCACTAAAATAAACAATCCTTTACGGTTAAGGTCCAACAATGGACCTCTCTCTCTCTCTCTCTCTCTCTCTCTCCCTCATCACTGCCTCCTCGCAACCCCACCTTGCCATCCCCATTCCTAGTTTCCACACCTTTTTCTTTCTTAAGGAGTGCTCCTTAGCTGGGCTATGTTGCCATGGTCGCCCCGAGATATCTCACCTAATTGTCCAATCTTTATAAGAACACAACGTAAGTTCGTAAGAATAGGGCGTTTGGTCCCATCTTCTGCAATCCAATAAGATCATGGTGAACTTGACTGCAACCTCAACTCTACTCTCCCATCCGTCTCCCACAACCTCTGACTCCCTTGTCAATTAAAAATCTATTGAACTTAGCCTTGAATATCGTCAATGAGCCAGCCTCCACTGGTCTCTGTGGAAGAGAATTCCAAACACTAGCAACTCTCTAAGAAGGAAATTCCTCTTCATCTCCATCTTAAATGGGAGATCCTTCATTTGGAAACTGTGTGTCCCATTCCATTTCTACGTTCTCCCACAGTGGGAGAACATAGAACATAGAACACTACAGCACAAACAGGCCCTTTGGCCCACAAGTTGTGCTGATCATATCTATACTTACCAGGCCACAGAACTGTCTGTAACTCCCAATCCCATTAAATCCTATGTACTCATCCAGAAGTCTCTTAAAAGACCCCAGCGAGTTCGCCTCTACCACCACTGACGGCATCCGATTCCACTCACTCACCACCCTCTGAGTGAAAAACTTAGCCCTGACATCTCCTCTGTACTTACCCCACTGCACCTTAAACCTGTGTCCTCTCGTAGCGACCATTTCAGCCCTAGGAAATTGTCTCCGAGAATCCACCCTATCTATTCCTCTTAACATCTTATAAACTTCTATCAAGTCACCTCTCAACCTTTGTCTCTCTAGGGAGAAGAGGCCTAGCTCCTTCAACCTATCAAGAGGGTTCTAGAAGGAACTGCCTAGAAGGAGACTCCCCTCACCGTCTCGAACCCCCTCAGAACCTTATATGCTTCAATAAGGTCACCTGTCTAAACTCCTACGAGTATTGGCCCAACCTGCTCAACCTTTCCCCAGAAGATATGAATGAGTCTAGACATCTAGACTGCAGGGTGCATCACACCACATGTGGTCCGGGTGCTTCATTCTCCTAATTTCCTTGGCCGCTGGTTATGGGAAGGAATTGCCACTTTAAGCAGCATTGTAAAGACCCAGAGTCAATGGGCAAGGTTTTACGGCCTTGCTGGAGCGAGACCAGAAATTCCCGCCCGAGGTCAACAGGCTTTCACATGGTCCACCCTTCGTCCGCTCCAATCCCATGGAGGACTTGATGAGAAAATGTGTCCCACCTTGATGATATCCTACTCTAAACTTTCTCACTCTCCTCTCTGTAAATGCTGACACAGCTAGTGGATGGGTCTGCCTGTCCAAAGAGATAGTAGCTCTCCAGCAACTCCCAGAATGGCCAGTCACTTAATACCAGATTTTGGGGATACTGGAGGAGGAGGCAAAATTCGAGCGGAAGTCACAGCACAGCCTGATCTTGTCCTTAACCCCAGGCATGTGCGCGTAAGATTGTGGAATAGACATTCCAGCTATTAGTTCTCCCTCCTCCCCAGCCCTGGATTGCCAAGGTCGATTACACCGTGGTGTTGCCATTGGCCTGACTCCTTTCTGCTAACTCAGCACCAAGCAGAGTTCAAAGCCGGGACTTTCCTTGAACCGATTCAGTTCCCCAGTGTGTTTACCCATGGCTCCAATCACCTTCTCCATTCCTGCAAGTGACCCTTCAAAGAACCACCTAGAAAATGGTTAACTCCAAAGAGGGCCGACAGTGTTCTCAACACAGGGATGCCAGTGGTATAAAGAAGCTTTATTGTCACATGCAGAATCACAGTAGTGGAAAGCAATGCTTAGCAAACCTACCGGCCGGCCCAGTACTCCAGGGAAGCCTGGTAATCCCTGCAAACATTTTGAGTCATGCCAGAAAGTTAAGAGAAGAAGAAAAAAAAAAGTGATTGAGCAAAGCAAGTTCACTGTTGGCATTCTACTTTCAAGACTTCAAAACAGGAGACTAATAAAATGTGCGGCAGAAACCAGACTTTGGTGGCCTTTACAAGACGGAGACAGAGACAGGCGCAGACAGACAGACAGGACTGAAACCACATCGCAATGTCACGCTTAATGCCTGCTATATACCAGCGCCTGGCTCCTATCTTCAGGTTTACTTGTTATAACATGTACTGTTTTTAATTCTTACCCCCCTACACACTCTCCCACTTCACTCCCTCCTGATTCCTGCTGGGTTATGGTTCCAACTGCACTGCTATTTACTGCAAGTAACCCATATAATGTTATGAAAGTCCAGACAAAAACTTTGCTCCTAAGGACCACACATTGAGGTCTACGGCATCCACACCCGAGGAATTACACATTTTAATGAGCTTTTCAAAGTCACTAAGGATGGAATTGCAAGCCAACTGCTTAATGCCTTGGTCTAAGTCCACATCGGGACCTGTTGGTCATTAATGGAGAATTTATTCAGTTCAAAGGTTGATAACCGGTGGAGTGGTGACCTTGTATTATCGCAAGACTATTAATCCAGAGGCCCATGGTCATGCTCTGTAAACCCAGATTCAAATCCCACCATGGCAAATGGAGTTTGAATTCAATTAAAAAAATTTGGAATTAAGAGTTTACTGGTGATCATGAAACAATTGTCAGAAAAACCCATCTCATTCACTAATGCCCTTTAGGGAAGGAAATCTGCCATCCTTACCCGGTCTGGCCTACATGTGCCTCCAGAGACACAGCAATGCGGTTGACTCTCAACTGCCCTCAGGCAATTAGGGATGGGCAATAAATGCTGGCCAGCCAGCGACACCCATGTCCCATGAATGTATAAAACGGCTTGGGAAATGTTGCCAAAACTCCTCCAAGACGGGAGACAGTATGAAGTTAAGGTTCAACGACAAAATCCATTTGTATCACCTCCCAGTGTGCAGCATTAACACCGGAGTTAATTTGAAACAGCCTAAGATGTGCATATTTTAAGCATCAGTGCTGAGGGAGGCGATGGCCTAGTGGTATTATCGCTAGACAATTAATCCAGAAACTCAGCTTCTGGGGACCCGGGTTCAAATCCCCCCAAGGCAGATAGTGGAATTTGATTGCAATAAAACTATCTGGAATTAAGAACCTACTGATGACCATGAAAACCACTTTCGATTGTTCCCATCTGGTTTGCTAATGCCCTCCATGGAAGGAAATCTGCCATCCAGAGCTGGTCTGGACTACATGTGACTGCAGAGCCCACAGCAACACGGCTGACTCCCAGCTCCCTTCTGAAATGGTCTATCAAGGCCCTCAGTTGAGTCCTGTAGTGGTTCAAGAAGGCAGATCATCACCACTTTCTTAAGGGAAACCAGGGATGGGCAATAAATACTGGGCCAGCTGTGAGGGGTGTCCCTGGTGCCATCTTCAGCTTGGTAGTTCTGAAAAACTGGCACAAGGAAGAGTAATTTTTAGAAAGCCAATCCTTGGGATACTGCATAGTCACTAAGGATGATCAAATCTGTATCAGTTCCATGCAGCGACTCATTCTACAATGCTTACATTTTAGACTAGTGAATGGGATTTCTCAAGCTCAGAAACTTGGTCCTGTTGCTGCCATTTAGCTGAAGGACTCAACGACGAAGATGGGATTTTTCACCTCAATTCAATTGCAATGGGATGAAAATCAGCTTTCTTTGGCAGCTTTAGAAGTCCAACCTAGAATCATACAGCAGGCTCACACCCAAAGATGTGTGGGTTAGGTGCACTGGCCATGCTAAATTGCCCCTTAGTATTCAGGATTTGCAGATTAGTGGGATAAATATGTGGAGTTACAGAGATAGATGGGATTGTTTCTCAATGCAGACTCGATGGGTCGAATGGCCTCCGTCTGCAGTGTGGGGATTCTATTGGGTTCAATGTCATGTCTTCCAGATCATAACAACACCAAATGAAATATTTCTTGTCTTCATTTTCCTCTTTAACTCTTTAGCCAATTACCTTAAATCTCTAATCTCTGGTTACCAACTTATTTGCTTCTATAACCTTCTATCAAGTCGCCTCTCAACCTTCGTCTCTCTAGGGAGAAGAGACCTAGCTCCTTCAACCTATCAAGAGGGTTCTAGAAGGAACTGCCTAGAAGGAGACTCCCCTCACCATCTCGAACCCCCTCAGAATCTTATATGCTTCAATAAGGTCACCTGTCTAAACTCCTACGAGTATTGGCCCAATCTGCTCAACCTTTCCCCAGAAGATATGAATGAGTCTAGACATCTAGACATTTCCTCGATGGAAATTCCTCTTAATTTTGAATACCTCCATTTAGATTTCGCCTTAACCTTCTTTGCTTGGAGGAGAACAGACAGTTTTCTCTGATTTCTGCGATATGCACTTTTTCCAGTCGTTAAAAATGGGAGCATTGTGAATCTAGCGCAATCCCAGAACCCTGGGTCAGAATCGTTGGCTCCCACCGCCCCCCTCTCACATTAAGCGAGACTCTGGCCCCGGTTGAATAGATGCTCCTATCCTAGTTCCAGGAGCTGGATATATGAGCAGGTTCAGAAGTAGGTGGTGACATTGGCAATACCAGCAGAGCAGAAGCAGCTTTGCAAGCCAGTGGTTCTAGACTTACAGAGAGTCACTACTGTTAGCAGACTACAGACCAGACACAAAGGCCTAACAATGGCAGAGGTGGTCATTGTCCTGGGAATGTGTCTTGTAGCCCATTCCAGCACCAAGCCAACTTATTTGATGCTTCAAGGCTAATTTGGTTTACTTACGGGAAGGCCAGGTTGCCCTCTGTAACCCAGTCGACCCTGAATGCCGGAAAATAAATGACACAAGACAGAGTAACAAATAACATCAGCACTTGGTCAGCTGAGACATCGCTGGCTCACACACAACAGTGAATGTGATTTAACAGAGAAAAAAAATACACACTTAAACAACCAATGAAGTGATGGGGACTCCGATTTCCGCTTGGTTATGTTCAACCATTTGACAGATGCCTCCCAATTTTGGCCAGGATTGTCTGATCCTTCTCCCGGTTACCCTGAAAATTCCCACCCAAATGGACCTTTGGGCCATTTTCTGTCCCACCCGTAACAATTCCCACTCTCAAGTGGGACCAGAAAATCCCAGCCTGTAACACATCTTAAACCTCTAAGAGCAGATAGAGATATGTTTTACACACTTCGACTCCACTTAATCAATGTAATAACCCATTGGGGTGTGTGACCCAGTTCAGTAGCGGCGAAGACAGAACGCGATCATTTGAAAGATAGAACGACACGAGAGATAACAAGCAACAGAAAAAGAGGAAGAGAGAAGGTTCGGGTGATGGAGATAGAGAGCAAAAAAGAAAGGGAGATAGAGAAAAAGGGTTAAATCAGGGAGATGGAGAGCAGAAAGAAAAGAGATAGATTGAGTTAGAGTGAACAAAAGAGGGGCAAAAATGAAGTAAAAGGAATGGATAGAGCCAGTGAAAGAATTGATAGGACTTGATAGAATGGGTGAAGGAGATGGAGTGAGAGAAGTAGTAGGATTTTACGGACTCGCCCCACGTCAATGGACATTTCCATTGTCCACACCTCACCCATTACAATTCTGGCAAAAGAGATGTGGTTGGAAAAAAAGACTGATAGCGATAAAGCGAAAGACAGAGTGAGAGATAGAGTGAGAAATAGAGAAGGCGTAGAGTGACAGAAAGAGAGAGATGGGAGTAAGGGAATGACATAATAACTTGCAGAGATAGAGAACAACAGAAAAAGGGGGACAGAAAGAGAAAAGGTGAGGGAAGGTTAGAGAGAAAAGGGAAGCAAACAAAGGTGTAAAATCTGTAGTTAAATGATCCTGGGGGAGGGTATAAGTGTCTTTCCTGTTATAAAGCTGGTCTAGCAGAATTTTTTCACTCCATGGAATATGTTAAGCTTGCATGGGTTCCCAAAGCTTATTTAACACACGAATATTTAAACACCAAACAACTCTTAATTAGGCTTACATTAGCTTTTATTACCACAAAACAAAAAGATGCTATTGGCTCTCCGAGTTACCCAAAATGATAACATCTGCTGAAATGCGCCATGGACAAAAATGACAAAGGTTTCAGAGGAGGGGTGAGACACGCAACGATAAACACAGCGTTATTCACAAATAACAACAACACAGAACACAAAATCCTCAGGCGCACTCTGTGAGACTTGACACGGACTTAAAGAGACACCCTTGTTATTCATATCATTAGAAAGGACAAGTGTCTGGCACGCAGCCGTGTCATAATGACTTGTATGGCTGTTCAAAATTAAAAACAACATACTTTACATATGAACATGTTAAAACAAAACAAAATACTTAACCCCATAGGTCACCCGGTTAGAGAAAATACTCTTGTGCATACTATCTGTGAGCAATGGCCATTCTTAACAGAGAGCATTATATTTGAGGCTAATTTCAAAAAACGACCAAGAAATTATTTTTGTGTCCGTATAAAGTTTTCAGTAAGTTAATAGACATTCACACATTTGGTCTGCAATGCCCCTTTAACTGGGCACCATGAATTAGCACTTATTGTCAACCTCTTTGGGTTTCAGTTCCTCTGGGAGTGTTTCCCCTCACCCGGAGCATGTTTACTGAAAGCAGAGGTAGCTCTCCATTGGCCGCTGATGGGATCTCCCCGTCTCGCCAATGTCTGTAACATTTTGCGTGACTCACCCATTCTGCTACCAGGGAGCCCGCTGTGGCGGGCAGGGGGAGGTGGGGTTGCCTCCGACGGGAGCAGAAGATCCCACTGGCTGGAAAATCCTTCAACAAAATAATTTATGCATCGAGCGCAATTAGCAAGCGAGATCATCTCTCTCATTTGGCTTTTTAACCGAATCACAGGTCACGGGTCAAAGTTCAGAATCTGGTATGAGGTAGTTCAAAGCCTCGTTCCCCCACAGCACTATCATAAACAGTGCGGATGCCAATGGCTGCGACTGAACTTGGGGGGGCGGTGTGGAGGGTGGGGGAAGTCACATCATATTACCATCACGTTCCCCCAACCTCACGACCTCCGAAATGACTTAGAATCAGGCACAGAGAGGCCACCTCTCCCAGAGAAACGGGGGCCTAATTTAAATGTCAAAGGTGCGTCGTGATGATGTCATTCTGGCCACACGAGGTCCAAGTATGATCACCAGGGTGGCACGGTGGCACAGTGGTTAGCGCTACTGCTTCACAGGGCCAGGGACACAGGTTCAATTCCCAGCTTGGGTCACTGTCTGTGTGGAGTCCTCATGTTCTCCCTGTGTCTGTGTGGGTTCCCTCCAGGTGCTCCAGTTTTCTCCCACAGTCTAAAGATGTACATGGCCATGCTAAATTGCCCCATGGTATCAGGGGGAACTAGCTAGAATAAATGTATGGGGTTGCAGGGATGGGACCTGGGTGGGGTTGTGGTCGGTGCAGATTTGATGGGCTGAATGGCCTCCTTCTACACCATAGGGATTCTATGAATGTCTTGTCAGTTCCTCCACTCCATGTTGGGAGCTGTTTTCCTGCAGCACACACTGACTCTGAATTAAAATTGTGGCCCGTTATATAAGTTCCATGATTCTCTGCGGTACAGGAGGTAGATATTGAGGTGTACTTTCCTCTGACATGGGTCAAAAATCTGATGTAACAAAAGAATCATGGAATCCTAGAGTGCAGAATGAGGTAATGTGGCCCATCAAGTCTGCACCAACCACAATCCCACCCAGACCCTGGCCCCATCTCCATAACCCTATGTATTTACACTAGTTTGTCCCCCAGCATTAAATTACCATGGCCAACTCATCTAACCCTCACAGCTTTGGAGTGTGGGAAGAAGCTGGAGCACCTGGAGAAAACTTGCACAGACTCGGGGTTTGCGCGTGACCCGCGCCAGGAATCGAACCCAGATCCCTGGTGCTGTGAGGCAGCAGTGCTAATCACTGTGCCACCGCGCCAGTAACGTAGGAGCTAATGTGAAGTCCTCTATCTGCCATTTTAGTAAAGATGTCACCTGTTAAAGTGGGCTTCAGCTTTCTCACTGACAATAAAAAAATGTTCAATTCCAATTTCTTTGTCTCCTTCTCACAGAGAGAGTTACTCACTGGCTTTCCTTCTGGTCCCGGTTCCCCTGCGATTCCCTGGAAGACAAAATTAAATGGGTGAGAACAAGTCTGTTGCTTTTCAGCCTCTTTAGGAAGCCTCATTACCAGCCAATTATTACCAGCTGGTTATTACTATCCGGTTATTACCAGCCGGTTATTACCAGCCAATTATTACCAGCTGGTTATTACTATCCGGTTATTACTATCCGGTTATTACCAGCCAATTATTACCAGCTGGTTATTACTATCCGGTTATTACCAGCCGGTTATTACCAGCCAATTATTACCAGCTGGTTATTACTATCCGGTTATTACTATCCGGTTATTACCAGCCAATTATTACCAGCTGGTTATTACTATCCGGTTATTACCAGCCAATTATTACCAGCTGGTTATTACAGCTGGCTACTACCAGGCAGTTACTACCAGCCAATTATTACTATCCGGCTATTACCAGGCAGTTACTACCAGCCAATTATTACTATCCGGCTATTACCAGGCAGTTATTACCAGCTGGACATTACCAGCCAATTATTACTAGCCACTTATTACTAGCTGGTTATTACTAACCAGTTATTACTAGGCAGTACAACTACCATTGGAACATCAACTCAGAAATTACATAGGGACATAAACAAATGGGAGCAGAAATAGTCCACATGATCCCTTGACCCTGCTCCGCCATTCAGTAAGATCATGGTCAAAATTCTGCCTCAGTTCATCTTCCCCCCATTAACCTTGACTCCCTCGGTGGCCAAACCCCTATCAATCTTAGCCCTGAATATACTCACGATGTTGAGATGCTGCTGTTGGACTGGGGTGAGCACACTAAGAAGTCTCACAACACCAATTTAGAGTCCAATGGGTTTATTTGGCATCACGAGCCTTTGGAGTGCTGCTCCTTCATCAGGTGCCAACGTGTGCTCGGGCCAGTGCCAGGGGGCATTTGCCAGGGCATTGCATGGCCACGCCCCTCTCCATTGGGGGCTATACTGATCATTGCACCCCAGGGTGGAGGGAGGAGGGGTTGAATCCTAGTGGCACAGTTAGGTTTGGGTAAGCCTGTCGGGAAGCTCGCAATGTGACATCGCGGGTATGAATTATATTTAAATTGATTGACATCTTTAAAGTCAGGTTCACACCCAAACTGGATCATATTGCCGGTGAGGCATTGGGTAAACCAGTGATCCCCACATTCAGAAATCATCACACCTTGTCACCTGGCTGAGCCTTCAGAGAATGCTTGGTAAATGTTCCGTTTGAGATCACATTAGCCCAAAGATGAAAGAGCCCAGTGACTTTTAGTGTAACAATATCACTCTGAAAAAATGTTTTCAATTCGGTTTATTTTGCAGCTACAATCAACTTCATTCATTCTTTTGGTCGGATATTGGTGGGCATCGTTGGCACTGCCAGCATTTGTTACCCATCCCTAATTGCCCTTGATCTGAGTTGTTTGCTAGACCAATTTCAGAGGGCATTTAAAAGTCAACCACGTTGCTCTGGAGGCCAGACCAGGTAAGGACGGCAGATTTCCCTTCCCTAAAGGACATCAGATAAGTTTTTCCAACAATCAATGATAGCTGTCAAGGTCACCATTACTGAGACTCACTTTATGTGGCACAATGGTTAGCACTGCTGCCTCTCAGTGCCAGGGACACGGGTTCGATTCCCAGCTTGGTCTGTGTGCAGCCTGCACATTCTCCCCTTGTCTGCATGGGTTTCCTCCGAGTGTTCTGGTTTCTTCCCGCCCTCCAAAGATGTGCTGGTTAGGTGGATTAGCCACACTAAGTTGCGCCTTAGTGTCAGGGGAATTAGAAAGATAAATACGTGGGGTGATGGGGCTAGGGCTTGGGTGAAATCATTGTCAGTGCAGGTTCGATGGGCCAAATGGCCTCCTTCTGCATTGTAGGGATTCTATGATAATTGAAATTAAATTACACTAGCCGCTTTTGAACCCATATCCAGATAACTGAATTATAACCGTGACAATATCACTGTTCCTCTATCTCTCTGATGCATTCCTATGTAGACCAGGATATACTCACCGGAGAGCCATCTCTTCCTTTCTCGCCCATTTTACCCCTTTCCCCTTGGTCTCCCTTTGCTCCAACATCACCCTGTAACCAACAACACCACATTATTGACAGAGATTAACAATAGATTTCAACAGACAATCAAGGAAGGAATATTCATGGCAACATCTCAATGCTTCTACGTTGGTCGTATTGCCCGAAAATGTTCAGTACAATGAAGACAGTCTTAAAGCTGATCATCTGTACAGTGCCCACTTACACCAATGCCAGTTTCTTTCTGAAACATAGAAACTAGAAGCATGAGCAGGCCATTCAACCCTTCGAGCCTGCTTCATCATTCATCTTGATCATCGAATTCAATATCCTGATCCGATCCCTCCATTCCGCTCTATAAACCTTTAGCCCCAAGAGCCAGATCTAATTTCTTCTTGAAATCACACAACGTTTTGGCCTCAACTACGTTCTGTGCTGTGAATTCCACATATTCACCACCCTCTAGATGAAGAAATTTCTCCTCGCCTCGGTTTTGAAAAGTTTACCCCTTATCCTCAAATTACGACCCCCTATTTCTGGACTCCCCCCACCATCGGGAAGTTGCATAAGGCCAATGCAAAGAGTGCTCCTCAACCGAAAGTGAGATAACACCAAAATGGGCTTTTTATGACTCCATGCAGTGATGCAACAGTGAATCTTCTGTCGGAGATTTTTCCCTGTTCTCGAATTTGCTTTTTGGTTTTGAGAATTCTGAAGGAAACTCTCGCCAAACTCCTTTACTCAGTCCAGCCCTGGCTGGCCTCAGCTTTAACCATCATTAGCTTGTGGCCTTTGTGTAACTGTAGTATAGGCTACAAGGAACTTACTATACTCAGACCTTATCTCCTTTAGGTCCAACTGATCCAATTGGTCCTCTGTCCCCCTGCGATAAAGCAGAAAAGCCGATTTAATACCAGCGCAGGAGGCAAAATGAAAACACAAAGCAAATCTGTGGAAACAATTCGCGGGGTTTTCCAACCGCACCCACCTTCAAGGTCAGAAATTCCCGTCCAAGGTCAAAAGTCCTCCCCTGGCCTGCTACAATTCCCATGGCAGGTGGGACGGGGAAACTCTGCCCCATATTTCAGGGAAATAAATCATAGAACCGTACAGTGTAGAAAGAGGCCCTTCGGCCCATCAAGTTTAATGTGGAAAAGTGTGAGGTAATGCACTTTGGCAGGAACAATAAATATGTAGAGTATAGGGCTAATGGTAGGGCTCTTAATAGTGTTGAGGAACAGAAGGATCTTGGTGTATGTGTCAATAGATCCCTGAAAGTAGGCAGTCAAGTGGATAAAGTTGTTAAGAAGGCATATGGAGTCTTAGCTTTTATTGGTAGGGGGATTGAATTTAGGAGCCGCAGCATCATGTTGCAACTGTACAAAACTCTAGTGCGGCCGCACTTGGAGTATTGTGTGCAGTTCTGGTCCCCACATTATAAGAAAGATGTGGAGGCATTGGAGAGGGTACAGAGGAGGTTTACCAGGATGTTGCCTGGTATGGAGGGCAGGTCCTATGAAGAGAGGTTGAGGGATTTGAGGTTGTTTTCGTTAGAAAGGAGGCGGCTAAGAGGGGACCTAATCGAAACATATAAGATGATTAGAGGTTTAGATAGGGTGGACAGTGATAGCCTTTTTCCTAGGATGGAGAAAGCTAGCACGAGGGGACACAGCTTTAAATTAAGGGGTATGAGTTATAGGACGGATATCAGAGGTAGGTTCTTTACTCAAAGAGTGATTAGGGAGTGGAATGCCCTGCCTGCAGCTGTTGTAGATGCGCCAAGTTTGGTGGCGTTTAAGAGGTTAATTGATAAGTATATGGAAGAGAAGGGAATGGTTTAGTTTGGAGGGGCATTGCTTTTTATTTTGGTCGGCACAACATCGAAGGCCGAAGGGCCTGTTCTGTGCTGTAATGTTCTATGTTCTATGTAAGTCTGCACCGAACACAATCCCTACCCCCATATCCCTACATGTTATACCCACTAATACTATCTAACCTACACATCCACAGACACTAAATGGCAATTTCTTAGCACGGTCAATCACCCTAACCCGCACATCTTTGAACAGTGAGAGGAAACCGCAGCACCCAGAGAAAAGCCACGCAGACACGAGGAGAATGTGCAAACTCCACACAGACAGTGACCCGAACCGGGAATTGAACCCAGGACCCTGGAGCTGTGAAACAGCTGTGCTAACCACTGTGCTACCGTGCCGTGCCAAAATAAGTTCAATCTCCAGGGATAGGCTCTGTAGGGAAACGGCGGAAACAGTTGGTGTTAATTTTCTTGGAATTAAAGGGAATAGATAAGCTAGTAACTGGGAGGTTGTTTCCACTGACGGGTGAAAGTAGAACTCGGGGACATGGCCTCAAAATAAGGGGAAGCAGGTTAAGGACTGAATTGAGGGGAACTTCTTCACCCAAAGGGTTGTGAATCTGTGGAATTCCCTGCCCAGTGAAGCAGTTGAGGCTACCTCATTGAACGTTTCTAAGGCAAGGATAGATAGATTTTTGAACAGGAAAAGAATTAATGGTTATGCTGAGTGGGCAGGTAAGTGGAGCTGAGTCCACAAAAAGATCAGCCATGATCTTATTGAATGGTGGAGCAGGCTTGAGGGGCCAGATGGTCTACTCCTGCTCCTAGTTCCAATGCTTCATTCTTATTTGAGATTTTGTTTGAAACATAACATTTTAGGACACAGTATATGACTCCTATTTCAAAAAGGAACAGAATAATTATTCCCCTTGTCCTGGCTAATACTTACCCCTCAATCAACAAGATAAAAATAGACTGTCTGATTATTATCACACTTTCTGTTTGTGGGAACTTGCCGTGCGTAAATTGGCTTCCTCTATATCACTTCTCCTCAAAATAAAATTACTTCATTGGCAGTAACGTGCTTTGGGATGTCCCATGGTACTGAATGAAATTTGTTTTGCTCCTAAGTATTCTGGACCATTCAATAGAGATTAATACCTGTGATTAGCCAGTGACTCCATTATCTTTGGATCACATGGCTACCAAGATGGCAGAAGGTGAATTGAATAGCAAAGTAGGGAGAATGTGCTTCAGTTTTCCAGGATATTAGTGAGATCACATCTGGAATGTTGTGCACAGTATTGGTCTCCTTAGAATCATAAAATCATGCAGTGCAGAGGAAGGCCATTTGGCCCATCGAGTCTGCACCGACCACAATCCCACCCAGGCCCTACCTCCAGAAATCCATGTATTTACCCTAGCCAGCCCCGCTGACATGAAATGGCAATTTAGCATGGCCAAGCCACTTGACCCACACATCTTTTGATTGTGGGAGGAAACCAGAGCACCCGAAGGAAATTCATGCAGACACGGGGAGAATGTGCAAACCCCACACTGACAGTGACCTAAGCCGGGAATCGAACCCAGGTCTCTGGCGCAGTGAGGCAGCAGGGCTAACCATTGTGTTACTGTGCTGCGTCCTTATTTGAGGAAGGGTGTAACTGAATTGGAAGCAGTTCAGAGATACTTTACCAGACTAATACCTGGAATGGGTGCAGTGTTTTATGAGGAAAGGCTAGACTTGTACCCATAGGAGTTCAGAAGGGTGAGAGGCAACTTGACTGAAACTTAAGATTCTGAGGGGTTTTGATAGGATGGATCTGGAGCGGATGTTTCCTCTCATGAAAGAATCTAGAATTAGGGGTCATGGTTTAGAAATAAGAGGTTGCCCATTTAAAATGGAGAGTCATGAATCTTTGGAACTCACTTCCTGAAAAGGCAGCAGAAGCGAAGGGTAGAATTTTACCGCCCCAGGTTTTTACAATCCCACCTGAGGCTAATGGTGAATGCCATCCTCGACATGTTGACTGCCCCCGGAATCGGGGCAAGCATGCCGGTAAAATTCCAACTAGAGTCTTTGACTGTTTCGAAGGCTGAGGCGGATAGATTCTTGGTAAGAAAGGAAGTGATTAGGTTATTGGAGTTATGGGATATAGATCTAAGATTAATATTAGATCAGCTATGATCTTATTAAATGGCAGAGGAGGTTTAAGGGGCCGAATGGCCTATTCCTGCTTATTGTTTGTATGAACAAATTAACTTAGAGTTGTTTTTGTTTGGCTATTCCTGTATTCTTATAGCCATTGTATCATTAGCCAAGTGATAATGTTAATGTGTTCGTAATGTAGCAATCTGGATGAACACTCCCAAAATATCAACATAACCCTCACAATAGAGCTATACTCTTTGGAATTTAGAAGAATTAGAGGAGATCTATTCAAGGTATATGGGATGATAAATCGGATTGACAGAGTATCACAGAATACTACTGTGCAGAAGAAGCCATTCGGCCCACTGAGTCTGCACTGGCGCATGAAAGGTGCTGACCTGCCCACCTAATCCCACTTGCCAGCACTTGGCCCATAGCCCTGAATGTTCTGATGTGCCAAGTACTCATTCAGGTACTTTTTAAAGGATGGGAGGCATCCTGCCTCCACCACCCTCCCACACAGCGCATTCCAGACCACCCTCTGGGTAAAAACGATGTTCCTCAAACCCCCCCTAAACCTCCCGGCTCTCACTTTTAACTTGTGCCCCCTCATAACTGACCCTTCGACTGAGGGAAACAACTGCTCCCCTATCCACCCTGTCCATGCCCCTGGAAGTATCCCTTGTGTGACAATCTGGAACAAGAGAGGTCATAGCTTTAGGAGAAAGGGTGAAAGATTTAAAACAGAGATGAAGAGAAACTATTTTGATTGACTGAAAGTAGATCTGGTGTCAGAGCCTGAAAGCAGAGGTCACTTCATGAATATGGAAGTCCTTATCTGCTTCCACACATCAAGAAGTCTCACAACACCAGATTAAAGTCCAACAGCTTTATTTGTAGCAAATACCACTAGCTTTCAGACCTGGCTATTCCTTCAGTTCCAAAAAATAGTGGTGTTCGCTACAAATAAACCTGTTGGACTTTAACCTGGTTTTGTAAGACTTCTTACTGTGTTTACTCCAGTCCAGCGCTGGCATCTCCACATCATGTTTATACATCAAACCAGGAAAAACTGCTTACTGAACACAGTTAGTTGTGACACAAGCAGCCTGGTAGAACCTGGTCAAGATAGCTCATCCAATATGTTAACAATAATCCCCAAGTATTCCCAACCACATCTTTGAGACACAGACCTTTATTCCTGCTGGTCCTGGAAGTCCTCTTTCCCCAGGAATTCCAAAGCCCTTTCCTGGCTGTTCGACCTGAAGTAGTGGTGAGAGAAACATTATGAGATGATTGCGATATAAACAACCAGGTTTAGTTATTGAAAACAATGTTCTACATCTGATATAAAAGACACAATGGAAACATGGCCACTGGGGTGATGGTGACATAGTGGCATTGTTACTAGCCTATTAATACAGAGACCCAGGGCCAAATCCAGCAGACCAGGATTCAAATCCCACCATGGCAGATAGTGAATTTTGATCTCAATAAAAATCTGGAATTAAAAATAAAATGATGATGTAAAATGATTGTTGCAAAATTCATTTGGTCACTAATGTCCTTTAGTGAAGGAAATCTGCTATCCTTACCCAGTCTGGCCTCCGTGTGACTCCAGAGCCACTGTCAATGGCATTTAGAGATGGACAATAAATGCTGGCCCAGCCAGTGATGCCCACATCCAATAAATGAATTTTGACAAAATCATCGTCACGTATAATCTTTTGGCCTCCAATGGCTGAATTTTTTCCAGGTGGAGATGAGAGATTGGATCTAGGAAAATTGGGGGTTCTTCCTATGTCATTGGTGGGAGGAGAACAAAAAAAACTGTGTGCCAGTCAGGTGACAAGGGTTATTTTTAATTTGGTTTTGGCTGCAGCGTTAGAAGCATCGCCGAAAGAAATCTACTTTTATTTTGAATGTTTTACCAG
The DNA here is from genome assembly GCA_024679065.1 of Sphyrna mokarran. NCBI lineage: Eukaryota > Metazoa > Chordata > Chondrichthyes > Carcharhiniformes > Carcharhinidae > Sphyrna > Sphyrna mokarran. The sequence goes on along the minus strand of JAGIQG010000003.1, from coordinate 132,611,325 downwards.
ATAGCTGAAAGCACATCTTGATTGCCCCCCTGCAGTAAAAAAAAATCAGTGTTTTGGGGAGCTGATGACTATAAGCTGCACTGAGTTTTCGAGATCATTTGAAATCAGCATTCAGTCCAGGGAACAGGAATCCAGTATCATGTGAGCTTCAGCCTGTGCAGTGATAAATCTGTTTAAAGGATCTTGTTGATTGGATTTTGGTTTTAACTGAAACACATTTGAGATATTCATTAAGAGTTGTATATTATAGTGGTTGTTTTGTTTCTTGATAAAAATTGTTGCTAACTTTTGTTATATGTTAACTATATTCTTAAATAAACATTGTTTGATAAAAGCTTCCTAGTGGGTCACTTGAATCATACCTGAAGTGAAACATCTCATGCTTAATCTAGCCAAATTCAAGATGCAAAACTTATGGTTCAGGTGGTCTCCATAAAACACAGTAGAGTCTCTGACCTGAGCTATAACACCCATACTTATGTGCAATTCATCGCATCCCTACAGTACAGAAGGAGTCTATTCAGCCCATCGAGTTTGCACAACTCTTCAATAGAGCATCCTTCCCAGGCTCTGTGCCCATAGCCCTATGCAATGACCCCGCTAATCCCTCTACAATACACACCTTTGAACACTAAGGGGCAATTTACCATGGCTAATCCACATAACGTGCATACTTTCGGATGCTAAGGAGCAATTTACATGGCTAATCCACCAAATTTATACATTTTTGGACACTAAGGGGCAATTCAACATGACTAACCCACCTAACCTGCACATCTTGCGATACTAATGGGCAATTTAGCATGGCTAATCCACCTAATCTATATATTTTTGAATACCAAGTGGAAATTTAACATTGCTAATCCATCTAATCTGCACATCATGGGACAATAAGAGGCAATTTAGCATGGCTAATCCATCTAACCTGCACATCTTTGGACACTAAGGGACAATTCAGCATGGCCAATTCACCTAACCTGCCTGTCTTTGGACTGGGAGGAAACAGGAGCATCCAGAGGAAACCCACTCAGACACAGGGAGAATGTACAAACTCCATACAGATTCCTGCTAATTTCATGCACACTATAAATACTGAAGGGTTGCATCTCTCAATCTTAGAATACCTTTATGAAGAATTAAGCTTGAAAAGATTGACTGATGAGTTTATATCCAATGCAGTATTGCAGAGTGAGAGATAATCATCTTGAAACATGTAAGGTCCTGAAGGGGCTTGACAGGATGAATTTTGCAAGGATCTTTCCCCTCATGGTCTTAGCTATGAGAAGAGATTGAATCAACTGGGATTGTTCTCTCTGGAAAGACAGACAGCCTGAGGGGCAACCTAATCGAAGTTCATAAAATTATGAGAGGTATGGATAGGGGAAACAGTTGGAAGCTTTTTCCCAGGGCAGAAATAACAATTACAAGGGGGCACAAGTTCGAGTTAAGTGGGGAAAGGTTCAGTGGAAATGCACGGAGGGAATTTTTTTACACAGAGGGTGGTGGGGGCCTGAAATGCACGGCCAAGGGAAGTGATTGAGGCAGACACATTAGCAACATTTAAGATTTATCTGGATAGACACAAGAACAAACAGGAAATAAAGGGATACACATCATTGGTCTAGATAGGACAACATGGATGGTATAGGTTTGGTGGGCTGAAGGGCTTGTGCTATACTATTGTTTGTTCTTTGTTACTAGGACCAGGGCATGCAGTTTAAGGTGGTAATGAGGGGGACTTATTTTCTGCAGAGGATCATTACTGTGGAATTCTCAGAGAGTACTGGGGCTGGTTCACTGGACGTTCAGGCTGAGTTAGGTTTCTGATTGGTAAGACAGTCAAGTATTACAGGGGAACAGGCGAGGATGTTAAGGTAAAGCCACCATCACATCAACCTTTGATCTAATCGAATAGGTTTGAGGGGCCAAATGGCCGACTCCTGCTCCTAATTCTTGTGTTCTCATCAATTAGCATTTTAGGTGATTGACCGTCCTGGTTAAAGCATGAAGTGCATTAGATATTTCATTATGTTGAGAAGGTTTGATAATTACCGCAGGTCCTGGAGGACCTCTTGGGCCTTGTAGACCATCTCGTCCCTGTAACGAGAATGAAAGTCATCATTCATGAGATGGAGACATAAACTGGAGTGAGTCGTACCGTGTCCAAATACCTTTAAATACTTGTCCAAACACCTTTAAAATGTTGTCAATGTCTCTTCCTCTGGCAGCTCATTCCACACACGTCCTATCCTTTGTAAAACAAGTTGCCCCTCAGGTGCCCATTAATTCTTTCCCCTTTTAACTTAAGTCTATGCCATTTAGAAAATCCTGTCATGGATTGTATGCCTTCAAAATCAAAGTTGCCTCCAGTGTCTTGTAAACAGGTATCAGGATTTACTTATTGCTGTGGTTAAGATGCAAAAATTGGATACTAAACATGCAACTGCCTGGAGCTCTCCTTGAGGCACCTTTTCATGTTCTACTGTTCTCTTCACTTTATTAAAAGAACAAAAGCTCTAAGTTTCATCTGGCTACACCCTCCCCCGGCCTCCCCACCATCCCTGCCATCCTTACTCCCAGCATGATGTCCAAGTTCTCCTCTGTAAAGTATCTCAGGATCTATTGATGCAAAGCAGTGGCTGCACATTCAAACTGTTGTAAGCAGTCACTTGGTGCAAAGCACTGTAAACATTCTGTAACAAGAGGACAGATCTTTAATACTTACTGGGACTCCTTGGTCACCCTTTGCCCCTTTGTCACCCTGCAAAAAGGAAACATACTCAATGGTGGCAAAGAGAAGCAATAAGTAGAAATAACATTCAAACATATTTGACCAATCTCCTAGTCCATACTATTCTGTCCCTGTGTGGGATGTTTACCAAGAATAGAAGTAAAACACTCTAAGTTCTTATTAAAATCTTGAATAGGGCTATAGTTTTAACAAGTTAGTTTTCATCAGCGCAAGGTGACTTCCTGCAAGCTGTGCCCAGCATACCTATTAATTTTATTTTTTACCCTCGTTCTAAACACAGCGATTCAGCACCAAAAGAGATCTCACTGAAGCTCAAGTTGAAGGTCCTAAGTTCCAACACTCCAACACTCCTTCACAGTGGCCATTCATAAGAACACACATGGTGTAATGAAAATTAGATAACAATCTCGATCGAAGAGCGTTGAGCAGCACGGTGGCACAGTGGTTAGCACTGCTGCCTCACAGCGTCAGAGACCCGGGCAGAATGGTGACACACTGATTCGAACTGCTGTTTCACAGTGCCAGGGACCCGGGACAGCACGGTGGCACAGTGGTTAGCACTGCTGCCTCACAGCATCAGAGACCCAGCTTCAATTCTGGCCTTGGGACACTGACTGTGTGGAGTCTGCTCATTCTCCCCGTATCTGCATGGGTTTCCTCCGGGTGCTCTGGTTTCTTCCCACAGTCCAAAGGTGTGCAGGTTAGATGCATTGGCCAAGCTAATTTAAATTGCCCCTTAAAATGTGTAGATTAGGGGGTTAGCCATGGGCTCGGTCAATATAGACTTGATGGGCCAAATGGCCTCCTTATAACTGTAGGGATTCAATGAAGGACCCAAATAGAATATATTGGGACAACTAGCGGAGGCAGTTGTGTAGTGACATTGTCACTGGACTGGTAATCCAGGGTCAATTCAATGAAATAATTTGGAATTAAAAGTCTAATGATGACCATGAAACCATTGTTAATTGTTGGGAAGGAAATCTGCCTCCCTTACCTTGTCTGGCCTAGATGTGACTCCTGATGCTGATCTTCTTAACTGACCTCTGAAATGGCCAAGGGGCAATTAGGAATGGACAATAAATGCTGACCCAGCCCGCAACACCCATATCCCATGACAGAACAGAAAAAAAAACACCTATTCACCTTATCAGAGGTGAAAACCAGGGAGGTATAAACTTGGCAGCAGGATCAAGGAAGCATCGATTCCTTCCAGAGGGAGAACACATTGTCTGAAAGGGTAGTAAAGGAGGAAGCACAGAGACAGGAAAAGAAATCAGGGAAGAGAGTTAAGGAAAATGGGACAAGGGAAGCAGGAGAAGGTTGGGGTGAGGGAGAGAAGAAGAAGGGGCGAGAGAGTGAGACATGCTGGCTTTCCACTCACCCTTTCTCCAGGACGCGCATTTTCTCCTTTATCTCCAGCCCGGCCTGGTAGTCCCGGGATACCTGGTTTTCCCGGTTCACCTGGTTTACCTGGAGGACCTTCGGGGCCTCGTTCTGAAACCACGAGGCCCGGTGGCCCCTGGGGCCCAGGGAAACCTTGGCTTCCTTTGTCCCCTTTAAATCCTCTTTCTCCAGGATCTCCTGGACTCCCCTGTAAAATGACACACAAGACAGAAATTGAAGCGTGTCCCAAGAAACCCTGTGATCTGTCAAAGTCAGGCCAATCAATATTTGTCATTATACATCCACAGATCTGATGGAAAAATACTTAGCTTACAAGTGATAGGGACCAGGTGAGAAACTCCAAAAATGTGTGAGTTAGATTGATTGGCCATGCTAACTTGTCCCTGAGTGTCTAAAGACGTGTAGAATAGATGGATTGGCCATGGTAAATTGTCCCTTAGTGCCCAAAGATGTATAGGTTAGGGAATTAGCAGGTTACGGGGTTAGGGCCTGTGTGGGTGCTCTGTCAGAGAGTCGGTGCAGACTCGATGGGTCAAATGGTCTCTTTCTGCACTGTTGGGATTCCCTGATTCTATATTGTGAAGTTAGGCTAGACCTCAAATATTTTTGATTTTGACATTAACGTGAGCATAAGTTATTTCACTCCAGATTCTATTAATCCACCAGGAAGATTGTATTTAACGATACAGTTAAAACAATACCAAAAAATTAGAATAACTTTTACCAATTGAAATACTTTAAACATGACAAGGCATAATTCTTAACTGCTAGCCTATCTCTACTAGTTTCAATTTAAGCAATATTCCCCATAGCCATAAATTCTTCTGCAAAATCGGTTTGCAAAACACAAAGGTTTAGGGAGGTTGCTAGCCCTCCAGACTTTTAATTCCCCTGGACAGAGATACAGAGAGATACCTGTCTGCTGATTCTTAGGCAGCAGAACTCCAGTGAGAGAGATTATGGATGTATGTGAATATCCATTGGAAACACAGCAATTTGAAGTCGTGGGGACTGTGTTGGTGAATGAACACTTACTTCCAAAAAGGAAATTCAGCAGGATTGGAACATTTTTCAACCATTCCTCTCTGATAGTTACTCATTTTTCAAAGAGGACGACCATCAGATAAACAATTTTGACAACAAAAGGCAAATTCCCTCTTTATTTCTCAATAAATGCACTCAAATTTCATTAAACGGAGTGGAACGAATGAAGCCATCGGCTTAACTTATCTGCCACTGATCGTAGCTGGGATTAACCATTGAAAGTGAATGGCATTTTAGATGGAATGCCAGATTTCCCTTTCTAGCTCACAACAGATCCAGCCGCGGACAAGATTGGAGAGTTCCACCCATAGAGTGGGATCTTCTAGACCTTCCCGCTGTTGGGATCTTCCGACCCCTCTCCTTCCCCAATGTGGCAGGTTCCCCAGAGCCACACAAAATGCCATGGGCCTCTCAGCGAGACTGGCCCCTTCCTTCCATCAGAAAACAAATGACAGGGCGAAGAGGGAGGGGAATCCCACCCATAAAATCTTATGTTAAATATACTCCTCTTCAGTGTAAGCCAAGCATGCTGAGTAATATCAGCTTGTAAACTCTGTTCTGAAGCTCACAGCTGCATACATATACAAACTTAGAATCTCTACAGTACAGAAAGATGTCCACCAAGTCTGCACCGACGACAATCCTACCCAGGCCCTACCCCCATATCTCTACATATTTACCCTTTAATCCTTCTAACTTATGCATCTCAGGGCTATAAGGGCAATTTTAGTATGGCCAATCAATCTAACTCGCACATCTTTTGACTGTGGGAGGAAATCAGGGCACCAGAGGAAATCCACGCAGACACGGGGAGAATGTGCAAACTCCACACAGACAGTGAACCAAGCCGGGAATCGAACCCAGGTCCCTGGAGCTGTGAAGATCAGTGCTAACCATTGTGCTACTGTGCCGCCCCCACATATAACTTCCTTGAGGCCAGTATTCAAACATTGGATAGCACGGGGGCACAATGGTTAGTACTGCTGCCTCAGAACATCAGGGACCTGGGTTCGATTCCCGGCTTGGTTCACTGTCTGTGTGGAGTCTGCACGTTCTCCCCGTGTCTGCATAAGTTTCCTCCGGGTGCTCCGGTTTTCTCCCACAGTCCAAAGATGTGTAGGTTAGGTGGATTGGCCATGCTATATTGTCCCTTAGTGTCAGCGGAGACTAGCTGGATAAATGCATGGGGTTATGGGGCTAGGGCCTGGGTGGGATTGTGATCGATGGGCCAAATGGCCTCCTTCTGCTCTGCTGGGCTTCAATGATTTATTTGTGCCCTTCCATCATCCATCTGCACTATAGGGGGAAATCTCGGATTACCTGGTTCCCCTGTGGGCCTCTCTCTCCCCGATCTCCTTTCTCTCCCTTTTCCAAAGTTTGGGGATGGTCGGACTTCTTCACGATGTCCTGCAGGATCGATATCTGAAGAGATTCAAACAAGAAAATAGAAATGGCTGGTGTGTGTCCATGGTTACGTACATGTTTTCATGTACAGAACAGAACATATAAGGTGCTGGTGAGGCCACACCTGGAGTTACTGTGTACAGTTTTGGTCTCCTTACTTGAGAAAGGATACACTGGCACTGGAGTGGGTACAGAGGAGATTCACTAGGTTGATTCTGGAGTTGAGAGGATTGACTTATGAGGAGAGACTGAGTAGACTGGAATTCAGAAGAATGAGGAGAGATCTTACAGAAGCATACAAGATTATGAAGGGAGTAGATAAGAGAAGCAGGGAACTTGTTTCCACTGGTGGGTGAAACTAGAACTAGGGGGCATGGCCTCAAAATAAGGGAAAACAGATTTTGGACTGAGTTGAGGAGGAACTTCTTCACACAAGAATCTGTGGAATTCCCTGCCCAGTGAAGCAGTTGAGGCTACCTCATTGAATGTTTTTAAGGCAAGGATAGACAAATTTTTGAACAGTAAAGAAATTAAGGGTTATGGTGAGCGGGCGGGTGAGTGGAGCTGAGTCCAGGAAAAGGTCAGCCATGATCTTATTGAATGGCAGAGCAGGCTCGAGGGGCCAGATGGCCTACTCCTGCTCCTGGTTCTTATGTTCAAACATTCAGTGCATGGATTGCCCTGCAAAACATTCCAGGTCAAGACCAACAGCCGAAGTCTCCAACTTCACCCCTGGCTGGGATTCTCCAGGCCTGCTGCTGTGAATAGAGATCTGTCTGGGTGCCAAATTCTCCATTCTTGCTGGCAGAGCTAGCAAGGCCGTACAACATTGGAGTAGTGAGGCCAACATTTTTGGGGGTAAAAGCAAATGCCTGCAGATACTGGAATCTGAAAGAAAATCAGAAAATGCTGGAAAACCTCAGTGAGTCTGACAGCCTCTGTAAGGAGAGAGAATAGAGCCAACGTCTCCAGTCTGACACTTCATGAAAGAAATACAAATCAATGCCAAAAAAGCAATGGATGATGAGGGAATTATTGAAGCAAGGAAAGAAAAATTGACACAAGAGAATATGAACAGAGGAATTTCCCTTCATTAAAGGTTCATTTTCTGTTGTTTACCTTAAGACCGAATTTTGACAGAGCTTCTTCAACATTCTGCAAATAGAAATAAATTGAATTAATACAAAGAACAAAGAATATTACAGCATAGGAACAGACCCTTCAGCCCTCAAGCCTGCACCGAACACAATCCACCCAGGCCCTACCCCCATATCCCTACATATTTACCCACTAATCCCTCTAACCTTAGCTATCCTGGACACTAACGGGCAATTTCTTAGCATGGCCAATCAACTTAACCCGCACATCTTAGGGTTACGGGAGGACACCAGAGTACCCAGAGGAAACCCACACAGACACGAGGAAAATGAGCAAACTCCACACAGTGACCCAAGCCGGGAATCGAACCCAGGACCCTGGAGCTGTGAAGCAGCAATGCTAACCACTGTGCTACCATGCTTTATGTGGGAATATATGACAATGGTGATTCCAGGAAGATTGGCAGGATGTTGAATCTTAACCAACTGATTCTCCCAAGTTTTTCCTGAAGTAATTCTGTTTCAATCACCACCCTTGGCTATTTTTGTAAAATAGCATGAACTCTGAGTGATACATTAGCCACGCAGCACCTGAGAGAATATAACCTTGTATATTTCCTTTGAGAACGTGTCCATCTGCCATTTAGATTCTGCAAAGATTCAATCAACGAGCTTCGATGGGAAAACGAAGAAGACCTTTCAGCACAGAGACAGGCCATTCAGCCCCACAGATCCATTCTGCATAAATGCTCCAACCCAACTTTCGGTGAAGTGTGAAATCTTGGAGCTGACATGCAATTTGCTTCCTCCACTCATTCCTGAGCAGGGGGATTGACTCTCGCTGTTGGACGGGATATTCCAACCATTCTCAGCATTGAGATCTTCCGGTCCCGCCATCGCAGAGACTGCGAGCAATGGGAGACAATGCAGTTGACAGCGACAGGACTGGATGATCCCACGGCCAGCCAAGGTCAGGCTGCTCCGCCACAAAACACACCGCCTGGGTGGGGAATTCACAGAAAATCTTGCCCATTAGGCTAAATTCTCCCATCTCCTTGGGATTCTCCCACCCTGCTGCAGCAAACAGAGATTTGGCTGAGTGCCAAACTCTTCATTCTCTCTGGCAGCAGTGGTAGAGCACGAATGGTTGGAGAATTCTGGCCATTGGCCGGAATTTGACCGTCCTGTTCCCCCATGGGAATCGGATGGAACGTGGAAAAGGTCCATTGACCTCAGGCTGGATTTTAAGTTTTCAGGATGGGCGAGGCTGTAAAAAAATCCCACCTATCTTTATGTTTGAGTTGAACATTTTAATGATGGAGCTTAGTGCACTAACTGGTAATAATGTACTACAAACTCTTGAGAACATTACAATCAAAGAATGAAAAATCAATGCAAGTGTGACCCTGGCGTGTAATTGCTATAGGAAGAACTCTCACAGCACCAGGTTGAAGTCCAACAGGTTTATTTGGAACCTCAAGATTTCGGAGTGTTGCTCCTTTCTCAGGCACTTCGAAAGCTTGTGATTCCAAATAAACCTATGGGATTTTAACTTGGGGACTTCTTACTGTGACTAGCCTGTCCAATGCTGGCATCTTTACATCATGTAATTGCTAGAATTCAGTTGTGCCTATGAGGCTCTGTGGCGCAGTGGGAAGTGACCCTGCCCCTAAATGGAGTTTAATGTGGAAAAGTGTGAGGTAATGCACTATGGCAGGAATAATAAATGTGTAGAGTATAGGGCTAATGGTAGGATTCTTAATAGTGTTGATGAACAGAGGGATCTTGGTGTGTATGTGCATAGATCCCTGAAAGCAGGCAGTCAAGTCGAGAAGGTTGTTAAGAAGGCATATGGAGTCTTAGCTTTTATTGGTAGGGGTATTGAATTTCGGAGCCGCAACGTCATGTTGCAACTGTACAAAACTCTAGTGCGGCCGCACTTGGAGTATTGTGTGCAGTTCTGGTCCCCACATTATAAGAAAGATGTGGAGGCATTGGAGAGGGTACAGAGGAGGTTTACCAGGATGTTGCCTGGTATGGAGGGCAGGTCTTATGAAGAGAGGCTGAGGGATTTGAGGTTGTTTTCGTTAGAAAGGAGGCGGCTAAGAGGGGACCTAATCGAAACATATAAGATGATTAGAGGTTTAGATAGGGTGGACAGTGATAGCCTTTTTCCTAGGATGGAGAAAGCTAGCACGAGGGGACACAGCTTTAAATTAAGGGGTGATAGTTATAGGACGGATATCAGAGGTAGGTTCTTTACCCAAAGGGTGGTTCAAGAGTGGAATGCCCTGCCTGCAGCAGTTGTAGATGCGCCAAGTTTGGTGGCGTTTAAGAGGTTAGTTGATAAGTATATGGAAGAGAAGGGAATGGTTTAGTTTGGAGGGGCATTGCTTTTTATATTGGTCAGCGCAACATCGAAGGCCGAAGGGCCTGTTCTGTGCTGTAATGTTCTATGTTCTATGTTCTAAAGCAAAAGCTCTGGGTTCAAGTCCCACCACAACCTGATGGTCAAGGATGGTCACTTCAAGGCGCTATCAAACAGATTGAATGTGTCAATCTGTAAATCCTTCCAACGTACACCAAAGGCATGGAATTAAGAGTTGGAGATATTGCGAGTCAATCATGTGAAGGAAACAGTGTTGGATCCTCTCCCATCACTACCCACATCTCCAGACTATAACATACATGTAAAAAACGCACTCTGCCACAGCAGCTCCCTGTCTGAATTGTATCACACTGCCACAGCCATTCATTAATGGGTCTCCCATCTTTGCAACACCAAACCAAGATTGAAAAACAAAACTCAGAAAGCATTCTGTACTTACAGCGGATGTCCCTGGTACTCCAGGCGGCCCGGTAAAACCAACTTCACCCTGTCAGGGATCAAAGAATGAGGAAATTATTCATAATGTCTGACCAAGCTTCCCAAGATCAAAAAAGATCACAGAGTTGCCTTCAAACATTTTTTAATATCGGTTTGTTTGAGGTATATTCACTGTTGTGATGTGGGAATCTCAAATTGTGGACTGCAAACTCTTACTGACAGCAACAAGATAACCATAGAATCCCGACAGTGTTATTTGGCTCATTGAGTCTGCACCAAGCACAATCCCACCCAGGCCCTATTCCCCTGACCCCATATATTTATCCTGCTAGTCTCCCTGACACTAGGGTCAATTTAGCATTGCCAATCAATCTAATCTGCACTTTGGACTGTGGAGGAAACCAGAGCACCCAGAGGAAACCCACCAGACACGGGGAGAAAGTGCAAACTGCATACAGACAGTGACCCAAGGCCGGAATTGAACCTGGGTCCCTGGCGCTGGGAGGCAGCAGTGCTAACCATTGTGCCATCGTACTGCCCCAATAACAACCCATTCTTCTTTTGTAAACTATTTCAACTTTCAATTTTTTTTTTGTCATCTTTTTGAGGAATACACTTTGGGCAGGACATCTGAGACAACTGCCTTGCTCTTCTCTGAGCGAATGTTCATGGGATCTTTAACATCTATCTGATCTGGTCTGACATCTCAGCCAAAAGATGACAGATATGTTAGTGTAGCAGTCCCTCAGTACTGCAGGGTAGGGTCAGCCTGGGTCACACACTCAGGTCTTTAGACTCGGACTTGGCTCAAAGGCGAGAGTGCTGTACACCAGTCTTCAAAGTTGCTGAAATGATGATGACGGATTGGGACTCCTGGTTTGGGATTCTCTTAAGGTTAACCTACAGGGTGAGTTGGTAGTTGAGAAGGCAAATACAATGTTGGCGTTCATTTTGAGAAGACTAGCATACAAAAGCAGGCTGCATAAGGCCATAGAAGGATATACCGGCTTTGAAGAGGGTTCAGAGAAGGTTCACAAAAATGATCGCGGGAGTGGAAAGCTTGATGTATGAGGAGTGTTTGAGGATCTTGGATCTATACTCGATGGAATTTAGAAGATACTTACTTTCTGTCCTTTGGGGCCTGTGTCTCCTTTCTCTCCCTGAAAATACAAGATATGAACTTGAGTGACACAATCAAGTGAATGTTATATACACAATCAGTGTGGGTCAGGGTGACCCCCTGACCTTCTCCTTGACAAAACCTACACTGCCCAAAAAACCAAGCTGCTGCTCGTTACATAGGCCGTCGCTGGATCTCCCAAGATGTCACAGAGGACTTCATACCCACCAGTTTAACACTCAGTCACTGCAGCTTCATAGGCAACAGTGAGATGAGTGGCTGGCTCATGGGGTTTTTCTTTGACAGTCTAAAGTGATGAATAAATATTGGCCAAGGGGGATTTTTTGGTATATTCAAACATCACAGAGTCTCCCTCGAGTTGTTTTACTGCAATAAATTCTTAACCTCAATTACGTGCTGGAGGTCCCAGAGTGGGGCTGGAATCATAGAGCCATAGAGTCATGGAATTTACAGCATGGAAACAGGCCATTCAGTCCAACTTGTCCATGCCCTTTTTTTAATCCCTAAGCAAGCCCCAATTGCCTTCGTTTGGCTCATATCCCTCTGTACCCATTTTACCCATGTAATTACCAAACCGAGCCTTCTGTAACAGAGAGTGTTATCAACCAAGCTATGGCTGGCAATAAAGTCTAAACAAACCCATTACCCCCACCTCAGATCATGCTCTTCATTGAACAAAGGACAATACAGCAAAAAAAAAAACAGGCCTGTCGGCCTTCAAACCTGTGCCATTCATGTTGTCCTTTCTAGACCAACCACTTATATCCTCTATTTCCCGTCTGTTCAGGTGACTATCTGGATAACTCTTAATTGTCGCTAACGTATCTGCCTCAACCACCTCACTTGGCAGTGCATTCCAGGCCATCACCACCCTCAGTGTAAAAAACTTCCCCAGTTCACTGGCCTATAATTATCCTTGCTACCCTTCTTAAATAACAGGACAACATTGGCTATCCTCCAATCCTCTGGGACAAGGTGGGACAAGGATGTGTGCAAAGTGCAAAGAGATTTGATTCTCTTCAAATAGTGACTGCTGTGCATATTGTGAGAGATAGCACATGCTCAGAAAGTTGACCAAAGAACTTTAAGATTCATATCCTCCACATTTCAATCCAAAAATTATGGGTCACTTAAAGTGAAGAATATCAGTACTAGGGAACCGAACTTGTTGCATTTCAAGCTTCCTGTCTCAGGATTGGGCACTGCGTTGATAATTGAAGCTTTCAGATTTGAATCAACAGTGTTTGAATACCAGAGTGAAACCCCAAAGAATGTTCTAAAATCCAATTAGACCCCAATGTTTGTTTTATTTTTACATTAGTGTGAGGATAGGGTGTTTCACTTCAAGTGTGATTCCATTCGTCCACTTGGAAGCTTTTATCAAAACAAACTTAACAGTTCAGTTTAACTATAACAAATGAATTAGCTTAAGTTTTACCAATTGAAATACTTAAACTTAACAAAATACAATTCTTAACTGCTAACCAATCTCTATTAGTTTCAATTTAAGCAATGTTCCTCTAACAGGCTTAAACTCCTTTTCAAAACCAGTTGCAGCACATAGGCTTACATGATTTTACTTGTTAACTGTCTGAGAGCCTTTGAACACCTCTGGAGAGAGATGGAGAGAGACATATGTCTTCTGTCCTCAAACAGTAACCTCAAGAGAGTGAGAGAAAGATACCTCTCACTTCTTTTCAGACCAGGCAGAAACTGCTTGCCTTTCTCTGTAAACTTAACTCCTCCCAATAGCATATGATTTTGTTTCTCACTAATTAACCTAATCAAATTGCACTCTGAAACCTCTGGGGAGAAACCAAAATAAACAAAAATGCATTAACTCAGATTAAAACAAACACATCCCCAACTAAAGTCAATTATTCTGCATTCTCAGCATGGAACTGCCTGGTTTGCAGACAAATTGGCACCATGTAAACCAGTGCTGAATTTTAAACATGCCCCTCGCAAGAAACATAATATAAATACTCCATAACACTGTGCAGCCCTTAGTGATCATGTTGATTCCTGACCTTCAGTGCTTGAGCAAACTCACTCCATTTGTCTTTCTGCCCATCCAATTGATTCTGGGCATCTCCTTCCCTTAAGTGACATTTCAAAAGTTGTTCTCTTTACCTCACCCTCATTCTTCAGACCCATTGCGACCGATATCAAATGATATATTTCAACAAATACCCTTCTTGATTTCTTTGGTAACTGACTGACAAGAACAGAGCTGCAAAAAGGCTTGGGCACATATCAACCGGGGAGCAGGAACACAGTGCAAAAGGATGGAGGGAGAACTGTACATTGTTACGTAGAATCTCTACAGTGCAGAAGGAGGCCCTTCGGCCTATCAAGTCTGCACCAACCACAATACCACTCAGGCCAAACACCCCATATCCCTACACATTTTACTCCTAATCCCTCTAACCTATGTATCTCAGGACACTTAAGGGGCAATTTTTTTAGCGTGGTCAATCAACCTAGCCCGCACATCTTTGGACAGTAGGAGGAACCCAGAGCACCCAGAGGAAACCCACACAGACACGAGGAGAATGTGCAAACTCCACACTGGCAGTGACCCAAACCAGGAATGGAACCCAGAACCCAGGAGCTGTGAAGCAGCAGTGCTAACCACTGTGCTAACGACCATAATCCCACCAGGCCCTATCCCCGCAATTCCACCTATTTACCTAGCTAGTCCCCTGACACTAAGGGGCAATTTATCATGGCCAATCCACCTAATCTGCACATCTTCAGACTGTGCGGGAGGAAAGCAAAGCACCTGGAACAAACCCACGCAGACACAGTCAGTGACCCAAGGTAGGAATTGAACCTGGGTCCCTGGTGCTGTGAGGCAGCAGTGCTAACCACTGAGCCGCCCAAAATAAAATCTACACAGAGAGAAATGCATGGGTTTGTTTCTGGTGCTCTGCTTTTCTCCCACATGGTCTGAAGATGTGCACGTTAGGTGAATTGACCATGATAAATTGCCTCTTAGTGTCAGGGGACTGGCTAGGTAAATCAAAATGCAAAAAGTTGTATTTACAAAAGGTGTAACTCAGAAACTGGCTGTTGCTGATTTAAACAAAAAACCATTTACCATATTCTTCCAACCATCCCCTATTGGTCGACTTAATGTGACAGGGAATAATGCCAAATAACTGACAGAGGAATCTTTAAAAAAGAAGTTCAATCTGTTTGTGAAGATTGACAGTAGTAAAGTCTTCATCGATATGTAAAATCCTGTGATCTATGAATTAGAGTTCTTGTGGTGTAGTGGATTAATATCTCTACCTTTGGACCAGAATCCCTGGGTTCAGATCCAACACCAGGATTTGTTACTCACAGAAAGAGTGTTCATAATACAGTTTATGGTGAGGTGATGGCTGGTGATATTATCACTAGACTATTAACCCAGAAACTCAACGAATCTAGATCCATCATGGCAAATGATGGAATTTGAATTCAATTAAAAATATCTGGAATTAAAAATCAACCGACGATCATGAAACCATTGTCAGAAAAACCCATCTGGTTCATTAATGTCCTTACCTGCTCTGGCCTCCATCCGACTCCAGAGCCACAGCAATGTGGTTGATTCTCAACTGCCCCCAGGGCAACTCGAGATGGGTAGTAAACGCTGGCCAGCCAGTGACACCCATATCCCATGAATGAATAATAAAGAAGTTCAACAGGCTGATCATCAACTCGGGAATCTTTCCTCTGCTTTCCCCCCCCCCCACCCCACCCCCACCACTATTCCCCACAGGGTAAAAAAGCATGTGAAGGAATGCTTAAAAAAAACTATGAGAAAATAACATAAAGAACTTACAGGTGTACCTGTGGCTCCTGGGATACCTGGAATTCCCTGTGAAAAAACAAGAAAAGCCAATCATTTATAAATATTATATTCACAATGCATTCTGAATTTTGTTCAATATGATGAGGACATGGTAGTAATCTAATTTCTTGAGAAAGAAACCATGGGTTTGGGGTCACGAGCTCAGCTTTTTGCTCATGAATGAGATCTCGGTTTGATGTCACATCCAATACAACGCATCTCTGACAGCGTAGCTCTCTCTCAGTCCTACCAAAATAAAGGTAAGGATGCCATAGCCCCAGAGGCTACCCTCCCCTTTGAGGGGGAGAGGTGACTGGTGATGATTTAACCTGAGGGTCACCACATCTCAGGCAAGGGCAAGTTTGTCTCCTGTATAACCTCAGCTGATACAGGAATTGAACCCATGCTGTTGGCATCACTCTGCATCACTAACCAGCCATCTAGCCAATGGAGATAAACTAAGTACCAGATTACTCACTCAGTAAGAATCAATCGCATGAACTATTAACCCCAGACGGAACTCACAATCTTCTGCTGTTAGTTACTTTTATAAACAAAAGAGAAACCGCACAATCTTCCGTAGTTGAAGCACTACACCCAAGTCTTCCCAGTTAACTAAGAGAATCAATTTAGTTCTTGCTTAAGAGGGACACCGGACACTGTGGGTGGGATTTTCTGACCACTCTCGCCCAAGACAGGAAAAAACCTGTCCCAAGGTCAACGGACCTCTGCAGAGTCCATGTCCCACCTGCTACGATTCCCATATGGTGCGCGGGACAGGAAGATTCCACTCTTAGAA
Source organism: Sphyrna mokarran (assembly GCA_024679065.1). Lineage (NCBI taxonomy): Eukaryota > Metazoa > Chordata > Chondrichthyes > Carcharhiniformes > Carcharhinidae > Sphyrna > Sphyrna mokarran. The sequence goes on along the minus strand of JAGIQG010000003.1, from coordinate 132,595,010 downwards.
TCATTACATTTCTATAGCACCTTTCATGACCACAAGGCATCCCGAAGGGCTTCGCAGCCAATGGCTGAAGTGTCATCACGTAGCAAATGCAGCAGTCCGTTTGTGCACAGCAAGCCCCCACAGGCAGCAACATGATGATGTTCAGGTAATCTGATTTAGTGATGTCAATTGCAGGATAAATATTGACCAGGACTCTGCGTCTGTTCCTCGAAATACTGCCGTGGGATCTTTTGCGACCAGCTGAGAGAGCAGATGTGGCCTTGATTTGATGCCTAATCCAAAAGCTAGCATCTTCAACAGTGGAGAACATTGGCATATTAACCATGACTTTGGCGTTCAAGTGCTGGAATGGGACTTGAACCCACAGCATTCTAACTCAGAAGCAAGTTTAAGCTTTAAAATTTATTCATTAATGCTGTAAGTAGGCTTACATTAACACCGCAATGAAGCTACTGTAAAAATCCCCAAGCGCTGTTCGGGTACACTGAGGGAGAATTTAGCAAGGTTACTGCACCTAACTGCACATCTTTTGAACTGTGGGAGGAAACTGGATTAGCCAAAAGAAATCCACACAGACATGGGGAGAATGTGCAAACTCCACACAGACAATGACCCAAGCCAGGAATCGTACCTGGGTCCCTGGTGCTGTGAGACAGCAATGTTAACCACTGTGCCACCATACCATCTAAATGCAATCAACCAGGTTTTGGTTGATATAGAATGAAGATTAACTTTGGGATCAGCCTGATATTGTGACCAAAAAGACAGCACTAATTACCATGTGCTTTATTCACTTTATGCTGCAACTGATTCACGTGCACAGATCTACAAATTACTCAGTCACCATCTACGCAAAAGTTATCTAGTTGCCCTGTTACTGTCACCCTTGCATAATGAATGAAATTTCAGAACAGTACAAAACACACAATTATGTGCATACACAGGCACAGCGCACTTCTCCACTTCACAATGAACAGAGCACACAAACACAATTCTAAACATGGATATTGAATAGTAACTGTGCAGGAATGTAAGATGCTAGTTCCTTTGGACAGTGCACATTCTGAATGGAGATTCCTCTGCACAGTGTGTATAGGATGTTGTATAGGGTGCATTGTATAAGATGTTGGTGAGACTGCACCTGGAGTATGTGTGTCCAGTTGTGATCTCCTTATCCGGAGGAAGGATGTGGTGGCATTGGAGGCAGTTCAGAGGAGGTTCACCAGGTTGACTCCAGGGATGAAAGGGTTGGTGTATGAGGAGAGATTATAAACAGTTCGGGTTTGTATTCGCTGGAGTTTAGAAGGATGAGAGGGGATCTGATTGAGGTATATAAAATATTAAAAGGGATTGACGAAGTAAATGAAGATCAAATGCTTCCTCTTATGAGACAATCTAGAACAAGAGGTTACAGGTATAGGCTGAGAAACGGTAGATTTAAAACTGAGATAAGGAGGAACTATTTCTTGTAGATGGTGGTGAATTTGTGGAACTCGCTGCCCCGTAGCGCGGTGAAGTCTGAATCATTGAATGTTTTCAAGAAGGAGATACATATACTTCTAATAAAAAAAGAGATAAAGCAATGTGGGGAACAGGTGGGAGATGGATTTGAGACCAGGAGAGATCAACCAGGATCTGATTGAATGGTGAAGCAGGCTCGAAGAACTAAATTTGCCAACTTCTGCTCTCAATTCCTATGTTCCCATGTGTGATCCGCCTACAGTGGGGATCAACTACCAAGAAACCAAAGGTTAGCTCCCGATTCAATGTCACATTTAGAATAAGGTGTTGTATCACAGAGAGCTGCACAGCTCTGGAAAAATGCAGAAAGGTGGCCTCGCTTCAGTCATGTCGAATAAAAGATTACATAGCAAAATACTGATTGAAACTATGAGAGCCAGAGAGTGCTCAGACTCCAGCTGTGAGATTTAAATTATTAGAAATGTTGGCCAAAATTTTCCAGCCTTCCCACCTACAGGATCTTCCTATGCCGTGGTCGCCAGTGGGGGAGGATGTGAGGCATGCAAAAGTCCGCAGACATCGCCACAGAGGGCTGTAGAGGCTGGGTCGTTGAGTAGGTTCAAGGCTGAGATAGACAGATATTTATTCAGTTAGGGAATCAAGGGTTATGGGGATAAGGCTGGAATTTATCCCCATAGTCCTTGTTGAAGATCAGCACAACAGATCAGCCATGGAGTGGGATTTTCTGTCCCAAAATTCACCCCCCCCCCCCCGATATCAACGGACCTTTAAATGGTCTGTCAAATTTTCTGTCCCACCCATGGAAGCTCCCACAGGGAAATTCTGCCAATGATTTAATTGAATGGCAGAGCAAACTCGATGGGCCGATTGGCCTACTTCTGCTTCTACATCTTATGGTCTGATGGGCCAGAAAATCTTGCCATTGGCCAATGGTGCTGCCACTTCTGCTGTCAGAAAACAGTGCTGATAAGGAAGGAACTGGAAAATCTCCAGCCATTATGATAATTTATTCTACAGCATTAATCATGCTTGACCAGTTGTTCAGTGGCTCTGCAGTAGCTATGAGTGTTGTGAAACATGCTTTAACCTGGCTGGTCATGGTGCCTTACTGCAGTATTGTAAATCCATTTTAGGTTAATGCAATTCTATGCAATGTCTATTCCACATCAATACAATGCAGGCTAACTAGTTGCTGTCATTGTAGAAGAGCTGACGGCCTAATGGTATTATCACTAGACCATTAATCCAGAAACTCAGCTAATGTTCTGGGGACCTGGGTTCAAATCCCACCATGGCAGATGGTAAAATTTGAATTCAATAAAAAATATCTGGAATTAAGAATCTACTGATGACCATGAAACCATTGTTGGAAAAACCCATCTGGTTCACTAATGTCCTTTAGGGAAGGAAATTTGCCCTTATCTGGTCTGGCTTATATGTGGCTTTAGAGCAACAGCAATGTGATTGACTCTCAACTGCCCCTGGGCAATAAATGCTGGCCAGGCAGTGACACCCATGTTCCATCAGATGAATAAAATATAGCATCCTATTCTAGAATGATGAGACATACTATAATGTCCCTGGTCGTTAACAGGGTAGATAGAACAATAAGTACTCACAAATTACATACAAGGTTCCTTCTGTTTAAGAAGCATTTTTGTTCCCCTCAAACTCACTTCACTGACACAGAACGCAAGATCTGACACGAGCCAGCACATCTGGAAAATATCTCTTCTTGAAAAGAATTGTTTCGAAAGATTTTTTTTATTTAAGAATGGTAACTTGATGCAGTTTGATTAAAACAGCTGCAAATGCGGTTGTCGCAAAAAAGGATTTAAACCTGTGTTAATTCATCACCCCTGAGAACCCCGATTTTCAATGACTGACAATTATTTTTAAAATATTAAAAAACTCAGCATTAAATTTACCCCTAACTGCCTCATAGTGTGACACTGTGATGGATTTAAAGGCTGGACTGTATTATGAATTGAAAAAGACTGTAACATTAACCAAGCTGCCTCAATACAGCAAGAGGATGAGATATCTCGAACAGTTAAAGGATGGTTCTGTTCTGTTATTAGCTATATTAAAAGAATGCTAAAGGAATTGGATTACTGATAGTTAAAGACTTGGATACGCAGATCTCTGTACTTACATGCTCTACAATCACTGGGCTCTGTATTAAACCAAAGCAGATCATTTTATGGACAACATCTCTTCAGTATGAAATCTTCTCTCTTTTCCTCACACACAGAGGATTAGGACTGCTATAAATTTCTTCATGTCTGTCCTTTCACAGTATTCTTCTTCAAAATTTTTCAGAATCACGGAATTTTTACAGCACAGGAGGAGGCCATTTAGCCCATCATGTCTACACTAGGTCTCCGAAGGAGGAATTTGCCTCGTACCATCCACTACCCCCTCCACCTTCTCCCCGTAACCTTGCACATTCTTCCTTTTCAAATAACAACCCAATTCTCTCTCGAATGCCTCCATTGAACCGACTTCCACCACACTCTCAGGCAGCGTATTCCAGATCCTGACCGCTCTCTGCCTCCATTACTCCTTTCGACAATCGCTTTAAACCTGTGCCCTCCCATTCTCAATCCTTCCACCAATGGAAACAGTTTTTCCCTATTGACTCTCCTCTGACGCCTCAGGATTTTGAATATCTCAATTAATTCTCATAATCTTTGATTCCTCACCTCTCCAATCTTTCTACAGGACTGAAGTTCCTTGTCTCTGAAACCATTCTCATGAATCTTTTCTGCAGGCTGTTGTAAGACCTCCACTTCTTTTTAAAAGTGGTGCCCAGAACTGGACGCAATACTCAAACTGAGGCCTCACTGCTATTTTGTACAAGTTAGACATAACCTCTTTGCTCTTGTACGCTATGCCCCTATTAATAAAACCTAGGATAGCGTATGCTTTATTAACCACAGCGTCAAGCTGTCAATCACCTTCAATAATTTATGTTCATATACACCCAGGTCCCCCTGCTCCTGCATCCCTTCAAGAATTGCACCCTTCACTTTCTCAGAAGGTTAAGGAAATTTGGCACGTCAGCTATGACTCACACCAACTTTTACGGAGGCACCATAGAACGCATTCTTTGTGGTTGTATCACAGCTTGGTATAGGCTCCTGTTTTGTCCAAGATTGCAAGAAACCACAAAAGATTGTGAGTGTAGTCCAATCCATCACGCAAACCGTCCATTGACTCTGTCTATGCTTCCCGCTGCCTCGGCAAAGCAGCCAGCATAATTAAGGACCCCACGCATCCCGGTCATTCTTTCACCTTCTTCCTTCGGGAAACACACACAAAAGTACGAGGTCATATCCCAACCGACTCTTCCCTGCTGCCATCAGACTTTTGAATGGACCTATCTCGCATTAAGTTGATCCTTCTTTACGCCCTAGCTATGACTGTAGCAGTACATTCTGCACCCTCTCCTTTCCTTCTCTATGAACGGTATGCTTTGTCTGCATAGCACGCAAGAAACAATACTTTTCACTGTATACTAATACACGTGGCAATAATAAATCAAATCAAATCTTTGTCTCTCCATTTTGCAAGGGAATCACTTAATTGCAAAATGAATCACTTCGCAATTGTCTACAGCAAACTTCATCTGCCATCTATCTGCCCTCTCCACCAACTTGCCTACATCCTTCTGAAGTTCTACACTTTCCTCAATGTTTCCAGGTTCCCTGTTAGGAAATTCATGGATCCCAATGCACGGTGAGGTCCACTACAAACCTTTCTCTACTCTGACAGACACCCATTAATTACTACTCCCTTCCTGTCATTCAGTCAACTTCATGTTGCTCCTATCCCTTTTATTCCAGAGGCTGTATCTTTGCTTACGAGACTATTGTACGGCATTGTGTCAAATGCCTTTTGGAAAATTACGTAGACTATATTTGTACAGCACCAAATTCTACGTGCTCGGCATGGTGACAGGCCAATCCTAGCCAGAACCCCAGTTCCTGTGGTAACAAGGGCCACATGCAGTGTCGAGCTCCCTCGATTCTGCTCAATAAGACATTTAACCACATTTACTGACATTATTTTAACCATACTTTGACTCAAAATTCTCTCTGGTGTTGTTTTTGCAATTGGAGCCAGGGGTGCCCAGCCCTCCATCAATTGGCATCTGATATTGGTTAAGTTGCCTGAGCAACAATTATCTTACCGGGGTTCCTGCGGGTCCCTGGGGTCCTTGTATGGGAGCAGCTGTATCAAGCCCTTTGAAAAATATGACCTGAAAATTTATAATAAATAAATTAAGCTTGTGACTGAAGTACATGTGAATACACTCTACTTCCCACTTGCCTGGATGGGTGCAGCTCCAGCAACACTCAAAAGACTTGACACCATCCAAGACAAGGCAGTTCAGCTTGATTGGCACCACATCCACAAACACCCACTCCCTCCACCACCGACAGTCAGCAGAGCAGGTTTGTTAGAATCATAGAGTCCTACAGTGCAGAAAGAGGCCCTTCGGCCCATCGAGGCTACACCAACCACAATCCCATCCAGGCCCTACCCACATATTCCTACCCATTATACCCACTAATCCCTCTAACTTACACATCCCTCGACACTAAGAGGCAATTTCTTAGCATGGCCAATCAACCTAACCCGCACATCTTTAGACTGTGGGAGGAAATCGGAGTACCCGGAGAAAACCCACGCTGACATGAGGAGAATGTGCAAACTCCACACAGGCAGTGACCCAAGCCAGGAATCGAACCCAGGACCCTGGAGCTGTGAAGCAGCAGTGCTAACTACTGTGCTAGTGTGCCACCCCTATGTACTATGTACAAGATGCACTGCAGCAATTCACCAAAGATCCTTCAACAGCACCTTCCAAACCCGTGACCACTTCCATCAAGGACAAAGGAACACCAACAGCCGCAAGTTCCCCTCCAAGCCACTCACTATTCTGACTTGGAAATATATCGCCGTTCCTTCGCAGTTGCCGGGTCAAAATCCTAGAATTCCTTCCCTAACAACATTATGGGTCAATCCACAGCACATGGGCTGCAGTGATTCAAGAAGGCAGCTCACTACCACCTTCTCAAGAGCCACAAAGGATGGGCAATTCATGCTGGCCAGCCCTTGACGCCCATGCCCCGCGAATGAATAAAGAAAAATTCTATCAGCGCGGGTGTACTTTCCTCAATCCCTTTACAAGTTATCCATGTGGAATGTTACATACCTGCCCAGGGGGTCCTGGAAGTCCAATCACACCTGGGAGCCCTGGTGGGCCAATAAGTCCCGGCAACCCGACATCGCCACGTTCACCTTTAGCACCGTCTCGTCCCTGATTGGATCACCACATAAAATAAATAATGAGATACATTTATGTCAAAGAGATTGATCTGCATCCACTTTTCTGGAAGTCTTCACCACACTTGAGCCATTAGTCCATAAGAATATTAGAACTGGGAGTTGGCTATTCGGCCCCTTGAGCCTGCTCCGCCATTCAATAAGATCATGGTTGATCTTTTTGTGAACTCAGCTCCACTTACCCCCCTTAATTCCTTTACTATTTAAAAATCTATCTATCCTTGCCTTAAAAACATTCAATGAGGTAGCCTCAACTGCTTCACTAGGCAGAGAATTCCACTGATTCACAACCCTTTGTGTGAAGAAACTCCTCCTCAACTGAGTCCAAAATCTGCTCCCCCTTATTTTGAGACTATGCCCTCTAGTTCTAGTTTCACCCATGAGTGGAAACAATCTTCCTGCTTTTACCTGATCTATTCCCTGCATAATCTGACATAAAATTGCCCCTCATTCTGCTTTTCACCATGTTCTCAATTCTTTGGGAATTAGGAGGTTCCAATCAGGGTTCTGAATTAGAATCTCACCAGCGGAGTAACATAAATTCAGGGCTCAATGCAGGAAAAATCATCAGGAATTCTTGACCTTGATTACAATCCAGTGAACAGCACTGGAAAGCATGGGGGATCAAATGGTAGACTTGTCTGTAATGGCTTGAGTTCTTTTTTCAATTCATTTCTGGGACATGAGTGTCATACTTAAGGACCATATTCCTTGCCCAAGCCTAAATTTAACTTTATTTATTAGTGTCACAAGTAGGCTTACATTAACACGGCAATGAAGTTATTGTGAAAATCCCCTGGTTGCCACACTCCAGTACCTGTCTGGGTACACTGAGGGAGAATTTAGCATGGCCAATGTACCTAACCAGCATATCTTTTGGACTGTGGGAGGAAAACCACGCAGATACAGGGAGAATGTGCAGACTCTACACAGAAAGTGACCCAAGCCAGGAATCGAATCTGTGAAACAGCAGTGCACTGTGCTGACCTTGCAAAGGTAGTGGTGGAAACTGAGTGAAATTGAGGTGTGACTTGCCATATCAGGAAAACTGTTAATCAGTGATCAGTGAGGCTATACAAATGATAACTTTAAAGGCAAGAAATCTGAGAGATGTAGCCAAATCCACATGGTATAATATCAAAGAGTAATATAATAATGAATAATATAACTACTGGCATCCTCATCGGGGAAGTAGATTAGTTTTTCTTTCAATAGTTAGATGGACCAAATCCTTCTAATCTTCAGAGAGGTCAGTTTCATCTATGATCAAAGCCATGGAGGCCTATTCCATTGGAGCCATGGCAGATTGCAGATATTCTCCACAGTTTGTGCCTTCACTGGCATGGTGGCACAGTGATTGGCACTCCATCCTCACGGCGCCAGGGATCCAGGTTCAATTTCCCAGCTTGGGTCACTGCCTGTGTGGGGTCTGCATGTTCTCTCTGTGCCTGCATGGGTTTCCTCTAGGTGCTCTCGCTTCCTCCCACAAAGGTGTGCAGTTTAGGTTGATTGGCCATCTCAAATTGCCCCTCCGTGTCAGGGGCAGGGTAAGTATGTGCGGTTATGGGATGGGAGCTGGGTGGGATTGTGATCGGTACAGAATCGATGGGCTGAGTAGCCTTTTTCTCCATTGTAAGGTTTCCCTAGTGTTGTGTATTTGGGGAATTAGTGTGTGTGCCTGGTCCATTTAAGAGGACAACCAAGTGGTCACTCTGTAACATAACTGGGGCCTTCACAGCTTGCTGGGAGTTGGGAACTGAAGCTTTTACAGTGCATATGTATGGATGTCCCGAATTGAACTAATCTCTTCAAACTTTCAGCCACAGGCAACGCAGCAGCCAGACTTGATCATCTCAGCTGTATTGTGTGCTAACTATTAACTTGATTTCTCGAATTACAAAATTGAATGTTGTATGGGAAAAGTGGTGTCTCTGAGTTCAGAGAACATGGTATATTTTGGGAAAAGAAGTAATTTCAGATAAAATGCTATGTTTACTTACTAATTGACTTCACTGTCATAGTGCATAGTCCCTGTATTTTTTCTTTTCTTTTATATTAATAAATACATTTTATTAATTGTTTACACAGTGATTGGCTTGGTTCCTCACTGGGATGTTCCTCATATTATCCCAAACAAATAAGCCCCACTAAGAGCCAGTGCTTTGAGCTCTTCTTTGGGGTTTTGAGACACTCCTCACAATTGACATCAGCAGGTTTCTTAACAATTCACATCCCCAAATCTTCGTGCAGGCTACTGGATTAATCATCCATGGTGGCACAGTGGTTAGCATTGCTGCCTCACAGCGCCAGGGTCCCGGGTTCGATTCCCGGCTTGGGTCACTGACTGTGGGAGTCTGCGCGTTCTCCCCGTGTCTGTATGGGTTTCCTGCGGGTGCTCCAGTTTCCCTCCCACCAGTTCAAAAGATATGCAGGTTAAGTAGATTGGTCATGCTAAATCGCCCATTAGAGGTCGGGGGACTAGCTAGGGTAAATGCAGGGGGATAGGGCCTGCATGGGATGGTGATTGGTGCAGAATCGATGGGCCAAATGGCCTTCTTCTGCACGGCAGGGATTATATGAGTAACATAACCACTGTGCAGCACATACCAAAGATACAAATGACCATTTACTGAGGTCACTGACATGAACCCAAAGATTGCGACACTTATTGTATCTGCCTTTATTGAACTGCCAGGTCATGGCAGAGATCACATGACTACGACATGTTAGGTGAGACCTTTGGTACATAATTGCATTTCAGTCTAAAGATTAATGATCCAGAAACACTGCCAGAAAGGGTGAGTTGGATACAGGCTAAATCGTGCAAATTAGAAACAAATTTTACAGATATTTGAAGGGGTAAAATATAAATTGTATTTGGGGAGAAGAGCGGAACTAATTGGATAGATCTTTCATAACGCCAGCACAGACCTAATGGCCTTTGTCTGTGTTGGATGCTCTGTGATTCCATATGGATAAGAAAGATTGTTGCTTCAAAGTGAGCCAAGAGACTGGACAATAAACAGGAATCAATACTCCTGTTCATCTAGAACTCAATCAGGGAAAACCTCTTGGCTCCAGGAATGAATGGTTGAATAATCTATGAATCTATGTGGGGTTATTTCAGAATATAATGAAATATGCTGGGAGAATCACTGCAGGCAGCTGGCCCCATCTCATAATCCTCGGGTCCCTTGACTGTGACATACAAAAAGTTAAAGCTTCTTTCATCATAACTAGAGGCAATCCCAAGACAAATACGTACGTCTCTTGCAGGGGTTCCTGGGTCTCCTTTCTCGCCCTAAAAACATGAACAGAATACAGAGATGTTTGTTAGCAAACTGAACCTCAGCATACGGTCGAGATGGTATTTAATTCTCATTGACCACTGCCCAAATTCGTTCACCTACAATGGCAGTGTGAGCTTATCACCCACATTCCAATTGCCCCACACTCCAATTGCCCCGACACCCCAGTTCACAGTTCCTCTCCGCACTCCAGTAACCCCCCCCCCAGTACTCCAATTTCCCCCCATCACTCCAGTAACTGCCTCTCCTTCACTCCAGTAATCCCCTCCACACTTCAGGAGTCCCCTTCCACAATTCAGAAGCACCCCCCCCCCCCAACCGCAGCACTCCAGGGGCCCCCACACTCCAGCAGCACCCCCACAATCCAGCAGCCCCCCCCAGCACTCCAGTAGCCCCACCAGCATTCCAGTAGCCCCCTTCAGCATCCCAGTAGCCCCCTTCAGCACTCCAATAGTCCCCTCCAGCACTCCCTCCAACACTTCAGTTTCCCTTCCTCCCCCATCTTCCCCAGTTCCCCACATTCCAGTTTCATGCACACTCTTCAGACAATCGACAAAGCTGTTCTCTCACATTTGAGCTGCTTTTCTTAATTACAGTTGGATTTAACTTCACTTCCACAGCTGGATTATTAAGGTGAAAAATTGAGTGGCCTGGATTATCATTTTCTATTATTCAAAGAACAAAGAAGAGTACAGCACAGGAACAGGCCCTTCGATCTACAAGATATGTTGACAGAAATGCCTCTCTAATCTAATGTTTTCTTGCCTTTACTTGGTCCAAATCCATCTATTCACTGCTTGTACATGTATTTATCCAGATGCCTCCTGAACGTTGTTATAGAATCTGCTTCCACCACCTTCTCCAGCAGCGTGTTCCTGGCATTCACCACCCTCTGTGTGAAAAACTTGCCCCTTACACCTCTTTTAAACTTTCCCCCTCTCACTTTCAACCTGTGCCCCTGAGTACTTGACCCTTTGAACCCTGGGGAAAATACTTTGAATATCCAGTCTATCCAAGCCTGTCATAATCTTGTAAACTCCATTAGGTTTCCCCCCGCCGCCCACACCCCCCCCCCCAACACCCACACCCGGCCTCACCCTCTGATGCTTCAATGAAAACAATCCAAGTTTGTTCAATCTCTCTTCAGAGTCCATTTCCTCCAAACCAGGCAACATCCTGGTAGACCTCTTCTGCACTCTTTCTAACACATCAACATCTTTCCGGCAGTGGCGACCAGAATTGTATACAATACTCCACACGCAGCCTAACCACAGTCTTATACAGCTACGGCATGATTTCCCAATTCCTATACTCATGGAGTCATGGAGGTTTACAGTTTGGAAGTAGGCCCTTCAACCCAAGTTGTCCATGCTGCCCCTTTTTTAATTCCTAAGTGATTCCCAATTGCCCATGTTTGGCCCCTGTCCCTCTACCTCCATCTTACCCATGTAACTGTCTAAATGCTTTTTAAAAGAAAAAATTGTATCCACCTCTACTACTACCTTTGGCAGTTTGTTCCAGAAACTGACCACCCTCTGTGTAGAAAAAATTGTCCCTCTGACCCTTTTCTATCTCTCCCCTCTCACCTTAAACCTACACCCTCTAGTTTTAGACTCCCCTACCTTTGGGAAAAGATATTGACTATATAGCGAATCAATGCCCCTCTATAAGATCACCCCTCAGCCCAGTCTATTCAGCCTCTCTTTCTGATTCAAGTCCGGTAGCATCCTAGTAAATGTTTCTAGTTTAATAATATCTTTTCTATGATAGGGTGACCAGAACTTTACACAATATTCCAAGCGTGGCCTTTCTAACATTTTGTGCAACTTTAACAAGACTTCCCAACTCATGAATTCAATGTTCTGACCGATGAAGCCAAGCATGCCAAATGCTTTCTTCACCACCCTGTCCACCTGTGACCCCACTTTCAATGAGCCGTGTTCTATAACTCTCCCCAGTGCCCTACCATAAACTGAGTAAGCCCTGCCCTGGTTCAATCTATCAAAATACATCACCTCGCATTTAACTAAATTAAACTCCCTTTGCCATTCTTGATCAGATCCTGTCACCATATTAACTTTCAGGACTTCCCAATAGCACAGCAATTGATGGAAAGTGGGACTCGGCCAGAGGAGACTTTGGTAAGATTTAAATCTTTTTTGTTAGTCTCCTTTCCATGTTCCTTCTGGCCCACCAAGTAAGTGTTGACTCTCCAATTCACTTTGCCCCCTTTGCACTTTCTCCAAGGCACCATCTCCCCAGCAACCATTTCCATAGGTACCTAGCAAGTGCTCTACATCATCCCTGTTGTCTGCAGGCAGGAGTCAGCGTGAGGAGAATAAAATGGTGCTTGTAAAATTTTTTGGAAGGGGGAATTGAAGAGAGCTTTGGGAAGAATGGGGGGGAGCACGCAGACTCCCCATTCTGTCATTCCCACCCAGATTCAAAATAGAGCTTTAACTACATTCTGTTCCCACTTACTTTCTTTCCATCTTGTCCTGGAATCCCGTCTTCTCCCTAGGGAAAAGCAAAAAGTTTAACTGGCAAATATAAAAATATTAGAAGCATAGGGAAAAAGAGCAGGAGGCCATTTGGCTCTTTGAGCCTGCTCCACCTTTTATTATAATCATGGTTGATCATCCAACTCAATAGCCCAATCCCACCCAACTTCCCCCCAATATCGCCTTCGCTCCAAATGCAGTATCTTTCTGTTTCGTAGAATCGTGGAATCCCTACTTTGCAAGAAGAGGTCATTCAGCTCATCAAACCTGCAGTAGCAACGATCCCCCCCCGCCCCCAATAATCTCACATATTTACCTTGCTAATCCCCCTAAAACTAGTATCAGTCTAGCATGGCCAATCAACCAAACCCGCATATCTTTGGACTATGGGAGGAAACCGGAGTGCTCGGTGGAAACCCATGCAGACATGGGGAGACTGTGCAAACTCTATACAGACAGTGACCCAAGCCAGGAATCGAACCTGGGTCCCTGACACTGTGAGGCAGTAGTGCTAACCACTGTGCCACCGTGCTGCCCCACGCAGTGCTTCTTGAAAACATTCAATGTTTTGAATCTCAAGTGCTTTCTGTGGGAGTGAATTCCACAGGCTGACCACCCTGTAGGTGAAGAAATTTCTCCTCATCTCTGTTCTAAACAGTTTATCCTGTAGCCTCAGACTGTGATCAAGACACACCCACTATCAGGAACATCCTTCTTGCATTGATCCTACCTAACCCAAGTTGAATTATATACGTTTATATAAGATCCCCCCCTCATTCTTCTGAACTCCAGATTGTGTTCATTGGGATTTTGCCATAACTCATGCAGTGGCTTGTTATTAATTCCACATCTCCATTCTCCCAGTAGGGGGCAGTGCTTTGGGAGGGTACCTCTCACCGTATCATGATCTATACATTTAGAACATAAAACATTACAGCGCAGTACAGGCCCTTCGGCCCTCGATGTTGCGCCGGCCAGTGGACCCTCTAACCTAAACTATTCCAATATCATCCATATGCCTATCCACCGAACATTTGAGTGCCCCCAAAGTAGGCGAGTCCACAACTGCTGCAGGCAGGGCATTCCACGCCCTCACCACCCTCTGTGTAAAGAACCTGCCTCTGACATCCGTCCTATAACTACCACTCTTAATTTAAAGTTATGTCCCCTCGTGTTGGTCATCACCATCCGAGGAAAAAGGCTCTCACTATCCACCCTATCCAGTCCTTTGATCATCTTATACGCCTCAATTAGGTCACCGCGTAACTTCTTCTCTCTAATGAAAATAACCTCAGGTCCCTCAGCCTTTCCTCATAAGGCCTTCCCACCATACCAGGCAACATCCTGGTAAACCTCCTCTGCACCCTTTCCAATGCGTCCACATCTTTCTTATAATGCGGCGACCAGAACTGTACGCAATACTCCAAGTGCGGCCGCACCAGAGTTTTGTACAGTTGTAACATAACCTCACGGCTCCTAAATTCAACCCCTCTACCAATAAAAGCTAACACACCGTACGCCTTCTTAACAACTTTATCAACCTGGGTGCCAACTTTCAAAGAGCTATGTACTTGTACCCCAAGATCTCTCTGCTCGACAACACTATTAAGGGTCCTTCCATTAGCCCTATATTTCATATGCCTGTTATTCCTACCAAAGTGAATCACTCACACTTATCCGTATTGAATTCCATTTGCCACCTCACGGCCCAGCTCTGCAACCTATCTATGTCCCTCTGCAAACTGTAACATCCATCCTCGCTGTCTACAAATCCCCCCACTTTGGTATCGTCAGCAAATTTACTAATCCAACCCTCTACACCCTCATCTAGGTCATTTATAAAAATGACAAACAGCAGTGGCCCTAAAACAGATCCTTGAGGTACACCACTTGTAACTGCGCTCCAGGTTGAATATTTCCCATCAACCACCACCCTCTGTCTTCTATCAGCTAGCCAATTCCTAATCCAAACTGCTAAATCACCTTCCATCCCATGCATCTGCACTTTCTGCAGTAGCCTACCATGGGGAACCTTATCAAACGCTTTGCTAAAATCCATATACACTACATCAACTGCCTTACCCTTATCTACCTCTTTGGTCACCTCTTCAGGTCGTACATCAGGAATTTCCCATTGCAGATTCTCTGGGGGTGCAATGTTAGCATTAATCTGTCCATAACTGGACAAACTCAGTAAAGTTTTGCAACACCAATTTTAAATCCAACCAATTTATTTGATAGTAAATCCGCGAGCTTTCGACACTATGTTGTGCCTTCGTCAGGCAAATGCAGTGTTCTTATCTGCAGAGGCACTCATATCCACACAGACAGTTACAGATTGCTGATTAGAATGCGAATCCTTACATCTAACCTGCTATTCAAGTGTTAAAGTGGCTAACAATGTGTGTGAAGGAAATCCTGAGCATTGGTTAGAGAATTGGGTATTTTCTCCAGACAGCACAGTAAGTGAGGTTTTTTGCTAATCCAGGCAAGTTACGGGGTTACAGATAGTGTGACATGAAGCCAAGATCCCTGTTAAGACCGTCCTCATGTGTGCGGAACTTGGCTATCAGTCTCTGCTCAGCAACTCTGCACTGGCGTGTGTCACGAAGGCCCCCTTGAAGAACATTTATCCGCAGGTCGGAGGCCGAATGCCCATGACTGCTGAAGTGTTCGCCCACAGGAAGGGAACTGTTTTGCCTGGTGATTGTTGAGCAATGCTCATTCATCTGCTGTCGTAGTGTCTGCATGGTCTCCCCAATGTACCATGCTTCAGGACATCCTTTCTTGCAACGTATTAGGTAGACAACGTAGGCCGAGTTGCAAGAGTACGTACCGTGTACCTGGTGAATGGTATCATCACATTTGATTATGTCATCCATGTCTATGATCTGGCATGTCTTGCAGAGGTTGTTGTGGCAGGGTTGTGTGGTATTGTGGTCACCGTTCTCCTGAAGGTTGGGTAGTTTGCTGCGAACAACGATATGTTTAAGGTTGTGCGGTTGTCTGAAAGCAAGAAGTCGGGGGGTGGGGATGGCCCTAGCGAGATGTTCATTGTCATCGATGACATGTTGAAGACTCCGGAGAAGATGTCGTAGCTTCTCCGCTCCGGGGAAGTACTGGACAACAAAGGGTACTCTGTCCACTTTGTCCCGTGTTCGTCTTCTGAGGAGGTCAGTGCGGTTTATCGCTGTGGCACGTTGGAACTGTCGATTGATGATGTCACACTATCTGTAACCCCCGTAACTTGCCTGGATTAGCAAAAAACCTCACTTACTGTGCTGTCTGGAGAAAATACACAATTCTCTAACCAATGCTCAGGATTTCCTTCACACACATTGTTAGCCACTTTAACACTTGAATAGCAGGTTAGATGTAATGATTCGCATTCTAATCAGCAGTATGTAACTGTCTGTGTGGATATGAGTGCCTCTGCAGATCAGAACACTGCATTTGCCTGACGAAGGCACAACATAGTGTCGAAAGCTCACGGATTTACTATCAAATAAATTGGTTGGATTTAAAATTGGTGTTGCAAAACTTTACTGAGTTTACCCCAGTCCAACGCCGGCATCTCTACATCATAACTGGACAGTCAGCATGCAAGGATAGCACAGTGGGTTAGCCCTGCTATCCCACAGCGCCAGGGACCCAGGTTCAATTCCCAGCTTGGGTCACTGTCTGTGTGGAGTTTGCATGTTGTTCCCGGGTCTTTGTGGGTTTTCTCTAGGTGCTCAGGTTTCTTCCACAGTCCAGAAATGTGTGCGTTAGATGTATTGGCCATGCTAAATTGCCCCTTAGTGTTGGGGAATTCGCAGGATTATGGGGATACGGCCCGGTGGGATGTTGTTGGTGCAGACTCAATAGGCCGACTGGCCTCCTTCTGTACTGTAGAGATCCTATGATTATGAAGAAAAAATTTACATAACACCTCAGGACTTCCCAATTCACTTGCAGTCAATGAAGTTCTTCTGGTATGGAGTCACTGTTGTAACATAAAGCAACATGCTGGTCAAGCCCCATTGCTACACTGCAAGCTCCCACACACAACATGACAATGTCTAAATCATCTATTTTCTGAATATGGGTTGAGAGATAAATATTCGGGAGAGTTCCATTGCCATACTTTGAAATAGTGCCTCAGGATCTTAGAATTATAGAATCCGACAATGCAGAAGGAGGCCATTCGTGCCATTGAGCCTGCACTGATCACAGTCT
Organism: Sphyrna mokarran; assembly: GCA_024679065.1. NCBI lineage: Eukaryota > Metazoa > Chordata > Chondrichthyes > Carcharhiniformes > Carcharhinidae > Sphyrna > Sphyrna mokarran. The sequence continues at coordinate 132,578,146 of JAGIQG010000003.1, read as the reverse complement.
CCCCTTATGCATTTACCTTAGCCGCTCCCCCTGTCACTAAGGGGAAATTTACTATGGCCAATCCACCTAACCCGCACATCTTTGGATTGTGGGAGGAAATTGGAGCACCCAGAGGAAACCCACACAGACATGGGGAGAATGTGCAAATTCCACACAGAAAGTGACCGGAGCTGGGAATCGAACTCGGGTCCCTGTCAATGTGAGGTAGCAGTGCCAGCCACTGTGTCATTGTGCCACAGTAAGAAGTCTCACGACACCAAGTTAAAGTTCAACAAGTTTATTTGATAGTAATTCCACAAGCTTTCGGAATGCTGATCAGCGTTCTGAAAGCTTGTAGGATTACTATCAAATAAACTTGTTGGACTTTAATCTGATGTTTTGAGACTTCTTCCTGTGTTTACCCCAGTCCAACATCAGCATCTCCACGTCATTGTGCCTATCATGTCTATCTGAAAGAGCAGATGGGACCTAGGACCCATCCAAAATTTGACATCTCAGACAATGCAGCACCTCTGAGTACAGCACTGGAGTGTTGGACTACATTATATGCTTAAGTCTCTTCCCTATAATTTGATTCTGCAAGTGGTCAATTCCTTTGCCTGTCTGATTCCAGTCTTAGCACAACGCCATCGCGAAAGCATCACAGTTCCGCTATACTTACATCCTTTCCAGGGATTCCCGGCTTCCCATCATTCCCTGATTTGCCCTAAGGTGGACAAAAAAAAACATTGGGTACAGTTACAATGAATGTGCATTGGAAAATTTGTGAAGAAAGAGGCATATTGTTGAAACTTTTCGTCTCGCACTCACCAGGACAAGCACAGAAATGCCAAATTGCAGAGTAATTGCACTACAGGGGAAAAGGCTGTAGATTGGTTGGTAAGCAGACTCTGATTGGTTGAGGCGTTGCCATGGAGAAAGCAATGGGGGGCTATTACACACTTCCCAAACCACGCCCCTTGCCCCCGCCTCCCCAGTAATTCATAAAAGGCATAAATCTTGAACATATTCCTTTTGTTATCAGAGAATGGGTCCCTGCATGTGCACGTACGTCACTTCCAGCAAGTGGAACTGAGCTACATTATGAGTTCTACTAATGATCTTAAATTGGTTGTTAATGTAGCTGTCAGCACACTCAGGATTATTCAGCAGGTGATGCTCATTCTCAGAATCACATTGAACAGCGGTACAATTTTGTGTTTTACAAGCGCCTCTCATGAAATATACAGTTGCATATTTTATTTTCCCCTTTTTTTTTGCCCAGTAATATGGATTGGTACTGGGTGTGATTAATGGGATATTGATTCTTGGCAGTTTCACACTCTATTCTCAGCGTCCTCAGTAAACGGGAGTGGAAACTCTCCTCTCCCTGGTCGCAATTTACAAACAACAATTGTTACCCAGATGTGTTGGAGTCTAAACAATGGGGTCAATAAAAAGAAAACTAAGTTAAATCCTGGCTCTCTCCCATGTTCTATCCTCTGCTCAATCCATTGTTTAACACAATCTTCATCATTCAAGTATAAACAACTCCAAATCTTTATAACTCATCCCAAACCATCCATTCACTCCCACACACTCGGGTTCAATATTCCTCATGTTCGTCCCCAACGAGCTTCTAACACAGAAGCGGGTTAATGAGCTGCGTGAATTGGAGATGGAGAATTAAACAGGTAGGCTGGGATTTTACGACCTGGCTTGGGAAAGGTTCATAAAATCCTGCCTGAGGTCAACGGGGAATTCTGTTCTGTGAGCCGTGCCCATCTCGATTCCGGAGCAGGTGTGCCGGTGAAATTCCAGCTGTAATTCCCTTCCCATATTCTGACATCACGGCATACAATAGAACCCCGGAGGGGAGGTCGGGAGAGGAACTAAATAGGTTTTAGGGAGAAAGGTGGCAATGATTCTTGCATGGAGACAATTACTCGCCTCCATTAGGGTGACACATATGGGACTGGGAGGCTATTTGAGCCAGTGAGTGTGTCGGTGACTGTAGAAGCATTGGGGGGGCGGGGAGCAATAGCCAAAGGGAGCGTTTGTTGATGACCGGAGATTGGCAGGAGTTGAGACAACCAATTCTTACACCTTGTCTTGTGGTGTTCATTGTCCTTTCTCTCCCAGCTGGCTCGCAATCTCGTTCAAATCACTCAACTCCCAGGTTCGGTCTCCCACTGGCTACCTTACAAACATGAGGCAGAGGGCACCCCCTTCAGGGACAGAGGACAAAGAGGCAAAATACGAGGCAATGCCTCAAACTATCGGGCATTGGCCACTTCGCTTTCCACTGTTCCCCTTCAACCACTTCCCCCACAGCAGCTGAGGCCAAGCTTATTTCTGCTTTATCTTCCGACATTCCAGCCCAACTTTTACAGATGCACCACAGAAAGCATCCTTTCTGATTGTATCACAGCCTGGTATGGGCTCCTACTCTGCCCAAGACCGCAAGGAACTACAAAACATCACGAATGAAGCCCAATCCTTCACGCAAACCAGTCTCCCATCCATTGCCTCTGTCTACACTTCTCCGTCTCAGCAAAGCAGCCAGCGTAATTAAAGACCCCACACACCCCAGAAATTCTCTCTTCCAACTTCTTCCGTCGGGAAGAAGGTACAAAAGATTAAGGTCATGTACACACTGACTTCCTTGCTGCTGTCAGACTTTTGAATGTCCTACCTACATTAAGTTGATCTTTCTCTAACTATAACTGTAAACACTACATTCTGCACCCTTTCCATTCCTTCTTCCCTTTGTACTCTATGTACAGTATGCTTTGTCTGTATAATGCATAAGCAACAACACTTTTCACTTTATCCCAATATGTGTGACTTTAATAAATCAAACCAAATCACATCAAGTCACTCTTGTGCTAAACTGGAATCAAGGATTGTGTGCGACCTACCGGAATCCCTGACAGACCAGGGGGTCCTACTACTCCTGGTGCTCCTTGCTCTCCTCTCAAGCCGGGCAGACCCTGTGTTGGAAGAACATCAATATCATTTCAGCATTTCTTCAGTTTCAAACAAAGGTAAACCAGGCAGAACTGGTTTCAACTGTCTTCTCCAAAGGACAGTTTCCAACGATTCAGAGAACAGTAAGCTCATGGAACACACACACAGGTCCATTTACCACAAAGAAGGATAGCAAATGGCAGTCTGGTGTAAAAAGAAAAGTTTAAGTTTATCTATTAGTGTCAGAAGTGGGCTTACATTAACACTGCAATGAAGTTACTGTGACAATCCCCTCGTCGCCACACTCCGGTGCCTGGTCAGTTACATTGAAGGAGAATTTAGCCCGATTGATGCACCTAACCAGCACATCTTTCAGACTGTGGGAGGAAACCAGAGCACCCAGAGGAAACCCACGCAGACACGGGGAGAATGTGCAGACAGTGACCCAAGCTAGGAATCAAACCTGGGTCTCTGACACTGTGAGGTAGCAGTGCTAACCATTGTGCCACCACACCACCCAGATACATGCCTATTATCTCAGTTTGAATAACTTAGTGGTGGGAAGGGGAGATAGGAAATAACCTGCATTTATATAGCCTCTTTCATGACCCATGGGATGTCCCAGAGCATTTCACAGGCAATGAAATACTTTCCACGTTCGCTACTGTAACTTTGGAAACACAGAGGCCAAATTGCACACGGCAAGATCCCTCAATGTGACAATAACCAGACTGCCTGTCCTTGTGATGTTGGTTGAGAGAAAAATATTGGGCAAGTTACTGGGGGGAGCTAGTGGGTGGCACAATGGCATAGTGATTGGCACTGCTGCCTCACAGCGTTACGGACTCAGGTTCGATTCCAGCCTTGGCTCACTGTCTGTGTAGAGTTTGCACATTCTCCCCATATCTGTATGGGTTTCCTCCAAGTGCTCCAGTTTTCTCCCACAGTCCTAAGATGTGCGAGTTTACGTTGCAATTTGTTCCAGCAACTTGTTTTTCTACAACATCGGAAAGAATCCTCAATTGCTTCACTTGAACATTAGCAAACCAAGCTGAGGAAGGAGTCATTAAAACAGATGACCGCAAAGCTGGGTCAAAGATGGAAGCTTTAAGGAACACAGCTGAACAGTGGGGAGGGTTAGGGAGGGAATTTCAGGTGTTGAAAACAAATGGTGGGCAGAGAGTGTAGGGGCACGCAAGAATCCAGAGTCAGAGGCAGGGAGAACACAGATCTCTGGGATTGTAGGGAGATAGGGAGGGAACGAGGTTACAGAGCAATTACAATCCTTAACAGGGAAAACATCAGAGGAAGAGTGCCTGAGCACAACAGGCCTCAATGTGTACGGTCAACACGCTGATTACTTACATCTCTGCCAGGCTCCCCATTTTTCCCCTGTTCACCCTGAAAAGAAATTGTAACAGAGGCATGAAAATCCTTGAAGACACTGGATAGATTTAACTAAATACCTGATTGAACCACAGAGCTTTGAGTAATCACTTCCAGCAACAAGACAGAGCAGCCGCTCCAATTAAGCAGGACCTTAGGGGTCAGGAAAACACTGGCCTCCACAACCAGTCCAAAAGGGGCAAATCGCAAAAAAAAACCATCTCCCAGAAGAAAGGAGAAGCACATAAAATTCTAACAGGGTTAGACAGGGTAGATTCAGAAAGAATGTTCCCAATAGTGGGGGAGTCCAGAACTAGGGGTCATAGTTTGAGGATAAGGGGTGATGAGAAAATTCTTCACTCAGAGGGTGGTGAATGTGTGGAATCATTACCATGGAATGTAGTTCAGGCCAAAACATTGTGTGATTTCAAGAAGAAATTAGATATTGCTCTTGGAGTTAAAGGGATAAAGAGATATGGGGGAAGGGGGGGAAATCAGCATATTGAATTTGATGATAGGCCATGATCATAGTGAATGGTGGAGCAGACTCAAAGGGCCGAGAGGTCTATTCCTGTTTCTAGTTTCTATGAATCAACCATGTTCCTGCTCCTAATCACGGTATGCTGTAGCACTGATTTTAACTCAGCGTGAGAATCAAAGATCTGGGAGAAGGTGTTGATCGTGAACCCTTTAGACTTCCTGGAACGTGAGATTCAGGAGATGTTAACACTGATTCTTGTCCGAAACCCTTCAGGAACAAGAGTGACACTGGTGGGCAGGAGTGGAATTTCAAATGGGGTTGGAGTGAACAGGGTGAAGGAGAATGGGTCAGGGTAGCGGCAGGGGGAGGGGAGGTGGGGGGGAGAGTGTTGAGGGGTGGCAGTGTGCAGCAAGTTGAATGTTGAGTAGCTTTTCTCCAAGGAATTGGACCCTGGCAAGTTGTCTGAGGAAGCAGGCAAAGTGAGATTGTGGGTGGAGAGAAAGGAAGGTTCCTAAGGTGAATGTTGCTGTTGCTCCTGGTCTACGAGAGACCTATAAAGAACGACAAAATGGATTTCCTTTTGCCTCTTGTGGTCAACAGGCTGCTAGCTGGTCTGACACTATGAAGCTCTGAGTTCGAATAGGGTATCTGTCCCAATCGTTGTATCAAGACACAATTTCATCATTGAATAGGTTAGTTAACATGGTGGACTGTGGGAAGGGGAGGGGAAGGGGGTACTGCTGAATGTCTTCCACCTGCTTAGTACATTCCTCCCCCAACTTGGTGCCCTTACAGTCCAGACAGGGCTCAAATACCACTGGGGCATCCAGGCCACTGGGCATTGTCTGTTGCTGACAAAGCCAATGCCTAATCATCCCTTGAGGAGGAGTTGGTGAGATGGCTTTGCCATGAGGTCCATGTGGTGTAGGTACACCCATACTGCTGTTGGGGAAGGAGCTCTAGGATTTTGGACTGGCAACAATGAATGAACGACAAATACATTTCCAAGTCAGGATGGTGTATGTCTTTGAGGGGAAATTGAAGGTTATGCCTTTCCCATGTATCTGCAGTCCTTGTCCTAAGTGCTGGAGGTCACAGATTTGGAAGGTGCTGTCAAAGGAGCGTAGGTGATTTGCTGCACTGTACGTTGTAGACAATACACACTGCTGCCACTGTCTGCCAGTGACGTGGGAGTGAAAGTTTAAGATGGTAGATGAAGTGCTTATCAAGCAGAGCTGCTTTGTCCCGGATAGTGTTCAGCTTCTTGGAACTCATCATCTGGGAAATCAGGAAATATTCCATCACACTGCTGACTTGATAACCAAGTTCTGCACACATAAGGACAGTCTCAACTGGGATCTGGGGTTCATTTCACACTACCTGTAACCCCCATGACTTGCCTGGGCTTGCAAAATCTTACTAATCTGGCTAGAGATAATTCATGTCTCTTTAACCTGTATTTAACTCTCTCTCCATTCACATTGTCTTCATCTGTAAAGACTTGATTACCTTGTAAAGACTCGCATTCCAACCATTATTTTGTAATTGAGCTTATACGCACTGTTTGTGAACTGAACTCTTCACTCACCTGATGAAGGGGTAGAGCTCCAAAAGCTTGTGCTAAAAATCAAACCTGTTGGACTTTAACCTGATGATGTGTGACGACTTACTCTGCCTACCCCAGTCCAATGCCATCATCTCCACATTTGAAGAGACTTGACAGGGCGGAAGAATGTCTCCTCTGGCTGGTGATCCATGAATCAGGGGTTATAGTCTTGGGATAAGGACTTTAATGCAGGGATGATAAGAACTTCTTCACTCAGAGGGTTGTTAATCTTTGAAATTCTCTATCCCAATGTGAGTGGAGAGAGATGTTCAGTTGTTGAGTATGCTCAAAACTGAGATCAACTGATTTTTTGGACATCCAAGAAATCAAGGGATAGGGCAGGAAAGTTGAGTTGAGATGAAAGATTAGTCATGCTCTTACTAAACCGTGTAGCAGCCTCCAGAGGCTAAATGGCCTACTCCTGCTCCAATTTCATATGTTCTCAAGTCACGTATCACGTTCCATTTGGTTCTCAAGGAAAAAAGCTTCCACAACTACTTAACATTTCTTTTCAAATTTCTGCAGTTGTGCCCTTGAGAAGAAGACTCAAACTGTGCAAAATCGTGGGCGGCCATTTTTGAGACACAGAGTTCAGTCAGTCTCACCTCAACCTTCGATCCACTTCCTTACATCCGGCACAACCTACAATTCTATCCCACGGGAAGCAAGCCCCCTCTCGACCAGTCAACCAGATGAGTGCTTTGTACAAGGCCCAATACTCACCCTCAATCCAGGAGGCCCGGCTGGGCCATTCTTCCCATCGACTCCATTCCTGCCAGCTAGCCCAGGTGGTCCTCGGTCTCCCTGTGTTCAGAAAGCAGAGAGAGGTTCAGGTTTTGCCCTTTTATGTTTATTTCCGGAAGAAAATAAGGGTGGGGACAAAAATAGTATTGAGAAAAATACAACAACAAGCCAAAATGGAGTAATATTTTAACGTTACTCATGTAGGGGGTGGGGGTTGGAGAGTTTAGTCATGATGTTTGCTCATGAATTCCTGCATTGAATAGGTAGCGCTGTCTAAAGTTTGTTTATTAGTATCACAAGTAGGCTTATATTAACACTGCAATGAATTTACTGTGAAAAATCCCTTAGTTGCCACAGTCCGGCGCCTGTTTGGGTACACTGAGGGAGAATTTAGCACGGCCAATGCACCCAACCAGCACATCGTTCGAAATGTGAGAGGAAACCAGAGTGCCCGGAGGAAACCCATGTAGACACAGGAAGAACGTGCTGACTCCACACAGGCAGTGACCTGAGACTGGAATTGAACCTGATCTCTGGCATTGTGAGGCAGCAATGCTAAGCACCATGCTGCCCATCATCTTTGTTGGATGACTGTCCTCAGGAAACTTATGATTATACCAGCGACTCCCTAAACAGCAGGTGCTTCACTTCAACAGCCTAGTGTGGGGGCTGCCCAATGGAGATTTGACAGTTCCCCAAAGGAAAAGAGGCAACAACAGCCCAGGAAAAGCAGCGCAACACAGGACAGGAGTTGAGATAACAGAGGAATTGTTACAAAGTAGAGGCAAATTACTGCGGATGCTGGAATCTGAAACCAAAAGAGAAAATGCTGGAAAATCTCTGGCAGTATCTGTAAGGAGAGAAAAGAGCTGATGTTTCGAATCCAGATGACAATTTGTTAAAGTTTTGACAAAAGGTACTAGAGGAATTGTCACTCTGGTTCACCTGTCACTTGTCACAATGGTCATAGAGTTTCTCTGAAATGAGAGACATGTTGTCAAAGCTTTTCACTTCTACTGATCAGGACAAACACAAGAATGCCAAGTTTCAAACTATCACGCAACAATTTATGCCATGGGACAAAAGCTAATTGATTGGTTAAGGTGTTGCCATGGAGAAAGCAATAGGGAACCACAGAGTCACCAAGCTCTCAGGCAAGGCAAAGAAGGAATAAGGCTTTTTTCCTATGGTATAAAGTGCTGTGATCATTTGAAATTTGGCATTCTTGCATTTGTCCTGATGAATGCAACATGAAAAGTTTCAACAACATGTCTCTATTTTCAGCAGCCTTCAAGTTCTGTATGTCCAAGTGACTGGTAATACATTTGTTGACCAATAGCAGTGATTACTGACCATCACTGGATGCAATCTTACAACCTCATCCTGCCCGACTTTCAGTGATGTGTGGTGGTAAGACATGGCAAGAGGCGAAAAGCAGGAGACATCTGGCTTCTCACCTCCACCAATCTGTTTTGCCGGTGAAATACTAGCATGTTATTAACAAGTCGTGGACGATATTGTCCAGGCTCAGTTGCCTTAACCAGCTTTCCAGCTGAGATTGTCTCCTGGCGGGAATCACAAACAGTCTCCACTGAAGCCACATTGGTGGTCAAGGATTGGGTGAGGTGATACCCAGCAGATGAGGTGGACGATTGCTGAGGAGAAGATGGAAACTCTTCAGACTGGGGCAATCAGGGTGGGGGGAGAGTGAGAGCGCAAAGGACAGCGAGAGACAGAGAGCGAGAGGAAGAGGGAGAGACAGAGAGAGAAATCAGTCTTGAAACTCAATTCACTCAACCTGTGATCTGGGAGGATGCACTACAAGTTTGCGGCAGACTGAAAAGATTGAGTATGTAGATAGTAAGGAAGCGGATGTGTTAGAACTTGTAAATGCTATCAAGATAGACAAGTCTCCGGGACCAGATGGGATGTACCCCAGGTTATTGTGGGAGGTGAGGGATGTCATTGCAGAGCCCCTGGCGATGATCTTTGCGTCATCGATGGAGACGGGAGAGGTTCCGGAGGATTGGAGGATTGCGGATGTGGTCCCTATTTTCAAGAAAGGGAACAGGGATAGTCCTGGAAATTACCGACCGGTGAGTCTGACCTCAGTGGTTGGTAAGCTGATGGAGAGGCTTCTGAGGGACAAGATTTACGAGCATTTGGAGAAGTTTAGGTTGATTAGAAATAGTCAGCATGGTTTTGTAAAAGGCAGGTCTTGCCTTACGAGCTTAATTGAGTTCTTCGAAAATGTGACTGAACACATTGACGAAGGAAGAGCAGTGGACGTGGTGTACATGGACTTCAGCAAGGCATTTGACAAGGTCCCACATGCAAGATTTCTTGAGAAGGTGAGAGGCCATGGGATCCAAGGGGCTTTGGCCTTGTGGATCCAGAACTGGCTTGCCTGCAGAAGGCAGAGGGTGGTTGTGGATGGCTCTTTTTCTGCATGGAGGTCGGTCACCAGTGGAGTGCCCCAGGGATCCGTTCTAGGACCCTTGCTGTTTGTCATTTTCATAAATGACCTGGATGAGGAAGTGGAGGGATGGGCGAGTAAGTTCGCCGATGACACGAAGGTCGGTGGTGTTGTGGATGGTCTGGAGGGATGTCAGAAGTTGCAGCATGACATCAACAGAATGAAAGACTGGGCGGAGAAGTGGCAGATGGACTTCAACGCGGATAAATGTGTTGTGGTCCATTTTGGCAGATCCAACGGGATGAATGAGTACACTCTCAAAGGTAGGAGTCTTAGCTGTGTGGAAGAGCAGAGGGATCTTGGGGTCTGGGTCCATAAGACTCTCAAATCGGCCTCCCAGGTGGAGGATGTGGTTAAGAAAGCTTACAGTGTACTGGCCTTCATTCATCGAGGGATTGAGTTCAGGAGTCAGGAGGTAATGCTGCAGCTTTATAGGACCCTTGTCAGACCACACTTGGAGTACTGTGCGCAGTTCTGTCGCCTCACTATAGGAAGGACGTGGAAGCTATTGAAAGGGTGCAGAGGAGATTTACAAGGATGTTGCATGGATTGGGAGGCATGCCTTATGAAGACAGGTTGAGGGAGCTGGGACTGTTCTCCCTGGAGAGACGAAGGTTGAGAGGCGACCTGATAGAGGTTTACAAGATGTTGAGAGGATAGATAGGGTGGACTCTCAGAGACTATTTCCCAGGGCTGAAATGGTCGCGATGAGAGGGCACAGATTTAAGGTGCAGGGAAGTAAGTACAGAGGGGATGCTAGGGGGAAGTTTTTCACTCAGAGGGTGGTGAGTGAATGGAATCAGCTGCCGTCGGTGGTGGTCGAGGTGAACTCGCTGGGGTCTTTTAAAAGACTTCTGGATGAGTATATGGGATCCAATGGGATTGGGGGTTATAGATAAGTCTATGGCTGGGTAGGTTTTGATGTGTTCGGCACAACTTGTGGGCCGAAGGGCCTGTTTGTGCTGTAGTGTTCTATGTTCTATGTTCAACCTGTAGAATTTTTCCATCCCGCTTTTACCCCAGGCAGCTAAGGGAGTTGAGGGAAGACCTAGCTGGGCCTCTGATGCAAATCTTTGTCTCTTCCTTGGACACAGGTGAGGTCCCAGAGGACTGGAGGATAGCAAATGTAGTACCGTTGTTTAAAAAAGGTCAGAGGGATAACCCAGGAAACTATAGGCCGGTGAGCTTGACTTCAGTTATAGGTAAGCTAATGGAGAGGATCCTCAGGGACAGGATGTATGAGCATCTGGAGCGCTGTGATCTGATCAGAGATATGCAGCATGGCTTCGTCAAGGGAAGTCTTATCTTACAAATCTAGTGGAATTTTTTGAAGAAGTGACAAAAACAGTTGATGAAGGACATGCTGTTGATGTCGTCTACATGGATTTCAGTAAGGCGTTTGACAAGGTTCCTCATGGTAGCCTGATAGAGAAGGTGAAGGCGCATGGGATACAGGGCCGGGTATGTAGATGGGTCGAGAACTGGCTCGGGAGGAGGAGACAGAGGATAGTAGTGGAAGGCTCTTTTTTCCGACTGGAAGCCTGTCACTAGTGGAGTGCCACAAGGCTCAGTACTAGGTCCTCTTCTATTTGTGGTCTACATAAACGACTTGGAAGTTGGGCTAGGTGGTGAGATCAGCAAATTTGCTGATGACACCAAGATGCTTGGATTGGCGGGTACAGAGGAGCAGTGTCAGGCAATACAACAGGACATAGATAGGTTGGTAGACTGGGCAGATAGATGGAAAATGGAATTTAATCCGGATAAATGCGAGGTGATGCATTTTGGCCGGAAAAATGTAGAAGAGAGTTATAGGATAAAAGGTAAAACTATTTGGAGTATAGAGATGCAGAGAGACTTGGGGGTGCAGGTTCACAAGTCTCTGAAGGTGTCTTCACAGGTGGAGAAGGTGATAAAGAAAGCGTATAGTATGTTAGCTGTCATAGAAAAGGGTATAGAATACAAGAGTAGGAGTTTGATGTTGCAATTGTATAGAACGTTGGTTAGGCCTCACTTGGAATACTGCGTCCAGGTCTGGTCGCCGTACTATCGGAAGGATGTGGAGTCCTTGGAGAGAGTGCAGAGGAGGTTTACCAGGATGCTGCCTGGTATGGAAGGACTGTCTTATGAGGAACGATTAAATAGACTGGGGTTGTTTTCCCTTGAAAGACGTCGGCTTAGAAGGGATCTAATAGAGGTGTATAAGATTATAAGGGGTATAGATAGAGTAAATGGTGGTAAACTTTTTCCACCTTCAGAAATGGATAGGACGAGGGGTTATGGCCTTAGGTGAGGAGGGCTATGTATAAGACGAATATTAGAGGGCAGTTTTTCACACAAAGGGTAGTGGGGGTGTGGAATGCACTGCCGAGTAAGGTGGTGGGAGCAGGCACGCTGGGGCTGTTTAAGGGTCTCTTGGACAGCCACATGAACGGTATGCAGATAGAGGGATATAGTAGGACTGTTTAACTATGACTTTTTTTCCCCACAGGTAATTCGGTCCAACTTGACCAACAAGGAGCATGCATTCAGCAGGTGGTGCGAGGACAGCTCTTGGATGTTGATTCATGGGTTGCCTGGTGCTTCATGTCGTAAATGAGTGCTTTATCTGGACCGTCTGAAGGGCACCATGACAGCTCAGTGACTATCGCTGTAGCTGTGCAGACACTTGGAATTGGGCCGGTGTCTGCGGGAGTTTGTGCGTTCTCCCCGTGGTTGTGTGGGTTTTCTCCGGGCGCTCCGGTTTCCTCCCACATCCCAAAAATTCGCTCTTAGGCTGATTTGGAAACAAATTGTCCCTACATTGAGACTCGTCCATATTAGGAATAACCTAAAATTAGGATAGGATAATGGAATTGTTACTATATAGTTATGACGGCGGCGCGGGCTCGTTGGGCCGAAGGGCCTGTTTCCCGTGCTGTGTTGCTCTAATCTCTAATCTCGCTTGTAGGAGAACCATATAGGGTGAGACATGGACTGTGCAAAGATCTGTTAATTCGGGCGGGATTTTCCAGTTTCAGGGCAAGCATGGCTGGAAAGAACCTGCCCAACATCAGTCAGACCATGTGTGAAGCCAGGAAGACCAAGGCTGTCAGTGACACCATGTAAATCTGAAATAGCCTCATGTTGTATCCCGAGTTCTGTTGCTGTCGAGTTCTACATTCACTTCTCTGGAATCAAAGCAGCAGCTTCACCTGTACGGGTGACGTGACGTGATGGTGCGAGAGAACAGGCTTCTGGTGCTCATGGGCACATCTCATGCGCTTCATCTCACTGGGAATCTGGATCGGAGACGGACACAGACTCCAGTGGAATGAAGGACATCAGAATGTGTCTTCCTTGTCACACTGTTCACCAATTCCACAGCATTGCCTCGTGACCGACTAACTCCCTTCCATTTCCCGCACAACCTCTCATCTCTTCCACTCTGTTCACAGGTCAGGGTGGCCTGACAGACAAGGACAAACAGGGGCCTGGATTTCTCTGTGATACTGATGGGTGGTTAGCTGAGATTGAGAATACACTGCAGCCACACGTTGCCTCTGCGTGGAGTCTGCACGTTCTCTCAATGTCTGCGTGGGCTTCATCCCACAGTCAAATGTGCAGATGAGATGAACTAGCCATAGTAACTTACCCCTTAGTATCCAGATTTGTGTGTAGGTTAAGTGGATTAGCTATGGTAAATGCACAGTGTTACAGGAAGAGGGCAGAAGAGGCTGGGCGTGGGTGAAATGCTCTTCCAGGGAGATAGTGCAGACATGATGGGCTGAATGGCCTCCCTCTGCACTGTGGGGTTCTATGACTCTATGGTGAACTTCAGCTCAGGATTGATTGGCAGATGAAAGCTTGAAGCTTTATCTGAGGAAGGATGTCCTTGCTATCGAGGGAGTACAGCGAAAATTTACCAGGCTGATTCCTGGGATGGCAGGTCTGTCATATGAGGAGAGACTAAGTCAGTTAGGATTCTATTCACTGGAGTTTGGAAGAGTGAGAGGGGATGTCATGGAAACTTATAAAATCCTAAGAGGGTTAGACAGGGAGGATTCAGAAAGAATGTTCCCAATGATGGGGGAGTCGAGAACTAGGGGTCATAGTTTGCGAATAAGGGATAAACCTTTTAGAACTGAAATGAGAAGAAATTTCTTCGCCCAGAGGTAGTGAATGTATGGAATATATTATCACAGAAAATAGTCGAGGCCAAAACATTGCCTGATTTCACAAAGAAATTAGATTCACCTCCTGGGGCTAAAGGGATCAAGGGATATGGGGGTGGTGAAGGGGTATCAGGATGTTTAATTCGATGATCAGCCAGGTTTGAAGGGCCAAATGGCCTCCTCCTGCTTCTAGTTTCTATGGAAATGTCCTTTAGCTTTAGTATGAAGCAAATAACGATGCGTGCATTTCAAACAGCACTTTATTACATCGTAAGTGTCTGCACAATTTTGCTCTGGAACCCAGTGGCTGTTGCTCTATCAAAAAATATTGCAACCATTCTGAGACAGCAAAACACCACAGACAACATTCAAAAATGGATTTATTCAACTTTCTTTTATAATGTTAGTCAAGAGAGGAATGATGACCATAGGACTGGGAAAACTTCCAACTTTTCTTTGAATATTAAGGTTAAAGCCGGGATTCTCCAGCCTTGTCAGTTCCTGCTGCTGCCAGTGGGAACAGGAAATCTGGTGCTCAGCCAAATCTTGGTTCACTGCAGTGGGACAGGAACATCCCATCTGCAGGTCCATCCCTTAAAGGGGCCACAATCTCATTGAATATCAAGTGGCTGAATGGTTTGCTATGTGACATCTTTGGGTTGTTCAGGAAATCAGCCATAATGGCCCTCAAGTTATTTCACCATTTGCAATTTGCTGAGAAACATTTATTCGCGCCACAGAGCGTGTGGGATTTCCCCCAAGTTCCCAGAGGTGAAAGAATCGAATCTTAAACATTCAGCAACCAGGCCTCCCTCCCTGTGGAAAATGCCCTTTCCCCACAGCCTGGCAGGATATTCCAGGTGGCCACTGGCAGCTTTCTCAGCCACGCGAGGTCATCTTCAAGAGATATTAGATGAAGCACAATGTAAGACCCAATCAGTTTATACACAAGCATAATAAGAATATAAAAATACAAGAAGTAGGAGCAGGAATAGACCATCTGGCCCCTCGGGCCTGTGCCACCATTCAATAAGATCATGGCTGATCTTCTCGTGGACTCAGTTCCATTTACCCACCAGCTCACCACAACCCTTAATTCCTTTGCTGTTCAAAAATCTATCTATCCTTGCCTTAAATACATTCAATGAGGTAGCTTCAACTGCTTCACTGGGCAGGGAATTCCACAGATTCACAACCCTCTGGGTGAAGAAGTTCCTCCTCAACTCAGTCCTAAATCTGCTCCCCCTTATTTTGAGGCCATAACCCCTGAGTTCTAGTTTCACCTGCCAATGGAAACAACTCCCCTGCTTCTATCTTATTTGTTCCCTTCACAATCTTACATGTTTATGTGATGCTAGATCTGTATCAAAGAGTTGAGATAATTACCTTTTCTCCTGGGAATCCTCTTGGACCTTGGTCACCCTACAGGAAAATTGAACAAAGAATTAAATTGTGCTTAACAACAAGATGATCATAATAGGACCTCAAGCCCATGTGAAGACCTAAGCAACCCTTTTCTCTACAGTCCCCATAAACAATTCCTGAGTTTTCAAATTCCCCTCCCGCATCCACCGATCCTTCTGTCCTCCTCACAGTCACCCCTATTCTTCTCCACCATCCCCACACTCCTCCAATCCGCAGAAACAATAGCTACCACCATCCCAAGATGCAGGACCAGCAACCTCTATCCCGAATTCTACAGACAGCCTCAGGCATTGTCCCAACATCCATACACCCTCTTGTTTCAGATGCATTCAGGATTGACGTGTTTTCCCAATAGAGCAGCAGGGAACTGGGCATTGGCAGGGGGAGATTCTGGTCGAGCTTTATCTCCATCCCGTCAGCGAGATGTAAATCATTTTCTGTGCCGGCCTCCAGTGGGTTTCCTGATCCCCCATGGCGGGCACTAGTGGGAGATCCCACAGGAAATTCATGCTGGTGAGAAACCAATTTTCGGGTCTTCCCTCCGAATTCATCCACCCCGTCCATTATTGGCCCTTCATCAGGGGCCATGAGGCAATTCTATCCATTGTCAAAAAAGCTCTGTGTATTAATGGCTTTGACATGCAGGTACATCAGCCCCTACACAACTGAGGTGCAGGAAGAATAGGAGCCCAGTTTAAATAGAAACAGCAGGGAACTTACCTGTGGCCCTGGGAGACCTCGTTGACCTTCCAAACCCTGTCACGATAATAAGAAGGGAAAAATTAACACAGAGTCACATTGTGAAACACATTTCCTTCTGTCATTCACATCCATCGAGACCCATGAGGAAAGAAAGCATTCTCTTTACACAAGAATTGAGATACGCAAACCAGCTCCAGCAGCTTTGCAATAGAAGGCAAGGCATTTAGGGATAAGTATGTCATCAAAATCCTACCAATTCACTCACATTTACAATCTATCTTAGTGACTTACAATAAAGAGCAGGGTAATGTGTCTGAGTTTGCTGATGATACCAAACTAGATAAAAAGCTAAGCTATGGAGAGGATTTGGAAAAGCTGCAAAGCGGTATATAAAGGTGAGACAAGAGGGCAACAGGATGGCAAATAGATTGTAATACAGGGAAGGGTGAAGTCATTCACTTAGGTTATAAGAATAAAAAGGTAGGAATTTTTTTAAAGGATGATCCACACTAAGATTTGGTGCCCTCGTCCAAAGAATGTAGAAAATTAAGATGCAGATGTAGCAAGCAATTAGAAAAGCATTTTGGCCTTGATTGAAAATGATTGGAATAAAAGATTAAAGAACGCTAGCAATGAATTATGTGCTTTGGTAAGATTGCATTTAAAGTAAAGTAAAAGTAAAGTTTATTCATTCATCACAAGTAGGCTAACATTCACACTGCAGTGAAGTTACTGTGAAATTCCCCTAGTCACCACACTCAAGTACCTGTTTGGGTACACTGAGGGAGCATTTAGCACAGCCAATGTATCTAACCTGCACATTTTTCAGACTGTGGGAGGAAACTGGAGGAAACCCACACAGACATAGGGAGAACCTGCAAACTCCACACAGACAGTGACCCAAGCCAGGAATTGAACCCAGGGCACCGTGCGTAGTTTTGGGCTCCATATTTAAGAAAGGATCATAGAATCCCCAAAGTGTAGAAGGAGGCCGTCTGGCCCATTGAGTCTACACTGATCTTCTTGTCCAGGCCCTATCCTTCTAACTCCACATAGTCACCCACTAACTTGCGCATCTTTGGACACTAAGGGATAATTTAACATGGTCAATCCACCTGATCTGCACATCTTTGGACTGGATATGCGTGTATTGGAAGTGACACAATAAAAGTTCACCAAATTGGCCTTTGAGATGAGGGGTTTGTCTTCTGATGAGAAGCTGAGTAAATTGGGTTCATACGTTTTGGGGTTTAGAAGAATGAGAGGCGATCTCATTAAAACCTGAAAAATTCTGATGGGGATTGATAGGGCGGATACTGGGGAATCATTTCCACTGGCTGGGGAATCTATAACACGGGGGGCACAGTCTCAGGATAAGGGGTCGGTCAGTTAGAACTCAGAGGAAGAGAAATTTCTGCATTCAGAGGGTGGTAAGTCCTTGGAATTGTCTACCTCAGAGGGTTATAGATGCTTCATCACTGAATATATTTAAGGCTGGGATAAACCGATTTTGGTCTCCAATGGAGAATGAAGTTGAGATTCAAAATCAGCCGGGATTCTATCGAATGATGGAACAGGCTCGATGAACTGTGGCCTAATCCTGCTCCCATTTCTTATGACCTACGCAAACCCAAAACCAAAACATCGAATGTTTTCAAAATGTTAGATATTACACTTGGGGTGAAGGGGATCAAAGATTATGGCGGGGGGAAGGCAGGATTGGGCTATTGAGTTGGATCATCCACCATAATCAAATGAAAGGCAGACAATTCCAAGGACTTACCACCCTCTGAATGCAGAAATTTCTCTTCCTCTGAGTTCTAACTGACCGACCCCTTATCCTGAGACTGTGCCCCCCGTGTTATAGATTCCCCAGCCAGTGGAAATGATTCCCCAGTATCCACCCTATCAATCCCCATCAGAATTTTTCAGGTTTTAATGAGAGCGCCTCTCATTCTTCTAAACCCCAAAACGTATGAACCCAATTTACTCAGCTTCTCATCAGAAGACAAACCCCTCATCTCAAAGGCCAATTTGGTGAACTTTTATTGTGTCACTTCCAATACACGCATATCCAGTCCAAAGATGTGCAGATCAGGTGGATTGACCATGTTAAATTATCCCTTAGTGTCCAAAGATGCGCAAGTTAGTGGGTGACTATGTGGAGTTAGAAGGATAGGGCCTGGACAAGAGGATCAGACTTGACGGGACAAATGGCTGTTCCTATTTTCTTTGTTTCTGTATTTCAGCACCAAGTCTAGTTGCCTCAACATGTCCGTCAAGTGCCTGGACATGGCTGCCATTAATCAAGAAACTTGCTAAAGAATGACAAAAACTAGCCAATACAATTGAACTAACTTCTGTAAACCTTAAAGGTGCATCTTTCGAAGAATAGTTAAAATCAAATTCATACTTTGCAATGCAAAATCAGTAGAGTTCATTATTCGGTCAATCGTACGCTAACAACATTGTGACTAGCGCCGCTGTATATTCAGAAAAAAAAACATCAAACTCACTCGGCTCCCGACTGGTCCTGGGAGGCCAGGGTCTCCTCTTAACCCATTCAATCCAGATTCACCCGGCTTGCCCGGGTGACCCTGGAAAACAAAACCAAATAAATGTTTAGAGATCAGAAGTGATAGCGGCATTTTTTAAAAATTCGTTCATGGGATGTGGGTGTCACTGGCTGAGCCAACATTTATTGCCCATTCCTGAGTATAGTTAGGAGTCAACCTCATTGCTGTGGTTCTGGAGTCACATGTAGACCAGACTGGGTAAGGACAGCAGACTTTGGTACAGGTTTGGAGGGCCGAAGGGCCTGTACCGTAATTTGCTTTATTCTATTTCCTTCCTTTTAATGGGCATTAGTGAACCAGACGGGGTTTTATTTTACAACAATTGACAATGGTTCCATGGTCAGCATTAAACATTTAATTCCAGATTTCTCTTGAATTTTAATTCCGCTATCTGTCACGGTGGGATTCGAATCCGGGTCCCCAGAGTATCCCTTGGATTACATACCACTATGCCACTACCTCCTGTTCAACTCAACAGGGCTACAATTTCTCACCATGCCAGCTCTTAATTACTTTTATCTTTAAATGTCAGCCTATTTACACAGGTTTAGAAGCCAACTCTGCGGACCGTACCGGAGATCATTGAAACAAACAAAAACGGAAAATGCTGGAAAATCTCGGCAAGCCTGACAGCACCTGTGGAGCTGTCAGATGCTACACAGATGCTGTCAGACCTGCCGAGATTTTCCAGCATTTTCTGTTTTTGTTTCAGATTCCGGTATCTGCAGTATTTCGTGTTGTTGTGGTACTGAGCTCCGTGTGCGTTGTTAATTTAGAATTGCCTTATCCCTGAACGTCCTGTGATTCTTTCTCAGAATTAGAAAACAAAAGCAGCAAAAACCAGGAAAATAAGAATACTAGCCTCGTATACTTTAAAACGGGATACCTGTTGGGAAGTTGGTTACAGTAATTGTAGATTAGTGTTTGTGAAATTGTAAAATTTACTGTTATCCTCATCAATTATAATTCTCTAATCGTAAGAATGGGGAATCATGGATAACATATTTCTTGCAAAATAGCAATTGTTACCTTTTCCCCTTTAATGCCCGGCATTCCACTTTCTGGACTGATCTACAGAAGGAGAGAGAAGATGAACATTTAGATATCTAGTCAGATTCCTAGCCAGGATACCAACCAACTTTGATAACTTGTTCAGTCACCACTACTCAAATGGATAGCCTCAACACCGTGGTGAACTTCCCTGCTGAAGGTAAGTGGGGAAGGGGGAGCGTCTCCCTCAACAGCCTCTTTTCCAAATCAAGCAGCCCCACGCCCATCCCCCGCAAATTCTGCCCCTCCAAGTCCCGTCACCTCAACCCCAGCCCCCATCTGCAGGTGATCCCTGCCCCTCAGCCTCTTCAAAATCCTCAACCCTCCCTCGCTCCACCTCCTCAAACCTCATTCCCCCAACTCCTTGACACCCTTCAAGCTTGCTGGCTTCCGGATGCTGGGACTTCTAACTTAGGGACTACTTGCAGTCCCAGTCCTGGCCACCGCTGTTACTGGCGCTGCTGGGGCTACAGAGCTGCTGGCCTATCCAATTGGGCAGCAGCTCTCGGAGGTGGGACTTCATCCAGAATGAGGGCGGAGGCCTCTTATCCAATGATTGAGGGACATAAAAACTCCCACTGCAGAAGTTTGAAGGAAAGCCCTGGACTTATCCCGGGTGCCTTAAGCAGCACTAATTCCTCAACAAAATCACAAACATAGAGTTCTCTGGATATCAGATATGGGATCTTGCTGTGCACAAACTGGTTCTTGTGCTTTTTATATCACAACAATGGCTAAATGAATTTAATTTGGTGTTAAAACAGTTTGGGACATTCTTGGGTTGTGAAAAGATGTCCATTAAGATGCTAGAAATCATTTCTTTCTCCTTTAACCAACATTCACTCAATTCAAATACAGACAAACGCAACATATTGTAAATTTATTGAAACTTGTTCATTTACCAGCTTTCCTGGAGCCCCTGGAGGTCCGGGAGGTCCCACCGCCCCCTGTATTAAGAACAAAAGATTAAATTAAAACTTATTCAACATTTTTATCACCATCTCTGTCATTCCAAAGCAATTCTGTTTAGGACAGAGATGAGGAGAAATTTCTTCACCCAGAAAGTGACCAGCCTGCGGAATTCACTCCCACAGAAAGTAACTGAGGCCAAAACATTGAATGTTTTCAAGAAGCAATTAGATATAGCACTTGGGGCGAATGGGATCCAAGGATACGGGGGGGAGGCGGGAATCAGGTTATTGAATTGGATGATCAGCTACGATCACAATGAATGATGAAGCAGGCTCGAAGGGCTGAATGGTCTCCTCCTGTTCCTGTTTTCATTCTTTCTATGTTCCCGACAGCAAGAAGGGGTGGTTAGAATGGATAACCAGCTCACCTCTGCAGTCTCACTGAAGGTCAGGTCAGGAAGGCCTGACATAAAGAGAAGAGGCTGTGTAGACTGGGTCCAAACCCATTAGAATTCAGAAAAATGAGGGGAGATCTGATAGAAACATATAAGATTATGAAGGGAAAAGATAATATGGAAGCAGGGAAGTTGTTTCCATTGGTGGGTGAAACTAGAACTAGGGGGCATAGCCTCCCAATAAGGGTGAGCAGAATTAGGGCAGAGTTGAGGAGGAACTTCTTCAGCCAAAGGGTTGTGAATGTGTGGAATTCCCTGCCCAGTGAAGCAGTTGAGGCTACCTCATTGAATGCTTTTAAGACAAGGAGATACATTTTTGAACAGTAAAGGAATTAAGGGCGGAGTAAGTGGGGCTGAGTCCACAAAAAGATCAGCCATGATCTTATTGAATGGCAGAGGAGGCACAGTGGGTCTGGTGGTATACTCCTGCTCCGGTCATTAGATCCATTCCACTGGTCGGCGCAACATCGAGGGCCGAAGGGTCTGTACTGCGTGTAATGTTCTAATGTTCTATGATTTTTTTGTGTGCTTTTGAGACGATGGGATTCAGGCAATAAGCAGGTCCCTGAACTCAGAGCTCTGACCTTCTGTTTGAGAACCAACCACTCTAAAATAAAAACAGAAACGCTGGAAAAGCTCAACAGGCCCAGCCACATTTGTGGAGAAAGAATCAGGGTTAATGTTTTGAGACCGTATGATTCTCCTTTGGGATTGGTCAAGCACTTCTAGATTTAAGGTACTGGGCAGGAGTAAAACCCCCTTTCCACCTGGAGGAAACTGGAACTCACCACCTGTAAGAAGCATTTACATCAGCACTTGAAATGTGTACAAGCTTATGGATTAAATGCTGGAAGGTGGGATTAGTGTAGATGGGTGGTCAATGGTTGACACAGATATTGTGGGCTGAAGGGTCTCTTTCTATGTTGCAAATGACCATGACTCTGACACTCCAGCTACATTGCCTTTGAAGAATTTCTACTCCAACTTAAAGCAGTCAATTCCTTCCAACAAAACCAAATCCTTTGGAAATTAAGAACCATTGACCAGGAACAGAACTGGACTAGCCGTATAAATGCTGCGGCTACGTGAACAGATCAAAGGCTTGGGAATGTTTGTTTATTAATCGTCACGAATAGGTTTACATTAACAGTGTTACTGTGAAAATCCCCTAGTCGCCACACTCTGCTGCCTGTTCAGATACACTAAGGGAGAATTTAGCACGGCCAATGCACCTAACCAGCACGTTTTTCGGAATATGGAAGGAAACTGGAGCACCCAGAGGAAACTCACGCAGACACAAGGAAAATGTGCAGACTCTGCACAGACAGTGAACCCAAGACCGGAATTGAAACGTGGGGTCCCTGATGCCGTGAGGCAGCAGTGCTAACCACTGTGCCACTCATGCTACTCATTAATTTGCCCTTTGAATTAGCAAGAGCTTGTTATAGAACATAGAACATTACAGCACAGAACAGGCCCTTCGGCCTTCGATGTTGTGCCGACCAAAATAAAAAGCAATGCCCCTCCAAACTAAACCATTCCCTTCTCTTCCATATACTTATCAATTAACCTCTTAAACGCCACCAAACTTGGCGCATCTACAACAGCTGCAGGCAGGGCATTCCACTCCCTAATCACTCTTTGAGTAAAGAACCTAAAACCTTATGTAAAGAACCTTAAAAGAACCTTATGTATTTCCCACATTCTCTGTTGTTAATTCAGACCCCCATTCGCACCTTTCATCTCAACAACTTCCCTGTAACTACTTTTCTCTGGAACTTTCCGTTTTGACATCCAAAACACACTTACTTTGTCGCCTTGATCTCCTTTGAAACCCGCCGGACCCCTGATCCCCTGAAGGATAATCGAGAAAAGAAAAGCAACAGAAATCAGTGAAATTAAAGCTTTTATAAAACAACTGTATTTCTGGTGAACTTTGACCCGGAAGTAGAGCGCAGCAAATCCTGACAGAACTCAAGGTCACGCCGATTGGACTCACATCTCTCCCTGATTGGCCGGGTTCACCCGCATCGCCTTTCAGTCCAGGCCTGCCATCGTTTCCAGGGAAACCCTAAAAACAATAGAACGCTTTTAAACACAATTCCTTCCTTTGTCACAAGGAGTTCATTCTTTTCTAAACAATTCTTGAAAATAATGGCTCCAACTCCAAGTAAACCCTCCTGAAGCAGAATTCTAGTTTGGATTGGGAAATGGAAAGGATCTGTCAGTGTTAAGACAACACAAATAACTTTCCCACGGGAATCCTCACATTCCACAGGAACAGGCTTCTGGTTCGATGAAGTGGTATTTGATTGGAAGAATTGGGCACTGTTCTAAACTCTATGCACCAATACCTATCTTAGATTGACCCAAGTCATGATTTATCTGCCAAAATTATGAATCTGGCCTTCTCCAAGTTTGGATTTGATGTGTGTTGTTGGATCAGACAGACAGTCTTGTGAAGCAGTGGGTAGTGTCCCTGCGCCTCAATCAGGAACTCTGGGTTCAAGTTTCACTCCAGCACCGGGTGGTTGAGAAAGGTACATACATAATGTGGCCAACGGGCTGAGTGTACACTTGTAAATCCTTCCGACATGGCACAGTGGCATGTGTTTAGCACTGCTGCCTCATGACACCAGGGATGCAGGTTCGATTCCCGGCTTGGGTCACTGTGCGGAGTTTGCACATTCTCCCCGCGTCTGCGTGGGTTTCCTCTGGGTGCTCCAGTTTCCTCCCACAGTCCAAAAGACGTGCTGGTTAGATGCATTGTCCATGCTAATGTCAGTGGGACTAGGTAGGGTAAATGGATGGGCTTATGGGATAGGCCCAGGGTGGGATTGTGGTCAATGTAGACTCGATGGGCCAAATGGCCTCCTTCTGCACCAGTAGCAGACAGAAAGAGTGGGAGAGATTCCTGGTCAACCAAAGAATGTTGGAGACTTGACCAAAATTATCCATAGCTCTGGACTGCAAACACACGTGTAAAATAAAGTGCATGTTGCCACAGCGACTCAGAGTTCTTGGGGAACTGGTTGGCTCCAGTGACTGGATAGGCAGTATGGAGCAGATTGGTGCCAACAGCACTGGGGCTTGCTTTATTCTCTCCAGGCTGAGGGGGGTTTGGGTCTTGCCTCCTATCCCTCCTCGTGCCAGAGGTGGTGACAGTGCCAAGGGTTGAACTTACCTTCAGTAAAGAAGATTGGTGCAGGATGGAAAGAGCTCTCATTTTAAGGCTGCCCTGTATTGGGCCAACTGGAAACCATTGGCCACTGACTTAGTCACAATCAACTACAAGGAAAATTGAGGCAGTTTAGCTGGGTTAAAATCACATCGGAAATGTGTTTTTTTAATTATTCATTGACTGCATAAGAGTCTCATTGGCAAGACAACATTGAAGTCCATTCCTAATTGCTCTGGAGAAATTGACGATGAGTCGCTTTCTTGAGGTACTTAAATACCAGCCACATTACTGGATTTGGAGTCGCCCCAACCTGGTCTGGTCTACACGAGACTCCAGACCCACAGCAATGCGGTTGACTCGTGACTGCCCTCTGAAATGACCCAGCAAGTCTCTCAGTTCAAGGGCAATTAGGGATGGAGTAATATCAGCCTTACCAATGGCACCCACTTGCCATGAAAGGATAAATTTTTTAAAAAATTCTTCAGGTTTTGTCTTGGAGTGGAAGCTACCATGCACTCAATTAGACAATATCCAGAGATATTACTCGAAGTCCTCTCTCCCCTGTCCGGCCTGGTAATCCAGCCTCTCCCTGGGGGAAAGAAAAACAACAGGACAGTGATTATGTTCTTATGTGACTGAAATCTAAAAACATGCAACTTAAAATTCAAGGTTAAAAAGTGAAGTTACCGGCGTCCCTTCATCTCCTTTGTTCCCCTTTTCACCCTGGGAAAGAAATGGAGATACATTAGCTTTCTCAGGCCTTTGCTGGTACAGGCCTGTACAGGAGCCTGACTCTGTCTCTGATTCTCGCTGCCTCTGCATCGCTACAGAACGTGGATTCAAGGGGGCTATTCCTGGTGTCTGGAAGTACTGCACTATATCCTTTAACGTCAGCCTTCCAGCAAGGTAAAGTCCCTACATATCTCTGTAGCTTGGGTAGATGCTAAAGATCCCATGGCATTAATTAAAGAAGTATGGCATTAATTAAAGAAGTATGTCTACGGAGTCTCTGTGGGTGGAAGTTAGGAACAGCAAAAGCTCGATAACTTTGCTGGATGTATTCTATAGGCCGCCCAACAGCGGCAGGGAACTTGAGGTGCAGATAGGGAAACAGGTCCTAGACAGATGTAGAAATAACAGGGTTGTCGTGATGGGAGATTTCAATTTCCCAAACATTAACTGGAATATCCCAAGGGTAAGGGGTTTGGATGGTGTGGAGTTTGTTAGGTGTGTTCAGGAAGGTTTCCTGACACAGTACGTGGAAAAGCCTACGAGAGGAGAGGCTGTACTTGACCTGGTGCTTGCTAATGAGCCAGGGCAGGTGTCAGATCTCACGGTAGGTGAGCATCTTGGGAATGGAGATCATAATTCCATCTCTTTCACGATAGCGATGGAAAGAGATAGGATCAGGCAGGCTAGGAAGGTGTATGTCTGGAGTAAGGGGAAATATGAAAACATTAGGCAGGTAATTGGATGCATAACATTTACAGTAAACATTTACAGTAAACATTGAAAACATTTGGCAGGTAATTGGACGTGTGAGGTAATGCACTTTGGCAGGAACAATAAATGTGTAGAGTATAGGGCTAATGGTAGGGCTCTTAATAGTGTTGAGGAACAGAAGGATCTTGGTGTATGTGTCAATAGATCCCTGAAAGTAGGCAGTCAAGTGGATAAAGTTGTTAAGAAGGCTTATGGAGTCTTAGCTTTTATTGGTAGGGGGATTGAATTTAGGAGCCGCAGCATCATGTTGCAGCTGTACAAAACTCTAGTGCGGCCGCACTTGGAGTATTGTGTGCAGTTCTGGTCCCCAAATTATAAGAAAGATGTGGAGGCATTGGAGAGGGTACAGAGGAGGTTTACCAGGATGTTGCCTGGTATGGAGGGCAGGTCTTATGAAGAGAGGCTGAGAGATTTGAGGTTGTT
The DNA here is from genome assembly GCA_024679065.1 of Sphyrna mokarran. NCBI lineage: Eukaryota > Metazoa > Chordata > Chondrichthyes > Carcharhiniformes > Carcharhinidae > Sphyrna > Sphyrna mokarran. Next base: position 132,552,124 of record JAGIQG010000003.1, on the reverse strand, counting down.
TCGTTAGAAAGAAGGCGGCTAAGAGGAGACCTTATTGAAACATATAAGATGATTAGAGGTTTAGATAGGGTGGACAGTGATAGCCTTTTTCCTAGGATGGAGAAAGCTAGCACGAGGGGACACAACTTTAAATTAAGGGGTATGAGTTATAGGACGGATATCAGAGGTAGGTTCTTACTCAAAGAGTGATTAGGGAGTGGAATGCCCTGCCTGCAGCTGTTGTAGATGCGCCAAGTTTGGTGGCGTTTAAGAGGTTAATTGATAAGTATATGGAAGAGAAGGGAATGGCTTAGTTTGGAGGGGCATTGCTTTTTATTTTGGTCGGCACAACATCGAAGGCCGAAGGGCCTGTTCTGTGCTGTAATGTTCTATGTTCTATGTTCTATGTTCTAAACTGGAAGGAGGTGTTCTTGGGGAAGAGTACAGAAGGAAAGTGGTGGTTTTTCAAGGAATGTTTGTCTAGGGCACTGCAAGACAATGTTCCGAGGAGTCAAGGAGGTTCTGGTAGGACATGGGAACCGTGGTGCACAAAGGTAGTGGTGAACCTAGTTAGGAAGAAAAAAATGGTATATAAAAGGTTCAGAGAGCTAGGGGATGTTAGGGATCTAGAGGAGTATAAGGTGTGTAGAAGGGAACTTAAAAAGGAAATTAGGAGAGCCAGAAGGGGTCATGAGAAGGCCTTGGCAGGTAAGATTAAAGAGAATCCCAAGGCCTTCTACAAATATGTGAAAAGTAAAAGGTTGAGAAGAGAAGGGATAGGGCCTATAAAAGGTGAAGGGGGAAAAGTCTGTGTGAATCCGGAAGAAATGGCAGAGGTGCTTAACGAGTACTTTGCCTCGGTATTCACGGTGGAAAGTGAACTGGGAGATTGCACTGCAGGTTTGCGGCATACGGAAAAGATTGAGTATGTGGATGTTAGGAAAGAGGATGTGTTAGACCTGTTAAATTCTATCAAGATAGACAAGTCGCCGGGACCGGATGGGATGTAACCCAGGTTATTGTGGGAGGTGAGGGAAGTGGTTGCAGAGCCCCTGGCGATGATCTTTGCGTCGTCCATGGAAACGGGAGAGGTTCCGGAGGATTGGAGGATTGCGGATGTGGTTCCTATCTTTAAGAAAGGGAACAGGGATAGTCCAGGAAATTACCGACCGGTGAGTTTGACTTCAGTGGTTGGTAAGCTGATGGAGAGGCTTCTGAGGGATAAGATATATGAACATTTGGAGAAGTTTGGACTGATTAGAAATAGTCAGCATGGTTTTGTCAAGGGCAGGTCATGCCTTACGAGCCTGGTTGAGTTCTTTGAAAATGTGACTGAACACATTGACGAAGGAAGGGCGATGGACGTAGTGTACATGGACTTTAGTAAGGCGTTTGATAAGGTCCCACATGCAAGGCTTCTGGAGAAGGTGAGAGGGCATGGGATCCAAGGGGCTTTGGCCTCGTGGATCCAGAACTGGCTTGCCGGCAGAAGGCAGAGAGTGGTTGTCGATGGGTCTTGTTCTGCATGGAGGTCAGTAACCAGTGGAGTGCCCCAGGGATCTGTTCTGGGACCCCTGCTGTTTGTCATTTTCATAAATGACCTGGATGAGGAAGTGGAGGGATGGGTTAGCAAGTTCGCCGACGATACAAAGATCGGTGGTGTTGTGGATGGTCTGGAGGGATGCCAAAAGTTGCAGCGGGACATAGACAGGATGCAAGACTGGGCGGAGAAGTGGCAGATGAACTTCAATGCAGATAAATGTGTAGTGGTCCATTTTGGCAGGAATAATGGGATGAAGAAGTACAATATAAGGGGTAGGAGTCTTAGCTGTGTTGTAGAGCAGAAGGATCTCGGGGTCCGGGTCCATAGGACTCTTAAATCGGCCTCGCAGGTGGAGGAAGTGGTCAAGAAGGCGTACGGTGTACTGGCCTTCATTAATCGAGGAATAGAGTTTAGGAGTCAGGAGGTAATGATGCAGCTCTATAAGACTCTTGTCAGACCCCAGTTGGAGTATTGTGCGCAGTTCTGGTCGCCTCATTATAGGAAGGATGTAGAGGCTATTGAGAGGGTTCAGAGGAGATTTACAAGGATGCTGCCTGGATTGGGAGGCAGGCCTTATGAAGATAGGTTGAGGGAGCTGGGACTCTTCTCACTGGAGAGACGTAGGTTGAGAGGCGACCTGATAGAGGTTTATAAAATGTCGAGAGGAATAGATAGGGTGGACTCTCAGAGACTATTTCCCCGAGCTGAAATGGTCACTGCGAGAGGACACAGATTTAAGGTGCAGGGAAGCAAATACAAAGGAGATGTCAGGGGTAGGTTTTTCACTCAGAGGGTGGTGAGTGAATGGAACCGACTGCTGTCGGAGGCTGATGAGGCAAACTCACTGGGGTCTTTTAAGAGACTTCTGGATGAGTATATGGAAAAGAATTGGATAGGGGGTTATAGATAGGTCTGTGGATTGGTAGATGTGATTGGCACAACTCGTGGGCCGAAGGGCCTGTTTGTGCTGTCTTGTTCTATGATTCTATGGGGAAGGTCTCCCACTGACCTGGTCAATATGAGGCCTTCAACCAACAGCACCAGAAGAAATCAAACAGCCATTTCTTACCGGGTAGTGGCAGGACATTTAGAAACTCATAATACACCCTTCACCCTCCAAACACTCCCCATGCTCCATCCATGCCATCTCATGCCCTCTACCCACCCTGATACTTCTCACGTGTCCTACACCAAGTTGCAGCCATCCTTTATGGGCTCTCATGCCACCTATGCCAAGCTGTAGCACTCCCATTCTCACTGACTCCTGTACACTTTCTAAAATTATAAATCCTACAGTGCATCGAGGGATGTGTAAACAAATTGAAAAATGGTAATTTATTGATACCTTATTTGCATGTTTGAAAAGAAAATCTGCACTACAAGCAAATAAGAGTATTAATCATCCAAACCCTTTAAAGGCTACAAACGCTCGATACTATTTAACTTGCGTACATAAATACTGTAAAATTGACAGCAGAGATCAGACAGTCTGTCATTCAAAAAATGTTCCTCTGTGGAGCAGATGTTCATATATTCTAACAGTTGTCTGGGCTCTCAGCCAAGCTTCAATATGATGGTTTACCAGTGATAGGAGGGGTATTCGGCCAACAGTCTGTTACTGGGGCAATTGAGACAATTAAGTGACAAATTAATGGCTAGTTAAGGACTTTCTCTTGCTGCCACTTGTATTTTACCCGTGCCAGGTTGGGGTGGTGTGTTCAAGTACCATGGCATCGACCTGCTGGCACTGTTGAGATGGGAGGGATCATCCTGTTAGGTCACAGTGGAAGCCTCCCTTGCTATCCCACCCCTCACTCCTGTTTGTTACCATCTGGTCCTCCCAATGAGAGGACCCGATCCTGACCCCTTCTCCACCCCCTGACCTCACAAGGTGGAGATGCCGGCGTTGGACTAGAGTAAGAAGTCTCACAACACCAGCTTAAAGTCCAACAGCTTTATTTGGAAGTAAACGCTACAAGCTTTTGGAACGCTGTTCCTTCGTCAGGTGAGCTATTCTGGCATTATGAGGCTTCTCACAAGGACCTGCCAGATTGGCCCTGGAACAATTCCCCCCCACTTATGTTGTTACCTAGTTCCAGGGATGCTCTCCGCTGGGAGACTGGCTGTATTGGCCAACTCTCCCAGTGACATTGTTGTGAGTGGAGAATTGCCGGGTATTTGATTTGTGGAATCTCCACCCAGAGAAGGGGCAGAAGACTCGATGGGCGTATAACTGAGCTGGAGTGTCCCAACCACCCAGAGGAAGGCTCAGCCCTGAGTTGGGAGTCCACAGAGAGGGGATGATGAAGGAGGCCTCATCAATGCATAGATTTCTACCTGCAATGCTCGTGCTATAACATCACAACTTCAGCGTCATCCCACTTATAAACCAGCTAGAAAAAAGCAAATCCTCACTAGGTTCTGAACATGAGAGAATTTCATCAAAAGAGACCAATTCTAGAAAACTAAATGAATCAAGAGCAGAGAACAGAAATGGGCCTTCACCTCCTTCCCTCGGGGTCCACTCGGTCCAGGTGGCCCTGTTTTACCAGTTTCTCCTTTCTCCCCGCTTCCTCCCCGATCTCCCTGCAACACAAATACTCGTTAATCACCATTTCCCCGTTCAAAAGCTGAGTAAATTCGAGGCAGGCGCGTCTTCTGCTGCCGCTGAATATCCCTTACCTTTTCTCCTGGTCTCCCGGAAAGCCCAATATTCCCCTAAAACGAGATACAGACAGGTCAGTGACCCACCAGGTGTGGACCATTAAATACATCACCCAGCTGATGACCATAGAGAGATGTGGAAACTAAAAGCAGGAGTAGGCTATTTGGCCCTTCAAATTTGCCCTACTATTCATTTTGATCATGGCTGATCATCAAATTCAATATCCTGATTCCCCTCTTGCTCCCATATCCCTTGATCTCTTTCGCCCCAAGAACCATATCTAATTTCCTCTTGACTTCACACAATGTTTTGACCTTGATTACATTCGGTGGGAGTGAATTCCACACATTCACCACCCTCTGGGTGAAGAAATTTCTCCTCCCTCCTAAAAGGTTTACCCCTTATCCTCAAACTATTACCCCTAGTTTCTGACTCCCCCACCCTCGGGAACGTGGATGGATGGAATATGGATGTTACACTGCTGAAACAGACCATTTGGCCCATCCAGCCCGTGATGCCATTTCTCCCACCATATGAGCAAATATTTCTCATGAACTTTCTTTCTAAGATGCAGAAAATCAGGAATGTGACACATAGGGAGCAAAGAAACTACGCATTAGCACCTTTAAGATGTGCAACCTTAAAAGGATCACACGTGCATTAAAGAAACATTAGAGACAGGCATGGTTCTCATCACAATTATTCATCACATTCCCACGCCCCTTCAAACTTTTTTCTCTTCATCATCCTTTCCAATCTGATCCTGAATGTTGACACAGTTTCTATCTCAACCATTGTCCCTGTGGAGGGGAATTCCACACCCTCCAAATTCTCTGTGTGAAGAAGCTTCTACTAGTTTATTTATTGGTGTCACAAGTAGGCTTACATTAACACTGCAATGAAGTTGCTGTGAAAATCCCTGAGTCGCCACACTCTTGTTCGGGTACACTGAGGGAGAATTTAGCACGGCCAATGCACCCTGATGTGGAGATGCCGGCGTTGGACTGGGGTAAACACAGTAAGAAGTCTGACAACCACCAGGTTTAAGTCCAACCGACTTATTTGATATAAACTCGCACCCTAACCAGCACGTCTTTCAGAGGAAACCGGAGCACCCGGAGGAAACCCACGCAGACACGGGGAGAACGTGCAGACCCTGCACAGACAGTGACCCAAGCCAGGAATGAGGCAGCAGTGCCAACCACTGTGCTGCCCACACTGGAACTGCTCCCTTTCCTCCTAAGATGAAAGGCTGTGGTGATCCAAGATGGTGACATGGTGATTGGGGAATAGCAGGACAAATTAGGTGGTTCTTTTAAGAGCTGGCACCTACACAAAGGGCTGAAGGGACTCACTCATTGCTATATGGTTCTGTGGTCACTCGTTTCTTTAAAAGGGAAGACTGAAGACGTACTCTGTCACCTGGCTCTCCTTTGGGTCCTGGTTGCCCTGGGATGCCGTATCCAGTTTCGCCCTATTAAAAACAAGCATTCGTAATGTGAATCACTCCGGACAAAAAGAGGGCTATCTGCAAACACGTCCTGCAGATACCGGAGATCCGAACTAAATAGACAAAACACAAGAAACACTCAGCAGCTCAGGCAGTATCCGTACAGAGATAGTCTGACCCTTCCCGCTGTGAGGGGTGCGGGTGCAATAAATCCCACCCTTAATGTTTCAGTTCAATGATGTGGAACTGGAGATAGAGATGTGACAAGATTTTTAATCAAATACAGGGATAGGAAGAAGAAACAGAAAGAAACGTCAATGGTAGGGTGGGAGCTAAGAGTGATTATGTGGAGGCTGTGGTGTCGTGATATTGTCACTGGACTCATAATCCACAGACCCGGGATAATGCTCGGGGGACCTGGCATCAAATCCCACCACGGCAGACGGTGAAATTTGAATTCAATAGAAATCTGGAATTAAAAGTCTAACGATGACCGTGAAACCATTGTCGATTGTCATAAACCCCAGCATAAAAGCAAATTCCTGCGGATGCTGGAATCCTGAAACCAGAAGAGAAAATGCTGGAAAATCTCAGCAGGTCTGGCAGCATCTGTAAGGAGAGAAAAGAGCTGATGTTTCGAGTCCAGATGATCCTCTGGACTTCAAACTTCTCTCCTCACAGATGCTGCCAGACCTGCTGACATTTTCCAGCATTTCCCCATCTGGTTCACTAATGCCCTTCAGGGAAAGAAATCCTTCTGACACAAAGGGGCAATTTAGCATGGCCAATCTATCTAACCTTCGGAGTGTGGGAGAAAATCGGAGCACCCAGAGAAAATCCACGCAGACACAGAGAGAATATGCAAACTCCACACAGACAGTGACCCAAGGCTGGAATCAAACCCAGGACCCTAGCACTGCTAGTCCTATATTTTATATTCTTCTAATGCAGGTGAGAAGTTTTGCAAAGTAAAACATTGTGAAGGCATTTGTTGAGATGTAGTACATGCAACATAGACAATGATCAACTCACAATAATCTATCTTCTCATCAACATTAAAATGCCAAAAGTGGGCACAGTCTCGCTCAATTCCTCGTACAGTTCACTGATTTTTTAAATATAATTCCTGCCTCACCTTACTGCCTTTTTCCGCTGGGTCTCCCTTTGCTCCCTTCTCACCCAGGTGTCCTGGGGGTCCCCGTTCACCCTATAATAGAGAAGAGGAAAACTGGTTCAAAAGCGAGAATACGCAACAGTTCCCGACAAGCTGAGAAAAGTAGTTTAACAGCACGGGTGACACAGGATGTACCAGAGAAGATCAGACACAGAAAGGAGAGAAAGAGAGAGGCCTTACCTGATCACCTTTACTCCCTGGTGGGCCAGTGATCTGCAATAGAATGAGAGAGTTGGCACAGTTAGAAAAACTCAAAAACAGGCCGTGAAGTGAACATTAAAGGATAGAATTTTCCAGCCAATCTCGTTGATGGGATCTTCCAGCCCCGCTGTGGGTTTCCAGCAGCAGGGAATACATAGAACGGGAAACCCTGTTGATGGCCAATAGCGGCCATCACTGAGACTCCCGCCCAAGGAATCTGCAAAGGGACACAGATGGATTAAGTGAATGGTCAACAGTTTAGAAGATGGAGTATTATATGGGAGATTATGAATTAGTGCACTTTGGCAGGAAGATTAGAAAAACAGCATACTATTTCAATGGAGAGAGTTTGCAGAACTCTTGAGTTGCAGAGGGATCTGGGTGTCCTGGTTCACAAATCAGGAAAAGGTAGTCTGCAGGAACAGTGAGTGACTAGGAAGGCAAATGGAAAGTTAGCATTTATTGGGGTTTGTTATAGTTGTTAAGGGGCATTAGTGAGACCACGGCTGGAGTACTGTGTACAGCTTTTAGTCTCCTTATTTTAGAAAGAATAGAAACAGGAATGGTTCACTCCTGATTCCTGGGGCAGTGAGGGTTATCTTATGTGGGAAGATTAGACAGGTTGGGCCTATATCCATTGGAGTTTAGGATAATGAGAGGTGATTCAAAGGGGGTTGGATATTGAAAGGATTGTAGGAGCGACAATTTAAAAATGGGGAGTCTTCCATTAAAGATAGAGATACAAAGACATTATTTCACTCAGACGGCTATGAATCTTTGCAACTCTCTTCTCCAGATTGTGGTGGAGGTCAGCTCATGGAATATATTCAAGATGGAGGTTGATGGATTCTTGGGGGGCAAGGGAGTTAAAGGTCATCGGAGACGGGATAGGAAGAATGTGGAGTTGAATCCACAATCAGCCATGATCCTATTGAATGGTGGAGTAGGTTTGAGGGGCCAAACAGCCTACCCAAATTCCAAATTTGTATGTTCATATACTCAATCAAATCAGGAAAACTGCGGCGATAGTGCATTATCGAAGGTACCAGGAGATCCTGCTGGTGTGAAGGGCCAGAAGGTCACACCCAATAACTCTACAGCTTTCTCTAAGCCTTCCCGACTGAGTCCCTCAAGTTCCAAACATCAAACTGTTTACTGCCTCAATAAATACTGTCCAGCTGGAGGGAAGATCGAAGAACAATGATGCTGATGTGGCCTCTTTCAATACGGTTTATTTCAAAGGTGCCGAGATACTTACAGTCCGTCCTGGTTCTCCCTGTCTCCCTTCATTTCCCTGGAAAATAAACACATTTCAAATGGGTCTTCAATACATATTGGTTCCTCCAACAACCATGACTCAACATCACAAGAAAGGGAAAGGCATGATATGTGAGGGCAATGGGAGTAAATCGCTCTGAGCTATTGAAGGTCTCATGCAGAGATTGGACTCTAATGTCAATGAGAAAGCTGGAAGTCACACGCTTGATTCAATCGAGAAACAGAGTAGGCAGAAAGAAGAACCCAAAATTCAACATTGGATGTATAAAATGCTACACAGAAAAGTAAAGGCTTTATTATTATCACAAATAGGCTTAAATTAACACTGCAATGAAGTTACTCTGAAGATCCTCTATCACCACACTCTGCCGCTTGTTCAGATAAACTGAGGGAGAATTTAGCACGGCCAATGAACCCTAACCAGTATGTCTTTCAGACTGTGGGGGGAAACCGGAGCACCCAGAGGAAACTCACGCAGGCACAGGGAGAATGTGCAGACTCCACACACACAAGTTGGGAATGGAACACCAATCCCTGGTGTCGTGAGGCAGCAGTGCTAACCACTGTGCCACGCATTGGGTGCACAAAATGCGGCACGGAAAAGTAAAGACCTGCATTTCTATAGCACCTTTCATGATTTCAGGGTCTCTCCTGAGTTCTGTACAGCCAACTGGGTGCTTTTGAAGTGAAGCCACTGTGATGATATCGGAAATATGACAGCTAATTTGTGCACAGCAAGCTCCCACAAACAGCAATAACCAACCTGGATTGGCTAAGGTTGTGCCCCTTGCAACAGAGGAGGCTGAGGGCAGATTTATGGAGATGTGAAAAATTGTGAGGGGGCTGGATAGAGTGGACGGAAAGGATTTATTGACCTTAATTGAGAGATCAGTAACATGGGGTCATCGATTTTAGTAATTGGATTAGATGTTTTTTACCCCGAGGGCTTTGAGGTATTGGACCTCACTGCCTGAAAGGGTAGCAGAGGCAGAAATCCTCTGAAGATGTCTGGATTCGCACCTCAAGTGCTACCTCTGTAGGTGGGATGTAGGATGAGGCTAGCAGGCTCATTTTCTGACCAGCACAGGCACGAGTGGCCTTTTTCTGCGCAGTAAATCTTCTTTGATGCTGTTTTTCAATGCTGGTTGAAGGATAAATATTAGCCAGGACATTCAAATAGCACAGTGAGATTCTTACCATCCAACCATGAGAGCAAATGGGGCTTTGGTTTAAGGTCTCATCCAAGAGAAGGCACCATTGACAATGTAGCACTCCCTGCACTGGAGCATCAGTCTAGATTCGGAACTCAGGTTTCTAGAGTGGGACTTGAGCTCACTCTTCTGATTCAGGAGCAAGATGTTACCCACTGAGCCACTGCTGACACACGGTACCTCAGGGAAATGTACCTCACAAGATAAAACTGTGCTGCCTTATTGGCACATCACACCCTCGTAAGCTTTAGTGACAACTTCAGTGAGTGGAATGACCAGGAAGGAGGAGCCAGGCTTTCTGGGACAGATGTGTACATTGGCCACACCACTGGTCAGTGCGTGAGGAGACCCAACCCGTGGGTCAGCAGCTCCAGTGTTCACAGTGAGGTGGTGCTGTCTCCGGAGTTGACCCGTGAAACTCAACCACTCTCGTGTGTCTGGGAGGTTATGGAGAAAGTCAAAGGAAAGATTAGGTAGTGTCGCCTTCGACATAACAAAAGGTTGAATCATCCACAAACAAAATAACTTTCTTCAACGGGCATCCAAGGATCAGTGTAGCAGAGGGAGAAGGAGGTGACATGAGCTGAATGTGTTGTGTTTTGTGTCGGGAGAGAATCTCAGTGACAGACTGACGTGCCGAACTGTCTCCTTCTCCTCCTCACGAGTGACATTCTCACCTTTTCGCCTCGGGGACCACTGGGACCTGGCAATCCCTGTTGAATGGGGAGGGAAAAGAAATCAGAAATTACTGCAGGATTTACAGCAAATGATTCTAAAATAAGTAAAATACTGCAGGCGCTGGAATCTGAAACTGAAACTGGCCACTGAGTGTGTCAGTGATGGAGGGAACTGAATCCTTCAGCTGCTGGATGGGGTGCCGATCGAGCGGGGCTGCTTTGTTCTGGATGGTGTCGAGTTTCTTGAGTGTTGTTGAAGCTGCGCCCCATCCAGGCATCCATCCAGGACATCATTCCATCACACCCCTGACTTGTAGGTAGGAGACAGGCTTTGGGGAGGCAGGAGGTGAATTACTCACCATATAGCATTCCCAGCGTCTTATAGCTACAGTTTTTACACTCCATTCAAACAACAAACAGTACAGCACAGGAACAGGCCCTTCGCCCTGCAAGCCTGCATCGGACATGCCCTATCGAAACCAATTGCTTACATCCCCTCTGTTTCCCATCTGTTCATGTGCCTATCTAGATAAGCCTGAAATGTCACTAATGTATGCCTCACTCGGCAGTGCGTTCCCCCACCACCCTCTGTGTAAAAACTTCCTCTGCACATCTCCACTGAACTTTTCCCTCTTGCCTTGAACTTGTGACTACTTGTAATTGTTATTCCTGGGAAGAAGCTTCCAACTGTTCAATCTATCTATATTCCTCATAACTTCTAACAGGTCGTCCCTCCGTTCTCACCTTTCCAGGGAGAGCAACCCCAGTTCATTCAATCTCTCCATACTGGGCAGCATCATGGTAAACCTTCTCCGTACACTGTCCGAAACCTCCACAGCCTACTCAAGTTTGATAGGGTCTTCCTAGAGACTTCTGGATGAGTATATGGAATTTAATAGGATTGAGGGTTATAGCTAAGCCTTGTAGGTATGAATACCAACAGCGCAACTTGTGAGCCAAAGGGCCTGTTTGTGTTGCAGTTTTTCTATGTTTCTATGTTCTACGCCTATTCCTAGTCATTTTGTTCTTGCTCCTATCCTGGGGATACACCCTTCAAAGATTCACCAGTGAAAGAGAAAGAGGCATAAGTCAGACGATACTTACAACTGATCCCGGCACACCGGGTGGTCCAAGCTGTCCTCGGTCACCCTAACAGCAGAAATATTGAACGGTCAATGGAAGGATTGCAATCATACATATAAGAATCAGAAGATATCGGTGAACATTGCAGAAGGATACAATGCAGCAATGGGAGCTGGGTGTCCCTGAAACAGCGTGAGTTCCGATTCCTGCTACATTGGAAATTTCTCACACTTTTTCACTGCGAAGGACAGCTGCTTGAATAGATGGGACCCAGTAAAGGAGTGTGTCATTCAGTCTTGAATGAGTTTGCCCCATTGATTCATGTCTTTGTTCCTGGTTCCAGTTCCTGACCAGCTGAAAATGAAACAATGGCACAAGCTTTCCAATCTACACGTGCGCCGCGCGGGACCTCACATTAGTTTATGTTTCTGCCCCCCTCGCAGTATCGAAACACTAGGGCCGAACTGAGCAATGTACCCAGAGAAGGAAACAAAGGGGATGGAGTCACAAAAAGTGGGAAAGAGGCAAATAATGAGTGAGAAAGGAAAAGAAATGAAACAGAGGGAGGAGAAGGAGAAAGAGAGAGAAAGAAAGAAATGGAGAGCGGAAGGCAGAGGAAAAGAGAAAGGTTGGAATTTTCCAGTCCCGCCTTTACAGGGACCTGTCGTGGGCAGGAATGGAAAATTTGCAAGCACAGAGGAGGGACTAAATTGATTAGGATTACATTCATTGGTGTTCAGAAGAATGAGGGGGGAATCTTGGAGAAACCTATTCAATTCTAACAGGGTTGGGAAGCAAGAAGGATGTTCCTGGTGCCGGGGGCGGCCATCACTAAGGAGATGGTGCTAGGGAAGCTGAAAATTCTGAAGGTAAATAAATGGCATCAATGCCATTGATGTGCAATGGCATTGATAATCCAAGTAAGAGTCTGACAACACCAATTTTAAATCCAACTGATTTTTTTGACAGTAAATTTGCAAGCTTTCGGCCTTTGTAGCCTTCGTCAGGCGAATGAGGCGTTCTGGTCTGCAATAGCACACACATCAGCACAGACAGTTACAGATTGCTGATTAGAATGCGAATCCTTACACCTAACCTGCTATTCAAGTTTTTAAGTGGCTAACAAAGGAACACTGAGCACTGAGGTTAGAGAAATGTGTATTGTCTCCAGACAGCACAGGAAGTGAGGTTTTTTGTGCTACATTGATAATCCCAGCCAATGACAGAATGAAGGAAGAGAGAAAAAAAGGTTAAAATGATTTTCATGTATTCGAAGCCCCTCACAATCTTAGGTAGTCCCACAGCATTGTTGTGGCAATAGTACTTTTGAAATGTGGTCAAGTGTTTTAAGGCAGGAACCAAATCTTTTAAATATTAAATATCATGTTTAAGCTGACAGTGCTCACTTACCTTTGGGCCCGATGGGCCTGGAGGTCCTCTGTCTCCCTGCAAAAAAATAACCAACACCAATAATTACACAATTCCAAGGATAGCGCAACTGATTTGTGAGGAGGGACTAAATTGATTAGGATTACACTCATTGGTGTTCAGAAGAATGAGGGGGGAATCTTGGAGAAACCTATTCAATTCTAACAGGGTTGGGAAGCAAGAAGGATGTTCCTGGTGCCAGGGGTGGCCATCACTAAGGAGATGGTGCTAGGGAAGCTGAAAATTCTGAAGGTAAATAAATCACTTAGATCGAATGGGCTACACCCCAGGGTTCTGAAGGAGATAGCTGAAAAGATGGTGGAGATATTATTTCAGGAATCAGTGGAGAGTCAGGGAACGTCCCAAAGGACTGGAAAAATGAAACTCCCCTGTTTAAAAAGGGAGGGAGGCAGAAGATGGGAAATTATTGGCCAGTTAGGCTGACCTTGATCGTGGATAAGGTCTGGGAGTCCATTATTAAGAATGAAATTGCAGAATGCTGGGAAATGCATGGTAAAATAGGGCGGTGACAGCATGGCTTCATCAAAGGGAGGTCATGTCTGACAAATCTGTTAGAATTCTTTGAGGAGGTAATGAAGAACTTAGACACAGGAGAGCCACTTGATTTATTTGGATTTCCAGAACGCCTTTGACAAGGTGCCTTATAGGAGGCTGCTAAGTAAGCTCAGAGCCAGTGGTGTTAGAGGCAAGTACTAACATGGTTGGGAGATTGGCTGACTGACAGAAGGCAGAGAGTGACGATAAGGGGTCCTTCCCAGGATGGCAACCAGGAGTTCTGCAGGGATCAGTGATGGGACCACAATTTTTCACCATATACATTAATGATCTAGATGAAGGCATGGTTTGCAGATGGTACAAACATATACAGAGGGACAGGTAGCGTTGAGAGAGTGGAAAGACTGCAGAATGACTTGGACAGGTTAGGAGAGCAGGCAAAGAAATGGCACGTGGAATACAACATGGGAAAGGGTGAGTTAATGCACTTTGGTAGGAAGGATAGAGGCACAGGCTATTTCCAAAATGGTAAAAGGCTTCAGAAATGTGAAGGGATTTGCGAGTCCTTTAAGGTTAATGTGCAGGTTCACTTGGCAGCTAGGAAGCTAAATTCAATGTTAGGATTCATTTCTATAGGGCTGAATACAAGAACAGGGATGTCTTCTAAGGCTGTATTAGGCTCTGGTCGGACTCCATTTGGAGTATTGTGAGCAGTTTTAGATGCCTGCCTAAGAGAGAATGTGCTGGAAGGAGTCCAGAAGAGGATGAGGGGGGATCTAATTGGAAGTTATGGAATACTGAGATGCCAAATAGAGTGGATGTGGAGGACATGTGGAGAGATTAGAACAGGGGGCACAACCTCAGAGTGAAGGGACTCCCCTTTAAAACTGCAACGAGGAGGAGTTTCTTTAGCCGGAAGATGGTGAATCTGTGGAATAGAGGGCTGTGGAGGCCAGGTCATTGAGTGTCTTTAAGACACAGATAGCTTCATGATCAATAGGGGGATCAAGGGTTATGGGGAGAAGACAGGAGAATGGGGGTGAGAATTATATCAGCCATAATTGAATGGCGAAGCAGACTTGATGGGCTGAAGGGCCTAATTCTGCTCCTATATCTTATGGTCTTATGGGTTTTCAGTAGCAGGGGTCACAATCTGAAGCTAGACTATTTAGGACTGAGATGAGGGCAAATGTTTTCACCCAGAGAGTGGTCAGCCTGTGGAATTTGTGATCACAGAGGCCAAACGTTTTCAAGAAGTAATTAGATCAAGCACTTGGGGCAAAGGAAATGAAAGGATATGAGGGAAAACAGGGGAAAGGATTGGTAGAAGTACACCCATAGTCGAGAGGCTTTTGACACAATGACAGTGAAGGAACAGTGATATGGCTCCAAGCCAGGATGGTGTGTGACTGGGGAGCGGCCAAGGATTTGAGAGGTACTCCGAAATGGTCGTGGCAAATTGCCACAGTGAAGTTTCACAGGAAAGGCGTGCCACAATCCCACAAAAAGGGCTGTAATGAAAGGGACAAATCACTTACCTGGGATCCCGGTGAACCAGTCTCACCCGGCTGTCCTCGGTCTCCCTGTCCATCAAAAAGAAAAATAAGATGCCCCATTAAAATGCCAGCCTGGAACAATAAGCCTTTTTGGTGAAAACTGTTTAACTCAATCCCTCTCACCTTTCTAATCCAGCCTCAGATAACCTTAGCACGTCACTCATTCATTTTCCAAATTTAGAATCAAAAAAAAACCGCAAGGATATTAAGCCAGCAAGCTTTACCCAAGCTTTAACCTATGGAATTTAGCTGCTCTTCTCTCCTTTGAATGGCACAGTGGTTAGCACTACTGCCTCACAGTGCCAGGAACCCACATTCAATTCTGGCCCCAGCTCACTGTCTGCACGGAGTTTGCACATTCTCCCTGAGTCTGAGTGGGTTTCCTCTTATAGTCCAGAGATGTGCAGGTTAGGCTGATTGGCCATTCTAAATTGACCTTAGTGTCAGGGGATTGGCAGGATAAATATGTGGGGTTACAGGAAGAGGGCCTGGATGGGATTGTGATGGATACAGACTCAATGGGCCAAATGGCCCCCTTCTGCACTGTAGGGATTCTACAGAGATGTAGAAAAATTCCAGCACAGAAAGAGGCCATTGAGCCCATCTTGTCTGCACTCGCTGATAATAAATACTAACCACCCATTCTAATCCCACCTTCCAGCACCCAGTCTGTTGTCTTGTAGATTACTGCATTTCAAGTGGAAATCCAATTACCTTTTAAATGACTTGAAGATTTTTGCCTCAGTCACTAATTTAGGCAGCGAACACCAACTAAACTCTGGGTGAAAAAACTTTTCTCAATATCCCTTCTAATCCTTTGACTAATCGCTTTAAATCCCATTCCCCGGTAACTGACCTCTCCCCTAGGGGAAATAAGTCTTTCCCATTTATTGTCTCTCAGCCCCTCACACTTTTGTACAGCTCAATCAAATCATCACTCTATATCCCCTGTTCTAAGTAAAAAACGGGTGGGATTTTCCAGCCGCACTCGCCCCAAGACTGGAAAATCCTGCCCGAAGTCAACAGGTCTTTGCATGGTCCTGTCCCACCTGCTTTGATTCCCGTGGTGGGCGGGACGGGAAAATTCTGCCCGACATCTTTCACTATAGTTGCATTTTCCAACCCTGACAACATTTTTGTAACTCTGCTCTGACAAAGAGTCATCCAGATTTGAAACATTGGCTCTACTCTCTCTCCATTGACGCTGTCAGACCTTTAAGATTTTCCAGCATTTTCTGTTTTTGTTTCAGATTCCTGCTTCACAATACTTTGTCTTTATTCTTATCAGTCTTACAGAGTCACAATGGTTTACAGCAATGGAAAAGGCCCTTCAGCCTAACTTGTGCATGCTGCCCTTTTTCTTAAACCACAAAGCGAATCTCAATTGCCAGTATTGACTCATATTTCTCTATACCCTTCTTATAGATCTATATCCTTCTCTATATCCTTCTAAATACTTTTTAAAAGAGAAAATTGTATCCTCCTCTACTACCACCTCTGGCAACTT
Organism: Sphyrna mokarran; assembly: GCA_024679065.1. NCBI lineage: Eukaryota > Metazoa > Chordata > Chondrichthyes > Carcharhiniformes > Carcharhinidae > Sphyrna > Sphyrna mokarran. The sequence continues at coordinate 132,535,856 of JAGIQG010000003.1, read as the reverse complement.
GTTCCAGACACTCACTATCCTCTGTGAAAAAACTACCCCATCTGGACCCTTTTTGTATCATTCCTTTCTCACCTTAAACCTATGCCCTCTAGTTTTAGACTCGCCTACCTTTGGGAAAAGATGTTGACTTTCTAGCTGATCTGTTGCCCCTCATTATTTGAAACACCTCGATATGAACACCCCACAGCCGCCTATGCTCCAGAGAAAAAAGTCCCAGTCTATCCAGCCTCTCCTTATAACTCAAACCATCAAATCCTGGTAACATCCTAATGAATCTTTGCTGCACTCCTTCTAGTTTAATAATTTCCTTTTACATGACAGGGTGACCAAACTGTACACAGTATTCCAAGTGTGGCTTTATTAATGTCTTGTACAACTTCAATAAGACGTGCTGGATTCAATGTTCTGACCAATGAAGCCAAGCATGGTGAATGTCTTCTTCATCATTCTGTCTGCCTGTGACTCCACTTTCAAGGAGCTATGAACCTATACCCCTGTTTGTCCTGTAACTCTCCCAACATCCAACTATTAACTGAATATGTCCTGCTCTGGTTCGACCTACCAAAACGCATTTATCTAAATTAAGATGTACGAGGCAAGTTTTTTTTTTACACAAAGGGTGGTGGGTGCCTAGCACCCACTGTCGGGGGAGGTAATGAAAGTAGATATGATATACGTATAGGATGGGAATAGAGGGATATGGTCCCCGGAAGGATAAGAGGTTTTGGTAAAAATAAGTAAAGTTTATTTATTAGGCGCAAGTAAGGCTTACATTAACACTGCAATGAAGTGACTGTGAAATTCCCCTAGTCTCCACACTCCAGCACCTGTTTGGGTCAATCCATCTAACCAGTGCATCTTTCAGACTGTGGGAGGAAACCGAACAAACCCATGCAGACATGGGGAGAATGTGCAAACTCCACATAGACAGAGACCCAAGCTGGGAATCGAACCCAGGTCCCTGACACTGTGAGGCAGCAGTGCTAATCACTGTGCCACCCCATGGTGCTATGACTAGTTCAGTGGGCAGCATGGTCAGTGAAGGTATGGAGGGCCAAAGGGCCTGTTCTTGTGCCGTAATTTTCTTCGTTCTTTAAACTCCAGCCGCCATTCGTCAGCTCACTGGCCCAATTGATCGAGATCCCTAGATAACCTTCTCCACTGTCCACTATGCCACCAATCTTGGTGTCATCTGCAAACTTACTAACCATACCAACTAAATTTTCATCCAAATCATTAATATATATGGCAAATAACAGTGGACCCACACCAATTTCCTCTGCACTCTCTCCACAGCAATTATGCCAGAGGTGTGTAAAATTATGATAGGTGTAGATAGAGTGAACGTAAGCAGGCTTTTTCCACTGAGGCTAAGGGAGAAAAAAACTAGAGGACATGGATTAAGGGTGAAGGAGGAAAAGTTTAAAGAGAATATTGGAGGGGGAACTTCTTCACACAGAGAGTGGTGGGAGTGTGGAATGAGCTGCCAGATGCAGTGGTAAATACAGGCTCACTTTTAACATTTAAGAAAAACTTGGACGGGTTCATGGATGAGAGGGATATGGTCCAGGTATAGGTCAGTGGAACTAGGCAGAAAAATGGTTCAGCACAGCCAAGAAGGGCCAAGAGGCCTGTTTCTGTGCTGTAATGTTCTATGGTTCTTCCTGTAAAGTGGTGACTAGTCTATTTTTCAGTCGAATAAAAGAACTCCCTTTAACAGTGTTAACCTGACTTTCCTGATCTCAGATACTATCCAATCTGTGAGGACATTTCCAGTTTTTATCCCAGACTTTCAACAATTGTTTTTTTTTCAATATCTCCAAAGGATCGGGTTTTACGGCCAGTGGAACACACTGCCACCTATTGGTTACATTTTTACTTTCTCCATTGACTTTCCGTGGGATTTATTTAGAACTGGAATCTTCTGTCAGCTAACGAGCCTAAAAGCACAACACCCTTCTCCAGGGCGTCTACGACAGAAGTGAACGAGATACGCAGCTGCATCTCCAATCCGATCGAAGAGTTGTTTAGCAGCAGTGCAAAGGCTGAGTGAGCCAGATCAGTGCGAGTATTTAATTCAAAATCAAATCAGGTACAAAAATCAAAATAAAGGGAAGGAAGCAAAAACTGAATTCAGGAAGTTAAAAGAGACAAAGAAGAAAAAAACAGGGGGGAAAATATCACACTTTTCTATATTTTTAAAGTCTCAAACAACAATTAAAAGCTGAAGGAATGAGACATTGCATTTTTCAGTGCCGAAGAGATCATTTTGTTGAAATAAAACATAATTAAGGACCTCATGCACCCCGGACATTCTCTCTTCCATTGGGAAAAAGATACAAAAGTCTGAGGTCATGTACAACTGACTCAAGCACAGCTTCTTACCTGTTGCCATCAGACTTTTGAATGGACCTACCTCGCAGTAAGTTGATCTTTCTCTACACCCTAGCTGTGACTATAACACTACATTCTCTCTCCTTTCTCTCCTTTCCTTCTCTATGAATGGTATGTTTTGCCTGTATGGTGAGCAAGAAACAATACTTTTCACTGGATACTAATGCGTGTGACAATAATGAATCAAATTTTTAAAAATCGAAATAAAATAATATTACTCTGTTCAAAGGACACTTGCATTACAATGGTTAAGCCCTAACTTTTTTAGTGAGTTTGGTTGCTACCTACTCAGCCACTTCACACCAGTCCAGTGTTTCTTTGCTGAGTCACTTGGTGAGACACCCGTAGGTCATAGCTTCTAGTGAAGCAGAAGGATATCAGACAGCAAATTCCAGTGTGGCGGAAAGAAGTTACTGTCTAGTTTCCATGAAAGTAGGCTGAAATGATCGCTATGAGAGGACACAGGTTTAAGGTGCTGGGGAGCAGGTACAGAGGAGATGTTAGGGCTAAGTTTTTCACTCAGAGGGTGGTGAGTGAGTGGAACCGGCTGCCATCGGTGGTGGTAGAGGCGAACTCGCTGGGGTCTTTTAAAAGAGTTCTGGATGGGTACATGGGAGCTAATGGGATAGGGAGTTACAGATAGTTCTATGGCCTAGTAGATATGGATATGATTGGTTGCATATGGGGCCGAAGGGCCTATTTGTGCTATAGTGTGCTATTTTCTATGTAAGTAATGATGAACAGTAAGAACCTCAGCCTTATCTCCACCACACAATTCAAGCCTGTTGACAGAAGGAGATCGCATTGTCAGTCCACTGCCTCTCCATAGTTGTTTCACACTAGCTGTAGCAAGACTCTGAAATATTCACCCAGCCTCACTAACTCAACCACAAACTCTCCACTGACATTATTCTTTCTCACCCTACTAGCCTAAAGAATATCTATTTGGTTAAGAAAAGGCAAATCAATTTTATTATCGTGGTGCTGAAGGAGGCCATTCAGCCCATCAAGGCTGCACCAATTCTCCGACAGAGCATCTTACCCAGGCCCTGTCTCTGTAACTCTTGGATTTTTTTTGAGAGTATCCTAGTGCTTCACGTCATTAGTTTTCGCTTGACCTGGGCCATTTGATGGGCAACACGACAGTTCAGAGACTATCGCTGTGCTGTGCAGATACATGGATTTGGGCCTGTGTCTGTGGGAACTTGTGCATTCTCCCCGTGCTTGCGTGGGTTTTCTCCGGGTGCTCCGATTTCCTCCCACATCCCAAAGATGTGCTCTTAGGCTAATTGACAAAACAAATTCTCCCTAAATTGTCTCAAATTTGATTTTTAATCCATAGATCTATAAACATGGACAGGGATCGCGGGTAGAGGTGGGAACATCGGGGTGGCGTTACGGGCTCGTTGGGCCGAAGGGCCTGTTTCCTGTGCTGTTTTGTTCTTTGTTCTTTGTAACTCCACATATTTACACTGTCAATTTTCCTAACCTATACATCTTTGGATACTGAAGGTCAATTTAGCACAGCCAATTCACCTAACCTGCACATCATTTGGAGTTTAGGAGGAATCCGGAGCACCTGGTGGAAACCCACGCAGACACAGGGAGAACATGCAAACTTCACTCACACACACACACACACACACACACACACAGTCACCTGAGGCTGGAATCAAACCTGGGTCTCTGCCACTGTGCTACTCAATTATTAATAGAATATCAGAGACAGAATATTCGAGACAGAATATTAAAGACAGAAACATGCTTAAAAATACAGTACCTATGGAATTTAGCATAAAGACACTTGCCTTGTCCCCTTGTTCACCCTGAAATCCTCTGGGACCCTAAAGAAATTAGAGAGATGAACAATTAATCATAATAACTTTTGTGATGTGCATCGCACTTGAGATTCCGCACATGCACATTTCATATCCTTCTTTTTCAATAATTGAATAAAAACAAGCAATTTCTTATCTATTTATTCTGAAGTCAAATTAAGTCAGCATCTTGTTAAGCACAGTTAGCCTCCAGCTGGCTTCGAGGAAGTATAATCATTTCAAGCTTGTGATCACAGCGGGAAACACAAAGTTAAATCCTTTAGCAGCAGATAATATCTTACTTGCCAAACGGTGTGACACACTGCGCCCTCCATCTCACACCATGAACAATTCCTCAGGAGATGTATTATTCCCAAATCCATGAAATACTCCATTGCCCCGGAATGTGGCGTTGACCCAGAGTGAGGTGCTGACCCAGGGCGTGGCACTGACCAAGAGTGTGGTGCCGACCCAGAGCATAGCGTTGACCCAGAGTCAGGCGCTGACCCAAAGCGTGGCGTCAACCCAGAGCTTGGCGCTGACTGAGAGTTTGGTACCGACCCAGAGTTTGACGCAGCTCCAGAACGAGGCACCGCCCCAGAACATGGTAGAAGTCCGGGCTTTAAGTAAATTTAATCAAGTTTGCCTGCAGCAGTTGTAGATGTGCCAAGTTTGGTGGCGTTTAAGAGCTTAGTTGATAAGTATATGGAGGAGAAGGGAATGGTTTAGTTTGGAGGGGCATTGCTTTTTATATTGGTCGGCGCAACATCGAAGGCCAAAGGGCCTGTTCTGTGCTGTAATGTTCTATGTTCTATGTTCTATAAGTTCCTGTAAAGTCTCACATTCCAATCATTATCTTACAAATTGAGTTTGTGTCTACATATGCCCTGTTTGTGAATAGAAATTCTCACTCACCTGATGAAGGAGCCTCAGATTCTGAAAGCTACTGCCAAATAAACCTGTTGGACTTTCACCTGGTGTTGAGAGACTTCTTACTGTGCCCACCCTACTCCAACATTGGCATCTCTACATTATGTGTAACATTGGAGCAGGAATACTTTAACATGGATTTTGAAAAGGTTTCCTTCATTAATTTAACAAAGGTTGCAATGCATTTAGTTTGTTGAGATGTGTAACATCACTAACCCGGTCGCCTGGTTCTCCCTGGCGGCCTGGAGGTCCTGGGAAACCTTCACCCACGTTCCCCTGGAAGAAAGAAAATCTCAGGAATCAATTCAAAAAGTGCCATCTTTTTTTAAGCATCTTTGTAGTTTTATTTCTCAAACCGGCCTACGGTTAGTTCAGGAACAATTACACACTAACCTTTCTTCCATTCAAAGTAATGTGCTGGGGATAGACCCCAGTGACACCCCTCCCTTGCCATTTGGTGAAGCAGGTCCAGCATATTGCAATCGAGAAGCCAAGTTAACAATTGCTTAATGATCATTAAAAGGTTTATATTTCTAGTTAAAGAGAAATCTGTAGATGTTGGGAATCACCATTCTACACTCTTAACCCACACTCAATCCAATTATTAAGCTACATTCCTACTCTGTTCTCTGTACGGTCGAGAGCTTCAAGTTCCTAGATGTCCAGATCACCAACACTTGTCCTGGGCCATCCATATTGACACTATAGTCAAGAAAGCCCATCAACGCCTCGACTTTCCCAGGAGGCTAAGGAAGGGTGAGATAATGCATTTTGGAAGGTCCAATGCATGTAGGAATTATACAATAAATAGTAGAATCCTTAGACATATTGACAAGCAGAGGGATCTGGGCATAGGTGTCCATTGATCACTGTAAATGGCAATGCAGATGGATAGGGTAGTCAAGAAGAAATATTGACATGCTTGCCTTCTTCGGTCGGGGCACTGAGAGCAAAAATTGGTAAGTCATGCTGCAGCTTTACAGAACCTTAGTTCGGCCTCATTTAGAATATTATGTGCAGTTCCGATCACCACACTACCAGAAGGATGTAGATGCTTTGGAGAGAGTACAGAAGAGATTTACCAGAATGTTGCCTGGTCTGGAGGACATTAGCTATGAAGGAAAGTTGGTTAAACTCGGTTTGTTCTCACTGGAACGACAGGTTGAGGGGGTGACCTGATAGAAGTCTACTAGATTATGAGGGGCAATGGACAGAATGGATGCTCTTTCCTAGGGTAGAAAAGTCAAGTGCTAGGGGATGTAGGTTTAAGGTTCATGGGAAAGGGTTTAGAGGAGAAATGCAAGGCAAGTTTTTTACACAGAGGGTGATAAATATCTGGAACGCTGTGCCCAGGGAGGTGGTGGCAGCAGGTACAATAGCGACATTTAAGTGGTGTTTAGACGAATATATGAATAGGATGGGAATGGAAGGATACAGACTCCATAAGCGTGCATATGGTTTAAGTTTCGGCAGACCTTATGATCACACAGGGTTGGAGGGCCGAAGGGCCTGTTCCTGTGCTGTAATTTTCTTTGGTCTTTGTTGAAAATTGGCATGAGTGCTGCAACTTTCAACAATTTTTACAGATGCACCATAGAAGGCATTCTTTCTGGTTGTATCACAGCTCGGTATGGCTCCTGCACTGCCCAAGACCGCAAGGAGCTACAAAGTGTCATGAAAGCATCTACTGATGACATTTGTCATTGCAGCCTTTACTTGCAATGGTTTGGTGCTATCTCATCTCATTCAGCTAGCGTTCCAGCCAAAACCCCATCGGAAAATTGTAGCCATGATCGAGGATGGAATATTTCTGCCACTGTTCCTGCGTTTATCCTCTGGATAAGGATATTACTAAACTAGAAAGAGTGCAGAAAAGATTTACTAGGATGCTACCAGGACTTGATGGTTTCAGTTATAAGGAAAGACTGAATAGACTGGGACTTTTTTTTTACCAGAAGTAGAGAAGGTTTAGGGATCATCTTATAGAGGTCTATAAAATAATGAGAAGCATAGCTAAAGTAGATAGTCAACCTCTTTTCCCAAAGGTAGGGGAGTCTAAAACTAGAAGGCATAGGTTAGGGTGCAAGGGAAGAGATACAAAAGTGTCCAGAGGGACAATTTTTTCACGCAGAAGATGGTGAGTGTCTGGAATGAGCTGTGAGAGGTAATAGTCAAGGGAGGTACAATTTTATCTTTTAAAAAGCATTTAGACAGTTATATGGGAATAAGATGGGTATAGAGGGCTGTGGGCCAAACACAGACAACTGGGAAGAGCTTAGTGGTAAAAATTGACGTCATGGACAAGTTGGGCCGAAGGGCCTGTTTCCATGCTGTAAACCTCTGTGACTTTAAGACCCTATTGATCTTTAAAACAGGAATGGAGGTAATCCATACTTACCTTGTCACCTTTCTGTCCTGATGGGCCAGGAGGTCCTCTCGGTCCTGGGCTACCAGCCTCACCAGGAATACCCTGGGAAGGAAACGCATTGTTAGTTCTGCCTGGCATCGTCACTCAGTCAATGCAAGTTCATTATTTTAAGTGCCGCTCCTAATTCTTTAATACTCACCTGCCGACCAGGGTCTCCTTTCTGACCAGCTCCATTTTCCGAGGTTTGAAAATGCTGTGGGTAAAGTTTAAATCATCAATCTGTCGTTACGTTCTGCTTCTCCGTTAAGTTCATGCAAACCGGCCTCACATCCATTGACTAAGTCCACACTTCCCACTGCCTTGGCAAAGCAGCCAGCATTATCAAGGATCCAACGCACCCCGGACATTCTCTCTTCCACCCTAGTCTTCACCGTATCCTGTGACCTTTCCTTTCCTGAAGCCGAGTATGCAGTTTTAAGCAAAGGACTCAGCTTCCTACCCCCCACCTCAATGAATTCCAGCTTTGACAAAAGGTCATCTGGACTCAAAATCTCAGTTCTTTTCTCTCCTTAGAGATGCTGCCAGACCAGCTGAGATTTTCCAGCCTTTTCTCTTTTTGTTTCTCTCTTCCACTGTCTCCTGTCGGGGAAAAGTTACAAAAGTCTGAGGTCATCTATCAGCTTCTTCCCTGCTTCTGTCAGACTGTTGAATGGACGTACTTTACATGAAGTTAGTCTTTCTCTACACCCTAGCTATGACTGTAACACTATATTCTGCATTCTCTCCTTTTCTTCTCTATGAAGGGTATGCTCTGTCTATATAGCGTGCAAGAAACAATACTTTTCACTGGATACTAATGCATGTAATAACAATAAAAAATCAAAACAAGTACATTGAAAGATCCTTATTTTCCTGTGTGATCTTAATAAGAACAGGATTGGAACTTGTATTCTTTTTTGCTGTTGTTTTCATGTGGTGTGTCACTGGCAATGCCATCATTTATTACCTATCCCAACCTGCCTTTGAGAAGGTGGTGGTGAGCTGAGTTCTTGAATCGCTGCAGTCTATGTGGTGTCGGTGTTATATATTTAAAAAGGGTTGCAAGGGTGCTTTAAGAGCTGGTCACATGATATGACGGCAATGTCATTAGGGTGTGTGCCCAGGCTGCTGCTTTACCTTCAGATTTGTGTCCGTGCAGAGCAAAGAGCAGCTCCTCAATAAAACCTGTTGTGTGTTACTTTGAATCGACACATGTAAACCAAATCTTTTTCTGTTAAAAGCCACAACCCTGACACAATTAGGATATTGCAGTAGGTATACCCCATTTGGGAAAAGAGTTCCAGGATTTTGAACCAGTAACAGTGAAGGAACACTGATATATTTCCAAGTCAGGGTGGTGTGTGGCTTGGAAGGTAATTTGGAGGTGGTGGAGTTCCTATCTGTCTGGTGCCCCTGTCTTTCTAGGTAATGAAATTTGTGAATTTAAGAGTGCTGATACCTTCTTAAATAAGATGCAGGAACATATTTTCCAATATTAATAATTAACAGAAAAACTAGTAATGCTTCACCTCTTGAAACCTAACAACAAATAGTGAGAAATGATGCTGATGTGAATCCAATGTATATTTTAGATGCAAATGTAGGATTTTTTTTATTCTTTCATGGAATGTGTGTGTTGCTGGCAAGGCCATCATTTATTGCCCATCCCTTATTGCCCCTTGAACTGAGTGACCGCATTGTTGTAGGTCTGGAGTCACATGTGGGCCAGACCAGATAAGGACGGCAGATTTCTTTCCCTGAAGGACATTCGGGTTTTTCACAACAGCTGATAGTAGTTGTCATAGTTACTGTTACTAAGAATAGCTTTCAATTCCAGGTACATGCTCAGTGATGGGAGTTATATGTAAGGCTATGAGACAAACAGGGAGGGGAATATGCATGCCTGGGATTCAGCCAAACTGCGTACCTAGGAGGGCCAAGGGCTCAACAAAACTGGACAATGAATGGGGACTCAAACAGACATAACGTGATCCAGTCAAGAAACCCAACTGAACAGGGCAACAGGGGTCACCCTGAGTCATCGGGATGAGAAAAGAGAAACCTGTCAGGCACAACCATATATATAGAGACCGTGAGTGGCTCAGATAGAGGGATAGGATATTTGACCAATTGGGGAAACAGAAATCCATGTGACCGGCACCATTATCCAGTCAAACAGTTGTGAAGAGGAGGCGATGGCCAAGTGATATTATTGCTAGACTATTAATCAAGAAACCCAACTAATATTCTGGGCACCCGGGTTCGAATCCCACCACGGCAGACGGTAGAATTTGAATTCAATAAAAAATATCTGGAATTAAGAATCTACTGATGACCATGAAATCATTGTCCTTTGACGGAAAATCTCATCTGGTTCAATAATGTCCTTTTATGGAAGGAAATCTGCCATCCTTACCCGGTCTGGCCTACATGTGACTCCAGAACAATGTGGTTGACTCTCAAATGTCCCCTGAAAATAGCCGGGCAAGCCACTTAGTTCAAGAACACCTGGGGATGGGTAATAAATACCGGCCAGCCAGCAACACCCAGTTGCCACAAATAACTATTAAAAAACGTATTCAGTGTGGGATATTTAAAATGGTAACATTCGTGCTTTGGGGCCGTGAGTGTATAACTGACCTCATCATCCCGGGAGAAGGGGAGAAATGGTGGGCATTACCTGGAAGCACCATCCGAGGCCAAAGGTATGTATCAGAAGGTCAGCTAATACAGGACATAAGGTACATGCCCTGGTGCCTAACAATAAAGGGCTGGACTGGACCAGACATTGGTAGGGAGACTGTCCTAATAGAAAGCACTAAAGGATTGGATTCTTACGTAAAGAACAAGTGGAAGGAGTAAAGTCACATCCTTGGAGAGAAAGGGGCAGAAAGAGTAAGCAAAATAACAAAATGACACAGTGGTTAGCACTGCTGCCTCACAGTGCCAGGGACCTGGGTTCAATTCCTGTCTTGGATCACTGTCTGTGTAGAGTCTGCACATTCTCCTCGTGTCTGCATGGGTTTCCTCCGGGTGCTCCGGTTTCCTCCCACAGACCGAAAGACATGCTGATGAGGGTGCGTTGGCCATGCTAAATTCCCCCTCAGTGCATCCAAACAAACGCCAGAGTGTGGTGACTCGGGGATTTTCACAGGAACTTCACTGCAGTGTTAATGTAAGCCAATAATAAATAAATTTAAACTTAAAAAAGGAAATCAACCTCTAAAATAAATCAGAAAATGCTGGAAAATCGCAGCAGGTCTGACAGCATCTTTGGAGAGCGAAAAGAGCTAACGTTTCGAATCTGGATGACCCACGCTATTGCAAGGTTTCTTTAAGAGCTGACCACATGATATGATGGTGATGTCATTAGCGTGTGTGCCGAGGATGCTGTTTTACTTTCAGTTTTGTATCTGTGTAGAACGAAGAGCAGCTCCTTAATAAAACCTGCTGCATGTTACTTTGAATCTACACGTGCAAACCAAATTTTTTTTTCTCTCTGTTAAAACCCACAAGCCCCTAAAGGACGATTCATCCAGACTCAAAACGTTGGCCTTGCTCTCCCTTCACAGATGCTATCTGATTTGCTGAGATTTTCCAGCACTTTCTGTTTCGGATTCCAGCATCTGCAGTACTTTTAGTCGAGAATAAATCAGTTTGAGATTGATGATCGAATGGAACATTCACTTACTCTCTCACCTGGTTCTCCCTTTTCCCCCTGCAACAGAATGAGAAACATGATAAGGAAAACATCCTGAGAAGGACCACCTCCAGAGATGGATAAACTATTCATTTTCCAATGGCATCAGGCAAAATTGAACACTGAACAATCTTCAAATAATTCTGATGCTGAATGCAACACAATATTCAATATTGACTCTAATCAAGATACAAGTATATAAATAAAAGCAATATCGAACTTGCAAGTTTAAGTTGATTATTCTGTAACTTTCCAATTGAGTTTTGGAGTCAATAACCTCTCACCAAATTGACAAGAGATGATACAACTGAGAGTGAGAGCAGTGCTGAGACAGGCTCAGATTGGTTTACTCTTATAAGCAACGATAAGGGGATGTTCCTCAGGTTGGAGGGCAGGAACCAATATAGTGCCACAGGGATCAGTGCTGGGACCTCCTACTCTTCACAATGTAGATGTGTGATTTGGAAGAAGGAACAGAGAGTACTGTGGCCAAATTTTTAGATGATACAAAGGTGGGAGGGAAGGAGAGATAGATACAACAGGGAAATAGCGACAGATTAAGTGAATGGGTAGAGAATTGGTAAATGGAATTCAATGTGGGAAAATGTGAGATTCTTCATTTTGGAAGAAAGAATGAGAATGTGGATTATTACTTAAACGGAGAGAGACTGCAGAAAGCTGGAGTACAAAGGAAATTGGGGAGCCCTTGTTCATGAACCCCAGAAAGCCAGCACAGAAGGGCAGAAGGTAATCAGAAAGGCAAATAGAATACTGGCTTTTATTTCAAGGGGGCTGGAGTACAAATGTTGAGTTGCTGCAACTATACAAGGTACTAGTGAGGCCACATTTAGAATACTTTGTATAGTTTTGGTCCCCTTATATAAAGTAAGATATGTTAACATTGGAGGTAATACAGAGGAGGCTTAGTAGGATGATTCTGGGTATGGAGGGACTGCCATATGAGGAGAGGGTAAACACGTTGGGTCTGTACACTTTGGAGTTCAGAAGAATGAGGTGATATGATTGAAAGATTCTTAAGGGGGTCAGGCTGGATAAATGTTTCATGAGAAAGTGTGGGACAAGAGGGCAGAGTCACAGAATAAGAAGGAGCTCATTTAAGATGGATTTGAGGAATAATTTCTTCTCTGTGAATTCTTTGCCCCGGAAGCTGTGGAACATTATCGAACATTTTCAAGATTGAGATGGATAGAATTTTAATCAATCGGGGAATTAAGCGTCACTGAGAGAAAGCAGGAAAGTGGACTTAGTGAATGTTAGATCAGCCATGATCTTATTAAATGGCAGAACAGGGCTGAAGGGCTGAATGGATTACTCCTGTTCCTTGTCCTGGTCTGTAGTTATACTAGCATTCGCGCATTGCAGTTTTGAGCACAATTGGAAGAGTAATTCCCATATGGGGGGGAGAAAGTGGAAATATATCAAACTTAGGTGAAGAGCAGGCCATTTAACCACAAAAAAGCTCTTCCAATCCTCTCACAAACAACATCATCAAATCTTTTACAGCCACCTGAGAGGGCAGACAGGATCTCAGTTTGAAAGTCCCATCAAAAGACGGCACCTCCAGCAGTGAGGCACTGCCTCAGTACTGCATACGGAGTCTTGGCCTACATTTCGTGCTGAGAGTTCAGGAATAGGACTTGAACCTATGACCTTCTGAGTGTTCTCCATGGAGCCACAGCTGACACCAAACAGCATTCGTACCGAACATCACCTCCGAGAGAGTCAGCTTTAGGTCAACAACAAACATCAAATACGACAGAGGAGCTTCCAAGCAAGTTAAAGGGATGGAGTAGGTGTTTCACCCTTGTTTTTCATTTAATTGTTCATGCAAAGTCATTCCGTTTGGATGAGATCACAACGTACCTTGATAGACCTCCCAGGGGGGCCTGGAGGACCAAAGGGACCTTGTGGTCCTACTTCGCCACGAGGTCCAATTTCACCCCTCAGTCCAGGGAGACCAGGTGGCCCAGGAATACCCTGTAATAGACCATCGAAAGATGTGTTAACCACTGACCACTTCTAGCTACCATTCACGGATTGCGTCAAAACATCAACATCTTGCATTCTTTATAGCCCCATTACTGTGGCTAAAAACATCCCAAGAACCTTGACAGGAGCAACAAGATTAAAAGGAGGCATTGGCCTAGTGATATTATCACTACATTATGAATCTAGGAATGCAGCTAATGTTCTGGGGACCTAGATTTGAATCCCATCACGGCAGATAGTGAAATTTAAATCCAATAAAAAAAACCTGGAATTAAGAAACTAGTGATGACCGTGAAACCATTATTAATTGTTGGAAAAACCCATCTGGTTTTCTAATGTCCTTTAGGGAAAGAAACGTACCATCCACCATCTGCAGGATTCGAACCCGAGTCCCCAGGTCATTAATGAGTTCATCAGCTCTGACAAAGATTCATCCAGACTCGAAACATTGGTTCTATTCTCTCTCCACAGGGGCCTGTTGAGATTTTCCAGCATTTTCTTTTCTTGCCCCTGAACATTAGCTGAATTCCTGGATTAATAGTCTACTAATAGTCCAATAAGTCATCGCCTCCCCACATGCTGTGGTGGGATCCAGACTTAGGTCCCCAAACCAGTCTCCTGGATGTCTGGTTACAAGTCCGGTGATAATTCTGCTACGCCATTATTTTGGACTCTATGCCTCTAATAATAAAGCCCAGCATCCAATATTCTTTATTGATTATATCTCAATCTGTCCTGTCACCATCAGTGATCTACGCATATAGACACCAAGATTTCTCAGTGTCTACATCCACTTTAGAATTGTATTCTTTACTTTATATTGTCTCTCCGAACTCTTCTGATCAAAATAAGTCACTTCATGGATCTCTGCTCTGAAATTTCATCTGCTACTTGTCCAACCATCCCACCAAATTGTGCAGGATGGCACTGTGATGACTACTACTGCCTCCCAGTGCCAGAAACCAGCTTTCAATTCCAGCCAGTGTGTGGAGTTTGCATGTTCTCCCCATGTCGGCATGGGTTTCCTCCAGGTGCTCCAGTTTCCTCCTACAGTTCAAAGATGTATGGGTTAGGTGGATTGGCCATGCCACATTTCTCCTTAGTGGCAAGAGGGACCAGCTAGGGCAAATACATGGGGTTTTGGGGATAGGGCCTGAGTGGGATTGGAATCGATGCAGACTTGATGGGCCAAATGGCCCCTTTCTGCACTGTAGGATTCTATAATTCTAAGTAAAACCACATGTTTGAGAAATGGTATATTAGACATGGTAAAATTGTGGGGTTACAGAGATAGTAAGACGGGTAAGATGCTCTTTCAGAGGGTTGATGCAGACTTGATGGGCTGAATGGCCTCCTTCTGCACCATGGGGATTCTATCAATACTAACATTACAATTTCCAAAAGGTTCCTCAAGTTTTCTCACTCCTGTGGAGAATGTATATTCGCTGAACAGTTAGTGCAGTTGAATGAGATGGATCAGACTGCTCGTCAATGGAGCTGGCACAGACTCGATGGGCCAAATAGCCTCCTTCTGTGCTGAACCACTCTGTATTCTACACCACTGCCCACTGCTCAAGTAAAAACTTAACTCAAGCTTTACATCATGAAGAAATTACACATCTCTCTCGAAGAGAGAGAGAGCTGAGTGTGACCTGGTAAAGGTCTTTAAGAGTTTGCAAGGATAGTTATGGAGAAAAATCACAACACAAATACAAGATAGACACTAATAAATCTCATAGGGAATTCAGGATAAATGTTTTTAAGCCAGAGTGTGGTGAGGTTGTGGAACCAGTTGAGAGGAATGTCATGGACACATTTAGGGGAAAGTGAGATAAATAAATAAAATCATAGAATTCTTACCATGCAGAAGGAGGCCATTAGGCCCATCAAGTCTGTACTGACTCTTACTCAGGCTTATCCCGTAACCCCGCATATTTACCCCCTAACCTACACAGCTTGGGACACGAAGGGGCAATTGTAGCAAGGCCAATCCGCCTAACCCGCACATCGAACATAGAACCCTACGGTGCAGAAACAGGCCCTTCAGCCCATCGAGTCTGCACTGACCACAATCCCACCCAGGCCCTGTCCCCAAATCCCTACATATTTTACTGTCTAATTCCCCTAACCTACACATCCCAGGGGCAATCTTAGCATGGCCAATCAACCTAGTCCGCACATCTTTGGACTGTGGGAGGAAACCGGAGCACCCAGAGGAAACCCATGCAGACACGAGGAGAATGTGCAAACTCCACACAGACAGTGACCTGAGCCTGGGAATCGAACCCTGCCCCCTGGAGCTGTGAAGCAACAGTGCTAACCACGGTGCTACCATGCCACGGTGCTTAACCTGGAAATGGAAGGATTTGTTGCTGGGATGAGGCAAAGCTCAGCGGGAGGCGACTTGTATGGGGCATAAACACCAACACAGACCTGTTGGGCTGAATGGCCTGTCTCTGTGCCAGGCATTCTGTGTAATTGAGTCCAAGCAATGAGCGTGTGTACTTACAGGACTACCCGGGTCACCCTTCCTGCCAGGATAACCAGCACCTCCGGTTACAAAGCCAGGTTCACCCTGTAAGGGGAAGAAATGTACAAATGAAAGGAGAGAAGAATCTGCGCTGACGTAGCACGCGTCTCCCCCCCACCTCCCCCCACCCCACCACCCCACCCCCCCACCACACCTCCCCCCTCCCCCGGCATCCACAGGACATCCCAAAACACCTGACAGCAAAGAGATGGCAAGAATGCCATAATCTGAACATTATGCTCTCTCTTTGGAGGGGTGCGTCTTGAGATGGGAACACGAGAGATTAGTGGTGAGATTCTCTGACCTCTGAGGAAGGATATGCGTTGTTTTGGAATTCCCATTAGCGTCACCCCACATTAGCAGGAAACCCAAGGGCATTGCCGGCGGGACTGGAAAGTTTCACCAAGGTGAACAGCCAGAGAATTCCGGCCTGCACGACTGATACCTCAACCAGGGAGCCGGGTAAAAATCAGCCCCATTTCCTCTGTTTCTCCCTCCCCACATGCCGACAGACCTTCTGAGTAAGTTCATCATTCCCTCTTCATTCTTAATTTGTGGCATCTATGGTAATTGATGCCACAAATTAAGAGTTTGCAAGGATAGATATGGAGAAAATCATAATATGAATACACGATAGACACTAATAAATCTAATAGGGAATTCGAGATGAATGTCTTTAAGCCAGAGAATGGTGATGTTCTGGAACTCGCGACTAGTTGAGAGAAATGCTACATTCAAGGGAAAACGAGATAAACAAATAAGCAGAATCATAGAGCTCCCACAATTCAGAAAGAGGCCATTGGGCCCATCTACCCTCCAAGGGGCTCCATTCACCTCTGAGCCGCCAAAGTGCTGACATTAAACCATTTCCGCATATTTAAATCTATTTAAATTGATGGTAATCAGATTCAAGTTGGGTGTGAACACGATTATGTCACCGGTGGGGGTGAGGGAGAGGTAATATAATTCTAAGATCTTCCCAGCACAGGTCCCATTCCAGTTCTCTGGCAAGAGTTGGCGGACACCGCGGGAATGGCGGTCCACAGGGCTGGAAAATCGCCCCCAATATCTCCTACTACCAATTTTCAGCGAACAACGATGGGAACACCGGACTTGGGGGCAGGAGTAGGCCATTTGGCCTCTCAATAAGATCACGGCTTGTGGTCTCAACTCTATCTGACCCCCCCCATGACCCTCAAATCCCCCTTGTCAATCAAACATTCGAAAATTTAGTGACCCAGCCTCGACTCTGTGGGAGAGAGAATTCCATATGATCCTTGAAGAGAAAATAAATCCTCAGAATATTTCAATACTGCACAAGAAGCGTGAATGCACACTCACTTAAATACAATTCACATTCTTTCGTGCGTTGTTAAAGAGGACATGCGTACTGACCTTTTCTCCTTTTTGACCTCTCGGACCAGGTTGTCCTGGTATTCCGTGTTCTCCCTGAAAGAAGAAGCTGATATTTTACCATCAATAGCGATGGTTATCCTCCCTCCTGTATGGGCACCATCCTCGCCAGCTTGGGGACGAGGAATTAAACGCCTGCCCTCTCACAACCTCAGGACAACCTAAAGCTTCACAGCCAACGAAGTGTTTTTGTGAGGTGCGTCACTATTGAAATGTGAGAAGTTCTGCAGCCAACGCCTGCGCAGCTAGCCCCATTATTAATGCTCTTAGAATCATAGATTTCCCACAGTACAGAGGAGGCCATTCGGCCCATCAAGTCTGCACCAACTCTCTGACAGAGTATCTTGCCTAGGCCCTCTCTCCCACCCTATCCCTGTAACCCCACGAATTTTTACCACGGGTAAGAAAATATCTACAGTGCAGAAGGAGACCATGTGGTCCATTGAATCCACACCAACTCTCTTACAGAACATTTTATCCAGGCTCTATCCCAATAACCCATTTACCAGGGCTAATTCTCCTAAACTACACACCTAGGGGAAAATTTAGCACAGCCAATCCATCTAACCAGCACACCTTTGGGCTGTGGAAGGAAACCGGAGCACCCGGAGGAGATCCACGCAGACATGGGGTGAACATGCAAACTCCACGCGGAATTATCCAAGCCAGGAATCGAACCCAGGTCCCTGGAGCTTGTGAGGCAGCTGTGCCAACCACTGTGCCACCATGCTGCCCATAGTTCATCTCCAACAGGAGGGGATTGACTGACTAACAGAGTCACTATCCACAGCTCCCCACTTAAACAACAGATGGCCATAAGAGAGTTCAGCTGATAAAACTCTATTGACAAATATTAAACTGAAGGCAGGTGTGGTCACAATGACCCTTTATTACGATTTATACTTACACGTTCACCTCGCAATCCTGGGATACCTTGATTCCCCTAAAAAGAATTACAAAGTGCGTTATGGGCTCAGAGATTGACAGCACAGGCCCTTCAGCCCAACTTGTTCATGTCACCCAGTTTTTAACTGCCCACGTTTGGCCCATATCCCTCTATCCCCATTGTACCCGTGTAACTGTCTAAATGCTTTTTAAAAGACAAGATTGTACCCGCCTCTACGACTGCCTCTGGCAACTTGTTCCAAACACTTAGAATTTTGGAATGAGAGTGTTTATTGTCTAACATTCCTTGAACACAACGGAGTGGCATACTTAGGCCATGTGAAAAAATTGTCCTTCTGACTGAGGGATTTTCATAGTAACTTCATTGCAGTGTTAATGCAAACCATAGAGTCATAGAGGTTTGCAGCATAGAAACAGACTCTTTGTCCATGTTGTCCTTTTCTTTTAACCCTTAAGCTAGTCCCAGTTGCCCGCATTTGGCCCATATCCCTCTATACCCATCTTACCATATAACTCTCTAAATGCTTTTTAAAAGATAAAGTTGTACCTGCCTACCTCTGGCAGCTCGATCCAGACACTCACCACCCTCTGTGTGAAAAAATTGCCCCTCCTTTTGTATCTCTCCCCTCTCACCTTAAACCTATCTAGTTTTAGACTCCCCTACCTTTGGGAAAAGATAGTTATCTTGTCTGTGTCCCTCATTATTTTGTAGACCTCTATAAGATTGAGGAAAGTATTCAAATAAACATGTTTATCTGAGTGAAATGCAAATAAAAATTGGGTTTTATTTATTTATCACAATGACATAATACAGTTTATGGTATGTTCCATCTGCACAGAGGCACAGTCACAACTTCCATCCACGTTTCGATATCCACATTTATTATTTGTTCTTGGCATCTGCACGCTACCCTTGAGAATCAATGCAAGATAGAACTTAGATTTATTTACTGCATTCCATGACTTTAGGATTTCCTGAAGAATGTAATAACTAATTAACTGCTGTCTTGAAGAAAAGTTATTGTTGTACTTTAAGAAATGCAACAGTCAATTTGGGCACAGCTAAGTTGAGGTACTGCTAAGGAGGTGGTGCCTCAAAGGGGCAGGACCTGAAGAGAGAAGGCCTGAAGAGAGCAGGGCCCGAAGGGGCAGGGCCTATAGGGAGGCCAATTTACAGGGTATCCCATGCCAGTGAGCATTGAGGGGATGTGGAGGATGAGGGAGGGGTCTGGTGGGTGGGGAAGGGGGGAATTGTGCATGTGATCGTACGCCAAATCACCAGTCACTGCAGTGGGACTGGAAAATCTGACCTACAAGCAAGGTCAGAGAATCCTACCCGCTGGTTTTCAGTCAAAACCTGACACTTCACCATATTTTGGGAAAATTCCATCTCCGATATCCAGATCCAGCAGGGTCTGTGTGATTTAAGTATTCTCCGGAACTTTGTGTGAGGTCAAAACCAGGGTCTTTCTGAGATCTTTCTCGAGGTGGCACCATTCATTTGTGGGACATGGGTGTCACTGGCTGGCCAGCATTTAGTGCCCATCCCAAAGCCACATGGAGGCCAGACCAGATAAGGAAGGCAGATTTCCTTCTGTAAAGGACATTAGTGAACCAGATGGGTTTTTCCAAAAACGATTTCATGGTCATCAGTAGATTCTTAATTCCAGATTGTTTTTATTGAATTCAAATTCCACATCTGCTGTGGTGGGATTCGAACCCGGATCCCCAGAACATTAGCTGAGTTCCTGGATTAATAGTCTAGCGATAGTTCCATGAGCCATCGCCTCTCCTGAGGCTGCTTGAAGAATGTTTACTGATTAGGATGTTTGTATCAACAGTCATTCTCCTTGATCTCTACGGTTCTACATGACTTTCTTTGTTGCAATTTGGTACAACAAAATTGAGTTGTTGGACCACCCTGTGGATATCAATTAAGAGTCAACCCCCTTGGTGTGGGACTGGAGTCACACATAGGCCAGACAAGATCAGGGCAGCAGCCTTCTGACTGAACTAGGTGGATTTTCAAAAACTAGGGTTGACCTTGGGCTTTAGGTTTTCCTCGACAGATCTCACTCCTGACATATGTTGGCATTTGTTGACATTACGTTGGCAGGACTGATGTATGAGGAGAGATTGACTAGGTTAGGATTGTTTTTGCTGCAGTTCTGATGAATGAGGGGAGATCTCATAGAAATTTAACAGGACCAGACAGGATAGATGCAGAGAGAATGTTCCTGATGATGGGAGAGTCCAGAACCAGGAGTCACAGTCTAAGGATTGAGGGTAGATCACTTAGGATAG
Source organism: Sphyrna mokarran (assembly GCA_024679065.1). Taxonomy (NCBI): domain Eukaryota; kingdom Metazoa; phylum Chordata; class Chondrichthyes; order Carcharhiniformes; family Carcharhinidae; genus Sphyrna; species Sphyrna mokarran. The sequence continues at coordinate 132,515,445 of JAGIQG010000003.1, read as the reverse complement.
AGATGAGGAGACATTTCTTCACCCAAAGAGTGGTGAGCCTGTGGAATTCATTACCACAGGAAGTAGTTGCTGCCAAAACATTGAATGTATTCAAGAGGCTGCTGGATATAGCACTTGGGGCAAATATGGTTAGAGATTCCACAGAATTATAGAATCCCTACAGTGCAGATAGAGGCCACTCGGCCCATCGAATCTGTACCAACTCCACAATCCCACCCAGGTTATGAGGAGAAAGCAAGATTAAGCTATTGAGTTGGACAAGCATTGATTATAATGAATGGCAGAGCAAGTTGGAAGGCCAAATGGCCTCCTTCTGCTCTTATTTTCTACATTTGTCAGTACTCAGCTACTCACCGGCAGTCCAGGTGAGCCTGGGTTCCCCGGTCTACCTGGTGATCCCGGAACACCATCTCTTCCTGGATATCCCTGTAAATCAGACACATTTCACACATCACTGGGTTATTCACAGAAACAGGAGTAGGCCAGTTAGCCCCCTGAGTCTTTCTCACCATTCAATGAGATCTTAATTGATCCTAACTCCGTCATCCTCCCATTTCCCCATATCCCTCGAGGAAATTCCATAGGTCCCAGCTGTCAGTTTAGCAATGGAGCTGCTATTGATTGCCATTTGTGGAAGAGAGTTCCGAACTTCTGCAAACCTTTTGGGTGCACAAATGTTTTGAACCTTCATACCTGAGAATCTGGCACTAATTTTAAGCTCCTGATATCTGATGTCCCTCACTCCACTCCACACCCTATCCCCCTCCCCTCCCACCCTGTCATTCCACTCCCCCTCCATCCACTCCCTTGAGCATTAAAAGTGACTTGCCATTGGCCGCTGGCGCAACCTTCTGGTCCCACCAGCGTCAAGGGCCATTTGTGTTGTTGGCCGTCTGTACTGCCAGGGGAATAGTCTGTGAAGATGGTCTCCTTCCACAGGACTAGAAGATCCCAGCCACAGGGAAAGCCGGAGACCTAGCCTTCCCAAAGTGGGAATAGTTTCTTTCTATATATTGAAAACATTGATCAAATCACTCCATAACCTTTTAACTTCCAATGGATATGGGCCTAGTTTGCGCAATCTCGTCTCATAATTTAACCCTTTGAATTCTGGTATCATTCTGATAAATCCAAACCAATATACCTTTCTGAAGATCTAGTGTGGTATAATCTAACCGAAGCTTTATATAGCTGAAGCATGATTTCTCCCTTCCCCACCTTGTATTCTTGTCTTCTGGGTAAAAAGCCCACATTCTTTTAACCTTTCTGGTTATTTTTTCTACCTTTTGATGATCAATTCCCAAAAATTGGGAATTTGGACTTTGGACTTTCACTGCCTCTACCTTTTTACCATATAGAAAGTACTCTCGTTCATTATTTTGAGGTCCCATTTGGATGATCTCACATTTGCTTGCATTGGAATCTTCCAAGAGTGTGTGGTTTCATCTGGGCAATAAATCAGGATAAGCTGCATGTTAAATACTCACTGGAGATCCTTTCTCACCCTTCAGGCTTGGACGGGGTCCATCGACAGCGCCTGAAGGTCCTGGCGGTCCAACTGGTCCACGGGGGCCTTGAGGTCCTGGCAAACCTGGATGACCCTGGACAACAAAAACCACCATAAACTATTTCAACACGTTATTCCCTGCAATTTTCAAAATACCCATTGCATCTTGCGTTCAGGACATACTTATTGCTTGGTCCTCTATTTATTCCTTGATGGTACTTTAGTTCTGAATCAGCCCATAACTCGTGACACCATTGAATGAAATAAAGACTTACAATCGCTTTGGGGAAGTTGAAATTTTTCAAAGTATTTTTATTTGCCTTATTGGCCCAAGAATTTTTTTTTACCTGTTTTTCTTGTCACTCTCTCAGGAGATTGCAGCGAGGAATGAGAGGTGCAGGGTGATGGGGGTGTGGGGATAAAGTCTTTTGTCATTATGGCAGGCCATTCAGTTGCATGAGAAAGGTCCTTAGAGTGTCAGTCTCACCATATGTTCATGATCTCAGGGACAAATACGACACCAGGGCTGCGAAATGGCCAACGATGGGTGGCACCGTATCATCGTGTGGGCAGAACAATGGCACAGGGGTTAGCACTGCTGCCTCACAGCGCCAGGGACCTGGGTTTGATTCCCGGCTCGGCGACTGTGTGGAGTTTGCACATTCTCCCCATGTCTGTGTGGGTTTCCTCCGGGTGCTCCAGTTTCCTCCCACAGGGTAAAGATGTGCAAGGTAGGTGGATTGGCCGTGCTAAATTGCCCTTTAGTGTCAGGGGGACTAGCTAGGGGAAATGCATGGGGTGACAAGGATAGGGCCTGGGTGGGATTGTGGTCAGTTCAGACTCAGTGGGCCGAATGGCCTCCTTCTGCACTGTGAGATTCTATGATTCTAAGTGCAAGTTGGATTGATAGGCCAATTAAAGTAGTTCCTTAGCGTCTGGGAATACACTCAGTGTGGATTTGGTTGGATGCTTTGTTGAAGAGTCAGTGCAGACTTGATGGGCTGAATGGCCTCTTTTTCCACTTTATGATTCTATGTCCCCACCCACGAGTTCTCTCTCTCTCTCCCCCCCCCTTCCCACCCACCTCACCCACCCCTCTTCCCCCACAACACACTCTGTCCCATGACCCTAGGTATCCAACACACACTCCCAACATACGTAAAAAGACAAGCACTGAAAGAGGTTAACCAAATTAATTAATGCTGGAGAGATGAAAAGTAAAGCAATAAAAACTTATTTATTAACTGCTTATTTGAGTAAAATAATCTTGCCAGATTTTGATAAATGTCGATCTTAAATCACTTGTAAACGTGATACTTACATCTCTTCCTGGGTCTCCTTTCTCACCCTGTTTAAAATAAAACACAAAATTCCATGAAACTTGTACAAAATCAACATCAAATTTTTCAGGAGGTTTTGACTCTTTGGAATTCTCCAGAAGGCTACACGCTGAGTATAGTTAAGGGCCCAATTTAGTGGTAACTACTGGAGGTCTGTAAACAGCTTGGAAGTGGGGGAACGACCGATTAAGAATAGTGGTCCACCCCAAAGGGCTGCTGGCCAATGAGGTGGTCTGTAACTCAGCAGTGCCACCAGGACCAGTGGCTACCACTGGTATTGCACCTAGAGGAAGCGCTCATATCAATGGCTATGCACGCTAATCACCAGGGGAGTGGAGTCTGGGTTTGTCAGGCCTAGCTGGACAGGCCTCAGAAATAGTTGGGGATTGGAGGGGGAGGGGGGGTTGGCATTCAGGATGGGGAAGTGCAGTGCAGTTGTTGAGGGCAGGCTACAATCAAGCAGTAGCCATTGTTGCCAGGATTCTCCCTGCTCCGGCAACAGGAAGAGGTCCTTCATTGACCAGTGAAATGGTTCAATGCATCTTCTCCACTGCCGGCAAGATAATCCAGTGCAGGAAAGATCCACTCCTCACCATTTTACGGCCACGGTGTCCCTCCGCCCAACACAAAACCTCAAGGATTGGTGAAATCCTCCTCCAATAGGTTTCTGGAGTACCGGCGGGAATGAAGGACTGTGAGGAAAGGAGGGGAAAGTGGAGTCAAGACTGGAGATCAGCCCTGATCGCTTTGAACGGCAGAGCAGGCTCAAGGGGCCAAACAGCCTAGCCTCCTGCTTCTGCTTTCATTATGTTGGCGCCACAGACTAATATCTATATTCCACTGAGATTTATACGCCAGTTGAAGCAGGGAGGAGCTGCTGAGATTGGGATCCTGATAATGAAAAATGTTTAACTGAGAATAATCTGCAGGTGGGTGTTGGAGATTTCCGATGATGTCCAATGGCAGCTTGTTCTGATGTAAGATCACCCTTTTGGGATCTCTGGAAATCATTTTGTTGCTATTGGTGAGATTTTCCAGTCAAAACCAATCCTGGAGGCGGATCCCACGATGTCACATGGGTGCCCCCCCCCCACAACCTCGAACAATATCGATCTTCAAAATATTGGGGTGCCATTTAAAAGGGTGCCCCAATCTAAAAAAAGAAAATGACTCCACCCCCCCCACCCCAAATGATGTCAATCGCCAAGATATGAGGGTGCTTCACCCTACATCAGCCCTCCCCAACTGAACCCTGCATCCCCCACCCCCCACATCCCAACTCCCCACCCACCATCCACTCCCACCCCACCCCCCAACCCAACTCCCCACCCCACATCCGCTCCCCACACCTCCCACCCCATCCCCCACATCCCCATCCCCACCCCACCATCCGCTCCCCACACCCCCCACACCTCCCTACCCCACCCTTGTCTTCTCCTCAGAAATACTCCGACCTCTCAGCTGCCTTTCGACATCCAGGCTGGGATTTTACCAGAATCGGGGGGTGAGTGAAGCGCGCAGGATGGAATTCTCCGCTGTTTTCGGGCAGGATTTTACAATCGCGCCCGAGCCAGGTCAGAAAATCCCACCCTCAGGCTCACAACGTGATCGGTAGCAGGAATGTTGAATGGGGAAAAGCCCTTTCAGGTCCCGTAACCGCCAATGTGAGTATTGGGAATGTTTTGAATAAAAACACGCTGGTCACGCATGATGTTAATTTGCTGCAGGGATTAACCCCATCTCAGCTGCATTTTAGGCCCATCCTGTAATTCATTTGTTCTTGAAATCATACAACGTTTTGGCCTCAAACTACATCCTGTGGTAGTGAATTCCACACATTCGCCACCCTCTGGGTGAAGAAATTTCTGCTCATGTCAGTTCTAAAAGGTTTACCCTTTATCCTCAAGCTATGACCCTTAATTTTAGACTACCCCCCACCATCGGGAACATTATTTCTGAATCTACTCTGTCTAACCCTGTTAGAATTTTATACGTTTCTATGAGATCCCCATTCATTTTTCTAAACTCCAGTGAATATAATCCCAACCGACTTAGTCTCTCCTCATATGACAGACCTGCCATCCCAGGAAGCGGCCTGGTAAATCTTCGCTGAACTCCTCCTAAAGCAAGGACATCTTTCCTCGGATAAAACTGCCCACAATACTCCAGCTGTGGCCTCACCAACACCCCATCAATTGCAGCAAAACATCTCTATCCTTATGCTCAAATCCCCTCGCTATAAAAGCCAACATACTATTTGCTTTTATAAGGCTTTCACAATACCTACCTTTGGACACTGAGTGGTACAAGGGTCTGGCAAATGGATCTGAAATAAAGAGATTCCAAAATAAACATAACTTTCCATTGAGGCAGTACCGTACTTCCAGCTCAATCAACTTGGTTACAACAATAGCAACATGCATTAATATAGCACCTGCTTCTGAGGAATATCATCATAATGAGGCGGCCCAGTGGCATAGTGGTTCGATTCCAGCTTTGGGCCACTATCTGTGCAGAGTCTGCATGTTCTCCCCATATCTGCGTGGGTTTCCTCCAGATGCTCCGAATTCCTCCCACAGACCAAAATTAGTTGGATCGGCCATGCTAAATTTCCCCTTAGTGTCCCAAGACATGTAGATTATGGGGATTAGCCATGGTAAATGGGTTAGAGGGATAGGGTGTGGGTAAGATGCTCTATCAGAGAGTTGGTGCAGACTCAATGGGCTGAATGGCCTCCTTCTGTAGATAGTTTTTTATTCATGCATGGGACATGGGCATTGCTGGTTGGCCATCAATTATTGCCCATTGTTGATTTAGTTCAATCATTATTGCTCGTTGATTTAGTTGAAACTGAGTGGTTACTGAGACCATTTCAGAGGGCAATTGAGAATAACTCTTGAATTTTTCGAGAGTAGCCTAGTGCTTCACGTCGTTAGTGTACGTTTAACCTGGGCCAGTTGATGGGCAACATGACAGCTCAGTGACTATCGCTGTGCTGTGCAGATACATGGATTTGGGCCTGTGCCTGTGGGAGTTTGCGCATTCTCCCCGTGCTTGCGTGGGTTTTCTCCGGGTGCTCCGGTTTCCTCCCACATCCCAGAGATGTGCTCTTAGGCTGATTGGCAGAACAAATTCTCCCTAAATTGTCTCAAATTTGGTTTCAATGCATAGATCTATAAACATGGACAAGGATCACGGGTAGAAGTGGGAACATCGAGGTGGCAGCGCGAGCTCGTTGGGCCGAAGGGCCTGTTTCCTGTGCTGTTTTGTTCTTTGTTCTTAACTACATTGGCATGGCTCTGGAGTCACATGTAGGCCAGACTGGGTAAGGATGGCAGATTTCATTCCGTAAAAGGATATTAATGAACCAGATGGGTCTTTCTGACAATCAATAATGATGTTATAGTCATACCAGCGATAATACCACTAGGCCATCATCTGCCCTAGGTATTCTCTAATTCTAAAAAGTTTAACATGAGCAACATAAGAAAACATTGGGACATATAGGAGATAGATTATAGGGAATGTCCTAAGGTCGGACCAAGATGTCAAGAAGTTCAGACAGGAAGTGTATCACTGATAAAGCAATTTGAGTTGGGGAGGTTCCAAGCAGGTATCGATGAAAAACAGGCAGTGGGAGAGTGAGGGAGTGCCGTTACTTTGCTACATGCACTGGTCAGATTTGCGCTGAGGTAGACTGTCACTTACATATGGTTTACTGGCAGCTACACAGATTATATTAGCAAGGGCCCCTTCAAACTGGGCGAGTGAATCAAAGTTCTCTGCGTAGACAATATTCTTAAAGTCTCCATCAGTAACGATCCTCTGCAATTCATTAATATCTGCTTCACCAACTCCAACAGCGTACAGGCGGACACCTAATATTGAGAAGAAGGATATTAGGACGGTCAGTTTCCTTGGGCAGTTCAGTTTTGTTGCCCAATTGCCCCTTGAGAAGGTTGTGGTGAGCTGCCTTCTTGTGCCATTGCAGTCTCTGAGGTGTAGGTACACCCACAGTGCTGTCACCCCTGACCAGTTACACACTCTCTTAACAACAGTGCCCTGCTCCTAACAGAATTCAATCCTGAACCAAGGCTCCAATGGAGGTGTCCATAAGCTCCCAATTTAACTTTTCCACTTTTTGCATTTACTTTGGGGATGTGGTGTTATTGCCAATGCAGAATTATTGCCACTCCCGCATTGCCAGGAAGGTAAGCAGTCTCATTCCTAACCTGCTCCACAATGTAAGTGCAGATGTGCCCACACTGGTGACAGGGAGGGCATTTTTTTATGATATGACACCATTGGCAAGGCCACCACTGGCTAGACCAACACTGGCACCACTTGCTGGGCCAGAACTGGCAAGGCCACCACTGGCTAGACCAACACTGGCACCACTTGCTGGGCCAGAACTGGCAAGGCCACCACTGGCTAGACCAACACTGGCACCACTTGCTGGGCCAGAACTGGCAAGGCCACCACTGGCATCACTGACCCTCTTGAGTGAAGAAATTTCTCTTCATATGTGTTACTTTATTCTGAGTCTGTGCCCTCTGATTCCAGACTCATCACTCAGGAGAAACTACCTATTTACATCTACCCTTTTGTGCCCTGTAAGAACTTCTTAAGCTTCAATGAGATCAGCTTCTCATTCTTTGAAACGCTACAGAATAACAACCCAATGCCACAGTTGCAATCCCCAGCAAGGCCATCTTTGGTACCATTGGCCAGCCAACCATTGGCAAGCCCCATCTCTAGTTGAACTCAGTAGCTTGCTGGTCTGGAGTCACATGTAGGCCAGCGGAATTCCTTCTGGAAAGGGACCAGATGGATTTTAATGACCATGTTAGTTAATTTGCTGTTATATTCCTGATTTATAATTTGAATTCCACCAGTTGCCGTGTGGGATTTGAACCCGTGCTGCCAAAATATTAGCCTGGCCCTCTGGATTGCTGGTCCCCTGACATTCCCACTCTGCCACCGTCTCCTCTGTGAAAGAGCAACAGTTGAGTTCCAGACCAGCACGGCGAGAGACATGGAGGGAAACCTGCAGGTACTGGTATTTGCAGGCCAAAATATCTCGCAGTCATGTAGCTTCAAAGGAAGCCATTCAGCCCGTCTTCCCTGTGCCAACCCCTTGATAGAACCATCCACTTTGTCACACCATGCCGTATGCCCTCCTGCTCTTTCCTCATCGTGCTATAAAACCTGTCTCCAGTAAACACTGCGAGGGCAAGGTGAGGAAAATACCTGCGGCTTTTGCCCTCGCGACAGCCTCCACAACCGAGTCTTCTGACTGATCATCTGTCACCAGGACCAACAGAGCAGGGACCTCTGAGCGCCTCCCAGCTGCCAGGAGTACGTAATCCAAGACAAAATTGATCGCTTTGCCTGGGGGAGGAACAGAAAGGGAGATCATGAAGGGAAATGAAAGAATTCACGTTTATCAATGGCACTGACCGTAAATTAGAGATACCGGCATTGGACTGGGGTAAACACAGTAAGAAGTCTGACAACACCAGGTTTAAATCCAACCAATTTATTTGATAGTAAACTCACAAGCTTTTGACCCTCTGGCCTTTGTCAGGTGAATGAGGTGTTCTGGTCTCCAGTAAGACACATACCAACACAGACAGTTTACAGATTACTGATTAGAACGCAAATCTTTACACCTAACCTGCTATTCAAGTCTTAAAGTGGCTAACAACGTGAGTGGAAGGAGCACCGAGCACAGGTTAAAGAGATGTGTATTGTCTCCAGACAGCACAATAAATGAGGCTTTTTGCTGGAGACAATACACATCTCTCTAACCTGTGCTCAGTGCTCCTTCCACTCACACTGTTAGCTACTTTAAGACTTGAATAGCAGGTTAGGTGTAAAGATTTGCATTCTAATCAGTAATCTGTAAACAGTCTGTGCTGGTATGTGTGCTGTTTGAGACCAGAACACCTCATTCACCTGACGAAGACCATAGAGTCAAAAGCTTGCGAGTTTACTATCAAATAAATCAGTTGGATTTAAACCTGGCGTTGTCAGACTTCTTACTGACCATAACATCAGGGAACACCGTTTATGCAAGCAAGATTCCACAAGCAGCAAAAAAAAAATCAATGACTAGCCAATCTGATAGATTTTTATTGGCAGCTGCCAGAGGGATCAATAAATAGGGACTCCAAGCGTCCTTCTAACTGCAGTTTGCACATTCTCCCGTGTCTGCATAGATTTACTCTGCTGCTTTCAAAAAACAATGAAAATTACAGCACAGGAACAGGCCCTTCGGCCCTCCAAGCCTGCACCGACCATGCTGCCCGACTGAACTGAAACCCCCCTTCCCCACCTTTCCAGGGACCATATCCCGCTATTCCCATCCTATTTATGTATTTGTCCAGGTGTCTATGCTCCAAAGGTACGTGGATTACGTGGATTGGCCAGGGTAAATTGTGTGGGTTATGGGAATGAAGTGGGGGGGGGGTGCCTGGCTAAAATATTCTGTCAAAGAGTCAGTGCAGATTTGATGGGCTGAATGGCCTCATTCTGCCCTCTCGGGATTCGATGGTTCTTACTGTTCGTCTTCTGTTTAACACCTCAGCTGATATATTAATGGTAATCTGTGCCAGATTGGAGTGGCACAATGGGTCAGCATTGCTGCCTCATAGCACCAGAGATTACTGGCTTGGGTCACTGTTTGTGTAGAGTTTGCACCTTCTCCTCGTGTCTGCGTTGGTCTTCTTCGGGTGCTCCAGTTTTCTCTCACAGTCTGATAGACGTACCAGTTAGGTGCATTGGCTGAGCTAAATTCTCCCTTCCTCCTAAATTTTAAATCCCGAACAGGTGCCGGAATGTGGTACTGAAGGATTTTCATAGAAACTTCATTGCAGTGTTAATGTAAGCCATAGAGCCGTAGCAGATCCTTCGGTCCAACTTGTCCATGTTGTCCTTTTCTTTAACCTCTAAACAAATCCCAATTGCCCGCGTTTGGCCCATGTCCCTCTATATCCATTGTACCCATGTAACTATCTAAATACTTTTTAAAAGATAAAATTGTACCCACCTCTATAGTTCCAGACACTTACCACCCTCTGTGAAAAAATTGCCCTTCTGGACACTTTTGTATCTCTACCCTCTCACCTTAAACCTATGCCCTCTAGTTTTAGACTCCTCTACCTTTGGGAAAAGATGTTGACTATCTAGCTGATCTATGCCTCTCAATATTTTACAGACCTCTGTAGGATCACATCTCAGCTTCGTAACACTCCAAAAAAAAGTCCCAGTCTGTCCAGCCTCTCCACGTAACTCAAACCATCCAATCCTGATAGCATCCTAGTAAATCTCTTCTGCACTCTTTCAAGTTTAATAATATCCTTTCTATAATAGGGTGACCAGAATTGCTCACAATATTCCAAGTGTGGCCTTACCAATATCTTTACAATTTCAACAAGACGTCCCAGCTTCTGGAAGGGTGCATTGGCCATGCTAAATTCTCCCTCAGTGCATCCGAACAGGCACTAGGGGATTTTCACAGTAACTTCATCGCAGTATGAATGTAAGCTGTAGAGTCATTGAGATTTACAGCATGAAAACAGGCCCTTCGGCCCAACTTGTCCATGATGCCCACAAGCCGACTTGAGACTAATAAATAAACATAACCACCATGTCGCTTCCAGACATCCCCAAAAGTCCTAGATGCAGAGGTGACTGCACCCAACTATCCTTGGTTAATGGGTGCCCTTTCATCAGGCTCGGGCAGGCTCAGTGACTGCATCCCACCAGAAGGGTGCAGCATAAGTAGAGTTTCCTGGTTTACAAACAACATTTTCTGGTCTTTCCTTTCAAATTGTTGAGTAAAGCTTCTCTTTAAACAAGGTGCCTTTGTACATCAACTTCCAAGACTGCAGACAACAATTTGTCTAATTATCCATACACATATAATTAACATATTCAGGCAAAAACATGCCAGTGTTGGTCGTGCTTGTTTTTCAAAGCAGGCTATCTTGTACCTAAAGATTGTTTGAAAGAATCCCAACAGTGCAGACGGAGGTCACTCAATCCACATAGACTATAATCCCACCCAGACCCTATTCCCATAACCCTACATATTTATCTTGCTAATCCCTTGACACTAGGTTCAACTTAGCATGGCCGCACATCTTTGGAGTGTGGGAGGAAACCGGAGCACCCGGAGGAAACCCATGCAGACATGGGGAGAAGGTGCAAACTTCACACAGACAGTGATCCAAGGCCAGAATCCAGATCTCCAGCACTGGGAGTGAGCAGTGCTAATCACTATGCCACCATGCCACCCGAGAATGAGTAACCTGATCCCCACCCTCAACACACCCACAAACCTCGCTGCAGTGCCGTAGACCAGAATACATCACAGCCCAATCAGATTTCCCCCTTTTCTCTGAGGGCAGTCTCGATGTCAAGTGACATTCTGATACTCTTACCTGTCTTAGTGCCACCACCTTGATATGGGAGTTCTCTTATGGCCTGGAGCAGTTCCTGGTGGGTGCCAAATTTACCAAGCGGAATGTCAATCTTTGCGTTATCACTGTACTGAACCACTGCCACCTGTACCAAGAGAGGGGCAAAACGACAAGATAAAGGAACCATCCTGTCAACCAAACTACTAAATGCAATAGACAGGATGCTTTAACTTTTTAATAAGTTTTGGAGTAGTCTAAGGATTTAGCATTTGTTTTTTCACCACTGGAAGAAGATTAAAGTGTCACTCCTTGTTAAGGATAACTTGCATTTCATAGAATCCCCACAGTGCAGATTCTTTACTCTTTCATGAGATATGGGTGACTGACCAGCATTTATTGCCTATCCCTAGTTGCCCTTGGAGGGCAGTTGAGGGTCAGCCACGTTGCTGTAGCTCTGGAGTCACATGTGGGCCAGACTTGGGTAAGGAAGGCAGATTTCCTTCCGTAAAGAATCATAGAATTCCTACAGTGCAGAAGGAGGTCATCGAGTCTGTACTGACCACAGTTCCACCCAGGTCCCGTTTCAACTCTACATATTTACCCAGCTAATCCCCTGACACTAGAGTCAACTTAGTATGACCAATCAATCTAACCCTCACGTTTTTGGATTGTGGGAGGAAACCAGAGCACCTGGAAGAAACCCATGCAGACACGGGAAGAACATGCAAACTCCACATCTTGAACCCAAGTCCCTGGCTTTACCACTGTGCCACTGAGCTGCCCCACAAACAAAAGGACATTAGTGAACCAGATGGATTTTTCCGACAATCGACAATGGTTTCACGAAGCACATTGGTTAACACAGTGCCAGGGAACCTAAGTTCAAATCCTTGCTTGGGTCACTGTCTGTGTGAAGTCTGCACATTCTCCCTGTGTCTGCGTGGGTTTCCTCCGGATGTTCCGGTTTCCTCCCACATTCTGAAAGACGAACAGGCACCAGTCTGTGGGGGGATTTCACAGTAATTCATTGCAGTGTTAATGTAAACATTATTAGTGTCTAATGAATAAATAAAGTAGATTCTTAATTCCAGATATTTTTTATTGAATTCAAATTCCATGGAGGGATTTGAACCCAGGTCTCCAGAACATCAGCTGAGTTTCTGGATTTATAGTCTAGCAATAATCTTATCAGCCCATCACTGCTTATCACTTCCAGTAATGGGATCAATCCTCATGGTTTTGAACACCTCCCCAGAACTTCCTCCTGTCTAACTTCATGTCCAATGCGTGGCATCAACCCAGGGCTTTTTGCCCCAGTTACCAATTGTGCCAGGCTGGGAGTTCAACAAACTCCGGAGCCAAAGAGCCCCGATCCCTTCTGCTGTTCGGGATGCTCATGAGGACACAACAGAGAGGCAGCCAATTCTCCCAGTGTTAGCGAGAGCACTGGGGAAGAGTGGACCTACCTGAGTAGCGTCAGGCCCAATGCGAGGTAGATGAGAGACCACGTTGTACAGGAACTGCTTCACTTTCTGAAAGTTACTTTGCCTGATGCTCCAGGACCCATCGACCAGGAACACAATGTCCGCTCGGGCTCGACCACACACTGCGGGCAACGCAAAACCAATCAGTCTCGTCAGACATGAGAAGATGCGGGAGGAGGCCATTCAGCCCCTCGATTCTGTTCCACCAGGTAATAAAATCATACCAAGGTGCAAATTTGGAATAGAAGTAGGCCATTCAGCCCCTCAAGCCTATTCTGCCATGCAATGAGATCATGGTTGTAGCCTGAATAAGAGCATTTTATTGCGGATGCTGGAATTTGAAAACAAGGGAGAAAATACTGGAAAATCTCAGCAGCAACTGGAATTTTATTTAATTTTTAGCTGTTCTCCACCTTTTATTTCTTTATCATCTTTCTTTATTTTTCTTCCCCCCCCCAATCTATCCCCTCTTCTTCTCAAATTTACCCCTCTCCCACCCATCTCCTTTCTCCCCACATCTTCATCTCTCACAGTTTACCCTCTGATTTTAGTTTTTCTGCCGTTTGGCCCTTTATTCTCTCTACGGGCTGCCATTAGCAGCCTTTCCCCTGGTTTCTGTGGCTGTGACTCATCCTTCATTCCCTCCCCCTGCAGTATAAATATCTCCCACTTTTAGCTTTGAAAAAGGATCGTCTCGACTCAAAACATCAGCTCTTTTCTCTCCTTACGGATGCTGCCAGACCTGCTGAGATTTTTCCAGTGTTTTCTCTTTTGATGTGACCCAAATCCCACTTTCCCACCTAACCCCGATGATCTTTGATTCCCTTGGTCAAGAATGCCTTAAAAATATTCAGTGATCCAACCTCCACTGTTCTCTGGGAATAAGAGTTCCACAGACCCAGGACCGTCAAAGAAATCAAATCTTGTCTTAAAAAGGTCAGCCCTTATTTTTAAACATGCCAGTCTCTCCCACAAGGGAAGGCACCCTCTCAGCATTCACCCTGTCAAGGCCCCTCAGCATCTTATATGTTTCACAACAACCTTCTCTCATTCTTCCAGACTCCAATGGATACAGGAGCAATCTGTCCAACCTTTTCTCACAGGACAATTGCCTCATCCCAGAAATCCCTTAAAAATACAGGGAATCGGTCTGAGAGAGGGATGCATTAATGGGAATTGGGGTGCGAACGGGGAGTAGGATTAGACTGGACAGTTCAAGTGGGAAAAATAGACACCTGGGCTGGGATTCCCCTCTCTTCTCCCACTGCTGGTTCCTCGCCCTTCCCTGTGGCTGGGACTCCCCACCCCACTCCTGCGGCTGGGATTCCCCACACTCCCCTTGCAGCCGGGATTCCCCGCCCTCCCTGAAACGGGGATTCCCCACCCTCCCCCTGCGGCAGGGATTCCCCGCCCTCCCCCTGCGGCGGGGATTCCCCGCCCTCCCCTTGCGGCTGGGATTCCCCGCCCTCCCGTTGCGGCTGGGATTCCCCGTCCTCTCCCACAGCTGGGATTCTCCAGTCCCGCTGCTGTGAATGGAGCTTTGCCAAGCGCCAAATGCCATTTCCTCACCAGCAGCAGTTGTGGGAATACGAGATTGGAGAATTCCCAGCCTCGATGGTTTCTGTGTCTCCGGAACAGTCTACGACTCGGCACTTACCGGGTTTTTCCGTGATGGAGGTCTCAGGTCCAAACTCTGTTCCAAACACTGGTCGGATTGTGAAGATGTACTCGCTACCAATTTGTAAATTGCTGATTTGGTAAGAGTCCGTTGTTTCTGCTACAGAGACCGACTGCTGTTCATTTTGCACTGAAACATATAAATATTATGGGATTAATTCATTATGGAGGTGGCACTGCTGCTTCACAGGGAACTGGATTCGATTCCCGGCTCGGGTCACTGCCTGTGTGGGGTTTGCACATTCTCCCCATGTCTGCGTGTGTTTCCTTTGGGTGCTCTGATTTCCTCCCACAGTCGAAAGATGTGCAGGTTAGGTTGATTGGCCATGTGAAATTGATCCTAGTGTTCAAAGATGTTGAGGTTAGTGGGGGCATGCGGTGGGTGGACATGAGTGAGATGTTCTGTTGGAGAGTAGCCTCCTCCTTAGGGATCCTATGGTTCTTCAATGTTACAAAGGTCTCTGCTTCCAACACCCTTTTGGGCAGTGAGTTCCAGATTCTCAGCACTCTCTGCATGAAAAGATTTCTCTTCAACTCCCCTCTTAACCTTCGACCTCTGACCCTAAACCCATGCCCCCTGGTCATTGACCTCTCCACCAATGGAGAAAGTGCCTTTCTATCCATTCCATCAATGCCTCTTATAATCTTACACACCTCTTCCTTGTAGGACAATCCTGTCATCCCAGGCTATGTGATGTAGGTACACCCACAGTGATGTTAGAGAAGGGATTCTAGGGCTTTGACCTAGTGACAATGAAGGAAAGTGATGACGTTCCATGTCAGGATGGTGAGGGACTCGGAGGGGAGGTTTCAGATGGTGATGTTTCCGTGCCTCCACTGCCCTTGTGGTAGGTTTAGAAGCTGCTCTTGTTTAATCAGGCCGTCTTAGTTTTTAGCTCAATTCTTTGGAGCTCTGACAATCTGCGATATTAATTCGATCACCTGTGGGTGATCTGTGGGTCACCTGTAGCTAAGGAACAAGGCGCCAAAGAAACAACCTTGTGTGCTCAGGCTACACACAAGACCTTATTTGCACCTAGAAAGGCAATGAATCTGAATCACAGAACTGTTACGGGGCAGAAGGAGGCCATTCGGCCCATTGTGTCTGCACCAGCTCTACAAACGAGCATCGTGACTTAGTGTCATTCCTCTTCTCTTTTCCCTGTACCCTCTACACATTGGTTTCATTCAAGTAATTGTCTAATGCTCTCCTGAACGCCTCAGTTGAAGTTGCCTCCATCACATCTCCAGGCAGCACATTCCAGACCCCAACCACTCGCTGCCTGAAAATTATATTCCCCACATTATATTTGTTTAGATTCCACCTGATTTTATTTTTATTCATTTGTGGGACATGTTGCTGGCTGGCCAGCATTTGTTGTCCATCCTTGGAGGACAGTTGAGAATCAATCACATTGCTGTGGCTCTGGAGTCACATGTAGGCCAGATCAGGTAAGGACAGCAGATTTCCTTCCCTGAAGGACATTAGTGAACCAGATGGATTTTTTTTCTAATAATCGGCAACGCTTTCATGGTCATCAGTAGATTCTTAATTCCAGATTCCAGATAAGGACAGCATGGTAGCACAGTGATTAGCACTGTTGCTTTCACAGCTCCAGAGACCTGGATTTGATTCCCAGCTTGGGTCACTGTCTGTATGAAGTTTGCACATTCTCTTTGTGTCTGCATGGGTTTCCTCCAGGTGTTCCAGTTTCCTCCCACAGTCCAAAGATGTGCAGGTTAGGTGCAGGTTGGATGGATTGGCCATGCTAAAATTGCCCTCAGTGTCCTGAGATGCGTAGGTTAGAAGGATTAGTGGGTAAATGTGTAGTGATATGGGGATAGGGCCTGTGTGGGATTGTGGTCGGTACAGACTCAATGGGCCGAATGGCCTCTTTCTGTACTGTAAGGATTCTATGATTTTGTTTTTAGTGAATACAAATTCCACCATCTGCCGTGGCAGGATTCGAACCTGGGTCCCCCACATTAGCTGAGTTTCTGGATTAATAGTCCAGCACTAACACCATTAGGCCATCATCTCTCCAATGTGTTATTGTCTGGTCTTTCAGGACATTTAGATACACATAACAGAATCTGAGGAACTTCAATATCTGAACTTACCGCTAGCAAGTCTCCAAGAAAGGATGTAGCTGGTAGCTCCAGGGACACGGTACCAGCCCAGCGTCATCTTGCCTATATCAACGTCAGTCACTCGAAACCCCCGTACTTTCTCAGCCTGGGCTGCCAATAAAATAACAGAGAACTCTCAGAAACCAGGGTCAGCACAGACTTAATGGGTGAATGGCCTGCTTTTTGTGCCATGAGAAAGCTTTCACTATGACTGTGAGATTACAATTAACTCAGACTAACCCATCCCAATCCCAACGTGTCCATGCCAATTTCCAGTCCATTCCTCATAGAGTTCAATGAGATCTGAATTTCCATCCATTGGAATGTCCCAAATCATCTCAGTCCAAACCGAGGAACAGTGTAGAATAGGCACCATCTTGGATCCAAGCCCACTCAATCCCTTATGCCTATCATCCTTTCCCTCGTTGTCCCATTGGCAGGAACCTTGAGTACGGGGGGAGTGCCTCACTGTTGGAGGTCTGATGAAAAGGATCAACATTTTGAGGGAAAGCATTAGGATTCCCTCCAGTGCCCTGGTTACTATTTAACCCTCAACCAACCGTTAGCATATCTCATTTTCTTATCACTGTTCTTGGAGCTTGCTGTGCACAAAATGGCTGCTATGTCTCCTATGTTAGAGTTCCGACTACATCTTAAAAGTATTTTGCTGTCTCTAACGCACTTTGGGATGTCCTGTGAAAGGTGTTACATGAGGGGAACACGGTGGTTAGCACTGCTGCCTCACAGAGCCAGGGGCCTGAATTCGATTCTGGCCTTAGGTCACTTTCTGTGTGGAGTTTTCTCTATGTCTGCGTGGGGTTTCCTCCAGATGCTCTGCTTTCCTGCCACACTCCAACGCTGTGCGGGTTACATAGATCTGCCATGCTACATTGCCCCTTAGTGTCAGGGGACCATCGGGATAAATGTGTGGAGTTACGGGAATAGGGGATGGGTGGGATTGTTGTCAGTGCAGGCTCAATGGGCCGAATGGCCTCTTTGGGTAATGTAGGGATTCTATGACTAAATCATACCTTCAGTAAATGCATGCAGTCAAACAAACACACGCATAACCCCCTTGGCAAAAGAATTCACCGACTCTTACCTGTAGCAGCGGTAATTGTTACAGGAGTTCCTTCACGGTCGCCAAAAAGCGAGGTGACCCTGATGAGGTAATTCATCCCTGATTGTAGGTTCAGGATGTCAAATGAGTTGATGTTTGATGTCACTGTCCGACTGTTCTCTGGGCCACCTATCAGCAGGACGTCAACCGGTGATTAGAATACAGGCCAGTGCAGAGTTCATACATGTACACGTGTTTTACTGTGAGGCGGCAGTGCTAACCACTGTGCCACCGCGGTTAAAAATACCCCCAGGTAGCAAGGAAGAAATTGAAAAAAATGGAATCTAAAAGCTGCTGGAATAAATAACAAAATCTTATATTTACACACAGCCTTGAACATGACAAAACATCCACAGGCTTTTCACAGGAGCATTCTAAGACGAAATATAACACGGAGGTGGCATGGTGGCACAATGGTTAGCACTGCTGTCTCATAGCGCCAGGGATCTGGGTTCAATTCCAGCCTTGAGTCGCTGTGTGGGGTGTGCATGTTCCCCCCATGTCTGTGTGGGTTTCCTCCGGGTGCCCTGGTTTCCTCCCAGAGTCCAAAAGATGTGCAGGTTAGATTGATTTAGCCAAGCAAAAAATTGCCCCTTAGTGTCCTGAGTTGCATAGGTGAAAGGGATTAGTGGGTAAATATGTAGGGATGGGGGTTAGAGCCTGTACGGGATTGTGGTTGATGCAGACTTGATGGGCCGAATGGAGGGTTTCTATGATTCTATGTGCAGGTTAAATGGATTGACCATGCTACATTGCCCTTTAGTGTCCAAAGATGTGTAGGTTAAATGGATTATCCATGGTAAATGAGTGAAGGTTCAGAGATGGGAGAGAGGGCCTGGGTAAGATACTCTGCCAGAGAGTCAGTGTAGATCTGATTTGATTTATTATTCTCACATGTATTAACATACAGTGAAAAGTATTGTTTCTTGTGCATTATACAGACAAATCATACCATTCACAGAGAAGGAAAGAAGAGATTGCAGAATGTAGTGTTACAGTCGTAGCCAGGGTGTAGAGAAAGATCAACTTAATGTAAAGTGGGTCCATTCAAAAGTCTGATGGCAGCAGGGAAGAAGCTGATGGGCCAAATGGCCTTCTTCTGCTCTGTAAGTGTTCTATGATTCTAAGATGCTATTCTACAAGCCACCTAAGGAGTCATTAAGTCAGACAACCAAAGGGTTGGCTGAAGAAAAAGGCTTTAAGAAAGAGAAAGAGGTAGAGAGGTTTAGAGAGTGAATTCCAGATGGTGAGGCCCAGATAACAGAAGGCACGGCCACTAATGGCGCTGAAGAGTTAGACAAGTGTTGGGATGTTGGCGGGTTACGGGGCTGGGAAAGGTTACGGATACAGGGAGCATGAGATCATGGAGGGCTTGGAAATGAAGGACAAGAGTATTGAAAAGGAGCAACGCTTGACTGGAAAGCTGATGTTGGTTGGCAAGGACAGGGTGATAGGGGTACAGTTGCAAGTTTTGCCAGGGACAACAGGATCCCGTTTACAGAGATTAGAATGTTGCAGACCAGCCAGAAGGGTATTGGATGGTCAATCTCCAAGGCAACAGGACCTGAACAGGAGTTAGATACAAATCAAACCAACCAACGCCTTCCATTTCCTTCACTAAGAGCACTGTGGGTGCACTACACCACATGGATTGCAGCGAAGGAAGCTCACCACCATCTTCTCAGGAGCAATTAGGGATGGTAATGAACGCTGGCTCTTGTCAGCCACGCCCATTTTCTTAACTCTCCGCCGACGATGACCGGTGTATATAGACCGGAATTCTCCGGCCGTTCACACCACGTTACTGATGTCAACGAGGATAAGGAATTTGGTGCACAGTCGAATCTCCGTTCACTGCAGTGGGACGGGAAAATCCCAGTGAGGTCGGAGAATCCGGTCCATAGGCTGCAGCTGTGCTGGGAACAATAGCCCATCCATCACTGTCCCGTCAACCCACTCAGCTGCTCTGATTTTCACAACACATTAAACGCACTAAACAGTTTACCCTCCACCAGTCTCCAGGAGATCCTATATCTGGTGCTTCCTGGCACACCATTCCAGGCTATCTGAATCCGCTTTGTTGTCACGCCGATGATCCGGAGATTCCCAACCGCTCCCAGAGGACGTTCGACAGCAGCTGCAGTTTAGACAATTAAAAATAGCAACCCAACAGATTAGTGCTGGCACGCGGAGACAGAGGGGCAGGTTTATGGGAATGGAGTTGGGTATAACCATTGCCTTTGGAAAACCAAACACTCCAGCCCTGCCACCGTGAAGCTGAGACACCTGGAGTGGGCACAGTAATAAGTCTCACAACACCAGTCACTTACTTGATGAGGGAGCAGAGCTCCGAAAGCTCATGATTCCAAATAAACCTTCAACCAGGTATTGAGGCTGCTTACAAAGGAGTTGATTACATTCTTTAATGATGGGTTGATCTGTATCATGGCAGTAAAGGGTGTTTCAAATGTAAAGTAGGGAGAACACTTCAGCAGTCACAGGCATTCAGCCCATGATCTTCGGATAAGCATTCTCCAAGGCAGTCTTCATGACACACAACGCAGAGTCACTGAGCACAGACTGATAGCCAAGTTCCGCACACATGAGGACACCCTCAACTGGGATCTTGGATTTATGTCACACTATCCGTAACACCCATGACTTTCCTGAGTTTGCAAAATCTCACTAACTATCCTGGCTGCTGACAATACACATCTCTTTAACCTGTGCTTAACCCTCTCTCCACTCACATTATTTGTACTTGTAAAGACTTGATTACTCACATTCCTACTATTGTCTTGTAATTGAGTTTGTGTCTCTACATAGCCTGTTTGTGAACCAAATCCTACACTCACCTGATGAAGGGGCAGTGATCCAAAAGCTTGTGCTACTAAATAAACCTGTTGGACTTCAATCTTGTGAGAACACTTACTGTGAAATAAGGAGTGTTTAGTTAGTGCCCGTTTGCAGGTGGAGAGTAGTTGGAGATAAGTCCCTCGGATGAGATGAGAGGATTGGGAGGCCACTCAGCCCATCTGAGTTCATTCTTTCACACAAAGAAGTTCTGCGGTCTTTCAGTTCAGTGGTTTCTGAAAAGTTTCCCGGAATTTGGCGTCACTTCCTCTGCCTACGTCTCATTCATTGGGTGGGATTTTTTGGCCGCATTCACCCCAGAACTGGAAAATCCCACCTGAGGTCAACAGACCTTTCCATGATCCATCCTTCATCTGCTCTGATTCCCGCGGCGGGCAGGATGGGAAAATCTGTCCCCCTCCATTTATTTTGTGATATCTATTCCAAATTTGTCTTCTTACTACCTAAACTCACAATCCCATTTCCTTATCTATCTAACTTTCCTCAAAGATCATAGAATCACACAGTGCAGAAAAACCATTCAGCCCATCTAGTCTGGACCGACACATTGAATTCCCAGCTAATCCCATCTGCCAGCACTTGGCCCATAGCCCTGAATGTTCTGATGTGCCAAGTGCTCATCCAGATATTTTTTAAAGGATGAGAGGGATTTCCTCTCCACCATCCTCCCAGGCAGTGTATTCCAGACTGTCACCACCCCCTGGATAGAAAAGATTTTCCTCACATCCCCCTTAAGCCTCCTGCTCCTCACCTTGAATCTATGTTCCCTCGTAACTGACCCTTTAACTGAGGATTCCCTCTACGATGTTTGCTTCTGATACAGAATAGCCCAGAGTGCAGTCTCCACAATGCTTCCACACTCCTCTGCATCCTCTATAATGTCAAAATCATTCTCTGCCCCCTTTTCAATACTTCCACAGCAAACTCAGACAGCTGAGTTGCTGCACTATGTACTTTGTCAGAGAAAGAGGTTGACGCAAGTCCTGAGAGATTATAGCGATTTAAACCTAACACGTTAACAGGCAAAAGCAAATTCCTGCGGATGCTGGAATCTGAAACCAAAAGGGAAACTGCTAGAAAATCTCAGCAGGGTCTGGCAGCATCTGTAAGGAGAGAAAAGAGCTGATGTTTCGAGTCCAGATGACCCTTTGTCAAAGCTAAAAGGCACAGAAAGTGAGAGGTATTTGTACTGCAGGGGGAGGGAATGAAAGATGGGTCATAGTCACAGAAGCCAGGGGAAAGGCTGCTAATGGCAGCCCATAGAGAGAATAGAAGGTTGAATGGCCAAATGGCAGAGAAACTGGAATCAGAGGGTAAACTAAGACAGATGAGAATGTGGAGGGAGGGGGGGAGAGAATGATAGGCTGGATTAGACTCCCACAAAGCCAGAGGCAGAGAATAATCAGGCTGTGGAGTAGAATTGTGAGCGACTTACGAGTGGTCGCGGTAATGGTGACGGGCTGTCCCTCGCGATTCTTGATCAAGGCAACAACTTTGACGAGGTAATTAACTCCACCTTGCAGGTCCACGATGTCAAAGGTTGTTACATCTCCAGACACGACCCGGCTCACCTCAGGTCCCCCTGAAGGTAGAGAGGAAACACTGAGTGGAGTCGATTATTTTCCAAACAATATTTATCTGGTTCAAGTTGGCGTGAGAGTGTGGCGACTTCTTCCAATCTGTCCCCAGCATATCCTTTAAGTCTATTTTTCACTCTCGTTCAATGCTCCTGAAAGTCTATCCTCTCTGACAATGCACTATTCTGCGATCAGACATTTGAATGGAACTATCTCCTTTTAAGTTGTTCTTTCTCTACACCCTAGCTATGACTGTAATGCCACATTCTGCACTTCTTCCCGATATGCTTTATCTGTATAGTGTGCAAAAAACAATACTTTTTACTGTATGTTTAAACATGTGACAATAAAAAAACAAATAAAAATAATTATTTTATTGTTCATTCGGATTTAGGTAGACCAGCATTTATTGTCCATCCCTAATTGCCCTTGAGAAAGTGGTGGTAAACCATCTGATTGAATACAACTGAGTGGCTTGTTAGGCTGCTTCAGAGGGCAATTAAGTGCCAAACTATAATGCTGTGGATCTGAAGTCACATCGAGGGCAGACTGGGTAGGGTTAGAATCGTAGAATATAAACATAGAATCTCCACGGTGCAGAAGAGGCCATTCGGCCCATTGACTCTGCACCGACGCTTTGACAGAGTATTTTACCCAGGCCCAACCTCTCACTCCATCTCCGTAATCCTGCACATTTACCATGGCTGATCTATCAAATCCACAAATCTTGGGACAGTAAGGGGAAATTTCTGATGGCCAATTCACCTCGCCTAATCTTTGGAGCGTGAGAGGAAACCGGAGCACCCAGGGGAAACCCACGCAGACACGGGGAGCCAAGGCAGTGACCCAAGCTGGGAATTGAACACAGTTCCCTGGCGCAGTGAGGCAGCAGTGCTAACCACTGTGCCGTTCCACAAATCCCATTTTCTTAAAGACATCAATGAAGCAGGTGGATTTTTAAGACATGCTGCAGTTCCACACTCGCCATCACTGTTCTTCCTTTCTTTAACACGGATTACCTACCATCACTGCGTTTCCAGCTGATTCGGTAAGATGTGGCTCCAGGCACGCCAACCCACGAGACTCGGAGGACATCGCTGCGGGCTTCCAGCACTCGGACATCGCTGACGCCAGCCACCTGACCATCTTTGGCCACTGTAGTGACAGCATAGAGGTTACCAGGAAGCACGCACATCAAACTGATATCAAAGACAGCACAATCATTGTCCTAAACACACAATCACAACACACTTAACATGGCTTTTGAACGCAAGAGGGCAAAGAAAAGGAGCTCGAGTGGGCCATTCAGTGCCTCGAGAATCTTCTGCCATTCTGGGAGATCATAGCTGATCTATCACAGCTCCATCTTCCCACTGGCTTTCTTTCATACTCAGAGACTTACTGATATCTCTCCTGAATACACTCAAATACTGTGCCTCCACAGCTCTGCAGGTTAGGAAATTCCATAAATTCAACATTGTATGAGCGAAGAGATTTTTATTCATCTCAGTCCTAGACGGCCTAACCTATAATGTCCTTTAGGGAAGGAAATTTGCCATCCTTACCCAGTCTGGCCTACATGTGATTCCAGAGCCACAGCAACGTGATTGGCTCTCAACTGCCCTCCAAGGGCAACTAGGGCCAGCCAGCCAGCGACACCCATGTTCCACAAATATATAAAAAAGAAAATATTCTGAGACTGTTACTCCATCTTCTACACTCCCTCGCCAGGGGAAACATCTCAACGTCGACCCAAGCCCCTTAAGAACGTTGTCTGTTTCTACAGGTAGCCAACATCTCTGGTAGGAATTTCTTCAACCAGGGAGTGATGAATCTGAGAAACTCTTGGCCGCAGAAGGCTGTGGAGGCCAGGTCATTGAGTGTCTTTAATACAGAGATAGATTAATAAGGGGATCGGGGGGAAAAGGCAGGAGAGTGAGGATGAGAAAAATATCAGCCATGACTGAATGGCAGAGCAGACTCGATGGGCCGAGTGGCCTCATTCTGCTTCTATGCCTTATGGCCTTATGATTTCATTTAGATCACCTCTCATTCCTCTAAACTTCAGAGAATACAAATAGACATGAGGCAGAGTTTTCCATTCCTGCCACTATGGGTTTTATAGCAGGCAAGGGAGCGGGGGTGGTGGGGAGGGGGAGGGTACCATGGAAAAGTCTGTTAACCTTGGTTAAGATTTTCCCATCTTGGGGCAAGTGCAGCTGAAAAATCCTTCCACTGGTCTGCTCATTCTCTCCCCATGGAGCAAACCATTTTAGCTAGCAATCAGTCCAGTGAAATTTTCTTACACTCCCTTTAATTCTTCCTCAGGTAAGAAGATCAAAACTGAGCACACTACTTCAACTGTGATCTCAATGTGAGGTACCACTGGTATATTTTATGTTTAAGGGGACTGTTTTAAAGTTCAGTTTTATCCTACAGACAGCCAGTATGTCCGGTAGGAATGCAGTATGGAAGCTGGGAAAGCAGGATAATTACTCATTTTAGTCCTGTACTGTTTACTTAGAAGAGAGCCAAATGGACACTTGCTCACAAAATAAAAAGTAACTTTGGGGTTTTTTGGTTTAAGAAATAGAAGGTGAATTTAGATATACTAGGTCAGTGAGAATGGGGTTAATGGGAGGAGTTAGGTATGTAGTAGAGAGAAAAACAGCTTTTTGTTTAGTTTCCATGGCTTTTCCATGGGCTTTTAAAGGCAGAAGTCTGCACGCTGCGCTAAAAATCAAAACCTCTCTGAAAAGTTGTTAACCCAATTATGCCAGGGTATGCTAACTGTATTTAAAATAGCATTTGAATCTGAAAGAGGAACATTGCTTATTTGGAACTGAAATAGTGATGTTAGAAATTGAAGTTGTTTCCTTCCAGTTTTTAACTATATCGTTCAACTATTAAAAGTTAAACAGTTTCATAGAATCAGACAATCCTAGAGTGCAGAAGGCCATTCAGCCCATCAGGTCTGCACTATCCCCATACATTTACCTTAGCCAGTCCCCCTGACAGTTAGGGGTGATTTAGCATGGCCTATCCCCCTAACCTGCATATTTTTGGACTATGGAAGGAAACTGGAGCACCTGAAGGAAACCCATGCAGATACAGGGAGAATGTGCAGGCTCTGCACAGACAGTGACCCAAGCTGGGAATAGAACCCTGAGTCCATGCATTGTGAGATGGCAGTGCTAACCACTGTGCCACCACGCCACCCACTTCCTTTGTTATGTTATATTTAAACTATGTTACGAATAAAGCTTGTTTGGATAAAAGATCCCTAATTTGTCAGTGGAATTACTCCGAGAGTGAAGTATCCTTTCTTCACACTATGGAAAAATTGTTTGGGTCTAGTCTTGTTTCATAATATACCTTGAGATCCTGCCCAGAGAACATCACCAATATCATTACAGTAAGATTTCTTTACTTTGTAACAATAGTGGTGGGATTAGCTAGGGTAAATGCATGGGGTTATGGGGATAGAGCCTGGGTGAAATGCAAACTTGATGGGTCAAAATGGCCTTCTTCTGAACTATAGGATTCTATGATCCTTCCTAAGGCAGTGCAACAGCTAACATCCCATTTCCTCCTTGTACACTGTTCAATGTATTTTTAAGAAACACATTCTCCTCATTAGAACGTCCTGCATTGATTATCTGTGCGTTTCCCAAGCTGGATCCGCCTTGCAATGGATCGTATCCAACGCAGAATTTTGCTTCATCTCTGCTCCCTTTCACAATTTTACTGGAACGATGGAGGGTGAGGGAAGGCCTGATAGAAGTCTACAAGATTATGAGAGGCACGGACAGAGTGGATGGGCAGAAGCTTTTCCCCAAGGTGAATTACTAGGGGACATAGGGTTAAGGTGCGAGGGGCAATGGTTAAAGGAGATGTACAAGGCATATTTTTTACACAGAGAGGAGTGGGTCCCTGGAACTCGCTGCTGCAGGTTCTATCCCCATAACCCCATGCATTTACCCTAGCTAATCCCCCCACTATTGTTACAAAGTAAAGAAATCTTACTGTAATGATATTGGTGATGCTCTCTGGGCAGAATCTCAAGATATATTATGAAACCAGACTAGACCTCAACAATTTTTCCATAGTGTGAAGAAAGGATACTTCACTCTCGGAGTAATTCCACTGACAAGCAGGTATGGTAGAGATTCTTAAGGGGTATCCTGAACACGTACATGAATAGGATGGGAATAGAGGGATATGGTCCCTGGAAGGGTAGGGGTTTTAGTTCAGTCAAGCAGCATGGTCAGTGCAAGCTTGGAGGACCGAATTTTCTTTGTTCTTTATTCTTTACAAGTATCACATACTCACCGGTTTTTGCCATGATGGTGGCAGGAACCCCTTCTCTATCTCCCATCACAGGAGTGACTCTGACAGCATAAGCCGTGTTGGGCTTTAACTTCTGGATGGTAAACGATTTGACATCTCCATTCACCATAATGCTCTCCTCAACTCCTGAATTAACAAAGAACATTTCGACTGTAAAACCAACAATCAATGGTATTTATTGGTGCACATTTAACCCAGCAAAACATTGGGTGGGATTTTCCAGCCGTGCTCACCCCAGACTGGAAAATCCTGCCCGAGGTCAATGGACCTTTGCATGGTTCGTTTCCTCCCAGTCCCCCCCCTCCACCCACTACAATCCCCGTGGCAGGCGGTATAGGAAAATTCTGCCTAAGTTTTACAAGATGATTATGTTTTAAACTGTCTCCTTTAACTGAAGGTTAAACACAACATTCTGAACAGAGGATGGTGGAGTCATGATGAATATCTGCTTGGAGACATGCTGGTTAAGTGCGTTGACCTGAACAGGCACCAAAGTGTGGCGACTAGGGGGAATTTCACAGTAACTTCATTGCAGAGTTAATGTAAGCCTTACATATGAAGGATTAGCGAGGTAAATATGGGGGGTTACAGGGATGGGGCTTGGGTGAGATTGTTGTCAGTGCAGACTAGATGGGCTGAATGGCCTCCTTCTACACTGTCGGGATTCTGAGACAACAATGATTTCAACAACACTAATTACAATAGTGGCTTCATAATGGCTATCTTGGCTGAGGGTAAAGCATGATGGGATTTTTGGTCAACCTATAATTAAAACCAGATGCAGGTCATGAAGTAACTCTGAGTCAGGGAACTGTCTCTGGTCTGAGAACTGTGATCTGAAACTTTCTGTGTTGACCAAACATGAGAAGTCGTTTACTTTCGAGTGGACACAATTTTATTGCCTTCATGTGAGAGCCATTTAAACTAAACGTAATGGCCTTGTTTACGAGTAATTTTATTGGCTGTTGGAGCCAATTTTCAGGTTCCAGTCACACAATTAGCTGGATGACAGAGAACGTTCTGGAAGCTAATGAAACAGTTGATAGATAAAGACATGCGCAGTTCTTTACTTGCCAGCGATAATGCTATCAAGATGTACCATTGTATGAAGCATGCCCTGAAGGAACTTCTCAAGATAACTATGAAGATAAGTTCCACGTTGAACATAAGAAATAGGAGCAGGAGTAGGCCATCTAGCCCCTTGAGCCTGCCCTGCCATTCAATAAGATCGTGGCTGATCTGAAGTGGATCAGTTCCACTTACCCACCTGCTCCCCATAACCTTTAATTCCCTTGTCTATCAGAAACCTATCTACCGTGACTTAAACATAATCAACAAGATAGCCTCCACCACTTCAATAAACAGAGAATTCCAGAGATTCATCACCCTCCGAGAGAAGAACTTCCTCAACTCTTGAAGTTGTAAAGAACTTGGCCAGTTTCCCTAAACCCTGTAGAGTTTATTTTCAGTTGAATGGTTAAAGGTAATGTTCAGTTAAGAGTTAAAGTTCGTATAAGAGTTACAACAAGTTAAGTTTGAGTTGGTACCCACAGTGTTGAATAAAGGGAGGGCATTGAATCAGTTAAAAAGTTACCTCTTGTTCTTGTTTGCTTGGAAGGTGTTTAAATTAATTGCACAGAATTACATAGAATCCCTACATTATAGCCAGGAAGCCGTTCAGCCCATTGAATCTACACTGACAATCCCACCCAGATCCTACATCCACCTTATCCCATTCATTTTCCCTGCTAATCCCACTGAATGAAGGACCAATTTAGCATCCACTTAACCTATGGGAGAAAACCGGAGCACCCGGAGGAAACCCATACAGGCATGGGGAGAATGTGCAAACTCCATACAGACAATGACCCGAGGCCAGAATCGAACCCGGATCCCTAGTGGTGTGAGGCAGCAGTGCTAACTACTGTGCCACCCAATAGTTGAGTAAAATATCCATCTGGTCCACTAATGTTCTTCAGGAAAGGAAATCTGCCGACCTTACTCGGTCTGGCCCAGCACCACCACACTTAACTGCCCTCAGAAACAACAGAGAGAGACACTCAGAGATGGGTAATGTACACTGGTCTTATCACTGATTCCCACATCCCACGGAATAAACCCTTAAAGCTCCGACACTGTTACAACAGCGAAAGTGACCACCTGGTCCACCTCTCATAAGGTCACCAAACCCAATGAACTCACCATCAGCGCTCTTCCAGGTGATTTTATAAGCAGACACCCTGCCCACTCCAGTCCACGCGATCTGGAGTATGTTCCGCCGAGCCTCAATCACTCGAACATTGGTCACATCTCCTACAATGGGGCCTGTTCAATAAAAGAATGCAGGAATATATCAGTTATATGTAACAGAATTCAGAAGCAGAAATGTGGCCAATTTCCCTTCACTCAGCCAAATCTATATTGTTTTTTATTTGTTCATGGGACGTCGCTGACTGATCAGAATTTTTGCCCATCTTTAGTTGCCCGAGGGCAATTAAGAGGCAACCACATTGCTGTGGATCTAGAATCACGTGTAGGCCAGACCAGGTAAGGACTGCAGATTTCCTTCCCTAAAGGACATTTGTGAACCAGATGGGTTTTTCGAATGGTTTCATGGTCATCAGTAGATTCTTAATTCCAGATTTTGTTTTATTGAATTCAAATTCCACCATCTGCTGTGGTGGGATTCGAATCCAGGTCCCTAGGACATGAACCGAGTTTCTGGATTAATAGTCTAGGGATAATACCACTAGGCCATCGCCTCTCCTATATTTGTGTGTTCAGATCATCACCTTAGACCTGGTGGGTACTGACCCATCCCTGGCAGGGCTGACAACTACTCCTAACCCAAGAAGCCTCCAGCAACTAGTAATGGCCACTGGTGACAGGTTTTTCTCTCCCTTGTTGCAAAACAACAGTTCTTATCCATCTCTAATTACCCTTGACAATCTCACCCAGAAAGACCAAGGGCAAGATTCTACGGCCTCGATCACCTCAAAGCCAGAAAATCCCACCCCAGGTCCCGTGGCAGGCAGGACGGTAAAATTCCAGTCTATATCTTTGCCACTGTGGGAGGTTTTTATGGGATTGGAGCTATCTGTATATTGCCGGAGCATACGTATAGGGTAGTATAGATACATGGAAGGGAAGACATTGGCCTGTGGTATTATCGCTAGATTATTAATCAAGAGACTCAGCTAATATTCTGGGGACCCAGGTTCAAAACCCACCATGGCAGATGGTGAATTTTGAATTCAATAAAATATATGTGGAATTAAGAATCTACTGTTGATCATAAAACCATTGCCGATTGTTAGAAAAACCTATCTAGTTCACTAATGTCTTGTAGGGAAGGAAACCTGCCATCCTTATCTGTAACTCCAGAGACATAGCAATATGGTTGACTCTCAACTGCCCTTGGTCAACTAGGGATGGGCAATAAATACTGGCCAGCCAGTGACACCCATATATGAATAAATAAAAATTTTTAAAATATAAGGAGTTAAAGGGACAGTGCTGAGGGGAATGCTTGGGTGGGATGCTCTTTCAGAGAGTTGCTACAAATTTGATGGGCCAAATGGCCTCTTTCTACACTGTAGGAATCCTATTGTATGAGTAAATGAAGTAGGAGCAAAAGTAGGCCATTTGGTCTCTCAAGTCATCTCCGCCATTCAATTAGAACATAGAAAACTACAGCACAAACACGCCCTTCAGCCCACAACTTGCGCTGATCACATCCCTACCTACTCGGCCTATCCATAGCCCTCAATCCCATTAAATCCCATGTACTCATCAGGATCATAACTGCTCTGATTCGCAACTGTCCCCAATAATGCTTGCTCCCCTTGCCTAACAAGAACTTCTATCTTATTAATATTCAGTGACTCCACCTTCACCGCCCTCTGAGATAGAGAGTTCCAAAGCCACACATCTCTCAGAGAAAAATATTCTCCTCATCTTTGTCCTACAAGGGTGACCCCCTAATTTTAGAACAGTGTGCCCTAGTTCTGGTCTCACCCACAAGAGGAAACATCCTTCCCACCTTCACCTTGTCAGTACCGCTCAGGATCTTATACACTTCGATCAAGTCTCCCATCACGCTTCTGAACCCCAGTGGAAACAAGCCTGGTCTGCCCAACTGCTCCTCATTAGACAACCCATTCACTCCAGGTACCAATCAGTAAACCTCCTCAGAACCACATCCAATGTACCTACACACCCTAGGAGACCAGAGCTGTGGACACTGGTGCAGCAAAGCATAGCTACCTCTATCAGATAATACAGAAGGAGACCATTCACCCCATCGCATCTCTTTAAAAGAGCTATCCAGTTAGTCTAGTTATTCTTTTCCCATTTTATTGTATTTATCCAATTCCCACCTGGAGATTTCTACGAAGCCTGTTTCTGACAGAGCTATCCAGACCTTGTACTACCCCTAGATTGTCTGTACTCTGTGCTCACAATGAAAAGTGTTCCCTTTCCCAACATAAACAGCCGTTCCAAACCAAAGAGCACCAAATTCACCATCCAACCGAATAGGAATGATGATGTTCCTGCCGTTGGAACTTACTTGTTTTTGTAGTCACCGTGATGATATTTCCCTCTCTGGATCCAACCAGCCCCGATACCTCAATGGCGTAAGCAGTGTCAGGCTGTAAGCCTTCAATATTGAACGAGGTGGTGTCTCGGCCCAAAATTCTACTGTCCTTAACACCTGAGGGACACAAAGTGAGAGTGCAGCAAAAACAATTTGCATTTATATCTGCATTTATATGAATGTAAGCATGCAGGCGCGGCAGGTGATGTGACAATACTGTGCCTTTAAGAAATGTATTTGTGTCATGTTTCTTGTGCAGGATCTGTTCAGCAATCCTAAGAACTCGGAGTCATTCTGTCTTTATCCAGCGGCCCGGCATTATCACAGCAACAACATTATGGCTTCTAAATGCCAGAATGTTTGTTTTTGTCAGAATGAATGCTGTTCTACTATTCTTGGCGTTTCCCTGGGGTTTTGCAAAGGAGGGCTTGATTCCGATGGTTACCAGGTAACAGCATATGACCTGTTACTTACACAAAGAATTCAGGCTTAGTAGTGTTCAGATGCTGCTTTTGAGTTGAGAGCAGGGCCTTTCTTTTCCTTTCTCCAAAATCAGGAGACTGGGAGCTACCAGAAGCAAGGTTACTTCTCTGAAATTCTAATGCTTTAAGGATATATCCTTCTCTGGAAACTGCTGTCTGGATCTCTGTCCAGAAGTGTTAAAAAGCATCACGTTGGCTTTGTGCTAACTAATTCTGAAGAAGGATACATGTCAATAGGGATAGTGCTTTAAACTGGAACAACAGAGATAGCTAGCAGTTAAGAATTACACTTTGTTATGTTTAAGTATTTTAATTGGTAAAAGTTATGCTAATTCTTTTTGTTATATTGTATATTAATCATGACAGGATTTGCAACCTCTGACCTGCCATTATAGCCACAATATGACTAGTCCAGTTCAGTTTCTGCTCAATGGTAATTCTCAGGATGTTGATAGTGGGGGATTCAGAGATAGAAATGTCATTGAATGGACACATTCTCTCTAGCTGGAGATGGTCATTGCCTGGCATTTGTGTGGCATAGATGTACTATGCTATCAATTTGATATAACTCAATGAATAGATCTGATCGGAACAAGAATAACAAACAACCTCTTCAACCTTTCATTTGGTCAAAACTGGAACTTATAGTCATAGAGTCATAGAGATTTATACAGCATGGAAACAGGCCCTTTGGCCCAACTCATCCATGCCAATCAAGTTTCTGAAACTAGTCCTGCATGGGGCTCATATTCCTCTAAACCTTTCCCGTGTACCTGTCCAAATGTCTTTTAAGTGTTGCAATCGTATCCGCCTTTACCACCCCCCAGCAGCTCATTCCATACACGCCCCACCCTCTACTTGAAGAGGTTGCCCCTCAGTCTCGCACCACACCTGAACAGTGAATGGTGGGGGGTGGGGGACACCTACCATCAGCCCGTCTCCACGTGACTCTGTACGCTGTGGCCCTGGCAAATCCAGTCCAGCTGATACGGATCCGAGAGCTTTGGGTTTCAACCACTCGGAGGTTGGTCACACTCCCGACCAGAGATTCTAACAAAGAGAAAGGTGTTTAAGACACAGAGACAAATGGGAGAGAGACATCGTTCTGTTGATTGGACCTTTTCTGTTCGAAAGGTCGAACCCACAGAACAGAATCCCGACAACGCAGGAGGAGACCATTCAGCCCATCGACTCTGCACTGACAACAATCCCACCAGGCCCCATCCCTGTAACCTCATTTGTTCATCCTTCTGACACTAAGGGGCAATTTAGCGTGGCCAATCAACCTAACCCGCACATCTTTGGAGGGCTCAGCCAAATCCCTGTTCACTGCATCAGGATCAGAAAATCCCACCGGCACAAATGGCCAAGAATCCCACCCTACTTTTCCCCCTTTTGAGTGGGTGGGGAGGGCGGGATCCAGAGCTCAGAGACAGAGTTTCAGAATAAGGAGTGTCCCAGTTAAGGGGAGGAGGAGAACTTTCTCTTGAGTTGTTATTCTCTGGAATTGTTCCACCGGGGAGAGATTTGAGCAGCGTGGCCTGACGTAGATTCTTTCATGACCTAGAGAGGAGTCAAGCAAGGAAATAGAGATGAGGTCAAGGTCAGGTCAGCAGGCTGGAGGAACGGTGAGGCTTTTTCCTGCTCCTGTTACCCTCACTCAGCCCAAAATGAGGAAGATAAGTGGTCTCAGAATGGAGAGATGCTCAGCGCCTATAAGTGAGGGTGGGGAACTGATGCTCTTTGAAGAGCCGGACTAGGAAAGACGGGCCAAATGGCCTCTTGCTGAATTGCAAGCATCTCGGGTTTCTACGATGGCAGCTCAACACAAAAAAAAACTGAGTTGATTTCTACCGCAAGGAATTCACTCACTCTGGGAACCTTGCCCCACATACCCAAGTCCAGATAATCAGACACTTACGCGTTCTCGCTGTGACAGTAGTGGGGGTTCCCTGCCCGTTTCCTACCATTGCCGAAACTCCAATGGTGTACATCGTATTTGGCTGCAATCCTTCCACATCGAAGATGTTGACGGAACTACTCAACACTCTGCTTGACTCCGCTCCTAGTTTAAACAAAGCGGGTATTAAGTGATGTGTCAATGGCAAAGAAAGATTTGCATTTGTAAAAGCAATCTCGGGGTTGCCTTGCAGTTGGTAATATGCTACATATCATTGTCTCAGAATCCCTGCAGTGCAGGAGGAGGCCATTCAGCCCATCAAGCTTGCACCAATTCTCTGACAAAGCATCTTATCCAGGACCTTTTCCTTCACCCTAGCCACGTGGGCCCACACATTTAACATGGCCAATCCCTAACCTGCACAATTTTGGACTGTGGGAGGAAATCAGAGCACCCAGAGGAAACCCATACAGACACGGAGAGCAAATTCTACACAGATAGTGACCCAGGAATTGAACCCGAGTCCCTGGCACTGTGACGCAGCAATGCCAATCACTGTGCCACACATGTGAATAGATGAACCAGGAGTCCGCCGCTCGCCCCTCAAGCTTGCCCCGCCATTCAATAATGTGGAGATGCTGGTGTTGGACAGGACTGGGCAAAGCAGGAAGTCTCATATCACCAGGTTAAAGTCCAACAAACTTATTTGGAGCTTTAGGAGCACTGCTCCTTCATCAGGTGAGTGGAGGTAGGTTCACAAACATAGCATATATAGACACAGCCACAATTGCAAGATAATTACAGGTTGGATGTGAAGAATGGTTGGAATGCAAATCGTTACAATAATCAAGTCTTGACAAGGACAAATAGTCAATAAGATCATGGCTGATCTCTCCCTGATCTCAAATCCACCTCTCCACCTGTTCCCCATAGCCCCTTTTTTTAAGTAGAAATATATCTATATTTAGCAGATTCTGCTTCCTCCATCTTTTGAGTTGTGGAGACTCACAACTCTCTAGAAAAAAAAAATTCTCTTCAGCTCCACCTTAAATAAGGGCTCCTTATTTTTAAATAGTGACCCCCCTAGTTCTAGATTCTCCAACCAAAGGAAGCATCCTTTCCACACCCACCCTGTCAATGTCCCTCAGGATCTTAAAGGTTTTGATGGAGGTGTCTCTTACTCCTTGAAGTCTACTGGATACAGACCTAACCTCTCCAACCTTTCCTCAGAAGGCAGCCCGCTCACTCCTGGAATTAGTCCAGTAAAACTCCCCCGAAGTACGTCGAATGGTCTCAGTATAACAAGTCAGCCATTTTGGACTGAAACGAGGAGAAATTTCTTCACTCAGAGGATGCTGAATCTTGGACGGAGTCACCGGTTCCGGAGCTTGCTCGCCATTGGTCAAAGAAATGGCCTTCTGGTCCCACCGCTACCAATGGGATTTCCCATTGACTTCACCCCACATCACCAAGAGATTGGTGTTAAAGATTAACTATGATCTTAGAGAACGCTGAAACAGTTGTAAACAATTATTAATGAAGATAAAATTCACCCAAGCAAACTATCTTCCAATCTGAAAGGACAATTAGTAGTTAGATAAGGTAAGATAAAGTTGCCACAGTCCCAGATGACCATAGGCTGCTCTTCTCCCCATTTACAGAGTGCTTTGATGACCTCAAGACACCCAAACTCATTCCAACCAATAACCTACCTTATGGAATGTGGTCACTCTTGGTACGCAGAAGCTGAAGCAGCTGACATGCGCACAGCAAGATCCCACAATGAGAAACCAAATAGATTATCTGTTTATTTGGTGTCAGTTAAACAGTAATTAGTCAGGGAACCAAGGAACCAGGGTAGCCCTCCTCCTCCCACCCAGAGTAACCACCCCCCGCAATTCCTCTTCAATATAGAACAGCCCAAGAGGCCTCAGAAAACGCTTCAGCTGAAAGTCGGCACCTCTGGCAGTGCAGCCCTCCCTCACTACCACTCCTTGGGAGCATCACCAACTGGGCCACAGATGGCAAGTGGATGGTAGTTCCCCTAATCGTTGGCAGGGCGCCTTTCAACGTGGTGACAGCAGTGCGGGGGCCCATCGCCAAGGATGGGATGCTACCCTTAAACACTCGAAAGTACTAGACACCTACCGTCTGCACGCTTCCACGTGACCTTGTACGCTGTAGCCTGGGGCACTCTCCTCCACGTTATCCGAATCAGGTTGCTCCGTGTCTCTAGGATACGGAGTTCTGACACGCGTTCAACAGCTGCATCTAAGTCATACCAATTGGAGAGAGAGGGAAAGATATTTGAAATACTGATTCAATGGGAGGTGTGATTGTTAACCAGGACAGCACCACCAGAGCTCAGGTGGGAAAAGTGAAGCAAGCCAATATAAACAGTACAATTTCAAAAACCAAGGGACCCAGAGATTGTGGTACAGAAACCTTCAAAACAAGAACAGGTAATGCTGGAAAACCTCGGCAGGTCTGACAGCTTCTGACGAGAGAGAATGGAGACAACGTTTTGAATCTGCTCTGACGAAGGATCATCCCGACTCGGAACGTTTGCTGTGTTTTCTCCTCAGACCTTCTGATGCTTTCCAGAATTTTCTGTTTTTGTTTCACATTCCAACACCAGCAGTAATTTGCAGAAACCTTTGAAGTCGGCAGGAGAGGTTAACAAAGCAGTTGATATTGTTATAAAGCAGAGGTGGAGTCCCCTCCCCCTCTGCGAACTAACATCGAAACACCCAATGAGAAGTACCTCACCCTACAATCTGTAAAAAGTGTGTGTGAAGTGGTGTGACCTGCTCTTCAGCAACCTCTAGTGGTTAAATACAAAATAACTCCCTGACCCTCCTGAAAATCAACACATTACAATTTATTTATCTATTAGCGAACAAATTAACTAAACTTTGACAAACTGAATAAATCCCTTCTATTAATTATTCCCCGAATAAAACTAGATTCTAGTGGTACACTATTCAAAGTCCCACTCAATAACAAAATAGAATTCAGTCACTCTCTAAACTGCAATCAGGTTTTGTGTCTTCCGAAATACTCTGGACAATCTCTGTTGATTTTTTTGTCTGGAACTTCTTTGGTTTTGCTATCTGGATGGTGCTTTCTCTTTGATATAAATGAAGCTATGAGAGCCAGCTCTCTCTAGAGACAGAGAGAGAGAGCTGAGAGCTGTTTTCTCCCTTCTTTTATACCCCGTGATGACATATCAATATTTCCCACATTAAGATTTGTTCTAGATTGTCAAAACCATCAGATTTAAATTTAGTAGGTTTTTAGTATCTAAGTGACGGATTCAAATTGATTGGTTAAATTCAAAAGCCTATTGTCTTGGTAAAAACTGTTGCTTGATCTTTCAACACTAATGTTTACCAGGATGTTGCCTGGTATGGAGGGCAGGTCCTATGAAGAGAGGTTGAAGGATTTGAGGTTGTTTTCGTTAGAAAGGAGGCGGCTAAGAGGGGATCTTATTGAAGCATATAAGATGATTAGAGGTTTAGATAGGGTGGACAGTGATAGCCTTTTTCCTAGGATGGAGAAAGCTAGCACGAGGGGACACAGCTTTAAATTAAGGGGTATGAGTTATAGGACGGATATCAGAGGTAGGTTCTTTACTCAAAGAGTGATTAGGGAGTGGAATGCCCTGCCTGCAGCTGTTGTAGATGCGCCAAGTTTGGTGGCGTTTAAGAGGTTAATTGATAAGTATATGGAAGAGAAGGGAATGGTTTAGTTTGGAGGGGCATTGCTTTTTATTTTGGTCGGCACAACATCGAAGGCCGAAGGGCCTGTTCTGTGCTGTAATGTTCTATGTTCTATGTTTCAGTTTGGGATCTCTGTGTACTTGCATTCTACAGTTTTACAAACACAAAATTCTAACTTCCTGTCTCTCAATCTACTCTACCTAACTCCACTATAATAAACATACTGGATCCTGGACTTTCTAAATCAGTCAGTTGGTGGTAACAACACCTTTTTTTATTCATTCTTGGGACATGGGTGTCACTAGCTGGCCAGCATTTAGTGCCCATCCCCAGTTGCCTAGGGACAGTTGAGAGTCAACCACATTGCTCTGGCTCTGGGGTCTGTAGGCCAGACCAGATAAAGATGGTAGATTTCCTTCCCTAATGAACCAGATGCGTTTTTCCAACAATCGACAATTGTTTCATGGTCATCCGGAGATTCTTAATTCCAGTTTTTTTTTACAGAATTCAAATTTCACCATCTGCCATGGTGGGATTTGAACCTGGGTCCCCAAAACTCGATTAATAGTCTAGTGATAATACCACTGGGCCATCACTTCCCCTGAGCAGCACTGTGAAGAGAGACTTACTGTCAAAGCTTTTTATATTGCACAATTCAGGACAAATGCAAAAATTCCAAATGGTCAAAACAATTGATGCAACAGGAACAAAGGATGCTGATTGGTTGGCGGAGACATTGCCATGAGAGGGAAAGTAACATCTGCTGTTAGATGTGATTCTGATATTGTACAGCACTGACTGAATAATCCTGAGTGTGCCACAAACAACACTAACAGCCAATTTAATCAACGTAGCTCATAACGTAGCTCATTTACCCTTACTAGAACATAGAATACGACAGCACAAACAGGCCCGTCAGCCCACAAGTTGTGCCAATCATATCCCTACCCACTAGGCCTATCTATAACTCTCAATCCCATTGAATCCCATGTACTCATCCAGAAGTCTCAAAAGACCTCAATGCGTTCGCTTCCACCACCACCAACGGCAACCGATTCCACTCAGTCATCACCCCCTGAGTGAAAAACTTGCCCCTGACATCTCCTCTGTAGAAACAACGTACATCCTGCAAACAAAAGGAATATTTCCTTTTTCAGGAACAAGTGGCACCGTGGTTAGTGCTGCAACCTCACAGAGCCAGGGACACGGGTTCAATTCCTGGTTTGGACGATTGCCAGTGTGTGAGTTTGCACATTCTGCCCATGTCTGCGTGGGTTTCCTCCAGGTGCTCTGGTTTCCTTCCACACTCAAAAATTCGCAAGTTAGGTAGATTGGCAATGCTAAATTGCCCCTCAATGTCCCAAGGTATATATATATATATATATATATAGGTTAGGGGGATTAGTGGGGTAAAATATAGGGATAGGATCTGGGAAAGAGTCATAGAATCCTACAGTGCAGAAGGACGCCATTTGACCCATTGAGTCTGCACCAACCACAATCCCAACAGGCACTATTTCTATAACACCATGCATTTACCCTAGCTAGTTCCCCTGATACTAAGGGGTAATGTAGCATGGCCAGTGAGTTGGTGCAGACT
Source organism: Sphyrna mokarran (assembly GCA_024679065.1). Classification (NCBI taxonomy): domain Eukaryota; kingdom Metazoa; phylum Chordata; class Chondrichthyes; order Carcharhiniformes; family Carcharhinidae; genus Sphyrna; species Sphyrna mokarran. The sequence continues at coordinate 132,476,659 of JAGIQG010000003.1, read as the reverse complement.
CAATGGACAGAATGGCCTCCTTCTACACTGTCAGGATTCTGTGACTCTGTATGTTCAAGCTTTGTATTTTTTAATTATTCGGGAACTTGGGGAACTCACAGATGCCCTGTTGCTTTCTCTGCGACAAATCCGCAGCCAATCAGAATCAATTTTTAAAAACAATCAGTGCCTTTTCTTCCAGCAGTATAAGTTATGGTGAAGCTATCATGGAGACATGGGTGCAAATGCCAGAGGATTGTGCCAACCCTCTGCAAAGGAAAAACTCGCCTGGCCCGACCCAAGTGTTGAGTTGAATTCTGGATACACACTTCAGAAAGAAGATGAAGGTTTTGTGGAGAGTTCAGCAGAGATTTACTAGGATGGTTCCGGCAAGGAGAAGTCACAGTTACACGGTGAGGTTAGAGATGTTGGGGTTGCTCTGCCTGGGCAGAGAAAGATCAAAAGCGATTTTAGAGAAGTGTTTCAAATAATGAAGGATTTTAACAGAATAAAGAAGGGGATACTGCTTCCACTGTGGGGGTTGGGGGGGGGGATCAGTCAGTGACAGGAGGGCACAGAGTTAAAATAAATAAGGGGATAGTTTAGGAAAACATGTGTTCTCCAGCGACAGTTGTTAAAAAGTTAAAGTTTATTTAATTATCACAGTTAGGCTTACATTAACACTGCAATGAAGTTACTATGAAAATCCTCTAGTTGCCACACTCCAGCGCCTGTTCGGGTACAGTGAGGGAGAATTTAGAATAGCCAATGCACTCTAACCAGCATGCCCTTCGGATTGTGGGAGGAAACCAGAGCACCCAGAGGAAACCCATGCAGACATGGGGAGAATGTGCAGGCTCTGCACATACAGTGATCTAAGCTGGGAATTGAACCCGGGTCCCCGGCGCTGAAGCAACAGCACTGACCACTGTGCTTCCCATATCTTGGTCATAACACCTTGGGAAAAGCAGAGGGAAGGGACCTGATGTGGGATCAAATGTTGCTCCGTCAGCAGATTTAAATCAGGAATTACAGTGGGACATTTTGGACAAACTGTGTTAGTGACTGCCACTTACCTGACGAAGGGAGCAGAAGCTAGCGGCTTTTTCTACCAAACAAACCCGTTGGACTTTAACCTGATGTTATGAGATTTCTTACTGTGTTTTACCCCAGTCCAACACCGGCGTCTTCACACCATTAGTGCCTGCTAGCTCAGCGGGGGCCTCTGCTGGTACATCAGTGTTACTGTAATAGGATTGGTGGTGAATGGGGAAGGACCTGCAATCTGATCGTTCACAATAGAATCAGTAATTCCTCCTTTTTTAACCTGTCACTGCAACCCATAAACCATCAAAAACTCTCTGAGGCACAACTATTTCCTCCGTCTTCTTTACTTACTGGGAATATTGTTTCTAACCTCTTCCTATCTCTCTCACTTCTCCCATTTGAGCTTCTGGACCTCATCAAAGTCAGCAGCATTTTGCACGGCATCTGCCCTCCGCTATCGGAAAACTGGTGAGACAGAAAGATCTTGCCAGGATCTAGAAAGTCCCGCCCAATATCTAACATTTAAAATTTAAGTTTATTTATTGGTGTTGCAAGTTGGTTGTCATTAACGCTGCAATGAAGTTACCCCTAGTCGCCATGTGCCTGTTCGGGTATACTGAGGTAGAATTTAACATGGCCAATGCACCTAACCAGCACGCCTTTTGGACTCTGGGATGAAACCGGAGCATCCAGAGGAAGCCTGCGCAGACACGGGGAGAACGTGCAGACTCCACACAGACGGTGACCCAAGCCAGGAATCGAACCCTGCTCCCTGGCGTTGTGGGGCAGCAGTGCTAAGCACCGTGCCGCCCGTCATCTTTGTAAGATGACTGCCATCAGGGAACCTGTGATTAGACCAGTGACTCCTTAAGCAGTGGGTGCTTCACTTCAATGTCCCAGTGCGGCGGCTACACAGTACAGATTTGACAGTTCCTCACAGGAAAAGAGTGGGCAGGAGCTGAGACACTGGAGGAATTGTCACTCCAGTTCACCTGCCCGCTAGTCACAATAGTCATGGAGTTTCACTCAAATGAGAAACATGAAAGTCCAAAGATGTACGGGTTAAGTGGTTCGGCCACACTAGACCTCATTTGGAATACTGCGTCCAGTTCTGGTCGCCTTACTACCGGAAGGACGTAGAGACTCTGGAGAGAGTGCAGAGGAGGTTTACCAGAATGCTGCCTGGTATGGAAGGTCTGAGTTATGAGGAGAGGTTAGGCAAATTGGGACTGTTTTCCTTAGAAAGACATAGACTGAGAGGAGATCTGATAGAGGTGTACAAGATTATGAGGGGTATAGACAGAGTAAACAGGGTTAAGCTTTTTCCTAGGATGGACTCAAATAGCACGAGGGGTCACGGGCTTAGGGTGAGGGGGGTAAGGTATAATTTGGATGCTGGAGGGAGTTTTTTCACACAGAGGGTGGTGGGGGTATGGAATGCGCTGCCAAGTAAAGTGGTGGAGGCAGCACAGTGTTAACACTGTCCCCGTCCCCCTCCCTGCCTGGTCAAATCTATAACCTCGGTGCCAGGATTCCATTCCCAGCTGAGGCCACTGTTGGTGCGGAGTTTTCACATTCTCCCCATGTCTGCGTGGGTTTCCTCCCACAGTCTGAAAGATGTGTGGGTTAGGTGGATTGGCCGTGCTAAATTGACCCTAGTATCAGTGGGATTAGTAAGAGTAAATGCACGGTGTTATGGTGATAGGGTGGAATTGTGGTCAGTACAGACTCGATGGGCTGAATGGACTGCACTGTAGGGATTCTTTGGTTCTATTGAATGAGGTCTGGGCTCAATTCAGGTAGATACACATCTCACCTAAGAGAAAAGACCCTAAGTAATTGAGAGACAGCTGGGAAAACTCATCGCTATGTTCATTTTGACCATTCTACACGAAAAAGGATAGTGCAACGGGTTAACTTCCTATTCTCACAGCTGAATACCCTCATATTGATGGTATTTTCTCCTGGCGCTCCATATGGCCAGCGTTGGTGATGCAGGGCCTCAGGACGCCTGTTACCCTGAGGCAGTTTCCATCAGCTCTCAGCTAAACACGCTAATGGAAGCGAGGTTATAGATTTGACCAGATGGGGAGGGGGGACAGGGACAGAAGTTGTTGTGAAAACAATGCGCCGGATTCTCCGATTTCATCTGCGGCTGGGATTCTCCAGTCCCGCTGCAGGGAGCAGGGATTTGGCTGAGCGACAAATTCTCCATTCTTGCTGGCAGTGGCATGGACAGCTGGAGAACTCTGACCAATATCCAGTGAGGGTCAGTGGTGTGTGTTGGAGGGGTTTCCAAGTTGATAACTGGTGGTTGTGTAAATGGGCCCTTTTTGGGCATCGATGGACTGGGGTGGGATTCGAACCCAGAGGAGAGGGTGTTTCCCTGTAGCACTGCGAGATCTCCCAAATATATAATCCACAGAATCCCAACAGTGCAGAAGGAGGCCATTCAGCCCACCAAGTTTGCAGCAACAACAATAACTCCCAGGTCCTATTCCCACAAGCCCATATATTCACTCGGCTAATCCCCCTGACACTAAGGGGCAATTTAGCATGGCCAATCAGCCTAATCCCCACATCTTTGGGCTGTGGGAGGAAAGCGGAGCACCCGGAGGAAACCCACGCAGACATGGTGAGAATGTGCAAACTCCACGCAGTGACCTCAGCCGGGAATCAAACCTCAATCTCTGGCACAATGAGGCATCAATGTTAACTGATGTGCCACCGCATTAGTTTTAAAGCTTTTTTTAATCAGTGTCACACTAACACTGCAATGAAGTAACTGTGAAAATCCCCTAGTCGCCACATTCTGGTGCCTGTTTGGGTACACCGAGGGAGAATTTAGCCTCATTTGGCCAATGCACCTAACCAGCACATCTTTCAGACTGTGGGAGGAAACCGGAGCAGCTGGAGGAAACCCGCACAGACACGGGGAGAATGTGCAAACTCCACACAGACAGTGACCCGAGGTCGGAATTGAACCCAGGTCCCTGGCGCTGAGAGGCAGTCGTGCTAAACACTGTGCCATCGTGCTGCATATCATGCCAGCGTGCTGCCCAATCAGTGTAACATACACATCAGATGGCAACAGACCATCACTCTGCCAGCCCTGGGAGAACCATGGATGTTCCTGGTTGAGAAAAGATGACTTGGGTTTTGTTGTGAAAGACAGAGGAAAGGGACTTCAAACGGGGCTAGCAAACACTGCGTGTTCCTGCCACTTCCTGTTTACTACCCACATCCACCAGGCACATCCATCATTTTATTAACAGCTGTCGCTGGGGGCACGGTGCCAGATCTCCTGCTCCTTTATCCCAACAACCTCGCTCCAAACCGAAGGATTATCTGTCAGTGCCAACCCTCAGTATGACGAGCAATAGTTACATCGGGAAACTTGGCCCCTTCCAGCAGGGCCAGTGAATTTCCTCACTGAATTAACACCATTCAGTCCAGCCCAGATGGCACCCCCACACAGAGGTTAAAATATCAACATCCCTCCAATATCAGTACTTTCAATACAGTGCCAATCATCAATAGGAGGGAACACGGTTACTTGCCAAGGGCAGTGCCCTTCAACTCTACAATATCCAGCATCTAGAGCATGGGAACTACACGCACCACCCTGACTTAGACACAAAATGTGGGGCTTGTCCTTCATGAAACAGAGCCCTGAATCCTGGAACTCCCTCTCACACAGACTGCTCACAAAGGACAGCCCACCGGCAACCCTTTCCCCAATATCTGAGACGGCCAAAAAATACACCTTCTCAGCGACCCCGTTGAGTGATGTTTTACTACCGAATTCTGTACCCTTCCGACGTAAGGTTGGTATGTGACAAGTTGCAGAGCTGGGCCAAGAGGTGGCAAATGGAGTTTAATGTGGAAAAGTGTGAGGTAATTCACTTTGGCAGGAATAACAAATGTGCAGAGAATAGGGTTAATGGTAGGACTCTTAATAGTGTTGATGAACAGAGGGATCTTGGTGTATATGTGCATAGATTCCTGAAAGTTGGCAATCAAGTCGATAAGGTTGTTAAGAAGGCATATGGAGTCTTAGCTTGTATTGGTAGGGGGATTGAATTTCGGGGCCGCAACGTCATGTTGCATCTGTACAAAACTCTAGTGCGGCCACACTTGGAGTATTGTGTGCAGTTCTGGTCCCCGCATTATAAGAAAGATGTGGAGGCATTGGAGAGGGTACAGAGGAGGTTTACCAGGATGTTGCCTGGTATGGAGGGCAGGTCTTATGAAGAGAGGTTGAGGGATTTGAGGTTGTTTTTATTAGAAAGAAGGCGGCTAAGAGGAGACCTTATTGAAACATATAAGATGATTAGAGGTTTAGATAGGGTGGACAGTGATAGCCTTTTTCCTAGGATGGAGAAAGCTAGCACGAGGGGAACGTAGCTTTAAATTAAGGGGTGGTGGTTATAGGACGGATGTCAGAGGTAGTTCTTTACCCAGAGGGTGGTAAGGGTATGGAATGCCCTGCCTGCTGCAGTTGTAGATGCGTCCAGTTTGGTGGGTTTAAGAGGTTAGTAGATAAGTTTATGGATGAAAAGGGAATGGTTTAGGTTAGAGGGTCATTGCTTTTTCCTAATTGGTCGGCACAACATCGAAGGCCGAAGGGCCTGTTCTGCGCTGTAATGTTCTATGTTCTATGTAATTCCAGATGAGACACAAAGGGATTTGGAATTCAGAAACAGTTAAGCATTCAGCACTCTGGGTTTTCCAGGGCTGGGTAAGAGTATAAAGTCTCATCAGCATGCCAGCCTGCATGTCCTCTACCCTGACCCAGGCCTGTTGTCGGAGGGAATTGGTATCCCAGTTTCTGGAACTGGTGGGCGCCAGTTTAGCTGGGGAAGGGGAGTTGGGGAGCAGGGGGAGGTCTCCAGGTGGAAAATTGGGGTGCCAGCACTCCAGAGCAGACTCAAGGGTTCTCCGTTCCTGCCCCGAGTGCGGGAGCAGCTGCTGGCCACATTGGAGAGGGAGTGCCTCCGTTTGATGCTCCCTCTCTCGCATTTACCTACCATGGTACCCTGAGAACAGAGCCTGAGAACAGAGTACAGAAGCCTGCAGAGGAAATGCTGTCCCTTGTGTTGGAGTTTGTTATAGAGTGTTATAGTAAGCATCTTTCGATGTGAGTGAACAAACTTTATTAGTATGCACGAGTGACGCCATTGGAGCACAATCTTCACCGGTTTAGTACAAGAGCCCAATGTAACTGCCTCTTGTTCTGAGTCCATGCTGTAGTGTATTTTCAGAGTGTAGTCCTGTCCATCACTCAAACCAGCCTCCCATCCATTGACTCTGTCTACACTTCCCGCTGCCTCAGTAAAGCAGCCGGCATAATTAAGGACCGCACGCAACCCGGACATTCTCTCTTCCACCTTCTTCCGTTGGGGAAAAGATACAAAAGTCTGAGATCACGTACAAACTGACTCAAGAACAGCTTCTTCCCTGCTGCCGTCAGACTTTTGAATGGACCTACCTCGCATTAAGTTGATCTTTCCCTACACCCTAGCTGTGACTGTAACACTACATTCTGCACTCTCTCCTTTCCTTCTCTATGAACGGTATTCTTTCTCTGTATAGCACGCGAGAAACAATACTTTTCACCGTACGTTAATACATGTGACAATCATACAGCCAATCAAATCAAGAGATTGAATCTCACAAAGCGTTCAACTGCATTTTTGAAGCCACGTTATTGCAGTGGTTTAGATTCTCTTGCCTTTCAGGCTTTGTGTCTGAGCTCAGCAGATTCCGAACCAGTCAGGATCTGCACTCCGTTCCAGGAAGGAAAAATTTCCAGGGGTTTTTTTTTTCAGTTTTGATCAGAGCCCTTGGTAGAGTGTTTGAGAGTTAGAAAAAGCATGTCCAGGCTGAACACACTGTTAGTGTCATCTCTTACCTGCTCGGACTATGATGCTAGCGGCATTCCCTTCCCTGCTTCCGGAAAGTGGAGATACTTTGATGAAATACGTTCCTCCTTGTTGAACACGGTCAATGTCAAATGATGTTACATCATGTGACACAACCCTCGTGATCTCATAACCTGTGCGGGAAAGGGACAGGTTACACGTTACACCACAACTTAGCCTGGCAACAACTTCAAAATTTCCAGATAACACAAATATGTTTTTGGCCACCTGAGGCCAATTCTTAATTCACAAGGGAATCAGAGTGTTTTGGCAGGAAAGCCTTTTTTATTTGTTCGGGGGACGTGGGCTGGCCAGGATTTATTACCCATCCCTAAGGGTAATCCCTAAGCCACATTGCTGTGGCTCTGGAGTCACATGTAGGCCAGACCAGGTAAGGATGGCAGATTTCCTTCCCTAAAGACATTAGTGAACCTGATGGGTTCCTATGATAATTGAGAATGGTTTCATGGCCATTATGTTCCCCGTGGTGGGGGGAATCTAGAACTACAGTTTGAGGATAAGGAGTAAATCTTTTAGGACAGAGGTGAGGGGAAATTTCTTCACCCAGAGGGTGGTGAATGTGTGGAATTCACTCCCACAGAAAGCAGCGAGGCCAAAATGTTGACTGATTTCAAGAAATTAGATATAACTCTTGGGGCTAAAGGAATATGGGAGGAAGGAGGGGATCAGGATATGGAATGCAATGATTAGCTATGACCAAGATGAATGGCAAAGTAAGTTTGAAGGCTCAAATAGCCTCCTCCTGCTTCTATTATTAGACTTTCGATTCCAGATGCTTATTGAATTCAAATTTCACCATTTGCTGAGAGGGGATTCGAACCCAGGTCCCAGAGCAAAGCCCTGCTTCTCTGGATTACTAGTCCACTCCATCACTTCCTCCCCTAAGTAGTCAACCAGGACAATCACGATCTTAACAAATTGTTGACGAATAGGCTACTCCTTCTCCTAACTTTTACATTTGTACATTACACAAAACTTGGAAGTACTGTGAACTGCGAGGAGAATCAGGTTAAAGGTGAAGTGGACACAAACAGGCTGATGGGTGGACAAGTGGCAGAGAAGGACAAAAACTGTTCTTTTTAAAAGACAGGCGAGATAATATAAAAGGTACAACTCTAAAGGGGGCACAGACACTGAGGGATCTGAGTGTAAATGTGCACAAAGACAGTAAGACAGGTTGACACAGTGATTCATGAAGCACGCAGCATTTTGGGCTTTCTCAATAATAGCACACAGTACAATGTTATGTTAAATTTGTATACGACACTGGCTTTGCCTCAACTGGACTTGTGTCCAGTTCTGGGCACTGGACATTCGAAAGGACATGGAGACATTGGAGAATGGTTCCAGCCAATGCGAAGGTGGTTAGATCGGGAGGTAAGGAGTTAGAATTTGGTGTTTGTAAGAACGATAAAATTGTAAAATACATGGAAGGGAAGCACTGCATGGTGCCTTTAAAAACTGGTGCCTTTTCTGTGCTTAGAGATTTAAAAAATGGAAAGTACACAGAGTGCCCAAACTGAAACATTAGTAACAAACGGCCAAGCAGCAGTGTTACCAAGACAACTAGCTTTTGAATTTAGCCAATTAATTTGAATCAGGCATTTAGATACCAAAAACCTATTAAATTTAAATCTGATGGTGTTGACAATGTAGAACCAATCCTATTATGTAAAATATTGCTGTGTCATCACAGGTATGAAAGAAGGTGTACAAAAAGAGTGAGCGACTGCTACCTGCCAAATATAATAACTCACAGCTTTCGGAGAGAGGAGAGAGTCACTGGCTCTCATAGCTTCATCTATGTCTTACAGGAAGCATCATTTGGACAGCAAAGGTAACAAAGAAGGAAGGAGTTCTAGACAGAGGAATCAATGGAGAAACCCCAGAATATTCCAGAAGACACAAAACCAGGTTGGAATTTAGAGACTAAATTCTATTTTGTTAATGAATGGCACTTGTATTTATTGGAACAGCATTCCATTAGAATCTTGTTTCATCGGGGAATTGTTAATAGTTAGAAGGGATTTATTCAGTTTGTTAATAGTTTAGTTAATTTTCTCACTGTCAAATAGATAAATAAATTATGTGTTGATTTTGGAGAGAGTGTCAGGAGTTATTTTGTATTTAACCACTAGAGGTTGCTGAAGAGCAGATCACACCACTTCACACACACTTTTTACAGATTATAGGATGAGGTATTCCTCATTGGGTGTTTCGATGTTAGTTCTCAGAGGGGAATCCACCCACGCTTTATAACGCAACGGCAATAATGATGAGGGACCTCAGTAACGAGGGCAGGTTGGAGGGGCTAAGGTGGTTTGTAATGGAGAAAGAAGAAAGAGGTTTTAATAGAAGTATCCAGTGTCATGGGAGCGCTGGAGAACAGAGGTAGGGAGGAACGTTGGCAAAGGGCACAGAACCAGATTTGACGTGATGGGCAAAAGAATCAAGATCAACATCAAGAATTTTTTTTTAACATAGTGGCTTGTTCAGATTAAGAATGCTCGTTGTGGCGGCTTTCAAAAGACAATTGGATCATTGTCTGAAGGGGGGAATTTACCCGACCAGAGGGAAGGTTGGGGAGTACAACTCTCCTGTACAGAGCTAGTATAGATACTGCAGGCTGAATGGCCTTCTCTGCTGTAACCATTCACTGAGTCTCATTCTATATGCAGTGTCCCTCTATGCCAACAAGTTGACATAGCACCAAGGTCCCATGGACTCCAGGGACCTGGATTCGATTCTTGGCTTAGGTCACTGTCTGTGTGGAGTTTACAAATTCTCCCCGTGTCTGCTTGGGTTTCCTCCCTGTTTCCTCCCACAGTCCAAAAGCGTGCGGGTAAGGTGCATTGGCCACGCTAAATTTCCCCTTAGCGTCCCGAGATGCGTAGGTTAGAGGGATCAGAGGGGTGAGGTTATGGGGATAAGGCTTGGGTGGGATTGTTGTCAGTACAGATTTGATGTGCCAAAAGGCCTCCTTTTCCACTATAGGGATCATAGAAATCCCATATCAACTAACCTCCGGTACATCTGAATTTTAAAATCATTGACTGACTCCACATGGAAAGAGAAATCGGATAGATATATGGAAATAAAACTTGCAGACCTGTGGGGAGGGAATGGGATTGACTGGATTGGCATGGTGGTTAACACTGCTGCCTCACAGCGCTAAGGACCCAGGTTCAATTCCGGCTCTGGATCACTGCCTGTGTGGAGTTTGCACATTCTCCCCGTGTCTGCTTGAGTTTCCTCCAGGTGTTCTGGTTTCCTCCCTCAGTCCGAAAAGATGTGCAGATAAGGTGGATTGGTCTTGATAAATTGCCCCTTAGTGGCAGAGAGATTAACAGCGCATATGCATGGAGTTACAGGATAGGGCCTGGGGGTATTGTTGTCGGCACAGACTTGATGGGCCAAATGGCCTCCTTCTGCACTGTAGGGATTCTATACTTGCTCTACAGAGAGCTGGCATAGGTTTGATGGACTAAATGGCCTCATTCTGTGCTTAAAACAATGAGAGAACAATTGTTTATCTGGCAGCCAATCGGATATGAGGATGTCAGAGGTGGAACACTCATAACACACATGGCCTCAGTGTTGGTAACACAGTGGACATCAATATGACTGCATTGATCACACTATTCTGTCTGTCCACTGATGTCATCGGGTTTGCTTTACCAATCGTATTTGCACCACCAGCACTATTTTATCTGCTCCAACAATATCATTGTTCCATCTGTGTTATTTACCCGCTGTGCTACCAGCTCACCTCCCAGTGTTAGCTCATAACAGACTTTAAAACACAGGTAGAAATAGACTATCGAGTCTGCTCTGCCATTCAATCAGATCTTGCGATGTCGTAAACCTGGGGGTCCTTGTGCACCAATCGCAAAACCCCAGTCTGCAGGTGCAGCAGGTGATCAAGAAGGCGAATAGAATGTTGGTCTTTATAGCGAGGGGGATAGAATATAAAAGCAGGGAGGTCTTGCTGCAACTGTACAGGGCACTGGTGGGGCCACAACTAAAGTACTGTGTGCAGTTTTGGTTCCCTTATTTACAAAAGAATATGTTGGCGTTGGAGGGAGTACAGAGAAGGTTCACTGGAGATGAGGGGGTCAGCTTATGAGGAGAAATTAAATAGAGATTTAAGGGTTCTCAGTTCCTGCCCCGGGAGCAGCTACTTGCCCCACTGGAGAGGGAGTGCCTCCGTTTGATGCCCCCTCTCTCGCGCTTACCTACTGTGGCACCCTGTTGCTGCTTTCAAGGGGGGGGGCCTCTGATTGGTCCTCCAGCTTCCAGGGTCCGTAACTGGCAGCCCTGGCAGGGGTGGGGGGGTGGGGGTAATTTCAATAATTGACTGATTTCCCCACACTTTGGGAGTTTCTGACCTCTATTCGAACCTGAGAACAGAGTACAGAAGCCTGCAGAGGAAATGCTGTCCCTTGTGTTGGAGTTTGTTATAGAGTGTTACAGTAAGCATCTTTCGATGTGAGTGAACACACTATGAGTGTGCACGAGTGACGCCATTGGAGCACAATCTTCACCGGTTTAGTACGAGAGTCCAGTGTAACTGCCTCCAGATCTGAGTCCATGCTGTAGTGTATTTTCAGAGTGTAGTCCTGTCCATCACTCAAACCAGCCTCTCATCCATTGACTCTGTCTACACTTCCCTCAGTAAAGCAGCCAGCATAATTAAGGACCCCACTCAACCCGGACATTCTCTCTTCCACCTTCTTCCGCTGGGGAAAAGATACAAAAGTCTGAGGTCACGTACCAACCGACTCAAGAGCAGCTGCTCCCTGCTGCCGTCAAACTTTCGAATGGATCTACCTAGCATTAAGTTGATCTTACTCATTGGAGTTTAGAAGGCTGAGGGGGTATCTTATAGAGACATATAAGATAATGAGGGGGATGGATAGAGTAGAGGTGGAGAGATTCTTCCCGCTTAGAAAGGATAGCAGAACTAGAGGGCACAGCCTCAAATTAAGGGGGAGAGGGACAGTTTAGAACAGAGTTGAGGAAGAACTTCTTCACTCAAACTGTAGTGGATCTCTGGAATTCTCTGCCCATTGAAGTGGTGGAGGCTACCTTGCTGAATATATTTAAGGAGATTTCTGATCGATAAGGGAATTAAGGATTATGGGGAGAAAGTGGGAAAGTGGAACTGATCCACTTCAGATCAGCCGTGATCTTATTGAATGGCGGGACAGGCTCGAGGGGCTGGATGGCCGACTCCTGCTCCTATTTCTTATGTTCTTATGAACCTAGCAGAATATTTTTCCCGCTGCAGCTTCTGAGACGTACCTGTTTGATCTTGCCACGAAACTTTATAAGCCGTTGCTCCAGTCACCCCAGTCCAACTGATGCGAATGCGCCCGCCTGTCACCTCCACCACTCTCAGATTCGCAACGCTGCCGAGTAGGTTTTCCTTTTCCACTAAATTACAGAATCGAAGGGTGATGACAAAATGAGGAAAAGTGACCATTCTCCCGTCCTCCTTCCCAACAACAGGTCAACTTCCACATCAGACTTAACTTTAAGGACAAAGAACAAAACAGCACGGGAAACAGGCCCTTCTGCCCTACGAGCCCGCGCTGCCACCCCGATGTTCCCATCTCTACCCGCGATCCCTGTCCATGTTTGTAGATCTATGGATTGAAAAACCAAATTTGAGACAATTTAGGGAGAAGTCTCATGATTACCAGGTTAAAGTCCAACAGGTTTATTTGGAATCACGAACTTTTGGACCACTGCTCCTTGTGGAATTCTCTGCCCAGTGAAGCAGTCGAGGCTAGCTCACTGACTGTTTTTAAGGCAAGGATAGATAAATTTTTGAACAGTAAGGGAATTACGGGTTATGGTGACCGGGCGGGTAAGTGGAGCTGAGTCCACGAAAAGATCAGCCACGATCATACTGAATGGTGGAGCAGGCTCGAGGGGCCGAATGGCCTGCTCCTATTGGTCTTATGTTCCTTCATCAGGTGAATGACTCACCCGATGAAGGAACAGCGCTGCCTGAAAGGAAAACTCTCACATTTTAGATGAAATGTTAGGGGATTCAAGGCCATGTAGTGGAAAACAGCATCAGGCTGGATAGGTGCTTGATGGCTGGCACAGAAGTGATGGACTGAAGAGCCTCTTGCTGAGCTGTAAAGCTCCATGACTCTAGTGAAGGGGAAACCGTACCAGATGACCCCCATTGGGGCTACAAAGGCTGCCCTCCCTTCCCGCATTTCAAAGCCTGTCTGGACGTACCTGTCTTTAACATGGTGGCTGGGGTTGCCACCTCCCTGCCGTTGTACAGAGTGTAGAGCGTAATGGCGTACTCAGTGCCAGGCGAGAGATTGATGATATCGTAGCTGTCGGTGGCGGCGGAGACCACTGCTTTCTGCAATTGCGCCAATTCCGCTACAGAAAGCCAAAGGAAGATTTTGATTTTCGATTCACTGATTCAGAAAGGGAAATCACAAACTATCACCTCAGATCCTGAACTCACACGTCCCAAAATCGTTTCTCAGTGAGTTTCGAACTAATCGGGAGTAGAATCATAGAAAGATCAAGGATCCTGTGGTTTTAGCAAACACGCGACCAGAGAGCTTGCACAAGCCAGTGGGAGAGAGACTACAGCCTGAGGGAGATTTAGCCAGAGTGAGGGTATCGGGAATTTGGAGCTGAGTGAGTAACTATTGGTAAGTTTTGGTAAATGATTCTCTTTCTCTCTTTTTGAATTCAGGAGTCTGGTTTAAAGGTGAATAAACAGCTGATCCAGTTAGCCAAGTGGCAGTTATCTGTCAATCAACCGAAGCCTGATTAGGACCCCAGTAGGAGTGAACAGTGAGGAATGTTAGACTGGTGTGTAAGTCATCACCTTAGCTTTATACAAGACAGTGGTTTTAGCAAGCGCACGGCCACTGAGCCGTGAGAGAGAGACTGCAGCGGAATGAGATTCAAACAGAGTGAGGGTATCGAGAACGTGGAGCTGAGTGGAAATTGGGTTCAGAGGGGAGAGAGGTGCTTATCATCAGGAGGAGCGGAGAAGCAGATCTGTGAGGGAGTCTCAAGGGCCAGCGAGAGGTAGAAGGAAATCGAACCATGACATCAGGTAAGTGATTGACTAGTGACCTGGTAAGTAGCTTTTTCCCTTTTTTTTCCCGTTTTTTTCTCTCATGGCACTGTTGCTGTTGTTTTAAACTAAGTTAAAGGTTAAGTCATGGAAGGAGGTCCCAGATCCACATCATGCTCTTCTTGTGCGATGTGGGAATTCAGGGATTCTCCCGCTGCGCCTGGCTCATTCACATGGTGTCCAGCTCCTGTTAGACAGCTTATTGGCTCCAGATGGATTCACTTTGGAGCATCCACGATGCTGAGGATATCATGGATAGCATGTCCAGGGAATTGGTCACACCGCAGATAAAAGTTACTGAGGGAGACAGGGAATGGTGACCACCAGACTAAGGAAGAGTAGGGAGGCAGTGCAGGCGTCCTCTACAGTCATCTCCCTCCAAAACAATAGAACCGTTTTGGATATTGTTGGGGGAGATGGCTCACCAGGGGAAAGTGGCAGCAGCCAGGATCATGGTTGGTTCTGCTGTGGAGAAGAGGCAGGAAAAAGAGTGGCAGAGCTATCGCGATAAGGGGTTCAACTGGAAGGGCAATAGACGGGCATTTCTGTGGATGCAAACGAGACTCCAGGATGGTTCGTTGCTTCCCTGATACAAGGGTCAAGGATATCTCAGAGTGACTGCAGAGCATTCTAAAGGGGAAAGGTGAACAGTCAGCTGAAGTGGTGCATATAGTCACCAACGATACTTCCCGAAACCCTCTCAATAAAAAATGGGGTGAAGTTTATTGGCCTTTATCGCAAAGGGGATAGAATATAAAAGCAGGGAGGTCTTGTTGCAACTGTACAAGGCACTGGTGAGACCACAACTGGAGTACAGTGAGCAACTTTGGTCCCCTTATTTAAGGATATGTTGGCCTTGGAGAGAGTACAGAGAAGGTTCACCAGCCTGATACTGGAGAAGAGGGGGTGGATTATGAGGAGAGATTGAGTAGATTGGGCCTGTACTCGTTGGAGTTTAGAAGGCTGAGGGGTGATCTTACAGAGATAAGATAATGAAGGGGCTAGATAGGGTAGAGGTAGAGAGATTCTTTCCACTTAGAAAGGAAACCATAACCAGAGGGCACAGCCTCAAAGTAAGGGGGTGGGGGGAAATCAGTTTAGAACAGAGTTGAGGACGAACTTCTTCACTCAAAGGGTGGTGAATCTCTGGAATTCTCTGCCCATTGAAGTGGTGGAGGCTACCTCGTTGAATATGTTTAAGTCACGGGTTGATAGATTTCTGATCGATAAGAGAATTAAGGGTTATGGGGAGCAGGCGGGAAAGTGGAACTGATCCACTTCAGATCAGCCATGATCTTATTGAATGGCGGGGCAGGCACGAGGGGCTAGGTGGCCTACTCCTGCTCCTATTTCTTAAGTTCTACAAGCTGAATTTAGGGAGTTAGGAGTTAAACTTAAAAGTAGCACCTCAAAAGATAGTGATCTCAAGATGGTCCCTGGCATTGTGGGGCAGTGACACCGCACTCCATTCTGAAGTGTTGCCCCAAAATATTGGCCCACTCCAGGCCAGATGAGCAAGCTACCCCTGTAAATGTCTCCATCCAATCCGCTTGGCCTCCTGCCCTACATACACACCTTCCCCACCCCCATCACCAGATTATTGTTACTGCTAGCTGACCCACTGACCTGTCAGCCTGGCTAGTTGTTGCCAGAAAACTAAAGAAAGAATCAGCTCCCTCCTTCAAATATGGGCTTCCAGATGCCATAGCTGTGGAT
The DNA here is from genome assembly GCA_024679065.1 of Sphyrna mokarran. Classification (NCBI taxonomy): domain Eukaryota; kingdom Metazoa; phylum Chordata; class Chondrichthyes; order Carcharhiniformes; family Carcharhinidae; genus Sphyrna; species Sphyrna mokarran. The sequence goes on along the minus strand of JAGIQG010000003.1, from coordinate 132,460,849 downwards.
TTTGTGGTCAGTAAGTCTCCCATCTACCCTCCTAACCTTCCTCCCTCCCCACTCCATTCGTACCAGGGTTTGTGCTTAACGGGTTTTGTTTTTTACCTGTGGCTTTTCTCCACTCTATCCTGTAGCTGCTGGCATCCAGTTGGAGATTCCACGTCACCCGGATAGTGGTCGGACTGATGGCCAGGATCCTCAGGAGCAGATCCCCTGCCACATCTCACCCAATAACAGAAGCAGATGTTAGTGTAGGTCAGGTCAACCTGGTCAAAGCTGAATGACATACTCTACGCATACACTCCCAGAAATCTCTAACCCCTAAAACAGAAGCAAAATACTGCAGATTCAGGACTGGGGAGATACAAACACTCAGCTGGGCACACAGTGGCTGCGAGGGGAGGACCAGAGTTTCAGTTTGCTGGCCTCCTAATTCTGATGAAGAGTTGTTCCGATGAAGAGTTGCTCTGATGAAGAATTGTTCTTCCATCGCATTCAAAGGATGAAAGTCCTTGTCAGGCCCTTCCATTCTCAATCCCCAATACATTGCAAATGTCAAAGAATCATTACAATACAGAAGGAGGCCACTCGGCCTATCAAACCCATGCTGGCCCTCCATAGAATGATCCAGTCAGTCCCATTTGCTCATGCTATCCATGTGACCCTACCCCCCCCCCACCCCAAACCCCCCCCCCCCCGCCCACAAACAGATACATTTTTCTCAGCTACCTGTCTCTGTTCCCACCATCCTCATTGGCAATGAGTTCCAGGTCATTCCCAGTTGATGGATATCCATGGCATATGGATAGCATTGGAATAGTTTAGATTAGAGGGTCATAAAATTGGTTCCATTGGTCGGAGCAACATCAAGGTCCGAAGGGCCTGTACTGTGCTGTAATGTTCTATGTTCATGCCCAACACCACCTATCACCGGCTCCTCTGCATCCTTTGAGCTATGACCCCAAGTCCATTGTCTGCTTTACTCATTTTAATTCTACAGAATTCTAAATTGGACCAGAATTCTTCTTTTCTTCTTCATTCATGGAACATAGGTGTCAATGGCTGGTCAGCATTCGTTGTCCATCCTGGTTGCCTTGGAGGGCAGTTGAGAGTCAACCACATTGCTGTGTCTTTGGAGTCACATGTAGGCCAGACCAGGTAAGGATGGCAGATTTCCCTTCCCTAAAGGACATTAGTGAACTAGATGGATTTTTCCAACAATCAACAATGGTTTCATGGTCATCAGATTCCTAATTCTAGATACTTTTCATTGAATTCAAATTCCACCATCTGCCGTGGTGAGATTCGAACTCGGGACCCCAATATATTAGCCGGGTTTCTGGAGTAATCGACTAGCAATAATATCACCAGGCCATCTCTTCCGCTTCTACACCTTATGCCTTTTACTTTAAATCTATGCCCCGTGGTCATCGATCGCTCCATTGGGAGGATAAGGTTTCTTCTTGTCTACTCTGTGCCCCTCATAATTTTATGTATCTCAGTTATGTCCCCCTTCAGTTTCCTGGTTTTTTTCCTGACATTAGTTTCCTGGGCATCAGTAGATTCTTAATTCCAGATTCTTTTTATTGAATTCAAAGAGTCAGGAGTGTGATGGAATAATGTCCTCTTGCTTCGATAGATGGAATTCCAACAACACTCAAGAAGCTTGACACCATCCAGACAAAGCAGCCCACTTGATTGGCACCAAATCTACAAACATTCAATCCCTCCACTATCTGAACTGTGTATTATCTACAAGATGCACTGCAGCAATTCACCAAAGATCCTTAGAAAGTACCTTCCAAACCCATGACCACTTCCATCTAAAAGGATAAGGGCAGCAGATAGGTGGGAACAACCCCACCATCTGCAGGTTCCCCTCCAAGCCATTCACCGTTCTGAATTGGAAATATATCGGCTGTTCCTCCGCAGTCGCTGGGTCAAAATCCTGGAATTCTCTCTCTAACAGCACTGTGAATCAACCCACAGCAGGCAGACTACAGCGATTCAAGATGGCGGCTCACCATTACCTTCTCAAGGGGCAACTAGGGATGGGCAATGAATAAACCTGACAAAGGGGCAGCAAGCACTCCGAAAGCTAGTGGCTTTTGCTACCAGATAAACCTGTTGGACTTTAACCTGGTGTTGCGAGATTTCTTACTGTGTTTACCCCAGTCCAACGCCGGCATCTCCACATTACAATAAATGCTGGCCAGCCAACGATGCCCATGTCCCAAGAATGAATTAAAAAAAAAAATTCCACTATCTGCCCTGGTGGGATTTGAACCCAGGTTCCCAGATGAGCTTCATGGATTGAAAAAAAATCTAGTGATAATACCACTAGGCCACAGTCTCTCCTGTTCTGTTCAATCACATTCGGATCCTTTATACAGTGCGGACTATTATAACTCTCAATGCATCAGTTTGAAATCCTCAGCTGGTTGGATAAAATGGCTTTTTGTCATCTCTGCACTGACTTTTAATCTACTGCTTCTGATTTTTATTTTATTAGACTGGAAAACAGTTTGTGCATTTCTTTTTGTTGACTGCATGACTGGTCAGGATTCATGTGCAAAGGTTAAAAGAGAAAGAGTTTTTGCGGTTACTTTGAAGGAAAATTAATTGTCCTTGGGAACTTGGAAGCTCTTCAGATGGATCTGCAGCAGAAAGTAAGATGCCTGAAGGAGCTGGCTGAACTCAGCAGGAACTATTCTGTGCTGAATATTACATTTAAAGGCTGAAGCTTTGCAGGTTTTAGTCCAATATTTTAAGCTCGGCACAGCCCTGATTTTAACTGGTTAGAACTGCTGCTGCCTCACAGCGCCCGGGACCCGGGTTCGATTCCCCGGCTTGGGTCACTGTCTGTGGGCAGTTTGCACATTCTCCCCGTGTCTGCATGGGTTTCCTCCGGGAGCTCCAGGTCCCTCCCATACTCCAAAGATGCGCAGATTAGGTGGATTGACCATTGCCCCTTAGTTCCAGGGTGACGAACTAGGGTAAATGCATGGGGATAGGGCCGGTGGGATTGTGGTCGATGTGGACTTGATGGGCCAAATGGCCTCCTTCTGCACGGTAGGAGTTCTATGATTCTATAACTCTGGCTGGGTGAGGTGGAAACTTCTCCCGTTTCCCCCCTCTCATGGGCTGAGAAGGCCTGGTGGTATTGTCACGAAACTATTAATCCAGAAATTCAACTAATTTTCCGGGGACCAAGGTTCGAATCCTGCCACGGCAGATGGTAGAATTTGAATTCAATTTAAAAAAGAAAATCTCGGAATAAGAATCTATCGATGACCGGGAAATCATTGTTGATTGTCAGAAAAACCCATCTGGTTCACTAATGCCCTTTAGGGAAGTAGACCTGCCATCTTTACCCAGTCTGATCTCATGTGACTCCAGAGCCACAGCAATGTGGTTGACTCTCAGCTGTCCCCAGGGAACTAGGGATTGGCAATAAATGTTGGCTAGCTCATGTCTCACAAATGAATAAAAGAATCAGGCTGGGACAAATTGTCTCTGGTCAATAATCCCCGAGGAAAGAAATATCTTCCCATTATGTTTCCTCAACTTGTCTTTCCTGTCACGGAACTGTACAAAAAATAGCACCACACACACAAAAAAAAATCATAGGATCTGTAAATCTTTCACACAGCAAATAAAAAACATATGAACAGAATAATGTGGATCATCTTCATTCGAAGATCTGATAAGCTTCTGTTATGTGAGAACAGAGTTGGTGAAGGAATGAATCCAAAAATGGGCGGGTTAACATTTCACTTGGCACTGGACCTCGTCAGGCCTTCCCAACTTCTCCCCAGTGCGGCCAGCTTACTTGTAACCCCTTGCAATGCTGACTGTGTTTATTTGTAACTTTTAACAATTAATTTGTTCTTATTCTTTTTATCCTGAAGACGATTCTGCAGTTGCCAGTAGCTCCTGAGTCCCTCCGCCCAAGCAGCCATACTTAGTACGTGAATGGATGCAGTGGAAGCCACCACGCTGGGGCGAGATAGTGGTATTGTTGCTGCTCCAGAGACCAGCGGTAATGCTCTGGGGAATCCAAATTTGTATCCCACCAAAAAAAGCAGGAATTAAAATGGGAGAGATGGCGGCATAGTGGTACTGTCACCAGATCTGTAATTCAGAGACGCAGGGTAACGTTCGTGGGACCCAGGTTCAAATCACGCCAGAGCAGCTGGTGAAATTTGAATCCAATAAAAATCTGGAATTAAGAACTACGGATGGCCCTGAAACCATTGTCAATTGTCAGGAAAAATCCATCTGGTTCGCTTATATCCTTTAGGGAAGGAAATCTGCCATCTTTACCTGGTCTGGCCTACAAGTGACTCTAGAGGCCACAATAATGTGGTTGACTATCAATTGTGCTCCAATGGCAATTGGGATGGGTAAAGAATCATAGAATCCCCACAGTGCAGGAGGAGGATATTCAGCCCATCAAGTCTGTACCGACCACAATCCCACCCAGGCTAAGTTAGTATGTAATAGCTAAGGAAGCGATGGCCTAATGGTGTTATCGCTAGATTATTAATCCAGAAACTCAGATCATGTTCTGGGGAGCTGGGTTCGAATCCCGCCGGGGCAGATGGTGGAATTTGAATTCAATAGAAGATTTCTGGAATTAAAAATCCAATGATAACCATGAAACCATTGTTGGAAAAACCCACTAATGCCCCTTAGGGAAGGAAATCTGCCATTCTTACCCAATCCATCCAAAACGTAACTCCAGAGTCACAGCAATGTGATTGACCCTAAACTGACCTCTGAAATAGAGGGCAATTAGAGGATGGGCAATAAATGCTGGTCTAGTCAGCGGCTCCCACATCCAGTGAATGGATTAAATAAAAAGAATGCCAATAGTGGGATACACTAGCTTAAGGTTGTATCCACTAGGATTTAAAAAAGCAAGAGGTGACTTCATCCTGAAGGGCATTGATAGGGTGGGTGTGAAGAGGGTGTTATAGAATCTAGATCTAGGAGACACTGTTTTAAAATAAGGGGTCGCCCATTTAAGACAAAGACGAGGAGAATATTTTTCTCTGAGGGTCCCAAGTCAGAGGGAGACAGGAATGTCAGGTTGAGGTGAATGGAAGGTCAGATCAACCATGATTTTGTTGAATGGTGGACAGGCTTGAGGCCTAGTCCTGCTCCTAATTCATGTGGTTTGTGTAGAATCCGATTTCTCGCAGACATGTGGGCCATCTATGACCCACCGTCACTGTCAGCGAGGACAGAGAATACGGCAAATCTCCGTTCACTGCAGCGGGACTGGAGAATCCCGGCTGCGACCAAGGTCACCCAGGTGATTAAATTTGGCATCTATAGATATTGTCCACTTGGCTGTCCTGGGAATTCTGACCCTAGAGTGGGTTGATTTTCTGCATGTCTTTCTTTTGAGTTAAGTCTTAACATATCCAGAATGGACGTTGAAGTGAATTTCTTCTCGTTCATCTCCAGCCTTGAAATAATGGCCATCTTGACGGTCTAATTGTTTATCCATTAATATCACAGAAGGAACAGGGTGACCTCGGCATTCTCAAGTAGTTAAGTACGTGATACAGCTTGGAGGTTTTTATAGTTCTGGCCAATACCCAATACTCATATCTAACATGGGATTTTTATTTTTAATTTTTACAGCATAGAAACAGGCCCTTCGGCCCAACTTGTCCATGCCACCCAGTTTTTAATCATTAAGCTGGTACCAATTGCCCGCATTTGGCCCATATCCCTCTTTACCCATGTAGTTCTCCCAATGCTTTTTAAAAGCTATAATTGTACCCGCCTCTCCTACTACCTCTGGCAGCTTGTTCCAGACACTCACCACCCTGAAAACAATTGCCCCTCTGGACACTTGTATATCACTCCCCTTTCACCTCAGAGTTATGCCCCGATGTGAGACAACAGTTCTAATCACTGCGCTGCCCCTGGGATACAGAGAGAGCCCGATTTGCTCTACGGAGAGCCGGCATGGATTCAGAAGGCTGAATGGCCTCCTTTGTACGATCTTATGGGTGGAATCTTTAGGTCCTGTCAGTAGTTGGGGGGGGGGGGGGGGGGGGGGGCAGGACAATTTCATTTTGTGTGAGGCCAAAACTCAGCTTCCTAATACCAGGATGAACTTCTGGAATTCCGTTCCCAAGACTTTAGAGGTGGGTTAATAATGAGGGGTGGGGGAATGGGGGGGGGGGCCGACCATTACCACGTCGCACAGGCTTATTAAAAGACCACCTGCCTAGAATTAATTTTCCTGCTAAATTACCTGGGGCTTAAACGTTGTGTGACTAAGAGTAAAGAATTGGTAGGAAAGACTGGGATTTTCCACTCCTGGGTATGTTTAACGGCAAGACCGGAAAATCTAGCGAGTTGTCCAAACCGGGTTTCACACCAATGCAAACGCGCGACACGATTGCCCCTCCCCTTCTGCTGGTGTAACGCATTTCCTGATGTCAGGAATGTCATTTGCATACATTAACATCCAATTATCAGGCTTCTACACTTGAAACACCTCAACCCACCACCCCCAACCCCCGTCTGCCCCACAGGAAAGTCCCTTCACCTCAGCACACCTGTCTGAAACCCAGCTGCTCAACCAAGATGTGCACCTTGCCCTCTCAGAGGAGTTCAGGTCAGCGCATCATTCAGGGGAGAAAGGGCAGGGGGCAGTGCCAAAGAACAGGGAGACACTCCACGTGAACTCTGGGGCAGCCATTAAAAATAGCTCCCCGATCTTCGAGGGACTAAATAAGCACCCCCCCCCCACCCCCTCAGCGTTACATTGTGGGACCCACCCATTTGTGCTTTTCTGCCTAAGTCCTCAACTATGCAGAGGAGAAAATGGCCACGGGGCTGCCAGGAATTTCAAAGCCGCATTTCGCGCCCATTATCAATATCCGGGAAAATTCCCCCAAAGAATCTCTTCATTGGCCAGGAAGGATGAGGCCCCGGTCAGGCAACCCAATGGTGGAGGAGCGCTGAGGTCAAAGGTCGCATGACGAAAGCTCCAGGAGTAGGCCGAAGCGGGGTTGGCAACGCTAGCGTGACTGAAATATTGCCGGAATCTGGGCTGTGTGCGGCTACGTCTCATTCAGACTGGAGCTGGTACCTGTTTTCACCCTGGCATTCACAGCAGGTCCCTCCGTTCTTCCGTACGTCGTCGTCATGGTTACTGTATAATCGGTGTTTGCTAGAAGGCCCTGGATCTGGTAAAATTCAGTGGATGGTTCCAGGGTAACTGTCAGCACGTCTCTTCCTGGCGAGAAACAGATAAAGCAAAGTCAAAAATACAGCAGTACATTGTTTTTTATTGTTGAGCGAAGGGATACGGGGAGGGCAGGGCTGATGTATGAGGAGAGATTGACCTGGTTAGGATTGTTTTCGCTGGAGTTCACATGAATGAAGGAGGGAATTTCATAGAGACTTATAAAGTTCTAACAGGGCTAGACAGGGTAGATGCAGGGAGAATATTCCCCATGGTGGGGGGAGTGCAAAACCAGGGGTCACAGTCTGAGGATTCAGGGTAGACTATTTAGGATAGACGTGAGGAGACATTTCTTCATCCAAAGAGTGGTGAACCTGTGGAATTCATTACCACAGGAAGTAGTTAATACCAAAACATTGAGTGTATTCAAGAGGCAACTGGATATAGCACTTGGGGTGAATGGGATCAAAGGTTATGGGAAGAAAGTAGGATTAGGCTATTGAGCTGGATGATCAGCCATGATCGTAATGAATGAAGGGCCAAATGGCCTCCTTCTGCTCCTATCTTTTATGTTTCTAACTATGGTCAGCACTGGTGAGATCAGTATTTGTTTCCCACCCCCATGACCTTGCGAAGGCCATATCGAATCATCTTCTTAAGTACAGCTAAGTAACTTGCTAGGCCATTTCAGCAGGCAGTTAATATTCAATCACATGTGGATTTAGAATTACATGTAGGCCAGACTGGTAATAACAGCAGATTTCTTTCCCGAAGGACATTCATAAAATTATAGAATCTCTACAGTGCAGAGAGAGGCCATTTATCCCATCAAGTCTGCACCAACTCTCTGGCGGAGCATCTTACCTCGATCCACCTCCCGCTTTAGCTCCATAACTCCACACATTTACCCCACTATTCCCTCTAACTTACACATCTTGGGACACTAAGGGGCAATTCAGCATGGCGCTAATCTGCACATCTTTTGGAGGAAACCGGAGCACCCAGAAGAAACCCACGCAGACATGGAGAGAATGCACAGATTTCGCCCAGACAGTTTCCCAAGGCTGTAATTGACCCCAGGTCCCTGGCACTGTGAGGCAGCAATGCTAACCACTGTACAACATAAATGAGCCAGGCCGATTTTTAAAGTCAATCTGGTAGAAGAAGTCACCATTATTGGTAGAAGAAGGTTTTTACTTCTAGAATTATTTCAACTGAAGTTGAGTTCCCGAGCTCCCAAAGATTGAGGGCAGCACAGTGGTTAGCACTGCTGCCTCACAGCGCCAGGGACCCGGATTCAATTCTAGCCTCAGGTCACTGTCTGTGTGGAGTTTGCACTTTCTCCCCGTGTCTGCATGGGATTCCTCTGTGTGCTCCAGTTTCCTCCCATAGTCTAAAGATATGTGGATTCAGTTGATTGGCCATGCTAAATGGAGCCTAGTGTCAAGGAGATTAGCGGGGTAAATACGTGGGGATTTTGGGAATAGGGCCCGGGTGAGATTGTGCTCAGCACAGATCGATGGGCTGAATGGCTTCTTTCTTTACTATAGGGATTCTACGATTTGAACTCACATTTCTGAATAATCAGTTTCAGACTCTCAATCGATCGCATTACCATCAAGCCACCACAACCAGCAAATGTTTGCCATGATTATGCACAAAGGGATGGCAAGAAAGTACAGAGAATGTGAGAAGAATGAAGTAGAAATGCCTCAGTTGGCCCAGCAGAGATGCGCACTCAGATTCACCCAGCGATGGTGTCCTGACCTCAGAGGTTGCCATTGGCAACCTTGTCCCCTGTTCAGGAACGTGAAGAAATAATCTGCTCCCTGATGGCTATCCGCGAACCCTAACTGAAAAACTAACAATGTGAAAGAGAGCATTGTGCTGTGATCACATTCAATTAGTCAATCCTGTGGTCACCATCGCAACACTGACTTACGCCTTTTAACTCAAGGAAGCAACTCGAGATGTTTAAGAGGAGCAAGTATCTAACAACACGTGATTATGGAGCCACATGAGAGATCAGGCAACCAAAAAAAAGCATGGTCAGAGAGGTAGGTTTTGGGAAAGAGGTGGAGTGCAGAAAGGCATAGGGAGAGAATTCCAGAGCCTGGAAGCCAAGCAGCTAGAGGCACGGCCAACAATAGTAGAGCAATGGGAATTTGAGGGTGTTCAAGAGGTCAGAATTTGCAGATAGAATCCCTACAGGGCAGAAAGAGGCCATTCAGCCCATCGAGTCTGCACCAATCACAATCCCACCCAGACTCCATTCCCATAACCCTATATATAGAGATAGATTTTATGAAATGATGTGGAGTTGAAAGCTAGACTCAGCCACCATGAACCTCTCAGTAATTGATGTAAAAACCCATCTGCTTCATGAATGTCCTCCAGAGGAGGAAATCTGCCGTCCTTACCTGGTCTGGCCTACACGTGACTCCAAATCCATGGCAACATGGTTGAGTCAATCTTCCTTATCATATTGTACACCTCAGTTAGATCTCTCATTGTTCTAAACTCCAGGAGGGTACCGACCTTAATTGCCCAATCTCTCTTCGTAAGTCAAACCCCTCATCTCCGGAATCACCCTGTGAACATGTGGGCATGACTGATAGGACCTCCAGGGAAGGAAATCTGCCATCCTTACCCAGCCTGGCCTACTTGTGACTCCAAATCCATGGCAACGTGGTTGAGTCTTAACTGCCCTCTGAAATAGCCTAAATGTCACCCATTTTAAGGGCAATCAAGGATGGGTGACCAATGCTGGTCCTATCAGTGATGCCCACATGTTTACAGGGTGATCCCAGAGATGAGGGGTTTGACTTACGAAGAGAGATTGGGCAGTTTAGGCCGGTACCCCCCCTGGAATTTAGAAGAATGAGAGGAGATCTAGTTGAGTTGTACAATATGATAAGGAGGGTTGACAATGTAGATGTGGTAAGTATATTTCCTCTTGTGGGACAACCTGGAACAAGAGGCCATAGTTTTAGGATAAAGTGTAGCAGATTGAAAACAGTGATGAGGAGAAATTACTTCTCCCACAGGGTGGTGAGTGGGGAATTCACTACCCGGGAGTGCGGTGGATGCCGAGACATTGAGTAAATTTGAGAAAGGGGTGGACAGATTTTTCATTAGTAATGAAGGGTTCTGGTGAACGGGCAGGAAAGTGGAGTTGAGGCTGAGATAAGATCAGCCATCGTTGTATTAAACAGCGAAGCAGGCTCGAGGGGCTGAATGGCCTGCTCCTCGTTCTTATGATCCTTATGACCCCACCAAAGAATTTTTAAAAAGTTCAGAGGATTGTGAGGAGGTTGCAGAGATAGGAGGAGGGAGCGGGGAGAACATAAAGGGATTTGAAAGCAAGGATAATGATTTTAAGAGCGAGACTCACAGCCGCCAACGTAAATCAGCGGCCACAAGGAAGCGATGGATGACTAGGACTTGGTGCAAGTCACAGTTCAAAGGTGAGAGGTTCTGTGGCAAACAGGGATGATGTGGAGATGCCGGTGTTGGACTGCGGTTGGACACAGTAAGAAGTCTCACAACACCAGGTTTATTTGGTTGCACTAGCTTTCGGAGATCAGCCCCTTCATCAGCTGAGTGGGAGTCATGTTCACAAACAGGGCATATGAAGACACAAGCTCAGTTTATAAGATCCAGGGGTGGCATGGCAATTAGCACAGCTGCCTCACGATGCCAGGGACCCGGGTTCGATTCCCAGTTGGGTCATTATCTGTGCGAAGTTTGCACATTCTCCCCATGTCTGCGTGGGCTTCCTCCGGGCGCTTCACTTTCCTCCCACAGTCTGAAAGACGTGCTGATTAGCTGCACCGGCCGTGCTAAATTCTCCCTCAGTGTTCCCAAACAGGTGCCAGACTAGGGGGATTTTCACAGTAACTTCACTGCAATGTTAACGTAAGCCTACTTGAGATTAATAAACAAATTTTTTTTTTTTTATTATCACATTGTGACATTGTCAACCTCATTTAGAAGTGGTGGGGGGTGGGGGGGGAGCATTGCCTTTAAATTCCACCGATGTAATTGGCAAGGCACAGTGAGGAAGACAGAATGGGCAGAGCGGAGGGATTTGTACCGTGGGTTCTGCTTTCCTTGTACCAAAGACCTGACTTTTCCACACCGGCCAAGGTCAGCCTTTTGCAAACTCATCCTAATTCTGGCCTTATGCAGTCCCACAATCAAACTTTGTTATTCCCTCAGACATGAAAGTTACTATTTTTAAGCGAAAAATAAAGAACAAAGAACAACAGAGCACAGGAAACAGGCCCTTCAGCCCTCCAAGTCTGCACTGTTCATTGGTCCAACTAGACCATTCTTTTGTATCCCTCCATTCCCAGGCTGCTCATATGAACAGGGATCTAAAGATTAGAAAGTTCCACCTCTCACCCCAAAACCAGGAGTAAATAAATATCGACATTATTTCTTTCCTGTTGACGCTCTTCTTTTGCCCACCTTACAATTGTGCATCTGGTTTGAGGGAATTTCTCCAGGTTTGCCACATTGGACGGAGTTTTCCAGCTCCTCACACTGATGGGATTCTCCAGTCCCGCCGATGCGAACAGGAATTTCAATGGCGCCGCAGCAAGCCAGAAATTATCATTATGTTTTCACTTGCTGCACTCAGTCACAGCTTCGACCCGATATCTCAATCACACCACACCTCCCCCCTCCAACCTTCTCAACTCTTTCCACCATTCCTCACCTCACTCCAACTCCCACTCAGTCCCCAACACATCCCTCTCACCCCCTCCACTGATCACATCTCTTCATTATTTCAGAAGCCCCTCCCCACCACCCCCCCCCCCAAAACCCTCTTCACCCCCTTATCCCCATTTCCACCCCCTCAGCCTCCCCACCACTCTCCTTCGCCCCCCCCTCCCTCACCGCCTTCCGACCCCCTCACCCCTCCACCCCCTCGCCTCCCCATCACCCCCCCCCAACTCCCCTCACCGCCCCCCCCCCCTCACCTGACCACCCATCTCCACCCCACTTCATCCCAAGTCCCTCCTGTCAGGAAAGTGGAGTTATGGCCACAATCGGATCAGGCACGATTGAATGGAAAAGTAGGCCCGAGGGGTCGAAAGGCCTCTTCCCGTTCCTGTCCCTTCTGTCCTTATTCTCACCTGAGGTAGGGCCCCACTTCAGTTTGTAGCCCGTGGCTCCACTCACTCCTCTCCACATGACCCGCACACTCTGGGGAGTCAGATTTTGAATGGTCAGATGTTGGACCGATTCCAGAGGCACTGAAAGCACAAAACAGATTTCGTTTTACCTTGATCGTCTGCTACTTGTGTCCTGTTCAGTAGAACACCCCTTCCAAAATTCCTTTGCCTTTCCATCTCTCCTCTTCCAAGAACCATTTCCTAACTCCCAGCTCTCCGCTCCCATACTGATCCAATCACAATCACCTTTTAAAACTACCACAGACACTAGTAACTTCCACTACTACCACTCAACTAGTATTACTACCTGTAACACCAATCTTACTGTTGCTAATTATAAAGGGATTTGATAGGATGAACACAGAGATGATGTTTCCATTTGTGCTGGAGGACAGAGTTGGGGAAGAGACCCAAAACTGGGGCCATCGAAATAAGATAGTCACTTAAAAATCTACTGGGGAACTGAGGAGAAAGGACTGAGAGAGAGGTGAAAGGGCAACTGGCTATCACGGGGTAATGGAGACAGTTTGGATCTTGGAGTGATGACATCAATTCCATGTTGGCTGGAATTTTCAAAAGTTCAGGCAATTGGAGGTGAGTCAGGGACCAGGATCTAAACTGGACCAACTGTATAAATACTGAACCACAGGAGCAGACTAGAAACTGGGAATTCTGCAGCGAGTACCTGACTCCCTAATGTCTGTCCAACATCTACAAGGCACAAGTCAGGAGTGTGATGGAATATTCCCCACTCGCTCTGATGAGTGCAGCTCTAACAACACTTAAGGAGCTCAATGCCATCCAGGACAAAGCTTGGTTGGCACCCCATCCACTACATTAAACATTCACTCCCTCCATCTCTGACACACAATGGCAACAGTGTGTATCATTTACAAGGTCCACTGCAGAAATTCGCTAAGGTTCTTTCGATGACCTCCAACATCGATCATCTAGAAGGGTAAGGACAAACAGATACCTGGGAACACCACCACCTGCAATTCCTCTCCAAGCCAATCGCCATCCTGACTTGAAAATAGAGGTCCTTCAGCCCATCAAGTCTGCACCGACCCATGAAAGGCCCTGACCTGCCTACCTAATCCCACTTGCCAGCGCTTGGCCCGTAGCCTTGAATGTTATGATGTGTCAAGTACTCATCCAGTTATTTTTTAAAGGATGTGAGGCATCCCTCCTCCACCATCTTCCCTGGCACTGCATGTAGCTTTGGACTGGGGTGGGCACAGTAAGAGGTCCCACAACAGCAGGTTAAAGTCCAACAGGTTTATTTGGGAATAAAAGACTTTAAGACTTCTTTAAGACTTGACTAACTGTAAAGACTCACATTCTAATCAGTATTCTGTAAACTGAGCGTGTGCCTTTTTACGCCCTGTTTGTGATCAGAACTCCCACTCACCTGACAAAGGGGTAAACCCTGAAAGCCAGTGCCTGTTACTACCAAATAAACCTGTTGATCTTTAACCTGGTGTTGTGAGACTTCTTACTTCATTCAAGACCAGTCACATTTGCCACCTCCCTGTATCAGGAGGGTCGTGAGAGGGCTGCTCTTGGATTTTTCGAGAGTATCCTAGTGCTTCACGTCGTTAGTGTACGCTTGACCTGGACAATTTGATGGGCAACACTACAGCTCAGTGACTATCGCTGTGCTGTGCAGATACATGGATTTGGGCCTGTGTCTGTGGGAGTTTGCGCATTCTCCCCGTGCTTGCGTGGGTTTTCTCCGGGAGCTCCGGTTTCCTCCCATATCCCAAAGATGTGTTCTTAGGCTGATTGGCAAAACAAATTCTCCCTAAATTGTCTCGCAAATTTGGATCCATTGCAGATTTCTATACCAATGCAGATTTCTATAAACATAGACAGAGATCATGGGTGGAAGTAGGAACATCGGGGTGGCGGCGCTGGCTCGTTGGGCCGAAGGGCCTGATTCCTATGCTGTTTTGTTCTTTGTTCTTTGAGGTGCTGCCTCTTCTTCTCTGCAGGGCAATGGCAGGCCCCATTATGGCTGCCATTTCCTGCTCGTGCTCTACAGGCACCTCCTGCTCACACTCTGTGCCGCTAATTGGACACCTTGCTCACCGCTGGGTCAAGTGGACAATTGAGATTTGAAAATTACATGGCACGAGTGACATAGTGTAGAGTCAGAACCTGGATATATCAGAGTGTAGAGGGAATGACCCCGGATTGAAAACAAAACTCCCACTGTCTCCATAGTTAGAAGGGTTGGTAATCTGTAGTCATGACAAAGCCATGTTGGGATGAACAGATCTCATTCAACAAACTGTCACAGATATTAGTCAGGGCAGCTTGGGGACCAGGCGGTGAGCACTGCTGCCCCGCACAGCACTAGGGACCCAGCTTCAATTCTGGCCTTGAGCAACTATATGGAGTTTGCACGTTCTCCCTATGTCTGTGTGGGTTTCCTCCCGGTGCTCCGATTTCCTCCCACAGTCCAAAAGACGAGCTGGTTAGGTGGATTGGCCGTGATAAATTGCCCCTTAGTGTCCCAAGATGTTTACATTTGGGGGATTAGAGGGATAAATATGAGGGTTTACATGGGATTGGGTCGGAGAGTGGGTGCACATTCGATGGGCTGAATGGCCCACCTCTGCACTGTAAGAATTCTATGATATGTGATGCACTGCCTGAAGAAAAAGTGTAGGCAGCTTTCAACAGTGATATTGGAGGAATTCTTAAAAAGAGAAGGATTTGTAATGCTGGAAGAACAATAGGAGTGAGGCAATTTAGCAACCTAGCTCTTCAAGAGTCAGCACAAACATGATGGATCGAATGGCCTATTTTTGTGCATTATCATTCTGTAAAAAGTTCTATGGGAGTGGAAGGAAGTAGCTCAACACTGGATCTCCATATACAGGATAAAACGGTTTCTCGAGTAAAGAGTTTGAGAACATAAATACAAGAGGTAGGAGGTGTAGTGGGGAACGAGGAAGAACTTTTTTACTCAGAGGGTGGTGGGCGTCTGGAACTCTCTGGAGGCAGAGACACTAAACTCTTTTACAAAGTACCTGGATCTGTGCCTGAAGTGCTGTAAGCTACAGGGCTATGGGCTGGATGCGGAAAGGTGGGATTAGAAAGAGCAACTGGGTATCCTTAGGCTGGCATGGACAAGATGTCAGTAAGAATTTAGCAACACCAATTTTTAATCCAACCAATTTATTTGATAGTAAAAAAGCGAGCTTTCGACTCTGTCGACACAGAGTCGAAAGCTCGCTTTTTTACTATCAAATAAATCGGTTGGATTAAAAATTGGTGTTGCTAAATTCTTACTGAGTTCTTACCACCCCAATCCAACGCCGGCATCTGTACATCATGGACAAAATGGGCAGAATGGCCTCCTTCTGTGCTGTAACTTTTCTATTGTTCTATGGTTCTATACAAGACATAGATCCACACACATCACCATTAATAATTCACAAAGTCATCCCAAGAACAGCAAACCCCCTACTGAGACACTCGCACAGCGCTTGAGGTCTATCAATAACTACAGATACATCCAAGCTTGGCACCCTGTCTGATTTATCAGAGCTCCCTGCTCATTTCTCTAGGGCAACACCTCAACCAATCAGTACCCTTTTATCCTGTGTTATAAAATGTTGAGGTTGTTTGAAGTTTGGTATTCTTGCATTTGTCCTGATGAGAACAAGGCAACATGGCTCCCTCTTTAGCAATATTCAAGCTACAGGTTACACCATTTCATCCCAGCAGCACATTCGAAGGCATGCCCCCAGGCTGAGGGGTGTGTTGGGCCTCTATCAGAGGCCCCAGGTACTTACACGTCTTGCCGGAGATAGAGGTCGGTGCCGCTGTATTCCTGGGGTAGATGGGCTGAATGGTAATGACGTACAGCGTATCTGCCCGTAGCTCCTCCAGGACAAAGGAGGTGGCATCAGCTCCCAGGATTTTCTCCTCCTGTTGGGCGTCGGCTTCTCCTGCTTGCAGAGATGGGGGAGGGAGGGTGGGTTGTCGCGGGAGTGTGTGGGAATGAGACAGTGGCGACAAGCCAGGACAAAAAGCAAAAATGCAATCAGAATTTACCTTACGTCATAAGAAAGCTGCTCTTCAATCAATCATTCCCATAAAGGCAGCACCGCAACAAAAGCAGAACTTGTATTTCTATCAACAGCTCATAACATAATGAGGAAAATTATAGCTAGGCACAGATCTTGCCAAGTGTTCTAAGGGTTTTACACATTTCAGTGAGACATCTAAAGCTTGTCTAAACATCAGGGAACAAAACCTTTTTAAAATTCTTTCATGGGATGTATACATTACTGACCAGCATTTGTTACCCATAACTAAGTGCCCTTGACAAGATGGTCTTCTTGAACTGCTGCACTCCTGAGACATAGTCTTACCCACAGTGCTGTTGGGCGGCTGTAGTTCTCAGATTTTGTCCCAGAGACAGTGAAGGGACGGCCGATATATTTCCAAGTCAGGATGGCGAGTGCCTTGGAGGGCAACCTCCAAGTATTGATGGCTATGTTCCCGGGAATCGGCTACCCTGGAACTTCTGGCTGATAAAGGATATGGGTTGGGAAGGTTGCGAAGGATCCTTGGTGAGTTGCCGCAGTGCATCTTGTAGATGGTACACACGGCTGCCACTGTGCAAGGGGGTGGAGGGAGTGGATGAGTGCGGATGGGCTGCCAATGAATTGGCTGCATATCTCAGCTGGATGATGTCAAGCTTCTTGAGTGTTCACAGAATCCCGACAGCACAGAAGGAAGCCATTCAGCCCATTGAGATAGCACCGACCACAATCCCACCCCAAGGTCCTATTCCCTCAACTTAACATATGTACCCTGCTAATCCTTAACACTAGGGTCAATTTGGCATGGCTAATCAAGCTAACTTGCATATCTTTGGAGTGTGGGAGGAAGCCCATGCAGAAATGGGGAGAACATGCAAACTCTGCGCAGTGACCTGAGGCTGTATTGAACCTGGGTCCCTGGCACTGTGAGGCAGCAATGCTAACCACTGCATCATTGTGTTGTTGGAGCTGCACCCATCCAGGCAAGTGGAGAGTATTCCATCATGCTCCTGAATTATCCCACATATCCCACTAAATTTTATTTCAAGATCTCTCCACTAACCCTTTTCTCCCGTTGAAGAATAACTCACATCCATTGCCTCACATAGAGATGGCCTTCCTCAGATTTGATCCTAGATTGTGTCTATTTGACTTTTAAAGGTATTACTGCCTGACCTGATCTCTTCCTGAACCAATCAGCATGTTGCTTTGATGGACCAAGAGTCAAAGGTCATGGGGATAGGCAGAAAAGTCGAGCTGTGCCCACAGCCACTTCCACCGAGAAGGACAAGGCAGCACGAACACTTGCAAGTTCCCTCACTCATCATCCTGACTTGGAAATACATCTCCGTTCTTCCGCAGCCGCTAGGTCAAAATCCTGGAATTCCCTCCCTAACGGCATTGTGAGTCGACCCATAGCACATGGACTGCAGCGATCCAAGAAGGGAGCTCACTACCACCTTCTCAAGGGCAACTTGAATGTATTCAAGAGGCAGCTAGATATAGCACTTGGGGTGAATGGGATCAAAGGTTATGGGGAGAAAGCAGGATTTGACGATTGAGTTGGATGATCAGCCATGATTGAAATGAATGAAGGAACAGGTTCGAAGGCCAAATGGCCTCTTCCTTGCTCTTATCTATGTAACAAGGGATGGGCAATAATAGTTGGCCAGCCAGCAATACCCATGTCCCATGAACGAATTAAAAAAAAATCAGATCAACTATGATCTTACTAGAATAGGCTTGATGGGCCAAATGACCACTTGCGGTTTGTATTTCTTATATTCTTATGATTCAGAACCTGAGATCCAGAGGTGGAACGGAGCATTTGAATCCAGCTCTCTGCTGCTGCTCCTTAACACGACATCAGAGTAATCACCCTCACCGTCCAGGCGAGACCCGGCAAGTTTCTTATCCAGCTTTAAGTCATCATCCAACATCAGGAGATGAAAGGGTTTTTCGACGTGAAGGTGTCACTGTGAAAGCTATGAGTTAAATATAAACTCAGAGTCTCGCTTCTGTCCTCACACCTGCCCAAACCCTTCCCCATTCCCCCCTCCCCCAACCAGCCACCCTTTTGAAATAAAGCCTAAGCAAAGAGATGAGTGTTCCCGTGGAACACGGGCATCAGGAGGAGGCACTGCCAGGTGGGTAAACAACAGGTCTCCAATCAGACACAGTCAGTATGCATCTGCCAACCAACTTCAACGGAAACTAAATCTAATGGGATCACGCTGTCCCCCCAATATGATTTGATTTCATTTATTGTCACATATTCGTATGTGGCAAAAAGTATTGTTTCTTGCATGTTATATAAAGCATACCATTCATACAGCGGGAAAGGAGAGGGTGCTGAATGCAATGTCACCGTCACAGCTAGGGTGTAGAGAAAGATCAACTTAATACAAGGTAGGTCCATTCAAAAGTCCGACAGCAGCAGGGAAGAAGCCGTTCTTGAGTACGTGATCTCAGAGTTTTGTATCTTTTTCCAGATGGAAGAGAGAATGTCGGGGGTGCTTGGGGCCTTAATTATGCTGGCTGCCTTCCTGAGGCAGCAGGAAGTGTAGACAGAGTCAATGAATGGGAGGCTGGTTTGTGTGATAGATTGGGCAATATTCGCATCTTTTTGTAGTTTCTTGCGGTCTTGGGCAGAGCAGGAGCCCACACCAAGCTGTGATACAAACAGAAAGGATGTTTTCTATGGTGCATCTGTAAAAGTTGATGAGCATCATGGCTGATTTCCTTAGTCTTCTGAAAAAATAGAGACATTGATGGACTTTCTTAACTCCAGCATGGGGGGACCAGGACAGATTGTTGGCGATCTGGACACCTAAAAACTTGCAGCTCTTGACCCTATATAAAGGAAATATATTCCTTCATCGTCATCAACAGCGGCACAGTGGCCTATTGGTGTCCCAAGTTATGTGAGTTTGATGAACTAGCTGTGGTAAATGTGTGGAGCTATGGGGTCAGAGTGGGGGAGGGGGCCTGGCTAAGATACTCTAAGACAGTCACTGCAGATTCATTGGGCCAAAAGGCCTCTTCTTCAAACAAATTAATGAGTTAAGTTTATTTATCAGTGTCACAAGTAGGCTTGCATTAACACTGCAATGAAGTTACTGTGAAAATCCCCTAGTCGCCACAGTCCGGCGCGTGTCCAGGTACATTGAGGAAGAACTTGGCGCAACCAATGCACCCTAACCAGCACGTCTTTCAGACTGTGGGAGGAAACCAGAGCACATGGAGGAAACTCACGTGGACATGGGGAGAACATGCAGGCCCCACACAGACAGTGATTCAAGCCGGGAATCGAACCCAGGTCCTGGCACTGTGAGGCAGCATTTCCTTTTTGGGAATAAGGGCTTTTATGAGGAAGGCACACTTAGGCCTATATTGATCGGAGCTTAGAAGAATGAGAGGCACTCCTATTGATTCTGAGGGAGCTGAGAGGACGTTTCCTCTGATGAAGGAATCGGGAACTCCATTTGCAAAGAAGGGGTTTCCCATTTAAGATGGTGAAAAGTCAGAATCTCTTCTCTGAAGGGATTGTTAGTCCTTGGAATTCTTTTCCCCAGAGGCTGGGTCAAAACCGAGTTAAGGTCAATCTCTGATTGACGAGGGATTCAAGAGAGGAGGCACCAGATCAGCCATAACCTTACTGAGGGGCAGAGCAGACTTGAGGGGCCAAACGGCCTGCTTCCTTGTTCTTAATTGCCAACTACATGTGCCCTGACCAGCTTCCCCACATGATAAAACTAAAAAAAATTATATGTACCAGGGAGATACAGGACAGGGGAAAGGAAATTCCTCACGCAAACCATTAGCTCTTTCTAGTGGCACATAGGCCCTTTATAAGTGAACACATTTCCTGAATTATAACAATACTGGGCAAGAAATCTCTCAATGCCAATTGTAAGAAGGGGCAAACCTTTTAGGACTGAGGTGAGGAGAAATTTCTTCATCCAGAATGTGTGAAATTCACTAACACAGAAATTAGTAGAGGCCAAAAAGTTGTGTGATTTCAAGAAGAAATTAGATATAGCTCTTGGGGCTATAGGGATCAAGGGGTATCAGGGAGGATAAATCAGGGTGTTAAATGTGATGATCAGCCATGATCAAAATAAACAGCAAAGCAGGTTCGAAGGGCCAAGTGGCCTGCTCCTCCTTCTAGTTTCTATGAAACCACTTCACAGTAAATTTGCAACCCATTTAAATTCAATGGGAGGGAATCAGTGTGAGTTCCAGAATCAGTCCTTTCTCTGCCAAAGTCCATAGATGTGCGGGTTAGGTGTATCGACCATGCTAATTGCCCCTTAGTGTCCCGGGATGCGTAAGGTTAGAGGGATTTAATGGGGTGAACATGTGGGATTATGGGGATAGGGCCTGAGTACAGACTCGATGGGCTAAATGACTCTGTAGAGTTTTTATGTTTATTCAGTGTCTAACCCTCCAGTCCCCACCCATTCATGTACCCACTTAGAAGCCTGTTAAAAAAGAGTTGCTTATTTCAGAGCATAGGTTTAAGGTGCGAGGGGCAAGGTTTAAAGGAGATGTACGAGACAGGTTTTTTTACACAGAGAGTGGTGGGTGCCTGGAACTCGCTGCCAGGGGAGGTAGTGGAAGTGAATACGATAGTGAGGTTTAAGGGGCGTCTTGACAAATACATGAATAAGATGGAAATAGAGAGATATGATCCCCAGAAGGGTAGGAGGTTTTAGTTCAGATGGGCGACATGGTCGGAGCAGGCTTGAAGGGCCTGTTCCTGTGCTGTAATTTTCTTTGTAAGTGTTGCTGATGTTCCTGCTTCCACTACCTTCTCTGGCAGCCTGTTCCAGGCACCCATCACCCTCTGTGTGAAGAACATTCTCCACACACCTCCCTTAAACTTTCCCCAACTGTTCACCTGACCAACCTTGTTATTTGACAGCGTACACAATATAATGAAAAGTATCCTTCTTTGCAATGTCATCATTGTAAATCTAACCATAATTATTATTATAACAGGCTGCACTATATTCTCGTTATTGTTCTGTAAACAAATTAAGTCAATGTTTGGTAAGGTAACTGAGCACAGGTTCCGGGTATTTCCCTCTTCGCTGCCAGAAATTGCTTCCCACTTGGACTGCGTTCTCCAGTCTAGCCCATAGCAGGGATTTTCCGATCTTCCGACAGTGACCAGAGATTTTGCTGGGCGCCAAATTCTCACAAACATATGAATAGAATCATAGAATCCCTACAGTGCAGAAAGGGCCAGACGGCCCATTGAATCTGCACTAACTCTCTGAAGGAACATCTTACCCACCTGCTCCACACTCCACCCTCCGTAACCCCAAACATCTATCATGGCTAATCCCCTTAACCTACACACCTGGGTGGTACAGTGGTTAGCATTGCTGCCTCACAGCATCGAAAATCTCAGTTCAATTCCCAGCCTAGGTCATTGTCTGTGTGGAGTTTGCACATTCTCCCCATATCTGCGTGGATTTCCTCCAAGTACTCCGGTTTCCACCCATAATCCAAGTGACATGCTGGTTAGGTGCATTGGCCGTGCTAAATTCTCCCTTAGTATATCCAAACAGGTGCCAGAATGTGGTGACTAGGGGATTTTTACAGTAACTTCATTGCAGTGTTAATATTTGTGACAAAAAATAAATTTAAAAATAAACTTATCTTGGGATACTAAGAGGAAGTTTAACATGCCGATCCTCCTAAGCTGCTCATCTTTGGACTGTGGGAGGAAACCCATGCAGACGTGGGGAGAATGTGCAGACTCTGCACAGGCGTTCACTGAGACTGGAATCGAACCGGGGTCCCTGGCACTGTGAGGCGACAATGCTAATCACTGTGATGGAAGTTGTAATTGGCAGGGCTATCAAGCAACAGCCACTGAACAATAACCTGCTCATGAACTTAGGGTCACTCAGATCCAGATCTCGTTGCTGCCTTGGGTGGCACGGTGGCACAGTGGTTAACACAGTTGCCTCACAGCGCCAAGGTCCTGGGTTCAATTCCAGACTTAGGTCACTGTCTTGTGCAGTTTGCACATTCTTCTCGTGCCTCCATGGGTTTCCTCCGGGTACTCAGGTTTCCTCCCACAGTCCAGAGATATGCAGGTTAGGTGTGTTGGTCATGCTAAATTGCCCATAAGTGTCATGGGATGTGTAGGTTAGAGGGATTAGTGGGGTCAATAAGTGGGATTACAGGGATGGGGTTCTGGATAGAATTGTTGTTGGTGCAAACTCGATGGGTCGAATGGCCTCTTTCTGCATTGTAGAATTCTATGACATGGACAGATTTCTCACGGTGTGACTATCAAAGCAGCCAAAGAGAAGGAGCTAATGAGCCCAATTTTACATGCCTCTTGTTTCCAATGCACTGCACACAATAAAGCTGTTTATGCAACTCAGAGGGCAAATTAATATTTACAGAAAGTTCCTTTCAAATTTGGAAAGCTTATGACAGCTTTCAGCACACCACGGAAAGGCCCTTTGAATCTGCCATGTGTTTGCTCAAACATGTTAACCCACAACCACCTGTAATCTCCAGCGAAGGAGCCTGGGGCTCAGAACACATTTTGAAAACAAGAAATTAAATCAGCACTTAAGTTTGAAATGAGAGCATCATAGAATAGAATCCCTACACTGCAGAAAGGTGCTATTCGGCCCATCAAGTCTGCACCAATCCCAATTCCACCTAGGATCTCTCCCCATAACCCTACTTATTTACCCTGCCTATTCCCACTGGCACTAAGTGACAATTTAGCACGGCCAATCCACCTAACTTACACATCTTGAGACCGTGGGAGGAAACTGGAGCACATAGAAGAAACCCATGCAGACACGGGGAGAATGTGCAAACTCCACACAAACAGTAGCCCAAACCAGGAATCGAACCCAGGTCCCTGGTGCTGTGAGACAGCTGTGCTAACCACTGTGCCGCCGTGCCACTCAGAACCCCAGAGCTCAGGGATTCGGCCCATCTTGCCTGTGTCAGTTCTTGAAAGCATAGCCTAGTCCCAACGCCACCATTCTCTCTCTCTCTCTTTTTCTCTTTCTCCATAGTCCTGCAATCTTCCCACACTTTTCAAGTATTTAACCAATTGTCGCACTGTAGTCAGCTTTGAACTTTCACTCCGATTAGCATCACAAACTCAAAGATGAAGAGTAACAACTTTTGAATCCTAGCAAGTTACTGAGGTCGCAGGAATCTGAAACCATAAGAGAAACTGCTGGAAAATCTCAGCAGGTCTGACAGCATCTGCAAGGAGAGAAAAGAGCTGACATTTCAAGTCCAGATGATCCTTTGTCAACAGGCATCGAAAGTGGGAGATATTTATACTGCAGGGTAAGAGAATAAAAGATGAATCAGAGCCACAGAAATCAGGGGAAAGGCTGCTAAAGGCAGCCCGTAGCAGGGAGTGAGAATGGAACGGTGCTTGGTGGGAGTTAAGACACAATCGAACAATACAAAGTCATTCCTTTGACATCTTTCCAAAGCCAAGTCAGCCTTCTCTAAATCACAACCTCATTTCCTCACTGAATCTTTACCATCTTTGATCCTTCAGTGCACCAAATCGAAAAGAATTGTGGTCAGAATTTTCTGCTCTTGCTCGTCCCGAAACCGGAAAATCCTGTCCGAGATCAACAGACCTTTCTATGGTCTGCCCCTTGCCCGTTCCGATTCCCGTGCTGGGCAGAACAGGAAGATTCATCCCCATAGATATTTTTTGGAAAGGCTGCAGATTGGTACATCTATTTTTGATACAGTATTCATGTAACCGCACGTTTATTATGGTAACGGCTCAGAGCGAACTGATGTCCGTGTTACACGCCCAACGCTGCCTTTGCCGCAAGACAATACAAACACTGATACAGGTACAAGAAAGGATGGGGACAGTTTCCTAACACCCCTCCCCACACTTACAAATAACCCTTCACACACCAGCTCTGACTGGAGAAACTGAGCTTCAACATCTTGCAGCCGTTACAGTGAGCTTATAAGACCATCAGACATAGGAGTAGAATTAGGCCACTCGGCCCATCAAGTTTGCTCCGCCATTCGATCATGGTTGATTTTTTTTTTCTCATCCCCATTCTCCTACCTTTTCCTCATGACTCCAGATTCCCTTATTCATCAAGAACCTATCTATCTCTGTCTTAAAGACACTCAGTGATCTGGCCTCCACAACCTTTCTATGGCAATGAGGTTCACAGATTCACCACTCTCTGTCTGAAGAAATACCTCCTCATCTCTGTTTTAAAAGATTGTCCCTTTAGCCTGAGGTTGCGTCCTCCTGCTCTAGTTTTTCTACCAGTGAAAACATCCTCTCCATGTCCACTCTATCCAGGCCTCGCAGTATCCTGTAAGTTTCAATAAGATCCCCTCTCATCCTTCTAAACTCCAATGGGTACAGACCCAGAGTCCTTAACCATTCCTTGTGTGACAAGCTCTTCATTCCAAGAATCATTCTTGTGAACTTCTTCTGGACCCTTTCCAAGACCAGCACATCCTTCTTGAGTTATGGGGTCTAAAACTGCTCACAATATCCCAAATAGGGTCTGACCAGGACTTTATACACTTTCAGAAATACACAGCTTTAAATTAAGGGGTATGAGTTATAGGACGGATATCAGAGGTAGGTTCTTTACTCAAAGAGTGATTAGGGAGTGGAATGCCCTGCCTGCAGCTGTTGTAGATGCGCCAAGTTTGGTGGCATTTAAGAGGTTAATTGATAAGTATATGGAAGAGAAGGGAATGGTTTAGCTTGGAGGGGCATTGCTTTTTATTTTGGTCGGCACAACATCGAAGGCCAAAGGGCCTGTTCTGTGCTGTAATGTTCTATATCTATATCTATATATCCCTGCTCTCGTATTCTAGCCCTCTCGACATGAATGCTAACATTGTATTTGCCTTCCTAACTGCCGACTGAACCTGCACTGTAATCTCAAAAGAATCTTGAACAATGATTCCCAAGTCCCTTATATTTCACACGTCAGCAGAATGATATAAATCGGTAGCCGTCTTAATCTTTGCAGGATGGCACCGTAGCACAGTTGCAAGCACTGCTGTCTCACAGCACCCGGGATCGACTCCAACGTTGGATCACTGTCTGTGTGGAGTTTGCATGTTCTCCTCGTGTCTGCGTGGGTTTCCTGCGGGTGCTCCTGTTTCCTCCCACAGTCTGAAAGACGTGCTGTTTAGGGGTGCATTGACCCAAACAGGTGTGTTGGCTCGGAGAATTTCACAGTAACTTCATTGCGGTGTTAATATAAGCTTTACTCGTAACTAATAAACTTCATTTCACAATGGAAAGGGGTGTGGAATTCCTGTTTCTGCACTTCAGTGACACATCTGGCACAGATGCAGCCAGCGATGGAGGTGAACTTTCTTTGCCCTCTTATTAACTTCTCCTTTCCTTTGGCACGAGATCAATCCAGGGCACACAGGGGTGTGCTTTGCACGCACCCTGGATGATTCAGCTTTGCCTATTGAAGCAGTGCACCCTCCGGGTGATGATTTCACACAGCTGTAGAGAAAGATTCACTCTTTTTTTCCCCCTCCCCTCCCGTGTAACCTTTGGTTTTGATCAGGTGCCTGAAGTTACATAAACTGGAACATACAGACTTGTCCTATTGGTACGGTGTGTATCTCTTGGATACAGATGCAATGGGTGAGGAGGCTTTTTCCAGTGATAGCCCCATGAGGTTTGAAGACAGCAAGGCTCAAAGGAAGAACTCTCTACCAACTGTGCTCAAAGCAAACAATCTGAAGATGACAACGCAAAACCTCACAATCAAAAGTGATACAAGTTTTTTCCTGTATTCAAGGGTTTTTTAAAGTTTATTTATTAATTATCACAGGTAGGCTTACATTAACATTGCAACAAAATTAGTGTGAAAATCCTCCAGTTGCCAATCTCCAATGCCTGTTCAGGTACACTGAGGGAGAATTTAGCACGGCTAATGCACCTAGCCACCACGTCGTTCAGACCGTGGGAGGAAACCAGAGCACCAAGAGGAAACCCATGCATACATGGGGAGAATGTGCAAACTCCACGTAGACAGTGACCCAAGCTGGGAATTGAACCAGGTCCCTGGAGCTGTGAGGCAGCAGTGCTAACCATTGTGCTACCGTGCTTGCCCATAGCCCCATGGGAGCATAGAGCTGCCCCTGTCCAATAGATTGGTGGAACAAATTGTCCTTAAATTAGTCTTCCCTCAATCTTCCCCAATAGGCGTAGACAAAGGTCACAGGTAGAGGAGCGCACTCACAATGTTAAAATGGTGGTGCAGGCTCATTGGGCTGAAGGACCTGTTTCCCATGCTGTGTTGTTCTTTGTTCTTTGCTCGTTCTTAGAACATGAGAGGACACAAAGAGGAGGGGAGGCCATTCAGCCCCTTCAGTCTGCTCTGGAATTGAATAAGATCATGGCTGACCTGATTTTGGTCTTCAATTTCTACCCAATCCCAATAATCCTTTCATCTCATCAATCAAAAATCTGCCCCACTCAGCCTTGAATATATCGAATGACCTGGTTGACTTTTAGGATGGTGAACACTGATCGCTCACCATCCTTAAAATTCTGGCGGGATTTCCTGGTCGCACTCGTCCCAAAACCGGAAAATCCCGCCCGAGATCAATGGACCTTTGCGTTCTCCACCCACCCCACCCTCTCCAATCCCCATGCCAGGCGAAAAACTCCCTCCTTCATATGTTTAAATAACATCATCCCTCATTTTTCTCAAATCCAATGGGTGTGGGCCCAACCTGCCTCAACATTTTCTCATAAGACAACCTCTTCGTTCCAGGAATCAGTCTAATGAATGTTCTCTGATTTGTGCCCAATGCAAATATATCCTTCCCTAAGTAAAGTCCAAACTGTACATCATACAGATGTGGTCTCACCAAGGCTAGTTATACAGTTGCAATGAGACCTCCTGATATTTATATTCCATCCCCTCACTGTAAAGGACAGCATTCCATTTGCCTTCCTAACCCTGTACCTTCCTAATCCTGTTTTCTGATTCAGATGTTGGAATTAAACATCTCATAGAATCCCTACAGTGCAGGAGGAGGTCATTCAGCCCATTGACTCTGCACTGACCACAATCGCACCTATTCTTGTAGCCTGATGCACTTACCCTAGCTAGTCCCCCTGACACGAAGGGAGAATTTACCATGGTCAATGCACCCTAACCAGCACGTCCTTCAGACTGTGAGAGGAAACTGGAGCACCCGGAGGAAACCCATGCAGACACAGGGAGAATGTGCAAAATCTACTTGGGCAGTGACCCTGGGGTGGGGATCGAACCGGGGTTCCTGGCGCTGTGAGGCCGCAGTGTGCCGCCCTTGTCGGGTGCAATATCCAAATGCGGGGCCTCTCACAGCTGTTGCCCAGTATCCCAGTTTTAAACACTGCCTACAGTGCAGCCTCATTTTAAAAACTCTCACAGTTTAAAACTGGAAATGTTGAGGCCCCTAAACAAGTAGAAATGAAGTGGGGAGAGGAGGTTTCGGCCTTAGTAACTGCGCAGAGTGATTTTTGACCTCGTTGATGTCGACATTTTCTAAGTGGGTCTTAGTGCAGAGCCTGCAGAGCTTACCAGATACTGCCTGGGCATTGTCTGGAGAACTCTATAAATCATTCCACATCCTTGTACGTGTCTCCTCTGTTTAATCAGTGGAATTCACTACCCAGTGAAGAAGTCGAAGCTGTCTCAGTGAATAGTTTTAATATAAATAATAATGGATAGAATTTTGAACAGTAAAGGAATTAAGGGTGCATAAGTGGAGCTGAGTCCACAAAAAGATCAGCCATTATCTTATTGAATGGCAGAGCAAGCTCAATGGGCCGAATGGCCAATTCCTGCTCCTTGTTCTTATGTTTGTCCCGTTGCATACTGATGGAAAAGCTCTCTACATTGACAACACGCTCTGAGTAACCAGCACTCCCTTTCAAAGGTTAAAAAAGGGGCTCCCTAACAGTATTCTTGACTACTGCCTCCCAAGAGGAAGACAATGACCTCAAGGTATTATAGAACACAGAACACTACAGCACAAACAGGCCCTTTGGCCCACAAGTTGCACCAATCATATCCATACCTACCAGGCCATAGAACTATCTGTAACTCCCAATCTCATTAAATCCCATGTACTCATCCAGATGTCTTTTAAAAGACCCCAGCGAGTTCACCTCTCCCACCACTGATGGCAGCCAATTCCACTCACACACCACCCTCTGAGTGAAAAACTTACCCCTGACATTTCCTCTGTACTTGATCCCCAGCACATTAAACCTGTGCCCTCTCGTAGTGACCATTTCAGCCCTGGGAAATAGCTTCCGAGAATCCATCCTATCTATTCCTCTCAACATTTTACAAACTTCTATCAGGTCGCCTCTCAACCTTCGTCTCTCCAGGGAGAAAAGACCTAGCTCCCTCAACCTATCCTCATAAGGCATGCCATCTAATCCAAGCAACATCCTTATAAATCTCCTCTGCACCCTCTCAATAGCTTCCACATCCTTCCTGTAATGAGACAACCAGAACTGCACACAGTACTCCAAGTGGGGTCTGACAAGGGTCTTATAAAGTTGCAGCATTACCTCCTGACTCCTAAACTCAATCTCTTGATTAATGAAGACCAGTACACCATATGCCTTCTTGATCACATCCTCCACCTGCAAGGCCAATTTAAGAGATTTTCATCAAACTCTTAATGCAGAAACTCAGCCAATGTTCTAGAGACCCGGGTTCGAATCCCACCACGTCAGATGGTGGAATTTGAATTCAATTTTTAAAAATTTTAAAAAAGAATTAAGAATCTTCTGATAACCATTGTTGGAAAAACCCATCTGGTTCCCTTTAGGGAAGAAAATCTGCTGTCCCTACCTGGTCTGGCTTATATCTGACTCCAGAGTCACAGCAATGTGGTTGACTCTCAACTGCCTTCCAACAGCAACAAGGAATGGGCAATAAATGCTGGCCAGCCAGCGACGCCCATGCCCCACAAATTAATTTTAAAAAGTTAAATTAAATTATATTTGTAA
This sequence comes from Sphyrna mokarran, assembly GCA_024679065.1. Classification (NCBI taxonomy): domain Eukaryota; kingdom Metazoa; phylum Chordata; class Chondrichthyes; order Carcharhiniformes; family Carcharhinidae; genus Sphyrna; species Sphyrna mokarran. The sequence goes on along the minus strand of JAGIQG010000003.1, from coordinate 132,431,350 downwards.
GGAGGTCATATATCAATATTTGCAGAAGTGGGCCAACATTTGCCGAGTGTTCCTGACAATGTGTCAACAATTGTAGGGGCATTCCCGAAAATGTATTGGTTATTTGCATCAGATTTCTAGAAATGTGTCAAGACTTGCAGGATATTCCCAGAGATGTTCCAACATCTCTACCGTGCCCTCTGAAATTGTGCCAATATTTGCAGGGAAGCCTCGAGAATTATCACAGCGTCACAATCCTTTGTAACAGTCAGAGTCTCAACCATTCAGATAAAAAGACAGGGCATTGCTCTCCCATAAGAAATATTCACACAGTTACTGTGAAACATTGAACCACAGAATCCCTACAGTGCAGAACAAGGCCATTTGGCCCATTGAGTCTGCACTGACTCTCCAAAAGAACATCTTACTCAGGCCCACCCCACATAACTCACACATTTACCGTGGCTAATCTACCAAACCTACACATCTTGGGACACTAAGGAAAAATTTAGCATGGCCAATCCACACAACCTGAACAACTTGGGAGGAAACCAGAGTACCCAGAGAAAACCCACCAAAAGAACATACAAACTCCACACAGTCACCCGAGGCCAGAATTGAACACGGGTCCCTGGTGCTGTGACTCAGCAGTGCTAACCCACTGTGCCACCATGCCATCCTATCTGCTGACTCACTCCAACCTAACGCCATGTCATTAGCAAAACTCCAACTGCCTACTTGAATGTGGAAAGGGGCAGATATCATTATGGGCTGCCCAATAAGCAATGATATCCACAGTTAAATCGGTTGGAATACCTACTGCTTAGCAGTATTAGACATGAGGATTGAACAGATAGGCGAGAGAACAGAGAGCAATCGAGGACAATAGAATTCCACAGCCAATGCAAAATAACACTTTCAGACTGGATATGGAGAAAATTGATTGAGGTGGAAAGTTAGAGATGAGAAAAGAGGTTTTCCTGAGTTCTCAGAGAGGGCAAAAAGCCACAACAACTCCTCATCTTGTACACCCTTCAAAGCACAACCTTCCAAAGTGAGCACAAGATCTACAACGAACAGAAGGCAGACAAAAGCTGGAAAATCAAATGGTCTAAGGATAAGCGGTAAGGACTGAGGTGAGGAGAAATGTCCTCACCCAGAGAGGGCTGAGCCTGTGGAATTCACTACCACAGGAAGCAGTGGAGGTCAAAACATTGGTATCGGAATTGTCCCATTCCGTCCACCAATGGAATTTTAGCAGGCGGGTTGCGGAGAACGTGAAACGCCATTGATGGTTTGCGGGAATTTCTGGCTTTTAGACCAGAGCGGCTGGCGAATTCCACCCTGGATGTTTTCAAGAAGGAGTTTGACAACACGTGAGCTGAAGGCGATCAAAGGCTATGGGGAGAAGGCAGTGAGATGATCGGTAATGAATGGTGGAGCAGGCTTGAAGGGCCAAATGGCCTATTCCTACTCCTATTTTCTGTGTTTCTGTGCTGAATGCCATTTTTGTTGTCGTGAACTCACACTCATTCCATGTCACTCTGTGCTCTCTTGTTCTCACTCCTAAAAGATCATTCCTCATACACGATTAGTAGCAGTGATTGCTACCAGCCTACTGAGCGGTGGACACCATGGGCACCCCATAATGATGCCTACTGCAGTTCCTTTCCAAGTCAAATAGGCAGAATTACTTTCATCATCTTGCAAGTGAATGGAAAAGTTTCTCAAACACGTTCTCTCAAAAGAAAGGCAAATAAAATTTCAGCAAACTCTCAAATTTTCTTTGCAATCTCTGTCCCTACTCCAGCTGAGGGGAGAAAACACGAAGTACACTCAACATGATGGGTTTTCCCTCACCTCTAGGTCTGTAGGCTAGCCGATATCCTTGCAGAGGAAGAGATGGTGGTTTCCATGCCAACTTCAACTTGAAGCGTTCAGCTTTGGCCACTCGGAAGTTCAAAACTCCAGGTAGGGCCTCTGAAAGAGATGTAAAATAAACCAATGATAGATACCATTGTGCAGCGTAACACACGATAGTGAGGCCTTAAACCAAGGCCTCCATCTCTTCTCAAAGATCTCATGGCATCATCACAAAGATAACAGGGGAGATCTGAGGAGTGCTCTGGATAATGTTTACCCAAATAACATGACACAAAAAAACAGATAATCTGGTCTATTTATCCTGTGGGACTTTGCTATGTAAGATTTGGTCGTACTGCTATCAATATCACAACTGCAGTGGTCGCTTCCCTGCCTCTGAGACAGCAGCTCCGGATTCCTACCCAAAAACTTGATGGCCAATCTGGATGCATTCATAACATGACCAAACACGCTGAGTGTGTCAACCTGTAAATTCTTCCAAACAAACTATTTGGTACATGGAGGGAGAACTTAGCATGGCCAATCCATCTAATGGGGATAGGGTCTGGGTGGGATTGTGTTCGGTGCAGACTCGATGGGCCGAAGGGCCTCTTTCTGCACTGTAGGGTTCCATGATTCTATGATTCGAATCTACATATCTTTGGAGCGTGGGAGGAAACCAGAGCATGCAGAGGAAGTCCATGCAGACACTGGGGGAATGTGCAGACTCCACATAGATGGTGACCCAAGGCGGGAATCAAACCCAGATCCTGGTGCTGTGAGGCAGCAATGCCAACCAATGCGTCACCCCATATGGACTTGAAAAGTTAACTCTATTTCTATCACCACGTGTTGCCAGACCTGCAGAGTTTTTTCTGCAATTTCTGTTTCTTTTTTCATTTCAGCATCCCTGTTTTATTTTGTTATTTACAAAGCGATTATCTTTGAAACTGTCTCCTTTAATTCAAGGTAGAATTGATTGGTTTGGAGTGTGAGATATGAAAGCTGCCCAGAGAAAATTCATCTCAGCAGATTGCCATGGAGTCAGAGATCCAGTTTGCGACGTATTGAAATTTAGGTAAAGGTTTTACCACCTGACACAATGAGGGACCAGGCTTGAGTCACTGACTGTGTGGAATCTGCACATTCTCCCCGTGTCTGCGTGGGTTTCTTTCGGGTGCTCCAGTTTCCTCTCACAGTCCAAAGATGTGCAGGTTAGGTGGATTGGCTAAATTGCCTCTTATGTCAGGGGAATGAGTTAGGGTAAATACGTGGGTTATGGGTATAGTGCCTGGATGGGAGCATGGTTGATACAGATTCGATGGGTCGAATGGCCTTCTTCTGCATTATAGGGATTCTAAGAAGGCAGTCTTGCTGTGCCCAGCCTCACGGGGTAGGATTTTCTAGAATCGCTCAAGTTGAAACTAGAAAATTCCACCCGAGATTAATGAACATTTCCATAACCTGCTCCTCACCCTCTTGATTCCCGTGGCGGGCGGAACGGGAGGATTCACAGACTCTCAGAGTCAGTCAGACAAAGAGATTTGATGAAGGAGCCTCCACAACAGGTGCTGCTCTGCCAGGCAGTAGAGAAGCACTGTTTATGGGGATTGGCAACCAAGCAGCGTGCTGGTGAGGATGGATTCCCTGCATGAAGAGTTATGGAGAGTTCGAGACCAAGACATTGCCAGAACGTATCTTGATCCTGGAAATCCATTTGACTACGCTCAAAGGATTGAGTGAAAGGACCTTCTTTGAAGGACATGGGGAGATTCATTCTGGGAAGGGTGGGTTGTATGAAAAAGAGATCCTAATGAGGCTGGGAGCAGCTTGGAAGTTTATGAACAGGACTGCGGGCATGAACTTCCAGCTCACCCCAAAACTGGAAATTCCCACCCAAGGTCAACAGATCTTATCATCGTCTGCTGAATTTTTTGTTCCTCCTGCCAAGATTCTCATGGTACCCGAGATGGGAAAACTCTGCCCTGCATCTCTGCTGAGAGTGCAGTGTAATATATAAATATAGTTTGTGTTTGGAGATTAATAGAAGTAAATTTTCAATAAGTTACTGCACTAATTGCTTACTAAATAATGCTGACTTTGATTTATTACAGTAAATGCCTTCAAACACTAAATCTTATCACGTGATTCTTTGTGACAGTCGTGGGGAAATTCGTATCTCTTTGTACAAGGTATCAGTCTCTGTAGGAATCACAACAGGAGCCCTGTGAGTCTGTTCCACCATTCAGTTCAATCCCAGCTGATCTGTATCATAACTCCATCTAACTACCTTTGTTCTATAATCGTTAGCATTCTTAATCAAACAAAAATCTATCGACTCCAGTTTTGAAATTGATCTTCCAGCCTTGACAACTATCTGGGGGAGAAAGTTCCAGATTCCCACTATACTTTATGTGAAGAAGAACTTCATGAGTGGTCTTGTTCTAAGGTTACTTCCTTTTGTTCTGGACTGAATCTTCATCACAGGAACATAGAGCAAGGGGCAGATTTTATAAGACTTTAAAAACCTTTCAAACAGTCTCATACTTTATAAGATGGTTATCTTTTAAACTGTCTTCTTTAATTGAAGGGAAAATGCAGTCGTTTGGAGGAAATAGCTACTGTCTATCTACCCTATCAAAACTTTGATCATCTTAAACACCTTAATTCTGTCATCCCTTAACCTATATTCAAGAGATTACAATCTTTGCCTGTGCAATCTGAATTCACAATGGCCCAGCCTCTTTTGAGGTTTGTGAACAAAGTGATAAAATTACATCCAGTCCCCACACCTCACTGGGTTGGGTCCAACAATCTTAGCCAAAACAGGGCTGGCGGTGCAGCAACACTAAAGGGCAAGACTCCAACTGAAATTGGCCGATGATACTCACTTGTCCGTCCCTTCCCCGAGGTGGATTCCCCAATACTGTTTGCGTACTGAGCTATCACCGTGACCAAATATTCAGTCGCAGGCTTCAGTCCTTGTAAGAGAGCCGTGCTTTCATCCGCGTGAACGGTAATCTGGCCAAGAACAATATGTAACAGTCAGCACAAAAGCAGAGTGCAATCCCAGTGTAACACTCCCCCCCCATAAAACCCACTGCTGGAATCAATTCTGGGTCTCTCAATAAAGCACATTAAATGATGAAGTAGGAATCTCGCTGTGAGTGGCTTCAATCAGTATAATGTTTATTTGTTAGGCACAAGTAGGCTTACATTAACACTGCAATGAAATTATTGTAAAAATCCCCACATTCCGCTGCCTGTTCGGGTATGCTGAGGGAGAATTTAGCATGGCCAATGCAGCTCACCAGCACGAGTTTCAGACGGTGAGAGGAAACAGGAGCACCCGGAGGAAATCAGGGGGAGAACGTGCAAACTCCAGACAGACAGTGACCCAAGCCAGCTTCGAGCCTGGCGCTGAGAGGCAGAAGCACTGAACATTGTGCCACCATACAGCAGATCCCAATAAATTGGCACAGCACAAGCACCGTAAAGGATTCAATACAAAGATTAATCCCCCTTTGTGACAGGATAGCACCTCCCCCCCTCTCCCTCATCCCCCCCACCCAGGGTGCTTCGACACTTCATTGCCCACTATGCCAATGGAAATTTTGGAACAATGAGTTCACTTGCTAATGAGAAGACTCAATTAACTCAATCGCACATCGGTGTATTACAAAGGACAACACAGCACAGGAAACAGGCCCTTCGGCCCAACAAGCCCGTGCCGCCATTTTAACATTGTGAGTGCTCTCTTCTACCTATGACCTTTGTCTATGCCTACTGGACTCCACAATAAAGGAACCATAACCAGATTGAGGGACGCCTAATTTAGGGATAATTTGTTAACACCAAAGTTATATATTACACTTGTTGGATAAAAGAACATGACACAACATGGGGTTGAATGCAAATGACAATTGCGGGGGGTATGGTGGGCAGCAGTTGGGAATGGCCTCCACAAACTCTCCCTTAATGTCTAATTATAGCAGAATATTCCATGTTTGAATATTCCTTTCTGTGAAGCCATTTCTTCAAACTTTCTCCTACTTTCTTCAAATGTTCCTCGTTATCAATTCATCAACTGATGGAAGCAGCCTTCCACTATTGATTGTAATGAAGACCCCAACTTGAATGGTCTTAGTTCCAGGGAGGAAAACCGCAATTACTTGAGCCTTTCTCAAAGCAAGCACTTGCGCCCTTAAGCCAGAAGGTCATGTCTTCAATTCCCAAACCAAAGGCTCGAGCACAAAATCTGAAGCACCGTCATCCCAAACCCCAGCACAGCACTCAAAGACTCATTTAATTCAGGGAGGTTGCAACTGTCTTTCTGATAAAGGGCTAAAGGAAGTCTATCTCTCAGCTGAACGCAGAAGAAGAGCAGCAGAGTCCTCCGCAGTGTCCTGACACACATTTAATCCTCAACCAACATCATGTAGACACTCAGAAAACATTCACAGAAGTAGCCCATTCAGATCTTCAAGCCTTTTCACAGAATCACAGAATCCCTACAGTGCAGAAGGAGGCCATTCAGCTCATTGAGCCTGTACCGACAACACTCCCACCCAGGCCTTACCCCCATTACCTCTACTAATCCCTCCTGACACGATGGGTCAATCCACCTAACCCGCACGTCTTTGGAATGTGGGAAGAAACCTGAGCAACCAGAGGAAACCCATGCAGACATGGGGAGAATTTGCAAACTCCGCACAAATAGTGGCTGAGGCTGAAATTGAACGCAGGTCCCTGGCTCTGTAAGACAGCAATGCTAACCACTGTGCCACCGTGCTGTTCCACCATGCACTATGATCATAGTTTATCTTCCAACTCGATAGCCTGATCCCACCTTTCTTTGAAAGGACCACATCCTTTGATCCCCTTTGCCCCAAATGCTATATCTAACTGTTCCTTGAAAACATACAATGCGTTTTGGTCTCGATTATTTTCTGTGTAAGTGAATTCCACAGGTTTACTGCTCTCTGGATGAAGAAATTTCTCCTCACTTCCAATCTAAAAGGTTTACACTGTATCGTCAGACTATGTAGATGCGCCAAGTTTGGTGGCGTTTAAGAGGTTAGTTGATAAGTATATGGAAGAGAAGGGAATGGTTTAGTTTGGAGGGGCATTGCTTTTTATATTGGTCGGCGCAACATCGAAGGCCGAAGGGCCTGTTCTGTGCTGTAATGTTCTATGTTCTATGACCGCCAGTTCTGGACACCCCCACTGTCAGGAACATCCTTCCTCCATCTATCCTGTCTAGTCCTGTTAGAATTTTTTTTTTGGTTTCTGTGAGGTTCCCCACTCATTCTTCCAAACTCCAGAGGAAACAATCCTAACCTACTCACTCTCTTCTCATATATCAGTACCCGCATCCCAGGAATCAGTCTGGTAAACCTTCTCTGTACTCCCTCAAGAGCATCCTTCCTCAGGTAAGAAGACCAAAGCTGCACACAATATTCCAGGTGTAGTCTCACCAAGGCTCTGTATAATTGCAAAAACACATCCCTGCTCCTATACATGAATCCTCTCACTATGAAGGCCAACATACTATTTGCATGTTTTACTACTTGCTGCATCTATGTGCTTACCTTCAGTGACTGGTATATGAAGATGCCCAAGTTTCTATAGACTGAGAGACATTTCTGTCTCTCAGTCTATAGCCATTTCGATAATAATCTGTCTTCCAATTATTGCTACCAAAGTGAATAACCCCACATTTATCCATATTAGTCTCCAACTGCCCTGTGTCTCCATCACTCTGCCTGTCCAAATCACACTGAAGCATCTCTGCATCTTCCTCACAGCTCGCCCTCCCACCCAGCTTTGAGTCACCTGCAAATTTGGAGATATGATGTTCAATTTCCTTGTCTAAATCATTAATAAATACGGTGAATAACTGCTATCCTGGTACCAAACACTGTGGTGCCCCACTAGTCACCACCTGCCATCCAGAAAAAGACCCACTTATTCCTACTTTTTGTTTCCTGTCTGCCAACCAGTTTTCCGTCCATCTCAATACACTGCCCCCAAGTGCTTTAATTTTGCCTGCTAATTATCGCATTGCTGTTCATTTGCACAAATTATCTTCTACATTTTCTGTATAACATTTGACATTTTCAAAGTTCTGCACTGTCTGAAAAACACTGCTCTGTTCACAAAAGGTGCCCTATAAAATATGTATACAAGGTTAATTCTGTCATTCTTCATGACATCCTCTCTAATCTAACGTTCATTTTACAATTGCAGTGCCCAGAATGAACTATAAAATAGTCACTTGTCCTCTGTGCTGTCATTTACCACTCTGAATGAATCATTCTGTCCGTGGAGGTGAATTAACCCTGTTCAAAGTACGACACCAACCTCTCGGATTTCTGCTGAGATCGGGAGGCCCAGTGCGTTGAGGGGAGTGTACTGGACTTTATAGCCTGTCACGGGCCCGACTGCCACAGTCCATCGGATCCGCATCGATTCAAAGCCCTCGTCGCTGAAGATCAGACTTGAAGGACCAGCAGGGACCTGAGTAACTAAAAGCACAAAAGAGACCACAATGATTTCAGTTGCAAAGTCTAGCAACTTACTCAAACCCAAGATAGGGATCAGAAGTCATAGCTAAGGTGGAGGGAAAGGTCAACTTAATACCAGGTGGCTCCATTCAAAAGTCTGACAACAGAAGAGAAGAAGCTGTTCTTGAGTCGGTTGGTACGTGACCTCAGGCTTTTGTATCTTTTTCCTGGTGGGAGAAAGTGGAAGTGAGAATATCCAGGCTGTTGTGGGGTCTTTGAGGCAGTGGGAAGTGTAGATGGCGGTCAATGGATGGGAGGATGGACTGGGCTTCGTTCACGACTCTTTGTAGTCTCTTTGTGTCTGACAACAATGTTATCGCACTTGTATGTTTTCAATGGCCTGCTTTGTAAAAGTCTCTCACTACGGGATTTCTAATCACACCAAACCCCAAATACTGGGGTGGTCTCCCGCGTGGCCTTTGTTACTCACCATCAGATGTGTCTAAGGCTCCTCCCGTAATGGAGCAAACCCTCCGTGAGACAAGTGGTATGAGAGTTCGTAGGATTTTGAAGTCATTCACGAAGAAGGAATATTCCTTTGCGGGTGTCGAGGTGATAGCATCAAGTTCTTTTTTATCTGCATTCTTTATGCCTGGGGAGAAAGAGTGAAGATGATATTGAAGAGCGACAGGAAAGAAGAGTTCAGAATTAGAAATTATTTCTTGTTTCTCACTCACAAATACAATCTCAGGTAGAACATACCAACTGCGAATAATTTCACATCCTGGCTCCGCAACTTTAAGGCTGGTCGGTCAATGTTATCCTGTGATTTTCCATCCGTTATCAAGATGGCAACCTATGCACAAAACGTTAGACTTTAAGAGATTGTTTGTGTTGAAAACGTGTTTAGTTTTTGCACTATTGGCATTTACCATGTCCCCCAGCCTTCAACTTCCAAATACAAGAAGCTTCGCAACATCAGGTTAGCATCGAACAAGTTTATTTGGAATCACGAGCTTTCGGAGCACTGCTTCTTCAGCAGATGAGTGGAGGTAGGTTCACAAACATGGCATATATCGACAAAGACACGATTGCAAGATAATTACAGATTGGAATGTGAAGAATGGTTGGAATATGAGTCTTTACAGGACATCAGACTAACTGCCATATTGCAGTGACATCAGAGCAATCCACATCACAACTTCCATATGGCAATCTGTCACCTTGGCCCTATATTGAAAGGAGGCCATTGATGGAATCCCACCAACGCCCCCATCCCACTTCCCCTCCCTTGATCTTTCCTGCCTGAGGCAGGTCCCCTAAACTCCTCAGTTCAGCCTGAAAAGCGAGGCTGGGTGGGATATGATCCTAAAGTGGTCTTTAATTGGCCACTTAAGGGCCCCAATTGGTGCAAGAATGGAAGGACAGCATGGGCCCTAAGCCTTATTGGGCGAGGGCTCAGTATGAAGGCCATCCAAAGAATTTTACAGCCATAAACTGTGTGAGAGACACCCGCAACAGGAGGGAATATAAAAATGCCCCTTTCTTGTCCAACCATTCTCATATCAGGGTGTATAATGTTTAGTGTTATCCCTTTCCTGTAACCCAGTCACCCGCTCTTGGATAAAATTTTTCAAGTGTGCATTGGCTCCAAAACTAATCGTATTTCATAGAATCATAGAAACTTTACAGGGCATTCGGCCCATCGAGTCTGCACCAGTTCTCCAACAGAGCATCTTACCCATCCCTATCCCTGCAACCCTGCACATTGACTCGCTAATTCCCCCCTAACCTACATATCCTTAGACACTAAGAAGCAATTTAGCATGGCCAATCCACCTAAACGGCATATCTTTGGACAGTGGAAAGAAACCCATGTAGACTTGGGAAGAACATGCAACTCTACACAGAGAATCACCTGAGGTTGGAATTGAACACAGGTCCCTGGTGCTGCAAGGCAGCAGTGCTAACCATTTTCCCAGCCTTTCTCTACACACTTTTATCTTATTCTTCTCGAATAAATCATCCTATCACCCTGACAATGACATTACGGTCTCTGCCTCAGTAGTTACCAGAATCATAGATTTTATACAGTACCGAAGGAGGTCATTCGGCCCATTGAGTCTGCACCAACCTCAATCCCATCCTGTAACCCTACATATTTACCCACTAATCCCTTTAACCTATGCATCCCGGGACATTAAGGAGCAATTTAGCATGGCCAATCCACCTAACCTGCACATCTTTGGACTGTGGGAGGAAACCAGAGCACTCAAAGGAAACCCATGCAGACACAGGGAGAATGTGCAAACTCCACACAGACAGTGACCTAAGGCCGGAATTGAACCCAGATCCTTGGTGCTGTGAGGCAGCAGCGCTAACCACTGTGCCACCGAGCCACCCCGTGTGTGAACAAAGAGAATTGTCTAGTGAGCTCTTTGAATTTCCGGCAATAATCTTGAATTTTTCCACTCTGTTTGTAGAAAGATTTAGAAGGAAGCTTTTCAGCCCCTCAAACCAGGTGGCTATCAGAAGCATTTTAATTGTGCCAAACTCTTCATAACAAACTGCAAGAGTTTCCACTGGATTTAGCCTTTCTTCCTGTCCAGAGTAAAATCCATTTCCTGAAGCATTTCATCCTAATTATAACTTCTTATTCCAGCTATCGCTGTCACAGAATGTCATTTAACCTTATTTGTGGCCCCAGTACCCTGCCCACGGCTGATCAAAATGTGCGTGAAATATTGACAGATTTAAAATGATAGCAGTTCTCTCACCTTGGGCACATTGCGTCGCAATCTGGCCGACCCAAAGAAGTTGTCCGCGATGTATTTCAGTCCCGCTCCTGTTCTTGTGTTCCCACCTTTGTAACGCAGATTGCGGATGGCAGTCAGCATTTGGGATCCGTTGCTATGGTCTTCAAAAGAAAATTCAACCCTTTACAAACGAGGAGAAAAGGCACGGATTAGAAACGAGGAGCAGGACGAGACCATTCAGCCCTTCGAGCCTGTTCTGCCATTCATCTGGATCATGACTGATCATCGCATGCAATATCTCGATCCCCCCCTTTCCCCCAATATCCTTTGATCCCTTTAGCCCCAAGAGCTATATGTAATTTCTTCTTGAAATCACACAACGTTTTGGCCTCAAATACTTCCTGTGCTAGTGAATTCCACACATTCACCACTCTCTGGGTGAAGAAATTTCTCCTCACCTCAGTTCTAAAAGATTTATCCCTTTTCCTCAAACCACGACCTCTGGTTCTGGACCCCCCCACCACTGGGAACATTCTTCCTGAATCTCCCCTGTCTAACCCTGTTAGAATTTTATAAGTTTCAATGAGGTCCCCTCTCACTCTTCCAAACACCAGTGAATATAATCCCAACCGGCTTAGTCTCTCCTCATATGATGATACCTGCCATCCCAGAGCGGAACTAAGGAAGGGGTTTAAGATGCTTCCTGAAGAGTACCCATTGGCAAAATTGACCTCGGGACATCTCAAATATCACCTGAAGTAATCGGGTCAATAAGGTTTATCCTAACACACAATCACTTCATTGTTACAGTGCAGATGGAGACCATTCTGCCCATCATATGTGCGCCAGCTCTCCGAATGAGCAACTCAGAGTGTCATTCCCCTGCATATTTATCTTTTTCAGCTATTGATGTAATTCCCTTCTGAATGCCTCGATTGGACTTGCCTCCATCACAACAGCTAACGCTGTGCGTTCCGGCTGGTTCCCTGCTATTCCCGCAAGCGACACATCCAACAACAACTTTGTTTTATGTAGCACCTCTAATGCTCCAGGATTGGCAGGACTGTTTTACGATGAGAGATTGGGCAAACTGAGCCTGTATTAATCATAGTATTGTAGAATCCTACATTGCAGCAGGAAACCATTCAGCCCATCGAGTCTGCACCAACCACAATCCTACCCAGGCCCTACTCCCATAACCCCATACATCTACCCTAGCTAGTCCCCCTAATGGTAAGGAGCAATTTAGCATGGCCAAACCGACAAACCCACAAAGCTTTTGGACTGTGAAAGGAAACCGAGCACCTGGAGGAAACCCATGCAGACACTGGGAAAACGTACAATCTGCGCATAGACAGTGACCCAAAGCCAGGAATCAAACCTGGGTCCCTGGCACTATGGCAGCAGTGCTAACCCCACTGTGCCATCCACCTCTAGACTTGAGTAGTTTAAAGTTTATTTTTTAATGTCACAAATAGGCTTGCAATAACACTGCAATGAAGTCACTGTGAAATCTCCTAGTTGCCATGTTCCAGTGCCAGTTGAAGTATACTGAGGGAGAATTTAGAACTAACCAGCATGTCTTTTGGGAGTGTGGGAGGAAACTGGAGTACCCAGAGGAAATCCATGCAGTCATGGGGAGAACATGCAATCTCCGCATAGACAGTAACTCAAGCTGAAAGTCGAACCAAGATCCCTGGCGAGATGAGACAGCAGTGCTAACCACTGTGCCACATTGCTGCATTCCTACATGCTCCTGGCTGGCTTCATCCATTCTACTCTTTGTAAACTTGAAGTGATCCAAAATTCTGCTGCCCCTATCCTTCACATCGTTCCCTCTTCACATATTGACCACGTGCTCCCTAACCCTTATTACCTCCCATTTAAGTATCGCCTTGCTCATAAAATTCTGGTCCTTGTTTTCAAATCCCCCCATGACTTCGCCCTTTCCCCATCTCAATAATCTCCATTAGGTCTTCAACTTTCCATCACACTCTTCCATATCTGGCGTCTTGAAAATCCCAAATGGCCTCAATATCAGAGATCAGTCCTTCAGCTTACCAAGCCCTGAACTCTGGAATTCCCTCCCTAAACCTCGCTGTCTCTCCATCTCTCTCTTTCTTCCTTTAAGATGCTCCTTAATACCATCCTCTTTGATCAAAGATTTGGACAACTGACCCAGTAACTTCTTCTTGGCTCCGTGTCAGATTCTGTCACAAGTCACAGAATTGTTACTGTGCAGGAGGAGGCCATTTGGCCCATCCCGTCTGCACCAGCTCTCCAAACGAGCATCATGACTCAGTGCCATTTCCCTGCCTTTTACCCCGTGCACCCTGCACATTTTCAAATAATCATCTAATGTCCTCCTGGATGGACCTGTCTCCACCAGGCAGTGTGTTCGAGATATTCGCCATGTGCAAAATTATTTTCTCACAACACGTTTGCTTCTTTTGCAAATCATTTTAAATCTGTGCCCCTCTCGTTCTTGATCATTCTATGAGTGGGAACAGCTTCTGCTTAATGATGGTCCTTAGTGAAGCACCTTGGGATGGTTTGGTTGCTTAGAGGTGCTATATAAATACAAGTTCACAGAATCATAGAACCCTACAGTGCAGAAAGAGGCCCTTTGGCCCATCAAGTCTGCACCGACAACAATCCCACCCAGGCCCTACCCTTATATCCCTACACATTTTATCTGCTAGTCCCTCTAACCTAAGCATCCAGGAGACGAAGGGGCAATTTTAGCATGGCCAATCAACCTGATGCACACATCTTTAGATTGTGGGAGGAAACCAGAGCTCGGGGAGGAAGCCCACGCAGACTTGAGGAGAACATGCAAACTCCACATAGACAGTGACCCAAGCCGGGAATCGAACCCAGGTCTCTGGAGCTGTGAAGCCGCAGTGCTAACCACTGTGCTACCATGCCTCCCACACCAAGTTCTGATTATTGTAGAATGAGGAACAGTCTGAAGACATGGAGAGGTGATGGCCTTGTGATTTTATCACCAGAAATTCAAATGATGCTCTGGGGATCCGGGTTCGAATCCTGGTGATGGAATTTGAATTCAGTAAAACAAATCTGGAATTAAGGATCTAAACCACTGTCGATTGTTGGAAAAACCCATTGGGTTCACTAATGTCTTCAGGGAAGGAAATCTGCCATCCTTACCTGGTCGGGCCTACATGTGACTCCAGATGCACAGCAATGCAGTTGACTCTAATTGGCCTCTGAACAAGGGCAACTCAGGATGGGCAATAAATGCTGGCCAGCCAGTGACACCAAAGCTCATGAATGAATAAAAAATAAATAAGGAATCTGCCGTTTAGGACTGAGACTCAAGGAACTCAGAGGGATATGAATCTTTGGAATTCTGTAACCCAGAGAGGTGTGGTGACATAGAAACATAGAACATTACAGCACAATACAGGCCCCTCAGCCCTCAATATTGTGCCAAGCTATGTCCAATCCCAAGATCAAGCTATCCCCTCCCTATACTCTGGTCTTCCATCATTGAACATATTCAAGATTCAGGCCAATAGAGTTTTAGACTTGCAGAGAATTAAGAGATATGGGGATAAAGTGGAGGCGGAGTTGAGGTAGATTAATCATAATTGTATGGAATGGCAGAGCAGGGCGGCACGGTAGCACAGTGGTTAACGTTGCTGCCTCACAGCCCCAGGGACCTAAATCCAATTCCCGGCTTCGGTGACTGTCTGAGTGAAGTTTGTGCATTCTCCCACGTGGATTTCCTCCAGGTTCTCTGGTTTCCTCCCACAGTCCAAAGATGTGCAGGTCAGGTTGATTGACCAGGTTAAATTGTCCCTTAATGTCCTGGGACACGTCTGTTAGAGGGATTAGCAGGGTATGGATGTGGGGTTCTGGAGATAGGAGCTGAGTGGGATTGCAGACTCAACAGACCGTATGTCCTCCTCCTGCACTGTAGGAATTCAATGACTCCTATCTGAGGAATGGCACGATCGATTCCAACTTGGAATTCTTGTCTCTTTATGAAATCCTTCATCATCACTTACTGTCAAAAATGTCCCCAAAGCCCAAGTGCTGAGTAACTCATGCAGTCTTTGTTCCTGAATAAATCTTGCCAGATCTCAGAGGGCCTGTTATAGCTATTAACTCGATCACTTAAGTTAAATATTCGAAATTGCACGCTTTTATTCAAACCACAAAAATTATATTGAGAGCACAAGGTAAGCCGGTGCAGATGTAAAGATCGTTAAAGGATCTTGGACCAGACCCTGACCAGATGAATGGGAAGTGGTTGAGCAATTTGTAAGTGTCCGGACTGCAAAAACATCTTGTAATATCTTGTAATTATTAAAGCATGTTTCATGTGTTTCAGGGAAATTGGAGGACAGATCAGTGGGAGGAAATGATTTGCATCGCACTGATTCAGCACTGCAACAACTCACTCCAGTCCCTCTGGAGTCAGTCCACCCACAGTGCTGTTAGGGTGGGAGTTCCAGGATTTTGGCCCAAAGACAAGGAAGGAAGGGGGATATAACTTCAAGTCAGGAATGGTGTGTGATTAAAACAGAAAATGCTGGATAAACTCGGCAGGTATGGCACTAGCTGTGGACAGAGAAACACAGTCTAATCCCACTTTCCAGCATTTGCTGCTGTTTCTGATCATCACACACTTCATGTCCTGTGATCAAACTTCATAAGCACATATTTAGGTGTCAAGGGCTTTAGCCTCACAAGTAAGCTTACATTAACGCTGCAATGAAGTTACTGTGAAAATCCCCTAGTCGCCATACTTCAGCACTTGTTCAGGTACACTGAAGAAGAACTTATCATGGCCTCTGCACCTAACCATAATGCCTCTACTTTCTCAGAAGAGTGGGGAAATTCAGCACATCAGCTACGACTCTCAGCAACTTTTACAGATGCACCACGGAAAGCATTCTTTCTGGTTGTATCCTGCTCTGCCCAAGACAGCAAGGAACTACAAAAGGCCGTGAATGTAGCCCAATCCATCACTCAAACCAGCCTCCCATCCGTTGATTCAGTCTACACTTCCCGCTGTCTCAGCAATGCAGCCAGCATAATTAAAAACCCCACGCATCCTGGACATTCTCTTTTCCACCTTCTTCCGTCAGGAAAAAGATATAAAAGTCTGAGATCACGTACCGACCGACTCAAGAACAGCTTCTTCCCTGCTGTTGTCAGACTTTTGAATGGACCTACCTTGCATTATGTCGATCTTTCTCTACACCCTAGCTATGACCGTAACACCGCACTCTCTCCTTCCTTTCTCTATGAATGGTACATTTTGTCTGCGTAGCATGCAAGAAACAATACTTTTCACAGGCAATAACAAATTAAATCAAAATTTTTTGGACTGTGGGAGAAATTTGGAGCACCCGGAGGAAATCTGCACAGACACAGTGAGACGCAGACTCCACACAAACAGTGACCCAAGCCAAGAATCAAACTGTGTCCCTGCTGCTATCAGACAGCAATGCCAATAACTGCTAACCTCACGCATTGAAGTTCTGAAAGGTGCTACATCAATGCAAGCTTTTTTTTTATATATGTGCTCTGATAGATCCATGCTCCAAAGGTCATAACAACTGATGTGACACGTTTGCATCAACCCATGTTTGATCCCATTGAACCGTGGGTTTGCCATTCTGCATTGACATCCCAAAACCACCATCATCTTAAAAAAGTGTCACAATAAATGAGCGGCGGCTTACCTCGGGTCATCGCTGTACTGCACCAAGCCAACACGGACTGCATTTTGACCGATGACATTTACAAATGGATGAATCGTTGCTTCGATAAAGTCTTTGACTTCTTCAAAGTTAACTCTCCCGATGCTTGAGGAACCATCCACAAGGTAGACAATATCAGCGGCAAAAACATTCCTGCATATTGCTGAAACATGAAGGAGAGGCACGTCACTCCGGGTACAACTGGGCACTGGCACACCTCTCGCCCAAGTCAACCGGACCAGGTTACATCCAGGAATGACTAGTAATGGTAGATTGGTCTCCTGCAGAGCCAGGAGAATATCACTTTGAAAATCAACTAAATGTGTATCGAATTTTGTTCAATTTGGAATAGTCTTAGAGGTTTACAGCATGGCCCTTCGGCCCAACTTGTCCATGCCACCTTATTCTTTAACTGCTACGTTAGTCCCAATTGCCCACGTTTGGCTCATATCCCTCTATACTCATCTTCCCCACAATGCAGAATGTTAAAAGCGAGCCCAGCTAGTGAAGGATCTTTGGATTAAAACTGGGACAATGGGGTTGTAACTTCCTCGGAGTGGCATTCAGCTTTGAATTGTTACTGTATCCTAATTACTCACACTAAATCTCTACTGTGCTTGTCTCACCCAATCTTCTCATTCAGCCCGGGCAAAGGGCTGATCCTTGAGTGGATCGGGTTCAGAAATCAGGACGGTCTCGTCAAGCCTGCGGGAGGAGTGTAGGGTAGAGTCAGTTTGGGAAGGGGGGGGGTTTCTGGGTCAGTTTGAGGTGTGAGTGGGATTGAGGCGGGGGGTGGAAGAGATCCGTGAGAATGGGGGAAGTCTTGTAGATCTAATGTCCTTTAGGGAAGGAAATCTGCCATTCTTACCTGGTCTGGTCAACATGCGACTCCAGAGCAATGTGGTTGACTCTCAATTAGAGATGGGTAATAAATACTGGCCTGACCAGCGATCCTATGTCCCATGAATGAATAAAAATAAAGGCAGGGTGGGGAACACCATGGGGGGAGTGACAAGCTGCGGGGTAGAATTGTCCATGAGGTGGTCGGGGGTGTAGTTAAAATTCTCCAGGTGATTAGGGCAGCACAGTGGCACAGTGGGTTAGCACTGCTGCCTCACAGTGCCAGGGACGTAGGTTCAATTCCAGCCTTAGGTCACTGTCTGCGTGGAGTTTGCATATTCTTCCCCTGTCTGCGTGTGTTTCCTCTGAGTGCTCCGGTTTCCTCCCACAGTCAAAAGATGTGCGAGTTGGATGGATTAGTGTCCCAAGATGTGAAGGTGAGAAGATTAGTAGGATAAACACCTCAGGTTATGAGGATAGGACAGTTGTCGATGCAGACTCGATGGGCTGAATGGCCTCCTTCTGCAATGTAGGGATTCTATGATTGGTGGGTGGGGGGTGTGGGTGGTATCAGTCTGGGTCTTTGCAATTGTTACCTAGAGTTAGAGGTGGTTTGAGTGCTTTTAACTTTTTCTGAGTAACTATTGGCATAATCTTGTCCAAACTGACTGAAGTTTGTGTTTTAAGTCTTGTTTCTAGATGGTTTCCAGGGGGAAGTCTGCATTTCTGGGCTATTATCATTCAAAGCTATACCTGTAAAGTTCTGAGAGAGGTTCCCCAGTGCATCTCTGGCAACCCATCCCCCTCCAAAATTCAACATTGGGGAGCTCAGAAGGTAAGGCCTAATATTGCATCTGTGGCACAACACTTCATCTCGACCCCAACATTCAGCTTCATTGATTCACCCGATTTCCAGTGTGCCTGGGAGTGAAGAGGGCAGTATGGGCAGTTGGCCCCATACTCACTGGAGTTTTGAAGAAGGAGAGATGATCTTATTGAGGTTCATAGGATTCTGAGGGGGTTTCGACAGGATGGATGTTGACAGGAGCTCTCCCCCCAGGAGGGAAGCCAGGGCCAGAGGGAACAATTTGAAAGCCAAGCAAACTCCCACTGAAGATGGAGCTGAGGAGGAATTTCTTCTGTCAAACAGTCATGTACCTTTGGACTTCTCAATGCCAGAGAGCAGATTGATTTCACAACATTGATTCAGGGGGATGAAGGGGTTAACATAGAAACTAGAAGCAAGGGTGGGCCATTCAGCCCTTCTAGCTACTCCACCATTGATTATGGCTGATCATCAAATTCAATACCTTGATCCCCCCTTTACCCCCCTCCCTTGAACCCTTTAGCCCAAAAGCTACATCTAATTTCTTCTTGAAATCAGACGTTTTGGTCTCAACTACATTCTGTGGTAGTGAATTCCACACATTCACCATCCTCTGGCGTGAAGACATTCCTTCTCACCTCAATTCTAAAATGTTTATGCCTTATCCTCAAACTATGGCTCCTAGTTCTGCATTTCCCCAACATCAGGAACATTCTTTCTGAATCTATCCTGCGGAGAGATTAAACAGTTTGGACTTCTGCTCGCTGGAGTCTAAAAGCTCGAGAGGGGATCTGATCGAGGTTTGTAAAACTTTAGAAGAGATTGATAAGGTAAATGTAGACCAAATGTTTCCCCTTGTAGGACAATCTAGAACAAGAGGTCACGGATATAGATTGAGAGGTGATAGATTTAAAACTGAGATGAGGAAGAACCACTTCTCATAAAGTTTACTTATTAGAGTCACAAATAGGTTTACATTAACACTGCAATGAATTTGCTGTGAAAATCCCCTAGTCGCCACATTTCAGCACCTGTTCGGGTACACTGAGGGAGAATTTAGCACAGCCGATGCACCCAACCAGCACATCTTTCGAACCATGCAAGGAAAGCAAATCACCTGGAGGAAACCCACGCAGACACAGGGAGAACATGCAAACTCTTCATCGACAGTAACCCAAGCAGGAATCAAACCCTGATCCCTGGCGCCGTGAGGCAGCAGTGCTAAACATTGTGCCACCGTGCTGTCCCATGGATTCAAGAAAGAGATGGATGTATTTCTAATGAAAGAAGTGAAAGTAAGAAATGAGGAATAGGTAGGAAGGTAGATTTGAGACCAGGGAGAGATCAGCCATGATCTGATTGAATGATGAGCAGGCTCGAAGGGCTAAATTTCTATCTTTCTGCTCCTAATTCCTATGTTCCTAGCAGGTAGAAGTTGAGGCATCAGATATATTCAAGGTGCATTAGGCTTATTTTCAACAACAGAGAGGTCAATGTTTATGGGGGACAGACAGGAAAGTGGAGTTCAGGCCAAGATCTAATTAACCACCATCTTGCTGAACAGCAGAGCAGAGTCGAGGGGCCGAATGGCCTACACCTGCTCCTATTACTCACTGCCTTATGTGTGATTGTGTGGAAAATGGCGTTTTGCAGGTTTTTATTCCCCTCCTCCATCCGCAGCCTTCAGTAGATTCTTCAACATTGAACCACCTACATGATGGGGGCATTGGACCAAGTTGGGAACTAATAGAAAAACTCAGGCAAGCTCATCTGGCAATGAGGTGGGCCAGACTGAGGAGGAAATATCTCTGATTAAATCTTCAATCAGTGCTGTCATCAGGTAGAAGAGTGAAAACCATCCAGGATTGCTGCTGCTGAATACTAGCCAGCAACCAGCATATGGACAGCACGGTGACACAGTGGTTAGCACTGCTGCCTCACTGCACCAGGGACCCAGGTTTGATTCCTGGCTGGGGTCACTGTCTGTATGGAGTTTGCGCATTCTCCCTGTGTCTGCATGGATTTCCTCCGGGTGCTCCAGTTTCTCCAAAGATGAGCAGGGTTAGGTTGATTGGCCATGATAAATTGCCCCTCCATGTTCAGGGGGATTAGCATGCTAAATACGTGGGGGGGAACAGGGCCTGAGTGGCACTTTTGTCGGTGTAAGCTTGATGATTTGAATGGTCTCCTTCTGCACTGTAGGGATTCTATGTGCAGATTATGCGGATTAGCAACAATAAATGTGCAGGGTTACATAGCGCACACTGGGTAAGATACTCTGACAGAAAGTTTGTTCAGAATTGATGGGCCAGTTGGCCTCCTCCTCCATGCAGGGATTCTATGGTACTCCCGAGAAAGGGGGAGAATTTAAAATGCTAAGCCTCACCGCCAGACACCCATATCCCCAACAACCCACTCCAACCGCCATGTATTCAAAAGCCTGGGGCAGGATTTTGCCCTGGGGGGGGGGTCAATGTGCCTTCTCAGGGTCAAGTCGGAGTGAAGCCTGTGCTGGTAAGGGAAACAGTCACCCAGCACCCAAACAGAAGCCAGAGTGAGGCCTCACCATCGCATTACAAATGGTAGATGGGCTCTCAAAGCTGTGAGACCAATAGGAAGCCCTTCAGCATTGAGAGATAGAGAGGAGGCACCTCCATTTTGGGATAGCTAGTGTCCATTTGCTGCAACTTTCAAATTGAAAAATGTCTTCAGCAACCAGGCCACCCCATTGAGGAGAGGGGCCACTTCACAGGGTGGAGTATGGCCATGTCTGAGGCTAAAATGATCTGGAGGGAATTTCCAGTGGGCCTGTATATTAGGCCTCAATAGGCCTTTAATGCCTTTGGCCACTTGCCACTAGGTTTCTCGACCAACTCTGATCTCACCTCTGGGAATATAGCCCCGGAACAAGATGGAGCTTGCAAACCAGCAGGCCAGCTAGTGGTACAATTGTCCCCTGACCACACCCCCCACCCCATCCCCACCTCAGGGTTTAAAAATCCCACCTTTGGTCTTCATCCAGAAGACCCATACATAACCCTCCCCTTGCCCAATCTCTCCAATCTCACCTATCTCCTCGCAAGTTGAAGTTTATTTATTAATGTCTCAAGTAGGCTTACATTAACACTGCAATGAAGTTACTGTGCAAATCCCCTAGACACCACACTCCGGCACCTGTTTGGGTACACACTGAGGGAGAATTTAGCATGGCCAATGCAGCTAATCCGCATGTCTTTCAGGCTGTGGGAGGAAACCAGAGCACCTGGAGGAAACCCACGCAGACACGGGGAGAATGTGCAGAATCCGCATTGACAGTGACCCAGTCGGGAATTGAACTTGGATCCCTGGCGCTATGAGGCAGCAGTGCCAATCACTGTACCAAATGTCTTTTATTGGCACCGGCATGTCTTTCAGACTACGGGAGGAAACCGGAACGCTCAGAGAAAACTCATGCAGACACAGGGGGAATGTGCAGACTCCTCACAGAGAGTAATCTGGCTTCATTCAGCCCACTAATGTCAGCTGCATTTGAGTGAGTGCTTGCGCTGGCTGTTCTTGTCGATTGTACTGTTGCTCTGAGTAAAATAACTCAAATCCGAATTAAACAGCTTTATTTTTCCTCCGTGGTGTCACAGTGAGTATCTGACTGATTCACAAATCCCCGTTTCCGTACCTTTCTGAGGCTGAGCCTCCAAGGAGGCAGTGAGGGCTGCCTGAGTTACAGCGACCAACATCAGCCACATCTTCATTCTCAACATCTGCAGAGAGGGCTGGGGGAGGGAGAGAAAGATACAACAAGCATTAATAAAAACCCTGCTCCTGGACATGTCCCTGAACATCTCCCTCCTGCAATCAGCCCATCCTGTCAAACAGCCTTTTTCCTTCCCAACATTTGAATAACTTATAAAGAAAAGAAACTAAACAAAAGAAACTTCTCATTAATTATTCTTTTTTTCTCCTCCTGTTTTTCTGGCAGCTATATTCCGCACACATTCCTGGAATCTCCTGGAAAATCCTGCAGAATTACAAAGCTGTGCAGTTAAAGAAGTGAAAAAGTGTACCCCGAGGGAGTGTAAACTGAACAGCTTAGATTAACAGATGGAAAGCCCTGATTTTTAAGAACATCTTTGGACATTCTCAGAACTGCCTGAGCATTGCACATGTATGTAGTATGTAGTACAATTGCTATTCTTGCCAAGCTGTTTATGACATTTAAATCAACTTCAAGTTGCTGCAGTTCTCTTTCTCCCTGTCCAGAGACAGGGCAAGTTCTGTTTTGTCACTGTGAGAGTTCAGGAGGGCCATAAGACTGTAGAAGAAAAGGTGAGGTCTCAAAAAGAGGGTGACACGCTGGCACAGCGGTTAGCAGTGCTGCCACACAGCACCAGGAGCCGGGTTCAGTTCTTGACTTGGGTGATTTTTCTGTTTAGAGTTTGCATGTTCTCCCCATGTTAACATGAGTGTTTCCTCTGAGCGTCTTGGTTTTCTCCACACTCAAAGATGTACAGGTTAGGTGGATTGGCCATACTAAATTGCCCCTTAGTGTTTGGCCAAGCTAAATTTCCCTTTGATGTCCAATGATGTGCAGGTTAGGTGAATTGGCCAAGGTAAATTTTCCTTTGATGTCCAAAGATGTGCAGGTTTAGTGGATTGGCCATAGTAAATTGCCCCTTAGTGTCCAAACATGTGTAGATTAGATTGATTCCCCATGATAAATGCTCAATGTTACAGAGATGAGTGGACCTGGATGGGATGCTCTTTCAGAGAGTCAGTGCAAAACTCGATGGGCTGAATGGCCTCTTACTGCACAGTAAGGGCTGTATTGTTCTAAAAGGTGATGCCAATTAAGCTTAAATTTTACAATGGTGTAAGTAGAAGCAAAACTGAAGGTCACTAAGGAATTTCACAGTGCAGGGGTGACAGGAATGAATTAGTTAGCCATTTGGCCCATCTAGTCTGCACCGACAAAAATCCCACCTAGGCCCTATCCCTTTAACCCCACATACTTACCCTGCTAATCCCTCAAACCTACACACCCCGGGACACTAAGGGGCAATTTAGAATGGCCAATGCACCTAACTCCCACACATTTTTGGGCTGTGGGAGGAAACCAGGCACGTGGAGGAAACCCACACAGATATGGGGAGAACATGCAAACTCCACACAGACAGTGACCCGAGCTGGGAATCGAACCCTGATCCCTGGTGCTGTGAGGCAGCCGTGCTAACCACTGTGCTGCCCTAAATGGAAGACATCTTCTTTTGAAACTGTGATTTGATTTGTTAATGTCACATGTATGAAAAGTATTGTCTCTTGTGCGCTATACAGACAAAGCACACCGTTCATAGAGAAAAATCTCCTCTCGTTCTAGATACCCCCCAACAAGGCAAAACATCCTTTCAGAATCTTGTCAATCCCCCTCAGAATGAATTGTTTATAGCCGTTCTCTCAGGGAGAGTATATAAAAACTTCTAAATAATACATCCCTCTAGCATGACATGCCTTGTGTGTAATTTGGAAAGTCGGTGTTAGTAAAGTGTGGGGTTTGACACATCTTAATTGAAAGGAATGTGGTCTCAACTCTTTCTGTCCCACTCACCTAAAGATTTATTGCCACTGATCTCATTCTTACCAACTCCGCGTTTGACCTCAACCCCATTTTATGGTTACAGGCACAACTTGATTTCCTTCAAGTGCAGTTCAAAGTGACATGAGTAAAGCTTCTTCTCTCCGTCAGCTCTGAGGATTTGGTACAAGTTACACAAGGGGAAACTGTCTCTACTGAGAAGGAGAGTTGGTAACCACAGGGCACGGGTTGAAAATGCTTGGCAAATGAGCCAAACACGACACAATGAAATCTCTTCTATGCATGAGCTGTTGTGATCTGGAATGCGCTGCCTGGGGGAATGTTAGTGATGAATTGAAGTGTAACTCTTAAAGAGGTGTACATGGGGTGAAAACAAGGCAATGGAAAAAGAGTGGTTTTAATTGGATAATTTTAAAGACCAGCATGATGGGGCCAAATTACTTCTTTGGGTC
Organism: Sphyrna mokarran; assembly: GCA_024679065.1. Taxonomy (NCBI): domain Eukaryota; kingdom Metazoa; phylum Chordata; class Chondrichthyes; order Carcharhiniformes; family Carcharhinidae; genus Sphyrna; species Sphyrna mokarran. The sequence goes on along the minus strand of JAGIQG010000003.1, from coordinate 132,406,803 downwards.
TTTGATCGCACTGTGATTCGAGGTTTGTGTTGGCTGGTGGCCATCCGGATTTTAATGGGTCTAAGGTTATGACACAGAACTGCCCATTGAGATGTTGGCATATTGTGAGCAGAAACTCCCCATCCTGTCCACTGCACCAACCAATCTTGCCAGTTTCCTTCCAATCCAACTCATCCCTCCAGCTGCTGACTGTGTGAACACTCTCGGTGGTTAAGATCTCTCCACATTTCTCTCCAGCATTCACCAGGGAACAAGGTCCTTACCATCCATGAACTTACTGTGGGTGATAGCAGTGACACCATGAGCTTAGGGCGGGCACGGTGGCACAGTGGTTAGCACTGCTGCCTCACAGCGCCTCACAGCGCCAGGGACCCTAGAAGCAGGGAGGTTGTTTCCACTGGCTAGAACTAGGGGGCATGGCCTCAAAATAAGGGGGATTTAGGACTGAGTTGAGGAGGAACTTCTTCACCCAAAGGATTGTGAATCTGTGGAATTCCCTGCCCAGTGAAGCAGTTGAGGCTATCTCATTGAATGTTTTTAAGGCAAGGATAGATGAATCTTTGAACAGTAAGGGAATTAAGGGTTATGGTGAGCGGGTGGGTAAGTGGAGCTGAGTCCACGAAATGATCAGCCATGATCCTATTGAGTGGCGGAGCAGGCTCAAGGGGCCAGATGGTCTACTCCTACTCCTGGTTCTTATGTTCTTATATCTTATGGTCTTATGACCCAGATTCAATTCCCAGCTTGTTATGCCAAAGGGATGTATTATTTAATGGTTTTATATATTCTTTATCTGAGAGAATAGACCATAAACTATGAATTCTGAGAGAGATTGTGAGGGTAGATTCTGGAAGGATGTTTCACCTTGTAAGCGGGACCTAGTATGAGGGCTCACAGTTTCAAATTAAGATGTCTTCCATTTAGGGTGGCACGCTGGTTAGCACTGCTGCCTCACAGCACCAGGGACCCAGGTTCCATTCCCAGCTTGTCTCTGCAGTCAGCACATTCTCCCCACATCTGTGTGGGTTTCCTCCGGGTGCTCCAGTTTCCTCCCACAGTCAGAAAGACTTGCTGGCTAGTTGCATTGGCCATGCTAAATTCTCCCTCAGTGCACCCGAACAGAGCATGGCAACTAAGGGATTGTCACAGTAACTTCATTGCAGTATTAATGTAACGTACTTGTGACACTAATAAATAAAGTATGAACTTTAAACTAAGGTGCGCAGTGGGGGAGGGGGAACAAGGGGATGTTTTCAAAGAGGAGGAATCAGCAGACGAATAGGAGTGAGGTCAGGTTGTAGTGCGAGTTGGTGATAAACTCCACCCCATCACCCTTTGTGATGGACAAATAGTCTTGTGTGGACAAATAGTCCGGCCAAATAGGCATGAAGGGGAAAGGTGTCCTCACCAGGTTTCAGTTAATTACATTGTACGTTTATTTTTGATAGAAAAGGAAGTTAGTGGTTACGGGGAGAGTGCGGGTTATGTCAGACCCCAAATCAGCCATGACTTTTCTGAATTGTCAAGCAGATTCGAACTGCCTACTCCCCTGCTCCTTCGCCCCATCTTCCTGAGCTCGGGAATAGGAAAGTTTATTTAGAATGCCATTTTGACTTTGAGAAGACCCATTTCGGTGTTGTGGTCGGGACAGAGACCTGACCGGAATGATTGAAATATTAGCCTGGGATTTTCCGGACACGCTGTTCCCAAAAACCAGAAAATCCCACCCAAGGTTAACGGACTTTTCCATAGTCCGCCCCTCGCTGGTATGATTCCCATTGCAAGAGAAATGGGAACATTCACCCCATTGAGTCTTTGTAAAGATGGGCATGGATTGGGGTGGGGGTGGTGAGAGAGGGGCACCTTGAACATATTCAATGACCCAGCCTTCACAGGGCAGAGGATTCCACAGACTCACAATCCTTAGAGAGAAAGAATTTCTCCTCACCTCTGTCGTAAAAGGGAGACCTCTGATTTTCAAATTGTGTCCCCCTTAGTTTTAATCCCCCCCACAAGTGAAAACATCCTCCCGGTGTCCACGCTAATCAGTTCCCTTTTTGTTTCAAAAAGATCACCTCTCATTCTTCTAAACTCCAAGAGGTACAGGCCCAAACCTGTTCAACATTTCTTCAGATGATAAGCTCTTAATCCCAAAAATGAGTCAAGCGAACCTTCTTTGAACTGCTTCTAACGGAATTATATCCTTTTGCACATAAAGAGACCAAAACTGTACGTAACACTCCAGGGGTGGTCTCGGCAAGGCTGTGTGCAGCTGCAGTAAAACTTCCCGACTTCTATATTTCACATGGGGTGACACAGTGGCACAATGCTGCCTCATAGCACCAGGGACTCGGGTTCCATTCTCAGCTTACGTCACTGTCTGTGTGGAGTCTGCGCATTCTACCTGTGTCTGTGTGGGTTTCCTCTGGGTGCTCCGGCTTCCTCCCACAGTCCGAAAGACGTGCTGGTTAGATGCATCAGCCATGCTAAAATTCTCTCTCAGTGTACCCGAACAGGTACCATAGTGTGGCGACTAGGGGATTTTCATAGTAACTTCATTGCAGTGCTAATGTAACAATTAACGCTGATAAATAAACTTCAAACTTATTTCCTGCCTCTTGTAATAAAGACCAATTTTCCATTTGCCTTCCTAATCACTTGTTATATCTGCGTACTGTGTGTGATTCACATACCAGGACACCCAGATCCCCTTTGTATGTCAGAGAGTTCTGCAATCTCTCTCCATTTAAATCATACACTGCATTTCTATTCTTCCAATCAAAATGGACAAGGTTACATTTATCCACATTACAAACCACCAGCCAAACCTTTGCCCACTCACTTAACCATGCCTATTCTCCTGCAGACTCGCTACCTCCTCTTGACAACTTACTTTTTTACTTATCTCAGTGTGATGTACAATCTTAGTTACCATACATACGATTCTTCCCTCCCAGGTAGGAGAGAGGGGTCCTGTGGAGCAGGATTGAGGTCCATGGAGAGGGGGCAGAGGTGGAGGGAGGGGGGTTTAGTCTTGCTCCATACAATAATTAGCCAAAAGTTTTAATTCTTCAAACTTTTTCTGGGTAAATATTGTTGGGACGCAGTCGGAACCATCTGAAGTTTGCAATTTAAATCACGTGCTTCCCAGAGCAGACAATTGCCCATTGGAGGTTTGCTCTTAATTGGCCATTTAAGGGATTCAAGTTAAAGTGAGGTAGTGAGGTCAACCATGGGCCTTCCCTCCCAGTGCTCACTCCCAGGGGAGGCAAGGGAAAGATCAGGTACCAGTCCTGATGTCAACCTGCCAAACTTCGAGCCCGCTGGCCCACCTCAGGCACAGTGGCACAGTGGTTAGCACTGCAGCCACACAGCACCAGGGACACAGTTCGATTCCGGCCTTGGGTGACAGTGCGGAGTTTGCACGCTTTCTCCATGTCTACGTACGTTTCTTCTGGGTGCTGCAGTTTCCACCCACAGTCCAAAGATGTGTGGGTTAGGTGAATTGACCAGATTAAATTGCCCCTGAGTGTGAAGAGCACTGTTGGGGTAAATACATGCGGTTATAGTGCCTGAGTGACATTGTTCTTGATGCAGACTCGATGGGCTGAATGGCCTCCTTCTGCACTGCAGGGATTCTATGATCTCCTTCCTCACCTCCTGTGGGGGCAGATTCAGGCCTACAACAACATGAAGTCCATCACACAAACCAACCTCCCATCCATTGATTCTGTCTACACTTCCCGCTGCCTCGGAAAAGCAACCAGCGTAATTAAGAACCCCGAACATTCTCTCTTCCACCTTCTTACATCGGGAAAAAGATACAAAAGTCTGAGGTCACACAGCAACCAATCCAAGAACAGCTTCTTCCCTGCTGCTGTCAGACTTTTGAATGGACCTACCTCGCATTAAGTTGACCTTTTTCTACAACCTAGCTATGACTACACTCTCTTCTTTCCTTCTCTATGAATGGTATGCTTTGTCTGTAGAGCATGTAGGAAACAGTACTTTTCACTGTATATTAATACATGTGACAATAATAAATCAAATCAAATCAAATCGAAAAGGCTCTGACTTAAGCCCTGACTAGTGTAGGAAGGTAAAAATCCGTGTAACCTTGGAGGTCTTTTGGAGGGCCAAAGAGCCTGTTTCCTGTGCGGTACCGAGTCAGTTAGCCACGTGGCAGCACCGGGAACAGGAATTGGAATCAGAGTTGGTGAACTAAGAAGGCACAGCAAAAGAACATCGGCAAGGATTAGCAGTTAAACCAAGGTCACATCAGCTCTCCCAAGCGAACAAAAGAACCCTTACATTGAGGAAGAACACCCCAGTGCCCTGCACCAATATTTCTCCAACTTATTCAGTCTTGTATCTGAGTAATGTTTGTGGGAGCTTGCTGTGCATGGCTGTGTTTCCTGTGTTGCTGTGTTTCCCACATTGCAACAGTGAGCCCATTCTAAAGCACTCCATTGGCTGTGGCGCATTTTGGGACGTCCTGTAATCACGGAAGACGTTTTATAAATACAAGTTGTTTTTATTTTTTTTGAAGTGACTGACTCCAAATGGAAGCAAAGCATAACCGACTTTCCAGTGCAGCATTCCCAGGATCAAACTGGGCTAAAAACGCAGTCATGGCCAACTTACCAAGTTTGGTTCAATTTGGAAGTGACCTTTGCGTCGAAAAAGGAACAACGTTGCACCAGTTAAAAGCATGAGGTGGAGATGCCAGCGTTGGATTGGGTTGGGCACAGTAAGAAGTCTCACAACACTGGGTTTATTTGGAATCACGAGCATTTGGAGCTCTGCTCCTTCTTCAGGTGAATCAGTTAGTTAAAACACAGTGGCACAGTGGTTAGTCCTGCTGCCTCACAATGCCAGGGACCCGGGTTCCATCCCCAGCTTGGGTCACTGTCTGTGCAGAGTTTGCACATTCTCCCCATGTCTGCGTGAGTTTCCTCCCACAGTCCGAAAAATATGCTTGTCAGCTGCTATTTGCCATGCTAAATTCTCCCTCAGTGAACCCAAAGAGTGTGGCGACCAGGGAGATTTTCACAGTAACTTCATTACAGTATTAATGTAAGCCTACTTGTGACGCTAATAAATGAACCCTTTAAACCCACTGAGGGCAGATAAAAGCTTCTTCAAACTTCATCTACAATGACAAAGTACAGTTGCAGAACCAGCACATCTGTGAAGTTTAACCTATCTCCACATCTGGATCCGGTTAAATTTTAGATGCTGGGGAAACTGCGAGTAGAATCAATCGATGTGTTTAAAAATGATGGGCACCAGGACACAAATGTCACAGCGCCTTTACAATGCGTCTGCACAATATCTCCAAATGCCACATTCATGTTATTGCCTTAAAGGTTTGAGCAGAAAGTCACAGTGAGGATGTGAATCCCAGAATATTGATGGCATGGATTATCCTCCAAGAGCATTGCTGTAGCGCCTTTTGTGTAATAGAATATCCTGAAGCATTGCCCCCTGGGGTTGTCTGTCACAGGGAGGTCAGATCCCTAGCAATACAACCACACAAAGGAGGCTGGTCCTGAACTCGCCCCAGCCACAACAGGGATCAAACGGTGGAGTCTTGCTGGAGAAGCTAATGTAGGGAGGAAGCATCGGGATGGGGGTTTAGGCCTTTGATGGGGGGGTGTGGGTGGGAAGGCATGAGGAGGACACCAGGAGAAAGTTACTACTCCCTCAGCCCCACCACTCTTCCCACCAGCCTGCAACCTGTTGGTTGGTGACCATAACTCTCTGCCCAGAGAGTGCCGTTGATACCAATCTAATCCACATCCACCCAACGCAGCCCCACAAGTTGTCCAGGTTGTCGTGGCAACATTTTTACATGCACCTGGTAGGCCAGAGCTATGGATGGTGATGGAACACTTTCTTTGCATTGCCTAGCTGACCAGGAATCTCACCCACTCAGCCTGTCACTGGCATGTGTTGGAAAGGTTCATATGTTAACACTCAACCTGTTTGACCGCATTATGAGCGTACCTTCCTGCACTTGGATTAGAACCCGGAGCTTCTGGTCTAAAAGCAGGGATAATGGGTGGCACGGTGGCACAGTGGTTAGCACTGTTGCTTCACAGTGCCAGGGACCTGGGTTCGATTCCCGGCTTGGGTGACTGTCTGTGTGGAATCTGTACATTCTCCCTGTGTCTGCATGGGTTTCCTCCGGGTGCTCCGATTTCTTCCTCCAGTCATGCTGGCTAGACGCATTAAATTCTCCCTTAGTGCACCCAAACAGGCGCTGGAGTTTGGAGACTAGAAGATTTTCACCATAACTTCATTGCAGTGTTGATGTAAGCCTACTTGTGGCACTAATAAATAAACTTCAATATTCCACCACAAAACCTCTCAGAGAATCTTCATGGAAGTGTCAACAGACACAAGGCCAAAAAAGGAGCCAATTAGGAAGCAAAAAAGTGTGTTTTAATGAGGGTTTAAAATCTAAAATTGTTTAGAATCTAATCTGATGTCTTTGCTTACAGAATGGATGGCCTCATCATTTCTCACACTGAACCTCCTCGGCCACAGTTTTGTCACTTATGGTTACGTGGATACACAACAAGACCTTGGTGCCCTCGTGCATTAGTTGTTGAAAGTAAACGCGCTGGTACAGAAGGTAAGTGGTATGTTGGCCTTCATAGCGAGAGGATTTGAGTACACAAATAGGGAAGTTTTGCTGCAATTATACAGGGCGTTGGTGAGGTCACACCTGGAGTATTGTGTGAAGTTTTGGTCTCCTTATCTGAGGAAGGATGTCCTTCCTACAGAGGGAGTGCAACGAAAGTTTACCAGGCTGATTCCTGAGATGGCAGGTCTGTCATATGAGGAGAGATTAAGTCGGTTAGGATTATATTCACTGGAGTTTGGAGGAGTGATTGGGGAACTCATAGAAACTTATAAAATTCTAACAGGGTTAGGCAGATTCAGAAAGAATATCCCCAATGGTGGGGAGTCCCAGAACTATTGGTCATAGTTTGAGGATAAGGGGTAAACTTTTAAAAACTGAGGTGAAGAGAAATTTCTTTATGAGGGAGTGGTGAATGTGTGGAATTCATTCCCACAGAAAATAGTTGAGGCCAAAACGATGTCTGATTTCAAGAAGAAATTAGATCGAGCTCTTGGGGCTAAAGAGGGTCAAGGCATATGGGAGGAAGGTGGGGAATCAGGACAATGAATTTGATGATCAGCCATGATCAAGATGAATGATGGAGCAGATTCGAAGGGCTGAATGGCCTCCTCATGCTTCTAGTTTCTGTATTTCTATGTTTCAACGTCATTTTGCAACATTCTCTCCAGGAACTTGAACTCACAATCTATTGAGGCTGAAACTCCCAGTGTGGCACTATCAGAGATGGGCAATAAAGGATCTCATGGCAGCTTATGAAGAAGGGCAGAGGAGTTCTTAGCCCCAAGGCAACACCATCTGACTGTCAATTGTGGGGCCTGATCTCAGGATGTCCCAAAGGTCTTTACTATCAATGAAGAACTTTTTGAAGTGCAGCTCCTGTTGTAATGCAAGAAACACCGTAGTCAATTAGCGCACAGCAAGCTCCCACAGTGCGATCCATCACTTTGTTCAGTGATGCTGATCGAGGGCCAACTATTGCCCAGGGCACCTGGGAGAAATCCTCTGGGCGTCATCTTCCTGCCCTGTCCACGCCCCACTCCCTCTGCAGCAAAGTCGGAGAATTTGGCAGCCAGCGAAATCTCCGTTCACTGCGACAGAATGGGACAATCCCGCCGGCATGAACGGTGGTAAGATTCCGGCTTTTTTCCACAGAGTAGTGACACAGGAAGCAGGATTTTCCAGCTGTGCTCACTACAAGGCTGGAAAATCCCATCTGAGGTCAATAGAACCTTTGCATGATCCGTGAGTTGGACAATCAGCCATGATTTTTATGAATGGCAGAGTAGGCTCGAGGGGCCAAATGGCCTCCTCCTGTTCTTATCTCCTGGGTTTCTATGTCCTCCCCACTACCATTCCTGTGGTGGGTGGGACTGGAAAATTACAAACACCAAAGAGGGCAAAGGGCCTTGAATCATGTTCTTATTCGAAAGATGGCACCTCTGACAGTACAACACTCCCTCAGCGCTGTCACTTGCTCTTAAATCTGGGGTTTAAACCTCTAACTCAAGCTATCCACTGAACCCCAGCCCCTACAAAGCTGAGGAAAGGCTATCTTCTCCAGTAGAAATGAGGCACTCACCCATGCACAAACAAAAAAGGGAGCACAGAGATCAAGGCAGTTTTTGAAAAATCCTCACAAAAACACATCAGAAAAACAAATTAACCAACTGCGCTATTGCCAAACTGTTCAGCTTCGCCTCACATCACAGAACTCGCTTCTTCTATGAAGGTTTAAATAAACAGTTAATCTCCCCCCACCGACTGTCTCTGCAGAGGCATTTAGGGACTGAAACCAGGTTGCTTCCACAAAGGCTGCATCTTGGAACCAGAGATTAGAAACTGCTGGACACCTTTAATAGGCAGGTCGATAATGTTGGCTCAGCCCCAAGCACCACAGACACTCTCCTGCTCAGATTGCAAAGCGGATTCCACAACAGCGATGTCAACATACAAATAACTGCACTAATCTCATGTTGAACCTCACCCCCTCCTTATGTCTTCATCTCCTCCAGACCTTCAGTTCCAACCTTTCCTCCCCTTCCCAACACTCTTTCTGACCCTCCGACTCAAGCCCTTGGGCCAGCCCCACTTTAGCTTGAATAGAGCAGAAATATTAGTGTGACCTGGACAACCTCTTTCTTATAAGTTGATAAGATATAGGAGCAGAATTAGACCATTCAATCCATTGAGTCTGCTCCCCCATTCATTAAATCATAGAACCCTACAGTGCAAATAGAGGCTCTTCGGCCCATTGAGTCTGCACCGACCACAATCCCACCCCCATATCCCTATATATTTTACCCACTAACTTGTGCATCTCAGGGCACTAAAGGGCAATTTAGCATGGCCAATCAATCTGACCCACACATCTTTGGATTGTGGGAGGAAACCCACGCAGGCATGAGGAGAATGTGTAAACTCCACACAGACAGACACTGAGCCGGGAATCGAACCCAGAGCTGTGACGCAGCAGCGCTAACCACTGTGCTACCGAGCCACCCATTCAATCATGGCTGATACGCTCCCATTTTCCTGCCTTCTCCCCATAAGCCTTCAACCCATTACCAATTAAAAATCCGTCTAACTCCTCCTTAAATTTACTCATTGTCCCAACATCCACTGCACTTTGGGGTAGAAAATTCCCCAGGTTCACAACCCTTTGGGAGAAGTAGTTTCTCCTCAGCTCTGTTTTAATTTGCTATCCTTTATCCTAAAACTATGACCTCTCATCCTAGGATATCCCACAAGATGAAGCACCCATTCCACGTCTACTTTATCCAGACCTTTTATCATCTTGTAAACCTCAATTTGATCTCTCCTCATTCTACTAAATTCCAGAGAATATCAGTATAAACTCTTCAATCTCTCTTCATACAACAAACCCCTCATCTCTGGAATCAATCCAGTGAACCTCCTTTGAACTGCAAATATCCTTGCATTTTGCCATGTTCTAATGATGTTAGGGGTTGTGAGTTTTAAACAAAAAGAGAAAGATGTGGTTTGCACATGGGGATTTAGTCACATACATTGAAAGAGATGTTCTCGGCACAGAACAGAAGCTGAAACTAAGACAGAAGTTTGAGAAACACCCCAATAACATTATCATCAAACCATGTGACGGGCTCCTACAGCAATCATGCAACCACTTAAATATATAACATTTCTTGTAAATGGAAAGGCTGGATTGTGATGAGTTGATATCCATCACATTTGAATCTTTTTTTTACTGGTTGCAATGCATCAAAACAGAAGAATATAAACCACTAATGCTGCTCTATTGCAAAAACACAACGTCTATTGACAGGAGGTGAGAGAAGATGCACTTCAATGGGATTATGTGTCTCACCACCCCATGCACCTCCACCCACACCATCCCACATCTCCCCCATCCAATGGGTAGAATCCTCTGCACTCATGGGTGTGCATCACTGGGGGCATGAGGATATGTAATTGGTTGGGATGGTGGAATATTGGAACTCTGTCACTTCTGCCAAAGTTAAGTTCTGACTGGGAGGCGCACAGTTGACTTTCCAGCCCTGCCATCTATTGAGTAGTCGATTAGTGGCTATTTAATGGTGACACCAGGCTGCCGCTGGTATTAACCCAATGAAAGGAGGCACCTGTCACCAACACGCCTGCAAAACTGATAAAGTCGTAAATAATCACAGAATCCCTCGAGTGTAGCAGGAGGCCATTCTGCCCATCAAACCTATCGCAGGCCCAACCAGGCTCTGTCCCCATAAACCCCCAGATGGCTGATACCGGAGATGAGGGCATTGGATTATGAGGAGAGACTAAATAGGCTAGGTTTGTACTCTTTGGAGTTTAGAAGGCTGAGAGGGGATCTGATAGAGGCATATAAGATAATGAAGGGGATGGATAGGGTAGAGGTTGAGAGACTCTTCCCGCTTAACAAAGATAGCAGGACTAGAGGGCACGGCCTCAAGATTAGGAAGGGTGGTTCAGATCAGAGTTAAGGAGGAATTTCTTCACGCAAAGGATGGTGAATCTTTGGAATTCTTTGCCTGGTGAAGTGGTGGAGGCTTCCTCACTGAATATGTTCAATTCAAGAGTGGATAGGTTTTTGATTGATAAGGTAATTAAGGGTTATGGGGAAAAAGCGTGAAAGTGGTACTGAACCACTGCAGATCAGCCATGATCTTATTGAATGGCAGGGCAGGCTCAAGGGGCTGGATAGCCTACTCCTGCTCCTATTTCTTATGTTCTTATAAATTTACTCTGCTAATCTCCTGACACTAAGGGACAGGTTAGCATGGCCAATCCGCCTACCCTGCACATCTTGGGAAACTAACAGGCAATTTAGCATGGTCAATCCACCTAATCCTTGCATCTTTCAGACTGTGGGAGGAAACCAGAGCACCTGCAGGAAATATGCACAAACACGGTGCAAACTCCATACAGACAGTGACCCCAACTGGGAATTGAACTCAGGTCCCTGACACTGAGGCAGCAGTGCTAACCACTGTGCCACCATGCTGCCCTAAAACTATATAGTCAGTTTGCCATCTCTAGGGGTGGATGCCTACTGGTCAAAGATATTCAAGGCCTGATTGAACAGCTGGACAATAAGTAGAGAAGGTAATTTGACAGCCACCTCCCTAACCTTACAGCTGCTGCATTGCTCTGCATTGACTTCCTTCCCCCATCCAACTGTAAACCCTACACAGCACCTACCCCTGCCCCACTCCACCCACATTTCTTGACTGCGACATAGGTCACTCAGCGATGGTTGAACTCCTGATGCCAGTCACTTCAGCAGCAACCACAGTCTTCGCAGCAACACCGGAGCCACTGATTCTGATTGATCGGCAGCTCTTGGTTGGTGACATCTCCGCACACGGGGTCTTGAGGAAGGCTCGAAGCTGGCCTCATCGCTGACCGATTGGCTTGTGATTTGGCAGGAGGGCTTTCCTGAAGAGAGGCAGGGCAGGTCTCCCACGGACAACACCAGCCACCCACCATCCCCTACCTCCACCTCCCACCACCACCCCCACCCCATCCCTATCCTTGCCCGGTAACTCATGAAGATTCTGCCCAATGGTTAAATGATCTGCCAACACTCATCACCCAGGTTCACTCACAAAGAAGGCACAGGACAAACTGGAGGACTGGATTCATAGCCCTAGAGGGGAGTTAATTGCCAGAATTTTACTGCTCCTGATACATGGGAATCGGAGTGGCTGTGAGGCAGACAATGGGATGGTCCGTTGACCTCGGGCAGGAATTTAGCAGTTTCGGGGCGAGCGAGGCTGTAAAATCCCACCCACCCTGCCCGAAAGAGAAAGGGAGAGCTTCAAGGCGGAGAGCAAGATCCCTTCCTAACAGCACTGTGGGTGTACCTGCATCCTTTCAAGATGGACGCTCACCTCAATCTTGCTGAAGTGTAATTAGTGGCGGACAGCGATCGCCGGGCTAGCCACTGACACTCACACCCCCTGGGTGAATAAATTGTAAAAGCTACAAAGGAAATTATGCGTTTTAGCACCGGAATCATAATACACAAATCCTACAAAGTAAATGCCTCAAACAGGCTTCCGAATCGAGAGCGCCAAGAGCATCTGCTTTCAATTAAGCTATCATTAATTCAACAGATTACTTTCCATTTTCCGTTCACGGTGAGTTATTGCTTATCCTAGTGTAAATTAACCCCAGAACAGGCAAGCTGTTACATGAATCTGTTACTCAAAAGACCCCCCATTTTGCAACGTCCTTCTGCTTAAAGGAAACTGGTTCTCCTGCTTGGACTGCAGCTCAGCCGGTTACAGTCAGCAAGCTTCAAGAGAAATCCTTTTGATGTTGATTTGATTTATCATTGTCACATGTATTAGTATACCATGAAAAGTGTCGTTTCTTCTACGCAAGACAGACGAGGCATACCGTTCACAGAGAAAGAAGTGAGAGAGCGCAGGCTGTAGTGTTACAGTCATAGCTAGAGCCAGGGACCAATTCTGGCCTCGGGTCAGTGTCTGTGTGGAGTTTGCACATTCTCCCTGTGTCTGAGGCTGTTAGGCGAGATTTAGGATACATAGGGTGGAGTAGGAAACTGCAGGGGCTGGGAACATCTGAAATGTGGAACTTATTCAAGGAACAGCTACTGTGAGTCCTTGATAAATATGTACCTGTCAGGCAGGGAGGAAGTGGTAGAGCCAGGGAACCGTGGTGTACTAAGGAAGTTACTTCACTTGTGAAGAGGAAAAAGGAGGCTTATATAAAGATGAGACATGAAGGCTCAGTTAGGGCACTGGACAGTTATAAATTAGCCAGGAGGGAGCTAAAGAGGGAGATAAGAAGAGCTAGAAGAGGACATGAGAAGACTTTGGCGGATAGGATAAAGGAGAACCCTAAAGCTTTTTATAGATATGTTAAGAATAAAAGATTGGTTAGGTCAAGATTAGGGCCAGTCAAAGACAGTCGTGGGAAGTTGTGCATGGAGCCTGTAGAGATTGGTGAGGCACTGAATGAATATTTTTCGTCTGTCTTCACGCGGGAAAATGTCAACGGAGTTGGGGAGAATACTGGGATACAGGGTTGTGGACTAGACAGGATAGAGGTAGATAAGGAGGAGGTGTTAGCTATTCTTGAGAGTATGAAAATAGATAAATCCCCCGGATGGGATTTATCCCAGGTTACTCTGGGAGGCTAGAGAGGAGATTGCAGAACCTTTGGCTTTGATCTTCATGTTGGCTGGAGGATGGCAAATGTTGTCCCCTTGTTTAAGAAGGGGAGTAGAGACCATCCTGCAAATTATAGACCAGTGAGCCTTACATATGTTGTGGGGAAAGTTTTGGAAAGAATTATAAGGGATAGGATTTATAGTCATTTAGAAAGAAATGAATTGATTAGGGATAGTCAACATGGATTTGTGAAGGAAAGGTCGTGCCTCACAAACCTTATTGAGTTTTTTGAAAAGGTGACCAAAGAGGTGGATAAGGGTAAGGCAGTTGATGTGGTATATATGGATTTTAGCAAAGCATTTATAAGGTTCCCCATGGAAGACTACTGCAGAAAATGCAGATGCATAGGATTGAGGGAGATTTAGCAATTTGGATTAGGAATTAATAGAAGATAGAGGGTGGTGGTTGATGGAATATATTCAACCTGGAGTTTAGTTATTAGTGGTGTACCTCAGAGATCTGTTTTGGGGCCACTGTTGTGTGTTATTTTTATAAATAACCTGGATGAGGGTGTAGAGGGATGGGTTAGTAAATTTGCTGATGACACCAAAGTCAGAGGAGTTGTAGACAGTGAGGATGGATGTTACAGTTTGCAGAGGGACATAGATAAGTTGCAGAGCTGTGACAAATGGAGTTTAATGTGGAAAAGTATGAGGTGATTCACTTTGGTAAGAGTAATATGTGTGCAGAATATAGGACTAATGGTAGGACTCTTAGTAGTGTAGAGAGCAGAGAGATCTCGGTGTACAGGTGCATAGATCCCTGAAAGTTGGTACTCAAGTTGAAAAGGTTGTTAAGAAGGTGTATCGTGTGTTAGCATTTATTGGTAGAGGGATTGAATTTCGGAGCCGAGATGTCATGTTGCAACTGTACAAAACTCTGGTGCAGCCGCACTTGGAGTACAGTTTTGGTCACCACATTATTAGATGTAAAGGCATTGGAAAGGGTGCAGAGGAGGTTTACCAGGATGTTGCCTGGTATGATGGGTAGGTCTTATGAGGAAAGGCTGAGGGACTTGAAGTTATTTTCATTAGAGAGAAGAAGGCTAAGAGGTGACTTAATTGAGACATATAAGATGATCAGTGGGTTAGATAAGGTGGATAGTGAGAGCCTTTTTCTTCGGATGGAGATGGATAACATGAGGGGACATAGCTTTAAATTAAGGGATGGTAGTTATAGGACAGATGCTAGAGGTGGGTTCTTTACTCAGAGGGTAGTAAGGGCGTGGAATGCCCTGCCTGCAGCAGTTGTGGACTCGTCAAGTTTAAGGGTGTTCAAATGGGCAGTGGATAGGCATATGGATAGCATTGGAATAGTTTAAGATAGAGAGTCATAAAATTGGTTACATTGGTCGGCGCAACATCGAGGGCCGAAGGGCCTATACTGCGCTGTAATGTTCTATGTTCTATGTTCTATAAAAGACTTCCCCACAGCAATTAAACCTTAACTGGACTAAACGAGTTTTGAGGGTCGGACCTCTTCCCCTCAATAGACAGGAAGTCATACTCTTCAAAGCTGCTGGCCCATCTGATTGGATAACAACTGCCAGGATTGCAAACAAACGCACAAAGATCAAGGACGGATACCAGAACCTCAGATCTTCGGGATGGAAGGAATCAGGCACCATGGGAAGGGGTCTGAGGCAGGCAACAGGTTTTGGAGGCCAGGAAGAGAGGGTGCTTTCTTGTGGGAGTGGGAGTGGCCCTGTAGCACGCAGGCCATCTGCCTAATTAATGTGTCAACGCTTCTCTCCCAGCACTTCATGGCAACAGAGATGGAATTTTTATTTATCATCGTGAGACATGGCTGTCGCTGGCTGGCCATCTCTTATTGCCCATGAACTGAATGGCAAGGGTAACTATTTCAAAGTCAGCACATTGCTGTGATTCTGGAGTCACATGTAAGCCAGACCGGGTCAGGATAGCAGAGTTCCTTCCCTAAAAGACGTAGGGTGACAGAGTGGTTAGCACTGCAACCTCACAGGGGCCAGGGACGCAGGTTCGATTCCCGACTTGGGTCACTGTCTGTGCAGAGTTTGCACCTTCTCCCTGTGTCTGCGTGGGTTTTCTCCAGGTACTCCAGTTTCCTCCCAGAGTCCAAAGATGTGCAGTGTCTTTGTGTCAGCTTTCTCAGTTTCAGGGAGAATAGCCAGGGTAAATGCATGGGGTTATAGGGATGGGGCCTGGTTGGGATTGTGGTTGGTGCAGACTTGATGGACCAAATGACCTCCTTCTGCACTGTAGGAATTCTATGATTCCTGAGTGAACCAGATGGGTTTTTCCAACAGTCGACAATCTTTCATGGTCGTCAGTAGATTCTTAATTCCAGATATTTTTTATTGAATTCAAATTCCATCATCTGTTGTGGCGGGATTTGAACTCAGGTTCCCAGAAGATTAGCTGAGTTTCTGGATTAATAATCTAACAATAATACCGCTAGGCCATCGCCTCTTCTTGATGCCCTTTATTGCCATTTAATTGATTTGATTTGATTTATTATTGTCACATGTATTGGTATATAGTGAAAAGGATTCTTTCTTGTGTGCTACCCAGGCAAAGCATATCGCTCATAGAGAATGAAAGGAGAGGGTGCAGAACGTAGTGTTACAGTCATAGCTAGGGTGTAGACAAAGCATTGTTACAGTGTTTAAAAGAGTTAGAATAGAGTTTTAAAAGCATAGAACAAGAGTGAAAGGTAAAAGGTAAAGCTTATAAGAACTGCTATGCTCCAGCGCCACCTTGGAATGGGCATTTACAAACCTAAACTTTTTTTTTTCATTTATTCATGGGACATGTGTGTCACTGGCTGGCCAGCATTTATTGCCCATCCCTAGTTGCCCTTGGAGGGCAATGAGAGTCAGCCACATTGCTGTGGCTCTGGAGTCACATGTAGGCCTGACCAGTTAAGGTTGGCAGATTTCCTTCCCTAAAGGACATTAGTGAGCCAGATGAGTCTTTCTGACAATTGGCAATGTTTCCACGGTCATCAGTAGATTCTTAATTCCAGATTTTTCTTTATTGAATTCAAATTCCGCCACAGGATTTGAACCCGGGTTCCCAAAAGATTAGCTGAGTTTCTGAATTAATAGTCTAACGATAATCGCCACTGGCCTTGTGGACATCTCAGCCACATCTGCGCCCCCACATTATGGGGAATGGCTCGGGGGTAGGCGAGAAGGGAATGGACCAGCCAGCTAAAATATTTAACAGGCCCTCCACCACCCCCCTCCACCCTCACCCAAAACCTGCAGGAAGTCAGGTCAGAAATCTCTATCCCTAACCGTTCCCCCACATTACCTCAAAATCATTAAAATCCATACACACGGCAAGTTGCTTTTCAAATCCCATCCAATTCTCTGTCTCAAATGTGAAAACAATGAATAAACTTTCACATCCGTCACAAACTGTCCAGCCTCCCATTAATCCATTGCAGTCAAATGATTCATGTTCTCTGTGAAAATATTCTGATTTTGAATAAAACTCAAGTTCCCGGGGAGGGTGATGGGTGTCAGATTAGCTACTGTTCCAGTCTCTCAGAGTTAAAACGTTCAGAGTTCAAAAGAAATTTTAAAAAATGAATTTGTATTTACGCAGCAACTTTTACAACCTCAGGACATCACAGAGTATTTCACAACTACAGGCTTTTGAAATATAGTCACAGAGACAAGACTAACAACTGTACAATCTCCAACCACACTCAATGTAGTGTTGATGTCACGCTGTAATGTTGCTGCCCGAATCCAAGTTCTCTCTTCACTTAACATTCTTTCATTCAAAGTGCAGCCATCGCACCCAATATTCATGCTTCCCTGTTAACACTGCTTCCCTCTGCCAATGCAAACACCTTCCAATCTGTGCCCTCTTTGCCAACATTCACCTCCCGCCAACACTTACACCCCCTCTGCCAACACTCACCCTGTCACAAACGTTCCCTCCCTCCCTCACCAACATAGGCACCAAACCAACATTCACACGCTCCCCAACTCGCACCCCTCTGCCAACACTCACCCGATCCATCAATCCTCATCTCTTCATTCAACACACACATGTCCTCTTTCTGCACTCATCCCTTCCACTCATGTTTACCCCATCCCATAAGAGGTGACCATGGACTTTCCCTTGGAGTGTTCCATGATTATGCTTGACAAAGCACAACAGCTGTCTGTGTGGGGTCTGCAAATTCACCCTGCATCTGCATGGAATAGGGCTGAGTGGACCTGGTTAAGATACTCTGTTGGATAATCATTGCAGACTCGATGGACCGAGTGGCCTCCTTCTGCATTGTAGGGATTCTATGATCCTATGAATCTTAGCATCGGGTGTAACAAGTTCAGTTAGGGTCGGAGGCATGGTGGCACAGTGATTAGCACAGTGAGAGGGATCTGGGTTTGATTTCTGGCTTGGGTCACTGTCTGTGTGGAGTTTGCACATTCTCCCTGTGTCTGCGTGAGTTTTCTTCCACAGTCTGAAAGGTGTGCTTGCCTCACTGCCCCGGGAGATTAGTGAAGTGGGGTTATGGGGATGTGACCTGGATGGGATTGTTGATAGCGCAGTCCCGATGGGCTGAATGGCCTCCTTCTCCCCTATAGGTATTCTACTATTCAATGCGGACATAGACTATAGAAAATCATTGGTCTCATTTCAGATATGTTTGAATTATTTTTGCTTTTTCACAGTATATTGCCACAGAAAATCACCGGGAGAAACACAGGGTTTCTTTTTAGCAAGATGCTGACACAAGGGGATAAAGTATTAACAGCAAGTGTGGAGAGTTCATAAAGATGATCACATTAGCAGAATCAGTCAGGAGAATCTGTCATTAGCTGCAAAGCCAACAGGAAGACTAATAGTTTCCTGTTTTAAATCCCAAAAGATCCATCTCCTCACAAGAGCAGAAGTAGCTTGCCGGCACACTCAGTCTGAACGCTTTATCAGACAAACCTCCAGCGAGGTGACACATACCAGGAAGACTATGTCATCTCAATCAGATGAGGGCAGCCCCATTACATTACAAGAATACAAGTGAACACATGCGTGAAATTCAGAGAATCCTGGAATGTTCCAGCACAGGAGGCCATTCAGTCCATCGGGCTGTTGGCTCTTTGGAATAACAGGCATGTTCAGATCCAAATTCCTGTTCTTTTGTCTGTAATCCTGTGTGTTCTCCAAGCATCTGCCCTAATCCCTTTTAAAATAATTAATGGAATCAGCCACATTCTCCTCCAACTCGATTTTCAAGTTTGCTGAAGACACCACCGTATTGGGTCGGATCTCAAACAATGACAAGACGGAGTACAGGAATGAGATAGAGAATCTGGTGAACTGGTGCAGCAACAATAACCTCTCCTCCAATGTCAACAAAATGAAGGAGATTGTCATCGACTTCAGGAAGCGTAAAGGAGAACATGCCCCTGTCGACATCAATGGGGACGAAGTAGAAATGGTCAAAAACTTCAGGTTTTTACATGCCCAGATCACCAACCACCTAAGAGAACCCACTAACACCTCTATTTTCTCAGAAGACTAAGGAAATTTGGCATGTCAGTTATGACTCTCAGCAACTTTTACAAATGCACCATAGAAAGCATTCTTTCTGGTTGTATCACAGCTTGGTATGGCTCCTGCTCTGCCCAAGACTGCAAGGAATGACAAGGGATCCATGAATGAAGCCTAGTTCATCATGCAAACCAGCCTCCCATCCATTGATTTGTCTACACTTGCCATTGCCTCGGAAAAGCAGTCAGCATAATTAAGGACCCCACGACCCCAGATATTCTCTCTTCCATTTTCTTCTGTCAGGTAAAAGATACAAAAGTCTGAGTCATGGATCAACCGACTCAAGAACAGCTTCTTCCCTGCTGCCATCGAACTTTTGAATGGACCTATATTGGTAAGGCCAATACTGTGTGCAATTCTGGTCACCCTATTATAGAAAAGACATTATTAAACTAGAAAGGGTACAGAAAAGATTTATTACAACGCTACAGGGACTTGATGGATTGAGTTATAAGGACAGGCTGAATAGACTGGGACTTTTCTTTCTGGAACTTAGGAGACTGAGGAGTGACATGGCCAATTAGCAGTTTTTCGGACTGTGGGAGGAAACCCATGCAGACACGGAGAGAATGTGCAGACTCCATACAGACAGTGATCCAAGCCAGGGATTGAACCTGGATCCCTGGTGCCTGAGGCAGCAGTGCTAACCACTGTGCCACCCTGTGGGGTTATTTGGTGATCAGAAAATTGTATTCCTTGTGTTGAAGAGAAACATGGAAATTACTGTCAGTTTGCCAGTCAGTAAATCCTTCTGCAAAGAGCTCCTTGCGGTCTGTACTCTGCCCCCTGCAGCATGGTTCGATATTGGCTGATATTTTGATATTACAGGGTGTTTGACTCCATTTGACTCCATTTCAAATTCTTCTGATGTAAGCTGTGGGCCAATGTCTGACGCCGCTACCTCTGGTCACCCAGAAATTATAAACTGACTTCTGAAAATCTCAATCACTTTGTGGTATTGGGCAAAGAGTCAAAAAGTAGCACGATAGCACAGTGGTTAGCACTGCTGCTTCACAGGTCCAGAGACCTGGGTTCGATCCCCGGCTCGGCTCACTGTCTGTGTGTAGTTTGCATATTCTCCCTGTGTGTGAGTTTCCTCTGGGAGACCCAGTTTCCTCCCACACTCCAAAGATGTGCAGGTTAGGTTGATTGGCCATGCTAAATTGGCCCTGGTGTCAAGGGATTAGCAGGGTAAATATGAGGGGTTGTGGGAATAGAGCCTGGGTGGGACTTGTGGATGGTACAGACTCAATGGAGTGAATGGCCTCCTTCTGCACTGTAGGGATTCTATGATTCCTCAATGATGGGCGCATCTCGATTGTGAAGTGGTATTGTCATTTTACTAGTAATCCAGTGACCCAGGGTACTGCTTTGGGGATGAGGATCGAATCCCACCATGGCTGATGGTGAAATTTGAATTTGATAAAAATCTACTGATGACCATTGCCAATTGTCATTTAAAAACCCATCTGATTCATTAATGTCCTTCAGGGAAGAAAATCTGCCTTACCCAGTCTGACCTACATGTGACTCCAAACCCTACATGTGACTCTTAGCTGTTCTCTGAAGTGGTCTGGTGAGCCACTCAGTTCAAGGGCAATTAGGATGGGCAATAAATGTTAACCCATCCAGTGACACCCATAACTCATCAACAAATAACAAAAAAATAACTCAGTGCAGTTTCACCATATTATCTTCACCAATTTCTTCTCATCTGGGAGAATTTGTTCCCTTCCATTACTAACAATGCCAAGAAATAGAATGTATCACCGTATTCCATCCTAACACTAATTTGACCTAATGCTGGAACCGTTATTGGAATAACTAACCAGTTTCACACCAGTTCTGTGTAAGGGAAGCTGACTCGGAGATGTCTTGTTCCCTTCTGTGATCACAGACGCAGCTGTAGCTGCTTTGATGAGGGAAGTGAGTTGCGAATCTCTAACTTTCCTTCCTGCTGTGGGAACTGGAATCTTCTCTTCACCTTCCCTGTGCTATTATTCTTCATTTCTGACACGGTACAGCCCCACCACCACCCCATCCCCCCCTGCCTCCCCCCAACACACCATCCCCCCCCCCACCCCGCCTCCCCCCAACCATCTTCCTGTTCAATATCAACTTCATTTTCCACATTTTATCGACTGAACATAAGAAATAGGAGCAGGAGTCGGCCATCTGGCCCCTCGAGCCTGCCCCGCCATTCAATAAGATCATGGTTGATCTGAAGTGAATCAGTACTTCTTTCTCCCCATGACCCTTAATTCTCTTATCTATCAGAAATCTATCTACCCGTGACTGCACACTTGAGGATTCCGAGACTCCAGGAACCAGCTTTGGATCTACCAGGACCCCCACCTCCTGGTAAGATAGAGCTTTACCCAAGCAGGTACTGTGCCAGTTTTCTCTACTCCTGTCTAGACATCACCAACGTTGACGGGAAGTGGGACTATTTACACGTCTGCTGGTTACCATGACAATGATAGCATTGCGATTCCTGTCTATGAACATGGCTGCTTTGGCCTGGATCTTGCTGACGTCCATTCCTGCTGGATTGGGAAATTTGCAACACTCTCTTCCTGCCAGTTTCATGGCTGTGACTTCTTTCCATGCCAGCTTATTGCCTTATTCACAAAGCTTGGCCTGTGTTTCATTGCTCTTCCTACAAATGTGAATCCAACATTCATCCCTAAGTTTGTGGCATCATCAAGATAAAGTGAAAGTCTCTTTAATTCGAGATTGTAATCTGCAACAATCTGACAAATCTATAGTCTCATTTGGCAATTGCTTCCTTCGATGGAATGCAATTCTCAGCGTAATCGCATTCCTGGTTGTGACAAACTCTGAGTCAAACACTTCATTCATTTGATTTTCTTTATTATTGTCACATGTACTAACATACAGTGAAAAGTATTGTTTCTTGCGCGCTATATAGACAAAGCATACTGTTCATAGAGAAGGAAAGGAGCAATTGCAGAATGTAGTGTTACTGTCGTAGTTAAGTTGTAAGGAAAGATCAACTTAGTGCAAACTGGGTCATTCAAAAGTCTGATAGCAAGCAGGGAAGTTGTTCTTGAGTCAGTTGGACTTTTGTACCTTTTTCCCAATGGGAGAAGGTGGAACAGAATATGTCCAGGCTGAGTGGGATCCTTAATCACGCTGGCTGCTTTTCCCAGACAGCGGGAAGTGTAGACAGAGGCTGATGAATTCATTCACAACCTTTTGTATTCCCTTGTGGTTTTGGGCAGAGCAGGAGCTGTGATACAACCAGAAAGAATGCTTTCTATGGTGCAGCTGTAAACGTTGGTGAGGGTCGTAGCCGATATGCCAAATTTCCTTAATATTTGTGGAAGTAGAGGCATTAGTGTGCTTTCTTAACTACAATGTTGGCATGGCTGAGATGGGTATAAAGAGATATGGGCCAAATGCCAGCAACTGGGACTCGCTTAGTGATTTAACAAAAGGGCAGCACGGACAAGTTGGGCTGAAGGGCCTGTTTCTATGCTGTAACCCTCTATGACCCGATGACTTCCAGCTGACCCGGGAAAGGCGACAGAGCCCACCTCAGGCAAGCTGAGCGAGAGAGGGAGAACTTCAAAGGGAACATAATAGCCAAACATCAGAACCCTTTTAATCATCCTTCAAAGCGTTTTATTTTGTTAAGGGTCTTGCATTGAATGCATCATTTATTATGATACTGCTCCTGACCTTGCAATCCTCCACCCATCCCCCACCAGAGACCAATCCCCAAGCCCATTCACCCCATTCCAATACTCTCTCTCTTACCCCCAGCTATTCCAAACCGGTCTTGATCTGCAACCCCTATTTTCTGAGTATCCGTTTCAATTAAGAGTCATTTTCCACTCTAAATGTTAGCTGTTTCTCTGTTCACAGATACTGCCCAGACCCTGGTGAGTGCTTCAGGAAGTAGGTACCACATTGATTAGTACTGCTGCCTCACAGCGCCAGGGATCCAGGTTCAATTCCCAACTTGGGACACTGTCTGTGTGGAGTTTGCACGTTCTCCTTATGTCTGTATGGGTTTCCTCCGGGTGCTCCGGTTTCCTCCCACTGTCTAAAGATGCGCAGGTTAGGTTGATTGGTTGTGTTAAATTGCCCCTTAGTGTCAGGGTTATTAAAAATGTTTTTAAGGTTTATTTATTAGTAGGCTTACATTAACACTGCAATGAAGTTACTGTGAAGATCCCCTAGTCGCCACACTCTGGCGCCTGTTCAGGTACACTGAGGGAGAATTTAGCATGGCCAATGCACCTAACCAGCATGTGTTTTGGAGTGTGGTAGTAAACACCCAGAGGAAACCCACGCAGACTCGGGGAGAACATGCAAACTCCACTCAGTGACCCAAGCAGGGAATCAAACCCAAGTCCCTGGCGCTGTGAGGCAGCAGTGCCAACCACTGTGCCACCAGATTAGCAGGATAAATACATGAAGTTACGGGTATAAGACCTGGGTGGGATTGTTGTTGGTGCAGATTTGATGGGCCAAATGGCCTCCTTCTGCACTGTAGGGATTCTATGATAAATAACCCTCTATTTTTATTTCCCTATGTTTTAGTTTATGTCTTCCCTGGCCCTCATTTCCCAGTCTCCTCCTCCTATCAAACTTCTTATCTGTTTCCTGCCCCCCAACACCCCCTGCCATGCCCCCCCACCCTCCATTCCATGAGTTTCTCTTTCTCCCTTTGACTTACCCATCCCCCAGCCTCCATTCTTCCTCTCCCCACAAAGCCCCAGACCCTCGACGCACATCCCCACCTGACTGCCAATCTATTGACTCTGCTTCCCTTCTCCCAATCCCAACTTTCTGACCTTTCTAGAGTTCCCCCACATCCCGGAGCCCAAGCACCTGCCCCCTCCGCCAACATCCCCCATCCTATTCCCCCAAGATCTTGTTCACCATCCCAGTCCTGCATCTTTGACACTCCATCTCTCTCTCTCTCTCTTCCTCTCTCAGATACTTATTCATAAGAACATCGGAATGAGAAGCATAGAACATAGACCAGTACGGCGCAGTACAGGCCCTTCAGCCCTCGATGTTGTGCCGAGGTTTGTCCGAAACCAAGATCAAGCTATCCCATTCCTTATCATTCTGGTGTGTTCCTTGTGCCTATCCAATAACCGCTAAAGCGTCCAACTCCATCATCATAGTCGGCAAATTCAGCCCTTCGAACCTGCTCCGCCATTCAACCAGATCCTGGCTGATCTCTCCCTGGCCTCAAATCCACCTCCCCACTTGTTCTCCACATCCCTTTAATTCATTCTTTTAATCAGAAATATATCTATCTCCTGCCTGAAATGGTTCAGACTCCACCGTGCTTTGGGGCAGTGAGTCCCACAAATTCACCACCCTCTGTGAAAGGTAGTTCCTCCTCATCTCGGTTTTATTCTTGTTCAAGATTGCCCCACAAGAGGAAACATTTGGTCTACATCTACTCTATCAATCCCTTTTAATATTCTATGTACCTCGATCAGATCCCCTCTCGTCCTTCTAAACCCCAGCGAGTACAAACCCAAAGTGTTTATAATCTCTCCTCGTACGCCAACCCTTCCATCCCCGGAATCAATCTGCTGAATGATCCAGTTCCTTCCTGATGGTGACTTTCTCATGGCTTCCGGAGTCGATCTAACTTTCTGTCAAGGCAGAAGCTGGGGGTGGGAAGCGACTTTGCTCCAACAGCAACTGGCACACTGGTTAACACCACTACCTCACAGCACCAGGGACCGAGGTTTGATCCCCAGCTTGGGTCACTGTCTGTGTGGAGTCTGCACGTTCTCCCTGTGTCTGCGTGGGTTTCCTCCAAGTGCTCTGGTTTCCTCCCACTTTCTGAAAGATGTGCTGGTTAGGTGCTAAATTCGCCCTTAGTGAGACCAAACAGTCACTGCAGTGTGGTGACCAGGGATTTTCACAGTAACTTCATTACAGTGTTAATATACGCCTACTTGGGACACTAATAAAAACTCAGTAACGACACAGCCAAGTTATGGGACTTAACCAGCAGGAAATTTGAAGTGTGTCATTTTCCCCTATTCCAAATAGCACTGCTTGGAAATTAGGTGTTTAATTCCAGGTTTAATTCGAGTGGACTGACAATCTTACAACACTCCCTCCCTTCCAAATTTAAAATCCAAGTCTGTATTAATCCTGTGTACCGTACCATGTTGCTTGCTGGAATGTTTGTGGCATAGCATCACAGTGGTTAGCAATGCTGCTTCACAGCACCAGAGACCCAGGTTCAATTCCAGCCTGGGGTGACTGTCTGTTTGGAGTCTGCACATTCTCCCCATGTCTGCATGGGTTTCTTCTGGGCGCTCTGTTCTTTCCAAAGATGTGCAGGTTAACTGGATTTGTCATGGTAAGTTGTCCCTTTGCGTCCCAAGATATGTAAGTTAGATGGAGTGGGGCATGAGAAGTGTGTGGGGATAGGGCAGGGTGGGGGTAGAGCCTGGGTAAGATACTCTGTCAGGGAGAGTCAGTGCAGATTCAATGGGCCATTTGGTTCCTTCTGCACTGCAGGGATTCAATGATTCTCTATCTAGGGAGGGCTTGCTGTGATGGCTATCAGTCCAATAACCCTGGGAAGTGTGTAAATAGATGATGATATTGATGTACTTGTTTTTATCCTACAGGTGCTTTGGTCCACCTTGTTGTCTAACGAGGGGCATACACGCAATGGGTGGTGAGAGGGCTGCTCTTGGATTTTTCGACAGTATCCTCGTGCTTCACGTCGTTAGTGTATGCTTGACCTGGACCATTTGATGGACAACATGACAGCTCAGTGACTATCGCTGTGCTGTGCAGATGCATGGATTTGGGCCTGTATCCATGGGAGTTTGCGCATTCTCCCCGTGCTTGCGTGGGTTCTCCGGGTACTCCAGTTTTCTCCCACATTCCAAAGATGTGCTCTTAGGCTAATTGGCAAAACAAATTCTCCCTAAATTGTCTCAAATTTGATTTTTAATCCATAGATCTATAAACATGGACAGGGATCACAGGTAGAGGTGAGAACATCGGGGTGGCAGCGCGCGTTCGTTGGGCCGAAGGGCCTGTTTCCCGTGCTGTTTTGTTCTTTGTTCTAACCAGACAATTACCTGGGGCTGGGCACAAGAGAAAGGTGGGATGTGGTTTGTGCCCTGGGAAAAAGAAGAAATTTTGGTTGGGTAGGGGAAAGGGGTTTGAAACCACAGCTGCGGTTAGTTCAACTTTGCAAAAATTTAATTGAGAAGGCATGTGGTTGATAGCTGCCTGAGAAAGGTCACAGATCACCAATCAGAATACAAGCCAAATTCTATTGGGTCAATTAGTTCGTGCACGCTCTAAGTGGTTCTAGTCACCATGTTATAAAAAGGATTTTGAGGCAAAAGAGAGAGAGCATTTACAACAGAGATACCAGAAATGTGTGTGGATGTACACGTCAACCCAAGGATTCTTTTTTCATTCATTTGTGGGTCATGGGCGTCGCTGGTTGGCCAGCATTTATTGCCCATCCCTATTTGCTCTTTGAGGGCGGTTGAGAGTCAATCACATTGCTGTGGTTCTGGAGTCACATGTAAGCCAGACCAAGTAAGGATGGCAGATTTCCTTCCCTAAAGTACATTAGTGAACCAGATGAGTTTTTAACAAAGAACAAAGAACAACACAGCACGGGAAACAGGCCCTTTGGCCCAATGAGCCCGCACCGCCGTCCTAACGTCTTAATGACATATAGAGACCAATATAGGGATAATTTTTTACCCAATCAGCCTAAGAGCACATTTTTGGAATGTGGGAGGAAACCGGAGCACCCGGAGAAAACCCACGCAACCACGGGGAGAACGCGCAAACTCCCGCAGACACAGGCCCCAAATCCATGTGTCTGCACAGCAACAGCGATAGTCTCTGAGCTGTCATGTTGCCCATCGGATGGTCCAGTTTAAGCATACACTAACGACATGAAGCACTAGGCCACTCCTGAAGTAACCTCCAGGAGCAGCCCTCGCACGACCTGCCGAATGCATGCACCTTGTTGGTCAACAAGGTGGACCGAACAGCCTGTGGAAACAAATAAAGTATTTAAACAGTCCTCCTATATCCCTCTATCTGCAGACCGTTCATGTGGCTGTCCAAGAGACCCTTAAACAACCCTAGCGTGCCTGCTCCCACCACCCCACTCGGTAGCGCATTCCACACCCCCACTACCCTTTGTGTGAAAAAATGCCCTCTAATATTCGTCTTATACATAGCCCCCCCCTCACCCTAAGGCCGTGACCCCTTGTTCTATCCAATTCTAATGGTGGAAAAAGCTTACCACCATTTACTCTATCTATACCCCTCATAATCTTATATACCTCTAATAGATCCCCTCTCAGCCGACGTCTTTCAAGGGAAAACAACCCCAGTGCGTTCAATCTTTCCTCGTAAGCCAGCCTTTCCATACCAGGCAGCATCCTGGTAAATCTCCTCTGCACTCTCTCCAGGGCCTCCACATCCTTCTGGTAGTACGGCGACCAGAACTGGACTCAGTACTCCAAGTGAGGCCTACCCAACGTTCTATACACTTGTAACATCAGACTCCTACTCTTGTATTCTATACCCCTTCCTATGAAGGCTAACATACCATACGCTTTCTTTATCACTTTCTCCACCTGTACTGACACCTTCAGAGACTTGTGAACCTGCACCCCCTGTGGTTCGCATAGAACCTCTCGCATAGGTTCTATGCGAGAGACGCATAGGTTTCTCTGCATCTCTATACTCCGGATAGTTTTACCTTTTATCCTATAACTCCCCTCTACATTATTCCGGCCAAAATGCATCACCTCGCATTTATCCGGATTAAGTTCCATTGTTGGTTTTTCCGATAATCGACATTGGTTTTGTGGTTATCAACAGATTCGTAATTCCAGATTTATTTTATTGGATTCAAATCCATGGCGGGGTTCGAACCCGGGTCCCCAAATATTAGCTGAGTCCCTGCATTAATAGTCTAGCGGTAGTAGCACAATGTCTTCACCTCCCCTTATATAGTGGGTATACATGTCCAGCAAGGATCGCAGGTTTACGTGTCAGGCAAGGATTGTGGGCATACATGTGAGGTAAGGATTGCGGGTACACACACCAGGCAAAGATGGCACGTATATGTGCCAGGCAAAGATCACAGTGTACGCGTCTAGTAAAGATCGCGAGTATACGCATCCGGCCATAATCATGGATGTACGCGTCAGGCAAGGAATGCGGGTGTACGCATCTGGCAAGGATCGCGGGTATATGCATCAGGCAAGAATCATGGGTATATGCATCAGGCAAGGATTGTGGGTATACACGTCAGGCAAAGGTTGACAAACTTGGCCTCCTTTTTCTTGAAAAAAGAAGTTGATCAGGTAACCTAATCATGACCTTGAAAACGATGAAAGGTTTTGATGGAGTGAATTCAGAGAGAAGGTGGGGAAGAGTGTAACTAGTGGCCATTAGTATGAGATAGTCGCCAAGAAATCCAATAAAGAAGAAGCTTCTTTACCCATAGAGAATGTGGATTGATGCATTTATAGAGAGACCAGACTAATATATGAGGGCAAAGGAACACAGGTTATGCACATTGATTTGGATGAAGGATGAGAGAAGGGAGGACAGATGCAGCATAAACACCTGCAGGGACCAATAACCCACCATTAGCCAGACTAGTAGTGGATGTCAGTAGAAGCATTTTAAATAATTAGGTATTACATAGTGAAACTAAACACTGATATTTTTCTTGATAATGGGTTTATTCACAGAGTGCGGCGTTGCACATGTCTGCTTCCTATCAACCAACCTAGAGTCCCTGCATTAATAGTCTAGCAGTGGTAGCACAATGTCTTCACCTCCCCTTATATAGTGGGTATACACGTCCAGCAAGGATTGTGGGCATACATGTGAGGTAAGAATTGCGGGTACACACACCAGGCATACTTCTGTATGCCAATAATATAAGTAGCAACCAGTAACATTGCATGCTTAAACCCAAAGAGAGGACACTAGACCCCAGAGGCTCCATTTTTCTAGAAATCTAGGTGAGGTAGATTGAGGAGCAGATGGATGCTAGCGCTGCTGTTATTACAGATACATTTGAAAAGGTGGCCTTCAAACAAGGAGAATCACTGGCCTATATCACCAGACCCCGCTCCAACCCCACTAATATGATACAACCTTTGAGAATCCCCTATCCATCACTGACAAACATGCCTTCAGCTACTGAAACTCCAAACTGGGGTCATCCCTCTCTCAACTTCCTCACTATTAAGTCCAAACCATTTTCCCACCCCCACCCATCTCTTTGACCAAGTTAGAATAGTGCATAGAATACGACATAGAATCCCTACAGTGCAGAAGGAGGCCATTCAGCCCATCAAGGGGGATTTTCATAGTAACTTCAGTTAAAAGAACTGAAAGTGTCTCAAATAGATGCAGACCATAGTCTCTACAGTGCAGAAGGAGGCCATTCAGCCCATCAAGTCTGCACCGATCACAATCCCACCCAGTCCCTATTCCAGTCCATAATCCCACATATTTACCTTACCCGAGGGTCAATTTAGTATGGCCAATCGATGTAACCTGCACATCTTTGGACTGTGGCAGGAAACTGGAGCCCGCAAAGGAAACCCACGCAGACACGGGGAGAATGTGCAAACTCCACACAGTGACCCAAGAGCGCAGTTGAACCTGGGTCCTTGGTGCTGTGAGGCAGCAATGCTAACCGTGCTGTGTTAATGTAAGCCTACTTGTGACGCTAATAAATAAACTTTAAGGGTCTACACCGATAGAATATCGGCCCACCCCTACCCTATCCCCATAACCATATGAATTTGCCCCACTAATCCCCAGAACCTACACGTCTTGGGACACTAAGGAGCAATTTAGCATGGCCAATCCATCTAACCCGCACGTCTTTGGAGGAAACTGGAGCACCCGCAAGAAACCCACACAGACACGGAGAGAACATGCAGATTCCGCATAGACAGTGACCAAAGGCTGGACTTGAACTTGGCTCCCTGGAGCGGTGAGGCAGCAGTGCTAACCATTGTGCTGCTATGCTACCCTTTCTAATCTCTCCATCTTCAGAACCAGTCTTAGGTTCAGCGGCCACAGCAGCCAATTGGCATTGGAAGGGGGGGTTGCCAGGACCCCATTGCTGTAATGACTGTGAGACTTTGCCATTCATCTAGGTGCAGTGGGGCATTGACCAAGACAGCTTCCCTGGCTAAGGGAAGGCAAGGCACCCAGTGAAATGAACGTTAGGTTGTGTAGGGGACAAGACAAAAGCCTCGGACATCAGAATCCCTGCAGCTTTTCCAACCTTGCAAACCGATGTCGAGGGACTTGCCATCAGTTTGATTCCCCATCCCTTTGGAGTCGGCAGATAGAGGAGAGGAAAGCTGCGGCAGGGAGGGGGGGAGGGGGGGAAGCAGTCCAAACCAGAGCCAAAGTAAACAGCAAGGACAGTTAACCCACGCACCACATACAGAATGAAATCCTACCATCTGCAATCATTCCTAACTGGAAATGTCTGCTGTACATTCACCGCTTGGCAGTCAATCAAAATGCAAATGTCACACATTAGACATAATGTGCACACCATCAATACTAACATTGCACTTGGGCAATGCAGTCACCTGTATTGGGCATGTAACACTTACTATCATCACTGAATCTTAACGATGAATGCCCTGGTTGTA
Organism: Sphyrna mokarran; assembly: GCA_024679065.1. Lineage (NCBI taxonomy): Eukaryota > Metazoa > Chordata > Chondrichthyes > Carcharhiniformes > Carcharhinidae > Sphyrna > Sphyrna mokarran. The sequence goes on along the minus strand of JAGIQG010000003.1, from coordinate 132,376,196 downwards.
ACACATTAAGCTCCTTCCATCCACCTCTGGGCAGCGGTGGATCTGACAGTGCTTATCACTGTTGTGGTTTTGGAGTGTGCAGTTTGAGGCAAGATATGGAAGTTTTGCTGTGAACTGTTTATTGTTCCATTCTTTTATCTTTTCTCTTTGACATTGCGAGTTCCACAGCAACAGAATTCTCAAACTCAGTAAAAATATGACAAACATCTACCAGCTGGGACCCCAGCCAGCTCTAGCATCCACATGCTTCCAGAAGGCACCTCATCCCCTACCAGCCACAGCCAAGTCAACACCTCAGAGGGGTGAGTGCAGAGTGGACCATCTACCCTCTCCTTGTAAACTGTTCCCTTCTCTCTCTGCTTTCCACCAGGGGAGTGGGGTTACGCTAATAGTTCCCCCCCCCCCATGGACCTCACAGGTGACCTAAATCCAGCTAAAACGGGAGAATTAGAATGCTCGAGGCACAGTAAACCTGTATCCATCTGTGAATGTGTCTAATGTTTGACACACAGAGGATGGGACACAAGGTTAATCCTAATGTGGGGTTACCAAAATCAAATGATTGTTGTCAGTGCAGGCTCGATGGGCCAAATGGCCTCATTCTATGCTATAGGGATTCTATGATTCTCTTGCTCCTGGCATTGAATAATTTCCAACTTGTTTGAGTTTAAATGGTTAAAGTGAGAGTCTGTAATCACATAACATCCTTCCTGACCTCAGAACTCCCAAGGCACTTTACATTCATTGAGGATTCTCTGAAGTATCATATATTAAAGTAGATCTTTCTCTGTACCCCAGCTACGACTGTAACACTATATTCTGCGCCCTCTCCTTTCCTTCTTCCCATGTATTCTACGAATGGTTTGTTTTGTCTGTAGAGTGCGCAAAAATCATCCCAATACATGTAACAATAAGTCAAATCAAGTGCAAGAAACACAGCAACTAATTTATGCATAGCAAGATCCCACAAACAGAAACATGATTGCAGAATTGTCATGGTGCAGAAGACCATGTGGCCCATTGTGTCTGTACTGGCTAACCACGCGAGCATCTTACTTTAATCCATTGCCCTGCCTTCCCTGACACACTGTTTCTACTTACATAGTCATCCCATGTCATCTTTATTGTCTCGAATGCACCTGCCTCTACCACACTTCCAGGCAGTGCATTCGAGATCCACTCACTGTGTGACAAAGATAATGACCAACAACTCTGTTGGTGTTAATTGAGGGATGAATATTGGTCCAGGATTGTGTTTGTTATCTTTCTGGTTGTATCGCAGCTTGGTATGACTCCTGCTCTGCCCAAGGTCTCAAAGAATTAGAAAATGTACTGAATGTAGCCCAATCCATCACGCAAATCAGCCTCCCATCCATTAACTCTGTATACACTTCCCACTGCCTCAGCAAAGCACCCATTGCTAGATTCATGGAGTTTAAAAGCAGCAAGGTTATGTCGCAGCCGTATAAGGTGCTGGTGAGGCCACACCTGGAGTTACTGTGTACAGTTTTGGTCTCCTTACTTGCGAAAGGATACACTGACACTGGAGAGGGTGCAGAGAAGGTTCACTAGTTCCGGAATTGAGGGGGTTGGCTTATGAGGAGACACTGAGTAGACTGGGGCAATACCCATTGGAATTCAGAAAAATGAGGGTCAATCTGATAGAAACATGTAAAATTATGAAGGGAATAGATAGGGTAGAAGCACGGAAGTTGTTTCCTCTGCTTCTAGGAGAACTAAGAGGCATAGCCTCAAAATAAAGGGAGAACAGATTTAGGACTGAGTTGAGGAGGAACCTCTTCACACAAAGGGTTATGAATCAGTGGAATTCTCTGCCCAGTGAAGCAGTTGAGGCTACCTCATTGACTGTTTTTAAGGCAAGAATAGATACATTTTTGAACAGTAAAGGAATTAGGGTTATGGTGAGTGGGCGGATGAGTGGAGCTGAGTCCACAAAAAGATTAGCCATGATCTTATTAAATGGCAGAGCAGGCTCGAGGGGCCAGATGGCCGACTCCTGCTCCTAGTTCTTATATTCTTATAATCAAGGACCACATGTACTCCAGACATTCTCTCTTCCATCTTCTTCCCTCAGAAAAAAGGTACAAAAGTCTGAGGTCACGTACTAACCAACTCAAGAACAGCTTTTTCCTGGCTGCCATCAGACGTTTGAATGGACCTACTTCGCATTAAATTGACCTTTCTCTGCATCCTAGCACTACATACTGCACTCTCTCATTCCCTTCTCGATGAACGGTATGGTTATGTCCGTACAAGAAGCAATGTTTTTCCCTGTATACTGATACATGCGACAGTATTAAATCAAATCAAGCATAGGAAACACAGCAGCCAATTTGTGCATTGCAAGATCCCACAAACAAAAACACAATCGCAGAATTGTTATGGGGAGAGAGACCATTCAGCCCATTGTGTCTCTACTGGCCATCCAAGCGAGCATCATGACTTAGTGCTAGCCCCCTGACTTTTCTCTGTGCCCCTACACACTGTTTCTATTTAAATAATCATCACTTCCCATCTTGAATGCCTCAGTCAAAGATGCCTCCATCACACTTCCAGGCAGTGCATCCCAGAACCCAATCACCGGCTGTGTGACAAAGATAATGTCCAGATAATCTGTGGATGTTTAAGTGAGGGATGAATATTGGTCCAGGTTACAGCTCTGCTCTCTCATGGAATTGTTTTTCCCTCTGTGAGAAAGGGGGCTGGAATTTGGTTTAACCCCCTCACCCCCGTCCTCCGACAGTGCAGCACTCTCTCAATACTGCAGTGGTAACGTATGGAGGCAGAAAAGGGGGAAATGAGGGGGAGAGGGGGAACTAACCCGAGGTTTAGTCTTAACCTCTGGGCTGCTGTTCCCGGGTTAAATCTTGCCTCCTTCACCCTGAGTGAGCTATCTTTTCAAAAGTAGCAAAGCCTTTGAGTTCAACGATGATTTCGTTGTTTTGCAAGCCTGCTTTTGGAGAGAGGGGGGAGAACTGGAGAGAAAACAAACTGGGGGGAAAAAAAATGTTGGCTCTGGTGTAGAAACCGGTTAAAACTTTCCCGTTGGCGAGGAATTTCATCCCAGGATTGAGTCTCCCATCCGTCGCTGTACTTTCTGCAGAAGAGAAGGAGGAGCTGGGAGAGGGAATCTTGTAAGAATCGACTGGATTAGAAAAGCAGGAGGAATGAACGTGAGGGATTAACTTACCTGGGTTCGGTTAGAACATAATCCTCCAGTTTTTCGTCCGGATCTTTGCAAAGCTCTGCAATCAGACCGTCACTTAAAATCTTGGCCAGATGCAGCAGTTTGTTAAAGTTGTATTGGGACTCCACTCCGGGCTGGTTTTTCATTGATAAGTTTCTTCCTGATTGTTAATTTCTCACACACACACACACAACTCCTTTGATTGCACCGCTCCCACCACAACTTCCCGGGCTGCACTTCAAGCTTCTTTTATGCTTTCTGGATGGGTAGGAGTTAAAAACTCTGATCAAGTCCTATTTGTTCGGTCTCATCCCTCTTCTTGTATGTGTACTCTGTGTGTGCGTGTGTAGAAGTCCTGCCTTAAAAGCATATGGCCAATAGTATTCACAGAGACGCATTACAGAGCTCCCCACTCTGTTACAGGTGGGACTTAGATGTATGGATTCTGACATATACACAGAACCCCAAGGGACTGCCACACCCAGAACTTAATTACACCTCTCTTTATCCTGGAAATCCTTTCAAATACAAGAGTAATTATCCCAACACAATAGGAGACGGGAATCCTTTCAGAGACACAAAACATCTCTGATTAATACGACCTGTCTGTTACTTTTCTCATGAGTGGCTTTCCCATTGAGAATCACAGAGACCCTGCAGTGCAGAAGGAGGCCATTCAGTCCATCAAGCCTGCCTCTTCTTCAGACCCTGTCCCTGTAACCCCACATAATTACATAGCTAGTTGCCCCAACCTACGCACTCGTGGACACTAAAGGGCAATTTACCATGTCCAATCCACCTAACCCTCACATCTCTGATACTAAGGGGTAATTTACATGTCCAATCCACTTAACCCGCATATCTTTAACACTGAGGAGTAATTTAGCATGGCCAATCCACCTTACTACATATCTTTGGACACTAAAAGCCATTTTAGCACGGTCAAGCCACCTAACCTACTCATCTTTGACACTGAGGGGCAATTTAGCATGGCCAATCCACCTAACTACATACAGTAAAGGCCATTTTAGCATGGCCAAGCTACCTAAGCTACGCATCTTTGGACGCTAAGAGGCAATTTTGCATAGCCAATCCACCTAACCTATATATCTTTGGACACTAAGGAACAATTTAGTATGGCTGATGCCCCTAACCTGCATATCTTTGGAAAGAGTCAGTTTAGCATGAACCATGTAAGTACACAACTCTGGACTCCAAATGCAGGAATTTTTAAGACCTTCGAGCCCATTCTGTCATTTTGTTAGTTCATGGTTAACCAGTGATCTAATTCCCTCTATCATCAACCACCCCCACCCTCCCCATTAAAGGAAGGATTTACATTTAGATGGCATCTTTCACGTCCACTGGTCATCCCAGCACACTTTACAGCCAATAAAGAGCTTTTGAAGTGGAGTCAATCTTATGATCTATGGAATGTGGTGGCCATTTTGCGCACAGCAAGCTCCCATAAACAGCACCGTGACCAGATCCTCCATTGGAAAATAAATATTGGGGCCAGGACAACATCTCTGCTCCTCTTCAAACTAGAATCCTAACACCCAGCTGGGAGGGTAGATATTCTGGTATTTCAATTTGAAAGGCAGTGCATGTGAAAATGCAGAACAAAATTGTGGTTGAGAGTCAATCTTGAGCTCTAAGTTGGGGTTCTGGAGAGGGGGCTTGAACCCTCAATCTTCCTGCTCTTGTCTGATTCTATTATGTTCAAGTATCCGGGGATTTCCTGACCCAATAAGTCTATCAAGTTGAACTTTCCGTTATATCACAAAAGCACCATCTTATTAGCTTAAGAAGCAGCATAGTGGAACAGTGGTTAGCACTGCTGCCTCACAGTGCCAGGGACCTGGGTTCGACCCCCAGCTTGGATCACTACATGGAGTCTGCATGTTTTCCCCGTGTCTGTATGGGTTTTCTCTGGGTGCTTCTCACAATGAAAGATGTACTGGTTAAGTACATTGGCCATGTTAAATTCTCTCTCAGTGTACCCGAACAGGCAACAGGGTGTGGCGACTAGGGGATTTTCACAGTAACTTCATTGCAGTGTTAATGTATGCCAACTTGTGACACTAATAAAGAAACTTTAATGGCCTCACTGGAACTGAATGTGGGTCTCAGACGGATATTTGCCGCATCCAGATGATACACAATTGGTTTATTTAATCTGCTGGTCAGTGTCACATGTCAAGAAATATAGCTCTTACTTTTAGGAAGAAACACCAAAACTACCCATCAGACCTGACAAGAAGAGGCCATCTCTGCATAAGATGACATTGCTTTCGTAGCAACCTGAAAAAGTGGCACCATCGCTGTCATAGCAACCAGGAAACAGGGTGCCATCACTGTCATAGCAACCAGGAAACAGATCACCATCACTGTCATAGCAACCAGGAAACAGGGCGCCATCACTGTCATAGCAACCAGGAAAAGGGCACCATCACTGTCATAGCTACCTGAAAACAGGGCGCCATCACTGTCATAGCAACCAGGAAACAGTGCACAATTATTGTCATAGCAACCAGGAAACAGGGTGCCATCACTGTCATAGCAACCAGGAAACAGGGCACAATTACTGTCATAGCAACCAGGAAACAGTGCACAATTATTGTCACAGCAACCAGGAAACACGGTGCCATCACTGTCATAGCAACCAGGAAACAGGGCACAATTACTGTCATAGCAACCAGGAAACAGTGCACAATTATTGTCATAGCAACCAGGAAACAGGGCACTATCACTGCCATGGCAACCAGGAAACAGGGAGCATCACTGTCATAGCAACCCAGGAAACAGGGCACTATCACTCTCATTGCAACCAGGAAACAGGGCGCCATCACTGTCATAGCAACCAGGAAACAGGTAACTATCACTGTCATAGCAACCAGGAAACAGGGCACTATCACTGCCATAGCAATCAGGAAACAGGGTGCCATCACTGTCATAGCAATCAGGAAATAGGGCACAATTACTGTCATAGCAACCAGGAAACAGGGCACAATTATTGTCATAGCAACCAGGAAACAGGGAGCCATCACTGTCATAGCAACCTGAAAACAGGACACTATTACTGCCGTAGCAACCAGGAAACAGGGCACCATCACTGTAATAGCAACCAGAAATGGGGCATCATCACTGTCATAGCAACCAAGAAACAGGGTGCCTTCACTATCATAGCAACCGGAAACAGGGCATCATCACTGTGGCAGCAACAGGGAACCATTTGCAGCCAAGACCATGCTTTGTGTCAGCTGAAAGGCCTGTGTAAATCAGCAGTGTTAACTTGTGTTACTGCTAATCATGGTGCAGTGGGCCGCACCCTTACTCCTGAGGTGAAACAATGTGGTTCACTATCTCTCACAACCTGAGCGCAAGCATCAGGCTGATATCACAGAGATGCCACCTTTTAGCTGAGATGGTAAACCCGCTCTCTCAGGTGGATGTAAAAGACCTCACAATTGAAACTTGAAGGAGAGGCAGAAGAATTCGCCCAACATCCTGGATCTATCCCTCAGTCAAGATCAAGCACAAATCATCTGGTCATTAGCCCAATGCTGTTCCTGGGATCTTGCTATGTATAGATTGGTAGCCACGTTTGCAGCTTTACAACTGTGTCTGTTTCAGAACCACTTCATTAGCTGTAAGGGACTATCAGATGGCCTGAGGTCATGAAAGCTGCTATATAAATGCAAATAAATGTTTTTATACCTCCAAGCAATATAATGTTCCCATTCCTACCTTGAGGCACAAAATAACCACTATTCTACCACACAGATGTTTAGAAAAAATATACTTTGGCCTTTAAATAATGCAGGATAAATGTAAAGATGTCAATTTCTGAACAGGAGTTTTGTATGAGATTCCTTTTTCAGCGATGTTAAGTTGGGAATGGACAGAGCTGTGAGCACTGTAGAATCCCTACAACACAACAGGATAACGTCCAGCCCATCACATCTGCACCACCTCTCGGGAAGAGAGCATCTTACCCAGCTCCCTCACTACCTTAACCCACATTTAGCATGACCAAACCACCTAACTCACGTATCTTGGGACTGTGAGAGGAAATCAGAGGACTTGGAGGAAACCCAGACTGACACAGAGAGAATGAACAAACTCCACATAGACAGTGACCCAAGACTGGAATTGAACCCGAGTTCCTGGTGCTGTGAGGTAGCAGTTACTAACTAATGTGTCACTACATCATAAAGATAACTCCCAACAAAAGTGAGAAATCTCTGTAATGATAACCTCCTCTTTTCAGTTTGACTCTGGTGCCAAGTCAAGCAGATCTCCAGATGTAGAAAAACAGTGGTGCTTGTTAGAGCAAGCAGCCAATCACATTGAAGAATTCTCACAGACAGCAAAGCGGTCATTAAAAGCAGAAGCTCCCTTTCACATTTAAATGTAATTTTTGTAGAGACTGAAATAAAGATTGGAATGTGTATGTGATTTCAGTAGGAGTCTAGGTGTTGTCTCCCTGTCTGGCCTTACCATTATGCCCCTGGATCTTCTCTCCCATCCTCGTCACACCGACCTGGTCCTGTGGGGTCTCACACTTCAATGGTGGGACTGATCGCAGTCCCAGCAATGGCACTACTCCCAGTGGCGCAACTGAGACAATGGAGCTGCCAACCACTCACATTGGTCAGCACTTCTCTGTGGTGGGATCTCTTCCTGAGAAAGGAGTGGGAATCTCACATCCATGTACCATGCTGTTGGGATGTTGTAGTAATGGCAATGATTGACAACCACCAATTAGTATAATGAACTGTAACTGTTTATTGACAAGCAGATAAAGAAATAGAGAACTTTCACAATGTTAACATTTCCAGTTTTGGGGTCTGTTCTGAATACAAAACCCCAGTGTAGAGATGCCGGCGTTGGACTGGGATAAACACAGTAAGAAGTCTGACAACATCAGATTTAAATCCAACCGATTTATTTGATAGTAAACTCACAAGCTTTCGACCCTCTGGCCTTCGTCAGGTGAATGAGGTGTTGTGGTCTGCAATAGCACACGTAACAGCACAGACAGTTTACAGATTACTGATTAGAATGCAAATCTTTACACCTAACCTGCTATTCAAGTCTTAAAGTGGCTAACAATGTGAGTGGAAGGAGCACCGAGAACAGGTTAAAGAGATGTGTATTGTCTCCAGACAGCACAGTAAGTGAGGTTTTTTGCTAACCTAGGCAAGTCATGGGGGTTACAGATAGTGTGACATGAAGCCAAGATCCCTATTAAGACTGTCCTCATGTGTGAGGAACTTGGCTATCAGTTTCTGCTCAGCGGCTCTGCGCTGTCGTGTGTCGTGAAGGCCCCCTTGAAGAACGTTTACCTGAAGATCGGAGGCCGAATGCCCATGACCACTGAAGTGTTCGTCAACAGGAAGGGAACAGTTTTGCCTGGTGATTGTCGAGCGATGTTCATTCATCTGCTGTCGTAGTGTCTGCATGGTCTCCCCAATGTACCATGCTTCAGGACATCCTTTCTTGCAACGTATTAGGTAGACAACATTGGCCAAGTTGCAAGAGTATGTACCGTGTACCTGGTGGATTGTATTCTCATGTGTGATGATGTCATCCATGTCTATGATCCGGCATGTCTTGCAGAGGTTGTTATGGCAGGGTTGTGCGGTATTGCGGTCACTGTTCTCCAGGGTGTTGTCAGGCTTCTTACTGTGTAAAACCCCGCACACTGTACCAACATCCTGATGCTCATTCCCCATTGGGCAATCGGGTCACATGATGTACACACCTTAAAGGGGCCACTTCCTATTTTGGGGGGGGGGGGGGGGTGCCTCTGGCAACTGAAATTTTTGCCATTTGTTTTCCTAGTGACCACACTTCCAAAGAACCTCATTGGCTGCAAAATGCTTTGGCAGGGGGCATTCTGAGGTCATGAAAGGTGCTATACAAATGCGACTCACCATCTGTAAATAATCTGGAACACTGTTTAAAAATAATGGGGCGCCCATTTAAGATGAATCTGAGGAGAATCTTTCTCTCTCAGGGTATCACAAGCGGTAGAAACGGAATGTTTTAATTCTTTTAAAGGCAGAGCTGGATAGATTGTTGGTAAGGAAGGAGAGTCAAAGACTATCGGGTGTAGGTGAAAGAGTGGGGTTGAAATTACGATCAGATCAGTCATTGAATGGCGGAACAGTCCTGAGGGGGCTGAGTGACTTACTCTTAATTTGCTTGTTCACATGTAAGTCTTTCTCTTTCTAGAACTAGTTTAAACTTTTAAAGACTATTTATTTGTGTCACAAGCAGGCTTACATTAACGCTGCAATGAAGCTATTGGGAAAATTTCCTGTTCTCTGCACACTGGCACCTGTTCAGGTACACTGGGGGAGAATTTAGCAAGACCAATGCCTCTAACTAGCACATCTTTCAGGGGGAAGCTGGAGCACTGGAGGAAACCCACGCAGACACGGGGAGAATGTGCAGACTCTGCACAGACAGTGACCCAAGCCAGGAATTGAACCTGGATCCCTGGCACCGTGAGATAGCAGTGCTAACCACTGTGCCACCGTGTTGCCCATAGTGGGTCATAGTTTGAGGATAAGGGGTAAACCTTTTAGGAGAAATTTCTTCACCCAGAGAGTGGTGAATGTGTGGAATTCACGACCACAGGAAGTAGTCGAGGCCAAAACATTGCGTGATTTTAAGAAGAAATTAGATATAGCTCTTGGGGCGAAAGGGGAGATGGGGAAGAGAGGGATCAAGATATTGAATTTGATGATCAGTCTTGATCAGAATGAATGGCTTGGCTTGAAGGGCCGATTGGCCTACTCCCGCTTCTAGTTTCTGTGTTCACATGAACTTGTGGCTTTGAGGAAGTTGGAGAGGAAAAGAACAGGCACTTTGCAAGACGAGTACAATCTTTGGGCTCCGTGCCAATCATGGAGCTGGGAGACTCTGAAAACATCCTCTGTCGCTGGAAAAAGAACACAGTGAAAAATGGCCAAGTTCATTTGCGTTCTGAACACAGATTTATGGAGTATTTATAGAACAAGTGGAGATCTGGAAGGAAGTCAACCACATCTGGCATGTCTGCCCAATAGAACACAAATCTGACCAGTTTATCTATTCATCTCACGGTTCCACTTTCAGATTGAGCCTGTCCTCTGATCTCCTTTCCTCTTTCTCCTGCCAGCTCATCCCATCAAATTCCTCTCCGTGATTCTTTGAAGCTGCTGTTGATGAGACTTGGACGGGAATCTGTTTGCACGTTTGCCAGATGCAATTGTGCATTTTTATTTGTCCGCTCAAATCTGATTTGTCAGGCTGTAAATCACCAGTGTTTGTTTCACAGTACCTTATCCCATCCCTTCGTCCAATCCATTGCGCAAAACCAGCCTCCCATCCATTGACTGTGTCCACACTTCCCACTGCCTCGGAAAAGCCGCCAGCATAATCAAGAACCCCACGCATCCTGCACATTCTTACTTCCACTTTCTTCTGTCTGAGGACATATACCAAAAGGCTCAAGAACAGCTTTTTTCCCAGCTGCTGCCAGACTTTTGAATGGACCTACTTCACATTAAATTGACCTTTCTCTACACCCTAGCTATGACTGCAACAACTACATTCTGCACTCTCTCCTTTCCTTCTTTATGAATGGTATGTTTTGTCTGTATAGCGCATAAGAAACAATGCTTTTCACTATGCATGTGACAATAATGAATCAAATCAAATTCTTTCTCCATCACATCTCAAACTTTTCCAAATGTTTATCCTAATTTCTTTTGGAATCCACTTCCATCTTTTCTGAAGATAAGGAATTCCATTTCTGAGGATGTTCTGACTTGGGGGCCATTCTTTTGTCTTCCTTGTTGCTGATTTGAAATTTAAGAAGCCTTGTATTATGTAGGACCTTACAACGGCATGGTGGCACAGAGGTTAGCGCAGCCAACTCACGGTGCCAGAGATCTGGGTTCGATTCTGGCCTTGGGTTCCTAAAGGGACATTAGTGAACTTGATGGGTAATTAGGACAGTTGACAATGGTTTCAGATATTGAATTTAAATTTCACCATGGTGGGATTCGAACTTGGGTCTCCAGAACATTGCCCTGGGTCTCTGGATTACTAGTTTAGCAACAGCACCACTAGACCACTGCCTTCTCAAGTGATGGTGACTGAAGGGTAAATGTTGACCAGGATACTGGGGACAATTCCCCAGCTCTTCATTAAAAGATCTCCGAAGGCAGAAAGGCAAGTTAATAGGGTGATGAAAAAGGCATATGACACACTTGCCTTTATCAATCAGAGTATAGATTGCAAAAGCAGAGAGGTCGTGATGGAGTTGTATAGAATTTTGGTGAGGCCACAGCTGGAGTACTGTGTGCAGTTCTGGTCGCCACATTATAGGAAGGATGTGATTGTACTGGAGGGGGTGCAGAGAAGATAGGTTGAGGGAGCTCGGTCTTTTCTCCTTAGAAAGATAAAGATGGGAGGCGACCTGATAGAAGTGTATAAGATGTTGAGAGGTATTGATCGAGTGGACAGTCAGAGGCTTTTTCCCAGGGCTGAAATGGTTGCCACAAGAGGACACAGGTTTAAGGTGCTGGGGAGTAGGTTCAGAGGTAAGTTTTTCATTCAGAGAGGGGTGGGTGCATGGAATGGGCTGTAGGCAATGGTGGTGGAGGCGGATTCGATAGGGTCTTTTAAGAGACTTTTAGATAAGTACATGGAACTTAATAAGATAGAGGATTATAGATAAGTCTAGTAATCTCTCAGGTAGGGACATGTTCGGCACAACTTTGTGGGCTGAAGGGTCTGTATTATGCTGTAGTCTTTCTATGTTTCTAAGATTCACCAGGATGCTGCCTGGGATGGAACACTCAAGTTATGAAGAGAGATTGGTTCGGCTTGGGTTGTTTTTGTTGGAGCAGAAAAGACTGAAGGACAACCTGATTGAGGTGTTCAAGATTATGAGGGGCATGGACAGAGTGGATAGGGAGCAGCTATTCCCCTTAGTTGAAGAGTCAGTTATGAGGGGAACACAAGTTAAAAATGAGGGGCAATAGATTTAGGGGGGATTTGGGGAAATTTTTTTTAACTCTGAGAATAGTGTTGGTCTGGAATGCGCTGCCCAGAAGGGTGGAGGAGGCAGGATGCCTCACATCCTTTAAAAAGTACCTGGATGGGCACTTGGTTCATCATAACATTCAAGGTTATTGGCCAAGTGCTGGCAAGTGGGATGAGGTGGGCAGGTCATGGCTTTCATGCATCGGTGCCGACTCAATGGGCTGAATGGCCTCTTCTGCACTATAGTATTCTGAGATTCTGTAAAATAACAGGACTTATTACATTCACTTTTGAAAAGCGGATGGAGCCTTGATTTAACATTGCCCCTGAAAGTTTTAATGTTTATTCATCAGTATCACTAGTGAGCTTACGTTAACACTGCAATGAAATTGTTGTGAAAATCCCCTAGTCACCACACTTCGGCGCCTATTCGGGTACAGTGAGGGGGAATTTAGCACAGCAATGTGCCTAACCAGCACATCTTTTGGACTGTGGGAGAAAACCGGAGCGCCCAGACGAAACCCACACAGACATGGGAAGAATGTGCAAACTCTGGACAGACCCAAGCCAAGAATTGATCCCGCAATGGTGTTAACCATTGTGCGACCATGCCAGCCTCAGTTAGAAAGATTGCACCTCTGACAGTATAGCACTCCCTCAATACTGGTTTGGGGTATCAGTTGAGGGTTTGTGTTCAAGCCCCCCCGTGAGAGACAAGAACACTCATGAGCAAAGCTTGTAACTGCTCCATCCACTATTCTCTTATTGTGAAGCCTTGTTTGTGCACAAATTGTCTCCCATGTTTTCCTACATTTCACTCCATTATCGTCCCTTTTCTTTTCAATCTGAGACTGTGACAACTCTTCAGAAGTATTTCATTGGCTGTAGAGCAATTTGTGATGCCCCAAAATGGTGAAAGGTGCTATATAAATGCAAGCCTTTCTCTTGTTAAAGCCAAAGAGGAGGCCTATAAATTGGTTATTTGTCGTATAAACTTCCACTAACACAAACTCTATTCACAGAAATCTTCCATGTTCTTCACGTTTGATTTCATTTAGATTTGATTTGATTTATTATTGTTAATATGTATTGGAAAACAGTGAAAAGTATTGTTTCTTGCGCGCTGTACAGACAAAGCATACCGTTCATAGAGAAGGAGAGGGGAGAGTGCAGAACGTAGTGTTACAGTCAATAGCAAGGGTGCAGAGAAAGATCAACTTAATGCAAGGTAAACCCACTCAAAAGTCTGACGGTAGCAGGAAAGAAGCTGCTCTTGAGTCGGTTGGTACGTGACCTCAGACTTCTGTATCTTTTCCCAACGGAAGAACGAGAGAATGTCCACAAGTCTCTGGCAACCATATTCCCGGCTCCGTCAGCTCCGCACCGGAAATTGGCACGGAGCTGAAAAAATTATTTAAATGTTAATTTTAATATCTTTCAAATGTTATTGGCAAACTCAGGACTCGCTGCAACGCAGGAAGTTGTGAGGCAACCTGAAGTCTACAAGATTATGAGGGGCGTGGACGGAGTGGATAGTCAGAAGCTTTTTCCCAGGGTGGAAGAGTCAATTACTGGGGTGGGGAGGGTAAGGTTTAAAGGAGATGTACGAGGCAAGTATTTTACACAGAGGGTGGCGTGTGCTGTCGCGGGAGGTAATGGAAACAGATGCAATAATGAGTTTTAAGGAGTGTCTGGACAAATATACGAATAGGATGGGGATTGAGGGATATGGTCCGCAGAAGGGTAGGGGATTTTAGTTCAGTCGGGCAACATGGTCGGTGCAGGCTTGAAGGGCTGAAGGGCCTGTTCCTGTGCTGTAATTTTCTTTGTTCTTTGACTGAAGTCTCTTGATCCACCAGCCTTCTCCCCCCGTTCACCACCAGGGATGGTTCACTGCAGCAGAGTTTAGTATAGTCCCCTACTTACGGGGAGTTGGCAGCCTGATCCCGCTGGAGCGAAGGGGACGCAATTGAAGCTCACCAGAGGATTGAGTGCTGGGGGAGGGGAGTTTCCCATGGATATTGCCGCCTTGGCACTCCCAATCTCGGACCTCTGGCACTGCCCAGGGGGCAAAGTGCTAATGCCCAGGTAGTAATTACCCACTGCCCACCAGGCATTGGGCAACGTCAAAGGGGGTGGTGTCTAATGGGGTAGAGCTTGATGGGGGCAGGGGTGGGGGAATCCCGCTGCCAATCGGGCTGAGTGACAGAGGATGGAGGGCCAGCGATCAGAGCTGGCCATCAAGGTGGGGGCTGATTGGAATTGTACAGGGGTGGGGGATGGCAGGGGAAGTTGGGGTTGTGAGGTGAGGGGGGATATCGAGGTGGTGGGTGTGGAGGGGTCAAGGCTGGGCCAGGCATGTTCGGGCAGCTGGTGATGATCAGGCCGTGTAAGGTGCCAGGGCTAGTAAATAGGGAGGGGGGTGGGGGGGGGGGTCACGGGATTGACCAACAATTGGGAGGCCAGCAATGCAGGGCTATGCGCATGTGCCAATCTCGGTACTATGCTGCTGGTCTTTGCAGCGGGGAAAGGCCCCATATTGATTTTCAGACACAAGGCGCAGAGTGTGGGACATTCATTTTATTCCAATTTCTGCGCAAATTCGATGTTTAGAATTCTTCTGGAAAAATTGCCCTCCAGTACGTCTGGGTGAATGAGGTCCTTGATTACGCTGGCTGATTTTCCGATGCAGTGGGAAGTGTAGACAGAGTCAATGAATGGGAGGTAGGTTTGAGTGATGGACTGGGCTTCATTCACCACCCCCTTTTATAATTTCTTGCAGTCTTGGGCAGAGCAGGAGCCATACCAATCTGTGGCACAAGCAGAAAGAATGCTTTCTATGGTGCCTCTACAAAAATTGATGAGTCATGGTGAATATGCCACGTTTTGAAGAAATCGTAGGTGACACAGAAAGGAACTCATTTCCCTGCAGAGTTTAATGTCGCTACAAAAACAATTTGTAGCTGGATAAATATTCACAAAACCAAATAAATAAATGAGCAACCTGAAATGTGGACCGTGAGTCTACAGGATAGGAATTATCTGCAGCAATCCCTCTGTGTTTGGAAACTTTATCTCAACTTCTCTCTCTTGTTATACAACTCTCTCCTCTTTACTTCCAGGGATGATGTTAACATGGTGATAAGATCACCAGCTTTCAAATCCAAAACTGAGGTTAATGGATGTGGGGTCAAATCCCACCCACTGTGGTCGGAGGTGGAAATTAAATTCGCTTTAAGTTAAACTTATAAATTTACTTCTTTGTATCAGAAGCAACCTTATATTAACACTGCAGTGAAATTACTGTGAAACTCCCCTAGTTGCCACACTCTGGCTTCTGTTCAGTTACACTGAGGGAGAATTTAGCACAGCCAATGTACCCTAACCAGCACGTCTTTCTGACTGTGGGAGGAAGTTCTCATAGACACAGAGATATCATGCAAACTCCATACAGACAGTGGTCTCTGGCGTTGTGAGCCAGCAGTGCCCCCATGCCACGAAGACTTTCATTGAGACTTAGTATCGTCAATTATCGTAAAATTGGGGAGGTGATGGTCTCATGATATTATCACTAGACTATTAATCCAGGCACAAAGCTAATGTTCTGGGGACCCAGGTTCGAATCCCGCCATGGCAGAAGGTAGAATTTGAATTCAATAAAAAAAAATCTTGATTTAAGAATCTACTGTTGACATGAAACCATTGTCAATTGTCAGAAAAACCTATCTGGTTTAGTAGTGTCCTTCAGGAAAGGAGGTCATGAATGTAGCCCAATCCACAACACAAACCAGCCTCCCATCCCTTGACTCTGTCGACACTTCCCATTGCCTCGACAAAGCAGCCAGCATAATTAAGGACCTCACACATCCCGGACATTCTCTCTTCCACCTTCATCCGTCAGTAAAAGATGCAAAAATTTGAAGTCACGTACCAACCGACTCAAGAACAGCTTCTTCCCTGCTACTGCCAGACTTTTGAATGGACTTATCTTGCATTAAATTGATCTTTCTTGACTCCCCAGCTATAACCGTAACACTACATTCTGCATTCTCTTGTTTCCTTCTCTATGAACAGTATGCTTTCTCTACATAGCCTGCAAGAAACAATAATTTTCACTGTATGTTGAGACATGTGATCATAATAAATCAAATCAAATCAAACCAAATCAAATCTGCCATCCTATCCTGGTCTATCTTACTTGTGATTCCAGAGCCACAGCAATGTGGTTGACTCTCATTTGTTCTCAGGCAACTAGGGATAGACAATAAATGCTGGCCCATGTCTCACGAATGAATAAATGACACCCATGTCTCACGAATGAATAAAAAAAATTCCATCTGGTTCATGGAAGTCTGCTGTCCTAGAACCACAAAAAAATTATAGCTCAGAAACAGGCCTTTTGGCCCTTCTTGGCTGTGCCGAACCATTTTTTGTCTAGTCCCACTGAACTTGGACCATATCCCTCCACACCCCTCTCATCCATGAACCCATCCAAGTTGTTCTTAAATGTTAAAAGTGAACCCCGCATTTACCAGACCTCCCCAGACCAGACCTGTACGTGACTCCAGACCCACAGCATGTGCCACTGAAATGGCCCAATGAGATCCTCAGTTCACAATGTAATAAATGCTGGCTGTGCAATTAAACAAAAAAAAAACTCACTTGGAAATATACGCCATGAATTCACTAAGGGAATATTGTGTTAGAGTATCAGCAGTGACAACTTTGACTGGATATAATGTAATCAACAGAAACAAGATGTTAGGGTCAGCTAATCCAGTAAAACATGGAACCAATCACAGTGTGATGTAATAGTCAACTAACCAGCAGATTTACTTTAAATAAGGAAATCTGTAGGCGTGTGGGGAGCTTAGAGAGGCCCAGGGCAAGGCCCCACATTTGGAGTAATGAAGTTTTTTTTTATTAAACCCTTTCTTTTATTCATAAGCTGGAATAAATTTTGTTGTATTTTCATTAGCTACATTTTGAAGAGTTCCTTCTGAAGAAACATATTGAAGAAGAGGTGTTCAAAATCATGAAGCATTTTGATAGAGTAAATAAAGGAAGGCGATTTCCACTGTAGAAGAGTTGGCGCCGATGTAAGATCATTGTCAAAAACAGCCAAGGCGAGATGAGGAGAAATTGTTGAACAGCAGAGGTAATATGGAATACAATGCCGTGTGGAGGCAGATTGAATTATAATTTTCTAAAAGGGAATTGGATAAATTCTCGAATGAGAAAAATTGCAGGAAAAATGGGAATCGCCGGAAAGCTCTTTGAAAAAGCTGGCACAGGCATGATGGACCAGATGGTCTCCTTTTGCGCTATGATACAAAGGACAAAGATAGCACAACACAGGAAACAGTCCCTTCGGCCCTACAAGCCCGTGCCGCCCATTTTATCACACTCAGTGAGTGCCTCATTCAAGTCTTTCTTCTACCTACGACTTTTGTCTACCTCTAGTGGATTCCACAATAAAAGGTGCAAATTTAGGGAATTATATGTGCGCCAGATTAAGGGAGATCCAATTTAGGGACAACTTGTTAACACCAATCAGCCTAAAAAGCACGTTTTTGGGAGTGTGGGAGGAAACTGGGGCACCCAGAGAAAACCCACACAAGCACGGGGAGAATGTACAAACTCCCACAGACATTGACCCAAGCTGACAATCAGGCCCGGGTCCCTTTAATTGCACAGCAAACAGCGATAGTCACTGAGCTGTCATGTTGCCCGTTAGTTGGTCCAGTTTAAGCTTATACTAACGGACGTGAAGCACTAGGCAGCTCTCGAAGCAACATCCAAGAGCAGCCCTCGCACGACCCATTGCATGTCTGCCCCTTGTTGGCCAACAAGGCGGACTGAATTGCCTGTGGATGTAAAAAAAAGACTTCAATAACCACAGAAAAGGCCTTCTGCTTATGACAATGAGGGTCAACCTCAGCTAGTGAGGGGACTGCATGAGTGATCCTCCAATTCAGTGGGCTACAAGATTGAAATCAAGCTTGTTCACGAAGTGTTCCCTTGAATACGATTAAATACAATTAATATCTGCTGAGTATTTCATAAAAAGCTACAGAAAATGCTTGATCATTTATATATTAATAGAATTGGTATCAACTGTGCAGTTCTCACAGTTAATGTTGTGAGCAATCAGTACATACCTCACTTCACTTACCCCACATTATGTGTGTGTGTGTCACTTCAGTGACACCAGTAGGATTTGATTTGATTTATTGTTGTCATATGTATTAACATACAGTGAAAAATATTGTTGCTTACGCGCTATACAGACAAAGCACACCGTTCATGGAGTGCATAGGGGAGAAAGAAAGGAGTGGATGCAGAGTGCATTGTTAAGTTACAAATAGGGTGTAGAGACAGTTTAACTTAGTGTAAGGTAGATCCATTCAAAAGTCTGATGGCAGCAGGGGAGAAGATATTCTTGAATCAGTTAGAGCATGTTCTCAGATTTTTGTACCTTTCTCCCAGAGGCCATCTGGGGCGATGTTGACTTTACATTTACAGTGGAACCAACAAATCAATTTTTTGTTTATCAATCCAAAGATGCACAGGTTAAATGAATTGGTCATGCTAAATTGCCCCTTAGTGCCCAAAAATGTGCAGATTGCTTTGAAATTTATTTATTAGCGTGACAAGTAGGCTTGTATTAACACTGCAATGGAGTAACTGTGAAAATTCCCTGGTCCTCTCATCCAGCACCTACCTGGGTACACAGAGGGAGAATTTAGCATGGCTTAATGCATTTAACCAGCCCATCTTTTGGACTGTGGGAGGAAACCAGAGTGCCTGGAGGAAACTCACGCAGACACGTGGAGAACATGCGAACTCCGCACAACCCATGTCCCTGGCACTGTGAGGCAGTAGTGCTAACCACTGTGCCACTGTGCTGCCCACCTAGATGGATTGACCACAGTAAAATGTGTGGGGTTAAGGAGATAGGGCAGGGGGAAAGACCTGGGTAAGATGCTCTGTCGGACAGTCAGTGCAGATGTGATGGGCCGAATGGCCTCTTCTGCACTGTAGGGATTGTATAGTTCCTGAGATTTATGAATGTCCACCAGTTGTTGCTGATCCCAAATTGCCATCGCATAAAGAGCCTAGAAATGTCAACTTCCCTTTGTGAAAAAATGTGTTCAACTGCTTCATGAAAACGAAAACTTTATTTTCTGAGTAAGCATGATGGAATCTGAAGTTCCACTGCTTTTAATTCTATCAACTTCGGTTGCTTTGAACTCCAGGAGATTGTTGCATTACATCTGCTCCATCTGCTTCATTTAACTGCAGAAACTTTAATCTTTGGTTTTGCAGGGGATGCAATAAAGATATAGTTACACCACTAACGAAAGCAGAAAATGCCGAAAATACTTTGCTACAGACAACTGTTGAGAGGTAGTTCTCAACTTGAAGTCTAATTAGTTATATTAAATATAATAAATGTGGCAGGGAAGATGATGTGTTGCAGCTGTAGGAGGTGGGAGCTGGTAGACACCCATTTGATTCACGTCACAACTACATCTGGCAGAAAAATGATGCAGCTCCGGGAACGTTGGCTCAGAGTTGACGAGCTGGGGTCTGAGTTTCAGATGTTAAGTTGTACCAGGCAGCACGGTAGCACAGTGGTTAGCACTGCTGCCTCACAGTTCCAGGATCCCAGGTTCAATTCCAGCCTCGGGTCACTGTCTGTGCGAAGTTTGTATGTTCTCCCCGTCTCTCTCTGGGTTTCCTCTGGGTGCTTCCTCCCACACTCCAATGATATGTGGGTTAGATTGATTGGCCATGCTAAATTGACCTTATTATCAAGGGGATTAGCAGGAAAAATGATTGGGTTGCTGGAATAAGGCCTGGGTGAGACTGTGGTCAGTACAGACTCGATGGGCTGAATGGCCTCCTTCTGTACTGTAGGGATTCTATGATCTAAGTATCAGGGAAAAGGAAAGTTACCTGGACACACCCTTTGGAGTACCTTTGGAGTAGGTACTTCATGGTCTTGGTCTATGCTCAGGGACAGTGACTGTTAGTGAGGTGGATATGAGGTTCTGGAAATGGAGGAGCCATAGCCACTGCAATTGTCCAATTAGTTCTTACATGTGGACAGGGGCAGATCTGCAGGAGGAGGTCATGGCCTAGTGATATTATTGCCAGACTATTAATCCAGAAACTCAGCTATTGGGGACTCGGGTTTGAATCCTGCCAAGGCATAGAGTCATAGAGGTTTACAGCATGGAAATAGGCTCTTCAGCCCAACTTGTCTGTGCCGTCTCTTTTTTTAATCTCTAAGCTAGCCCCAGTTGCATACATTTGGCCCATTTCCCTCTATGTCCATCTTACCTATGTAACTGTCTGAATGCCTTTTAAAAAATAAAATTATACCTGCCTCCACTATTACCTCTGGCAGCTCATTCCAGACACTCACCACCCTCTGTGTGAAAAAATTGCCCTTCTGGACCCTTTTGTGTCTCTCCCTTCTCACCTTAACCCTATGCCCTCTAGTTCTGGACTCCCCTACCTTTGGGAAAAGACATTGACTTATCTAGCTGATCTCATTATTTTATAGACCTCTGTAAGATCACCTCTAACCCTCCTCCGCTCCAGAGGGAAAAAGTCCCAGTCTATCCAGTCTATCCTCATAACTCAATCCATCAAGTCCTAAAAATGTCACTGGCCAGGACAGGAATCAAACTTAAACATCTGACATTATTGGCACAAACTCTCACAAGTCATTGCAAGAAAGACAGCAGGTGGATTCATGCCGAAACCCAGAATTGAACTGGAGAACCCTTAAATCTTCAATCTGATGCTCTCCCAACTAGGCTACTTCAGCACATGGTCATATTTGAATTTTTTAAAAATCTGGAATTAAGTATCGGCCTAAACTGTCAATCTCTCTTTGTAAGTCAAAGCCTTCATCTCTGGAATCAATGTACTGAAAACAACCTCTGAACTGCCTCTAACCCTCAAGGGGACCAAAACTGTATATAATATTCTAAGTGCGATCTTACTAATGCTTTGTAAAGTAGCACTATTTTTATATTCTATTCCATTAGCAATAAATAAATGCCAAGACTCCACTTCTTTATTACCTGCTGCACCTGCACACTAGTTTTCCGTGACTCATGCACAGGAACACCCAGATCCCTCTGCACCAAAGCACGCCAAGGCTTATTGGCATCTTTTACAATGGTCTGTGTCAATCTCTGCTCCATTGGGAACAGGTGTCGGATGTGGTTCACAAATAAACCACTGCACGATGTTGAAACTGTGACTTGTTCCAACCACCAGAACCCAATTAATTGTACAAACAAAAGTTTGTAAAAAAAAATGTGAGATTACCACATTGGCCTCAGTTGGAATATTCTGTTCAATTCTAGGCAGCACCCTTTGGGAAGATGTGACGGCTTTGGAGAGGGTGGGGAAGAGATTTATTCAAATGTTTCCAGGAGTGGGTAATTATATCACTATGAATAGAAGATTGAGGTTAAACAAAGGCCTTGTGCTATTATCCCTAGACTATTAATCCAAAACCTCAGCTAACTTTCTGGGCACAAGGGTTTGAACCCTTCCACGGTAGATGGAATTTGAATTCAATAAAAAAAACCTGGAATTAAGAATCTACTGATGTCCATGAAACCACTGTTGATTGTTGGAAAAATCCATCTGGTTCACTAATGTCCTTTAGGGAAGAAAATCTGGCTTGCACGTAACCCTAGAGCAATGTGGTTGACTCTTAACTGCCCTCCAATGACAACTAGGGATGGGCAATAAATGCTGGCCTAGCCAGTGATGCCCATGTCTCATGAATGAAATCAAAAAAAGCTCAGGATCATGTGTTGAAGGGACGCACTAAAGCCTGGGACAGCTGTTGCAGTGGCGCACTGGGGGAGGGTCACAGTCCTTTCAATCACAGTGAACTGAGAGGAACAGAACCCTGTGGTACGAGAGTAGAATGGTTAGCACTGCTGCTTCATAGCTCCAGGGACCTGGGTTCGATTCCCAGCTTGGGTCACCACCTGTGTGGAGTTTGCACATTCTCCCAGTGTCTGTGTGGGTTTCCTCCAGGTGCTCCGGTTTCCTCACACAGGCTAAAGATATGCAGATTAGGTTGATTGGCCGCGCTAAATTGCCCCTTAGTGTCCTGAGATGCGTAGGTTGGAGGGATTAGTGGGTAAAATATATGTAGGGATATAGGGGGTGGGTTTGTGCTCGGTACAGATCCGATGGGCTGAATGGCCTCTTTCTGTACTGTAGGATTTCTATGAGTTTCTATGAGAACCCCCTCAGGCTGAATGAGTCACTGAATGCATACAGTGAATATTACATATATCAAAGTTGTACTAAAGCACCTCAGAATGCAACTTTTTCTATATAGATAACCTTTAAATATCTTTGCACCATTTGTAAGGACCATTGTATAAGTTCTGTAATATTTCCTTGACCATATTGAAGCATCTCAGACTGTTACTCAATGTATGTAAAGAACCTGAATAATATCGTACTTTATGTGACAGTGTTGTGTGGCAGTATTGTTCTCCTTGGAGCAGAGAAAGTAAGAGGAGACTTGATAGAGGTGCTGCAAGGTGACACAGTGATTAGCACCACTGCCTCACAGCGCCAGGGACCCACGTTCAACTTCAGCTTTGGGTGGCGTTTGCACATTCTCCCCGTGTCTGCATGAGTTTCCTCCGGGTGCTCCGGTTTCCTCCTACAGTGCGAAGATGTGTGGGTTAGGTGGATTAGCCTTGTTAAGTTGTCCTTTAGTGTCAAATGGCAAATACGTAAGGCAACAGGAATCGGGCAGGGGTAGGATTCTTATTGGTGCAGGCTCGATGGGCTGAATGGCCTCCTTCTGCACTGTAGCGATTCTACTTGCTAACATGGAGAGCTGAGAATGAGTAAATAAAGAGAAGCTGTGTACAATATTCTAAACATGGTCTCATTAATGGTTTGTACAGTCAACACTTTGCTACTTTTATATTCTATTCCTTTAGCAATAAACAAGTAAATGCCAAAATTCCAAAACTGGCTGACG
The DNA here is from genome assembly GCA_024679065.1 of Sphyrna mokarran. NCBI lineage: Eukaryota > Metazoa > Chordata > Chondrichthyes > Carcharhiniformes > Carcharhinidae > Sphyrna > Sphyrna mokarran. The sequence goes on along the minus strand of JAGIQG010000003.1, from coordinate 132,352,893 downwards.
GATTAAAGAAAGAGTGGATATGGATTTAAGGAGATTGGAAAAGAAGTTAGTAGCGACAGAGGGATTTGTTTTTTGATGCAACAGGTAGTTAGGATTTTGAAATGTACATCTAATGGGCTTACAGGGACTGGTCCAAAAGTAGAATTCACCAGAATGTTAGACACATACTTAAAGGGAAATAAATTGCAGGGATGTAGAACAAGAGGCACGAATTGGGTTGCTCTGAGAAATAGTGAAAACTCAATGATCTAAATGATCTCTTTCTGTTTTTATATTCATTCATGGGCATCGCTGAACCACTGCAGTCCAAGTGTTGCAGCAAAATGTTAAATTTATTTTGTTAGTCACAAATAGGCTTACATTAACACCTCAGTGAAATTGCTGTGAAAATCCCCTCGTTGCCACACTCTGTTCGGGCACATGAGGGAGAATTTAGCATGGCCAATACACCCTAACCAGCACATCTTTCGGACTGTGGGAGGAAACCGGAGTACCCGGCAGAAACACACGCAGACACGAGGAGAACATATAGACTCCGCACAGATAGTCACCCATGCCGGAAATCGAACCCAGGTCCCTGGCCCCATGAGACAGCGGTACCAGCCACTGTGCAACTGTACCGCCCATAGTATTCCATGATGCTACAATTCCATGCTTATAAGAATAGTGAGCTGTCAGTACCAGTTTATATTTACTCTGGTGTGGGATCAGCTTGTCTAGACACTAATCAAGACTGACACGACACTGCCCAATATTCACATCTATCGCGACAACCAAGTTATCCAGTTCAAATTCCAAGTTCAAATTGAACTTCCAGGTTGAGTTGAAGTCAGAACAATGAACAATTATCATCAATCATTCCTTCCTCAAAACCTCCCGAAAGGCAACATGCCTGAAGCTGACGGGATGAGGACATGGCAGAATTTTTGGCACACACCCCAGTTGCGATGCCTCCCACCCCGAATCTTTTAACTGAACCTCACAAAAACACAAAACCTACCTATCCAAAGCACAAAAGAGGGGTTCAAATAATTGCTCTCTTGTAGGGTGTGTTGGAGTGGGACCTGTAACACTGGTGAGAATAGATCATAGGATTCCTACAGTGCAGAAGGAGGCCATTCAGCCCATTGAGTCTGTGCCAACCACAGTGACCTAAGCTGGGAATTGAACCTGAGTCCCTGGCACTGTGAGGCAGCAGTACTAACCACTGTGCCACTGTTTTGCTGGTGACACACACACACACACACATACACACACAGGTATGCAGACAATTGATATAAAACATCAGTCACAGCACTCATTCTGAGATAGGACTAATGTTGCACTCCGTGTCCTCACCTACCACTCAGCTAGCGACCATGATGACACAGTAGCACAGTGGTTAGCACTGCTGCCTCACAGTAGAAAGTCTCACATCACCAGGTTAAAGTCCAACAGATTTATTCAGAATCATGAGGTTTTGAAGTGCTGCCCCTTCATCGGGTGCATCAACGCTGGCATCTACACATCATGGCCTCACAGTGCCAACTCAATTCCAGCTTCGGTTAACTGTCTGTGTGGAGTTTGTACATTCTCCCCATTTCTGTGTGGGTTTCCTCCCACAGTCCAAAGATGTCCTGGTTAAATGCATTGGCCATGCTAAATTCTCCCTCAGTGTACCTGGATGGGCGCCAGAGTGTGACAACTAGGGGATTTTCACGGTAACTTCATTGCAGTGTCAATGTAAGCTATTGTAAACTACTGTACTTTATTGAAATCCCTGGGTGCTCCGGTTTCCTCCCACAATCCAAAGATGTGCAGGTAGGTGGGTTGGACGTACTAAGTTCTCCCTTAGTGCTGGGGGTTAACAGAGTAAATACATGGTATTATGAGGATAGAGCTTGCATGAGATTGTTGTCAGTGCAAACTCGATGGCTCAAATGGCTTCCTTCTGCACTGTAGGGATTCGATAATTTTATTTTAATATTGTATGATTCGATCTGTCACCTCACAGCCCCTTACATGCCTGAGTGGGAGAGGACTTGGGCCAAATCCTCAAAGTTCCCATGAGGTCCCGGAGATTCTCAATTGTGTTTGCGGGGAGAGGAATTTGAACAAATAATGGCCTTTTGATTAAAATACAAACAGTAAATGCAAGAACTGGTGACCCTGACAAATAATGGCACTGTCAGATGAATGTACCAATTTAGCAGCTAAATGTCAGCTGCGGGGGGTGGGGTGGTAAAAGAATGCAATTTTTACCCTTTATGTTTCCTGCCTAATGTTGATCTAAGTGTGAATGCCGTCCGGAGGATATCAACTGATTCAATCATACCACATTTTTAAAACCATCACTGGAGAGGTGAAGGACAAGATGGGAGGCACGGTGGCAAAATGGTTAGCACTAACAGCTCCAGGGACCTGGATTTGGATTCCTGGCTTGGCGCACTGTCTGTGTAGAGCTTGCACATTCTCCCCATGTCTGCCTGAGTTTCCTCCGGGGGCTCCGGTTTCCCCCCAACACTCCAAAGATGTGCGGATTAGGTTGATTGGCCGTGATAAATTGCCCCTTACTGTCTTGGGACCAGAGAGATTAGTGGGGTAAATGTGTGGGGATAGGGCCCAGGATGGGATCGTTGTCGGTACAGTTTTGATGGGGCCAAATGGCCTCCTTCTGCACTGTAAGGTTTCCATGACCTTTTCCATCAAGATATTACCCGAGACAGGATAGCTACAGGGTAGATACCATTGAATCTTGTGCCTCTCACTTGATTTTAGAAATAAGACAGCTAACTGCCAAAGTCGTGAATCTGTCAACAGTTAGCAGCATATCTCAGCTTTTGAGAACATCATGTCTTAGACATTAGCCTACCCTGAATGAACTGATCTCAGGTGATGTCACAGTTAGGTCAGTATTACTGCCCCAGCACCCCTGGTCTGAAGTGGGTGGTAGGGGGACAGGGGGTGGGGAGGGGGGAGTTGGGGGGTGCATATGAAAATCAGAGAATACCTGCTTCAGATTGTCACTGATCAGCCCAATAGGGAATTCAGAACTTCTTGAGACCAGAGAGCGTGAGATTGTGGAACTCACTATCATGGTGGCGCAGTGGTTAGCACTGCTGCCTCGCAGTGGCAGGTACCCAGGTTCAATTCCAGCTTTGGGTCACCGTAACACGCTCTCCCTGTCTGTGTGCGAGTTTCCTCCTGTGCTCCAGTTTCCTCCCACAGCCCAAAGATGTGCAAGTTCGGTTATCTGGCCATGCTGAATTGTCCCTTAGTATCAGAAAGATTAGCGGTATAAATATGTTGGGCCATGGGAATAGGGCCTGGGTGAGATTGTGGTCAGTGTAGACTTGATGGGCTGAATGGCCACATTTTTAAAACCATCACTGGAGAGGTGAAGGACAAGATGGGAGGCACGGTGGCAAAATGGTTAGCACTAACAGCTCCAGGGACCTGGATTCGGATTCCTGGCTTGGCGCACTGTCTGTGTAGAGCTTGCACATTCTCCCCATGTCTGCCTGAGTTTCCTCCGGGGGCTCCGGTTTCCCCCCAACACTATGATGACAGGGAATAGTTGAGGTGAATTCTGCAGATGTGTTTAATGGAAGTTAGCTAAACAACACAAGAGAGAAAAGAATTGAGATTTTAGCTGATAGGATGAGAGATAGTGAAATGAAAAGAGGTTCAGGTCAAGAAAGTGTCTATGCTGTGAAAAATTTGATACAGATATTCCATTCAATTCTCCTCCCACATCAGGAATGGGGATCCCCGCTCAGCTGGAGTCCAACAGGGGCCCCCCCATGTCTCACATCACCCAGCCATTGGTAAAATGGCAGTGGAGGTGGGAACATAGAACATAGAACATAGAACAATACAGCACAAACAGGCCCTTCGGCCCACGAGTTGCGCCAATCACATCTACCAATCCACAGACCTATCTATAACCCCCTATCCAATTCTTTTCCATATACTCATCCACAAGTCTCTTAAAAGACCCCAGTGAGTTTGCCTCAACAACCTCCGATGGCAGTCGGTTCCATTCACTCACCACCCTCTGAGTGAAAAACCTACCCCTGACATCCTGAACAGGTCTTTAATTGGTCACTTAAGTGGCCCAATTAGGCTCTAAGCAGGTGAATTGACTGAGGCCTACATCATCCTGTCTAAATGGGAGACTCAGTCTTCCTGCTAATGGGAATGAACCATGGCCTTGCCTCAGGTTACATCTGCCCACCCACCATCATCTGATCCGCACCTCGACCAACTCCTGACCAAAATCTGTTCCTCTCTTCATCGGTGCTCTCTGAAATTGGGATCACAATTGTTCACAATTCACACAGGTGATTTGGAGTTGGGCACCAGGTGTAGTGTGTCAAAGTTCGCAGATGACACTAAGATGAGTGTTTGAGAAAAGTGAGCAGAGGACGCTGAAAATCTTCAAAGGGATATAGATCCCATGGGGTGGCATGATGGCACAGGTGGTTAGCGCTGCTGCCTCACAGCACCAGGGACTGGTGTTTGATTCCCAGCTTGGGTCACTGTCTGTGTGGAGTCTGCACATTCTCCTTGTGTCTGCATGGGTTTCTTCCAGATTCTAGATTCCTCCCACAGTCTGAAAGATATGCTGGTTTGCTGCATTTAGTCATGCTAAATTCTCCCTCAGGTACCAGAATGAGGCAAGTAAGGGATTTTCACAGTAACTTCATTGTAATCTTAATAATAGCCTACTTGCGGCATGAATAAATAAACTTAAATTTAAGATTGTTTAAGTGATTGGGCAAATATTTGTAGATGGAGTGCAATGTTGGTAAATGTGAGGGCATTCATTTTGGTGGGAATAACAGCAAAATTGAGTATTATTTAAATGATTAAAAATTGCAGCATGCTGCTGTGCAGAGGGATCTGGGCGTTCTAGTGCATGAATCGGAAAATGTTGGTTTACAGGTGCAGCAGGTAATTAAGAAGGTGAATAGAATTCTGTTCTTCATTGCTAGAGGGATAAAGTTTAAAAACAGAGAGGATATGTTGCAGCTGCTTGAAGTGTTAGTGAGGCCAATTGGAGTACTGTGTACAGTTTTAATCTCCTCACTTGAGAAAGGATAGACTGGCACTGGAAGGGCTGTAGAGGAGATTCACTAGGTTGATTCCGGAGTTGAGAGGGTTGGCTTATGAGGAGGGGCTAGTAGACTGGGGCTATATTCATTGGAATTCAGAAGAATGAGAGGAGATCTTATAGAAATGTGTAAGATTATGAAGGGAACAGAAAAGACAGGAGCAGAGAAGTTGTTTCCACTGGCGAGTGGAACTAAAATAAGGGGGCACGGCCTCAAAATAAGGGGGAGCAGATTTAGGACTGAGTTAAGGAGGAACTTGGTTGTGAATTTGTGGAATTCCCTGCCCAGTGAAGCAATTGAGACTATCTCATTGAATGTTTTAACACAAGGGATTAATAGATTTTTAAACAGTTAAAAAATTAAGGGTTATGGGAAGGTAAGTGGAGTTGAGTCCACAAAAAGATCATCCGTGATCTTATTGAATGGCGGAGCAGGCTCGAGGGGCCTGATGGCCAACTCCTGCTCCCAGTTCTTATGTTCTTATTTCCCACCCCGACAATACTTGCTGGAGGAATTGTGTCTTTGAAACACTCGCTTTCTGGGAATATGGTTACGTTAGCACGTCACAGAAAATAATTCTTGTCCTGTTGCTTTCTAATTAACTGTAGAAGGTAAAATCACACCGTTTAACATTGATGACAAGAAGAGCAATTCACTGAAGCCATGGTTCGTTTCCCATTGATGTGTTAACACGTTTATACAAGTTCAACCCTTTCATTAAATAGCAAACAAGAAGATAAACTCGTTAAGAGACTCTTCAGCACTGTGCCTAGACCCTTAATGTACAAAGTTTATCATTAACCTTTCTGTTTAATTTAATGAGCACTCATTAGCCGACACAGCTCATTCATCACAATATACATCACATTTGTCAGGAACATTCTAGATCATTTGAAGTTCATAATGAGCTCCTGTGATGATTTGTTAGAATTTCTGGTACACCTGAAGTTTTGTGTGTCAAACAATTTTAATCTTTTGTTTCTTGATATTATCACCTAATGTTTTTGGGGTTATTTTACATTCCTCTTGCTTTTGTGCTATAGTGAGACTGTCCAGAACTGAAGGTTGTCAGACCAGGAAGGAATCTTTTTACAATCCCTGGCCTGGATCCAAACCCAGGATTCAGAGAGCGGGAAGATCCGACAGGAGTTTTTGGTACCTGCAGGACATACTCTCTTCCAACTTCTTCCATCAGGAACAAGTGGCACAGTGGTTAGCACTGCTGCCTCACAGCGCCAGGGACCCGGGTTCAATCCCGGTCTCGGGTCACTGTCTGTGTGGACTTTGCACGTTCTTCCTGTGTCTGCAGGGTGAATAGAATAGAATAGAATAGAACAATACAGCACAGAACAGGCCCTTCGGCCTTCGATGTTGTGCCGACCAAAATAAAAAGCAATGCCCCTCCAAACTAAACCATTCCCTTCTCTTCCATATACTTATCAATTAACCTCTTAAACGCCACCAAACTTGGCGCATCTACAACAGCTGCAGGCAGGGCATTCCACTCCCTAATCACTCTTTGAGTAAAGAACCTACCTCTGATATCCGTCCTATAACTCATAACCCTTAATTTAAAGCTGTGTCCCCTCGTGCTAGCTTTCTCCATCCTAGGAAAAAGGCTATCACTGTCCACCCTATCTAAACCTCTAATCATCTTATATGCTTCAATAAGATCCCCTCTTAGCCGCCTCCTTTCTAACGAAAACAACCTCAAATCCTTCAACCTCTCTTCATAGGACCTGCCCTCCATACCAGGCAACATCCTGGTAAACCTCCTCTGTACCCTCTCCAATGCCTCCACATCTTTCTTATAATGTGGCGACCAGAACTGCACACAATACTCCAAGTGCGGCCGCACTAGAGTTTTGTACAGCTGCAACATGATGCTGCGGCTCCTAAATTCAATCCCCCTACCAATAAAAGCTAAGACTCCATAAGCCTTCTTAACAACTTTATCCACTTGACTGCCTACTTTCAGGGATCTATTGACACATACACCAAGATCCTTCTGTTCCTCAACACTATTAAGAGCCCTACCATTAGCCCTATACTCTACACATTTATTGTTCCTGCCAAAGTGCATTACCTCACACTTTTCCACATTAAACTCCATTTGCCACCTCTCGGCCCAGCTCTGCAACTTGTCCAAGTCACTCTGTAAACTAAAACACCCCTCTTCACTATCTACCACACCACCAACTTTAGTATCATCTGCAAATTTACTGATCCATCCCTCAATACCCTCATCCAGATCATTTATAAAAATTACAAACAGCAGGGGCCCCAAAACAGACCCCTGAAACCGGTGCTCCGGTTTCCTCCGAAGATGTGCTGATTAGGCTGATTGGCCATGCTAAAAACTAGCCTAGTATCAGTGGGATTAGCAGGGGAAATATGTGGAGTGATGGGAATGGGGCCTGGGTGGGATTGTGGTTGGTGCAGACTCAATGGGCCGAATGGCCTCCTTCTGCACCATAGGTATTCTATGATTATGTTCTATGATAAGTCTGAGGTCATGTATCAACCGACTCGAGAACAGCTTCTTCCCTGCTGCTGTCAGACTTTTGAATGGACCTACCTCGCATTAAGTTACGTTTCTCTACACCCAGCCATGACTGTGATGCTACATTCTGCATTGTCTCTTTTCCTTCTCTATGAACAGTATGCTTTGTCGGTATAGCAATGCTTTTCACTATACGCTAATACATGTGACAATAATAAATCAAATCAAAAAAATCAACAATTCCAATGTTCTCCATCAACAGAAACATGTCCAAACTCTGCTGATTAAACTGATTAGTCTGTACTCCTTGGAGTTTGGAAGAATAAGTCTGAAAGATGTGTTAGTTAGCTGCATTGACCCAAGCAGGCGCCGGAGTGTGGCGACAGGGAGAATTTCACAGTAACTTATTGCGGTGTTAATATAATTCTTACTTGTGACTAATAAATAAACTTTATTTTACTTTAATATGATTGAAACATGGAAGATTCCTAGAGGGTTCCACAGGAATGTTTCCACTCATGGGTGTGAGGGTCCAGAGGACACCATCGCAGAATAAATGCTCATCTAAGATGGATTTATCATTGAATCTACAATGCAGAATGAGGCCATTTGGCCCATTGAGCCTGCACTGACAACAATCCCATCCGGGTCCTGTACTCGTAACCCTACATATTTACCCACCCAGCCCACCTGACACTAAGAGGTAGTTTAGTCTTCCTTTAAGAAGGAGTTTCTTAAAGAATCATAGAACCATGTAGTGTAAATGGCCTTTCGGCCCATCAAGTCTGCACCGATATACATTAAGCAACTGAATCCCCCCCCCCACCCACCCACCTAATTCCATTTACCAGCACTGGCCCATTGCCCTGAGTGTTATACTGTGCAAAGTGCTCATCCAGATACTTTTTAAAGGAGATGAGGCAACCTGCCTTTACCACCCTCCTAACCAACGCAATCCAACCTTCGCCACCATCTGGATAAAAAAGCTTTTCTTCACATCCCCCCTAAACCTCCTGCTCTTCATCTTGAACTTGTGTATCTTTGTGTCTGACCCTTCAACCACTTAGAAAGTGGTGAATCGTGAGATTCTTTACCCCAGGAAGCTGTGGAAACCTTGAACACTTTCAAGGCTGAGATGGGTATGTTTTCAGTCAGTTGGTGAATGAAGCGTTATGGAGATAAGACAGGAAAGTAGACTTAATGAATTTTAGATCAACCATGATCTTATTAAGTGATGGAGCAGGCTCACAGAGCTGGATGGCCTACTCCAGTTCCTATTTCGCATGGTCTGATGGATTCAATCCAAATTAGAGTCAATGTTTGTCCAACGTCCTCGTGCTCACAGACTGACATCCGGTCCCCCAATAGATCCACTTTGAGATTCTCATCAAATCCATTGTCCTGTCTGTCCATGTCTCCAGAATTTCCTACAACTCACAACGCCAGGGACCCAGATTCAACTTCCAACCTGGGTCACTGACTGCGTGGGTTTCCTCCGGGTGTGCCAGTTTCCTCCCACAATCTGGTTAGGTGCATTGACCCAAACAAACGTCAGAGCTTGGCAACTAGGGGAATTTCACAGTAACTTAATGTAAGCCTTACTTGTGATTAATAAATAAATAAACTATTTTTTAAGCTCACCAAGAAGTCTGCACTTCTCCAATTCTGGACCCTTGTGTATCCTGAGAACCCACTGCTCTACCATCAAAAGCATTTAGACTTGGAGATGTGAACTTCCTTTCACAAAGCTCTCTCCCTCCTCCTGAGGGACCCTCCTTAAAATCTACCTCTTTGACTAAAATTTTAGTCACTAGTTTTCTTCAGCTGAGTGTTAGTTTTCACTCAGAGTTTATTCCAGCGAAGAGAACTATGAACCTTCTCCCTTATTCCTTCATAGTTGCCCTTGCACTCAGTTTCTCACTGGGCCATTTCAGAAGACAGTTCAGAGTTCATCACATTGCTGTGGCTCTGGAGCCACACGTAGACCAGGATGGATAAGGACGGCAGATTTCCTTCCCTGAAGGACATCAGTGAACCAAATGGGCTTTTCCAACAATTGACAATGATTTCATGGTCATCAGTAGATTCTTAATTCCAGATATTTTTTATTGAATTCAAATTCCACCACCTGCCATGGTGGGACCTGGGTCCCCAGAACATTAGCTGAGCTTTTGGATTAATAGTCTGATTTTATTCATTCAAGCAACATGAGCATCGCTGGCTGAGCCAACATTTATTGCCCATCCCTAGTTGCCTGAGGGGCAGTTGAAAATCAATCATGTTGCTATGGCTCTGGGGTTACATGTAGGCCAGATCACGTAAGGATGGCAGATTTCCTTCCCTCAAGGACTTTAGTGAACCGGATGCTTTTTTCCAACAATCGACAATGGTTTCAGCAGTAGATTCTAGTGTGAAATATATTTCTTTCATTCGAATTCCACCAACTGCCTTGGCAGGATTCGAACTTGGCCCCCAAAACATTTAACTTGTTAAAAACAAAGTAAACAAAGAACTCACCTACTTTGGGGGCATTCAAATGTTCGGTGGATAGGCATATGGATGATATTGGAATAGTTTAGGTTAGAGGGTCCTCTGGCCGGCGCAACATCGAGGGCCGAAGGGCCTGTACTGCGCTGTAATGTTCTATGTTCTAAAATTTCCGAATTAATAGTTTAATCTAATACCACTAAGCCATCGCCTCCATTTATCTGAAAACCCCCCCAAACAAGGGCAGCATTGTAAAAAACAAGCCCCCAGTAAGATCACCAAAGACAACTCTACATATCTATCCAATTGTGCTTCTCACATTTACCCAATATATAATTTCATTTTGCCTTCTCTCTTTCGAAGCTCACAATTAGAAGCAAACTCTTTTATCCTTGTTTCGATCAGGATGGCTAGATGTACACAAAATGATTATCCATGTGGATTTTCTTAACAATTTATTCTGGTTTCTAACACAACTGAACTAATTCATTCCATAATTTACTTTTATATTAAGCAGTTACCAGATCTTTGACAAGTGATGACTAGTTAACAGATTCAAAGCAATGCTTCTCTTCAAAGAATCACAACATTGGCAAATCTACGTTAATACTTCCTTCACTTTCTTTTCACCCTATTTAAGGAGAATTCCTCATGTCAATTCCTGGCATATGCTCAGTTAACAGATCTCCCTGGGAATTCATGTTGGACAGAAACTCATCTCTGTGACATTGGCTTTGGAACAGGGATAGATAGAATTCACAGAATCCCTTGAGGACAGAAGGAGGCCATTCGGCCCATTGAGTCTGTACCAACCACAATCCCAGCCAGGCTCTATCCCCATAACCCCAAACATAGAACATAGAATACTACAGCACAAACAGGCCCTTCAGCCACATGTTGTGCCGATCATATCTATACCTACCAGGCCATAGAACTATCTGTAACTCCCAGTCCCATTAACTCCCATGTATTCATCCAGAAGTCTCTTAAAAGACCCCAGCGAGTTCGCCTCTACCACCACTGACGGCAACCAATTCCATTCACTCACCACCCTCTGAGTGAAAACCTTACCTCTAACATCTCCTCTGTACTTGCCCCCCAGACCTTAGACCTGTGTCCTCTCGTAGCAACCATTTCAGCCCTGGGAAATAGCCTCCGAGAATCCACTCTATCTAATCCTCTCAAAATCTTATAAACCTCTATCAGGTCGCCTCTCAACCTTCATCTCTCCAGGGAGAAGAGACCAAGCTCTCTCAACCTGTCTTCATAAGGCATGCCCCCCAATCCAAGCAACATCCTTGTAAATCTCCTCTGCACCTTCTCAATAGCTTCCACATCCTTCCTATAGTGAGGTGACCAGAACTGCACACAGTACTCCAAGTGGAGTCTGACAGGGGTCTTATAAAGTTGCAGCATTACTTCCTGACTCCTAAACTCAATCTCTCTAATAATGAAGGCCAGTACACATATGCCTCCTTGACCACATCCTCCACTTGCGGGGCAGATTTAAGAGTCCTATGGACCTGGACCCCAAGATCCTTCTGCTCTTCAACACTGCCAAGACTCCTACCCTTGATATTATATTGCTTCATCCCATTGGTCCTGCCCAAATGGACCACCACACATTTATCCGGGTTGAAGTCCATCTGCCACTTCTCCGCCCAGTCTTGCATCCTATGTATGTCTCGCTGCAACTTCAGACATCCCTCCAGACTATCCACAACACTACCAACCTTCGTATCATCGGCGAACTTATTAATCCATTCCTTTACTTCCTCATCCAGGTCATTTATGAAAATGACAAACAGCAAGGGTCCAAGAACAGTTCCCTGGGGCACTCCACTGGTGACTGACCTCCATGCAGAAGAAGACCCTAGTTAGTTCCCCTGACACTAAGGAACAATTTAGCACGGCCAATCCACCTAGTGCGCATGTCTTTGGACTGTCGGAGGATACTGGAGCACCATGCAGACACGGAGAGAATGTGCAAACTACACACAGACAGTGACCCAAGGCCGGAATTGAACACTGAACTGTGGTGCTATGAGGTGGCAATGCTAACCCTAATACCACCATGAATTTTTAATCTTATTCGCTACCCAGATATGTTGCATAAAGTCAGACTCGGTTCTAATGTCGTCCAGCCCTCATCTCCAGACCATTGCATAGTTGTCACTCGCTGTCTAGCCTCACATTTTTTTTGTATTCATTTACAGGCTGGGCCAGCATTTATTGCCCATCTCTAATTACCCTCCATTTCAGAGAGAGTCAACCACATTGCTGTGGCACATGTAGGCCAGACCAGGTAAGGACGGCAGGTTTCCTTCCCAAAAGGACATTAGTGAACCAGATGGGTCTTTATGAGAATTGGCAATGGTTTCATGGTCATCATTAGACTTTTAATTCAAAATTTCTTTCATTGAATTCAAATTTCTACGTCTGCTATGGTGGATTTGAACCTGGGTCCCTCTAGTGATATTGTCACTAGACTATGTCATTGCCTCCCCAGAAGTAAAGAACAATGACTTGTGTGAGATGCTAGAGGTGTCCAGTGTTGGTGGATCCACAGCAAGAGGCATCAGCTTTAACAGCAAGATGATTTGATTTGATTTGATTTATTATTGTCATGTGTATTAGCATAAGTGCAAAGTATTGTTTCTTGTGAGCTCTACAAACAAACCATATTGTTCTTCGAGAAGGAGAGAGTACAGAATGAAGTGTTACAGTCATAGCTAGGGTGTAGAGAAAAATCAACTTAATGCAAGGTAGGTCCATTCAAAAGTCTGACAGCAGCAGGGAAAAAGCTGTTCTTGAGTTGGACGATACGCAATCTCAGACTTTTCTACCTTTTCCCGATGGAAGAAAATGGAAGACAGGAGGTCCTTAATTATGTTGGTTGCTTTGCCAAGGCAACGGGAAATGTAGACAGAGTCAATGGATGGGAGGCTGGTTTGCATGATTGTTTGGGCTACATTCATGATCTCTTGTCATGCTTTGCGGTCTTGGGCAGAGCAGGAGCCGTTCCAAGCTATGATACAACCAGAAGGGATGCTTTCTATGATGCATCTGTAAAAGGGGGTGAGAGTCGTAGCAGACATGCCAAAATTCCTTCATCTTCCTTAGTTTTATGTTGGGGGAGGAGCTGGGGGGTGGAGGTGGGGCCCTGAGAGAAATTGAGTGATGGAAACTGGAGGAGGAGGACAGGAAGTAAGAGGAGAGAGGATGGAGGGGAAGAATGGAGAGGCAAAGATAGCTAAAAGAAGAGAGAATAGCAGCAGAGAGGAGAGAAGAGGAAAGTGAAGCCAATGGGCTGAATTCTTGCTTAGGAACACAAACTGGAACTGGGACCATTTCTGGATCCCAAATCTACCCGTGAATTGTAGGAATTTTGGCTGCATCTTACCAGGCAAAGAGGCAGACTTCAATGAAAGGAGATTGGAGGCTTCCAGAAACTGGAGGACTTCCCACTTGAGGACAGCTGTTGGCTGCTGCAAGGTGTAAGGAACTGGGAGGATATTTTGATATGACGGTACCCAGTCTCCCATTTTTTTAAATATATTTGATAAAGAATACAGAAAGCAGACAAGTGTGAGAGGGGTGGGGGAAAGGGGGTGGGGGGAATCCCTCGGGTGGCCTTTGGCCATCCCGTCCATCCATCCTACAGGTCGGGAGGGAGAGCCTGTAGGCCTCGCTGGAATGATGTCACCCCTGCCTTGCTGCTGGACAGCCACCTCTCCCCAGGCAGCCTACCTGTCACCCCACTGTGTCGGGAAAATGGAGACCAACCGGAAAATTCCTGGTCAGGTTGCTTAACTGCCTCTTAACAAGTCTTGTAGCGACACTAATCACCAGCTCCACCCATGAAGGTGGGACAGGCTCCAAACTCACAAACAGGCTGCGAATAGTGTTGGGGGGCCAGAGGCCTTGCAGCTTTTGGGTCCACACACCTCAGTTTCTGACCTCACCCCGATAATAGTCCTATCAATTTCGGATCACCTAATCCTCTACCTTGCAATCATTCTCCCCCCCACCCCCTCACCACCACTATACTTTCACATAAGACCATAAGATATAGGAACATAGAACATAGAACATAGAACACGACAGCACAAACAGGCCCTTCGGCCCACAAGTTGTGCCGAACACATCAAAACCTACCCAGCCATAGACCTATCTATAACCCCCAATCCCATTGGATCCCATATACTCATCCAGAAGTCTTTTAAAAGACCCCAGCGAGTTCACCTCGACCACCACCGACGGCAGCCGATTCCATTCACTCATCACCCTCTGAGTGAAAAACTTTCCCCTAGCATCCCCTCTGTACTTGCTTCCCTGCACCTTAAATCTGTGCCCTCTCGTCGCGACCATTTCAGCCCTGGGAAATAGTCTCTGAGAGTCCACCCTATCTATTCCTCTCAACATCTTGTAAACCTCTATCAGGTCGCCTCTCAACCTTCGTCTCTCCAGGGAGAACAGTCCCAGCTCCCTCAACCTGTCTTCATAAGGCATGCCTCCCAATCCAGGCAACATCCTTGTAAATCTCCTCTGCACCCTTTCAATAGCTTCCACGTCCTTCCTATAGTGAGGCGACCAGAACTGCGCACAGTACTCCAAGTGTGGTCTGACAGCTTTATAGGGTCCTATAAAGCTGCAGCATTACCTCCTGACTCCTGAACTCAATCCCTCGATGAATGAAGGCCAGTACACCATAAGCTTTTTTAACCACATCCACCACCTGGGAGGCCGATTTGAGAGTCTTATGGACCCGGACCCCAAGATCCCTCTGCTTTTCCACACAGCTAAGACTCCTACCTTTGATAGTGTACTCATTCATCCCGTTGGATCTGCCAAAATGGACCACAACACATTTATCCGCGTTGAAGTCCATCTGCCACTTCTCCGCCCAGTCTTGCATCCTGTCGATGTCCTGCTGCAACTTTTGACATCCCTCCAGACCATCCACAACACCACCGACCTTCGTATCATCGGCGAACTTACTCACCCATCCCTCCACTTCCTCATCCAGGTCATTTATGAAAATGACAAACAGCAAGGGTCCTAGAACAGATCCCTGGGGCACTCCACTGGTGACCGACCTCCATGCAGAAAAAGAGCCATCCACAACCACCCTCTGCCTTCTGCAGGCAAGCCAGTTCTGGATCCACAAGGCCAAATCCCCTTGGATCCCATGGCCTCTCACCTTCTCAAGAAGTCTTGCATGTGGGACTTTGTCAAATGCCTTGCTGAAGTCCATGTACACCACGTCCACTGCACTTCCTTCGTCAATGTGTTCAGTTACATTTTTGAAGAACTCAATTAAGCTCGTAAGGCACGACCTGCCTTTTATAAAACCATGCTGACTATTTCTAATCAACCTAAACTTCTCCAAATGCTCGTAAATCTTGTCCCTCAGAAGCCTCTCCATCAGCTTACCAACCATTGAGGTCAGACTCACCGGTCGGTAATTTCCAGGACTATCCCTGTTCCCTTTCTTGAAAATAGGGACCACATCCGCAATCCTCCGGAACCTCTCCCGTCTCCATCGGCGACGCAAAGATCATCACCAGGGGCTCTGCAATGACATCCCTCACCTCCCACAATAACCTGGGGTACATCCCATCTGGTCTCGGAGACTTGTCTATCTTGATAGCATTTGAAAGTTCTAACACATCTGCTTCCTCAATATCTACATACTCAATCTTTTCAGTCTGCCGCAAACTTGTAGTGCATCCTCCCAGATCACTTTCCAATTAAAGCAGAATTAAACCATTCACTCCTTTGGATATGCTCCGCCTTCAATCATGGCTGATATAATTTTCATCCCCATTCCCCTGCCTTCTTCCCGTAACCCTTGATCTCCTTATTGATCGAAAACCTATCTATCTCTGTCTCAAAAATACTCAATGCCTGGCTTCCCCAGCCTTCTGTGACAATGAGTTCCACAGATTCACCCACTCTCTGGCTGAAGAAATTCCTCCTCATCCCAGTTTTAAATGAGCGTCCCTTCACTCTGAGGTGGTGTCCTTAAGTTCTAGTTTCTTCTACTAGTGGAAACGTCTTCTCCATATTCACTCTATCCAGGCCGCTCAGTATTCTGTAAGTTTCAATTAGATCCCCCCTCATCCTTCTAATCTTCATCAGGTATAGACAGAGACTCCCCAACTGCTCCTCATATGATAAACTCGACATTCCTGGAATCATTCTTGTGAACCTTCTCTGGACCCTTTCCAAGATCAGCACATCCTTCCTTAGGTATAGGACCCAAAACTGCTCACACTGATCTAAATGGGGTCTGACCCGGAGCCTTATACAACCTCAGCAGTACCTTATATGCCCTTTTGTTCTAGCCTTCTCGACATGAACACTTCTATTTAATTTGCCTTCCTAACTGCCAACTGAATTTAACAGAGCCCTGAACCTGGACTCCCAATCCCATTGTGCTTTAGATTTCCCAAAGCCTTCCCCATTTAGAAAATAGCCTTCGCCTCTATTCTTCCTACCAAAGTACATAACCTCACACTTTCCCACATTGTATTCCATCTGTCACTTCTTTGCCCACTGTCCCAGCCTGTCCAAGTCATTCTGCAGCCTCCCCACTTCCTCAATACTACCTAAATCTCTACATATCTTTGTATCATGCACAAATTTAGCCTTCAGTTATATCTTCCAAATCATTAATGCATATAGTGTCATGAACTTGTATATCAAATTGTCTGAAGAAAGAGACAGTAAGTAGTCTACAACACCAGGTTAAAGTCCAACTGGTTTATTTGGTAGCATGATGCTCCAAAAGCTCGTGCTATCAAATAACAGTGTTGGACTTTAGCCTGGTGTTGTGAGACTACTACTGTGCCCACCCCAGTCCAATGCCGGCAACTCCACATGAAGAAAGAGAGCAACTTAGAATTGCGCAGAGTACTCACTGACAGATCTGCTGTGACTTCTTTGTTCATTTGTCGTGAACATCACTAACTCGGCCTGTCCCTTTAAGACTCCAGTTGAACCCCGGGGGACAGGAGCTGATTGTAAATTCCTCCAGTTAATGAGAAAGGCAGTAAATAGCTTTCAACTGTTAGGGATGAAATGCAAGATTTTCTTTCTCTTTTATGAGATTATTCTGCATCTACAACATCTGGAATGAAGCATTCACATAAGCACATATTTTGATTTCATGGGGAGGGGTAGTGACATTCTACAACAAGACATCTGATTAAACATCATTTTGATTATGTTTTGTGGGGATTAGAGTATCATCAAAAGTTCTGCCAAAGCAGTTAAACTAGAAGGATTAATCTGCCTTCCTTCTGCCTTCCTCTAGGCCAAGATTTATCCCTCAACTCATGCCACTCGAATAAAACCCGGATCATGTGGACATTTGTCACAATGCTCCTTGTGAGATCTTGCTGTGTATGCATCGGCAGCCACGGTTCTGATATGGCAGCGGGGACTGCGTTTAAAAACGCATCTCACTGCCGGCAAAACAGCATGCCCTGAAAGGTGAGCTCAAAATAGCAGCTTTTCTTTATTTCTCTTTGTCGATACCCTTTTCCGACATTTGCTGGGCCTTTTCCAGCATCCCCTGTTTTTTAAATTTTCTAAAAGTTATCCACGTGGCCTTTAAGTACTCTGCCACAGAGTTGTTAATTCAGAGATCACTTCACAAGGTTCGGCTGTTAGCTGACGATTATGCAACTCTTCTAGCAACTTAGTGAAAGATTTGAAAGAATACAAATTAACAACTGCACGTTGATAGCCCCTTTTGTGTTCTAATTCCATCTTTTACTCTCAGCCTGTGCAACACTATTTTCTGCTACATTCGCAATTCATTCGTGGGACATGGGCACCGCTGGCTGGGCCAGCACTTATTGCTCATCCCTAGTTTTCCTTGGAGGGCAATTGAGAGTTAACTATATTGCTGTGGTTTCTGGAATCACATGTAGGCCAGACCAGATAAGGACAGCAGATTTCCTTCCCTAAAGGACATTAGTGAACCGAATGAGTTTTTCTCACAATCAACAGTGGTTTCATGGTCATCAGTAGATTCTTAATTCCAGATATTTTTGATTGAATTCAAATTCCACCAACTGCCCTGTCAGGATTTGAATCTGGGTCCCCACAACACAATTTTCTGGATTAATACTCTAGTAATAATACCACTAGGTATAATACCTACATAATATCTAGTGGTATTATCTAGTGATAATATCACCTCCCTTAAATCCTTTCTATGTCCTTTCCTCCAATATCCTTTCCTTTCTCCGTATACTCTATGAACTGTGCATTTTGTCTACATAGTGAGCAAGAAATAAATACTTTTCACTGTATCCCATTACGTGACAATAATAAATCAATTCAATCGATGCAAGTCTGAAAGAACTTTCAGCTTCTAATGTACTAATGAAGTGGATTCAAGCCACAAAACTTGGTGATTATCCTGATTCAGGCACAATAATTCCTCTGAGATAATGGAAGGAGCTTCATTTCTTTTGAATCATTCTAGCAATTTTTTTATGTTTAAATAATTTATTAGTGTCATAAGTAGGCTTATGTTAACACTGCAGTGAAGTTGGAACTCGCTGCCTGGGGAGGGAGTGGAAACAGATATGATAGTGACCTCCAAGGACCTTTTGACAAATACATGAATGGAATGGGAACAGAAGGGGATGGTCCCTGGAAGGGTAGGGGGTTTTAGTTCAGTTGGGCAGCATGCAGGCTTAGAGAGCCTGCTGTAATTTTATTTGGTCTTTGAAGTTATTTGAAAAATCCCTTAGTTGCTACACTCCAGTGCCTGTTCAGAGGGAGAATTTAGCATGGGCGATATATCTAACCAGCATGTCTTTAGGACTGTGGGAAGAAACCAGAAAAAGTCCACACAGACACGGGGGAGAACTGTGCCCACACAGACGGTGACCCAAGCCAGGAATTGAACCCAGGTCCCCGATTGCTGTGAGACAGCAACGTTAATTACTGTGCCCCCGTGCCACTCTCGGATACAATGATGGGACTTTGATGATATACAGCGGGGAGCAGATACACATTTATTACATTAGCTGGGCTGAGTTAACCCCTTGCTGTGCTGTGACTTCCACTGAATGAATCATCAATTCAAGGAGACTCCGGCGCAGCTCTGGAGAGTTGGCCACGCAGCAATAGGAGGGACCTGCCCCCCACCCCCGCACCTCCTCCCCCCACCCCCACTAGCCCCTTATCCTTGCACAATGAACTTGAGCTGAGGGCAGTCCCCTCCCTCGCTTCGCCCCTACTGATCTATGACCAACGGGTCAATTCAGTTCAGCCACTCACGGCCATTCAGGTGAACTCTGTTTGAACCTGCGGATAATTGCTTGGAAAAGGTTTGTATCGCCTCATAACCGGTGGCTACCCTGCAGGGCTGACTGCCGAAATCTGGGAAGTTTTATTACCCTCATTGTGTTCACTGGGTGATTTACATATCTATCGACTGAACACTGGAGCCCGTTTGAACCTGGCATTAATTGTATGCAAACATATTCCACTTGTGCACTGCAGCATTGCCTGGACAAGAGGTAGCTTTCAATTACTGAATGTCTAACTCTTCACTGCACGTGGGGGGTGGGATGAATGTCGGTGGATGGATTCCTTTAACAACAACTTCCCCATGGCCAACAATTCCCTGTGGAACAGTGCCTTAGAAACCATTACCATCCAAGGGGGGCACTGTAGCATAGTGGTTAGCGCTGCTGCCTCACAGCGCCAGAGACTGGGTTCAATTCCAGGCTTGGGTCACTCACTGAGTGGCATTTTCCCCACGTCTTTGTTGGTTTCCTCTGGGTGCTCCAATTTTCTCCCACAGTCCAAAGACGTGCTGGTTAGGTACATTGGTCAAACTAAATTCTTCCTCAATGTACCCAAACAGGTGCTGGAGTATGGCAACTAGAGGATTTTCTCAGTAATTTCATTGCAGTGTGAATGGAAGCCTACTTGTGACGAATAAATAAACTTTAAAAATTTATTAAAGAAAGCTTGCATTCATGTAGCGCCTTTCTTTGCCACAAGATGTCCCAAAGCCTTTTGACTTGCAGCCGCTTGTATTATAGGAAGTACATCAACCAATTTACCCACAGCAAACTCCTGCAGCCAGCAACATAACAATCGTTAGATAATCTGCTTTTCATGGGACATGGGCATTGCTGTGTGGCCAGCATTTATTGGCCATCCTACTGCCCGAAGACAGTTAATGGTCAACCACATTGCTGTTGCTCTCGAGTCACACATGGGCCAGACCAGGTAAGAATAGAAGGTATGGATGGAATAGTGGCACTGTGATTAGCATTGCTACCTCACAGTGCCGGGACACAGGTTCAATCACAGAGTAGGATGACTATCTGTATAGAGTCTGCACATTCTCCCCATGTCTGCGTGGATTTCCTCCAGGTGCTCTGGTTTCCTCTCACAGTCTAACACACATGCTGGTTAGGTTTGATCGTGCTGAATTCTCCTTCAGTGTACCCGAACAGGCACCAGGGTGTGGTGAGTAGGGGATTTTCACGGTAACTTTATTGCAGTGTTAATGTAAGCCTGCTAGTGACACGAATTAATAAACATTTAAACAGTGACCATGGAGAAACTTCCGCTCCCACCTGAAACAACAGATAGACACTCAGTTCAATATTTCATTTGAACAGTTGTATCGCTGACAGTGCTGCACTCCCTCAGTTCAAGCACTGGAATGTTAACACTGATTATTTTTGTAAGCGAACTCTGAAATGGGACTTGAACCCTCCATTGTTAAACACAAAGGTGAGCGTGCTACCAACAGGAAGAGGTGAAAGTTATGAGTTGGGGGAGGCAAGAGCCAATTGTGCAGGGTGAGGAAGCAGGAAGGAAAACCAAAGCATTTTGGAGGTTTTTGGAGGAAGAGATGGAGCTGGTGAAGAGATAAATATTGGGATTCAGGATGAATTCCCTTTGCTCAGCCAATACTGCTGCCTGGGTGTATAAACAAACAAAGAACAGTCGAGCACTGGAACAGGCCCTTTGGCTCTCCAAGCCTGCATCAATCACATTGTGCTATCTATATCAACCACTTACATCCCTCGATTCCCCCCCGTTCATGTGGCTATCCAGATAAGGCTTAAATGTTGCTACGTGTCTGCCTCAACAACAGCGCATTCCACACGCACACAATCCTCTGTGTAAAAATACTCTGAGCCACTTGCCTCCTTTCTGACACAGGGACAAATCCTTATCCTTTCATCATTCCCTCCATGGCCTCACCAAGTCCCACCTCACTATCTCTGTGGCCTCCTACAAGTCAGCAAGTCTTCAAGATCTCTGCGTTCCTCAAACTCTATTTTCTTGTACACCCCAATTCGGAATTCAGCACCCCGACCTTCAGTTACACAAACCCTGGAATTCTCTCCTCAAGTCTCTTGATCTCTCTTCCTTTAAGATTCTGCATAAAACAACCTCCTTGTTGAAGTATCCACTACAATTCTCCCAATATTGTCCTTATATGTCAGATTGTGTTTGATAATAATCCCTGTGAAACGCTTTGGGGTTTGGCCCAACCTTAAAAGTGCTATATAAATGTAAGTTTTTCTTGTTGAGAGAGCTCTGAGCCAGAGTTAAGATTCAATATCTTCCCAAGAATAAAGGAGTGAAAGACATCAACTAGTGGGAAGGTTGTGGTGTACTGATGTCATTATTGGACTAGTAACACGCTGGGAACCTGGGTTCAAATCCTACTATGGCAGATGGTGAAATTTAAATCCAGTAAAAATCTGAAATTAAAAGTTTAATGAAACCATTGCCGATGATCATAAAGACCATCTGGTTCGCTAATGCCTTTCAGGTGCTGTCTCACAGTGCCAGGAAGTCAAGTCAATTCTGGTTTTGGGTCACTGTCTGGTGGAGCTTGTACATTCTGCCATATCTGCATGGGTTTCCTCCAGGTGCTCTTGTTTCCTCCAAGGAGGAAGCTTCTTCACCCAAAGCGTTGTGAATCTGTGGTATTCCCTGCCCAATGAAGCAATTGAGGCTACCTCATTGAATGTTTTTTAAGCAAGGATAGGTAAATTGAACAGGATAGATAAATTGCTCCTTAGTATCCAACACATGTAAACTAGGTGGATCAGCCATGGTAAATTGCCCCTTAGTGTCCAAAGATGTGCAGGCTAGGTGGATTGGCTGTGCTACATTGCTCCTTAGTATCCAAAGGTGTGAGAGTTAGATGGATTAGCTGTGCTAAATTGCCCCTTAGTTTTCAAAGTTGCGTAGATTAGGTGGATTGGCTGTGTAAATTGCTCCTTAGTATCCAAAGAGTATAAAATAGGTGTATTAGCCATGGTACATCATCCCTCAGAGTGCAAAGGTGTGCAGGTTGGGTGGATTGGCCATACTAAATTGTTCCTTAGTGTCTAAAGATAAGTGGGTTAGGTGGATTGGCCATGTCAAATTGCTCCTTAGTGTACAAAAATGTGTAGATTAGGTGAATTGGCCATGCTAAATTGAACAGTAAAAGAATTAAGGGTTATGGTGAGCAGGCGGGTAAGTGGAGATGAGTCCACGAAAAGATCAGCCTTTGAAGGGCAGAGCAGGTTCAAGGGGCCAGATGGTCTTCTGCTCGTAGTCCTTTTGCTTTTATATTCCAAAGATATGCAGGTTAGATTGGTTGGCCATGCTAAATTACCCCTTAGGGTCAGGGGGAATGTAAAATACTTGGGGCTACAGGGATAGGGTCTGGGTGGGATGGTTGTCGGTACAGGCTCAATGGGCCAAATGGCCTCGTCCTGCACAGTAGGGATTGTACAATTCTATGACAGCCTTTGAGCGCGAACACTCTCTGAAGTGTTGGCATTAGACATCCTCCTCTGATTTCAGCAGTCAATTGTTTTTCACAGCAAACCCTGCTCAATGTTGCCAGGTCAAAGCAACTGCTGAAACTGGAGTTGTTTGAATGCACTTATTCGTGTCAGTGTCAGCACTGTATTACTCTCCAACTTGTTCTCTTGTTACCGACCAAGTCCTTCGGTGAACAAGTCTGTACACAGAAAGAATTCAATAAATGTATCTGCTCTGCTTAAGAGGCGTGTTGCTAAAATATTATGACATGCAATTGGAAATCTTTGATAAAATATCTCTGTGGAACCTCAAGATAAATAATGAGCAGCCCATAATTTGATACATTTATAATCTCTGTCTAAACTCTAAAGAATGAAAGTGACTTCATGTTATTCAAATTGCAGTAGGCTTTCCTAATCCTGTACTTTTACACATTGTCCTATTTTTATTTTTATTCCCTGGAAACTCTCTTGCATAAAAACAAACTCAAGCTCTGTCCCAAACTGGCACAACTACTTCTTGTTTCAAAATCTGCATTTTTTTTTTTGTGGAGAGCATGTTATTGCAAAGAACTTCCCGCTGCAGTTGGAGAAAGCGATGTTCTGTCGAAACCTTTCACCCCATCAGGACAGCCACAAGGATGCCAAATTCCACAGCCCGATTCCAGTTCTTGGGTCACTGTCTGTGCGGAGTCTGCACGTTCTCCCCAGTGTCTGCGTGGGTTTCCTCCAGGTGCTCCGGTTTCCTCCCACAGTCCAAAAGACGTGCCGGTTACGTGGATTGGTCATGCTAAATTGCCACTTAGAGACCAAAGATGCATAAATTAGGTGGATTGACTATGTTAAATTGCTCCTCAGTATCCAAATAATGTAAATTATGTAGATTAGCCATGATAAATTCCTTCTTAGTATCCAAAGATGAGTAGGTTAGGTGGATTGGCCATGCGAAATTACCCCTTAATGTGCAATGCGCGTGTAAACTAGGTGGATTGCCCCTTAGTGTCCAAAGATGTGCAGGCTTGGTGGATTGGCTATGCTAAATTGCTCCTTAGTATCCAAAGATGTGAGGGTTAGATGGATTAGCTATGCTAAATTGCCCCTTAGTGTTCAAAGTTGTGTAAATTGGGTGGATTGACCATGTAAAATTGCCCCTTAGTGTTAAAATTGTGTAGATTAGGTGGATTAGCTGCGCTAAATTGCTCCTTAGTATCCAAAGAATGTAAGATATGTGGATTAGCCATGGTAAATCACCCCTGAGAGTGCAAAGATGTGGAGATTAGGAGGATTGGCCATACTAAATTGTTCCTTAGTGTACAAAGATGTGAAGACTAAGTGGATTGGCCGTGCTAAATTGCTCCTTAGTGTTCCAAGATGTTTCAGCTAGGTGGATTGGCCAAGGTAAATGTGGAGAGTTACAGGGATAGGGCAGAAGGAAGGGCCTAAGTGGCTCTTTCAGAGATTTGGTGCAAACGCTCTTTCTGTACTGTAGGAATTCTATGCTTTTGTTGGGGATCAAAGGAGCAGTGTTTATGTTGAATTGAGTTCACAGCCGAAGAGACTGTGAGCTGAAAGTGCTTCCGAGTGCGCTGATTATGACTTATTGAGAACTGCAGCCGCTTATCTCTGGATTTGCATCTTCCATTGCTTGTAAGCTTGGCTCTGCCCAATTGGATCAAGTAGGCCTCGCAAAACAAACTGCGCCCAGTGAGATTACCATAAGGCCATCAGGTCTGTCCAAACCCGCAAATCAAAGTGGCAGACCATTGGAAAAACTGGCACTGACAGAGGGTGGGTTTCAAAAGCATCCGGAAGATGCCAAATATATCTCACAAACCATCTAAAACAAACAGTATAACCCAAGCCAGAACCAAGAGAAACCACTATCCTCCCCATAAGCCACAGCGATGACTAGCAGCTTCTCCATCTCAGTTAGAAAATATCATTTATTCTAGACACACTCTTTTTTAGCTTTGTTGTTGATTCAATTCCCATTGTCCATGAGTCACGCCTTGTGTCTCAGACTGTTCCTCCAAGGCACACATTTGCTGCTTAGCTGTCTGTGGTTTGTGGACACTTCAATAGCTCTGATTCCAGGTGTTTCCCGGAGGAAGGAAGAGGGAAATAGAAAAGGAATGAATTCTGATCTTTGAACTTTAGACGTGGCTTGAGCCTTCTGGGCCTCGATTGACTGGCCAATTTACAGAATGAAATGAGCCACAGGGGTCAGATACGAGAGATCCACATAACCATCCAGCAGTGTGAACTGAATCTTTGGCTGCAAAGCAAGATCAGTGTCATCTCAGTAGTTGATTTTCCTCTATCTTAGCTATGACTGTAACACTACATTCTGCACCCTCTCCTTTCCTTCTCTGAGAACGGTATGCTTTGTCTGTATAATGTGAAAGAAACAATACTACTTATTTTATACTAATACATGTGACAATAATAAATTAAATCAAATCTCTGCCTCTGAGTGAGAAGGTTCAGGTTCAATTCCCGCCCCAGGATGATGGTCAAGGAAGTTTCAATCATAACGCAGTCAAACAGCACAGTGGCACGGTGCTTAACACTGCCGCCTCATAGTGCCAGGGACCCAGGTTCAATTCAAATTTTGGTTGACTGTCTGTATGGAGTTTGCACCTCCTTCTCATACAGCTTCCTCTAGGTGCTCCAGTTCTCTCCCACACTCCAAGGATGTTCAGGTTAGAGGAATTGGCCATGCTAACTTGCCCCTTAGTGTCAGGAGATTTGTAGATTAGGGGGATCAGTGGGATAAAAGTGGGGTTAAGGGAATGGGGCATGGGGTAGCTTGGTTAAGATGCTCCGTCAGAGAGTCAGTGCAGCCTCAATAGGCGGACTGGCCTCCCTCTGCACTATAAGGATTTTATGATTCTAAGTACAGCTGATCAGGACTACGATTTGGGATATGGACAACATTGTTATGGATTGGGTAAGAGTGAATGCTGATTAGGAAAGCCTTGTAGTATACTGGGACAGAGGGTTATGAAGGTATAGCAGCAGTTTACCATGATGTTGCCTGGTCTGGAGGGCATTAGCTAAATGAAATAACAGAGGTTGAGGGGTAACCTGATAGAGGTGTACAAGATTATGAAGTGGGGTGGACGGAGTGGACAGTCAGGTGCCCTTTCCTAGGGTAGAAAAGTTAAGTACTAGAGGATATAGGTTTATGTGCATGGGGAAAAGTTTAGAGGAGATATGTGAGGTGAGTTTTTTGGGTGGTGAATGGCTGGAACACATTGCCCAGGGAGGTGGTGGGAGCAGGTACGATACCGGCATTTAAGGGGCATCTAGACAAGTTCATGAATAGGATGGGAACGGGACTTCATAAGTGCGCACGATTTTAGGCAGGCATCATGATCAGTGCAGGCTTGGAGGGCCAAAGGATCTGTTCCTGTGCTTTACTTGTTCTTTGATCTTGTGAGGGGAGCACTGGGCAGAGATTATCTCCGTTTTCTACATGTCAGCAGCATTGTAAGGTTCCCCTCGTATTGCCATATCCACCAAGAGGATCTAAAAAGTGAGCTTTTACTTTTGACTGCAAACAGCTGTCCAAGGAAACCTTCCCTCCTAATGTCAGCCAAGGATAAAGCGAATCCCTCATGGGCAACTGGGAAAACCTGTCATCGCAGTGCTCAGATCAAAAGAGCGTAGCCGATGGTGAGACATACTCTTATAACCTAGGGCTTACAAGCTATCCTCCTTCGCACAATTATCAGATGTCATTCAATTGATATAACGAGATATAATAACAGCCATCAATGTACAAATCTATGCCTAAGGTGCAAGATCAGATTAGTTTTCTTGAGAACGCTGCGGGGATATTTATATATGGAATTTGTCTATAAAGGGTTTTTTAAGGAGTAGTAGATTGTCTCGTGACTCTCCTAGTTCAGGGGAGCCTGACCAACACAGTTCATCAGCTACTGAAACACAGCAACTACAACAGAGAACGAACTTGAGGAGGAACTTCTTCACCCAAAGAGTCTATGGAATTCCCTACCCAGTGAAGCAGTTGAGGCTACCTCATTGAATGTTTTTAAGGCAAGGATGGAGAAATTTTTGAACAGTAAAGGAATTAAGGGTTATGGTGAGCAGGCGGGGGTAAGTAGAACTGAGTCCACAAAAAGATCAGCCATGATCATGTTGAATGGTGGGGCAGGCTCGATGGGCCAGATGGCCTACTCCTGCTCCTAGTTCTTATGTTCTTAACTTGGGCTTCTGACCCACTCTTGCATAGTCATGGGAAGCCGATGACCGATTATCATCAGACTATTAATCCAGAAACTCTGCTAATATTCTGGGGACCCGGGTTCGAATCCCACCAAAACAGCTGGTGAAATTTGAACTCAATAAAAAATATCTGGAATTAAGATTCTATTGATGACCATAAAACTATTGATTATCAGAAAAATCCATCTGGTTCATTAATGTCCTTGTGGGAAGGAAATCTGCTATTCTTACATGGTCTGGTCTACATGTGACTCCAGAGCCACAGCAATGTAGTTGACTCTCAACTGCCCTCCAAGGGCAACTTATTGATTTGATTTGATTTATTATTGTCATATGGATTAGTATACAGTGAAAAGCAATGTTTCTTGCAAGCTATGCAGACAAATCTTGCATTCATAGAGAAGGAAATGAGAGAGTGCAGAACATAGTGTTAAAGTCATTGCAATGGTGTAAAAAAAGATCAGGTTAATTCTTGACTCTAATCCTCCATCATTTTTTGTGAGGGAGGTCCATGCAAAAGTTTGATGGCAGCAGGGAAGAAGTTGTTCTTGAGTCAGTTTGTGCATGACCTCAGACTTTTTTCCCACAGAGAAAGGTGGAAGGGGTATGTCCAGAGTGAATGGGATCCTTAATTATGCTGGCTGTTTTGTGGAAGTAGCAGGAAATCTAGAAGAATCACTGGATAGGCGGGTGGTTTGCGTGATGGATTGGGCTACATTCACAATCTTTTACAGATTTTTGCAGTCTTGGCCAGAGCAGGAGCCAAATCGAGCTGTGATACATCTAGAAAGAATGCTTTCTATGGTGCATCTGTAAAAGTTGGTGAGAGTCGTACAGGTTTACTAAAGCAGGTGAATTGCTTGTGAAGAGGAAGAAGGAGACTTAAGTTATGATGAGACAGGAAGGCTTGGTCAGGGCACTTGAGAGTTACAAGTTTGCCAGGAAGGACCTAAACAGAGAGCTAAGAAGAGCCAGGAGGGGACATGAGAAGTCTTTGGCAGGTAGGATCAAGGAAAACCCTATAGCTTTCTATAGGTATGTGAAGTATAAAAGGATCACTACGGTAAGATTAGGGCCCATCAAGGGCAATAGTGGGAAGTTGTGCATGGAATCCAAAGAGATAGGAGAGGCACTAAATGAATATTTTTTGTCAGTATTCACAGAGGAAAAAGACAATGTTGTCCAGGACAATACTGAGATACAGGCTATTAGGCCAGATGGGATTGAGATTCATAAGGAGGAGATACAGACACAGAGCAGAGCAACACAGCACGGGAAACAGGCCCTTCGGCCCAACGAGCCCGCGCCGCTGGTCATAACTATATAGTAACAGTTCCATTATCCTATCCTAATTTTAGGTTATTCCTAATATAGAAGAGTCTAAATGTAGGGACAATTTGTTTCCCAATCAGCCTAAGAGCCAATTTTTGGGATGTGGGAGGAAACTGGAGCGCCCGGAGAAAACCCACGCAACCACGGGGAGAACGCGCAAACTCCCGCAGACACCTGCCCAATTCCAAGTGTCTGCACAGCTACAGCGATAGTCACTGAGCTGTCATGGTGCCCTTCAGATGGTCCAGATAAAGCACTCATTTACGACATGAAGCACCAGGCAACGCATGAATCAACATCCAAGAGCTGTCCTCGCACCACCTGCCGAATGCATGCTCCTTGATGGTCGAGGATGGACCGAATTACCTGTGGAAAAAAAAGCCATAGTTAAACAGTCCTACTATATCCCTCTATCTGCATACCGCTCATGTGGCTGTCCAAGAGACCCTTAAACAGCCCCAGCGTGCCTGCTCCCCCCACCTTACTCGGCAGTGCATTCCACACCCCCACTACCCTTTGTGTGAAAAACTGCCCTCTAATATTCGTCTTATACATAGCCCCCCTCACCCTAAGGCCGTGACCCCTCGTCCTATCCATTTCTGAAGGTGGGAAAAGTTTATCACCATTTACTCTATCTATACCCCTTATAATCTTATACACCTCTATTAGATCCCGTCTAAGCCGACGTCTTTCAAGGGAAAACAACCCCAGTCTATTTAATCGTTCCTCATAAGACAGTCCTTCCATACCAGGCAGCATCCTGGTAAACCTCCTCTGCACTCTCTCCAAGGACTCCACATCCTTCCAATAGTATGGCAACCAGAACTGGATGCAGTATTCCAAATGAGGCCTAAACAACGTTCTATACAATTGCAACATCAAACTCCTACTCTTGTATTCTATACCCTTTTCAATGAAAGCTAACATACTATACACTTTCTTTATCACCTTCTCCACCTGTGAAGACACCTTCAGAGACTTGTGAACCTGCACCCCCAAGTCTCTCTGTGTCTCTATACTCCGAATAGTTTTACCTTTTATCCTATAACTCTCTTCTACATTTTTCCGGCCAAAATGCATCACCTCGCATTTATCCGGATTAAATTCCATTTGCCATCTATCTGCCCAATCTACCAACCTATCTATGTCCTGTTGTATTGCCTGGCACTGCTTCTCTGTACCCGCCAATCCAAGCATCTTAGTGTCATCAGCAAATTTGCTGATCTCACCACCTACCCCAACTTCCAAGTCGTTTATGTAGACCACAAATAGAAAAGGACCTAGTACTGAGCCTTGTGGCACTCCACTAGTGACAGGCTTCCAGTCGGAAAAAGAGCCTTCCACTACTACCCTCTGTCTCCTCCTCCCGAGCCAGTTCTCGACCCATCTACATACCCGGTCCTGTATCCCATGCGCCTTCACCTTCTCTATCAGTCTACCATGAGGAACCTTGTCAAACGCCCTACTGAAATCCATGTAGACGACATCAACAGCATGTCCTTCATCAACTGTTTTTGTCACTTCTTCAAAAAATTCCACTAGATTTGTAAGACAAGACTTCCCCTTGACAAAGCCATGCTGCAGATCCCTGATCAGATCGCAGCGCTCCAGATGCTCATACATCCTGTCCCTAAGGATCCTCTCCATTAGCTTACCTATAACTGAAGAGAAGCTCACCGGCCTATAGTTCCCTGGGTTATCCCTCTGACCTTTTTTAAACAACGGTACTACATTTGCTATCCTCCAGTCCTCTGGGACCTCACCTGTGTCCAAGGAAGAGACAAAGATTTGCGTAAGAGGCCCAGCTAGGTCTTCCCTCAACTCTCTTAGCAGCCTGGGGTAAATGCCATCAGGCCCCGGAGCCTTATATGTCTTTAAGCTGCCTAACAGCCCAACACCTCTTTCCTCGTAATCTTTATTTCCTCAACCGATCCTCAACTTTGTCAACATCAGCAACAGACATCTGGCCAGTCTCCTGCGTGAATACCGATGCAAAGTATTCATTCAGGATCTCCCCCATTCCCTCAGGCTCTAAGCATAGATTCCCTCCTCTGTCCCTGAGAGGTCCAATCTTCCCTCTAACCATCCTTTTGCTCCTTACATAGGAGTAAAATGCCTTAGGATTTTCCTTAATCCTACCTGCCAGAGCCACTTCGTGGCCCCTTTTTGCCTTTCTAACACCCCTTTTAAGATCCCGTCTTCACTCTCTATAAGCTTCCAGCGCTGTCTCAGTCCCCAGTTGCCTAGATCTAATGTAAGCCTCTCGCTTCTTCCTGATCAAGTCCTCAATATCCCTGGTAAGCCACAGTTCTCTAATCCTACCTTTCCCATCCTTCCTCCTTGCTGGCACGTATCTTTCCTGCAGAGAGTTTAGCTTTCCCTTGAAAGACTCCCACATGTACCTCGTCGACCTGCCCTCAAAGCTTATCCCAGTCGGTATCTTTAAGATCTTGCCTAATCTGGCTGTATCAAGCCCTCCCCCAGTTAAATACCTTCCCTTTTGGGCAGGTCTCGTCCTTTTCCATTAATATCCTAAAGCAGACAGAGTTGTGATCACTATTTGACACATGCTCTCCTATCTCAACGTCAACCACCTGGCCTGGCTCATTCCCCAGAACCAAATCCAGTATAGCCCCCTCTCTAGTCGGGCCATCCACATACTGCTCCAAGGACCCTTCCAAAACACACTGTACAAATTCCTCCCCGTCCACTCCTACAGCCCTGGGCACACTCCAATCTACTCCAGGAAAATTGAAATCTCCCACTACTACTACCCTATTTTTCCTACACTTATCTAAAATGTCCCTGCATATCCCTTCTTCCACGGCCCGCGGGCTGTTGGGCGGTCTGTAGAAAACACCCAACAAAGTAACCACTCCCTTCCTATTCCTCAACTCCACCCATAGAGACTCAATTCCTAAATCATCCATACCTCCCTCCCTCTGCACTGCTATGATGTTGTCCTTAACTAATAAAGCCACTCCCCCGCCTCTCCTCACACCACCTCTGTCACGCCTAAAACACTTATACCCTGGAATATTCAATTGCCAGTCTTGCCCCTCCTTCAACCACGTCTCGGTCACAGCCACCACTTCTAAACTCCTCATGAACATTATTGCCTTCAGTTCATCTGTTTTGCCAGTCACACTCCTCGCATTAAAACACATGCACTGAAGACCCTCAGCTCTCGGATATTCCTTTCTACCTTCTGGTGTTACCCTATCATCCGTCTCTCTCCCACTCCCAGTTCCCTCTCTCTCCCCACCTTCCCTCCCTATTAGTTTAAACACTTCTGAAACACTCCAGCTAACCTCCCAGCTAAAATATGCGTTCCCCTCCCAGTCAATGCTCCCTATCCCTCGTGAATAGGTGACCCTCCCTCCTGAAGACTTCCCAATGATCAATAAATATGAAGCCTTCTGCCCTACACCAATCCCTCATCCATGCATTTAGTTGGAGTGTCTCATTTATTACCCAATCGGTCCCAGGCACAGGCAGCAGCCCAGAGAATGCCACCCTGGAGGCCCTACCTTTCAGTTGAGCCCCCAACTCCCTAAACTGTCTACGTAAGTCCCCCCTGCGCTTTCTTCCTACATCTTTTTGTCCTACGTGAACTATTACATTTGCCTTAGACCCTTCTCCCTTCAAAATTCCCTCTACCCTCTCTGAAACATCCTGGACCCCTGCTCCAGGGAGGCAGACTACCATCCTGGAGTCTCTCTTTTGCCCACAGAATCTCCTATCGATCCCTTTAACCATCCCATCCCCCACCAATATCTCACTTCCTACTTTCCTGCTGGTCTCTGTGGCATTCTGTTCCCCCTCACTTGCCCTCTCCATCACAGCTTTTACCCCTCCCTTGGTTTTCTGGGAATCCTCCTTTGAGATGGCCTTTGTGCCTTGATTTTTATTCTTGTTCCTTGTATCTATAACCAGCCTGTCCCTACTACTAGATCCTGGGGTCCCCGCAGGACTACCTTCCCTATTCATTGTAACCTCATTTTCCCTCACTAGACACATGTCCTCCAAGCGCAGCTCCAGCTGTCTCAACCTAGCTCTTAAACGTTGCAATTCTAAACATTTTGCGCATATGTGGGCCTTCGGGAGACGTGATGCCTCCAAGAAGGTCCACATATGGCAGCGTACACAGTGGACGCGTTTGGCCAAGTATCGTGGCATTTTGTATACCCCCTTTAAAGGTGTTGGGAAAAGAGTGTTGATTAGGTAGGAATCAAGTTACTCTCCGCGTCCAAGCCTGCGCTCGACCAAGCCCAGAGAGCTTAAGCCCTTGTTGCTCTCACTCTAATTCCCGTCTCACTCCACTGCCTGCTCCCGACGCTGCCCGCTGTCTTACCTTGGCCTTCTTTATATACTCCCGCGCTTCCTTCCCTGCAGCCCCCCGCACCTATCTCCCGCTACGGAGCGCCGAAATAAACACTCTAACAACTAAAGTGAAAGACAGAAATTTCAAATCAGGAGTCTCACCAGCCACTCTCCAAAAAATCTCTGCTCCGGAGAACAGTAAGATGTTAGCAATTCTGGAAAGCATGAAAATAGCTAAGTCCCCTGGCCATATGGGATTTTTCCGAGGATTCTCTGGGAGGCTAGGAAGGAGATTGCAGAGCCTTTGGCTTTGATTTTTAGGTTGTCATTGTCTCCAGGAATAGTGCCAGAAGACTGGAGGATAGCAAATGTTGTCCCCTTGTTCAAAAGGGGAATAGAGACCATCCTGGGAATTATAGACCAGTGAGCCTTACTTCTGTTGTGGGCAAAGTTTTGGAAAGGATTATAAGAAATAGGATTTATAATCATTAGAAAGGAATAATTTGATTAGAGATAGTCAACACAGTTTTGTGAAGGGTAGGTCGTGCCTCACAAACCTTATAGAGTTCTTTGAAAGGTGATCAAAGAGGTCGATGAGGGTAAAGCAGTTGATGTGGTGTATATGGATTTCAATGAAGCATTTGATAATGTTCCCCACCGTAAGCTATTGCAGAAGAAACAGAGGCGTGGGATTGAGAGTGTTTTAATGGTTTGGATCAGAAATTGGTTAGCTGTAAGAAGGCGGAGGGTGGTGGTTGTTGGAAAATGTTCATCCTTGAGTTCAGTGTGGAAGGATGTGACAGGTTACAGAGGGACATAGATAAGCTGCAGAGCTGGTCTGAGAGGTGGCAAATGGAGTTTAATGTGGAAAAATGTGAAGTGATTCACTTTGGAAGGAGTAACAGGAATACAGAGTACTAGGCTAATGGTAAGTTACTTTGTAGCATGGATGTGCAGAGAAATCTCGGTGTCCATGCATATAGATCCCTGAAAGTTGGCACCGAGGTTGATAGAGTTGTTAAGAAGGCATATGGTGAGTTAGCTTTTATTGGTAGAGGGATTGAGTTTAGAAGCGATGAGGTCATGTTGCAGCTGTACAAAACTCTGCGCAGCCGCACTTGGAATATTGCGTACAGTTCTGATCGCCACATTATCGGAAGGATGTGGAAGCATTGGAAAGAGTGCAGAGGAGATTTACCAGGATATTGGGAAGGTCTTATGAGGAAAGGCTGAGGGACTTGAGGCTGTTTTCATTAGAGAGAAGAAGGTTAAGAGGTGGCCTAATAGAGGCATATAAGATTATCAGACGATTAGATAGGGTGGACAGTGTGAACCTTTTTTTTCGGATGGAGATGGCTAACACGAGGGGACGTAGCTTTAAATTGAAAGGTGATAGATGTAGGACAGGAATGCCCTGCCTGCAATAGTAGTGGATTCACCAACATTAAGGGCATTTAAATGGTCATTGGATAAACGTGTGGATGATATTGGAATAGTGTAGGTTAGATGGGCTTTAGATTGGTTTCACAGGTTGGCACAACATCGAGGGCCAAAGGGCCTGTTCTGCACTGTGATGTTCTATGTTTGTGTCGCTGATATGCCAAATTTCCTTAGTTGCTGAGAAAATAGAGGTGTTGATAGTTTTTCTTAACTATAGTGTC
Organism: Sphyrna mokarran; assembly: GCA_024679065.1. Classification (NCBI taxonomy): domain Eukaryota; kingdom Metazoa; phylum Chordata; class Chondrichthyes; order Carcharhiniformes; family Carcharhinidae; genus Sphyrna; species Sphyrna mokarran. The sequence goes on along the minus strand of JAGIQG010000003.1, from coordinate 132,318,416 downwards.
ATTGTTAGAGAGTCTAAAAGAGTTGGAATGAAGTTTTAGAAACAGAGAACAAGAATAAAAGACAGAATTAGAAGATATGTTGGGCACAGCTAGAAAGAAGTCACCTTGCTCCAGCACCAACTTGTTTCTGTACACTGATATATGTGACATTAATAAATCAAATCAAAGTAGGCGTACGTTAATACTGCAGTGAAGTTAGTGTGAAAATCCCCTAGTCGCCACATTCTGGTGCCTGTTTGGGTACACTGAGGGTAAATTTTGTATGGCCAATGCAATCTTTCAGTCTGTGGAAGGAAACTGGAGCAGCTAGAGGAAACCCATGCAGACACAGGAAGATCATGCAGGCTCCACACAGCCAATGACCCATATACGTGCACACACACACACACACACATACACGCATGCACACACACATGCACACAGACACATGCACATATATTCACACATATGTGTGCAAATGTACATATACATATACATGCATGTGTATACACACACACACACACACACACACACACACACGTAAGAACATAAATAAGAACATAAGAAATAGGATCTGGAGTAGACCATCCAGCCCCTCGAGCCTGCCCCGCCATTCAATAAGATCATGGCTGATCTGAAGTGGATCAGTTCCACTTTCCCGCTTTCTCCCCATAACTCTTAATTCCCTTGTCTATCAGAAATACATAGACATTCATGTGCACACACACACAAGCACGTATATGTACATACACACACACACATACACACATTTTCACTCACTCCTGGCCTCCCAGGCTGCTGAGACTGAGGAGGAATTTGTTTAAGTATTTAAATGCCACAGATGAAACTTCCCAGCATCTTACAATGCGGCATGCTAATGAGACCGAGTGAATGGAAAACTGTGTTCCAATTCTGGCTACTTTTAAGGGAGGGAAAATATATTTAGGAATCTCCTCTACCCCCTAACCCAAAGAAATATTACGCCCCCACACTGACATGTGTTGAGTCTGATTGAGGCTTTTGATCTTCCCTCTGTACCCACAGACCACAGAGTCTCTCACACTCAGCACTCACAGTGGAAAAGTCCTTGATTCAGTTGCCTGTGTCCTGTCGCTGGGAGGAATTTTCTTGGAGGAGGCAACAAATAAACATTTTATAAGGGAAACATTTGAAAGCAGATGCAGCAACTGAATGCATAAATTGCAAGATCACTATGATCATTAGTTGGGATTTTCAATGTGTATCTTCAAAAGGATGCCTGAGTGTGATTCATACGACAAAACCCTTCAGAATCTTGACCAACCCAGACCATCTGGAGGCCTGAGAACCCACAAGTCCAGATGGTCTAGAGAACAGGCTACAATCTCAATGAGTACAGCCCTTCCCTAACCCTTTAACCTCCTCCAGCCCCAAAAGGGCCACATGGTGGCACAGTATTTAGCACTGCCACCTCACAGCACCAGAGACCCAGGTTCAATTCCCGGTTTGGGTCACCATCTGTGTGGAGTTTGCATGTTCTCCCTGTGTCTGCATGGGTTTCCCCCAGGTGCTTCAGTTCCCTCCCACAGTCCAAAAATGTGTATGATTGGCCCCTTAGAGTCAGGAGGACTAGCTAGGATATACGCCTGGGGTTATAGAGATAGGGCCTGGGTGGGATTGTGGTCAGTGCAGACTCAATGGGCTGAATGGCCTCCTTCTGCACTGTAGGGTTTTTATGATTCTATCCTTCCATTATCTCTTGACTCCTCCAATTACTAGGGGACATAGGATTAGGGTAGAAAGGAGAAAGTTTAAGGGAGATGTGAGAGGCAAGTTTCTTTACACAGAGGATGATAAATGCCTGGAATGAGCTGCCACAGGAGGTGGTAGAAGCAGATGCAATCGCAACGTTTAAGAGGCATCTTGACAGATATATGAATAGGCAGAGAATAGAGAGATATGAACCACAAAGAGGCAAAAGGTGTTTAGTTTTATTCATTGGTGGGACATGGGCATTGCTGGCTGGCCAGAATTTAAATCCACTGTTCTTTTCTCCCCTGTCTGTGTATTTAACTTCCCTCTAACAATGTCTATGCTATTCACCTCAAAAACTCTGTGAGTTCCACACACACTCTCTGGGTAGAGAAATCCAGATTTATTATTGAAATCTGACACTCTAGAACCCTGTTAAGTTTATTTATTAGTTACAAGTAAGGTTACATTAACACTGCAATGAAGTTGCTGTGAAATTCCGCTAATCGCCACACTCCGGCGCCTGGCCGGATCAATGCATCTAACTAGAATGTCTTTCAGACTGTGGGAGAAAACTGGAGCACCTGGAGGGAAACCCACACAGACACGGGGAGACTGTGCAGCCTCCGCACAGACAGTGACCCGAAGCTAGAATCGAATGTAGGTCCCTGGCACTGTGAGGCAGCAGTGCCAACCATTGCCACCCATCCATTAAGGCCTTGTGTGCCACTCCCAATATGATCACTCAAACCCATTTGGATAGGAACTCAATGGCACATTTTGTATTTAAGTATTATTTGCTTGCAAATATAATGTTTACAAGTTGCTGCATTTAATGGGGAAATTATGTCAGTGAACTGAATGAGTATTTTTCATCATAATTGCTCTGAAATGTTGCATTATGTGTAATCATGCATTTTCAGAGCCAGTCATTTTATCTGAAAAAGAATAAGTTAATATCTATCCCTAATGTGCAAGTATTTGCAATGACTATATCCATGCAAGTGGATTACTATTTGAAACACACTTCATACTTGTAAATTTTACTTACGGGAAATTTTCAATCAATTAACAACGTTGCTATATAAAAAATCTTTAAAAGCTTGTTGAGAGTGATGAAGAAGGCATTTGGCATGCTTAGTTTCATCGGTCAGAACATTGAATCCAGGAGTTGGGACGTCTTGTTGAAGTTGTACAAGACATTGGTAAGGCCACACTTGGAATACCGTGTGCAATTCTGGTCACCCTATTATAGAAAGGATATTATTAAATCAGAAAGAGTGCAGAAAAAATTTACTAGGATGCTACCAGGCCTCAATGGATTGAGTTATAAGGACAGGCTAGATAGACTGGGACTTTTTTCTCTGGCGTATAGGCAGCTAAGGGGTGATCTTATAGAAGTCTATAAAATAATCAGGGGCACAGATCAGCTAGATAGTCATCTTTTCCCAAATGTAAGGAAGTCTAAAACTAAGGTCATAGGTTTAAGGTGAGAGGGAAGAGGTACAAAAGTGTTCGGGGGGCAATTTTTTGACACAGTGGGTGGTGAATGTCTGGAACAAGCTGCCAGAGACAGTAGTAGATGCGGGTACAATTTTGTATTTTAAAAAGCATTTAGACAGTTATATGGGTACAGTGGGTATCAAGGGATATGGGCCAAACATGGGCAATTGGGATTAGCTTATGGATTTTAAAAAAAAGGGCTTCATTGACAAGTTGGGCCAAAGAGCCTGTTCCCATGCTGTAAACCTCTATGACCCTATGACTCTATAAAATGTCTCTGTTTTTCAATATTATTATATTTGAATTTTAGTGTTTCGGCAATTACGATATTGTGTTTTTAACTAAATTTTAAATAATTGGCCTTCCTTCTTATCGATCCCTGTGTTAGTCAGATTCTGAGAGGTCAAAATAAGTCCTGGTATTGGTGTAGCTTTTCTGAAGTTTATTCATTAGTGACACAAGTGCCATCAGACTTTTGAATGGACCTACCTCACATTAAGTTGATCTTCCTCTATACCTCAGCTATGACTGTAACACTACATTCTGTACTCTCTCAATGCTTGTCACTGTATACTAATACATGTGACAATAAATCAAATCAAATCAAATCAAAATTCAGCCCTTCGAGCTTGCTCCACCATTCAATCAGACCCTGGCTCATCTCTCCCTGGTTTCAAAACCACTTCCCCACCTGTTCCCATATCCCTTTATCCTGATTTTTATTAGAAATGTCTCTATCTCCTTCTTAAAACCATTCAATAATTCAGACTCCACTGCACTGTGGGGCAGCGAGTTCCACAAATACACCTTCCTCTGCGAGAAGTAGCTCGCCCTCATCCCAGTTTTAAATCTACCGCCTCTCAATCTATACCTCTGACCCCTTGTTCCAGATTGCCTCATAAGAAGAAGCATTTGGTCTAAACATTTATTTTACCAATTCCTTTTAGAACTTTATATACCTCGATCAGATCCCCTCTCTTCCTTCTAAACTCCAGTGAGTACAAAACCAAACTGTTTAATCTCTCCTCATACATCAACCCTCTCATTCCCAGAATCAATAAACCCTTCCTTTATGTAAAGTTATGCCTCTGGTTAAAACAGGGAAAATAACACTTCCCTGAGACTTTCACCTCTCCAGTGCTACTCAGAGAAGTAATGGTAGTTGTGAATGGTCTCCACCTTTCTGGTTGTGTCTAAACAATGGGGTGTGTAGGTGTGTCTGGCACTCGCAATTTTCACTAATTGTTTCGTGGAGAAAGTATGGAGAGATCGCGAGACGCTGTACTTATATTGTCGAGAAACAGCTGCCACTCCAGCCTACCTAGTGCGACAGAGCTTTCAATGTTGCCAAGAAAAGAATTCAAGTACCTCATTTCCCCAGAGGTGCACGTGTCACATTCCTGAGTTATCAACATTCAGATATAAAGAATGAGTCAGGGGAAATGCACGGGGAGTGGATTGTTCCGACAACAGCTCTCCCTTATTCACCTGACAGAGAGGAATGCGGCAAGATATATATCAGCAATTCTGCCTCTGGGACACAGGTGTAGCTTTCAAACTTGAAGTGGGGGGCGGGCGATGGGATTCTCTTAACTACCTTGGCGTAAACAGGGAAACCATGATGTGGAAATGCCAGCATTGGATTTGGGTGGGTACGGTAAGAAGTCTCACAGCACCAGGGTTAAAGTCCAGCAGGTGTATTTGGTATCACGAGCTTTCGGAATTCTGCTCCTTCATCAAGAGGCAGCGTTCCAAAGGCAGGTGTTACCAAATAAAACTATTGGGCTTTGACCCAGTGTTGTGAAACTTCTCGCTGTAACAAGGGAAGAATAGACCTCTGCCTCTTATCTTGAGGATGGGATGTTTCACCATGAACTCCACTTCACCCTGGGGTCACTAAAACATTACAAACAGAATTTTACAATCTCTACAAAAGAATTCGACTTTTCTCCATATCCATGTTCCACTCTGAGACACTTAATTCCCAAGCCAGAGGTTTAGAACAGTTGTTCCCCATGCTGGTGTGTCATGAAGACCATCCCTCCAACCCAAATTCCACCCCCTCCCTGCCCCAAGTCTGCCATATAAGGAGATCCAAAATGATTTCTATAATTAAGTGAAACTAACCTCCATCTTTAACTCTGTGATTGACATCTCCAAGACCTAACCAATCTCTGCTCTTTCGCATGTGTGCACTTTTGATTTTTTACGTTGGTCCAGCCCATGGGCATTAGAACATAAGAACATAAGAACTAGGAGCAGGAGTAGGCCATCTGGCCCATCAAGCCTGCCCCGGCATTCAATAAGATCATGGCTGATCTGTAGTGGTTCAATACCACTTTCCCGCTTTCTCCCCATAACCCTTAATTCCCTTGTCAATCAAATACCTATCCACTTTTGACTTGAACATATTCAGTGAGGAAGCCTCCACCACCTCATCAGGCAGAGAATTCCAAAGATTCACCACCCTTTGCGTGAAGGAACCCCTCCGCAATTCTGATCTAAACCACCCCCCTCCCCAACTAATCTTGAGGCTGTGCCCTCTGGTCCTGCTATCTTTGCTAAGCGGGAAGAGTCTCTCAACCTGTACCCTATCCATCCCCTTCTTTATCTTATACATCACTATAAGATCCCCTAGCAGCCTTCTAAACTCCAAAGAGTACAAACCTAACCTATTCAGTCTCTTCTCATAATCCATAACCAATGGGAGTTGGAGTTGAAGGCAAAGGTCTCCATGCACCCGCACAAAACTCAAAGAGGACGCAAAAATCCCTGGCAGAAGCAAGAGATGATGTAGAGATGCCGGCATTGGACTGGGGTAAACTCAGTAAGAGGTTTGACAACACCAATTTTAAATCCAACCGATTTATTTGATAGTAAACTTGCTAGCTTTCGGCCTTTGTGCCTTCATCAGGCGAATGAGGTGTTCTCATTCTATTGCAGACCAGAACACCTCATTCGCCTCATTCATTCAGAAGTAAGAGAGACAGGGACAGGTTAAAAAAATGATGAGAAGACAGGGAGAAGATAAAAATAAAGTTAAAGTTTACTTTAAACTGTCAGAAGTAGGCTTACATTAACACTGCAATGAAGTTACTGTGAAAAATCCCCTCGTTGCCGCACTCTTGGTGTACTGAGGGAGAATTTAGCATGGCCAATCTACCTAACCAGCACGTCTTTCAGACTGTGGAAGGAATCTCACACAGACACAGGGAGAACGTGTAGACTACATACCACCTCAGCCTGGAATCGAACCCTTGTCGCTGTGAGGCAGCAGTGCTAAGTTCCCAGTAAGTTCCTAGTGAGGGAAGAAGACAGAGAAAGTAAGGAGTGTGCCTCGATGATTTTTTTATAATAAAGAGATGTGCTGTGGCATATGAAAGGTTGGGACCCATTATCTTAGGTCTCACATTGATGATCTGACCTCCTTGTATATTTGTGGCTTCAGAGACAAAGGGGAAGCTTTCTATCTGAAGGAATTTGTGCCGAAGATGTTTGAGTGTCAGATAGCAAAGATGCAGAGCAACAAAGATAGGACATTTTCTCTGTGATGTTCAACGAAAGTGAAGGTATCACTGGAGACTACTTTTTCCTGACAAGGTTTCAACCCAACACAATTCAATGACACTGACAGTTACAAGGTGATAGCACAAATGTGCCCAACTTTCTATATGTCACGGTACATCTCTATATTAATAAAACATCATTCAGACACATCTGTTGTTTTCTCTGTCTCCTTCCTTTACTGGAAATGGGTAGCACAGTTGTTAGCACTGCTGTCTCATAACGCCAGGGACCCAGGTTCAATTCCTGGTTTGGGTCACTGTCTGTATGAGTTTGCACATTCTCTCCCATGTCTGCTTGGGTTTCTTCAAAAGACATGCTGGTTAGGTAGGTTAGCCATGCTAAATTTTCCCTCAGTGTACCCAAACAGGCACTGGAGTATGACAATTAGGGGATTTTCACAACTCGGGGATCAGCTAACATCAAAAAGCACAAGAGGCAAAACTCTCATGCTGACACTATGGTTAAGAAAGCTCACCAACGCTCTACTCTCTCAGAGCACTAAGGAAATTTGGCATGTCAGCTATAACTCTCACCAACTTTTACAGGTGCACCATAGAAATCATTCTTTCTGGTTGTATCACAGCTTGATATGGCTCCTGCTCTGCCCAAGACGGCAAGAAATTATAAAAATTCGTGAATTTAGCCCATTCCATCTCCCAAACCAGCCTCCCATCCATTCACTCTGTCTACACTTCCCACTGCCTTGGCAAAGAAGCCAGCCTAATTAAGGACCCCACGCACCCCAACATTCTCTCTTCCACCTTCTTCCGTTGGGAAAAAGATACAAAAGCCTGAAAACAAATGCCAACTGACTCAAGAACAGATTCTTCCCAAGTGTTTTCAGATTTTTGAATGGACCTATGTTGATCTTTCTCTACACTCTAGCTATGACCGTAACACTGCATTCTGCACTCTCTCATTTCCTTCTCGATGCTTTGTCTGTATAGAATGCAAGAAACAATAATTTTCAGTGTATGTTAATACACGTGACAATAATAAATCATATTGAGTCAAAACTCTCTTGGTTTCGTGGTGTCCCGCATTTCTGTCCACAATCATCCTTTTGCTTACAGTAGTTTTCCCTATCTTCATGACTTTGGGGTACAGTAAGGGTACAGTCACGTCATGGTTATGTCATGAGGCTAATAATCTGGAAATCTGGACAAACGGGCTCAAATCCCACCAGAGCAGGCAAGGAGTTTAAGTTCAATAAATAAATCTGAAATAAAATGTTGGTACCAATAAAGCTGACCACGTAACCACTGGAATGTCACAAGGTCCTCATCTGGTTCATTGATGTCCTTTCAGGAAGAAAATTTGTCATCTTTATCCTCTCTGACCCGTGGCAACAGAATTGATTCACAAAGAACAGAGAACAATACAGCACAGGAAACAGGCCCCTCAGCCCAACGAACCCGTGCCGCCACCCCGATGTTCCCACTTCTACCCATGATCCCTGTCTATGTTTATGGATCTATGCATTGGAACCAAATTTGAGACAATTTAGGGAGAATTTGTTTTGCCAATCAGCCTAAGAGCGCATCTTTGGGATGTGGGAGGAAACCGGAGCACCCAGAGAAAACCCACACAAGCACGGGGAGAATGCGCAAACTCCCACAGACACAGGCCCAAATCCATGTGTCTGCACAGCACAGCGATAGTCACTGAGCTGTCGTGTTGCCCATCAAATGGTCCAGGTTAAGCGTACACTAACGACGTGAAGCACTAGGCTACTCTCAAAAAATCCAAGAGCAGCCCTCTCACGACCCATCGTATGTATGCTCCTTGTTAGACAAGGTGGACCGATGTACCTGTAGGATAAAACACATACACATACACATAGGACGGATATCAGAGGTAGGTTCTTTACTCAAAGAGTGATTAGGGAGTGGAATGCCCTGCCTGCAGCTGTTGTAGATGCGCCAAGTTTGGTGGCGTTTAAGAGGTAGTTGATAAGTATATGGATGAGAAGGGAATGGTTTAGTTAGGAGGGGCATTGCTTTTTATTTTGGTCGGCACAACATCGAAGGCCGAAGGGCCTGTTCTGTGCTGTATTGTTCTATGTTCTATGTTCTATGTTCTATACATCAATATCATCAATAATTTGCGCACTTCCCAGGGAACTCCCAAAGCTCATGATCCCTATTTCAAATCACCCTAATTCTAACTCTAAACCTAACCCTAATCCTAACCCTAACCCTAACCCTAACCCTCTAAATTAGTACTGGAGGCCACTTAAATAATACCTCGCCACCACCTTTTCAAGGGCAATTAAGATGGGGATTAAATGCTGACCCATTGCCAATGACATCCTGTCAAAGAATAAAATTTAAACTAAACCCTTCCAAATCCTATTGTAGAGACTTTTACAGACTCTCTCTTTGTTATCTATTTTTGTACTGTGAGTTTCCTGTTCCCTTGTCAGATCTGTCCAGGTGCCAAATGTTTTATAACAGGTCAACGCACATCGTTCTAGACCAAGGTTGGCTTCCGTCCACGAGGAAGATGGATAAGGCCACATTGTAGGATTATAAAATTGCCCACATCATGTTTGAACGATGTTATGCTTGGGGAGCTGAGAATCTCAAACACCCCAGATAACATCATTTTGGCTTACAGGGGTTAGGGTGCAAAAATACAAAACCTGGGGAACTTTTATCTTCAAGCTTCATGGAGCATCTGTTTGTCCAATCTACCCAGCAGACTAATACGAGCTTGACCCAACTGAAAACTAAAAGGTGTAAAGATTTATTGCCCATCTCTAACTGCCTTTGTCAAGATGGTGAGTTGCCTTCTTGAACCATTGCAGTCCTTGAGGTGTAGGTACACCCATAGTGCTATTACTTTTAAAATTTATTTACAGGACATAGGCATCGCTGGATAGGCCAGTATTTGTTGCCCGTCCCCCATTGCCCTGGTTAGGGAGGGGGTTCCAGAATTTTGACACAGTGACAATAAAGGAAGTGTTTTTTTTACACAGAAGGTGATGAATATCGAGAACGCACTGCCCAGGGTGATGAGGCATCTAGATGAATATGTAAATAGGATGGGAATGGAAAGATACGAATTCCCTAAGTGCATATGGTTTTAATTTCAGCAAACATCACAAGGGGCGCAGGCTTGGAAGGCCAAAGGACCTGTTCCTATGCTGTATTTTACTTTGTTTTTTGAATGATGGATCGTGAGTGATTTTGAGGGGAACTTCCAGAGGGTAGAGTTCACATTCATCCTTGTCCTTCTAGATGGTAGAAGCCGGGGTTTTGGAAGATAGTGTTGGAGGATCCTTGCTACATCTTGTTGATAGTCTCTGTACACACTGCGACCATTGTGTGCTGGTGGTGGAGAGAGTGAATGGTGAAGGTGGTGGATTGTGTGTCCATCAAGTGGGACTGCTTTATCTGGATGGTGTTTGAGCTTCTTGAGTATTGTTGAAACTACACTCATCCATGCAAGCGGAGAATATTCCTGATTTGTATCTTGAAGATGATGGACAGACTTTGGGAGTCAGGAGGTGAGTTATCGGCTGCAGAATTCCTTAACTTGCCCTGTAGCCACAGTATTTATGTGGCCAGTCCACTTCAGCTTCCAGCCAATGGTGCTATCCAGGAAAACCTTGGCCAAGAAATATGCTCAAAGTAGAACCTATCTTCTTCTCCTCTGAAGCATCCATCAGGGTACAGGTCTTCACACAATGGTTGGTCTCTTTCAAGTTATCACTGCCAATCAAAAGCTGTACATGTCTTTTTATCCACAATCCTCTACTCACTTCTGGAAGATTCCCTGTCATCCAGCCAACTGTGTAACCAGAAGCTCATCACATGGCTTGAACATCCGGTGAAATTAGAAAGACATGTACAGAGAATAAAAAAGACATATACAGCCTTTGATTGACAGTGATAACTTGGAAGAGACCAACCATTGTGTGAAGGTCTGTATCCTAATGGATGCTTCAGAGAAGAAGAAGATAGATTCTACTTTGAGGATATTTCTTGGCCAAGGTTTTCCTGAACTCGGTAATATCTATTTCCAGTTCAACAGTTAAAGTTGATATTCAGTTAAAGTTCAATAAAGAGTTAATGAGTTACAATTCTCGATTGTTTGAATAGGTGCTAGAAGTATTAAATAAAGAAACTGTTGAAAGATGCCCTTCTTTGTTGATGTGGAAGATCAGCTATTGTATGTCAAGGGTAGATGGTTACATTCTGGATGAGTATATGGAAAAGAATAGGATAGGGGGTTATAGATAGGTCTGTGGGTTGGTAGATGTGATCGGCGCAACTCGTGGGCCGAAGGGCCTGTTTGTGCCGTATTGTTCTATGTTCTATGTTCTCTGGCCGATTGTTGGTCTTTCCCATCCTTGAGAATGGACCCAATTATGGATGGAGAAAAACCAGCTACAATAATAATTTAACACCAATAATAGCAATAGTAGCTTTAAAATGACTTTTAAAGAAAAAAGAAGAAAGAACAAAAAAAACTACAGCACAGGAACAGGCCCTTCGACCCTCTGAGCCTGCACTGACTATGCTGCCTGACTGAACTAAAACCCCCTACCCTTCTGGGGACCATATCCCTCTATTCCCATCCTATTCATGTGTTTGCCAAGACACCCCTTAAAAGTCATTATCGTATCTGCTTCCACTACCTCCACCAGCAACGAGTTTCAGGCACCCACCACCCCTCTGTGTAACAAACTTGCCTCGTACATCTAAAAATTTCCTTGCTTCATACATCTGGCTGAGAAAGCTTGCTGGGATTTTTCGTCAACTTACAATTAAAATCAGATACAGGTTGTAAGGTTGCTCTGGTCTGGGAGCTGTGATCTGAAGCTTCCCAGATAAGGAAATGTTGTTTGCATTAACCCAGACAGTGTGGCTTTGTTTTATATGGCTGTTTTATGTGGAGCATGCAGTTTGAACTAAATGTAATGGTGTCATTCAAAAGTAATTTCACCAGATGTTCGAGCCATGTGATGAGCTTCTGGTTACGCAGTTGGCTGGATGACAGACAATCTTCCAGAAGTGATTAGAGGATTGTGGATAAAAATTCATGTACAGCCTTTGGCAGTGATAACTTGGAAGAGACCAACCATTGTGTGAAGACCTGTACCCTGATGGATGCTTCAGAGGAGAAGAAGATAGATTCTATTTTGAGGCTATTTCTTGGCCAAGATTTTCCTAAACTCGGTAATATTTATTTTCAGTTCAACAGTTGAAGTTGATGTTCAGTTAAAGTTCAGTAAAGAGTTAATGAGTTACAATTCTTGACTGTTTGAATAGGTGCTAGAAGTATTAAATAAAGAAATTGTTGAAAGATGCCCTTCTTTGTCTCATTAAACTGGAATACTTGGAAGGTGCTTAGCTCAAATGCTGAGTAACACAATGGACACCAGTTGCCATCTTAATGGATAAAAGCAAGGCAGCACCTTCAAGACAGAAGCAAATATTAAGAAGTCTCACAACACCATGTTAAAGTCCAACAAGTTTATTTGGTAGCACGAGCTTTCAGAGTGTTGCTCCTTCACCTGGTGTTGTGAAACTTCTTACTGCACCTACCCTAGTCCATTTGCGACGGACTCCACATCGCAAATATTAAAGAAGGAGAACACAATTAGGATGAGAATTGCAAAACTATCAGATTACAAGAACTAATCTTCTTCCAACGGCCCCATTCAAACCAAAATTAATCTGAAACAGATTTCTATAAAGGACAAGTTTATATCCAAAAAAAAAGAAACTCACATGTTCATCACATTCAATTAGAATGATCACCCTGCTGATTTGTCTAGTAGTGGTTCAGTGAAAGAAAAGCATTCATCCTTACTGAACACCTGTTGAAATGATATGATGTGAGACTGGATGGAGCCAAACAGGAAGTCTTACTGACAGAGCACTGTTCCAAAAGATATGTGCATCAAGCTGTTTTGCTTACTCAGCTTTGTTTGTCGACATTTTGCAGTTAAGAATAATGCCCAGTAAACTTTCTCTCTGATTTTCCCACGTGCTTGCGGAACAGACACAATTTGCAGACATTGATAACAGTTCTGCTGTTGCCATTTACACCTCCTCCAGATCTGTTAAAAAGCAAAATAGCGCAGACTCTAAAACTCTGAAATAAAAACAGATGGAAAGAGGAAATATTCAGTAGGTCAGGTAGCAATGGCGGATGAGAGAAACAGAATTAATGGCCAGAATGTTACAGCCGTTCACACTGGGTGCTCCCATGATTCAGGTCAATGATCTTTGCGGGTGGCACAGCAGCACAGAGATCAGCTCTGCTGCCTCATAGAGCCAGGGACCCGGGGCTCGATACCCAACTCGGGTCATTGTCTGTGAGGAGTTTGTACATTAGAACATAGATCATAGAACATTACAGCGCAGTACAGGCCCTTCGGCCCTCGATGTTGCGCCGGCCAGTGGACCCTCTAACCTAAACTATTCCAATATCATCCATATGCCTATCCACCAAACATTTGAATGCCCCCAAAGTAGGCGAGTCCACAACTGCTGCAGGCAGGGCATTCCACACTCCACCACCCTCTGTGTAAAGAACCTGCCTCTGACATCCGTCCTATAACTACCACCTCTTAATTTAAAGTTATGTCCCCTTGTGTTGGTCATCACCATCCAAGGAAAAAGGCTCTCACTATCCACCCTATCCAATCCCCTGATCATCTTATACACCTCAATTAGGTCACCCATTCTCCCCATGTTTGCGCGGGATCCTCTGAGTGCTCCGGTTTCACCCCATATCTCAAAGAGTGCTGGTTAGTTGCATTGGCTATGCTAAATTCTCCCGCAGTGTACCCAAAAAGGGGTCAGAGTGTGGGACTAGGGGATTTTCACAATAACTTTGTTGCAGTATTAATGTAAGCCTACTTATGATGAATAAATAAACTTTGATGAAAGTGAAGCCTCTAGAAAGTCCCATCTTTCTTTATTTCTCCTGTATCCTGTCAGCCTTTTCTAATCTCTCCTGCTTTTCAACCTATCATTAGAACATAGAACATAGAACATTACAGCGCAGAACAGGCCCTTCGGCCCTCGATGTTGCGCCGACCAATTAAGAAAAAGCAATGACCCTCTAACCGAAACCATTCCCTTTTCATCCATAAACCTATCCACGTACCTCTGAAATGCCCCCAAACTTGGCGCATCTACAACTGCAGCAGGCAGGGCATTCCATACCCTTACCACCCTCTGGGTAAAGAACCTACCTCTGACATCTGTCCTATAACTACCACCCCTTAATTTAAAGCTCTGTCCCCTCGTGCTAGCCTTCTCCATCCGAGGAAAAAGGCTATCACTGTCCACCATATCTAAACCTCTAATCATCTTGTATGTTTCAATAAGGTCTCCTCTTAGCCGCCTTCTTTCTAACAAAAACAACCTCAAATCCCTCAGCTTTTCCTCATAAGACCTTCCCTCCACACCAGGCAACATCCTGGTAAACGTCCTCTGCACCCTCTCCAATGCCTCCACATCTTTCTTATAATGCGGGGACCAGAACTATACACAATACTCCAAGTGCGGCCCCACTAGAGTTTTGTACAGTTGCAACATGATGTTGCTGCTCCGAAATTCAATCCCCCCACCAATAAAAGCCAAGACTCCGTATGCCTTCTTAACAACCTTATCGACTTGATTGCCAACTTTCAGGGATAAGTCATTGTCCTTCCATCCCTGATGCTTCCCCTACCTACTTCTATAGTTGCTTAAATATCTTGGTTTATCTGCAGTTAGCTCCAGTTCTGATGAAGGATCAAAGTTCCAAAATATTAACTCTGCTTCTCGCTCTACAGATGCTACCTTAGGCATGATGGCACAGTGGTTAGCATTGCTACCTCACAGCGCCAGATACCCAGGTTCAATTATGGCCTTGGGTCACTGTCTGCGAACATTCTCCTCATACCTGTCCCAATTTATCCAGCCTCTCCTTATAACTCAAACCATCAAGTCCCAGGAGCATCCTAGTCAATCATTTTTGCAATCTTTCTAGTTTAATAATGTCCTTCGTATAACAGGGTGACCGGGACCGTACACAGTAGTTTCTTGGTGTTAACTGCATGCAGATTTAACTAGCCTCAGAGCTCATTACAGGCAAAGTCAATAAAACAGCTGGGCAGAAAGCAGATTACTATGGGTGCAGGGAAATACTGGAAAATCTCAGCAGGTCTGCCAGCATCAGTGGAGAGGGAATAGAGCCAACATTTCAAGTCCGGATGCTGTGTGTATTATTATAGGTATCGGGGCAGCAATCGCTCATAAGGGATTGTGAAAACTCACTGTGGTTCATTTATTAAGAACAAGCACAAGTGAACAGATATATATGGACTGAAAGCTCCAGGATGTCAGAAGCAGAGCTGTGTGCACTGTGCTCTGCTCCCAGCAGAATTGAAACTGAAACCAGATCACATGACACAATTCCTTTGCGTGATGTTATGCTGTTATCCCTTAAAGACATATTATAGCATTACAGTCCCTCATAAACACCATCCAGTGACCTCTGCTGACAAATACCTTTGATTTTGGTTTTACTTATTAGTGTCACATGTATTGGGATATAGTGAAAAGTATTGTTTCTTGCGTGCTACACAGACAAAGCATATCATACACAGAAAAGGAAAGGAGAGTGCAGAATGTAGTTTTACAGTCATATCTAGGGTGTAGAGAAAACTCAAATTATAAAATAGGTCCATTCAAAAGACTGATGGCAACAGGGAAGAAACTGTTCTTCATTTGGTTGTTACATGATCTCAGGCTTTTTGCACACTTTCCCAACGGAAGAAGGTGGAAGAGAGTATGTATAGCATGCATGGGATTCTTGATTATGCTGACTGCTTTTCTGAGCAGGGGGGTGTAGACAGAGTCAATGGATGGGAGGCAGGTTTTGCATGATGGACTGGGCTTCATGTATAACCCTTTGTAGTTCCTTGCCGTCTTGGTCAGAGCAGGAGCCATTCCAAGCTGTGAAACAACCAGAAAGGATACTCCTATGGTACATCTGAAAAAGTTGGTGAGAGTCGTAGCTAACATGCCAAATTTCCTTAGCCTCCTGAGAAAGTAAAGGTGTTGGTGAGCTTTTTTAACTATAGTGGAAGTACTGGGGGGACCAGGACAGGTTATTGGTGATTTGGACAGCTAGAAACTTGAAATATTGCATGTGAATGGAGCTTGCAGGAAAGATTTGACTCCAAAGAGGGAACCAGCATAAATATATTATCACCACTCTGTCTAGATTCAGATATGAAGATTAGTAATTGGGCACTAATGTGGAACAACTAGAGACCACATAAGTGAATGTAAACAAAAGTCTAAACGTCTTCCCGCCGAAGAATGTCTTTGCTTTCTATCTTCACAGGTTTCTCATTCAAATCAAGCACAAAATTGCTCTTTTAAAAAATTCTTTAAATACCTGGATTTGTACCAAAATTTTAATTATTCCCATCTTGGGGGCCAGGGGCTAGATGGACAAACTGAGATATATTAGGCTCTGGAATGGCCAGAATACTGGAAGAGCATATTAAAGCAATTAAGCTTGGAAATGTATGAATTACAACGAATTTTGTGGGGCAAAGCAGGAAATAATTAAAAATACAAAAACATTCGCCATACTTCACATTTATACAGATTTGAAAGTACTAAATGACAGTAAAGAATGAATGAAGCTAAATGTGAAACAACAACTCAGTGGAATTTCTCACTTGCCAAGTTTTGAGTGAAATGTTTTGTCCAGTTGTTTGATGAAATTGACTGGTACACGTTCATTATGAATCTTACAGGATCATGAACTTTCTCCCGAACTTCACCTTCACCTTCCCTTCCTAAGAAAATTTGGATGTCCACTATGACTCTCAACAACTTTTACAGATGCACCACTATAGATACACCATTCCTGGTTGTATTGCAGCTTGATCTGGCTCCTGCTCTGTCCAAGACTGCAAGAAACTACAAAGGGTTGTGAATGAAGGTCAAACCATCCTCCCTTCCATTGATTCTGTCTACACTTCCCACTGCCTCAGAAAAGCAGCCAGCATAATCCAGGATCCCATGCACCTCAGACATTCTCTCTTCCGCCTTCTTCTGTTGGGAAAAGATACAAAACTCTGAGGTCACGTACCAACCTACTCAAGAACAGCTTCTTCCCTGCTGCTGTTTGAATGGACCTAGCTCACAGTAAAGTGAACTTTCTCTAACCCCAGTTATGAATGTAACACTACATTCTTCACTCCTTTCCTTCTCTATGAATGGTACATTTTGTCTGTCTAGCGTGCAAGAAACAATACTTTTCACATGTGACAGTAATAAATCAAATCAAAATGTGATCAAAGCAGTGGTACTGAGGGAGTGCTTCACTGTTGGAGTTGTAGTGGTGTGACTCTTTAAGGTGGTGGGGAAGACAGTGGGGGTGGGGGGGGGGGCGGGGGGGGGGCGGGGGGGGGGGGGGTGGTTCTTTCCCAGAGACCACGTGATCCCTGAGGACCCTATGGTTAGTTCAATGGGAAAATGAGCCAATCTGCAGGAGGGCACATACCACAGATTGAGGATCGAATCACAGTTGGAGCCAGGGAGGCACACAGAGCAGTAACATTGTAATTTAGCCTTGATCTTGTTATACATATGTTATACATCATCCTTGATCTACTACAGCAATGCAGTCTTTTGGATTAAATATTAAACAGAGAGATCATTTACCTAATCACGTGGATGCAAAGGATCTAAAGGTCTTACTTTGAAGGTTCTTTACCCTTTGAGTTCGGGAGTAAGAATGTCTCACATCAGTTATGCAGGGCCTTGCTGAGAGCATACCTGGAATATTGTGTGCAGTTTTAGCCTCCCTACCTAAGAAAGGAAGAGGGCAGAAGGCACAAGGGAACACCACCACCTACAAGCTCCCTTCCAAAACTACTCACCATCCTGACTTGGAATTGTATTGCCATTTCTTCACAGTCACTATATTTCACTTTGAAAAGAGGTTGGATAAACTCGGTTTATTCTCACTGGAATGAAGAAGATTGAGGGGTGGCCTGACAGAGGTTTACAAGTGGCATGGACAGAGTGGATAGTCAGATGCTCTTTCCTCGGGTAGAAAAGTTAAGTGCTCGGGGACAGAAGTTTAAGATGCATTGGGGAAAAGTTTAGAGGAGATATGAAGGCAAGTGTTTTGCACAAAGGATGGTGAATGTCTAGAACGCATTGCCCTGGGGAGATGATGGAGCAGGTTCAGTAGCAGCATTAAAGGGGCATCTGGGTGAATGCATGAATAGGATAGGAATGGAAGAATGTAAGTGAATACAGTCTTAGTTTAGGTAGGCATCATGATTGGTGCAGGTTTGGAGGGCTGAAGGCCTCTTCTTGTACTGTACTATTCTTTGTTCTTTTGTCACAATGCTGGAACTCTCTCCCTAACAGCACTGTGGGTGTACCTACAATACATGGGCTGCAGGAAGAAATATTGCAAAAGTGGCCAAGAAGAAAATGAGACGTTATTAATAGATCTCTCCGTAGGGCTTTGTGGGATATCAGTTTCCCTACTGAGCGAGTGAGAGCTTGTCCAATGAGAGAGGAGCAGGCAGAAGTTTAAACCCCACCCTCACAGTCTGGACTGTGGGTTATGGAGGCCCAAAGCACAGGCCTTGATTTGTTGTAAGCCTTGGATGGGGCATTGTTGTAATGCAGATCAGGCCTCTGCAAAGGAATTCCATAGACTACTATTGAATATATATCCATTAGGCAGTGTGTCCCAAATCCCAAACATTCATCACATCTTCTGTCATCCCTATTTTTTTGGCCAACACAATAAACCAATGACTTCTGGTGATTGACCCATTAGAAATTAGAAATAATTTCTCTTGATTTGCTCTGTCTAAAGCCTCCTCTGTTCTGAGATGTTTTCCTCATATAATGCATGGTTGGGTGTCTGTTATTCTAATGCTGTAGCATTTGCTTGCAACAAGCCAAAATAGCTCAGCTGGAAGGGTGTTAGACTAAAGATCTAAAGGTCCGTGCTTCAATCCCAGGTTTCAGCAGGACCTCCTTGCTGGCTTTTTCTGCTATCTGTTAATTAATGCTGCATTTTGGGGTGGCACAGTGGTTAGTTCTTATTCCCAGCTTAGGTCACTGTCTACGTGGAGTTTGCACCTTCTCCTTGTGTCTGCGTGGGTTTCCTCTCATGGTCTAAAGATGAGTGGGTTAGGTCGATTGATGCGGAGATGCCAGCGTTGGACTGGGGTAAAACAGAAAGAAATCCCACAACCCCAGCTTAAAGTCCAAGCGGGTTTATTCGTAGCAAAAACCGCAAGATTTCGGGACAGCCTGTCCCAAGAACAGGAGAACTCCCAGCCACCTGACGAAGGGACAAGCTTCCCGAAAGCTTGCGGCTTTCGCTACAAATAAACCTGTTTGGACTTTAAATTGGTGTTGTGGGATTTCTTTTTGTTTTAGGTCGATTAGCCATGCCAAATTGCCATTTAGTATCACGGGGTAAAAAAAAGGTATATACATGAGGTTATGAGGATAGGGTCCAGGTGGGATTATGGTTGATACATGCTTGATGGGCTGAATGGCCTCTTTCTGCACTGTAGGGATTCCATAATGATTCCATGACAAGATTAACTCTAATAACATCAGATCATATCAAATAGGAACAGGAGTGGACTACATCACTTGCCCAGTCTATTCCATCGTTCAATATGACCATAGACATTTAGAAACATACAAATCAGGAGCAACAGGAGACTATTTGGCCCTTCGAGCCTGCTCCATCATTCACTACGATCATGGCTATCATGGGCTTTAACCCCACATTCCCACCAACTCCCACTTTCCTTCATTCCCAAAAATATATCAAGTCTTTTTAAGCTGGAGAGTCACGCTTGTCCCAAAACCGGAGAATCTCGCCTGAGGTCCTTTGCAATGGCCCACCCTCCCCCCACCTGCTACAGTTCGTGCGGTGAGGGGGACGGGGACCCTCATTGTGTTGTCTAAGGAAAATCAAATGATGTAATTGACCATTCTGTGCAGAGATTGCAGCTAAGAAGCCTTCTGAGATCATTCTGTGCCAATTCATCCACAGATGAATGGCAATGTGTCAGACATGTAGTGAATGGCATCTGACCCTTCAAATCCCCATTGTCCACATACCTTACTGAAGATGCTCCCTTGCAAATGAGGGCTTACAATAATGCACAGTCGCATGATTTTTCCATTAGATTCAGAGTGGTTTACAGTCCATGCCTCCCAGTTTTTAACCACTAAGCTAATCCCAATTGCCTACATTTTGCCCATATCCCTCGATACCCTTCTTATTCGTGTAACGTCTAAATGCTTTTTAGAAGAGAAAATTGTATCCATCTCCACTACTGCCTTTGGCAGCTCGTTCCAGACACTCACCACCCTCTGAGTGAAAAAAGTTGTCTCTCTGGACCCTTTCATACCTCTCCCCTCTCACCTTAAACCTTTGCTCTCTAGTTTTAGACTCCCCGATCTTTGGGAAAAGATGTTGAATATTTATCTTATCTCAATTTCTGCACTGCCTGAATTTTAAATCAAGGCGCTGATTAAATGTTGTGTCACAGCATCTAGAGGCTGTAAACATAGCCAGTTTATCATTGGTTGGTTAGCTGGATGTTCATCTGTATTGGCAATGACGGACTGCGTCAAGGGTACATATCTCTGCAGTGTTAGATATAGTATGTTCTGGCTGTAAAGGTTGATTTGAGAGAGCCAGTCCCCCTCTGTAGCTGATACAGAGGAATAGTGTTAGCCTGATGTCCATTGATAGTAAATGACATCAAATATCCACCACAGGAAATACATTTCAGTCCATCTCATATTGGTACTCATCCTCCAAAAGGTCAAGTATGGTCACATTGGATGGCACAGTGGCACAGCGGTTAGCATTACAGCCTCACAGCTCCAGGGACCCGGGTCAGATTCCTGTCCGTGTGAAGTTTGCACATTCTCCTTGTCTCTGCGTGAGTATGCTCCAGTTTCCTCCCACACTCCAAAGATGTGCGGGTTACATTGATTGGCCATGCTAAATTAACCCTAATGTCAGGGAGACAAGCAGGATAAATATGGGGGTTGCGGGAATAGATCTTGGTGGGATTGTGGCCAGTATAATGGGCCGAATGGCCTCCTTCTGTGCTATAGAGACTTTATGAAATATCTTTTCTTTTACCTTTGCTTCACATGTGGTAGTTTTTCAAATTTTATCAATACCACATCTGTGATACAGTGTACAGTTTTGGACTCCTTATTAATATTTAGAATTAAGAATCTATTGATGACCACGAAACCATTGTCGGTTGTTGGAAAAACCCATCTGGTTCACTAATGTCCTTTAGAGAAGGAAATCTGCTATTCCTACCTGGTCTGGCCTAAATGTGATTCCAGGGCCACAGCAATGTGGTTGACTCTCAACTGCCCTCAGGCATCTAGGGCTGGGCAATAAATGCTGGCCAATCAGCGACACCCATATCCTCTGAATGAATTTAAAACATTGAATAAATATACACAATCACATTGACAGCAGTTCAGAAAACATTCATTTGATCATTCCTGGGATGAGGGGCTTATCTTGTGAAGAAAGATTTTGCAAGTTGAAGCTATGCCCGTTAGAATTTGAAGATTAAAAGGTGACTTTATTGATGTGAATAAATCCGTGAAGGGATTTGATAGGTTGGAGACGGGGAAGATGTCTCGCTTGTGTGGAATGTGGAGGCTTTGGAGAGGGTACAGAAGAGGTTTACCAGGATGTTGCCTGGTCTAGAGGGCATTAGCTATGAGGAGAGGTTGGATAAAATCGGTTTGTTTTCACTGGAATGACAGAGGTTGAGGGGGTGACCTGATCTTGGACAGGACACTAAGGGGCAATTTAGCATGCTCAAAGCCCCTAAGCCACACATAGTTAGACTGTGTGAGGAAACTGGAGCATCTCGAAGAAGCCCATGCAGATATGGGGAGAATGTGCATACTTCACACAGCCGGTGACCCAAACTGGAAATCAAACCCAAGTCTCTGGAGTTGTGAGGCAGCAGTGTTAACAACTGTGCCGCCCCAAATGCAGTGCCAATTAGCAGATAGCAAAGAAAGGCAGCAGGTTGGCTCATACCGAAACCCGGGATTGAACCAGGGACCTTTAGATCTTCAGTCTAACGCTCTCCCAACTGAGCTATTTCAGCTGGCCCTGCTGCAGTGCAAAGCTCTTCTCTGTTCCATCGCTCAGCTATCAGCCACTCAGTGCCTTTCTTTACTATTTCTTGCAAACTTCCTCAACATCTGGCACATTTAACCAAGCAGTGACATTAAGCCTCTTCCATTCTGCAATCATGCTGCCTCACCTGCTGCCTGTTTCCTGTACCCTCTGCTATTTTACATCAGCCTGTCACCTGCACAAACAACCGCTTCCTTGCTCTTCCTTCAATATCTGCAGTCACAGTAAAGTGAAGAGTGTGCAAAACCAGCCGCACACTTGTCCATCTGGCTAGTCCACCATCATATTCACGCAGTGGGTCTCGGGCATTTTGGCTGGAACGCAACTGCAGGTCACAGTGAGGTTGTGGAGGCGTGAAACAAAAGGCAATGCTGAAAGGGGATATTGACAGGAGATTACAATGGGCATTTGGTTTGTTGCAACTTGCGTGAATTGATGTTTGAAGACAGTGCAAAACAAAATGCAGTGCCAATTAGCAGATAGCACAGAAAGCAAACAAGGGGATCCTGCCGAAACCCGGGATTGAACCAGGGACCTTTAAATCTTCAGTCTAACGCTCTCCCAACTGAGCTATTTCAGCTCAGAGAGAGATGAGGCAAATATTTCTCTCTCAAAGGGTGTCAGCATATGGAATCTTCTTCCCCAGAGAAGGCTGGGTCATTGAATATACTCAAGGTCTGAAACATAAAGGGAAAATGCTGGAAAAGGTTGCGGTTTTGGCTCTGTCCTCTCTCCACAGATGCTGTCAGATCTGTGGAGATTTTCCAGCATTTCTATTTTTGTTTCAGATTCCAGCACCTACAATAATTTGCTTTTATCTTAATGTTCAAGGGCGAGTTTGATTATTCATCGACAAGTGAGTTAACGGTTTTGGGGCGGGGGACAGATATTAAAATGGAGTTGAGACACAACCAGAACAACCTCATCAAACAGCAGAGCAGATTTCAAGGGCTGAATGGCCTCTTCCTGCTCCTAAGTCTTACATCCCTAAACTTACAGATCTCAACCAGTGGGGAAGGCATGAACAAAATAGAACATAGAACATAGAACATTACAGCGCAGTACAGGCCCTTCGGCCCTCGATGTTGCGCCGGCCAGTGGACCCTCTAACCTAAACTATTCCAATATCATCCATATGCCTATCCACCGAACATTTGAATGCCCCCAAAGTAGGCGAGTCCACAACTGCTGCAGGCAGGGCATTCCACGCCCTCACCACCCTCTGTGTAAAGAACCTGCCTCTGACATCCGTCCTATAACTACCACCTCTTAATTTAAAGTTATGTCCCCTCGTGTTGGTCATCACCATCCGAGGAAAAAGGCTCTCACTATCCACCCTATCCAGTCCTTTGATCATCTTATACGCCTCAATTAGGTCACCGCGTAACCTTCTTCTCTCTAATGAAAATAACCTCAGGTCCCTCAGCCTTTCCTCATAAGGCCTTCCCACCATACCAGGCAACATCCTGGTAAACCTCCTCTGCACCCTTTCCAATGCTTCCACATCTTTCTTATAATGCGGCGACCAGAACTGTACGCAATACTCCAAGTGCGGCCGCACCAGAGTTTTGTACAGTTGTAACATAACCTCACGGCTCCTAAATTCAATCCCTCTACCAATAAAAGCTAACACACCGTACGCCTTCTTAACAACTTTATCAACCTGGGTGCCAACTTTCAAAGAGCTGTGTACTTGTACCCCAAGATCCCTCTGCTCGACAACACTATTAAGGGTCCTTCCATTAGCCCTATATTTCATATGCCTGTTATTCCTACCAAAGTGAATCACCTCACTTATACCAATACTCTCTGTATAGCACATCTTTATCCTCCACAGAACCATAGAATCCCTCTAGTGCGGAAGGAAGCCATTGAACCCATCGAGTCTGCATCGACAACAATCCCACTAGGCCCCTCATATTTATTCTGCTAATCCCCATGACACTGAGGGCAAATTTAGGCCAAATAATGTAACATGCACATCTTTGGACTGTGGGAGAAAACTGGAGCACGCGGACACAAGGAGAATGTGCAAACTTCACACGGACAGTGACTCAAGCCAGGAATCGAACCCAGACTTACTGGTACTATGAGGTAGCGGTTCTAACCACTGTGCCACCCCATCACGAGCCCAAATCCTCCAAAGATTCTTCATCAATACATGCTCCTATTCCTTGTGTGTTTGTCTAATCAAATTTATTCACCAGACACATAAGCCAAGGGCTAGAGGTAACTAGCTTCCAAATAGGGTAGACAAATGTACAAATAACCTGAGATTGCAGCTATCCCTGCTCCCACTGAGAACGAAATTGTTGCTGACAAATAGAATTTATGAGGTTTAATGTGTTACATCAAGGGGAAGGACTGGGACATACTTTAGAATTGACCGAGTACCATAAAATGCCTGGAGCTGCGTAAGTAATCTGTTCCATTACAACTAGACCAACATGCAGGAACTGGAACACTGCGCCTGAGGGGATTTGAAAGAGAGCAGGGGGAACTGTTTATCTTGGGACTTTTACTGTTGAACATATTTCACTGTGCTGCTTTGAAAAACAAAAAGAAATCTGGTTAGCCGTACCTCCGCTCTTATCCCTGTGACTCACGAAGGTCGTGGGTGTAACTCTCACTCCAAGGATCTGAACACAGGATCCAGACTCTTGAGGGAGTCAAAGAATAGAAAACGCTGGAAAATTTCAGCAGGTCTGACAGCATCTGTGGAGACAGAACAGAGCCAATGTTTCAGATCTGGGTGACCTTTCGGCAGAGCTAAGAGCAAAGAGACTCAGCAGAAGTTTATACTATGAGATCCTCAGCCTTCTGTACCTTCACTTACACTCCCATTTCAGCTCCCCTCCCCCCGCCACCCTCATATATATAAATCTCTGCTGATTCTCTTTGCTCTTAGCTCTGACAAAGGGTCTTCTAGACTTAAAAGATGGCAACACACAGTAACATCACCACTGGCCTTCCAAGAGATAGTGCTGGTGCTATACCTGATAAGAGATTTTGCCAGTCTCTGCTAAACGCACAAAGATATGGACAGAAAGAGACGCTGCTTTATCAAAAGTTAAGGTGGTAATACAAGACTGTCTTCTCAAGAAACAGTAAGAATTTAGCAACACCAATTTTCAATCCGACCGATTTATTTGATAGTAAATCTGCGAGCTTTCGACACTGTGTCTTCGTCAGGCAAATGCAGTGTTCTGGTCTGCAATAGCACACATCAGCACAGACA
The DNA here is from genome assembly GCA_024679065.1 of Sphyrna mokarran. Lineage (NCBI taxonomy): Eukaryota > Metazoa > Chordata > Chondrichthyes > Carcharhiniformes > Carcharhinidae > Sphyrna > Sphyrna mokarran. The sequence continues at coordinate 132,293,182 of JAGIQG010000003.1, read as the reverse complement.
GTTACAGATTGCTGATTAGAATGCGAATCCTCACATCTAACCTGCTATTCAAGTGTTAAAGTGGCTAACAATGTGTGTGAAGGGAATCCTGAGCATTAGTTAGAGAATTGTGTATTTTCTCCAGACAGCACAGTAAGTGAGGTTTTTTGCTAACCCAGGCAAGTTACGGGGGTTACAGATAGTGTGTCATGAAGCCAAGATCCCTATTAAGGCCGTCCTCATGTGTGCGGAACTTGGCTATCATAGAACATAGAACATAGAACATTACAGCACAGAACAGGCCCTTCGGCCTTCGATGTTGCACCGACCAATATAAAAAGCAATGCCCCTCCATACTAAACCATTCCCTTCTCTTCCATATACTTATCAACTAACCTCTTAAACGCCACCAAACTTGGCGCATCTACAACTGCTGCAGGCAGGGCATTCCACTCCCGAACCACCCTTTGGGTAAAGAACCTACCTCTGATATCCGTCCTATAACTATCCCCCCTTAATTTAAAGCTGTGTCTCCTCGTGCTAGCTTTCTCCATCCTAGGAAAAAGGCTATCACTGTCCACCCTATCTAAACCTCTAATCATCTTATATGTTTTGATTAGGTCCCCTCTTAGCCGCCTCCTTTCTAACGAAAACAACCTCAAATCCCTCAGCCTCTCTTCATAAAACCTGCCCTCCATACCAGGCAACATCCTGGTAAACCTCCTCTGTACCCTCTCCAAAGCCTCCACATTTTTCTTATAATGTGGGGACCAGAACTGTACACAATGCTCCAAGTGCGGCCGCACTAGAGTTTTGTACAGTTGCAACATGACGTTGCGGCTCCGAAATTCAATCCCCCTCCAATAAAAGCTAAGACTCTGTATGCCTTCTTAACAACCTTATCGACTTGACTGCCTACTTTCAGGGATCTATGCACATATACACCAAGATCCCTCTGTTCATCAACACTATTAAGAATCCTACCATTAGCCCTATACTCTATACATTTATTATTCCTGCCATAGTGCATTACCTCACACTTTTCCACATTAAACTCCATTTGCCACCTCTCGGCCCAGCTCTGCAACTTGTCCAAGTCCCTCTGCAAACTATAACACCCCTCTTCACTATCTACCACTCCACCGACTTTAGTGTCATCTGCAAATTTACTAATCCATCCTTCAATACCCTCATCCAGATCATTTATAAAAATTACAAACAGCAGGGGCCGCAAAACAGACCCCTGAGGTACACCACTTGTCACCGAACTCCAAGATGAATATCTCCCATCAACCACCACCCTCTGTCTTCTATCTGCTAGCCACTTCCTAACCCAATTAGCTAAATCACCCTCTATCCCATACATCTGCATTTTCTGCAGAAGTCTTCCATGGGCCACCTTATCAAACGCCTTACTAAAGTCCATAAGAGCAGTCTCTGCACAGCAACTCTGAGCTGTCATGTGTCACGAAGGTCCCCTTGAAGAACATTTACCCGCAGGTCGGAGGCCGAATGCCCATGACTGCTGAAGTGTTCGCCCACAGGAAGGGAACTGTTTTGCCTGTTGAGCGATGCTCATTCATCCGCTGTCGTAGTGTCTGCATGTTCTCCCCAATGTACCATGCTTCGGGACATCCTTTCTTGCAACGTATTAGGTAGACAACGTTGGCCGAGTTGCAAGAGTATGTACCGTGTACCTGGTGAATGGTATCCTCACGTTTGATGATGTCGTCCATGTCTATGATCTGGCATGTCTTGCAGAGGTTGCTGTGGCAGGGTTGTGTGGTATTGTGGTCACTGTTCTCCTGAAGGTTGGGTAGTTTGCTGCGAACAATGATCTGTTTGAGGTTGTGCGGTTGTCTGAAAGCAAGAAGTTGGGGGGTGGGGATGGCCCTAGCGAGATGTTCATCGTCATCAATGATATGTTGAAGACTCCGGAGAAGATGTCGTAGCTTCTCCGCTCCGGGGAAGTACTGGACAACAAAGGGTACTCTGTCCACCGTGTCCCGTGTTCGTCTTCTGAGGAGGTCAGTGCGGTTTATCGCTGTGGCACGTCGGAACTGTCGATCGATGAGTCGAGCGCCATATCCTGTTCTCATGAGGGCATCCTTCAGCATCTGGAGGTGTCTGTCACGATCCTCCTCATCTGAGCAAATTCTGTGTATACGGAAGGCTTGTCCATAGGGAATGGCTTCTTTAACGTGTCTAGGGTGGAAGCTGGAGAAGTGGAGCATTGTGAGGTTGTCTGTCGGTTTTCGGTACAGTGAGGTGCTGAGGTGACCGTCCTTGATGGAGATGCGTGTGTCCAAGAATGCAACTGATTCTGGAGAATAGTCCATGGTGAGTCTGATGGTGGGATGGAACTTGTTGATATCATCATACAGTTGTTTCAATGATTGTTCACCATGAGTCCAAAGGAAAAAGATGTCATCAATGTATCTAGTATATAACCTTGGTTGAAGATCTCGTGTGGTGAAGAAGTCTTGTTCGAACCTGTGCATGAAGATGTTGGCATACTGAGGTGCAAATTTGGTCCCCATGGCTGTTCCATGTGTCTGGATGAAAAGCTGATTGTTGAAGGTGAAGACATTGTGGTCCAAGATGAAGCGGATGAGTTGTAAAATTGCATCCGGAAACTGGCAGTTGTTGGCATTGAGTACTGAGGCAGTTGCAGCAATACCATCGTCATGGGGGATGTTGGTGTAGAGCGCCGAGACATCCATTGTGGCAAGGAGTGTCCCTGGTTCAACTGCTCCATGTGTGCTGAGTTTCTGTAGGAAGTCCGTAGTGTCAAGACAAAAGCTGGGGGTTCTTTGTATGATGGGTTTCAGGATGCCCTCGATATAGCCGGAGAGGTTCTCACACAGGGTCCCATTGCCCGATACGATGGGACGGCCGGGTATGTTTGCCTTGTGTACAAGGTACATGCACAGGTTCTGTACATGCACAGGTTCGAACAAGACTTCTTCACCACACGAGATCTTCAACCAAGGCTATATACTAGATACATTGATGACATCTTTTTCCTTTGGACTCATGAACAATCATTGAAACAACTGTATGATGATATCAACAAGTTCCATCCCACCATCAGACTCACCATGGACTATTCTCCAGAATCAGTTGCATTCTTGGACACACGCATCTCCATCAAGGACGGTCACCTCAGCACCTCACTGTACCGCAAACCGACAGACAACCTCACAATTCTCCACTTCTCCAGCTTCCACCCTAGACACGTTAAAGAAGCCATTCCCTATGGACAAGCCCTCCGTATACACAGAATTTGCTCAGATGAGGAGGATCGTGACAGACACCTCCAGACGCTGAAGGATGCCCTCGTGAGAACAGGATATGGCGCTCGACTCATCGATCGACAGTTCCGACGTGCCACAGCGATAAACCGCACTGACCTCCTCAGAAGACGAACACGGGACACGGTGGACAGAGTACCCTTTGTTGTCCAGTACTTCCCCGGAGCAGAGAAGCTACGACATCTTCTCCGGAGTCTTCAACATATCATTGATGACGATGAACATCTCGCTAGGGCCATCCCCACCCCCCCACTTCTTGCTTTCAGACAACCGCACAACCTCAAACAGATCATTATTCGCAGCAAACTACCCAACCTTCAGGAGAACAGTGACCACAATACCACACAACCCTGCCACAGCAACCTCTGCAAGACATGCCGGATCATAGACATGGACGACATCATCAAACGTGAGGATACCATTCACCAGGTACACGGTACATACTCTTGCAACTCGGCCAACGTTGTCTACCTAATACGTTGCAAGAAAGGATGTCCCGAAGCATGGTACATTGGGGAGACCATGCAGACACTACGACAGCGGATGAATGAGCATCGCTCAACAATCACCAGGCAAAACAGTTCCCTTCCTGTGGGCGAACACTTCAGCAGTCATGGGCATTCGGCCTCCGACCTGCGGGTAAATGTTCTTCAAGGGGGCCTTCGTGACACACGACAGCGCAGAGTCGCTGAGCAGAGACTGATAGCCAAGTTCCGCACACATGAGGACGGTCTTAACAGGGATCTTGGCTTCATGACACACTATCTGTAACCCCCGTAACTTGCCTGGGTTAGCAAAAAACCTCACTTACTGTGCTGTCTGGAGAAAATACACAATTCTCTAACCAATGCTCAGGATTTCCTTCACACACATTGTTAGCCACTTTAACACTTGAATAGCAGGTTAGATGTAAGGATTCGCATTCTAATCAGCAATCTGTAACTGTCTGTGCTGATGTGTGCTATTGCAGACCAGAACACTGCATTTGCCTGACGAAGACACAGTGTCGAAAGCTCGCAGATTTATTATCAAATAAATCGGTTGGATTGAAAATTGGTGTTGCTAAATTCTTACTGAGTTCTTACTACCCCAGTCCAACGCCGGCATCTTTACATCATTCTCAAGAAACACACAGACCAGCTGAGGAGGGAGCCGTGACTGATACAGGTCCAGGGAATCAACAGGTCACCCCCGCCATAAATGCAACAATGTTAGGATTGATTGCGAGGATTGCAGTTGGCAAGGAGGACCTGAGTAATTGGTTATCCCCGAGGAATCAGCAGTTACAGATCAGGAGCTAGAGTCCAGAGTGAAGAGTTTGCCTTTTGCATCCGTCTCACCCTGACTCTTCAAGTTCTGAAGAGCAGAACACAAAACTGAAGTGTTCTCCAGAATTCAGAAGTTCCCAGACAGATTAAACCTCTGCTGTGGTTTTCCTGGGGTGCCAAAGAACAAAGAAAACTTCAGCACCCACATGTTATCCATCTGAACTAAAACCCCCTACCCTTCTAGGGACCATATCCCTCTATTCCCATCCTATCACATATTTGTCAGGATGTCCTTATTGTATCTGCTTTCACTAGAGGAATTTCACAGTGAGTGCACTGTTAATGTAAGCCTTACTTGTGACTAATAAATAAACTTTATTTCCCCCAGCAGCGAGTTCCAGGCACCCACCAGTAAAAAACGTGCCTCATACATCTCCTTTAAACCTTACCCCTCGCATCTTAAACCTGTGCCCCATGGTAATTGACTCTTCCACCCTGGGAAAAAGCTTCTGACTATCCATTCTGTCCATGCTCCTTGTAATCTTGTACACTTCTATCAGGTTGCCCCTCATTGTTCCAGTTACTATCTTTTAATAAAAAGTTGTTTTTCTATGCTAATGATGTTCTTTGTTTCCTCCAGAGGTGAATTCAGGAGTTGAGGTGAGTGGATGGGGGAGGAATGCGGGGAATGTGGTAGTGTGGCCCCTTTAAGGGGACGTTACCGCATTTGGGCTGGACCCTATGCACTGTCAAGGCGGAAGTTGTGCCAATTGGGTGTGAGGATGCATATTGTGGGTAAGGATCTCCCGCAGTTGGAGTCCAGATAGTACAGTCGCAGAGTTGACTGTACAAGTCTGACGTTTTGTTTTAACTATTTATTTATTGTTGGAAATAGATGCCTTACTACTTTGAGCCGAATCAAGTGGCTCTCAATTTACTAAGATAAATTAACAGTCTTCTGGAAAGGAGGTTCCTGGCACAACCTTCATCGTCTGTGTGTTAGAGACTATTTCCTGTCCTCCAGCAGCGTGGGGGAGTGTCAGTTTTCAATGATGGATATATCCACAAGCAAAATCATATCTAAGTCATGTGGCCTTGAAAAGTCATCAGTTAATGATTAATTGTCCGTACATTTTGCACAGAATACTCATACTTTTTACCATCCCCACAATACACCCACATGTCTACTGAACATTTTCTTATTCAAACAGAGACACCGGGGTCTCCTGTTGGTCAGATTGTTCATCAGTCTGGCTACAGCAAGATCGAGAGAGGGAAAAATAAATAACTTGAGGACATTCACCTCAGAGTAAAATGGGACTAGGTAATTATAATCTTCCTCAGGGGGGTTTATAATCACTTCAGCATCGTGTCAATCAGATGACCAGGGAACATAGGAAGGAACATTTGATTTGATTTCTTATTGTCATATGTACTAGTATAAAGTGAAACGTATTGTTTCTTGCACGCTATGCAGACAGGGCATACCGTTCGTAGAGAAGGAAAAGGGACAGTGCAGAATGTAGTGTTACAATCACAGCTAGGGTGTAGAGAAAGATCAACTCAATGCGAGGTAGTTCCATTCAAAAGTCTGATGGCAGCAGGGAAGAAGCTGTTCTTGAATCGGTTGGTACATGACCTCAGACTTTTGTACCGTTTTCCTGATGGAGAAGGTGGAAGACAATATGTCTGGATACCTGAGTTCTCAATTATGCTGGCTGCTTTTCCAAGGCAGCAGGACGTGTAGACAGAGAAAATGCATGGGAGGTTGGTTTGCATGATGGATTGGGCTACATTTGTGACCTCCTGTAGTTCTTTGCAATCTTGGGCAGTTCTATACTCAGTGCCCTGACTGATGAAAGCTGTGATACAACCAGGAAGAATGCTTTCTATGGTGCAGCTGTAAAAGTTGGTGAGAGTCATTGTTAACATGCCGAATTTCCTTCGTCTTCTGAGAAAGTAGAGGTGATAGTGGGCTTTCTTAATAATAGTGTCAGCATTCCTGTACTCTGTCTCATCATTGTTTGACATCTGACCCGCTACGGTGGTATAGTAAGCAAACTTGAAAATCGAATTGGGTGAGGAGTTTGGCCATATAGTCATTGGTGTATAAGGAGTATAGTAGGGGGCTGAGAACACAACCCTGTGAGGCACCATGTTGAGGATGATCATGGAGGAGGTGTTGCTGCCTATTCTGACTGATTGCTGTCTGTGGGTTAGGAAGTTCAGGATCCAGTCGCAGAGGGAGGAGCTGAGGCCAAGGCTCATGGAGTTTGGAGATGAGTTTTGTGGGAATAATGGTGTTGAAGGCTCAACTATAATCAATAAATAAGAGTCTGACATAGGTGTCCTTGTTATCTGCACTCCAGGGTTGAGTGCAGGGACTCCTTGATCCAGGGTTGAGTACAGGGCTAGGGAGATGGCGTCTGCTGTGAACTTGTTGCGGTGGTAGACAAACTGTAGTAGATCCAGGTAGGCCAGGAAGATGGAATTGATTCGTGTCATGACTAACCTTTCAAAGCACTTCATAATGATGGATGTCAGAACCACCAGACGGTAGATATTAAGGCACACTGCTTGATTTATTTTAAGTACTGGGATGATCGTCATCTTCTTGAAGCAGACAGGAACCTCAGATTGTTGTAAGGAGAGGTTGAAGATGTCTGATCCGAGCAGGATCTGAGTGCACATCCGGATCCTCCATCCGGCCCTATCGTTTTCTGTGGGTTGATCTTCGAGAAAGCTGCTCTGATATCTGCAATGGGGGTTTCCAGATACAGGTTCATCCAGGGCTTCCAGGGTGGAGGACATACTCTCGCTGACCTCTTGCTCAAAACGGACGTAGAATGCATTGGAGAAGGGTGCATTGGAGCCAGTAATTTTACATGCCTTTATCTTGTTTCAGCAAGATCACCTCATTCTTCTAAATCCTAAACATTATGGTACCGTTCTATTCAATGTTTCCCCATAAACTACTCCCTGCATCCCAGAAAATTCTCACTTTCTACAAGGTGGCCATTATTTTCCCTTCCTATGGATGATAACCAGATAGAATCATAGAATCTACGGCATGGAGACAGGCCCTTTGGCCCAAACTGGTCCATACTAACCAAAAGACCATGTAATCTAACCTCATTTGCCTGCATTTGGCCCATATCGCTCTAAACCTTGTGCTATATCCATGTACAGAAAAGCTGGGGCTTTTCTCTTTAGAGCAGAGGAGGATGAGAGGTGAATTAATACAGGTTTATAAGATGATGAGAGGGATTGATAAAGTGGACGCGAAGGCACTATTTCCTCAGGTGGATATAGCTGTTACGAGGGAGGCGTAACTATAAGCTTCATAGTGGGAGATGTAGGAGGGATGTCCGAGGTAGGTACTTCACTCAGAGAGTGGTTGGGGTGTGGAATAGACTGCCTGCTGTGATAGTGGAGTTGGATACTTTAGGAATTTTCAAGCGGTTATTGGATGGGCACATGGAGCACACAAGAATGATAGGAGTGGGATAGCTTGATCTTGGGTTTGGACATAGCTCAGCACAACATCGAGGGCCGAAGGGCCTGTACTGTTCTATGTTCTATGTACCTGTTCAATGTCTTTTAAATGTTGTCAATGTCCCAGCCTCAGCCATTTCCTCCAGCCACTCATTTCACATACGTACCATCTTCTGTGTGACAAACTTTGTTCCTCAGGTCCCATTAATCCTTTCTCTGGTTAACTTAAATCTATGACCTCAAGATCTCGATTACCCAACCCTTGGGAAAAAAGACTGAAGGCACTTACCCTATCTATGCCTCCCATGATTTTATACACCTCTATAAGATCAGCCCTTCAGTCTCCTACGCTCCAAAGAAAAGAGTCCCAGCCTGTCCAATCTGTCTCTGTAATTCAATCTCTTGAGTCCTGGCAACATCCTTGTAAATTTCTTCTGCACTCTCTCCAGTTTAATAACATCTTTCAAAGAACACAGAAAATTACAGCACAGGAACAGGCCGTTCGGCCCTCCAAGCCTGCTCCGGCCACGCTGCCCAATTGAACTAAAACCCTCTACCCTTCTGGGGATCGTATCCCTTTATTTCCATCTTATTCATGTATTTGTCAAGATGCCCCTTAAAAGTCGCTTTCAAATCTGTTTCCACTACCACCGCCGACAGTGAATTCGATACCCACCACCCTCTGTATAAAAAAATCTGCCTCGTACATCTCCTTTAACCCTTTCCTACAACAAGGCGACCGTAACTGAAGACAATACTCCAGGTGCGGCCTCACCAATGTGCTGTACAACTGCAATATAACTTCCCACGTTCAGTACTCAGTGCACTGACTGATGAATGCCAGCATGATAAAACCTTCTTCACTGCCTTATCTACCTGTGACTCCACCTTTCGTGCACCTGAATTCCAAGGTCCCTGTGTTCCATGATAATCCCTCAGATCCCAACATCCACCGTGAAAGTCCTACCTTGATTTGAAAAAAATTTGAGTCGTGAATTTTCTCATACGCTGCCTACCCTCCAAGTGACTCATCAATCTTCTCAAAGGACCCAACGAGGTCCAAAGTCAAGAGGATTAAATATTCATTGACTATCACAAGCAGCTGGAAAGAATTACAAGCAAACATAGCACAATAATGCATGTGGCAATGTCCCTTAATCCAGTGTTAGAGTTGGCTACAAGGGATACTTAGACTGAAAGAGTTCCAGAGTGATAGAACTCACTCAAAGAGTCACAAATCATTCCTTTCCTGATCTAACGCTGATTGAAAGCAGAGGGCAGGTTAAATTTTACAACGTTAGTGCTTCTGGGGAGGGATTTTACATTCACAGTTGGAGGGAGGTCAGAGGATGGAAAATGAATGATTTTCTTGTTTGATTCAGTGTCTGGCACTCCAAAGCACAATCAAAGAATCCTACAGTGCAGAAGGAGGCCATTTGGCCCATCAAGTCCGCACCAATCACAATCCCACCCAAATCCTATTTACATAATCCCACATATTTACCCAATTAATCCCCCTGACAGTAGGGTCAAGTTAGCCCGACCAATTAACCTAATCCACACATCTTTGGAGTGTGAGAGGAAACCGGAGCACCTGGAGGAAACCCATGCTGACATGGGGAGAATGTGCAAACTCCACATTGACAGGAATTGAACCTGGGTCCCTGGCACCATGAGGCCAGTGCTAACCACTGTGCAGCCTTCTTTAATGCAGAGAAATGTGAAGTGATACATTTTGGTTGGAAGATCGAGAAGAAGCAATATGAAATCAAGGGTGAAATTCTTAAGGGATGCAGGAGCAGGAGTTGGGGATATCTGGGCACAAATCATTGAAAGTAGCAGGACAACAAGAGAAGGTTTTTAAAAAAAAAATTGGGATTTCTCACCTTGTATCAGAAATCAAAATCTTCATACAATACAAGTGGTTTTGGTTCAGCTGGAATATTACGTTAAATTCTAGATCCCAATCCTTAGAAAGGTGGAAAATACAAAAGAGATTCAATCGATTGATGCCAGAGATCAGGAACTTTCAATTTTTTATTTATCACAAGTAGGTTTACATTAACACTGCAATGAAGTTACTGTGAAAATCCCCTCGTCGTCATGCTCTGGCACCTGTTTGGGTACACGGAGAGAGATTTTAGCATGACCAATGTATCTAACCAGCATGACTTTCAGGCTGTGAAAGAAAACCAGAGCACCCAGTGGAAGCCCACCCAGATACAGAGAGAACATGCAGACTCCACATCGACAGTGACACAAGAATGGAATTGAACCTGAGTCCCTGGTGCTGTGAGGCAGCAGTGCTAACCACTGTGCCATCATGCTTCTGAGATACAGCTGAGGATCACTGAGGGGCAATTGAGCACAGCCAATCTACCTAACCTACAGATCTTTGGACACTAAGGAACAATTTAGCATGGCCAATCTACCATGATCTATGGGCAGCACAGTAGCACAGTGCTGCCTCAAAGCGTCAGGGACACGACTTCGATTTCCAGCTTGGGTCACTGTCTGTATGGAGTTTGCACATTCTCCCCATTTCTATGTGGGTTTCCTCCGGGTGCTCCGGTTTACTCCCACAGTCCAAAAAACGCGGTGGTTGGGTGCACTGGCTGTGCTAAATTCTCCCTCAGTGTGCCAGGAGAGGAACGTGGTGACTAGAGGATTTTCACAGTAACTTCATTGCAGTGTTAAGGTACGCTTGCTTGTGACACATAAGCTAACTCGCACATCTTTGGAAGGAAAACTACACAGGCACAGGGAGAACGTTCCAACTCCACACAGATAGTGACGCAAAGCAGGAATTGAACCTGAATCCCTGGCATTGTGAGGCAGCGGTGCTAAAAATTATGCCACCATGCCATCTTTGCAGAATTCTCCCCAGGTATTGGCGTATCAGTTTTCCGTTGATGCGACTGTTCAGCCCTTCACTCTCACCTGCTGTCCCTTTAAACAGCAAGAGAGTGGATAACAGCCTGAGGTGAGCGATGGGTCATTCCTCACTCGGGGTCAGAACGATCCAACAGATGGGCTTGGGTTTGGAAGTAGACTGAGATTTTACAGCCCGAATGTGATTCTCAGTGGGAGGAGGGGGAAGGGCTGGGGGGCACACAGGCCGCAACACCTGGCCTTAAATCAGCGCCCTCATCTGATCAATTTGGCATCAAAATGCAAAGAATTCAGAGGTCACCTAATGGCGAGGGAAGTGGCTTTGTAAAGGGCAAGGCTAGGGCCAGGGCAGGAGAGGGGGTGGGAACTAGCTTTAGCCATCAGCATGTTTTTATTACACATCCAGCATGCTCCAAACAGAATTCCTTGCAGGTCATTTTGACTTTGGGCAATAGTATAAATCTAGTGATGGCAAATTTACAGCGTATTTTAAACCTCATGGTATACATTTCAACTGGTTTCAAAGTTAACCCCATGGTGCTTTGAACGACTTGCCACATAAACAGCACAATGCAGAATAAAAGGAGACAGGCTGGTGATTGGTTGGGGCAGCACGGTGGCACAGTTGTTAGCACTACCGCCTCAAAGCTCAAGGGACTTGAGTTCGAATCCCGCCTTGGGTCACTGTCTGTGCGAAATCTGCACATTCTCCCCATGCCTGCGGGGGTTTCTTCCAGGTGCTCCGGTTTCCTCCCACAGTCCGAAAGACGTGCTGGTCAGATGCATCGATGGTGCTAAATTCTCGCTCAGTGTACCTAAACAGGCTCCAGAATGTGGCAACTAGGGGATTTTCACAGTAACTTCATTGTAGCAACTTGTGACACTAATAAATAAAGGTTTCTTCCTGATGGTGGGGGAGTGCAGAACTAGGCGCCATAGTTGGAGGGTAAGGTAACATAGTGGAATCATCGCTGGATAGTGATCCAAATATCCAGGGTAATGTTCTGGGGATCTGAGTTCAAATCCCACCACAGAAGATGGTGAAATTGGATTTTAATTAAAAATCTGGAATTAAGAATCTGCTGATGACCAAGAAACCATTGTCAATTGTTTCACTGATGTCCTTTAGAGAAGGAAATCTGCTGTCCTTTACCTGGTCTGGCCTACGTGTGACTCCAGAACCACAGCAATGTGATTGATTCTTAAGTTCCCTCAGAGGTGGGGAAGGAATGTCGGTCCAGGCAGTGACACCCACATCCGTGAACAAATTACTCGCCAAATGGTCATTGGATAGGCACATGGATAATATTAGAATAGTTTAGGTTAGAGGGTCATTGAATCGGTTCCACTGGTCGGCGCAACATCGAGGGCCGAAGGGCCTGTACTGCGCTGTAATGTTCTATGTTCTAAATTAAATGAAGTCACTATGGCAATGGCAGCTTTCAAACAAACCTCAAGCCACAGTTCCACATCGTGTCACTGACAGAATAGCCTCCAATTCACCTATCGCAATCCCCCCCTCTCCCACCTTCCCCAACTCCCTCATCAACTCACACACTCAATGTTCCAGGACACCATTTTAAAGGCCGTCAGGGCACATAGAGAGCAAACCGGTTCACCCAGGTGGCCCTTCGGTACCTCCCTGGTACCCTGGGTGGTGAGAACTCTCACTTCACCGGGTTAAAGTCCGACAGGTTTATTTGGCAGCACAAGCTTTAGCAGCCCCAAGCTCCTTCTTCATCTGTGCTTACCACAGTCCAACACCGGCATCTCCACACCCTGGATCGATTCGGGAATCCAGAGAAATCCCTGGACGTGACCTTCTCCTCTCTGCACTCACCTGAGTTCCTGTGGGAGTTCTGCTCACCTGCGAAGACAAATCCTGCTTCACACCGTTCTCCAAAGGTGTGCGGGTTAGGTGGATTGGCCATGCTGCATTGCCCCTTAGTGTCAGGAGGACTAACAGGGTAAATACTTAGGGCTGCAGAATGTGGGATCCCCTGTGTGGTTTGCTTTAGTTAAAAGACTTCATTTCAAGGTATTGCGGCATAATGTAACTAAAAGTTTTAAAGCTAATTTAATCTAACTTGGCCATATTTTAAAACTCAGTTGGAATTCTGGGTATTGAGCTTAGAAATTGACCACATTTGAAAGTACAAGGCAAGCAAAATTTTGCATTAGCAGAAGTATTCATGGTTACATAGCTGTGAATTGTTTTTGAAAACTGAAGACTGCTTGTACCTAGTATTTTAATAATGGCAGATAACCAAACTCTTATATTGTTAGTTGCCGCTATCTGTTTTTTAGTTGTTGTTCAGTTGAACGGGCAACGTTTTTGATCTGCTGCGAAGTGAGTCCCCAACTTTTCCTTTCTCTCTCAAGTAATCCTCTTTCGCATCTGTTATGTTAACTTCAGGTTCTATTCAGTGAATCATTTCTTTAAATTTATACCAATTGCCCACAGTTTATTTGGAGGAATGAATGGATCCTACAGGGGAAAAGGCCTGGGTGGGATTGTGGTCAGTACAGGCTTGTTAGGCCGAATGGCCTCCTTCTGCAGCACAGGGAATTTAATCGATGTCCTGTTGTGGGTGGGTTTTTTGAAGGAGGGGGTACGTGGGGCATGTGAGCCTGATAATGACATGTGTATTCATTACAATGATGTTCCAATGTCGAGAAAGGCGGCCAACACTGGCAGAGGAAGGAGACATTCACATCGTACTTTCATGTTGACATAAAATACAACTTTGCCCTTCTCAGGGTATTTTCCACTTCCATCACAAACAGAGGCAGGAATACCTGACCAATGGTCTGGACAGAAGTATCCAAAACACTGCTGGAAGCGGATTCAATTTAACAAGTGTGGTATGGTAGCACAGTGGTTCACACTACTGCTTCACAGCTCCAGAGTCTTGGGTTCGATTCCCAGCTCAGATCACTGTCTGTGTGGAGTTTGCACGTTCTCCTCATATCTGCATGGGTTTCCTCCCACAGTCCAAAGATGTGCGGGTTAGGTTGATTGGCCATGAGAAGAAATTGCCTCTTAGTATCCAGGGATACATAGGTTAGAGGGAGTAGTGGGTTTAATTATGTAGGGATATGAGGGTTGGCCTGGGTGGGATTGTGTTCAGTGCAGACTTTAAGGGCCTCTCTCTGCATCGTAGGGTCCTACAATTCTATAAGTTATATTTACATAATAATTTCAACACGTCAAAATGATCCTGGGCTTTTCGTGGAATTGCAAAGACCACATTAGGAGATGTTAAGTCCTAAAGTTTGGATTACGTGCTAGGTTCCCTGAACAAATTCAATAAATATTTAAGTAGGAAACATTTGCAAAAAGGAATGTGAGGAATGGAGATAATCCAGTAGCTTCCAAGGGGCCAGCACATGCACGATGGATCGAATGGCCTCAGATAAGAAAGTGGACGCAATTATAGAATCCCTACAGTGCAGAAAGAGAGCATTTGGCCCATCAAATGTGCATTGACAACAATCTTACCTATGCCCCATAACCCCATACCTTTATTCCACTAATACCTCCAACTACGCATCATGGGACACTAAAGGATAATTTAGCACAGTCAATCCACCTAACCTGCACATCTTTGGACTGTGGAAGGAAACTGGAATACCTGGAGGAAACCCACACAGAGACGGGGAGAATGTGCGAATTCCACAAAGACAGTAACTCAAGCCGGGAATCGAACCCGGATCCCTGGAGCTCTGAGGCAGCAATGCTAATCACTGTGCCACCGTGCATCAGATCAATCATGACCTTATCGAATAGTGGAACAGCCTCAATGAGCCGAATGACCTGCTCCTGATCCTATTGCTTATATCTTTCCGATTTCTGTGCTAAAAAATTCTAGTCACTGTCCTTCTACCAAGATTTCACATGAATTATTTAACTGGAATATTTAACCATTCACATCTCTTATATTTTTGTCACAACCTTGAGGCTGGGGGAGGGAGGGCGGTGAGACAGGTATACAAACTTCAATTCTTGATCTAAGTTTATCAGAGGCTGATGATTTTGTTGCAATGGGCCATTTGTGTGCCTAATGGATGACAAATCAAATTGAAACAATTTTCTCTATAAATTTGCACTGCTTTAATCTCAGGCAGTTGATCCCCAACAGGGATTTGATAATCCGATTTAGAATTCAAGTCGAAGAATCCCACTAAAAATGAACTTCCAAATCCTCCAGGCCCATAAAGTTCAAACAGTCAGTCAAATATAAGTGGAAATGAAAATATTATTGACCAAGCTTCATAGGGTAAGTCTATAGAACAACATTAGTCCCTTGGCCCAGATATACAAAACACTCAGGTAACAATGCATGTTAATATGGCCAAATAACCTCTTACAAACATTTTAAGAAAGATACATTTAAACACAGTGACTTTGCAGTAACTATTTCGAACATTAGGCCACACTTGGAATACTGTATACAGCTCTGGTCTCCATGCTATAGCGAGGATTTGGAGAAGGTTCAAAAAGATCCAGAAGGCTGATACTAAGACGATGATGTATTTATCCAGAGACAAGCTGGAGTTCTTCTCTCTGGAAAAGAGAAGGCTGAATGACAGATAGTGCTCTTTAAGATAACGAAAGGATTTCATTGTGTAGATAATGTTTCCATTTGTGGGACAGTCCAAAGCTCAGAATCGTGAATGTAGGATCGTTGCTAATAAATGGGCAGCATGATGGCCCTGTGTTTAGCACCGCTGCCTCAGAGCGCTGTGGACCCTGGTTCAATTCCAGCCTTGGGTCACTGCCTGTGTGATGTTTACACATTCTCCCCATGTCTGCGTGGGTTTCCTCCAGTCTCCTCCCACAGTCCAAAGACGTGTAGGTTTGGTGGACACAATTACCTCTAGTGTGAGGGGGATTAGCAAGGTAAATGGGACGACATAGCAGTTAGCATTGCTGCCTCACAGTGCCAGGATTCAATTCCAGCCTCAGGTCGCTGTCTGTGTGGAGTTTGCACATTCTCCCCATGTCTGCATGGATTTCCTTTGGGTGCTCAGGTTTCTTCCCACAGTCCAAAGATATGTGGGTTAGGTTGGTTGGCCATGTTGAATTAATCTTAGCATCAGGGAGATTAGCAGGTAAATATATGGGGTGACAGGAATAAGGCTTGGTGGGATTGTAGTCGGTGCAGACTTGATGGGCTGAATGGCCTCTTTCTGCACTGTAGGGATTCTGTGAAATCCAGTCAGGAATTTGGGAGAGGTTTCTTCATCCAGAGAGTGGGGACAGCGTCAGATTGTTAGCGCAATGTATTGTTGAAGCTGATAGCATTGATGTATTTAAGTGTAAGCTGGATAAACACATGAAGAAGAATGCAATGGGAAGATGTTGATAGATCAGATGAAGATGGGTAATGGGAGGATGCCTTTATTGCAATGGGAATGGAGTGTAAAAGCAGGGGAGGTGTTGGTAAGGATATACTGGCATTAGAAGCAGTTCAGAGGTTTGTTAGACTGATTCCTGGGGCAAAGGATTATGTGGAAAGTTTGAGTAGGTCAGTCTTATACTCATTGAAGTTTAGAAGAATGTAAGGTAATCTTATTGAAACGTGTATGATTCCGAGGAGTTTTGACAGGATAGATACTGAGAGGACATTTTCCCTCAGCAGGGGATCTCGAACCGAGGGAGATACAGTTTCCAAATAAGGAGTTTCCCATTTAAGATGGAAATGAGGAGGAATTTCTTCCTACAGAGAATGGTTAGCATTTGGAATTTGGAATTTGATTTATTATTGTCACATGTATTAGTATACAGTGAAAAGTATTGTTTCTTGCGCAATTTACAGACAAAGCATACTCTTCATAGAGAAGGAAACAGGAGAATGTATGTTACAGTCATAACTAGAGTGTAGAGAAAGATCAACTTAATGCAAGGTAGGTCCATTCAAAAGTCTCTCGGCAACAGGGAAGAAGCTGCTCTTGAGTCGGTTGGTAAGTGACATCAGACTTTTGTATCTTTTTTCTCAAGGAAGAAGATGGAAGAGCAAATATCCAGGGTGCATTGGGCCCTCAATTATTCTCTTCCCCAAAGGATGGTGATGGCTGGCTCATGGAAGATATTCAAGGCTGAATTGGACAGAGGTTCGGATTCTCTGATCCCGTTCGCCCCACCTCAATTGCCAGCGAGAATGGAGAATTTGGTTCCCCACTCACTGCAGCGGGACTGGAGAATCCCAGCCACAGGTGAGGTCGGAGAATTCTGGCATGATTTTTGATCAATAAGGGGGTCAAATGTTATGGAAGACAGAAAGGAAAATGGAGTTAAGGCTACAAACAGATTAGTCATGGTCTCGTTGAACAAGGGATCTGTTGACCTTGGACGGGATTTTCCAGTTTTGGAGCGAGCGGGGCTGGAAAATCCCAACACTAGTCTCTGACTTAACAGCAAGCATATAGAGGCTCGGTGCAAAAATACACGACAAGAATGAAATCAGAACTGAGAGAGTTTACAGGATTACTAATGTGTGAATGGGGTGGCTGAGATAATTCCTCAGAGGCTGATGTCCCTTCACCAGATTCTCTGATGAAGTGTATCCCAGGACAGTGTAGGAGGTTAGGGAAGAAATTGCAGGTCCTCTAGCCAAGATATTTGAATCATCGATAATCACAGGTGAGGTACCTGAAGAGTGGCAAATGTGCCTTTGTTTAAAAAGGGCTGCAGGGAAAAGTCTGGGAATTACAGACCAGTGAGCCTCACATCTGTAGTAGGTAAATTGTTGGAAGGTATTTTGAGAGATACGATCTATAGGCATGTGGAGACGCAAGGACTGATTAGGGACAGTCAGCATGGCTTTGTGAGTGGAAAATCATGTCTCACAATTTGATTGAGTTTTTTGAATGAGTAACCAAGAGGTAGATGAGGGCAGAGCAGTTGACATTGTCTACATGGACTTCAGCAAGGTCTTTGACAAGATACCGCATGGTAGATTGTTGCACAAGATTAAATCTCACGAGAGCCAGGGTGAGGTATCTAAATAGATACAAAATTGGCTTCTTCACAGAAGTCATGATGTTGCAAGTTTACTATCAAATAAATCGGTTGGATTTAAAATTGGTGTTGTCAGACCTCTTACTGAGTTCACCTTCTTCACAGAAGCTGGAAGGTTGTTGTAGAGAATTGTTTTTCAAACCGGAGGCCTGTGGCCAGCAGTGTACCTCAGGATTCAGTGCTGGGTCCATTGTTATTTGTCATTTATATTAACGATTTGGATGAGGATATAGGAAGCATGGTTAATAAGTTTGCAGATGACACCAAGATTTGTGGCATAGTGGACAGTGAAGAAAATTATCTCCAATTGCAACAGGATTTTGATCAATTGGGCCAGTGGGTTGATGAATGTTAGATGGAGTTTAATTTAGACAAATGCGAGGAGATGCAGTTTGGTAGATTGAATCAGGACAGAACTTATTCAGTTACTGGTTGGGCACTGGGGAGAATTACAGAACAAAGAGATCTTGGGGTACATGTTCATAGCCCCCCGAAAGTGGAGTCACAGGTGGACAGAGTGGTGAAGAAGGCATTCGGCATGCTTGGTTTCATCAGTCAGAACATTGAATACAGGAGTTGGGACGTCTTGTTGAAGTTGTATAAGACATTGGTAAGGCCACACTTGGAATACTGTGTGCAGTTCTGTTCACCCTATTATAGAAAAAATATTATTAAAATAGAAAGAGTGCAGAAAAGATTTATTAGAATGCTACCACGACTTGATGGATTGAGTTATAAGGAAAGGCTGGATAGACTGGGACTTTTTTCTCTAGAGCATAGGAGGCTGAGGGGTGATTTTATAGAGGTCTATAAAATAATGAGGGGCACAGATCAGCTAGAAAGTCAATTTCTTTTTCTAAAGGGAGGGAAGTCTAAAACTCCCATTTTTAAACCATCTTAAACCAAGGGCATAGGTTTAAGATGAGAGGGGAGAGATGCAAAAGTGTCCAGAGGGGCAATTTTTTCACACAGGGGATGGTGAGTGTCTGGAACAAGCTCCAGAGGTAGTATTAGAGACGGGTGCAATTTTGTCTTTTAAAAATCATTTAGACAGTTACATGGATATGATAGGTATAGAGGGATATGGGCCAAATGCAGGCAATTGGGATTAGCTTGGGGATTTTAAAAAATGGGCAGCATGGACAAGTTGGGCTGAAGTGCCTGTTCCCATGCTGTAAATGTCTATGACTCTATGATTGTACGCTGTGCAAACACCCCATTGTTTCTTTGAAGCACCTCCCTGATGACTGGATCTTTGCTAATCTTTAAGGGATCAAACTAGAATTCCCCTATTGTGCGAACTCTACTGGCATATGTCCCAATTGCACTGATTGATGGTGCTCTGCTAATCGTAGCTATCTGCCAAATGCACAATTAGCTGGATTAAATGAAAGATTACATTTATTCATGTAATCAGAATCTGTTCAGCATTTACAGGAAGTTCAATTAACACCAGCAGATGGTCACACACCATGCTGCCAAGGCAGACCTGTACAAGGGCTGGTAATACATCCCTCCTGCACGTGTCTGTGAATCAGTCTGATTGTGCCCTGAGTTGGCCAAGGGATGTTTGTCTTTAATTTCAATATATTCAGGATAGTTCAGGAGTCTCCGGTATCGTAAAGGAATTCGACAAAGTGGCCTTTTACCTCACCGTTAACCAGGGGGTCTCCCAACGCCTGGTGCTACAGACCAGGAGAGGCCAGACACCACCAATGTAGGATGCTATAGGCAGGCTCAGTTGGATAGAGTGGTGGGCTAGTGCTCACAGTATGCAAAGAGTGACCAGGAACTTCTATCGATGGTGGGTGATGCTCTCTCTCATCCCTAGGAGCTGGTGGATCCAGTGATCTTGGTGGTCTCGGGGACTGTGTATATGATGGTGGGGGTCTCTGACAATCTCGGGCAAAGTGTCCTGGCTGCCTGCAATTAAAACCTATCCCTCTATTGCTCCCTGGAGCTGTTGTGTAACGTGAGGCTGTACCTCTCTGGTGTTGGGGATCCCCTCTACCCTCATTTCTCCATACCGGACCCTGGCTAACCCTCAGCGGAAGCATTCTCACCTCCCTTTCTGATGTCGGGGGTCCCTGAACTTCCTGTTGCCAGGCTCGAGCTAACCTTCGGAGAACCCATGTTTCATTGTGTGTGGTCTCTGTGGGATCAAAATAAGTAAGAAGTCTCACAACACCAGGTCAAAGGAAAGGTCAAAATTAGCGCAGGCTTTCCTGCCTTCCTCTGTGGTGTGCGAGATCAATGTCCTAGCCCATTTGGATGAATCAGCCTCATTTAATTCAGCCTGATCTAATTCCTCAGATACTCCCGTGAAGTGGATCCATAAAAGACTGGCAAAGGCAGTTGGATGTTCCCCTTTCCTCTGCCTACATTTATTTAATCCCTTTATTAAACACCACTGCAGTCAATATCGCTTCCTTAATTTCATTTAACGTTCCTTCCCCTACATCTTGAGGGGCTGGCAGGAGCAGACTTGCTTAAGCACATAACTATCAATTCAATTCTCCCCTTTCATCTAGCCCATGCATTATCTTTTGCTACCTCATATCCTCAAAGAAACTGTGTACAACAGCCAATGGCTCAAAGGGTTGTGATTTTATCTGTGATTTTGGCCAATTGTGTTACCGTAAACAGGTCATGTATGTGATAGCCGGACACAGAGACTCTCCGACTCAATGTCCAGTTATTATTTGATGTATCGGCACTGGGGGTGAATCTGGGGGCGCTGTGTGTTTGACTTCCCCTGGGAAAGGTGGTGGGAACCCCAAATCCTCAGTTCACATAACGTACAGCTTAGCTTTAACTCTCCCCAATCTGCATGCTGTATCTCCTCTTCCTCCACTGTCCCAAAGGTACACGTAAATCCATTCTGAACCAATAATAAGGATTCTAGCCGTGAAATTTCTCGTTGGCATTTGGAGTGCTCAGCAGTTGCCTGTCTCTGATGTTTACTGGCTTGATGTAGCACTTTTATTGCCGCATGCAGATCAGTGCACTTAGTTTCCAATCCTGCTACTGTCTGCTCGGCTTTGCCAAGACAGTGTGCTGGGCGAGTTGGTAAGCTCTCTCATGCTGGGTTTGAAAATTGCCCAGATGTAATAAATTTGCCTGGTTGACTCTCGTTCATTCATCTACCTCTCTGTCCTTTTCAGTTCTTATTTGTTCTCTCCTCTCTTGCTGCTGTTCCTTTAGTTTCTTAATTTCCTCCTCCTTTTCCTCTTGGGCCTGGTTTGATTCCTCCAGTTCTTTGCAAATTGTGTTTAATTCCTTTTCTGTTCCTAGCAGCTGCCCTAAGTAGCTTACCACGGCAGTCACTTTCACACATTTGCCTGCCCGGTTTCCCTGAACTTTGCTTAGATCGTCCCAATACTTCTGTCCTAGGGATGCCATCTCAGAGTTGGCACAAGATTCTGCCCGTCGGGGCCACTCTTTCTATTTAATGTACTCTCTGATTTTTGTTTCCCATTGGGACACCTCTCTATCTCTGTGCCATTCTATATTCAACGATAAGGGGTAGGGAGCTGATCGGACTGCTGGATACGGATTTGGGCTATGTTCCGATCCTAATCCCTCTGGATTCTAGTGCAAACGTACAGAGTTTACACTATCCTCCTTGTTCGTAACAATGCATGTTCAATAAATAATTCCCTGAAAGCAGTAATTTGCCCAATAAGGAATTTACACCTGTTGGCTCTGAGATTTAAATAATCATTCAATATAGACCTTTCACTCCCTTCGATTTACTCGAAATTCTGGCTGTCACGTGGGGCATTTGCTGTCTTAATTTGAACTCAGACTAAATCTCCAGGAGCATTAGGTTCTGTGCGATTCGATATCGGAGCAACAAAGTTACTTCTTGCCCATGTCCCATCAGAGTCGCCAATTTGTTGTGACCGACACACATTCTCTTTTAACTCTTAAAAGGAGGACAAAGAATTGCGAGTAGATTTCTTGTTCGTGCAACAATATTTATTTAAACACACAATCAATAATCACCCACCCAATCAACAATGAGTTATAGAAATACTAAAGTTCAAGTCCAATGCTAGACCTTGATTTAACTTTTACATGATTGGTAAGTATCCAGGCAGATGTTGGTCTCTATCTGTGTGCTGGTCTCGGTCGTCCTCTACGTTCTTTGATCTAGTCTGGCTAGATCTTCCTTCCTTCTCGGATGTGGTGGCTCTCCTCGTACTGGCGATGTTCACTGTTGTAGCTCGTTCATGGGGTCAGAGAGAGAGAGATTCTTGATTGCACAGCACCTTTTCTGTCCCATTGGGGTTTGTGCCCCTTTTGGCCATTGCCAATCAATCGATCAGGACTTGATCATCCTGATCAATAAAGTCCAATCAGATGCTGCCACACCAATCTCTGGGTGTGTCCCCGATGGCCATGTCTGTAGTTACTGGAGGCACTAGGGAAACACACACTGCCCTCCCAAATTCAGGGTTACGGCACCCCGATGTCTAGTAAACAACACAGTTTGACTACAATGTCTCTTTATCCTGGAGATGGCCCATATCCTGTGTATTCAGCCATCTGAGCTGCAACCTGTTTATCTCTGTCTTTTAGACTGCAGCCTGCTGTTTTAGTCCTTGCCGAATTGCCCCCCATAATGCTTTAGAAATCACCATTTTCGGAGACCCATTTGGCCACACTGGCCTCTATACTCTGTCACTTGGTTGAAACAAAAAAATCTCTTCGGCCTCCACCATCTGTCACCTCCCTCCCCCCCACCACACACACACCCCATGTCCCATCCATCCAAAACGATGCCACTTCATACCCCCTATACACTCCACGTATCATATCACTTATGGCCCTCACATCCCCATTGCCCTTCAGAGCCCCTTTGCCTGCTTAGTGTGATTGATACTAACTCATGCCTTGCGCTCACCACTTCCCCTTCCATGCCAACTCGCTTGGTATCATTCAACAGCTCTTTGATAGTTCATTGGCATCTTTGACACTTCCAATGCATCTTTTTTGACTGTATCACAGCTTGGTATGGCTCCTTTGCAAAAGAAAAACTACAAAGGGTTGTGAATGAAGCCCAGACCACCTGGCAAACCAGCCTCCCATCCACTTACTCTGTCTACACTTCCCACTGTCTCAGAAAAGCAGTCAGCACAATCAAGAACCCCGTGCATCCCGGACATTCTCTCTTCCACCTTCTTCCGTGTAGAAAAAGTACAAAATTCGTACCAACTGACTCAAGAACAGCCTCTTCCCTGCTTCCATCAGGCTTTTGAATGGACCTACCTCGCACTAAGTTGATCTTTCTCTACACCCTAGCTATGACTGTAACACTACATTCTGCACTCTCTCCCTTCCTTCTCCCCTATGTATTATGTATGCAAGAAACAATACTTTTCACTGCATACTAATACATCTGACAATAATAAATCAAATCAAAAAGTGAAATACGAAGTACTGTATTCAGGGGTATAACAAAGGTCTTCCAGGTTCATCCGCCTCAACGGACGTCCTCTGTGTTACAGCCACAAGCTGGACTTGGGGCATTGTGGCTCAGTTGGCTCACTTCTGAGTTGCCCTGCACTGAGTTCAAATCCCACACGAGGACTTGAGTGCAGAAATCTACACTAACACACTGTTGGAGTGCTGCACTGTCAGTTGTGCAGTTAAGCAGAGGATCCGTGTCTCTGCCCAGACGCATATAACAGACGTCATGGTAATAGCTTAAAGAGTTAGGGTGTCATAGAGTCAATACAGCTCAGAAACAGGCCCTTCAGCCCATGCGACCATGGTATCCTCACAGCTAGTCCCAATTGCCCGTGTTTGGCCCATATCTCTCTAATCCTTCCCCATCCATGTATTTATCCAAATGCTTTTTAAATACTGCTATTGTACCAGCCTCAACCATCTCCTCTGGCAGCTCATTCCATATCCACACCACTCTCTGCATGAAAAAGTTGCTCCTCAGGTCCCTTTTAAATATTTCTCCCTCTCATCTTAAACCTGTGCCCACTAGTTTTCAAGTCCCCTTCTCTGGGAAAATGGCTTTGTGAGTTTATCCTATCGATCTCATGATTTTATACACCTCAATAAGATCATCCCTCATTTTCCTATAATCCAAGGAATAAAGCCCTAGACTGGTCAACTTCTCCCTCTAATTCAAAGAACAAAGAACAAAACAAAAATAGCACGGGAAACAGGCCCTTCGGCCCAACGAGCCCGCGCCACCATCTCGGCGTTCCCACTTCCACCCACGACCCTTGTCTACATTATAGAAATCTGCATTGGAACCAAATTAGCGAGACAATTTGTTTTGCCAATCAGCCTAACAGCACACCTTTGGGGTGTGGGAGGAAACTGGAGCACCCGGAGAAAACCCACGCAAGCACAGGGAGAATGCGCAAACTCCCACAGACGCAGGCCCAAATCCATGTATCTGCACAGCACAGCGATAGCCACTGAGCTGTCGTGTTGCCCATCAACTGGTCCAGTCCAAGTGTACGCTAATGACATGAAGCACTAGGCTACTCTCAAAAAATCCAAGAGCAGCCCTCTCACAACCCATCGCATGTATGCCCCTTGTTGGACAACAAGGCAGACAATTCAGGCCCAGTAGTCCCAGCAACTTCCTCGGAAGCCTTCTTTGCACTGTTTCCAATTTATCAACGTCTTTTTTATAACAGTGCGATCAAAATGGTACATAATACTCCCAGTGTGAATTCATCAATGATTTATATAACTAAGTTGGCCAACATTTATCCCTCAATCAACATCACAGAAACACTGGTACATCTCGTTGAAGTTGGACAAGACATCAGTAAGGCCATATTTGGAATACTGTATACAGTCCTGGTCACCGTATGATAAAAAGGATATTATCAAAGTAGAAAGAGTACAGAAAAGATTTACTAGGATGCAACCAGGACTTGACCATTTGAGTAAAAAGGAGAGGCTAGATAGACTGGGATTCTTTTCCTGGAGCATAGGAGGCTTGGGAGGTGATTGTACAGAAGTCTGTAAATAATGAGGGGCATAGGTAAGATAGATAATCAACATCTTTTCCCAAAGGTAGGGGAGCCTAAAACTAGAGGGCGTAGGTTTAAGCTAAGAGGGGAGAGATACAAAAGATCCAGGGAGGCAATTTTTTCACACAGAGGGTGGTGAGTGACTGGAACAGGTTGCCAGGGGCAGTAGTAGAGGGGGGTACAATTTTGTCTTTTAAAAAGCATTTGGACAGTTACATGGGTAAGATGGGTATAGAGGGATATGAGCCAAATGCGGGCAATTGACATTAGCTTAGTGGTAAAAACTGGGCGGGATGGACAAGTTGGGCTAAATGGCCTGTTTCCTTGCTGTGAACCTCTATGACACAATCTGATCATTATTGCATTGCTGATTGTGGGAGCTTGCTGTGCTCAAAACTGGACAACTTTTTCTTGCATTCCAAAAGAGACTACATTTCAAAAATATTTCATTGCCTGTAAAATGCTTTGGGGTGTCAAGTTGTCGTGAAAAATGCAAGCCTTTTTTTAAAATTAGATAACCAAAGAGAGAGGATGGAGTCAAACAAAGAGCTCTGAAGGAGAGGCATGCAGACTCAAAATGTTAACTCTTTCTCTTTCCATTGACTCTGCCTGAGTTTTTCCAGCATTTTTCGGTATTTCAGACTAGATGGGATGAATGGCCTCTTCTTGCACCGTTGGGATTCTATGATTTCCAGCATCCTCGATATTTGGTTGTTATTAGAGGGATGGATTCGATGAGAATGGGAATTGCCATAGTCTCCAATGAAAACAACTTCAACACACCAACTTTTAGTTGGAGCAACTTTGTGCTCATCCCCGGAACAGGTTTACTCGATGGGCAGAAAGGTCTTGTTTAGTTCCGCAGTACCTGATGACAGGGGGCTGCATGAGTTATCTTCTGGCAGCAGTGATTGAAGCGATAACTCTGAAGGAATCCTGCTGTAACAGATGTGAATCCTTTGTTATCAGGCCAGGCTTTTCAGAGCTGCTTACACAACACGGTGAACATTGCATCAGAATAAAGCAACAAGTGTTTAGCAAGAGAATAAATACCAGGCTTTGCGAATACGGGGTGTGTGTGTGTGTCTGTGTCTGTGTCTGTGTCTGTGTGTGTGGTCTTAGTGGGTCACTTTCTTCAAATGCTACATCCACAGCAGATGTACCTCACTAGAGTGTGGCTAGATAGCTCTCAATCAGAGGGCCAATGTTTGAACTTTGTTAGAATCGGGAAGAAGCTCAATATTAAAATAAATATTAACCAAACTTGCCTTCTTGATTAAAAGGAAGATTCTGCAGATTCCAGAAATCTGGAATATTGGCTGAAAGTGCTGGGAATGCAGTAGTTCTGGAAGCACCTGTGGAGAGAGGAATATAAGGCACTGAATACAAGAATCATGTTGCATCTATATAAACCATTAGTTAGGTCACACTTAGAATATTACATTCAATTCTGGTCGCCATGTTATAAAAAGGACGTGGAGGCTTTGGAGAAAGGGCAGAAGAGTTTAAAAGCAAACTACTGCGAATGCTAGAATCTGAACCCAAAATGAAAAAACACTGGAAAATCTCAGCAGGTCTGGCGGCTTCTGCAAGGAGAGAAAAGAGCTGATGTTTTGAGTCCAGATGACCCTTTGTCAAAGCAGAAGAGCTTAAGATTATTTATTAGTGTCACAAATGGGCTTGCATTAACATTGCAATGAAGTTATCTCCTTGTCAGCACACTCTGACATCTATCCAGGTACATGGAAGAAGAATTTAGCCTGGCCAATGCACCTAACCAGCACGTCTTCCGAACTGGGAGGAAAACATGCAAACGTGGGAGAGAACATACAGAATGTGACCCAAGCCAGGAATCGAACCCCAGATTCCAATGTTGTGAGACAGTAGTGCTAACCTACTGCGCCACCTGGCCACCCAGAGGTTTACAAGGATGCTGCCTGGATTAGAGGGGATGAGCTAGAAGAAGAAGCTGGGCAAAACCTGGGTTGTTTTCTCTGGAGTGGCAGAGGCTGAGGTGAGACCTGATAGAAGTCTGTAAAATCATGAGAGGCGTAGATAGGGTGGGCAGTCAGAATCTTTTCCCAGAGTTGAAATTTTTAATACTAGCAGGAGGCGTGCATTGAAGGTGAGAGAGGGAAAGTTCAAAGGAGATTTGGGGGGAAAGTTTCTTACACAAAGAATGGGAAGTGTCTGGAATGCGAGTGGTGGTGCAGGCAGATATGATAGGGAAGTTCAAGGGGCTTTTTTTAATCGCATAAATATGCGAGGAATAGAGTGATATGGAGCAAGGGCAGGCAGAAGGAATTAGTTTAATTTGTCTCAGGTTCAGCACCAGATCATGGGCCGAAGGGCCTGTTCCTGTGCTGTTCTATGTTCTATGTTTCCGGTTGATGAGGTTCCAGTACCAATAAAAGTTTATTGAGTTGAAACATTAAATCTGTTTCACTCACCACAGAGGCTGCCAGATCCACAGAGTATGTTTTGCCTTTGGGAAATAATCCATTACAGTTACAGAACTTGAGGAGGTTTACTGCTCAGGAGGAGGATTCTGAGTCCATCGTCTCTGCACTGGTCAAAAAACCACCCAGTCTGATCCCACCTTCTAGCATTCGGTCTATGACCCTGCAGATTACAGCAAATCCAGACACCTTTTCAATGAGTTAAGGAATTCTGCCTCTGCTACCCTTTCAGGCAATGAGTCCTCAACTCCCCCCGCCCTCCCTCCACCCCCCCTTCAATAGGCCCTTCCCATCCACTACTATCCAGGCCCCCCTTACTATATTGTACACTTCCATAAATCTACCCTCGGCGTTCCCTGTTCCAAGGAAAACAATGATGTAGAGATGCTGGCAATGGACTGGAGTAGACACAGAAGAAATCTTTTTGGAGACCAGAACACCTCATTCGCCTGACAAAGGCTATAAAGCCAAAAGCTTGAGAGTTTACTATCAAATAAATCGGTTGGATTTAAAACAGGTGTTGCAGACTTCCAAGGAAAACAATCCCAGGCTTTCCAATCTTTCCTCACTGCTGCAATTTTCCAGTCCTGGCAACATCCTTGTGAATCTCCATTGTATCCTCTCCACTTGGGATCATGTTTTACCCAGCAGGGCAGGGAAAAATATTACAGGACTGAAAAGGCAAGAAAAGGGGACCTTTCCAATAGCCCTGGGAAAGGCACTTCTTTTAAAATTCATTTGAGGGACATGGGCATCACTGGCTGGCCAGCATGTGTTGCCCATCACTAGTTACCCTTGAACTGAAGCGCTTGCCAGGCCAGTTCAAAGGGCAGTTGAGAGTTAAGCACATTGTTGTGGCTCTTGGAGTCGCATGTAGGCCAGACCAGGTAAGGGTGGCAGATTTTCTTCCCGAAAGGGCATGGGTTTTTCCAACATTTGACAATGGTTTCACGGTCATCAGCAGATTCTTAATTGCACTTTTTTTTATTGAATTCAAATTCCACCATCTCATAGAATCACAGAGGTTTACAGCATGGAAACATGCCGCCCCTTTTTTTAATCCCTAAGCTAGTCCCAACTGCCCACATTTGACCCATATGTCTCAACACCCATCTTGCCCATGTAATTGTTTGAAGCATTCTAAAAGACAAAATTGTATCCACCTCTAGTAATCTCGCAGCTTGTTCCAGACACTCACCACATTTTGTGTGAAAAAATTGCCCCTCTGGACCCTTTTGTATCTCTCCCCTCTCACCTTAAACCTATGTCCTCTAGTTTTAGACTCCTCTACCTTTGGGAAAAGATATTGACTATCTAGCTGACCTGTACCCCTCATTATTTTATAGACCTCTATAAGATGACTACTAAGCCTGCTACACTCCAGGGAAAATGTTCCAGTCTAACACAAACCAACAAGTCCCGGCAATATTCCAGTAAATGTTTTCTGCACTCTTTCTAGTTTTCTAGTCCTGCTGTGGCGGGATTCAAACCGGGGTCCCTAGAATATTACCTGAGCTTCTGGATGAATATCTAGCAAAAATACTACTAGGTCATTGCATCCCCTCAAAGATGACATTATTCTAAAGAAGAGCAGGGGAGTTATTCCCAGAGCTCTGGCCTCTTTTAAGGAAATATGAAACGCTTCACGAATTTGCGTATTGTCCTTGCACAGGAGCCATGCTGATATGTATTGTTCCAATTGTTGTATATGTGCTCTTAAAAGAGAAGTGGGGTGTGTACACTCGTAGAACATAGAACATTACAGCACAATACAGACCCTTCAACCCTCAACGTTGTGCCGAGTTATGTCCAAACCCCAAGACCAAGCTATCCCACTCCCTATCATTCTGGTGTGCTCCATATGCCTATCCAATAACCGCTTGAAATTTCCTAAAGTGTCCATCTCTACTATCACAACAGGCAGTCTATTCCACACCCCAACCACTCTCTGAGTGAAGAATCTACCTCAGACATCCCTCCTATATCTCTCACTATGAACCTTATAGTTATGTCCCCTAGTAACAGCCACATCCACCTGAGGAAATAATCTCTGCAAGTTCATTTTATCAGTCCCTCTCATCATCTTATAAACCACTATTAAGTCCCCTCTCATTGTCCTCAGCTCCAAAGAGAAAAGGCCCAACTCCGTCAACCTTTCCACATAAATGTCACAACTGTTTTGCTGTTGCCATCAAGTTGCTCTTTATCCATTGTGAATATGGATAGCAAAAGACGGTTTCAATCCATCGACCACTGGGTTATTGGCCCAGCACCTTTCCATTGCACCACTCTGCTATTGGTCAACACATGGCCCTCAACCCACAACACAAAAAATTATCACATTGTTGTTTGTGGAAGTTTGCTGGGCACAGATATGCTGTCACATTTTCAACATTAGTAGAGTGACCACACTTCAGTATTCTTCATTGGTTATTGGGCCATGCTCATAACAGGTGCTATATAAATGCAATTCTCCCTTTAATAATACAGTCCTGACTGACTGTGCAACTCAGTTTTTATTTGTCAGGACTTGGTCATCATGAAGGATAACCTGCTCTTTGACCTTTCACCCTGAACTTCGATCATAAACATAAAACTCAAGTGTTCACAGATCTAATCTAGACAGGCCAAGTGAGGGAGAAACTCACAAAAGGTACAAGAATGAACATGATTCGGCTAATATCCCGGAATTTATAACTGGCCAATCTATCAGCTTTAATTAAAGAAGGAGTAAAAATTGAATACATTGAGGTAAAGGTTACAGAATCCCACAGTACAGAAGGAGGGCATTCAGCCCATTGGGTCTGCACCGACCACAATCCCACGCATTTACCCTAACCAGTCCGCCTGACACTAAGGGGCAATTTAGCATGGCCAATCCACCTAACCCACACAGGGAAGGAAATCTGCTATCGTTCAGAGAATCATAGAATCCTGCAGTGCAGTTGCTGGAATGTTTTGGATTAATAAACCAATCCTTGTTACCGCTAGTCCAACCTTCTTCACACGATTGAGGTTCATATTTCATCCAGTCTCCCCATTACATCGTCTGGGTTTACCCTCCTAAAAGAAATATTTGAAAGAAATAGATTAATTAATGGATATTACGGGCGATTCCTGAGAGTGTTTGGATTTTGGAGAAGGTGCAGATGGCGAGATTTGAATTTGAGGTTGTCTGCCATGATCTCATTGTATACATTCTCTCTGCACGCTGTGTGTACATCTGGGGGAGCCAAAGGAAGCTGTAATGGTAACTACAATGGAAAGAAGCCAATTCTACTGCCTCTCAGGTTATGGCTGCTGTGGAGATCTCCTTCCCGTTTTCCTCACTCGTTTTCCGAAGACCCTTAATCCTACTGGGGCATGGCTCCTTGGGTTCTGGCAGTTTAAAACAGGGAGAAATCCCACAACACCAGTTTCAAGTCCAAACAGATTTATTTGTAGCAAAAACCGCGAGCTTTCAGGACAACCTGCCCTTCTCTGAACTCCCAGCCATCTGACAAAGGGACAGCGTTCCCGAAAGCTTGCGGCTTTTGCTACAAATAAACCTGTTTGGACTTTAAGCTGGTGTTGTGGGATTTCTTTCTGTTTTACCCCAATCCAACGTAGGCATCTCCACATTCTGGCAGTTTGCCAGTATTCATACATGGCCATAATGGGTGGCTCAGTGGCACAATGGTTAGCACTGCTGCCTCACAACTCCAGGGACCTGGGTTCGATTCCCAGCTCGGGATATTGTCTGTGCAGAGTTTGCATCTTCTCCCCGTGTCTGCGTGGGTTTTATCTGGGTGTTCCGGTTTCCCCCCACAGTCCAAAGATGTGCGGGTTAGGTGGATTGGCCATGCCCCTTTAGTGTCCAAGGTGCAAGTGTTAGAGGGATTAGCAGGGTAAATATGTGGGTGACAGGATAGGGCCTAGATGGATTGTTGTCAGTACAGACTCAATGGGCCAAATTGTGTACTCCTGCACTGTTGGATTTCCATTATCTCTGTGATAGAACAGTAACCGAGCAGAATAAAGGCATTTCAAGGGAAAGCAACGGCCTAGCAGTCTTGTTGCTAGACCAACAATCCACAAACTCAGCCAATGTCCTGGGGACCTGGGTTCGAATCCCCCCATAGCAAATGGTAGAACTTGAATTCAATTTAAAAAATCTGTAATTAAGCATCTATGGATGACAATTGTTGGGGGAAAAACCTATCTGGTTCATTGATATCTTTCAGGGAAGGAAATCTTCCATCCTTATCTGGTGTGGCCTAGATGTGATTCCAGAGCCAGGGCAAGTAGTGATGATCACCAAATGCGTGCCAGCCGGGGTGTCCGAATCCCAGGAATGAATTTTTGAAAAAACATATAGCTTGCTGAACACTTGCTGGGGTTCCAGTCTGCTTATTTTTTTGCGTGAGGTGGGGCTAGGTTGCAATGGGAGATATGTATGACTCACCTGGGATTCACTGCTGTAACCATCTCAAAAGGAGTCTGAACTTGGCAGAGCCACACGGCAATGCCCAGAACCCTGCCCAGATACACCTTTAACAACAACATGGGTAGCATGATGGAACTGCTGCCTCACACGCATTAGGGACCCCAGTTCATTTCCAGCCTCAGGTCGCTGTCTGTGTGGAGTCTACATGCTGTCCCCTCGTGTCTGCGTGAGGTTCTTCTGGGTGCTCCAGTTTCTTCTCACAGTCCAGAGGTGTGTGGGTTAGGTTGATTAGTCATTGACCCAAGAGTCACGGGATCAGTAGGTTAAATATGAAGGGTTAAAGGAATAGGGCCTGAATGAATTGTGATCAGTGTAGACGTGATGGACTGAATGGCCTCCTTCTATACAGTGACCATTCTATGATTCTAACATCCGCTGTGTTAAAAGCTAATGGAGTAGCCTGACAAGAAATTTGGAGTGTTTGGTTATAACATCAAGCAAACACCTTCCGGCAACTTCCGCAACTAATCCGGCACCAGATGTTCAGGCTTCCATTGTTCCTCTGGATGTAGGTTTATAAAATGTTGAGAGGAATAGATAGGGTGGATTCTCGGAAGCTATTTCCCAGGGCTGAAATGGTCGCTATGAGATGACACAGGTTTAAGGTGCTGGGCAGCAAGTACAGAGGAGATAAGTCTTTCACTCAGAAGGTGGTGAGTGAATGGAAGCGGTTGCCATCGGTGGTGGTGGAGGCAAACTCGCTGGGGTCTTTTAAAAGACTTTTGGATGAGTATATGGGATTAAATGGGATTGGGAGTTACAGACAGTTCTATGGCCTGGTAAATATGGGTATGATTTGCGCAACTTGTGGGCCGAAGGGCCTGTTTGTGTTGTAGTGTTCTATGTTCTATATTACTACGGTATTGAGGGGCCACGTGAATGAGTCAGATAGATGGAATACCATGTAAAAAAGTGTGAGGTTATGCACTTTGGAAGAAGGAATGGAGGCACAGACTATTTTTTAAATGGGAAAATGCTTAGGAAATCAGAAACACAAAAGGACTTGGGAGTTATTGTTCAAGATTCTCTTAAGGTTAACGTGCAGGTTCAATCAGCAGTTAGGAGGCAAATGCAATGTTAGCATTCATGTCGAGGGGGCTAAAATACAAGAGCAAGGATGTACTCCTGAGGCTGTATAAGGCTCTGGTCAGACTTCATTTGGAGTATTGTGAGCACTTTTGGGCCTCATATCTAAGGAAGGATGTGCTGGCCTTAGTAAGGGCCCAGAGGAGGTTTAGAGGAATAACCTCAGCAATGAAGAGCTTGTCATATGATGAACGGTTGAAGACTCTGAGACTGTACTCATTGGAGTTTAGAAGGATGAGGGGAGATCTTATTGAAACTTATAGGATGCTGCAAGGCCTGGAGAGAGTTGATGTAGAGAGGATGTTTCCACTAGTAGGAAAAACTAAAAAACAGAGGGCGGAACCTCAGGCTAAAGAGTTGTTTTTTTTAAAACAGAGATGAGGAGGAATTCCTTCAGTCAGAGAGTGGTGAATCTGTGGAACTCTTCCACAGAAGGCTGTGGGGGCCAAGTCATTGAATATCTTAAAGACGGAGACAGATAGGTTCTTGATTGATAAGTGGATCTGGGTTATAGGGAAAAGGCAGGAGAATGGGGATGAGAAAAATATCAGCCATGATTGAATGGCGGAGCAGACTCGATGGGCCGAATGGCCTAATTCTGCTCCTACGTCTTATGTGTGGTAAAGCTGCACCTTCTAAAACCATTTATAGAATCCCTTCAGTGCAGAAGGAGGCCATTTGGAACATTGAGTCTGCACCACAACAATCCCACCCAGGCTCTGTCCCCATCACCCCTCATATTTACCTCACTAATCCTTCTAACCTATACATCCCGGGACACTAAGGGGCAATTTAGCATGACCAATCAGCCTAACTCGCACATTTTTGGACTGTGGGAGGAAACCGAAGCACCCGGAGGAAGCCCACGCAGACATGGGAAGAACACGCAGACTCCGCACAGACAGTGATCCAAACCAGGAATCAACCCCAGCTTTGTCTGGTCTGCCTTACATGTGACTCCAGAGCAACAGCAATGTAGTTGACTCTCAACTGCCCTCCAAAAACAACTAGGGACGGACAATAAATGCTGGACGCCCGTGTCCTATGCACAAATAAAAAAAATTATTCTGGAGCACATCTTCAAGCACTGGCCTGAGAGGAAGATTGCAGTGCAGCAACCGAAGAGGAATGAATCCAATTGGACTCCGCCGGAAGGCCGCTGCCCCCGACTGGACATGTATGCCCAAGCCATCAGGAGGTGCGTGAACACCAGATTTATCAACCGCACTTACAAGACAGTCCCGAACATCACCCAAGCACAACGCAAGGCCATCCGTGCTCTCAAGACCAACCGCAACATTGTCATCAAACCAGCAGACAAAGGAGGCGCCACCGTCATACTGAACAGAACGGACTACTGTGAAGAAGTGTACCGACAACTAAACAATGAGAAACACTACAGACAGTTACCAGCAGATCCGACCAAAGAACACACTCGTCAACTCAACACTCTGATCAAAACCTTTGATCCGGACCTTCAGAACACCCTCTGGGCTCTCATTCCACGTACTCCCCGCATTGGAGATCTCTACTGCCTCCCAAAGATACACAAGGCAAACATACCGGCCGTCCCATCGTATCGGGCAATGGGACCCTGTGTGAGAACCTCTCCGGCTATATCGAGGGCATCCTGAAACCCATCGTACAAAACCCCAGCTTTTGTCTTGACACTACGGACTTCCTACAGAAACTCAGCACACATGGAGCAGTTGAACCAGGGACACTCCTTGTCACAATGGATGTCTCGGCGCTCTACACCAACATCCCCCATGACGATGGTATTGCTGCAACTGCCTCAGTACTCAATGCCAACAACTGCCAGTTTCCGGATGCAATTTTACAACTCATCCGCTTCATCTTGGACCACAATGTCTTCACCTTCAACAATCAGCTTTTCATCCAGACACACGGAACAGCCATGGGGACCAAATTCGCACCTCAGTATGCCAACATCTTCATGCACAGGTTCGAACAAGACTTCTTCACCACACGAGATCTCCAACCAATGTTATATACTAGATACATTGACGACATCTTTTTCCTTTGGACTCATGGTGAACAATCATTGAAACAACTGTATGATGATATCAACAAGTTCCACCCCACCATCAGACTCACCATGGACTATTCTCCAGAATCAGTTGCATTCTTGGACACACGCATCTCCATCAAGGACGGTCACCTCAGCACCTCACTGTACCGCAAACCGACAGACAACCTCACAATGCTCCACTTCTCCAGCTTCCACTCTAGACACGTTAAAGAAGCCATTCCCTATGGACAAGCCTTCCGTATACACAGAATTTGCTCAGATGAGGAGGATCGTGACAGACACCTCCAGACGCTGAAGGATGCCCTCGTGAGAACAGGATATGGCGCTCGACTCATCAATCGACAGTTCCAACGTGCCACAGCGATAAACCGCACTGACCTCCTCAGAAGACGAACACGGGACACGGTGGACAGAGTACCCTTTGTTGTCCAGTACTTCCCCGGAGCGGAGAAGCTATGACATCTTCTCCGGAGTCTTCAACATATCATTGATGACGATGAACATCTCGCTAGGGCCATCCCCCCCACCCCCCACTTCTTGCTTTCAGACAACCGCACAACCTCAAACAGATCATTGTTCGCAGCAAACTACCCAACCTTCAGGAGAACAGTGACCACAATACCACACAACCCTGCCACAGCAACCTCTGCAAGACATGCCGGATCATAGACATGGACGACATCATCAAACGTGAGGATACCATTCACCAGGTACACGGTACATACTCTTGCAACTCGGCCAACGTTGTCTACCTAATACGTTGCAAGAAAGGATGTCCCGAAGCATGGTATATTGGGGAGACCATGCAGACACTACGACAGCGGATGAATGAGCATCGCTCAACAATCACCAGGCAAAACAGTTCCCTTCCTGTGGGCGAACACTTCAGCAGTCATGGGCATTCGGCCTCCGACCTGCGGGTAAATGTTCTTCAAGGGGGCTTTCGTGATACACGACAGCGCAGAGTCGCTGAACAGAGACTGATAGCCAAGCTCCGCACACATGAGGACGGTCTTAACAGGGATCTTGGCTTCATGACACACTATCTGTAACCCCCGTAACTTGCCTGGGTTAGCAAAAAACCTCACTTACTGTGCTGTCTGGAGAAAATACACAATTCTCTAACAATGCTCAGGATTCCCTTCACACACATTGTTAGCCACTTTAACACTTGAATAGCAGGTTAGATGTAAGGATTCGCATTCTAATCAGCAATCTCTGACTGTCTGTGCTGATGTGTGCTATTGCAGACCAGAACACTGCATTTGCCTGATGAAGACACAGTGTTGAAAGCTCGCAGATTTACTATCAAATAAATTGGTTGGATTAAAAATTGGTGTTGCTAAATTCTTACTGAGGAAGATTGCAGGCAGCTTCCAGGCTGTTACACCTGAGTCTTTGACCTAGATATCGGACAAAGGTTTTAGCATTTGCTTTATTGCTACTATGCAAAGGAGAACGGAAGTCACTCAGTGCAATGACCAGGCAGGAAACTCACCCAGTCAAGCACTTTCCCACCTGCTCATCGCTCCACTGGTCTCTTGTTGCATCTTATAGCATTTTGTTTTTCAATGATCTCATTTAACGTGGAATTGGTGCTACAGAACCATCAACGGATAATTAAATAAGCTGAACGTCCTCTGTAACTATGAGGTGGCTTGGAGATGTGGTGCACAGTGGTTAGCACTGCTGCCTCACAGTGCCAGGGATCTGGGTTCAATTCCTGGCCTGGGTCACTGTCTGTGCAGAGTCTGCATGTTCTCCCTATATCTGCACGGGTTTTCTCTGTGTGTGCTAGTTTCCACCCACAGTCTAAAAGTGTGCGGGTTCGGTGGATTGGATATGCGAAATTGTTCATTAACGTCGGGGGACCAGTTAGGGTAAATGTGTGGGGTTACGGAGAAAAGATCTGGGTGAGATTGTTGTTGGTGATGGCTCAATGGGCCAAATGGCCTTCTGTAGGGATTCTATCATTCTAACATTAGTGAACCAGATGGGATTTTTCGACAACGATTTTGTGATCATCAGTAGATTGGTAATTACAGGTTTTTTTATTGAATTCAAATTCCAACATCCGCTATGGCAAGATTCGAACCCAGAACAAAGGAATCAGTCCAAGGGTTCAATAGAACAAAACAGTGCAACAAGGCCCAGTGGCAGTGCATATGACAAGCAGGTTGTTGAGATTATTAAAAGCTCCATATTGAGTCAGTCATTCTGACACTTTAATAAACAAAAATTTGAATTTATATAGCGCCTTTGACATAAAACAACAACAAGCTTTCACTTCATACAACTGTAGCTGGAATACTTTCCACCATTCTGGCAGCCACAGTGCGAAAAAATTTGCTGATTATTACTTGGATGTGGGAAAGGAAAGGCAGATGGAGAATCTGAGCAGACAAAGGGTTCAAAGTGTGCTAGGCGACAGTGCAAATCGTGCTTGTTCTTACGAGGACTGGGATGCTTGAGATGTGATATAATTGCTGTTTTCACAGTTCTGAGGGGATTAGCCAGTAAAGACTGCGTCAAGCTGTTTCATGTAGTCAAGAACCTGCAGAGGTCACGATTGAAAGAATCATAGAAACTAATCCCTGCAGTGCAGACGGAAGCCATTTGGCCCATCGAGTTAGCACCAACCCCAATCCCATCCAAGCCTTATTCTGTAACCCCCCCACATTTACTCTGCTAATTCCCTAACTCTGAACACGAGGGTTAATTTAGTATGGTCAATCAACCTAACCCATACAGTTTGGACTGTGGGAGGAAACCAGACAGCACCCAAAGGAAACCTAAGCAGACACTAGGAGAATCATCATAGAACCAAAGAATGCCTACAGTGCAGAAGGGGGCCATTGAGTTGCACTGACCACAATCCCAGCTCTATTCCTGTAATTCCACATATTTACCCTGCTGGTCTCCCTGGCATTAGGGTCAATGTAGCGTGACCAATCAACCTAATCTGCACATTTTTAGACTGTGGGAGGAAACCAGAGAATCCGGAGGAAACAAACGCAAACACAGGGAGAATCATTATAGAATCATAGAATCCTTACAGTGCAGATAGAGGCCATTTGGCCCATCGAGTCTGCATTGACCATAGTCCCACTCATGTCCTATTTCTGTAACGCTACATATTTACCCTGCTAATCCCCTGGTACTAAATCAATTTAACACAGTCAATCGATTTAACCTGCACATCTTTGGAGAATGGAAGGAAACTGGAGCACCCGGATGGAAACCCCCATGCAGACATGGGGAGAACGTGCAAACTTCACACAAGAGGCCTGAATTGAACCCGGTTCCCTGGCACTGTGAGGCAGCACTGTGCGCTGCCATGCCAAAAGAAGGTAGATTCAACGTTAATCCACAGATATACTGAGCTGAAATGCAGTAATGAGGAGTGTTCAGTTCTGTGGGGAAGGGAGCAGGAGGACTTGAGCTGGAGAGGAGATATTGTGATGGATGCCCAGGGGGACAGGTTTTATTGAATGTAACTCTGCACTGCTTTAAACATTTCTGCAAGGGTCTGACCTGACTGCCAGGCTGGGACCCTCCGGGTGAATCAGGGACCATGACTGAGGTTAAGATACCAAACAATCTGCAACAACAGCCAAAACTACTCACTTGCCATTTTATTGGACATAGGACAGAGGGCAGGTGATCAACCTGCTTGTAGGAAACGGATTGATTATTTCCATATTATAATGTGGCTGTTCTTGGACATCATTGTATTTCTCACCACAGGTGGCTGGGTTCCCCATGTGCCGAGAAACGTGGAAGCTTAAAGGAATGAGAAGGGCTAACTCTCTTTGCAGCATGGCTTGTGAGCCAGAAGTAACAAGAGCTATTTCCACCAGAGACCAACAAGGTACCCAGCAAACATCGCCCCTTCCCCCCATCCACTTCCCCCGTTCCCCCCCAACTCCCCCAATCCCCCCACCCCCCTCGCAAGGTGGCCACTTTCACAAGGCTGATGGGATGTATTAGAGGAGTGAGAGAGCTTGGGGTTAGAATTGGGTTTAGGGAGAAGAGAGACAGGGGCTGGAGCAGAGGTGAGGTGGGGGGGTGAGAGATTGGGGTTGGATTACGGGGGGGGGGAGAGAGATTGGGATTGGAGTGGGAGGGGAGAGAGAGATTGGAATTGGAGTGGGGGTGGAGTGGGAGGGGAGTGACTGGAATTGGAGTGGGGGTGGAGTGGGAGGGGAGTGACTGGAATTGGAGTGGGGGTGGAGTGGGAGGGGAGTGACTGGGGTTGGAGTGGGGGTGGAGTGGGAGGGGAGTGACTGGAATTGGAGTGGGGGTGGAGTGGGAGGAGAGTGATTGGGGTTGGAGTAGGGGTGGAGTGGGAGGAGAGTGATTGGGGTTGGAGTAGGGGTGGAGTGGAGGTGAGATGGGGAGGAGAGATGGTGGAGGAATGGGAGAGATTCCAGATTGCTAAGCTGAGGGGAGAGGATTGGCACAGCCGGTGGTATTTTGGCCCATTGGGTTCATGTTGTTTGTGTCTCCGCTGCCGGGGGGAGAAACCTGTGGTCAGGAATTCAAATGGTGGTCGGAATGAAGGCCCAATGGGGGTCAAGGAGTCAAGCTGGTGGTTTGGAGGAGGAGTGGCCTGTTAAAAGTGGTGTAAAGCAGGCAGATCGCAGGAATGGAGGGGGGCCGGGACTGTGAGGGGAGCAGTGACGGAGAAGGGTGATGTTTACTGGGTACCTTGCTGGTCTCTGGTGGAAGTAACTCTTGCTATTCTGGCCCACAAGCCATGCTGCAAAGACATTTACCTCAGAGAGTTAGCCCTTCTCATTCCTTTAAGCTTCCACATTTCTAGGCACATGGGGAACCCAGCCACCTGTGATGAGAAATACAATGATGACCAAGAACAGTCACATTATAATATGGAAATAATCAACCCGTTTCCTACTAGCAGACTGACCACCTACCCCCTGTCCTGCATCCAATAAAATGGCAAGTGAGTAGCTTTGGCTCTTGTTGCAAATCATTTGGCAATTGTCCCTGACTCACCTGTTTTAGGAAGTTAACGTTCAACCCCACTATTTTAGTGAATGGTTGCTGAATCTTGGCTCTCGAGGTAAGACAAAGAAAGCAAATAATGTTGGCGCTGCGGTGGCACAGTGGTTAGCACTGCTGTCTCACAGTGCCAAGGATCTGGGTTCAATTCCAGCCTTGGGTGACTGTCTGTGTGGAGTTTGTACATTCTCCCTGTGTCTGTGTGGGTTTCCTCCGAGTGCTCCAGTTTCCTCCCACAGTCCAAAAATGCACAGATGGATTGCCCATGATAAATTGTCCTTTTGGTGTCGGGGGATTAGTGGGGTAAATATATGGGATTACGGGAATAGGGCTTGGGTGCGATTGGTGTCGGAACAGGCCTGCGGGGCTGAATGGCCTCCCCTGGACTTACGGGACTCTATGATTCTATGTAGTAGAAGGAATAAAAAAAGAGGGGGTTTCTCTTGCTTTGGAGAGAGGGGCTTGCAAACTGCTAATGAGTGAAGATTGGGCCTGAATGATGTTTTCCCTATGAAAGCAAAGGGATCTTTCCAAGACTGATTGCTCCACTCACGCTACACC
Organism: Sphyrna mokarran; assembly: GCA_024679065.1. Lineage (NCBI taxonomy): Eukaryota > Metazoa > Chordata > Chondrichthyes > Carcharhiniformes > Carcharhinidae > Sphyrna > Sphyrna mokarran. Next base: position 132,252,527 of record JAGIQG010000003.1, on the reverse strand, counting down.
ACACATTTCAAAAGTGCCTACATAGCAAAACTGCTACTTAGAGATCAGGATTCCTTCACCAAATTCTCTTTGTTCGCCAACTCAATCCAACTCCTAAGAGTGCTTCAGATACAATGTCAGAATCCGGAGTCTCAATAGCTCCCACACTCCTCAATCTATATACGCAACTGAAACTCCCTAAATGGGCAGGCAATCATTACCTCAGTCAAGGAGTTCATATTCCAAGAAGCCAGTATCATGGGCCTGACTGAGGTCATTGGCTGTAAAATATTCTGGGACATCCTGGGGTCAGGAAGATACAGAAATGCGGAAGCTTCCGTTCTTTCAACTGGCCACCTTCACTCCTCTGCACTAATTTGCGGAGTGAGGCATAGAAACAGAAACAGGAGGAGGCCATTCAGCCCTTTGAGCCTGCCCCACCATTCATTTTGATCATCAGAATCAATATTCCGATTCCACCCCACCCCCACCCCGAAGCGTTGGAGGAATCCCACGCAAACGCGGATAGACCGTGCAAACTCCACGTAGACAGTCCACCCAAGGCGGGAATTGAACCGGTTCCCTGGCGCTGTGAGGCAGCAGTACTAATCACATGCAACAATTCTAAACAAATTGACACATATTTCCCAAGATAAGAACATTCTGGTTCAGTGCAAAAGACACAAGAAAGAAATTTGGTCAGAAAATTATTCGCCAGATGGCTCCAATGCAAATTGCTATGGCAACGGCCGGACAGCCCATCTTCCACCAGTGAGTCATTGGTTTGTGCATCCCAGCTGCTCCAGCCTCCAGATGTAAATATTTCCTTCTTTATGGGGAAGAGATGTAACAAATCCATGTTAACTTTGATGAACCTGAAGAGGCATGTTCTCAGCTGGTAATGAGCAGACGTTTGGCTCCAGCGATTAAAGAACAGAAGTGTGTAAACAAGAGGAGGAATTCATTTCTTAACCCTTTCCTCCACCATCTGGCTCCAAAATGGTCACCACGCAAACCTGATCGAACAACCTCAATAGTCTCCCTGAATGGTGGCAAGGTTCACAGTGCTTAGCGCTGCTGCCTCATAGTGCCAGGGACGCGGGCTCGATTCCCAACTTGAGGCCCTGTTTGTGCGGAGTCTGCATCTTCACCATCTGCGAGGATTTCCCCCGGGTGCTCCAGATTCCTCCCACAGTCCAAAAGACATGCTGGTTAGGTGCATTGGCCATGCTAAATTCCGCTTCAGTGTACGTGAACAGATGTCGGAATGAGGCGACTAGGGGATTTTCACAGTAACTTCATTGCAGTGCAAATGTAAGCCTACTTGTGACGCTAATAAATAAATAAAATTATAAAATAAATAATGACTGAAGCCTAAGATTCCTCTGACACTATCCCACGTTGCTTTCCCTGCCTTTCTTTGATTGCTTCACACACAGGGTGATGAGCATCTGGAACAAACTGCCAGGGGCGGTCCTAGAGGTGGGTACCATCTTGTCTTTTAAAAAGCATTCAGACAGTTACATGGGTAAGATGCGTACAGAGGGTCTAACGGCCAAATGTGGGCAACGGGGATGAGCTTAGTGGTTAAAAAAAGGGCAGCATAGACAAGTTGGGTCAAAGAGTCTGTTTCCATGCTGTGAACCTCTATTACTCTATCTCATTCAACCTCCAAACTTAAATGCAAATTTTTTTTGTTCATTCATGGAATAGGGGCATTCCAAGGTCAGAATTTATTGACCATCCCTCATTGCCCTGGAACTGAGTGGCTTGCAAGGCCACCTCAGAGGGCATTTTAAGAATCAACCACAACGTGGATTTGGACTCACAATATAGGCCAGACCAGGTAGGGATGGCAGATTTCCTTCCTTAATTTTGACTTACGCCAATTCTGCAACCTCCTCCAGCCATTTGTTCTTGCTCCAAGTATCTGCTCTTCCAACTCACTTAATTCAAATCCAGGTAAGAATGACAGATTTCTTTCCCTCAAGGGCATTTGTGAACCAGACAGGTTTTTCCCAACAATAATTTCGTGGTCATCGGCAGATTCTTAAATCCAGATTTTTTTTATTGAATTCAAATTCCACCAGCTGCCGTGGCGGGATTCGAAGCTGGGTCCCCGGAACACGAGCTGAGTTCCTGGATTAATAATCTAGCAATAATACCACTAGGCCGTCACCTCCACTGAATGTTTAAATATTGTGAAGTAAGTATGAAGTGTGTGCGTTCTGTCACCACGCAAAATGGCACATCTCTCAAGAGGAAATTGCTCTGTGGAAACACTGTGGGGTGGGAGGAGGGGTATGGGGTAGTTGTGGGAAGTGGGGGGGAACAAATATGCAAAGGTTTGTTGACCTCAGATGGGATTTTCTGGTTTTGGAGCGAGGGCAGCCAATAAATCCCACCCACAGATTGTGTGAAGATCGAAGATCCCTTACTGGGATATCATCACATCTCACAAGTGACAAAAGCCCCCTCAGCATAATTTATAAGAAATAGGAATGGGAGTAGGCTGTTATATTAACAGTACAGAGGAGGTTTACTAGGATAATTCAGGATACGGAGATACTGCCCTTTGAGCTTTCTCCGCCATTTAATAAGATCATGGCTAATCCAACACTTACTGATCTCACTTTCCTACCTGATCTCCATAATCCTTAACTCCCTGTCTTCTGTAGGCAATGGGCCAAGTGCTGGAAAGTGGGATTAGGTGGGCAGGTCAGGACATTTCATGTATCAGTGCAGACACGACGGGCTGAATGGCCTTTTCGGCACTGTATTATTCTGTGATTCTGATTAAAAACCAATCGATCTCAGCTTTGAAAGTGTTCAAGGATTTGACCTCCAAAGCTTTCTGGAGCAAAGAATTCCAAAGATTTGCTGCCCCTTGAGAGAAGAAATTCTCCCCCAAATCCGTCTTAAGTAAGCACTCTCTTATTCTGTAACTCTGCCCTCTGATCTGGTGCCCTCCCATGAGTGAAAACTTCCTTCCAACATTTACCCTGTCCAACCCACTAAGAATCATATATGTTCCAATCATAACATCTCTCATTCAAAGAGCAAAGAACAAAACAGCATGGGAAACAGGCCCTTCGGCCCAACGAGCCCGCGCCGCCACCTCAATGTTCTCACCTCTACCCATGATTCCTGTCCATGTTTATAGAAGTTCTTCTGAACTTCAAGGATATAGACTCAAAGGAGACAGTTACATATTGGGATTGCCACTGGACTAGTAATCCACAGGGGTAATTCTCTGGGGATCCTGGTTCAAATCCCACCGCAGCAGATGGTGGAATTTAACTTCATTAAAAATCTAGAATGGAGAAAAGTCTACTAATGACCGCAAAGCCATTGTCGATTGTTGTAAAAACACATCTAATTCATTAACATCCTTTACAGAAGGAAATCTGATGTTGGTGTAACTCCAGATCCTGATGTGATTGACTCTTAACTGCCCTCTGAAGTAGTTGAGTGAGACAGTCAGTGCAAGGGGCAATTAAAGAAGGGCAAAAATGCTGGCCTTGCCACTGATGCTCACATCCCATAAATGAATTATAAAGACATTTCCTCATATGGCAGTCCCTCCATATCCAGCATCATCCTAGTAAACCTGCCTCTAATGTTAACATACCTTTCCTTATATAAGGGGACCAAAACTGTACACAGTATTCTAATTGTGGCCTCACTAGTACCTTGTATAGTTGCGACAAAATCTCTTTACTCTTACACTCCAGCCCCTTTAAAATAAAAGCCAGCATTTCATTTGCCTTCCCAATTACGCTCTGCCCCTGTATGATGGCTTTCTGGGCTCATGAACAAGGATTTCCCCCAAGTTCCTTGGTATTCCAGCTTTCTGCAGTCTCTCTGCATTGAAATAATAATCCACACTCTCATCCCTTCTTCCAAAATGATCCACCTCACATTTTCCCACATTGAATTCCATTTACCAATTCTCTAGCCGTTCACTTACCCTGCTAACCGAACCCGGGTCCCTGGTACTCTAGGTAGCAGTACTGACAACGGTGCTACAGTACACATTGTCCCCTTAAATAATGTAACTGGGGAAGTAATTATGGGGAACAAGGAAATTCATAATTTCATAACATTACAGCGCAGAACAGGCCCTTCGGCCTTCGATGTTGCGCCGACCAATTAGGAAAAAGCAATGACCCTCTAACCTAAACCATTCCCTTTTCGTCCATAAACTTATCTACTAACCTCTTAAACGCCACCAAACTTGGCGCATCTACAACTGCAGCAGGCAGGGCATTCCATACCTTTACCACCCTCTGGGTAAAGAACCTACCTCTGACATCCGTCCTATAACTACCACCCCTTAATTTAAAGCTATGTCTCCTCGTGCTAGCTTTCTCCATCCTAGGAAAAAGGCTATCACTATCCACCCTATCTAAACCTCTAATCATCTTATATGTTATGAAATGGCAGAGAAGTTATATAAATATTATACATCAGTCTTTACTGTAGGAAATACTACAAGCATCCAGAAATAATAAAAAAAACAAGGAAAAAATTAAACACAGTCTGCATGACGGAAGAATTACTTACAGAAAAGTTAATGGGGTTAAAGGCTGTTAAGTCCTCAGTTTGCATCTCAGGTTCTTGTAGGAGGTAACTGCAGAGGTCAGGAATGCATTGATAGTCACCTTCCAAAAATCTTTAGATTCTGGAACAGTGCTGAAAGATTGGCACCCTTGTTCAAAAAGGGAAGGTGACAAAATGCAGGAAACTACAGATTAATTAGTCTAACTTCAGTTACTGGGAAAAAATATTAGAATCGTTTATTGAGAAGAGAGCAGCAGTGCATTTGGAAGGTCATAATCAGATCAACATGGTTCCATAAAGGGGAAATCATGTTTGACATATACTAAACTTCTTTGATTTGATTTATTATTGTCAGGTCTTAGCGTACAGTGAAAAGTATTGTTTTTTGCACACTATACAAATAAAGCATACCGTTCATAGAGAAGGAAACAGGAGAGTGCAGAATGTACAGTCATAGCTAAGCTGTAGAGAAAGACCAACTTAATGCAAGGTAAGTCCATTCAAAAGTCTGACAGCAGCAGGGAAGAAACTGTTTTTGAGTTAGTTGGTGCTTGACCTCAGGCTTTTGTATCTTTTTCCCGATGGGAGAAATGGAAGAGAGAATGTCCAACATGTGTCGGGATCTTTAATTGTGCTGGCTGCTTTTCTGAGGCAGTGGGAAGCGTAGACAGAATCAATGGATGGGAGGCTGGTTTGCGGTGCTTTGAGGAATTAGCAACCAGGGTAGATAGAGGAGAACCAGTCGATGTTGCATGCTTGGATTTTTCAAAAGGCATTTGATAAAGTGCCATACTACTCACAAGATAGGAGCTCGTGGCGTTGGAGGTAATATTCTGCCATGGATAGAGAATTGGCTAATTGACAGGAAGCAGCGGGTAGCAATAAGAGGATCTTTCTCAGGTTAGAGAGCAGTAACCAGTGAAGTGCCACAGGGATCAGCGCTGGGATTCCCTGCTCTTCACAATATATATTCATGATTTCAAGGAAAATTGTTTAAGAAATCACCACTATAGCTCACAACAAATGACAAAACAGCCACCATTGAGCGTGGTGGGGAAAATGCCAGTCTTCCTGCCCACCCATCACATTTAAGAGGGCAGGTAGGAAAACCTCATCCTGTATTTCAACTTGTGTGAAGACTGTTTCTCTATACAGACGGTAAACATTTGATGGATCATGTGTGGCAGCAAGAAATCTTTCAAATCTCTTGAAAGGAAACCGTCAGCTAACCCACAAAACCATAAACATATCAATGCAGTAAATGAGCATGCGGTTCCTTGACATTTTTTCAATACAATGTTCCCATCTTTGAAAAAGAACCTTATTAAAGAGGAGGAACCCATGGGAAAACCATCCCTGTCGCTCTCATGCATAAATATTATCTGCTGGACATCTGGCATGTCAAATCTCATAAAGCACTTTGAACCATGAATTGAGTAGTGTAGTGTAATGATTGCGATGTAGGCAAATCTGGCAGCCATTCTGTACAGGCCTGGGATTCTTAGCTAATTTTTCAAAGGATGATGGTTGAAGGACGTATGATTGTACACCAAGAGTGTTCCTACACTTGGAGACCGGATTTAAGGTACAAAAAATTTATTCTTCATCCAAAATCAGTAGCTGCAATAGTACATCACCCCTTCAGCAATACCCTGGAATTTTAGTCTAGCCAATGTCCTCAAAACACTTTTGAATTCATAGTGGTGTCACTGCGCTAGTAATCCACAGGCCCAAGTTTGAATCCCACCATAGCAGATGGTGATCGTTGAATTCAATAAAAATCATGAATTAAAAGTCGAATGATGTCCACAAAACCATTGTCAATTGTTGTAAAAAACCCATCTGGTTCACGAATATCTTTTAGGGAAGGAAATTTGCCATGGTCTGGCCTACATGTGATTCCAAACTCAGAACAGTGCAATTGATTCTTAATTGCCACTCAGTTCAAGGGCAATTAGGGATGGGCAACAACTGATGGCCTTTCTAGTGATGCCCATGTCCTATAAAAGTTTACACATATCCTTAGACTATGACTCCTGGGTCTGAATTCCTCCACCATCAGAAGCATCCTTTTTAAATCTACCCTGTCTGTCCTGTTAGAATTTTATAGGTTTCTATGAGATTCCCCCCTCATTCTTCTGAACTTCAGCAAATACAATCTTAATCAACTCAATCTTTCCTCCTACATCAGTCCTATCATCTCTTAAATCTGTGGTAAACCTTCTCTGCACTTCCTCAATAACAAGAACATCCTTCCACACATAAGGAGGCCAAAACTGTTCACAATACTCCAGATGTGGCCTCACCATTGCCCAGTACAATGCAGTAATTCCCTATTCCTAAACTCAAATCCTTCAGAATATGGGGGATCCTTAACCACAAGATCCTTCATTAATCCTTCTTCATTACATAAAACCAAATCTACTGTTCCTGGGTAACTTCCACAATATACAGTCCAAAGATGTGTGGGTTAGGTGGATTGGCCATGCTAAATTAGTGTCAGGGGGATTAGCAGGATAAACGTATGGGGTCAGGGGAATAGGGCCTGGGTGGGATTTGTTGTCAGTGCTGACTGGATGGGCCGAATAGCTTCCTTCTGCATTGTAGGAATTCTATGATTCAATTACTGCTCTAAAAAGCAATCCCTGATGTACTCCACAAATTCTTCTTCTACTCTACCCTTGCCGGTTTGGTTTCGACCCTTGTGCCTCCAACACCTGCAGGCATGGCCATTGAGGACACGCCCAGAAATTTGTGTGGCAGCACCCAATTGGACCTTATCGATCAGGTGATCAAGTCCTGATCGATTGATTGGCAATGACCAAAAAGGGTGCAGAAACCAATAGAATATAAAGGGTGCTGCACAAGCAAGAACCTCTCTCTCTGACCCCACAAATGAGCAACAACAACTGTGTCCATCGCCAACAATGACCAGCACGAGGAGAGCCATTCAAAAAGGAAGAAGACCAGATCCAGACCGATTCCCTGGATCTGAGGCATCTGGACTTGGAATGTCAGCTCTTTTCTCTCCTTACAGATGCTGCCAGACCTGCTGAGATTTTCTCTTTTGCTGTCAACTCATCTATCTTGTGTAAATGCTCCGTGCATTCAGATAAAGGACAGTTAGCTTTATTTTTTACAGTCTGGGTCTGCTCTGTGTTGTATATTTTTGTTTCTGCTTCCTTCCTTGGCCTGTTACATGATAACAATCAAATTCCTCCTCACTATCCCATGTCACCATTCTCTCAAATATTCCTGATTTTTTTTTTAACTTTCTTGAAAGCCCCCACTCCTAGTTAGGGCTCCCGTGTGAGTCCTTGCTGTTATGTAATATTCATCTGTCCCTACCTGTAGTCCTTCTGTTGTCATTCACCAATGTACACTCCTGCTTTTAACTTTGACTTCCTAATTTTCCAAGCAGCTGAACCCTCACCCCAACGTTTAGTTTAAAGCCCTGTCTACTTCCTTAGTTATGTTGTTCATCCATTGTCATTGATGAAGACCTCGACTCCATTAGTCATTTTGAGGCTGGTTGCAGTGTGTCCGAAGATGACTGATCAGGTCAATTCGGGCACAGAATGTCCTGGTACATATCGAACAGATTTGTGTAGACACTGGTTGTTGCGCTAGTGGCTCTGGACTTGCACAGCTCACGCTTCAGCAATACACCTTGCTTCGTGAGTTTGACAGCTTTGTGGATGAGGCAGCGCCAGGTAGGGCGGTTTTGTGCCAGCATTTCCCAGGTGGTCATGTCAATGTCAAGCAACTTCAGGGAGGCTTTGCGTGTGTCTTTGAAATAAAGACACAAAGACAGACTCAAAGCCTTCCTTAGTTATACTGTCTGCAAGAACACTGGTCCCAGCACAGTGGGGGCCATCCCAAAGGTCTAACCCCACAATTTCTCCAGTACTGATGACAATGTCCTACAAACTGATACACACTTTGCCTACAGTAGTCTTTGAGCCATATATCCATCTCTCTAATTTTACACATCCATTGCCAATTTGCATGTGGCTCGGGTACTAATCCAGAGATATAACATTGGATGCTCTTTAATTTAGTGCCTAACTCCTCAAAGTGCCTACATACACCCCCCTTCCTCATTCTACCTGTCACCAGTGCCTACATGGACCAGGAAAAACTGGTCCTTCCCTCTCCCACTGCAGGTTCCTGTCTAGCCCAGAACAAATGTCCTGAGCCTTGGCAGAAAACACAGCCTTCGAGACTCTCGATCCTGAAAGAACAGTGTCCATTCCCCGGACTATCTTATCCCCAACTATGACTACATTTGCCTTTCCTCCCCCTCTTTGACTTGACTTGATTTGATTTATTATTGTCACATGTATTAACATACAGTGAAAAGTATTGTTTCTTGTGCATTATGCAGACAAAGCATACCGTTCATAGAGAAGGAAAGGAGATAATGCAAACTTTAGTGTTACAGTCATAGCTAAAGTGTAGAGAAAGATCAACTTAATGTAAGGTGGGTCCATTCAAAAAATGGCAGCAGGGAAGAAACTGTTCTTGAGTCGGTTGGTACATGATCTCTGACTTTTCTACCCTTTTCCCAATGGAAAAAAGTGGAAGAGAGAATGTTTGGCATGCGTGAGATCTCTAATTATGCCAGTTGTTTTTCCGAGGCAGTGGGAAATGTAGACAGAGTCAGTGGATGGGAGGCTAGTTTGAGTGATGGATTGGGCTCTCTGAGCCAAGATACCTTGATCACTTTGCTCATCCTTCCTACAGTCCATCTCTCACCCACACAAGAAGCAAGATTCTCATAACCATTGGAGAGGAGCAAGCATTGAGGTTCCTGCAACCCTCATCTCATGGATCCATCTACCTGCCTCACTTAGCAGTCACAACCTCCCGTTTCGCTGATGAATATTCCATGTAAAAATTTGGGGCACAAGTTTCACAGCCCAAGGCATGAGCTGGTACCTGTTGGAGACACATCTATCTAATTACTGTGAGCTTGAGAAGTTGGCCAGGTAGAGGCAAGAAAGAGGAACACTGATGAAAAATATTACCTTTTCCATGACAACGCCTCTACCAATCAGATTCTACTTGCCAACCAATCAGCTTTGCCTTCCCCGGCAGGATAAACTATTGCCTCCTTACTGTTGATTTAGCTGTCCTGAGGAGTGCCTATGAAAAAACTTCGACAACCTGTCTCTTTTTTCCACCGATACTCGTGTTCTGTCCAAACAAACAACTAACCAGTGCTTCACTGATACGTATGAGGCAGAAAGTTCATTGATTGATACCCCAATTTGTGTTAGTTCATTTAATCTCAGCCACCCCCAGCAGTCTGCAACGTGACGTTTTGACGCAGTTGGCCTGAGTTAGAAAATGTGGAGGAGCAAAGCGGGTGAGCAATCAGCTGGGTTGCTCCAAGGAAGAATTGGTTGCTCTCCAACACTGACTACCCTGGGCTCAGAAACAGTTGGCGGCATTGTGTACAGGAGGGGCACCCAGCAACTGTACCACAGGAAAATCAGCGCCCTCACTGGGGGGGAGGAGAAGAGCATGAAAAGCAAACAATAAAAGCACAGAAAGAGTTAAAGAGGGGATTATGAGCCACCACAATCATCTCATGGCATGACAGCCTGCATTGTACGTTTGATGTGGTTGGGCCTTTGTCATAGTATGAGAGGAATTACCTCGTTTAAGCTTTGGGGATGATTCTTGCATCTGTTTGCAGAGTTTGTTTCAGGATCTGTTCAGTATTCCGATTCATATGTTTGACAGATGTTGTCCTGCAAATTCGCTTCAAACATTTTTAATTGGGCTGAACATGTGAAGTAGAATGATAGAAAAATAAATTCTGTAGTTGGTCAAATTTTTCTGATCTGTTTCATCGAGGCTACTTCTTCCACATTCGTCCTCTGCGTACTTCCTCCTCCCTGCGCCCTCAGTTACTAAATTGACAGTCCTTCCCAGACCTTCCAAACTGTGAACTTCCTGATTTCCCTTTGTGACCCCTTCCTCCTCTCATCTACAAGGGTTTAAAACTTCAAGCTAATTGGTCTCTCCTTTCTACACGTTGTTATCCTGTCAATGTCCTGCGCTGAAGCATTTTGGCCTTTCACCTAGCTTTCTCAACTAAAAGATTAGACTCATGCAACAATTGCAAAACAGAAGGAGGTCATTCAGACCATCATATCCACACTGGCTGTCTGTACATAGAAATATAGAGACATAGAACCATCGAAACATAGAAGATAGGAGCAAGAGGCCCTTTGAGCCTGCTCCACCATTCATCATTATAATGAGTGATCATCCAACTCAACAACCTGGTCCAATTCCATAGCTTATTGAGGAATATGAGTACATAGAACATAGAACATTACAGCACAGAACAGGCCCTTTGGCCTTCGATGTTGCGCCGACCAATATAAAAAGCAATGCCCCTCCAAACTAAACCATTCCCTTCTCTTCCATATACTTATCAACTAAAAATTCAGCTAGTTCAGCTCCTTTCCCCATAGCCCTGCAGTTCTTTTTGCTGCAGATAATTATCCAAACCCTTTTTGAAAGCCATGATTGAATCTGCTCCCAGCGTTCATTCAGGCTGCGTTTTCCAGATCCTAACTATTCGATGTGTAAAAAGGTGTTTTCTCCATCACCGTAACACAGCATGACCCTGATTCTTGTTTCTTCTACCAACGAGAACAATTTCTCTTCATCTATTCTGCTCAGACCCCTCACCACTGTGAACATCCCGATCAAAGCAACCTTCTCTTAAAGGAGAACAGCCTGGGCTTCTCCAATCCATCCACACAATGAAGTTCCTCATTCCTCCAGACATTCTTGTATAGTTTTCTTTACCCTCCCGAAAGCCTTCCCATCTTTCCTCAAGCATGGTGTGCAGAATTGGACACAATATCCCAGCTGAGGCCAAAATCAGTGTTTTCTAAAGGTTCAGCTTAATATCCATATTTTAGAACTCTATCATTGGAATTCCACCATCCTGCCCATCATGGAAATCGAAGCTGGCACAGGACAGACAATGGGAAACTCTGTTGACCTTGAGTGGGTTTTCCCGCCTTGGAGGCCCGAAAATCCTGCCTTATGTCTCTATATATAAAGTCCAGGGTCCTATCTGCCTTTTTAATCACTTCACCATTATTGTGAGGGGTATTAGCCTCATAGTATTATCGCAATACTATTAATCATCTGAACGTAGTGTGGGTATGGGTAAAGAGCTTGGGTGGGATTCTGGTTGGTGCAGATTCAATGGGCCAAATGGTCTCCTTCAGTGAAACACTGTTCAATTCTATGATTCTATAATCCAGAAGCTCAATTAATGTTCTGGGGACCTGGGTTCGAATCCCACCAAGATAGATGGTGAAATTTGAATCCAATAAAAAATATTTAGATTTAACAATTTACTGATGACTATAGAACCTTTGTTGATTGTTGGAAAAACCCCAGCTCATTCATTAACGTCCCCTTAGGAAAGGAAATCTGCCATCCTTACTTGGTGTGGCCTACATGTAACTCCAGAACAGCAATGTGGTTGACTTCTACTGCCCTACAAGGGCAACTAGGGGTGAGCAACAAATGCTGGCCAGCCAGCGATGTCCATTCCATAAATGAACACTTTTAACAATTGTTCACACGTACCCCTCAGACTGTTGCTGTGTACTATCAGGATAGTTCCCAGATATTTTGGGGAACTGGTACGGTAGCTAGAGGGGGAAGGGCCCATGATTAGGAGACATAGTCTAGAAGTAAGAGCCAGTCCTTCCAGGAATAAATACCAGGTATCTTCAAAGTGCCTCAGTGATCAATCCTTCCACATGCTGATACAAAACAGGAGATATATAAACCAGATCATCTTGCGTGTGCTAGTCTCACTTACATTGATGAAGTCAATCCTTACAGATGAGCAAAAAATCCAGTCCCACCAACCGGTATACATAGCAAATGTCGCTTGTGGTTATTAGACTGAGCAAACATTACAACAGAATGAATTTTTAATTCTAAAATCGTGGAATCTTGACAGCACAGAACAAGATCAACAGTCCCACCCTATCCCCTGTCTCCATCACATTCCCAGGCAATTCATTCCGGATCCTAACTACTCACTGCGTAAATAAAAAAGATATCTGTAACTCCTATTTTGAGCGCATTGAAAATCAAGATTGATTGGTGAACAATTTCTGTACAGCAGCAATCAGCAACCAGCAATAACTTATGGTTGCATAATGCCTTAAATATAGAAAACATCCCCCAAGGAAAGACAGCAACTAAAATAGACAAAGAGATAAATGCCAAACCATACAGGATGGGCTGGGGAAAGTAACCAAAAGCTCGGTTGTAACAATGGACTTGGCAAAGACAAAAAGAGAAACAGAGGGTGGGAGGGAACTTGGAAAAGATTCCCAGAGAGAAATGCCAAGGCAGTTTACAAATTCCATCCAGCAAAACCGACTGACCACACATTCTGGATTTAACCATTCACCCATATTTATGATTAATTTACAGGATATGGGGCATCATTGGCCAGATCAGCATTTATTGCCCAACCCTTGAGAAGGTGGTGGTGAGCTGCCTTCTCATTCTGCGACAGTCCATGTGATGTGGGTACACCCACAGTGCTGTTAGGGAGGGTGTTTCAGGATTTTGGCCTAGCCGCAGTGAAGAACAGCCAATCTACTTCCAAGTCAGGATGGTGAGTGACTTGGAGGGAAACTTGTGTTGTTGCAACAATTGGTTTAACTGAAATGTCTCGAAATTCTCATTCTAAAGCATTTGCACAATTGCAAGAGTGACATAGAATCCAGAGAAACCCTATGGTGTAGAAGGATGCCATTCGGCCCATCAAGTCTGCACCAACCACAATCTCACCCAGACCCTTTCTCCACATACTTACCTTAGAACATAGAACATTACAGCACAGTACAAGCCCTTTGGCCCTCAATGTTGTGCCGAGCTATGTCCAATCCCAAGATAAAGCTATCCCTTCCCAATAATTCTGGAGTGCTCCATGTGCCTATCCAATAACCGGTTGAAAGTTCCTAAAGTGTCCGACTCCACTATCACAGCAGGCAGTCTATTCCACACCCCAACTACTACTAACCCCCTGACATGAAGAGGCAATTTAGCATAGTCAATCCACCTAAGCCGCACTTCTTTTGAATGTGGAAGGAAACCAGAGCACCTGCAGGAAACCTACGCAGACACAGGGAGAATGTGCAAACTCCACACAGATGGTGACCCGAGCTGGGAATCGAAACCTGGTTCCTGGCGCTGTGAAGCAGCAGTGCTAACCACTGTGCCACCATGTCACCCAAAATGTTTGCTCCCCCATTGTTGTCAAGGATTGATAGGAGCAATGGTGTGACATATTCAGGGGTTGATCAGCCCCAGACTCGATAACTATTCCAACCATGTCTGACCAGTCTCTTAACCTCTCAATGACGGAGGTTGAGGAGTGACCTGAGGTTTACGAGATTATGAGTGGCACGGACAGAGTGGAAAGTTCCTGACGAAGGAGCAGCGTTTCCAAAAGCCTGTGGGTTTACTATCAAATAAGCTTGTTGGACTTTACCCCGGTGTTGTGAGAGTTCTTACTGTGTTTACCCCAGTCAAACGCCGGCATCTCCACCTCTGATAAAGACTAGATTTATGTCCTCTGGGACATTTTAAAATGTCAAAAGGGGGCTGAATGAATGCAAGTTATTGTTGGCAGTGGAATGGTCATCAGTAAATCCCTCTGGGATGAGGGGGAGTTACGCAGTATCTCCGGGGGAACGCACACTTTCCCAAGTGATCTCTCAACCAGCCTCAGATCAGTGTCATCTGCTGAGCATTGATAGCAATGGCCGTCTGCTCTCAATAAGTGGAAAATGTTCACTTTGAATTGAGTTTCCTTGTGTCACACGGATTGAGTCCTGAGAATAGTTTCATGCCACGAAACGGAAGTTGGAGGACTGCCCTGTGGGCTTTCTTCAAAAGGAAGTGCCACATGTGGCATCCATTGTATGTAAACTAAGAAGCCCTGTCAGAGATTGTGACCATTATTCGCAGCAACTGGTTGAGGCATAAGTGACAATCTCCACACTGCTCGCCTTGTCCATCCCAGTGGTATCATTGCCGGACGATTAATCCAGAAACTCAGCTAATGTTTTGGGGAACCAGGTTCAATTTACAGGATATGGGGCATCATTGGCCAGATCAGCATTTATTGCCCAACCCTTGAGAAGGTGGTGGTGAGCTGCCTTCTCATTCTGCGACAGTCCATGTGATATGGGTACACCCACAGTGCTGTTAGGGAGGGTGTTTCAGGATTTTGGCCTAGCCGCAGTGAAGAACAGTTCACGGCAGATGGTGGAATTTGAATCCAATGAAAAATGTCCGGAATTAAGAATCTATGATGAGCACGAAACCATTGTCAATTGTCGGAAAAAAAAACATCTGTCCTTTAGGGAAGGAAATGTGTTGTTCTTAACTGGTCTGGTGCCACAGCAATGTGGTTGATTCTCATCTGCCCTCAGGTAGTGAGGGATGGGCAATAAATGCTGGCCAGCCAGCAAAGCCCATGTCCCATGAATGAATAAAAAAAACTAATCAGAATTTGTGGGTTATAACGTTTTGGCCTCTTGTGCATTCCTGAATTTAATCACTCCATCATTGGCCCCCATACTCTCTCCAATCTTTACAGATGCACCATAGACAGCATCCTTTCTGGTCAAATGTATCATAGCTTGGTATGGTTCCTGTTCTGCCCAAGACCGCAAGAAACTACAAAGGGCTGTGATCATAGCTAATCCATCACGCAAACCAATCTCCCATCCACTGACTCCCATCCCATTGCCTTGGAAGAAGCAGCCAGCATAATCAAGAATGCCATGTTACCAGGGGGCACAGTGGTTAGCACTGCTGGCTCACAGCTCCAGCAACCCAGGTTCAGTTCAGGCTTTGGGTCACTGTCTATGTGGAGTTTGCACATTCTCCCCATATCTGCCTATGTTTCCTCCGGATGCTCTGGTTTTCTTCCACATTCCAAAAGACATGTATGGTTAAGTGCATTGGCCATGCTAATTTCTACCTTAGTGTACCCAAACAGTGGCGACTCGGGGATTTTCACAGTAACTTCATTGCAGTGTTAATGTAAGCCTATTTGTAATTAATAAATAAACTTTCTGGCCACGCTTACCCCAAAACTGGAAAATCCCACCCGAGGTCAGCAGACTTTTGCATGATCCACCCCATACCTGCTATGATTCTCATGATGAGCAGAGCAGGAAAACTCCAGACGTTCTCTCTTCCCCCTTTTTCCATCCGGAAAAAGATACAAAAGTCTGAGAACATGTACTGACCTTCTCAAGAACAGCTTCTTCCCTCTTGCCATCAGACTTTTGAATGGACTTGCTTTATATTAAGTTGAACTTTCTCTACACCCTAGCTATACTGTAACACTCCATTCTGCACTCTCTCCTTTCCTTCTCCCCTATGTACTCTATGCTTTGTCTGTACAGCACACAAGACATAATTATTTTCACTGTCTTTTTTAAATATATAGCTGTTTCGGAAATATATCACCATTCCTTCGCAGGCACTGGGTCAAAACCTTGGAATTCTCTCCCTAATAACATTGTGGGTCAATCCACAGCACATGGACTGCAGCGATTCAAGAAGGCAGCTCCCCATCACCTTCTCGAGGACAACTAAGGATGGGGAATAAATGCTGGCCAGCCAGATATCCCCATGTCCCAAGAATGAATAAAATAAAACTGTATCTCAATACACGTGACAATAATAGATCGAATCAAATCATGCAGTCCAATGCCTGGGCCGCAAGCTCTGGAATTCTGTCCTTGAACATTTCCACCTTGCTTTGCCTCTTTAAGACCCATCTCAATGGCAATCTCTCTGACTGAGTTTAGATCAGCCGGTCCAACCTAAAACCTAGCAGAAGATCATTTCCGCTGAAGTCGAACTGGACAGGACAAAGCAAGGTCTGTACAAGCAATGTCACCTATTTCCCACCCCCCAACAACAACTTACATTGTCGGATTTACAATGTCTTCATTGAACGCTTATTGAACGCTTTTTGGAAATCCAGATATATTACATCTACTGGTTCCCCTTTGTCTATCTTGCTCATTACTCTTGCTCAAAGAATCCGAATAAAATTGTCAGCTTTACATGAGCATTACGAAACAAAATATGACTCGGGTACGTGGGGAGATATTGACTGGAATTCTCCGAGCTCCCATGCAGCAGGGTTATCCATAGAATCCCTACAGTGAAGAAGGAGGCCATTCAGCCCATCAAGTTTGTACCAATTCTTTGAAAGAGTATCTTATCCTGCTCTGTTCCTGTAACCCCATACATTTCCTTGGCCAATCCACCTCACCTACTTTTCTTTGACACTAAGAGGCAATTTAGCTTGGCCAGTCCACTTAAGCTACATACCTGTGGACACCAAGGGGTGATTTAGCAATTCACCTAACCTGCACATCATTGGACTGTGGGAGGAAATCAGAGCACCCTGAGGAAACCCACATAGACACAGGGAGAACATGCAAACTCTGGTCTATTGCAGATCTTGGAGTAGTCACCTCTGTCTGTTTGTGGAGGTGGCATCTCTGGGTCCTATGCTTCTGACTGCCCTCCTTACCCCCTGTTGTCATATTCAGTTTGGGACTGAGAAACATGGATCAGAAACAACTGTCATGAATATATATTATAAACAACTGTGGCCTCAGCATTGATCCCCATGGCACTCCACTAGTTACAGATTACCACCCTGAAAATGTCCCACTTATCCCAACTCTCTGTCTTCTATTAGTTAGCCAATCCTCTATCCATGCTAACCCCAACAGCACAACCTCATCTTATGAAGTAGTCTTTTGTGCAGTCCATTATTGAACGCTTTTTGGAAATCCAGATATATTACATCTACTGGTTCCCCTTTGTCTATCTTGCTCATTACTCTTGCTCAAAGAATCCCAATAAAATTGTCAGGTGTGATTTCCCCTTCATGAAGCCATGCTGACTTTGCTTGCGTACGTTCTATATTTCTAAATGCTCTGCTATGACATTCTTTACCACGGACCCTGACATTTTCCGCTGGAATTCCTTCCCTCGGAGGATAGGGAATCTGTCGAATTCTTTACCGCAGGGGTGTGTGCAAGCTGGGCCATTAAATATGTTCAAGGCTGAGATATACTGAATTTTTAATCAGTAAGAGAATCAAAGGTTATGGGGATAAGGGGGGGAAGTGCTCAAAAATAAAGTTAAAGTTTAAGTTTAAAGTCTGTAGGCTTACATTAACACTGCAATGAAGTTACTGTGAAAATCCCCAAATCACCACACTCCAGCATCTGTTCAGGTACACTGAGGGAGAATTTAGCACTGCCAATGGCACCTAACCAACACATTTTTCAGATTGTGGAAGGAAACCAGAGCACCCAGAGGAAACCCACACAGACACGGGGAGAATGTGCAGATAGTGACCCAAGCCAGGAATTGAACCTGGGTCTCTGGCACAGTGAGGCATGGTGACACAGCTATCCACTGTGTCACCATGCCACTGAGATGTGCAGGTTAGGTGGATTGGCCAAGGTAAGTGTGTGAGGTTTCAGGGATAGGGCGAGGAGAGGACCTGGATTGCAGCCTTAATGGAACAAATGGCCTCTTCTCCATTGTAGGGATTCCAGGATGATTCTATGATGGTTCAGCAACACATTCCATTTCTGTCATTGAGAATCCATTTAAAATTCTCATCCTTGTTTTCCAATCCCTCCATGTCCTCGCTCTCCCCATCTTGGTAATCTTCTCCATAGCTCTCCAAGATCTCTACTTGATAAATATTGCCCGCAATCAATAATAATGGTGTTAACAAGTGAAATAAATAGAATTTACTCTACTTATGTTGATTAAACTACTTTTGCTAGAAAGAGGAAACCTTCATTGTGGCACAGATCCGGACTTGGAACTTTCTGCCAATGTTACATTCGATTAACAATCTCAAATAGATTCATTATGAGGGCTCTCTGTCATGGTGGCACAGTGGTTAGCGCTTCTGCCTCACAGCACCAGGGACCCGGGTTCGATTCCCAGCTTGGGTCACTGTCTGTGTGGAGTCTGCATGTTCTCCCTGTGTCTGCGTGGGTTTCCTCCAAGTGCTCCAGTTTCCTCCCACGTTCCAAAGATGTGCAGGTTGGGTGGATTGGTCATGCTAAATTGCTCTTTAGTGTCTCAAAATGTGGAAGTTGAGTGAATTAGCAGGATAAATACAGGGGGTTATGGGGATAGAACCTAGCTGGGATGCCCTGTAGGCAAGTCAGTGCAGACTCAATGGGCCACATGGCCTCCTTCTGAACTGTAGGGATTCTGTGATGATCTTTTCAATGCACATTTTGGTTGGGCAATAATGTTGGCATTTAGGGTAATGGCCACATCCTCTGACTGAACAAATGAAAAGCTACGGAAAGTTAACTCTTCACGCTGAATGTCAAAACTCTCATCTTTGCTCCCTCCATGGCTCCCTACCTCTCTCTCTCCCAGTCCTTCCCTCCAACCACACATACCCTCTGAACTCTCAGAGCTTCTCCAATGATTAACTCTATTCACTTCTAATTGTCCAAACAATTGCCTCCAATTGCCTAAGGCCAAAGTTCTGAGATTTCTTCTTGTGTGTTTCTGGACCTCGCTGCCTCCTTCTCTTCTTCAAAGACACCCTGAGGCTGATAGGACCCTGGCTTGATAGGAACCTCTCTGGCCAAACTTTTCATTGAATCATAGAATCCCTACAGTGCAGAAGGACGCCATTTGGCCCATCGAGACTGCACCAACCACAATCCCACCCAGACTTTATTCCAGTAACCCCACATATTTACCCCAGCTAGTCACTAAGGGTGACTGACACTAAGGGGCAATCTAGCATGGCCAATCTACCTAATCCATACATCTTTTGACTGTGGGAAGAAACCCACGTAGGAACAGGGAGAACATGCAAACTCCACACAGACAGTGGCCCAGGGGTGGAATTGAAAGCCGATCCCTGGCACTGTGAGGCAGCAGTGCTAACCACTGTGCCACCCTGCCCACAGGATGAGCAAAGCAAGTCGGTTTACATCAACATGGCAATAAAGTTATTGTGAAAACCCCTGAGTTGTCACACTCTAGCACCTGTTCGGGTAAATTGAGGGAGAATTTAGCATGGCCAATGCATCTAACCGGCGTGTATTTCAGGCTGTGGGAGGAAACTGGAGCACCCGGAGGAAACCCATGCAGACACAGGGAGAACGTGCAGAACACAGACAATGACCTGAAGCTGGAATTTAATCCGAGAACCTAGCGCTGTGAGGCATCAGTGCCAACCAGTGCGCCACCGTGCTACCCAACATTTGATCAACTGTCTTAATAATCCATTATGTGGCTCGGAATTAAACTTGGTAACATTTGCATGCAGTGCCATGGACTGTTTCACTGGGTTAAAGATATTAGTTATTGTTACTGAAGGCACCTACAGTGTAGGTGAGATAGAGAGGCAACATCCTCTACGCGCTGGTTAAAAAAGTTCCTTTCCCACGGATGAAAGAATGTCTGCAATGCTGGATTGGCAAGGAGTCTTTCCAAGCTACGGGGATTATTATACACACAGAGTCATGCCCAAGCTATGAGAGTGAGTTATAATAAACCTACAACTTGCTGACGTGCTGCTTTAGTGCATCATCAAGCTACTGAAAATTCCTAAGAGAGTGGGAACAATGGCTGCTCCATCTATCTTTGTGGTTAACTTCATGTTTAGGCTGAGAGGATGCTTTCGCAGCACTTACAGCTTTCTTTCTGTTCAATGTCAGCCCAGGTGCTCCCAGGCCATGCGAGGAAACAGCCACAGATATCCTTGTGTGCTGGTATCAACCCACCACCCAGATAGACAGACTCCTGGAATATGTCACACAGTCACCTCAGGGAAGAACGTGCAGACTCTGCGTGTTCTCCAGGAATCTCCTGGGCATTGGGAGGCAGCGGTGCTAACTGCTGTGCCACCCTGTGCCATAACAGAATCAAGAGTAACGTTTGATCAGGTGGATTGGCTATGTTAAATTGCCTGTTTGCGTCCCAAGATGTGACAGTTAGGGAGATTAGTGGGGTAAATACATGGGGATAAGGCAGTGGGGGAGAGAAGCGTGGGTCTGAATAAGATGCTCCGCCAGAGAGTTGGGGCAGACTCGATGGGCCAAAGGGCCTACTTCTGCACCGTATAGATTCTACGATTTAACAAGAAGAACAAGAAGCGATCTTATTAAAGCATAAGATTCTGAGGATGGATACCAAGAGGTTTCCTCTTCTGTTGGTGGGAGGGAGTGGAGGGGGCTAGAACTGGGGGACACAGTTATAGAATAAGGGGTCTCCATGGCTTCACTTGGAAATTGCAACTCTCAATATTCTGCACAGGTGGGCTATTATCTTTAGTGAACGGCACTGTAACAGGATGTGATTTTCATAACACATTCTGCTCTTTAAGCATAGTCTGTTCAAGAGACTCCAGGGTTCAAAGCACCAAGAGTAATAGTCTGGGCAGTCCTCCAAAATTAGCATTAATTCATCACTTCACTTGCAACCTTTGATGTAGGTGTTTTGCCTTGGGCGATAGCGGAGACTGCTCACCCTGGAGAGATTAAGAATCATTCAATGGGAGGATTTGTCTGGTTCAACCCATATTAGAGTTAACGATATGGCTGTTTTCTGCTTTCTTCTAGAGTTTCATCTAAGGGGATGGAGAAGGGGTCAGTTTCTACTGACGTAGAGTAGAGTAAAAGTCAAGTTTATTTATTATTCATAAGGAGGCTTACATTAACACTACAATTAAGGTGCTGTGAAATTCCCCTAATCGCCACACCCCAGCGCCTGTTTGGGTACACTGAGAGGGAAGTTAGCATAGCCAATGCACTCAACCAACACGTCTTTCAGACTGTGGGAGGAAACTGGAGCACCCGGAGGAAACCCACGTGAACACGGGGAGAATGTGCAGACTCTGCACAGACAGTGACCCAAGTCAGGAATCGAACCCGGATCCCTGGCACTGTGAGGCACCATGCCACCATGCTGTGTCTGACCCTGGGAACTGATCATATTATGCTAAATCCTCATCGAACAATCGTTCAGCCTCAGTTGCAGCACGGAGGCCAATTCTGGTTGCCACACCTTACGCAGAATGTCAAGATGTTGAAGGGGGTGCACAGGACACTTACGAGAATGGTGCCAGTAACGAGGAATTTCAGTGACATCAACAAACTAAGAGGTTGGGGTTGCTCCCTTTGTAGTAGAACAAATCCCAGGAGTGTGGGCTGCAGCAGGGGAGGAATGCATGGTAAATGTTGAAGTGACAACACTGTATTATCCAAATTCACTGACACAAGTAACTACATCTCAGACAGCACTGATACACAGCAAACACAAGAGAATTGATATCACTTATCAAGATTCCAAAAAGTCTTGAGGAGCCATTGTGCCTCTGGAAAGCTAATCAAGTGTCAGAGAGATGGGGACAATTAATACACTATCAAAATCATTTTGACCTACACAGCACTTTGATATTGTAAACAGGAAATCATAGAAACCCTACAGTGGAAAAGAAGGCCATTTGGCCCATTGACTCTGCACCAACCACAATTCCGCCTGAGCCTTATCCCCATATCCTTACATATTTTACCCGCTAATCCCTCTAACCTACATATCTCAGGACACTAAGGGCCAGTTTTAGCATGGCTAATCAACCTAACCCGCACGTCTTTGGACTGTGGGAGGAAACCAAATTCCCCTAAGGAAACCCACACAGAGACAAGGAAAACATGCAAACTCCACACAGACAGTGATGCAATCTAAGAATTTAACACAGATTCCTGGAGTTGTGAAGCAGCAGTACTAACCATTGTGCTACCATATGCCAGATATCCAGGAAATGATTAAAGCTAAAGCACACAAGACAATGGATCAGTATAATGTGATCAAAAACAGAACTGTAACAAATTCAAAGTAACAATACCATAATCTAATGTAAATGTGGAACTTTGTAACATGAAAAATTATAAGAATATTTAAGAACCTATGATTAGCTGAGTAGTTCGGGAGCACAACTTCTGCCCTCCCTTACACGTTGAATAAAGTTGCTTTTGCTGAAATTTTGCACTGTCGTGGAAGCACGGTGGCACAGTGGTTAGCACTGCTGTCTCACAGACCAGGTGTAATTCCAGCCTTTGTTCACTCACTCTCTGTGCAGAACCTGCATGTTGTCCCCATGTCTGCATGGGTTTTCTCCGGCTGCTTTGGTTACCTCCCACAGTTCAAAGATGTGCAGGTTAGGATGATTAGCCATGCTAAATTGACCCTAGTGTCAGGGGACTAACTAGAGTAAATGTATGTGGTTTCGGTTTAGAGCCTGGGTGGGATTATGGTCAGTATAGACTCAGTAGACTGAAGGGTCTCTTCTGTATTGTAGTGATTTCATGAAGAGGAACTTTGAGTACAGGGGTAGAGATAGGGTAAATTGGTTTGCTCTGTTAAAAAAAAAGGCCTAAGCAGGATGGGCTGAATGGTTTCCTTTTGTCTTGTATTACACACAGCTTTGGTCTCCACAGTTGGGGAAAGAACTGTGAATTGGAGGCAGTTCAGAAGAGGTTCACGAGATCGATTCCAGAGATGAGGGGCTTGTCGTATGAAGAGAGATTGAACAGTTTAGGCCGATACTCTCTGGGATTTAGAAGAACAAGGGGAGATCAGGTTGAGGTTTACAAGATGATAAAAGGTCTGGATAAAGTAGAAGTGGGGCAGATGCTTCTCCTTGTGGAGCATTCTAGAATGAGAGGTCAGCCTTAGAATAAGGAACAGCAAATTTAAAACAGAGTTGAGGGGAAACTATTTCTCCCAAAGGGTTGTGAATCTGTGGACTTTGCTACCCCAAAGTGCGCTGGATGCTGGGACAGTGAGTAAATTTAAGAAGGAGTTGGACAGATTTTTAATTGGTAGTGGGTTGAAGGGTTATGGGGAGAAGGCAGGAAAATGAGGATGAGGAGCTTATCAGTCATGATCGAATAGCGGAGCAGACTCGATGGGCTGAATGGCCTAATTCTGCTCTTATATCTTATGAAATTATGAGTTCCATGATTCTAAGATGGAAATCTATTCAACTGTGGGGTCTTCATAGTTTGGCTCTGGTCACGCCTGGTTGAGAGGTGAACATCTCAGGATAACCACTTGGGCGAGCGGTGGATCTTAACACTGACAACTATACAGACACAAGGGAGGGAAGTGAAATATGACAATGCATTTGATATCAAAATGCTACAATTTGGGAGCTTATGGCGAGTCTTGCACTAGGGGAGGTAGAGAAGAACATCTGGTGTCCAGAACACCAACAATCTGTCCTGCTCCCCCCACGCCAATACTGTAGTTAAGAAAGCCCACCAACGCCTTTCCCAGAAGATGAAGGAAATTAGGCATGTCAGCTACAAATCTCACCAACTTTTACAGCTGCACCATAGAAAGCATTCTTTCTGGTTGTGTCACAGCTTGGTATGGCTCCTGCTCTACCCAAGATCACAAAGAACGACAAAGGGTCATGAATATAACCCAATCCATCATGCAAATCAGCCTCCTATCCGTTGACTCTGTCTATATTTCCTATTGCCTTGACAAAGCAGCCAGCATAATTAAGGACCCCACACACCCCCAGCACTCTCACTTCCACCTTCTCCTATCAGGAAAAAGGTACAAAAGTTTAAGATCACGTACCAACTGATTCAAGAACAGCTTCTTCCCTGCTGCTGTCAGACTTTAAATAGACCTACCTCGCATTAAGTTGATCTTTCTCTACACCCTAGCTATAACTGTAACACTATATTCTGCACTCTCTCCTTTCCTTCTCTATAAACGGTTTGCTTTGTCTGTACAGCACACAAGAAACTACACTTTTCACTGCGTGTTAACACAGGTGACAATAATAAATCAATTCAAAATCAAGTTGAATTAAACGGGATGCTGGAAGGGAGAGAGCGTACTTATTTTGTTAATTCGTTGATGGAGTGTGGCTTTGGATAACAAGGTGGCACTAATATTCCATCCTTAATTGCTCTTGAGAAGATGGTAGCAAATCTTTTTTGTGAACCTGCCACAAAACGCTGTGGTGCAGGTACACCCTCAGTGCTGTTAGGGAGTGTGTTCCAGGATTTTGACCCAGTGACAGTGAAGGAACAGCCGATATATTTCCAAGTCAGGATGGTGAATGGCTAGGAGGGGAACCTGCAGGAGATGATATTCTCATGAATCTGCATCATCTAGATGCCCGCAGGTTTGGGAGGTGTTATCGAGGGTTCTTTGCATGTGTTTACCTCCTGGATTATTTAATTATTGCTGTTGTTATTAAAGTTATTGTTGAACCTTGATGTTCCTTTTCCTTCTCTGTGATTTCTGAGTCTTGAGCTCAAAGGATCAAGGGATATGGTGGAGAAAAGCAGAATCAGGATATTGAATCAAACTAAATGGTGGAGCAGGCTTGAAGGGCCGAATGGCCTCCTGCTACTCTGTTTTCTAAGTTTCCATCAATGCTGAGTTGAATTCTGAGCCCCTCCACCTCTGACCTCTTGAGCAATCCCCCTTTTAATCACTTCAGTTTGGATGTCAGGTTTAGAGCTTCTTCCATAAGCTTCACCTCACTGCCCTTAAACATTGCGACCTCTTTGACAAGATTGCCTGCCAGCCGTCCAAAATGTCTGCTTCAATGTCATGTAGCATTTGACGAGGTGCTTGTGAAGCACTTTGGGGCATGTTCAGAGCATCAACGACCTGTCCTGGTCCCCCCGTGCCGACACTAGACTTTAGAAAGCCCACCAATGCCACTACTTTCTCAAACAACGAAGGAAATTCGGCATGTCCGCTACAACTCTCACCAACTTTAACAGATGTACCATAGAAAGGATTCTTTCTGGTTGTATCACAGCCTGCTATGCCTTCTGCTCTGCCCAAGACCACAAGGAACTACGAACGATTGTGAGTGTAGCCCAATCCATCACGCAAACCAGACTCCCATCCATTGACTCTGTCTACACTTCCCGCCGCCTCAACAAAACAGCCAGCATAATTAAGGATCCCATGCACCCCGGACATTCTCCCTTCAACCTTCTGTGGGAAAAAGATACAAAATTCACATACCAACCGACTCATGAACAGTTTCTTTCCTTTATCCACAAGACTTTTGAATGGACCTACTTCGCCATTAAGTTGATCTTTCTCTACACTCTCGCTATGACAGTAACCCTACATTCTGCACCCTCCCATTTCCTTCTCCATAAGCAGTATGCTTTGTCTGTATAGCGTGCAAGAAAAAATACACTAGCACATGTGACAGTAATAAATCCAATCAAATCAAAATCGTTTAGCCGCAGTAAAGGAAGTTTTAGTTCTGTGGTTTGGAAAATAGCAAAATAGAACATGATGTGGGGATGCCGGCTTTGGACTGAAGTGGACACATTAAGAACAAAGAAAATTACAGCGTAGGAACAGGCCCTCCAAGCCTGCACTGACCATGCTGCCCAATTGAACAAAAATCCCTGACCTTTCCAGGGAAGAAGTCATCATCAATTTAAAGTCATAAGAACATAAGAAATAGGAGCAGGAGTAGGCCATCCAGCCCCTCGAGCCTGTCCCGCCATTCAATAAGATCATGGCTGATCTGAAGTGGATCAGTTCCACTTTCCCGCTTTCTCCCCATAACCCTTAATTCCCTTGTCTATCAGAAATCTATCTACCCATGACTTAAATATATTCAGAGGTAGCCTCCACCACTTCAATGGGCAGAGAATTCCAGAGATTCACCACTCTTTGAGTGAAGAAGTTCCTCCTCAACTCTGTTCTAAACTCCCCCCCCCACACTTATTTTGAGGCTGTGCCCTCTAGTTCTGCTATCCTTTCTAAGCAGAAAGAATCTCTCTACCTCTACCCTATCTAGCTCCTTCATTTTCTTGTAAGTCTCTATAAGATCCCCCCTCAGCCTTCTAAACTCTAATGAGTACAGGCCCAGTCTGTTCAATCTCTCTTCATAAGCTATGAAGTTGGACGTCATAAGTCCAACAGGTTTATTTGGTAGCACAAGCTTTCGGAGCATTGCTCCTTCATCAGGTGAATGGGAGTTGAGTTCACAGATAGGCTCTATATAGACACAAACTCAATTACAAGAAAACAGTTGGAGGAATGTGAGTCTTAACAGGTAATCGAGTCTTTACAGGTACGGACAATGTGAGTGGAGAGAGGGTTAAGCACAGGTTAAAGAGGTGTATATTGTCTCCAGCCAGGACAGTAAGTGAGATTTTGCAAGCCCAGGCAAGTCATGGGGGTTACAGATTGTGTGACATGAACCCAAGATCCTGGTTGAGACTGTCCTCATGTGTGTGGAACAAACCAGAACAAGTGATTAAATGCCATCTTTCTGTTTATAGAAACCATTTCCCCGGCCCGAGAAAGTAGCAAAGTCCAGACTGTCATCAGCCCAATTCCCTCAGACTAAAGCTCATCACCGAAGTTTCTCTGTTCCACTGGCTGTATACTGCCTCTCTCCTACCCTTCAAGGTCTTAACATCTGCTCTGCGATCTAATGCTTAGTGCAGTTCTATTCCCATCTCCATATCTTCTCCCTCGTTACACTGATAGGGATGCCCTCCACTGTGTAAGGTGTTGGTGAGGCCTGGAGTTATTGTGTACAGTTTTGGTCTCCTTACTTGAGAAAGGATGGACTGGCACTGGAGAGGGTGCAGAGGGGATTCACTAGATTGATTCCGGAGTTGAGAGGGTTGGCTTATGAGGAAAGGCTGAGTAGATGGGGACTATGCTCTTTGGAATTTAGAAAAATGAGGGACGATTAGGAAGGAAATAGATAAGATAGAAGTAGGGAAGTTATTTGCACTGGGGAATGAAACTAAAACTGGAGGCATAGCCTCAAAATAAGGGGAAGCAGATTTCGAACTAGGAACTTCTTCACACAAAGGGTTGTGAATCAGTGGAATTCTCTGCCCAGTGAAGAATTGAGGCTACCTCATTGAACGTTTTTAAGGCAAGCGTAGATAAATTTTTGATAGTAAAGGAATTAAGGAGAGCGGGCTGGTAAGTGGAGCTGAGTCCATGAAAAGATCAGCCGTGGTCTTATTGAATGGCGGAGCAGGCTCGAGGGGCCGAATGGCCTACTCCTGCTCCCGGTTCTTATGTTGTAATGTTCTCCCTGAGTTGGAAATCCACTCTTGATGGAAGTGGTTGGACTGTTTCATTGCTGGTCATCTGCTGCCATCTTGTGACCATTTCACTCCTCGCAGTGCAGACAATCTGCTGGCAATGGGCAGCCTCGACTGGTGAGTTGGACGCACGGGTAGTCCTCCTCCTTTTGAGTGGGATGCAAGATGGAAATGGGGCTTGTTCACTAACCGTGACCCCATGAATAAGATTAAACACAGGCCGAATATTTCATAGTGAGTTATAGAAAATGCTCAATCATTTACATATTAATTTATTTACATATTAATAGTGTTGAGGAACAGAAGGATCTTGGTGTATGTGTCAATAGATCCCTGAAAGTAGGCAGTCAAGTGGATAAAGTTGTTAAGAAGGCATATGGAGTCTTAGCTTTTATTGGTAGGGGATTGAATTTAGGAGCCGCAGCATCATGTTGCAACTGTACAAAACTCTAGTGCGGCCGCACTTGGAGTATTGTGTGCAGTTCTGGTCCCCACATTATAAGAAAGATGTGGAGGCATTGGAGAGGGTACAGAGGAGGTTTACCAGGATGTTGCCTGGTATGGAGGGCAGGTCCTATGAAGAGAGGTTGAAGGATTTGAGGTTGTTTTCGTTAGAAAGGAGGCGGCTAAGAGGGGATCTTATTGAAGCATATAAGATGATTAGAGGTTTAGATAGGGTGGACAGTGATAGCCTTTTTCCTAGGATGGAGAAAGCTAGCACGAGGGGACACAGCTTTAAATTAAGGGGTATGAGTTATAGGACGGATATCAGAGGTAGGTTCTTTACTCAAAGAGTGATTAGGGAGTGGAATGCCCTGCCTGCAGCTGTTGTAGATGCGCCAAGTTTGGTGGCGTTTAAGAGGTTAATTGATAAGTATATGGAAGAGAAGGGAATGGTTTAGTTTGGAGGGGCATTGCTCTTTATTTTGGTCGGCACAACATCGAGGGCCGAAGGGCCTGTTCTGTGCTGTAATGTTCTATGTTCTATGTTCTATATTAATAGAACTGTCATCAACTTCAAGTGGTTAAAAAAAAAACGAAAGAAATATTTACGCTTTGAATGCATACGGCTCTCACAGTCAATGTTGTGAGCAATCAGCACGCACCTCACTTCACTGGCCATTGCTTTAAGTGTGAATCAGTCACTTCGACAGGAAAAAGGCTACCCGGGTGGTAACCCTGCACCTGGGCAACGGTCAACAAAATGTCCGGTGGGACCACATTCAGGTGGGACACACGTAGCCCCCCCCCCCCCCCCCCCCCCCCCCCCCCCCCCCCCCCACCCCCAACCAGGCTCCACCACTGGCCTACGCTGAGTTAACACTGAGTTCAGAATGAGGCCTTTCATATTGGTGTAAATTAAACACAAGCAAAAGCACACTCCATTTCATTGGACAAGGAAGGGGGAGATGAAAGTTTGGCCAAAGATGGAAGGGTTTTCCGAGGTAGGGAGGATAAAGTGGATCTTACTGAGAGAGGGATAAGCCCAGTGAGGGGGGAGGAAGTGTGAAGAGGTGAAAGATTTAAATTCATATAGCACCTTTCACAAACACTCTCTACAATCAATGAAATGCTTTTCATGTATGCTCACTGATATAATACCGGGCAAACGGCAGGCAATTTGTACACAGCATACTCCCACAAACCGCAATGGGATAAGATAATGACCAGCGTACTCTGTACATTTGGGATAGAGAGAGGAATAAATATTGGGGAGGACACTGGAGACCGCTCCCCTGCTCCTCTTCAATATACTGGCCTGGGATCTTCAATACCAGCCTGAGAAAGCAGGCAAGGCTTCAATTCAGGGCCTCGCCTGAAAGGCATCAGCTCCAACAGTGCTGCACTCCCTCAGTACTGCACTGCCAGTGTTAGACTTGCATTCAAGTCCTGGAATTAACGAATCATGCAATGCAGAAGAGGCCCTTTGGCCCATCGAATCTGAACCAGCATGTGAGAAACACCTGACCTTTCACCTAATCCCATTTGCCAGCAGTTGATCCATAGCCCTGAATGTTCTGATGTGCCAAGTGCTCATCCAGATACTTTTTAAAGGATATGAGGCATCCCCCCTCCACCACCCCCCCAGGCAGCACATTCCAGACCATCACTACCCTCTGGGTAGAATCATAGAACCTGTGGCACGGAGAGAGCCCAAACTGGTCCATGCCAACCAAAGCACCCATCTAAGCTATCCCCATTTACCTGTATTTGGCCCATAACTGGGCGTCACAGTGGTTAACACTGCTGCTTCGCATCACCAGAGACCCAGGTTTGATTCCTGGCTTGGGTCTCTGTCTGTGTGGAGTCTGTACATTCTACCCATGTCTGTGTGGGTTTCCTCTGGGTGCTCCGGTTTCTTCCCACAGTCTGAAAGGTGTGCTGGTTAGGATACGTTGACCCGAACAGACTGTGGCAAGTAGGGATATTTCACAGTAACTTCATTGCAGTGTTAACGTAAGCCTTATTTGTGACTAATAAATATTTTATCCTCTAAACCCTTTGCTATGTCCACATACTTGTCCAAATGCCGTTAAAATTTTTGTCAATGTCCCAGCCACAACCTCTTCCTCCGGCAGCTCATTCCATACACGTACCATCTCGGGTTCCCACTAATCCTTCTCCCCCCACCCCCACTCTTAGCTGAAACCTATGCCCTCCAGTTCTCGATTTCCCCAACTCCTGGGAAAAAGACAGTGCACTCAATCTATCCATGCCTCTCATGATCTCATACATCTCTATAAGATCATTCCTCACGTCCCCCCTAAACCTCCTGCCCCCTCACCTTGAACCTATGTCCTCTCGTGACTGACCCCTTCAACTAGTGGGAACTCTGTCCGTGCCTCTCATAATTTTTACCCACAGATTTCATCCCCCTTAATCCTGAATGGGCCCAACACTTCCATTTGTTATCCTCTTCCCATTGACATAACTCTTAATGTCAACAAAACAAAGGAGATTGTCATTGACTTCAAGAAGAATAAAGGACAACACGCTCCTGTCTACATCAATGGGGATGAAATAGAAATGGTCAAAAGCTTCACGTTTTTAGGTGTCCGGATCACCAACAACCTGTCCTGGTCCCCCCACGTCAACACTCTAGTTAAGAATGCCCACCAATGCCTCTACTTTCTCAGAAGACTAAGAGAATTTGACACATCAGCTCCAACTCTCACCAACTTTCAAAGATGCAGCATACAAAGCATTCTTTCTGGTTGTTTTACAACTTGGTATGGGCTTCTGCTCTACCCAAGACCACAAGAAACTACAAAATGTTGTGAATGTAGCCCAATCCTTCACGCAAACCAGCCTCCCATCCGTTGATTCCATCTACACTTCCCGCTGCCTCAGCAAAGCAACCAGCATAATCAAGGACTCCACGAATCCCAGGTATTTTCTCTTGTACCTTTTTTCATTGGAAAAAAGATACAAAAGTCTGAGGTCACATACCAATTGATTCAAGAACAGCTTCATCCCCGCTACTGTCAGACTTTTGAATGGACTGACCTAACTTAAGCTGATCTTTCTCTGCACCCTAGCTATGACTGTAAAGCAACATTCTGCACTCCTGGTGTTGGGGAGAGTTATTGAACAAAGCGATCTAAGGGTAGAGGTTCATAGTTTCTTGAAAGTGGAGTCACAGATGGACAGAATGCTGTAAAAGTCATTCAGCATGCTTGGTTTCATCGGTCAGAACATTGAATACAGGAGTTGGGACGTCTTGTTGAAGTTGTACAAGATATTGGTAAGGCTACAGTTGGAATATTGTGTTCAGTTCTGGTCACCCTATTATGTAAAAGATATTATTAAACTAGAATGAGTGCAGAAAAGACTTACTAGAATGCTACCGGGACTTGATGGTTTGAGTTATAAGGAGAGGCTGGATAGACTGGGATTTTTTCCTCTGGAGCATAGGAGGCTGAAGGTTGATCTTATAGAGATGTATAAAATAATGAGGAGCATAGATCACTAAATAGTCAACGTCTTTTCCTAAAGATAGAGGAGTCTAAAACTAGAGAGCAGAGGTTTAAGATGAGAGGGAAGAGATACAAAAGGGCTCACAGGGACAATATCTTCACACAGGGAGTAATGAGTGTCTGGAATGAGTGATACAATTTTAAAAAGTATTTTGACAATTACGCGGGTAAGATGAGTACAGAGGGATATGGGCCAAAAACTGGCAATTGGGGGTAGCTTAAGGGTTAATAAAAGGGACAGCATGCACAAGTTGGGTCGAAGGGCTTGTTTCCATGCTGTAAACCTCTATGGCTCGCGTTTCCTTCTCTATGAACAGTATGCTTTGTCAGTATAGCACGCGAGAAGCAATACTTTTCACCGCATACCGATACATGTAAATCAAATCAAGTGTAATTATTGGAATGAGAGGAAAGTGAAATTGGTTTGTGCATTCCAGGGAAGGGGGTGAGGGGAAATCATTAACAGAGGGGGGTTAAATGGAGAGAGATTCTGCTGCAGAGGGTTCCGGAACCAGGATTCACCAACGTGTTACACGTTGGCCAGCGAGGAGGGGGATTGATACTCCAATGCCTTGTGATGGGTTAACAGGACTGCAGAACACACAAAGCAGGACTCATCAGGGAAGGGAAGTGTTTCCGTCCAGAGCTTATTCTTGGTAGCACTTATGGACTACAAGCGCGACAGAAAATAGGAACCAGAGAAGAACCTGATCCCTTGCACAAGAGAAAGTTTCAGCTAACCTGGGCCGTTGGGCAGATTGCACCCAGAGAGAGAGAGAGAGAGGTGCCCATTGCAAGAGGCAGCACTCTGCAGCATTGCCAAGGTAAAGATTGACAGCTGTGCAACTGAGCTGGAGAGTTCCCAGTCCTGTTTCAAAGTTCTCTGAAGGCAAACGTGTGGGACTGCAGGGAGGGGAAGGAGGAAGACGAATTTCTAATATGTGTTTTGATAGCAAGCAGAGATATTACAACAATATAGCCGCCCGTACAAAAGCTCCACTTTGAACTAGCCCAGAGAATCCAGTCTGTGGCAGCTCCAGTGAGTGCTGAGGATAAATGTCTCTAGACAAACTGCTCCCTTGTGTGGGGGCGGAGGATTATTTTATTTGCTTGCTTTCTGTTTTTTTTTAAAAAAAACTTTCTGCCACCTACCCACACAGACCTTACACCCCCCCCCCCCCACCCCCCAGATCTGGTACAGACTCGAGATGTCTTGGTGTGTGTGTGTGTTGGGGAGGGTGGGGGCAGGGTGTTAGAATCCCTGGCAGAAACTGTGCCATGCCTCAGCTTCTTTGCTCTGTGAAAACTGTGTCCCCCCCACCAGGGTCAGGACTCTGTCATAATTATGGGTGGTACTGTTTCCTCACAGCGACAGCGACCCGGGTTCGATTCCCAGCTCGGGTCACTGTCTGTGTGGAGTTTGCACATTCTCCCCGTGTCTGCTCGGGTTCCCTCCAGATGCCCCGGTTTCCTCCCACAGTGGAAAGATATGCGGGTTAGGTGGATTGGCCATGATAAATTGCCCCCTAGATGTGCAGGTTAAGGGGATTAACTATGGGGTTACGGGAATAGGGCCTGTGTAAGATGCTCTATCAGAGAGTCAGTGCAGACTCGATGGACTGAATGGCTTCCTTCTGCAGAGTAGAGATTCTATAAATCTATCACCCACTTGCCCTGTCCAGGGGCAAATCTTAATCCTTCGATGAGCAGAATAAGTGATCAAGTGTTAAGATCTTTTTTTGAAATGATTTGGAGATTAAAAAAAAGCAAATGCAAAATCTTTGTTACCATCTCCTTTCTTGTGCTCAGGGTTAGATAGTGGCATGGCGATTGATGCTTCTCTGGCTGTCATTGGCATCCAGAAGCCCAAACACGACTCTACCACACAGGTTCAAACCCCCTCATAGCAACTGGTGGAATTTAAATTCAATTAATAAATCTGGAGTATAAAGCCTGTCTCAGTCACGGCAACGATCATCAATTGTGGTAAATACCCATCTGGTTCACGAACGTATTTCAGGAAGGAAATCTGCCGTCCTTATCAGGTCTGGCCTACGTGTGACTCCAGAGACACAGCAATGTGATTGACTCTCAACCAGTGGTTAGCGTTGCTGCCTCACAGGGACCCGGGTTCGATTCCTGGCTCGGGTTACTGTGTGTGTGGATATTGCACATTCTCCCTGTGTCTGCATGGGTTTCCTCTGGGTGCTCCGGTTTCCTCCCACAGTCCAAAAAACGTGCTGGTTAGGTGGATTGGCCATGCTATGTTGCCCCTTAGTGTCAGGTGATTAGCTGGGGTAAATCCATGGGATTAAGGGAATAAGGCCCGTGTGGGATTGTTATCTGTGCAGACTCGATGGGCTGAGTGGCCCCCTTTTGCACAGCAGGGATTCTATGAACTGCCTTTCTGAAATGTTCAGTAAAAGGGCAATTAGGGGACAACAAGGTCTTTCTTTGCCAGTGATATCTACATCCAATAAAAATTAAACTATGGAAGGAATCAGACAACAATGTTGAGGTATAAATGCTCACAATTCCCTATTTTATAACAGCTTAAAATTGAGGCTCAGGTTATGATAATTTTGTTTTATTAATGAGGGAGGTTATTTTTCTTTATCTTTTCCTTGGATGTGGGTGTTATGGGCAAGGGCGGCATCTGTTGCCCTTGAACTGAGTGTCTCACTTGACCATTTCAGAGGGCATTTAAGAATCAACCACATTGTTGTGACTCTGGAGTCACATTAGGCTAGACCGGATAAAGACAGCAGATTTCCTTCCCTAAAAGCCCATCTGCGTGAACCAGATGGGATTTTATGACAATCCCATAGAATCCCTGCTGTGCAGAAGGAGGCCACTTGGCCCATTGAGTCTGCGCCGATCACAATCCCATAACCCCATGGATTTACCCCCGCTGGTCACCTGACAATGTAGCATGGCTGTATTCCCATAACCCCACATATGTACCCTAGCTAATCCCCCCCGACACATGGGTCAATTTAGCACGGCCAATCAACCTAACCTGCAAATCTTTGGAGTATGGGAGGAAACCGGAGCACCCGGAGGAAACCCACGCAGACATGGGGAGAACGTGCAAACTCCACACAGAGAGTGACCCACTGGGAATCGAAACCAAGTCCCTGGCACTGTGAGGCAGCAGTGATAACCACTGTGTCGCCAATCGATGATGGTCATCAAGCTCACCAACACTGAGATTAGTTATCAATTCAGAATTATTAATTGGATTTAAATTCCCTCAGTTGTTGCAATAATGCTTAATTCCTTGCCCAATGACAATACAGTGACTTCATCACCATTCCCCTCCACCCTCCCCCTACCCCCCACCGCACCCCAGCATCAAAACCTACTTTCAATTCCCTAATCACAGTTTCATTATTAGTACAGAACTCTGGACTGAAAAACCATCAGGATTCACGGTTTCCCTCTTATTCTTGCATGGAATGTGGGCATCTTTGGCATTTCTTGCCCATCCCTAATTGCCCCTTGATCTGAGTGGTTTGCTGGGCCATTTCAGAGGGCGGTTAAGACTCAGCCGCGTTGTTGTGGATCCGTAGTCACATGTAAGGCAGACAGGGCAAGGACAGCAGCAGTGCTAACCACTGTGCCACCTAAGAAATCTCACTAAAGAATCAGCGGAACCCACCCCAGGAACCATGAGCTCAGACAGTCCAGCACAGTGCTGATTTTGATTTATTATTGTCACATGTATTAGTATACCGTGAAAGGTATTATTTCTCGCGGGCTACACAAACAAAGCACACCGTTCATAGAGAAAGAAAGAAGAGGGTGCAGAATGTAGCTAGGGTGTAGAGAAAGATCGACTTACTGTGAGGTAGGTGCATTCAAAAGTCTGATGGAGCAGGGAAGAAGCTGTTCTTGAGTGGGTTGGCAATGACCTTAGACTTTTGTATCATTTTCCTGACGGAAAGAAGTGGAAAAGAGAACGTCCAAGTGTGTGGGGTCCTTGATTATGCTGGTTGCTTTTCCGAGGCAGCGGGAAGTGTAGACAGAGTCAGTGGATGGGAGGCTGGTTTGTGTGATGGACTGGGCTACATTCACAACCCTTTATTGTGTTCTTGAGCAGAGCAGGAATCATACCAAGCTGTGATACAACCAGAAAGAATGCTTTCTGTGGTGCATCTATAAAAGTTGCTGAGAGTTGTAGAACATTGTTAGAGAGATTAAAAGAGTTAGAATGAAGTTTCAGAGGATAGAATGAGAATAAAAGATAGAATTAGGACATATGTAGTTTTGGACCTCATATCTAAGGAATGATGTGCTGGCCTTGGAAAAGGTCTAGAGGAAGTTCACAAGAATGATACCTGGAATGAAGAGCTTGTCATATGAGGAATGGTCGGGGACTCGGGGTCTATACTCGTTGGAATTTAGAAGGATAAGGGGGGATCTTAGTGAAACTTACAGAATACTGTGAGACTTGGATAGAATAGACATTTCCACGAGTAGTTAAAACTAGAACCGGGGGCACAACCTTAGGCTAAAGGGACGATTCTTTAAAACATAGATGAAGAGGAATTTCTTCAGCCAAAGAGAGGTGAATCTGTGGAACTCTTTGCCACAGAAGGCTTTGGAGGCCAGATCATTCAATGTCTTTCAGACAGAGATAGATAGGTTCTTGATTAACAAGGGGATCAGGGATTTTGGGGAAAAATGGAGAGAATGGAGATGAGGAAAATATCAGCCATGATTGAATGGTGGAGCAGACTCGATGGGCTGAGTGGCCTAATTCTACTCCTATGTCTTATGCTGGGCACAACTTGCAAGAAGTTGCTTCATTCTGACACTTGAGAAAACTTGTAAATGCATTGTTAAAGTGAAGCTCTCAACTGGATAAAGATCTTGGGGTCAAAATTCAGACAGGAACTGGGGGGTAGGTCTCATTGGTACTAACTTTGGAATTGTCCCCCCACCAACAATGCGAAAACTAGTCTGTTGGTTGTGCAGCTACTGCTGTGGGAGCCTGTTGTTGTATGTGAGCTCTGTGCGTTTGGTGGAAAATGTCACAAATACTGCATTATCTTTCCCACACTGGTACCTGCACAGGATACACACACCAGGATGGAAATATGGACCCAGTGCCTGCAGTGTGGATTTGCCCTGATAAAGTAGCAAAGTTCCATTAGGTAGTGGATAAGGCCACCGTCTTATAACATCGCAAGGGATTGGATTGAAAGGTGATTGTTATTTAAAACAGCTGACTTTATTCAGGACAACAACAGCAACTTGTAGTTGTGTAGCACCTTTAACTACATCAGTTGCAAAGGTCATGCTGGGGGATCCCTCTCGGGGATTCCCAAGTATGGGTTTTCCCGGCAATTTCTCAGGAAGCGCTAACTCCACCCTGGACAATTGCTAGATCGATCCAGTAAAACAGTTTAAGTAGCTAACTTTGAATATTTCCATCAGTTTTACACTCTTGGTTACTCTGAAAGAATTAGAAAGGGAAAAAGAACTTCTAACTTCAGCATAACTATTTAAAACACTCACACTAAGCCTTGCATGGGACACCCCCCACAACCCTCTCTTGGGCAGCACAGTGACACAGCGGTTAGCCCTGCTACCTCACAGCGCCAGGCATCTGGGTTCAAGTTTGCAACTTGGGTAACTGTCTGAATGGAGTTTGCACATTCTCCCCGTGTCTACGTAGGTTTCCTCTGGGTGCTCCAATTTCCTCCCACTGTCCAAAGATATGCGGGTTAGGCTGATTGGCCATGTTAAATTGTCCCTTAGTGTCCTGAGATGTGTAGGTTAGAGGGATTAGCGGGGTAAATATGTAGGATTGCAGGATAGGGCCTGGGTGGGATTGCTTCTGGTGTGGATTCGATGGGCTGAATGGCCTTGTTCTGCATTGTAGGGATTCTATGATGATGATTCTATGAGAACCCCACACAGATACACACCCCCAAACCAAGCAAACTCCCTGCCGCAGCCCAATCAGATACCACTCTCCCACAGTGGTGGTGTTGTGGATAGTCTGGAGGGATGACAGACAATGTAGCGAGATATAAATAGGATGCAAGACTGGGCGGAGAAGTGGCAGATGGACTTCAATGGGGATAAATGTGTAGTGGTTCATTTTGACAGGTCCAATAGGATGAAGGAGTTCAATATCAAGAGTAGTAGTTTTAGCAGTGTTGAGGAGCAGAAGGACCTTGGAGTCCGGGTCCATAGGACTCATAAATTGGCCTCGCAGGTGGAGGATGTGGTTAAGAAGGCGTATGGTATACTGGCCTTCATTAATCGAGGGATTGAGTTTAGGAGTCAGAAGGTAAAGCTGCAACTTTATAAGACCCTTGTCAGACCCCACTTGGAGTACTGTGCACAGCTCTGGTCGCCTTACTACAAGAAGGATGTGGAAGCTA
The DNA here is from genome assembly GCA_024679065.1 of Sphyrna mokarran. Lineage (NCBI taxonomy): Eukaryota > Metazoa > Chordata > Chondrichthyes > Carcharhiniformes > Carcharhinidae > Sphyrna > Sphyrna mokarran. The sequence goes on along the minus strand of JAGIQG010000003.1, from coordinate 132,214,367 downwards.
TTGAGAAAGTACAGAGGAGATTTACAAGGATGTTGCCTGGATTGGGAGGCATGCCTTATGAAGATAGGTTGAGGGAGCTAGGTCTCTTCTCCCTGGAGAGACAAAGATTGAGAGGTGACCTGATAGAGGTTTATAAAATGCTGAGAGGTATAGATCGGGTGGATTCTTGGAGGCTATTTCCCAGGGCTGAAATGAGAGGACACAGGGTTAAGGTGCTGGGGAGCAGGTACAGAGGAGATGTCAGGGGTAAGTTTTTCACTCAGAGGGTGGTGAGTGAGTGGAATCTGCTGCCGTCAGTGGTGGTAGAGGCGAACTCAGTGGGGTCTTTTAAGAGACTTCTGGATGAGTACATGGGATTAAATGGGATTGGGAGTTACAGATAGTTCTATGGCCTGGTAGGTAGGGATATAAGAACTCAGTAAGAATTTAGCAACACCAATTTTAAATCCAACCGATTTATTTGATAGTAAATCTGCGAGCTTTCAACACTGTGTCTTCATCAGGCAAATGCAGTGTTCTGGTCTGCAATAGCACACATCAGCACAGACAGTCAGAGATTGCTGATTAGAGTGCGAATCCTTACATCTAACCTGCTATTGAAGTGTTAAAGTGGCGAACAATGTGTGTGAAGGGAATCCTGAGCATTGTTGGAGAATTGTGTGTTTTCTCCAGACAGCACAGTAAGTGAGGTTTTTTGCTAACCCAGGCAAGTTACGGGGGTTACAGATAGTGTGTCATGAAGCCAAGATCCCTATTAAGACCGTCCTCATGTGTGCGGAACTTGGCTATCAGTCACTGCTCAGCGACTCTGCGCTGTCGTGTGTCACGAAGGTCCCCTTGAAGAACATTTACCCGCAGGTCGGAGGCCGAATGCCCATGACTGCTGAAGTGTTCGCCCTCAGGAAGGGAACTGTTTTGCCTGTTGAGCGATGCTCATTCATCCGCTGTCGTAATGTCTGCATGGTCTCCCCAATGTACCATGCTTCGGGACATCCTTTCTTACAACGTATTAGGTAGACAACGTTGGCCAAGTTGCAAGATTATGTACCGTGCACCTGGTGAATAGTATCCTCACGTTTGATGATGTCGTCCATGTCTATGATCCGGCATGTCTTGCAGAGGTTGCTATGGCAGGGTTGTGTGGTATTGTGGTCACTGTTCTCCTGAAGGTTGGGTAGTTTGCTGTGAACAATGATCTGTTTGAGGTTGTGCTGTTGTCTGAAAGCAAGAAGTGGGGGGGTGGGGATGGCCCTGGCGAGATGTTCATCGTCATCGATGATATGTTGAAGACTCTGGAGAAGATGTCGTAGCTTCTCCGCTCCGGGGAAGTACTGAACAAGAAAGGGTACTCTGTCCACCGTGTCCCGTGTTCGTCTTCTGAGGAGGTCAGTGCGGTTTATCGTTGTGGCACGTCGGAACTGTCGATCGATGAGTCGAGCGCCATATCCTGTTCTCACGAGGGCATCCTTCAGTGTCTGGAGGTGTCTGTCACGATCCTCCTCATCTGAGCAAATTCTGCGTATACGGAGGGCTTGTCCATAGGGAATGGCTTCTTTAACGTGTCTAGGGTGGAAGCTGGAGAAGTGGAGCATTGTGAGGTTGTCTGTCGGTTTGCGGTACAGTGAGGTGCTGAGGTGACCGTCCTTGATGGAGATGCGTGTGTCCAAGAATGCAACTGATTCTGGAGCATAGTCCATGGTGAGTCTGATGGTGGGATGGAACTTGTTGATATCATCACACAGTTGTTTCAAGGATTGTTCACCATGAGTCCAAAGGAAAAAGATGGATATGGTAGGGATATGATCAGTGCAACTTGTGGGCCTGTTTGTGCTGTAGTGTTCTATGTTCTATTTAAAAATCAACTACATTGCTGTGGATCTGGAGTTACACGTAGGCCAAACCAGGCAAAGGGAAAGTCGCTATAGTCCCAGATGATCGCAGGCTGCTGTCCCAACGAGGGAGAAAGCTGATTGGTGGCGATTTAACCTGGGGATCACCGCACCTCAGGCGAGGGGCAAGGTTGAGAAGACTAAATAACCTCAGTCAGTACGGGAATTGAACCTGCAGTGCTGGTGTTGCTCCGCATCACTGCCCAGCCGTACAGCCAACTGACATGTGATTTGATTTATTATTGTCACATGCATTATTGTGGTAGCACAATGGCACAATGGTTAGCATTGATGCCACACAGCGCCAGGGACCTGGGTTCAATTCTGGTCTCAGGGAACTGTGTGGACTTTGCACGTTCTCCTTGTGTCTCGCTCCAGTTCCCTCCCACAGTCTAAAGATGTGCGGGTTAGGTTGATTGGCCATGCTAAATTGCCCCTTGTATCAGCGGGATGAGGAGGGTGAATATATGGCATTCAGGGAATAGGGCTTGGGTGGGATTGTAGTCGGTGCAGACTCAATGGGCCAAATGGCCTCCTTCTGCACTATAAGATTCTATGATTCTATCTATTAGTATACAGTGAAAAGTATTGTTTCTTGCACACTATACAAATAAAGCATATCATTCTTAGAGAAAGAAAAGAGAGAGTGGAGAATGCAGTGTTATAGGGTGTAGAGAAAGATCAACTTTAATGAATTAAGGCATCGTTAGAGAGTTTAAAAGAGGGAGAATAAAGTTTTAGAAACATAGAATGGGAGTAAAGGGTAGAATTAGAAGGTATACAGGGCATAGCTTGCAAGAAATCATAAAAAGGAATGTCAGATTTCCTTTAGTGAACCAGATGAGATTTTACAATAATCCATGATCATTTTTATAATGTCATTCTTAGACTTTAAATTCCAGGTGCGGGATTTTCCGGTCTCGCTCTCCCCAAGATTGGGGTGTCCCACCCAAGGTCAACAGACCTTTGAGTGGTCCTATCCCATCCGCCACGGGAATTGTAGCGGGCGGGACAGGATGATTCCAAACCAAATTCCTATTGGAATCAGGTTTCACCATCCACCATGGTGGGATTCAAACCCTGGTCCCCAGAGCAATACCCTGGGTCTCTGGATTATTAATCTAATGACAGTAACACTAAACCACGGCCTCCCCGAATCAACACTCAAATTGCCAGCTTGGTGAAGATTAGTTTTCTCTTTATTTTTTATGGGCTCCCCGTGATCTGGCTCCACGGAACATTCTGGATTTTATCACTGGCACGACGTTCAGGGTTGGGAGTTGTCATTTACGGCTGAGATAAAACAGGTTATCGCCCCCTCGTTTTTTTGTTGCCAGCAATAGTTCTGCTCAATTTCAGAGATAACATTTAAAACTTTGAAATGCCCTTTCCTTGTCCTTTCTGCCTTTTCAATAGGCACGGGATCAGTTAGACAAAATTTTCATTTTTGAAATTCTGGTTTTTGAAATTTCTTTGGGCTATTGCTCGGGAGCCTATCAAAGAGTGTTCAGCTCAAAGGTGAGTTTTCATTTGATTTATTATTGTCACGTGCATCTGTATCCAGTGAAAAATATTGTTTCTCGCACGCTATACAGACAAAGCATACTGTTCATCGAGAAGGAAAGGAGAGAGAGAGCAGAATGTAGTGTTACAGGCAGATCTTTGAGTGTTCACTCCTCCTGAGTGTTAAATCCCAAAGTCATGAGGTGTCTCACCAGCATCACAACCCAATACTTGTCAGGTCACTCACCCTGAGGAGGAAGTGTGCGTCTGCCAAAGTAAGGGACTTTCCAACAAGACTTCCCCAGAATCCACCGAAAAACCTTCAAACTCAAACTTGCCTGAGTTTTAGTGGTCGAACCTGTTTTCAAATTGTTGCCAGTATTGGGTAAGCTGACACCAATAAAATGACAATCAATGGATGGTCTTAACTATTGACATATCAATTATTACCTCCATTTTATTTTCTTCATTCGTGGGACATGGGTGTCGCTGGCTGGCCAGCATTTATTACCCATCCCTAATTGTCCTTGAGAAGGTAGTGGTGAGCTGCCATCTTGAATCATTGCAGTCCACATGCTGTGGGTTGACCCACAATGCCGTTAGGGAGGGCTTTTGAGGATTTTGACCCAGTGACTGCGAAGGAACAGCCGATATATTTCCAAATCAGGACGGTGAGTGGCTTGGAGGGAACTTGCTAGTGTATCTACTACCCTTGTCCTTTTAGATAGAGGTGGTCATGAGTTTGGAAGGTGCTGTCTAAGGATCTTTGGCAAATTGCTGCAGTGCATCTTGTAGATAGTACACACTGCTGCTACTGAGTGTTAGTGGCGGAGGGAACGGATGTTTGTAAATGTGATGCTGCTTTGTCCTGGGTGGCGTCAAGCTTCTTGAGTGTTGTTGGAGCTGTACTCATCCAGGCAAGTGGGAGGTATTCCATCACACTCTTGATTTGTGCATTGTTGATGATGGGCAGGCTCTGGGGAGCCAGAAGGTGAGTTATTTGCTGTAACCTCTGACCTGCTGTTATAGCCGCCATGTTTATGTGGTGAGTCGGGTTGTGCTTCTGGTTAATGATAACTCCCAGGATGCTGAATGTGGGGGAGTCAGTGGTGGTTACACCGTTGAATGTAGATCCTCTCTTATGGAAATGGTCATTGCCTGGCAGTTAAGTGGCAAGTAACATTTGAGCCACACGTTTAGCCCAAGCCTGAATGTTGTCTAGATCTTGTTGCATTTGGACAAGGACTGCTTCAGTATCTGAAGGGTTGCAGTCTTCAGCAAACAATACCATTTTCAATCTTAGGAAGGAATATCATTGATGAAGCAGCTGAAGATGGTTGGGGATGAGACACTACAGGAGGTCCTCAGGATACCGATGTCCTGTGACTGAGATAATTGATCTCCAACAGTCACAACCATCTTCCTTTCTGACAGACATGACTCCAACCAATGGGGGGGTTTCCCCGATTCCCATTGGCTCCAGTTTTGCTAGGGGCTTCTTGATGTGACACTGAGTAAAATGCTGCCTTGATGTCAAGTCTCACCTTACCTCTGGAGTTCAACTCTTGTGTCCATGTTTGGGCCACATGAGGTCGGGAGTTGTGCGTGGCCCTGGTGTGACTGGGATGAGTGGAGAAAGATTGTGAGAAGACATCTATACCGGAACTCTGCCACCACAGAATTGGAACGGGCAAGGGGCGGACAAAGGAAATATCCATCGACCTGTGGCGAGAATTTCTGATCTTGCTCGAGCGTGGTTGTAAAATCCCGCTCTTAGTTTCCATTGTAGAAATTTCCAGAAGCTCATTGAGAAACTCGTGGCAGCCTTATTCTGGCCTCGGGTCACTGTGTGGAGTTTGCACATTCTCCTCATGTCTGCGTGGGTTTCCTCCGGGTGCTCTGGTTTCCTCCCACAGTCTGAAAAACGTGCTGGTTAGGTTGATTGGCCATGGTAAATTGCACTAAAGTGTGTAGATTGGGGGGATTACCACATGGATTGTAGCAGTTTAAAAGGATGGCTCATTAATCACCACTTTCTTAGGGCAATTAGGGATGAACAATAAATGCAGGGTCTAATCAGTGACGCCCATATCCTGTGAAAGAATAACTTAAAGAGGAATGTTATTTTCCACTCACTGATCCAGTCCCATTTCTCACACTTCATGCTGGCACAATCTCTCTCAGGTCACCACCTTCCCTCAATACTTCTTCCTTTTTAGTTCACTGACTAGAGAACTGAACAAACAAAAATAAAAGCAAGTTAAGTCAAGAAACAGAAACAAAAACCAAAAATGCTGCAAAAATTCAGCAAATCTGGAAGTATGTGTGGAGAGAGAAAAACAGAGTTAATGGCTAGAACTCTCACCACTTCGTCCGCCACAGAATCGGAGTAGGCAAGGATCCGGCAATGGAAATCTCTGTTGACCTCGGGCAGGAATTTCCAGTCTCGCCTGATCAAAGCTGTAAAGTCCCGCCCAATGTTTCCAACGCTCTGAAGAAGAGTCATGCAGACTTGAAACACTGGTCGGAATTCTCTGACCTTGGCCGGAATTCTCTAACCTCGCCTGTGGCTGGGATTTTCCAGTTCTGCCGCAGTGACTGGAGATTTGGCTGAGCGCCAAATTCCCCCTTCTCGCTGACATCAATACGGGGATGCAAAACCAGAGAATTCTGGCCAATTTTCTCTCTCCACCACTGCTGCTGAGTTTATCTTGCCTTTTCTTGTTTTGTCTGACAAACAAAAAGGGTGGATTGTAAAAGACTTGGGATGCGGTAGACCAATTAAAGCAGAGTTAGCAATAGTTGTTGTTTGGCAGGTCTAACAGCCCTTGTGAAGGGAAAGAAATAGAATTACCTTTCGGAGAGCCCTGTTGTTAAGTGAAGCTAAAGGAGATATCTGGCAGGTTGGGTCTATGGCAGCAGGCAAAAGAACCAGATGGAGAGATTTATGTGACCTTCTCTTCACCAATCTACCCATTTCTGTCCACGACAGATGGGAGTAATCAGGGCACGACCCTTCTGGAATCAAACGTTTGTCTCCACAAGATGCACTTCACAGCAATTCACCAAAGATCCTTAGACAGCATCTTCCAAACTCACAATAGCTTCCAAGTAGAAGGACAAGGACAGCAGAACACCACTCCACTTGCAAGTCCTCCTCCAAGCCACTCACTATCCTGACCTGGAAATGTATCGCCGTTCTCTCGCAATTGCTGGGCCAAAGTCCCTCCCTAACAGCATTGTGAATCGACCTACAGCACATGGACTACAGCGATTCAAGATGGCAAATCACCACCACCTTCTCAAGGCAACTAGGACGGGCAATAAATGCTGGTCTAGACAGCAACACCCGTGTCCTATGAATGAATTTTTTAAGAATGGAGACATTGTACTGAAAATGGACAAATTAGTCTTCCAGGGCCCCAGTTTTGTGACCCCATAGGACAGAGACAGAACCAATCTAGCACGTTAAAAACTGGACATCTACAGAGTAACGTGGGCCATCTTCAGCAACAGAATTGTATTCAACCACCTGTTAAAGTTTGATGCCGCAGCATATCTCTCCCTCCATCATCCCCACCAAGCCAGCAGATCAACTCTGTTGGAAAGATGAGAGCAGGAGAACATGTCAGGAGCTGTACAAGGCCAACCAAAAAGCTGCTGAACCTCATGAGGAGACAACCAGAATGAAGCATCGAGCAATAGACTGAGAGATCCCATAGCAAATGGATCAGATCAAATCTCCGCCACTTCAGGTCGCCAATGGTGCTGGTAGTAGTTGTTCAAGACCAGTTCTCCAGACGGAACGTCACTGCACTGGATCCCAGTGTCCTAGACCCAACCAATTCCCTTACTGGCTAAAGTTATTTACAAAGGCCCCACCTTAGAATCATAGAATCCTACTGTACAGATGGAGGCCATTCAGCCCAATGGGTCTGAACAGACCACAATCCTATCCAGGCCCTCTCCCCATAACCCTATGCATTTCCTCTAGCGAGTCCTCCGGACACTAGGGGCACTTTAGCATGACCGATCAGCCTAACCCGCACTGTGGAAGGAAACCAGAGCACCCGGAGGAAACCCACGCAGACACAAGGAGAATCGTAAACTCCATACAGACAATGACCCGAGGCCAGAATTGAACCTGCGACCCTGGCACTGTGAGGCAGTGGAACTAACCACTGTGCCACCGTGCTGCCCAAGGTGCGGCGATCCTCAGGTTAAATCATCACCAGTCAATTCTCCCTGTCCCCTCAAAGGGGAGAGCTGCCTACAGTAATCTGGGACGATGGCAACCTTTCCTTTAGGCCCAACCATCAGTGAATTGCCAATGACCTCCCCACGGTAGGTTAGCAGAGGGGGTTTTCACTGATAAGAACATCACAGCTTTTCCAGGCCTTCCTCACACAGCCAACACAAAACTCCAAAATATCTTCCCCACACTATGCCTCCTCCCCCCACGCCCCATTCATTTCAGATTCCTGAAATTTAAATCCTTCCAAATATAGAATCGTAGAATCCCTCCATTTGGCCCATCAAATCTGCACCAACCACAATCCCACTCAGGTCCGATCCCCATAACCCTGTACATTTACCTTAGCTTAGTGCCCCCAACACTAAAGAGTGATTTAGCATGGTCAATCCACCTAGCCAGCACATGTCTGGAGTGTGGGAGGAAACCAGAGCACCCTGGGGAAACCCCTGCAGACATGGGCAGAATGTGCAGAAATCTTTCACGTTTCTATTTTGTCTCTGATTTTTTGGGTCTTTAAAATATGATATTCCCTTTTTCTATTCATCAGAAACAAAGAAGATAGGAACAGGAGGAGGCGATTCAGCCCTTCCTATAAGATGCAAAATGTTGCTCGTTAGATCTGACTTCTCTTTGTTACTCAATGAATGTCTCAACAATTCTAAAATATTCAGATGTTAGATTGAACCTATTTCATCTCGAATCTAACATTATATCTAATTACAAGTGCATAAACCTGTATCTTTTAAACTTCCCAGATAACTCTCTTAAACACACACAGCCATCTTTACTGAATAGCAAAATATTTCCCACAATTTTTTTTTTAAATCATCCATTCTCTCAATAAGCAACTCAGCTCCTGATGGAAGCCTATCCATCATTTACAAGACACACATCAGGAGTGTGTTCATAGAATTCCTACAGTGCAGAAGGAGGCCATTTGGCCCATCGAACCTGCACCGACAACAATCTCACCCAGGCCCTATCCCCGTAACCTCATCATTTACCCTATTAACCCCCTGACACTTAGGGGCGATTTTAGCATGGCCAAGCCACCTAACCTGCACATCTTTGGACTGTGGGAAGAAACTGGAGCACCCAGAGGAAACCCATGCAAGTTGCATTGCAGCAATTCACCAAAGCTCCTTCAGTGGTTCTTTCCAAACCCTGAACCTCTACCATCTAGAAGGACAAGGGCAGTGGACACATGGGAACACCACCACCTGCAAATCCTCCTCCAAGCCCCACACCATCCCGACTTGGAAATATATTAGTCGGAATTCTGCCATTTTGAGATTGAGTGCAGTTGTGGGGTGCCCCTGGAGACCGGAATCCCAGAAATCCTGGATCCCGGGCCAGATTCAGAACTCGGAACGTCAATAATTATTCGCAAGCGACTTCCCTTCCTACTCTTCTGGCAAACCATCAGCTGATTCGTCCGTTTGCTCTCAGTTGATGGGTTCAAAGGTCCCAGTACCGTACTTGAACATCAGTCCGGCATCCACATCATTCTCTCCAGCCCCATCTTCACCGCACCGTGCAGGATGTTAGCAGCTTCACGAGGAAGTTTGCTCCTCGATCCTCGCCCTGAACCCATCCACCTTTGGTCCACCCATGCTCCAGTGAGACCTTGATTCACCGCATCTGGGATCTTCATCCGTCCCCTTCCAGTACACGTTGTGCCATCCCCTTTGATCAGCTTGCTTGTGAGCTTTTCCTGTAGTGTTGTCACGGTCAAGCCTCCCTCCCCTCGGTCTTGCCTTTATCTTCTATTGTTCATCTTCTTTGCCAACCTCCTTGCTCCTCTGCCTGCCATCCGAGCCCTTGCCCGCCCCCCCCCATCCCTCGTCTTTGTCAGTCACCCTCACGCTGCCCCACCATCTCAGACTCCACCTTCAGTTAAATTTTGGACGTTTGGTGATGTATCTTTTTGAGTCCCACAGCCCAATGCTGTCCTGTTAGACACTGCTGTGTGGCGCCAGGGGTGAAGGAGATCCCTGTATTCCCCAATCCCAGGCACAGATCGGATGCGACTCGGTAACACGGGAGGGTCCATGAGTCCAGCTGCACAGTGCTGTCCATGAAGATCAGCTTGGCATGAAGATGGAGGGTAGGAACCAGTCTGTCTCACAGAGTGGGCAACAACTCAATAGGAGCAATGCAACACTGTGGTAGAACATTGTTGTACTCACCGTGAAGACTCGGGTGAGCTGAAGATCACTGCGTGAACGCAGTTCTTTAGCAAATGGGTTTCCCACCGTAACTTCCTGCTGGAGTGATACAAGATCAAGAGTGCCAATGGGATGCCGTTTTAAATGAACATTCACACATTACAAATGGTGTTTGTGCCAGCGTAAAGAGCAACTGACCACTATTGGGAAAATTTATACGAGTGGGTCTCCAAATTTTAGCGCCTGCCGGATTTACCGCGCTAGTCCAGTACCAACACACCACGAGCTGGTTGGGAGAATTCCATCCACTATTCCTTCACTGTCGCTGGGTCAAAATCCTGAAATTCCCTCCCTAACACCACCATGGCTGTACCTATACCACATGGACTGCAGCAATTCAAGAAGGCACATCTTATTTTTATTCATTTGTGGGATTTAGGCCTCGCTGGCTGGACAGCATTTCTAATTGCCCTTGAAAAGATGGTGGTGAGCTCCCTTCCTGAATCACAGCGGTCCACGTGCTGTGGGTTGACTCACAATGCAGCTACGAAGGGAATTCCAGGATCTTGATCCAGTGACTACGAAGGAACGGCGATATGTTTCCAAGTCAGTGAGTGGCTTGGAGGAGAACTTGCAGGTGGTGGTGTTACCTTTGTCCTTCCAGATGCAAGTGCCATCTAGGGATCTGTGGTGGATTGCTGCAGTGCATCTTGTAGATAGTACACACTGTTGTTACTGACCGTGGAAGGTGGAGGGATGGAGTGTTTGTGGATGTGGTGCCAATCAAGTGGGCTACTTTATCCTGAATCGTGCCAAACTTCTTTTGTATTGTTGGAGCTACAACCATCCGGGCAAGCGGGGAAAATTCCATCACACTCCTGACTTGTGCCTTCTAGGTGGTGGATTGGGATTGGGGGGTCGGGAGATCACATCTCAAGAACAAATCATTAAAAAATTAGTTTTGTTCTAATTTAAAGTCCCTCGGATCACGGTTGTTGAATGGAGAATCTGATCAAAGGTCACACAGTACTGGCACGAGGGTTTCCCAGAATTTCCCGGATTATGAGGCAGCTTGGCCAACACTTCCTCAAGAAGGGCAGATCAGGTGAGAGTGGAGCGGGATGCAAAGGGGGAAGAGTGAAGAATCCCATTGGGCTGGGGCTGTGTTTAGTGTCCACGGGAAATGATGGAGGGCTGTAATCGCCCACTCCGAAGTTAGATTCCTTCGATTCCAATAAAATGCTTCCTGTAAGAATGACTTTCTTAGCAGAAAAATAGTTATCCATGAGTTACAGGGTTAACCCGCCCAACTGTCAATTATCAACGACCAAAAGGCATATCTCACATGCAGCATGTAGAATCTGGTTCTGTTAGGGCTGGAAAATGAAAGCATTTACAGGCTGTCTGTGTGGGTGTGTATCATGAATATGCAGTAGTGTAGAGTAACCCTCATTGGGCAGGAGGTTATGAATGTACTGTTCCCTCTACTTTTCATATGAAATGCACATTGTGTCTAGGTTAGAAGAGACAGGGATCAGGCAGGAGACAGGTATGTAGACAGTGTTGTTTATTCTCGCTGAGTATCTGGATCACACTTTAATATTATTGATCAGTCTGATTTATGAAGGACTGCATCTCTGACCGACTGATCTTAGTACTCTTTCTCTTTATTTCCACCCCCCCCCAACATCCCCCCCCCCTCCACTTCTTGTTTTATCTCTTTTTCTTGTCACTCTCTGTTTGTTGTTGAGTTCCTTTGCCCTCCCCTCCTGTCGCTGGCTGTCTGCCTCGCTGTTTTGTTCCTTTCATCCTGAACTCTTGGTGCTTTGCCCAGTGAACGTGTTGGCTCAGTTTAAATTTTGCGCTGACGTTTTCAGAAGTGAACTTGAAGGAGCTCGGCACAGCTCACCTGGCCTTCCCTTTTATCCGCTTCAAATGGCGTTACTTCGTCGTAACTTCTCGTCGCTGCCTCGGGGACTGCTGTGCGGGGGTGGGGGAGGTGGGCTGACCAAAAGTGGCGAGACAACAGGTATTTTCAATAATCTTCGCAAACGCCTCTGCTGAAACTAAAACCTTTTTTTTATTTTTGTTTCTTTTGTAACAACGGAGAGCTCTGACTCCAGCAAAGATATTCTTAAAATTTATTTGTTAGTCACAAGTAAGGCCGACATTAACATTGCAATGAAGTCACTGTGAAATTCCCCTATTGTGACAGATAATTTAGGTGTCCCAATGCTCATAGCCGTGCTGGAAAGCTCTGGAGTTTTGTATAATGTTTGATTTGATTTTATTGTTGTCACATGTATTAACATACAGTGAAAAGTATTGTTTCTTGCGCGCTATACAGACAAAGCATACCGTTCGTAGAGAAGGAAAGGAGAGGGTGCAGAATGTAGTCATAACTAGGGTGTAGAGAAAGATCAAAATGCGAGGTAGGTCCATTCAAAAGTCTGACAGCAGCAGAGAAGAAGCAGTTGGTACGGGACCTCAGACTTTTGTGTCTTTTTCCCGATGGAAGAAGGTAGAAGAGAGAATGTCCGGGGTGCGTGGAATTATGCTGGCTGCTTTTACAAGGCCGTGGGAAGTGTAGACGGAGTTATTGGATGGGAGGCCGGTTTGTGTGGTGGACTGGGCTTCGTTAATTTTATTCAATGCTAAGAGGCTGGCTGATCAAGGGACCCTCCCTACTTTGAAAGACAACAATGTGTGGGGGTTAGTGAAAGGATCAGGGGTAGACTGGCCTGGTGGGGAACACGGGTGAGGCGGGGGTGGCGGGGGGGCATTGCTGATCTGAGGACGTTCACAGGTTCTGAATTTCTCATCATTTGTACAACCTGCTCAACTTTCTGTAACTTGAAGGTGAGGTTTAGTCACTTTTTGTTTTAAATACGTGCTTGCTTTGCAAATCACGGGACTTGCAGGGCGAGGCTGGAAGTAGTGTTCCTGCGACTTTATACTCGTTCAGTGGAGAGGAGATGGGTTGGCCATGCAGGGAATAATAAAAAAAAATCGACAATGCAATTTGAAATGCTTTTCTTTTTAAAACAGACGAAAACTTTTGAACGAAAATCCTCGCAGATAGAAACCAGTAGGTTTGGTTTCTATCAACGGTTAGCATTGCTGCCTCACAGCGCCAAGGACCCGGATTCAATTCCTGGCTTGGGTCACTGCCTGTGTGGCGTCTGCACATTCTCACCGAGTCTGCGTGGGTTTCCTCTGGGTGCTCTGGGTTTCCTCCTATTGCCCGAAAGATGTGCTGGTTAGGGTGCATTGGCCATGCTAAATTCTCCCTCTGTATACCCGAGCAACACTGGAGTGTGGTGGCTGGGGGATTTTCACAGCAACTTCATTGCAGTGTTAATGTAAGCCTACTAATAAATAAATAACCAATTCCCACATTGATTTCTGTGTGTGAGGAGTGTTTTTGTAGCAGTTCCCTATTTGTCTTCTGCCAGTTTGGGGGTCTCGTTCAGCCTTGCTGTGACATAATCAACGTGAACTGATATTTCATCTTATCCACCCTCTACATTTAATGTATCTTTCTTGAGGTCCCCTCTTCGTGCCGTTTTTATCTTGTGTTAATGGTGCCTCTAGTTTCTCACACGTGCCACCAAAGTAAATGTGTCAAGTTATTTAAAGTTGAAATTTGGGAAGATCAATATTCCACCCCCCCCGCCCCCACAAAAGCCCCCACCCTCCCAAAGCTGTGCGCTCAGCAGACCTCAAACCTGCACGTTTACCACAGTGTGCTGTGTCAATCATTCGAAACCAGCATATCTGAACCCAGCGGTACCAGCATAGCGTGATGTATAAGATAAAGGCTTGTTCATCATCTTCTTTTCGCAGACCAAGTTTTTCTGGTTAGTCCAGCTTGATGTAAAAATGTGTACAAAACCAGACTCGGATCACTGGGCTCCGTGTTGTAATGGTGAGCACTCTGAATCCGATCCGAGTTCAGATCTCAGTGGGAACTTGCTTATGTGGTAGCGTGACTGAGCGGTCTAAGGCACTGGATTTAAGCTTCAGTCTCTATAGAGGCATGAGTTCAAATTCCAGCGGGGTGGCACAATGGCACAGTGGTTAGCATTGCTGCCTCATAGCACCAGCGACCCGGGTTCAATTCCCGGGCCACTGTCTGTGCAGAGTCCGCAGGTTCTCACTGTGTCTGTGTGGGTTTCCTCCTGATGCGCTGATTTCCTCCCACACTTCAGAAGACGTGCTGGTTAGGGTGCATTAGCTATGCTAAATTCTCCCTCGGCGTACCCAAACTGTGGCACGAGGGGATTTTCACACTAACTTCATTGCAGTGTTAATGTAAGCCTCCTTGCGACACTAATAAAAAAAGGCAGTCTAAAATACTAATCACCGAATTAGTTCATCTTTCAACGTGATGAAGTTTCCCACCTTTCTGTAGAGAGATTGATCTTGAGTAGATGGGCTGAAAGGCCATACAAAGAACAACACAGCACGGAAAACAGGCCCTTCGGCCCAACGAGCCCGCGCCGCAATTTTAACATTGTGAATGCTCTCTTCTACCTATGGCCTTTGTCTACACCTATTGGACTCCACACTAACGGAACCATAACCAGATTGAGGGACACCTAGTTTGGGGACAATTTTTTAGCCATGTCTAATCGACAGGGGCTGACTACATATTCAGTTTCCCCATGAAGCATGGAGAGAGAAAAACAGCATATTACAGAACTGAACACCAGTGAAGTGTGAGATACAACTCCTCAATAGCTGGCTAGGCCTCATTGCCTCTCTGGTGATCACCCATTTCCCTCTCTGCCTGCACTTTGTTAAATTGCCAGGTTGCTCCTTCCTGATATGTGTTCTCCACAATACCCCTAAATTATTGAATGTTCAACCAAACCTCCAGCTGCCACTCCTTCTCAAACTACCAAAGTATGAGCTCCTTCACCTAACAACACATGTGCTTATTCAGGACAGGGGAGAATCCTGGAGTTCCCACGTGGAGCAGGACATGCAGGCCACAAGACTGATCTACCCTATCATACCTCGGCTACTAACTAATTCACCTGCAATAAGCTGAAAACATTTTTTTTAAAGCTGACCATCTACTCACGATTCAGTTCTTTTCTTGTTCTGACATCACTTGAGGTGTTCCTGCCTCTCCTTCTGTACTTCGAGGCTCTCCAACTCCCAAACTAATATGATCAAATGCTTGAACATACTAAATACACAATGACAGCTGCTGTCCAAAAACGGGAGCAAAGGATTAAAATGACAAGTGATCGTAAGTTCAGGACCACATCTGCGGTCTGAATGAAGGTGTTGGGCAATCTAACCACCCAATCTGTGTTTGGCCTCCCCAGTTTAGAGGAGAAAGCATTGTCAGCAATAAACACACTATATTAAAGTGGAAGGATTACAATAAATTGCAGTTTCAGAAGGAAGGAGTGAAGGAGAAGTAGGTGGCACAGTGGTTAGCACTGCTGCCTCACCGCGTCAAAGACTTGGATTCAATTCCTGTGTAGAGTTTGCACGTTCTCCCGTGTCTGCATGGGTTTCTTCTGGGTACTTCGGTTTCTTCCCATAGACGTGCTGGTTAGGTGCATTGGCCGTGCTAAATTCTCCCTCAGCACACCCAAACAAGCACTGGAGAATGGCAACTGGGAGATTTTCACAGTAACTTCATTGCAGTTTTAGTGTAAGCCTACTTGTGATTAATAAATATACTTTAACTTTAAACTTTAACTGTTTAGGGCTTTGGACGTTAAGAAAGGAGGAGTTATAAGGGTAGCCATTGCATCAATTACACTTGCGTAGGAAGGTGCCATGGGCATGGAAGGATGCATTGGCGGTGAGGACAGAATGGACCAGCTTATAATAGAGGGAATAGTCCCTTTGGAAGGGAAAGGGAAGATGTGTTTGGTGGTGGCATTGTGCTGAAGGTGGAGTGAATGACAGAGGATGATCTGTTGACTATGGAGACTGATGGAATGGATGAGGGGAGCTCTATTGCAGTTAAGAAGAGAATGGATGGGATAAGAGCAAAATGTGCAAAACTGAACAACCTTGATTGAGGCTTTGTCAAACATGGTTGGGTGGAGGGGGGAATTCCCTGTTTGTGGAAAAAAAGAAAGAATTAGAGAAGTGTTGGTGTGAAATGTTGCTTTGTTTGAGTAGATGGTGAAGGTGGAATAAAACCTTCGCAGGACGTGAGACAGTGTATCCAAGTAGCTGTGGGGATTGGTAAGTCTGGTGTGAATAATGGTTGAGGGCTTAGTCTCCAGAATGGAGATAGAGAAGTGGAGGAAGGGGATGGGAGAGTCAGAGGCAGACAATGGGAAAAGAATGGAAAATTAGAACAAAAATTTGGTGAAATTTTCTACTTCAGGGTAAGAGCAGGGAACAATACTAATTGACTCAGTAGTGTACCAGGTGAGAAAGTGGACCTAAATAGGATTGGATAAAGGATATTCTAAATATCCCAACATTGGACCAAAGAAATTTGGCATGCCAGCTTTGACTCTCACCAACCTTTACAGGTGCATCATAGAAAGCATTCTTTCTGGTTGTGTCACAGCTTGGTATGACTATCCAAGACCACAAGCAACTACAATGTTTGTGAGTGTAGCCCAATCCATCACACAAACCAGCCTCCCATCCATTGACTCTGTCTACACTTCCCGCTGCGTCAGCAAAGAAGCCAGCATAATTAAGGACCCCACACATCCCGGACATTCTCTCTTCCATCTTCTTCTGTCAGGAAAAAGGTACAAAAGTCTGAGACCACATACCAAGAACAGCTTCTTTTCTGCTGCCATCAGACTTTTGAATGGACACACTCACATTAAGATGATCTTTTTCGACACCCTCGCTATGACTGTAACATGACATTCTGCACTTGCTCCTTTCTTTATGAATGGTATGCTTTGTCTGTATAGTGTGCAAGAAACAATACTTTTCACTGTATACTAATATATATGACAAAAATCAAATCAAAGAGGACAAGTATAGCTAGTATTCATACGGGTACCAATAGCAACACGTTTTACTCAGAGAAGTGGGGTAAGTTTTCCAGTCCCACCCGCCATGGGAATCGTAATGGGCGGGACAGAAAATTTGATGGACCGTTTGAGGGTTGGTGACTCCGGGCAGGAATTTCCGGTACTGGAATGCGCGCAGCCTAAAAAATTCCTGTCAGGGTGTGGAATTGAAAGGGAAGTTGTTCATGGTGAGAACGGATTCAGTCAACAAAGAAAGGCAGTAGGGAACTGGTTTGGCCTCTGCTCAAAGTAGCAGTGGAGAGTTGGTCCTAGTATGGAAGGAAAATGTAGGAGAGGTTGGACATTCATGGTATACCATTTGCCTTCTTTACTGCTTACTGCATCTGCATGCTTACCTTCATAGAAACATAGAAGGTAGGAGTAGGAGGAGGTCATTTGGCCCTTTGAGCCTGTTCCACCATTCATCACAATCATGGTTAGTTGTCCAACTCAATAGCCTAATCCTGCTTTTTCCCCATAACCTTTGCCCCAAGTGCTATATCCATCTACCTCTTGAATACATTCAATATTCTGGCATCAACTACTTCCTGTGGTAATGAATTCCACAGGCTCACCACTCTTTGGGTGAAGAAATGTCTCCTAAATGATCTACACTGAATCCTCAGACTATGACCCCCTGGTCCTGGACTCCCCCACCAATGGAAACATCCTGCCCGCATCTACCCTGTTTAGTACTGTTAGAATTTTATGGGAACCCTCCCCGCTTTATTCATCTGAACTCCAGTGAAAACATTCCTAGTCAATCTCTCCTCATAAATCAGTTCCTGGAATCAGCCTGGTAAACCTTCACTGCACTCCCTCAAGAATAAGAATGTCCTTTCCCAGAAAAGGTGTGGCCTCACCGAGGCCCTGTAACAACACATCCCTTCTCCTGTACTCGAAACCTCTCACAATGAAGGCCAACATACCATTTGCCTTCTTCACCGCCTGCTGCACCTGCATGTTTACCTTCAGCGCAAGGACACCCAGGTCTTGTACATTCCCAACTTCCTAATTATTCACTGCAGTTGCATTTTAACTTGCTGCGTACAGCAACTCTTCCCATCATATATGCAAATATACAGACAAATTCGGTGTGCTCAGGTTTTCTTGCAATTTTCCAGGTAACAAACTCAATAAAGGCAATATATATCTGTTCCATAAGGCAAAGCTTAAGAGCAAAATGTTCTGCAACTGGACATTATAATGTTCAACTGTGATAGAGGGATCATTGGGGAGTTCCCGAGGTATCTAACGGGAAGGTAATTTTGTTTGATTTATTACAGAGATGGGAGAGATCGAACACCTGGGCTGATGGGAGAAGCTCGCATGGTACATAAGTAGCACAAACGGAACCCCAAAAGTAGCTGGAACTTAGCATCGGCTGCTGTTGGGTTCTGTTACTGCTAGTTGTGAACTCGCAGCTGGAATGTCACTCGGCAATTCGATGGGGACTCTGCACTGGCTGAGTACTGGATCCGTGGATTGAGAACACAGGTAAGGGGAGGGAAACCTTAGTCACAATACATTTAAAGCTTAAAAGTCCTAAAGAGTGAATACTATTTTCGCTTTTTGAAATATTTCAGTGCTCTTGCACCACCTCATATTTCATGTATCCTTAATGCTAGTCACTTCAGTCAAGTCCAGTTGTGAGGCAACAGTGCTAACCGTTGTGCCACCTGCCACTCCATGTTAAAGCCGAGGTCAAGAAACAGTTGGAACTTAACTGCAAAACAAGTCTTTTGTTGAGAGAACAATTGCAACCAAGATTTGCTACATACCAATAATACTATTATCAAGTCATTGGTTTCCATGTCTCCTATATGGTAGCCAAACTTCATGGAGAAAGAAGATCTGGACTTGTTGGGTGAGATTTTTTGGCTTTCTTGAGCTGGCACAATCTTCCAGTCCCACCAAGTCAACGGCCGTATGAATTCTTATTATAGAATCCCTACAGTGCAGAAGGAGGCCATTTGGCCCCTTGAGTCTGCACCGAACATTACTCCCACATCCCTACATATTTACCAACTAATCCCTCTAACCTACACATCTCATGACACTAAGGGACAATAGACTCTGCACTGACCAAAATCCAACCCAGATCGTATCCCTATAGCCCCATGCATTTACCCTAGATGTCCCCCTAAGGAGCATGGCCGAACTATCTAACCCGCATATTTTTGGACTGTGGAAGGAAACCGGAGCACCTGGAGGAAACCCATGCAGATACAGGGAGAATGTGCAAACTTCACATAGACAGTGACCAGAGGCCAGAATTGAACCCATGTCTTGCTGATCTCGCAGTGAGGGAATCCACCTCGCAGCATCGGCAAATCCCAGCTATTATAAAATCTTGTTACATCTTCTTTTATATTTGGCTGTTTCTCTTTGAGCCAAAGTGGGACATTTCCAATATGACAACACTGAAGTCGTTTGAAAAGTAATTGATTTGATGGAAAGTGCTTCAAAATAATTCTTTCACAGGAAGTGGGCATCATTGGCGAAGCCAACATTTATTTACTATCTCTAAAGGTAGCACAATGGTTAGCTCTGCTGCCTCACAGTGCCAGGGATCTGAGTTTGATTCCAGTCTCAGGTGACTATTTGCATGTTCTTCCTGTGTCTGCATAGGTTTCCTCTAGATACTCCAGTTTTCTCCCACAGTCCAAAGATGTGCAGGTTAGATGGATTGACCATGCTAAATTGGCTCTTAGCGAACCAAGATTTTTAGGTTAAGGGATTCAGTTTAAAGTTTATTTATTTTTCTCAAGTAGGCTTACATTAACACTGCAATGAAGTTACTGTGAAGATCCCTAGTCGCCACAATCTGGTGCCTGTTCAAGTACACTGAGGAGGAATTTAACAAGGCCAATGCACTTAACCAACACATCCTTCGGACTGTGGGAGGAAACCAGAGCACCCGGAGGAAACCCATGCAGACACGGGGAGAACGTGCAGACTTCACACAGACAGTGACCCAAGCTGAGAATCAAACCCATGTGCCTGGCGCTGTGAAGCAACAGTGCTAATCGCTGTGTCACATTGGATTACAGGGTAAGCCTGCGTACAAGTTGGTGCGGACCGAATGGCCTCCTTTGGCACTGTAGGGATTCTATGATTCTCGTTGCCATTGAGAAGATGATGGTGCACCTTGAGTTCTTGTAAGGCTATGAAAATATCTTGTAAATATCTTTTCTGCAAAGGTTTGGATGTGTAATTTCACCCCCCCGCCCCCTCCCCAACAAGACCTCTCAGACTTGTGATGTTTGGGCCGGACTTTAATCCCGGGAAGTAACTCACCTCCTCAGTTTAGTTTCATGTCTGTTACTTTAAAACCTCGTTCCTCAATCAGCTGTTACAAACACAAAAGGGGAAAGACGGAAAACCAAAACTGCCATTCAGCTTCGTAATGGGACTTTTCCAACTGAAAGCTCCGAGGAAATCCCCTTTCTACAAAGCTGGCATCGTTCCAGTAAGATAACATACATTGAGGTGCGCAGCGTAGAAACCAACCATTCAGCTCAGCTAATCAGTCCTGTGTTCTTCTTCACAAGGACCTACATGATGGCACAGTGGTTAGCACCGCTGTCTCACAGAGTCAGGGTCCTGGGTTCAATTCCCAATCACTGTATGTCTGGAGTTTGCACATTCTTCCCGTATCTGCGTGGTTTTCCTCCAGATGCTCCGGTTTCCTGCCACAGTCCAAAGATGTGCTGGTTAGGAACATTGGCCGTGCTAAATTCTCTCCCAGTGTATCCAAACAGGTGGCGACTGGGGATTTTCACAGTAATTTCACATTGCAGTGTTAATGTAAGCCTACTTGTGACACTAATATTTAAATAGGCGACACTTATTTAAATAAAGGGCAGCATGGTAGTAGCTCAGAGATTAGCATTGCTGTTTCACAGTGCCAGGGACCCGGGTTCGATTTCTGGCTTAGGCCACTGTCTGTGTACAGTCTGCACATTCTCCCTGTATCTGTGTGACTTTCCTCTGAGTTCTCTGGTTTCCCTCCATAGTCCAAAGACGTGCTGGTTAGGTGAATTGACCACGCTAAATTCTTCCTCCATGTATCCGAACAGGCGCCAAAGTGTAGCAACTAGGGGATTTTCATAGTAACTTCATTGCAGTGTTAATGTAAGCCTACTCGTGATGAATAAATAAACTTTACATACTCCTTTTCATTTAATCCATCATATACTTACCGTTCATCCCATATTCTGACCATACTCTGGCTGAAGAACTTTCTTCTGAATGCCATATTGGATTTGTTAGTGACTGTATTTGATGGCCCCTATTTAATTATTGAATCTTTTTCAAGGACTCAATACATCACCTTTTAATCCCCTTTGCTTAAGGGAACATAAGTCCAGTCTCGATAAAACCTGTCCTCATAATTTTACTCTTTCTCAAATTCTCTACCAAAAGCTTTAATCTCCACCTTGGGTAGGACAATGGAGGCAGATCCCAAATCCATCCAGACCAGAATGGGAATCGAATCCCAAATGGTCGGCACTTACATATTCCATCCCTGGTTCCCCGGGTGCAAGTTGATGGGTGGCACAGTGTTTAGCACAGCTGCCACACAGCAGCAGGAGCCCTAGGTTCAATTCCCAGCTTGTGTGACTGACTGTGGGAAGTTTGCACATTCTCCCCACGTCTGCATGGGTTTTCTTCGGGTACTCTGGTTTCCTCCCACAGTCTGAAAGATGTGCTGGTTAGGTGCATTGGCCATGCTAAATTCTCTCTCAGAGTACCCCTTATTGTCACATGTATTAGTGTACAGTGAAAAGTGTTGTTTCTTGCATGTTATACTGACAAAGCATACCATTCATAAAGAAGGAAATGAGAGAGTGCAGAATGCAGTCACAAAGTTATAGTTAGGGTGTAGAGAAAGATTGACATAATGCGAGGTAGGTCCATTCAAAAGTCTGATGGCAGCAGAGAAGTTGTTCTTGAGTCAGTTTATTCAGACTTTTGTATCTTTTTCCCGGCAGAGAGAGAATGTCCGGGGTGTGTGGGGTCCTTAATTAAGCTGGCTATTTTTCCGAGGCAGCAGGAAGTGTAGACAGAGTCAATAGATGGAAGGCTGGATGGTGTGATGGACTGGGCTCCCCGAATAGGCGCCAGAGTGTGGCAACTAGGGGATTTTCACAGTAATTTGAAGTATTAATGTAAGCCAGCTTGTGGCAGTAATAAATAAACTTTTAAAAACATGTGGTGGCCTGGAGCTATGGATAGTGACGGTAGAGACTCAAATATTCTTCCCATCCCATGAATTGTTTAGGAACCTCTCCCACTCTTGCCATTTACACGTGTTGGAAGGAATTGCAACTTAGCCTGTTTGTCTGCATTGCGAACTTGCCTTCCTCAGCCATCAAGCGCTGTTGGGACGTGAATCCAGAGCTGCTTGGAGGCAGGGACACAACCCATCACATCACAAAGCCCCCAGTGTGGACCAGTGCAGTCGAGCGTGAATGCGATTCCCAACCAGCAAAATGAAACAGTGAAATCCTTTCCATACACTCGGCAGCATCTTTTCTTCAGTGTCAAAGGACCGGTGTCTTAGAGACAGGAGGAGGCCGTTTGGCCCTTCGAGCCTGCTCCGCCATCCATTATGATCATGGCTGATCATCAAACTCAACTCAACTCAACACATCCCACCTCCCCCTCCCCCCCCCGCCAATATCCTTTGACCTCCTTCATCTCAAGTCCAAATCTAATAGTCCAAAAATGTGTGGGTTAGGTTGATTTGGCCATGCTAAATTGCCTCTTTTTGTCAGAGGGATTGGCAGAGTAAATATATGGAGTTACAGGGATAGGACTTTAGTGGGATAGGCTCACAGGATCGAATGGCCTCCTTCTGCACTGTAGGGATTCTATGATTTTAATTTGAAAACATACAATGTTTTAGTTTCAGCTGCCTTCTCTGGGAGTGAATTCCACAAGCTGTCCACTCTCTGGGTGAAGAAATTTCTCCTCCTCTCTGTCCTAAATGGTTTACGCTGTATTCTCAGACTGTGACCCCTGATTCCACACTCCCCGACACAGTGACTAGCCCTGCTGCCTCACAGTGTCGGGGACCCGGGTTCAATTCTGGCCTTGGATCACTGTTTGGAGTCTGCACCTTCTCCCCGTGTCTGCGTGGGTTTCCTCCAGGTGCTCCGGTTTCCTTCCACAGTCTGAAAGATGTGCAGGTTAAGGGGATTGGCCGTGCTAAATTGCCTTTTAAGTGTTCCAAGATGTGTAGGTTAGGGGGATTAGTGGGGTAAATAGGTAGGATTATGGAGATAGGACCTTGGGGAGGATGCTCTGCTGGAGAGTCGGTGCAAAATCGACGGGCTAAATGGCCATTTTTTTGCACTGTCAGGACTCTACGATTCTATTTTATCCTCCCTGCATCTATCCTGTCTAATCCTGTTAGAATTTTATAGGTTTCTGTGAGATTCCCCCCTCTAAACTCAAGCAAATGAAGGCTGAAGATTGTGTAATCATTCCTACTCAGTCTGAGTGGCTGAACGACCTCTCCACACTGTAAGTGTGATGATGTCTTTTTAATCTCTCAGGGCTTTTAAGATTCTTCTTATAGTCAGCTTCGCACATTTGCACTCAAATATTTGTAAAATCTAGATCAGTTCATGTCGAACACTTGTGTAGATCCAGCGTGGCCACTGGAAAGTATTTCCCTTTATCTAAATTGATGACTGAGTCACAGGATTTGGGTTGGGTGTGGTGCAATTGGCCCTACATGCCTGGGTTGGGAAATAATTCAGCCAGGCTGAATTATTCCTGATCACAATCCAGCGATCACTACAATACTTGGTTTAAAAGGGTCCCTCTGAGGTGCCTCCACATGCTCTAGACACCTACGTAGAACAGTACAGCACAGCAACAGGCCCTTCGACCCACAATGTTGTGCTGAACATGACGCCAAATTGAACTAATCCCTTCTGCCTGCCCTCGATCCGTATCCAAAGTTAAACTTTTATTTATTAGTCACAAGTTGGCTTACATTAACACTGCAATGAAGTTACTGTGAAAGTCTCCTCTTCACCACACTCCGGCGCCTGTTCGAATACACTAAGGGGGAATTTAGCATGGCCAGTTTACCTAACCAACACATCCTTTGAACCGTGGGAGGAAACCGGAACATCCGGAAGAAATCCATGCAGACATGGGGAGAACGTGCAGACTCCGCACAGACAGTGAGAAAGCCGGGAATCAAACCCAGATCCTTGGCACAGCAGCGCCAAACACTGTGCCACCTTGTCTTCCCTCTCTTCCCTGATTATTCATGTGCTTATCTAAAAGCCCTTTTAATGTCTCTATCATATCTGCCTTCACCACTACCCCTGGTTCAAGGATCACCTGCACCATAAGGTGTAGGAACAGAAGGAGGCCATTCAGCCCATTGAGTTTGCTCCAACATTCAATGAAATCGTGGTTGATCCAATATAATCCACAGCTCCGCCTTATCTCCATAACCTTTGATTCCCTCCCTGGTTATAAACTACCTGAGCTGCTGCTACGTGGAGCTGTATATCGGTAAGAGTCTGGCCCCAGTAAGGTGATGAAATCAACGTCTAACTTGAACAGCCAGCATTTTACTGCGGGCTCATAGATACTTAGCCACAACCCATTTCGCAATTATAGTTTCACAAGTAGATTAAACACCATTCCATTAGAGTGAAGTCGCAATCCCCAAAGTCATACAGAGTAAGGAACAATACCGACAATGTGAGCATTTATCATAGAATCCTACAGTGCAGAAGGAGGCCATTTGGCCCATTGAGTTTGCACTGACCACAACGGCTTAGTGGTATTATCGCTAGACTATTAATCCTGAAACTCAGCTAATGTTTTGGGGACTCAGGTTCGAATCCTGCCATGGAATATGGTGGGATTTGAATTCAATTTAATAAAAATCTAGAGTAAAGAATCCATCGATGACCTTTGTCGATTGTTGGAAAGACCCAGTTTGTTCACTAATGTCTTTTAGAGAAGGAAACTTGCCACCTTGGTCTGGCCTACTTGTGATTCCAGAGCCACAGTGACATAGAACATTACAGCACAGTATAAGCCCTTCGGCCCTCAATGTTGTGCTATCCCACTCCTTATCATTCTGGTGTGCTCCATGTGCCTATCCAATAACCACCTGAAAGTTCCATGGTTGACATTCAACTGCTCACTGGCAACTAGAGATGGGCAATAAGTGCTGGCCAGCCAGTGATGTCCATGTCTCATGAATGAATAAAAAAAGTCTCATCCAGGCTCTATCTCCATCACAATCAAGCGATCCTTGCAATACTTGGTTTAAAAGGCTCCCTCTGAGGTGTCTCCACATGCTCTGGACACCTACGTAGAACAGTACAGCACAGCAACAGCACTTAATATGGGTTAGGATATAAGCAGCAATGTTTTGAGTGATACCCAATCCAACAGACTCTCTGCCTCACCAATCCCGCGAGCAAATAAAAATGTACAATTGATCAGAGTGCCATCGGGTTACTGAATGGAAACTTTATTACTCCTGATTACGACACAATTTTTACCGAGGCGCTGGGGAGCAGGGAGTGCTACTCGGGAGGGGGTGATGGGGGTGACATTATTGCTGGACTAATAATCCAGAGATCCAAGATAATGTTCTGGACACTCTGGTTCAATAAAGAAAAATCTGAAATTAAAATCCTTCACTGATGTTGTTGAGGAAACGCGATCATGGGTGACGCAGTGGCACAGTGGTTAGCACTGCTGCCTGACATCACCAGGGAACGGGGTTCAATTCCCAGCTTGGGTCACCATCTGTGTGGCATTTGCATGTTCTCACCATGTCTGCGTGGGGTTTCCTCCGGATGCTCCAGTTTCCTCCCACAGCCCAAAGATGTGTGGGTTAGGTGGATTGGCCATTGGGTGTCAGGGGATTCGCTAGAGTAAATGCGTGGGGTTATGGGGATAGGGCCTGGGTGGGACTGTGGTCAATGCACACTTGATGAGCAAAATGGTCTCCATCTGCACTGTAGGATTCTATGTTCTTACGTGGTCTGGCTTACACGTGACTCCAATTTCATAGCAATTTTTGATTTGGTTTATTATTGTCACATGTATTTACAATGAAAAGTATTATTTCTTGCACGCTATACAGCCAAAACATAGCATTCATAGAGAAGGACAGGAGAGAGTGCAGATTGTAATATCGCAGTCATAGTTAGGATATAGAGAAAGATCAACTTAATGCAAGGTAGATCCATTCAAAAGTTCGATGACAGCAGAAAAGAAGCTGTTCTTGAGTTGGTTGGTACATGACCTCAGATTTTTGTGTCTTTTTTCTGACGGAAGAAGGTGAAAGAGCAAATGTTCGGGGTGCATGGGATCCTTAATTATGCTGGCTGCTTTACCGAGGCAGCGGGAAATGTAAACAGAGTCAATGGATGGGAGGCTGGTTTGCGTGATGGATTGGGCTACGTTCACGACCTTTTGTAGCTCCTTGCAGTCTTGGGCAGAGCAGGAGCCGTACCAGGAAGTGGGCAATGTGCATAAAGACGAAGAGATCGATCCATTGCCAGTGATACAGCGCACACAGTCCTGGATGTACAAGGTGGCGGGTGTCCTCTGGAATGACACGATCACTCCCGGTTAAGCCTAAATGAATATTTACCGGGAAACTTGTGTCAGCCAAGAGGGCCTCCCAGATCTTCAATGGTTTCCTAGTACACAAAATGGCTGCCCTGTGCAAAAGTCCTGTTTCCAATTTGTTATCATGCTGCAAGTTACACTTACAAATAAAGAGCATCTTTCTTCCTTTTGAAAGTGTCTCTTGTTATTCTGTAAGAGGGGAAGACTGTTTCCATTAGCTGGTGGGATGAGGACTAGTGGGAAACAGATTTAAGGATTTGGGCAAGTAACAAAGTGGGGAGAGGGGTTGGTTGACAACGTGAAGACGCCCTGTCTTGACGCAGCAGATGGTAATGACCTGGAATTTGCAGTTTACGAGGGCAGTGGAAGTGGACATGATGAATAAGGCAGTGGACGGTGAGCATTCAATTATTCTTCTTCAGAGACCTGAACACAAGAAATATCGATGGACATTTCCATACCAGCACTGAGGGAGTGCTACACTGTCACAGGTACCACCTTTCAGAAGAGCAGTTAGTCTCCCCTTGATGGAGGCACAGAAAAGTTTGATGGTTCCAATTTTAAGAAGAGCAGGAGAGTTCTCACTAACAAAGATAATTACAGCACAGGAACAGGCCCTTCGACCCACCAAGCCTGCACTGACCACGCTGCCCGACTGAACTAAAAATCCCTATCCTTCTGGGGACCGTATCCCTCTATTCCCTTCCATGTATTTGTCCAGACACTCCTTAAAACTATCTTATCTGCTTCCACTACCTCCCCTGGCAACGAGTTCCAGGCATGCACCATCTTCTGCGTAAAAAAAACTTGCCTCGTATATCTCCTTTAAACCTTGCTCCTTGCACCTTAAACCCATGCCTTCTGGTAATTGACTCTTCCAACCTGGGAAAAAGCTTCTGACTATCCACTCTATCCATGGCCTTGATAACCTTGTAGACTTCTATCAGATTGCCCCTCAACTTCCATCATTCCAGCGAGAGCAAACAAAGTTTCTCCAACCTTTCCTTATAGATAATGCCCTCCATACCAGGCAACATCCTGATAATCTTTTCTGTACCCTGTCCAAAGCCTCTACATGCTTCTGGTAATGTGGCAACCAGAATTGAACACTATATTCCAAGTGGCCTAATTAAGGTTCTATAAAGCTGTAACATAATTTGGGAATTTTTAAACTCAATGCCCAAGTTAATGAAGGAAAGTATGTCCTTTGCCTTCTTGACTATCTTCTCTACCACTTTCAGTGACCTGTGTACCCGTACACCCAGATCCTTTGACTATCAATACTCTTGAATATCCTGTTCAATGCTTAATACCTTCAATCAGCGTATTTAAAAAAGAAATGCATGATCTGGTCATTGCTCCCAGCCACCTGACGAAGGGACAGGCTGTCCTGAAAGCTTGAGGTTTTTGCTACAAATAAACCTGTTTAGACTTTAAACTGGTGCTGTGGGATGTCTTTGTGTTTTACCCCAGTCCAACGCAGGTATCGCCACATCATGTCACAGTGGTTAGCAGAGCTTCTTCATAGCATCAGGATCTGGGTTTGACTTTTGGCCTGAGTCACTGTCTGTGCAGAGTCTGCACGTTCTCCCTGTGTCTGCATGGGTTTCCTCTGGGTACTCTGGTTTCATCCTACAGTCCGAAAGATGTGCTGGTTATGCCATGCTAAATTCTTCCTCAGTGTACCTGAACAGCTTCCAGAGTGGCAATTGGGAGATTTTTACAATAACTTCATTGCAGTGTTATTGAAAGCCTACTTGTGACACCAGTAAATAAACTTTAAACTTCATAAACTTTCAAGCTCCTGAGGTAATGGAGGGCTGAGTGACTTCCTGCCTGTTCCGTCACAGGATTTACCATGCTCCATACTGAAGTGTAAATAATTAGCTGATTAGCGTAAACCCACGCATGTTAAACCATCCCAATCGCATCACTCACTCCTCTGCATTTTAAGAGCAGAAGATGCCACCCATTGTCTTATTGTGGGATCAAAGATGTGCAGGTTACAGGAATCAGCGGGATAAATGTGTGGACAAACTGGCTGCTGTATTTCCTGAATTACAACAGTGATGACACTTCTAAAAGTCCCTTGTGACATCCTGGGATGATGTATTTTCTGTTCCTTTAGAAGAGGAGGAAATAATTGGATCGTACAGACCCGACAGGGAAAGCAATACAATACTGTTTCTTTTTTTCGCTTTTATTAGTTAAGGGTGACACAGTGGTTAGCACTGCTGCCTCACAGTGCCAGGGATCCGGATTCAATTCCAGCCTTGGATCACTGTCTGTGCGGAGTTTGCATGTTCTCCCTGTGTCTGCGTGAGTTTCCTTGGTGTTCTCCGGTTTCCTCCCACAGTCGTGCTGGTTAACATAGAAACAAAGAAGATTGAAGCAGGAGGAAGCCATTTGGCCCTTCGAGCCTGCTCCGACATTTATTATGTGCCACTCAATAGTCTTTTTCCCCATAACCTTTGATCCCATTCACCCCAAGTGCTATATCCAGCCACCTCTTGAATACATTCAATGTTTTGGTATCAACTACTTCCCTTGGTAATGAATTCCACAGGCTCACCACTCTTTGGGTAAAGAAATTCCTCCTCATCTCCATCCTAAATGGTCTTCTTTGAATCCTCAGACTGTGGATAGGTGGATTGACCATACTAAATTGACCATAATATCCAAAGATGTTCAGGTTAGGTGGATTGGCCATGCTAAACTGTCCCTATTGCCCAAAGATGTGCAGGTTAGGGGAATTAGCGGGATAAATGTATGGGGAATTGATAAGAGACTCTGTCGGAGAGTCACTGCCAACTCGATGGTTTGAATGGCCTCTTCTACACTGTAGGGATTCTAGTCTATGTTTGTAAGTTACAATGGCGCATGCGCACAGCATTGGGGATAACAGATATGAATTGAATGAATGAGCAGATATTAATCTATGACCCTATTAATTTGCTTATCTGACATTAATAGATTTTGGCACTGTGCTTAAGATTCGTAACACGCTGGTGAAACGGCAGCAACACGTATACAGAAAATTAACTGCAAGACCAGGAAGTAGTTAAATACTTCTTAGCACACAAAGGCAGTTTGAGGCAAAGACACAGAGATAATCAAACATTAGGATCTAGATTATTCAGCTGGTTTGGTTGCATTCCACAAAGAATGTTCCCAGAGACAGACTTAGCCTCAGGTACACTCGAAATGTCAACTCCACTTCTGTCTCCAGATCTGCCGGATGCTTCCAGCATTTTCAGTTTTTATTTCAGATTATCGGCCTGTGGAGTTCATAGGCCTATAGGAACCAAGAAGGAAGAAAAGTCAATAACCATTCAACAGCTTTGCAACGGGAGATTACTGCTTGTATAAGTTATTAATCACGAAAGTGTTCTTAAATAAATAAAACAAAGACAAGACACTTTGCAAATCATAGTTGGATAGCAGAAAAGAGTGCCAGGACCCCAACTATTCACAACATATATTAATGAATTAGATGAGGGAACTAAATGTAACATCTCCAAATTTGCAGATGGTACTGCAGCAGCACGGTGGCACAGTGGTTAGCACTGTTGCCTCACAACACCAGGGACGCAGGTTCAATTCCCGGCTTGGGTTACTGTCTGTGTGGAGCATCTTGTCCCTGTGTCTGTCTGGGTTCCCTCCGGATGCTCCAGTTTCCTCCCATAATCTAAAGATGTGCAGGTTAAGTGGATTGACCATGCTAGGTTGTTTCTTTGTGTCAGGACGACTAGCTAGGGTAAATTCATGGAGTGTGTGGGGATGGGGCCTGGATGGATGCAGACGTGAAGGGCTGAATGGCCTCCTTCTGAACTGTAGGGAGTCTACAGTGGAAGGCTGAGCTGTGAGGAGGATGCAGAGATGTTTCAGTGTGATTTGGACAGGCTGAGTGAGTGGGCGCATGCATGTCAAATGCAATGTCACGTGGAAAAATGTGAGGTTATCCAAACTGATAAGAAAACAGAAAGCACATCATTATTTGAATGGACATGTCGAGAGACCTGGATGTCCTCGTACATCAGTCACTGAAGATAAGCACGTAGGTGTAGCAGGCAGAAGGCAAATGGTATGTTGGCTTTCATTAGTGAGAAGATTCAAGTACAAGAGCAGGGATGTCTTGTGCAATTAAACAGAGCCTTGGTGAGGCCACACCTAGAATATTATGTGCAGTTTCGGTCTCTTAATCTGAGTGACGAACCCCAATTTAAAAGGAATTGAAGAAAATCAAATTGAAGATTCGATTATAACAACACACAAACTGGGAGCAGGAGTAGGCCACTCGATCTTTGCTCCACCATTCAGTAAAATCACGGCTGATTGGATTGTAACCTCAACCCCAGAACTTGCCTGCCGATGATAACCTTTCATCCCGTTGGTTAATCAAGAATCTATCTCACTCTGCCTTAAAAATATTCAAAGATTTTGCTTTCATCACCTTTTGAGGAAGAGAGTTCCAGATACTTAAGACTCACTGAGAGAAAATATTTCTCCTCATCTGTATCTTAAATGGGCAACCCCTTCTTCTTAAACAGTGACCCCCTAGTTGCAGGTTCTTCCACAAGATGAAACATCTTCAGTATCTTATCCAGGCCCTTTCTCCCCACCCTGTAACCACACATTTACCATGACTAATCCACTTAACCTACACGTCTTAGGACATGAAGGGGCAATTTAGCATGGTCACTGCACACCTAACCCACATGTCTGTGGACTGTGGAAGGAAACTGGAGCATCCGGAGGAATCTACACAGACACAGGGAGAACGTGCAAACTCCACACAGTCACCCAGGGCCAGAATCGAACCCAGGGCCCTGGCAGTGTGAGGCAGCAGTGCTAGCCACCGTGATGCCCCCAGCACTTAGTAAAAATTTGGCAATCATCAAGGTTCTGTAAATGTTAAGGTCTCTGCCGGAGAATATGTTTCCTTTACATAGGTGCACAGAGGTGGTTTGTGGACACTGTTTATGCCAAGGTATGCCTGTATTCAAATGTGTTCTATGCAGCAGTATTGTTGAAATTACCCTTGTGATACCATTTGTCTAAACATACTCCAACAAGTTCCTACTCATTGCTGTGTCTGAAACACACTTGGCTTTCAGGGATAGGTTGAACTTTTGCCAAAGATAGTTCGGATACAAACAAGGTGCGCAGCTGATTGGCCATCCATTGCTCACTATTGTGCCACCCAAAAAGGCATCACTTGGCCGTAGATCAATGAGAATAGCCTATGTCGGTTGCCTCTCAAACAACTTTTGTTGTTGGGCTACCGTCCGCGAGGGTAGTACGTTCAAAAAGTTGTCTCAGCTGCCAATGTCACTTTGACATGAAGCCTTTCGTTTCTAATTCCAGACAAAAATAAAATGGCCTTGAAAGATGTGGACATCCTTCTTAAAATTCTTCCAAGACAGTTTACAGCCCTATACAGGATATGACCAGTTCTGGAACAGGCGCCGATGCCAAGCTGATTGAAAGCTGTGATTTAAAATCTTTGCTGGCGTCAAGGAAGGTTTTACAAAAAGAAAAATGTTCAAGTGAAATGATTTTTTTTCTACAGCAGATCCAAGTCAAACTGAAAAAGAAATGCAACTGATCAGAAAAGGCTTAAAAACAAATGTTTTCATTTAAAAACATGCCAACTGCATGTTTTAAATAGTTAATTTTGTATTCTGTTTTTGTGTAAATACATTCGCCATGTTTTCTTTATACTGAACTCCCACGTTCGGGGTGTAACATAGGATCAATATTCTGTTTGTTAAAAAGCTTTGTTCAGGTAATGTGCATGTAACTCATTCAGAAAAATTCATAAGGTGAGAGGAAGCCACCAAATCCTAATTGATTATAAACTCTATTTCCAATTATATCATCTTCCAAGTCGGAACCTCTGAAGAAATAATCCCCAATTCTCCAAGATTGGTCACACAAAGCTCCAGGGCACTTACTTATCTTCATCATGCCCCCTGTACCAACGAAATCCACCCTTCCCTGGCGAAAAAAGACTTACAGTCGCAGACTTAAATTTATATAGTTCCTTTCACAGACTCGATTTGCCCAACACTGCTTTACAGTCAATTAAGTATCTCTCTGTTTTGGTACCATTCAATACTTTAATTCTAACCAACTCTGGTGTAGCTTAGGCAAATCATGATTCACAGCTTTCAGCCAGCTGTGAAGTTTTAAGGGAGGAATTTGAAGGTGGGGAGGTGGATTTGAAAGAGAATCTTCAGGTGAAAGACACAGCTGTCAATGACGGTACAATAGAAAGACAGACTGGGATATAGTCAGAGGAGTGGAAAATATAGATGGAGGTTTCTAGGCTGGGTTTACTGAGATGGAGAGGAACAGGGCCTTCCAAACAGAAGGATTAGAATGTTAAATTTGAGGCATTAACAGGGGTAGCAGAGTCCAATGTATAGCCCAACTAGGACAAGGAGTGAAGAGTGAACAGCACTTGATTTGGAACAATGTAAGGACAAAGTTTTGATTAAGGGGAAAATTTCAGATTAGCTACTGTTTCAAGGTGGTGTATAGCTAGGCGAGCATCAAACTAGTTGAAACTGGAGGTGGGAAGGGCATGAGTGAGGGTTTCAGCAGCACAGGGGCTGAAATAAGGGCAAGGTTGGCAGTGTCGTGAAGGTGGAAGTTATGCAGTTTTGTAACAATCGGGATGGATGTGGCCAGAAGCAGAACTCAGGACCAAAAGTGGCACTGAGCTGGCAAACAAACACAAGAGAAAATAGAAATACCCAAAATCAATCTTTAACCCATGACAGAAGGCAAGGTCAGTGTAGGCAGGTAGGAGGAAAACAAAGCAGCAAGATGCAGCTATAGACCAGTTTTACACGTTTTGATAGTAAGGACCAGCTTTACAATGAAGAAATGAAAAGTTAAATCCATATACAATGATACTTCGATCATACTGTGCTGCTGGACCACTGTCTGCAATCAGCAAAAAATTCCTGCAGTTTACACAAAAGCTATATTCTGGGTCCCAAAACAATGGGGGCAATTGCCAAAAAATTCTAAGTGTCAATTTAGCACAAAAAGCATATATGCGCCAATAAGCTTTTTACTAAACAACAGCACAAGGCTTGGAGAATTCAGCTCAAAGCACCAAAACCCACAAGTTTTCATTAACCTCATAAACACGCATTGCATCTGTGGAGGTAGCTACAAATAACTCTGCAAGTGATCCCACTAAATTGGGCGCAGTTTGTGCGGTGTGTGATCCCAGTGCGTTTGATCGTAAGCATAAACACACGGCTGTTATCCTCAATTCCAAACCACACACCGTTGGGGAGATCTGAAATTTCTTTACAGTGTGTCACACATAATTACACAAAGAAACCCAGAACTGGTTTGTTGAACGTCAACAACTCAGCATTATAATTGTCTTTCTTTTGCAAGTGAAGGAAATCTATCTTTAATTGGAACAGTGATAGTTTCAAAATGAATCTCCTACACTCTGTGCATCAGCATGAATCACACTGAAAAGCTGTGGGCAGGGCCTATTCCC
The DNA here is from genome assembly GCA_024679065.1 of Sphyrna mokarran. NCBI lineage: Eukaryota > Metazoa > Chordata > Chondrichthyes > Carcharhiniformes > Carcharhinidae > Sphyrna > Sphyrna mokarran. The sequence goes on along the minus strand of JAGIQG010000003.1, from coordinate 132,180,372 downwards.
ACTGGAGAGGCTAGCACAGAGCGCTGAATGCGCCACTCTGTATGTGCTGATCTGTCAAGTTCAATGCATGTACAATGGCCCCGCACTGCTGAGCTCCCGATTGCTGGCCTGTTCTACCACTAGCCAGCCCCATGACCCCGCATTGCCAGCTGTGTGACCCTCTCACTGCCCCATCGCTCGCCCCTTCCCTCTGGACCAGCTTCAATGAACCTCCCACCACCACTGCAGCCCTGATCTTCTGATTCTCCTCCCCCAACACAGTTACAACACCTACCCCCACAGTCCCAATCACCCCTTCCCCCTCCACCCCCCTCAGCGCCCGATCCTCGATTGCTGCCGCCCCCTCCACTCCTGCGGGGTCAAGCCCCCTTCTTCCCACAAATGGGGAGCTATACTAAACCCCACTGATGTGAAACTCTCTTGATGAGGGAAGGAGAAGCTCGTGGGCCCCGAGACTTCAGACCCAGGCCTGCTAATTACACTGAGATGAGAATTTGAATATTTAATCAGTTCCGTGCCAGATTCCAGCATGGAGCTGATGGCGCTGAGAAACTGGATGCCAAGGAGGCTGGGTGCCCAGCGGAGAGCCTACTAAATGGCCTCCACTAAAGTCTTCCGGCCTGCTGCAAAAGCAGCGGAGCACGATGGGAGATTCCAAATCATCTATTTCAAGCATTTCAGCATGGATTTTGGATGGGCTACAGTTCTATGTTAAACACAAGATACTAGAATTCTATGGAGCAGCGAATCTTTTTCCTAATAAAAAGGCAAAATACTGTCGATGCCGGAATCTGAAACACAAACAGACAATGCTTGAAAACCTCAGCAGGTCTGACAACATGTGTGGAGCGAGAATACAGGTAATGTTTCAAGTCTGGATGACCCTTTGTCAGAGATCTTCTTAATGCTCTGCAATTTGACAGCGACACCTTCTTAATTTTTGCTTCTTCACAGTCCGATTCTTCTCATTCCTTTGGTCTCTCTAGATCATGACCACCTACAGTCCAAGTCATCAAAAATCCTCAACTAGGCTAGTGAAGAATTGCCAAGATTTTATTTTTGCTTTCTTTTTCTTTTTTCTCACCTGCAGTGAACCATCTCAATCAGGACTCAGAAGTGGGGGAAGAAAAGAAATAAATAGGAACAAAGGTATTTTCAAAAATGTATTTTCTCATGGAAAGTGGACATTGTTGGCAAGGCCAGTTTTGTTTCCTCTGATTTGATTTGATTTATTATTGGCACATGTATCATTATACAGTGAAAAGAATTATTTCTTGCGGGCTTTATAAACAAAGTATTCTGTTCATAGAGTACATAGGGAAGAAGGAAAGAAGAAGGATGTAGAAGATAGTGTTATAGTTATAGCTAGGATGTAGGGAAAGATCAACTCAGTATAAGGTCGGTCCATTCAAAAATCTGACAGCAGCGGGAAAGAAGCTGTTCTTGACTCTGTTGGAACGCGACGTCAGACTTTTACATCTTTTTCTTGGCAGAAAAAAGTGGAAGAGAGAATGTCTGGGATGCGTGGGGTCTTTGATTATGCTGACTGTTTTTCCAAGGCAGCGGGAAGTGTAGACAGAGTCAATAGATGGGAGGCTGGTTTGCGTGATGGACTGGGCTATTTTCACAGCCCTTTGTAGTTTCTTTGTAGTCTGGATAAGAGCCACAGCAAGCTGTGATACACTCAGAAAGAAAGCTTTCTATGGTGCATTTGTAAAAATTGTTGAGAGTCATAATGGATGTGCCAAATTTCTTAGCTTCCTAAGATAGTAGAGGTGTTGGTGGGATTTCTTAACAAAGCATTAGCATGGAGATTAGGATAAGTTGTTGGTGATCTGGGCACCTAGAATCTTTATGCTCTCGACCATTTCCATTTTATCTTCATTCCATCTGTAACTGTCCTAGATTGGAGAAGTTCGTGAGATCATTTCAATGTCAATTGTCTTTTTGTGGATCTGAAACCACATGTAGGCCAGACAGGGAAGGATGGCAGAATTCTTTCCCTAAAGGAAATGTGGCCTATTAAGCTTGCTGCACCATCAGTCCCATCTTGGCTTTAAGACCCCCCCCCAACTTGCTCCCCAACTCCTCAATTGCCTCAGACACCAAAAATATGCTGATCCCAGACCCAAGTCCATTCAATTACCACACCCTCATGGTCAAACACTAGGCAACAGAACAGTATATTCTCCCCCAGTGTTATAGTCAATGTTCATCCCACAATAAAGATTTAACTTTCAGTTTGCCAAGGTGAGATTTGCAGTCTTAACTTCCAAATCAATAGACAATACCAAAACTGTACTTACGGACTTCATATTCTGGGTTAGTGGCTGGGGCAGAAACCATGTCAACATTCAAGATTAAATTTATAAGTAGGTGAAAGAAACAGATTGGTGTGATATTGGAATGGTTAAATGTGAGTAGAACTATTTTCTCACATGATTGTTGACCCCTGACAGCATCATTTCCAGGTCAGTTGGCTGGCTACCAGTTCAACTCAAATCGGTAGCCATGTGAAAAAAACTCCTCAGAGGCCGGTGTCCCTTCACCAGATTCTCCTTTATAGAATCCCTACAGTGCAGAAGGAGGCCATTCAGCCCATCGAATTGACACTGATAACAATCTCACCTAGACCTGATCCCCACGTATTTACCTTGCAAATCCCCCTAACACGAAGGGGCAATTTATCATGGCCGATTCCACTTAACCTGCACATCTTTAGAGTGTGGGAGAAAACTGGAGCAGCCAGAGGAAACCCACGCAAATAGAGGGAGAATGTACAAACTCTACACAGACAGTGACCCAAGCTGGCAATCAAACCTGTGTCCCTGGCACCGTGAGGCAGTAGTGCTAACCACTGTGTCACCGTGCTGGCCTCTATAGTGTTTATTTACCTCCCTGCTTCTATCTTATCTATTTCCTTCATAATTGTATATGTTTTTATAAGATATCTCTTCATTCTTTTGAATTCCAATGAGTATAGGCCCTCAGTCTGTCCTCATAAATCAACTTTACAGATAATGCACACTGAATTGATGGTAGAAAGAATAAACATTTAAGGTGATGGATGGAGTGCCAATCAAGCAGTTTCTCCGGGATAGTGTCGCGCTTCTTGAGTGTTGCTGGTGCTGGACTCATCCAGGCAAGCAGGGAGTTTTCCATCACATACTGCCAATGATGTTCAAGCACTGGGGAATCAGGACTGTGACCACAGTATTTATCTAGCTGGTTGTGTTCAGTTTCTCCTCAGTGATAACTCCCAGGATGTTGATAGCAGGGAATTCAACAATGGTAAGGGGAGATGGTTAGATTCTCTCCTGTTGGAGATAGTCATTGCCCGGCCCTTGTGTGGCACAAATGTTACTTGCCACTTATCAACCCAAATCTGAATATTCTGCAGCTTTTGATACATATTGGCATGAACTGCTTGCGAGTGGTGCTGAACATTGTGCAATTGTGATGCCACTGTGCCTTTCAGAAATGTATTTGTGTTATATTTCTTGTGCAGCATTATTTTTAGCAATCATTTCCATTTATCAGTGCCTTTTAGTCGATAGCCAACATCCCCTATTGTAATTGCAGCAGCATAATTAATCTGGAATGTTTGTTTTAATCTGGACCAATACAGGGTTGTTATGTTAGTGATTTCCCTTGGGATTTTTCAGAGTAGGGTTTGATTAGGGTTTGATAGGAAAAGTCATGTGATTGGGTAGGGTTAGGCTCACAAAGAGAAACCCAGACTAGTTGGTGCTTGGGAGCTGTAGAGAGAAGTAGCTCTTCCTCTCTCTGAAGACAGGAGACTGGGATCTGCCAAAAAAAAGTCACTTTCTCTGAAGTTCTGCTGTTGGAGGTTAGGTGTTTCTCTGGAGACTGCTGTATGGGAATCAAAAGACAGGTTTCTTTCTAGATCCAGGGGTGTTAAAAGACTGGAAATCTAGCAGCCTCATGAACATCTTTCTTTGGTGCAACTGGTTCTGAAGAAGGACTATGTCTATGGGGCTATTGCTTAAATTGAAACTAGCTGTTCAGAATTAATTTGTCATGTTTAAGTATTTAAAATGATAAAAGTTATGCTCATTCTTTTCGTTATATTCTAACTGTGTCCTTAAATAAAATTTGTTTTAAGAAAAGCTTCTTAGTGGGTTAATAGAATCATATCTGGAGCGAAAGACTTTATGCTCAACCTAATGCCAAAATCAAAAAAAGTTAGAATTTAGCTAACTTCATGATATACCTTGGAGCTTCTGATCTGATTCCCCAACACAGAATTCCCAGTTTTGGACCTGATGTTGAAGGGATGGTCACTGATGAAGCAATCAAAGATGGTTGTGCCTGGGACATTACTCTGAAAATCCTGCTTCTGACTTTGCGATGGAAGGAAGATCACTAAGTCTCTCAACACATGGCATCACCAATAAACTTTGCAAAAATCACAGAGCTGTCACAGTGCCATTACGAGGCCATTTGGCCCATCACGTCTGCACTTGCTTTCCAAATGAGCAATTCACTCAATGCCATGCCTTGTCGTCACCCTACATGGTCTTCTTTTCTTCTTGTTTTGCATGAAATTATTTAAAAGAATTCTTTAGGATGCTGACAGCCCATTGGGTTTGAAGGGATTTCAAGGAATTCTTTGCGATGCTGACAATACATTGGGTTTGAAGGGATTTAAAGGAATTCTTTAGGATGCTGACAGTGCATTGGATTTGAAGGGATTTCAAGGAATTCTTTGCGATGCTGACAATGCATTGGGTTTGAAGGGATTTCAAGGAATTCTTTAGGATGCTGACAGTCAATTGGGTTTGAAGGGATTTCAAGGAATTCTTTGCGATGCTGACAATGCAATGGGTTTGAAGGGATTTAAAGGAATTGTTTGGGATGTTGACAGTCCATCGGGTTTGAAGGGATTTAAAGGAATTCTTTGGGATCCTGACAGTCTATTGGGTTTGAAGGGATTTAAAGGAATTCTTTGGGATGCTGACTGTCTATGGGGTTTGAAGGGATTTAAAGAAATTCTTTGGGATGCCGACAGTACATTGGGTTTGAAGGGATTTAAAGGAATTCTTTGGGATGCTGACAGTCCATTGGGTTTGAAGGGATTTAAAGGAATTTTTTTGGGATGCTGACTGTCTATGGGGTTTGAAGGGATTTAAAGGAATTCTTTGGGATGCTGACTGTCTATGGGGTTTGAAGGGATTTAAAGGAATTCTTTGGGATGCTGACTGTCTATGGGGTTTGAAGGGATTTAAAGGAATTCTTTGGGATGCTGACAGTCCATTGGGTTTGAAGGGATTTAAAGAAATTCTTTGGGATGCTGACAGTCCATTGGGTTTGAAGGGATTTAAAGGAATTCTTTGGGATGCTGACTGTCTATGGGGTTTGAAGGGATTTAAAGGAATTCTTTGGGATGCTGACAGTGCATTTGGTTTGAAGGGATTTAAAGGAATTCTTTGGGATGCTGACAGTCCATTTGGTTTGAAGGGATTTAAAGGAATTCTTTGGGATGCTGACAGTCCATTTGGTTTGAAGGGATTTAAAGGAATTCTTTGGGATGCTGACAGTCCATTTGGTTTGAAGGGATTTAAAGGAATTCTTTGGGATGCTGACTGTCTATGGGGTTTGAAGGGATTTAAAGGAATTCTTTGGGATGCTGACTGTCTATGGGGTTTGAAGGGATTTAAAGGAATTCTTTGGGATGCTGACAGTCCATTGGGTTTGAAGGGATTTAAAGGAATTCTTTGAGATGCTGACAGTCCATTGAGTTTGAAGGGATTTAAAGGAATTCTTTGGGATGCTGACAGTCCATTGGGTTTGAAGGGATTTAAAGGAATTCTTTGGGCTGCTGACAGTCCATTGAGCTTCTTCATTGAGGGAGGGGTTTCCATGGTAACCCAGTGGGACCGGATGTTGGCGGTGACCCGGAAGCGCTGCTCGGGGGCGGGGTCAGCAGGATGGAGGCCGCCATGGCCGCCGCTCCGGAGTTCAGCCTCTCTGCCTGCTCGGCCGCGCTGGAGGCGGCTCTGCGGGGCCCGGGCCTCGAGCAGGGCGGCCGGGTTTGGTTCAAGGAGAAGAGCGAGTGCAACCTGAGAGGGCGGGACTGGATAGCGCCCAGAGCGGCCCTGAGCAAACTCTACCCGCGGGGCCAGGTGGGCGAGCGGAGCGGAGCTAGGCCGCAGCCTGGGGGCCGGGGGGGTGGGGTTCAAGGAGCAAAGGTCAGACAGTCTCCACCCAACGCAGATTGGCCAAAATTTAAAGTTTACTTATTAGTGTCACAAGTAGGCTTACGTTAACACTGCAATGAAGTTACTGTGAAAATCCCCCAGTCACCACACTCTGGAGCCTGTTCGGGTACACTGACGGAGAATGTAGCCAATGCATGTAACCAGCACGTCTTTCAGACTGCAGGAGGAAACTGGAGAACCCGTGCAGACGTGGGGAGAATGTGCAAACTCCACACAGACAATGACCCAAGCCAGGAAAGGAGGTCCCTGGTGCTGAGAGGCAGCAGTCCTAACCACTGTGCATGCCCTATAATGAGGCAACGCAACACCCAAGGCCACACTGGGATAACCTCCACTGGAACAGAGAATGCAAAATGTGAAGTTTTTTTTTCCCCTGAAAATGAAGAGTTTGGATAGAGTGCAATGCCTGAAAATCTTCTCGTCTCGTGACAGTAATAATTTTGAGGACTGAATGACCTCCTTGTCCTCAAGGCTATGTATTTCCTCTGAGAGGGGAAGAAACACTGGATGTTTGGTGGGTCATCAATTTGAAATAGTGAAACCAGTGGGCAGTGTTGGGAGAAAACCTCCTGACCATGTTTTGTAAACTGAATCCAGGGACTCAGCCACATCACATGAGGCTTACAGGCACATGATGATTCCAGCTATCAGGGTATCTGCATGACTTTGCATACAGCCATCGCTTTTCTTTCCAGTGGCCAGCAGCCACTCATCCATTATTCAGCACTTTGAGGTCAGGGAAATTTTCTCTTCAAGCTAATTTCATAGGAAAACTCCATGCAATCTCTAAGTTTATTTATTAGTATCACAAGTAGGTTTACATTAACATTGCAATCATGTTACTGTGAAAATCCCGAGTGGCCACACTCCAGCACCTATTCGGGTACACTTAGGGAAAATTTAGCCCGGTCAGTGCACCTCACCAGCACCCCCTTTGGACTGTGGGAGGAAACTGGAGCACCCAGAGGAAATCCAGGCTGACATGGGGAGAATGTGCAGATTCGCACAGACAGTGGCTCAAGCTGGAAATCAAACCCAGATCCCTGGCACTGTGAAGCAGCAGCACTAACCTGTGCCACCATGCCTGGGGATTATCCTGAGACTTGCTTGGGGGTGGAAGTGCGGAAACATGAGGTATTTGCATTGCAGTCACTGTGCTTGAGCTGTGTAAGCTAAAGCCCCTGAGTGCAAATTCTCTGCTTCTACTGGTTGAAAACAGGATCTGATCTCACACAGATCAGAATCTGCCCTACCACTGCTCTGCCGACGTTAACTGTTCGCAGGGCAATGCTCGGTTATGTGACTCCTGATTTGCATGGAATTCAGAAATGAAGTTTGTGGTGGAGGCAGTGTGCCTTGAGGATACAGTACCTCAGCCAGGGACTATCTCTTCAATAGCAGGACATTTAGCTTACCAGAGTTTATGCAGCAAGGTATTGGAGCTGTGAATGCTTTGAATAACTTTAAAATAGAAAAATTCTGTGGATGTGTAATGTGTGGGAAGAATCAGAAGTCAAGAGAAATGTGCGAGTTAGGTGGATTGCCCATGCTAAATTGCCCCTTAGTGTCAGGGGGCATAGAGTAAATGCATAGGGTTATGGGGATAGAGCCTGGGTGTGATTGTGGTCAGTGCAGAATTCTTGGGCTGACTGGCCTCCTTCTGCACTGTAGGATTTCTATGATCCTATAACAGTGGGATGATTTTTGGGTTGTATTTAAGTGAAAAGCAATCAAACCTGATCATTTCACTTAGCATTCTGGTGGAATACCTGATGCTGTTTGCTATTGCAGATGCAAGCTAAGTGAGAGTAACTCAAATGGCTCAGTATTCCCTAAGTTGAGGCATCTCCAACATAATGGTTTCATATCCCAGTAAAAAAAGTACATGTTATTGCCATTGCATTTTCAATTCACAGCATTTAATGAGTGGATTCACCAACAGCAAAGATTATGACAGCTACAGCATACACAAAACAAGTCTGCTCAATTCTGGTGAATGAAGTAAAACTAGTTATTCTCAATGAGGCAGTCTGACACACGGCTGGGACTTAAGTCTTAATCTTTGCAAATATTGATATCAGTATCTCTAATTGAAGTTTCGCCCCTTGGTTTAGTAGGTAAATATATTTCCCACTGTGGCAAAAATTGTACATGTCTGGATTTGTCCAATGGATGATCCATTCCAGCTGCCTCGAGGTCCCCAGCATCACATACCAATTTGACTGCATGTGATATCAAGAAATGATGATATAGTGGTTAGTACTGCTGCCTCACAGCGCCAGGGATCTGGGTTCGAGTCCAGCCTTGGGTCGCTGGAGTTTGCATATTGTCCTAAGTTTGCTTTGGTTTCCTCTGGGTGTTTTTGGTTTCCTTCCACAATGCAAAGATAGCATTCATTGAATCCCTACAGTGCAGAAGGAGTTCATTAAGTCTTTACTGATAATCCAGCCAGGCCTTACCCCCATAACCTCATGTATTTACCTTGCTAATCCCCCTAACCTACACATCTTGGGACACTAATGGGCAATTTAGCATGGTAATTAGTGCAACCTGTGCATCTTTGGACTGTGGGAGAAAACCAGAGCATCTGGAGGAAACCCATACAGACACGGAGCACATGGACGCTCCATATAGACAGTGACACAAGTACGGGAATCAAACCTAGATCCCTGGCACTGTGAGGCAGCAATGCTAACCACTGTGCCACTGAGGTCATTTGCTGCTAATAATGTCTGGTTTCAAAACAAAAAGCTAGAATGGAGAAATTTAAGGAAGTGTTTCACCTGATGCCTCTCCAGCACGTTATACTTCAGTTGCAGTGTTGCCAAATCTGTTGCAACCAAGGCCAATATTCCAATTTTTTTATTAATTTCTTGCTGCATCTGTTTGTTAACTTTGTGTTCGTTGTGTACATGCAGCTTAGTCTCTCTCAACATTTACAAGTTTCATGCCTTTTTTAAAAAAAGGTGCTTTCTTGTTCTTACTACCAAAGTGATCCAAAGGGCTTCAGTTAAGTTTCATTTGCGCTCCACCCATAGGCTAAGTAAGGAAAAAGTAGTGTCCTGCTGCTTGGTATCCTACACCCATTGCACCAATTCCTTGGTCTAGAAGCATGATTCTCACTTGGGAGTTTTCATTAAGTTAGTTTGCGAGAAATCCCAGGTTCAAATCCCAGACAGAGCCTCACTTGGGGAGATTGGTTTAGCTGAGTTGGCTGGATGGCTGGTTAGTAGTGCAGTGATACCAACAGCGTGGGTTCAATTCCTGTACTGCCTGAGGTTATTCATGAAGGTACCACCTTCTCAACTTTATCCCCGCCTGAGGTGTGGTGATCCTCAGGTTAAATCACAACCTGTCATCCTCTTGGAGCTGAATGACTTTCATTTCCCTGTGCCTTTTGCAGATAACAGCATATGTATGGCCATTGGGTGAGAACTTGAGTCAGTGAGCTACAGGAAAAGTACATCACAATGTTGGATCACACATGAAGAAAGGACACTTAGTGGAATTAATGGAGGTGTGTGACGCTCCCCACAATGCTTTCCAACCAAGACGCAGCAGTTAGAGCAGAGCTGGGAGCAGAAACACAGCAAATGGAATTGGAAGTGAACCAATCTTCATGCCTACGTGCTATCCATTTGCTGTCTCGTAGGCAGTGTAAAAAACACCAGCACTTGAGCCTATGATGGTTCAACCCAACACAGCAGAGCCTGAAGGACACAATGTGATTTCATTTTGATTATTATCAATTAACTGACACTCATAAATTATTCAAAGTGCTAGAAGAGGTCATCTGTTTACACGATAGTCTGAAAGGATGTTTTACAGATTAGATTTACTAAATGCTTTATCGAAGTAGTTTTAAGTAGTGCCATGGTGAAATGATAAAAAACATCCTGCAGGATGGTGGCGTGATGACCTGTGACAATAAAATAACACATGGCACCACAAACACAGCTGAAGTTTTACCAGAAGTGAGCATTTAATAATAACACTGAACTGTGAACATTTTATATTGTAGAAGTTTTCAATTGCCTGTTTACTGAAGCACTTCTGACCAAGGGAACAAAATTAGGCCCAGTTATAGCATTTACACTAGGTTATAATTTCTGACTTGTTCTTCTCAAGAGTTTGAAAATTTCTGTTCCCAAGCCATGAAAACTTCTCTGGTCATTTCTACTGAAGTGTCACTTCACCAGCAATTTAGTCAAAGAGGTCTATCACAGATTAGCAAGAAATCACTACCCAGCTGTATCCTCCGCTGCTCAGTTTGGTAGCACGTTTGCCTCTGGATCTCTAGATTCAAGTCTCATTCCAGGGCCCCGAGAACAAATATCAAGGGTGACACTTCCGTGTCGTACAGAAGGAGTGCTGCACTGTTAGAGGTGCCATCTTTCAGATGAGATAACTGTGGACCCTATCTACTGGTTTGGGTGGGTGTGAGACATCCTTTGGCATTATTTCGAAGAAGAGCAAGGGAGATATACCGATATCTTGACCAATACCAATAAGCATTGCAGAAACAAATTATCTGGTCATTACCATGTCGTTTGTGAGAGCTTGCTGTACGGAAATCGACTGCCATGTTTCTTACATTACAGCAGTGACTACACTACAAAGTTACTTCAAAGTGAGTTGAGATGTCCAGTAACCCTGAAAAGCACTGTATAAATGCAAGTCTTTTCTCAGGAGCAAGAACCCTAGCTAACATGCTCCCACTTTCCCCCCTTTTTCCTGGGATGCAGACTGGTTCTTGCATCTGACCTCACCTTCCAAATAAATATGTGACAAAGCCGGATCAAATCTCCTGAACTGCACAGCAAAATGCACTAACGAAAATCAACCACATCGCAAAGGAGGCCCAAAACAAACGTGGTCCACACAACAGCTTGTATACACAATAATTATAGAGAGTGAGATTCTATTATTTACCATGTTTCTCCTTCCCTCCAAGATCATAAAATCTCTACAGTGCAGAAGGAGGCCATTCAACCCATTGAATCTGCACCAACCACAATCCCACCCAAACCCTAATCTCACATATGTACCCCACTAATCCCCTGACACTAGGATCAATTTAGCATAGCCAATCAAGCTAACCTGCATATCTTTGGACTGTGGGAGGAAACTGGAGTACCTGAAGGAAATCCACACAGATACAGGGAGAATGTGTAAACTCTGCACAGAGAGTGATCTGAGGCTAGAATTGTACCCAGATCCCTGGTACTGTGAGGCAGCAGTGCTAACCACTATGCCACCATGCGACCCCAAAGATCACTGCACTACTCCCATTCTGGACTCTTGTACTTCCTGTCAATCTACCACTTCACCATTGCTGGTCATGGCTTCAGCTGCCAATGTTATGAGGGGGTTGCTAATCCTCCAAGTTTGGCCTAGCATTTCAAGAATTGAAGATTGATCTCCAGGACACTTGGTGTGTGCAAGCATAGAGAAATGTCGTTGGGACATTAAAATAGAATTTTTTTTATCATTTTTCTTTGAACATTTCTCTTTACCCAATATAAAAGTATTGAAAATAGGGGAATTAAAGGCTATTTGCTGACAGTTGAGCATCGTCCAATTGGCTAATGAGCCTTTTTGCTTTCGATTTGGAGTGGGAAGGCCGCAGGTCACAAGGGTGGATGTGTTGGCCAACTAATGATTGAAGAATGGTTGGGGGTTGGGGAGGAGTCACATGGTAAAACTCTGAGGAATATAGTCAAATTTGGCAGCCCCACTTCGTGCCCCAAGGTCTGAAATTGCACCCTCCACCCACAGAAACCTCTTCATTTTTTTTTCAGATAGTCCAATAAAACCTTCCTCTTCACCCTGATGTGACTTTGCACTAGATTGGATCTGATTTATTGCTCTTGTGGTTATTAAAAGCCAAGCTTGGTGATAATCTTTCTTCAAAGTTGTCCTTTCAAAGTTTCAGTCCATCTTTTCTCATGTAGATACCAGCTGAATCACCCTCATTTTTTTTGTTTATCTTTAATAATTGTTAGCCCTCGAGATGCAAAACAATTGTAAATAAACCTAGTCTTCAAATGGTTTCAGGTTCCTGAAGACCTCATTGAGAGATTGTTGTCGGAGAACTGTCAACGCCTCTACATTCAGAGCTGCAAGCAAACGGACAAGGGAGTTGTAATCCGCCTAGACCATCCTGCCCTTTTCATGCAAGTCCTGAACAATCTCCCTCTCTATACAAGACCTTTGAAAGCCCCATCAGCAAAGAAGAAATGTGTGATTCTGAATTGCGCAGCTTTGCAGGGGAGTAAAGGACTGGAATCCCTTACAGTTAGTGATTTACGAACTATCCTACTAGTCGACCATCTTGCTGTGATGTTAAGGCAGCAAGGGTGAGTTTTACTTAAATAACCTCAACCTAGTCACTTACAATGTTCTCTTTAAGACTTCTGGTCTGCGGAATTTAATTATTGATTGTACCTTGAGCTTCAAACTGACACTATTTGATTTGATTAACATTGTCACATGCATTATTATACAGCAAAAGGTATTATTCCTTGCACACTATGCAAAGAATACCATTCATAGGGAAGGAAAGGAGAAAGAGTGCAGAATGTAGTGTTACAATTATAACTAGGGTGTAGAGAAAAATCAATTTAAAAGAACGTGGGTCCATTCAAAAGTCATGGAAGGATAGAAACCCTACAGTACAGAAAGAGGCCATTTAGCCCATTGAGTCTGCACCAACCACAATCCCACCCAGGCCCTACCCTCACGTCCACCTGCTAATTCCTCTAACCTATGCATCTCAGGACTCTAATGGGCAATTTTTAGCATGGCCACTCGATCTAATCTGCACATCTTTGGACTGTGGGACGAAACCAGAGCATCCAGAGGAAACCCGTACAGACACAAGGGAGATTGTGCAAACTCTACACAGACAGTGATCCAAGCTGGGAATTGAACCCATATCACTGGAGCTGTGGAGCAGCAGTGCTAACTACTGTGCTACCGTGCCGATGGCAGTAGGGAAGAAGCTGTACTCGAGTCAGTAATTCCAGACTTTTATATCCTTCTCCTGACAGAAGAAAGTGGAAGAGAGTACGTCTGGGGTGCATGGGGTCCTTGATTATGCTAGCTTCTTTTCTGAGGCAGCGGGATGTGTAGACAGAGTCAGTGGATGGGAGGCTTGTTTGCAGGATGGACTGGGATTCATTCACAACCCTTTGGAGTTTCTTGTGGTCTTGGACAGGAAAGGAGCCATACCAAGCTGTGATACAACTAGAAAGAATGCTTTCTATGGCACATCTGTGCATGAAGTTAAATGAGAGTTGTAGCAGACATGCCAAATTTCCTTAGATTCTTGAGAAAGACACTAACATTTAAAAACACTTTTTAAGATACATCAAGCCAGTTTAACTTCCTTCTCGTGTTAATTAATGCAATCATTGTGATTATTCATACATTTCAACAGCTTAATTTATTTAAAATGGTCAACAATTGCATTGAAATACCAATAGGAATCACTTGTAAATGGTTAAGATTTTAGCACTTGTTTCGGCTTCTGCACATTTTTATCAATTTACAGAATGCACAAAACTCTAAGACTTCGAGTACCCAGGGCAGTACATCTCAGAGCTGGTGCATTCAGGAAAAAGGGGAAGAAATCTGATACTTCGAGACTCCTTCACAGTAACAATTATCCTTTGCATCTGGTTCTGTTTACCCTGTTCATCCCTCTGACACTAACAGCCAATTTAGCATGACCAATCAACCTAACCCACACATCTTTGGAGTGTGGGAAGAAACCCATGCAGAGATTGGGAGAACATGCAGACTCCACATAGATAGTGACCCAAGTTAGGAATTGAACCTAGGTCTGTGAGGCAGCAGTGCTAACCACTATGCCACGGTGCCGCTCCCCCTACTAACTTGAAGATAGTAGGCTTCAGTTTCCAGAGAGAGAAAGAGCAACTTCTCTGATCAAATTCAAGACAAAGACCCCAGTCCTTTGGTAACCTCAAAGGAAGTCACACTTCAGTCATATTTACATTTTCTGTCACTGTCCAATGTTTGTTTCTCTGATGCGCCTGATGACAGGTTCTATACAAATGCACCTTCCTGTGTGAAAGCTATTTCTCCCGAGCCCTTGGGTTCTTATAGTTCTGGGAGCCAGTGTTTCAAAAGTCAATATTCAGTAATACTCTGTGTCGGGTACAGCTTTTATTTTTTGTTGATTGAATTTCTCTCACTTCTAACCCACTGCTCTTCCTTTAGTTGCATAGTGCACACAACACCAAATCTCCCCCAAAATACCTCAACGTGCAACTTCCTAAAGTTATTGAGAGTCACTTGGCCGTTCGCCCGTCAAAGCACGTTTAACGAGGGAAGAGTCTCCAGCATGAAGCAAATTTTGTCGGAATCCATTTATACAAAGCTCAGGAAGTTTGAGGCCCCTTCAGGCCAAGCACATGATGTTGTCTTCAAGGTGCATTTAAGACAGTTTGTGAAGGAGAAGGAACTAGAAGGTTATGATACCAACTTGGACATGGCTCTAGGTAGGTTCTAACTTTTTTTAAAAAAACAAGGAAGTTTGAAATTTCCCATATTTATTAGTAAAATAAGAACATAATGAAAGAATCAGACAAAATTATGTGGAAGCCCTCTCTCTCTCTCTCTCTCTCAAAAAAAATGCAAAGTGGAAGATAGATATTCCCAAATTTTCCTTCGATATGTAAAACACAATGGAGGCGAGCTTACCTTTTCGTTCCACTGGTCAATGGGCGGAGTGAGCCAGTAAGGTCACAAATGAGGCAAAAAATTCAGTTTGCGACTGATTTCTTGCCTATCGTGATCTTACTGGCCCTGAATATCCAATGAGATCAGCCTTGCACTCAGGATCTGACAGTTGGGGGTAATTGGCCAAGAAAGC
This sequence comes from Sphyrna mokarran, assembly GCA_024679065.1. NCBI lineage: Eukaryota > Metazoa > Chordata > Chondrichthyes > Carcharhiniformes > Carcharhinidae > Sphyrna > Sphyrna mokarran. The sequence goes on along the minus strand of JAGIQG010000003.1, from coordinate 132,165,231 downwards.
CAACAATCAGGGGATGGGGAGATGGATGCTTTTCATGAGGGGGAAGGTGACTGACACATCTCCCTATTCCCTTGCACAGAAACAGAAAGCTACACATGCGCAGTTGCACCTTCTACTTAGAGCAGCCAGCTTTCTAGCGAGCCCTGTCCGCCTCTCTCTAAACAGATTTTCTTTCAGATTGGCATAAGATTGGACTTGTGGCCTTCAAAAAAACCTCTTGCCTTTTGGAAAGAGGTACCGATTTTCTAGTAAATAGTAGGCTTCAGTTTCCAGAGAGAGGGAAAGAGCGACTGCTCTGATCAAATTCAAACAGCAACTGCCTACTTGTGTCTCTGTAAGGCTAGTCCATTAGCACCTGATTCTCTCTTCTTGTCAATCAACCTAATTAAACCCTACTTTGAAACCCCAGGAGACAACCCAACACTAACAAAACTGCATTAACTCGGATTAAAATAAACATTGCAGTAATTAGGAGCAATTATTCTTGTGTATGCTCAGCATGTGGGCTCTTGACGTTTTGTTTGCACTTCAATCCCGTGCTCTTATTCTATGGATCCCTGGCGTAGAGGGGAATAGGGAAGGCGGTGGACTTCCTCGTGATCCTGCTTCTGGATCTGGCCAAACTTGACATCAATAGATCCAGACGGTGGACAACTGAGGGTGTTATCCAGTCAGACTATCTGCCCCTTTACTGGCTACAGTGTGTCCCCGGAGAGGCAGTACACAGTGTCCGAAGGCACTGTTGAGAATTTCCATGCTCATTGGGCACCGCAAGGGCTGGGGTGCATTATTGATCCTTTTACCCACGTTTTAGTTTGATGTTTTAAGTTTCCTTTCTGTTTTGTTTTTGGGCGGTTCCCTTTTTTGAGCTGCTCCTTTTAATTTATCCCTCAATTAATTTGATTTGGTTCATCAGTCTGGTCAAAACGATTGCCTGCCACGTGGACTGCCGATTGCAGACAAGCAGCACAATAATCAGGGCTGCTGTATAAAACACAAGTACATTTCTTAAAATCACAAGATCATTTTGTTTAAAGTCAGCTATTTCATCCATAGCTAAAACATGAATTTATAATTAATGCACAATTTATACATCCAGACTGGGAATAGAGCTGGATAAAAGCAAATTACTGCAGATGCTGGAATCTGAAAGCAAAAGAGAAAATGCTGGAAAATCTCAGCAAGTCTGGCATCATCTGTAAGGAGAGAAAAGAGCTGATGTTTCGAGTCCAAGGGGTTCAAATATAAAGGGTGATCAAAAAGTGATAAGTTAACAGCTAGGGTGCATCATTCTTTGTGTGTATGAGCTCAGAAAGCTACTTACTTTTCCAGCACTGTCAGATATTAACTAATATAATTTATTCTACTTTGTACAGTGCAGGAGGAAGCCCTGAGACAGATAGCAGAACTTCAGGACATTGTCTTACAGGTCAGTGACAGCATAGCTTCCCCTGCGAAACACTCGCTCCACAGACTGAACTGTTCCCTGTTGATTCCCGTTCTAATCGACCAGCCGGTGTGCTGAGGAACGCCCTCTTGTGAAGCTCCCTCCAACTGATTGATTGTCAGCCACAGAATGTTATGATTGTGATACTTCCCTCTTTCTGAACCAGCCATCTCTGTCTGTTTCTAAGTGACGCAGCCATTAAATGATAGATAGATTTGTCCAGTAAATTATCGAAAAATGGCTGGACATGTTCACCCTTCAAGAGTTTGTTGCGTTCCATGAGTTGTGCAAATAGGCAGTACCTTTTTGGTTAGACATGGTGCCTGGCACTCTGGAACAGGGGACTAGATTTGTCAAAAGTAAAACATTTGTATAATAATGAGTGGGCAAACAGATTGAAGGTAATTCGCCGAAGATACAAAGATGGCTATGAGGATTTTGCTTAAACAAAATCAGAGTAGTGAAGATCTGAAATTCACTGTTTGAAAGAAGATTGATTATTAACTTTTGAAAGAGAATTGGATCAGTTCTAAGGGGAAAGCAGGGCTGTAGGAAATAATTGTGCAGCTCTTCAAAGGACTGGTGTAAACACGATGTTCCCGATTTTATCGAGGCCCACAGAACGGCATTCTCCATTGGCTTCTGGCGCAATCTTATGAGCCTCGGGCAGGCGTGCCGGTAAAATTCCAGCTCTTGGCTCTGATTATGATGAATTTGGATTTAAAAATTTTTTTTTTAAATAACCAAAATGCGTTTTGCATCTTAGGAGGATGCCGAGGAGTGTTTGGTGATCCATGTGGTGGGCTGTGAGGAGCAATTTCAACAGGAGAAGATTGACCTCTTGTGGCAAATCCTGAATACCAATCAAGATCGAGTGACTCAGGTTAGTTTAACAGATACAAACAGGCCATGCTATTGAATGGCAGATTAAGCTCGAAAGGCTGACTGGCCTACTCCTGTTTTTAGGTAGAGCCACATAAGATTTCCATTCTAACATAGGAGTCTATTCAGGAGCTCATTCATTAGTAATATTCGCCACACGGTGGGTAGCACAGTGGCACAGTAGTTATCACTGCTGCTTCACCGCACCAGTGACCTGGGTTCGATTCCCAGCTTGGCTCACTGTCTGTGCAGAGTCTGCACATTCTCTCTGTGTCTGTGTGGGTTTCCTCCAGGGGCTCCGGTTTCCTCTCACAGCCCAAAGATGTGCCGGCTAGTTGGATTGGCTACGCTAAATTGTTCCATAATGTCAGGGAGACTAGCTAGGGTAAATGTATAGGATTATGGAGAAAGGAGCCTGGGAGTGCTCAGTGCAGATTGGATGGGCCGAATGGCCTCCTTCTGCATTGTAGGATTCTATGATTCTAGTTGGAGTCTAGAATCTGTTTTTCTTCCACTCTGTCTGGTTGACTACTCCAGTCACATATTATTTGTTTGAGTCAAACTGTTTCCTTTGGCTTGTACGACCAGGCAATAGGCAAAGATTAAAGTGAGCTTTATGGATGTACAGATAAAGCCTTCAAATCACTGGGTAAAACTTGAATTAAGTGGAGGATTCACAGCAGCTGTTTGGTTTTAAAGCTACTGGGACATGAAGGTCAAACAGTTTCAAAAGTTCAGTCATCCCTTTTCTCTCTCAAACTAATGAGCAGCTGGTTGCAATATTCATAATTTTGCCCTGAAGTGAAAAGAATATTGGTGTGGTCCATGCACCACCCAACATGTTTGATTCTGTAATTAACTAGCTGGATTCCAGTATGTGGGATCCTTTTGTCTGTATAGCGCACAGGAAACAATACTTTTCATTGTGTATGAATACATGTGACAATAAATCAAATCAAATCAAATGTGATATTTAACAATGTATTTTTCTTTCATCCACAGAAGCATCTCATATGTGGCTCAGTGAAAATAACTGGCAAAAACTCTCACATCAGTGCTGTTGAGTACTTCCAGTAAGTCCCTTTGCAGCTAATCTGCACAAAAAATACAAGGGATGTTACAGTTCAGGCATGTTTGCCTTCATTAGCTGGGGCATTGAGTACAAGAGTTGGGAAATCATTTGCAGCTGTATAAAACCTTAGTTAGGCCACATTTGGAATATTGCATACAGTTCTGGTCGCCACTGTACCAGAAGGATGTGAAAGTTTTGGAGAGAGTGCAAAGAAGGTTCACAAGGATGTTGCCTGATCTCAAGGGCATTGGCTGTGAAGAGAGGTTGAATAAACTTAGGATTGTTTTCACTGGAAAGACGGAGGCTGAGGTGGGGAACCTGACAGAGGTCTACAGAATTGTGAGAGGCATAGAAAGGATGATAGTCAAAGGGTTTTTCCCAGGGTGAAAGTGTCAGTTACAAAGGGGCACAGGTTAAAGGTGAGAGGGGGAAAGTTTAAGGGAGATGTGTGGAGGACATTTTCCTGCGGAGAATGGTGGATGCCTGGAATGCAGTGCCAGAGGAAGTGATAGAAGCAGGCACATTAGCAACATTTAAGAAGCATCTGGATGGTACACAATTGGCATAGGCTTGGAGGGCTAAAGAGCCTGTACCTGTGTTATACTTTTCTTTGTTTTTTGTCTTTCCCCACTACTTTAGTTTTTAAAGCTGGCATGCCTATACCTGTATAATGTACTGAAACTTATCCAAGATTCTTTGTAACAACATCACAAGTCTCTGGGTGAACTGTTTAATGTGGAAATATACCTTGAAAATTATGCTGAGGATTACTTATTTCCCTCAGATCACAGACAAATTATCTGGTTGTCATCACGTTGCTGTTTATGGCACCTTACTGTCCACCAACTGGCTGTTACGGTCCCTACCTTATAACAGTGATTGCTGCACTTCAGAAGTAGCTTGTTGGCACTGTGGGATATCCTGAAGTTCTTAATGGTGCTGAGTGCTATGGTAAAGAGTATGTGACACTGCTTTGCATTATCTTTTCAACTGAAGAATGGCACCTTGCTGAAAACTAAAGAAATAAGGAAAAGAATAAACCATATGGTCATAGAATCATAAAAACCCTACAGTGCAGAAAGAGGCCATTTGGCCCATCGAGTCTGCACTGACCACAATTCCACCCAGACCTTACCCCCATATTCCTACATAATTACCCACTAATCTCTCTAACCTACACATCTCAGAACACTAAGGGGCAATTTTAGCATGGCCAATCAAATCTAACCCGCACATCTTATTGGACTGTGGTCCTTTGAACACAAGAAACAGAAGAGGGAATATAGAAAAAGATCATGTAGAATGCAGTAAGAAGTCTCACAACACCAGGTTAAATTCCAACATGTTTGTTTGGAATCACAAACGTTTGGACTCTGCTGACCTGATGAAGGAGCAGCGCTCCAAAAGCTCGTGATTCCAGATAAACCTGTTGCAATTTAACCTGGTGTTCTAGATTTCTTACTGTGCCCACCCCTGTCAGTATCTCCACCACATATATAGGGAATATAGAGAGAGAACACATGGCCCATTGAGTTTGCTTCTTCGAACAGGAACTATTAGCCCAGGTTAAGAACTAATGATAATATACAAGGTAAGAGTATTCTAGATTAGATTAGATTATAGTAAAACCTTGTTTCAAAATAAAAGTCACAAAATACTTGTAGTTCTCTTGCATAATATTGGCCATGCATCTGAAGAACACAAAATTTTTTACTGCCTGAGGCACAAAGTTAAGTTGATAATTTAGTGTGATTTAGATGTATTGTCAGAGATAGCATCTATTTGTTGAGACTAAATAGGCCACGCCTGCTCATATGGGTGGATGTAAAAAATCCCAAGATACCACTCAAACAGCAGAGGTGTCCCTGCCGAAAATATTCCTTCAACTCATACTGATTATGGCACTTTGCTGTGTCTAAACTGACTGCTGTGTTTCACAAATAATTCATTGGCTGCAAGATGATTTGAGACATAAAGTTTATTTATTAGTCACAAATAGGCTTACATTAACACTGCAATGACGTTACTGTGAAAATCTCCTCATTGCCACACTCTGGCACCTGTTCGGGTACACTGAGGGAGAATTTAGCAAGGCCAATACACCTAACCAGCACATTTTTTCAGATTGTGGGAGGAAACAGGAGCTCTCGGAGGAAACCCACGCAGACACGGAGGAGAACGTGCAAACTCCACACAGACATGAGCCAAGCCAGGAATTAAACCCGGCTTTCTGGTGCTGTGAGGCAGCAGTGCTAACCATCATGCTGCCCCCTGTTTTTTAAGGACATTAAAATGTGTGATATAAATGCAACTTATTTTTGCCCACACAAAAGGCAGAGTGCTCACACATAAGGTAGGGGAGAGCTGATCACACCAGACTTGCATTATGTTGCCAAATTTTAAAATGTGATTAATCCCAATTTTAAAATTTACTGGGAGAAAGGAAAAAAAGACCATGCATACACAGGAAAGACAGAGGGCAAAGAAGAGAGAAGTTGATAAGCCTTGGGATATTGGTCCATTTCCCGATATTCATGGAATAGAATCCCTACAGTGCAGATGGAGGTCATTTGACCCATTGAGTCTGCACCAACTCTCTGACAGAGCATCTTACCAAGGCCCTATTCCCCGTCCAATCCCTGTAACCCAATTACCATGGCTAACCCACATAACCTACACATCTTGGAATACTAAGGGCAATTGTTCTAGAACGGCCAATCCACCTAACCTGCACATTTTTGGACTGTGGGAGGAAACCGGAGCACCCGGAGGAAACTCACATAGACACAAGGAAAACGTGCAAACTCCACACAGACAGTCACCCAAGGCTGGAATTGGACCTGGGTCCCTGGCATTATGAGGCAGCAGTGCTAATCACTGCAATGAATGCAAAATATTATGGATGCCTGAATATGAAACAGAAACAGAGAATGCCAGAAAATCTCAGCAGGTCTGATAGCATCTTAGCTCTGACATAAGGTCAGCCAGACTCAAAATGTTAGCTTTATTCTCTCCCACAGATGCAGTCAGACTGGCTGAGATTTTGCAGCATTTTCTGTTTTTGTATGAATGTGAATCACTGTGCTACTACGCCACAGATAAGCAAAAATGAGAAAAAACACAAAAAGAAAACCTCTCTTTCTTTTTAACTATGTCAAAGAAAGTGTGCCCAACACAAAAGGCAAAGATGGGCAGAATAGAATTAAAAGATATGAGGCAGCTTTTGTTCTGGGCTAGGTTTCAACCTGAGGTGAAAGTCCAGAACATCTTTTAACTCTATGTTATACCAAGGGAAACATGTGTTGGTTTCTGTATATTGTGTCACTTAAGCTCAATATTTACAACACAAAAGTGACCTAACCAACCAAGATTAAGAATGGAATCAAAATACGATCAATAAATACTCAATTCCTGGAGAAACAATGTTTGTGATACAAGATTTATCTAGTGCTCCAAATGTCCCATTGAACAAGTTAAGCCTATTAATATTCTACTTCTAGACTGGCAGTACACCATAGATGTCTGAGAAAACGAGCAATCAAGCTACTTTAGTGCAGGTTAAATGTAAATTACTGCAGACTCTGGAATCTGAAGTACAAACAAAAAATGCTGAAAAATTTCAGCAGATCTGACAGCATCTGCAGAAAGAGAATACAGCCATTAGTCCAGGAATCATGGCTTAATTCAGCCAAATTCTTGCTCTCATTTCATCTGAAGGGACGTTCTTGACTCTAAGCTATTGTCTCCAGCAGTGGATAGACCCTGGCCTTTGAACTATATCACTGAATCATAGAATCAATAGTGCAAAAGGAGGCCATTTGGCCTATCGAGCCTACACCAACAACAGTCCCACCCAGTCCTATCTCCATAATCCCACATATTTACCCTCCTAATCCACCTGATACTAAGGGGAAGTTTATCATGGCCAATAAACCTAACCCACATATCTTTGGACTGTGGGAGGAAACCGAAGCAACCAGAGGAAACTCACACAGATACAGGGAGAGTGTGCAAACTCCACACAGACAGTCACCCAAGGCCTGAACTGAATCGGGTTCCTGGCGCTGTGAGGTAGTAGCACTAACCACTGTGCACAGAAGTGAATTTGTTCTTATTAAAGATTGGATTTGAACCTTTCTAGTGATGCAATATGCAATTTTACTAATCATACACAATTTACTTCATATAAATGAAGTTTTAAACCCAGTCTTGTCATAAAAATATGGGTAGTATTTAATTCCTTTGAAACCATTGATAATTTGGAATCAGATGAAATTATAGAGTGCAAGAAATTTCAAACAAATTACATATTAAAGCTTTCACTCTCTACTTTTCCTCCAGGTTTCGAAGGTCTCAAATGCAGGAAGCATCTGTGATGAAGTATGGAAACCTAGTGCAAGGTACAAGCTCCACTGTCCAGTTTTTTTTTAACTCTATAAATAGTTTATTTTTGAACAGAGAGAGAGAGAGACAGTGTTTTCACTGAAAGTGAACAGTTGGTCAGGAATATTCGTGGTACATCCCCAGAAATTATACCCTCCATATACCACCCCTGTTTATTTATCATTTGCATAGTCAGCTGGGTTTTTCCTCAGTGAAGTTCATGTTCACGGTTGGCCCAGGTATAAATAAGGTATGATAACACAAAGGAAGGAACAACCCGGAGCACTTGACCCCTGAATCGCCTCCACGTATTGGGAATGCCTTTGGAGAAATAATTTGCAAATGCCTTCTGTTCAAAAGGAGAGATGATGTAAATGACAATGTGCCGTAACCTGGTCAAGTTTCTAAAGTGGCGACCTATTTTGCAGCCACTGAATCCAAAGTTCTTGCCATCTGCTTGGCTGTGGCTCTAATGGCAGTGCTGGCGATGCCTCCTCTCCCACAGGTCAGTCTCTTAGAGTGTGACCCAATCCGTGCTCCTTCTCTTTCAATCCTGGCATCAGTGGCCTCAACAATAGGATGTCTCAATATGGGATTTTTTTTGGACCGGTTGTGAAAACAGTCCCAATGCTGAGGGTGTCAATGGCACAATGGTAAGGCTTCCAGAGAATCTATTTGTCAGTGGGGATTGAATTACATAGAAACCCTACAGTGCAGAAGAGGCCATTCGGCCCATTGAGCCTGTACCAACAATAATTCCACTCAAGTCCTATCACCTCACACATTTACCCTAAGATACAAAGGAGCATCTTAGCATGGCCAATTCACCTAACCTGCACACCTTTGGACTGTGGAAGGAAACCACAGCACCCGGAGGAGACCCACGCTGGCAGAGGGAGAATGTGCGAACTCTACACAGACAGTGATCGAGGTCAGAATTGAATGGGGACCCTGGAACTGTGAGGCAGCACTGCTAACCACTCTGAACGGCTGTTTAAAACAACCTTCCTTCGACCTTCAGCTAGTTAAGGCAGTGAGTAACGAAGCTCATCTCTGCAACCAACCTTGGAGTTTATGACAGAGGTGGACAAGAGGGTGAAAATTGTTCACTGAGGTAAAAACAAAATGAGGCCTTTAGAGTTACAAAGAGAAAATAATGGAATTTGTTCTCCAGTTAATGTGTCAATTAAAAAGTTACCAAAGAAACCTTTTAAAAATACCACTAGCAATCAGCCTGGTTTCTGGAAAGAAGAGATTAGGATCAGACTCTAGATAGGCAATTAGGATTGCAACCTGTTGAAGAAATTGACTCATTAGAACCACATTTTCCCATTAAGTTTCTTGCATTTCTCCCTAGGGGACTCCTGGGATGAAATCATCAGCAACATGACTTCAGCCTCCATCAGGTTTGAACTGTTAGCGACAGCACATCGCAGTCCAGTAAGTAATCCAACGTATTCCAAACACAGCCAACAAGGCAGGGGAAGACAGGGAAACGTGCTTTTTGTATCTTACCCTGACTTTCTCACCCTTTACTTTTCTTACAAGTCTTGTTGCACTACTTTTATATAAGGGAAGGAAGAGAGTGTCCAAAGTCAGTTCACAGCTAGCTGGTGCTCAACAGCAGGCGAACAGGATTCCCCACCATATCCCCCCCCCCCCCCCCCCCCCCCCCCCCCGCCCTCACCCACAAGAGCAAGCCAACAAGACTTTCCACCCCCCACCATCCCCTTTCCCCCCTACCCCCAACCCACAAGAAAGCCCCATCAATTGCTATTCAATTCATAAGTGTGGCAGATTTAAAGCAGAGGTGAGGAGAAATCGGCACAGTGGTCAGCACTGCTGCATCACAGTGTCAGGGATCTGAGTTCAATCGGTGGAGTTTGCACATTCTCATCATGTCTGCATGAGTTTCCTCCAGGTGCTCTGGTTTCCTCCCACACTCCAAGATGGATTGGTGATGCTAAAGTTGCCCATTAGTGTGAGGAGGATTAGCAGGGTCAATACGTGGGGTTACGGGGATAGGGTTTGGGGGAGGATTATGCTGAATGGGTTAAATGGCCTCCTTTTGTATTGTAACAATCCAGTGAAAGTGCTTCTTTCAAAGGGTGGTGGATGTATAAAATTCACTGCCCTAGAGTGTGGTGGAAGTTGGGATTTTGACTAAAGTTAAGGACAAGATAGAGAAATTTTTAATTAATAAGGGGGTTGATGTGTTATGGTGAATAGGCTAGTAAAAAGGACTGAGGCCAGTGTTGGATCAGCTATGATCATATTAAATGGCAGAGCAGGCTTGAGGGGCTAAAATTGCCTTCTCTTGCTTCTAAATCTTATCAATCTTATGCATAGAAGTGCACCAAAGTTAAAGTTTATTTACTTATTAGCCACAAGTAGGCTTACAATGAAGTTACTGTGAAAATCACCTAGTTGTCACACTCCGGTGCCTGTTCGGGTACACTGAGGGAGAATTTAGCGTGACCAATGCACCTAACCAGCACATCTTTCAGACTGTGGGAGGAAACTAGAACACCCAGAGGAAATCCACGCAGACACGGAGAGAGTGTGGAAACTCCACACAGTGACCCAAGCTGGGAATCAAACCCAGATCCCTGACACTCTGAGGTAGCATTGCTAACCATTGTTCCACTGTGCTGCAAAAGATGTTAGTAGACTTGACAACATATAGTGTATTCATCATTGCAAGTAGGCAACTAAAAATGCACTTCAGAGATTTTTGAGATAGCGAATGGTATAAAAACCGGTTCAGACAATGGAAACTTAGGGATAATATTGGAAATTATTTCTTTACATAAAATGATCAAACAAAATGAATGCCTAGATTGGGAGTGGAGACAAACAGTCTGTTAGATACAAATACTGTAACAGACTAGTCTGTTTCCTGGGATGATTTCTTACGGCTTACAATGGATGGACTGAACATTCCTTCCCCCAACCCCAATCCTTCGTAGCCCATCTCTTATCTTTTGGACGGGATAACTGGGGGTTCTTTCAAGAAAGCTGAAAGTCAGCCATTCAACGTTTACTTTTAAAAGACATTATACACTCTTTTGAAACCAATTAAACAAAATAAAATTAAATTGCAAGCTACTTGAAGGGGCATTGTAACAGAAAAAAAGCTTTAATTGGGAAATGTATTGAATTATCGGGGTAGGTAATGCACTTCTGCCTATTAAAGGATATTATAGTACCACAACTGCTTGATTTTCAACCTCATAAATTAAAACCAAGATGAAAATGAAAATATAAATGATTTCTGTCAGAAAGTCATTTTCCTCTCTCTCATCCCTGCTGTAAATTTTAGCTGAATCTCGACCTGACACAAACAGTCAACATCTCAACCAAAGGAACAAAGAGTGGAGCGTTTGTTATGTACAATTGTGCGAGGCTTGCAACGTTGTTCGATCATTTCAACAAGTCCGTTCAACAAGGTACAATCTTTCATTATCAGTAGGGAATAAGGCAGCTTGTTTGTTTATTCTGTGGGCCGTACAACCATTCAGTTCTCTCCTAAACCCCAGAATTTCAGGTATATCATTATCCAACGTAATAAATACATCAAGCAGAACAAAGATAGGAGCATCGGTTCACCTGACACTTCAGCCACAACCTAATTCATTAACGAGAACAGAATTTCAAATGAGCTTTACATTCTCTGGAGTGCTCCTGGCTGTAGGTGTATTCCATTCCTGCCGCTGACAGCAGCTTCTAATGACTCGACCTCTGTATAAACAGACATGGCTCGGATTTCACGAGCTCGTGACAGGTGTCCAGTTAAGAATTGAAACACAGTTCCGGATCTCCTTTCCTTTTAGCAAGTCTCATAGTAAGGCACAAGTCGCCAGTCTGCGTTTGATCTCCTTCTTGGGGGCAACTCGACATAAGGAGAAACCCAGGATAGTAGGAACTGTTGGTTCCACACCACTGCATGGTGCATTGAGAATTGTAAATGTAACTTCAGAATTATTGTCTACAAAATAGTAGAAAACTCCCATGGTTTACATTTAGCCAGCAAATAACAACAACATCAAAACAGTTTGCAGTTAGTTGATTATTGAGGGAGGCAGCCAGAATACAGTATCTCAGTTTTTATCACCCTACTCTCTTCTTCCACTCTCTGCATCATACTCCCTCCACCCACCTCCAAGTCCAAAAGATGTGCTGGTTAGAATCATAGAATCCTTACAGTGCATTTGGCCCATCGAGTCTATACTGACCACAACACCTAGGTTCTACGCCCATAACCTCGTGCATTTACTCTAGTCCCCCTGACACTAAGGGGAAATTTAGCATGGCCAATCCACCTAACCCACACATCTTTGGACTATAGATGCAAACTGGAGCACCCAGAGGAGACCCACGTAGGCATGAGGAGAATGTGCAAATTCCGCATGGACTGTGATCCAAGTTGGGAGTTGAACCCTGCTCCCTGCTATGTGAGGCAGCTGTGCTAACCACTGCCATGCTTAGATGCACTGGCCATGCTAAATTCTCCCTCAGTGCATCCGAACAGGTGCCTGAGTGTGGTGACTAGGAGAGTTTCGCAGTGTTAATATAAGCCGACTTGTGACACTAATAAATAAACTTAAACTCTTAAATCATCATGAAAGGGAGGAAGGGAACAGAGACATCACTAAAATTAGGCTCCCACAGATGATTGGGACTTTAATCATAATTGGATAACAATTGGATAGCACTGTTTAAAAGAAGCACATTCATATGACTGCTTGCTTAAAATGTATCTGTTGCACAGCTCATTCCTATCAGTTGTCAGATTCCAAATATTGCATTTGAGATTTTTAAGAGTAAAATAGACCTTTTTCCCTTGTTTTTTCAGGATTGTATCCCAAGTTCCCAGAAACATCCCAGTTGAATTTTTCTGCTCTTCAGGAAGAGGTACTGCAACCTTGATGTGGAAATGCTGGTGTTGGACTGGGGTGGGCACAGTAAGAAGTCTCACACAACACCAGGTTAAAGTCCAACAGGTTTATTTGAAATCACGAGCTTTTGGAGTGCTGTTCCTTCACTCACCTGATGAAGGAGCAGCACTCCAAAAGCTCATGCTGCCAAATCTTTTGAATTTTAACCTGATGTTGTGAGACTTCTTACTGCATCTCTGATGGCACATTTGTTAATAAGGCTTGGGGATTGCAGGGTGGGGGGGGGCGGGAGCACGGAAATTGCAAGATATTAGACACAGGGTCACGTACCCACCATTTATCTCTCAAGGGAACCTAACCAAATTCTCAGTGCAGTTTTGAATTTTTCAATTGATTACCAGTCTTGATAGTATTTTAAGGGTAGTAAGTTTGAGATTTCCATTACCTTTTTTGTGAGAAAGTGCTCCCTTACGTCATTCCTGAACAGCCTAGCTCTGATTTTAAGGTTAATTTGCTAGGTTTGGGGCACACACAGTCTCCCTGTAGGATCATATAACTTTCTCAGGTCCCATGCACCGCCCCCCCGACCAGGAATCTGTCTTTATAAAATATGCAGAGAACCTGCACTTGCCACACAAACCGGAATCTTATTCCAAAGCTTACTGTCCTTTGGGAAAAGACCTACCTGGCATCTGGTCTGGTTCTACTCTATCACTCTCTCCACCACAGTCTTCAGTTGACCATTGGACAATGAGCAGACCTGAGAGAGCCCTCGTGGGGCAAACAGCAGAAACCAAGAACTCAGCACAAACAACAAGCTAAGCGGCATGTTTTAGTGTGAAATGTGGGTGGGTTTAGCCACTATCCCCATCATTACAGCTGGCTCCAAAGTAAGAAGTATCTAAGAATCAGAACTAACTTTATAGTTCTGGGGGTTTCCCTACAAAGCATGTGACAGGGTGGGCACAGTGGTTAGCACTGCTGCATCACAGCGCCAGAGACCCGGGTTCAATTCCCAGCTTGGGTCACTCTCTGGGTGGAGATTGCACGTCCTCCCCGTGTCTGCGTGGGTTTCCTCTGGGTGCTCTGGTTTCCTCCTGGAGTTCAACTGTGTGGGTTAAGTGGATTGGCCATCCTAAATTGACACGTAACATCAGGGGGACTAGCTAGGATAAATGCATGGATTTTGGGGATAGGTGAGATTGTTGTTGGTGCAGACTTGATGGGCCGAATGGCCTCCTTCTGCACTGTATAATTCTTCTATGTAAGAATTTAGCAACACCAATTTATAATCCAACCGATTTATTTGATAGTAAAAACGCGAGCTTTCAACACTCTGTGTCTTCCTCAGGCAAATGCAGTGTTCTGGTCCAGAACACTGCATTTGCCTGAGGAAGACACAGAGTGTTGAAAGCTCGCGTTTTTACTATCAAATAAATCGGTTGGATTATAAATTGGTGTTGCTAAATTCTTACTGAGTTCTTACCACCCCAATCCAACGCCGGCATCTGTATATCATAATTCTTCTATGACAGCACAGACAGATTAAACAACTAGATAGCCCTGTATGTAAAGTAGTAAGCACAAAGTAGGCTAAACATAGACTTTGTACCTGATTGAAATCTGTCGCTAAATTTGGACCTTGTCATAAGGCAAAGCCATTAAACTGTGCAAACCCTTATATAATTGTATAATGTCATTTATAATGGATGCTGAACCCTGGAAGTAAATGATTGCTAAACCTTTCTCTATTCAAATCAAAATACAAATGTTTTTAAATTCAGAAGTGGGAGGAAAAAAGTCTTAGGATGTTAACAGTTCAGTTCAGGAGCTTTCATTTCTAAGACCAATATTTGGATGTAACTGGGATGGTAAAAAAAAACAAATATTTATCATATAGAAGTAACTGCAGTTTCCTCTGTGTGCAGGGAGAGTGGCTGCTGCTGTACAATTATATTCTTCCATTCCGGGAAGTACTTTGCCAAACCACACAATCCTTGAATTCAGCTAAAGGAATTCGCCTGACTGTCAACACTGAGACAGTAAGTAAAACCAACAAGCAATGAAGAAAGCCTTTCATTTCAAACCAGAATGGGTTCAGTGCTGTTTTCCTGGAATCTCACAGCACATAAGGAGGCCACTTGGCCCATGTGCCTATCTCTTTGTAAGAGCTATGAATTAGCCTAGCTCTTCATCACCAATGTCTGCATTAATATCACATTCCACACAAACTCAACTGAGGCAAGAGGGTTAAGATGTCGGGAACCCAGGCTGCTCGAGAATTTAAAAATGCTGACAAACTTTGACATATAGAACAAGTAAAATAAAAACAAAAAATAAAATTCAAATGAAGCAATCATATATAATGTGACAGCATTTGTATAGTTTATCATTACTGGTCATCATCTATTTCAAGGTCAATCTTGTCAGTCACTATCACCTTCTGTGGAATGCTCTCCCTAATGGACATGACAATCTAGTGATAATGTCACAGGACTAGCAATCCAGAGGTGCCGGCAAATGTTCTGGGGGCATGAGTTCATATCTCACCATGGCAGCTCTTGGAATTTAAATTTGATTGACAAATCTGCCATTCTAATCTGGTCGAGCCAACTCGAGACCCACAGAAATTGACTCTGAACTGAAACTTCGGCTGGAATTCTCCAGCTGTTCACGCCAGTGGGATTCTCCAGTCCCGCCGGCAGTGATCCCTCCCGTGGGTTTCCTGCTGATGTGGGGTGACGTTAGTAGGAATTCCCATTGACAGCGGAGGGACCAGGGTATCCCACTGCTAGCCAACAACGTGCCACTTTCCATCGCTGGGAAACACACAGCTGGGAGGCCAGAGAGTTCAAGGGCAATTAAGGATTGGTAATAAATGCTGGCATTGCCAGCGATGCCCACATCTCATAAAAGAATTGTTTTTTAATTCCTGTGGTTCCTTGGGCAGTACTGCTGCCTCACAGCATCCCAATGACCCAGGTTCGATTCCTGGCTTGAGTCACTCTTTGTGTGGAGTTTGCACGTTCTTCCCGTGTCTGTATGGATATCCTCTGGGTGCACTGGCTTCCTCCCACGGTCCAAAGATGTGCTGGTTAGGTTGATTGGCCATGTTAAACTGACCCTGAGTGTCAGAGTGATGTAGTAAGGGTAAATACTCGGCATTATAGGAAAAAGGGACCTGTGTGGGATTGTGGTTTGTGCAGACTCAGTGGGCTGAATGGGCTCCTTCTGCACAGTAAGGATTCCATGGTTCCGTCCTTCCTTTTCCAATTGAAAGCTTCTTAGGTTTCTCACCAACTGATTTTTCTCTCCTTCCCTTAATTTCCTCAAACCTTTGTGGTGTTCTATCCCTCGGGAAGGGCTAAACTTCATTGCAGATTGTTAAATATCAGGCATGGCCCAGTGGTATTACTCTTGCCACTGAATCAGAAGCTCATGCATTACTTCCTGAGGCTGATACTGCAGTGAGGGAGTGTTTTACAGCTGTAGGTGCAGTAATTCAGATGAGACTTTATATCCAGCCCCCAACTACCCTCTTGGGGTAGTTATGAAAGATCAAGTGCTGCTTGCAGAGGAATGCAAAGAGTTTGGTCACTATTATCCCTCAATCTTTGCCAAAAACATTCTGTGCACAAAATCACAATGTTGTTTGTCGGAGCTTCCCATGCGCAAATTTGTTGACGTATTTCCTATATTTTTGGGATGTCATGGTGGCACAGTGGTTAGCACTGCTGCCTCATAGTACCTGAGTTCGATTCTGGCCTTGGGTGACTATCTGTGTGGCGTTTGCACGTTCTCTCTGTGTCCTCCGGATGCTCTGGATTCCTCTCTCAGTCTGAAAGAGGTGCTGGTTTGGTGCATTGACCCGAACAGACACCAGAGTGTGGCGACTGGGGGAATTTCACAGTAACTTCATTGCAATGTTAATGTAAGCCTTACTTGTGATTAATAAATAAACTTTACTTTAGCTTTACTTTTGACTAGAGATTTTCACAGTAACTTCATTGCAGTGTTAATGTAAGCCGATTTGTGACACAAATTAATAAACGTTTAAAATTTAAACATTTCAATTGTGGCCTTGAATCACTCAGTGATATCTTCAGGATGTGGAGGACGGTAGACTTGATCAATTACTGAATACTCTCTTCCATTATAACTTGTGTTTTAGGTCTGCAAGTTTCTAGTAAACCTCAGCATAGATTTCAGCTCCTATTACAACCGAGTACACATCTTGGGAGTAAGTATCACTGTTGTAAAATGTTTGACTATCACTATGTAACCAAACAGAACAGTGGATGGCGTGAGGAAAGAAAGCAGACGCATTTCCATCGGGTCAAGAGATGGAATCTCAGTCCTGATCACACCTCGTGAAGATTGTTTCTTTTCCCTTTTTTATTTAAGACTTAAGTTTCTTATCTGGAGTTTTAAATTTTCTTCTTGACTCTTCTCCCATGTTTCCCATTGGCTGAAGTTGCTGGCTAAGGCTCAGCACCATAGATACTCAAGAAAATCCTGAGTCTTGGAATTAAAGAATTCCTGCAGTGCAGAAGGAGGGCTGGGCCCGTCGAGCCTGCACCAACAGCAATTCCACCCAGGCTCTATACCCATAACCCCATGCATTTACCCTGCTAATCTCCCTAACACTTAAAGGGCAACTGAGCATGGCCAGTCCACCTAACCCACACCTTTGATCTGAAATGTTGCTCCCTGGACATGAATCACAGCCAATATCTCCTCTTCCCTCTACCCCCTCTCCAGTCCAAGGTGAGGCAACACGGTGATTAGCACTGCTGCCTCACAATGCCAGCGATCCCATCTTGGGTCACTGTCTGTGTGGAGTCTGCACGTTCTCCCCGCGTCCTGCATGGGTTTCCTTCGGGTCTCCGGTTTCCTCCCATAATCCGAAAGACTTGCTGGTTAGGTGCATTAATTGTGCTAAATTCTCCCTAAGTGTAACCCAAACAGGTGCCAGAATGTTGCGACTAAGCAATTTTCATAGTAACTTCATTGCAGTGTTAATGTAAGCCTTACTTGTGACACTGATAAATAAACTTCAAATCATAGCTCAGCCCCCTTATCCCAGGGGACAATCCAGTGAACCTTCGCTGTAACGCTTCCAATACAAGTCCATCTATTTTTAGGTGATGGAACGAGAAGAATTTTGAAGAAGTTCTTTTAAAGATCAGATTGTTAACAGAAGCAGGAGTGTAGGTTAGCTGCAGTCAGGACAATACAAGTCTGAGCCTAATATCTCTACTGGACTCCAGCAGCTTTACTATTCATACCCCAACTCCTCATTTTGATTAAAAATTCTTTTGGAGATGAAACCCACTGACAGATCAGATTCAACAACAGAATCTGCTTATGGCCATGACTCTTGGATGGGGATAGGGTTTCCTAGAGAATGAAGGGTTCACACATTGGATATGGTATCAATCAGCCCATCACTACACTGTCGCTTCACAAGAGTTAACAATATTTGAAGCCAAACACGAGAGCTCAGTGACTATCGCTGTACTGTGCAGATACATGAATTTGGGTCTGTGTCTGTGGGAGTTTGCGCATTCTCCCCGTACTTACGTGGGTTTTCTCCGGGGTACCCTGGTTTCCTCCTACATCCCAAAAATGTGCTCTTAAGCTAATTGGCAGAACAAATTCTCCCTAAATTGTTTCAAATATGGTTTCAATGCATAGATCTATAAACATAGACAGGGATCACGGGTAGAGGTGGGAACATCGGGATGGCAGCGCGGGCTCGTTGGGCCGAAGGGCCTGTTTCTCGTGCTGTTTTGTTCTTTGTTCTAACCACGCAGAGAAGGAATCACAGAATCTTTACAATGCCATTAGATCCTGCACTGGCTCACTGAAAGAATTTTCTATCCAGTCCCACTCCCCCACCTTATCCCAGTATTCATGTGCATTCATTTTTTTCAGATAGCAAGCTAATCCTCTTTTTAATACATCAATTGAACCTGCCTCCACCAGCCTCTCAGGAAGTTTGTTCCAAAGGCCAGTCACTCTCTGGGTGAAAAATCTTTTCCTCACATAGAGTCGATGAAATTTACAGCATGGAAACAGGTCCTTCGGCCCAACTTGTCCATTGTGCCCTTTTTTCTTAGAAACCCCTAAGTTAATCCCAGTTGCTCGCATTTGGTCCATATCCCTCTATATCCAATTAACTATCTAAATGCTTTTTAAAAGATAAAATTGTACCCGCCTCTACTGCACCTCTGGCAGCTTGTTCCAGACACTCACCACCCTCTGTGTGAAAAAATTGCCCCTCTGGACACTTTTGTATCTCTCCCCTCTCACCTTAAACCTATGTCCTCTAGTTTTGAACACCCCTACCTTTGGAAAAAAATATTGACTATCTACCTTGTCTGTGCCCCTTATTATTTTATAGATCTCTTAAGGTCACTCCTCAGCCTCCAAATACCAGAGAGAACAGTCTATCCAGCCTCTCCTTATGACTCAATCCATCAAGTCCTGGTAGCATCCTAGTAAATTTTTTCTGCACAGTTTCTAGTTTAATAATATTCTTTCTATAATAGGGTGACCAGAACTGTACACAGTATTCCAAGTGTGGTCTTACCAATGTCTTGTACAACTTGAACAAGATATCCCAACTCTTGTATTCAAAGTTCTGACTGATGAAACCAAGTGTGCCGAATGCCTTCTTTACCACTCTGTCCACCTGTGACTCCATTTTGAAGGAGCTATGAACATGTACCCCTTGATTTCTTTGTTCTGTAACTCACCCCAATGCCCTACCATTAACTGAGTAAATCCTGCACATTGCATTTATCTAAATTGTATTCCCATTGCCATTCATCAGCCCACTGGCCCAATTGATCAAAATCTCGTTACAACTGGAGATAGTTTTCTTCTCTGGTATTCTTTCTGTCTGTTATTTGGAATGTGTGCCCTATAGTTATTGGTGTGTCTCTTTAAAATCATAAAATCTGTACAGCACAGAAGAAGGCTGTTTAGCCGTCAAGTCAGCATCAATTCTCCAACAGAACATCTTCAGTGGTACAGTGTGTCAGCAATGCTGCTTCACAGCGCCAGGAACCCAGCTTTGATTCCCGGCTTGGGCCATTGTCTGTGTGGAGTCTGTACGTTCTCCCTGTGTCTGCTTGGGTTTCATACTGCAATCCGAAAGACCTGCTGGTTAGGTGCATTGGTCATGCTAAATTCTCCCTCAGTGTACTCAAACAGGCACCAGATATAGCAACTGGGGGATTTTCACAGTAACTTCATTGTGGTGTTAACGTAAGCCTGCTTGTGACTCTAATAAATATACTTTAAACTTACCCAGGCTCTATTCCTGTAAACAGACCCATGACATAAGTCCTAAGATATGCGGGTTAGGTAGATTGGCCATGCTAAATTGTCCCTCAGTGTCCCAAGATATATCGGTTAAGGGGATTAAGGGGGTAAATACATGGGGTTACAAGGATAGGAGCTGGGTGGGATTGTTGTTGGTGCAGGTTCGATGAGCTGAATAACTTCATTCTGCACCATAGGGGTTCTACGAAACTCACATATTTAGATATAGATATAGAACATTACAGCACAGAACAGGCCCTTCGGCCTTCGATGTTGTGCCGACCAAAATAAAAAGCAATGCCCCTCCAAACTAAACCATTCCCTTCTCTTCCATATACTTATCAATTAACCTCTTAAACGCCACCAAACTTGGCGCATCTACAACAGCTGCAGGCAGGGCATTCCACTCCCTAATCACTCTTTGAGTAAAGAACCTACCTCTGATATCCGTCCTATAACTCATACCCCTTAATTTAAAGCTGTGTCCCCTCGTGCTAGCTTTCTCCATCCTAGGAAAAAGGCTATCACTGTCCACCCTATCTAAACCTCTAATCATCTTATATGCTTCAATAAGATCCCCTCTTAGCCGCCTCCTTTCTAACGAAAACAACCTCAAATCCTTCAACCTCTCTTCATAGGACCTGCCCTCCATACCAGGCAACATCCTGGTAAACCTCCTCTGTACCCTCTCCAATGCCTCCACATCTTTCTTATAATGTGGGGACCAGAACTGCACACAATACTCCAAGTGCGGCCGCACTAGAGTTTTGTACAGTTGCAACATGATGCTGCGGCTCCTAAATTCAATCCCCCTACCAATAAAAGCTAAGACTCCATATGCCTTCTTAACAACTTTATCCACTTGACTGCCTACTTTCAGGGATCTATTGACACATACACCAAGATCCTTCTGTTCCTCAACACTATTAAGAGCCCTACCATTAGCCCTATACTCTACACATTTATTGTTCCTGCCAAAGTGCATTACCTCACACTTTTCCACATTAAACTCCATTTGCCACCTCTCGGCCCAGCTCTGCAACTTGTCCAAGTCACTCTGTAAACTATAACACCCCTCTTCACTATCTACCACTCCACCGACTTTAGTGTCATCTGCAAATTTACTGATCCATCCTTCAATACCCTCATCCAGATCATTTATAAAAATTACAAACAGCAGGGGCCCCAAAACAGACCCCTGAGGCACACCACTTGTCACCGAATTTATCCCATGAATTCCCTGAACCTATACATCTTAGACACTAAAGGACAACTTAGCTTGGCCAATGCACCTAAGCAGCAGGTCTTTCAGACCGAAGGAGGAAACCTGAGCACCACGCAGATATGGGGAGAATGTCTGGACTCTGCACAGACAATCTCTCAAGCCAGGAATCGAGCACAGGTTCCTGATGCTGTGAGGCAGCAGTGTTTACCACTGTGCCGCTCATTGTCTAGTGTACCAGGACCGACCAGAGGCAAAACGCACTTCAGATGATGAGATAATTCTCAGTTGTGTCATTAAGAGAAAGTGAAGGCTGGTTATTATTATACTTGGGCAAACGTAGATGGGAAAAGACAGGGAAGAGAGAAAGTGTTGTGTGGAAGAGTCACAATGTGTTTCCCCTCCTTTTCAATCAATATCGCAGGCTCAGCCTCCCCGACTCTTTCAAGCAGGGGGTTATAGAGCAGCCTGGAGCAGGAGACTATTTGCCCACTGTTAACAGGTGGTGAAAAGTAACAATCCTACAATCTGTTTCTCTGGATTAGCTTTGGTCAACTTGCTCCGTGCAGCAGGTTTTTACTGCTACTCAGCATACTTCTCACTCCACAGGAACCACTGGAGCACTTGTTCAACCAGATGTTTGCTCGCCTACAGTTGATGAAAGCATTGAGAGAAGTGTTTCACACAGCACTGGGTACGCTGCACATTGCACCACCAAACCAGCTCTGAGAGTCCGGCATGGGTCACCCAAATGTGGAAACCAATAACTGGGCAATCAAACATCCAGTCAGTCAAGACTAACCCTGCCACAGACTTGATAAACACTCTGAACAGAGCCACCTCAACAAACCAGTGTCAGTATAACATTTCTGTCTGGATCTCCTGCGGATACGAATGAGATGTCAAAAGTTGAATGAAAGCAAAGTGGTGCGAATTGTGGAGATCTGAAACAAAATGGTGGAGGAGGCCAGCTGATCTGGTAAGTAGTTGTGGAGAGAGAAAGAGTTAACCTTCCAAACAGGAGATCAAAACGTTGGCTCAGTCTCTCTCTCTCCACAGATGTTGCCAGAGTTGCTGTGTTTTTCCAGCACTTCCTGTGTTAAGTTGAAGTTTGCTGTTTTAGACTTATTGTGCCATATACCAGCAATCAGGAGCTTCTGCGGGTCACCATCTGTCCCAGGAGCATATATCACGGCTCACTAGAATCAGATGCAGATACAAGTCACAGAATGAACCCTCCAACAGTCACAATTGCAAAGCTATTTCTGAAATTAGTCTCTGCAGTTTATTTCATTATCAAAAGGAGAACCCCCCCACCCAGTGAAAACACTGTAATAACAATCATTTCAGTTCTCTGTGTACTATTGATCTGAACACATTCCACTTTCTGTGCTCTGAGATGTAGTCTTTAACTAAAATAAAGGTGAATTTTAAACATTGAATTGCTTTTTGGTGAGAATCCATCAACATATCTTCCCTTTAATCCTAGAGTGTTCCTATACGGTGTTGACGATCTCACACTCGACACAATTTGATGGATTGGCTATGGGTGACCATGGGGACTGATCACAGGATGACATTAATGCATTTGCCAACTATTTGCCCATTATGGATTTCCAACAGTGCAGAAGGAGGCTATTTGGCCGTCAAGGCTGTGCGAACAACAATCCCAGCCACGCCCTATCCCCATAACCCTTTGTAATCATGCAATTCCTGTATCCTGCTGCTTATCCCCTTGATATTAAAGGACAATTTACCATGGCCAATCAACCTAACTCACACATCTTTGGAGTGGGAGGAAACCCACACAGATACAGGGAACACACAAACTTCAGACAGTGACTTGAGGCCGGAATTGAACCCGGATCCCTGGCGCTGTGAGGCAGCGCTCATCAGTGTGCCATCCTAAGGTGAGCTTATTTGTGTCACCCTATTTAGATGGAATTCTGGATGCTTCATTCAGCTGCTTGGGGAGGTTGATGGCAGTTGTCAGGCGTCCCCATACCTCTAGTTGTTGCTAACAGTGATGTATCGACAGTTCCCATTAAAAAAGAGAGGCAAGAAATCCAACTTTCCTTGCCAACGCTCATAGCTCCAAACACTGACTAGGCAACACACATAAATTTTAAAACACTGACAAAATGTTAATGACCATTAAAGATGTTGCAAAATAAAGATACAGTTGACTGGGTTTTGTGGTTTTTATCAGAATGGGAAGTGCAGAGTCTACTTGCTTCTGCTCCCTGCTATTTCAGCATGTCAGGGGAAACGTGGCACAATGGTAATATCATTTTGGTTATCCTTTTGCCCAGGTTAATGCTGTGGGGACGTAGGTTCAAATCCCACCAATGCAGCTGGTGGAAATTAAACTCAGATATAAAGTTAGGAATATAATTGTTACAAAATTCTATGAAAGCGATAGCTAGCCAAGTAGTGGTGTGATGGGAGACACCATGCCAATTACAGTCTCAAATGGGTTGTCCAGTAGGAGAAATGTTTAAATGTCCAGTTCCCTCTCACTTTTTCAACTGTTATATCAGCCTTGATGTGGGATTGTCAGCACTGGACTGGGGTGGGCACAGTAAGAAGTCTCACAATATTAGGTTAAAGTCCAACAGGTTTATTTGGTAGCACAAAGTTTCAGAGCACTGCTGTCATTAGGTGAATACAGGATTTGCTTCAGAAGCATATATAGATACAAACTCAATTACAAGATAGAACATAGAACATTACAGCGCAGAACAGGCCCTTCGGCCTTCGATGTTGCGCCGACCAATTAAGAAAAAGCAGTGACCCTCTAACCTAAACCATTTCCTTTTCATCCATAAACTTATTTACTAACCTCTTTGGGGGCGTTTACAAGCTTGATGTCTGTATCAATATGTACAATCTATTCGGAGATCTTCTCCACTTTAATCCAGCAGTTTTCAGTGCTGCATCATAGCTAAGTTTGGTAGCAGCCATGAGACAACACACCAAATACTCATGCTACCAAATAAACCTGATTTTGTGAGACTACTTATTATGTCAGCATGATATGACTGACAGCCTAAATACTGATTCCTTCTCAGGCCTTTGGCTAAGATCAAGTGAAGTTTTGGCATTCTGCACTGATAGAAGACAGAGGGTGGTGGTTGATGGGAATTATTCATCATGGAGTTCAGTTACAAGTGGTGTACTTCAGGGATCTGTTTTGGGGCCCCTGCTGTTTGTAATTTTTATAAATGATCTGGATGAGGGTATAGAAGGATGGATTAGTAAATTTGCTGATGACACCAAAGTTAGAGGAGTTGTAGATTTTTCTCCATTGGTCGGCGCAACATTGAGGGCCGAAGGGCCTGTACTGCGCTGTAATGTTCTATGTTCTATGCACTTGGTTGAAGTTACTGAAGCTTCATTGAAACAATATTTTAAGGCAGCGACTAGGCCTTTTAGCTAAGATACAAGTAAGATCAAGCCTCGGAGGAGGTACAATGCTTGCTCCAATCAGCATCGATCATGTACATCAACCCAAGATAGGAAGTGGGATACCTGCCTTGTTAGTTTGGATTGGGAATGCCGCACTTGCTGAGACTTTGAATTGGACTTTGACTGGATTGAATTGGACATAAAAAAAAACTTGATCAAATAGAGTATAATAACAGGCATAACTGCTACTACATGTGGTTAGCAATCTGTTTCATCCACCCCTGCCCCATCTCTTACCTGCCATCAATCATTCTATATTTTATGCAGGTCAGGGGACATTGCTTGATTTGTGTCTGTAGTGTCCTTTAGGGAAGGACCATTGCTGGTATTATTCTAGTAAACCTCTCAACTGTTTCCAATGCATTTACATCCTAACTTAAGTAAAGAGACCAGTACACAGGGTGGCACAGTGGTTAGCTGCTTAATGCCAGGGACATGGATTCAATTCCAGCCTTGCATCTCTGTTTATGTGGAGTTTGCACATTTCCTCATGTCTGTGTAGGTTTCCTCCAGGTGCTCCGGTTTCCTCCTACAGTGCAGGAGGAGGCCATTCGGCCCTTGAGTCTGCACTGACCACAATCCCACCCCGATCCTATCCCCATAACCCAATGCATTTACCCTAGCTAATCCCCCTGACATGAAGGGGCAATTTAGCATGGCCAATCCAATTAACACGCACATCTTTGGACTGTGCGAGCACCTGGAGGAAACCCACGCAGACACAGGGAGAATGTGCAAACTCCGTACAGTCAGTGACCAAGCCAGGAATTGATCCTGGGTCCCTGGCACAGTGAGGCAGCAATGCTAACCACTGTGCTGCCCATTAGTAGGGTAGATATGTGGGGTTGTGGGGATAGGTCCTAGGTGGGATTGTTGTTGGTGTAGGCTAGATGGGCTGAATGGCCTCTTTCTATCTTGTAGATAGTCTACTCCAGATGTAGTCCCAGCAATGCTCTGTATAACTGATGAATAACTTCCTGCTTTTGCATTTCATTTGTCACAGCTAGCCGAGCTATTTCATCCTATTGCACCAACATTACTGCAAAAATGGAAATGGATAATTAACCATAATAATAAAGTAAGGGATTAAATGTTCTATCAAATTGCTCTCACCCCTGTCCTTGTGAGCCTGTTTCTGGTGAGAAGGCCGGGTGTGAGAGTAATTGCTGTATGGGGGAGGAGTTGCTGGTTTGACTGATTAAATTTCCACAGTAGCAGAAAATTAATTCAATGAATCTACACTCACAATATCAGTCTGATTCAGCAATGCACTATTCTTTGAAAAAAGAACTATCTCCTCAGAGTTTGTCTTCGTGTGTTGGTTACAGCTCAGAGGTAATGAGTTTGTGTGACTCAAGAAGTTGTGGGTTGGAGACCCATTCAAGAGATTTGAGCAGAAAAACCCTCGGCCAACATTCTAAAAGTTTATTTATGAGTCACAAGTAAGACTTACAATAACACTGCAATGAAGTTACTGTGAAATTCCCCCACTTGTCACATTTCAGTGCCTGTTCGGGTCAATTCACCTAACCAAACTGTGGAAGGAAACCAGAGCATCCGAAGAGGTTCCTCGCAGACATGGGAGAACATGCAGACTTCACACAGACAGTGTCCCAAGCTGGGAATCCAACCTGGGTGCTGACCACTGTACCACCCTTCAGTGCAGTATTGAAGGAGTGCAGTGCTGGATGGAGTATTCGACTGAAGCTTCACCTGTCTTCTCAGATAGATGTCAAAAATTCCCTAGCAGTACTTTGAAAAAGTGCAGAGTTTTCCCCAGTGTCCTACATTTGCCCCACAACCAACATCACCAAAACAGAAATAAAAACAGAAAAATGCTGGAAAACCTCAGCAGGAAAATCTCAGAGAATGGAGCCAACATTTTGAGACTAGATGACCCTTCATCAGAGCTGATGTCAAAATAGGATGAGATTTATACTTTATGTGGGGGTTATATAATTGAACAAAATCTGATCTGATTTGATTTATCGTTGTTACATGTATTGGCATACAGTGAAAAGGGTTCTTTCTTGCGCACTATACATACAAGATGTCATAGACAGAAGGACAAAGGGAATGTAAATGGTGGTGATGAAGGTTGAGAATGGTGCTAATAATCTAACCTTTCAAACTGTGGGAGGAAACCGGAGCACCTGGAGGAAACTGATACCTTCCAAGGGCAAATAGGACTGGACAATCAATACTGGGCAGCCAGCAATGCCCATGCCCCATGTATGAATGAATTTTAAAAATCACTCACTATGTGAAGAGAATATTGGCCTGGTTGAGATCTTGTACAAGATTTATGTGTTTAGACTTATAAACTCTGCAGCATCTATCTGCTCTGGCAATGGCACTAATTTCACTCAATAGCATTGCTGGAAGCCCAGCAGTGATTGGGGATTTTCCGTTGGAAAATGCAGAATGTTAATATCAAACAGACTCACGTGATTGGCTCAGCTTTGGTCTTTTCATTGAGGGAATAGGTTAGGAAGTGTAAGGTCAGATTGTTTCCTTTTGTGCTTGGCACCAGAGGAATTGTCTTGACTGCAGCCTGATCTCTGAGGATTCAGGAATGAAGCAGGTTCAGCATAAGGCTCCTCTGTGCTCTGTGCTCCTGTGACAGATGCTGAGGCAGCTCAAAGAAGGAGAAGGTGAAGCTTCTGCTGAAGTTGAGGTTTGAGATGCTCTGGACTGGAGGCAGCTTTGTGCCTTCCCGCATTTTGTTTCTCAGCCTCCTCCGGGACCAACTGTCCTTCCCACTTCTCTGGGTCGGCCATGCCTTGCCCTCTGCTGAGCTCTCAGGCCTGGCTCGAAGGGACTGCTGCCCTCCTTTGCCACCCATCCCTTTACACCCATCTTGGTTTCTGCTGAAGTTGCTCCCCTCTGCGGCCTCCCCAGAGTAGCACTGATTCCCGATGGCGGCACATGGAGGATGCTGGTGAGTGCTGGCATGATATGGGAACTGTTCCAAAGACTGGGGAATAGCATCAAAGGAGGAATCCAGAAGTGAATTTCCACCCCATGGCGTGATGTCCTTACTGACGTTATGTTTGATCTTCCTTACACACTGTGCTGTCTGTGGTGGCCGCGGTTTCAATGGTTTCGAGCAGTCCAAGAAAGGTATTTTCTTCCGAGGTGTCTTTCCTACTGAAAAGACAAAGGAAGTTCATTCTATTGCCCACCCTCGAATTGAACATGAAAACATGAGAAATAGCGCGTGGAGTAGGCCTTGTAGCCCTTTGAGCTTGTTCTGCCCTTCAAAACAATCCTGGCTGACCTTCTTTCTCTCATCCACTTTCCCCCACTATCCTCTCAACCCTGGATTCCTTTAACACCTGCAAGTATAATGATTCTGTACAGTCAACATATGAGCCCTCTGGGGCAAAGAATTTCAAAAATTCCAAGTCCTCCGGAATTTCTCCTCATCTTCATCCAAAATGGCTGACCTCTTATCCTGAGACTCCGAGTCTTGGTTTGGGATTTTCCAGGGGAATACGGTGTCCCAGCATCTACCCATCACACTCAATTCAAAGAGAAAATGCCCACCTTTCTGAGTGCTGCGTTTCAGTTTGAGGAGCTAGAAAGGATTCATTAATAGTTGTTGGGACAGTCTATCATAGAATAATAGAACTCCTACAGTACAGAACCATGCTCTCATCCAGTTCCCGCCGCCTCGGCAAAGCAGGAGCGTAGTCGAGGACCGCACGCACCCTGGATATTCTCTCTTCTTCCAGTGGGGAAAAGATACTGAAGTCTGAGGACAAATACCAAGAACAGCTTCTTCCCTGCTGCTGTCAGATTTTTGAATGGACTTACCTTGCTCTAAGTTGATCTTTCTCTACACCCTAGTTGTGACTGTAACATTACATTCTGCACTCTTCCCTTTCCTTCTCTATGAACAGTATGCTTTGTCTGTATAGCATAAGAAACAAAACTTTATGTATACTAATACATGTGACAGCAATAAATCAAATCAAATCAGGCCCATTGATCCTGCACCGACAATCCCACCTAGGCCCTATCCCCATAAGCCCATGTGTTTACATTGCTAATCCCCCGACACTATTTATCATGGCCAATCCGCCTACATTGCACAGAAGTAAGGCTTACATTAAAATTGTAATGAAGTTACTGTGAAATTCCTCTAGTTGCCACACTCTGGTACTTGTTCAGGTCAATGCACCTAACCAGCACATCTTTCAGATTGTGGGAGGAAACACACCCAGACAGAGGGAGAATGTGCAAACTCCAAACAGATAGTAAGCCACACTGGGAATTGAACCCAGGTCCCTGGCACTGTGAGGCACTGTGTACCACTGTACCACTAACATCTTTGGAGTGTGGGAGGAAACTGGAGCATCCAGAGGAAACACATAGACACGTAGACATGGGGAGAGCATGGAGACTAGGAATCCTGTGGCAAGTAACTCACTCCTGACACCCCAAAGCCTGGCCACCATCTACAAGATGTGAGTTAGGAGAGTGATGGAATACTTTCCACTTGCCTGGATGAGTGCAGCTCCAACAACACTCAAAAAGCTCAATGCCATCCAGGACAAAGCAGCCCCGCTTGATCGACACCCTAGCTATCACTATCAACATTCAATTCTTCCACCACCAGCACACAGTGGTAGCAGTATGTACCATCTACAAGATGCACTGTAGGAACTTACTAAGGCTCCTTCAACAGAACCTCCCAACTGTCCCTTCGCTGTCGCGGGATCAAAATCCTGGAACTCCCTTCCTCACAAGACCATGAGTGTACCTATGGACTGCACCGGTTCAAGAAGGTAGCTCATCACCATATTCTGAGAGTGCTTAGGAATGAGCAATAAATACTGGCCTCTTCGAGGAGCTCTCCCCACCCTATTCCCATAATTCATGCATTTACCCCGCTAATCCCCCTACACATCTTGGAACACTAAAGGGCAATTTACCATGGCCAATCCACTTAACCAACACATCATTGAACTGTGGGAGGAAACTGGACACCCAGAGGAAACCCACACAGACGTGGGGAGAACATGCAAACTCCTCACAAACAGTGACCCAAGCCGGAATTGAACCCGAATCCTTGGAGCTATGAGGGAGCAGTGCTAAGCATTGTACCACCATGCCACCTCTTATTAATCTTCAATGTTCAACAATGTGTGATCCACTGAAACTCCCCTATTTACAGAAACAGTTGCATCACATTTTAATGTGAGGATCCGCGAGTGAAATCCCTTGGCTGCTACGTTGTAGAACTTACTGTTTCCAGAAGTACACTCTTCTCCTTTTCTGATGGAAGGCAAGATATTTCTCTTCAGTTTTTGGAGATAAAATTGATTAAGATTTTCCTGTGTTTCCTTTTCCTGTATGAAGGGAAAATTAAAACATAAAATCATTCAGAATTCAGTTTCATTCAAAGAATAAAGCTCCTTCGACAGCACCACCCAAACCTATAACCTCAAGGACAAGGGCAGTGAACATATGGTAACACCACCACTTGCAAGTCCCCCTGCCTTCACCATCCTATTGCCGCTCCTTCACTGACACTGGGTCAAAATCTTGAAACATATCAGGAATGTGATGGGATACTCCCCACTTGCCTGGATGGGTGCAGCTCCAACAACACTCAAGAAGCTCATCACCATTCAGAACAAACAGCCCCGCTTGATTGTGGTTGACTCTTAGTTGCCCCCTGAAACAGCCTAGCAAGCCACTCAATTCAAGGGCAATTAAGGATGGGCAACAAATGGTCCCCAACAGCACTATGGGCGTACCTACACTATAGCAACTGCCACAGTTCAGGAAGGCAGTTCACCACCATCTTCTCGTAGGCAATCTGGTTGGGCAATAAATGCTGGTCTAACCAGTGACCCATTCACAATTTATGATTGAATTAAAAAACATTACAAAGCAAGGAATTTTTGTCAACATTTCTAAATCACCTTAACTGGGATACTGGGTGGAATTTTCCAGCCACGCTCACCCCAAAACTGGGGAATCATGCCCAAGGTCAACAGACCTTTCCATGGTCCAACCCTCCAATTCCTGTGTTGGACCAAACAGGAAAATCCTCTCCATTGTGTCAAATTCTGGACACAACACCTTAGGAAGAGCACACTTTTAAAGAAACCCTTTGAGGGTGCAGGGATTTACTGGAATGAGAGATGCGGGAACTCAGTTAAGTGGAGAGAACAAAGAGGTTGGGTAGAAATCTCCAGACTCGCATTCCTCGCTTCCGCTGCCAGCAGGAACGGAGAATTTGGCACTCAGCAAAATCCCCATTTACTGCAGCAAGACTGGAGAATTCCAGCCACAGATGAGGTCAGAGAATTCCAGCTGTTGCAATTACTTCCATTTGAGCAGAAAGAGTTACGGGGAGATCGAATGAAGATATTCAAAATGATGAAGGGTTTTGATTCCTCCAAGGGATTGAATGTTCAAGTGTTCTACTCATGCCCAGAGCGCTGATCAAACCTGAAGCCTATCAGTGATCTTCAGGGGTCCTTCCCAATATCCAGACCAAGAACACCCTTGTTGGCCAACACCTAGTGTCCTCCTTTCACTCAGCACACTGGGCTTTCGTCAGATCCGGGAATGGGGACAGCAGCCATGATGTATTACCACTGTCCCCATTCTCATCTACGGGCTTTCTGGTCTCAAGTTAGAACAGAATTTTCCTGTTGGAGGAAACCGGAGCATCCGGAGGAAACCCATGCAGACATGGGCAGAACAGGCAAGTTCCGCACAGACTGGGACCCAAGCCAGGAATCAAACCCAGCTCCCTAGCGCTCTGAGGCAGCAGTGCTAACCATCGTGCTGCCCGCTGGAATGCTAGCCCAGGTTTTGGGCTCAAGTTCTAGAGTGGGACCTGAACCCACAATCTTCTGACCCTGCAGTGAGAATGCTGCCAGTTGGGTCATGGCTCATGCTATTTTGATAAGACATTTTTTCAGTTGAGGCTTGGATAAATTGCCCCTTAATGTTTCGTGATGTATATGTTAGATGGATTAGCCACGGCAAATGTTTAGGATTACAGGGATATGGCGAGGGAATGAGTAAGATACCGTCAGAGGGTCAGTGCAGACACAATGGGCCAAATGGCCTCTTCTGCCGTGTAGGGATCCTATGATTTAACCATAGAGGAGTTTACAGCCATCCTCCAAACATACTCACTCACACTCAGTGCGAACTGAACAGTCAGCACAGGCTGGAACGCTGGAGTGATTTCCCACCCCATTCGTCCTTGGCTATTGGCACGAGGGTAACAGCCATCCAAGATCAATACCAGCAGTGGAGCCGGGAGCTGACGGTTATGTTACCCACTGCCATTACCAATTGAACCGTTAGTTTTACTACCTACACCCTCATTACCTCAGGAAGGAGAGTAAAGTCTCTGTCCAGCGACCAGCAGTTTGTGCAACTTTCGGAAGTAGGAAGACACCCAATCACCTTCTCCATGATTTTCAGTCGTCGATTTATCTCTGCATTCGGTAATGACCCACAGACTGCAGCATTCCCACTCTACCTCAAGGCTCCTCGTAAAGGGACTGCAGTGATGCACAGAACAAATTGCCTTTCTTTATCCCGCTTTCCAGAAGTTAATCGAAATGACACCCAGAGCTGTTTTCTGTCACAATTATCACTCCCCATTAACAGTACGTCCCACAGAGAAGCCACCCTCAACCCGTCTGCAATCCGTGTCTCTGTGAAGCTTTGCAATTTGCAATGCACGGTCATAATATAGTTAAGGTTTTGTCAGTGCTGAGTGCACCTGTCAACATCTGACAGGCCATTGTAAGCCAGCGAGGTATGAAGGAAACAGCTTACACTCAGTTCCTTTTCAATA
This sequence comes from Sphyrna mokarran, assembly GCA_024679065.1. Lineage (NCBI taxonomy): Eukaryota > Metazoa > Chordata > Chondrichthyes > Carcharhiniformes > Carcharhinidae > Sphyrna > Sphyrna mokarran. Next base: position 132,132,687 of record JAGIQG010000003.1, on the reverse strand, counting down.
GCAGTTATGCTCGCTGCAGAACAGATGAAAAATGGGCATTAAACATTCATGACAATCCACAGGGAGTAACCCCACCTTGCCTAACAGGTAAAATATTAATCATTAACTACTGGGCTTCATCTCGGTGTTTATACACAGCGTTTGTTCATAATCTCTTCGGATAGATTACAGAAAGCTCTGGTAATTTTAATATTACCATTTTATTGAACTTTCAACAGTTGCTGTTAAACATTACTAATGAGTAATTAGTATCACTAACTAATGATAGGAGAGACAATAGCCTAGTGGTATTATCGTTAGCTATTAATTCAGAAACTCAGCTAATGTTCTGGTTAGCCAGATTTCAAATCCTGCCATGGCAGATGGTGGAATTTGAATTCAATTAAAAATATCTGGAATTAAGAATCTACTGATGATCATGAAACCATTGTCGATTGTTGGAAAAACCCATCTGGGAAGGAAATCTGCCATCTTTATATGGTGTGACCCTCATGTGACTCCAGAGCCAGAGCAGTGCGACTGACTCTCAACTGCCCTCCAAGGGCATCTAGGGACGGACAATAAATGCTGGCCAACCTGCGATGCCCATATCCCACAAATGAATAAAAAATACTAATGACAGTTACTTCTTTTCTACTAGCTGTGATCCTTCTGTCTTGTTTATTGGTCACTTTTTTGCATCAATGTTTAACATTGGAAGTGTCCATGTAAATATTTTATAATGTCAACACTCAACCAACACATTCTGGATCAATCACTTTGTGACAAAAAACTTTGCCATATTTTTGAGACTGAAATTTCAAATGTCCCAACATGAGACCTTAGGCAAAATGAACTCCTTCCAAACCAAAAAAAAGCCTTGAATCATTTCTTGTGTTTTCAAAGCGGAGCCACAGCCTCTCTAAATTGAGCACAGTAAGAAATCTCGCAACATCAGGTTAAAGTCGAGGTGAGTGATGAAGGGCTCCAAAAGCTTGTGATTCCAAATAAACCTGTTGTATTTTAACCTCTTGTGAGATTTCTTACTGTGCCTGCCCCAGTCCAACGCTGGCACCTCCACCTCGTGGCTATCTCCAAATTGAAGCCTGGGCCTGGATTTGATATCGTTGCCCAGAGAGCCATTGCTCTGTTGATGAGGTCTGTGTCTTGGTCTCTGAGGGTCGGTTAGGCCTGTGGTTTCCACACATGAGGTAATGGTAGTTCAATTTGTTCTCCTTGCCAGGGCAGGTTGCTGCATCTGACTGGCCTTCTGTTTTCAGGCATCCTCAATGTTTCGCTTTTGTATCATGAGATGGTTTCATTGCATTGCTGACTCTTCAGGACCTGCAGCCCATCACCGCACACAGCAAACAGATAAGTCTCAGGGCTGGCCCCCTCCCAGCTCTCGAGCTCGGAGATATCTGCCACCTGGCAAAACGTACTGTGCAGGAAACGCAGACCCTGGTCACTCAGCTGCCAGTGCGTCAGTCTCTGGTCAATGGAGACCGACACCAGCAGCCTGGAGCTCAGGATCTTTACTCCTGTCACTTGCGCGGCGTGCGCGCTCTCGATGCCAGGCCCCTCTACCACCTGCAGGGAAACCCCATCAGAGTCCTCTGCGCCCTGCAGGTTGGTGCATTGCCCGCCCAAGCTCCACACTCTCCTCGCACAATCTTCACCTCCTGCTGGTCCGATGGAAACCACCCAGACACGGATGGCATTGTCATCCCCACCACTAGCTAACAGGTAGTGTCCCTCCTCCAGGGCTCTGAGGTGAAGGCTGCTCACTCCACACTGATGGCCCTTTAATACCAGGCAGGGAGATTCCAGCCCTGTGGGAAACACAGAGAAAACTTGGTATCAACTCATTGATCCAACCAGAAACTGCCTAGATTTGCCTACTTGGACATTTACCTATGATGCCCTCCTTCCCGCAACCAATCATATCATAGAAATATAGAACCCTGACAGTGCAGAAGGAGGCCATTCTGACCACTGAGTCTGCACCGACTCTCTGACAGAATATCCCTCAGTGGTGGTTAGCACTGCTGCCTTACAATGTCAGGGACCCGGGTTCAATTCCAGCCTTGGGTGTCTGTGTGGAGTTTGCACGTTTTCCCCATGTCTGCATGGTTTTCTTCTGGGTGCTTTCCACAGTCCAAAGATGTGCAGCTTAGGTGGATTGGCCATGCTAAGTTGCCCCTTAGTATCAGGGGGACCAGCAGAGTGAATACGTGGGGTTAAGTGGATTGGCCATGCTAAATTGTTCCTCTGTGTCCCAAGATGCGTATGTTAGAGGGATTAACGGGGTAAATACTTAGGGTTTCTGGGATAGGGTGGGATTGTGGTCGGTACAGGCTCAATGGGCCGAATGGCCTCCTTCTGCACTGTAGGGATTTTATGATAGAAAAATTGGTCTTTGTCACCCTGCAGGGTGATGTTTCAGTGATGTTGAGGATGAGAAATTTCAACTCTACTATCTGCCTCCATGCCCACGCCACCCCCTGTCCCCACACCCACCTCCCACCCCTTGCCCCACCCCACCCCCTTTCCTCAGCACAATTTGTCTGTAAATTTGTATTGAAATTGAAAAAAGTGGAATAACTTTTGGGTAGTAGCAAGCAAAAGCAAATATCTCCCCCCACCTCCTGTCCTTTCTCCCCGAACTCGCCCCCCCAAAAGCACCCTTATGGGGACAGGACAGGGTTCTGGGTGGAGGGGCCGGGGCAGCTATGGATGTGCCATGCTAAATTGCCCCTTAGTGTCCAAATATGTGCAAGTTAGGTGGATTGGTCACGCTAAATTGCCTGAGTGTCCAAATATGTATGGTTGAATGGATTAGCCATGATAAATATGAGGGGTTTTTGGGAATTGGGCATGTGTGAGGATGTGGGTAAGATGCTCTTTCGGAAAATCAGTGCAGACTCAGTAGGTCAAATAGTCTCCCCCTTCATGGCAGAGATTCTATGGATCCTTTTAGTGAGTGAATAAAGTGGGGAGGGGGAGCAGCACTGCAAAGTTGAGGTTTCCTGAGCCAATGGGGTGTGATTTTACTCGGTTGCGTGGTACACATTCCAGGATTCAGTAGACCTGGGGGAATAGCATGACTGAACAGCCAATGAGGTTTGCTGTTACTCAGCTATGTGATAACTTCCCTGACTTTGCGGTGTCACTGAGCCAATTGTTTGCGTTTGCACTGAGCTTGCTACGTACCCCACGGTTGATGGACTCCCTCCTGGAGAATGTTTGTCAGCTGCACTTTCTTGATAGTCAGTGAGATATCCCAAAATGCTATCCTTCCATCTGTGGCTGCACTGCATAAAAATACTCTGCTGCAGGGAGCAAGAGACAATTCATTAGTTATGATTTTATAAACTGATGATACCGAGACTTGATGGTTTGAATTATAAAGAGAGGCTGGATAGACTGGGACTTTTTCCTCTGGAGCACTGGAGGCTTAGGGGTGATCTTATAGAGCTCAGATCAGCTACATAGTCAATATCTTTTCCCAAAGACAGGGGAGTCTAAAACTAGAGGGCATAGATTTAAAGTGAGAGGGGAGAGACATAAAAGAATCCAGAGGAGCAATATTTTCACACAAAGGGTGGTGAGTATCTGGAACAAGCTGCCAGAGGTAATAGTAGAACAAAAAACAAAACAGCACGGGAAACAGGCCCTTCGACCCAATGAGCCCTTGCCGCCATTTTAATGTTCCTACTTCCACCCACGAGCCTTGTCTATGTTTACGGAAATCTGCATTGGAGCCAATTTGAGGAGACAATTTAGGGACAACTTGTCTCATCAATCAGCCTAAGAGCACATCTTTGGGGTGTGGGAGGAAACCGGAGCACCCGGAGAAAACCCACGCAAGTACAGGGAGAATGCGCAAACTCCCACAGATACCGGCTCAAATCCATGTATCTGCACAGCGCAGCGATAGTCACTGAGCTGTTGTGTTGCCCATCAACTGGTCCAGTTTAAGCGTACACTAACAACATGAAGCAATAGGCCTCTACATCCTTCCTATAATGGGGCGACCAGAACTGCGCACAATACTCCAACTGGGGTCTGACAAGAGTCTTATAAAGCTGCATCATTACCTCCTGACTCCTAAACTCTATTCTTCGATTAATGAAGGCCAATACACCGTACGCCTTCTTGACCACTTCCTCCACCTGCGAGGCCGATTTAACATAGAACACTACAGCACAAACAGGCCCTTCAGCCCACAAGTTGTGCCGAACACATCAAAAACCTACCCAGCCATAGACCTATGTATAACCCCCAATCCCATTGGATCCCATATACTCATCCAGAACTCTTTTAAAAGCAAGTTCGCCTCGACCACCACCGACGGCAGCTGATTCCATTCACTCACCACCCTCTGAGTGAAAAACTTTCCCCTAGCATCTCCTCTGTACTTGCTTCCCTGCACCTTAAATCTGTGCCCTCTCGTCGCGACCATTTCAGCCCTGGGAAATAGTCTCTGAGAGTCCACCCTATCTATTCCTCTCAACATCTTGTAAACCTCTATCAGGTCGCCTCTCAACCTTCGTCTCTCCAGGGAGAACAGTCCCAGCTCCCTCAACCTGTCTTCATAAGGCATGCCTCCCAATCCAGGCAACATCCTTGTAAATCTCCTCTGCACCCTTTCAATAGCTTCCACGTCCTTCCTATAGTGAGGCGACCAGAACTGCGCACAGTACTCCAAGTGTGGTCTGACAAGGGTCCTATAAAGCTGCAGCATTACCTCCTGACTCCTGAACTCAATCCCTCGATGAATGAAGGCAAGTACACCGTAAGCTTTCTTAACCACATCCTCCACCTGGGAGGCCGATTTGAGAGTCTTATGGACCCGGACCCCAAGATCCCTCTGCTCTTCCACACAGCTAAGACTCCTACCTTTGATAGTGTACTCATTCATCCCGTTGGATCTGCCAAAATGGACCACAACACATTTATCCGCGTTGAAGTCCATCTGCCACTTCTCCGCCCAGTCTTGCATCCTGTCGATGTCATGCTGCAACTTCTGACATCCCTCCAGACCATCCACAACACCACCGACCTTCGTGTCATCGGCGAACTTACTCACCCATCCCTCCACTTCCTCATCCAGGTCATTTATGAAAATGACAAACAGCAAGGGTCCTAGAACAGATCCCTGGGGCACTCCACTGGTGACCGACCTCCATGCAGAAAAAGAGCCATCCACAACCACCCTCTGCCTTCTGCAGGCAAGCCAGTTCTGGATCCACAAGGCCAAAGCCCCTTGGATCCCATGGCCTCTCACCTTCTCAAGAAGTCTTGCATGTGGGACCTTGTCAAATGCCTTGCTGAAGTCCATGTACACCACGTCCACTGCTCTTCCTTCGTCAATGTGTTCAGTCACATTTTCGAAGAACTCAATTAAGCTCGTAAGGCACGACCTGCCTTTTACAAAACCATGCTGACTATTTCTAATCAACCTAAACTTCTCCAAATGCTCGTAAATCTTGTCCCTCAGAAGCCTCTCCATCAGCTTACCAACCACTGAGGTCAGACTCACCGGTCGGTAATTTCCAGGACTATCCCTGTTCCCTTTCTTGAAAATAGGGACCACATCCGCAATCCTCCAATCCTCCGGAACCTCTCCCGTCTCCATCGACGACGCAAAGATCATCGCCAGGGGCTCTGCAATGACATCCCTCACCTCCCACAATAACCTGGGGTACATCCCATCTGGTCCCGGAGACTTGTCTATCTTGATAGCATTTAAAAGTTCTAACACATCCGCTTCCTTAATATCTACATACTCAATCTTTTCAGTCTGCCGCAAACTTGTAGTGCATCCTCCCAGATCACTTTCCACCGTGAATACTGAGGCAAAGTACTCATTAAGCACCTCTGCCATTTCTTCCGGTTCCATACAGACTTTTCCCCCTTCACCTTTTATAGGTCCTATCCCTTCTCTTCTCATCCTTTTACTTTTCACATATTTGTAGAAGGCCTTGGGATTCTCCTTAATCCTACCAGCCAAGGCCTTCTCATGACCCCTTCTGGCTCTCCTAATTTCCTTTTTAAGCTCTCTTCTATAAGCCTTATACTTCTCTAGATCCCCAACATCTCCTAGCTCTTTGAACCTTTTATACACCTTTCTTTTCTTCCTGACTATGTTCACCACAGCCTTCGTGCACCACGGTTCCCGCGTCCTACCAAAACCTCCTTGTCTCACCGGAACGTTGTCGTGCAAAGCTCCAGACAAGCATTCCTTGAATATCTGCCACCTTCCTTCTGTGCTTTTCCCCAAGAACACCTCCTTCCAGTTTATTCGCCCCAACATCTGCCTGATGTCTTCATATTTCCCCTTATTCCAGACAAACACCTTCCTAGCCTGCCTGATCCTATCCTTTTCCAATGCAAGGGTGAAGGAGATAGAATTATGATCTCCATCCCCAAGATGCTCTCCTACCAAGAGATCCATCACCTGTCCTGGTTCATTAGCTAGTACCAGGTCCAGTACAGCCTCTCCTCTCGTAGGCTTGTCCACGTGCTGTGTCAGGAAACCCTCCTGAACACACCTAACAAACTCCTCCCCATCCAAACCCCTTACCCTTGGGATATTCCAGTCGATGTTTGGGAAATTGAAGTCTCCCATCACAACAACTCTGTTATTTCTACATCTCTCCAGTATCTGTTTCCCTATCTGCACCTCAACTTCCCTGTCACTATTGGGCGGCCTATAGAATACACCCAGCAACGTCACCGACCCTTTGCTATTCCTAACTTCCACCCACAGAGACTCCGTAGACATTCCCTCCTCGGTATCCACCTTCTCTGCAGCCATGACACTGTCCCTGATCAACAGTGCCACTCCACCACCTCTTTTGCCTCCCTCCCTGTCCTTCCTGAAGGATCTGAATCCCGGGACCTGTAGTACCCAGTCCTGTCCCTGAGACATCCAAGTCTCTGTAATGGCCACCACATCACAATCCCAAGCAGCAATCCACGCCCTAAGTTCATCCACCTAAGAGTCCTATGGACCTGGACCCCGAGATCCTTCTGCTCTACAACACAGTTAAGATTCCTACCCCTTATATTGTACTCCTTCATCCCATTATTCCTGCCAAAATGGACCACTACACATTTATCTGCGTTGAAGTCCATCTGCCACTTCTCCGCCCAGTCTTGCATCCTGTGTATGTCCCGCTGCAACTTTTGGCATCCCTCCAGACCAAACAAAAAAAAAATTAGCATAACTTTTACTATTTAAAATACTTAAAAATGCAAAGTATAATTCTTAACAACTAGCTATTTCTGTTGTTCCAATTTAGCATTATTCCCCATAGAGATAAATCCCTTCTATAGAACCAGTTAGCACAGAGACCAAAGATGCTTATATAGATTATGGATTTTCAGTTTTTTAAACTTCTGGATAGAGATCCGGACAGTAGTTTTCAGAGAAGGATATATCCTCAATACAGCAAAACCTCAGAGAAGGAAAGTTATTCTCTGGCAGCTCCCAGTCTCTGACTTCAGAGAGTAGAGAAGAGAGACACTGCCGTCTCTCAACTCAGACGCTGCTTTCAAGCTTGAATATTCTGTATAAGCTTAGCTTCCCCATCACATGACCATACTCGTCAATCATCTGTGTAATCCCTTCTCTTTGTTTGAACTCCCCAAACGCATCGCCTCACACTTCTCCAAGTCACAGTTGTAATGTAGGAAATATAGCAGCCAATTTGTTCACAGCAAGCTCCTACAAACAGCAATGTGATAATAACCAACAATACAGTGGCAGGGTGGCACAGTGGTTAGCACTGTTGCCTCACAGCACCAGGGACCTGGATTCCATTCCATCCTTGGATCACTATCTATGTGGAGTTGCACATTTTCCCCATGTCTGCACAGGTTTACTTCAGGTGCTCCAGTTTCTTTCCAAAGATGTGCAGGTTAGGTGGATCGGGCATGCTAAATTGACCCTAGTGTCAGGGAGATTAGCAGGATAATTATGTGGGATTGTGGAGATAGGGCCTGGGTAGGATTGTGGTTGGTGCAGACTTGATGGACCAAATGGTCTCCTTCTGCACTATAGGGATTTTACAACTCAATGATCTGCTTTTGCAATGTTAACTGAGAAATGAATATTGGACAGGACACCAGGATCGCTGCTCTTCCTCAAAAGAGTATCATGGGATCATTTAATCCCAGTTAGAGCACAGACGTGGCCTCGGTTCAAAGTCTCATTGGAACAATGGCAACTCCAACAGACTGGCACTCCCTCGGTACTGCATTGGAATGTCAGCGTTGAGCTAGGCAGCAAGGGGGCAAATTATAAACTACAGATAGAGTACAAGAGGCTGAGAAGAGGGAAGGGAGAGGGATGGAAGGAGAGCAAGAGAGAATGAAAGAAAGTTACCGGGTTAGCTAATTTAGCAGTTGTATTACTGGACTAGCAATCCAGAGACTTGGTATTGTGATCTGTAGACATGGAGTCAAATCCCACCATGATAACTGAGAGTGAGTAAATAAATCTGAATTAAAAATTAACATTGCAAAATGGTGCAAATGGAATATTGTAAAAATCAATACAGTTCACTGAAGGAAGGAAATTTGGTGTACTTACCTAGTCTGCCTCTACGTGACTCTATACCATACAGCAATGTGGTTGACTCTGAAACAGTCCAGCAAGCTGTAGGAATGCAGGAGTAGCCATTCAGCCCATTAGCCTGCTCCTCCATTCAGCTGGACCATAGTTAATCATGTACCTTCACTATGCTATTCCCATATCTCTTGATATCATTAGTGTTAAGAAATCTATCTGTCTCAAACAGACTAAGTGACTGAGCTTCCATTGTACAGGATTCCAAAGGTTCATTGCTCACTGAGTGAAGAGATTCCTCCTCATTATAGTGCTAAACAGCCAGCCCCTTTATCCTGAGACTGTGCCCCATGGTTGCAGACACTTTCTTAAATACAGATGGACTTTTTGCGAGCTGTCCCCTGCACACCCTTTAATCCCATCTCTTACTCTCGTTCTGTGCTCTTTAAAAATGGTACTCTAACTCTTTTAAACTTTCTAAAATAATGCCCTTTTTAAATTTCCTTATCATATATCAAGTTGATCTTTCTCTACGCCCTAGCTGTAACTATAACACTATATTCTGCACCCTTGTCTTTCCTTTTCCCCAACTTTCCTTCTCTACATATGGTATGCTTTGTCTGTATAGCGTGCAAGAACCAATACTGTTCACTGTAACCCAACACATGAGACAATAATAAATCAAATCAAATCGTCCCACAAGAAAATGTTTGGAATTTTACATGTAATAACTGACACAGCAACTTCCACATTAGCATAGTGGTTAGTGTTCCTGCCTGTCACGTGGGAAGTTGGGGTTCAATTCTCTGACACGGAGCTACTAAATGCTACGACAGTGCAGGGGCAGTGTCTGTTTTGTGGCGGTATGATGGCACAGTGTTTAGCACTGCTACCTCGCAGCACTAGGACCCTGGTTTAACTCTCGGCGTGGATCACTGTCTATTTGGGTTTCCTCCAGGTGCTCCGGTTTCTTCCCATAGTCCAAAAGATATGCAGGTTCGGTGGATTAGCCATGTTAAATTACTCCTTAGTGTCAAGGGGACTATCTAGGGTAATTGCGAATCAGGCCTGGTTGGGATTGTGGTCGGTACAGACTTGATGGGCTGAATGGTCTCCTCCTACACTGTAGTGTTCTATGATTCTAGACTACAAGAATGTGTATTTGTACAATGCCTTTCAAAGTACTTCACAGGACAGCAATCCGACTAAATCTTACATTGAGCCACATAAAGAGAAATTAGGATGATGACCCAAGCTTGGTCAAAGAAATAGATTTTAAAGAACGTCCGATTCCAAGATGGCACTGAAGTGTGGAAACTTCTGGTAAGCTGTGCCCAACTACCTTCTAATTCTATTTTCTACTCTCTATGAATAGTGTGCTTTGTCTGCATGGCATGCAGGAAACAATACTTTTCACTGTATACTAATACAGGAGACAATAATAAATCAAATCAAATCAAGTCTTAAAGGAGGAAGAAGAGAATTGGAGAAGTTTAGACAGAGATTTCGAGAACTTAGGGCCTGGACACCTGAAGGGTGTAGGAAACTAAGATTTGAATGAGTGCAGATATCTCAGAGGCTTGCAAAACTGGAGGAGGGTACAGAGACAGGGAGGGGCAAGGCCACTGAGAGAATTGAAAACAAAGATCAAGATGCAAGATTACTGTTTGAAGTGCAATAGCAATCAGGGCCTCCAGTGGCTCCATGTCAGTCACAGGTTCATTAATACTGTACCACCCTCTGGATGCACTCACCGCTGATACGTGAAGGTCTGCAGCTTCAGCACACACCTCTGATGGTAGAAAGATTCAGCAAGGAGCACAATGTTCCTCTGACACTCGTCAATTAGAAAGAGTCTATACAGCAAAGACAAACCCGTAAGTGAATTACTGCAACAGGTCAGCAATATATCACAGCATTATGACTGTAATCAACACGCATCGTCAGTAGAGACATTTTAATAAGCTATGAGGGGGTCAGGCAGCAAGTGCAATTAAACCTTGGAAAGGAACATTATCCACTTAACCTTTAGCTGGATAATAATACAGACAGTGAATAATTTTCTCCTATCAGCCCCAGGAGTGAACCAGGAAGTGAGGGAAGGAGAAATGGTTTGGTTTATTTATTAGTCACAAGAAGGCTTACATTAACACTGCAATGAAGTTACTGTGAAAATCTCCTAGTCGCCACACTCCCGTGCCTGTTCGGGTACACTGAGGGAGAATTTAGCATGGCCAATGCACCTAACCAGCACGTCTTTCTGACTGTGGGAGGAAACAGGAACAGCACAGTTGGGAGACCGTGAAACTGAAGATCTAAAGGTCTCTGGTTCAATCCTGTGTTTTGACATGGGCTCACCTGCTCTGTGGCACAGTGGCCCAGTGGTTAGCAATGGTGCCTCACAGCTCCAGAGACCAGGGTTCGATTCCTGGCTTGGGTTGCTGTCTGTGTGGAGGTTGTAAATTCTCCCCGTATCTACATGGGTTTTCTCCGGGTGCTCTGGTTTCCTCCACAGTCCAAAGGTGTGCGGGTTAGGGGCATTGGCCATGCTAAGTTAACATTTAGTGACCCAGGATATGTAGGTTACAGCGATTAACAGGGTAAATATGTGGGGCTATGAGAATAGGGCCTGGGTGGGATTATGGTTGGTGCAGACTTGATAGGCTGAATGGTCTCCTTCTACACTGTAGGAATTCTATGATTTCTATGAAATTGGAGGAAACCCATGCAGACATGGGAAGAACATGCAGACTGGGCACAGACAGTGACTGAAGTCAGGAATTGAACCAAGGTCCCTGATGCTGACCAGTGCTAACCACTGTGCCACGGTCCCGCTGATGACATCAATAACATTTCTTTACATGGCGAGTTATCTTGATCGGGAATCTGCTGCCTGAATTAAATAAATACCTGAAAAGGAAAAAAACTTATGGGGGAAGGAGGTATGGGGGCTAATTCGATAGCTGTTTCAAAAGAGCTGTCATAAGCACAATGGGCTGAATGCCCTCCCCCATTGTGCAGCATGATCCTCTCATCCAGCTTGCAAGATCCTCATCAGGCAAACGATGAATGTGAGCTTATTTGCTCTCCCAACAGGTGCTGACTCATGTTTCCAACACTTTCCCTTTTCTTTTCTGCTAAATCATAGAAGAACATAGAGCACTACAGCACAAACAGGCCCTTCAGCCCACAAGATCATATCCATATCTACCAGGCTATAGAACTATTTGTAACTCCCAATCAAATTAAATCCCATGTACTCATCCAGAAGTCTTCTAAAAGACCCCAACAAGTTCGCCTCTATCACCACCAATGGCAGCCGATTCTACTCACTCACGACCCTTTGAGTGAAAAAATTATCCCTAACAACTCCTCTGTATTTGAGTCCCAGCAGCTTAAACCTGTGTCCTCTCGTAGCGACCATTTGAGCTCTGGGAAATAGCCTCCGAGAATCCACCCTATCTATTCCTCTCAACATTTTATAAACCTCTATCAGGTCACCTCTCAACCTTCGTCTCTCCAGGGAGAAGAGACCTAGCTCCTTCAACCTTTCTTCATAGGGCATGCCCCCCAATCCAGGCAGCATCCTTGTAAATCTCCTCTGCACTCTTTCAATAGCTTCCACATCCTTCCTATCGTGAGACAACCAGAACTGTGCACAGTACTCCAAGTAGGATCTGACAAGGTTCTTATAAAGCCATATCATTACCTCCCGACTCCTAAACTCAATTCCTCGATTAATGAAGGCCAGTACACCATATGCCTTCTTGACCACATCCTCTTCCTGCGAGGCCGATTTAAGAGTCCTATGGACCCGGACCCCAAAATCCTTCTGTTCTTCAACACTGCTAAGAGTCTTACCCTTGATATTGTACTCCTTCATCCCATTGCTCCTGCCAAAATGGACCACTACACATTTATCTACGTTAAAGTCCATTGCCACTTCTCCGCCCATTCTTGTATCCTATCTTTGTCACGCTGCAACTTCAGACATCCCTCCAGACCATCCACAACACCACCAATCTTTGTATCGTTGGCAAACTTACTAATGCATCCCTCCACTTCCTCATCCAAATCATTTATGAAAATGACAAACAGCAAGGGTCCAAGAACAGATCTCTGAGGCATTCCACTGGTGACCAACCTCCATGCAGAAAAAGACCCATCCACAACCACTCTCTGCTTTCTGCAGGCAAGCCAGTTCTGGATTCACAAGACCAAGTCTGACTCACGGCCAAGTGGAATTGTGCTGGTGGTGCTGCTGCTGTGAGATGGGGGTTGCAGGGATGGCGTGATGGTGTTGGAGCGAGGCAACCTCTTGCAAGATGTGCCCAGATACCTCCTAATTCTATCTTTTACTCTTGTTCTATGCATCTCAAACTTCATTCCAAGTCTTTTAAACTCTCTAACGATGCTCTAATTTAAGCTCTTCATTAAACTGATTTTTCTCTGCACCCTAGCTATGATTATAACACTACATTCTGTACTCCCTTCTTTCCTTCTCTATGAAGGGTATGTTTTATCTTTATAGCGTGCAAGAAACAATACTTTTCGTTGTATGTTAATACAGATGACTATAATAAATCAAATTAAAGCAAATCAAAGTAATTGAAGGGTGTATGAAATTAACTCACCTGACTGATCCGTCACTGCAGGCTGCAGCCAGGAAGTGTGAGGAGGGCCTGCAGACCTCCCTGAAACTCATTCCAGCATCCACTACCACCAAAGACATGTACCTTCAAGACAGACAGAGAGCAAAGGCGGGGGTCATAAGAATGGTCAAACAGTATACAAATAGTCACTTGTTAATTCAGAACTTGAGAACTGCTAAAAAACAGATATATTGTTGAAGCTTTGTGACTTGCACTCATCAGGAAGTCATCAGAGAATACCCAAACTTCACAAGAATAAACAAGAACACCAAATTTCAAATGGAGCAATAATTTATACTATATAGGAAAAGATTGGTTGCCAAGTCGATCCTGATTGGTTGAGGTGTTGTCATAGAGAATGCAACCCTGGTCTTTTTTGGAATGACTGTGAAAGATCTTTTACATTCACCTGACTGGGTCTCGGTTTAACACAGTAAGAAGTCTCACAACATCAGGTTTAAGTACAACCAGTTTATGGTTGGATTTAAACCTGGTGTTGTGAGACTTCTCACCGTGTTTACCCCAGTCCAATGCCTGGGGTTGGACATCTCGGTTTAAGAACAGCACAGCCTCCCTCAGCACTGCTGCCCATCCCACATCCCTCTGACTCAGAGGTCAGACTGTTAGCCACTGAGCCACATCTGACATCAGAAAATTCCCTCTCCTTCCCCATTCATGGGACGGCAGGGTGGCACAATGGTTAGTACTGCTGCCTCACAGCGCCAGGGACCTGGGTTCGATTCCCGGCTTGGATCACTGTTTGTGTGGAGCTTGCACATTCTCTCCGTCTGCGTGGACTTTCTCCGGGTGCTCTGCTTTCCTTCCAAAGACTGAAAGATGTACTGATTCGATGCATTGGCCATGCTAAATTCTCCCTCAGTGTACCCGAACAGGCATCGGAGTGTGGCTATAGGGGATTTTCACAGTAATCATCATTTCAGTGTTAATGTAAACCTTACTTGAGACACTAATAAATAAACTTTAAACAGTTAACTTGATGCCTGTCATGGTGAAGGTGTTCAAATTGATCAATACGGGGCTCGTAGCTGGACACTTAGAAAAACTCAAGCAAATTGGGAAGCTTATTTGTGACACTAATAACATATAAACTTTAGAAAACTTTATTCACAAAGTGGTGGCTCTTCTCGGAGGACCAGTGGGCGGCACGGTGGCACAGTGGTTAGCACTGCTGCTTCATAGCACCAGGGACCCCGGTTCGATTCCCAGTTTGGGTCACATTTTATGTGATGTTTGCACATTATCCCTATGTCTGCGTGGGTTTCCTCCGGGTGCTCTGGTTTCCTCTCACAGTTCAAAGATGTGCAGGTTACGTTGATTGGACATGCTAGTCAAAGGGGACTAGCTAAGGTAAATATATGGAGTTATGAAGACAGGGGCAGGGTGGGATTGTGGTCAGTGCAGACTTGATGGGTCGAATGGCCTCCTTCTGCAGTGTAAGGATTCTATGATTCTAAGTTGGGGATGGTTTTGATCAAACTATACCTCAGCAATCTCCCAACAAGAATCAATGCCTCAAAGTAAAGTAGACATAATGAGAATGATACCTGGTCTCTGGGTCCATCTTTAGCATTTTGTGCCTGTTCTTCCTATGCTCCCAGTCTTCAGCTAACCTGTGAGAGGCCAGGTGCTCTATCTGACAGCTGACAGGAGCAGGGATGTCGCTGTGTTGAATAAGGAGGCGGTAACACTGGAGCTCTGCCCTCCCTCCAGCGGAGAATAACAGGGCTGAGGAGCTGCAGCGACTCTCGCCACTGGCTGCTTGACCGCTCTTGGTGACGGCCATTGTCCTTACGCTGGAGATATGGTCACCGATTGTTGTCAGCTTGGACACCCGTCCCAAGCTTTCGTAAATGGCTAGGAGGTTCACTGTCGTGTCCTCGCTGCTTGTAGCCACAATACTAATGGGCCCATCAGATGATGCTTCAAACCTGTCAATAAATCTCACACAGGTAAGCTCGCGCCCATGCATGCTCTCCTTAATGATCATCTGAGAGCTGTCTTGTGAATGCCTCTGGCAGACCAAGATGTTGCCGGACTTGATGTAGGCAAAGGTCTCACTGGCTGGGCAGCTGCTGTAGCTCCACGACCTATGACCTCCACCACAGGGGATGCACAGCACCTTCTCGCTGGTCTTGGTGTCCCACAGGATGAGGTTGGTGGAGTGGAAGCCCAGCACGCGCAAGTTGCCTTCGGGCGTGAAGAGGAGTCGCTCAATCCAGTCCATCCCTTTGCAGGCTCGCTGATTCCTCAGTAACTTCAGTCTCCCATCCACCACCTTCAGCTGACGGTAGCAGCCATCCCGTCCGGTGCTGTACACAAATCCCTCGTGGAACAGAACCGAGGTCACCCCCAGTTTGCCGTGCAGGCCTGACAAAGCTGACACTGGCCCTCGGCGTTCAACCTGGGCAGCCGTTCTGACTGAACCGCCTGGCAGTCTCCCGTCCAGCAAATTGTCTGTTGTGTTTTCTACATCCACCCCTCCCTTGCTGGGCCTTTCCCACTCATCCTGGACCCTCCCCACGCACGAGTAGAGTAACAGAGAGCCACGACGGTCTCCGCAGACCAATAAGCGGCACTCAGACAGGAACACGACACTCGTGTGCCACCGGTGCTTGCACAGTGGGAGGAGGAAGTGGCACTTCTCTGCCACCGAGGTTACACGGTCGCCCTCGCAAGAAACCTCCTGCCAAATCATGATGCCATCAGCACCCGAGGAGAAAAGGTGGCACTTGCCTGGACTCTGCCCTTCGCGGGAGGCCCAGCTTAGGCTGTGGACCTTCCCTTGGTGCGGCTGATTCTCCGCTGAACCCTCGGGATTAGAAAGCGGAAATATTTTAACCTGGCCATTAATGTTCCCAATAGCGCAGACCACACAGCCGCTAACCAGCTTTGTGACTACTAACAGGCTGTATGACTGGTAGCGTGAATCTTCTAGAATGAGTTGCCATTTACCAGAGAGCAGGCAATGGCTGTAGATGTTCCCAGCATCAGTCATGACCAGTAGAAGAGTTGGGTCAACCAACGTCAAAGCTTTTGGTGTCTCCATTTTGCCAGTCTCACCAAATTTGAGTTGAGTAATGGCCACGTCTTTAGATTTCCCCTTCTGAATCTTCCATAACCTGATGCCCGAATCTGCTCCTCCAGTAACCAGGAACCCCTTGTCCTCATTGGCTGCCAATGCTCTCACGCTCCTCCCTTTGTGTCCTCTGAAACAGTTGACAATCTCTCCGTCGTAGCTCCACACAATACACACTGAATCTTCTCCCACGCTGATAACGCAGTCCTCCAGGAGCTGTACTGACCAAACCCGGGACTGATGCCCGTACAGCTGCAGGAGGCATTGCCCAGAATCCGCCCCGCTGTCGCCTCCTTTCAGATCTTGGCACAAGTTCCCAACCTTCCAGAGCCTTATGCTTCGATCGTCTGAGGCTGAGGCCAGAATGCCTTTCTCCTGCCTATAATGAAGGCTAAAGATTACCCCACTGTGCCCACTGATGAGCTTTTGCGTTTGCACCCTGCCGTCCTCATTGGTTGGACCCTCCATCCGCCAGAGGACAAGTTGGTTAAAGACAGTGCCGGAAACCAACACGAGTTCATCCCAACTGTGCCCAACAAAGCAGGCAGAATATAGGATACATTTCACCTCACAGTGAACCTCACGCAAGGTCCTCCCCGACTTATAGTCACATAGGACAACAGAATTGTGGCCGAGAGCCAGGCCAACGTGCATTGATTCACCATCATTCTTCAACCACTGAAGGTCCCAAATCCAGTCATGCAATTCTAGGAGCTGGCCCACTTTCTGCAGTTTTGCCTCTTTGGCAACCGTGCTTAGCTCCAGCACAACGAGGCCTTTTGCACCAAACACGGCCAAGTGGGGGCTGCTAGTTGGCGCGTGTGTGGGCCAACAAGGTTTGATACCGTGGACGCAGTAATTCCGAAGCACATTGCTGGAAAACTTCCTCTCGTAGGCGTTTGCAGAATTCAGGGCATAAAGGTTTACAAGGGCTCCTTCACCTGCCAGAGGGAAATGAAAAAGCTATTAAAAGATCCCTTTCTACTTCATAGAAACACAGAACCTTACACTGTAGAAGAAGGGCATTTGGCCCACTGAATCTGCACCAACCACAATCCCATCCTTTAACCCTACGTATTTATCCTGCTAATCCTTTGACATTAAGGGACAGTTTAGCATGGCCATTCAACCTAAATTGCATATTTTTGGACTATGAGAGGAAACCGGAACATTCGGAGGAAACCCATGCAGATATGGGGGAATGTGCAAACTGGCGATGTGAGGCAGCAATGCTAACCACTGTAACCATTGTACCACTCTATTTGTTCTCAGGATGTAGGAAAACTGCTAGGCCCAGGCAAATGCATGGGTTCAAATCCACACTGAACAGCTGGTGGAATTTAAATTCACTTAATAGATCTGGAATTGACAGCTAGTCTCAGTAAAAGAGTTATTTGATTTGCTGAAATCCTTTAGGAAAGGAAGTCTGCCATCTTTATTCAGTCTAGCCTACGCATGATCCAGACTCACAATTGGTCTTCTGTTCATTTGGAGGTGCCGTTTTTCAGATGGAGACATTAAACCAAGCTTGTTTTTTTTGGATATTGGTAGGAAGGACATGGAGAGACAATACAAAATAAGGGGTAAAATTCTAAAGGGGGTGCAAAGAGCAGAGGGACCTGGGTATGTACATGTATGGATCATTGAAAGTGGCAGCATAAGTGAAGAAAACTATTATTTATAGTTAATAAAGTGTATAGTATCCTCGGCTTTATTAATCGGAGTCTGGAAAGTTCTACCTGGAAGTGTGATGGTGGCAGTTACAATTGATGCAATCGAGAGGGCATTAGATGATTATTTGAATAAAGTGCAGGATACATGAAAATGACACTAAGTCATGATGCTCATCTGGAGAGCCGGTGCAGCCAAATGGCCTCCTTCTGTGTTGTAACAATTCCGTGAGATTTGTACTGGATACGGGAGTCCCAATAAAAAAGTTTATTTATTTATTAGTGTCACACGTTGGCTTACATTATCACTGCAATGAAGTTACTGTGAAAATCCTTTAGCCGCCACACTCCAGCACTTGCTCGGGTACACTGAAGAAGAGCATTTAGCATGACCAATGCACCTAATCAGCATGTCTATCAGACTGTGGGAGGAAATCCATGCAGAAACAGGGAGAATGTGCAAACTACACACAGCAGTAACCCAATCTGGGAATGAACCCAGGCCTCTGGCACTGTGAAACAACAGTGGTGCCATCAACCAACATCACTGGACGAAATTATCGGGTCTTTAAGTCATTGCTGTTCATGGATCACTGTGTAAAAACTCCCAAAGTGCTTCAGTTAAAGGATTTTGGGACATTACCGGTGAGATTGGCTAAGTTGTGTTCACATGGACACAGTGGCTTTCCTAGCTGTGCTGTTACCATTATACAATTTGACAAAACAAGGGATAAATATATGGCAGCACTTTTAATGAAAGCGGTGTTCTCTTAAAACCTTTGTAGATTTTATTAACGAGGTTAGCGAGGCTCGATCAAATCCCAATCAAATGGCACTGAAATAAATAATTGATGGTACCTGAAAGGAGATAGTCTCCCACAAAGCGCAAGGCTGTAATTGGGGAGAGCAGTGATACAGACTGGCATTGCATCCTGCTGCTTATTGTGTCCTGCCTGGTGCATTGATCAGTCTGGACATTGCTGTCTGATGTTCTGGGGCTGTTGCTCCCTCTCTGCTCCTCGCTTGTTCACCACGAGCTTCCCAGTGTATGAATTCTCACCAGTCACACAGCTCGATACTGAAATCGCAACCGGAAGAGATTTGTTACCAAGTAAAGCCAAAGACCATTGGTTGCTTTGTTGCTACAACGTTGCTGTGGTCCCAAAACGTCGCAACTCCACCGCAGGAAATCAACCAGAAACTCCCCGAAGGCGGACGGAGAACAAACGTACAATGAATTTCGGCTACCAACGCCTTCCCAGTTTTTCTCAAACTTCTGAATCTAGAGTTTAGAAGAGAAATGCAGATTTTAGAAGAGAATATTTTTTAAAGTTTATTTAGTGTCACAAGTAGGCTTACATTAACATTTCAATGAAGTTACCGTGAAAATCCCCCAGCTGCCACACTCCAGTGTCTGTTTGGGTACACAGAGGGAGAATTTAGCATGGCCAATCACCTAACCAGCACGTCTTTCGGACAGTGGGAGGAAAACGGAGTAACTGGAGGAAACCCATACCGACACGGGCAGAATTTGCAGACTCTGCATAGACAGCGATTCAAGCCAGGAATCAAATCTGGATGCCTGGTGCTGTGAGGCAGCAGTGCTAACCACTGTACCAACACACTGCAGAGTTTAGAAGAGAAATCCAATGTATAGAAGAGTCAAAGCAGAAAACATTGTCAAAACATTGTCAAAACATTGTCTCATATCAAGAAGAAATTAGATATAGCTCTTGGGGTTAAATGGATCATGCAATATGGAGGAAAGTAGGATCAGGATATTGAATTTGATGATCAACCACGATCAGGGTAAATTGTGGAACAGGCCTATTCCTGCTTCTCGTTCCTGCATATATATCTACGGATGTAATCCAACCCCTTCAAATTGCAAACGAGTTCAGATTAACAAATGTCTGCATTGAAAATTGAGAACCACCAGCACTGCTGCTCAGGAGAATAATCAGAATGTCAAACAGGATAGTTTTTGATTTGATTTATTGTCACATATATTAGTATACAGTGTAGCATACTGTTCATAGAGGAAAGGAGGGAGAGCAGAACGTAGTGTTATAGTCATAGCTAGGGTGTAGAGAAAGATCAACTTAAAACAAGGTAAGGCCATTCAAAAATCTAACAGCAGCAGGAAAAAAGCTGTTTGAGTTGATTGGTACATACCTCAGACTTTTTATCTTTTCCCCGACATAACAGTATGTCCGAGATGCGTAGGGTCTTTAATTATGTTGCTGCTTTTCTGAGGTAGTGGGAAGTGTGGAGTGAGTAAATGGATGAGAGGCTGGTTTGTGTGATGGATTGGGCTGCATTCTTTTGTAGTTCCTTGTGGTCTTGGGCAGAGCAGGAGCCATACCAAGCTTAGATATAATCAAAAAGAATGCTTTCTATGGTGCATCTGTAAAAGTTGGCGAGAGTCATAGTTGACATGCCAAACTTCCTTTGTCTTCTGAGAAAGTGGAAGCATTGGTGGGCTTTCTTAATTATAGTGTTGACATGGGGGTGTTGGGGAGTGGGAAGGAGGGGGAACCAGGACAGATTGTTGATGATCTGCACTCCTAAAAACTTGAAACCCTCAGTGAAGGATATGTTCTCCACTACACTGATTTGCATCCCAGGGATGAAAGTGAGAAGTGTTCTCTCTGGGCGTCCATGTAGACATAATGGGTTGAACAATCTCCTTTTGCACTGTCAGGATTCTATGGATCTATCCATAAAATTGTAAGATTCTCCTTTGAGCTATTCTCATGAGGCTTTTCTGTATCTTCTCTGAAGGCTTCATGTTGTTTTTAAAGTGTGAGGCCCAGAATGAAATACAATACTCCAGCTCAGATCAAAGTATATGTTTGGCTAAACTTCCTTGCTTTTGTAGTCTGATGCCTCGATTTGTAAAACTCACAATGTCATATGCTTCCTCCTTTATTAACCTCTCCGATCACCTTAAAATATTTGTACACTGATAGCCGCTTGCATCCCCAACATCATTCCTCTTTTAAAGATTTTGTGTTGGAATCTCCAACTTCACCCATCATTGGGATTTTCCGGCTCCGCTACAGTAAATGGAGATTTGGCTCAGTTCTCCATTCTCGCTGGCATTGGGGTGGGAACGGCTGGAAAATCTGACCCTTTTGTCTCTCAAAAGGACATCAACCTGAAATGCTAACTCTGCTTCGCTTTCCGTAGATGTTGCCAGACTTGCTGATTGTCACAACATGTTCAATCTTTATTTCAGTTGTCATAATTGGTGTTCATGCTTTCGTCAGTATTTCCTGATCAATTTAGGTGTCAACTATCAGTGTAGTTGCAGCCTGTGGGTACCAGCTAGTTCTGCAAGCCAAATTTTGTAATAAAAGTGAATACTTTCTCAGAAGACCAAGGAAATTTGGCATGTCAGCTACAACTCTCACCAACTTTTACACATGCATCATGGAAAGCATTCTTTCTGGTTGTATCACAGTTTGGTATGCCCAGGACCGCACTGTAAAGGGTTATGAACTAAGCCCAGTCCATCACACAAACCAGCCTCCCATCCATTGACTCTGTCTACACTTCCTGTGCTTCGAAAGCAGCCAGCATAATTAAGGACCCCATGCATCTGGGACATATTCTCTTCCTTCAGAAGAAAAATACAAAGTTTGAGGTAATGTACCAACTGACTCAAAAACAGCTTCTTTCCTGCTGCCATCAGACTTTTCAATGGAACTACCTCACCCTAGCTATGACTATAACATTCTGCACTCTCTCTTTCTCAATGAATGGTATGCTTTGTCTGTATAGTATGTAAAGAACAAGGCTTTTCACTGCATACTAATACATGTGGCAATAATAAATCAAATATGGAAAGTTTTATTTACAGACTTACTTTGAATACTATTTATGGCAATTTTCTCCATTTGTCATCACTTAACATGGGTATAGACTGTAACCTCTACTGTGTAAGTATTGCATTAGCCGATCCACTAATCAAAGGTGGGATTTCCAAACTTCATCTGCATGGGTCTGTACCATAAAGAGTTTAAAATGACATTCCTATGACCTTGCAAATGAGTTACTGAAAGCAAAGGATCATGGAGTTATGATTTAGGATTTATTATCAAGGAAAATGGCACTTTTCCAACCTTCAAGCCCACAAAATTCAGACAAGTCAGTAATTAGCCATACAAACACAATTAGGATCAAGTTGCCTGGATAGGTTGCCAGTGATTGGTCTCAGTCTGCGGGCAGGTTGTTATATTCCCAGCCACTCCACTGGGCTGAAGTTTTCAAACAAGGCAACTGGAGAATTGGTTATGCAGTTGCAAAGATTAATCTACAAAAAAAACCAAATGAGTTCAGATTTAACTTTTTTTAATAGTTGTTGTTGAAGATTGTACAACTGTTTACAAGTCAACATAGAGACAGGCAGACTGAAAAATACGACACAGACAGACTAATTCAACCAGTGTACACATGCAGCACAGACAAGAAATGTGTTGTCTTTATTCAGACCAAGCTGGTATGTATTACCTGAGTAACCCAAGAAAGTCTTGGGGAATTGAGTGCAAAATCTACATTTAAATAATATATTGGCAAACTTCCAGACACAAAACACTTTCCCTAATAGAGCTAATAAATATTCATGAATAAAATATTGTCATACTTAAATAAATACTAAATAATTCAGTGTTACAAAGTGAAAATTAATTATAGAACCAATTCCCTTAATACAATATTCCAAAAGAACATGCTACTGCCACAAATTGCAGGCAATGTCAGGAATATAAAGTTATGAATATCAGGATACAATATAAAAATAATCACGTCACATAGTGAGGATAATGCCCATTAAATAAATTGATTTAAATTTTGCTTTTAAATATCTTTCAAATTAATCTAGACAAAAACTATGATTCGAACTGTTTTGAAAACTTTTAGGTTGATGACTAGAGAAGTTGTTCTCCTTGGAGCAAAGAATGTTAAGAAAGGCTTAAAGAGGGGTTCAGAATTGACGGGTTTCGATAACATACATGGGTACAAATCATTTCCACTGGCAGGAGGACACAAATTTAAAATAATTGGCAAAGGAACCAGAGGGGAAATTAGATTTTCTTTTTAGCAGTAAGTTGTAATGATCTAGAACGTACTGGTTGAAAAGGTGGTAGAAGCAGAATCAATACCAATTTTCTAAAGGAAATTTGATAAATATTTAAATGAAGAAAAATACATTGCAAAGCTAAGGCTAAAAGTGGGCAAAGGCATGATGGACCAAATGGCCTCCCTTATTTTGTGCTGAATGATTTATATGATGAGGCACGAGATTAGGATTACACAAACTTTTTAATGTGCTAATTGCAGTGCAAGTGTGTTTTGCCTGTATGTTGTGGCAGTGGACATGCCTGGCCTGTGTGTTGCTACAGGCCTGTCTCAGATCCTCCACAAGCATTTTAACTGTTGGACCACTCCAGTGAAAACTTAGGTCAATTCATCATGGAGGTTTAGCGAGCAATTTTGTTTATGTACAGGAACAAACAAACAGGAAGATCAATTCCCACATTAAGTAACTCAAATCAAATGAAAGGGCTGCTGTGTCGCAGTCCAGAAGGTTGGGGGGGGTGGAATCAGTAGACGATATGCATGAAGCAAGCTCAAGCTGTGATTTCCACCATTATTGAATAGTTTATAGATACATCTGAAAAACAATCAACTGCATTAGGTACAAAACCCTAGAAATCAGGATTCAGGAATGGAAGGGGAAGGATTCTACAATACATAAGATAATTTTCTTTGATTGTTTGTATGTACATGCCTAAGGCCAACATTATATTGTGTAACTGTCTAACTTGCAAATCAAGACTCTGGCTAATTGATTCCCTTTATATTGCTATAGCATTTAATGAAATTAATTTCACAAAATATATATAGAGTTTATTTACTAGTATCACAAATACGCTGACATTAACACTGCAATGAAGTTCCTGTGAAAATCCCCTAGTCACCACACTTGCTTGGGTACACAGAATTTAGCATGGCCAATGTACTTAACCAGCAAATCCTGCAGAATATGGGAGGAAACAGGAGTACCTGGAGGAAACCCACACAGAAGGGGGAGAACATGCAGACTTCGCAGACAGGTCACTGCCACGAATCAAAGCTAGGTCCCTGGCGCTATGAGGCAGCACTGCTAACCACTGTGCTGCCTTGTAACCACAAAGAATTGATTCAGCTTATCAATATAGTTTTTTTGCATCGCATCACCACTGAGACTGTGTCACCCAATTTCTGATTCACTCCCCTTAGGTACACGATTCTGGCTGATCACTTTCTGTTGTCAAATTGTAATCATGTTCTTTATACAGGCATTTAACATTTCCTTGTAAATAGAGATCAGGAAGACATCCCCCCTCCTCTTGTCCAGATGTGGTTTTTGAAGTTACACATGATCCTGGCTTTCGTGAAAACTACAGTAACTGCTCTTGTAATTCTGACTATAACCCAGGATCATTCCTCGGACTTTACTGATTTAGCTGATCTTACCCAAGGTGGCACTTGGGGTTCAAAGTGTTCTGGTTGAGCCTGACCTGGGATGACAAGAGGAAAATTAAGTGAACGGAACTATTCCTGGTTAGTAACTAGTGAGCGCTGCTGGAACAAACACAAATGAAGCAGATTTCAGGCAAGAACAGGATCAGACTCAGCTGGATGTCATTCATCAGTGTGCCTGGACTGTGCATCACATGGCACAGATCGTCTTATGAGCCAATATCAAAGAGTTGTGGGCAGGGAAACTATAGCCCAATGAGAGCAAAAACCTGAAAAACAATTTTGCAAATTCTCTAGCACTTTTTCAGAAATTGTATTCAGTGTTTGAGCACTGTACATCCAGATTCACCATTTCTTTACTAGATCTTAGGGCATGTTTGATGCATCTTTTGCTGTCCTTTTTCCAATTGTCAGAAAGTTTTGCTGATGCTATTAACCTAGCATTTTCTCTTCAGGCTGGTATTTAATTTCCTGCCACATATAGATCCTTAAACTGCTAACAGCATTGTGAGTACATCTACAACACCAAAGCAGTTTAAAGCGTTGACTCACACTTATGGATATGCAATAAATGCTGGCCTAGCCTGTGACGCTCACATCCCATGAATGACTGAGAAATTAGATATTCACTGCAACCTTCTTTGTGCTGAAATCAAGACTGGTGACTCAGAAAAATGACTTTTCATAATGTAAGATTCTATGATTGTGGTAACCATGCAATTTAGTGCCAAAGTATCACAGAAGTCCTAAAGACAGTAAAAATGTAGATTCCACAGCAATAATAAAGCATTTTCAATTCTCAATCTTGCTTTTAACTGACTTTCCCAGAATCTCCAACTGATAGAACACATCTGCTTCCTTCCATAACCTATAAAGCTTTCAAATACCATTCAATCCCCATGATTTTCTCATCCTCTTTGGCACCATTTTTAAAAAATAAGTTTGACTGTCCTGTAGAAAGGGTCTTTATTTTCCTCCCAAGTACCAAAGTGTAACAAAATAAAGCCCATTCACCTGATGGAACAATGTTCCAAAAGTTTGTGATTCGAAATAAACCTGTTGGACTTTATCCTGGTGTTGTGAGACTTCTTACTGTGCCCAACCCAGTCCAAAGCCAGCATCTCCACATTAAAAAAACATTTAAAAACAAGTTTTTAAATGTTGGTGCACAAAGCTTTTACTTCTTTACTCTGGGAATCTGGAAGAGTGAATTTTTTCTCTCTAGACAGGTGGTAGAGAGTGTAAACATTTCATTGTGTCCTTAGGTGACAAAGGGGAGACATGGAGATTCTGATTTTACTCCTTCCACTTCTTTGCAGGAGTTATTCCTTCTCTTGAGGTAAGTGCACTGGAAATATGCAGCATGTCACTTGGATTATGAAAGAGAGCAATATTTGCAAGAACACTACTTGTGACAAAAGACTCAAACTGGGAAATTAACCTGCCCGTCTCTTACAATGCTTTTCATTTTCAGGTCTAGGTCACTTGTGAACAGCATCCTCAGTGGAAGGGCTGAACTACTGCTTTAATTACAAGTGTCAAAATGCAGACAGAACTGCAAATGTCTTACATTCCTGGTGCTAAAACACAAGTGTCATTGGTGAATTAGTTTAAAGCTTGTAGACTGAAAGAATGCTCTGTTCCTCATTGTTTTCCAGTGACCTTCAAATAAAAGCTCTTAGTACAATTAAATAGCATTTTGGTGCGATCACATCTGGGAAGAATATACTTGCTTTAGTGAGAGTGCAGTGAAGCTCCAATAGATTGATTTCTTGGATAGAGAAGAGTTTGAGTACATTTAGCCTATATTCTATAGTGTTTAGAAGAGTGAGAGATGATCTAATTTAGATTTATAAAATTCTTAAGGAACTTGACAGCATAGATGTGAGGAGGATGTTTCTTATGGCTGAAGAATCTAGAATTCAGGGTCAATCTCAGAATAACAGGTCCGTATTCGGACTGAGAGGGAGAAATTTATTCACTCAGGTGATTGTGAACTTTGGAGTTCTCTACTCTAGGGGGCGCTGAATATATTCAACACAGAGATAAATAGATCTTTGAATTCTGTACGAAGGGAGTCCGGAGATATGGCAGGAAAATAGCATGATTTTACTAAACGGTGAAATAGGCTGAAGGGGATTGAATGGCCTATTCCTGCAGAATGTCCTTTTTTTAAAGAAAGTGGACACTGGGAATCAGGACTTGACTCAGCTAAGATATCTCCATAGTGTAACAGTCTGTTGAGATGTGGATGGGATTTACTGTGCAACCTGCCACGTGTTTCGAGTAGCAGGAGGCGGCCTGACAATGATCAGTGGCAGGAACTTTAGGTCCCGCCGTCGTTAATGGGATTTCCCACCGAATGCACCTTTCACCGCCGTGAAACCTGTAACAGGGATGCCCGTCAGTGGGACCGGAATATCCCGCTGACACGAACAGCAGGAAAGTTCCAACCACAGTGTCTAGGCTCAGCAGATGAGTAATGGCCACTTGGCTGAGATGTTCAGAGCCACCAGGCCATAGATCTGAACCCTAGCAAGTGGCAATATCTGGAGAAAAGGATGAGAGAAATTGAAAGTGGAAAGAATTAATTTCAGAACCAAAATAACAATGGAGGGAATTCAGAAGAGAAAGCTAGGGTCCAAATGACAGCAATCCAGGGCCCCACAATGCAGCTGCAAGTTTAACTTTGGATATGCCTACCAAATCAATTTACTTGCCACAAGAGTTTGATTTTGGCAGTCTCGACAAACAAATCTTTCCCCTCTCTCAGCCCATCTGCCATCCAATGAAGGTGACAGTTTATTTGAGGGAAGAGATGTAGAAAATGGAAAAAAACAAAAATGAAAGGAAGAAAACTCAATATACAAAATAAATAACATATGCTTTACAGATTAACACAGAAAATTTACTGCATGCTGATTTAAAAATAAATATCTATGCACTGAGTAAATATACCATTTGGGCAAATATATATTATCTTTTTCTAAATACTGTACATTGAGAAACCTTATTTTCCCTTAATTAAATGCTGACATCACATGTCACTCAGACAACTTGTTTCAATGTGTGCCACAGTTGATGTATCCAAAAATCTGAAAACTATTGATCCAACTTGGAGATTGGTCACAGTGGAGTTCTATAATCTTTTCTGATGCTCAGTTGGTAAACACATTGCTCCGTGTGCTTCCAAATCATCAATGACCAGGTTTGACACTGTTTTTTATTCATTCGTGGGACAAGGCATCGCTGATTGGCCAGCATTCATTGCCCATCCCTAGCTGCCCTTGGACGGCAGTTGAGAGTCAACTACATTGTTGTGGCTTTGGAATCACATGTCAGCCAGATCAGGTAAGGACAGCAGATTTCCTTCCCGAAAAGACATTAGTGAACCAGGTAGGTTTTACTGGTTTATTCTGTTGTCATGGTAGCACAACACTGATCTGTACAGTCTACAAATCTAGGGACAGGCAGATCAACAGTCAGAATTCTAAGCCTGATTTCTATTCAGTGACGCTCAGTGGAGCATTTAACTGTGGGTATTAGTAAAAACCAGTCAGGTTCAGCTCCGAAACTGCCTCTGCATAGTGGTCCGCTGTTGAGTTATTGAAAGCAGCTTTATTCTGTCATATCCCTATTAAAACCATATCAAATCTCCTTCCTGATTTTCACCTCGACTGAAGATTTTATTCACTTGCTAGAGTGTGGCTTCAGAAGTACGCTATGATTCCCAGTCACTGTCTGAACTGGCAATTCTTCGCCTGAACTTACGGTGCATTAGCAAGCTATCCAACAATCAAGGCCATCACAATAAAGCCCAATCCTTGCCTTGTCTACAGAGACACTGATTTCCAATCAGATTTGATAGAAACCAGGAAGCAGTCACTCTAAAGCCAACTATAGTTCCCCATTAACATTCCGACAAAGCAGTGAACACAGTACAGGTCAATGATTGAAGCTGGAACATTCCTAGCCTAAAGAGTTTAATAATTCCCTGGTGAAATCCTCTCAGCATTTACTGGAGTGTACTGTAAAAATGTGTGAAGCAAAATTGATATATTTCATCAAAAAAAAGGAAGAGTGAATTGTAAAAAGAATTTTTACAAATAAAATTGAAATAAAAGTGAAATAAAAACAAAATGCTGGAAATGTACAGCACCATCAACAGTAAATGCACAGAACCATGTCAGAACCAAAAAAAAAGATCCATCAGCCTGGAGACTCTCTCCTGGCAAGGAGTGCAAACAGCTGAGCAGTCTGCCACCTTCTCATCGGGGCTGAGTAGGTTAAAGGTGAAATGGAAAGAATAAGGTGCCAAAAATAAAATGGCTTGAAGCCATGTCTAATCTCTAGCCAATGATCCATGTTCCAAAGCGTATGCCAGGCAGGGACAGGATCAGGTTGGGCTGTGATGCAACATGCGGTCAAACAGCCTGCCAGTTTTTACCATTGGAAGCTAAAGGTAAATTAAAACATTCATGATCAAAGGCAATTGATCGCAACATTTTTTTTCTTTCTGAACCCTGATCAAGAATGGGTGAATAAATAAGGACATTTGTCCACAGTAAGCATTCAAAGGCATTCTGCTTTGGAAGATTCACAGCTCCACATGCAAATCCTGATAAATGTTATCAACTGCCCACTCTGCAGGAGTTTCTTCATTTGCATATTTGGAAATTGTCTGTTGGAACTGAATTTGACGCTGCACATCCGGGTCGATGTTGATCCAATTGTTGGCGATCCATTTGGTTCCTCGGGTGACAACGCAGCCACCATGCAATGAGTACTCATCTTGCTCTCCCACCCAGCCTGCAGGGATCACAAGAAAACAATTACCACCATGCTTTGGAGACATCACTAACCTTTGGGAATGAAAAGCAGACTGCACTGCAGTAAGAAGCAAGGAGCCTAAAGCAGGATTCAGCAGATCACATTGAAACTGGGCACATTAATGTCCTATACCAGACAGTGGACTGACCAGTTCTAGCCCCCTAGATTGGGGGCTTGTTAAAGAGGTGCCACAAAGAAACACAAGAAGGAAGAGAGAAAGAAAAGACAGAGGAAAGGTGACTAGCACAGATCTCACACTGGGAGAACCTTAGCAAAAAAACTTAGCAATCGTGGGACACACACAATGAGATTTAACCCAGCACAAAAGGCCACTAAATTCTACGTTTTCCAATGTCATGAGTTATCTTTATGAGGTCAATTTCATAACAACTCTTAATGAGGTAAAGTAGTTTTTTAAAAATCAGATGATTTGTAATGAAATGCAATTTGGTCAGTTTTCCCTATCCAAAGCCGGGGAACACAGAGTTTCCATTGAGGTACAGGCCGGATAAATCAACATAAAAGGGGAAGACTTCTTATAATCATAGGTCTCAGTAAATCACCAAGCAATACAATTACCAACTTGGCAATCAGGAGAGTCTTTTGAAATCATTTTTACTTTGAAGAATCTATTTCAGAATAATGCAACAGGGGTGATTTCCCAAGGACTACTGGAACTGCTATAGGGAAAAGGATATATTTTTAATTGGTAAACATTTTGTGGATTCTTACTCTCTTCTCCAGATAGGAATCTGAACTAAAGCATAGTCAGATGAATGTGAGTACCTTCACCATCAGAGAGGTAGTTGTACCAGAAGAGAGCCGTGCCTTGCACAGGTTTCACCAGCAGGTTGGCTCGGTCACAGTTTCTGCGTGTGTCTCGTAAATCCACTTCATTCTGGATTAAAGACTGAGGAAAGAGTTGGAAACAAGAACAGTGTGTCAAGAATTTTCTAAGTCAAATTCACAATTTATTTAATCCAGCAATTGTTGGAACCCAATATAAATTATCTGGAGTGATTACTCAAGATTTAACTAGCTGGAATGCAAACACTCAACCACATACTGAAAACGCTGACAAAAATATCAATGATTAATCCTTTACTGGTGGATAGCTTTATATCCCAAAAATGTGCTCTTAGGCTGATTGGGTAACAAATTGTCCCTATATTGGTCTCTATATGTCATTAAGACGTTAGGATGGCGGCGCAGGCTCGTTGGGCCGAAGGGCCTGTTTCCCGTGCTGTGTTGTTCTTTGTTCTTTATATATAGTTCGTGTCACAGTATAAGGGCTTCCCCTACTATCCTTGTTATGAAGTGCAATGATGAAGAGCTGGCCTCCTGTCAGGATTTCCACCCACAGCCATCCTTCATGTGCAAATCACTGAATGTCAAGAAGATATTCAACAATTATAGCTGACTTCCATCCTGTCTGAACCCAATGCCCTCAACACATGGATATTTCACAGAACAGGCTCACTTGAGAGTGATCAGACCTGGAGATACTTGGCTGATTTAACCCCCCCCCTCGCATAAAGGACATGGGAAGTCATCGGGGTTTTTGGTTTGTACAGTTCAGTTTGAAATCAGACGGTGGATTTTTCTAGAAGGTCATCAGGCAAGCCTCAATGATAAGAGATTTGCAATAGGGCAAATTCTTAGAACTTCAGCACAGCTTCAAAGTTGCGCAATAGCAAATAATTCCATAGAATAAAAATAATTTGCAGTAATTAAAAACTAGATTCCTTAAGGACATTGCCTCGTAAAAATGTTTACATTTTGAGATAAATCTCGAGATAAGTGCACTTTCACCTGATTTAATAAAACTGCACCGGTTTAACACTCAAATACATGAAAAATGTTTTATTTAATACAAAGAAAATGATGTTATTATATTGAGCTGACAAATTACCTTGGCCTATGGAGGATTTTACGTTTGTCATTACACAAATATATTTTGCAGAAACTTGAACTGTAACACAACCAGTACAATTTTCACCCAAAGTCAAAACTCTGTTCTCAATAGGCAATTTCTATTCAGATATGTGACAGTTTTAACAAGACCTTCCTTGTTCTTGATGCTATAAACTAATACTAGGGAAGAGCTAGAATGAATTCAACGAAAATCAAGTGCAGGTGTACATCACCATAAGATACATTAAAAGCAATCCAGTCAATCTTCTCTATGCATATCATGAGAAACTTGCCATTGTGCAAATGATAGGTCAAAGACACAAAGGCGCCAAACAGTTGGACAACTGCCAATAAAGATGCCAGCATAGTGATATCATGGCACAAGCATTCCTTTGTGTTTAAAAAGATAGTCTGTAGTCTGGTAGCATCAACTCGATTTCAAGATTTAATGCAGATATTCCACTAGACATAGCAGAACTACAAAAAACAAACTGGATTTTACAACGTTTTTCTTCATCAATAGGTTCCATTAACATTTAAATTTATTCATTAGTCACAAATAGGCTTACATTAATACTGCAGTGAAGTTACTGTGAAAATCCCCAATTCGCCACACTCCGGCACCCGTACGGGTCAATGTGCCTAACCACCACATCTTTCCCAGCTTGGGAGGAAATCAGAGCACCCAGAGGACATGGGGAGAATGTGCAAACTCCATACAGACAGTGACCCAAGCTAGGAATCAAACCCAGGTCACTGGTGCTGTAAGGCCACCTTGTAATCAATGACCTTATATTTTAATATCATAAGAACAAAAATCTCTTGGGTCTTTCTTTTTCATCAATAACATTCTTTCACCAGTATTTTCCTGAACTTTCCTCATTATTCTCAATACAGACCTGGGTTCGATTCCTGGCTTGAGTCACTGTCTGTGTGGAGTTTGCACATTCTCCTCGTGTCTATATGGGTTTCTTCCGGATGCTCCGGTTTCCCCCCACAGTCCAAAGATGTGCGAGTTCGGTTGACCATACTAATAAAATTGCTCCTTAGTGTATTGAGATGATTGGATAAGTGGGTAAAATATGTAGGGATATGCGAGCAGGACTGGGGTGGGTTGTGGCCAGTGCAGACTCGATAAGCCAAATGGCCTCTTTCTGCACTATGGGGATTCTACGATTCTATGTTACACATGTTTCCTCATGTTTATATCCTCAATTCATCTTGCTCTACCAGCCTCAGGTTTTTGTCAGGTTTTCTCAAGAAAAAAAGCAATGTCAGTAGCCCCAGTCCAGGGGAACAGCTTCAGGAGAAACTGGCAAACTGATGATTATAGTGTATATCATACAATTATCAATGAACACCTTTCAAGGTAATGATACTGAGAAACGTATAAAAAACAACTTAGATTACATAAGAGGATTTAGATTAAAATAAATACAAGCACTGAATTCACAATAACCAGAACTTTGTCTGGTAAAGGGGGCGAAAGGAAATGATGGGCATTTTCAAGCCTAACACATCGCCTCATGGATTCTCTGTTGCACTGGCTGGCTATAAAATGATTAGGACAGCTTGAGGTTGTGAAAGGTTGTATATAAGGACAAGTCTTTCTTTCTAGCTTCATGACAGATTCCATATTTTCAAACAAGGATGCAGAAAACTGACATATCAGTCACAGCACTCATTGTGAGATGAGACTAATATTATGATCAAAATGGGCAACATGGTGGCACAATTGTTAGCACAGCTGCCTCATAGCGCCAGGGATCCAGGTTCAAATCTGGCCTTGGGTGACTGTGTAGAGTTTGCATGTTCTCCCCATATCTGCATGGGTTTCTCAGGGTGCACTGGTTTTCTCCCACACTCCAAAGATGTGCTGGTTAGGTGCATTGACCATGCTACTTTGTCCCTTAGCATCAGGGAGACTAGCAGAGCAAACACGTGGGGTTAAGGAGAAAAGGCCTGGGTGGGATTGTTGTCAAAAAAGGCGTGATAGGCCAAATGGCAAGGTGGAGATTTGATGGTAACAAAACTGGAGAACCCTTCTGATCAAAAAGAATAGCAGCAAAGGTCTGTCTATGCATTTTGGGTTCAATCTGTATCATAAATATGTTTTTTTAGAAGCTGATTGGTTAGATTGATTTGGTAACATAATGACTCATCAACAAAATATAAGCAAAGATGTTTTCTCTTTACCAGTTCATCATAGGTTCTATTGTCTGCTACAGGAAAAGCGGTCTCCCCTCCACCAGAAACATTGTTCAAATAAAACAGCACCGTCACATACCTGGAACAGAAGTGGGGTTGAAGACAGGGATAAGTGGGTGAGAAGGAGGCTATCACTTCATTCAAGATTTTTGCAAACTAGGTGCACGTCAACAAAAATGTAAAAAAAATTCAACTTTTCAAAACTGGACAAAATCTAAATTTAAACACTCTGGAGATCCATACGAACTCTGCAATTGAGCATAATTGGAAAAGTTTTTTGCTCCCTTCCATTCTCCTTTTAATGATTGTATTCCTAGCCGTTACTCTCAGCAATGCGTCTGTTTCCAGCTTCAGTCAGTTTGCTGTTGCCAGTGACCAACATCTCTTCCTGTTTACTTCAATTAAGGCCTCAGTGTTGGAATTCTCACTTCTCAATCAGTGTAAAATGAGCAATGTTGGATTATTGAACTGTCATACGTAGGGTTAGATCAGGATGTATAGTGTGGGCAATTTGATATCAGCTATTTTGACTGTGTGGAGTTAGTACATCTGTGTGGGTTTCCTCTGGGTGCTCCAGTTTCCTCCTATAGTCCAAAGATGTGTAGGTTAGTGGATTGGCCATGCTAAATTGCCCCTTAGGTGTACAAACATGTGTAGGGAGATAAATTGGCCATTGGGTAAATGCATGAAGTTATGGACATAAGATGGGGGTGTAGACAGACGTAAAATGTTCTTTTGGAGGGTCAGTGCAGACTTGATGGGCTGAATGGTCTCTTTCTGCATTGTAGGGATATTATGCTATAGTTTAATTTTACAACCCCATAGTTAACAGTTTTGGGGCATGTCCTACTTTTAACTAAGACTTTCACAATAATTGGACACAGGGCTTATGGTTTGTATGCTTTGTAAATGCTCAGCCTTGTGGTCAATCATACAACAATTAGCTTTACCCAGAGTTGGTTGCCAAGTATTGACCTTGTGCCTACTTGGTATTTCTTAACTGGCATTTTTCATTCCCCATTTTAAGGGGTGATTGTCTCAAAAAGAAATACAAAGAAGCAGATGTCTGTAGAGAAGCAAAGGAGCCTTTTAAAAGTGAATGAAACATTAGAATTTGTCACTAACCGACAGGAGGTTTCTAATGGAGTGGATCCATTTGCTACCAGCTTTGTGTGGAAGCAGCTAGTCTCTGCGTAGATTGGTCCACTGTCATGGTGTGCATGGTAATGCCCTCCTTGATCATACTTCACCACCTGCAGTGGCTCACTGTGCTCTACTATTTCTGGAGGTAACTGTGTCAATCTGATCACCCTAACAAGAGAAAATATTTTAAAACAGTCACATAGTACAACCACAATGAACACTGGGCTTTACTAGTAAGTTTCTGTAAGCTTCAGGTTAACGTTCAATTTAAAATGAACTTGAGAATTCCGTAAGCGTCCCAGCTCAGAGTCATGTCTATGTGATACGGTCATGATGAAGACAAAATCCAAATAGCAACCTACTGAAATTAATTGAAAGCCACTACACCTTTCCACAGTAATTCACAGTAAGGGGACAGCTGTTTGTGAGATACAGAGAGAGAGGCCGCGAGAGAGAAAAAAGAGTGAGAAAACAACTTCTACCGCACGGAGCAGAGAAGCAGAGATTGCTCAGTTAAATTTCATTGTGCCCAAATCGAAATCTGTTTAAAAGAATACCAATTAGCTAGCAAGAGGGGACACAGCTTTAAATTAAGGGGTGATAGTTATAGGACGGATATCAGAGGTAGGTTCTTTACCCAGAGGTGGTTAGGGAGTGGAATGCCCTGCCTGCGGCAGTTGTAGATGCGCCAAGTTTGGTGGCGTTTAAGAGGTTAGTTGATAAGTTTATTGAAGAGAAGGGAATGATTTAGTTTGGAGGGTCATTGCTTTTTTCATAATTGGTCGGCGCAACATCGAAGGCCGAAGGGCCTGTTCTGCGCTGTAATGTTCTATGTTCTAATTATTAATTACAACTAGAGCAGCAAAGTACAGAAGTTAAAGCTAGAATCTTCCTGACGCGTATGGCTAAACATTACACTACATCGTGCATTAAGCCATCAGGGCCTGCCAGATTGCTATATCGAAGATAGTCAACCACTACCTTGAGGTGGGATACTTTCGCCACTCAGCTGATTGGAGTTGTAGTTGCAATTAAAATACTGCAACTGGCATTTGTACCTCTGAGTTTTTATTGGGGGGTGGGGAGCATAAGACTCTCTGTGCCACTGCACACTGCCCTCAAAGTTGGGGAAAGTGGATCTTGTGGAGTTCCATCCAAAGCAGCTCTGTGACGCAGGACTCTATGCTCTATGGGCTGTTCCCAGGAATGCACACTGAGACAAACACTGACTGCTGCTGGCGGATCATCAACATAGTGAAAGATGCTCTTTGGTCTGCCTGAAATATGTTGATCTTCCAACAAAAAGAATTGTCTGACTAAATGTTGCAGACTGAACCTCAGAATACATCTAGATCTCTGTCCATCATGACAATTTGAAATTTTCCTGTTTTGACAATTTGAAATGTTTTGTAATGTTTCTTTCAGATATTTTATGACAAAGCATATTTTTGCAAAGAGAAACAGAGGAGGGAAATAAATCAGAACATTCTGCCTGAATGCAATGCAGTGCTGGAAGCTGCTTTGGCTCAGCTGAAGTGGAGGGAGAACTGCCACTCCTTATTGAATTATATACAGCCATATATCATCAAAATTAATGGAGGGCCAGAGAAAAGGGAGGAAAACCAGTAACAGGACTACAACTTTGACTCAGTGAGTTCAAATGTAATCATGGTCCTCCGGTTGGAGATCACAAACATATATCATTAATGCGTTATACAAGTCTGCTTGAATTGGATTTGTACAACACAAGTCTGGAATGAATACTGAGCCAGCTGTATGTTCCTACATGTCTGCACCATGATGCTACTTCATAGCGTAACAAGTATACAGCTAACAAAACAGCTCTAAGTGTTTTGCAGCCCAAAAAGGGGGCACATATTGAGGCTTATAATGCTGCTGGATCTCCAAGTATCTGTTTCATAGTTTTTTAATGACAATGAGGGGACTACACAACTACTATTGATAGTACTCACCAATAAACAGTGACCTGGCACAATACATTTAACTAATTAGACATCTTATTCAGGAAAATAACCTGACGCTATTTGCATGTCAAATAAATTACCTAAGATCTCAATGTGCCTCAGTGTAAGCAAACAATCAGATCATCACTTTGCATAAGCATGGGCTCCCTCCCAAATGCATTTGCATTTATTCAGTTCAATGTACTGTGACTTTTATATTCACGTCCCATTACAGATGAAGCTGTAATGAGGGGCCATGGTTGTATTTGTAAATTCTGTAATGGGAGTATAAAGCTAATCTCACTTTACTTATTGAATAGTTTCCATTCAGCAATATTTATAGTTGCTCATCCCTAGATTATTCAATTTACTCTGAGGAGTACTAGGAGAATCTGTAAAGTGTAAACTTGCAATTTTGCAGTTACCTCCCAATCACTTTGTGACAGGTTTCTGAGGGTGGTGAACCCACCAAGATCAGGAGAAGGCCCATACAAGTCTACAAAAGAAAAAAACCACACTGTCCCACTTCCTTGAGTGGCACCTGCTTACATTTGTGTTAGCAGCTCAGAAAGAAACAGCTTGATGAAGTGACTATTGCTGCAGGGTATGGGTGTTGCCTCAGTTAGAATTAAACTGGCAATGATGCCATGGTAATGCAGCATTGCCAGCTGGGAACGACTTCAGAAAATTCAATTCAGGAATAAAAAGCATTGCAGAAGATAAATTGGAACTCATTGCTGCAGAAGGCTGTGGAGGTCAAGTCATTGGGTGAATTTAAAACAGAGATGGATAGGTTTTTGATTGATAGGGGGATCAGGGGTTATGGGGAAAAGGAAGGAGAATAGGGTGAGAAAAATATCAGCCGTGCTTGAATGGCGGTGGAGACTCGATGGACAGAGTGGTCTAATTTTACTCCTACAATAACAACTAAACTAAATATGTTCCTGAAAATAAACTCCTGCATTTAAATTCTTGGCATACACCTGGTCCGGTTAGAATAGCAATCTTGGCAAATACAACAGAACCCAATAATTTACTTTGTTTTATTCAAAAGCTCACCTACGTCGAACAGTTCTTAGGATCTGGTGTGCCCCTTCACCCTGGTAAAGCCACGTGTGCTTGCTGTTACGAACCAACTCTGTCTTCTGCACACCGCGTTGTCGCAGGTATGTTTGGAAAGCATTTGTGTTAAGTTGTTTAAACTCCTCCAGGCTCAGCAAGCCTGAAACACAAACATCATATTTTATTCCTCCCCATTTTAGAACTCCAATTTTCTCTGTCAAAGCTGGCAACTGTTGCTGAAATACAGTTTACAGGAACACATTAAGCCATTCAACTCTCGTGTTTGCACCTCCAATCATGACAGATTTGCAACTGAAGTCAATGGGAATCAGAGAAAACACTCCTCTAGTTGGAGTTATACCTAACATAAAGGAAGATGGTTTTGGTTATTGGAGGCCATTGTGATATGATGCGTCTCCTCTAGCTTTAAGGGGGCATATCTTAAACTACTGCCAATCATTAAAGAATATCCTGTCTTCAGTAGTATCAATCCCAGGACTTGCAGATAGTGTTAGCAGTAGTGATCAAAGTGAGACATGTGCATCACAGCCTACCAGTTAAATTTATTTGTATATAGTCTTATCTTCAAATAAAAAAACCCACAGTTTTGTTTCCTTGTGTATAATTAGAATGCTTATGTTGAAGAAAAGCTCAATATAACATGGTGGCAACATGGTTTTTGATGATTTAACTGAAAAATATACAAACCTCAAATCTTTTACAAACAAAAGAGACAGTGTAAAGTGAAACACATCAAACTGTGATTCTACACCTCTATAGGAATTCTGCACATAACATACCGTACCTTTGTTCAGGGATTCTTCTAGCCAACAGGCATCATGTCCTGGCAAGATTGGTTGAATTTGAATAAAAGTCTAACTCCTGTAAACTCCTGTTAAGCAGGGACAAAAAAAACCAGCAAACCAGGTGGTCTCACTTTAAGTAGAACTCCACGAGCAGGAGAATACATTACTACCAAGGTTAGATAATACAGACTGGGTTGGGAAGAACTGATTTAATAACAGCTTGATGAAGCCAATAAAAAGCCTTTTTTTCACTATTTATTTTCACTTTGGAAGTCCAGCAGCCATTTTTCCAGTTATAATCACTTTTGTGGATGGAGCTTAAAGTTACAACTGGGCAGTGGCATAGTGGTAGTGTTGTTGCTTCACAGTGCCAGGGACCCGGGTACAATTCTGGCCTTGGGTGACTGTGAAGTTTGCAAGGATTTCCTCTGGGTACTCCGGTTTCCTCCCATAGTCAAAAAAATGTGCAGGTTAGGTTGGTTGGCTTTGCTAAATTGTGCCTTAGTGTCCCAAGCTGTGTAAAT
Organism: Sphyrna mokarran; assembly: GCA_024679065.1. Taxonomy (NCBI): domain Eukaryota; kingdom Metazoa; phylum Chordata; class Chondrichthyes; order Carcharhiniformes; family Carcharhinidae; genus Sphyrna; species Sphyrna mokarran. The sequence goes on along the minus strand of JAGIQG010000003.1, from coordinate 132,093,732 downwards.
TAGGGGGACTAGCATGTTAAATATGTGGGATTACCGGGATAGGGCTTGGGTAAGATGCTCTGTTAAAGAGTCAGCGAAACTCAATGGGCCTCTTTCTGCACTTTAGGGATTCTCTGATTCTGCTAAAATTCAGAGCGTGCTCAACAGCACCAATATTGTAGTCGAGCAAAACCTGTGATCAGCTAAGACAATGGCCACTAAAAATACTACAACTCTGCACTAAATTAATTCTAAAAGAGCTGGAGGAAAACATGCACAGCTGTCCAATGCTACAAATAACATTAAAATTCTTGCAAAATGCTAACATGAGACCACAAAACTCTCAGCACTGAATTGGAAGGCAAAGTATCTCCTAACTGGGATTCTTTCTTTCGATAATGAGTTGAACTGCATTTCCGGGATCTCAAAAGTTCTGAACCAGATAAAGGAGCCATAAAAATTTAAATTTACAGAAATGTTAGGTGCAGAAGGCCATTTGACCCATCATGTCTACACTGGTTCTCCAAATAAACATAAATTAGTGCCATTCCCCTGCCTTTTCCCTGTAACGCTAAACATTGTTTCCATTCAGATAATCATCTAATGCCCTCTTGAATGCCTCAATTGAACCTGTTTCTTATCACATTTCTAAGTATTAAATTTCAGATACAAACCACTCAGTGTGAACATGTTTCTTCTCCCATTCCATTGGTCTCTTTTGCAGATCACTCTAAAGCTGTGATCTCTCATTCTTCAGCCTTTTACGAACAGGAACCATTTCCCCTATCTGCTTAAGAGGTTTTGCTGTCACTGAATTCACCAACACCAACATCCTGTGGATTACCACCAAGTGAACTGGACCAGCCATCTAAATCTACAAGAGCAAGTCTGAGGCAGGAATGAATAACTGATTTCCAGAATCCTGAACCGCTGCACAGCGTACATTGTGGAAGCACTATGTACAATCTATACGATGCATCAAAGCAGCTTTCAAAGGCTTCTTCACCAGCATCTTCACAACCCATTGCCTGTACTGTTTGAAGAATATGAACAGAAGATACATAAGAACACATCCACCTAGAAGATCCCCTCCGAGTTACAAAACATCCTGACTTGGAACAATATTACTTTTCCTTCACTGTCACTGGGTCAAAATCCTTGAACTCCCTAACAAACAGTATTTTGAACCTACCAACACTGCGTGAGCTGCAGTGGTTCAAGAAGATGGCTCACCATCACCTGCTTAAGAGCAATTAGGAATGAGCAATAAATGCCTGCCTTACCAGAGACACTAATATCCCAAGAATGAATAAAAATGGAACTGTCTGTGCATCATATTCCTCTGATGCCCTTAGCTAATAAAAAACTTGAATTAAATTTATAGGTCTATAGAGGAAGTGCTTTCACAAGCTCAGATAATGCAAAGCATTTTATAGTTAGTTAATTCATTTGAAGTGTAATCAGTGATGTAATATGGAAAATGTGGCAGATAAACTTACATAGAACATAGAACATTACAGCGCAGAACAGGCCCTTCGGCCTTCGATGTTGCGCCGACCAATTATGAAAAAAAAGCAATGACCCTCCAAACTAAACCATTCCCTTCTCTTCCATAAACTTATCAACTAACCTCTTAAACACCACCAAACTTGGCGCATCTAAAACTGCCGCAGGCAGGGCATTCCACTCCCTAGCCACCCTCTGGGTAAAGAACCTACCTCTGATATCCGTCCTATAACTATCACCCCTTAATTTGAAGCTTTGTCCCCTCGTGCTAGCTTTCTCCATCCTAGGAAAAAGGCTTATGTTGAAGAAAAGCTCAATATAACATGGTGGCAACATGGTTTTTGATGATTTAACTGAAAAATATACAAATCACTGTCCACCCTAGATTTTTACAGCAAAATCCCACAAAGAATAAAGAGAGAAACGACTATATAATTTGTTTCAATGATGTTAAGTGAAGGATCAATATTAACCTGGACACTCAAATAAAATTCTTGCTCTTCTGCAAATAGTCCTATGAGATCTTTTACATCCACCTAAGAGTAGATGGGGTCTTCCATACAGTGCACCACTTCTTCAGTACAGTCATAGAGCTATAGAGGTTTACAACATGGAAACATGCCCGTTAGCCCAAAATACCTATGTAGCCTTTTTTAAACAGTAAGCTAGTCCCAATTGCCTGCATTTGGCCCATATCCCCCTATGTGCATCATATCCATGTAACTGTCTAAATACTTTTTAAAAGACAAAATTGTACCTGCTTCTACTACAACCTCTGGCCTCGTGTTCCAGAACTCATCACCCTCTGTGCGAAAACCTTTTCTCTCTGGACTCTTTGTATGTCTCCCCTCTTACCTTAAACTCATACCCTCTAGTTTTAAATTCCCCTATCTTTGGAGAGAAATGTTGACTATCTAGCTGACCAATGCTTCTCATTATTTTATAGATCTCTATAAGATCATTCCTAAGCCTCCTATGCTCCAAGGAAAAAAGTCTTAAAAGACTTTTAAGATATAAAAGTCTTCTTATATCTTATAAGAAGATATAAGGCTCTTCTTATATCTCAAACCAACGTGTCCCAGTGGCATCCTAGTAATAACTTAGTTTTGCACTGAAATGGCAGCAGCAATACATGTTCAGGTCTTTAAAAGCCTAAGATTTTCAATGTTAGCAGACCTCCCGTGCATCATCTAGGTAACCATTCTTCCTAGCAGAGGCCACCCAGTGAACATCAGATGGCTACATGGCAGAGAGGGACACTGGTACTTAAGTGCAATCCTGTTTATACAAACTTGTGCACTGACAAGGTCATTTGTTAGAGATCAGTGAATTTAGCTATTTTTATTTTGTAGCTCCAGGTATAAAGAACAAAGAACAAAACAGCACGGGAAACAGACCCTTCAGCCCAACGAGCCAGCATCGCCACCCCGATGTTCCCACCTCTACCCGCGATCCCTGTCCATGTTTATAGATCTATGGATTAAAAACCAAATTTGAGACAATTTAGGGAGAATTTGTTTTGCCAATTAGCCTAAGAGCACATCTTTGGATGTGGGAGGAAACCGGAGCACCCGGAGAAAACCCACGCAAGCACAGGGAGAATGCACAAACTCCCACAGACACAGGCCCAAATCCATGTATCTGCACAGCACAGCGATAGTCACTGGGCTGTCGTGTTGCCCATCAAATGGTCCAGATCAAGCGTACACTAACGACGTGAAGCACTAGGATACTCTCGAAAAAAAAATCCAAGAGCAGCCCTCTCACAACCCATCGCGTGTATGCCCCTTGTTAGACAACAAGGTGGACCAAAGCACCTGTAGGATAGAAACAAGTACATCAATATCATCATCTATTTACACACTTCCTAGGGACTCCCAAGGCTCATGATCCCTATTTTAAATCAGTTTTCTACACCCCTCCATTCCCATTCTGTTCATGTGCCCATCTAAGTATTTCTTAAATAACTGCAGAGTACCTGCCTCCACCACTTTACTTGGCAGCGCATTCCATACCCCCACAACCCTCTGTATGAAAAAACTCCCTCTAGCATCCAAATTATACCTTACCCCCCTCACCCTAAGCCCATGACCTCTCGTGCCATTCGAGTCCATCCTAGGAAAGAGCTTAACCCTGTTTACTCTATCTATACCCCTCATAATCTTATACACCTCTATTAGATCTCCTCTAAGTCTACGTCTTTCTAAGGAAAACAGTCCCAATGTGCCTAACCTCTCCTCGTAACTCAGACCTTCCATAAAAGGCAGCATCCTGGTAAACCTCCTCTGCACTGTCTCCAGAGTCTCCACGTCCTTCCGGTAGTAGGGCGACCAGAACTGAACACAGTATTCCAAATGAGATCTAACCAACATTTTATACAACTGCAACATTAAAGGCCAGCTCTTGTACTCTATACCCCTTCCTATAAAGGCTAACATACTATATGCTTTCTTCACAACCTTCTCCATTTGCTCTGCCACCTTCAAAGACTTGTTCACCTGCACCCCTAGGTCCCTCTGCGTTTCTATACTCTTAATAGGTCTACCCTTTATCATATCCCTCCCCTCTACATTCTTTCTCCCGAAATGCATCACCTCACATTTATCAGGATTGAATTCCATCTGCCATCTGTCTGCCCAAGCGACCAGCCTATCTATGTCCTGCTGCATCGCCTGACAATGCTCCTCACTATCCGCAAGTCCAGCCATTTTTGTATCGTCTGCAAACTTGCTGATCACTCCACTTACTCCCTCTTCCAAGTCATTTATATATATTACAAATAGGATAGGTCCCAGTACCAAGCCCTGCGACACACCACTAGTGACCAGCCTCCAGCTAGAAAAACACCCTTCCACTAATACTCTCCGTTTCCTACTACCAAGCCAGTTACTTATCCATCTAGCTACCTGTCCTTGTATCCCATTAGCCTTCACCTTCTCAACTAATCTCCCATGAATGCCTTACTAAAATCCATATAGACGACACCAATGGCTCGCCCTTCGTCCACCGCTTTCGTCACCTCCTCAAAAGATTCTACCAGATTTGTAAGGCACAACCTCCCCCTAACAAATCCATGCTGCATGTCCCTAATCAGATGGCAATGCTCTAAGTGCCTATACATCCTATCTCTAAGAATCCCCTCCAACAGCTTCCCTACACTGACATCAAACTCACCGGCCTATAATTTTCAGGGTTATCCCTACTATCCTTTTTAAACAACGGTACAACATTAGCTATTCTCTGGGACCTCACCTGTGTCCAAGGAAGAGACAAAGATTTGCGTCAGAGGCCCAGCAATTTCACCTCGCACCTCCCTAAGCAGCCTGGGATAAATGCCATCAGGCCCCAGAGATTTATCAGTTTTAACGCTACCTAGAAGTCTATCCCTCGGTATGGATATTTCCCTCAACTGGTCCACAGCTCCCTCAGAGACAGAGCTGTCAACAAACCCCTCTCCTTCGTGAATACCGACGCAAAATATTCATTCAGGATCTCCGCCATTCCCTCAGGCTCTAAGCACAGATCCCCTCCTCTGTCCCTAAGAGGTCCAATTTTTCCTCTAACCACCCTTTTATTCCTAACATAGAGTAAAAAGCCTTTGGGTTTTCCTTAATTCTATCTGCCAAAATCATTTCATGCCCCCTTTTTGCCCTTCTACTGTTCCATTCTGTGTTGAGGCAGATTAACTTAGCTTGGATAGGCTTCTGAGACCAGTCTAATCATCTGATAGTACTCCTATCCTATAAATAAAGAAAGATGCTTTCTGATGTTTGCTGCAATTTCACAGAGAAGTTGCTTTTTAAATAAATGAGAAAGCGAGCTTCGTGGGAGAAGAGAAGGGAGATACATTTCAAAAATAGAAAGATTAGAAAAATATCTCCAGTATTGTGACATTCTGAAAAAAAGTTATCAGAGGCTAATTATCTGAAACCCAGCAGGTGGCAAGTCACAACAGCAGATTAAAGCAAGCTAGCAGTGGGAAGTACGCCCTCCCTCGGTGAAAAGAAGAGTGGACGTGCAAAACGCCATAATGGATGTACTACCCCCTGAGGCTGTAACTCATTATGGGGGCTTAAAGCTTAATGTACGCCATCAATTCCATCTAATACCTTCTTTACATTATCTGCTCTGCATGACTATCCAGCTGAGGTGGGGATGATTAACACCGAATGGGATCTCTGGTTTTCAAACTTTTCCCTGTAACAGACCCCCTGCAAATATTGGCACCATCCCAAGGACGCCCCTGTCCTAACCTCTGAAAGATCTGTCCAAAGGAAAAAGTGTGTGTAACCATTTTATTACCATCCAGAAACAGAGGAGATCAACAAATACAGTAAATAGCCAAAAAAATCTGGTAACAGGTGGACCCAAATCAGATGACCTTGAAGATTCAACCACACAACAAACTTCTTTTGTGGACCTATCTAGGGTCTAGGAATCTGTGCACCAAATCAGTATATATGCTAAATAAATTCAGATAAAATTGATTATCAAAAATCTTGATGAGATTTCTTGCTTAAGGGGGAGTTTAGTGATGCAATGCTGTTGACAGATGTACAATATTCCTGTGCCAAAAGCACTCTGATATTATAAATAACTTTTGACTTCTGAACAGCAGACTTGGTTATTGCCAGCTGATGTCAAGTTTGCAATTAAAAGGTAAAAACTCAGCAAGGATTACAATTAGGGGGTTGCTGTAAGCATATAGTGGGAGCAATATATGAAGGTCAATAGGCTGTATTTGAAGACTGCTCCTAGGACCACACTAACCTTTCCATTTATAGTACCAAATCTTGACTGCAACTTGTTTTAGCATGTCCTAAAACTGTGCTTTAGATCTTTCTTAAGAAGTGAAAACCTCTCATTGAACTTAAACTTTGGTGATGTATCCCTTCTGAAATGCTAACCAGGTTTCTTTTTCAATCCTGCTGCTTCCAACTTACATTCCAGATTTCCAGTTTTCCCTTTATTGCAGGTAAAAGCAGAAACCATGCAGTAAGTGTCTCTTGGTCACGAAATGATTGGTAGTGAGGGATGTAAGCATGACATAAATAATACAGCGTACTTACGCACACATCTTGAGCAATTTACAACATGATATCTAATCAAAAACTATGCCACCTACATGAACTGACTCCAAAGAAAAATTGAAATACATAGAATGGAAGATCATATGAAATGATAGCTCCTTGAATGAGATTCCCAATCAGTTGTTAATTTCGAGGATAAAAGGAGGGACTGTAAATGGCTGACAGTAACGGCAATGCCAAGATTGATCTGGGAAAAGCGTGGGTGAGAAGGTTTTAAATGAGACATTGGAATGCAGTTTACAGTTGTTCACATCTGAACTTGCATCCGCTCACATCAGAATTATTTTCTCCATTGACTGAGACAAATAGAAAATTTGTGAGAGCAGTTATAATCCATTGACAATAGTGCCATTCTCCAGTACAAGCAATAGGAACACTAGAACCTTTCCTATCTTAATCAAACAAGCTCCTTTAGTTTGACATCCGCAATTAGTGAATGGAGATGACAGAATCAATTTAGGAATCTGTCTTTTTGTACAACCGAGGCAGTATGAGAATTTCCTGGTTAGATGAGTACGTGCAACAATGGTTCAAAATCAACTGGAATAAACCTAATAGAAAGTAAAACTGCAATGCAACTGTCCGCTGTGACAGAACCATTTATTTAGACTAGCTAAACATTACTTTACCAAAGAGATTTGGTCACATGTATGTAGTCAACCATATGCTTTGCTAATACACGGGATAAGGATGAAAGGGTCACTTCCCTCTGGGTCACTAGTGAGCTTCTTGGATTTGTACAATACTCTGACAGCTGTCATGGACATGCTGTTCTCTGGTAAAAATGTACCAATTACCAGGTTTATTGAATACTAATTTGCCATGATGACATTAAACAAACAATCTCAAAATGACTAATCCAGTATCATAACACCACACCATTTCACCACTAAGACTAGTTTGTTATTTATGTCCGTTATATGAGTCTAGACTGTAAGTCTGCAATTTATTTAAACACTGAAGGTATTGCACCACATGCAGTTTTCAGCAAGATTCACCGTACATCAATCAAGACGAGGTTCTCTGATTGACAACCTCTTTCAGTTCTGGATCCGCATTGAGAAGCTACAACCCTGGTGAAATTAGCTAACTTAGAAGAGCCCAAACATCCAACTGGGGAACTTTCCAATCTGAATTTGCCAACAACTGCATGGCTAACCTTGGTGAAATATCAGGGGAATCCCTGGGGGCTAAAATCTAAGAATTCAATGAAGACGGATTCCTCAAATAACTGTTTGCAAAATAGTTTTAAGTATATCCTAAGATGTAGCTGTTCATCAGTAGTCCGATACATTTGTAACAATTTTAGACATCACAAAATCATACAAATCATAACAACTCACTGTCTTAAAAAAAATTCTCAACTCCCTTCTGGTTCTTTTCCCAATTAACTCAAATCCGTCTTCCAGTTATCAATACTTTTGCCAATGGAAACAGTTTCTCCCCATCAGCGCTTATCAACAAAATTTTGAACACTTTTATTAAATTTTCCTTTAACCTCATCTATTCTATCACTCCCAGCTTCTCTAGTCTCTCCACCAGGTTAAATGTTTCTCACCATTTCCATCAGGGTCAGCCTTAAGTCCCGTGTAGATCTCCCGAACATTTTCAGGAGTAATCCAGACACCATCACCAAAACGTGTATGTGTCAAAACCTGTCATTAAAAATAAAGCCTTTGTTCAGAAACTATCATTAACATGCTGTATAGTACTACATATCAGGTGAGCAGAAAATTCTACAGGTACGGGAAGACAAATCTGATGATAGTACTATGTAGTGTCCTACAGGGTGGCACGGTGGTTAGTACTGCTGTCTCACAGCGCCAGGGATATAGTTCGATTCCCAACTTGGGTCACTGACTGTGCAGAATCTGCACGTCCTCCCCGGGTCTGTGTGGGTTTCCTCCGGATGTTCTGGTTTCCTCCCACAGTCCAAAAGATGTGCTGGTAAGGTGCATTGGCCATATTAAATTCTCACTTAGTGCACCCAAACAAGCACCAGAGTATGGCAACTACGGGATTTTCATTGTAACTTCATTGCAGTGTTAATGTAAGTCTACTTGTGACATTAATAAATAAACAAACTATTGTATACTACTATTCTTTCTGACTGTAAAACCTGAAGTTAGTATGAGTCATTTTTCATATCTTCAAGAGTCTGGGTATTGTGTCTACATGGTCTGGTTGCAATTCACTGAATTGCATCAGTCTCAATCCATACTATAAAATAAAACTGGCAAATATTAGCTTCAAATCTCTAGTATGTTCCCTTCATTTTTTCTCTGCCTTGGTATTGAGTTTCCCTCAGAGTGGATATGAGCTTTACTTAAACTAAGGTGAGAAGGTATCCTCAGAAAAAGTGATGGGAAGAGTGCACTTTAACTGTGGATAGGAAATGTTTCATGGAGAGAGTGGATAAAGTGCTACCAATCTCTTTGTTGTCAATCTTGAAGATAGCTTCTGAAGCAGACGATAGAACCTTAGAGATGTCAAGTGGGAAGGATGCAGGTTCCAATAATTTGGGAGAAGGAGCTTAATTTTGAATTGATCAGCAATAATCAACTAAAGACAATCTATCTAATGCTTCCTCCATTTCATATTTAGCAATAAAGTACATATAAAGTACATTAATGTAAGAAAATATTCCAAACACTTCACAGGCGTGAAGTGACCAGAAAATTGAAACCAAGTAAAAATGGGGATGGTAAAGTCACCACAGTTCCACAGGACCATCAACTGCCCTCCCCCTTTTTAGTGATTTAACCTCAGGATCATTACACATTAGGCAAGGGCAGGGTTGAGAAGGTGGGGCCTTCTTGAACATCCTCGGCTGGTAGGGAATTGAAAAGTTATTGAAATAAGTAATATTGAAGCTCATTTTAAAAAGAGGCAAGAGAATGGTAAGCCTACAGATGCTTTGGTCCACCTTGTTGTCTAACAAGGGGCATATACGCGATGGGTCGTAAGAGGGCTGCTCTTGGATTTCTTTTTTCGAGAGTATCCTAGTGCTTCACGTCGTTAGTGTATGCTTGACCTGGACCATTTGATGGGCAACATGACAGCTCAGTGACTATTGCTGTGCTGTGCAGATACATGGATTTGGGACTGTGTCTGTGGGAGTTTGCGCGTTCTCGCCGTGCTTGCGTGGGTTTTCTCCGGGTACTCCGGTTTCCTCCCACATCCCAAAGATGTGCTCTTAGGCTAATTGGCAAAACAAATTCTCCCTAAATTGTCTCAAATTTGGTTTTAATCCATAGATCTATAAACATAGACAGGGATCACGGGTAGAGGTGGGAACATCGGGGTGGCAGCGCAGGCTTGTTGGGCCGAGGGGCCTGTTTCCCGTGCTGTTTTGTTCTCTTTGTTCTTTGTATGACTGATAAAGGGACTTGGGAAGGAAATTCCAGGGCTTAAGAGCCTAGGCAGCTTTAAGGCACAGCCACCAATGGTACTGAATAATAATGGGGGCTGGGTTGAGGTTTCAATTTTCACCAAATAGTTCATTATTCTTTTCTCTTCATAATCAAGTTGCATAAGGAAAAGACTTTCCGCTTGTTTACACCAGTTATATCAGTGCAATGCAGCAAGCAGTTAGTAGGTCAAATGGTATGTTAGCTTTTGTTGCAAGGGAGTCAAAATATGCAAGAAAGAAGTCATGCTAAATCACACAGGACTTTGGCAAGACCAAACCTGGAGTACTGTGTACACAGTTTTGGTCACTTTACGTAAGGAAAGATAATAATTGACGAAAGACGCAATGAAGGTCTATTACATTGGTCTTTAGTATTAATCAGCTGTCCTATGAGGAATAATTGAGCAAAATGAGCCTATATTCTCTGACATTTAGAAGAATGAAAGCTGATCTCATTGAAACTGAAAATTCTTGATCTAGATAGGGTAAATGCCGAGAGATTGTTTCCCCTGGCTAGAACCAGGCATCAAAGTCTCAGGATAGTCAAGGCTATGAAGATGGGATAATGGAGTTGCGTGAAAGTTCAGCCACAATCTCACTGAATGATGAAACAGACACAAGGGGCTACCTGTCCAACATCCACTTGCATTTCTCATGTTCTTAGCTCGACAGAATTGACAAAAACAGTGCAATCGATATCGGAATTTTAGGCAATTACACACAAATAGACTTATATTGTGTTTTACTGGTTCAAGATGCAATTTGCCTTGAATAAGATCCCACGCACAAAGCAGAAATTCCATCAATCTTCACACTGCACTTATTTTCTCTGGTGCACGGACACAAGCATGCACATTTTAAGTTTTACATATAAAAAATATTTAATTCAGTAAGAAACTCACCAGCATATACCAATGAAACCATTAAATAGTATGGTATAACTTTTGCTTAAGAAGTGAGTTTTAAAATCAGCTTACACATAACTGTATCCACATCAGGTGGACTGCAACTGTCGGTTCAAGAAAGCACCATCTCAAAAGCAAATTAGGAATGGACAATAAACATTGGGCTTGCCAACAACTCATATTCCAAGAATAAATTGAAACAAAAAGGCTGGACACCAGTCCAAAGACATGCAGGTTAGGTTGACTGGCCATGCTAAATTGCTCCTAGCATTAAATGGTGTTATGAGAATAGGGCCTGGGTGAGGTTGTGGTTGGTATAGACTTGATGGGCCAAATGGTCTCCTTCTGTACTGTATGGATTCTATGACATTCTGTGACCTTTATTAAAAATGCTCATTTTTGGTGATAAACTCATTTGCCACTTCTTTAAAAAAATCAGGTAACTAACTATTCTATCAACAAATATTTCTTCATGGAAAGAAAAAAAGTAATAATTACATCCTATTATGCTACCCAAATGCGAGTCCATAAAAAATTTTACATTTGTGATTATGCAAATAAATTTTAGCAGAAACTTGAATGGTAACATAACTAATGCAACATCAAGCATATTTTAGGATCAATTTCCCAACTGCATCCAAAGCAAAAATCCTACCCCAAAATGAATAATTTTGGGGATGCTTTCAGGCAGAGTGAATTTTCCCAGATAATTCCTCTTATTCATTAACAGGTGCTTCAGAATCGACAATCTCTTTGCTGACAAAATTATGCAGTTCTTCTATTTAATCCTAATTTATACTGTTTTCTTTTTTCCCCCCGTGATTTGCTTAATAGGGGATGTTATTGGTTATACTGCAGATTTCCAACAACTAACATTATTCTGTGGAATAATTCACACAAGAAACTGGCATTATTTGTGCAAGGTTTACATATGTAATTCTGAAATTTCAAACATTCGGACCCATGATATAGCAGAATGATGTAAATATTGCAATGTTACACCTTACAACTATTAAAATGCAGCTCTGATTTATGATGAAGTCTCTTCTGTGTGTCTGTTACAAAGTAAAACGGGTTTTTAAGAATGCCAATACAATTATAACAGGCCTAAATGGCAAGCTTACTCTGGGGGTCTACAACAGGGTTGATGTAGAAAATAAAAAAAATTATAATAGTTAGTCAGGAATACCTGTGAGATTCAAGTAGTGATTGAGATACCACAAACCTAACCAATGCTGTACCTAATCTGGGAGTGTGTAATACTGACCTTGACTATCCTAGCACAAATAGTTTGCAACACGGCAAGTGAAAATTCACCAACAGCTTGAGTTTATAAAGTAACTTAAAAGCTACAACTCCTATAGAACAGTGAAATACTGTCTGTAAGTAATATTAAATACCTCTTTCATCTGTAGCTGTCCGTCCTGATTGTAGTCAAGTAAGTTGAAGATTTCTTCCTTGCTAATATCAATCTCATCAATGGCTTCCTGCTGAAGATCAGATGGCATAATCTGGCTTTCCTGGAGACCCTTCAATTTTGCTAGATGGATGACCATTTTACATTCTTCTTCTGAAAGGAAGTTAGCAATTTCTGAAAGGAAAATAATAAATTCAATGCCATTAACTGGGAATACAAAGACTTACAAAATGGAGAAGAAATATCAGGAAGCTACAACCATATGATTGCCTACACCTGATCATTTAAGGACGGCAGTTCAAAAGATTCTTCATAGAAATGATCTATAATCTAGCCTGACACGTTAATGCAATACAGAGCATATTACAGCAAAGACCACACATGGCTGTGAAATACTTGGGTATTTCTGCGGCTGTGTAGTGTTACCTAAAGTGCAAATTTTGGTTTTTGAGACTCTGTTTATAAAATGCCAAATTCAGTGCCCTTTCTATGCATTATTTAGAGAACTCGATTGTATATTTGAACCCTAGATGTCTTTATTCCGCCAGAATCTTCACTGTTTTCCCAATCAGTGTCTGTTTCAGAGGCGCAGACTAATGTTTTGAGATACAAATTCAAATCATACCACTGAAGCTGAAGGAATTTAAATTCAATTAATAAACACATCTGCAATAAAGAGAAAATATCAGTAATTTTCATGAAATTACCAGATTGTTGTAAAAATCCATCTAGTTCACTAAGGAGGAAATCTGCCATTATTAAGTCATTATTGTGACTTCAGCCCAAAGAGAGTTTGGTTGACTCTTAACTGCCCTCTGAAATGGCCAAGCATGACAATCAATTGTATCAAACTGCTGCAGAAGAGTTGAATGAAAATAAACCATATGGACCACCTGGCATGAACCTAGGCACCGGAAGTTCTCCCCATTAACATCAGGGGACTTTGCCAAACTTGAGAGAGCTGTCCCACTGACTGGTCAAGCATCAGCCTGATACAAATGATACTCACCAAATTAGACCTTATAGCCAATGACCGACCAGAAGTGACAGCACAGTGGTTTTGCATAGTATAGTTTGCATAGATGATCGCCAGTTTGGTAATCCAAAGGACTTGGGTTAATCACACTGTTGGAATTTGAATTCAATTAAACATCTGAATATAAAGCTAGTCTCAGTAATGGTGACCATGAAACTATCATTGATTTATTGTATTCACCAATTCCCTTTAGACTTGGTCTAGCCTTCATGTAACTCATCTCATGAAAGAATAAAAAGAACTCAGGAACAGACCTGGAAGTCCTCAACGTTGACTTTTTTTACATTCTTGGCTTACATTAACACTGCAATGAAGTTACTGTGAAAATCCTCTCATCACCACACTTCAGTGCTTTTTCAAGTGCACGGAGGGAGAATTTAGCACCTAAAGATCTGTCAGAAATATACATGGTAACTTGTGAATTGATTCAGAACTTGTGTAAATTAGGTGGATTGGCCATGATAAATTGTCCATTAGTGTCAGGGGATTCTCAGGGTAAATATATGGGGTTACAGGAATATAGGGCTTGGGCAGGATCATTGTCAGTGCAGGCTCACTATGCCGAATTGTGTCTAACAAGGGGCATACACGCGATGCGTCGTGAGAGGGCTGCTCTTGGATTTTTTTCGAGAGTATCCTAGTGCTTTACATCGTTAGTGTACGCTTAACCTGGACCAGTTGATGGGCAACACGACAGCTCAGTGACTATCGCTGTGCTGTGCAGATACGTGGATTTGGGCCTGTGTCTGTGGGAGTTTGCGCATTCTCCCCGTGCTTGCGTGGGTTTTCTCCGGGTGCTCCGGTTTCCTCCCACATCCCAAAGATGTGCTCTTAGGCTGACTGGCAGAACAAATTCTCCCTAAATTGTCTCAAATTTGGTTTCAATGCATAGATCTATAAACATAGACAGGGATCACAGATAGAAGTGGGAACACCGAGATGGCAGTGCAGGCTCGTTGGGCTGAAGGGCCTGTTTCCCATGCTGTTTTGTTCTCTGTTCTTTGAATGGTCTCCTTCTGCACTGTAGGGATTCTATGATTCTATATGGGCAGGGTTTTCAATGAGTGTATTATTTCTGTGTTCACGAAGGAGAGGGATAATGCAGGCAGAGGATTGTGAAATATTAGATCCAATAGGCATAATGAAAAGACAACTCAGGAAAGACTGAAGTTAGATAAATAATCAGGGCCAGATGGATTGTGCTCCAGACTGTTGAAAGAAGCCAGGGTGGAAACAGCAGATTTTCCAATCCTCACTAGATTCCAAGAGGACTGGAAGTCTGTAAACATTATACCAGTATTTAAAAAGGATGCGAGGGATAGGCCAGAAAACTACAGTCTGACTTCAGTGTTGGGCAAATTATTGAGAACAGTTCTGAGATAGGATAAATTGTCATTTAGGAAGGCACTGGTTGATTAGATAGCATAGTTTATTATGGAAAAATTATGTTTTACTGACTGAATAGAATTTTTTGAGGATGTAACAAGGAGGACTGATGAGCATAGGATGTTATCCACCTCGACTTAGGCTGAAGTTAGAAGGATTAGAAAGGAAATAAGGAAAGCCTAGGTGTCTGAAATTCACAGCCTAAGTTGCTGATTGAGGCCAAAATGCTCAATTCATTAAAAACATAACTGGATGTAAATCTGAAGTGCTGTAAGCTCCAATGCTACAGACAAGTTCTGGAAAGTGGGATTAAAATGAGTGGCTAGTTTGTTTTTCCTAATTTTGGCCAGTGCAGACAACAACAGGCTGAATAGCCTCTTCCTGAACTGTGACTTTTATATGGTTAAGCATTCATCATAAATGCCATTTCTTCACCCAATATGGATCCCCAGCACCAAGGGAAACGATTTGTTATTGAATAAAATCCCTACAAATGCAGTTTTGGCCCATTGAGTCTTCACTGACAATCCCACCCAGGCTCAATTCCCATAACCCCATGTATTTACTGTACTAATCCCCCTAACACTAAGAGGTAATTTTGCATGGCCAATCCACCTAACCAACACTTCTTTGGATTGTGGAGGAAACTGGAACATCTGGAGGAAAATCAGGCAGACACCAGAAGAAATGTTCTTGATGAAGAAGTGGCTTCATCATGTGCTCTTTTACACCAACAGCATCCTTCACATTAAATTGCAGCAGTGTAGGTAATTCTTACAAACATTAGTGGCATGGCAATGCCTCACAAAAGAACTGTTACCAATGCAGAAACATTAAGGAGGAAGGAAAGCAAGCTTTATAAAATGACACGAAGCCAGAGTTGCTCAACTGTAAATTCTCCACTTCTGTATAATTAAAAAATGGAAACCCAACTTTCTCAATCATATTCAGAATTCATTCCGGCGTTTTCACGAGGCCCCATTCTGTTAGACAATTGTTAACAGCAGGGGAGAGCCCTCAATTAATTACTGCCGTCAAAAAAATTAAAATGACTAAAGAGTTTTTTCCCCCACTGAGATGCATTTTCCCTCGCAAACTTCAGTCTGATTTGAAAGTGGGATTTGTGTTTTCCGGAAGAAATCTTGCTGCTGAGTGGAGAAGAACAAAACGCACAAATGCGTTTAGTTTTTTAATTATTACAATAAAGCTTTCATTGCAGAAAGCGAATTGTACCGACAAACATCATATCCAAATTAACCTTTTCTTAAAGTTTTAATTGGGATCCGCTTTATTTGTCAATATTTGTTACAGTCCAACTCCAAATAGGTAACGGGAAAGACTTCAATGCGAAAAAGTATATTTTCTTTACGGATAGCTAGAAAATGTACTTGTAAAGAAAATCCCCAATCCAGAAGGCATGACAAATGCAACACAATATTTTAATTATATTAAATTTACGAAAGATTGGGTTTGCCTTATAACAAACATTAGTTTTATTGCAAAAATAGGCTAGCTGCTAATAGAGACAATCTCAATGATATTTATAAAGGGTTTAATAGTAGATAAAATAAATTTCACATCATTCTCCGCCTCACCTGTTGGAATAAGCTTATGTTTCGCAATGACAAATGAATCGCGTTGTTTAAATATAAACGCCTGCGTTGGGAAAATATTACTTTCATCAAATCTCAACTAGGTTCCAAATTAAAACCCAGGCTAAACATGGGGCATGAGAAAAATATCAGTCATGATTGAATGGCCCGCAGATTCGATGGGCCGAGTGGCTTAAGTCTGTTCTTATTACTCGTTTTCGCCGTAAAGTCATATTAGAGCTGTTTTCAAATGGCTTGATTTCGAAGCTAACGCGAGGGAAACTGAAGCCAATCTACACCGAGAAAGTACTAAATATGTTTAGAATTTTGGAATACAAATCACTTTATTTGGGGGTTGTTAAGATTTGCTTATAGAAAACTGCTTTTCTTTAACTGCAGAATTGAGAGTTCACCTCGGGAAAAATATCAGAAAAATCTAACTTTCTCAAATGTAAAATGAATAAACGTGCATTTTTCTGAGATGTGCTGCGTTTTGGACATGTTTGTAAATAAACTAATCACAAAAGCCGAATGGGATCATCGATCGCCCAACTTTCAAAACAATTAAACTGAAGGAAAACGACCAATGGTTACCATGTTCCTTGAGAAACAATTCCCAAGCTGTCAATGGGATTGATAGCCTCACTAATTGGGCAACTCTGTAACTATGCTTGCAACTCGGCTTAACCCAAGTTTAATATTTGTGTGGGTCAGTGCACAAAATAAACAAGTTTTTAATTTAATTTCCTCCCAGTACAAATAGATCCACGGATGTAGCATTTCACTGCCGGATCATTACCGAGCAGTATATGCAGGGCTGGAGACACAGAGTTGTTTCCAACAGCTTGGACATGAGGAGTAAATCTGATTTAATAATTCAGAGGTATTCACAATAGCAGACACTACACCCATCACCTCCCCCCACCCGCGCTCTCATTAAGGTATCTACTGGTCTCAGCTTCAGCCCCCCCGAAAACTCCAAACAATAAGAGTAATTTGTAAATAAAACAATGGCATTGTCCTCTTTCGACCTAATGAGCAGGGATTAGGCAGAACAACTTTCCTATAAATGGTCAGCGGAAAGTTGGGAATAGCCAACACACAGACCACAATCTGCCTCGTGAAACTGTTTTAGTCTGACCCAAGTAACATAGAAGCAAAAGAACGGGGATGGGCTTCGGGGCAGTTGGAAGTCCCATCAAATCCACTCTGCAAAGATTATCTTTCGTTGTAGCCTGTTTGCTACCTGTGGTTTCTTACGGGTTGCCTGTAATCCTGGGCAGTTCTACCAGATGCTTGCGTATCCCCAAGGCGATGGCCCTGTGCTACGACATTGGCTATGCAGAGATGAGGATCCCCAACATACTGGAGCACGAAACTCTCGCCGAAGCAACCCAACAGTCCACCAGCTGGCTACCTTTACTGGCCAGAGAATGTCATCCAGATGCCAGAATCTTCCTTTGTTCTCTTATTGCTCCCGTTTGTTTAGACAGGTAAGGGAGGATCTGAGTGCTACTGCCCACCAATCCGTTTAACTGGACAGCGGAAAGTGCCGTTTAATATTAGCTGAAATCTATAAAAGTTGCCTTGTGAAATATTTGAAGTTGAGTCTCAGAATTTGATGCCAAATATTAAATGTAGAATACCAAAAAATACTGAAAATAATATCGCGTAAAGTGACGTTTTTGTCAATCCAAAAATTGAGAATCAATTAAAGATTAATTAAATGCGAGTTTCTTGCGTGATGAAAGTATATTTTTGATTGTCTGAAATCGCTGAATGGTTTTATATTCTGAAAGGAGGACTGAAATGCGATGATTCCAGTTTTCTACTTCACAACCTCGCTGTAGAGCCAGTAGCTTCAACAAGGGGGCTTCTCCTGTTTACACTTTTAAAAAATACCTTTCTCGTCCCCGCGAGGCTGGAGGGAGAAGGGTAACGAGGAAATGTGGGAAGAGGTTCAAATGGAATACAAATGCCAATATGGGACTGGTTGGTTTGTGTGCCACATATCCAATTAATAGCCCTAAATCCTAGACCCAGTGAGAGAGCTGCGCAGAGCAAGGTTTACATCTTGCTGGCCTGTATGGTTCAGTTTCGTGTTGCGCAGCACGGCACAAAAGCTTAAAGATAAACACATTCATCAGAATTGTAACGTTAGAATTGTATTTTAGTGTCCATAAAACATTTCTCACACACTTGGAAATTCATTAATCCCAGTAACATGATTGATATGTATTGATTAGCTGTCTTGTTTTCTCAAATGTGTGAACTGGAGCATTATCCGAAATATTTGACGTATTTTGTTTTGTTGAATAATAATGTGTTCTGTCAACACTCCACCTGATTATTACCCTTCTCTCTGGCCGCCTGTCATGAATTCTACGTGATTGGAAATTTCCTTCAGCTCAATATTAGCATAATGAATCTATCCTCTTGGATTCACGGAATTGCTTCAACTCCATCAACCTCCCCTCTTACTCATTCAGGTGGACCTTTAAAACTTGGGTACTTGTAAAGACTCGCATTCCAATCATTATCTTGTAAATTAAGTTTTTGTCTTTATATGCCCTGTTTGTGAACACAATTCCTCACTCACCTGAAGAAACAGCTTTAAGTTCCGAAAGCTACTACTGCCAAATAAACCTGTTGGACTTTAACTTGGTGTTGTGAGACTTCTTTCCATTCAGGTGGAACCAGGTGATTCATAGCTTTGGTGATCTGTTCAACCGGAAGCTGTCCATCTGATAACTCATCCAGTTGATATTAGAAACAACATTTTCCCCTAGATTTACAACAATATACACCTGGGTCCCTCACCAGTTTTCCTTCTCTGCTGAAACCCTAACCCGTGTTTTCATAATGTCCAGAATTGATTTCTTAAATACTCTCCTCAAAGCTTTCCTCTTTCCTATCCTTCAAGCCTCAGTTGATCCAGAATTGATCATCCATGTCCTCTCTAGATTCCTACTGCAAACAGTAGTGTCAAAACAGAAAACTCGCACACATTCTTCTGACCAGTGGTAGTGTACAAATTCATCCCAGCCTGCACTCTCGACCAGAACGCACATCTTGGTGCTGCTAAAGAAATTCATTGTCCTTCATTGATTCTGTTTTTCTTCAATATTATGATTTTTAGATTTGATTAGGATGCTGTGCTCTGCTGGTATCATGACTGCATTCAAATAGGGTTTATTCCTATATAATTAATTCAAATACATTGAAAAACAAAATCTGATGAGAGAAATTTTAGGGGAAAAGCAGGAAAAGGATCGATTTTCTCTTCGATTGTTACTTGTTAATGAAATTACTGAACACAGCCTTGAAATGTATTATTTGCGACAGTGTGCTTTTGTAACAGGTCAATAACCTGGAAAAACTGAGGAATCCTGTAAAAGGAAAAGTCATCAAATACATTGTGTGCAGAATCGAGAACTGGGGAAGGAGGTTGAACAGCGTTAAAATGAGAAATTTCTTCAAATGTTATGAACCTTCATAAAATCATATAGTGTAGAAGAGACTCTTCAGCCCATCAAATCCACATTGACACAGTAGAAACAGTTGAATTCCTACCTAATCCCACCTGCTAGCACTTGGCCCATAACCCTGAATGTTATGATGTGCCCAAGTACTCATCCAGATGCTTTTTAAAGAATGTGAGGCAACCCACCTTCAACATCATCTCTGGCAGCATATTCCAGATCGTCACCACCTTCTAGGTAAAAAAGGTTTCCTCATATTCTCGTAATCTTCCTACTCTTCACCTTGAACTTATACTCCCTCATGACTGACCCTTCAACTAAGGGGAATAGCTGCTCCTTATCCACTCTTTCATGCTCCTCATAATCTTGAACACTTCGATCAGATCACCCTTCAGTCTTTTCTGCTCCAACAAAAATAATCCAAGCCTATCCAACCTCTCTTCATAACTAAAATGTTCCTTCCCAGGCAGCATCCTGGTAAATATGACGCCCCCTCTGATTCAATCACATCCTTCTGATAATGTGGCAATCAGAACTTCACACAGAACTCTAGCTGTGGCTTCACCAAAGTTCTATACAACTCCAACATGACTTCCCTACTTTTGTAATCTATGCCTCTATTGATAAAGGCAAATGTCCTACATGCCTTTTCCACTACCCTGCTAACATGCCCTTCCACTTTCAGAGATCCGTGTACAAACACAGCCAAGGTCCCTTTGTTCCAAAGAACTTCCTAATATCCCACCACTCATTGAAAACTTTCTTGTCAAACTAGTCCTTCTAAAGTGTATCAGCGTATGCTTTTCAGGGTTAAATTCTATCTGCCACTTATCTGCCCATTTGACTATTCCGTCTATATCTTCTTGTGGTCCAAGGCACTCTGCTTCTATGTTGACCACCCCTCCAATCTTTGTGTCATCTGCAAGTTTACAAATTCTACCCCCACATAGTCAACGTTATTTATATAAATGACGAATAATAGGGGGCCCGACACATCCTTGTGATATGCTACTGGATACTGGCTTCCAGTCACTAAAGCAGCCTTCTGTCATCACCTGCTGCCTCCTACAACTGAGGCAATTTTGAATTCACTTTATCAAATTAGCCTGTATCCCATGTGAATTTAATTTCTTTATAAATGTCCCCTGTGGTACCTTGTCAAAGGCTTTGCTGAAATCATATAACTACATCAATTGCACTACCTTCATCTACATACCTGATAATCTTTTCAAAAAACTCAGATTTGTTAGGCATGCCCTCCCTCTGATGAAGCCATGCTGATTATCCCTGATCAAGCCTTGCCAAGTGGTGATAGATGCTCTCCTTCAGAAGTTTGCGTATACTGATGTGAAACTCATTGGTCCATAGTTCCCTAATTTATCTCTATCTCTATAGCCCTTATTAAAAAGCGAAACCACGTTAGCTGTTCTCCAGTTGTCTGACACTTCCCCAATGAGTAGACAGAAATTGAAAATTTGAGTCAGAGCCCCTGCAATCTCCTTCCCTGCCTCCCACAGGAGGCCTTCAATCCCAACTGTAGATGCTCAAACATTGTTTTTGACTTGAGTACAGACAGATGATTTTTGGGTGCTAAGGGAGTCAAGGGATATGGATATAAGATGCAGCTAAGCCATGATCACATTGAATGGAAGAGCAGGCAAAAATGGTTTGAATTATCTGCATCTGCTCTTATTTCTTATGTTATGATCATATATCAAGCTACATAAGAAGCTACAAAATAATCAATTGTAGATTTCCAACTGGACATAAGTGCATGTACTGGAAGGAGAATAATTTATTGTGGAAGACTAATAGGATGTAATATCATATTCTCTTTACTTTTGCTACTCTTAAGGTTTATTTACCCTTGCCACAGCCTGTGCGTAGCAGTGAGGAACAGCTGTGCTCCTATCATGGCTTGCTATGGCTATCCATGGCCAGAAATACTGAACTGCAACAGGTTCCCTGCTGACCATGGCATGTGCATCTCCACTATCGGCAATAAGACAGCACCACATAGAAGGAGTAAGTGATTTTGATTCAACAGAAGATTTCATGTAATGGTATAGTAAACAAAACACACAGAACATATTCAGATCAAGCCTCACATTCTTTCTGGTTATAACCAAACTGTTTCAATCTAGTTTCTACCCTGTTAAAATTATTTATAAGGGGATGAGGAAACACAAAATGCAAATATTGGATCATTTAGCCTGTTTCTTTGGAAGGATTTTATAACGCATATACTGCTCAATGCATGTAAATGCTAAATTACAAAGTGGCACCATTCCAGTTCTTATTTGCAATTCTCCAAATGATAGATACTGTCAGGTGGTGGCAGTGAGCAGGAACTTCCTGGAGAGAAGGCAAGTGTGAGAATCGATCATGTTGCTCTTCTGCTGTCTTTGCATTCTATTTGAGCTCCGGAAGCAAGTTATGGGAAATAAGATATTGAATAGGTGATTCCTCAAATCCAGAGACTGCTTGCACAAAATGTACAGATACATTGACTGATCCGGTAACAGCACAGATTGTTGATCAAACTTGGAATTGCTAGTTTGTGAGGCTCAATTATTCTCTGGGTAAATTCACTATGCCAGTGTTATGACTTCAGAAAAGCACAGTACATGTTGTTAATGTGGAGACACCATATTTGGTTAAATGCAGTGTGGTGTTACATGACCATGATAACCTGGATTTATAATAGAGTTCAAATCCTGCTACAGCAGGTAGAGAATTAGAATTTGGTTGTAAATCAGTAAACAGTGACTGGAACATGTCGGATTGTCAGAAAGACTTCATTATTTACATCCCAACTGTATTTACTGTGCACTTTAAACAAAGATCTAGTTGCACTAAGTAACAGGAATGCCATAAACATGAGCAACAATTACATTTTATCCCTTTCTGGGCCTTTTTAATCATACAGGTGCCAGTAAGACAATTCAGGTTTAGATAAGCATTGAGGGGTTTGCTTTGTGTAACAGAATATATGTTAGATCAAAGCAAATACCGAATAAAGGAAGCCAAGCTTGATCCTTTCTTTATCTGTTATCCATGCTGGCATACTTTCAAAAGAGGGATCATTGGCTAGTGACAATTTCTGCCTATCTCCCAGTGTCTTGAAGCACGAAAGCTGCAAAGCTTGCTGCAGAGGCTGAGACCGTGCATCTCAGAACAAACCTGAGATTAAACAGCCACCACTACATCATTGGAGGTGTTGTACAACAATCATTTTCCCCCACTCTTCTCATCAATAAATTGCATTCAATTTTCACTATTACAAACCAAATTCAAGTTATCTAACTTTGTGAAGAAACTAACTTTGCATTCCACAGTGCTACAATCCAGTTACCTATCTGGCCAACATTAAGATGGAACACTGAGGGAGTGCTGCATTGTTGGAGTACTTGTCATTTTTAAACTGAAACTGTCTACCTATTCAAGTATACTTGGAATATCTGCAGATATTTTCAAAGTGGAGAGCATACAGACCTCCCTGAATACTGGTCAACATTTGCTCCTTAAGCAATAGATAATCCCATTTGCATTCATGAGACCATGCTAAATGTGCACTGTCATGTTTTGTTTAAAAAAATGATATCAAAAAATTAAATCCATTGTCATTGAAGTACTTTGAAATGACGGATTGATGGATCAGGTTTGAGGGGCCATCAGCATTATTTTGCATATTTGCAAATGTCCTTAAAGAAAATAAGAGTCAGTTCATCATAGAGTACTGTACTGTCTACATCTAACAAATATACATTTTGATTCACTACACAACAGTGCCCCAAGCAAGCTGTCGGGACTGTGAATTGGAAGAGACCACCTCATCTAAAGAAATACTCAATACATTTTGTTCACATGATTTTGGTAAGTACAGTACAAGGAGGTAATAAACACATCAATTGATTCTCTTCTTGTATGAGACTATTATCTATAGAAATGTTTCATTAATTTGACAAGCCAAACATCATGGGTGCTGTTTGTAGCTTATGCTGAATCTGCAAAAGCATGATGAGATTTTGAAGAATCATGGAATTCATGGGTGGTAGAGCATGTTGATAGAGAGTGTTCCGTGTTCTATGTTTTTTCTATGCAATGGAACTTTCTCAAAAAACATAGGAGATAATTATTTGGGGAGGATAATGTACTTCAGCAGTGCAATCGTGAGGGAAAAAAAGAGTAGCAACCCAGAGCATGCGAGTTCCAATCCTATCAAAGTGAATTATGAATATATAGTAAGCTGGCACTAGAAAAAGGACCAAAACCCTCTTTGGACATAAAAATCCAACTGCACTCACGTTTCATGTATAAGAAAGCTGTATTTATCTGTTTTTCAGTAAGAGGTTTTTATTGTACTTGTCTTAAGTTGTCAGCCTCCAAAGGCAACCTTCTGGCATAGTCACACGATTACAGAAAGCCAGATACGCCAGACTGGTTACATTTCAAAACTCAGAACACTCCCTTTTTCCTATCGAACACTGGATACAAACATCACTCACTTTCTAGCAACAGTCACATTTACATGTACAATTCTGTGCAACTGTCCAATTCACACATTATAGACCAATTGTTCTCATGCATTAACAACTGGCGTTCTACTAGACAGTTACTGCATATGCATTGCACTCATTGGGTGCAATATTAATGGCCATTCACACTCCCGCTTCAGTGGAGAATTTGGCACCCAACCAATTTTGTTCATTGCAGCAGGATGGGAAAATCTTACTGGAGTGAAAGTTCATAACATTCCACCCATAACTTAAAGTACACTTATTAGTTACAAGTAAAGCTTATATTAACACATCATTGAAGTTACTACAAAATTCCCCTAGTTGCCACACTCCGAAACTTGTTTGGATTAATGCACCTAACCAGCATGCCTTTCAGACTGTGGAAGGAAACGCATGCAGACACGGGGAGAACGTGCAGGCTCCACACATACCCAAGCCAGGAACTGAATCCAGGTCCCAAGCACTGAGAGGCAGCAGTGCTAACCACTGTGTCACATGCTGCTCTTAGATCATGAGGAGATCTACATGATTTTAACGTGCCTGTTGATATTGGCTGTATGTCGGGGGGGGGGGGGTTTGTTGTCAGGAGAATGTCATTCCTATGGTACTTATTATTTTGCAGTTGTTGGGAAAATGTGGACCTCTGGGATTAATGATGGTTCTGTACCCAGTGCAGCTGATGAGATCCCTTCTACCTGACCAGCTGATTGTGGTGAAGTGGCAGCTTTACAAATGCCTGCATGTCCAATGGTTTATACTCAGCTCAAAACTTGCCCTTCAAGTCTCAGTTCAGTCCTGATGTGTATCTTTTCCTGTAGAACTGCTTAATTTACCTTCTTCTCACTCATTTCCTTTAATGATAGGGTTGGCACCCATTTCATAGTTTATTTACATGTCATTTCCTTTGTTCTGGAATTTTGTGTTTCTCTACTGGCACATTCAGAGTTACAAGCCCAGACTGCAGACTTGCTCCAGTTGAAATGAATAGCTATTATCTCCCTTCTATGACCTGGAACTCAGAAGGGTGGGATTTTCTGGTCGTGCTCGCTCCAAGATCTGAAAATCCCATGCAAGGTCAATGGAACTTTGTATGGTCTACTCCTGCCCACCAGATTCTCATGGTGGGCAGGATGGGAAAATTTCTTCCTTCTTGCCATTACACTGGATTGTCAGACTAATTTGTTCTCTTGGTATGAGTATTGTGCCATCATATAACCTCATAAGATTTTGAGGGTAATGGTTATATAAGATACGAGATGTTAGTCTTGAGGGCACCATTTTTGGATCACCATGTTGAGCAACTCACACAATCTGTGAAGCCATTACATTACATGATGCAGTATCGAGCTGGCATTTCTTGTTTGCCTGTTAGCATGATGACTGCTGACAGAGAATGACAGTCACAAACTATTTGTCGCCTATGGACTTGATTAACAAACTAGTTGTATTGTGTATAGTTCTTCACTGGACTCATCCATCTGCTTTTACATCTTATTTGATTTATTGTCACGTATTAATATACAGTAAAAAAAATTGTTTCTTGCGTGCTATACAGACAAAGCACACTGTTCATAGAGAAGAAAATGAAAGAGTGCAGAATGTAGTAGAGTTTGAGAGTTAGAATGAAGTTTTAGAAGCATAAAACAAAAGTAAAAGATAGCATTAGAAGATATGCTGGGCACACTTGCAAGAAATCACCTCGACCTGGTCCATCTTGTCTAATTATGGTCTTATTCTCTACACTGGGCAACCCTCCTTTTCCTGGGCATACTGTCCTCTGCAGTATTTACACCCTACCCTTGTATGCAATTGCTCCACACTTGA
Source organism: Sphyrna mokarran (assembly GCA_024679065.1). Taxonomy (NCBI): domain Eukaryota; kingdom Metazoa; phylum Chordata; class Chondrichthyes; order Carcharhiniformes; family Carcharhinidae; genus Sphyrna; species Sphyrna mokarran. The sequence goes on along the minus strand of JAGIQG010000003.1, from coordinate 132,067,583 downwards.
CTTTGACTGTTTCTCAGCATAATGTGGCTCCTGGTCTGCTCTTCAAACATGTGCTCAAGTGATATTTCACAAATTCTGCATTTCGATATATGTTTATTGTTTTCTTTAGCATCAGCTCCTCACCTTTCAGTACGCTTGTTCTCAGAGGGATCTTGCTCGCCTATTTTTAATCAGAGCATCTTTTAGCTCTGATTTCACGTGATTCTGCCAGCTGCTTTACGGCAGTCACAGGCTCTTCACCGGCCTTGTTTTCACTGAATTGAATGTACAATTTCCATTGGTAGAGTTCAAAACGTGCATTTTTTTTTTGTTTGTCTGTTAGTTAGGGTGGTATATACTTTGTAACAGTTCCTCAAGTGTTAAAAGCATGGTACTCATTGTGACGGACTTAATTAACAAACCTGAAGCAATCTAGTTTTACCATTATAAATAACTGGAGGTTTGCCACATATCACCATCCAATGTTACTGGAAATGGAATGGGAAAATTTACTGCCACCATTTTTTTACTCATCAGTGTTTACTTGTAGCTTTTCTTTTTGCCCCTTATTCAGCAGCCTTTGTGGAGATTTGAACCATGTTCCTGGATTTTTCTGGGCATCATTTCCAGGATTCAAAATCTATTTTTTCTTTACTTCTCTAACCATATTCTATGTACAAAGACAGTTGCCTTCACTATTTCTCAACAAGGGGTCTTCATTGAATTGATGTAACAATATTTGCCTTCAGAGGCAGCCTTATGGCAGTCACACGACAGCAGAAATCCAGATTCATCACTCAGACTCGTTACATTTTAAAACCTAAATAACTTTCTTTTCTAGCCTAACATTCTAATCCAAACTATATAGTTTATTCTTCATACTTGTTTAAGTGGCCTTGCAAGACAACTATAAAAACAATTTAAGATCTCACCATCAACCTCTCAGGGTAACTTTGGTGGAAATGCAGCCGACACTAATAGCCACACTCATACTCCAAAAGTGAATTAAAAAGTTATAAAGTTTTGCCCCTTTCTATAGTGGTCTTCAAATATTTGAGGTCAACTTTACTTATATTCAATACTAATAATCAAAATAGCACAGTACAGGCCAATTATTGTATTAGACCAAAAAGGCTGGGGTGAAATGAAAGGGTTTTTAGAAAATGTTTAATTTTAAGATGTATTTAATAAGTGTTACGGACTAACAAGATGGTCAAAAGATATAGGCATAGGCAGGGATGTTAATTAAGGCTACAAGCAGATCACCCATCAGATTAAATGGCAAAACAGGGTAGTGGGCCCAAATAGCCTACTCCTGCTCCTAATTTGCTCGTGTGGGGAAAAAAAGAGTTTGATATGCAAGTGGGCTATTAGGGCACAAGCCTATAGTATAGAAGCTGAAATTCAAAACTAGAATCCATACTATCCATCAACTCTCCCAACAGCCCTGCTTAATCTTCCTCAACATCAATTATTTACCTATTTTTCCCATAAGCAGCTGCTGTCTCCACCTCATTTACTCCCTAGTGCAGAGCATTCCATACTTCAAACCATCTGCATTGCAAAATCTGTCATTGTCCTCTTAGAGATATTTTTATTATGACCTTTAGTTAGTGCCTAAAACAGTTTTCTAAAACTATTTACATTTCACTGTATACTAATGCATGTGACAATAATAAATCACATCAAATCTCATTCAATTTTCTCTTCACAATTAGGAGACATTAATTAGTAAGGATTTCAATTAATTATTAACATTAGGTAAATAAACTTTAGAACTCACGTTCCCATTCTCTTTCCAGTTCATTTGGCAAATAAATAGCAAACTAATGGATCAATTTTCTATTTAATTCTAAAAACAGCAGAACTCCAATATATTGTATACAAAAAAAACACATTGTATCAAAAATCCAGTACATCAGTTACACAATAGACAAGTCACACTCTTAGTTCGCACAATCAGTAAAAACAGATTTTTCCTATTCTCAGTTTTCTTTCCTCCTCTGAAGAAAGTTAAAGCCTGTGTTATTCTAATCGCCGTTATTTTTAAACATTTATTCTAAATAGCTGATAGTTGTAATAAATCAGGAAGCCAACTGGAAAGGAATGATGTTTTAGTCATCAAAACAAAAGTTAAACCACAACCCTGTGGTATGTATACGTGAGTCTCAGCAGCATGCTAGAAATCTGGGCCCACTCAGAGGTCTGTTTTATCAGGGACTCAGGATACGACTTCCACCTGGTTAGACAATCACCTATTATCATGAGAACTTGTATTTCGGCGAGTCCCACAGGGAGGTCAGTTAGGAATTCCTCATGTGAGTTCTGGAGGTTATCACAATGGTATTAAAATAACTGACTGGAAAAGCCAGGCAACAAATACTTGCTGGGGCATAGCTCCACTAATGCACAGTCCTCCAGTAACTTGCCAAAGTGGCCAATGTTCATGTGAGCCTGGATAGACTGGTCAAAGTAACAATGCTGCTCTCAATATTGTCCTTTCTGATCATTCAGAAAAGATCTTTCTAGTAAGGTTCACTGGACTGTAATCAACATTGGGAAACTGCCTGATTCAGGATTGTAAAGGCCAGTGAAAGCAGTTATTGTCGTCTGAGAGATGGAATCAACTAGGCCTATTTACACTGGAGTGTAGAAGAATGAGAGGGAATCTCATTGAAATGTATAAAGTTCTGACAGGATGCAGGGATATTATTTCCTCTAGCTGATGGGTGTTTAAAACAAAGGGTTATAATATCAAGATACAGGACAAGCCATTTTGGATTGAGATAAGGAAAAATATCTTCATTCAGAACATGGTGAACCTGTGGAAGTCTCTACCACAGAAGGCTTTGGAGCCTAGTCACTGAATATATTTAAACACCCAAGGAGAAAGTATGGTTAAAAATAAATTTCCTAGTTTCAACATAAGGCATAACCAGTGCAAATCTTCATGACCATCACGCTTTACAGGATGTGGATACACTGGGAAAGACATTAAATAAATAAAATGATCAATATTATCACTGCACATTTAAAATTCTTCAAGAATTATATTTTTAAAAGTGCCATTAGCAGGTGCTTCAAGTGAAGCATTTTGGTAGCTGATTCATGCCAAGAATCAATAGTCTTTACCATTTTAAAAATAAACATCAGGAAGAAAATAATCACAACTTTAATAGGTTGAAAGGTGTTTTTCCATTCACTGGAACATCTTTGCTATTTTATTCCATCATGATCTTCTCAAGTCCTTCACTTGTTGCAGTATGGTTCCACTGTTTTTTTATAGCTGTGAGGGAGGATTCATGCAGTTCAAACTCAATGATGGTAGGCCATTTGACTGTAGGATTATCACAGCTGAGCCCAACATTTACACAAGTATGCTTTCTACAAGGGACAGCTGGATAACAATCAGCAGCAACAGCACTAACTGATTTTTCCATCATCCTCCCCAGCCTGAGGGTAGTAGAATCAATTGCTCGAGTAGGAATCTAGGTTATGCTTTGTCATTACATGAAACACTATTGTATTCAATAATATTCATCATCACAATTATTTGCAGATTACACAAACTTCTCTATAATATAGGAAGATTCTTATATTGCTTGGTTTTCTATACATATTTTTTAAAATTTTGATACATTTAAAATACTCAATGTTATTCTGCCTCCCACAGCAGTGAAAATCAGAATCTCAAAGAAAAATACTACTTTTTCCCGCATCTCAGATTTCGAGATGGACACCAAACTGGAGGTCTTCAAGCACGGGCCTCTCCTCAAGACAGATATCCACCCCAAGCTTCAGCACTGGCTTGACTTGGATGCCACCTGTGTACAGAACATGACACGAGGCAACCGTGCAGGAACTTTTGTGATTGTGGGCCGGATCCAAAATGGAAAAATTGCAGTTTACAAAGTCTACTTGTGGCAAAAGCGAGACAAAAATCTCATGCATGCAGTCAGAAAGTGGAAGCACTACAGGTGCCGTACGCAATACTGAAATTGAAAGTTGTATATTTGTAAATATGTATTAAGCAAGTGTAAAAATCCTATAAAATACTTTATCTTTTTCAGTGCTGGTTTATTCTTAATGGTAAATTCAAATCAAGAGTAAGAAATTTATAAATCACCCAAAAAATGATGAAATCAGGGCTAAAAAAATTTATTTGTCACAAATAGGCTTACATCAACACTGCTACAAAGTTACTGTAAAAATCCCGTAGTCGGCACAATCCAACACCTATTCCGGTGCACTGAGGGAGAATTTAGCATGGCCAATGCATCTAACCAGCACCTCTTTCAGATTGTGGGAGGAGACCCACGCAGGTACGGAGAGAACATGCAAACTCCACACAGATAGCGACCCAAGCTGGGAATCGAACCTGGGTTCCTGGTGCTTGAGACAGCAATGCTAACTACTGTGCTGTTCCATCCCATTGTTTTCCTACATAGGTACTACAAACAAGATTTTACTGACAAAGTTTGCAGTATTTCTTTACTTTCACTAACAAGGAAGTCCCCTTAAATATCTGCTTCTTTATAGCACTCAACAATAGCAGGCAGACTTTTAGACAACCACAGTACAGAGAATGGGGCAGCAAGTAGTTAGCACTGCTGCTTCACAGCACCAGGGACTCAGGTTCAATTCTGGCCTTGGATCACTGTCTATGTGGAGTTTGCACATTCTCTCTATGTTTGCGTGGGTTTTCTCTGGGTGCTAGTTTCCTCCACAGTCCAAAGATGTGCAGGTTAGACTGACTGGTCATTAGAAATTAATGCTAGTGACAGGAGGATTAGCAGGGTAAATATGTGGGGTTATGGAAATAGGACCTGGGTGGGATTGTGGTCAGTGCAGACTCTGAGTTGAACGGATTCTTTCTGCATTGTAGGTATTCTATGTTTCTATGAAAAACAAGAGGGAATGCTATACCTCAAGTCATTGGTCTGCTTATCCACATTAAATAGGCATGCTAAATTAGTGATGATTTTGTCTTAAAGACCACAATGTAACCATTTTGGTGCATGAATTTTGCATGCTCCAAAAAGATTTGTCTTTTCTAATCAACTCCAGTATTGTGCTTCCTGTGTCTCCGCAATGCAAATTAGCTCCTGGCTGCTTTAGTTCTTAATCCTCACCATGTTCACTGAAGATTGAGCAAATTGTTGTGCAAGAAAATTTGAAGTATGCTTGCAATGTGCAAAACTGCAGAATTTAGCATATATTGCCAATCTTGTTATTTCAGAAAATTCTGCATCTTATTTGCAATTCTTAGCCATTTAATTTCTGGAAGGAGAGGGTACAATGCAGATTTACTAGGGTTCTGAAGAAAGGCTTGAAATTTTGCAACTGAAAATGTTGAAGAGCAAATTGAATGAAACGTTTCAAGTTCTTAAAGATTTGAGTAATTAGTGAATTGCTTGGTGAAACTAAAAAAGGATCAAAAACTCCAGATCATAATTTGTCAAAGAAGGATGCTATTCCATCCATCATGCTTACGCTGTCTCTTTACCAACTCCCTGTTTTCTCCCCATAGCCCTGGAAACTGTTCATTTTCAATGATTATTCATAGAAAAAAAAAGGCAAAATTAGAATTGTTTCAGTATCACTAGAACATGGAATGCTTTACCACAAAGTCGCTGAAGTAGATATTTATTTTGTTCAAGGTATAGATAAATGTTCAAAAAGGAAAGTGATAAAAATACAGAAAAATGGGATTAACATATACAGTTCCAGTTGAATTTATGCCAGCAACGTTCAGAGCCAAATGCCTTTATTGTGCACTGTATATTGATAACTTCATATTTTCATCAGTTTATTGATGTTACTCCTTCATTGCAAAGCATGAACACTACAAGTACTACAAACTTATAATAAAATTGTTCTTCATTTAAAAAACACAATACTTGATGCATTTCTTTAGCTCAGTTCAGAGTGGACTGAGTCACAAATAAGAAAGTCAAGGTACAATTCTCCATCTGTCCTGACCAGAGTGACCTCAACCATGGTACAAAAACTTTTGACCTCTCGAGAATCATAGAGCTTTATAGCACAGGAGGCCCTTTGGTCAATCATATCTGCAATGGCCATCAAGCACCTATTCTAATCCCATTTTCCAGCACCTGCTCCGTAGCCTTCAAGTGTTCATCTAAATACTTAAATGTTGTGTGTTCCTGCCTCTACTAATTTTTCAGATAGTGACTTCCAGATTTTCACCAGCCTCTAGGTGAAAATATTTTCTCTCCAACCCCTTCTAAATCCTCTGCCCCAGACATTAAATCTATACCACTTGATTATTGACTCTTCAACTAAAGGGGAAAAGTTCTTCCTGCCTATTTCTCTCAATTTTACACATAACAGGTCCCTCCTCAGTCTGCTTTGCTCTAAAGAAAACACTCTTAACAGTTGAAATGCTCCAGCCCAGGCAACATCCTGGTGAATTCCTCTTACTCTTTCTAGTACAATCAGAACTGCATACAGTGCTCTAGCAGTAGCCTAATGAACGGTTTATACAGTTCCATCATAACTGTGAAAAAGCAGGTTTAGGCCATTGAGTGGGAAGATCAGCCATGATCGTAATGAATGGCAGAACAGACTCAAAGGGCCAAAGACCTTCTCTTATCTTGTATGTTTCTATAACCCCCCCCTGTTCTTATGTTTTATGCCTTGGCTAATAAAAGGCAAGTATTCCACGTGCCTTCTTACCACCTTATTCATGCCCCACAGATCATTCCAAGGTAAGCAGGAAATAGAGCAAGTTTTCTGCACCTTATGATCGCCCATTGACTCCTTTTGAAATGCAGTGATGCCCAAGAAGAACTGGATCAGACGCGACTATAATGCTATTAAGGCCATATAACCAGTCAATACTCAGTTTCTCATTCACACAATAACAAAACATCAATGATATTGGTGAAACTTCACATCCAAAATCATGAAATTACCAACAAGACTTCAATAAAAATTAGAATAAAAATGAAATAATCGACAAATATAAATTACAGATCAAATAGTAGATATAACAAAGACCACCTCATGAGATTACAAACACCCTCATCACACTCTGCATAAACTGGCATCACATGCAATCTCAGTCTTTCCAACTCTAAACTCCAGATCATAAAATCTTTCACTTTTTCCACTCACAGGACTTTGTCTTCGAGTTAACTGCAACAAGGGCTCCAACTCCATCCGAGTCCTGCAGAGAAACCCAAACAGCACACTCCAACAGAACCTCCTTAGTTAGATTACAACAGCCTTGGAAGTACAGAATCCCCAGAGATAGATCTTTGACTCCCTGTTAAACTGCCAGGCCAGTTCTGGGAAAATTGAAGAATAGCCATAAACAATCCAAATCAGCTGTTTCTGCTGTAACCCTGCCTTCAGCGTTTGGTCATTTTTAATGTTATTTCAGCTCCATGTGTATGCGCTCTGTTCTTTCCCTGCTGCAGCTTTGCCCCTGGCCACATGGCTTCTGTATGTCAAACTTCCTTCTCATTGGGTTTTTCTTGACTCATTCATGGGACATGGGCATCGCTAGCCAGCATTTATTGCCTATCCCTAGTTGCCCTTGAGAGGGTGAACTGCCTTCTTGAAACGCTGATACAACTAAGTAGCTCGCTAGGTCATTTCAGAGACAACCACATTGCTGTGGCTCTGGAGTCACATGTAGGCCAGACCAGATGAGGATGTCAGATTTCCTTCCCTAAAGGACATTAGCATTCCAGATGGATTTTTCTACTACTCAGTCAGATCATGGCTGATTTTTCCCTCATATCAAATCCACCTTCACACCTGTTCCTCCTATCCCCTTATCCACACTTTTATTAGAAATATGTCTATCTCCATGGTTTCATGGTCATTAGCAGATTCTTAATTCCAGATATTTTGTACTGAATTCAAGTTCCACCATCTGCCATGGTGGGATTCAAACCTGGGTTCCCAGGACATTAACTGAGTTTTTGGATTAATAGTCTAGCGATAATACCATTAGGCCATTGCCTCCTCAACTGCATCCAAGTCAAAAATTGCTTAGGTCACATGGGCCAGTATTTTTACCATTCAAGAAAGTTATAACTGATCCCTTTATAACTGATAAAGCTCAAAGCCATTTTAAAATGAATATTCTTTAAAAACAATTATATTTTTCAGACGTTTTAAAGGAATTATAAATTTTCCTTGCACTTTTATTGCTTCCAGGTCAAAGTTTCTCACTGTATGCAGCATCTTCAGGAGAGAAAATAAAGTAAAAACCCAAAGCAAAAGTGATGTTTATGATAGGTTCAGCTCATTTTGTAATGATCACTTGCCTGTGTTAAAATGTCTTTTTGACAGTGAGACTAAAAAACAAAGGAACATATGAATTAGGAATAGAAGTAGAAAAATTCAACCCTCTGAATGGCAAAGCAGTCTCAATTAGATCATGGCTGATCTCTCCCTAGTATCAAATTTATCTTCCCACCTATTCCCCCTACTCCCATTTTTATTCGAAATACATCTCCTTCTTGAAACCAATGATTCAGACTCCACTGCTCTACGGGGCAGTGAGTTCTACAAATTCACCACCCTCTGTGAGAAGTAGTTCGTCCTTATCTCAGTTTTAAATCTACCGCTTCTCAACCTATACTTGTGACCTTTTATTCTAGATTGCCCTACAAGGGGAAACATTTGAAGTACATTTACTTTGTCAATACCTTTAAAAATGTTATATACCGCAATGAGATCCCATCTCATCCTTCTAAACTCCAGCGAGTACAAGTTCAAACTGTTTAATCTCTCCGCATATGTCAACACTGAATCCCCAGAATCAATCTGGTACAGTAGAAGTTGACTTGTACCATGTCACTACCTCTACTCCTCCCCTGTCTATACAGAATTTGATATCCTGCACTGAGTGAAATTCATACATCTCAGGGGATAATTTCGACTCGCACACAATACCATTTTGAGCTGATGCCATCTGGACATTATTTTACTCCCTAGTGCCTGTAATTGCAGAAACCAAAAAACTGGATTTTCAAGGCACCAACTCTACAGTGACTTGGTGTTGTAATCGTTGCCTTTTGTGTGAAAGCTTTCATTCTGGATTCTGACTTCAAACACAATAAGACAAGGATTCAAATTCCAATCATCCAAGCTAACTGAAAGCTGCATTCAAATCCTTACCAAATAGAAGTGGTTTTAAGCTCAGCGTTTTCAAGTAATGTACTTTATTTGGGACAAGATCCACTTTCTGCATGTGACCAACCTGCAAAGAAACAAAAAGAAGTTGTTAATATAAAAAGTGATAAAATATGAATATCAAGGATGTAAATCAAGCTGACACATCCAATAACTGACGAGCCAATGTAACAGAAATTAAATACGTTCTCATATTGAGAGCTTGTATCAAAGTTATTTTAAGTTGCAAAAGTGGTAAGCTTTTCAATTATTGACCCTCCCAATAGCCCACCTGGATCACTTCTGATATTTTCCTTGCATTAAGGTCAAAAAGGAGTGGATCTGATGAATAGTCCTCTTCTCGCCTCAGTGCTGCAACTTTCCTTATTTCCATTTTAACAATACTATTTTGGTCATCCGTTCTCTGAACTCACCTGTTATGTTTCTCCTTGGCCCCAATTACACGATCACACATTTTCTCTTCTGTCCATTGTCACCAAATTGAAATAAAGACTCATCACACTGTCTTCCAATTCATTCTTTGCAAGATCTCACCTCTCTGGAAGTTCTAGTCTCTCCCAAGTTAGTCTTTCTTCCTACAACCCAAAGTTTGTTAAAATCCAAGCCCAATGCAATGAACAAAGGGCCTGTCTCCGTGCTGTACATTCTATCAAATGTTCAATGCATCTCACAATTGATGCAACACAAAGGCAGCCTTCAAATGAGTAAATCAAATAATGGGCCAAAGGGCCTCTTCTAAATTGTTCCTTGGGAGCACTGTGGAGAGGCAGCGATTTGCAAGTGGAGAGCTTGTGAGTAAGTAGAGCGATTTTTAAGTCTAAATTTTACTAGTTTTTTAAACTTTTTAAACTTGTAAACCCGGAAGGTGTTGCAAAGCACCTTGGGTAGTGTAGGTTTTTTTTCAACCTTTAAAAGTTACTCACCTCGGGAATTCGACCTAATTGTTCCTTGGGAGCACTGTGGAGAGGCAGCGATTTGCAAGTGGAGAGCTTGTGAGTGAGTAGAGCGATTTTTAAGTCTAAATTTTACTAGTTTTTTAAACTTTTTAAACTTGTAAACCTGGAAGGTGTTGCAAAGCACCTTGGGTAGTGTAGTTTTTTTTTCAACCTCACTATAAATTGGAGTGGTGTGGAATCCCGATACTCTACTTGTGTAGAGTATCGGGATTCCACACCACTCCAATTTATAGTGAGGTTATACACAAGTAGAGTATCCCAACCCCCCCCCCTCCTCCTCTAACCTAAAAAAGAGAGAGAGAGAGGAGAGCTCTGAGAAGGAGTAGGTAAGTTTGTTTTTGTGAGAGCTGTAAGGTCCTTGGCTCACAAAGCCTAAGCAAAAAGGGGAGGCAAGGTAAGTTTTAATATTTCTTACTTTTTTTTTTCTCTGGGTTACTAAAAAGGGGCAAGCATGGGTGTGAGGCCAGCATGTTGTTGCCAGTGTAACATGTGGGAGGTCTTGGAGGCTCCTGGTCTCCCAGATGTCCATACCTGTGATCGCTGTGTGGAGCTGCAATCCCTACGGGCCCAGGTAAAAGAACTGAAAATGCAGCTTGAGGACCTTCGACTCATTAGGGAGAATGAGGAGATTATTAATAGGAGCTACAGAAAAGTAGTCACACCAGGGCAAAGGGGAGAAGGCACATGGGTAACTATTAGGAAGGGGAAACCTCAGGTGATGGAAAGTACACCGGTGGATGTCCCCCTTCAAAATAAGTACTCTTGCCTGAGTACTACTGTGGCGGACAGCTCATCCAAGGGAGGCAGCGGTGGCCAGCTCCCTGGAGCTGAACAAAAACAAAAACCTAAAAAACAGAGCAAAAAGGCAGTGCTTATAGGGGACTCCCTAGTGAGGGGGGCGGACAGGTGTTTTTGTGGACGCAGACGGGAGTTGCGGATGGTGGTATGTCTCCCTGGAGCTGGGTTTCGGGATGTCTCTGGACGTGTCCCGGACATCCTGAAAGGGGAGGGTGAGGAACTGGAAGTTGTAGTACATGTAGGTACTACTGACATAGGCAGGAAGAGGGAAGTGGACATGAAAAGGGATTATAGGGAACTGGGTAGGCAGCTGAGAGAGAGGAAAGGGAGTAATCTCAGGATTGCTGCCTGCGCCTCGGGAGAGTGAGAGCAGAAATAGTATGAGGTGGAGGTTGAATACGTGGCTGAGGGACTGGAGCAGGGGGCAGGGATTCCGGTTCCTGGATCATTGGGACCTCTTTAGGGCAGGTGTGACCTGTACAGCAAAGACGGGTGGCACCTGAATCCCAGGGGGACTAATATCTTGGCGGGAAGACTGGCTAGGGCTACTGGGGGGACTTTAAACTAGAAAGGTTAGGGGGAGGGAATAGCGATGTGGAGACTGGGAGCAAGGAAGTTAGCTCCCAGGTAGGGAAGAACTCTAGGCAGGTTAGACGAGTGGGGGAGAAGGGAAATTTCCAGTCTGAGGGACTGAGCTGTGTCTATTTTAATGCCAGGAGTGTAGTAAATAAGGTTGATGAACTTAGGGCGTGGATTGCTGCTTGGGATTGTGATGTGGTGGCCATTACAGAGACTTGGATGTCTCAGGGACAGGACTGGGTACTACAGGTCCCGGGATTCAGATGCTTCAGGAAGGACAGGGATGGAGGCAAAAGAGGTGGTGGAGTGGCACTGTTGATCAGGGACAGTGTCATGGCTGCAGAGAAGGTGGATACCGAGGAGAGAATGTCTACGGACTCGGTGGGTGGAAGTTAGGAATAACAAAGGTCGGTGACGTTGCTGGGTGTATTCTATAGGCCGCCTAATAGTGACAGGGAAGTTGAGGTGCAGATAGGGAAACAGATACTGGAGAGATGTAGAAATAACAGAGTTGTTGTGATGGGAGACTTCAATTTCCCAAACATCGACTGGAATATCCCAAGGGTAAGGGGTATGGAAGGGGAGGAGTTTGTTAGGTGTGTTCAGGAGGGTTTCCTGACACAGCACGTGGACAAGCCTACAAGAGGAGAGGCTGTACTGGACCTGGTACTAGCTAATGAACCAGGACAGGTGATGGATCTCTCAGTAGGACAGCATCTTGGGGATGGAGATCATAATTCTATCTCCTTTACCCTTGCATTGGAAAAGGATAGGATCAGGCAGGCTAGGAAGGTGTTTGTCTGGAATAAGGGGAAATATGGAGACATCAGACAGATGTTGGGGTGAATAAACTGGAAGGAGGTGTTCTTGGGGAAAAGCACAGAAGGAAGGTGGCAGATATTCAAGGAATGCTTGTCTGGAGCTCTGCATGACAACGTTCCCGTGAGACAAGGAGGTTTTGGTAGGACGCGGGAACCATGGTGCACGAAGGCAGTGGTGAACATAGTCAGGAAGAAAAGAAAGGTGTATAAAAGGTTCAAAGAGCTAGGAGATGTTGGGGATCTAGAGAAGTATAAGGCTTATAGAAGAGGGCTTAAAAAGGAAATTAGGAGAGCCAGAAGGGGTCATGAGAAGGCCTTGGCTGGTAGGATTAAGGAGAATCCCAAGGCCTTCTACAAATATGTGAAAAGTAAAAAGATGAGAAGAGAAGGGATAGGACCTATAAAAGGTGAAGGGGGAAAAGTCTGCATGGAACCGGAAGAAATGGCAGAGGTGCTTAATGAGTACTTTGCCTCAGTATTCACAGTGGAAAGTGATCTGGGAGGATGCACGACAAGTTTGCAGCAGACTGAAAAGATTGAGTATGTAGATATTAAGGAAGCGGATGTGTTAGAACTTTTAAATGCTATCAAGATAGACAAGTCTCCGGGACCAGATGGGATGTACCCCAGATTATTGTGGGAGATGAGGGATGTCATTGCAGAGCCTCTGGCGATGATCTTTGCATCGTCGATGGAGACGGGAGAGGTTCCGGAGGATTGCGGATGTGGTCCCTATTTTCAAGAAAGGGAACAGGGATAGTTCTGGAAATTACCGACCGGTGAGTCTGACCTCAGTGGTTGGTAAGCTGATGGAGAGGCTTCTGAGGGACAAGATTTACGAGCATTTGGAGAATTTTAGGTTGATTAGAAATAGTCAACATGGTTTTGTAAAAGGCAGGTCGTGCCTTACGAGCTTAATTGAGTTCTTCGAAAATGTGACTGAACAAATTGACGAAGGAAGAGCAGTGGACGTGGTGTACATGGACTTCAGCAAGGCCATTTGACAAGGTCCCACATGCAAGACTTCTTGAGAAGGTGAGAGGCCATGGGATCCAGGGCTTTTGGCCTTGTGGATCCAGAACTGGCTTGCCTGCAGAAGGCAGAGGGTGGTTGTGGATGGCTCTTTTTCTGCATGGAGGTCGGTCACCAGTGGAGTGCCCCAGGGATCTGTTCTAGGACCCTTGCTGTTTGTCATTTTCATAAATGACCTGGATGAGGAAGTGGAGGGATGGGTGAGTAAGTTCGCCGATGACACGAAGGTCGGTGGTGTTGTGGATGGTCTGGAGGGATGTCAGAAGTTGCAGCATGACATCGACAGAATGAAAGACTGGGCGGAGATGTGGCAGATGGACTTCAACACGGATAAATGTGTTGTGGTCCATTTTGGCAGATCCAATGGGATGAATGAGTACACTATCAAAGGTAGGAGTCTTAGCTGTGTGGAAGAGCAGAGGGATCTTGGGGTCCGAGTCCATAAGACTCTCAAATCGGCCTCCCAGGTGGAGGATGTGGTTAAGAAAGCTTACGGTGTACTGGCCTTCATTCATCGAGGGATTGAGTTCAGGAGTCAGGAGGTAATGCTGCAGCTTTATAGGACCCTTGTCAAACCACACTTGGAGTACTGTGCGCAGTTCTGGTCGCCTCACTATAGGAAGGACGTGGAAGCTATTGAAAGGGTGCAGAGGAGATTTACAAGGATGTTGCCTGGATTGGGAGGCATGCCTTATGAAGACAGGTTGAGGGAGCTGGGACTGTTCTCCCTGGAGAGACGAAGGTTGAGAGGCGACCTGATAGAGGTTTACAAGATGTTGAGAGGAATAGATAGGGTGGACTCTCAGAGACTATTTCCCAGGGCTGAAATGGTCGCGACGAGAGGGCACAGATTTAAGGTGCAGGGAAGCAAGTACAGAGGGGATGCTAGGGGAAAGTTTTTCACTCAGAGGGTGGTGAGTGAATGGAATCGGCTGCCGTCGGTGGTGGTCAAGGCGAACTCGCTGAGGTCTTTTAAAAGACTTCTGGATGAGTATATGGGATCCAATGGGATTGGGGGTTATAGATAGGTCTATGGCTGGGTAGGTTTTGATGTGTTCGGCACAACTTGTGGGCCGAAGGGCCTGTTTGTGCTGTAGTGTTCTATGTTCTAAACTGTAAGATTCTACAAAGATAAATATTTTAATTCACAGTGAATGAACTGTGCTGCAAAATCAAATATTCTTTGTCAATAACAGCATTTTCACAAAACACTTATTTCGTAGTTCCAAACAAAACTAAGCCCATTAGTCACATGTCGCCAATCAAAATGATTTGTTTTTTTCTCCAAATCCGTAGTTTCAGTAACACTGTTTACCCAGTTTATCACTTGAACTGCACAGCACAGGGGGCTATTAAGCTCAATAAGGATGTGCCAACTCGCTGAAAGAACAATTGAATTAGTCCCCGACTTCAGCTCTTTCCGTATAACCGTGCACACATAGACATAGACAGGATGCAAGACTGGGCGGAGAAGTAGCAGATGGATTTCAATGCGGATAAACGTGTAGCGGTCCATTTTGGCAGGAATAATGGGATGAAGGAGTACAACATAAGGGGTAGGAGTCTTAGCTGTGTTGTAGAGCAGCAGGATTTCGGGGTCCGGGTCCATAGGACTCTTAAATTGGTCTCGCAGGTGGAGGAAGTGTCAAGAGGGCGTACGGTGTACTGGCCTTCATTAATCGAGGAATAGAGTTTAGGAGTCAGGAGGTAATGATGCAGCTCTAAAAGACTCTTGTCAGACCCCAGTTGGAGTATTGTGCACAGTTCTGGTCGCCTCATTATAGGAAAGATGTAGAGGCTATTGAGAGAGTTCAGAGAAGATTTACAAGGATTGGGAGGCAGGCCTTATAAAGATAGGTTGAGGGAGCTGGGGCTCTTCTCACTGGAGAGACGTAGGTTGAGAGGCGACCTGATAGAGGTTTATAAAATGTTGAGAGGAATAGATAGGGTGGACTCTGAGACTATTTCCCCGACCTGAAATGGTCACTACAAGAGGACACAAATTTAAGGTGCAGGGAAGCAAATACAAAGGAGATGTCAGGGATAGGTTTTTCACTCAGTGAATGGAACCGACTGCCGTCGGAGGTTGTTGAGGCAAACTCACTGGGGTCTTTTAAGAGACTTCTGGATGAGTATATGGAAAATAGGATAGGGGGTTATAGATAGGTCTGTGGATTGGTAGATGTGATTGGCACAACTCGTGGGCCGAAGGGCCTGTTTGTGCTGTATTGTTCTACGTTCACACATTACATGTAGGCATTAACCAATTCTCATCTGAAAGTTCTTATGGAACATGCTGCCACCAGCTTTTTAGACAATGCTCACTTGATGGAAACTTGCTGCATTAAAAAAATTCTCCTCCTGCCATACCCCAGTCCATTTCTTTTAGCGATAACTTTAAACCTGAGGACAATGGGACTGACGGCCTGTCACTATAAACAGTTCATTGCTATTTATTCTCTCAAATGAGCACTCAATTTTGAATTGAGCTTCTCTTTGACATTCTCTGTTCTTAGAACAACAGTCCCACTATCTCCAATTCACTAAAATCCCTTATGCTGGCACCATGCCAACAAATCTCCTCTGAATTCTCCACAAGATCTTGACATTCTTCCTAAACCAATAATTCACACAATACTCCAACTGGATTTGGCCACTGATTTATACAAGTTGAACAAAACTTCCTTACTGTATTCTATAATCATATGCAAAATCTAGAGCATTTTTTAAAAATAACCATATTTGTTTATCATGCCACCTGCAAAGTTTTGTGCCTGTGAAGTTCCAGGTCTCTTCACCTCTTTAAATTTATACCATTTTGTCAATATTGCCTCATCTCATTCTTCCATTAAACGTCACCTACTGTCTGAATCCATTTCACCAGACTATATATTCCTGAAATCGGTTAATATACGTACTCTCATTCACCCTGCTCGATGTTGTCAGTGTTATGCCCAGTCACAGAACAGTCATAGAATCATAGCATCCTACAGTGCAGGAGGAGGCCAATCGGCCTATCAAATTACACACTGACCACAATCCCATTCAAGACCTATCCTCATAATGCCATGCATTTACCTTAGCTAGTCCCCCTGACACTAAGGGTCAATTTAGCATGGTCAATCCACCTAACCCATATATCTTTGGACTGTGGGAGAAAACCAGAGCAAACTCACACAGACACTGGGAGAATGTGCAAACTTTACAGTGACCCAAGCTAGGAATCAAACCCTGATCTCTGGTGCTGTGAGGCAGCAATGCTAACCACTGTGCCAGCATGCCACTCTAAAATTTAAGTATTAGTGTCACAAGTAGGCTTACATTAATACTGCAACAAAGTTACTGTGAAAATCCCCTAGTCGCCACATTCCTGCACCTGTTTGGGTGCACTGAAGGAGAACTTAGCACGGCCAATGCATCTAACCTACACATATTACAAACTGTGGGAGGAAACCAGCCCAGTAAGTCCCAAAGGTTTCTCAACCTTCTAAACTTCAGCATTTTCTCCAAAACTCACTTTATTCCCAACAGCCTTGCTGTCAGCCAACTCCAAACCACTCCAGTCCCAGTGTTTTCCTCCTATCATCAGGTCTTAATTTGCTACTCTGGCTCCCTCACTTCACCCCTTTGGGCATGTCCCTATCCATGGTCTTTAGCCGCTCCCAGTTAAGCCTATGCCCACTGTATCTGCCCAGTCTATACCACCCAGTGCTCCCAACATTCCCCCCCCTGCAGCTAGTTCATCTCACTTGCGAGCCCTCCTATGCCCACATGACATCTTCATTTCCACTCCCTACCCATCTGGCGCATTCCCTTCCAGCTTCTTCTTACACTACTGGTCATTGAGGCTGAGAGGTGACCTTGTAGAGGTCAATAAAATAATGAGGAGCATAGGCAAGGTTGATAGTCAATATCTTTTCCCAAAGATAAGCGAGCCTAAAATTACAGGGCATAAGCTTAAGGTTAGAGGGAAAAGATACAAAAATGTTCAGAAGAGCAATTTTTTCCACATAGAGCTTCTGGAACAATCTGCCAGAGGTAGTAGCAGAGGCAGTGCAATTTTATCTTTTAAAAAGCATTTAGATAGTTAAACGAGTACATCAGATATAGAGGGACATGGACCAAATGCAGGCAATTGGGATTAGTTTAAGGGTTTCTAAAAAAAAAAGAGCGGCTTGGACAAGTTGGGCCAAAGGGCCTGTTTCCATGCTGTAAACCTCAATGATTTTATGATCATTATTGTGTCCTCCTTTTTCCAGTCCCACCACTGTCCCCTTTGGTCATGATCCACTGCTTCCCCCATTCCTCCCTCTCACCTGAACTGTTCTCTGATTCCTTACTCTGTCCCATCCCATCCCATCACCCCCCCCCCATATTCTCCCTGCAACACACCACCACATATCCTATCTTTGTCCATACCCAAGCTTCCTTCCTCTGACCCGTGCTTCCCCCTAACACATCCACACTTCATCCAGTCCCCATTTTTGCCCCATTTCCTACTTTTCCTAATTACCACTGCATCTCCACACCTGTCTCTGCATCCTCCCAACCTTGACACACCCCACTCTAGCATGATCGCCTCTCACTTCTCTAATAATTTCCTCCTCCCACCCCAGACACACTATTCCATCCCCCTCTTAACTATTTACCAACAGCCTGCCCTCCTCACCCCTCTGAGCAACCCAACCTTCCATCCCCACTGACATCCACCTTCTTCTCCTCTGTCCCCACATGCCACCCCTTCTCCTTCATGATTCACACCTTCAAAACCCTCACCCCCTGATCAACCCCATCCATCCCCAAAACATCTCTTCTGTCCCTTCCCTGCTTCCCAGCTCCCCCCACACTGACTCCCATTCCCCCTTCCCCAAAACATCTCTGACCTCTGCTCTCTTGTCTCTCCCTGACCCCTACCCTGTCCCTTAATTCCCGCCCTCTCCCATCTCTCTCTCACCCTGACCTCCGACCCTTCCTCTCAGGACCCCCTCCATTCAGCCTCCACGTGCCCCCCCTCCCCTCAGCTGTCCCGCCCCCTGCCCTCTCACCTTGATGCCCTCCAGCCGGTGCAGGCGGCCCAGCGGGCTGTCAGCCTGCAGCGGGGACGCGGTCGCGGCCTCCAGCGGGGGCGCGGGGGGGACCAGCTGCTCCCGCGGCGTGCCCGCGCCCTGCCCGAGTGTCGGCGGCGTGCCGGTGTCGGCGGGCGGGTGCGCGCTCTCGCTCGTGTAGTAGACATAGAGCAGCAGCGCCATCACATTCAGGATGTAAACGTGAACAAACACCATGACAACCACGAAATAGGAGCGGGAGCACACGCTGTCTTTCTGGGGCATCTTCAGCGGCCAGCACTGAGCAAAGCCCACCCGCCCGACTCCGGTAAGCGGATCCAGCGCCTCTCCGATCTCAGAGCGCCTCACTCCTCCTCCCGTCCCCTCGCCCGCGGCCGTTATTTTCAAATCGGGGCTCGCGACTCGCAGCCTGCCGGACCCGCCCTCTCATGGACGTCACCGCGTCGCCCCGCCCTCTCTTGAACGCCGTCGTGTCGCCCCGCCCCTCTGTTCACGTCATCGCATACAGACCCCGCTTTCAAAAACGTTAGCGCGCCGCTCCGCCCCCTCACTAACGTCACCGCGTAGCCCCTGGCGTTCCTCTACGTCACCGCGTCGCCTCACGTCGCCCTCACCACGGTTACGTCATTACGTCACGGGGCCATGTGGCAGGGAATTGGAACATCTCCAAGCAATGGTAATACCAGCGGCCTTGATACTCAATAAAGCATTTATCATAGAGTGTACAGTACAGAAGGTGGCCATTTGGCCTATGGAGCCTGCACCAACAATAATCCCACTCCATCTCTACAACCCACATTTGAGGACCAACAAAGAACAAAACAGCACGGGAAACAGGCCCTTCGGCCCAACGAGCCCACGCCGCCACCCCAATGTTCCCACCTCTACCCGTGATCCCTGTCCATGTTTATAGATCTATGGATTAAAAACCAAATTTGAGACAATTTATGGAGAATTTGTTTTGCCAATTAGCCTAAGAGCACATCTTTGGGATGTGGGAGGAAACTGGAGCTCCTGGAGAAAACCCATGCAAGCACGGTGAGAATGCGCAAACTCCCACAGACACAGGCCCAAATCCATGTATCTGCACAGCACAGCGATAGTCACTGAGCTGTCGTGATGCCCATCAAATGGTCCAGGTCAAGCATACACTAACGATGTGAAGCACTAGGATACTCTCGAAAAAAATCCAAGAACAGCCCTTTCACGACCCATCGCGTGTATGCCCCTTGTTAGACAACGAGATAGACCAAAGCACCTGTAGGATAAAAACAAGTACATCAATATTATATATTTACACACTTCCCAAGGACTCCCAAGGCTCGTAAACTTTTTACATGGGCCCTAATTGATTGCAGTGGACCAACAAGGACCATGCACAGGTTACTGCGAGGAGTGGATGATCCCACTAGTAGGAAAAACTAGAACCAGAAGGCACAACCTCAGGCTAGAGGGATGATCATTCAAAACAGAGATGAAGAATTTCTTCAGCCAGAGAATGGTGAATCTGTGGAACTGTTGGCCACAGGAGGCTGAGAAGGCCAGATTATTGAGTGTCTTTAAGACAGAGATCGATAGGTTCTTGATTAATAAGAGGATCAGGGATTATGGGGAAAAGGAAGGAGAATGCAGATGAGAAAAATATCAGCCATGATTGAATGGCGAAGCAGACTTGAGGGGCTGAGTCACCTAATTCTGCTCCTATATCTTACGGTCTTATGGATCCCTGCCTAAAATGAAAAGTAGGGATCAGTATTTGTTATTCATATGGATATGTCTACTGGATTTCCAGAGGTCTTTCCATTATATAATATTGTAGCTAAAAGGATTGTTGAAGAATTACTTATCTTTTTACCAGGTACCGCTCACGGTGGCATGGCAGCACAATGGTTTGCACTGCTGCCTCACAGCTCCAGGGACCCAGGTTCAATTCATAGCCTTGGGCTGTGTGGAATTAGCACGTTCTCCCCATGTTTGCATGAGTTTCCTCCGGGTGCTCCAGTTTCCTCCCACAGTCCAAAGATGTGTGGGTTAGGTGGATTGGCCATGCTAAATTTCCCCTTAATGGCCCAAGATGTGTAGGGTAGAGGGATTAGCAGGGTAAATATATGGGGTTACAAGAATAGGGCCTCAATGAGATTGTTATTGGTACAGACTCGAGGGGTCAAATGGCCTGTTGCACTGTAGGAATTTTATAATGTGGGCTATCCACAGAAACACAATCAGATCGAGAATCCAATTTAACGTCAAGTTATTCAGAGAAATTATGGATAGTTTAGCAGTACAGCAATTTAAATCCACTGCATATCATGTAGGAACTCAGGGTGGCATCAAACTTTAAAGATCACATTAAGGGCCAATAGTTAGGATTATCCAGAAGATTGGTATAGAGGAATTCCATTTATACTTTTTGCAAATAAGGCTGCACCTTCTGAATCAACTAAATTTAGTCTAATCAAATTATTTTTTGGTCATGAGGTAAAAGGAACTGATCAAGTAGAAATTGATGAGTCAGCATTCTAAGACTGAGTGTTGCGCCCTGTATCAAACTTTAGGGAAAGATTAACTAGGGCTGATGAGTAGCCTCGACAGCGTTTAAAAGTGGCACAGCATGTGATGAAGAAGGAAGTGGATAACAAATCAAAATTTATAACTTTGCCTGTGGCAACAAAATATTGGTATTATTACCAGTGGTAGATGAACCTATAAAATAAAAGTTTAGAAGACTTTATCAAATCAGAAGAAAATTGAATGAGGTGAATTGTTTGATAAAAATGTCAGACAGAAAGAATACTTGCAGAGTGTGACGTTAATTTGCTCAAACTGTTTCGATAGGGAAGGAAAGCAGAATAAGGATATGTCAGTTAGAACATAGAACATAGAACATAGAACAATACAGCACAGAACAGGCCCTTCGGCCTTCGATGTTGTGCCGACCAAAATAAAAAGCAATGCCCCTCCTAACTAAACCATTCCCTTCTCATCCATATACTTATCAACTAACCTCTTAAACGCCACCAAACTTGGCGCATCTACAACAGAAGTTACAACTCAAAGTGTAGAGACAAATCCAGATGATTCTGAACTTGATATTCCTCAAATTAGTTTGAACAATGAGGAGGTAATCAGAAATTAGGATCAATTGGGTAATTATCTGAAGTAAAATTGAAACGATCTGAAAGAGTCATTTCAATCATATAGAGAAATTTGTGGGAAGAAACTGGGAAGTACTAAAGTAATTGTGCACAATATAGATGCAGGAAATGCTGTTCCAATTAAGCAACAGACATATAGACCTAACCCACTAAAATTGGCACAGGTTCAAAAGGGAATGGGAAAGATGGTTAAGAATTATATAATTAAAGTGAATTGCAGAGAGTGGAGCTCACCCACATTGATGTTATCAAGATTAGATGGTACACAAGCATGTGTAGACTATAGAAAAGTCAACGCAGTTACAAAGTTAGATTCATATCCTACTCCTTGATTGGAAGACTCAATTGAGAAGGCAGGACAAGCAAATTTCATTTCTAAACTTGATTTACATAAAGGATATTGGCAAGTACCTTTATCCAAAAGATTTTGGCCTTCATGACACCAAGTACTCTGTACCAGTTTAAAGACAGGCCGTTTGGAATAAAAAATGCATCAGCGACATTCCAAAGACTAACCAATAAAGTCAATTCTGGACTAACTTGTGCATGTCCATGTCTATGTAGACGATCTGGTGGTTTTCAGTCAGACGTGGAAGGAACATTTGAAACATTTGAAAGAATTGTTCGTCCAATGTCAGAAGCCAGGCTTGGTGGTAAGCTTGATGAAAACTGAAATTGCAAAAGCTCAAGGCACATTCCTAGGCTATACAATTGAACATGACCAGATGGCCCCATGGAACATGAAAACAGAGCTTATTGGGGAGTTTCCCCCAATACCATTAACAACAAGGGAAGTATTGAGATTCCTGGGCCTGAATGGTTACTACAGGAAATTCATGGCACATCTCAGCAATGTGGTTGCTCCACTGACTGAACTGCTAAAAAAGCACAAAGTTCCAATGGATGTCTGAACGTCTGGAGGCATTTGACAATCTGAAAACTGTGTTAGCCTCTGCACCAGTGGTGGCAACACTGTGTTATGCAAAAGCAGTCAAGGTGCCATTAATGTAAGTGATATGAGTATTGCTGCTGGATTGTTACAAGTAGAGGGCAAAAGGATAGAAAGACCTACTGGTTATTTTTACAGAAAATAATCATCAAAAGAAATATTTGACCATTGAGAAGAAAATATTGAGTTTGGTGTTGGCATTGGAACATTTTAACATTTGTGTTGCCCGAATTTTATCAGAGGCAATTGTTTACACTGACCATAATCAATTCTTACCAACTTTTACAGATGCTCCATAGAAAGTATTCTTTCTGGTTGTACCACAGCTTGGTATGCCTTCCACTCTGCGTAAGACTGCAAGAAACTACAAAAGGTCATGAATGTAGCCAATACTTCACGCTGTCTCGGCAAAGCAGCCAGCATAATTACGGACCCCACTCATCCTGGACATAATCTCTTCCACCTTTTTCCATTGGGGAAAAATATACAGAAGTCACATACCAACTACCTCCAGAACAGCTTCTTCCCTGCTGCCATCAGACTTTTGAATGGACCTATCTTGCACTAAGTTGATCTTTCTTAAACACTAGTTATGACTATAACACTACATTCTGGACTTTCTCTTTTCCTTCGCTATGTACGGTATGCTTTGTATAGTGCACACGAAGCGATCCTTTTCACTGTATCCCAACACATATGACAATAAATCAAAATAGAAGTTTCAGGAGAAATTTAAAGAGGAGAAAACAAGACTGTTTAGGTGGAATTTATGACAAAAGGCATTTAATTTGAAGACTAATTTTAGAGAGAGGTTTAAGTCTATAAGACAAATATTGTCTGAATTGGAACTTATAGTGATAGATTAGCAGTTAAGAATTGTAGCTTGTCATGTTTTAGTATTGTTCAATTGTCAAATATTAAGCTAATTCATTTGTTATAGTTAGATTGTGTTGGTAAATAAAATTTGTTTTGATGAAAGATCCCCAGCGTGTCAGTAGAATTGTACATGGTGTGAAACATCTTATCCTCATATTAACGCCAAAATAAAAAAATTGTTGGAGTCTAATCTGGTTTCATGATATACCTTGGGGTTTCTCATCTGGTATCCTAACAGTTCTAAGTGTAGAGCATGCACATAATGTATGTGGGGTGTGCATGCAGCATACAAGCTGTAAATTCAATCTCCTCAGCATTTATACAATTTTCTCATTAGGAATCAATCTTACTTTTAAGCACAGTTATCAACTTGTACCAGAGGAATAGAACGTCTTCAATCTATTTGTCTGCATTACTATGCTCTATTTTTGGGATATATTTGGGCCAAAGCTGGGGAATAGGTGGATGGGAAGGGCAGTGGGAGAGGGGCAGCTGGAGTAGAGGAGGAGAGGGATGGGTTGGGGAGGAGAGACAGGAGAATGTGAGAGGGAGGCAGGGGGGCGAAAGGAAAAGGTGTGAAGGGACATGTTTGGACTAAAGAAGCATAACATGAAGTCATATCACCTTTTCAGATACCGTTGAAATCCCTTCATTGTATTTTAATTAAGTTCTTATTTCGTTATGTTCTTTGGTCTATTGATTCCTCTTTTCAGGCAACTTTCTCCCCTCTTAGGTGACTCTTTGTTGAAGTGCATGTGCAACAGTTGCTCTCCAATGTCTTGCACCGGTAGTAGTTGCCGTTGTGTGAGTCTTGATGTGACAAAGGCAGGGAGAGATCTCAACAAGCCTAATCCTGTTCTAATGGTAAACAGGTTATTGGAGTTTGATTTATCTGTATTTCTTGGAACATTGAATCTCTCAGAGCCTTTCATTCCGTCTTCTTTCCTTATATTTCTGGGTCTCAATCCAAAGTGTCAATCCTTTTCCAGCTCTGTTCAAACTTGGTTATGTTACAGGGAGACCAGAACACCTCATTCACCTGACGAAGGCCATAGAGTTGAAAACTTGTGAGTTTACTATCAAATAAATCGGTTGGATTTAAAACTGGTGTTGTCAGATTTCTTAACTATGTTACAGTGGCCAGCTCCAATAATTGCAAGTTATTTATGCTGTAGTGCCAAATTGGAACACCAGAGAGTGCCAGAGCCCTACAAAAGTGTGCCACTGACAAAATGCGACAGAAAATCTGCATTGCAAGCAGAGAATATCTTCAATTTACTGCATTACAGTGTTTCTTGGGCAAGGTCCAAGATGTTTGGCTCAAAACAAGGCAATAAGGAAATGTTCAGGCTTTTCTAGCCACTGCTAACCTCATTGTAGACAGGCAGGGTGTAACTTAGCAGAGGTGACAATTTAATAAGTTGCCATAGAGTCATGGTGCAATATAGCATAGAAGCAGGCCTTCCAGCCCAACCAGTCCATGCCAACTGTAGTGCTCTCCTGACTGGTCCCAATTGTCCCCATTTGACCCATATCCCTCTAATCCTTTTCCATCCACGTATTTATCCAAATGTTTTTTAAATGTTGCTATTGCACCTGCATCAGCCACCTTGTCTGGCAGCTCATTCCATATCTGCACCACCCTGTGTATGAAGAAGTTGCCCCTCATGTCCCTTTCAAATCTTTCCCCTCTCACCTTAAATCTATGCCCTCTAGCTTTCAATTCCCCTTCCATGGGGAAAAGACTATGAACGTTCATCCTACCTATGCCTCTCGTGATTTTACACACCTCAATAAGATCAGCCCTCATTCTCCTAAGTTCCAAGAAATAAAGTCCTAGCCTAGCCAACTGCTCCCTATAACTCAGACCTACTAGTCCTGGCAACATCCTTGTAAATTTTCTTTACATTCTTTCCAGTTTATCGATGGCTTTCCTATAACAGGTTGACTAAAACTAACAGTTCAGGAAGTGTAGCTGTTCTTGATGTCTGGATCTATGGGTTCCCCAGCACTAACTGGCAGGGTAAGGTGACACAGTGGCAAGTAGCAACTGGAGTTAGCATTCTAATGTTCATTCCCAGCATCAGAGCACTACTGGCAGTGTTTTATTAATTAGTTTATTTATTTATATCACAAATAACACTGCAATTAAGTTACTGTGAAAATCCCTTAGTTGCCACACTCTTGTGCCTGTTCAGGTACACGGAAGGAGAATTTAGTATGGCCAGTGCACCTAACCAGCATATCTTTTGTACTGTGGAAGGAAACCAGAGCATCCAGAGGGGACCCATGCAGACACAGGGAAAACGTGCATACTCCACACAGACAGTGACCCAAACCAGGGATCGAACCTGGGTCCCTGGGACTGCGAGGCAGCAAGGCTAACCACATGCCACCTTTACTTGTGCTGAGGAAATCTAAGTGGTTCTTGGAATGTATAAGCATAGACTGACCTCATCTCAGGAGATGATAATAAGGATTGGTATGGCTACACCTGGTATAAATAAGGTGGTTAAGAAGACATATGGGATGCTTTCTAATATTAACTAAAGCATTGAATCTAAACACAGACGTTAGCTTGGACTTTATAAAATACTAGCTGTGCCACAGCTAGAGGACAGTGTATAGTTCTGGCCATCTCACTACAGAATAGATATAGTTACATTTGAGAAGATACAAAAGAAATTTATGAGGATTTGACCACGAATGGAGAATTTTATCTATGCGGAAGGATTGGATTCACTAGGGTTGTATTCTTTGGAACATAGGAGCTGAGAGAAGATTTACTTGAGGTGCTTAAAATTCTGAGGGACTCAAATAGAGTGGAAAGAAACAATTTCCTTAGCAAAGGGGTTAATATCCAGGACATTGGTTTAAAATGATTAGCAGAAGTAAATGGGCCTTGAGACTTTGTTTTCACCCAGAGGCTGGTCGGGATCTGTAACTCACTGCATGAAAAAGATGCTGATAGCAGAAAAGCCTCAATGCTTGTCAAAAATAACCTGGATATGTATTTGGCCCTGCAGGGTGTTGGGAATGGGTTAACATATCTTCTAATTAAGTCCTAATTTGATGTCAGTTATTGAATAGAAGCCACTGATAAATAAAGGGGCCAAAGGAATTACTAGGTGTTGGTGGAGAATTGTATGTGGAATTAGATCAAAGAAATAAAAGTAGTTTACGAAGAAGCAGAACTTGTATCTCCTTTACTGAACAGCAACCGAGAGACCCCAACACAAACCTTCAGAGCAAGAGTTGTATAGTGGCATAGGGTGAATAACTTATTATTTGGCTGGCATCAGCATGATGGACTGATTGGCCTCATGTGACATAAATGTTCTACATTTGGGCTACAATGTACGTAGCTCACCAACACGTTTACTTTCTCAGAAGACTAAGGAAATTTATGGAAATTAAGGAAATTTATGGAATTAAGGAAAACTATGATTCTTGCCAACTTTTACAGATGCACCATAGAAAGCACTCTTTCTAGTTGTACCATATGGCTCCTGCTTTACCCAAGTCTGGAAGAAACTACAAAAGGTTGTGAATGTAGCCCAATCCATCATACAAACCAGCCTCCCATACACTGACTCTGTCTACACTTCCTGCTGTCCAGCAAAGCAGCCAGCATAATTAAGGACCCCACATATCCTGGACATTCTCTCTTCCACCTTCTTCCTGTGGAAAAAAGATACAAAAGTCTGAGATCACGTACCAACTGCCTGTTCCCTGCTGCCATCAGACTTTTGAATGAACCTACCTCGCACTAAATTGATCTTTCTCTACACCCTGATTATGAATGTAACACTACATTGTACACTGTCTCCTTTCCTTCTCTATAAACGGTATGCTTTGTCTGTATAGCATGCAGGAAACAATACATTTTACTGCATACTAATAGATGTGACAATAATAAATCAAATCAAAATGATAGCAGGCCAAATTGAAGCTTTGCTTAGTGCTTAACTTCGTTGCAATGTGAATGGAAGCCTACTTGTGACTATTAAATAAACTTAAACTTAAAAATAATAAAATTTAAACCTTATGGGTGAAGAGCATGGGATATGGGAGGAAAGGTAATTGAGGGTCAACATAACCATGTTTTACCACGAGACAGAAGCACAAGAGAAGGCACGTGGACATTTTAGATTGAATTATTTTATGCAGAGAAAGGTGAACGTGTGAAACAGATTCTCCAGGGAGATATGAGTGGGAACAGAAGAGAAACACTCACACAGAGGTTCACCAGAGTGTTGGTTGAATGTGATTATATTTGACACTAGCCTTTTTAATGGTAGTGTTCTCTTGGGCCTGTGTCTTCCCATATTTCATCCAATATAATTTGTGAGGAGTTAAAACATAAAACTGCAAAATAACTGAATCTGATTGAGACATCTGGATATTCCACAGATTTAAAGAAGAATAATAATGGGATTCAAAATTCAATTTTGACCCTTTCACAAAGTATCTAAAACACTAATGCAGCCCAGGACAAAACATTATCTGATTGGAGCTACTTCTGTGATTCTTAATTGGGTTCTGTGTTGAATTAATTCACTTTGAGGAGAGTACAAAAATAGCCATAGGGTGTTGGGGATGAAGGGGGCGAGGTTTGATGCACATTACAGACAGAAGAGAGGCATTAAAATAAAAAATCAACACCAAAATGGAGAGAAGAAGGAAATGAGAAAAGGAAGGAGTAAAGAAAGATGCAGGGAAAGTGAGTGAATAGTGAAGAGCGGTGGGTGCAAGAGATAAAGAGCAAGTGGGAGAGTGTGAGAGTCAGAATGAACTGAAGCAGAAGAGAAAAGCAGTCAAAGGGAGAGAAATGGGACAGTGGCAGTGTATAGAGAGAGGGAGGAGGAGGTGAGACAGAGACAGAGCAAAGAGAGAAGAAAGTGAGAGATAAGAGAAGCAGAGGAAAATAGACTTATGGACAGAGATTCAATGAAGATATTCTGGTCAGAGCAGACAGCGAGAAACTGTTCCTGTTGGCAGAGGGATCAACAACCAAAGGTCACCAGTTTAAGATGATGGGAAAAAGAAGCAGTAATGAAATGGGAAAATGTTTTTATGCAGCAAATGGATTAGGATCTGGCTGAGGGTGTGGCAGGGACAGGTTCAAACATGGCTTTCAAAAGGGATAACACCTGGGAGGAAACAAGTTATAGGGCTAAAAGTTAAGGTATACAGGTTAGGTGGATTGACCAGGCTAACTTGCCTCTTCGTGTCCAGACATGTGCAGGTTAGGTGGATTGGCCATGCTAAATTGTCCCTTAGTGTCCAAACATGGGCAGGTTAGATGGATAGGCCATGCTAAGTTGCCCCTTAGTCTCCCCCTAGAATCCAGGAGATTAGCAGGGTAAATGTGTGGGGTTACAGGAATGGGGCCTGGGTGGGATTGTGGTCAGACTCAGTGGGCCAAATGGTCCCTTCTGCACTGTAGGGATTCAATGATCTTATGAAAGGTGTAGGTTAGATAAATTAACCATGGTAAATGTTTGGGGTTACAGGAATAGGACGAGGTGATACCCTGGATAAGATATTGTGTCAGAGAGTCTGTGTAGAACCAATGGGCCAAATGGCCCCTTTTTCACTCTGGGGATTCTTTGAAAGTCAGCAGATTGGGATTTGTTGATTTTTTCTTGCATGGAACTGGTGGGGCAACGATAGGCCAAATTGGCACTGTGGGTGTGATCTTACTTGCCGTTCACAACACATTCCTGCTGCAGTGAGGTATGAGAATTTGATGACCAACCAAATTTCCATCCACGATGGCAGAATGGGAAAATCCCACTAGCATGAATGCAAGAATCTGGTCCCATGTTGCAACAATCCTATCTTTCTATGGGGTGAAGAGGAAATAAAAGGAAAGAGGCACTTACTACTTAGCCCATTAACAGCTACACACCCCTTATTTGTAGAGCTCACTGTGATGAACCAGGGGGTGGATTTGGTACTTTGCTGAATCCTCTGAATGTGAAAGAGTTTACTAATATTTTTAGTATGTGCCACTGGGCGGAAATAGAACTGGAAGCCTGGCCTCGGGGTGAGGAAGGGAAATGTCAGTAGATGTTTAAGGTAATGTTAGAAGTGGACAGACAGTGCAGGAGAGTTAGGGTGCAGGGACCTCTGTTATGAGAAGCATTGCAGCCTGATCCTGAGTCAGGATTATAAATGGAAGCTACAA
Organism: Sphyrna mokarran; assembly: GCA_024679065.1. Taxonomy (NCBI): domain Eukaryota; kingdom Metazoa; phylum Chordata; class Chondrichthyes; order Carcharhiniformes; family Carcharhinidae; genus Sphyrna; species Sphyrna mokarran. The sequence continues at coordinate 132,038,005 of JAGIQG010000003.1, read as the reverse complement.
CATGCAGAATTAACAGTGCATGCAGATGGAGAGCATTGCAACAAATAGCTATGCGGAAATGTTATGCGCTATGTCTCTGTGGCGCAATCGGTTAGCGCGTTCGGCTGTTAACCGAAAGGTTGGTGGTTCGAGCCCACCCAGGGACGCTTGTTTTTAATCTGTCGATGACATGCGTGTTATTAGATAAACGAGCAACAGTTCAATTGTATCTTTTTGGCCATGCATTTGTTTGGATAGATCCATTTTTAAACAGGTCCTTAACCAGTTATCTTCTCACTTCCCTTTCTATTGTAATGTTTTTGCAACAAAATCTATCCCTTTAAACAGGAGAAGAAAGAAAATGTTCCCACCAAACACTCGAAAAGCAGAGCAGCTGAAAAGCATAGTTTTTTTTAAAAAATACAATTCCTTTCCTCCCTCTGTTTACTTACCTGTGTGTGTAAAGAAAAATGTTGCAATTTCACAATTCATTGCTAACTAAAAGCACGCGTCTTGAAAGTTTTATTCCAAATTTCCTGTTCAAATCTGGGGCTAAACGCGGAAGGGGAAGGGTTTCAGATGTTTATTTGGACGGAGAATGATTTTTAAATTAAATGGATTTTTGCAGAACAAATGTTGGACGCGTAAAGATGTCTTCAAGGCATCTTTTATTTTAGAAAAAATAGATTTAATATCCAGTACTGGGGGAGGGAAAGTAATGAATGTATCCAGTATCGGTGATCATTGGGAAGGAAATGTGATGAATGGAGCGTAACAAAAAGTGTTAAATATCAATGCTCATTGGGAAGTGTAATAAATGGAGTGTAACACAAACATATGCAGTATCAGTGCTTGTTTCCCTGACTGGATTTGTTGCAATCAGGGGTTCCTATTCAAGCTGCTCATGATTTCCAAAGAAATGCATTATTCACAGCAAAACGAAACCAAAGTGCAAAGATACATTGCTCAGTTTCGCTTGCGAAGACTACTTGAACGTCCGCCGAAATAGCTCAGTTGGGAGAGCGTTAGACTGAAGATCTAAAGGTCCCTGGTTCAATCCCGGGTTTCGGCAGAGGGCCTGTCCATTTTATTTGAAGGGACCATGTTTCTAATTTGTAGTGGGCACGGGAGACAAAGTTTGTGAACTGCAGTAATGCCCAAAGGCTTCATTCACTTCCCCTTCACAGTCTTGTGTGAAGAAGCTACAATGGCAGATGCTTTTTGTTACCGACCCCGTTATTATTTCAGCTTCAAAGCGAAAACTGCGTGCACTCAGCAGAAAGAGGGACAAAAGGTGGTTGCAGAAAAGCGAAGAGATGATATTGGGGGTGGACAAATTGAGACAAAACAGTACACCAACTTCTGCCGAAACCCGGGATTGAACCAGGGACCTTTAGATCTTCAGTCTAACGCTCTCCCAACTGAGCTATTTCGGCTTGTATGTGTAAACACCTCGGAATATTGTATGTGACTTTAGCTTTGAAAAAAGCTGAATCCATCCAAGTGTTTTTAAGTGATACGTTTGAGTATTGAGTGTAACAATGTCTTTGGGAAACATTGAGAGGGGATCGCGATGGGCATTTGTATTGCGTTCATTTGTTTAAGTTGATGTTTGACATGGTGTCAGGACAGAAGTGTGGCAAAAGTAGAGAGTAAAGAGAGGTTGGATTTAAAATTGGTGTTGCCAGACTCTTACTGAGTTTACCCCAGTCCAACGCAGGCATCTCTATATCAAAAGTAAAGACAGGCCAGATGGTGCTGGCCTTAATGATCCACAAGCACATGAGGTAAAGAAATAAAATTGAAATAACTGTAGGAGGAAGAAGGCAAGGAACGTGAGAGGATAAGAGAGTGAAGGAAATATGAGTGAGAAACAGTAAAATGAGACACACCATCTCTTGTGCCGAAACCCGGGATTGAACCAGGGACCTTTAGATCTTCAGTCTAACGCTCTCCCAACTGAGCTATTTCGGCCGATGGATAATGCTCCAACCAATATATCCTCCATTCACCTGTTTCTGTTTGTACCAATTCTGTATGCAAATATATGGAATAATTATTGTCCATTCAGTTCCTGAAGCTACCTCCAACATTTTGTAACGTGCTGGCTGATGTGTTTCCAATTCCTCACCTCCCTTCCTCCCACTCCCACAATAACCTATGATTCCCTTGCCAAGCAAGACTTCAAGACTTCGATTTAGCAAAATGACATGTAGCCTCGTGTCTGGGTGAGGGCACACCCTGGAAGCCATGATGTGGAGATACTGGGGTTGGACTCCTTCATGAAAGAGCAGCACTCTGAAAGCTGGTGGTACCAAATAAACGTTGGAACTTCAAACTGGTGTTATGAGATTTTTTTACTTTTCACATCCTGCAAGGTCCACCGAAATCCAACGTGCAACAACTAAACTGCACAGCAATGTTCAAATCAAACCCAGATAAGATAAATGTAAGATTAAACAGACATTTAATATTATTGGAGGCCGTTACAGTGGTCGGAGAGTCAATATTTAGTAAAATTCACACTAAATTCCAACCCTTAAATCGAGACTTCGATAAGATTGAGAACTTATATTGGGGAAGCTCTGAGAAGTGTGGGCACCACCTTTGTTCCTGTCTCTGACAAAAGGTAACCCACTTCGTTTACCATTAATGGTGGTTGAGGACTCAAGCCTGAACCTAATGGGACAAAACTGATTGAGGGAAATCTGTCTGGATCAGATAAACATTATCCAGTTAGAAAATGCTTGCTTGAGTGAAGTCCTCTTCAAATGAGGAGACATTTTTTGAGAAGGGCGAGGAACAATAAGAGGAGCCAAGGTGACCTTATAGGTCGACCAGGAAGCAGTCCCATGATTTTGTAAAGCCTGCCAGTATGTTTCAAGGGAAAAAGTGGAAATTATGAAAAGATATCTAAAGTTGGTGGAATGGGCAGCACTGGTCGTGCCTATTTTAAAGGCAAATCATTCAATCCATCTTTGCAGGGACTTGAAGCAAATGACTGTTGTTCACATGTGGATAAATATCTGATTCCCTGGATCAAGGATTTATTTATATCTTCTATATTTCCATAGTAGGATTAGATATTGAGTTGGATGATCACTCATGATTGTGATGAATGGTGGAGCAGACTTGAAGGGACGAATGGTCTCCTCCTACTCCGACCTTCTACATGCAAAGCTGGCAGGAGGATTCTTTTTCTCAAAGTAAGATACAAGTCCACCTTATTTGGCATTGCAGCCGGATGAGAATTTGTAGAAATATTCCATTATCAATACCCGAAAGGGCTTCAATCAACCCACAAGGCGAAACATTGCGTTATTGTCAGCCTGCTCAATCATCCAGAGGACAATGAGGAACATGTTACACGGTTTATCCCAGTTGGTCATGTCTCTGGATGACGTTCTCAGTACAGGTAAAACAAAGGCATAATGCCAGCACAATTGGAGCACATTCTTAGTCATTTTTCAAGAGCCAGCCTGCGCAGAAGAAGAGAGAAAATGGAGTCTCAGCTGGAAATATATTGAGGTGTGTCAGTGGTGCAGACATTCCAGATTCTGACATTTTACCTGAAGAAATATTAGGAGTGGAATTTCTTTGCAAGTAAAACAAACCCGATGAAAGGACACCAGTTTCTGAGGAGTTATTTCACAGTACATATGTGCATTTTGCATCAGTCTATCACCTGCGCGAACAATGGCTTCCTTGCTTTCCCACCTCAGCTTAGATATCTGCAGTTACTGTAAAGTGAAGAGCGTGCAAAAGCTGCCATCTTGTCCATCTGGCTAGTCCACCATCATATTCTCAAATGCAGTGGGTCTTGGGCATTTTGGCTGAAGGCAACTGCAGGTCACAGTAAGGTATGCGAAGACGTGAAACAAAAGCCAATGCTGAAAGGGGATGGAAGAATGCTGGAATATTGAGAATGGAAACATCTGTAGAAAATATTGACAGGAGATTACAATGGGCATTTGGTTTGTTGCAGCTTGTGTGAATTGATGTTTGAAGACAGTGCAAAACAAAATGCAGTGCCAATTAGCAGATAGCACAGAAAGCCAACAAGGGGATCCTGCCGAAACCCGGGATTGAACCCAGTACCTTATCATCTGTTTTCAATCTAACACTCATCCAAAGTGGACTACTTCAGTTGCTATTGCTAGCTTTCAAAGTTGTTCCCTGTTTATCACACATCTTTCAGTCTCTTAATTTCATCACTCACTTTCACTTCTATTTCCCCTCATCTTGTTCCTTTGAGATTTCCCTGAACTGCTCTGACTTAATTTTCAGCACCTCCAGTTGCAGGACTGTTTATTGCTCCTTCTTAATCCAGCTCTCACGTACTTCTACAAACCACTCTGAAAGAAAATGCACCTGAATCCCAGGCAAATGCCTCTCCCTTTCATTTCTAGTTGACAGTTCCTTTTTGAGAGAGGACAGCCTGAGCCCTGTTGTGTAGCTGTTTCAAATAGCTCGCACACAGATAAGGGGCAGAGTGGTCCCCTTCTGTGCCGTATTACTCTGTGTCCCTGGATGGGCAGATCAGCGGGCAGATGACTGAGGTTGCAGATTTGGCCTCTGCCAGGCAGTTAAATGTTGCCCTTTTGTACTATCAGGTATGTGTGGCTGGTTGGGAGAGCAATCATGCTTGCCTGAGGGTGTGTGGCTATCTGCTCCAATAGTGTCTGCACTTCCAAATTTGCTCAGTCAGCTTGATATTGCTCTTAACATTCTCGCTGTGAGTTCAAATTCCATTCCTTGTCTCAGTACTTTCCCTTTGCAGTGATTTGGTTTACTCACACGTTTGTACCAGTAGAGGTCGTATAGCGAAGGTGTATCAGGCTGATTCCTCGAATGGGCGGTCTGTCATATGAGGAAAGACTAAGTGGGTTAGGATAGTATTCATAGAATTATAGAATCCCTCCAGTGCAGAAGGAGGCCATTTGGCCCATTGAGTCTGCACTGGCAACAATCCCACTCAGATCCTATCCCCATAATCCCATGTATTTATCCTAGCTAATCCCCCAACGCTAAGGGACAATTTAGCATGGCCAATCCACCTAACCCGCACGTCTTTGGAGGAAGAGAGGAAACCGGGGCAGCTGGAGGAAACCCACACAGGCACAGGTAGAATGTGCAAATATTCACTGGAGTTTGGAAGAGTGAGAGGGGATCTCAGAGAACTTATAAAATTTTAACAAAGTTAGATAGGGTAGATTCAGAAAGAATGTTCCAGATGATGGAGGAGTCCTGAACTCGGGGTCATAGTTTGAGAATAAGAGGTGAACATTTTAAAATGGAGATGAGGAGAAATTTCTTCACGCAGAGGATGGTGAACGTGTGGAATTCACTACCACAGAATGTAGTTGAGGCCACAACTTTGATTTCAAGAAGAAATTAGATATTTTCTTGGGGCTAAAGGGTCAAGGGACATGGGCAAAGGGCGGTGAGATAATTTTCTTTGAGACTTGGGTGTCACTGACTGGCCAGCATTTATTGCCCATTCCTAGTCGCCCTTGAAAAGGTGGTGATGAGCTGTCTTCTTGAATCGCTGCAGTCCATTGGATTAATGCACAATGCCCTTAGGGAGAGAATTCCAGGATTTTGACCCAGCAACTGTGAATGAATGGCGATATATTCCAAGTTAGGGCGATGAGTGGGTTGATGGGGAACCTGCAGATGATGGTATTCCCATGTACCTACTGCCCTTGTCCTTCCAGATGGAATTGGTCATGGGTTTGGAATGTGCTATTTCAGGATCTTTGGTGAATTACTACAGTGCATGTTGTAGATAGTGCGCATTGCTGCTACAGAGTGTCAGTGGTGGAGGAATTGAATGTTTGTGGATGTGGTGCCAATCAAATGGGCTGCTTTATTCTGGATGGTGTCAAGATTTTTGAGTCTTGTTGGAGCTGCACCCATCCAGTCAAGTGGGGAGGGTTCCATCACATTCCTGAACTTGTGCCTTGTAGATGGTGGATAGGCTTTGGGGAGTCAGGAGGTGAGTTACCCACTGCAATATTTCTAGCCTCTGACCTGCTCTTGTAGCCTCTGTGTTTATGTGGTGAGTCCAGTTAACTTCTGGTCAATGGTTGAATTCAATGATCAGCCATGATCAAGAAGAATGGTGGAGCAGATTCGAAGGGCCTAATGGCCAACTCATGTTTCTAGTTTCTATATTCTGGATTAGTGGTGGATAACCTATGGCCCAGATCCACATGCAGCCCAGCTGAATTGTGAGTGCAGCCCAGGAGATATTTTGTCGTTTGTTGTCCATGTGCACGATTGCCACATTCTGCTCCTTCCTGCCCATGTAGTTTTTTTTTCCTACCCACGTGATTGAAGTGATACATACTCTGGTGATTGTCTGTTTTGACCACAATCCCATCCAGACGTTATTCCTGCAACCACACATATTTACCCTGCTAAAATCCTGACACTAGGGTCAATTTAGCATGGCTAATCAACCTAATCCACACATCTTTATGGGAGGAAACCGGAGTACTCAGAGGAAACCCACACAGATACGGAGAGAATGTGCAAACTCCACACAGACAGTGACCCAAGACCAGAATTGAAGCCAGGTCCCTGATGCTATGAGGCAGCAATGCTAACCACTGTGCCACCCTGCTGCTCTGATGGCATCTGATGACTATTCTTTTACTGTATTTATCAAGCATTTTCTGAAATTCACTTTGAACTATTTGGCATGTATTAAATGTATTTAATCTTATTGTGAAGGTCACAGTTAGTGAACAAGCCCGATTTCCATCTTGCAGCCCACTGAGATGAAGGAGTGCCAGCATTTCTCTGGATAAAGAACAGTTATGCCAATTTATTTAAGGGGCAGACATATACTAGTGATGGACAGCTCAAAATACCTCTGTCAGGCACAACTCCAGCTTGGAAGGGTAAAATCTGTAAAGGTACAGCTAGTTTGTATTTGGCAGTTCAAGAGGCCATGGAATGTAAATTTCACACCCCTACCACTCAGCTCCCTCGAGACCTCGAGTACAATTCTGCATACCCCTTACCGCTAATCCAGCCATAATGCCTCAGAACAGAGCAATTCATCAACTGTGCTGTATTCAAACTCAACTGTTGGGTAAATAGTCTCATTTATTCTGCTCTTAAGAGGCCATGGTACCACATGATAAGGGATCAGGCACTCAAAAACCTTGCCACAGCATCAAAACCCCATTTCCCTGCTCCTGTTTGTGCCCAGGGAAGAAGGGTGAAGGGATGTAGGGAGTTGGGATGTACCAATAAGGCCAACAGAATTCTGACTTTCCATAACACATGGTTAATGAGTTGATTTGATTTATTTTCACATGTATTAGTATAGTGAAAAGTATTGTTCCTTGTGCATTATACAAACAAAACATACCATTCATAGAGAAGGAAAGGTGAGAGTGCAGAATATAGTGTTGCAGTCATAGCTAGGGTGTAGAAAAAGATCAACTTAATGGCAAGGTAGGTCCATTCGAAAGTCTGATGGCAGCAGCAGGGAAGAAGCTGTTGCTTCTTGGTCGGTACGTGACCTCAGACTTTTATATCTTTTTCCCGATGGAAGAAGTTGGAAGAGAGAATGTCCGGGATGCAGGGGTTCTTGTTATGCTAGATGGTTTGTCAAGGCAGCAGGAAGTGTAGACAGAGTCAGTGGATGGGAGGCTGGTTTGAGTGATGGATTGGGATATTTTCATGACCTTGAGGCAAAATTGTTATCCAGAGCAAAGAACAACACTGCACAGGAAACAGGCCCTTCGGCCCAACAAGCCTGCGCCGCCATTTTACCATTCAGTGAGCGCCTCATTCCAATCCTCCTTCTACCTATGACTTTTGCCTACGCCTCTTGGAGTCCACAATAAAGGTGTGCAAATTTAGAGAATTTTGTGTGTGCCAGATTGAAGAAGTCTAATTTAGGGACAATCTGTTAACACCAGTCAGCCTGAAAGAATGTTTTTGGGGTGTGGGAGAAAACCTGAGCACCCAGAGAAAACCCACGCAAGCATGGGGAGAATGTGCAAACTCCCACAGATACTGACCCAAGTTGGAGATCCAACCCACCTATCTGCACAGCAAACAGTGATAGTCACTGAGCTGTCGTGTTGCTCATCAGTTGGTCTAGTTTGCGTACACTAACGACATGAAGCACTAGGCAACTCTCAAAACAACATCCAAGAGCAGCACTCGCACAACCCACTGCATGTATACCCCTTGTTGGCCAACAAGGTGGACCGATTCACCTGTGGATGTTAAAAAAGAGACAAAAATAAACATACACAGCTTATAAAGACATCCACGGAAGATCCCCAAAAGCTCACACGTAAGACAGATGAGCCATACAATATGTTGGACAGCCCATGGGAATCTATTGATTCCCAGGAACGTCCTGAGGCTCTTGATCCTTATTTAGAGCAGTCTTTAGTACCCCTCCATCTCTAGTCTGCTCATGTGCCTATCTAGGTAAGCCTTAAACAACTCTAGCATGCCTGCCTCCACCACCCTACAATGGGATACTTTCCTAAGAACATGCTCTCAGTTTTATGTTGGTTCACAGTATGTGCATAAGTTTCTGGGTTCAGGCTTTGAACCCATGACCTGCTGACTCAGGCAATTGGGTTGTGAGATCCTTAATTATGCTGGCTGCTTTTCTGAGACAGCAGGAAGTGTAGATGGAGTCGGTGGATGGGAGGCTGGTTTATGTGATAGATTGGGCTTTGTTCACGATCCCATAATGAAACAGTGAATGTTCCTTGTTGCAGAATAAATAACAAACAATTGCCACTAAACAGCCAATTGCTAATCAGTTTCTGTTACCATCTCTGTAAAGTTCAAATCAGCTCCTAGCTTGTTGAAGTGTCATTGCAGTCTCTCTTTAAGGGCATGTTAAATTGATACAATGCCAGCTTAGGAAGCACTCATATTCTTCAATCATTAACTCTAAACAGGTGATTAAGGTAGTGTTGTAAATCCCCATATTACAGTTGAAATTGCCACTGATCCAATGCCACTGTTTTTTTTCCATTGTTCTAAAGCTTACTCATCCTTCACAATTTACAATCAGACTCCAACTGCCGGAAGGAATAAAGAAAAGAAATGTAGCCTTGACCTTGTGGGGCCAATGCCAGCACACACAGTAGCAGGCACTCTGCAGGTTGCTTCCTGTACATTCAGCTGGCTTTCTGACATACAAATCACAAACGCACAGGAACAGGACATTTGGTCCAAGCTTGAGTTGTCCTTCCATCCTGCACCTACAGGTGCTTTGGTCCACCTTGTTGTCTAATGAGGGGCATACACGCGATGGGTCGTGAGAGGACTGCTCTTGGACCTTTTTCGAGAGTATCCTAGTGCTTCACATCATTAGTGTACGCTTGACCTGGACCATTTGATGGGCAACACGACAGCTCAGTGACTATCGCTGTGCTGTGCAGATACATGGATTTGGGCCTGTGTCTGTGGGAGTTTGCGCATTCTCCCAGTGCTTGCGTGGGTTTTCTCCAGGTGCTCCGGTTTCCTCCCACATCCCAAAGATGTGCTCTTAGGCTAATTAGCAAAACAAATTCTCCCTAAATTGTCTCAAATTTGGTTTTTAATCCATAGATCTATAAACATGGACAGGGATCGCGTGTAGAAGTGGGAACATCGAGGTGGCGGCGCGGGCTCGTTGGGCCGAAGGGCCTATTTCCCATGCTGTTTTGTTCTTTGTTCTTTGTTTTTCCAATCACCCTTGTGCATTCCTGTGCTCATTGCCTCACCCTCAGCCACTCTGTGAGATCCACTTCATGAAGGATCAGTGACCAGAAGCCACAGATTTAAAGGTAAGCGGTGTAAGAATGAGAGAATTTTTAGTTAGCAAAGCCCACCAACATCTCTACTTTCTCAGAAGATTAATTCTGTATGTCAGCCACGATTCTCCCCAGCATTTACAGATGCACCATAGAAAGCATTCTTTCTGGTTGTATCACAGCTTGTAATGGCTCCTGCTCTGCCCAAGTTCGCAAGTAATCACAAAAGGTCATGAATGTAGCCCAATTCATCACACAAATTAACCTCCAATCCATTGACTCTTTACACTTCCCACTGCCTTGGCAAAGTAGCCAGCATAAGTAAGGACCCCACGCATCCCGGACATTCTCTCTTCCACCTTCTCCCATTGAGAAAAAGGTACAAAAGTCTGGAATCACGTACCACCAAGAACAGCTTCTTTCCTGCTGCCATCAGACTTTTGGGTGGACTTACCTTGAATTAAGTTGATCTTTCTCTACACTTAAATATGATTGTAACACTACATTCTGCATCTCTTGTTTTCTTCTCTATGAACAGTATCCTTCACCTGTATAGTGCACAAGAAACAATACTTTTCACTGTATACTAATACACATGATAATCAAGTCAAATTTGATGATATGAGAATAATCTTTTTTACACAATGTGTACTTAGGATTTGGTGTATGCTGTTTGAATCAGTGGTGGATATAGATTTCATAGTTGCCTTCGAAAGAGAATTGGATCAATACCTGAAGGGGAAAAGAAGACCAGGAATATGGGGAAGGAGAGTAGGTTGTTCTTTGAATGAGTTGATGCAGCGTTAGCTGGATGTATCCTTGGAGGTTTCATCACGTTACCACCCATTTCCAACTACTCCGCACTACTCTTCTGCCATTGAACGTAACCATCCTCAGTTTGCCCCGCCTTTCCACATCCAATTTGAAAATTAAAATAGCCTTCATAACCCAACTTTTAAAAAATTATTCTTTCCCAAGTTGTGAGTGTTGCTGACAGAATTTATTGCCCATTCCTAATTGCCCTTGAGAGAGTGGTGGTGAGATACCTTCTTTGACAGCTTTAGTCCATGTAATGAAGGTACACTCCTAGTAAAGAAATGATGGTATATTTCCAAATCAGGATGGAGTGTGGCATGGAAAGGAACTTGAAGATGGGTATTCCCATGCATTTGCTGCCCTTGTCCTTCTAGGTGATAGAGGTTGTCAGTTTGGAAGATGCTGTCGAAGGAACCTTGCTGAGTTGCTGCAGTGCATAATAGATAATATACACTACTGCTGCTATGGTGAATGTTAGAGGTAGTGTCAATCAAAGTGGGTTGCTTTGCCCTGGATGATTAAATGATTCTTAATGATCAAACATCATTTTCTTTCCATCTCCTATAATTTTGTAACTAATAGACAGAATGCTGAAAGAAATGCAGCTACAATGTTTTTTCTTAAAGGGGTTTGTACAGAACAGTATCCTTGAGATTAATCTTCAATTCCTGGAATCTCCAGGACAATCTAGCAGGATTTACAACCCCATGCCGTCATGCCGACAGATTGAGTTTAACACTTAATTACAATGGTTTGGGTCTGTTTTTAGGTTATGTGGGTTATGTCAGTACATTTAATTGGTCTCATGTGCATTTAAGGGATCAGCAGCCACTTGCTAGTTACTTGTTTATTTAAGTACCCTCTACACTGACTTTCTATATTACCCTCCATATGCCAAAAACTGCAAAATCCTTTGTGCCTATTGTTAAGATTTGCATAGGACATAGATAGGGTGGATAGGAGGGAACCTTTCCCCTTGGTGAGGGGGGTGGGCGGTCAATAACCAGGAGCCATAGATTTACAGTAAGGGGCTGGAGACAGGAATTTGAGGAAAAACCTTTTCAGCCAGAGGATGGTAGTAATCTGGAATTGACTGCCTAAAAGGATGCTAGGCATGGGAGCCCTCACAACATTTAAGAAGAATTAAGATGAGCACTTGAAACACCATAGCATACAAGCTATGGACCACGTGGTAGAAAATGGGATTAGATTAGATAGGTGCTTGATAGGCTGAAGGATCCCTATTTGTGCTGTATAACTCTGTGGGGTGTATATTCAAATACTGTGCAAATGGAGGCAGCATGGCACATAGCATCACTTTCATAATTCTCCAGCGACACTGGAAGCAAAGAGAACACAGGCATCATTTTTCCGTACGGCCAATACAACTGGTTGAGCAAGATGGCCGCCAATACCAGTCTGCACGAGTGCAGAAATTCAGTGATCATCTGGGAGTCTGCAACTTGGGGTGGGAGGAAGATCGAGGGAAGGCAAAGTAACCCAACATTCACAGCAACCTACAATCCACTTACATTACTGAGATAGTGAGGCGGAATTCAAAAACATTGACCGACGTGACCGCAGTGAAATATCCCACATGGCAAAGGTTTTACCTTTCCGGTCTTCAAATCCTTCCCTTTTGAGCCCCTGTAAAAGGAGTGCTTCCAGGATCGAAACAGAAGAGATAAAAAAAATTGTGGTTTTGGGTTTGCTGTATGCAAAACTTTCCATTCTAAGCTTCGGTGAAAAGGAGTTTCCAAAATCCAGCCCTGTCAGCCCAGGACAGAAACAGACAACATTCTCTCCTCCTGTTGCCTGGGACAGCCAGCATGAATCCTGCTGCATGTTGCCCCTTTATAGATGGCAGCTCCTAACCTGGGTATACTGTCAGTACAAAACTGCACAAGCACAGAGTTGGCAGTGCAGTGGCACAATGGTTAGCATTGCTCTAAAAACTCAGCTGGTTGACTCCTATCCTTTAACTTGCCATCCTTGCCTGGTCAGGCCTTGCTGTGGCTCCAGTCTCTTATCGATGTAGCTACCCCTGAAGTGCAGGCGCAAGTCACCCAGTTGAATCAACTGCAAACTACAAACGACAGCCACCTTACAGAGCGACTGGGTAAAGTGACCATTGGTACTGGACACCATGCCCTGGAGACCAGCAGCATTGCAACACATGGAGATGACGTCGCCTCACATGAAAACAACGCCATCACAAGAGGAAAATTGGGCACAAAGGAATCTGGTTTGGAGAATGGCCAGACCGGCTAAGGACAGGACTGTCCAGTATGAAACCGGGATAGATGGCCTCCTTACTTGGGCGGAATGGGATCAAAGGTTATGGGGAGAAAGCAGAATTAGGCTATTTGAGTTTGCGATCAGCCATGATCATAATGAATGGCGGAGCGGGCTCGAAGGCTCAAGTGATTTCTCTTGCTCCTGTCTTCTATGTTTCTATGTTTACAACTAGAAATAAATACCAGGACTTGTCACTGAGAGTGAATTTTTAATAAACTCCTGGAGCAAGTGTTTAACTAGAACAGAAAGTGCTGGAAAATCTCAGCAGGTTTGACAACTTGTGGAATATTCGGGTCCTGTCTGTGGCAGGAATCGTAGCAAACAGAATAGACGGTTCGGCAGCCCATTTTAAGGCCTCTTGACCTCAGGTAGGGGAATTTCCAGACTTGGAGTACAAGTGACTGGAAAACCTACCTATCACCTGTGGAGAGGGAACAGGAGAATGTTTCGAGTCTGGATGACCCTTCGTTAGAGCGCATTGTCATTGTTTAATTGTACAAAACCTGGCCTGTCTCTTTAAGGTCACTGCTTCCATACTTCCTTTGGGGATGTGGCCTAAGTACCCATATCCTGAAATCAAATACAAGCTCATTGTTGCTGTTAGGGGAGTGGTCAGGTCATCTGAAGGTTAGACAAAGGAGAAGTCAGCAAAAAAAAATCACTGAGTTTCTTATTCTTGATATTAGGTACCAGAGTGCATGGACTGGAGAACAAACCTGCACCCTGGCTCCTGGTGTGTACGACTGGCATCATGATACAGCTTCATACAGGGCCAAGTTACTGAGATCATTTAATGAATTGCATTCCCAGTCTAGAACACTATCCACTCGGAACGTAAATCAAGAACTTCAGATCTGCTTTTCCCACATTATTTTCCCCAGGCGAGGGACTGATGGGGGTAGCTCAGGTTTCTCATGCCAGAGTTTCCAGTGCACAACCTCTGACCTCCAGTGGTCCTGACCCCACCATCTTCTGTCAGGTCAGTCGACGCACCCAGCTTCGTGGTATACTGACATCCCGCAGCCAATTAGAAAGCAAATAGACATCTTGTAAGCAGATTGGATGCTTCTTGGAATTCCATTGAACAATTTCACTCTCCCGCTCTCCAATAATTTGTGGTAAGCCACCTTCTTAAACCACTGTGGTCAAATAATCACCACTGTGTTGCTAGGAAGAGAGCTCCAGTTTTGACCCAGTGACAATAAAGGAACAGCAACACATTTCCAAGTTAGAACAATATGTGGCTTGCAGGTGATTTTGTAGGTAGTGATGTGGGTGGATATTGAAGGTGATGGATAAGATGCCAATCAAGCAGACTGCTCACTGATGGCGTCAAATTTCTTGAGTGTTGTTGGAGCTGCAGTCACCCAGGCAGGTGGAGAATATTCCAAAACACTCCTGATATCATAGAGGTTTACAGCCCAAGTTGTCCATGCCACTCAGTTTTTGCCACTAAGGTGGTCCCAATTGCCAGCATTGGCCCATATTCCTATTTACACATCTTACCCACGTAACTGTTTAAATGCTTTTAAAAGGCAAAATTGTACCCACTTCTATTACTCCCTCTGGCAGTTTGTTCTAGACACTGACTACCCTCTGTGTGAAAAAAATCACCCCCATTAACCCTTTTGTATCTCTTCCTGCTCACCGTAAACCCATGCCCTGTGGTTTAGATTCCCCCACCTTTGGGAAATGATATTGACTATCTATCTCATCTATGCCCGTCATTATTTTATAGATCTCTATAAGATCGTCCCTAAGTGTCCTACATTCCAGGGGAAAAAAGTCCCAGTCTATCCAACCTCTCCTTATAACTCAGACCATCAAGTCCTGGTGGCATCCTTTTAAATCTTTTCTGCATTATTTCTAGTTTAATAATATTCTTTTTATAATAGGGTCACCAGAACTCTATGCAGGATTTCAATTGTGGCCCTACTAATGTCTTGTACAACTTCAAAAAGATGTCCCAACTCCTGTTTTCAATGTTCTGACAAATGAAATCAAGCATGCTGAATGCCTTCTTCACCACTTTGTCCATCTGTGACTCCATTTTCAAGGAGTTAGGAACCTGTACCCCTAGATCACTTTGTTCTATAATTCTCCCCAATGCCCTACCATTAACTGAGTAAGTCCTGCCCTGACTTGATCTGCCATTGATCAAAATGCATCACCTCACATTTATCTAAATAAAACTCCATTGCCATTCGTCAGGCCACTGGCCCGATTGATCAAGGTCCTGTTGCAATCCTAGATAACGTTCTTCGCTGTCCACTATGCCACCAATCTTGTGTGATCAGCAAACTTACTAACATTGCCTTTTGTATTCGCATCCAATTCATTAACGTAAATGACAAATAACAGTGGACACAGCACAGATCCCTGAGGCACACCACTGGCCACAGGCCTCCAGTTTGAAAAACAACTCTCTACTACTATCCTCTGGCTTCTGTCAAGAAACTTATTTTGTGTCCAGTGAGCTACCTCACCCTGGATCCCGTGAGATTTAACTTTTATGCAACAACCTATGTTGCGGTACCTTGTCAAAGGCCTTGCTAAAGTCCATGTAGATAACATCAACTGCACTGCCCTCATCTATCTTTTTGTTACAACTTCAAAAAACTCAAATTCGTAAGACATGATCTTCCACTCACAAAGCAATGCTGACTGTCCCTAATCAGTCCCTGCCTCTCTAAATGCCTATAGATGGTGGACAACCTCTGAGAAGTCAGGAGATGTTAGGCAGAATTCCCAGCCTTCGACCTGCTCTGTTAGCTACAGTATTTATATGGCTGGTCCAGTTCAGTTTCTGGTTAATGATACACCCAAGCTGTTGATAATGGGGGGATTCAGTGATGGCATTGCCATTGAATGTCAGGGGAGTTGGTTAGATTTTATCTTGTTGAAGATGGTCATTGCCTGACACTTGTGTGGCATGAATATTATTTGCCACTTGTCAGCCTAAGCCTGAATGCTATCCAAGTCTTACTGCATATGGACATATGGAATTGTGACATTATTGTACCTTTAAGGAAGTTTTTTTATGACATAGTTTCTGCAGCTTTCACAGTTTTGGTGGTTTCTTAGCTCACAGCTTCAGTGATGTCATTGTTGCCAGCTTGAATAGCATTGTTACTTAAGTGGCTTAAATGGGGTTGTCCATGTTTACTCTGGAATTAGTTATACCCACTGCTTTGTTAGGAGGACAGTCATATGTTTTTGGGCAGTTTTTTTCAATTTCAGTTTAGAGCTGCAGGTTTGAGTTTTAGTTTTAGAAGGGACAGCAAGCTAAAGAGAAGTGATTTCCCTTTCTCCCTGTTGTTTTGGAAATCCTCTTGTTTCCCAAAGGGTGAAAATCTGCTGCTGTTGGGGGCTGGACCAATATAGCAAAGGTATTGGTTTGATAAGAACACATTAGATATCTTTGTTAAGGGTTGTACATTATAGTGATTATCCTAATATTTTGGGAAGCTACTTTGTCTTCAAACTGTTTGGAGGGAATCCAGAAAACTGCAGACTTCAATCAAAGGACTTGGGGCAGCATGGTGGTGCAGTGGTCAGCATTGCTGCCTCATAGCACAAGGGACCCGGCTTCGATTCCTGACTTGGGTCATTGTATGTGTGCAGTTTGCATGTTCTCCTTGTGTCTGCATGGGTTCCCTCTGGGTGCTCTGGTTTCCTCCCTCAGTCCCAAGATATGCAGATTAGGTAGATTGGCCATGCTAAATTCTCCCTCAATATACCTGAACAGGTGCCAGAAAGTGCCAACTAGAGGATTTTCATAGTAATTTCATTGCAGTGTAAATGTAAGCTATTTGAAACTAATAAAAAAAGTATTCAACTTCCATTGTCACGTGAGCAGTGGACTTTGCTGTATTGAATCTATTTATAGTAAGGGTATTGGTTTGATAAGAACACATTAGATATCTTTGTTAAGGGTTGTACATTATAGTGATTGTTTTGTTTCTTATTTGTAATGGATAAAAGTTTTCATACTATACATGTTAACTATATTCTTAAATAAACTTTGATAAAAATTCTGTGGTGGGTCACTTCAATCATATCTGAAGTGAAACGTCTCATTCTTATCCTAGACAAATATAAAATGCAAAACTTATGATTCAGTCGGGCTTCATAAAACACTTTGGAGTTTCTAACCTGAACCATAACAATATTGATATACAAGTTTGACTGTCATCAGGCATAGGCTGTGTAAAAGAAAATGTTTAATATGGCTGTGGATACTGTTGTCCACTTTTGATGGCAATCTAATGGTCCTTGTTAAGGAAAAGATTGAGCACAACTGCAGTAGTTTATGTAATTTTATTATTTATCTCCAGTTTTCTCTAAAATAAATTCCATGAGTTATCTCAATAATTTCAGTGAGTGGCAGATACCACCCACTCATCATCTTCTGGAAATAAAAGACACTTAAACAGATAAACACTTCTCGTCATTCCGTTTCCAAGTAATTAATTGTTTAAAACCTGTTTTTAGGATGTGGGTAACATTTATTACCCATCTCTAGCTGCCCCAAAGTGTGGAAGCAGAGGCATTGCACACCAGAGTAGTGAGGTGAGTTATTGATTCACATCTCCAATTTTATAACCAATTGGGTTTAGACAATTATGCAATAGTTTTCCTACATATTCCAGACTTATTGCAGGCTTCTGTAATAGGATTTACATAAATAGCATTACAGTTAGTTCAATAACATCAGAATATTCCTTCCTCCCACATGCCAAAGATGTACTGGTTAGATGGATTGGCCATGCTAAAATTGCCCATTAGTGTCAGGGATACTAGCAAGGACAAAAGTATGAGGTTATCGAAATAAGACCTGGATAAGGTTGTTGTTGGTATAGGCTCAATAGGCCAAATGACCTCCTTCGGTACTGGAGGAATATTATGATTCTATTTTATGATTCTCTATGCTCTCCGGTCTGCCAAGGTGACCTGGCTTTTGGAATGCAGGAAGTGTTTTTTTTCCCCACGGAATGTACAACTCAAAATCCCCAGAATACAAACAGTTGCAGAGGCCTTGGGGCACAATGAGTAGTGCTGCTGCTTCAAGAGGGATTAGGTTCAAATCCTTCTTCAGCTTCTGATGGCCATGGAAGGTACGTCCATATTTTGGTAGTCAAATGAAAACAGTAAATGCTGGAAAAGCTTGCAGGTCTGGCAGCAACTGTGGAGAGAGAAATACAGTTAGGTTTCCAGTTTGTATGATTCTTCTTCTGAGTTAAAGAGAGGACGAAATGTGATGGATTTTATACTGTTTAAGAGGGAGTGGAAGGTCAGTGGGAGAGATTTGACAAAGGGCACAAGGCAATGATAGTATTAAACACTAAAGGAGGTGTTTATAGTGGCATAAAGGTAAAATAGCAATATGTGTTATTAGCTGAACAAGGGTTAACACTCAATGAAAGCAAAATTTAAGAGCAAGTAAGAGATGGTCTTGAGGTGGAATAACTCCTCAGAGGCCGGTGTCCCTTCACCAATCTTAGATTTATTTCCAAAGTCAGTAACAGTCTGATAGGTACTTCCCCCGACAGAGTATAAACCCGGAGTGCCAGTAATCCTGACACTCCACATTATACACACAGGCAAGGCTCCTTGTTTGGCTAATTTATTACTGCCTTAATCAGGAAGCTCATATTCTAAGAGGGCCACCTCATGAGCTTTATTAAAATCATTATATATGGATTGGGACAAAGGTGGGTCAATTTGGAGGAAAAGATTCGTCATTTGGAGTTGTTGAACTCAATGTTCAGTCCAGAAAGCTGTGAAGTGCCTAATCAGAAGGTGAGGTCCCATTACTTGAGAAAGGATATACCAGCACTGGAGGGGGTGCAGAGGAGATTCACTAGGTTGATCTCAGAATTGAGAGTGTTGGCTTATGAAGACAGAGTAGCCTGGGGCTACACTCATTGGAATTCAGAAGAATGAGGGCGGATCTTATAGAAACATATAAAATTTGAAGGGACTAGATAAGATAGGAGCAGGGAAGTTGTTCCCACTGGGGAATGAAAGAACTAGGGGGCATGACCTCAAAATAAGGAGAAGCAGATTTAGGACTGAGTTGAGGGGAACTTCTTCACACAAAGGGTTGTGAATCTGTAGAATTCACTGCCCAGTGAAGCAGTTGAGGCTACCTCATTGAATGTTTTTAAGGCAAAGATAGATAAATTTTTGAACAGTAAAAGAATTAAGGGTTATGGTGAGCTGGCAAGTAAGTAGAACTGAGTCCACAAAAAGATCATCCATGATGTTATTGAATGGCGGAGCAGGTTCGAGGAGCCAGATGGCTTACTCCTGTTCCTAGTTTTTATGTTCTTATTCCAGATGGCACAGCGGTTAGCACTGATGCCTCACAGTGCCAGGGAACCGGCCTTGGGTCACTGTCCATATGGAGTTTGCGCATTCTCCCCACATCTACGTGGGTTTCCTTCAGATGCTTCGGTTTCTTTCCACAGTCCAAAGATGAGAGGGTTAGGTTGATTGACCATGCTAAATTGACCCTACTATCAAGGGGATTAGCAGTGTAAATATGCAGGATTATGGAGAATCTGGGATGGGTGGGATTGTGGTTGTACGGACGTGATGAGCTGAATGGCCCTCTTCTGCACTGTAGGGCTTCACTGGAATATTGCAATAAGTGAGGGACAGAAATGACAGCAAGCTAGTGAATTGAAATAGCAGAATCCTCTGAGATAGATCTGAAGCAGTAAGAATGCAAGAGTTTCCTGGGCAACCATTCAGCAGAAAGAAATTGCAAACCACTGCGGTACTTTGTCAAGCAGAATCCTGGACAATCCAATCAAGGTCCATGATCAGCAATGCCCACTGAGGGCCCATTACCTGAGGACGAAGAGGATAAATGATTAATTGTCACACAAACTGAAGAGAGGAGTGCTGTGGAGAACGGAAAGGTTTTCTTTCCTTTTCCTTTCCTTTTGACCTCTTTGAAGGTTATTTCAGAGTGACATCTGTTGAGGTACGTCCCCTGTTGCAACATTGAAAATGCCACAGCTAATTTGCACATAGCAAGATTCCACAAACAACAATGTTTTAATAACCAGACATTTAGCTCCTCTTGAGAGAGGGTTGAGGGGGTAAATATTGTCCAGGCAACCAAAGAGAACTCCCACAACTCTTCTTCAAAGTTGCAACGTAGGATACTAGTATGTACATCCACCTGAGAGGGCAGAGATATCATCTAAAAGACAGCATCGTCGGCAGTGCAGCACTCATAGAATTGTAGAATCTAGTGTAGAAGAAGAACAGTTGGCCCATCGATTCTACACCGACCGCAATCCTACCCAGGTCCTGTGACCCTACGAATTTATCCTGCTAATCCTCCTGACACTAGGGTCAATTTAGCATGGTCAGTTCATCTAACCTGCACATCTTTGGATCCCTCAGCACCACACTGGGAACATCATTTCAGGAATTGAGTTTAGGAGTCGGGAGATAATGCTGCAGTTGTATAAGACCCTCATCAGATCCCACTTGGAGTACTGTGCTCAGTTCTGGTCGCCTCTTTATAGGAAGGATGTGAGGCTGCAGAGGAGATTTACAAGGATGTTGTCTGGATTAGTTGGCATGCCTTATGAGGATAGGCTGAGAGAACTTGGTCTTTTCCCCGCAGAGAGAAGAAGGATGACCTGATAGAGGTGTATAAGATGTTGAGAGATGTTGATCAATGGATTCTCAGAGGCTTTTTTCCCAGAACTGTAATGTCTGCCACAAGAGGACACAGGTTTAGGCTTCTGGGGATTAGGTACACAGGAGATGTCAGGGATAAGTTTCTCACTCAGAGGGTGATGGGTGAGTGGAATGGGCTGCCGGTAGCGATGGTGGAGGCGGATTCGATAGGGTCTTTTAAGAGACTTTTGGATGAGTACATGGGACTTAGTAAGATAGAGGGTTATGGGTAAGCCTATTAGGTAGGGACATGTTCAGTGCAACTTGTGGGCCAAAGGGTGCTGTAGCTATGCTGCAGTTTTCCTATTTTCTATGTTTTATCAGCTAAGTTGTTGTGGGATTGAAAGCCACAGATTTCTAATGCAGGGATGCGAGTGCTAACAACAGCTATTAGGCAGGTAAATTGATATACTGACAAATTACAAAGAGCAAAGAACCTACTAAACTTTTCAAATTACAAGAGCCGTCTCTATAATCAGCAGCTGCCAATGATAAGCATGGGTGGTGTACGTGCAGGATGGCAATGTTTAAAACTTTCACTCAGGCTCAGTAGACCTAATAAACATTCCAGAGGTCTCACTGCCTATCTCTGGGGAAAGTTAGATTAATATCAGGCAGTTGTTGAAATGCTGAGAGTACCAGAGCCCGCCGAGCGGTCGTAGAGTTCAAGAAGAAAACGATTCGATGATTTTAAAGCCCTTCGGATTGCCTTTTTGCCTTCGAGACGCTATGTAAATGCAAGTTGTTGTTGCTTCCCGAGGTTGAGAAACTGTTTGAGAGGAAACCCTGTTACTCCAAACCAAGTTCAGTGATACGAGCAGACAGTCACCTTGTGTAAGGGCCGAGGCTATTAATGCAGAAACTCAGCTAATGTTCTAGGGACCCGGGTTCAAATCCCACCGCAACATATGGTGGAATTTGAATTAAACAAAAAAATATCTGGAATTAAAAATCTACTGATGACCATGAAGCCATTGCTGGAAAATTTCATTCACTAATGAGCTTTAGGGAAGGAAATCTGCCACCTTATCTGGTCTGGAGAAATGGGACTCAAGAGCCACAGACTCTCAACTGCCCTTTAAGGGTAACTTGGAATAGGCAATAAACACTGGCCAGCCAGTGATGCCCCTGTCCCACGAATGGATTTTCTAAAAAAATGATCAGACTTGCTGTCAATGATGCTTTGGAAACAGCCATCAAGAGTGGCAAAGAGACCTCTGGGGTTAAGTTAAACTCTGGGTGATGGGGTAAATTCAGTGATATTGTTTGCTCTTCCCCAGGGAGTTCATGCCACAGATTTAATGGTGGCTAAATGGTGGCTCATGCCACTAAATGTGCCATGAGGCAGGGCATTATGTGCCACTTCTTAATGCTGTTTCTTTCCAATGCTGCCTCACCTGCTGATTACTTTCAGCATTTTCAGGTTTTTATTTCAGATTCCCAGCATTTTGCTCTTGCGCTCAGTGTCGAGATTGATGCAAGCATACAATTCCACCATCTGTTAGAACGACTGGTCCCTGAATTCCAGCCTCATCCCCAGGCTGAGAGGGAGCTGTCCGAAATTCTACCTCAGCAAGGTGAAGAAAACAACAACAACCTGTCTTTAATAGCTGTCCTCCGACATGGAGAAGCTGCAATTCCATTACATCATTGCATGTCCCTGCCTCAAAGCAAAGGGTAACATGAACCGCTGATAACAAATTCCCCGCGGCACTCACCCATAGCCAACTGTAATATCATCTACAAATGGACACTCTCTGAGGTATCTAACCAGTTCAAGTTCCCTGGCACCCAATGTGCTAGAGTGACATGGAAACAGAAAAAGAGCAACAGCATCTATTTTCCAAAGTGTTTTTATTGCAGATATTTGCCCCTAATGCCTTCAACAGATGCCTGAGTCTTAAGCTCACATCCTTAGGTGTGGTACCAATGTCCAAAAACATGTTGACCAATATTACAATCCAGGCCAAATAGATTCATTTTAACCCTTCGGTGACTGCGCTCTCATATATGTTTCTGAACCAACGTCATTTCTTTTCCTGTGATGTGACCCAACTCACCTCTCATCTCCACGCACCTGCCATTGACACGCTTATCCAGGCCTCTGGAACCTCCAGGCCCGAGTACTCACCGCACTCTTAGAGAACGCGGGAGAAGGAGAATAAACGTCCAACCAACTGTTATGGAGGGAAAGATTCCAGACTTTCACCTTCCCTGAACTGGAAGTTATCTGAAGACTCTGCCTCCTCCATATTCTAATCTCCAGGCCCCTACTGTGGGAAAAATCATGCATAAGGTTGAACAAAACTGTGATTTTTTTTTGTTTTGTTTTTGTTTTCTTTGAGAGATTTTCTTTATTGGTCGCAAAAATATCAGGTGGAATTTTCTCAAAAAATGACTAAGTGTCCAAAGGGTGGGGAAACTGGGGCAATATACACCAGTCTTTGCACCGTAGGCCAGACCGCAATCATCCGATACCCAGTCTTTTGTTGGAGGAGTGATGAGTTTCGCACCAGCTCTGGGAGGGGCAGGGCCTAAACACGCTGGTGAGCCTGGCTGCAAAGCGATTGAATAAGGTACTAAAATATCACAGAGCGCTGGAAGAACCCCTCCCTCACCCCATGCACATCGGCACGCCCACTCATGGTGGCGTGTTTTCTCACTCCCTTCCTGACATGGACACCATCAGAACTCAGATCTGATGTGATCAGAACTCTCCACTCACCTGACGAAGAGTCAGAGACCCGAAAGCTAGTGGTTTTGCTACCAAATAAACCTGTTGGACTTTAACCTGATGTTGTGAGACTTCTTACCATGGATCACTAGAATCAGAGTATTGAGGCCCTCCCAATGTGCCCCTCTTCATGATGCCTGACTTGCCTCCCACTTCATGCTCTACCTCTTTACGAATCCTCCCTTTACAGCCCCCCCAAAATTGTCCCTCTGTCATAACCCCCCTTCGTTACCCCCTTCATTACCCCTTACATAGTTCCTCTGTCATAAACCACTCTATATAGCCCCTTTGAAAAACCCCCATAATCCCCTTCATGACGCCTACTTTAGCCCTGCTCCCACTCAGGCCCTACCCCCCACTAAGGCCCACCCCCTTGGCATTTGGGCAGTACCCACTTTCCAATGTACATCTGGCACCTAAATTCCACAAGCTGCCCTGGTGGGATTGGAAACCAGATGCCCAAAGCATTAACCTGGGCCTCTAGTCCAGTGAGGTTAGTACTGAGCCACCTTCTTCCCCATACAGACTAAAAATGGAAACATAAAGGCTGCCTGGCAGGGGCTGGAAAGTTGGAAATGAAAGATGGGTTGATGAAACCTCCAAGGCCCACGTTCAACCACGTCCTGCCCATCCCCTGTTAATTGCTGCAGAAAAAGAGAGCAAGAATCTGTGAGAGGAAGGAAGGATGTCTTCTCTGGCCAGTGAGTCTTGGGAACTCAGAATAAAGAGACAACCATTGAAGGCCGAGATGAAGAGAAATGTGCTCACTCCGTGGGTTCTGAATTCTGTATCCCAGAAGGTTGAGAATGCTTGCTCAAGGAGTTCATTTGGACTGAAACCAATCCATTTGGGATCTGGGAAAAGGATGAGAAATTGGAATTAAGCTCAGCAAAGCAAGGACTTCATTAAAAAATTCTTGTTTTTCCTCCATTTCCTCGCTCTTCCCTGTCTCTGGAATCTCCTCCAGCCCACCACCCCCTGTGCTCATCTAATTCTGGTGGTTTTTCATTAATTTATTTATTAGTGTCACAATTGGACTTACATTAACACTGCAATGAAGTTACTGTGAAATTGGTGATGTACTTATTTCCTCACACATTTACAATGTCCCCTCTCAAACACCTCAACATCTGTCCAGAAGTGAGAAGTCCAACGCGGTACACAACTTAAGATTTCAAGTATATTTTTCACTTAAGTCTAAAGTTTATTTATTAATGTCACAAATTGGCTTACATTAACACTGCAATGAAGTTACTGTGAAAATCCCCCAGTCGCCCCATTCCAGCGCCTGTTCAAGTATACTGAGGGGAGAATTTAGCATGGCCAATGCATCCTAACCAGCACGTCTTTCAGACTCTGGGAGGAAACCCATGCAGAAACAGGGAGAATGTGCAGACTCCACACAGACAGTGACCCAAACCAGGAATCGAACCTGGATCCCTGATGTGGTGTGGTAGCAGTGCTAACAACTGTGCCTCCAAGCCATCCCATGTTAATTATTCCACCATTGAGGCCATGGCTTCAGATGCCTGGACCCAAAGCTCTGGATTCTCTCTCTAAACCTCACCATGTATCAATCTCTCTTTCCTCTATTAAGATGCTCCTTATAACCTACGTCTCTGCCCAAGCGTTAAAGCCATCTGGTGTAATATTTAATACTAACTGGTGTCAAATTCTGCTTTATAATGCACCTGTGAAGCGCATTGAGACATTTTCATTACATTAATGGATTTATTTAATGTAAATTATTCATGCATTTTATGTTGAGGTAGAAGATCATCCATCATCCTATTGAATGGGTGGCATGATGGTGCATTGGTTAGCGCTGTGCTTCACAGCACCAAGGCCCAGGTTCGATTCCCGGCTTGGGTCACTATCTATGTGGAGTTTGCAAGTTCTCCCAGTGTTTGTTGGGATTTCCACCATCTCCTCCCATAGTCCAAAGATGTACAGGTTATGTGGATTGGCCACGTTAAATTATCCCTTAGTGATGGGGATCTAGCTGGGGTAAATGTATGGGGATAGGGCAAGACTGGGATTATGGTCAGTGCAGACTCAATGGGCCAAATGGCCTCCTTCTGCACTGTAGGATTCTATGACTGGAATGACAGCACAGGTTGGAAGGGCCAAACGGCCTTTCAACCTCCGACTTCACTGTAAAAGAGCTCAGCTAGCAAATTTACAGGAATGTGGTGCAACATTGGACTTGTAACGGGAACAGAGTGTTTTACGAGCCTGTAATGCAGCAATGAAGATTAAATGAACAGTCATGGGACAAATGCCAATTTCCTTATACGGGGTTGGTCAAATAGCTAACTAGCCTGCGTCAGTCTGCAGGCATTTTTGCAACGAATTGGTATTTGCTACTTTTGTTCCGTGTAGCCTGCAGACAGTGTGCCAGTTACATTTCTGCTCAGGCTAATTATAGTGATACAGCCCCCTGACAGTTAACCCACTGAGCGGGAATTAAATCCCCCTTCATTCACTGCCCGCCAATTAGCTCTGAGAAACATCTGTCAGTTTTAAAATAAATAAGTCATGAACGTGACCCACTTCATCCTTTGAAAGTGTTTCTGATCACCTTGACCTATTAGAGCTCGCAGTGTTGTTATACTCACTTCTGGGAGTGGATATTTTATAACAGGCCAAGTCTAGATACACACAGAGACAGACAATCAAAGGGATCCTGTGATGGGTGAGAAGGGTATTGACTCCGCACTTTGACCTTCGCTGGTCTAGTTCCTGGAGAGGAAGATGGTGAAAGGATATTCCTGTGGATTCCAGTCTGTCGATTTAGGAGCAAAACAGTCGCAGACAAAACTATCAGAACAGAACATTTTCATCAGTACGCACTAAACAGAATAACGCACACAACAGTTTTATCTTAATCCACCTGTAGTGGGCAGGCAGAGTCATAGTGTCAAGATTATGGAAAGCTAATTAGCCTGAGATCCGTCTTGCCCAATATAGTGTTTAATGTTTAATTTATCTATTAGTGTTGCAAGTAGGCTTACATTAACAGTGCAATAAAGTTACTGAGAAAATCCCCTAGTTGTCACACTCCAGCGTCTGTTCGGTTACGCTGAGGGAGAATTTAGCACAGCCAATGCACCAATAACCTGTTCGTCTTTCAGACTGTGGGAGGAAACCGGAGCATTATGAGGAAACCCCCATTGGGAAAATGTGCAAACTCCACAGTGACCCAAGGCCGGAATTGAGCCCAGGTCCCTGGCACTGTGAGGCAGCAGTGCTAACCACTGTGCCACCATGCTGCCGGTTAGGAACTGTTGCTCTTAGAGAAGAAAATCTGCCATTCTTACCCAGTCTGGCCTATGTATGACTCTGGACCCGAAACACACACAGCAAAGTTGACCCTTAACTGCCCCGCTCTGAAATGGCTGAACAAGACCTAGAACAAGACCTAGAATAAGACCTAGAACAAGACCTAGAATAAGACCTAGAACAAGATCGAGGGACAGTTAGGGATGGGCAACAAACATTGGGCCATGGCCAGCGATGCCCTCCAGATCCCTCAGAAAGAATTAAAAAAAGAATGAAAACTTCCAATCGGATGGTGTCATGGTGGCAGGGAGATTGAGTGAAGTTGAGAAGAGATAAGAATCAGAGGATGGAGTATGGACTCAAGTTTAACATTTATTCAATATTGTCACAAACAGGCTTACATTAACACTGCAATGAAGTTACTGTGAAATTCCCCAGATCGCCACACTCTAGTGCCTGTTCGTGTCAACGTACTAACCAGCATGTCTTTCAGAATATGGGAGGAAACCGGACCATCTGGAGGAAACCCACGCAGACACAGGGAGAACGTGCAGACTTCACACAGTCCAAAGGTTGATAGTTCAATTCCCACGCAAGAGACTTGAACTAATTTAGAAAGCCACTTCTAGTGCGGCGCTGAGGGAGTGCTGCATTGTTGGAGGTGCTCACGTCTGGGTGAATGTGTTTGGAAATAAGGCTGCGGAGAATATATGATGGGTGGAGAAGCTGTCCGTGATACTTAAATTTATTAAAATAGACTAAAATGAAAGTCTTGCCCTTTGTGGGCATGATCTTATTGGTGTCGCTGGAGAGGAGTGGCGCAAATCGGACATCGCGATCTCACCAGTGAAATTCGTGACTTCCAGGTTTCACCAGATCTTGAGGCCCTGCTGCTATTCCTGTGAGAGCATGGGCTGAAGATAATCTACACTGCCTTTCGTTGGGGATTACCTTCAGCCCATGCTCTCCATACCCCTTACCCCAGAGTCAAAAGGCCACAAAGTCAACACCCACTCCAGAAGCTGAAGCATAAAAACCCAGGCTGACACCCCCAAATGCAGCATAGAAACATAGAAGATAGGAGCAGGAGGAGGCCAATCTGCCCTACGAACCTGATCTGTCATTCATCACAATCATGGTTGATTGTCTAACTCAATAGCCTAATCCTGCTTTCTCCCCATGCCTTTGATCCCATTTGCCTCAAATGCTATATCCAGCTACCTCTTGAATACATTCAATGTTTTGGCATCAACTATATCCTGTGGTAATGAATTCCACAGGCTCACCACTCTTTGGGTGAAGAAATGTCTCCTCATCTCTATCCTAAGTGATCTACCCTGAATCCTCAGACTGTGACTCCTGGTTCTGGACACCCCCACCATGGGGAACACCCTTCCTGCATCTATCCTGTCTAGTCCTGTTAGAATTTTATAAGTGTCTATGAGATTCCTCCCTCATTGGTCTGAACTCCAACGAAAACAATCCTAATCTAGTCAATCTCTGCTTATACATCAGTCAGACTTCTTACTGTGTTTACCCCAGTCCAATGTCGGCATCTCCACATTATGCATCAATCCTGCATCTCTGAAATCGGCCTGGTAAGTGTTGAGAGCATGCTGTACTGTTACTGGCATCATCATTTGCATGAGACATTAAATCAGAGCCCTGTCTGATCTCTCTGGTCAATGTTAAAGATCCCATGGCATCATTATGAAAAAGGGCAGGAATTTTCTCCTAGGGCTCTGACCAATAACAACCAACACCACAAAAATCATGACATAATCATTTATTGTTTGTGGGAGCTTGCTGTGCAGAAATTGGCTGTTGTGTCCCTACAGTACAAGAGTAACTGGACCTCAAAAATACTTAATTGACTGATATGGATGCCCTGGGGTCATGAAAGGCATGTTGGAAGTGCAGTTTCTTTCCATTCACACTGAAGTACAGATGAACAACTGCCAGTCCTCCAACATCTTGTCTGTTCTGCTCTTGTGGTTGCAAACATTGAGTCAAGGAGACTTGGAGATGGTGGAGGGGTGAGAAAAACACATCAGAGTGGAGCCCAATTCTGACTTCAGCTCATTTGCAGATGTTTCAGCAGTGGGGAAGGGACAGAGTGATCAGGTAATTGCAACTAGGAGCGTTAATATCAAATAATGTCTGGAATTTTACCACACCGCCCGTCACGGGAATCAAAGTGGGTGAAGGCAGGACAATGAGAAGGTCCGTCCGTTGATCTTGGGTGGGATCCTGACCTTGTTTCTTCTCTCTCCACCACAGTCAGTGATGCAGAGGCCATTTGTAGGCAATTCCTGAGACAGATGTCATCAATGTCCCTGTAAACCAGGGACTGAATGTGGGATTTTTCTTATCTGCAAGGCACATTGCGTGCAGTGTCCTGAGTCAGAGTTCAGTGGCAAGTGTCCTGATGAATTATTCTGGGCCAGATTCACACGGGTACACTTAAAACAATGCTGCCTGTGAGTGTAGAGAAAGACAATCTTAGTGAAATTGGATTGAGGAACGCAGCACTGGTGACTAAAGAAACACTCTAGGATCACAGCTGCAGGGAATAAGCACACTTTTCACTTACACGCCAGCAAAACGCTTTGTTCTCCAACTCAATAAATGCTGCAAAGTAACTGAACCTGAACAGACCAGAGAATGGAATTTTCCAACCTGGCCCAAAATCTATCAGCACCAGAGAGGAAATTGTGAGGAAAAAAACAGAGAGAGGCATTCAGCAAAGAGGGACAGACTGTGAAATAGGAAATAGAGAGAGTGGCAGTAAGATTCAGGGACAATGATAGTGGGATATAACGAGAGGGACAGTGACAGAGAGGGTGACAGTGATAGAGAGGTGACAGTGGGTTAAAGAGAGAGTGACAATGGGTTATAGAGAGAGTGATAGTGGAGGTATAGAGGAAACACAGCAATCAGTCAGTGGGGAATATAGTTTGGTTTCATCCTGCTTAAGAATTGACACGGAAATGCCATTGCAGTTTACTGTTCAGTATACTTGTCGCCAAACTCCTCAAACCAATACATTTCTGTGACAAAAAACTATTGAACATCCAGCCTGGGGATTATTGGGTATTTGTTAACACTTGCAGAGATGAAAACTTTAAATAATGAAATATATTCTAATTCACACCATGTCAGGTAATTTCCTCCTTGCGGCATCACTGACAGTGTGGCAGAGGTTCTCTCTCTCTCTCACTCCCCAGTCAATATCAAATTAACCAAATACTTTGATGTTTCAGAAGACATTGCCCCTTTAAGTGGTCCATTCATTGTAACAAGAGCTACAGATGGTGGAGGTAGTGTCTATGCCTGTCCCTTTTCCCACCTTTTGATTTGATTTGGTTTGTTATTGTTACATGTATTGGGATACAATGAAAAGTATTGTTTCTTGTATGCTATACAAACTAAGTACACCATTCATAGAGTACATAGGGGAGAAGAAAAGGAGGGAGTGCAGAATGTAATGTAACAGTCATAGCTAGTGTGCAGAGAAAGAGCAACCTAATGCAACTTAGGTCCATTCAAAAGTCTGATGACAGCAGGGAAGAAGCCGTTCTTGAATCAAGCTTCACATTTGTGCTCTTAGCATGTGCTAAGAGTAGAGAATGAATTAAGCTGAGTCAGCATTCAAACTAATCCAACTTATTTTTTATGTAGGTTAAATATCAGCTTGGCTCAGTTGTAGTGATCTCATTTCAAAGTGTGACGCCAGAGATCTCCATGCAGGACATGAGCTATCTTTGTGCTGAGACATTTAGACTGATTGTTTGGGCAGACGCAAAGCGATATCATGACACTTTATCCAACAAGGAGCAGGGAGCTTTCTCTGTGGTCGCGGACAAACCAATTGGGTACTCATCTTATTTGTGGTACCTTGTTGTCTGGGAACTTGGCCACTTCAATCATCTAGACACCAACAGAAGCTAATTGAAGGAGAGATTGTCTATCCTGAGGATATGGTAAGATTGGAAGTGTTTTTCTTTTAGCTGGTTGCCTATCAGATTGTGCCAGGGTTCCAGCTGAAGAAACTCATTTCTAATAGTTAACTGGACAGAATTTCTACGTACCTTGCGTATCAATGGACTTGTGCTCGACCACAAGAAATTATAAAGTGTCATGAGCAAAGCCCAGTCCATCACACAAACCAGCCCTTTATCCATTGACATTGTCTACAGCTCCTGCTGCCTCGGAAAAGCAGCTAACATAATTAAAGACTCCACACACCCCTGACATTCTCTCTTCCACTTTCTTCCATTAGGAAAAAGATAGAAAAGTCTGAGGTCATATACCAACCGACTCAAGAACAGTTTATTCCCTGCTCCATCAGTTGATCTTTCCCTACACCCTAACTATAAGTGTAACACTACGTTCTGCAACTCCTTTCCTTCTCTTTGAACACTATACTTTATCTTTGTAATGCACAAGAAATGATACTTTTCAGTGTACACCAATACGTGTGACAATCATTAATCAGATAAAATTAATGAGGCCTCGTTGACTTCTAAATTTGGTACTTTGGAAATATTGAATAAATTTAGGTGTAGTTGCTGATGGCTTCACTTTATCTAGGGCATTTTCTAAAGCCCTTGGATTGGGCAGAATATTTTTATGGTGTTGGCTATTAATTTCTTTCCTTTCTTTCTCTAGGAGAAAGAAGGCAGGAGAATAACATTAGAAATATGCCTTCCATCTGCATGCATAGCAGCCTCCTGCCTCTATGCCAAAGGAGACAGTAAAGACAGTGGTCTTGGACATAGTGAATAGCCTACTCCTACCCCTTATCCAGATGCTCATATATTCATGAATTCAAGCATCTCCATTAAGTCACCCCTTAATGTTCCCAGTTCTAAAGCAAACCAGCCAATATAGCCTCTCTGCCTGTATGAAGTCCAGCATCCCTGGTATCATTTTAGTCATTCCTGGTGACCCAGTGACCAGAATCAGAAAAAGATCAGGATAAGCCACGATTGGGCTCTGTTGGGTTTCTGAGACTGAAATTAGGAAACAAAGGGTGGTAGAAATTTGGAACTGTCTTCCGCTAACATAACTTGCTGTTAGAGCAATAATTCATTTTAAATTTGAGTGATGAATTTTTGTTAACAAAAAGTATTCATGATTAAGGAGGGTATTCAGAATTTGATCACAATTCAGCTGTGAAATCATCGAATTGTGGACTAGAGCCCCCTCCCGTTCCTATTTGTCTGTTAAGAGACTCCAAGCTTTTGCTTCCAATCCATCATGAAGATATATTCCTGGATTATTATTTAAAGGAGAAATTTCCTGACTGATCCTGCTCCGAATTGTAGAATCCTAGAATGATTACAGCACAGAAGGAGGCTGTTTGGCCCATCACATCCATGCTGGCTCTCACAGCAATTCACCTGGTCTCAACATCAGCCCTCCAGATTTTTTCTCTACCGGTAAAGATCCAATTTCTTTTTGAAATCTTTGATTAAATCTGTCTCCACTTCACTCTTAGGCAGTGCATTCCAGATCTTAACCACTCGCTGCATCAAAAAGTTGTTCCTCATGTCATTGTCAATCAGTAACACAGTGGTTAGCACTGCTGCCTTACAGTGCCGGGGACTGGGATTCGATTCCCAGCTTGGGTCACGGAATGTGTGGAGTTTGCACGTTATCCCTGTGTCTGCTTGGATTTTCTCCGCATGCTCCAGTTTCCTCCTACATTCTGAAAGAGACACGGTGGTTCAGTGCATTGACCTGAACAGGCACCAGACTGCGTAGGGGAATTACACAATAACTTCATTGCAGTGTTATTGTAAGTCTTACTTGTGACTAATAAATAACTTTAAGTCTTGACAATAGGAACTGTTTCTCCCTATTGACAATGTCCAGACCCTTCATGAAATGAACACCTGTATCAAATCCCTTCGTGTTACCCAATCTAGTCTTTGCTTTTGCACCTCAAACTGACATTGGAAGGAATGTCTAGAGCCCTACATATGGAATATAAATCAGGAAAGTTAACAAGCTTGAGTCTGAGGCACCGCAGTGTCAGGGTAAGGCAAAACCAACCAGGTTTAGGATTAACCTTGTTGAACAAATAACTGCTTGCAATCACTGTGAGGAGAATAAACACAGTGACTGCTGCTCTCAGGGCCCCTTTTCCCTGCGTGTGTACATTGTGGGATTATCAGTTCAGACACGCACACTGGTTGCCTGGAAACATTTTCTCTCGATTGTACCTGGTACATGTCACCTGCCGGTCTCATAGTTCCTAAGAATGATCTCAATGTGGGTAAATTTAATCTCATTCACTGTACTGCTAAGAAGCAAGTAGCTAATAGCTAGGCATGCATCAACAAGATTGCAAAAGGTTTCGGGTGGGATTATTGCCCATCCAGTTAACAGATCCAGTCAGTGCTATCAGGAAAGTGAATAACATATAAAACATGTCAATGGTGCTTTTTTTTTGTATGTCAAAGCAAGTTATTTCAGCCCAATATAAATAAGGATAATTGCATAGTCCCCATTGTTCAACTAATCTTAAACTTAAGTCATTTTGAATTGCTTTGGCAATAACTGTGGAAATAACAGAAAGTAATCCAGAAGTTTGGGCTAATGCTCTGGGGAGAGGTTCAAATCCCAACACAGTAGCTGATGGGGTTCAAATTCAATTCATTAGATTTAGAATATGAAACTAATCTCAATAATAGTGACCTCGGTTACTAATGTCTCATTTAGAGAAGGAAATCTAAAATCTGCCTTCCTTACCCAGTCTGGCCTACATGTGACTGCAGAGCTATAGCAATGTAGTTGACTCTTAACTTCTCTCTGAAATGGCCCAGTGAGACACTCAGTTCAAGGGCAATTGGGGATGGGCACCAAATACTGGCCTTGGCAACAATATTCACATTCCAACAAAGAAGGCTGCCTTTTTTCTCCTGAGGGACAGAATTAGTCTCCACTTGGAGAAGCAAAGATTATTCAGGGATAGTCAGCAAGGCTTTGTTGGGAGAGATGGTGCCCAACAAACTTGATTGAATTTTCCAAGAAGGTGACCAGGCGTGTGCTCGAGGGCAGGACAGTCCACATGGATTTCAGTAAGGTTTTTGACAAGGTCCCGCATGGGAGATTGGTCAAGAAGGTAAGAGTCCATGAAATCCAGGGCAATTTAGCAAAATTGGTCAAAAACTGGCTTCATGGCAGGAGGCAGATGATCAAAGGTCATTTTGTGACTGGAAGCCTGTATCCAGTGGTGTACCGCGGGGACCGGCGCTGGGTCCCTTGCAGTTTGTAGTATACGTTAATGATCTTGATGTGAATGTGAGGAGTGTGATCAGTAAGTTTGCAGATGAGACAAAAATTGGTAGTACGGTAAATAGCGAGGAGGAAAAACTTAGATTACTGGATGATATAGATGGGCTGGTCAGGTAGTGACAAATGGAATTTAACCCTGAAAAGTGTGAGGTGATGCATTTTGGGAAGATTAACAAGGTAAGGGAATACACAATGAATGGTAGGATGCTGGAAAGTATGGAGGATCAGAGGGAAGTTGGGATGCATTTCCAAAGATCCCTGAAGGCAGCAGGATGGGTAGATAAGATGATTAAAGATGGGATACTTGCCTTTCCTAGCTGAGGCAACAATATAAAGCAGGGAGGTTATGATGGAACTGTGTAAGACACTCACGAGGACATAACTAGAATACTGTGTGCAGCTCTGGTCACCATACTGTAGAGGTTTAGGGACCAAAGGTGTGATGAAGGGGCAGAATCGGAAAAGTGCAGGGTTTAAGCTGGGAGAAAGGGCTGGAAGAGAGAGGTGGGGGGGCGGAAGATGGCTGTCCAGGGTTCATGCAGAAAGGGAAAGCACAAGGGCCATGGAAGTGATAGGGATTGGGATGGCCAGAGGCAGCAGATTGTTCGAGCTTCATTTGGGATTGGATACAGCTGCTGAATTGCTGGATCCGTTTTGAGCTTGTGAATGCAGGGAGGAGTTTGGAAAATCAACAAAGAAAATATTATCAAGCCTGGACCTGAGTCAGGGTGGATGTGTATTTCAGTAACCTTGTGGGTGAGGTAAGGACAAAGGCTGGTGAAAACGTGTAGGATCGGACTGCGTGTAAGGTTTGAGGCTTACTCAAGGAGTTTGGTGAAAGGAATAAAGGAATTTATAAAGGGGGTTATAGATAGGTCTGTGGATTGGTGGATGTGATCGGCGCAACTCATGGGCCAAAGGGCCTGTTTGTGCCGTATTGTTCTATGTTCTATGAATGTGGATGCTGGAACAACAAAAAAAACCCTTTATATAGCACCTTTAAGATAATGAAGTGCCCCAAACATGCTAAACCAAGCATGGCACTAAGCACAAAGGTGATGAAAAGTTTTATCAAAAGAGTAGCTTTTGAGGATTATCTTAAAGGAGGACAATGAGATGGAGCCAAGAGGTGTAGGAAGGGAATTCAAGCATTTAGCAAATAGGATACTGAAGGCAAGGCTACTGGAAAGTGCAGCAGTTAAAACCTAAGATTTTGAGATGGAATCAGAGAGTGCAGAGAGCTAATAAAGAGATCAAAGAAAATTACAGCACAGGAACAGGCCCTTTGGCCCTCGAAGCTTGCACTGACCATGCTGAACTAAAGCCCCTTACTCTTCCAAACCATATCCTTCTATTCCCATCCTATTCATATATTTGTCAAGATGCCCCTTAAAACTCACTATTGTATCTGCTTCCTCCACCTCCCTTGGCAGTGAATTTCAGGCACCCATCATTCTCTGTATAAACCTTGCCCATTGCACCTTAAACCTATGCCCCCTGGTAATTGATTCTTCCACCCTGGGAATAAGCTTCTGACTATCCAATCTGTCCATGCCTTTCATAACCTTGGACTTCACCTGAACAGTGCAGCAGGCTGAGGTTAAGGAAATCAGAATGGGTGTTGTGGGAGGTGGGAAGTGTGGGATAGAATTAAAATGTTCATTCTACAGACTGAACCGAGGTCACCAAATCTGTGCTCACAGATCTCCAAGTGCAGAGGAGCTCACAGGTCCTTTATTCTTTCGCAGCATGGGGGCAAGGCCAGCATTTGTTAACCACCTCTAATTGCCCTTCAACTTGTAGAAGCAGATTTCCTTCCCAAAAGGGCATTAGTGAACCAAATAGGTTTTTACCATGAATAATTTTATAATCTTTTAGTTCCAGATTTTATTTCATTGAATTCAAATTTCGCCATCCACCATGGTGGGATTCGAACCTGGATCCCGAGAGCAATACCCTGGATTTCTAGTTGAGTGGCAATACTACTCAGTTCAAAGAAAATTGAGGGATAGTCACTAAATACTGGCCCAGTCAACGAAGCCCACGTCCTGTGAATGAATAAAATGAACTGAATAGCTTCCTGGGTCATTTCAGAAGACAGACAAGAGTCAACCACATTAGGCCAGACTGGATAAGGACAGCAGATTTCCTTCCCTAAAGAGAACCAGATGGGTTTTTATGACATTTGATGTTGGTTTCATGGTCATTATATGGTTCGCACTGCTGTCTCACAATGCTAGGGACCTGGCTTCGATTCCCAGCTTGGGTGATTGCCTGTGTGGAGTCTGCACATTCTCACTGTGTCTGCACGGGTTTCCTCCCACACTCCAAAGTTATGCAGATTAGATTGATTGACCATGCTAATTCGATCGTTAGTGTCAGGAGGATTAATAGGGTAAATGTGTGGAGTTGTAGGGATAGAGTATGGGTGGAATTGTTGTCGGTGGAGGCTCAATGAATTGAATGGTCGCTTTGTATTCTATAAGGTCTCTATGATATTTGTATGATTACTGAGACCAGATTTCAATTCCAGATTTTTCACCAATCACCCTGGTGGGATTTGAACCAGTGCTGCCTGGGCATCACAGTTGCTAGTTCAGCGACAGTACCACCTCCCCTAAAGCAGAGTTGCAAACGGTGAACAGAGGGTACTGACTTGAAGAAAGTACTTGAAGTGAAACACTGAAGAGAGTATTGGAACCTTGGACGGTGAGAAAGGAGCAGTTAAATGATGATGCATCTCCTGCATTTCCACGGGAAGGTACCCTGCGGAGGTGGGGTGTGCTCTGCATGAGCGAGCAGTAGACTAGGGGGGTCACAGAATCATCGAATCTACAGTGCAGAGGGAGGCCATTTGGCCCATCGAGCCTGCACCCTTCACAATCTTATTGTGCCACCATACAGTGCCAATCAGCAGATAGCAAAGAAAGCTAGTGTGTAGGTTCATGCTGAAACCCAGGATCAAACCAGTGCCCTTTAAGTTTCAGTTTTACGCTCTCTCAACTGAGCTTCTCAAAAAGAGGGGATAGTGCCCTCAATCTGAAATGCCAACTCTGCTTCCCTTTCTGCTAATGCTGTCTGACCTGCTGAGCATTTCCAATCTTTGCTGTTTTTCTGTCAGATTTCCAGCAGCATTCAGCTTTTGTAACATTCCATCTGGATTAGGGAA
Organism: Sphyrna mokarran; assembly: GCA_024679065.1. Taxonomy (NCBI): domain Eukaryota; kingdom Metazoa; phylum Chordata; class Chondrichthyes; order Carcharhiniformes; family Carcharhinidae; genus Sphyrna; species Sphyrna mokarran. The sequence continues at coordinate 132,000,930 of JAGIQG010000003.1, read as the reverse complement.
AAGATTGGAATTTTCTGAGCAAGTTCAGGGGCAGGGAAAAGGTGGTGGTTGGAATAAAACCCTGTTAAAAAAAAAAGGGGAGCAATTGTTACGATCCACACAGAAATACCTCAAGCTCCATGATTGTAGATGCAATAGGCAGTGTGGTGATACAGTAGGCACGTAGGAAAACATAGGCAGAGTACATCCAAAGAAATACTGCTGCCTCACAGTGCCAGGGACCTCGGCTCAATTCCCAGCTTGGGTCGCTGTCTGTCTGCACATTCTCCCTGTGTCTGCACGGGTTTCCTCCGGGTGCTCCGGTTTCCTCCCACAGTCTGGGGGCGTTCCTCCCCACAGATATGCTGGTTAGGTGCATTGACCTGAACAGGCGCCAGGCTGTGGCGACTAGGGGATTTTCACAGTAACTTCACTGCAGTCTTACTGCAGTAAGTCTTACTTGTGATACTAACAAATAAACTTCACTTTAATCGAGGGTTTGGAATAGCATTCACTGGAACGCATAGACAGAATATATCCAAGGAAATAGTAATGGGATCTCTCGCTCAACATCTGACAGAGTGCCAGCTGACCACAGTGTAAATCGGAGCAGAATGAGAGACAGTCTCGCTGTTTAATTAAACATGGCACATTATAACTTCACACAGTGTGGCCGTGTGTCTCCTAGCATTACATGGTGAGACATTAGCCTTCGCTGCTGATCTGTTGACAGGAATACGATGAAATACCAATCGCCTGTGCTTTTTTTTGGAGATTTGACGTTACAGCAACTCTGAATTTGATACTAGATTTAGAAGTGAATTGAAACCACTGTTCCTTTTCTAAAATTTGTGACACTTGGCAGCTTCAGAGAACTAAGTCATAAACTTCTTGAAAAACAATGTCAAGTGTTTTTTATTAAAAATCCTTGAAAACGTTGCCACTTCCTGAATTGGTTCACACCCTTCCAGAATGCAATTGCGTCTCTGTTACAGCACTGAAACAGCTCTGAACAAAATCATGCATGACATCCTGTGTGGGAACAATAAATTTTTCTCCCTTGTTGCAGCGAGACATTGATAGGATGCAAGACTGGGTATAGAAGTGGCAGATGGAGTTCCACCCAGGTAAGTGTGAAGTGGTTCGTTTTGGCAGGTCAAATAGGATGCAGAATATAATATTAATGGTAGGACTCTTAGCAGTGTGGAAGATCAGAAGGATTTTGGGGTCCGAGGTCATAAGATGCTCAAAGCAGCTGCGCAGGCTGAAGCTGTGGTTAAGAAAGTGTGTGGTATACTGGCCTTCATCAATTGAGGAATTGAGTTTAGGGTCGAGAGATAATGTTGCAGTTATATAGGACCCTGGTCAGAGCCCACTTGGAGCACTGTACTCAGTTCTGGTCACCTCATTACAGGAAGGATGTGGAAGCCATTGAAAGGGTACAGAGGAAATTTACGAGGATGTTGCCTCGATTGGGGAGCATGCCTTATGAGGATAGGTTGAGGGAGATGAGCTTTTCTCCTCGGAGAGACAAAGGATGAAGAGTGACCTGATAGAGGTGTATAAGATGTTGAGAGGTATTCCTCGAGTGGCTTTTTCCAGGGCTGAAATGGTTGCCATGAGAGGACACAGGTTTAAGGTGTTGGGAGCAAGTAAAGAGGAGATGCCAGGGCTAAGTTTTTCACTCAGAGAGCGGTGGAATGGGCTGCTATCGATGGTGAAGATGGATTCGATAGGGTCTTTTAAGAGACTTTTAGATGAGTACATGGAACTTATTAAGATAGAGGATTATAGATAAGCCTAGTAATCTGTAAGGGAGGGACATGTTCGGCACAACTTTGTGGGCTGAAGGGCCTGTATTGCGCTGTAGTTTTTTTTTCTATGTATATTGACCCGAGTGTCGGGGGATTAGCTAGGCTAAACGCATGGGGTTATGGGAATAAGGTCTGGGCGGGATTGTGGGAATCAATGGGCCGAATGACTCCTAGTACATTGTAGGGATTTTATGATTCCAGGTTAATGGCACTGACTCTACTTCACTGTCACCTCTCCTGACCCCATCACCATTGCTGAATGAGATTGCTTCATCGACATCCAGTACGTGATAGGCAGAAATTTCCTCCAATTAAATATCAGGAAGATCGAAGCCGTTGTCTTCAGCACCCAGTCCAAACTCTGTTGCCTAGCAACTGAATCTATCCCTCTCCTTGGTAACAATCTGTGATTAAACCAGTTTTGTAAGCAATCTTGATGTCACTTTTGACCATGAGATGAGCTTCCAATTTCATATTTGCATCATTACTAAATCCCCCTCCAGAACCTTCCCTGCTTCAGCTCTAAGCTTCACTATTCCAGTGCGTTCCTACATTTTACCTTCACAGATTTGAGCCAAAACACTGTTGCCATGAGGTGCTCACACCAAGCCCCATTCACCTCTCGTCCCTGCGCTCCACATCTAGATTTTAAAGTTCTTGTCTTCCATTGGCCTCACACCTCCCTTTCTCTGTAATCTCCTCCAACCTCAGCACCTACTACCTATCTGTTCTCCTTTAATTCTGAGCATCCCTGAATGGGCGGCAGGGTGGCACAATGGTTAACACTGCTCACTTACAGTGTCAGAGACCCCGGGTTCAAGTCCAGCCTTGGGCCACTGTCTGTGTGGAGTATGCACATTCTCTGCATGTCTGTGTGGTTTCCTCGGAGTGCTCCAGTTTCCCCCCGTGCTCCAAAATTATGCAAATTAAGTTGATTGGCCATGCTAAAATTCCCCTTAGTGTCAGAAGGATTAGCAGGGTAAATGTGTGGAGTTACAGGGATACAGTCTGGGTGCAATTGTTGTTGGTGAAGGCTCGATGGGCTGAATGACCTCTTTCTGCACTGTAGGTTACTAGACAAGAGTTAACAGTGCAGGGGGTAATATATTAGATTGGACAGATGATTGATTAACTAACCAACTGGGTGGCTCGGTGGCGCAGTTATTAGCACTACTGCCTCACAACACCAGGAACTGGGGTACAATTCCAGCCTGGTGACTGTGGAATTTGCATGTTCTCCTCATGACTGTGTGGGTTTCCTTTGGGCGCTCCAGTTTCCTCCCACAGTCCAAAGATATGCAGGTAAGGCAGATTGGCAGTGCTAAATTGACTCTTAGTGTCCCAAGACGTGAAGGTTAGATGGATTAGCAAGGATAAATTAATCTGTCAGTGCTAATGTAAACCTATTTGTGACACTAATAAAAAAACTTTAAACCACTGCACAGGCCTTGAGCAGTTCACACTTCGTTAAAACTGACAGCGCGTGAGAACAGGAGAATGTTGACTTGGAATAAATCTTGAACCCACTGTCAGTTTATCTCAAAGAATAAAAAGAGCTACATGGTGGCAGAGTGGTTAGCACTGAGACCTGAGCTCAATTCTCGGCTTGGCTCACTGTCTGAGTGGAGGTTGCACACTCTTTCTGTATCTGTCCTCTGTGTGCTCTGGTTTCCTCCCACAGTCCAAAGATGTGCCAGTTAGGTGGATTGACAGTGCTAAATTGTCCATTAGTGTCAGGGAGATTAGCAGCAGCAGGGTAAATGTATGGGGTTATGGGTTGAATGGGCTTCTTTCCACACTGTAGGGATTCTGTGATTCTGTAGGCCCGGCTGTATGCGTTCACATTTCAGTGAACGCAGATTTTCATTATCCCACTGTTGAAATTAAAACACTGCTCCAATTTTGACCGTTGTTTCTTGTTTGACCTTTCCCAGAAACATTTTCAGATATTGCACCGCTAAAGAATGTGCAGGGTATTTTTCTGAGAACCAGACTGAGCCTCCAACACTGCTAATAAAAGCTATTCACAGCACTGGGAGTTATTCAGCCTTGTAACCGCAGTATCTGTAAACTACAGTACGCCCACTTTGTAAGTGAACTTTTCTCTTCCTCCAGATGCATTAGTTTTAATGCCTCCTATTGTACTTCACATCAATCTCATCTAAAAATAGGACTGCCAGCGCAGTTGCTTTGAATATTTTGTTTCCTCTATGTATTAACAATTTAGATAAAAATCTTGCACAACTGATTGTCACTGTGTTTCTTAGTCAAGTTATTTTTTTTTCTGATTTAAACTGGGTCTGGTGCACAGATAATAAAAACCATCATTTCTACAAAGAGGCCAGATCAGTCAGTTTGCAAAATAAGTGAAGATTTTGTCTATCAATTCCTAAAAATGAAATAATTTAAATTCCAGAAAAATAAGTTTTAAACAAAGTCAAAACTAACACCTTGAAAGATGGGGAAAAGGGCAGGGCAAAGGAGAAAAAAAAACTCTGGGCAAATAGACAAAGATATTTTTTCAAAAACTCAACATATTAACTCAAGGAATATTTAGCATGTTTGTGACCTGCTTCCACTGTCTCCTGCGGTGTCTGCTGGGTGGTATGGAGAGATTGAACAGCCGACACTCTCTGAAATTTAGAAAAATGAGGGGAGATCAAATTGAGGTGTACAAGATGATGAAAGGCCTGGATAAAGTAGACATGGAGCAGATGCTTCCTCTTGTGGGACATTCTAGGATGAGAGGTCAGTGTTAGGATAAGGAACAGCAAATTTAAAACAGAATTGAGGAGAAACTATTTCTCCCAAAGGGTTGTGAATCTGTGGAATTCGCTGCCCCAAAGTGTGGTGGATGCTGGGACAGCGAGTAAATTTAAAGAGGAGTTAGATTTTTAATTGGGAATGGGTTGAAGGGTTATGGGGAGAAGGCAGGAAAATGGAAATATGGAGCATATCAGACATGATCAAATGATGGTGTGGACTCAAGAGGCGGAAGGATCTAATTCTGCTCCTTTTTTTCATTCATTCATGGGACATGGGTATCATTGACTGTAAGAAGTCTGACAACACCAGGTTTAAATCCAACCGGTTAGATTTAAACCTGGTATTGTCAGACTTCTTACTGTGTTTACCCCAGTCCAACACCGGCATCTCTACATCATTGACTGGCCAGCATTTATTGCCCATCCTTACTTACCCTTGAGAAGGTGGTGGTGAACTACTTTCTTGAACCACTGCAGTCCATGTTCTGTGGGTTGACCACAATGTCGTTAGGGAGGGAATTCCAGGATTTTGACCAGCCACCGCAAAGGAACAGTGATATATTTCCAAGTCAGGATGGTGATTGGCTTGGAGGGGAAATTGCAGGTGGTGGTGTTCCCATGTATCTGCTGCCCTTGTCCTTCTGGATGGAAGTGATCGTGGGTTTGGAAGGTGCTGTTTAAGGATCTTTGGTGAATTGCTGCAATGCAGCTTGTAGATAGTAACACTGCTGCTACTGAACGCTGGTGGTGGAGGGATTGAATGTTTGTGGATGTGGTGCCAATCAAGTGGACTGCTTTGTCCTGGATAGTGTCAACCTTTTTAAGTGTTGTTGGAGCTGCATCCATCCACGTACTCCCCACGTACGTGGGGAGTATTCCATCACACTCCTGACTTGTACCTTATAGATGGTGGATAGGCTCTGGGGAGTCAGGAGATGAGTTACCCACCACAGTATTCCTAGCTCCTGACCTGCTCTTGTACCACTGTGGGTCCAGTTGAATTTCTGGTATCCCAGCAGTGAGGAATTCACCATTTACACCATTGAATGTTAAGGGACAGTGGTTAGAACGTCTCTTATTGGAGATGGTCATTGCATGGTATTTGTATGGCAAATGTTATTTGCCTCTTATCAGCCCAAGTCTGGATATTGTCCAGACTTTGTTGCATTTGAACATGGACTGCTTCAGTATCTGAGGAGTCTCAAATGGTGTTGAACATTGTACACTCATCAGTGAACATCCCCACTTCTGACCTTATGATAGAAGGCTACCATATGAACTTTTGTGATGACTGTGATGATAATCTTAACTTTAAACTAATAATGGCTAACAGCACTTCAACTTTAATTTCTCAAAAAATTTACATCCAATCAGAAGCTGTCAGCAAACAACAAAGATTCTTTTATGTAACTGTCCGCGATGAAAGTCCAATTCCTCACTGAATGTACACACAACAGATTGCAGAGAAATAAAAGAAAACAAAGAGAATGTGTGAGAGAGAGCATGAGTTGGGAGAGAGAGTTCAACGTCTCAAAAGTAGGCTTTTACATTAACGCTGCAAAGAAGTTACTATGAAAATCTCCTCATTGCCACACTCTGATGTCTGTTCGGGTAGACTGAGGGAGAATTTAGCTCAGCCAATGCACCTAACCAGCACATCTTTCAGACTGGGGGAGGAAACTGGAACATCTGGAGAAACCCACGCAGACATGGGGAGAACATGCAGACTCTGCGCAGTGACCCAAGCAGAAACTTGGGAACCTAGTGCTGTGAGACATTAGCACTAACCACTGCGCCACCATGCACTGCCTATTAAATCCACATCATTAAATAATTCCTCTCACACGCCTGCAGTCCACAGAACATGGACTGCAATGTACCCTCAGGGGTATGTGTACCACAATTTCAGGAACTCCGACATGTAAAGGCCAGCATTTATTAACATGACTAAAGGACTTAAATACAACAGCAACAATTTCCACGTTTCTCAAGGGTACTGCGTAAATTGGAGACACACCCAGCAAAAATCATTGCAACTTCCTCAATGGATTGCTTTAAATAGGAGCTGGACAAACTCCAATCTGAATTTTGAAGGTTACGAGAGTAAAGATAGACAAAGATCTTCAGCAACAGTGTTGATCTTGATGGTTCTTTTGTTATGAGGACTTTTGAAACATTACCATACGATGGTTGAGCTAAATGGAACGGAATGTTAGACTGCTGTTAGCCCTGGAGTTTCACACAATTGCATTCAGGAAGAAATTTCAGGGAGGTTTTCATGCCTAAGTTTACTCACCACTCTCAGGGTATTAACCAGGATGAACCTTATGGTAGACACATTGGAGGTGGGCAATTGATGAACTGGAGAGCATTTCTTCCTATTGCACTGCCTTCTATGTGTTTTTTTTCAATGCTTCCATCAAATCTTGGGTTTAATGTCTAATCTCCACTGGTTGGTACAGCAGGATCGGCCAATGTGTTAACTAAATGCGACCAATTTAGAATCTACTGCTTTCTGTGGCTAATTGCATTTAACAGGGACATCACTTGCCCATAAGATCAGGAGAGTCCCCACTCCACAAACCCCCCTCCCCTCCTGCACCCTCCAAACCAGCAAAGCCCACAAAATGGCTGTCCATAGGAAATATGAACAGGAGTAGGCCATTCGGCCCCTCAAGCCTACACTACCATTAAATAGGATCATGGCTCATCCAATTTTCCTCATATCCGTTTTCCTGCCCTTTCCCTGTGACACTTATTTCCCTAACTGATCAAAAATATATCTCAGCCTTAAATATACAAAGACACTTCCCCCACAGCTCTGTGTGATAATGAGTTCCAAAGGTTCTCAACTCTCGAGGAGAAGAAATTCCCCCTCATCTCAGTCTTAAATTGTCTCTTTTATTCTGAGACTCTGCCCTCTGGATCGAGACTCCCTGATTCAGTGGTTAGGGGGAAATACCTCTCAGCAGTTACCCTGTCAAAATCCTGAAGATCCTCTATGTTTCAATGAGATCACCTAAATTCCAGTGAGTGGAATCCCAGCCTGTTTAAGCTTTCCCCATATCGGGAATCATCTGAGTAAACCTTCTTTGAACTTCCTCCAATGAAATAATATCTTCTCTTAAATAAGGGGAGCAATATTGCTTGCTGTGCTCCAGATGTGGCCTCACCTTGTACAGTTGTGCAGCACGATTATCCTACTCTCTCCTCCAACACCCTTTGAAATAAAAACCAGTCTTCCTGATCAGCTGCATCTCTGTGTTCCGTGCACAAGTGCCCCAAATCATTGGGTACCCTGTCCATGTGCCCCTCAACCCACTCTGTGACAGTTGGAGGAAGTCATTAATTGATCTCAATTGGCTTCTGGATTGGAAGGGCATCTTCAATCTACCCCACTCCTCGATCACTCTCTTTCTCCCATACCCCCAATTCCCGATACCTTCCCATTTGACTCTACAGTCCAGCTCGGGAGAGTGGCGGGGGGGGAGTTTGGTGGGGCATGGGAGAGGAGGGTTGAGGGGACATTAAATTTCACCCAATGATTTTGCAACAGGAACTATGTAATTGCAACTACAAGAGAGAAATTTGGTTGATATTTTTCCATTCTTTTGTCCTGAGACACATAAAGTTTTAAAATAAAAGTTTGTTTATTAATCACAAGTCAGGTTTCCCTGAACACTGCAATGAAGTTACTGCGAAATTCCCTTAGTCACCACACTCTGGCGCCTGTCCGGGTTAATGTACCTAACCACTACTTTTTTCAAACTGTGGGAGAAAATAGCACAGTGATTGCCTTTTGGACAGTGATAGCCTTTTTCCTAGGATGGAGAAAGCTAGCACGAGGGGACACAGCTTTAAATTAAGGGGTATGAGTTATAGGACGGATATCAGAGGTAGGTTCTTTACTCAAAGAGTGATTAGGGAGTGGAATGCCCTGCCTGCAGCTGTTGTAGATGCGCCAAGTTTGGTGGCGTTTAAGAGGTTAATTGATAAGTATATGGAAGAGAAGGGAATGGTTTAGTTTGGAGAGGCATTGCTTTTTATTTTGGTCGGCACAACATCGAAGGCCGAAGGGCCTGTTCTGTGCTGTATTGTTCTATGTTCTATGTTCTATGTTCTAAAACTGGAGCACCTGGAAGAAACCCATGCAGACATGGTGAGAATGTGCAAACACCACACAGACAGTGACCCAAGATGGGAATTGAACCTGGGTCCTTAGCGCTGTGAGGCAGCAGCACTAACCACTGTGCCACCATGCCGCGCAAAATGCAGCATAAAACCAACCTCATCATTTTGGGGCAAAGTATGGGAGTAATTTGAGGCACGTGGTAAGTGTAGCTTATTTGGCTGAAATGGGTGAGTTGGACCCATGGTTGTAAGAGTTCTCCACCATTGTGGGTACTCCTCATGATGTGTCTGAGTCTCTTATATCCTCATTGGTAAAGATTGATCAGCGTGAGTGGCTAACAACTCTGTTTGGATGGTTGCAGGTGAACCAAATGGACATTAACTTATTTGCCTAGTCAATCTTATTCTCCTTTGGAAGAAGAGCAAAGGTTTTTCCTCTGGGTGTTGCGCTGTTCCTCTTCACGTTGGATAGGACTGCCATTTCTACGCCTGTCTATTCACATTGCCACTCCATTACAAAATATAACAAATCCGGAATAAAAATAAAAATTCTGGGAACACTCAGCAGATCTTAGGCCGTGATGACAGACTAACTCTGTCCACAACCTCACCTGACAATGTTAGGGACCAGCAAGTTCTGAGCATTGTCACCTGGGAATTTGGACAATTTGGGCCCTGATATTTAATTAGCTGCTCAGTCTCTTAAATATACTTACTGTGGAAATGCAAGCTTCTCTAAGACTGGCAACCAAGGATTTATAACAAACAATACTTTATTCTGTGAAAATACCCCAGTCACCACACTCCAGTACCCGTTCGGGTACACTGATGGAGAATTTAGCATGGCCAGTGCACCTAACCAGCACGTCTTTTAGATTGTGGAAGGAAACTGGAGCACCCGGAGAAAACCCACGCAGACACAGGGAGAATGTGCAGGCTCCACACAGACAGTGACCCAAATCAGGAATGGAACCCAGGTCCCTGGCGCTGTGAGGCAGCAGTGCTAACCATCGTGTCTAAGATGGGAAGGAGGAGAATTTTTCTACTGCAAAGCTGTGCAGTATTAGTTGCTTCCATGCTATTAGAGATGGGCAAGAAATGTTGGCCTTGTCAGTGATGTCACATCCCAAGAATAAATTTCGGACTGAGGGAGAATGCCGGAGCACCCAGAGGAAGACACAGGGAGAGTGTGCAAACTCCACACAGACAGTGACCCAAGTTGGGAATCGAACCTGCGCCCCTGGTGCTGTGAGGCAGCAGTGCTAACCACTGTGCCACCGTGCTGTCTACACAGTGGCACTAAACATTAGCTGAGCATTGACTCCCTGCTTGTATTCTGCCTGTGCTCTGGGGAGAACTCCCACGCTCCCGTCATGCGACCCTTTAGTAGCCGTGCCATCCTGTGACCTACACTCGCTTTAGAAACTCCACTTAACCTCAGAGTCAAGATGGTGGTGTGGCGATATTGTGGCTCTATTCGTAGCTCAAAATGTTTAGGCTCAGGGGTACATGGGTTCAAATCCTGCCAGGGGTTTAAATTAGAGCATCGAAAGGCAGTCTCGGTAATGAGTGATTGTTAAAACCTCACTGACTGTTGTGAAAACCCATCTGGCTCCACACTGATGAGAGGGAATCTGCCGTCCTTGACTGGCTTATACGTGACTCCAGAGCCACAGCAATGTGGTTGACTCTTTAATGGCCCTCTGAAATGGCCAAGTGAGACACTCAGCTCAAGGGAGAAGTGCTGCATTCGCCCACGACATCCACCTCCCAGGCAAAGATAAAGAAAATAAAACCTGCTTAATGCTGGATTCGAAATCAACAACCAGAACCTATGACAGCCTCAGTATGGAATGAGGCCTGGAAGCAATTGCAGCTGCAATATCTCACAGGAAACATTCAATTTCAGTCTGGCATCAACACGGTATTTTCAATTGTTTACAGAAAGTACCTCAGTTGGAACATGCAGTCGCTCAACAATTCTCAGAAATACCAATTCCTGTTTATTGCACATTTCCAATTCCACCCCCCCTCCTCCTCTGCAGATTCCTAATCTCCTTTCATCCTGATGAAATACTTTTGTTCTGGGTGCACTTTTGATCGGCACACGGTCAGCCTCATGTCTTGCACGCTGGTTATTTTTAAATCCACATGGATAATAACAATAATAGCCCAGTTAAAAATAGAGGCTACAGTAGCAACAGCAAGATGGAAACCACTTCAGATCCACTCTAACGAGGGCAGCCTTGTGTTCAGAACCACTTGCAGTCTGCAATATGCAACCCCACAGTCTTGAACACGTGTTCCGGTCTAATAGCTCAGCGCAGGAGATCTGCACTATCCACAGGATCATCTTTGCAAATAGATGTTAAAGTAATGTTAAGAATCTCTCAGATTGCTCATGGCGCCAATTGTTGTGAAAGGTGCCATAGACCCCATTGCAAGGAGCAGAGAACTAAGGAAGGGTCGTGAATGTAGCCAATCCATCAGGCAAACCAGCCTCGCATCCATTAGCTCTGTCTGCACTTCCCACTGCCTCAGAAAAGCAGCCGGCATAATCAAGGACCTCACGCACTCCAGACATTTTCTCTTCCACCTTCTTCTGTTGAGAAAAGATACAAAAGTATGAGGTCACGTATCACACGACTCAAGAATAGCTTCTTCCCTGCTGCTTTCAGACTTTTGAATGGACTTAGCTTGCATTAAACTGATTTTTCTCTACACCCTAGCTATGATTGTAACAGTAGTATGTTCTGTTTGTAAAGTGTGCAAGAAACAGTACTTTTCACTGTATGTTAATACATGTGACTATAATAAATCAAATCAAAATCAGGGGGCTTCACCTTGGGCACCTGGCCAAAGTTTTCCCTTCTTTCAACATAGCTAAAAATACACTTACCCAGTGTCAGGAGCAGAGTGGCGCAGCGGAAGCGTGCTGGGCCCATAACCCAGAGGTCGATGGATCGAAACCATCCTCTGCTAGCTACAATTTTATGGTCGGTACGGTAACACAGGAGGTTACCTGCTGCCTCACAGCATCAGGGACTTGGGTCTGATTCCAGGCTTGGGTCATTGTCTGTGCATGTTATCCCTGTATCTGTGTGGGTTTGCTCTGGATTCCCCCCATGATCTGGTTAGGTGTATTGACCGAACAGGTGCCTGAATGTGGTAACTAGGGGAATTTCACGGGAACTTCATTGCAGTGTTAATGTCAGCCTTACACCAATAAATAAATAGATTACAAAGCTATGGAATCTGAAATCAGCTGTCATATTACCCTATAACAGTGATTATAGTTTGGAAAAGTATATCATTGACTGTAACATGCTTTGGGACGGTTGTGACAGGCGCAGGCTCTTTATCCATCCTCTGAGATGTGTATAGCAGAAGGAACCATAATGAAAGTCTAACTGGCATTTGTGCCTTCTGTAGGCTTATGGCTGGTTTTCACTTCTAAGACAATAAAGATAGCTTTAATGATCTTTGGACAAATAGTTTGGATTGTTTTGGGTTAACATCTCCTCATTTTCCCTCTGTGTGGTCAAAGCATCATTGCTTGCTGTTGAATGCTTCATTCTCGAGCACTGCAGCTTGCCTAATGATGACCAAGGGTCCACCTTGGTCTTTTTGACTGAACAGATAGTGAAATGGGTGCCTTATTTTCCTTATATTAAGGCGGCACGGTGATTAGCACTGCTGCCTCTCAGCGCTGGGGACCCCTTCCAGTTTGGGTCACTATCTGTGCAAAGCCTGCACATTCTCTGTGTGTCTGTGATTTTCTCCCACAGTCCAAAGATGTGCAGATTAGGTTGATTGGCCATAATAAATTGTCCCTTAGTGTCAGGGAGATTAGCAAAATAATTACGTGGAGTTAAGGGGATAGGGTCTAGGTGAAATTGTGGTTGATGCAGATTCGATGGGCCAAATGGCCTCTTTCTGCACCATATGGCTTCTTTAAAAAATGGAAATTGCAGGAAAACCCGTAGGTTGCAGACAGTTAACGTTTCAGTTTGGTGAGCTTTCAGCAGAACCAGCAAATGTTGGAACCCACAGGGTATCAGCCAGAACCGGAAACAGCTGCTGAGAATGGAGATGTGACTGCGAAAGCCAGTTTCAGTAGATCAAACACAAAAAGCAAAACAGAGAATAATGAAGATAAACAAATTGGAAATCCTGTCAGAAAAATGGGCAGAATTTCTTCAAGGGCATTCCTGGAAGAGAAGTGATGGTGAATTGAACACTCATCCACAAGCAAAATAGAAACGTAGAAAATAGGAGCAGGAGGAGGCCATTCAGCCCTTCAAATCTGCTCCGCCATTCATTACAATCATTCAACTCAATAGCCTGATCCTGCCTTCCCCCCATATCCTTTGATCCCCTTCACCTCAAGTGATATATCACAGATCATCAAATCCCTACAGTGCAGAAGGAGGCCATTCAGCCCATCAAGTCTGCACCGATCACAATCCCACTCAGTCCCTATCCCCTTAACTCCATGCATTGATCCTAGCCAGTCCCTCTGATACTAAGGAACAATTCACTGAACCTGCACATCTTTGTACTCTGGGAGGAAACTGGAGCACCCAGAGGAAAGGTTATTGGCAGAACAGGAGCCTGTGCAGAACAGCAAGTATCACAGCTTGGTGTGGCTCCTGCTGTGCCCAAGACTGCAAGGAACTATAAAAGGTTGTGAATGTAGACCAATCTATCACGTCAATCAGCCTTCCATCCATTGACTCTGTCTACACTTCCTGTTGCCTGGGCAAAGCAGCCAGCGTAATTAAGGACCCCACGCACTTCCCAGACATTCTGTCTTCTACCTTTTTAGATGCTTTTTCATTTGATTTATTATTGTCACATGCATTATTATACAGTGAGAAGTATTGTTTCTTGAACGCCATACAGACAAAACATACCATTCATAGACAAGGAAAGGAGAGAGTGCAGAATAGGATGTTACAGTCAAAGCTGCAGTCATAGCTAGGGTGTTACAGTCATAGAAAGGTCTCGAAGGAAGAAGATGGAAGAGAGAATGTCTGGGGTATATGGGGTCCTTAATTATTCATCTCCATCAGGAAAAAGATACCAAAGTCTGAGGTCACATACCAAATGACTCAAAAACAGCTTCTTCCCTGCTGCTGTCAGGCTTTTGAATGGACTTACCTCGCATTAAGTTGATCTTTCTCTACACCCTAGCTATGATTGTAATGCTACATTCTGCATTCTCTCCTTTCCTTCTCTGTGAATGGTATGCTTTTGTCTGTATAGCGCACACAAAACAATACTGTTCACTGCATGTTAATAAACGTGACAATAATAAATCAAATATTAGATCAAATAAATCACATCAAGTGAAAGCAGTGAGGCAAAGTGAGTTAGGATGTGGGCAGCAGAGTTTTGCATTTGCTCAACTTTAGGGAGAGTGAGAGGCAGGATGTTGGGCAAGAGAGCATTACAGTGGTCAGATCTGGTGGTTATAAAGGCTTGTGGTTTCGGCAGTGGGTGGGGGCTGCAGCTGGACAAAGAAATGGCGAAATGAGTTATCAATGTACTCTGGGGCATTTACAAGAACTGCAAACGTAAAATGGTCAAACCAGGAAGACCATTTACATTCCACAGTCTGAGGTTAAATCTAACATCTTTTATTTGTTTCCTTCAAATAATTTGCCATGTTGGCTTGCATTGGTAAAGGGCCAAAGCTCAGACACCAGGACTACATTCAGAATAGAAGAAAATATGGGATAAATTAACAAGTGACAATCAGGCAACAACAAATTCAACTGCTACAACAACAACCTGTATTTACAGAGCTCCATTACTGCATTTCATAGAAGCAGTTACAAGAATATACATCACAGGAACACACCGTTTGGCTCAATCAAATAATTTTAAGAAACTTATCAGTGGGGCATTATTTTTGAAAACACAAATACTTTGTACAATAGCAGCAACACTTTTATATTCTATTCCTTTAGCAATAAGTGCCATGATTCCATTTGCCTTTCTTATTACCTGGCGTACATGCATACTAGTTTTATGTGATTCATGCACGTAGACGCCCAGATCCCTCTGCACTGAAGCACTCCGAACTTTCTCTCCATTCAGATAATAATTTGCCTTTGCATCTTTCCTGCCAAAATGGATAAGTCCATCTGCCACATTTTACCCCATTCATTTAACCTATCCATATCCATTTATATCTATTTCTTCTATCATTATCACAACTTATTATTCCACCTATTTTAGTGTCACTTGCAAATTTGGTATCTATTATCTCTGCTCCCAAGTTATTAATATAGTTGGGCCCGAGATCGGAATCCTGTGGCAGCCTACACTTTGCCAACCAGAAAAAGACCTATTTATCCCAACTCTGTCTTCTGTTGATTAGCCAATCTTCTACCCGGCTAATAAATTAACCATAATCCTATGTGAACAAATCTTGTGTTTTAACTTTCTGTGTGGCATCTTATCAAACACTTTCCTGAAGTCTAGATATACTACATCTATAGGATCTCCATTATCTACCTGGCTTGTTACATCTTCAAAGAACTCTACCAAATTAAAGAAACATGACTTATCTTTCATAAAACTGTGCTTAGTCTGATGGATTGCATTTTGATTTTCTAAATGTCCTATTACTTCCTTTATACTGAATTCAAACAATAAGCCCTTCTTACTGCAATCCAGCTCTGAGGCATTGAAGTCAGGTGACCTTGACCTATACAAGATAGCCAGATAAGGTCTAAGGAGATCCATCAAAGACAATACCAGACTAAGCTGGAGTCCTAGGCTAGCGACACAGACCCCCCGCTAACTATGGCAAAGTCTGCAAGACATAATAGGCTACAAGATGAAAACATGTCAAATTGCTGGCACTGTTTTCCTACAAAACTCATCTTCAAACTCCGTGTCCTATGGCTCGACTTCTCCCTCTGCAAGTGGATCCTGAACTTCTTAACCCACAGATCGCAATCACTAGGATAGGCAACAACACCTCCTCCACAATAATCCTCAATATCGGTGCCTCACAAGATGTGTCCTCAGCTGCTTATTATATTCCTGATACACTTTTGACTGTCTGGCCAAATTCTCCTCCAACTTGATTTTCAAGTTTGCTGATGACACCACCGTCAGATCTCAAACAATGACGAGACAGAGTACAGGAATGACATAGAGAACCTGGTGAACTGGTGCAACAACAATAATCTCTCCTTCAATGTCAACAAAATGAAGGAGATAGCCATCGACTTCAGGAAATGTAGTGAAGGACATGCCTGTCCACATCAATAGGAATGAAGTAGAAAATGTCAAGAGCTTCAGGTTTCGAGGTTTCCAGATCACCATCAACCTGTCCTGGTCCCCCCATACAGGCACTATAGTTAAGAAAGCTCACCAATGCCCCTACTTTCTCACAAGACTAAGGAAATTTGACATGTCCACTACAACTCTTATCAATCTTTACAGATGCACCATAGAAAGTGTTCTTTCTGGTTGTACCATAGCTTGGTATGGCTCCTGCTCTGTCCAAAACCACAAGAAACTACTAAGGATCATGACCAAAGCCCAATCCATCACACAAACCAGCCCCCCATCCATTGACTCAGTCTATAGTTCACGTTGCCTCAGAAAAGCAACCAGCATAATCAAGGACCCCAAGCACCCTGGAAATACTCTCTTCCACCTTTTTTCATTAGGAAAAAGATACAAAATTCTGAGGTCACGTACCAATCAACTCAACACCATTTCTTCCCCGTTTCCCAGTTCCTGCCATCAGACTTTTGAATTACCTTGCACTAAGTCGATCTTTCTCTACATCCTTGCTTTAACTGTAATGCTACATTTTGCGTTCTCTCTTTTCCTTCTCTATAGACAGTATGCTATGTGTGTATAGCATGCAAAAGACAATATTTTTCACTGTATGCTAATACATGTTACAGATCAAAATATCAAAGTGTCTTCTCTGCCTTTCAGTGAGACCATACTAACTGATACCTTAATTCCTTCCCCTTGCCTAGTTTGCATATTCCATTATAACACAAACTAACAAAATGAAATCTTCTCAGTTACAAACATTTTCAAACTGCAAGGATGATGAAAAAGGGGAAGGGGATAGTCCTTGTTTATTAAAGAGAAGATTACAGCCATAAAAAAGTTTTTTGTTGCGTTGCAAAGAAATCTATGATCACATTGGGGGTGCATTATA
This sequence comes from Sphyrna mokarran, assembly GCA_024679065.1. Lineage (NCBI taxonomy): Eukaryota > Metazoa > Chordata > Chondrichthyes > Carcharhiniformes > Carcharhinidae > Sphyrna > Sphyrna mokarran. The sequence goes on along the minus strand of JAGIQG010000003.1, from coordinate 131,984,038 downwards.
GACTACCCAATGGTGAGATAGAAGTCAAGAATGAGATTTGAAATGTAATAGAATTTACTGCACTGAAAGAGGCCCTTCAGCCCATCCTGTCTGTGCCAGCCATGAAGCATCTAACTAGTTTAATCTTCCAGCACTGGGTAACCTTTTATGTTAGGACAGCACGGTGGCACAGGGTTAGCCTCACAGTGACAGGGACCTGGATTCGATTCCTGGCTTGGGACATTGGCTGCGTGGAATCTGTACATTCTCCTCATGCATGCATGGGTTTCCTCTGGGTGCACCAGTTTCCTCCCACAATCTAAAGATGTATGTGTTAGATGGATTGGTCATGTTAAATTCACCCTAGTATCAGGGGAACTAATTAAGGTAAAATGCATGGGTTATGGGGATAGGGTTTGGATGGGATGGCAGTATGTGCAGACTCATTGGGCCAAATGGCCTCCGTCTGCACTATAGGGATTCTATGGTCAAATGAAAAATCGATTGTAGGATCTGGGATTGTGGGATTAAGAATGATATCAATGAGCTTGGAGGTGCTGAAAATTCCAGTCAAAACCCAGAGAAAAGTTTGGAGTTGGAATGTAACCAACCAATTCCACAACCCCCACTTTCCTCACCACTTCACTGCAATGTGTTCATTCTTCTTGAAAACAGTTCATAGAACATAGAACATTACAGCGCATTACAGACCCTTCGGCCCTCGATGTTGCGCCAACCTATGAAACCAATCTAAAGCCCATCTAACCTACACTATTCCAATATCATCTATATGTTTGTCCAATGACCATTTAAATGCCTTTAATGTTGGCAAGTCTATTATTGTTGCAGGCAGGGCATTCCACGCCCTTACTACCCTCTGAATAAAGAATCTACCTTTCTCATCTGTCCTATATCTATCACCACTCAATTTAAAACTATGTCCCTTCATGCTATCCAACTCCATCCAAGGAAAACCGTTCACACTGTCCACCCTATATAATTCTCTGATCATCTTATATGCCTTCAACTGTACTTTGTTCAGCTCTCCAAGAATGTCCACGATGGGATGTTTCTTTATTCAGTTAGTTGCATTTCCAGTGAGGAAGGATTTGATATTAAATTTAATTTAGGGTAATGAAGCAGGTCAAGTGAGCGATTAGAGGACACAAGGGAAACGGCAATCTAATTAAATTTACATGAAAATAGGTGAAAGTTTTAGATTGAGAATTAACTAATTCCACCTCCAGAGACATAACCAATTCCAATAGTACAACTTGTGCTCAAAGTGCCAGCCCAGCCCAACTCAGCTCCCCGGAGCAGGTCAGGAATCTACAACCTTGAGAGTGATTTCACTTCATAGAATCCCTATAGTGCAGAAGGAGGCCATTCAACCCATCATACTTTCGCCGACAACAATCCCACCCAGGTCCTAACCCCGTATATTCACCCTGTTAATCTCTCTTACACTATGGTCAATTTAGCATGGCCAATCAACCTAACTCGCACATCCATCAACTGTGGGAAGAAACCAGAACACCCGGAGGAAATTTACACAGACACAGACAGAATGTGTAGACTTCACACAGACAGCAACTCAAACTGGGAATTGAACTGGGTCCCGGGTTCTGTGAGGCAGCAGTGCTAACCACTGTGCTACCATGCCACCCCATTCTGCAACTATCTCACCATTGAGCAGTCGGCAATCTTTCTGCCTTTGCAAGATCAAGACCAGTTTCTCAAAGAATCTGGGAATGAAACATAAGTGAAGCTGCTGGAAAAACTCAACAGGTCTGGCTGTAATTATGGAGGGAGAGAAACAGAGTTAACGTTTCAAGTCCAATGTGACGCTTTTATTGGAACTTCTTTATTTCAGATCTCCAGAATTTTGTTTTTATTTTGTTATATTGGATGGAAAGAATATGGATTTCATTACACGTCCTTTCTGAATATGGGGTTGGGTAAGATTGTTACACCAATTTAAATTGCAAATCTGATGCCTTCAACTATAACCTGTATAGAATCATAGAATAGCAATACAGCACAAAGGAGGCCATTCAGTCCATCAAGTCTGTACTGGCTCTTACACAGGCCAATCCAGTTAATCCCACATTTTGTTCTCTCTCATAGTCCTCAATGTTTCTTTTCCTTCATCCAATTTTCTTATGCAAGATACCATTGAATTTGCTTCTAGCATCCTGTTAGTCAATATAATCCAAGACTTAATCATCCATTGGGCAAAACAGATTCTCCTCAGGCTATCTTGGGTTCATTTTCCAATCATCTTAACTTTGCATCCTCTTGCTTTCAAGGCCAGGAACCATTGGAAACAGTTTCTTTTTATTTATTCCATCCAACCCTTTATAACTTAACACCTCCATCAAATCTCCTCTGAACCTTCTCTTATCTAAGTAGAACCCCGCTTTCACAAAAGATCATCTGGACTCAAAACATCAACTCTTTTCTCTCCTGACTGATGCTGCCAGACCTGCTGAGATCTTCTAACAATTTCTGTTTTGGTTTGAGAATCTCACTTTCTTCAGACTATCCAGGTAACTGTAACTGTGTCTCCCTGGAACCATTGTTATACATCTCTTTTACAGCCTCTCCTTAAATAATACCTCTGTCAATTTTAAGAATAAGTAAGAGGTCTCAGAACGCCAAGTCAACAGGTTTCTCTGGAACCACCAGCTTTGCTCCTCCATCAGGCGAGTGTTTTTCGAATTTTAGAATAGATGAATTTTAAGAATTGCATGGATTCATTCAATGTTTAACAACTTCACATTGGCTCACCAGAATTGCATCACTCAGTCGCTACCCCATAATCTATTACTTGAAAGTCCGATCTTTCTCTCTCAAGGCCAGTGTACTGCCTAATACTTGAGAGTCGGTAATAGGAGTCTTAGATTTGTTCACCTGCGGTTTAGTCCATTACATGGACACAGTTGTTAATCACCAAATTTTGCAATAATAAAATTGGGTGAGATAAGCGTGCCCAGCGCCATCAGATTTCATAATTAGGGATGGATAGATTCAGGACATCAATAGAGAGGAACAGAAATAGAAAAGTTAGTTTTTCCCAGTTGTGCATTGAAAGAACACTTGAAGTGACACAGATTCAACATGCATTTTTAAAAAATTTATTACAATATTTCTCCAGTTAGCTCTCTGCATACTCAGCTAGAGATACACTCCTTGCAGAGGGAAGAATCTCGATGCAACTAAAGTCTTTATCACACCTGAAACAGTGTGAGTCAGCAGGTAAGTAATAAAAGTGACGTTTTTTATCTGCAATGAGATATATACCCCTGGACTTTGCAACCAATCCACTGAAGTACCATTTGTTAAGACGGATAAAACACCAGATTCCTGATTGTCGGCACGTTGTAAGTTTCTAATACTGAGGCTGAATGAGCCACAGGTAGAAAAGCTTTGTCTGCCAACTGTGCGTGGTGATAAAGCGCAGGCGGTGTGTCTGCCATATCTCCAAATATAGAGTTAGTTAAAGATTCCAATGCACACTCAGATAAATGATCCCTTATTCCCTTTTATGGCTTATCGAAAGGAATAAAGACTTGCATTTATATAGCAGTAGGAAGCTGTACAGCCAAGCAAGTCATTTTGAAATGATTACTGTTTTGATGTTGGGAGTGCAGAACTGCAATGAAGTTATTGTGAAAATCCCATAGGGCGCTAAACTCCGGCACCTGTTCAGAGTACATGGAGGGAGGATTTGACATGAATTTAACAGTGTACCTGACCAACACGTCTTTCAAACTGTGGGAGGAGACTGGACCACCTGGAGGAAACCCATGCAGATACAGGGAGAATGTGTAAATTCCGCATAGACAGTGACCCAAGTTGGGAATCAAACCCAGGTCCCTGGCACTATGAGGCACCCCTAGCTGGGGTGGTGGGAGGGGAATGGGAAGAGAAGGAGAATTGAGAATCAGGGCATATAGTTTCATAATTCAGGGAAGACGGTTTAGGACTGAGATGAGGAATTTATCCAAAGGTTGGCAAATCTTTGGAATTCTATGCCCCAAAGGATTGTGGCAGCTCAGTCATTATGTTCAAGACAGAGATTGATAGAATCCTAGACATTAAAAAAAACATCAAGGGATGTGGAGATAGTGCAGGAGAGTGAATTCTATTCAAGATTTATACACCCATTCTCAGCAACATGCTTGCTTCTTAAAAAGAAAATGTTAGTGAACTAACAGGCCAACTGCAAAGAAATCCTTTCTTAAAACGGAAGGCACTGACACCATGACAGACATTGTTATCTGAATCTTTGGACTACACTTTGCTGCTATAATCTGAAACTTTTATCAAAAGTGTATGTAAATACACTGCATTTTTGAAATGTACATTTGAAAGCTAGCATAGCCTATGACGCAAATTCCAATCTAGCCTAGATTGCTGGGTTTAATTTGAATGGTTGGAACTCATTTCCAACGTTCCCTGCTGAAAACAACACAGAATCGAGTGTCAGGAGACTGCAAGGCATACTAAGAAACGAGTTACACGGGTCCAAGTACAGTAGACAAGGGTCCAAAGTTCCCGTTCTATCTTTATAAGCTACGTGTCAGTGGCAATCTTGGTTCAGTGGTATCATTTTTCCCCTTAGTCAAAAGGTTGTAGATTCTAGTTCAGACATTTTTGTGCAAAATCTAGCTTATTGCCCTGTACTGAAACCCTGAGAAGCCCTACACTTCTATGGCAAATGTTTAAAGTCTGTTCAGGGAAGTACAAGAGCCTTTGGGAATATTTTAGAGCACAAGGAGTCCTGCATGGCATTTAGAACATAGAATAACATTTATCCCTCAACTGACAGATGCACCATTTCATTGCCATGGTGAGATCTTGTGATTTGCTGATTTGTCACCATCTTTCTCTACAATAGCAACTGCATCAAATGTACTTTCCTGGGATGAAAGTGCATTGGAAGGTCACAAGATTGTTGAAAATTTCATAAATGCAGATTTCCTTTTTGTTTAGAGTTCACAAGTAGAATTCCCTGTCTTAGTTGTAAATGAATGCTGGCATTAGTTGGGATTTGGGGCAACATCAGTTAGCACTCAGCGCCAGGGATCCAGGTTCAATTCCAACCTTGAGTGAATGTGTGGAGTTTGCACGTTCTCCCCATATGTGTGTTTGGATTCTTCCAGGTGCACTGGTTTCCTCCCAAAGGTACGCAGGTTAGATGGATTGGCAATGCTAAATTGTACCTTGTGTCACTAGATGTGTAGGCTGAGGCGGGGGTTGGAAATTAGCAGGATATATGGGGTTACAGGGATAAGACCTGGGTAAGATGCTCTGCCAGAGTTGATACAGGCTTGATAGTTTAAATGGTCTACTTGTGCACAATAGGGAGTCTATGGGTTTAGACTTTCGAAGAGAAAATTCCTGCGCTGTGGAGTTGCTCAGATTTGTCACAGACAACTGTAAAAAACTTGCATTAATAAAGATGAATCAGTGAGACAAATTAGAGAAAGCTTCATTCAGTGATTAGGTGCATTGACCGCAACAGGCACCAAACTATGGCTTCTAGGGGAATTTCACAATAACTTCATTGCAGTATTGTCAGCCTTACTTCTGATTAATAAACTTAATTTATCTACCTGGCTTGCAGTACATTAGATTTCAGTATAAATTTATTCCATTAGCAACTATTTTAAATGTTCAAACATTGGTCTCCTTGTTTTACATCCTGCAACTCAAAAATTGGGATTAGTTTAGGGCTTTTAAAAAAAATGGCCAAAGGGTCTGTTTCCATGCTATAATCTCTACAACTCTGACTCTATAAAGGTTAAAGATTCAATCCTTTGAATGAATCTCAACTCATGATGTGGAAATGCCAGCATTGGACTGGATGGGCACAGTAAGAAGTCTCACAACACCAGGTTAAAGGCCAACAGGTATATTTGGAAGCATGAGCTTTCACAGCACTGCTTCTTCATCAGGTGACTCACCTGATGAAGGAGCAGCACTCCGAAAGCTTGGTGATTCTTAAAAAAAACCTGTTGGGACTTTAATCTAGTGCAGAGAGACTTCTTAATGTACCAATCTCAACTCAGCCAACAATTCACAGTGTCCACTCTTTGTGGCTGGGGGGGATCAAGATTATTTTCATTCTAAAACATACACACCATTCCCAGTCTGAATCATTAATAGTCCATTTCAATTTGAGTACATGACCAGTCCAGGAACACAATTTCCTTTGAGCCCTTTGTTAAATTGATCCACAATTATGGTCATCATTACAATAATAGGGATTTTCACAGAAACTTCATTACAGTGTTAATGTAAGCCTACTTGTGACACTAATAAAGGCTGCTGGGACTAGCCAACATGAATCATGGGTTACAGAAAGTGAAGAAATTTGGAAAAACATGCAGTGAAAACAATTCCTCCAGGTCATTAAATGCCAAACCATTTTAAAGGACTTGCACAGAACACATTAATGTAATAAAAACAGAAAATGCTGCAAAATCTCTGCCGGTCTGACAGCATCTGTGGGGAAAGAATATAGAATCAACTTTGAGTCTGGATGAGCCTTTGTCAGCACTAACAAAGGGTAATGCAGACTCAAAACGTTAGCTCTATTTTCTCTCCTCACAGATACTGTCAAATCTGCTGAGACTTTACAGCATTTTCTGTTTTTGTTTCAGGTCCACAATATTTTGCTTTTCACTTTAACACAAAAATTCAGAATACCTCCATCTTGCAAATACTGCATACATATTGAACCATTTCACTTAACGCATGCAGTCGGTAAGGTTAAGGAACCTTGCAAGAGTAAGGAAGTTACACCCCTGGCCTAATCTCAAAATTCGCATATGCAATGCGCCTGTGGCATTCTCTTCTCAAGAGCAGTACAGGCTGGGTCATTGAATTTAAGGCAGATTTAGATGGAAGAAGCAGAAGACAAAGTGGAGTTGAAACCATAATCAGATCAGCCATGATCTTACTGAATGACGGGGAAGTTCAAAGGGCTGAAATGATTACTTCTGCTCCCAAGTCCTATGTACCCTGGTGATTGCAGCTAAATGGAATTGATCTATTTAATTCCAAATACAATTGGTCACCTGAGGCAACAAAGGGAACGGCGGGGGGGGGGATTATAAATTATCTACAACAACTTGAATCTTTAACGTACCTCAAGGTGGCTCAACGAGCATAATTCAAAAAGATCAGTAAAAGCTTGATCAAAGGGATGGGTTTTAAGAAGTCTTTTAAAACAGGAGAAGCAGAAAAAAGGGACATGACCAAAGCTGAGGGTCTAGACATCTCAACGTCCAATAATTGAGGAAGTAGGGAACACCAGAGTTGGAAGAACAGCAAGTTCTCAAGCGCTGGAGAAAGGGAGAGGGAAAGGCCCATAGAGGAATTTGAAAATGAGAGATTTTCAATCTAGATGGAGAGCCAATGTAGGTCGGCAAACTCATTGATTGAGCAGGACCTGGTGAGAGTTAGGACATAAAATCAAGCAATGACTTTTAGACAGAATTAATCTCAAATTATTGGTAGAACTCTCAGGGACAACTGAAAGAAATGAATTTGACTTTGTCATCACTGACTGTTTAAAGCTAAGTAACAGAAGGAGCTGGACAGTAGGGTCCTGATCTTTTTGCTGTAGCAACACCAGCGCCATTTCACTTGAAATTCATTTTTTCCAGACATCATTTTTTATTTGCCACTGGCAGCCTAGCGTATTCCACGCACCAAGTAAAACCCTGCCATAAACAGCTGCATCTACATAAAATAATCAGCTCAAGTAATCACACCGATATCAACATTCATCAGATGATGATCTCAGCATGCCCAGCAGCTGAGAAGCTGGCTGTCGTGATGAGGGAAAGGCTTATAGTCATATTTCTCTGGTTCAGTTAAGTAAATAGTGAATGGGTTTACAATTATACTTCTCAGCTCAGTAAATGGCTGAGCACTCTTTTCCTTGTTGTTCAGTCAGTAAACCAAGGTTCATCTCGTATCAATGCTATACACACAAAAAGCAAGTCTTAATGCATCAAATTGCAGCAGAACCCACTTTGAAAAATCAGCTAAAACAAAAATCAAATAAAAACATAAACATAATAAACACTTTACCACAAAACAAGATTTTATTTATGAACAGTTACGCACAGGAATACAGAGGTATTTGACATTTCAAATAATATGGAATGTTTGTGAAATATTGAAAATAAATAGATATCTGTAAGTGCAATTTCCAGCACCATTGTAGGAAATGCCCATTCTGTTTGTCTCCTGCCGATGAGTGTCTCCCACCGGCTCCACAAGTATCAAGACCGTGAGACTGGTCAGTTGATAGTCTGACTACAAATAAAATCCATTCACAACAGCGTTACGCTTTTCTAGTTTATTCATTGTTGTTATCTCTTATTTCTTTAATAATAGTTATTAAATTTTGAAGTCCAAAGATATAGCCAGTGTCCTGCCCTTCATGGACCACACTGTCTTCCCCAAAATACTTGCAAGTTGTGTGAGCAAAGTCAATCACGCGGACGTCAACCATGCTGCTGCTGGAGTTTGAGTAAGCATAGGCTCCTGCAGATTCATCAGCCGATTCTTCAGAAAGGTCTTCAGAATATTCAGAATCAGAATCCATAGTAGACTCTTTGCCATCATAAATGATAAGCAGGGAGCTGGAGTAAAAACGATATGACTCCTGTTTCTCCAAAACAGATTTGAGTTCAGACAGTTTTTTAAGAACAGGTTCAAATAGGTCCCTGCGCAAGTACTTCCCATTATTTAAAAATTGGTAAAGTGCTTCTTTAAACCCTTGTACAGAAAGCTTCCTTCCATGGTATTTATTCATGAACATGAGTTGGCCAGAATCCAGCTGATATACCTAGACAAAGAAATAACATTATTAAAAATCTAGTTTTCCCATTATAACATTTTATGAAAATGTCTGTATTGGAAAGAAAAAGCTTGAAGCTTCTAAAGTCATAATGTAGCAACAGCATCCCCCAAGAACAATTTTTAAAAATAGCACAACTGGTTTGATATGATTGTCTACTCCTTCAAATATGTACACAGCCAACTCAGGGCTCGCACCTATCAAATCACTATCAATGCATTTTTGCTCAATGTGGTGCCACAGAAATCCATTTCCAGCCTGATAAAAGTCTCAGTTTTACAATTCTTTTTTTAACCTAACTACAAACGTACTTTTAATTGTATGCCTCTTGACCTTGGTATCTTGAACATATTCCACGTAGAATGCAGCAAAACCTTTAAATTTGGCAATGAATGTGCTGCTTACGGGTTTAAATAATTAAAGCCAAAACATTACATAAAGGCTGTGCAATCTAGTTACTCTGGGGATTGAACACAAAAGGAGAATTGAGATGGAATTTCAGCCACAAAAGAGTGGGTTCAAGGGGCTGTACGTGCTAGTCCTGTCTCAATTTACAACCTGCTACATCCAATACAGGTGTTCGATAAAAGTCTCCTTTCCATTCCTACTCACTAATGTTCTTTCCTGTTAAGTTACATGGCCATGCAGGAACCCAAAGGCCCCACATTCAAGTTGGCCCCTTTTAAGTTAGTACAAGCGTGGAATGGAACAAGCAAATTAAAGAGACTGCGCACAATGACCACCATTACCATGTAAAATGCATTTTAATATGGCAGTAAATGTACACACCTGCATCCCACAGACCCGAACACCAATAACAGCTGAAGTGCTTTGCTGACATTTACGGATTTGATTAGCCTTCTTTTCCTCCGATGCATCATCCCCATGCTGGCGTGTTCCCATTTTCAAGTCTAGAACACATGGGACTTCATACCGGCAGGTTAAATTCTCCAGTAAAATAAATTCTGATAATAGCGTTAAGGCAACTCTCAGATATTCAGAATAAAGTCAGTTAATAGAGAAACACAGAAAATAGGAGTAGGCCATTCGAGCTTGCTCCACCATTCATTTTGATCATAGCTGATCATCAAATTTCATACCCCGATCCTGCCTTCCTCCCCCCTGCCCACATCCCTTGATCCCTTTAGCCTCAAAAGCTATCTAATTTCTTCTTGAAATCACACTTTTTGGTCAAAAAGGTTTACCTCTTATCCTCAAACTATGACCAAGTTCTGAACTCCCCCAACGTATGTAACATTCTTTCTGAATCTACCTTGTCTAACCTTGTTAAGAATTTTCAGCTTTTATAAGATCTCCTCTCACTTTCGAACCTTCAATGAACATAATCCTAACTGACTTAGTTTCTCTTCATGTCATAATCCTGCCATTCCAGGAATCAGCCTGATAAACCTTCACTGCATACAAAAGCAAAATAGAAGATGGAAATCTGAAACAAAAACAGAAAATGCATGTTTATGTCTGCACTAACGTTAATCTCAATGATAAAGGAAATGTTTATGGCTGGAGTACATCTTATTCGCCTTCCAAACCTCTCCAAAGACTCAAATGCCTGCCAACCTGCTGAAAGAATATAACTGGGCATACGCCAATCAAAATAAATCATGTTCACTCTCCAGCTGGAAGCACATACGTACCAGTCTGCTTTTATTCTAGATGGCTCAGACAGGACAGACAATACCCACCACAAAAAGCAACAAAATCAAGAAATATGATCATCTATACTTCAACTATTCTGCCACAACCACTTGATCCCCAAGAAATTATATCAAGCAAATCATTTCAATCTGCCCTGATTCCAGCACAATAATTCAAAAAACATGCACTCACCATGTACAAATCATTTATAAAACATCAATGCACACTTCCACAAATTGTTTGTGAATACACACTTTGAAAATGGGCAAGGCGGCGAGTGAGAGAGGCAAGGAAAACATGAGCTTTGGTCATACGTTACAACTAAGAAAAGGATACTATATTGGTTTCTGTGCTTAGCATTATCCTTCATACGTTTCAACTGTTGCTGGTGACACTTCATGCTCCAAGGGTTATGCTTTACCTTCCCCGATTTCTTCTCAATACTATAATATAATACCTCCGACTTCTTAGATTCAAATTCCTCATCTAGTTTATGGCTGTAAAATCAGAATCAAAAAAGCTTAGTTGTTAAATTCAGTCTCTGTTCTGAGAACACAAGAGTTTTTAAAACATCACTGTTTAATCAATACACAAAGCAGACCATCTAACTGTGCATCTCCTGGTTGATTAAATATAAATCTATGTATTTTAAGTGTACATTTCTTTATTAAAGTCAAATTGCAATTGTTGCAGTAATGAAGGGCAAGTTGAAGGAGCCAAATTTGATGAATAAATGAGTGAATAATACACTATTCTCCAAAAGTTATTTTGGGGAAGAACTTGGCTTCTCACCATTGCAATTTCTGCCAAAACACAGCAGGATAATTTAGAAGTTCCAAAAATGGATGGTACTTATCCTTTAATAGAAAACTAATAACATAAATTGAAGGCCAATAGGCCATATATTTAAGCCTTAAATTAAGTATTTGGAAAAGACAAGAATTCTATTGTGGGGCAAATACACTAACTAAATCAATTATAGGCACCCACAGAGTGAAACATTTCTATCCCAACAGTTAATACGTTTAGCTAAATAATACTTAATTTTAAAATTCTACTGAATTAAGAAAAAAAATCAAGTGATTCACTTCCGAGACCAACCTTTTCATTTTTTCTTCTTTCCTGTTTTGCCTGACCCGCTCTTTTCCATAATTGTCATTTTCTAATAATACAGGTTTCTTATTACTCCATTTTATTAGCTTATTTTTAGGTTCACATTCGGAGTTATCTACATTTTCCAAATCAGCTTGGTCCCCTGATAATGGGTAGGCAATTAAGCATAGATTTCCTTCTTCGTCTTCCTCAAAACTTACAGAAACGACGCCTACAAGAAGAGCAGAAAAGGCATTGTTGTCAGGTTGGCAGAAAGCAGACATAAAACCCTTAACAGCTAATTTAGTCACTTGATTATACAGAGTAACAGTGACAACAAAAACAGCCTGTTTGCTTACCCAAGCCTTCAGTTTTTATGCAGTTGTGCCGGCTTTCAACCTAACAAATCAAAAAAAAACTAGACAAAGACACCTTTGTAATCCGGAAAAAAAATAGACTTCCAATTTATACAAAACAACCCACCCCATGCACTGCACATACATCAGCATATAATAAAATAGGAGTCAATAAAACAAGTGAGACAAATAGACTTGAAGAAGTTGTTTATTGGAACTGAAATTTTTTTTGTGCAATTTATTGAGAAAATGTATGCAATAGAGCAACATGGAAAATACCATTTCATCCAAATCTTGGAGGCCAATGCACCATAGTTCTCCAATTATGAAACAGAGCATAGCAATTCAATTCATAAAGCCAAATGGTAAAGAGGCTGATGCAGAATAGTGAATACAAAGCTTGCTGCAACATTCTGACACAGTGAAATACAGAATCCTGTAAAGCTTTGTTAATCTCAGGTAAACTGCAATTATGAGACAGACAAGCCAGCACATAATCTCCCATAAGCTCTACATACAAACAATTACAGGGTTAAATCAAGAAGTATTACATTCCAATTTTTTTGCCAATTATGCAAAAAAACACCAATTCATATTTCCATTTACTGTTCTGCAATTTATTGTAGATGTAGTGCATTTCCCCTTCCCCAACACACAGTCAATGACCTGTGCTTGTTGTTTCGCAAGTTCATTGAAGAGGTCTGTAAGTAAATCTGAGGCCAGTCTTTGGTTTGGCTTAATGAGTTTACAAAGAATTTGGTTCAGCTGTTGGATGACTGCTGCTTCAATCCTAACTTCGTCTTTTATTTGACCAGTCCAACAGCAGCCTGAATGGGTCTTTTGTCATCCTGCACGACTGCCAGACAGAGCATTCTGGATGAAGGAACCGCAGTTCAGATTCGTGCACTGAGCAGCTGGCCATGGAGTACACATCAAGAATGGATCTAACCAGGGGGTGCGGAACCCAGGTTGTCCTTCAGACAGGCAGGGTTAACTAAGGGAAGCTAGGACAAGGCCTAGGGCTTTATCCTGGAAAAAAAACATGAGGGGACAAAGAGGAGCTGTGAGCCCCACCTCCCCCAAAGCACAAGACAACACATCCCTGAAAATAATTCTAAATTGACAACAAGCATATGCGATATACGTTAACCTAAATTAGTCTAAAACTTAATTTTACAAAATTCTCTTATCTAAAAAAATTATTCATTACAACAAGATTAAACGCTTATATCTTTCTGAAAATATACAACTTAATCTTTCACATTAAAGCATTCCAATGAATGTTATATGATTGGCATAAATTACTTTTAAAGAATAAAAACTGTTGCCAATATCCCAGTACTGAAGTTAACCTCCTCATTTTAAAATACTTTATTGCTTCAAATACTGATAGAAACTAAATCTATGAACATATTTCCTCTACATTTTGTGCACATTATTTTCTCCTCATAAATAGAAAAAATGCACGTGAGATTGCAATGTCCAGATGTTGTCACTTACTGTACTAGGAATTTTCCCAACTACAGCCTACAACAGAACTGCTGACTCACACCCTGGTGGAGCTAGTTGTTCCAAGTCGATCCCGTTCCCTCTAGGTGAAAGACGGCAGGCTCTGAATGCTGCTTTTCCAGCTCTTACCTCAACTTTAAAAAGCCTGCTAAAGCCTACTGAAATCGTTAGAGAGAGAAAAGCTCCAGCGGTTTCATTTACACTTCAATTTAATAAAAACATACAATTTTGCACATTGGCAAGCCTTTAGAAACTGTATTTATTTAACATCTACTTCAGTTCAAGATTAAAACCTGAAAAACAACTTTACAAATACTTAACATTTTATCATCCTTCTTGGGTGAACTTACCTCCATCAGCAGACCCACTAAAGCATAGCAGATTACAGGCTACCCAAGCGTCACGCAACTACACTGCGATCTAGTTGGCAACCACCTGTCAGAACACGGCTTTCATCTGATAAATTTGAAAAAAAACAAGAGACAAATATTCTTCTCCCCACCCTCCCAAGATAACCCAACACCATTAGACTTGGTACAAGAACAAAGGAGGAAAGAAAAAACACAAAACATGAATACACTGTCAGACTGGAAAAGGGTTTTTGTACTTACCTTTATACTGTGGTGTAAACTGGCACATCTCTGCAGGCAGTGTTTCATAAAACTGGTGTTCCCGTTGAATGAGGGGTTTACAAACGGTCTTGTCATTAAAACGGAGGACACACGAATGTCCTCCAACCTGGTGAACAAATGGTTCTAGGAGGACTCCCTTTGCATAGTTCTCCACTTCCATTGCTCCTAGTGCTGGGCTCATCCTTAAAGCACATTAGACAAAACAAGTACAGCAGGCTCTATGAAGACAGAGGCTGTAATCCAGTTGGAGTGTCTTTTTCCTCAGGTGGTCAATAATACTGCCAAGATCCTGTAACAACAATGAAATTCCCAGGGTTTAGGTTCTTTCAACCATATAGCCGATAAAGTCCTCTTGGATGTCAGCCAAACATTCCAGTAAACAATTTCATTACTCCAGCTGAGACGCAACTAAGCTGAAACACTGGGAACAGCAATGAAATACTGAACTGTGAGGTCACACACACAAAAATAACTGATCCAATTATATTCCTCCTTCGTCACAAAATGTGACCAACTGACAGCCACTAACTTGCAGTGGGAAGGCAATGGCAGTGAGCCAGAGAAAGAGCGGGGCTGGAGAAAGCTGCAGAACAATGCTGCCCTCAGCTGGTTTTTATAATTTCATACATTTTCTTATTGCAAAAGGATCAAAATGCAACATAAAAGCACTTGAACAGTGCACTCAACTTGAAGCTATCTTTAAAAAGACAATTATCCCAATCTTTTATCAAGTTTGGTTAACAGATTAACTAGTTAAACGAAAAAATTTCTAATGCACTGATATCTTCTTAAGTATAGTAGTTAAGGAGAAACCATCAAGCACATAGAAACACTTCAGTAAGTCAGAGGAACTATTTGGAAGTTAATTTTGCACAGGAGTCTTCCAGATGAGACTGACAAAAATGGTCCTAAAGGTTACTCAAAACTGAATTAAACTCTTGTTTTACTAGCTGGTAGCGTGGTGTTTCTATGCATAGATAGCAATTTTTGCTGGATGATTACAAAAGATTTTATAATAAGTAGGATGTCAGTAACTTTGACATTTCACAGAATAAACGCAAAGGGAAATAAATGGTGAACTGAAAATGCCTGTTATTGTCACTTTTTAACCATTTTGATTATAATTATTGGGACATATTTTCAGCTATCAGATTTAAGTTTTTAATAACTACTAACTGGTTATGCCAGTCTGGAGACATGAACAGTGTCATCAGTTTTGCAGAACAAATGATTCAACTTCAACAACAGCTAGCAATCCACTCATCCTTATTTACTACAAGTAAAATTACTGTAGCAAATGTTTAAATGCAAAAATCAGCACTTTAAGCATTTCAGAAGTTAAGCGATAATCCTCTTCAAGGATGGAAAAGCATAAAACCTCAGGTTAAGCAGTACGGGCTTGATAATCAAAAAAAAATCAACTACTGGATTTACATCTGCTTCCAATATGTTTGCTCTTAAATTACTTACTTTCAGCAACAGGATTTTTTTGTTGGAGGGGTGTTGGAGAAACAAAGGGTAAAGAACAATTGTTTCACCAACAGTAAAGCATAAAATACAATAATTTCATAGAATTCAGATTCAATGCAAGTCCAAGACAAAGGATTTTGTAAATAGAATTACAGGCACAAACAAGTGGCGCCATCTGTTGAGTCACGAGCTAATGAATCTCATTGCTGAATACTAATTGCAATGAAGGCTGAAGGCCACAGCTTCTGCTGTCTAAAAACATGCTCTCGCAGCAAGAAAACAAGTCCAATTACACCCATGCCTCAATGAAGAAACTAACACAACCACATACATTCCTCCTGAACTACAACTTGAACAAGATTAATGGGTACAAGGACAACCAAATGGCAGATCGAACACAATGGTCCCTTTGCTGCTGAGGAATATACACAAAGCAATTGGTCAGATGTGTTTACTTAGGGTTGCAAGAATGCGCCATACTACAGATTTTTTTGTTTCAAAACATTTGCACAATATTAGAAACATTTCACAAGTTTACATTCTTGGGAGGTTGGACCTCTTTCAACTTATTCCAACAAAGATTTGGTGATCTCTCACGACCTAGAAATTTTATTGAAGATTTCTGACTATAATATCAAATGGTTTGGTGTCATATGCCCGGACACCAGCAGGTACAGATCTACGTCCATCGAACTTTGGTCATTTAGGTTCTTCCCCACTCTATGTTGTCAAATAATCTATTATTTGCATTAACACGTTGCCTCCAGATTTTTTTACTAATCCCAATCTATCAGTGATAAATTCCATTATAATAAGCAATTTATCAGCAAGAATGTTTTCTCTCAAGGATCATTGCTATGGCTCTACCAATAAAGTCATTAAGTACACCCAGTTTTCCCACAAGTATTACGCGATGGTAACAAATTTTTTTTTTTACAAATCGACGACCATGTTTAGTTTGCCAGACTTTGAACTTTCTAAAAAGTTATTGCAACTTGCTGACAGTTTCATGAATACTGTTGCCCTCTACTACATATCTCTTCATGCGCAATGGGTCTAAGCAACCTACCTGGTTGCTTTTGCCCTTCGAACCCTACTCTTAAAGCAGAGGGTGCTCATTTCTACTCCTCACTAGCATGATGTTACAATTGGAAGAACAGCCATTAACTGGGATAGAGAGTCAGCTACAGCTTAATGAGTTTAACAGAATATGAAAAAGTGCACGATATATTCTTTTTAAAAAAATTAAATATACAATGTGTATAAGGATTTATGGCATGTTGTTTGGATATCAGCGAGAACATGAAACCCAGTCAATTCAATTTTACTTGCACAATCAAGGTATCCAGAAGTCAAAGTTAACATGAGAACTGCTTTAAGCAAATTCCAAATGCGGTTGCAGTTCATGGCTTCAGGATAGATAACATTCTGAAGGTTAACAATTATACAAATTATGATACTTAAAATTCTGTTTAAGGTATAGTTTGAAACCTCGTGGTACAAGTGCACAGGATTCTGGCAAATACAACCGTCTCAGAAGTATTGCATTGTCCTTTTAATGTTCAAATCTGATAGCTTACTAAAAAAGCAACAAAAAAAAACACTGAAATGACCACGATCATTTCCCTATCACAGATTCTCTATTGGTTGTCAGGATTAATTAACAGTTAATGGAAGCATTTTCTGATACTAGTGTTGAATATGCCTTATACCCAAGACCAGCTTCATCCTCCATCCTATTCCTGCAATTGTTTAAATCTGAAACTGTATTCTGTATATTTCCCACTTACCAGAGCAGAGATTCTAATCAGTGGTACCCTGATCCTTATATGCACAAACGTTAACTCAAATGAAATCGGCTCATACTGGAAATCATGAGTACGTGTCAGACAATGTTTTCATTAATTCTCCAGTATGACGATGGGAAACCTCACACAAAAATTCCAGACCCACAGCAAACAGAATTTTGAAGTTATGCATTGTGTTAATGTGTAAGATTAGAGAATGACTCAACATTTTAATGATGCATCATATACTAACATCAAAACCTTGAATGGGCTCAAGCATAATTTTAAAAATATTTTGGGAGAGAATATTTGGGTATGGGGTCATACCCAAAAATACATAAGAATTTTTTCAGTGCAGGAGGCCATTCAGCCCATCATGTCTGCACTCTCTCTCTGAAAGAACAATCTATCCAGTTGCAACCGCATAATTTTGCACATTCCTCCTTTTCAGAGTAAATTTGAAATCATTTGAACAACCTCATTTGATAATTATTCCAATTTTAACTTGTATGAGAAAACAAAATAATTTGGTTGCAATGAAAGCTTAAACATTAGCCACAAATTTATTTAGCAGGGCCAATGCTGAGCCAAATACAACTTCTTTAGAAAAAGACCTCTTCTTAGCATAACACTGTACTTTTTTTCTATTTCAGATTTCCAGCATCTGTAGTATTTCACTTTTATATTTGTTGCTAACTTCATATATTTTGAGTTAACTCAGTGATTATGCAAAAGGTCAAGTATTGGTGCATGTATCATAGCTGTCAAATATTAGAAAAGAAAAAAAAACACACACAATGCATTATCTAAATTGAAGAGGATTGTGTGTGTGGTGGTGGAAGGGGGAGGGTGGTGGAACAGACAGAGAGAGAGAAAAAAGAGAGGAGAAAGCCCAATTGTTGGTTGGGAATTATAACTTGTTATTTGCAAAAACCATAATAGATTTAACATAATAGTATCTTAAATGGTTAAAAATGGGCTCAGATATTTGAAACAAATCAATATTGTAAATCACTTCTTATTTAAAAGATTATGGGATAGCTTCTAACAAAATTTCCAAGATTTGAATTTTCTAGACAATCATATCAGCAAAAAATGTTTTTGGTAATCTCAGATGTTTTATTTCTTTAGATATAGCGTTCATCAATACTTTAAAAATTAAAAGTACAAGGGTAGACTGCTCATTGAAAAGTCGACCAGCAACTGATAGAGCCAACTGTCAAGTAAAAGGAACTTTGAAATGTAAACAAGCTTTTGTGAGCATGGAGAGTAATGTTGATCACCTGTTCACCATCTGTCAGCTTTATCCACGGAATGACTAGAGGTTCTTTCCATTGGTATACTGAATTGCATACTATTTTTATATTCTGCATGTGATGTAATAATTGGTTGAGTGTTGGTGGATGTTAACAGTTAAAACTAAAAGCTCAGACAAATCAGCTAAGAGAAATGAGTACATATAACTTGCACTGTGCAACAGAGGTACAACTATAAGTTTTTTTTATATATAAACCACATTGATTGATTGTGTAGAGCAATCTGCAGATCATTATACCACTTTCAGATATGAGAAAATTTGGTCAATGGGAAAATTTGAACATAAAGCTGGAAGTAAATAGTTGAAAAAATGAAATTGTGTAAAGCAAGCCCCGACTTGTTTGGATTATATTTTTCCAGTATTAAAACAGGTCACTGAACAAATATTGAATACACAATCGTGCCCTTTGAACTAGATTACAAATGATTAATGCAAATATTTTATCCAATGCAATTGCAAGTTGAGTGCAGCATATCATTTGTAATGCATAATTTTCCAGAAAATCCTTTTTTCCATCTATTAGATTTACAATGTTAATTGAATAACCAAAGTATTTCTTTAATACAAAAGTTTGATGGAAGTGAGAATGTCTAAAATAAGTTACAACTTATACGTTTGCAAAGAAACATACAATATTCCGTGAACTCTTATATACTGCTAGCAATACGTTGTCCTTTCTCCAAAATTATTTACTATCTTGTACAGTTGCGCATAACAAGAATATTTTTGCTTAGTCATGAAAACATGCTTTCCATTACTTGCCACTAGTTAAAATAACTGTCTCATGTACAGTCTGTTAACCTGTAACACTTCCACAATTTTGTACAGGTGTAATTTATGACTCAAAATTTATGTCCATCCTAAATATTTAATTGTAATACAGGCTGGTTTAACATCCCCGTCATGTTTTTAAATAAAATTCAATTAACTGATAAATAATCCAAGTATAATTCATCATCTAATTAAGGGAAGAAAATCCAGCTTCACTAATATACAGCAATTGACAGCAATAACAAAATAAATTCCCCTTTCAGATGCTAACCATAGAATTCATTCAGCCTAGCAAGTCTGCATTGACTCTCTGAAACAGCATCTTTATCAAGGCCTACACCCAAGCTAGTCCCATAAGCCCATGCATTTACTAAACAGCACAACTTTGGACTGTACAAGGAAACAAGAGCACCCGAAGACACAGGGAGTGCATACAAACTCCACACAATGATCCAAGCTGGGGATCGAACCCAGGCCCCTGGCGAAGTGAAACAGTAGTGTTAATCTCTGTGCCACCATGTTGCGCACAAACCTATAGTTTTTCCCATCTTTGTTTTCATGTTACAATAAAATGTCACCAGAAATTCTAATAATTTCTTGAGATGCAAGAATTGTGAAGCAAAAATACTGCAATCTAGCTCAGCTAATCAGGAAAAACCTCAACTGTATTGCATTATAATCAACTGACATTGTACATTAACTATACTGTAAATGCTTGATTATTCTGCAAGAATACTAGAGGTATTAACTTGAGAAAAGAATATGTAGCATTAAATTTTACATAGGGTGGCAAGTTGAGGTTCTCATGTTAGACTAATAGTAGTGAAGTAATTATTTTAAGAATTCTTCAGTATTAGGGAGGGACCCAGGAGAAAATTCCATCCATTTTCCTCTTTCACACAAGTTACTCGAGCTCTGTTCTGTTTTGGACTACAGACCTCGACAAATTACCATTCCAGCAGTCTTTCTACACTGCTGCAAATTGAAAATAAACTTAAAAATACTCTTGCAAGAGCATTTGCAAATCAGAAACTTTCACAGCGGCCAAAATTCATTCCCTCCAACGTGACAGCTCAGTGACTATCGCTGTGCTGTGCAGATACATGGATTTGGGCCTGTGTCTGTGGGAGTTTGCGCATTCTCCCCGTGCTTGCGTGGGTTTTCTCCGGGAGCTCCGGTTTCCTCCCACATCCCAAAGATGTGCTCTTAGGCTAACTGGCAAAACGAATTCTCCCTAAATTGTCTCAAATTTGGTTTTTAATCCATAGATCTATAAACATGGACAGGGATCGTGGGTAGAGGTGGGAATATTGGGGTGGCGGCGCTGACTCGTTGGGCGGAAGGGCCTGTTTCCCATGCTGTTTTGTTCTTTGTTCAAACATCTGATATTATTAAAAATATCAAACAACAGTCAGAAAGGGGATGTATTTGGTTTTTCAGAGTAGAAAAATGAGAACATGATGAGTTTCACTCAAGTTTCAACATTAGCCTTCTTAGTCATTATTGACAAGACTGAAAGTTATTTCTCCAATTAGTCTAATGTCCACTTGCTATAGTAAGTGAAAGCTGTTTTATTGCAGTTGAAAGAGATGGAATTGTATTACCCATTCACTCTGTCATAGGAATTACTTTATAGACCTGTAATGGCTATTAAGTAACCCTCGCAAAGATTTATTTTCCAAAGTAAGAACAATGACTACAGAAATTAATGCATTAGCACGTCACTTCAGCATCAAATTACAGAATTTGCAAAAAACAGCAACAAGTTACCTGAGAAATAGACGCTTTAAACAAAGCAGCTTTTCCATATTTTTATACTTGAGACTTCCTGAAATAGAAATGCCTTATATTGTTCCCTTTGCTCCATTAGCTTGTGATACATTCATTACCTATGTGCAGAAACCAAAACATGCAGATTTGGTTTCCCGTCTTAACCTTGGCTACATTGGATGTCAAGGCACACAAAATTAGAACATGTGCCAATAGTTGAGGGTATTCTGCAACTGTAAACTTAACTTAATAAGAGACAAAAACAATTCACACATCAAAGAACAAAACAACACAGGAAACAGGCCCTTCGGCCCAACGAGCCCGCGCCGCCACCTCGATGTTCCCACTTCTACCCTTGATCCCTGTCTATGTTTATGGATCTATGCATTTAATCCCAATTTGAGACAATTTAGGAAGAATTTGTTCTGCCAATCAGCCTAACAGCACGTCTTTGGGATGTGGGAGAAAACCAGTGCACCTGGAGAAAACCCACGCAAACATGGGGAGAATGTGCAAACTCCCACAGACACAGGCCCAAATCCATGTATCTGCACAGCACAGCGATAGTCACTGAGCTGTCATGTTGCCCATCAGGTCAAGGTACGTTAACGACATGAAGCACTAGGATACTCTTGAAAAATCCAAGAGCAGCCCTCTCACGACCCATCGTGTATGCCCCTTGTTAGACAACAAGGCGGACCGAAGTACCTGCAGGATAAAACAGATACATCAACATCATCGACAATTTACACACTTCCCAAGGAACTCCCAATGCTCGCAATCCCTATTTTAAATCAGTTTTCTATATCCCTCCATTCCCATTCTGTTCATGTGGCCATCTAAGTATCTCTCAAATAACTCCAGAGTGCCTGCCTCCACCACTTTACTTGGCAGTGCCTCCATCACCCTCTGTGTGAGAAAACTCCCTCCAGCATCCAAATTATACCTTACCCCACGTCAGCAACTAAGTAGATAATTTACCCAAGATGACAGCGCAACTGTAGCCTTATAGATGAAGCCTTCCCAAGACTAATTGGAAATTAGTGCGTTTGTTTTATTTAATTAAAGAAATGGAGACATACTTTTAAAATATAAAAGATGATTTTCTACTCCTTTGTACTTATAAACAAATGCAGCTGGCAAAAACTGCAAGCACCAACATTTATGCTGATGGACACTTACATAACTATTGTATTATTTATTCCCACTGAAACAGCTTGAACAGTTCAGAGAAAGGAAACATTCTCTCAGATTAAGCCAATCTTACTGATCAAAGCTCCATAATTAGGTCATTGGTGAAGAAAGTTTAGTTTTTTTGAAAGCTGATGATCACGTTAGACCAATATATTGTCATTACAAGTGCCATAATCGGTTTCAATCCCATTTATGGGAGCCCCACTTTGGTTTTCAGTCGACACAAAATAAACTAAATGCAAGATTTATGCTAACAAGCCAGGCAGCTTTTTTTTTAAAAGGATTGAGGCACTATGTAACATATTCAATGACTGGAGCAGAGACCATGTTGACATTTTAATAGATTACAAGAAAGGGATAAGGGACAGAGCACCAGATACACAGATCTAGAATTACTGCAGTGGAGCATAAATAGTAATGTACATCGATTCTATATTGCCATTTCTATCAAGTTAAAAATCATATTATTGCAAAATAGAATGACAAAGTCTGTTCATAGAAGCATCAGTTAAGGATAGGCAAATGAATGATATTACTCCCTCCAGTGTGCATTCATACACAAAACAAATAAAAATTAAACAAAACATCAACGCAAGATTTCTAGAAACCAAACACATCCAAATCTGGATTTAAGAACATCTCAGGATTCTAATTTTACAAATTAGATATAAATAAAAAAAAATACTGTTTTTGGGAAAGAACTGTAAATAAGCATCTATAAAAATAAATTCTACAAACTGCTGAAAAATGCAGTTGAAAGCTGACCAGATAATGCATACAAATCTATGAATGAAAAGTAGTTGGGTCATAATCTGATTGCATAATTAATATAATGTAATGACATAATCTCATAAGATTTACACCATAGGATTAAAAGATCACGGCCAGAGAATTTGATGCTCAGCCAAACCTCCGACCACAGCAGCGAGACCAGAGAATCCCTCCAGCCTGAGAATCTGCCCCACCACTTTTAAGCTCAAATAGGGTTAAAAAAATTGGGTTATGACAAAATATCAAATTTCATTAGATTATTTTCCCAGTTTGGAACTCGGCTCCTAAGTGAAAAATAACTTGAATTATAAACACATCAACAATTTATTGCGACACAGTTTTGAAGGTGGCATGGTGACACAGTGGTTAGCACTGGGACCTCACATCGCCAGGGAGCCGGGTTCAATTCCAGCCTTGGATCACTGCGTGGAGTTTGCATGTTCTCCTTATTTTTGCATGGGTTTCCTCCAGGTGTTCCAGCTTCCTCCCACAATCCAAAGATGTCTGGGTTAAGCTGATTGGCCATGGTAAATTGATCTTGTCAGGGGGATTAGCAGTGTAAATATGCAGGATTACGAAAATAGGGCCAGGGTGGGATTGTGGTTGGTACAGACTCGATGGGCTGAATAGCTTCTTTTGGCACTGTGGCGATTCTCTGACTCTAAGCTAGAAACTAAATAACACTGCTAACTTTGGAAACGTTATTTTGCGATGTAAGACTTATAGATTTTATTCCAGAAACAGAAAATACCGCACGTGTTGTTTTGAACTATAACATCCACAATTAACATGATGTAACATACCACAGAATACAAGCTGTGCCAACAGTACATCCCGAATTATTTATAACTATTACTTAGTAAGGACAATCTTGAACCACAATTAGGCTATATCATTTTGGGGTAACACCACAGTGTAAACATTTAATCTAGCAACAAAAAGGTGAATTTGGCATGACAAAACTGAACATATTTACACTATGTAGTATTTAAAGAAAGTTACTAAACAAGAAGCGCCAAAGACAAGTAGTGGCAAAGTGAAGGTTCTGCCGCATGTCACAATCGGCTTTTCCACAGCTGAATTTACTTTAAATACCTTTCTCTAAAATGATTCTTTATAGCGTATATTAAGCTTTTTGCAATCAATGTGAAAATTACTTTTCCAATTGATGAAATAATTTAATTTTATATATACTATTCCAGAATAAATGGAGTTGTGTGCAAAGTGATAGTTTATTTCACTTGGAAATTGAGAAATGCTCTGGATGATTAATCCTGGAGATAATCTATCAAGTTTGCACTCGAGCACAAAACAGAATTTTGCTTGTATTAATACTGTTAGTGCAAAATGTAGAAATTATTCCTCCAAACCTTTCATAATTACAAAACTGAAAATATTCCTCATCTCAATGCAGTCAACTTGCACAATTAAAGAAATTGCTGTCATCTACTCTGGATATCTGTCATAACAACATCTCTTTTGCTGAAATCCTCTCCTATAAAGGGGCAGTATACATTATCAAAATTCTACTTATTGTAGGACTTGCACAGAATTTACTAAAGCATCTATATCATTTATGTTTGACATTTACTGGGAACTAACTGATTTTAAGGCTCACCAAGCAAGATGCATAACCGTAAACAAGACAAAAACCATGTTTGTTTATAGCTCAAAACCAACTGGCTTCACATAACAGCTGAACTTATTACATTTCCTCCAATGAAATTAAAAACAGCAATCAGCAACCTAATTGAACTCTGTTCCCATTATTTTGTAAGATACTGGAACAAGACTTCGTCTGATTTTCTGTGAGAAGTACATACATTACAGTAGCATTCCAGTCACCTAATAAATAGCCCCAGGTGAATTAAGATTGATATTGTGCATTTCATAAGAGACTACATGCGATTAGATGACCCAAATTATATTAATGAAGCTGAATCATGGCAAAGGCAGCCACTGTGATTTAACTTCCTTTCATTTCTCAAAGCTGGATATTAGTAAAAGAGGTTAACTTGGTTCTATGATTTACATTTCATCTTGACATTCAGTACAACAGTGCCCATCTCAGCCAAGAGACTAACAATACGATAACAAAAGGGAGATTTAAACATTTTGTAAAATGGTATGTGTAACTAAATGGGACTATAAAATGACACATCAACTGCAAAACATTTTAAAATTGTCTCAATCTTTTGAAGGAGGTGCAAATCTGACAAGACACTCTAGTCGAAGATACTGTTACTTTTTTTTCCAATAACATATCAGATTTATTTCATGCAGTCTAAATAGCAATTCTGTAAAGGAGAACCATTAAACTGAATAAGTAATTGCAGTATAGAAATACGGAAGCATCTTAGGCATGTGAGATTCATAATAATCCTACATTCACAAAATTATTAAGATTCTGAACTGATTGGGATCGAGGGTAAGTCCACGCTAGGCATGTGGGACTCTTTCAAGGGAATACTGAAAACGTTGCAAGATAAATATGTGCCAGTCAAGAGGAAAGATGGGAAAGGTAGGATTAGAGAGCCGTGGATTACTGAGGATATTGAGGACTTGGTTAGGAAGAAAAGAGAAGTGTGTGATAGATCAAAGCACATGGGAACAGAGACAGAGTTGGAGGAATACAGAGAGAGTAGGAGGAAGCTCAAACGGGGAGTTAGAAAGGCAAAAAGGGGGCATGAAATGATTTTGGCGGATAGGATTAAGGAAAATCCAAAGGCTTTTACTCCTATGTTAGGAATAAAAGGGTGGTTAGAGGAAAAATCGGACCTCTTAGGGACAGAGGAGGTGAACTGTGCTTAGAGCCTGAGGGAATGGTGAAGATCCTGAATGAATACTTTGCGTCGGTATTTACGAAGGAGAGGGGTTTGTTGACAGCTCCTGTCTCTGAAGGAGACATGGACCAGTTGAGAGAAATATCCATACCGAGGGAGAAAGTGTTAGAGCTTCTAGGTAGCATTAAAACTGATAAATCTTCGGGGCCTGATGGCATTTATCCCAGGCTGCTTAGGGAGGTGCGAGGTGAAATTGCTGGGCCTCTGACGCAAATCTTTGTCTCTTCTTTGGACACAGGTGAGGTCCCAGAGGACTGGAGAATAGCTAATGTTGTACCATTGTTTAAAAAGGGTAGTAGCGATAACCCTGGAAATTATAGGCCGGTGAGTTTGACGTCAGTGGTAGGGAAGCTGTTGGAGGGGATTCTTAGAGATAGCATGTATAGGCACTTAGAGCGATGCGATCTGATTAGGGATACAGAGCATGGATTTGTTAAGGGGAGGTCGTGTCTTACAAATCTGGTAGAATTTTTTGAGGAGGTGACGAAAACGATGGACGAAGGGCGAGCCGTTGATGTCGTCTATATGGATTTTAGTAAGGCGTTTGACAAAGTCCCTCACGGGAGGTTAGTTGAGAAGGTCAAGGCTAATGGGATACAAGGACAGGGAGCTAGATGGATAAGTAACTGGCTTGGTAACAGGAGACAGAGAGTAATAGTGAAAAGGTGTTTTTCTAGCTGGAGGTCGGTTACTAGTGGTGTGCCGCAGGACTCGGGACTGGGACCTCTTCTATTTGTAATATATATAAATGACTTGGAAGAGGAAGTAAGCAGAGTGATCAGCAAGTTTGCAGACGATACAAAGATGGCTGGACTTGCGGATAGTGACGAGCATTGTCAGGCGATGCAGCAGGACATAGATAGGCTGGTAGCTTGGGCAGACAGATGGCAGATGGAATTCAATCCTGATAAATGTGAGGTGATGCATTTCGGGAGAAAGAATGTAGGGGGGAGGTATATGATAAAGGGTAGACCTATTAAGAGTATAGAAATGCAGAAGGACCTGGGGGTGCAGGTGAACAAGTCTCTGAAGGTGGCAGAGCAAGTGGAGAAGGTTGTGAAGAAAGCATATAGTATGTTAGCCTTTATAGGAAGGGGTATAGAGTACAAGAGCTGGCCTTTAATGGTGCAGTTGTATAAAACGTTGGTTAGACCTCATTTGGAATACTGCGTCCAGTTCTGGTCACCCTACTACCGGAAAGACGTGGAGACTCTGGAGAGAGTGCAAAGGAGGTTTACCAGGATGCTGCCTGGTATGGAAGGTCTGAGTTACGAGGAGAGGTTAGGCAAATTGGGACTGTTTTCCTTAGAAAGACGTAGACTTAGAGGAGATCTAATAGAGGTGTACAAGATTATGAGGGGTATAGATAGAGTAAACAGGGTTAAGCTTTTTCCTAGGATGGACTCGAATAGCACAAGGGGTCACGGGCTTGGGTGAGGGAGGTAAAGTATAATTTGGATGCTAGAGGGAGTTTTTTCACACAGAGGGTAGTGGGGGTATGGAATGCGCTGCCAAGTAAAGTGGTGCGTAGGAGTTATTTAAGAAATACTTAGATGGGTACATGAACAGAATGGGAATGGAGGGGTATAGAAAACTGATTTAAAATGGGGATCATGAGCCTTAGGAGTCCCTGGAAAGTGTGTAAATAGATGTACTTGTTTTTATCCTACAGGTGGTTTGGTCCACCTTGTTGTCTAACGAGGGGCATACACGCAATGGGTCGCGAGAGGGCTGCTCTTGGATTTTTTTTGAGAGTATCCTAGTGCTTCACGTCATTAGTGTACGCTTGACCTGGACCATCTGATGGGCAACACAATAGCTCAGTGACTATCGCTGTGCTGTGCAAATACATGGATTTGGGCCTGGGTCTGTGGGAGTTTGCGCATTCTCCCTGTGCTTGTGTGGGTTTTCTCAGGTGCCCTGGTTTCCTCCCACATCCCAAAGATGTGCTGTTAGGCTAATTGGCAAAACAAATTCTCCCTAAATTGTCTCAAATTTGGTTTTTAATCCATAGATCTACAAACATGGACAGGGATCGCGGGTAGACATGGGAACATCGGGATGGTGGCGCGGGCTCGTTGGGCCGAAGGGCCTGTTTCCCGTGCTGTGTTGTTCTTTGTTCTTTTATTTGCAAGACAAATACACAGAATGGATCCATTTAGTCACAGTATTGTGTATCAAATATAACAATCTGACAGAAATGAATGTAAATTGGCTCTGCTAAATTAGGAATTATTCTAACACACAGGCATTAAGTACAAACTTATAAAAGTTTTGTTTTTTCAAAGTTATCATTCATTACAGCATAACACTAAACAAAATATACTGCATAAATAGTATCTTGACTATGCATTAAAACGAAATGAAGTTCTAAAACTTTAAAAAAGGATCTGAAAATTTACACTGGAAACATAACAAAAGTTTTGACAGTTGTCATGACAGATCAAGCCTACCATCAAAAGTTTCCATGCTAATCTAGATTGGCTGTTGTGTTTCTTAAATTGATTCCACTTCAAAATTAATCATCAGCAATAAGAGACATTTGGTGTTTATGAAAAGTGCTATATGTCGTTAACTTAAGTATGAAATCAATGCAGCATCCAGTGCCAAAGCATAGAACTTTGCAACTACTAAATTCAATAGTACTCATATTACCTTGAATACCTGAACATCAATTCTTGACATTTAAAAGTTAAATTCTATTTACAATGCAAAAAACATTCTCTGAAGTGGCCGCACATTCAAGTGTACATTTCCTGCCTTCTCCCCCATTTCTATTGGACTTCTGTGCATAATAAATGCAGCTACTCAAAAATCATTCTATTTATAAACTAAACTGAATTTGATGAAAGCAAGACGTTTCATTTCTTTCATGCTGAAAAAATTAGTTTACATTTTAGATGCAACGAAAGACTAATTCTGACAATTTCACTTCTGCATCACTCAACGAAAAGGTGGAATTTTTGATATTCTTTGACTTTACAATAGAGGATGCAATTACTAGTTGTCAGTCTTATCAGTAGTTGAATTAAAAGCTTAAAAGTTGTCATTTGTTAAGTCACTAAATGATCTGAAGATAGTGCACAATTGTCCAATTATTTTAATTGCTCTCATAGTAAAAATGATAGTAATTTATCTTTGTGCATTATGCTCTAGGGCTATGTTCAATTTATAGATCATGTATTAATCTTGTTAATTTTCAAAGTGACTGGCCCTTGGTCCAACAGAGCCAACAGCTGTGCAATTCTGGAACATCCTCTTTCTATTCCTTCAAACTCTTAAAAAGTTATTAATGATATATGAGCATCAAAAGTAAAGCCAGCATTTCTGGTCATCCTTATTGCCTTCAAGATGGTGGCAGTATATTTATATATCACTAGAAATTTAATAATGGTTTGATGCCAGTTACTGCAACGTAATTGGTTAGACTAGCTACTTCCTGTTATGATCCAAATTTGTGCCTCAAACTTACAGGTAATTGAAAGCAAAATTGTATAATGAGGTACAAGCAAACACCTCACTATTTTAAAATCTGCATCTTGAAAGATATTTTACTGGATCTTTTACAAACTAGGGGTTCAGCATGATCAGGAACAAGTCTGGCTGGCTATAAACATGCATGATAATCTACAGGTATCAATCAGATCAGTGTCTGAAAACCAATCCCATCCTGGAAACAACAAAATCTCAACAGGCACTACTGGCTAAGTCAAGGCATGCCAGCCGCCTGATCTTTGGGTTCAGGATTAGCATCAGAAAACACTGTTAAACACCACCCATATCTGGTTGGATCTGATAAACTGCAAAATTTCCTGAACCATGGTGAGAGATTCAATTTCATCCAACACCACTGTTGCACCACCAAACCCAGGATTCAAAATCCAGAAAATCCCTATTCCAGAAATTGCTCAATCACAAGCATACCAGATGGAGTCTGGTACCTGTAAAAGGTTAAACTGACCAAAGTAATCATCCTTGAGGATTCATGTGACAGATTTAAATTGTTTGGAGCTTCCTCTAGGAAGAAGAATCCACACCTAAAAATTAGGTGCCTAATTAGAAATTCTCCTAAGAGCGGTTTAATTTGCATATTATAATATGCATCACCGTTCACTACAAATTGCTGTTATAGTTTAATTTTTATTTCAATGATATTTGAAATAAAACTTAACATTCAAGTAGCCATGGTTTCAATGAGACTTTCAAGCAAGTCACTAAAGGCATGCCCATAAAAAGGATCAACTCCATCACTCAGAAAGTTAGCATGAAACATTTAACTTTAAAAAAAGATATTCTACTGAATCAATTGTAATGTGGTGTACAGGCACAACCAAGTGCACAATAAGCAGTTCAAGCAAAAATCCATCCATTACTAAATTTGAAACTTCAACTAAACATGCAAGTTTCATTTTCCTTTTCTACAAGTTTAGTTCTCTTCCTTTTGTTGAATACCGTTGTTTTGCGAAGCTAAGATCTGAAGCAGATATGAAAGATTTAAAATACATATTTGCTCAAGCTTCTACAAAACAGTACATTCAGCAAACATATTTAAATCATGTTTCAAGTAAAGGTTTCACTTCCCCATTAAATTACATAAAGTTTGAATCATGACGTACAGCCATCAAGCTACCAGTTTCATCACAAACAGCTTCATCATCAAAACTTGCAACAGGCTCAAGTGGCTGAATGGCCTACCTCTGTTCCTAAGATGCTTAAAATCAATGCTTCTCTTTCCCTATTCCCTTTCATGGGTCAGGGTTAAATTGTGCTTGGCTCAAGTATGCGCTTACCCATTATTAAAAGTAAATGTATTGGAGTTAGGAAAATCTTCCAGCCTATGATCAAAAACGTTACACTTAAGCATTCAGATTAATTGCTTTGCTTTTTACAAAGAAAACTTATATTAAGTAATTCCTTTTAGTGTTAGCTTATACACATCTCGAATTCGACAGTCTGAATCTGAAGGTTACACATCAAATAAATGGAGTGGCAAAGTAATTTGACTACGTGAACGTTGAGTACATTAATTAAATACTACCAATGTGCAGAGGCATAAAACTGCACGCACAGTGCTTGTGCACGTAGTCATACCAAGGAAACTGCAGCTGATCGGAATTCCATTTTTTCAACAGCAAATCAGTTGCCCCGAGTTCTGAGCAAGGCTGATGTTTGTTTGGATTCTTTCAGCAGCCTTCTGTAAAATGAGATTTGTAGTAATTTATGCTGCTAGCTCTGACAGTTTTGATGATTTGTTTGTGAAGAATCTCAGTTTGATGGATGTAGGTCATGGTTCAAACTTTATGACAATAAATTTGGTATTGAAACTTTTATGTGAAACTGCATTTAAGTATGTTTGCTAAACATACTGCTACAAACAACCTATAAAATATTTAAGTAAACAGAACTCTGCCTTACAGAATTAATGTGGAATTTGTGAATTTAGAAGTGGGGAAAATGTACTTAAAGTTTTCCATTTCTGATCTACTTTTGTTATCTATTCATTGAAGTTGTTTCATTGTTCAGCAGGTTGCTATGCTACTCATTTTAATGTGAGATGGGAGGATTGGGGAGAGGAGGAAGAGGCAAATTTAACCTTTTTTTTAAGATTCAGCTAAAATTTACAATTTAAAGCACTAATTTGAACATACAGGAAGCTATTTTAAACACAAATTAGATGGTCTAAAGTACAGCCAAAGATTAAACCTGGCCCAAGGGGGAACTCAAAAATTTCCAAATGAGGTAACCATTAAGTTCAACACAGTTGCCAACTGTAAGATGTGAACTGATGAAATCAGCATCACTTCCTCTTGCTTTTTCTTTCACTGCGCTGTGCTCATAGGTCTGTTTTGAACAAAAATACCCTAAATGTTTTACCAAAAAAAAATGAAGGCAGTTTGAAGCCTGAAGCATCTGGCTAGGAAATCTAGCAATTTAGTTACCACTTTTAATTTAAGCAAAAATACCCAAGGCGGGCAACATGGTGGCACAGTGGTTAGCACTGCTGCCTCACAGCGCTAAAGACCTGGGTTCAACTCCCAGCTTGAGTTACTGTTTTTGTGGAGTCTGCATGTTCTCCCCATACCTGCACGAGTTTCCTCCAAGTGCTCCGGTTACACCCACATCTGAAAGACGTGTTGGTCGGTTACATTGACCTGAACAGGCGCCAGACTGTGGCAATGAAGGGAATTTCACAGTAATTTCATTGCAGAGTTAACGTAAACGTTCTTGTGACTAACAAATAAACTTAAGCTTTGCTTTAAGATGTCACAGAGGATTAATCACACATGAATAGATGCTGAACCAAAGGAGATTCTCAGAATGGCTAAAATGTTGATAGATTGGTTTAAAGGAAGGAATCATAGAGGAGAGAAAAAGGTGTTTATATAATTCCAGAGAATAGCACCTAGACAGATGGAAATATAGCTGCAAATGAAGGGAGAGGGTTGCACAAAGGGCAAGGTCTAGGGACACAGCAGGAATGTTATGGTCTGAAGGAGAAAGTTAAAGAGACAGGATGGAGCAGACATTTGGACCAGAGAATGAAAATTTCAGCTTTCAAAGCTTCGGGATGGTCAGCAGCCACTGTGGATCATTAAAGGGCCAAGATGGGAGACAAGCAGGATAGTGTAGGAATAGCAATTTTAGAGAAGCTAAATTTTACAGTCAAGAAAGAATGAGAGGTCAGCTTGAAGAAAACTTTGATATTCGGGATTAACAAAGAACAAGGCTGGAATCAAAAGAGGAAGTCCTCGCCAATGTCTGACACTATCACCACAGATTAAATGTGAAATTCTCTGCAATGTCATGGGTACAAGTTCATCTAAAAATAAATGGCATTTTCCTGCAGGTTTTGTTTCTATTTTAATATGTATTAAAACAGAATATTGTTCAGCCTCCCAAACTTGCCAGGGCATCATGTGTTATAGAGATTACAAAACACTCAACTTTAAGCTTACCGTAATTCCCTGCTCTGCAAAAGATACCTGGCTCAAATCTCCCAGCTACTGCCAGCGTAATTCCACGCCAGAAAAATTCTACCTACTGCAACAAATGTCAGATACACTTTCTGTTCCATAGCTACTATATTCAGGCAGGGTTACAATGTTAGGTTTTGTAGAACAGGGCCACCCTTCTTCAACCTGATGCGAAGGACTAGACCAACATACATTAACCAATGCAGAGTTTCTGATTTCCACCTAAAAACCAGGCCTGGAGAGCTCAAAAACAAAACACCTTTACCTATACAAGATAATGATATTGGAAATGTAATGAAAGCTTTTTGTACTTTTTTTTGGAAAACGCACCCAAATCTCAAACGTTTGATGAAGCAACCATTATTGTCACTAGGTTGGGAGAATATACTGGGACCTAATATACCATCCGGAGTTATTTTCTTATTATCAGTGCCAGATTTTTACCCTAAAAAAACTTGCTTCTATATTTGCATCTTTATATCTTTCAAGATGATGAATCACTCCAAATACAATGTTTTAAAATATAAAGAGATAGCTGATGTGCTTGCTTTCATGGCATGTTGAGCATCACTGACTGTTCATCATCTTGATTGCCTTCAAAATGGTGTTTGATATATAGAAGGCTCCTGTTAATAGAATGAGACACCAAATAACTTGGATCTCTTCTGGTACTGTTGTTTGAAGCAGGAATGGCATTCTGGTATCAGAAAATGATGTGATAGCTTAACTAGGTCCTTACTATTTATTCTGTTCATGTGTACTGCAGGGCTTATAGCCTGCAACTTTTTGACTAAGAGGCAAGCAGACATTATTGATAAAGCCATAATCACTCTGCAACTTAGGAACATAGTTTGGCACAGTGGTTAGAACCGCTGTCTCACACATCCAGGAACCCAGGTTTGATTCTAGCCTCAGGTTACTTACTGCCTGTATGGAGTTTATACATTCTCCCTGTGGCTGCCTGGGTTTCTTCTAGGGTACTCCAGTTTCCTCCCACACTCCAAAGATATGCATGTTGGGTTAACTGGCCATGCAAAATTGCTTCTTAGTGTCAGAGGGATTAGCAGGTTAAATATGTGGCGTTATGGGGTTAGCACCTGGATGAGATTGTTATCAGTGCAGGCTAAACAGTCTCCTCCTACACTGTAGGAATTCTAGGATTTTATGTAAAACTGGTTTCATTGGCAAGAAAAAGACTCTCTCAAGTCTGAAAATGTACGGGGAAACAATGAAATCAGAGTAAATGATAAGAGAAACAAAAGTACTTTCACATTCTCACCCAGGCAGAAAACTCAGGACATGATACTTTGCTGAAATCCCAGTGATGACCTTACAATTACAGGTTATGATCACAATTTGTGTCATTTAATAACCTGTGTTTTTCACATGATGATTGTGCACTAGCAATGATTACATTAATTTTTTTTTTACACATCATCTGGAGATCAAGACTGAGTGAGGCTGGTCAAAGCAAACACATACAATGCAGAAAAAGGTAGGGTGTGTTTCAATAATCACTGATAAAATGGGCATTTAAGAACACTTCAAAGGGACCAGCACAAAATAATTTGGTTGCTGACCGTAGACCCAGGCAGGACACCAAGCACATGCGCGGCAGGCGATGAAATAGGCTCAGCGAGCAATCCCAAGACTGGGTGAATAACAGGGGCCAGTTACTGTAACGAAGTTTCCGTCACAACAAGAGCCCTGCAAGAGAGTTGCATTATTGATTAGTCAAAGCAACAATTAATTGAAATTTTGAAAAAAAAAGGTGCAATACTCTGCAAATTGGCTGGGCCAATTATATGTAATCACACCTTAAGATAACAGGGAAATGAGTGAATGAGATCCTAAACCCTGTATTTGCTGCTGTAAACTTAAATATATACTATTATAATGATAAAGGTTTAATCAAAAAATTGTTTTCTCATTCTACTGGGTGAATTTCAGAGTCTGCTTCTACAGTTAAATATAAATTTAGCAACAGGCTAGATTTTAATCATCGGTTGGATAGCTTTCCAAGAAAAATGTGCAACTGTCAAAAGCTTGAATGCCTTAACAGATAAAATTATACATCCACTGAATTATGAAATCTGGGATAATTTACTTTTCAGTGAATACAAAAATGTAAAAGGGCCTATTTAAATCGAATTTGCTGAATTCTGATCACATTCAGCTAGTCGTTCGGATGGTGGAACGATAAGAGAACAAAAAATAAAGGATTTTAAAAATAAATTTAAAAAAAGACAAGATCTTAGGGGAAAACTTCAAGAACAAACTGGGGGAAAAAAAAACAATGGTATGGCCAACTAGCAGGAAATCAGACTCGAATCAATTATTAATTTAACAAACACAGAGACAAAAACACCAATCAGTCGATTCATTTTAACAGGGGAATTAAAAGGGAGAATATCGAGGTGGGAGATGGAGGCGCTCTCGCCTCAAGTCACTAAGCAACCAGAGAGGAGCCTCACGGTCAAAGATGCTGCAGCAGGAAACCATTCATTAATTAATAATTTTGTTTCTTCGTGTTATTTGGGGCTTTTGTATTCACTGAAAAGTAAATTTATCCGGGGGTCTTTAAGATATGTTTGCTGGGTGTATGTATAAAGGCTACCCACTTACCTGCCAAGGATTTTTAATTTCTTCCTCTCGACGCTTCTTCTTTGTTCTCCTGACGTTAGAAAATGGCGGCTGTCTTCCTGCGGACAACAGACGGGAGGGCGGGTCCCGCCCCACTGGCCCCGCCTCCAGGTCTTCCCATTGGCCCCCGCTATGGGGGCGGGGACTTCCCTGACTGTAGCCCCGCCCCTTATCCTCCCATTTGCTCCTGCCCTTGAGGGGGCGGGCCCTGCCCTAGGCTCCGCCCCTTCCCCTCCAGCCGCGCCAAACCTTAGCAACAGCGCTGCCATTGGCTGGCAGCGCAAGTGCCTGGCTGGCCATTGGCTACCATGGGAAAGCGGTCACGTCACTGTTGTCAACGTTTTTTTCAAACGGCAGAGGCTTTGTCTCCCCATCCCCCACATCCCTGAAAGGACAGGCTAGCTGAATGGGTAAATATCTGGCAAATGTGTGGATAAATGTGAGGTTACCCATCTTGGTGGCAAAAACAGGAAAGTTATTATCTCAATGGTGGCACTTTAGGAAAAGGGGAAATGCAATGTGACCCTGGATGTCATGATGTAGAGTCATGTGATGATGGAAGTCACTGAAGGTTGGCATGGAGGTACAGCAGGTGGCGAAGAAAACTAATGGCATTGAATTCTTGCAGTGTAGAAGGAGTCCATTCAGCCCATCGAGTCTGTACCCACCACAATCCCACCCAGAAACCTATTCTCACAACCCCACACATTTACCCTGCTAATCTCCTGACATTAAGGTCAATTTTAGCATAGCCAATGCACCTAAGCCACACATTCTAGGAGGAAACCAGGAAACCCACACAGACACAAGGAGCATGTTCAAGCTCCACAAAGACAGTGATCCAAAGCCAGAATAGATCCCTGGCACTCTGAGGCAGTCGTGCTAATCATTGAGCCTCTGTGCCACCCAGTTGCATGCTGGTCTTTATAGCAAGAAGATTTGAGTATAGAAGTAGGGATGTCTTGCTGCAAATATACAGGGCCTTGGTGAGGCTACAGCTTGAGTATTGTGTGCAGTTTTGGTCCCCCAATCTGAGGAAGGACAATCTTGCCATTGAGGGAGTCCAGTGAAGGTTCGCTAGACTGATTCCTGGATTGACTGGAGTTGTGCTCTCTGGAATTTAGAAGAATAAGAGAGGATTTCGTAGAAATTCATTAAATCCTGATGGGACTAGACAGGCTAGATATGGGAAGAATACGGTGTTTAGCACTGCTGCCTCACAGCACCAGGGACTTGGATTCGACTCTTGGTTTGGGTCACTGTTGATGTGGATTTGCACATTCTCTCCATATCTGCATGGGTTTTGCTGGGTGCTTAGATTTCCTCGAAAAATCTGAAAGATATGTTGGTTAGGTACTAAATTGTCATTCAGTGTACACAAACAGGTGCCAGAGTGTAGCGAATAAGGGATTTTCACAGTAACTTATTTGCAGTGTTAATGTAAGCCTACTTGTGACAAATAAATAAACTTTAATTTCCTGATGTTGGGGAAGTGAGGAACCAGGGGGTCACAGTCTAAGAATAAGGGATAAGTCATTCATGACCGAGCCAAGGAAGAACTTCTTCAGTCAGAGTTGTGAACCTGTCAAATTCTCTACCACGGAAAGCTACTGGGGCCAGTTCGTTAGATATGTTCAAGAGGGAGTTGGACGTGACCCTTGTGGCTAAAGAGATCAAGGGATTTGGAGAGAAAGCGGGAGTGGGATACTGAAAGTACTGAAACCATGATCATATTGAATGATGGCATAGGGTTGAAGGGCCGAATGACCTATTCCTGCACCTATTTTTTCCATGTTTCTCCCCCCTCCTCACCAGACAACGGGATTAGTCACATGGTTATGGGCGGCCAATCAAATTTTGACTGCAGAAATAATCCACTGTGGGATAAAACATTAGGACTGAGTCCAAAATCATAAACAAATATTTGTTTAGAACTTTCTCGTATTTTTCAGAAGGGTAGCAATTGGAAAGAAAGAAATGTTGTCAGTTAAAAATGTTATCACATCAAGTGATAATTCAATAACTTCCTTCTGTAAGATGGAATCAGTTTGTTTAGTGTTAGAAAAAATGTTAAGGAGTGAGATTAACTATCAAAAAGATCGAGACGGTTTGCAAACCTATTCAAACACACGGAGCTGTGATTATTCCCACGAGCTGTTTAAATAGTCCTGTAACTTCAATGAGCAGCATTGGCAGGTCAAATGTTATTTAATCTAAAGCATAGGTTTACACATAATTTACAGCATAGAGTAAGACAATTTGGTCCAGTGGTTTTCTGCTGCTGTTCTCCACACGAGTCTTCTCTGACCTTACCTCATCTCAATCTTAAAAGAGTGTAAAACTCTGGCCTCTTTCACATTCGCAACTTTAATTGTCCATGATTAGAAGCTGTACCTTCCTCAGTTGCCCAAGGCCCAAAGATCTACTGACAAAATCGATACACAAATCTGTGACTTCTTAGAGACGCACTTCTCTAAGTGCGTCTTAGATAGTGAAGAGGGGTGTTATAGTTTACAGAGTGACTTGGACAAGTTGCAGAGCTGGGCCGAGAGGTGGCAAATGGAGTTTAATGTGGAAAAGTGTGAGGTAATGCACTTTGGCAGGAACAATAAATGTGTAGAGTATAGGGCTAATGGTAGGGCTCTTAATAGTGTTGAGGAACAGAAGGATCTTGGTGTATGTGTCAATAGATCCCTGAAAGTAGGCAGTCAAGTGGATAAAGTTGTTAAGAAGGCATATGGAGTCTTAGCTTTTATTGGTAGGGGGATTGAATTTAGGAGCCGCAGCATCATGTTGCAACTGTACAAAACTCTAGTGCGGCCGCACTTGGAGTATTGTGTGCAGTTCTGGTCCCCACATTATAAGAAAGATGTGGAGGCATTGGAGAGGGTACAGAGGAGGTTTACCAGGATGTTGCCTGGTATGGAGGGCAGGTCCTATGAAGAGAGGTTGAAGGATTTGAGGTTGTTTTCGTTAGAAAGGAGGCGGCTAAGAGGGGATCTTATTGAAGCATATAAGATGATTAGAGGTTTAGATAGGGTGGACAGTGATAGCCTTTTTCCTAGGATGGAGAAAGCTAGCACGAGGGGACACAGCTTTAAATTAAGGGGTATGAGTTATAGGACGGATATCAGAGGTAGGTTCTTTACTCAAAGAGTGATTAGGGAGTGGAATGCCCTGCCTGCAGCTGTTGTAGATGCGCCAAGTTTGGTGGCGTTTAAGAGGTTAATTGATAAGTATATGGAAGAGAAGGGAATGGTTTAGTTTGGAGGGGCATTGCTTTTTATTTTGGTCGGCACAACATCGAAGGCCGAAGGGCCTGTTCTGTGCTGTAATGTTCTATGTTCTATGTTCTATGTTCTTGGTCACGCACACCAGTCTCCCATCCATTAACTCTGTCTACACTTCCCACTACTTCGGAAAAGCAGGAAAAATTAAGGAGCTCGCACACGCCAGACGTAGTCTCTTCCCCTATCTTCCTTTGGGAAAAAGATACAAAAACTTGAGGTCACGTACCAACTGATGCAACAACAGCTTCTTCCCTGCTGCCATCAGTTTTGAATGGACTTACCATATATTAAGTTGATCTTTCTCTACATTCTAGCTATGACTGCAACACTACATTCTGCACTCTCTCCTTTCCTTCTCTATGTACGGTATGCTTTGTCTGTATAGCACGCAAAAACAGTATTCTTCACTGTATACATGTGACAATAACAAATCAATGTTTACCTTAGCATTCACAGAAAGCACATCTAAGAACAGAACACATCTAGATGCTTTCTCTGGTTTATCCACCCAATAATTATACTATTATGGTGGTTAATTGCAGCAAAATTTCTGATTACACCTGTAAGACAATTTTCTCATATATCGTTGATTGCCCTCACTTATGTCTGGGATGGAGTTCCAGTTCCACTTAGTATTTAGACTATTTCTAAGAGGCACAGTGATTAGCACCGCTGCTCCACAGCATCAAGGACCAGGGTTCGATTCCAGCCTTGGGTGATTGTCTGTGCTGAGTTTGCACATTCTCCCCGTGTCTACTTGGTTTCCTATGGGTGCTCTGGTTTCCTCCCACAGTTCACAGATTTGCAGGTTAGGTGGATTGGTCATGCTAAAGTGCCACCACGCCACCTTCTGTCTCTGAGTTGGCAGGCTTGGGTGAGACACAATTTCACCCAATTGAATATTGGGAAGACCAGAACTTAGGTCCCCACCATATGCTCACACTATTGGTTTCTGTCTTCACCAAGGCTTAAACTGTATCAGAGTGTTCTCAAATTCAGCATCTTATTGATGCTGAGCTCAGCTTCCAGCCCCCACACCTCTCCATTATAATGACCACCCACCTTGCCCTCCGTAACTTCACTGCCGGAACTCTACTGCTTGGCCCACCACGAAATCAGAGCAGACAAGGGGTCCGTTGACCTCAGGGCAGTTTCCCAGTCTTGTTCAACAAGACCATAGTCATTATCCCACCCGCTGTTGAGAACCTCAACTCTGTTTTTGTACCTTCAGGAGCAGTTATTCCAAGGCACTCTTTGTCAGCTTCATTTCTTCTATTTAACATTTGAGCTTATCTAGAATTCTGCTGCTTTGCTCCTAACCAAAGTCCCAGACATCTTGTTCACTGACCTACATTGGTTCCTGGAATGGAAAATTTGACTATTCCCATTCTCAAATCCCTCCATGTCCTCATCCCTCCCTTATTCCAAAAGTCTGACAGCAGGAGGAGAGAAGCTGTTCTTGAGTCGATTGGTAAGTGATCTCAGACTTTTGCATCTTTTTTCCAATTAAAGAAGGTGGAAGACAGAATGTCTGGGGTGCATGGAGGTCTTAATTATGCTGGCTGTTTTTTCGAAGAAGTGTGAAATGTAGACAGCGTCAATGGATGGGAGGCTGGTCTGCGTGATGGACTGGGCTATGTCCACTGCAAAACAAAGTTTCTTGCAGTCTTGGTCAGAGCAGGAGCCATACCAAGCTTTGACACATCTGGAGAGGATGCTTCCTTATGGTGCATTTGTAAAAATTGGTGAGGATTGTTCCAGACATGCCGAATTTCCTTAGCCCCCTGAGAAATACAGGCGTTCTGGTCTTTCTTAATTATAGCTTTGGCATGGAGGGAACTGGGCAGGCTATTGGTGACCTGGATGCTTAGAAACCAGAGAGATTTGGATAGCCTGAGTGAGTGGGTGAAGATCTGACAGATGGAGTATAATGTTGGCAAGTGTGAGGTTATCCACTTTGGAAGGAATAATAGTAAAATGGAATATTATTTAAACAATGAAAAATTGCAACATGCTACTATGCAGAGGGACTTGGGAGTCCTTGTGCATGAATCGCAGAAAGTCAGTCTGCAGATGCAGCAGGTGATCAAAAAGGTGAATGGAATATTGGCCTTTATCGCGAGAGGGATGGAATATAAAAGCAGGGAGGTCTTCCTGCAGTTGTACAAGGTACTGGTGAGGTTGCAACTAGAGTACTGTGTGCAATTTTGATCCCCTTATTTGCAAAAGAATATATTGGCCTTGGAGGGAGTACAGAGAAAGTTCACCAGGTTGATATTGGAGAAAAGGGTGTTAGATTATGAGGAGGGATTGTGTAGATTGGGCCCGTACTCATTGGAGTTTAAAAGGCTGAGGGGTGATCTTATTGAGACATATAAAATAATGAAGGGGCTATATGGGTAGAGGTAGGGAGATTCTTCCCCCTTAGTTCCCCTTCGAAAGGAAACAAGAATTAGAGGACACAGACTCAAAATAAGCGGGGGGGGGGGGGGGGGGGGGGGGGGTCAGTTTAGAACAGAGTTAACAAGGAACTTCTTCTCTCAAAGGGTAGTGAATCTCTGGAATTCTCTGCCCATTGAAGCGGTGGAGGCTACCTCGTTGAATATATGTTTAATTCACAGGTCAATAGATTTCTGATCAATAAGGGAGTTAAGGGTTATGGGGAGCAGGCAGGTAAGTGGAACTGATCCACTTTCAGATCAACCATGATCTTATTGAATGGCATGGCAGGCTCAGGGGGCTAGATGGCCTACTCTTGCTCCTATTTCTTACGTTCTTATGTTCTAAACTTGAAGCTCTCTTCTTTCTCTCTCTTCCTTTGTGGCCCTTTGTAGCTCTCGTTATCTGATAAAATTCCTGCAAAACCTTGCAACGTCCTCCTGTATTAAGAACACTATATAAATGTAGTTGTTGGTGTTCCTAATTCAGTAATATGTGTGATGCAAGGTCAAAATTCTTACTGAGAACCAATGAAAGAAATGTGGATTTATTCCTGAACAGAACAATATTGCAGGATGTCATATAAACTTGCACTATATATCTCTGACTATTACACATGTCAATGTGAACAAGTAGATGTTAAATTTCTTCTGCCATTGCCTCAATTAGACTGAACTGATCATCTGAAAGCCATAGCCTCTCAAGCAATCTTGTTAAATATATGCTCCAAAGCATGTGGCATGACTAAAAACATCAATATAAAATCAAGG
Source organism: Sphyrna mokarran (assembly GCA_024679065.1). Taxonomy (NCBI): domain Eukaryota; kingdom Metazoa; phylum Chordata; class Chondrichthyes; order Carcharhiniformes; family Carcharhinidae; genus Sphyrna; species Sphyrna mokarran. The sequence goes on along the minus strand of JAGIQG010000003.1, from coordinate 131,941,890 downwards.
CCCAAAAGAAAATACAAAATCAGTCATAATTCCTACTCCTGAATATAGAGACATTGAGGACAAATTCCAATCGAGCTGTGACACTCTGTGTGGTTAAGTATTCAAGTGACACCTTTTCACACATCAAGACAGCAACATAGGCAGAGGAAAGGACTATTCAGCCCCCTAAACCATATCCAGTCAGATCGCTGCTCATCTCCATCTCAACTTCATTTACCTGCCTTTGAACACTTGGTGACCTTGCATAACAATTTTGTTTTAGCACGTGCAGTGATTACCAAGCCAGGCATCAGCTTCTGCTGTGGCTAAATGGACCTCTCTGAGTCTTCCACTGCACTTTCATTCAGAATCATAGAAATCCTTCAGTGCAGCAAGAGAAAATGCACTGAGAAAATCCACTGAAAATGCACTGACTCTCAGAAAGATCATCTTACCTAGGCCTTATCCCTATACATTTATCCCACTAATCCCCCTAACCTGCAGATCTTAGGTATACTTAGGGGCAATTTAGCGCAGCCAATCCACCTAACTGCATTTCCTTAGACTGTGGGAAGAAACCCATGTAGATACATGGAGAACATGCAATTTTGACAGTCGCACAAGGCTGGAATCGAACCTGGGTCCCTGGCATTCTGAGGCAGCAGTGCAAGCTACTGTGTCACCCTGCCGCGCTGAACTTTGTCAGGGGAGGGGGGCAGTCTTCAATGAAGTGAGTCATTGATTGGGGTGCACCACAGGCTGCAGTCTGTGTTCCGTTCAAGGGCCCACTTGTGCCAATTTGCTGCACAAAGACCTTGGCCAGTGTGGAAAGGGTTGAGAAGTGCCCAATGTTGGCATGGTGGATTGAAGCCAGTTAGGTGGCCATGGGATCTGTGATAAGAACATAAGAACTTAAGTGTTCTTATCACAGGTGATGAGGCACAACAAATAAAATCTATTAACCTCAATCTTGAAAGCTTCCATTAACCCCCAGCATCCACAGCTTCTGGGGGTTGAGAGGGACGCAGTAGAGTTATGGAGTTCTTATTGTGAAAACAAATGTTTTCTGATTTTGTGGCCTCATGCCAATGTTTGGATAAGTATCGAATGGCAAGTAGAACCTGTTGAACCATGGATACTATCAAGACTTGCCATCTTTGCAAAAGAATTGGAGCAGAGGTAAAACAAAGGAAAGATAATTCCTTGGCATGGCGGGGAGAACATGTTGACGGCTACTCTGACTCACTTCCACACAATGCAAAGACTGAAGCTGTCACGCTATGCTGACTCTCAAAATGTCAGTGGTGTGAGCTTATGACACATTCTTTGCGTGCAATAGGTCAGGTTAGTAATTAAACATGACTGACGCAAGATTAAAGAAGATGTTGAAAAATGAGAACTTGGCAAAGTACCAGACACTGGTTTCAGTCTATTGGAGCCAGTAACGGGTCAGCACCTTGAACAGGAGAGAGAACAACATTGGAGGAAGACACAGACAGCGCCTAACAAGTCACATCAATGATGCCAGACATGACTCACTCCAACATTCCTGAATTCTTGGTCTCGGTCAGTTGCTACTATCTCCCAAATCAGACGGTCATTGTAAGAGCTAGTTACAGAGTAACCACATGGGCAGTGAGACATGATGCTTAAATAGCAGTTACGGTTGCACTATGAGGTCAACATTTCTGTTAACTGTTCAGTATGGGATAAGATAGAGCCTGTTGTGCATTGCTGGGCTGTAACAAATCGAGGGATAGTCCAGTGCCAAAAAACATTGACTCACAGCTTCACCCTATTACTGGATTCCAGCCCTTTTGAAAACCAGATGAGTCTGATGAAAGCATCCGCCTCATGAAGGAGCTGTGCTCCAAAAGTTTGTGACTCCAAATAAACCTGTTGGATTTTAGCCTGGTGTTGTGAGACTTCTCACTCTGATTCTAAATGTTTTAGGTTCAAGTTCTGTCCCAGAGACTTGAGTATAGAAGTCTAGGTGGATATTCCATTGCCATCTTATCTTTAAGAGAGAATTGAAATTCAGGTATTTCTGTTCTCTAAGGTGGATGTAAAAGATTCCAAGACACAACTTTGAAGAAGATGTGAAGATTAGGTGGACTGGCCATGCTAAATTGCCATTTAATATCCCAAGATGTGTAGGTTCAGTTGATTGGACAAATTAAATCGTCCCTTAGTGTCTCAAGATGTCCCAACTGTTCTGTCCAATATTCACCCTTCAGTGAATACATTACCTCGTCATTATTATGATTGTGTTTGTGGGAGCTTGCTGTGCATTAATTGGCTACCTAGTTAACTACATTGTGAGGTTGAGAACATTGTCGTATGCCCCTTTAAGATGATGGCCAGAATCTTATGCTCAGCTGAGGCTCATAAAATCCTGCCCAAAGCCAACCGAGAATTCCGTTCTCCCAGCTGCGCCCGTCCCAATTCTGGGGCAGGGGTGGTGGTAAAATTCTGGCAGATAACCCCAATAACAGAAAACAGTATTACACATCAGCAAAGTCTCTCTGGTTTTTTTTAGATAAATATAGTAACATAATTATCTAGCACCGTGAGTGATCAATGATTCATTCTCAAATTGTGTTTGATTATAATTTGCAAAGAGTATTTAAATCTGCAGTACATCTGTCCACTGTAAGCAACTTGTTTATAGATCATAGAATCATCATTGTAGAATCCCAACAGTGCAGAAAGAGGCCATTCGGCGCATCAAGTCTACACCGACTGCCATCCTATCCAGGGCCTATTCCCATAACCTCATGCATTTACCCTAGCTAGTCCCCCTGACATTAAGGGGCAATTTAGGTGGTCAATCCACCTAACCCATGCATCTTTGGAGTGTGGGAGGAAACTGGAGCACCCAGAGAAAACCCACGCAGACAAGGGGAAGTCGTGCAAACAGCACAGAAATAGTGACTCAAGCAGGGAATTGAACCTGGCTCCCTAGCTCTGTGGGATGACACCATGCCATCCAAGTTTCAAGTTACTAAGAGTAACTAGAAAATGCAGAGCCCAATTTTCACACATGAATGTCCCAAAAGCAGCCACATGACAATGAGCAATCAATTTCACTTCAGAGCATTGTCCAGGGAAAACTGCCAGTGCTCTTCTTCATTTAGTGTGATGGTACGTTTTGCATCCAGCTGAGAAGACAAACAGGAATTTGGTACATCGTGTTTGAAAGACAGAACCTTTCTCAGTACTGCATTCCCTCAGAACTGCACAAGAGGATCGGCCTTGATTGTACTTCAAGTCTTGGAGCTGAAGTCGAACTCAATTTCTAACTCAGAGACTGGGGTGAATCCACGTTAGGAGCAACATTAAGGAATGCACCAGCTGGATCTGTTGGTATTGTGGATGCAGGATGCATAAGGGGTTTGACTTTAAGAGCCGTGGCTTATGCTGTAACTATATCAGATGTTGGTGAGACTGCATTTGGAATCAGTTCTGGTTCAGTTCTGGTCACCTCACTATAAGAAGGATGTGGAAGCTTTGGAGAGAATGCAGAGAAGATTTATGAGAATGCTGCCTGGTATGGAGGGTAGGTCTTATGAGGAAAGGTTGAGGGAGCTGGGGCTTTTCTCTTTGGAGCGGAGGAGGATGAGAAGTGACTTAATTGAGATTTATAAGAAGACGAGAGGGATTGGTAGAGTGGACGTGCAGAGACCATTCCCTCGGGATGTGGCTGTTACTAGGGGGCATAACTATAAGATTCATGATAGGAGATATAGGAGGGATGTCAGAAGTAGACTCTTCACTCAGAGAATGGTTGGATGAGGAATAGACTGCCTGCTGTGATAGTGGAGTCGGACACTTAAGGAACTTGCAAGCAGTTATTGGATAGGCACATGGAGCACACCAGAATTATAGGGAGTGGGATAGCTTGATCTTGGAATTGGACATAACTTGGCACAACATTGAGAGCCAAAGGGCCTGTACTGTGCTGTAATGTTCTATGTTACAGATACATGTCTGCACGCATTCAGTGCACTTCAAGATAAGTGGCTGTAGGTATAGAGGGAACATGAGGAAAATGATAGGTTAAATAAAAACATTGATAGGTTAGGCACATGAAAAGCATATTCTTAATAGTTGACAATGTCTCATTCACAACTGGTCATCTACAAAAGCTAAAAGAAACGGTATGTCATGTCACCTGGGAATATCAATGAAATATTCAACTGATATGATTCCATTGCTGAAGGTGGTCGGTGTCTGAAATTCGCTGCCAGGTTGGTGGTGGAGGCAAAGACCCTAAACCTCTTTAAAAAGTATCTGGATTTTCACCTAAAGCTGCAGGTCTATTGTCCAAGTGCAGGGAGGTGGGATTAGTAAGGGCACTTGGGTGTCCTGGGGCTGGCATTGGCAAGATATGCCAAATAGCCTCCTTTCTCATGGTGCTATTACAAGAGTGACTATATTTTCAAAAGTACTTCAACATTTTTAAATCACTTTAGAATCCCATCAGGTTTGCATTACTGTCGTGGGACTTTGTGTGAAGAATTGCTTCTATTGTAAGACGGTCATTGCATTTCGGTGTAAGTCTCACTTTGAAACTCTGGAAGATAATTCTGAAAAGTGTGACAAGGTGATGTGAAAGCACAAAATCTTCCAACTTAATCTATAACCCATAGATTGCGAGACACACTGCTAGCAGGATTGATTTGATTTGATTTGATTTATTGTCATATGTATTTTAACATACAGAGAAAAGTATTGTTTCTTACGTGCTATACAGACGAAATATACTGTTCATAGAGAAAGAAATGAGAGAGTGCAGAACGTTGTGTTACAGTCAGAGCTAGAATGTAGAGAAAGATCAACTTAATGAAAGTAAGTCTATTCAAAAGCCTGATGGCAGCAGGGAAGAAGCTTTTCTTGAATCGGTTGGTACGTGATCTCACACTTAAGTATCTTTTTCCCGATGGAAGAAGGTGGAAATCGAATGTCTTGGGTGCGTGGGATCCTCAGTTATCATTGACAGAATAATTATGATTGACAGAAATCTCCAAATGAAAAACTGTATCAAATCTACAAGACATTGGAATTATACATAATGGACACACAAAAAAATCCACTCCTGGATTCCTTTTAGATTAAGCTGCATGTTTACTGTCAAGCATATGCAGGATTACATCACTTTCCTTGGTTACTTGGAGGTGTCAGTCATCTGGTGTTGAATCACTTGTTGACTAGCTAAATTAAACATTGTAATCCAACAGGGAGACTCAGCGTGTAAATCACAGCGACAGCAAAGCAACTCAGCTAAACCGTTTACTGGCAATATCAATCACATTCCTCATTCAATTAGTTAATTCGTTTACTGATTCTATAACTTAACAAACTAGACATGGCCAATTTGAGATTTTAAGAAAATCTGTAGAAATTTATTAACAAGTATATGCAGCACCTGAAAAGATTTGGTCAAAACAGGTGCTTGATACATGCGAGTGAACAAGCCAGACACCAATTCTGTTTTGATTTGTAGACCATTAATAGATCAGGCACATGAAAGGCATATTCTTAACAGTTGACAGTGTCTCATTCGTAACTAGTCACCTACAAAAGCTAAAATAGACAGTATGCCATGTCACCAGGCAATATCAATGAAATATTCAACTGCCATGATTCCATTGTTGAACATTGCCAACATTGTAAAAAGTAGAAGTTTAAAGTTTATTTATGGGTAAATGTACATTAATACTGCAATGAAGTTACTGTGAAAATCCCCTAGTTGCCACACTCGGACACTTGTCCGGGCACACGAAAGGAAAATTCAGCATTGCCAACACACCTAGCCAGTTTGTCTTTTGGATTGTGGGAGGAAATTGGAACATCAGGAAGAAACCCCCCCCCCCACACACACACACAGGGCGGTGGTGGGGGGGGGGGGGGGGGGGGAATGTGCAGACTCTGCGCATTGTGACCCAAACTGGGAATCACGTCCCCAGCACTGTGAGGCTGCAAGCCAACCATTGTGCCACCATGCCACTCTCTAATTAGATCCCGCTACACCTAAAATTGAAAGCTTCTAATTAGGTTAACCGGAATTTTGCGATTGCGATGATAGTGAAACAGTCAGCCTTCATTAAAGCTTGAAATGGGCAGTAATACCTGGCATTCCTATCTCCAAATCCAGAAATTGCCATGAATGGTAATTGCCTGCTCCTCCAAAAGGATGTGCTATTGAAGTCCCCACAGATGACAACCTTCAGAATACCACTGAACTGACACAAATTCCCCTTCTTATGCTATGATATCACTGTGAAAACCCACCAAAAAAGAATCTCTTGTTAATAAGATGTAACTGGATTTTTAATCAGATTAAAACCCAACAAGTTTATTTAGTAGCATGAGTTCACCTGATGAAGGGGCAGCATTCCGAAAGCTTGTGCTGCCAAATAAACTGTTGAACTTTAACCTGATGTTGTGAGACTTCTTACTGTGCTTACCCCAGTCCAATGCCAGCATCTCTGCATCATGGAGATGATTTTAATTGTGCACCAAGTCAGATACTAATTACTGTTGAGCAAGCTCATTGGTCCTAGAAAACTAATTGTATACTTATATACTCTCTATTTTTTTCCTACAATAAAAAATTCCATGAAAAAAATTTTTTATGCTTGTTTATAATTTGTAGCTTGTAATATGTATGTTCCATTCCTTATATTATTCCCTGTAAAATTAATAGATAAATAGTGCATTTTGCTTCCTGGTTTTCTTTGAATTCGATGGTGTCTTCCTTCACTTTAGGGCCAGTGTGATGTTTTCACCTAACAGAATGCACAATGAGATCTTGTGGGTATATGATTCATTAGTATTGTACTTAGACAGTATCAGTATTATTTATAGTACAGAAGCAAGCCACTTAGCCCACCTGCTTGTTTTGATGCTTCAAATAAGTATCCCATTTTTCTTAATCTAATCCTATCAACATATCCTTCTGTTCCTTTTTAATCTCATGCATTTATCTAGCTTCCCATGACATCCATTGATTCTTCTCACTTCAACTGTTCATTGTGGTAACAAATTCCACATTTTAACTATTACCTTGGCTCAGAGAATACCAGTGGATTTATTAATAACCATCTTATAATCATGATCTGAGGTCCTGGCCACCACGTTAGATGGAAATATCTTCTTTACATCAACTTTTCAGGAACCTAGGAAATTCAACATATCCCCAACTGCTCTAAACAACTTTTACAGATGCACTATAGAAAAATATCCTTTCCAGATATATCAGACTTTGCTGTGGCTCCTGCTCTGACCAAGATTGCAAGAAACTGCAAAGTGTTCTGAACGTAGCCCAATCCACCATACAAACCAGCCTCCCATCCATTGACTCTGTCTATACTTTTCTCCCGGATTTCTCTCTCTCTTTCTCCCCATGTACTCTACGTACAGTATGTTTTATCCACATAGCACACAAGAAACAATACTTTTCAATGTATGCCAATACATGTGACAATAATAAATCAAATCAAATCAAATCTATCCTAACAAACTCTTTCATAATTTTAAAAGCCTTTGTTGAGCTGGTCTGTAGTTTCTTTTCAAGACATAAGTACTTCGAGGCTGATAATCCAGTGTCCAATGCTGAAGGAACGCTGCATTGTTGGAGATGCCGGGCATGATTTTCCATCCCCTTTGCGACATGGTTTGTGGTGTTGGGAGGCAGTGCCTTGCTCACTGAATCTTACAGTCCCACTGTTATCAATGGAATTTCCTGTTGAATGCATCCCTGGCTGCTGTGAAACGGTGTGCCACTGGCAGGATCATAAGATTTCACCAGCAGAAATGGCAGCAAGATTTGGTGGCCATCTTTTGGGTGAGGTGTTAAACTGAAACCCAGTCACCATTCTCAACTGGATGTAAACAATCCCATGGCATTAATATGAAAAAGAGGAAGAGAGTTCTTCCAGAGAATATTAGTCCTGGCCAATATTTATCCTTCAACCAACATTACCAAATATTCTTTCTTTCTTTCTTTTTTAAATAACAGGTCATTTGGACATTATCACATTGTCATTAGTGGTGTCTTGCTGTCTGGAAATTGGCTATCACGTATCTTGCATTGCAACTTGAATACACCTCAATCAAAGTATTGCTGCGAAAGGCTGAGGATTGCTTCAAGAGATTGTGAAAGGATAGCATTGTCTACACTCAGAGAAAGAATTTAAAAAGTTATATAACTATCTGTTCTATTTTCTTTCATTTTTCCCTCAGGCAATTGATGTCAAGAATTATTTTAAATATGAAATGAATGGAACGCATCCAAAAAATTCCACAAATTCAACGCATCAATAAATAATAAGGATCAAATAAAACACAACAAATTACTTTTGTAAACTTAGCATCACATTAAATAATTCAGAGATTTACTCATAGAAAATAAGAACAAATAACAAAAGAAAGTACAGTACAGGGATGGGCCCATCAGCCCTCCAAGCTCGTGCCATTCATAATGCCCTAACTAAATTTAAAAAAAAACCTTCTGCCTTTACTCAGTCAGTATTCTTTAATTCTGTCCCTATTCATGTACTTATCCAGATCCACCTCAAATATTGTTAATGTTCCTGCTTCCACCACCTTTTCCAGCAGCGCATTCCAAGCACCCACCTCTCTCTCTGTGGAAAACTTACCTCGCATGTCTCAGCTAAACATTCCTCCTCTCACCTTGAACCTGTGGCCCCTTGTAATTGACACTTCCACCAGAGAAAAAAGCCTCTGACTATCCACCCTTGTTTACGACTGACATAATTTTGTAGACCTCTATCAGTTCTCCCCTCAGCCTCTGTCTTTACAGTGAAAACAATCCTAGTTTATTCAAACTATCCTCATAGCTAATGCCCTCAAGACCAGGCATCATCTTGGTAAACCTCCTTTGCACTCTGTCCAAAGCTTCCATATCCTCCTGGTGGTGTGGCGACCACTAATTAGTTGCCTAATTCTGATCCAATGTCTTATGGTCTCATGGTCTTAATCAGACCACCCACAGTTTGCTCCAGATCATTTATACATACTACAAACAACAGAGGTCCCACCACTGATCCCTGTAGAACACCACCAGCTACGGATTTCTGTTCTGAAAAGCACCTTTCACCACTATTCTCTGTCTTCCATAACCAAGCCAGTTCCGTATCCATCCAGCCATCCCACCCCAAATTCCATGTGATTTTAATTTTTGTACCAGTCTGCCATGTGGGACCTTATCAAATGCCTTACTAAAGTCTTCATAAATTACATCCACAGCCCCTCCCTCATCAATTTTCTTTGTCACCTTTTCAAAACACTCAATCAAGTTGTGGAGACCTGACCTTCCCCCTACAAAGCCACGTTGTTTATCACTAACTAGTCCATTTCATTCCAAATGTGCATTTATTGTGTCCCTCAGTATCTTCTCCAAAAGTTTCCCCACCACTAACATCTGGTTCACCTGTCAAAAATTTCCTGAGTTATCCCTACTTTCTTTCTTAAACAGGGAAACAAAATTGGCTATTCTCCAGTCCTCTGGAACATTGCTTGTGGTCAAAGAGGATGTGAAGATATATCTGTTAAGGCCCCAGGTATTTCTTTACTTGCCTTCCACGGCAACCTGGATTAGATCCCATCCAGCCCAGGGGGCCTTGTGTACATTAATGCAATTCAGGGTACCCAATACTTCCTCCTTTGATATATTGACATTCCTAGAACCTTCACACTCCTATCCCTGGCCTCAATATCCATCATGTCCTGCTCCTTGGTAAATACCATTACAAAGTACTCATTAAGAATCATGTCCACTTCCTGTGTCTCCACACACAATGATTTCCCTCCAATGTCCTTAAGTGGTCCTACTCTTTTTCTTGCTACCCTTTTGCTCCCAATAAATGCACAAAAAACCTTGGGATTCTCCTTGACCCTGTTACCCTCTGATTCTAAATTTTCCTCCCATTTTTCATTGGACATTTTTGATTACAAGTAATAGGTTGGAGGAAGGAGCTGATAGAATGGTGAATGGAGAATTGGAGGTGATGGGGTGAAATCTTCAAGATCACCTTAGTAAAGTAAAAGTAAAGTTTATTTATTTGTCACAAGTAAGCTTACATTAACACTGCAATGAAGTTACCGTAAAAATCCCCCAGTCATCACAATCCAATGTCTGTTCGGGTACACTGAGGAAGAATTTAGCAAAGCCAATGCACCTAACCAGCATGTGTTTCAGGCTGTGGGAGGAATCCAGAAGCAACCTGAGGAAATCCACGCAGACACAGGGAGAACGTGCAAACTCCAAGAGGCGTAGATAAAAGAAGGATTGGAATGAGGCATTCACTGAGTGTTAAAATGGGCAGCATGGGCCTGTGGGGCTGAAGGGCCTGTTTCCTGTGCTGTGTTGTTCTTTGTTGTCTTTGGTCTTTGAGAGTGGCCCTAAGCCAGGAATTGATCCCGGGTCCCTGGTGCTGTGAGGTAACAGTGCTCTACACCTGCCACCATGCTGCCCATTTTCAAACCAAGGTTGGGGAACCCTAGTGAATTGGTAGGCCACTTAAGGGGTATTTAATGGTCAACTGCATAATATGAGACTGGAGCCACAAATGGGCAAAATAAAGTGAAGACGGGTTGCAGTGCATCTTGTTGTAGTGAACCAAGTGGGTATCCATGTCAATCCAAAGGTTTTGATGGCCTTTCTTTAATGGAACCCAATTTGCCACTCAACAGCTCACCCATTTGATTTATTACTGTCACATGTACGAGTATACAGTGAAAAGTATAGTTTCTTGTGTGCCATATAGATTTGACAGGTTTAAAATAGGCAGAATAAAATTAAACAAGGGGAATGCTGAATTGTACTTTCTACACTTCCCCACTCTCACTACTGGCTCTCTCCCTCGCCCTGGGAACGTCTGAGGCCAAAGAAAATATTGTTTGCAATATTTGACACAAACATGAGATTCTGTCTACAAATCTATGGTATCAACACCACCTATTTCCACCTATGTAACACTGCCTCACTTCACTCCAGCCTCAGCTCACTTGCTGCTGAAAGCCCCATCCTTGCCTTCATTGCACTGTTCTGATTCTACTTTCCTGTCTCATTCTAACCCAATGCAGTTTCATGTTCATTCTCAAAACTGAGAGAGAGATTAATTGCACATGATATCAAGGACAACTTATGTCACTGTCGAGTGTACCACCTTGGTATCTTGGAAGAGGAGGGAGAGGCAGAGAAGTGAGAACTTTTAAGGATTAAATGAGGATCTTAGGGCTGAGCCAATGAAGGCCATGAAGCCAGTGGTGCTGCAACAGGGATGTTCAAGAGGCCAGGATAGGAAGAGTACAGAGATCTTGGAATGTGAGAGAACTCAAGGGGGTAACAGAGATGGAGAGGTGAAAAACCTATCACCTTTCAAGTTTATCTATTCCAATAGTGTCTTATTTAGTTATAGAGACATTCCCAGCTTCTCCTCCAGCCTCAACATATATATGACCTTCCAAACAGAGATTACAATTCCTTATTCATTCACACACCCAAAGAGTCTTTGATTCAACATCCCTTACATACAAACTAAGATGCTGTAAATAGGTTCTGACTAGTTAGTTTAAGACAATGTGACAAATGGATCATATTACCTTGCTTGATAAATAATAATTAGAACTTGCTCTTATATAAACAAAACATAATAGATTCTACAGAAATCCCATTTCGGCAATGTTTTTATTTTATCGTTCTCGGCCTTGTTTCAGACTCCCCCAATACCTTGCCATCTCTACCTTTTACCTGATTATGCTGCTGTGAAATCTCTTTGGATGTTTTCCTAAGTTTTACTGGACGCTATATAAATGCAAGTTGTCACTGTTGGTTCCCTTTGTCGGTTAAGTCACCCACATAATGCACAAAACCTTACCAGAAAAATGGCAGATTGTCGGTTCCAGAAAGATTGGAACTCGGAAACTAACCGGTGCAAATTGATTTGATTTATTATTGTCACATGTATTAGCATACATTGAAAAATATTGTTTCTTGCATGTTTTACAGACAAAGCATGCCATTCATAGAGAAGGAAATGACAGAGTGCAAAATGTAGTGTTACAGACATCACTGGGATGTGGAGAAAGATCAACTTAATGCAAGGTAAGTCCATTCAAAAGTCTAACAGCAGCAGGGAAGAAGCTGTTCTTGAGTTAATTGGTATGTGGCCTCAGACTTTTGTACCTTTTTCCCGAAGGAAGAAGGTGGAAGAGAGAATGTCCAGGGTGCATGTGATCCTTAATTATGCTGGCTGCTTTGCCGAGGCAGTGGGAAGTGTAGACAGAGTCAATGGATGATTTGCATGATGGATTGGGCTGCGTTCACGACCTTTTGTAGTTCCTTGTGGTCTTGGGCAGTGCAAGAGCCGTACCAAGCTATGATACAACCAAAAGGATGTTTTCTATGGTGCATCTGTAAAAGTTGTGAGAGTCAGAGCTGACATGCCAAATTTCCTTAGTCTTCTGAGAAAGTAGAGGCATTAGTGGGCTTTGTTAACTGTAGTGTTGGCATGGGGGGACCAGGACAGATTTTGGTGACTGTGCCTTACGGATTTTGAGTGGGTGGTGCCATTACAGAGAGCATGGGCTCCGTATCAGCCAAGATCTCTGCTGAATTCCTGGCTAACTCTTTTCTTACTGGATTAACACAACATCCTTATATGTTATCTATCAGACAATAACAATAAATGCAGAGCTTTCCAGCAATAACTTTGAAGAAATTAAAAAAAAGGAATGGCAGCTATAATACAGATAGACTTTGTGAGTATAGACAATGGTGGATTAACCATTAGGCTGAGTAAGCTAAAGCCTAGGGTTTTGGAAGGGAGAGGGAGCCTGAGAGCAAAAAAAAATTGGTTTAACTCTTTTAAGATGAATAAATTTTCATAACTATACCCTGTGGGTGAATTAATATAACAAATACCATAAATAGAGAAGTTTCGTCCCCAGACTTATACTACATGCAAATAAATACAAAATAAATGCAACAAAGAATTTATTGTTATGCTATAACATGTTTACATACTTATTTTAGTGCATACTTAGTTACACATAATACCTTTTTCAATGTTCACCCTTACATAATGTTAGTCACACACCGCAGCAGAATGACTGTCACCACTGCTCCAGTGCTGTCAACGTATCATCAAATTCGCCATCATCATCTGATAATTCACCAATACCAATGTTAAAATCCTCGGCATCTAAATCACTTCTACTGTCATCACTGCATAATTATCTAATACCACTCAACATCACTTTATTCTGTTCACCAAAGGGTGGGGCAGGAGGCAGGGGCCTTACTAAAGCTCCGCTTAGGGGTCCAGGTTGTAGTTAATCCTCCACTCAGTATAGAACTTTGACCTTGGATGAAACCAAACGTAACAAACATTTGATAAAACAGAAAAATTATGAACATGGTTAGTGATTAATGGATTGTTGCAGTACAATGGGCCAAAAATCGGACATTAGAAGTGTTGCTAAAAATCTGGGATTTGGAGCGTTGTGAGCAATTTTGGACCCCATATCTAGAGAAGGATGTGCTGGTCTTGGAAAAGGTCCAGAGGAAGTTCACAAGAATGATCTCTAGAATGAAGAGTTTGTTGTATGAGGAATGGTTTAGTCTCTGGGTCTGTACTCATTGGAGTTTAAAAGGATGAGGGGCGATCTTATTGAAACTTACTGCGAGGCCTGGATAGAGTGGACATGGATGTTTCCACTGGTAGGAGAAACTAGAATCAGAGGGCACAATCTCAGGCTAAAGGTACGATCCTTTAAAACAGAGATGAGGAGGAATTTCTTCAGCCAGAGGATGAATCTGTGGAAATCTTTGTCGCAGAAGACTGTTGAGGTCAGGTCATTGAGTGTCTTAAGACAGGGATAGATAGGATCTTGTCTAATAAAGGGATCACGGGTTATGGGGAAAAGGCAGGAAAATGGGGATGAGAAAAAAATCAGCCATGATTGAATGGCAGAGCAGACTCGATGGGCTGAGTGGTCTAATTCTTCTTCTATGTCTCATGATCTTATGGATTCCCACAGATAAAACATAAAATTTTACTTCAAGTTCTGTACTCACAAAGCCTATTTGTGTTATAGCTGTCTTTGATTTTTAAAAATTTGTTCAAAGAATGTGTGCATCGCTGGCAAGCTCAGCATTTATTGCTATTCTCTGATAAACAATATGTAAGGACTTTGTGTTAACCCAGAATTAAAAGGGTTAAGCAGCAATACAGCAGAAATCAGCAGCCTGCTTCTAAGGATGTCATGAATTTTAGGCAGCCAGATTGTGACACAGATGCATTGCCCCGTATGCCACTAACCAGATTGCTCTCCCAGTGCTCAATTCGGAATGCTGACCCCCTGTTTTAGTTACTTATTTATTAGTTTCACATGTAGACTTAGATTAACACTACAAGGATGTTACTTAAAATTCCCCTAGTCACCACACTCTGGTGCCTGTTTGGCTACACTGAGGGAAAATTCAGCCTCAGTGAGCAGCACATCTTTTGGACTGTGGGAGGAATCCACAGCACCCGGAGGCTGCATGTCCACGCAGGAGGACATGCAGCCTCTGCACAGACTGTGACCCAAGCCAGGAATTGATCCTGGATCCCTGGCGCTGTGAAGCAGCAATGCTAACCACTATGCTGCTGCACCACCCAAATTTAAAATAGGTGGAATAAAACTAGGGGAAGGGGAATGTTGAGGTCATAGAGTCATGGTGCACAAGGAGGTTATTCGGCCCATCAAGTCTGCACCAATCTCAATCCTATATCAGCCCTATTTCTGCAATCCCATGCATTTGACCTGCTAATCCCCCTGACACTAATGTGCAATTTAGCATGGCCAATCAACATAACCCATTCATCTTTGGACTCTGGAAGGAAAACAAAGTATCTGGAGGAAACCCACACAGACACAGGGAGAACTTGCAAACTCCACACAGACAGTGACCCAAGCCGGGAATCGAACCCAGGTCCCTGGTGTTGTGCAGCAGCAGTGCTAACCACTGTACCACTGTGCTGTCCTTTGTGCCATCCTTGTTATAGAACATAGAACATAGAACATTACAGCACAGAACAGGCCCTTCGGCCTTTGATGTTGCGCCGACCAATATAAAAAGCAATGCCCCTCCAAACTAAATCATTCCCTTCTCTTCCATATACTTATCAACTAATCTCTTAAACGCCACCAAACTTGGCGCATCTACAACTGCTGCAGGCAGGGCATTCCACTCCCTAATCACTCTTTGAGTAAAGAACCTACCTCTGATATCCGTCCTATAACTCATACCCCTTAATTTAAAGTTGTGTCCCTTCGTGCTAGCTTTTTCCATCCTAGGAAAAAGGCTATCACTGTCCACCCTATCTAAACCTCTAATCATCGTATATGTTTCGATCAGGTCCCCTCTTAGCCGCCTCCTTTCTAACGAAAACAACCTCAAATCCCTCAGCCTCTCTTCATAAGACCTGCCCTCCATACCAGCAACATCCTGGTAAACCTCCTCTGTACCCTCTCCAATGCCTCCACATCTTTCTTATAATGTGGGGACCAGAACTGCACACAATACTCCAAGTGCGGCTGCGCTAGAGTTTTGTACAGCTGCAACATGACGTTGCGGCTCCGAAATTCAATCCCCCTACCAATAAAAGCTAAGACTCCATATGCCTTCTTAACAACCTTCTCGACATGACTGCCTACTTTCAGGGATCTATGCACATACACACCAAGATCCCTCTGTTCATCTAGACTACTAAGAATCCTACATTTGCCCTATACTCTACACATTTATTATTTCTGCCATAGTGCATTACCTCACACTTTTCCACATTAAACTCCATTTGCCACCTCTCGGCCCAGCTCTGCAACTTGTCCAAGTCCCTCTGCAAACTATAACACCCCTCTTCACTATCTACCACTCCACCGACTTTAGTGTCATCTGCAAATTTACTAATCCATCCTTCAATACCCTCATCCAGATAATTTATAAAAATTACAAACAGCAGGGGCCCCAAAACAGACCCCTGAGGTACACCACTTGTCACCGAACTCCACGATGAATATCTCCCATCAACCACCACCCTCTGTCTTCTATCTGCTAGCCAATTCCTAATCCAATTAGCTAAATCACCCTCTATCCCATACATCTGCATTTTCTGCAGAAGTCTTCCATGGGCCACCTTATCAAACGCCTTACTAAAGTCCATATATACCACATCAACCGCCTTACCCCCATCCACCTCTTTAGTCACTTTTTCAAAAAACTCAATGAGGTTAGTAAGGCACGACCTACCCTTCACAAAACCATGCTGATTATCTCCAATCAATTCATTACTCTCTAAATAACTATAAATCCTATCCCTAATTATTCTCTCCAATACTTTGCCCACAACAGAAGTAAGACTCACTGGCCTATAATTCCCTGGAAGGTCTCTCTTCCCCTTCTTAAACAATGGGACCACATTCGCTATCCTCCAGTCCTCCGGAACCACACCCGTAACCAACGAGGACCTGAAGATCAGAGCCAGAGGCTCTGCAATCTCCTCTCTTGCCTCCCAGAGAATCCTAGGGTAAATCCCGTCCGGCCCAGGGGAATTATCTAACTTCAAACCCTCAAGAATATCTAGCACATCCTCCTTATCTACTTCAATACTTTCCAGTTTGCAACCCTGTATCCCAGTGTTCTCCACAACTACATTTACATCTCCCTGCTTGAATACCAAAGAGAAATATTTGTTCAGTGCCTCTCCAATCTCTTCAGGCTCCACGCACAACTTCCCACTGCTGTCTCTGACTGGCCCTAATCTTGCCCTAACCAATCTTCTATTCTTAACATATCTAAAGAAAGCTTTAGGATTCTCCTTAATCCTATCAGCCAAAGTCTTCTCGTGTCCTCTCTTAGCTCTCATCAATTCACTCTTTAGCTCCCTCCTGGCTAATCTATAGCTATCCATTGCACTAACTGAGCCTTCAAGCCTCATCCTGACATAAGCCTCCTTTTTCCTTTTAACCAGCGAATCAACTTTTTCGTACACCAAGGTTCCCTTACTCGACCATTTCCTTCTTGCCTGACAGGGACATACTTATCGAGGACTCGCAGCAGCTGCTCCTTGAATAAGCTCCACATTCCAGATGTTCCCAGTCCCTGTAGTTTCCTAGTCCAATCTATGCACCCTAATTCTCTCCTGATGGCCTCATAATTACCCTTCCCCAGCTATAACTACTGCCCCCAGCTTCATGCCTATCCCTATCCATCACTAAGGTGAACGTAAACGAATTGTGGTCACTATCACCAAAATGTTCACCAACTTCCAAGTCTAACACCTGGTCTGGCTCATTGCCCAGCACCAAATCCAATGTAGCCTCACCTCTAGTTGGCCTATCTACATACTGAGTCAAAAAACCTTCCTGCACACTTTGTACAAAAACTGACCCCTCTAACGAGCTAGAGCTATAGCTATTCCAATCAATATTAGTAAAGTTAAAGTCCCCCATTACAATTACCCTATTACTTTCACTCCTGACCAGAATTGACTTGGCAATCCTTCCCTCTACCTCTCTAGAACTTTTAGGAGGTCTATAAAAGACTCCCAACAGGGTGACCTCTCCTTTCCTGTTTCTAATCTCAGCCCATACTACCTCAACAGACAAGTCCTCATCAAACTTCTTCTCTGTCACTGTGATACAGTCTTTGACTAATAATGCCACTCCTCCCCCCTTCTACCTCCTTCTCTACTCCGACTAAAGCATTTGAACCCCGGAACCTGCAACATCCATTCTTGTCCCTGCTCTACTCAAGTCTCTGAAATGGCCACAACATCAAAGTTCCAGGTACTGGTCCAAGCTGCAAGTTCCTCCCCCTTATTGCGAATACTCCTTGCATTAAAGTATACGCATTTCAAACCATGCCCTACCCCACCCGTATGCTGCTGTGTTTTACAGCTTTCCTCTATGACCCCCTTACTCTCATCCCTCTTAGCACGCCAGCTATTTAGGATCCCACCACCCCCCCGAATCAGTTTAAAGCCCCCTGCATAGCCTTAGCAAATTTTCCCCCCAAGATATTAGTTCCCCTCTGGTTCAGGTGTAGACCATCTCTCTTGTAGAGGTCCCAACTATCCCAGAATGAGTCCCAATTGTTCAGGAACTTGAACCCCTCCCTCCTGCACCATCCCCGCAGCCACGAGTTCAAACATTCCCTCTCTCTATTCTTCTCCAAACTATCCCTTGGCACAGGCAAGAGTCCAGAGATAACCACTCTGCCAGTTTTGGCCCTAAGCTTCCACCCCAACTCCATAAATTTCTGTTTAATATCCCCTTCCCTCGTCCTTCCTATATCATGTGTCCCTACATGAACTATGACTTGGGGTTGACTCCCCTCTCCCTTAAGAATCTTAAAAACCTGATCTGTGACATCCTGGACTCCAGCCCCTGGGAGGCAACACACCAGCCCTGAGTCACTTTTATTACTATTTACTCTCCTATCTGTCCCTCTAACTATGGAGTCTCCAATTACTAGGCCCAATCTCTTATTCTCCCTACCCATCTGAGCATTCTGAGCAGGCTCACCCCCAGAGACCTGCTCCCTTTGGTCATCTCCAGTTGATTCTTCCTCAACTGTAGCCTCCAAGACAGAAAATTTGTTTCGGAGGGGAACAGCCCCAGGGGATTGTCTACCCGATTGCTTCTTACCCCTCCTCCTAATAGTTACCCAAGAATCACTTTTAGGAGTGACTATCTCTTTGTCACTCCTGCCAATATCCTCCTCAACCTCTCGGATTATCCTGAGTTCCTCTAATTCCAGCTCCTTAACACGATCCTCAAGGAGCTGCAAATGGGCACACTTCCTGCAGGTATAATCAGCAGGAACACTACTGGTGTCCCTCACCTCGTACATACTACAGGAGTTGCAATGGACTACTTTCTGTACTTCCCCTCTCTCACCAACAACTCCACCTCTTACTCTGAGAACATCTAAACAAAATATTGTTTGCAATATTTGATTCAGACACGAGATTTTGCCCACAAATCCACCGCTGACACCATCTATTTCCACTTCGGTATCACAGTTGTGTGTCTCAGGCGGGAATTGAACCCAGAACCCTTCACTCTGCTCCTGCCTCAGCTCAGCCGCTGCCAAGACCTTCATCCTCGCCTTTTGTTACCTTCTAGACCTGACCGTTCTGACACACTCCTGGCTGCCATTCCATGTCCTACCCCCAGTAAACTTGAGTTCACCAAAACCTCTGCTGTTCGTGTCCTAACGAGCAGTACATGGCGCTCACTTATCACCCCTCTGCTCACCACCATCCTCGAGATCCCTGGCAAGTAACTCCTTCATTTTCAAAATGTCACTCTTGCTTCCAAATCCTTCCATGGCTTCACCCCCTCACCCCTGATCCTATCTCTGTATCATCCTCCAGCCTCCGGATAAGGAAATTTGGATGGCCGCTGTGACTCTCACATTATAGGAAGATGCACCATAAAAAACATTGTTTCTGTTTGTATCATAGCTTGGTATGACTCCTTCTCTGTCCAAGAACACAAGAAACTACAAAGGGTCATGAATGAAATCCAGTCCATCATGCAAAGAAGCCTCCCATCTATTGACTCTGTCTGCACTTCCCACTGCCTTGGAAAAGCAGCCAGCATAATCAAGGACCTCACACACCCCAGATAGTCTCTCTTCCACCTTCTTCCATCAGGAAAAGGATACAAAGGTTTGAGGACATGTATCAACTGACTCAAGAACAACTTCTTCCTTGCTGCCATCAGACTTTTGAATAGACCTACTTCACGTTAAGTTGATCTTGTTCTACACCCTAGCTGTAACTGTAGCAAAGATAACAGGGAGATGCAGAGTTACACATTTTGGTGGGAAGCACAAGGAGAGGCAATACAAATTAAAGGGTGAAATTCTGAAGTAGGTACAGGAACAAAAAGTTCTGGAGGTACATGCACACAAATCATTAAAGGTGGCAGGTGTGGTTGAGAAAGTATCTTAGCAAAAGCATTCAGGATCCAGAGGTTTAATCATGGAGTACATAACGTGATGATGAGCCTTTATAGAACATTGGTTTGACCTCAATTAGAATATAGAGTGGTATGGTGGCACAGTGGTTAGCATTGCAGCCTCATAGTGCCAGGGACCTGGGTTTGATTCCCAGCTTGGGTGAATGTGCGAAGTATGCACATTTTTCCCATGTCTATGTGGGTTTCCTTCGGGTGTTTTGGTTTCCTCCAAAGTTGCATAGGTTGGCCATGCTAAATTGCTACTTAGTGTCCCGAGATGTATAAGTTAGGGGGATTAGTGGGATGAACATGTGGAGTTACGGGAATAGGTAAAATGCTTTGTTGGAGTGTCAGTGCAGACTCGATGGCCCAAATAGTTTCTTTCTGTCTTGTAGTGATTCTGTGGATATTGTGTTCAGTTCTGGGCACTATACTTTAAGAAGGGGCTTTAGAGAAAAGATTCGGGAAAATGATTCCAAAAGTAAGGCACTTCAGTTACTGGGATAGATTGAAGAATCTCCCCTTAGAAAAGATTGCTTGGTAAATCGTGAGAGGCTAACACAGAATGTGTGGAGAACAGCTGTTCCCAAGGGCCAAAGGAATGAGAACCTGAGGACAATGAACTAAAATGATTGGCCAGAGAGCCAAGGTGTCAAGAGGTGGAATCTCTTAACATGGTGAGTGTTTAGAATCTGGAATGCACTGCGCATTCATAGTTGGATAATAATCTGAGGGGAAAATAATATAGCGGGTTCAATGAAGGATGACAGATTTTTTTCCCTAAAGGACAGTAATGAAGCAAATAGGTTTTTACAATAATCATAGAATCCCTACAGTGCAGATGGAGGCCATTCAGCCCATCAAGTCTGCACTGAAACTCTGAAAGAGCACCTGATCCAGACCTCTGGGTAGGCCCACACATTTATCCCACTAATTCCTCTAATCTACACATCTTTGGACATTAAGGGGCAATTTAGTTCATCCACCTAACCTCACATGGAGCGGCACAGAGGCATAGTGGTTGGTATTCTGGATTTGGGTCACTGTCTGTGTGAAGCTTGCATATCCTCCTCATGGGTTTCTGCTGGGTGATTCAGTTTCCTCTCACAGTCCAAAAATGTGTGGGTTAGGTTGATTGGCCATGCTAAATTAACCCTAGTGCCGAGGAATTAGCAGGGTAAACATATGGGATTACAGGAATAGAGCTTGGGTGAGATTGTGTTTGGTGCAGATTTGATGGGCTGAATGGCCTTCCTCTGCATTGTAGGGAATCTTTGAAATGTGGGAGGAAACCTGAGCACTTGGAAGAAACCCACGCAGACTGCGGGAGAGAGTGTTATTCCAGATTTACTGATTGAATTTAAATTTGGCAAACCACCAGGGAGGGATTTGAATCCATTCCTTGGTGTCCTGTTTACTGGCCCAGAAAGATTACCGCCACCCCACAGTCTCCCCTTGGTGCTCTGAGTAAAAGCAAAGAGGTGAGATTCACAGATTACTGCAAAGCAGAAGAGGCCATTTGGACCATCAAGTCTGCACTGACGCATGAAATGCCTTGACCTGCCCACCTAATCCCATCTGTCAGCACTTGGCCCATAGCCTTGAATGTTATGATGAGCCAAGTGCTCATCCAGGTACTTTTTAAAGGATGTGAGGCATCCCGCTTCCACCACCCTCCCCGGTAGCGCATTCCAGACCATCACCACTCTCTGGGTAAAAAACATTTTTCTCAAATTTGAGAAAATCTCCCACTCCTCACTTTTAATTTGTGTGGCTGACCCTTCAACTAAGGGGAACAGCTGCTCCCTATCCATTCTATCTGATCCCCTCATAATCTTGAACACCTCAATCTGGTCACCCCCCTTCATTCTTTGCTCGAACGAAAAACAATCCAAACCTGTCCAATCTCTCTTCATAACTTAAATGTTCCATCCCAGGCAGCATCTTGATAAGCCTCCTCTGCCCAGATTCCTTGATCTTGTGCCAGGCCCCTCTGGAGCAGTGCGGGAGATTGAGGACAGAGGATAGATTGGGAGTGGGATGATTTCAGTCAGTGTGGTAATGTGCTCGACACCTCCATATGGGATTCACCAGCTAAGTAGCACAGTGCACTTTGTGATGTACCGAGTGGCTTTTGTTTTGTTGTAAACAAGCCTTGGATCTCAAAACCTCTATTGTCAAACGAATGTATTTGTACCCACAGCTGTTTCAGTTTTTCCAAGGAGAACTTCAAAGTTCAATGAATATGTAATTCCTGATATTTTAATTAAAGTGACAAAAGCTTTATTGTAACCCTTGTAAAGAATTGGGTCCACGTTAATCATGAGTAGTATCGTAATGTACTTTATTGCAGTTAATAAATATTAATTAATCATGGACCCATATTCTCTTGACAATAGGTTACAAAGAGGCATACTGCTGATGAGGTCATGCCAACCCTTGTTTTGATTGTTTGTCAAAGGATTTTTTTAGAATACATTTATTTTTTAACACTTATAATGGTGCACTTCAGCACAATTCAAATGTGACAGTGTCACATTGTGCTAAATAGATCCATTTGGTTAAATAGGGTACACGCCACTCAACTTTCAGTGCAGGTTAATAAATGTATGTTGTATGTATGATACACACAACCCAGAGGGACTTTATATTGTTGCATCCCCTGAGTTATAGAATCACAGAGAGTCACAGAGTAATACAGTGCGGAAACAGACCTTTCAGCCCAGCTGGTCCATGCTGAACTCCCTGCTAGCCCCACTTGCCCATGTTTGGCCTATATCCCTCTAATCCTTTCCCATCCATGTACTTATCCAAATGCTTTTTAGATGTTGCTATTGAAACTGCCTCAGCCACTTTCTCTGGCAGCTCATTTCATATTCTCATCACTCTCTACTTGAAGAAGTTGCCCCTCATGCCCCTTTTAAGTCTTTTCCCTCCCACCTTAAACTTATGCTCTCTAGTTTGCAATTCCCCTTCCCTGGTAAAAAGTCTATGGACAGGATTTTCCCGCTGCACTCATCCAAATCTGGAAAATCCTGTCTGAGATCAGCGTACTTTTCCATGGTGAACAGGACGGCAAAATTTCGGCATATGTCCGTTCATCCTATCTCTGCCTCTGATGATTTTATATGCCTCAGAAAGTTCACTCCTCATTCTCCTATGTTCCAAGGAATGACATTCTAAAGTTGCAGCCCCTCAGCTCTTCGTTGGGCCCTAAATCCTAAATGGTGACTTTTTCGCTTTGCAGTAACTGCTCCAAGCTTCAGTGCACCTATTACTGCCAAGTTCTGGATCTTGGAATGTGTCAGTCTGCAACACTTGATTGTAGATAGTTCCCTGCATTGAAAGGTTAACAGGTTTTGGTACAGTGGTTAGCTCGGCTGCCTCACATCACTAGGGACCCATGTTCGATTCCAGTCTTGGGTGGCTGTAGAGTATGTATATTCTCGTCATGTCTGTGTGGGTTTCCTCTGGGTGCTCTGGTTTTCTTCCACATTAGGTTGATTGGGTAGACTAAATTGCCTCTTAGTATCCTGATGTGTGTAGGTGAAGTGGATTAACCATGGTAATCATGTGGGGTAAAGACAGTAAGAAGCCTCACAACACCAGGTTAAAGTCCAACAAGTTTATTTGATAGTAAATGCCACAAGCTTTTGGAACACTGTTCCTTCGTCAGATGAGTGGAGAGTTCTGATCAGAAACAGGGCATATAAAGGCACACATACTTTATAGATTTACAATTTGCAGTTTACAATTTACAAATATGTGGGGTAACAGGGATTAGTTTGGGGGAGAGGACTTGGTACGATACTCTGTCAGAGAGTTGATGCAAACTTGATGAGCCGAATGGTCTCTTCTGCACTGTAGGGATTCTATGAAGATGGTCTTTCACCAAGTTGATTGTCCACAAGCAGCAGTTGATATTGTCAGGGATCTGTGGTACCGTTTCATATGGCATGCCTATCAGATATTGGGCCTGGGCTTGGGACAGGATTAGGTGTTTGGGTAGGCAATCCAGGAGTAAGTGAGGAGCTGCTGGGAGCAGAAGTGGGCTGGGCAGAAGGCCTGTCTTGGAGTTCTAGCGCTATGTCCAAAATTATTTTTAAAAGGATAAAACATGCAACATTCCTCCAGCCTTTGCAACAATACCCCACACATACGCACACATGCACACACATACAAATGCACTTACATACACATGCACACACACATGCACACACATACACACACAAAGCACACATGCCCAGACCATATCAAACAATGCCATGTCATGCTCTGTACCCATTCCATGGCTGTTCATACTATCTGTGCCAACCCAACTAATGTTTCCTCACATCCTCCATACCAACTTATGTCCATGAACCCACCCTATAGCCTATTATAGCCCCTATGTCAACTTAGTGCCAATTTTTGATAACCCATGTCCTCCCTACTCACTATCCTTTGGCCAACTCATGCAGCATCCACAATGTACAGACTTCAAGACCTATGCAGAGATGAGATAAAATAAAGTTGTTGCAATAAAGTATCTATTGTGCACTTCATTATATTTGTGAATAAATATACTCATTCATAAAAATCCATTTACAACATTTGCATTCCACCACTTGAAGAAAGCCTTACAACAACAAACATTTCAGCCAAGTACACAATACTTCATAACAACAAGCACTGGAAATTATAAAGCCACATCTAAGAGTCTATGACCGTTTATAGCTGTCAATCAAATTTTGAACAGGCAGGTACTCAGGATTGATGTTGTAAGGTTGTGAAGTCATGCAGTGTTAATCTAGTAGTAGATAACCTCAGCCTTATGTCAATTGCCAGAGTGAAACAGTAAACAATCAATTTTTAATAGATTTTTTTTCCAAGCGTTTAAAGAGCTGGATTTTTAAATGTCTTGACAGCTTGACATCTTTAGTAACTTCCTTGGAAAATGTCAAGAAGCAGATGTATTTTTGAATGAAATGTATTTATATTGTTAGATATTAGAAATGTGGTTTAGGTTTAAGTGGCATTTTATGTTGGAAAGGCTACAACTTTAATTAAATTTATGTTAATCTACAGTGCTTGTATGTGTAATGGATTTTGTTTCAGTTGAAAAGGTAGGCAGGATTCTTTGGCCTCCCAGTTTCATGTTTCTCGACAGCAGGAAGCGGCTCACCACTTGCAGTGGAGAGATTTACTGATCCCCCATTTTCAATGAGTTTTCCCATTGATTCCACCCCACATCACCAAGAAACCATGGTAGGGCTACTTCATCAGTGGGACTGGAACGTGAATGTCCAGAGAATTCTGGCCTGTTTTTTAAAATGCTGAAAGAGGGTTTATGATATGTAAAGTAAACAAGGGATTGAAGAAAGAATGAGCTGTTGCATAACAACCAGGGGCCACTTTTAGAGAAAAGGTGTTTTTGAATTCAGTTTTAACTGGAAGCCAGAATATAACGATCTTCGCAATGAGAGAAGGAACTTTTTTCACAGCTGTGGGAGAAAAAAAACCATATCATGGAATAAGGGACAAGGAAGTAAATGCCAGAAATCTAAAGGACAACTAGGTAAGGAAACTGGAGAGATCTTGCCAGGAAGTCTGAAGATAAAGGAACTGAGGAAATTGGAACAGAAATTGGATCAAGTCTTCTGAAGTCACAAAAAGAGCTGAGAAGGAGTTGGCTAATGAAAAGCGAGATATATCTAAAATGATCCTAAGTTTTGCGATCCTTGCTGGGAAAAGTTAAGAGAAAGCCTTGTTCAAAAGAGTAGTTGGAAAACATGGAGGCAGATCCTTGTCAAAACAACAGATAACATCTTGTTTGAAAGAATATTTTAAAGCAAGTCTTTTTGAGTGGAACTTGGAAACATCTGTATGACAATTATCTGAAGAGAATTTGAGGAGATGTCCACAGGAGATTGATTAAGTGACATCTGCCAATGGGTTTCAGGGCAGGGTGTTGTTGGACCACTTTTAGCCTGTTGGGTTACAAAGATTCTGTGATCAATGATCATGCTAAAGGGATGGTCCTTTAAAACAGAGATGAGGGGGAATTTCTTTAGCCAGAAAGTGGTGAATCTGTGGAACTCTTTGCCGCAGAAGTCTGTGGAGGCCAGGTTATTGGGTGTCTTTAAGTCAGAGATATATAGGTTTTTGATTAATAAGGGGATCAGGAATTATGGAGCATAGGCAGGAGAATGGGGATGAGAAAAATATCAGCCATGATTGAATGGCAGAGCAAACTCGATGGGCTGAGAGGCCTAATTCTGCTCCTATGTCTTATGGTCTTTTGATTTTCAAGCTATTTCTGCTATTTTTTGCCACGGGGGTAAGTATAGGCCAAGGTGTTGAGTACAGAGCTCTATACATAATTTGCTGGAGGTCCACAGGGTGAGGGCAACATTGTGAGGATGAGGATATATGTAGCCCCTCCCCGTCACCCCCTCGGCACTCTGCTCCCTTTATTTGGAGATTTGTACATTGCTTGTCTGGAGATATTGCAAAGCCCTTCATGACATTTAGAAGGGAGCCTCTCTCATCTGGATCACGGGAGAAAAATATCACAGCATCAATCACCATCTGTACATCAAAGAAACCAGCTTCCTTATCAGAATAGCAAACACTATCGATTGACGAAACCTGGGTCAATGATCAGGGAATAGAAGAGTTAGTTTGATCAATGTAAAGCTCAGATGATTCTTCTGTTGTGACCTGATTCATATAATTGGCAAGCATGAAAGAGCCTGTAATTGTGCTGATAGCCTAGCACAAGGTAACAGGAAGCTGTCACCATGGTGACAGAGTGCACTTTCAAGTTAAATTCAGCTTCTGGATAAAGTCAAACGGATGTTTTTTCATTCCTTCCAATCACCCTCGCTTTCTGTTTTTTTCTAGAGCATGATTGATAAATCATAGAATCACAGAATCCCTACAGTGCAGAAGGAGGCCACTCGGCCCATCGAGTCTCCGACAAAACCCATCCCACCTATGCTATCCCTGTAACCCACAAATTTACACAACTGATCCCCCCAACTGACATATCTTGGGACACTGAGGGGCAGTTTGCCATGGCAAATCCATCCGACCTGCACATCTTTGGACTGTGGGAGGAAGCTGGAGCACACTTCCAGTTTCCTCCCACGCAGACACAGGGAGAACGTGCGGACTCCACACAGACAGTTACCCAAGACTGAAATCGAACCCGGGTCCCTGGCACTGTGAGGCAGCCGCGATAATCCACCATGTTCCAACATGCCGCCCAGAAGTAGAAGTAGAAACAGAGACTGGTCCTCTAACAGGCTAACGAAAGAGAGAAAAGAAGCCTACATCCCTTTGGAAATCTCATGGCAGCACGATGGTCATAGCACCAGGGTCCTGGGTTTGGTTCCCGGCTTGGACCACCATCTATGTAGAATTTGCATGTTCTCCCCGTGTCTGCATGGATTTCCTCCGGGTGCTCTGGTTTCCTCCCACAGTCCAAAGACGTGCAGATTACGTTGATTGGTAATGTTAAATTGACCCAAGGTTCGAGGGGGACTAGCAGAGTAATATGTGGAATTACATGGATAGGGTGGGCCTGTTGTCAGTGCTGTCTCAATGGACTGAATGGCCTCCATCTGTACTGTAAAGGATTCTATTTCTGTACCCTTCCAATTCTGCTCTGCTACACATAACCTGATTTCTTGTGCCACCAGTATTGACATTGGCCTTCAGCTGCCAAGCATCTAAGCTCTGCAATTTCCTTCCTAAAATGTTCCTCCTCCACTATTCCGCCCCACCCCCACCTGTTGTTTAAACTGTGTCAGCCTAGATCTTGGGTTTAAGTCTCTGGAATGGGACACGCACCCACAGCCTCTGTACACAGAGGTGAGAGTCTTAGCCACTGAGTCATGGTTGACACTGAAAATATGCAACAAGAGCATGTTGAGCATATTAAAGTATGGGTGTTGTTAGCAGCTGTCACATCACACTGTCTCTCATGAAACAGAAGCTATATTTATATCGGAGCGGGGGACACAATAGGTCACATCCACTGTAAAATAAAGAAAGCCAGATCCTGCATTCTGTCACCTTACACCAAGGCCGAGCCTTTAGCCTACCCAAAAGGGCCAGCAATGCCAATCATAGATTCATAGAAACCCCACAGTGCAGAAGGAGGCCATTCAGCCCATCGAATTTGCACCAACCTTGATCACACCCAGGCCTCATAACCCCACATATTTACTTTACTAATCTCCCTAATACAATACTAGGGTTAATTTAGCATGGCCAATCAGCCTAACCTGCACCTCTTTGGACAAATTGCAAGAGCATTCCTACACACACAAATGGATAACTCTACCCCACTTCAGACATCTCATGTGCAATAGCAACTGCATGCTGCAATCCAGCCTGTGGGCAGATGTTTTGCCACTTCAACTCCTCAACAGAGATGAAGCAAATTTGCAGTGTCCAGACCTGAGGGGTGCTGCCATGGAAACTGTTCCACCACAATGGAACTTCGATGGTTTGAATTATAAGGAGAGGCTGGATAGACTGGACTTTTTTCCCTGAGGTGGAAAAATGAGGCTTAGCAGCGAACTTATAGAGGTCTATAACATAATGAGGGGCACAGATCAGTGAGATAGTCAACATCTTTTCCCAAAGGTAGGAAGATCTAAAATGAGAGGACATAGATTTAAGATGAGAGGGGAAAGATACCAAAAGGTCCAGAGGGACAATTATTTCACTCAAGGGGTGGTGAGTGTCTGGAATGAGCTACCAGAGGTAGTAGTAGAGGTGGGTAAAATTTTGATTTTGAAAAAACATTTAGACAGTTCCATGGGTAAGATGGGTACAGAGAAATAAGTGGGCAGTTAGGACTAGCTTAATGGTAAAAATTTTGCGGCATGGACAAATTGGGGCGAAGGGCTATTTCCATGCTGTAAACATCTATGACTCTTTGATGATATAACTGAATCAAAACCATCATAGAATCCCAGAAATTACGACGCAAAAGATTGTTTCAACCATCATGCCTGGACCTGTTCCTGCTCTATAACTGGCACCATCTAAGTCTGATCCCATTGCTGAGTACTTATATTCCCAAACATCTTCAGCTGCAAGCATTAGCCACGCAACTGAACAGCTGGCATGCCTTTGTATGAATTGCTGGTGTGGTGCCAGAGGGCCAGATAACACGTCACTTCTGTTGAAACAAGTGTTCTCACTATAGTGGTTCTGGGAAGAGGGGAAGCTCCAATGTCAATGTTCTATACAAGTGGGAAGTGATTATAGGGTATGAACCTAAATATCCTGCCCATGCCAAGTTGGGGCAGCACAGTGGTTAGCAATGCTGCCTCACAATGTCAGGGACCCGGGTTCAATTCCAATCTTAGGTCACTATCTGCGTAGAGTTTGCACATTCTCCCCATGTCTGCGTGGGTTTCCTCCGGGTGCTCCCATTGTCCAAAAATGTGTGGGTCAGATTGGTTGGCCATGCTAAACTGCCCCTTAGAATCAGCTATGGACTAGCTATGGTATAAAAAGATAGGGTTATGGGGATAGAGTCTGGATGGGATTGTTGTTGGTGCAGGCTTAATAGGCCGAATGACCTCTTTCTGTACTGTAGGAACTCTATGCTTCCTACAGTAGCATAGAGTTCCTAATTTCATCCATTTCAGTTAGAAATGGAGAACCAAGGCACAAACCTTTCCCGTGAGGGGGAGACAATGTCTAGAGAGGGTTGTGTCACACTGAACACCTTCTAGCTACTGATCCAAAAGCTCCTTTGTTAGGTCTTGGCTCTTCTAGCAAGTTGTTGAAGGAAGAGAATGGGTTTAGATATAAAATCAGGATGTTCAGACTCTGAAATTCCAGAAAAGGTCTAATATTCCTAAAGCTAGATGTACACAAGATGTGGAGCAAGTGCACAGACATCTATTGAAAAACCAGGCATAGAAAAATGTTTTCAGGGTAGGTTAGATGGATTGGCCCTGTTAAATTGCCCCTTAATATCCCAAGATATGTAGATTCTGTGGATTGGCCACACTAAATTCCCCTCTAGTGTTTCAAGATGTGTAGGTTCAATGTATGGCCATGTTAAATTGCCCTTTAGTGTCCCAAGATGTGTAGGTTCAGTGTATTGCCATACTAAATTGTCCCTTAGTATTCCAAGATGTGTAGATTTGATGGATTGGCCATGTTAAATTGCCCTCAGTTTTCCAAGATGTTTAGGGGCTGGGGGAATAGCGGTAAAAATGTGAGGTTATGTGTATAGGATAGGGGTACGATGCTGTATTAGAGAATCGATGCAGACTCGATGGGCTGAATGGCCTCCTTCCCCACTGAAGAGATTCTATGATAACATTGTCACCCTTGGAATCAATGAGCATTCACAGAAATAATCTCAGACCTGACCCAAAAGCTTTTAGCAATATCCCAGCTGAGTTAGTCTAACATTTCAACAGCTGTATGAAGATACATGATACTGCTTAAGAGTCTGGCTAGAGAGATGTGATTATTCAATTTTGGACTCAATGACCTTCTCATTCTTCTAACCTGCAGCCTTTTAAAAAGCTTAGCGTGACATCAACCAGCCACAACAACTTGCTTTGCCTGGCTGTCTCTCCAGCTCTGTCCGATTAGTCCCACATTTGCGCTCCTTCAGTAAAAACAAATGATCATGCACTTCGGATAAAGGAATGGAACCAACATCTTTCCATTTAACTGGGATGAACAGGTGAGGTAGTCGGTTACTCTGACACGCAACTAGCAACCGTGAAAGAGAGAGAGTGAGCCGTAGTTAAGTTTGTAGCATGTTAAGATGTGGAGATGCTGGCATTGGACTGGGGTGGTCACAGTAAGAAGTCTCACAACACCAGGTTAAAGTCCAACAGGTTCATTTGGAATCACGAGCTTTCAGAGCACTGCTCCTTCATCAGGTGAGTCTGATGAAGGCACTCACCTGATGAAGGAGCTGCGTTCCAAAAGCTTGTGATCCCAAATAAACCTGTTGGATTTCAACCTGGTGCTGTGAGACTTCTTACCCTGATTCTAAAGGTTCTAGGCTCAACTTCCATCCCAGAGGCTTGAGTACAAAAGCCTCGGTGGATATTTCATTGTTACCTTCCAGAGAAGATATGAAATTGAGGTATTCCTATTTTCTAAGGTGGATGTAAAAGACTCCAAGTCACAACTTTGAAGAAGATGTGAAGATTAGGTGGATTGGTCATGCTAAATTGCCATTTAGTATCCCAAGATGTGTAGGTTCAGTGGATTGGCCAAGTTAAATTGTCCCTTAGTGTCTCAAGATGTCCCAACTGCTCTGTCCAATATTCACCCTTCAACCAATACATTACCTCATTATTACAATGGTGTTTGTGGGAGCTTGTTGTGTATTAATTGGCTACTTCGTTAACTACATTGTGAGGTTGAGAACATTGTCGTATGCCCCTTTAAGATAATGACCAGAATTTTACGCTCAGCCGGGGCTCATAAAATACTGCCCAAAGCCAACCGAGAATTCCGTTCTCCGAGCTGCGCCCTTCCTAATTCAAGGGCAGGTGTGGTGGCATAATTCTGGCAGATAACCCCAATAACAGAAAACAATGTCACACGTCAGCGAAGTAAAGCAAAAATCGTTGCAAATGCCCATAATCCTCCAGAGTCAGGAATGCAGGAATTGGACCAAATGCCTCTTTATTGGGTCCAAATTGAATTTGATTTACAGATCATTGAATCCCTACAATGTAAAGCAAGTCAGATGGGTTTTTAATAAACTAAGAATGATAGTCTCATTTTTAACTAAACTCCATTGGCTTTCATGGTGAAGTTGTCCCTAAGTCTTGGAGATGATTAGCAACATGACAATATCTCTCCACCATCATCTCTCTCACTCATCACTAATTGCAACCCACTTGCCTTGGTTCCATATGAATAATGTTGTCCATCGAAGGTTTAATTTTTGACTTGATTTGATTTATTGTTGTCACACGTATGAGTATACAATGAAAAGTATTGTTTCTTGTGCGCTATACAGATGAGCATACTGTTCATAGAGAAGGAAATGGGAGAGTGTAGCATGTAGTGTTACAGTTATAGCTAGCGTGTAGAGAAAGATAGCTAACTGAGAGATAGGTCCATTCAAAAGTTTAATGGCAGCAGGGAAGAAGCTGAACACCTCATTCGCCTGACAAAGGCACAAACGCCAAAAGCTAGCAAGCTTACTATCAAATAAATCGGTTGGATTTAAAATTGGTATTGCCAGACCTCTTACTGAGTTTACCCCAGTCCAACGCCGGCATCTCTACATCAATTTAGCATGGCCAAGGTACCTAACCTGCAAATCTTCGGATTGTGGGAGGAAACCGGAGCACCCGGAGGAAACCTACGTAGATGCAGAGAGAATGTGCAAGCTCCACACAGACGGTGACCCGAGGCCGGAATTGAACCCGGGTCTCTGGAGCTGTGAGGCAGCAGTGTTAATCATTGTGCCACCATGTTGTTTCTCCAACTTGTGCTGGGCATCACTGGAGCATTGCAGTAGGCCAAGGTTGGACATGTGGGCAAGAGGGCAAGATGCTGAGTTAAAATGACATGCACAGGAAGGTTGGGGTTATGCTTGCGGACAGAGGGAAGGCGTCCACAAAGTGGTCACCCTATCCGCGATTAGTCTTCGCAATGTAGAGGCTCTATTTTTTATTGATTTTTTTCTATTGAGGGGAGATTAGCAAAAACGAGAAGGCAAACCCTCTTCACGTGTCTGTGCAAAACAGCAATACTTGTTGGTGAAGATGAAATGATGAAAAGCCCAGCAATGTCAATGTGGTTTTGCTTTGCCCACTTCCTGGTGTATCTCAACCAATCACACATCAGTTGAGGTTATAGCAACAGCTCCTGAACCAATGCTATGCAAAACATCTCCAGCCTTGCGTCTGTGCAGGTTCTGAACATTTCCAAATTACATGTAAATTTGAAACCCCAGCTATTTCAAGGGTTACGTCAGCAAAACTTTGTTAAAAAATACCACAGTTTGCATTGACATAGTGCCTTTAACATAATAAAACTTCTCAAGACACTTCACAGAAATACGTTACATCCAAATAACATGAGAGAGATCTGACCAAAATAATAAGCTTTAAGGAGTGTTGAAAGGAGGGGAAAGAGGTAAAAAGTCAGAAGGTTTATTGAAAGAATTCTAGAGCATAGAGCCTCAGCAGTAGAAAGGTAGACCCTTCATACATGATGACAATCAGTGATGGGCAAGAGGCCAGAAGTGGAAGAAAGCTTAGATCTCAGACAATTATAGGGTTAGTTTGGTTTATCTATTAGTACCACAAGTAGGCTTGCACTAATACTGCAATGAAGTTACTGTGAAAATCCCCCAGTTGCCACAGGCGCCTCTTCGGATACAACTGAAGGAGAATTTAGCATGACCAGTACACTCAACCAGCATACCTTTTGGGTTTGTGGGAAGAAACCAGAATATCTGCAGGAAACCCACACAGACGTGGGGAGAATGTGCAGACTCTGCACAGACAGTGACCCAAGCCAGAAATCAAACCAGGGTCCCTAGCACTGTGAAGCAGCAGTGCTAGCCTATGGGCCACTGTGCCACCCTGGCTGAAGGACATTACAGAGTGCAACAAGATTGTAACGTGAAAATAAGGATAAGAAATTTTATATTGGAAGCAATACAGGACATAAGAACATAAGAAATAGGCCATCTAGCCCTTTGAGTCTGGCCCGCCATTCAATAAGATCATGGCTTATTGAATGCGGGCCAATTTCAGTGAGTGAGCACAAAATGGTGAGAGGCTAGCTCAGGACATGATGGATATGGGTGACAGAGTTTTGAGTGCCATTTCGTGTGCTGTATTAGTTGACCAAGGCTGAGTGTATGACATTTGGTACAGGATAGGGCTAGGGAGGGAAAAATAAATTGGCTGTTGATCATTGATGGCCATTGGAAGGTTTTTGAACCTGATCATTGAGTAATTACAGGATCACGCTTTAATAGTACCCCCAGTTGGGTTAACTGGGCGCTCAAAACTCTGTCGCCCATATCCATCACGTTCCGAGCTAGCCCCTCACCCCTGTGCTCACTCGCTGACATTGGTCCTCTGCCCGGTATTGCTTCCAATTTAAAATTTCTTATCCTCATTTTCACACCACAATCTTGTTGCACTTGTTAACTCTCCTCCAGCCAAGGTGGCACAGTGACCCAGAGGCTAGCACTGCTGCCTCACAGCGCCAGGGACCCAGGTTCGATTCCCGGCTTGGGTCACTGTCTGTGTGGAATCTGCACATTCTCCCCATATCTTCAAGGATTTCCCCTGGGTGCTCTGGTTTCCTCATGCAGTCCAAAGATGTGCAGGTTAGGTAGATTGGCCATGTCAAGGGGACTAGCTAGGGTAAATGCATGGGGTTATGGGGATAGAGTCTGGGTGGGATTGTGGTTGGTGCAGACTCGATGGGACAAATAGCCTCCTACTGCACTGTAAGATTCTATGACTGGATTGCTAACATCAATCTAGCCAGTTAGCCAAAGTGAAGGAGGGGGTTCCTGGAGTCCTGTATGGGACCAACTGAATCCACAAAATGCTCTGAATGATTCCATTTGCAATGTCACTCACTTTGTGTTCAATATCATCAGAATCCCTTTCAATGTAATAGCTAAACATCCTGCCCCAAACAGCAACCAGGGCTGGAATTCTCCTGCTGTTCACACTGCCAACAAGGATGGAGTAATTGGTGCTCAGCCAAATTTCCATGCACTGCAGTGGGACTGGAGAATCCCACTAGCGTGAATTGCTGGAAAATTCCAGCCCCACGCAGTCTCACCCAGCCCTGTTATTTCTAATCACTCTCCTCTTTCTTTAATGTTACTACAGCAAGGTATTTTAGCCACTTCCCAGCCATACGTCCAATCTGTTTTTGCAGCTGTATAGCTGTGTTTGCCTGGCAATGTGTGAGAAGCCAATTTTCCCGGAACTGAGAGGTTAATTTTATCAGGAGAGATTGAGCAAGCTGAGGGCTCTCATTTTATCCCTCAATCAGTGGGCAGCATGGTGGCACAGTTGTTAGCACTGTTGCCTCACAATGCCAGGGACCTGGATTCGATTCCCATCTTGGATCACTGTCTGTGTGGAATTTGCACATTCTCCCATTGTCAGTATGGGTTTTCTTCGGGTGCTCTGGTTTTCTTCCACAGTCTAAAGATGTGCAGATTAGGTGGATTGTTGTTGATGCAATTGGATGGACTGAATGGCCTCTTTCTGTTACTGTAAGGATCGCATTTTCTGATCATTACAACAGGTTAAATAGTCATTTTTATATCAATGTTGGTGGGATCCTACTGTGCACACATTAGCAGCTGTGTGCCCTATGTCACCAACAGTGGGTGCAATTCAAAAATATCTCCAGATCTTTTGATTTCCATGTTTTGCAAACATTTTTTAAAGATTTTTTCTGTGAATTAACTTGCAAAGCACCTTCCATTTTGAAGACTTTGGGCTTGATTTTCTCCCTGGTATAGGATATAGGAGTCGGGACTGACCCTGAGACCCTTACCGCTCCTCCCCCCCTCCCCAGCCCCAACACGCCTCACTCTGCCACAAGCAATCCAGGAACTGCAATTTAACATGTCAGCTATAACTGTCACCAACTTTCATAGATGTACCATAGAAACCATTCTTTCTGGTTGTATCACAGCTTGGTATAGCTCCTTTGCCCAAGACCTCAACATGCTACAAAGAATTTTTGAGTGTAGCCCAAACCATCACGCAAACCAGCCTGCCATCCATTGACCCTGCCTATACTTCCTGTTGCCTCGGAAAAGCAGCCAGCATAATTAAAGACCCCACACACTCCAGATATTCTCTCTTTCATCTTCTTCTGTTGGGGAAAAGATACGAAAGTCTGAGGTCACACGCCCAACTGACTCAAAAACAGTTTCTTCTCTACTGCCATCAGACTTTTGAATGGACCTACCTTGCATTATGTTGATCTTTCTCTACATTCTAGCTATGAGTGTAACTCGACATCTGTACTCTCTCTTTTCCTTCTCTATGAACAGTGTGCTTTATCTGTGTAGAGCGCAAGAAATAATACTTTTCACTGTATATTCATCCATGTGGCAATAATAAATCAAATCAATCAGTCATTTGTTGAGGTTTTCTTGGAGTTGTCCCCTAGACTGGCTGGAGACCTTCTGTCCAATTAAAGATTCTTAAGGCTGGACAGTCAGTCAGAGGCCTTTCAGCAACACCAGCCTGCAATGGATTAAATAATTTGAGAAGGTCCCACATGCAAGACTTCTTGAGAAGGTGAGAGGCCATGGGATCCAAGGGGCTTTGGCCTTGTGGATCCAGAACTGGCTTGCCTGCAGAAGGCGGAGGGTGGTTGTGGATGGCTCTTTTTCTGCATGGAGGTCGGTCACCAGTGGAGTGCCCCAGGGATCTGTTCTAGGACCCTTGCTGTTTGTCATTTTCATAAATGACCTGGATGAGGAAGTGGAGGGATGGGTGAGTAAGTTCGCCGATGACACGAAGGTCGGTGGTGTTGTGGATGGTCTGGAGGGATATCAAAAGTTGCAGCATGACATCAACAGGATGCAAGACTGGGCGGAGAAGTGGCAGATGAACTTCAACGCGGATAAATGTGTTGTGGTCCATTTTGGCAGATCCAACGGGATGAATGAGTACACTATCAAAGGTAGGAATCTTGGAAGAGCAGAGGGATCTTGGGGTCCAGGTCCATAAGACTCTCAAATCGGCCTCCCAGTTGGAGGATGTGGTTAAGAAAGCTTACGGTGTACTGGCCTTCATTCATCGAGTGATTGAGTTCAGGAGTCAGGAGGTAATGCTGCAGCTTTATAGGACCCTTGTCAGACCACACTTGGAGTACTGTGCGCAGTTCTGGTCGCCTCACTATAGGAAGGACGTGGAAGCTATTGAAAGGGTGCAGAGGAGATTTACAAGGATGTTGCCTGGATTGGGAGGCATGCCTTATGAAGACAGGTTGAGGGAGCTGGGACTGTTCTCCCTGGAGAGACGAAGGTTGAGAGGCGACCTGATAGAGGTTTACAAGATGTTGAGAGGAATAGATAGGGTGGACTCTCAGAGACTATTTCCCAGGGCTGAAATGGTCGCGACGAGAGGGCACAGATTTAAGGTGCAGGGAAGCAAGTACAGAGGGGATGCCAGGGGAAAGTTTTTCACTCAGAGGGTGATGAGTGAATGGAATCGGCTGCCGTCGGTGGTGGTCGAGGCGAACTCGCTGGTGTCTTTTAAAAGACTTCTGGATTAGTATATGGGATCCAATGGGATTGGGGGTTATAGATAGGTCTATGGCTGGGTAGATTTTGATGTGTTCGGCACAACTTGTGGGCCGAAGGGCCTGTTTGTGCTGTAGTGTTCTATGTTCTATGTTCTATAACTGAGAGGGAGTTTCAACAGAGACACCCTCTCACCAATCAACATTCTTTAAAAATTTGGGTTCTTGCAGCCAGGCCATCACAACGTAGAGGGATGAGGCCATTTACAGGTGTGTACTCAGACCCAGGCAGAGAGAGACTCCCTTGGGCTGCCTGGCCTCCCCCCACCCCCTTGCCTGCCGCCGGGTTCCCATTTCCAAGCATCTAAACTATACTCAAGCGGGAAAACTGGAGAACGACTGAAAGATTCCAGTGCTTTAAACAAGATTTTCAAGGAGGCGGATCAGTCTCCCACCCACATGGAGGGAGGTGACCCCAGAACGCACCTCGGCAACCATGGCTGGGAAATGGGTGGTTGGGGTCTGGAATGTGCTGCTTGGAAACGTGGTGGAGGCAGCTTCAATCGAGTCATTCGAGAGGACATTAGATGATTATTTGAATAGAAAAGATGCATTGGTGTACGGAGAAAAGACAGAGGCTTGGCTCTAAGTCATAATGCTCATTTGGAGACCCAGTGCAGACATGAGGGGCCAAATGGTCTCCTTCTGCATTGTAACGATTCTGTGGCCGGAATTTTACCGGCACGCCCACCCTGATTCCAGGAGCGGGCGAGGCTCAGAGAATGGCATTCCCTGTTGGCCTCAGGAGGGATTGTATGAACCCCGGGCGGACATGCCAATAAAATTCTTCCCTGTGATTCTGAAATCTACACGCCAGTCTGTGCCAGAGTTTTTGTGTGCGTCCTTGGCCCCACCAAGGCCTGCCCTTTGATTCAGTTCAACAGTTAGTGAATTACATTTCTGTGACTTTTCCCCAATATTACAAGTTTCTTAAAGAATTGTCCAGGTGTGTTGACTTTAGCCTTTGATCTGCCAATGTGCCTACTTTCAATAATCTCTGAATACACTTTTCTGCAATGGCAATATCTAACATTGCTATACGTCAATGGCTGGAAGTGTGAATTTCAAATTGAGTGGGGATTTTTTTAACTGAGAATGCAAATACGGTTTAATTTACAACATGACAATGACACATCCTCAAACATAAAACTCAGCATATTGTGGTTTTGTGCTTATCTTCTTAAAGGATTGTTGTTAACCCATCCACTTGGCAAAATTTCAGCTGCATATCAGTCATCATTCTCCAAGTTCCAAACAACCGCAAGCCAGCTAGAGGTTAATAGCTTTGAGTAAAGCAATAAGGGTGGATCTAATATTGGATGAGTGATAAGATAGAGAGAAACTTTATCATATCATAGAATCCCTACAGTGCAGAAGGAGGCCATTCGGCCCAGCGAGCCTGCACTGATGACAATCCATCCAGCTTCCACTCTGCGTAACCCCACCTATTTACCTCTATCAATCACCCTGACACTAAGGAGCAACTTGACATGGCCAATCCACCTAACCCGCACATCTTTGGAGTTTGAGAGAAAACCAGAGTACCTGGAGAAAACCCAGCAGACACAGGTACAAATGCCACACAGACAGTCACCCAAGGCCGGAATTAAACCCGGATCCTTGGCGCTGCGTAGCAGCAGTGTTAATCACTGTGCCAGGAGAGGGACAATAAATATCCTTTGTGAACAAAAACTCTATCAATCCAACCTTTCAGATGAACAATTCATTGACCATCAATCATTATGTACAAACAAGAGACCCATTCTTCTGCCAATTTTTCCAAATAGCAGGATTTAATAATTTCACACCTGAACAGTCTGGTTCTGATTTTTTAACCAAATGATCCCTAGTCCAACACTTGCCCAACCAACAGAAATCATTTCTCCCAATCTGCCTAATTTGTTCCCCTTGATATCCTGAAAATTTTGACCTTCTAAATTGCAGGGTGTACAATTGCCAGTTGCTGGAATCCATTCTGGTAATTGTATTAATTCCAAATGGCACTTCCTCCAAGGCCAATATTTACTTTTGAAATTGTAGATCCCTCAACAGCTCACAGAATTCCAGTGGTAGTATAACCAGGTTTTTGTATGGCTGAAGAAAGATTTGTAACCCATTGTAATCTTGTGCTATAGATGTGAAGCAGTCCATAAGCCATTTTGTCTATTTTCTGTACCTGTGTGTTTTAGTGACCTATGTTCGTGATACCCCAACCAATTGGGTTAATGATCTGGCCCATTAACCCAATCTGTACAGCACTGTACAGCGTGCAAGAAACAATATTTTTCACTGTATACCAAACATGTGACAATAATAAATCAAATCAAATTAAAATCCATGAAATATCTCCTTGCAATGTTCAGTCCAAGACCACGGGGATATAACCTCAAAATCAGGTCCACACCATTCAGGAAAAAAGTTACGAAATGTAGTTGACCGTTAATTGCCCCCTCAAGGGCAATAAAGACTGGGCAATAAATTTTGGCCCAGCCAGCGATGCTCGCATCCCACAAAAGAATTTAAAAAACTTCTTCAAACAAATCTCACTAAAGCGTTCAATGGCAGTTCAGTTAGAAATGTGAAATTCATCAGGTGAGTCAAGAAGCAGCACTCCGAAAGCTCATGCTACCAAATAGACCTGTTGGACTTTAACCTGGTGTTGTGAGACTTCTTACTGTACCAATAATTAGACGCTGGAATGCAGAACCAGGAATGCAGGGGAATGTGTTTGGAAAGATGAAATAGAAACCCTGGAAATGTGAAATAACAAAGATATTCCAAGTTGGAATGGAAACCTGTTTCTTACTGCTCAATCCTTTAAGTATAAACCAAATGGTATCTTTACTACTACTGGAGTCCTATCTTTGATTGTAGAATTTTGACTTGATTTGATTCATTATTGTCACATGTATTGGATAGAGTGAAAAATATTGTTTTTTGTGCACTATACAGATAAGGCATACCATTCATAGAGAAGGAAAGGAGCGGGTGCAGAATGTAGTGTTACAGTCATAGCTAGGATGTAGAGAAACATCAATTTAATGTAAGATAGGTCCATTCAAATTTCTGATGGCAGCAGGGAAGAAGCTATTCTTGTGTAGGTTGATACTTTACTATATATTTTCCAATGGAAGAAGATAGAAATGAGAATGCCCAGGGTGCATGGAGTCCTTGATTATGCTGGCTGCTTTTCCAAGGCAGCAGGAAGTGTGAACAATCAATGGATGAGAGGCTAGTTTGTGTGTTGGACTTGGCTTCATTCATGACCCTTTGTAGTTTCTTGTGGTCTTGGGCAAAGCAAGAGCCACACCAAGCTGTGATACAACTAGAAAGAATGCTTTCTATGATGCATCTAAAGAAGTTGGTGAGAGTCATAGTAGACATGTCGAATTTCCTGAATCTTTTGAGAAAGTAAAGGCATTGTTGGGATTTCTTAATTATAGCGTCAGCATGAAACTCCACATTTCTACCATTGGTGATCTGGACACCTAGAAACTTGAAGCTCTCGACCATTTCCACTTCATCCCCCATTGATGTACACAGGGGCATGCTCTCCATACACTTTCTGAAGTTGATGACAACCACCTTCATGTTATTGACATTGAGGGAGAGATTATTGTTGCCACACTAGTTCACCAGATTCTCTATCTCATTCCTGTACTCTGTCTCATCATTGTTTGAGATCTGACCCATTGTGGTGGTGTCATGAGCAAACCTGAAAATCGAGTTGGAGTGGAATGTGGCCACACAATCAGAGGTGTATAAGGAGTACAGTAGGGGGCTGAGAACACAGCCTTGTGGGGCACCTGTGCTGAGAAGTTCAAATCCTAAACAACTGAAGACTGTAGCTATGAGGAGGGGAACCTAAGATAATAAGGCATAGGAGCAGAAGTAGGCAGTTTGGCCCATCTATTCTGCTCTGCCATTCAATGAGATCATGGCTGATCTGATGTAATCCTTGACTTCACTTTCCCACCATATCCCTGTAATCCTCGATTCTGTTACTGATTAAAGATCTCTCTATCTCAGCCTTAAACATACTTAGTAAACCAGCCTTTACAGATAAAGACATCCTCAGATTCACTACCCTCTGTGAGAAAAGGATCCTCCTCATCTCTGTCTTGAACTGGATCAGTTAGGGTTGTTTTCCTTAGAATGGAAAGGCCAAGGTGTGACCTAATTGAGGTGTACAAAATTATGAGGGTGTCTTATCAGGATAGACAGGAAAAACTTATTTTCCTGTAGCTGAGGAGTTAATTATCGGGAGGCATAAGTTTAAATTGATTGGTAGAAGGACTGAAGAGGGTTTGAGGTAAAATTAGCTCACCCAGAGGGGTGTTGGGATGAGGGTCTGGAATTCACTGCCTGAGTTAGTGTTTGAGGCTGAAAGGCTTGACTCATTTAAACCAGGTTTTTTTTACTTTTGTCTCCTTTTGGGATGGCGCGGATATTATTGACTGAATGGCCTCTTTCTATGCTGTGACTTTTCTGTGGTTCTTCTATGGTTAGTCAGGATAGCATTCTGGCACAGTGGTTAGCACTGTTGCCTCACAGCACCAGAGACCCAGGTTCAATTCCAGCCTCAGGTCTGTGCAGAGTCTGCATCTTCTCCCGTGTCTGCATGGGTTTCCTCTGTGTGCTCTGGCTTCCTCCCACAGACCAAAGATGTACAGGTTAGGTGGATTGGCCATGCTGTATTGCCCCATTGTGTTCCAAGATGTTAAGTTCGGGGGATTGGTGGGGTAAATATGTGGGGTTATAAGGATAGAGCCTGGGTAAGGTTAAAAAAAAAGATAGATTGATACAGAGTCAATGAGCTGAATGACCTCCTTCTGCACTGTAGGGATTCTGTGAAATCCAGAGATTTGAATACAAACACTAGGTTGAGCAGGCTTGGTGGGCTGAATGGCCTGCTTCTGTTCCTACATCTTATTTTAATGTTGGCAGAGATCAGCAACATGAAAGGCACAAAATTGATGCAGCCATATCTATTGATCTCCATTGAAGTTACACAATACAAAGTCACACTTTGAAGGAGTTACATTAGGTCCAATCATTGATACATTGATAACTCGTTAATATAATTGCTTGATAGCTTTTATTGTTCCACGTTATCTATAAAACCCACTAACGTCATTCTCACAATTCAGCCTCCACCCCAGAAACTTCAAACAAGTGCAGCTGCCTCAGCGCTCATTCTGATTCAACCTTTGATCTGCACAAGACTGAAACAGTTATATCACTGGTGGAAATTCTCCCAGAATATAAATCTGGAATGGAGGAACTGAGGGGCACAGGGCAGTCATATTCAAGGGCGGCACGGCAGCACAGTGGTTAGCAATGCTCCCTTGCAACGCCAGAGAGCTGCGTTCGATTCACAGCTTGGGTTACTCTCTGTGCAGAGTCTGCATGTTCTCACCATGTCTGCGTGGGTTTCCTGCGAGTGCTCCAGTTTTGTCCCACAGTCTGGAAGACATGCTGGTTAGGTGCATTGACCATACCAAATTCTCCCTCAGTATACCTGAACAGGAGCCGGAGTGTGGCAACTAATGGATTTTCACAGTAACTTCATTGCAGTATTAATGTAAACCTACCTATGACACTAATAAATAGACTTTAAAAAAAACCTTTGTCAGTCAAGTTGAGAAGGTGGTTTGAAAAAGAATGCAAATTCCTTGAGCTCATAAACAGTGTAAAGCACAAGAACAAAGAGGTTACTCTGAAGCTTGAGGAATCATTTGCTCCAGTTGGAGTACATAGAACGTAGAACAATACAGCACAAACAGGCCCTGCGGCCCACGAGTTGTGACGATCACATCTACCAACCCACAAATCTATCTATAACCCCCATCCTATTCTTTTCCATATACTCATCCAGAAGTCTTTTAAAAGACCCCAGTGAGTTTGCCTCAACAACCTCCGACGGCAGTCGGTTCCATTCACTCACCACCCTCTGAGTGAAAAACCTACCCCTGACATCTCCTTTGTATTTGCTTCCCTGCACCTTAAATCTGTGTCCTCTCGTAGTGACCATTTCAGCTCGGGGAAATAGTCTCTGAGAGTCCACCCTATCTATTCCTCTCAACATTTTATAAACCTCTATCAGGTCGCCTCTCAACCTACATCTCTCCAGTGAGAAGAGTCCCAGCTCCCTCAACCTATCTTCATAAGGCCTGCCTCGCAATCCAGGCAGCATCCTTGTAAATCTCCTCTGAACTCTCTCAATAGCCTCTACATCCTTCCCATAATGAGGCAACCAGAACTGCGCACAATACTCCAACTGGGGTCTGACAAGAGTCTTATAAAGCTGCATCATTACCTCCTGACTCCTAAACTCTATTCCTCGATTAATGAAGGCCAGTACACCGTACGCTTTCTTGACCACTTCCTCTACCTGCGAGGCCGATTTAAGAGTCCTATGGACCCGGACCCCGAGATCCTTCTGCTCCACAACATAGCTAATTCTCCTACTCCTTATATTGTACTCCTTCATCCCATTATTCCTGCCAAAATGGACCACTACACATTTATCCACGTTGAAGTCCATCTGCC
This sequence comes from Sphyrna mokarran, assembly GCA_024679065.1. Lineage (NCBI taxonomy): Eukaryota > Metazoa > Chordata > Chondrichthyes > Carcharhiniformes > Carcharhinidae > Sphyrna > Sphyrna mokarran. Next base: position 131,898,009 of record JAGIQG010000003.1, on the reverse strand, counting down.
ACTTCTCCGCCCAGTCTTGCACCCTGTTTATGTCCCGCTGCATCCCTCCAGACCATCCACAACACCACCGGCCTTTGTATCGTCGGCGAACTTACTAACCCATCCCTCCAATTCTTCATCCAGGTCATTTATGAAAATGACAAACAGCAGGGGTCCCAGAACAGATCCCTGGGGCACTCCACTGGTTACCGACCTCCATGCAGAACAAGATCCATCCACAACCACTCTCTGCCTTCTGCCGGTAAGCTAGTTCTGGATCCACGAGGCCAAAGCCCCTTGGATCCCATGCCCTCTCACCTTCTCCAGAAGCCTTGAATGGGGGTAATGCATGGGGAGTATGTTCAGTTCTGGGCTCGATACTTTAGAAAGCATGTAAAGGCTTTTAGACAGGATGAAGAGTGCGTTGTGAGAGATATTGTGGTACTAATGTCATTGGACTCCATGTTCTGAGGTCATGGGTTCAAATCCTACCATGGCAGCTATGGGATTTAAATTTAATTTAAAAATTTGCAATGTAAAGCTGGTTTCAGTCATGGTAACCATGCAGCCATTGTCAATTATCATAAAAACCCTTCAAGGGAAATCTGCCATCCTTAACTGGCCTCTCTATGACCATGATGTGGAGATATCAGTATTGGACTGGGATGGGCACAGTAAGAATCTCACAACAACAGGTTAAAGTTCAACAAGTTTATTTGGTATAGAACATAGAACACTACAGCACAAACAGGCCCTTTGGGCCTCAAGTTCATCATATCCCAATCATATCCCTACCTACCAGGCCCATCTATAACTCTCAATCTCATTAAATCCCATGTACTCATCCAGAAGTCTCTCAAAAGATCCCAACGAGTTCGCCTCCAATACCACCTATGGCAGCCAATTCCACTCACTCACCACCCTCTGAGTGAAAAATTTACCTCTGTACCTACTCTGTACCTACTCCCCAGCATCTTAAACCTGTGCCCTCTTGTAGCGACCATTTCAGCCCTGGGAAATAGCCTCTGAGAATCCATCCTATCTATACCTCTCAACATCTTATAAACCTCTATCAGGTCACTTCTCATCCTTCATCTCTCCAGAGAGAAAAGACCGAGTTCCTCAACCTATCATGAGCTTTTGGAGTGCTGCTCCTTCAGTCACCTGAAGAAGGAGTGAACTCTGAAAGCTTGTGCTACCAAATAAATCTGTTAGGTTTTAACTTCCAATCTGTGACCCACAGCAATGTGGGTGACTCTTAACTGTCATTCAATTCAAGGGCAATTAGGATTGGGCAATAAATTCTATCTTGCCAATGATATCTATATCCTCTGACAGAATAAGTAAAATTAGGGCAGCACAGTGGTTAGCACTGTTGCCTCATAATGCTACGGGTCTGGATTTATTTCCAGCCTTGGGTGACTGTGTGGAGTTCTCTCTGTGTCTGCATGAGTTTCCTCCAAGTGCTCCGCTTCCCTCCTACAATCCAAAGATGTGCAGATTAGGTGGACTGGCTATGCTAAATTGCCCCTTAATGTGCCAAATTGAGTAGGTTAGGGAGATTAACGGAGGGGTAAATACATGGGGTCATGAGGCTGCGCTTGGGTTTTTTCGGAGAGTTGGTGCAGAATTGATGGGGCGAAAGGTCTCCTTCTGCACTTGTGTCCCATCCAACTTTGTGTTCTGTTCAACTGCCCCAGAACTTGTGTCCAGTCCAACAGTCCCAGGCTTGGTGTGGGGAATAGAGCTCGGGCATGAGTTACATTACAGGGAGCACAGTTTTGGATGACCTCAGGTTTATGGATTTAAAAACTATCTTGTTGTCCCTTCATATAACTGCTTGGCAAGTTGGAGAAGTCTTGTTGTTAATGGACATGAACCTTAAAAGATTCCTTTAAGATACTTCCGTAAGATAAACTATGAGTTGAATGTTGTGGAGGATCAACCTTGACTCAATGGAAGCACCTTACTTCCTGAGTCAGGAGGCTGTGGGTTCAATCCCGATTGCAGAGACTGGACACATATTGCAGCCTGTCACAGCAGTGCAGAGCTATTGGAGGTACTGTTATTTATTTGAACTGAGGCACACAGAGTGTTAGATTATTATTTGAATAGGAAGAATGTGCAGAGGTGCGGGGAAAATGCAGGGGAGCAGCATTAAGTCATGATGTTTGTTTGGAGAACCGGTGCAGTCACGAAGGGCAGAATGGCCTCTTTTGATGCTGTAACAACTCTGGAATTCTATGATATAAAGCATATCTTGAAGAAAGGGTGTGTCCCCCCACCCCCTCAAGTATTTTAGCCAACATTCATTCCTCAAAAAACATCTCTGAATGATTAAATGTTTTTTTGTTCTTTGTGTGGGCCAACTGTGCTTAAAATGGCTGACAAAACTCTGACAAAATGTGATAATAATTAGGGCTTAATCTGCTTTGAGATTTTAATCAAGTGATAAATTTTCACCAGGACACTGGGAAGATTGCCTTGTTTTACTTCCAAATAATATCACGGAATTTAACAGTGCAGGCAAGTGGAGCCTCAGTTTAACTTCCCATTCAAGGAACAGCCCCTTGCACAATACAAGACTGAAGTGTTCATCTTGATTCTTGGATTAAGCCCTGGCGTGGTATTGGAACCCAGAACTTTAGAAATCAGAATCAAGAATGCTACCAATTTAGTCACAGCTAACACACACCTCATTGGCTGCAAAGCACTTTGGGACATCTTGAAGATGTGAAATGCATTATGAGAATGCCAGTTCTTTCTTTTTTTACCTGCCTTGAGGCTGTGAAATTAGACAAAAGAACTGCAATCAGATGGGAGAATATTGGGCGGCTTTGATCTGGAATGCATTGAAAAAAATCAAGGAAAGAGATTCAACATAACTTTCAAAAGGAAATTGAATACATCTGTGCCGGCTAATGAGGGAAGGATCTGGAAATGGTCCAGGTTTTGCTAAATTGCCCCTTTGTGCTCCAGGACGCGTAGGCTGGAAGGATAAATATGTGGGATTACGGGGGTACGGCTTGGGTGGGATTGTTGTCGGTGCAGACCCGATGGGCCAAACGGCCTCTTTTTGTCCTATAGGGATCCTATGATTCTAGGAAGCATTGTAAACACAGCCCAGTCCATCACACAAACCAGCCTCCCACCCATTGACTCCGTCTACACTTCCTGCTGCCTCGGAAAAGTAGCTAGCATTTTTAATTAAGGATGCTTCACACTCCGAACATTCTCTCTTCCACCTCCTTCCATCTGGAAAAAGATACAAAAGTCTGAGATTACGTAACAAACTAACTCGAGAACAGTTTCTTCCCTGTTGTCCTCAGGCAAAAGTAAACTAAACTAGATCAGAAGCGGGATTAATTGAAGAGCTCTTTCAAAGGGCCAGCACAGGCATGTCAGGCTGAATGACCTTCTTCTGAAAAATTTCATTTCAGATGTGGATTAAAGACTTCTGCACTGTAGCTAAAAAAAAACAATAGCCGTTACATCAGATGAGTGCCTGTGAGCTTGTATCTGTGACTAACAAATCATGTTTGCACTGTAGCAAATGTTTACAGTAATAGGCACAAGTGGGCGAGAACCAGAGCTCTCGGCACATAGTTCTATACCATGCCCTGAGTTCTTAATTGCTTTGTGAAATGGATTCAGCAGGAGACATTGAGTGGGATTCAGTCCAAGTTCTCTTATACAACCAATGTTTTTTTAGACACTGCGCGGAAACTATTTTGTTTCTGCTGATTCCTTTTAAAATGCAAGGGGCAAGAAGCAGGGTGGTCATCCCGCATAGTTTAAGTATAATATTGAGGAAAAGAGGATATTTTCTCCTCAAAATTACTCAGTTTTTTGTTAGCACAAACGGAGCGCTGTGCTGACCCTCTGTTCGCCCTGCTAAACCGCCCCCTTCAGTAACACAGATTTGCTTCTGAGTTAACACTGTGCTCCACAATCGCAAGGCAAGAAAGCTACTAATGAATTTGTTTCAAAACTTAGGCAGCAACTCTTGAGTTAACTTGGGTCGTTGTCTGTGCGGGAATCTGTACGTTTTCCCCGTGTCTGTGTGGGGGGTTTCCTTCTTGTGCACCAGTTTTCTCCCATATTCCGAAAGACATGCTGGTTAAGTGCATTGCTCACGCTAGGGAAATTTCATGGTAACTTCACTGCGGTGTCGATGTAAGGCTATTTGTGATTCTAATAAATAAACTTTAAACTTAAACTCCCTTTTGAGGGACAGACTCCCATACCGCTCAGACAATACATTCGAACTAGTTGCTTGCATTGGAAGGCAGCCTTTGGGGACCTGGGACCTGACTCAGTGGCCTGAGTCGGGGGGACACCTGTCTTCTAATGCTGTCTGGTTTGAGGCACGGACCTCCCCCCCCCCCCAACACCAACCGGCCCACATCAAGAGTAAGGAACTGGCTGGCTGTACTCTTGGATGACCTCTCCAGCTCGTGTGGAATTGCCAAGACTCTGGTTGTATTTCACAACAGTTTCTCTCTGCAAAAACAAGTTTGAATAACTGAGACAAACATCCAATATCAGGGGCCAGCCCAGATTCATTATGACAGGAATAAATCTAGTAGACCGATTGGGGAGTGTTGATTACCTTAACATTTTCTTTCGCTAGCGCCGTGCCAGGAAATAAGCTAATGCTAGAACTTTTCCACACCGCTGGTGTTTATATCAAATCGAGCAGCCACCTAAAGATTGGCCGCCAAGGTTTGTTGATTTCATGTGGAGTCAAGGAAGCCGGGTACCCCTCCCTCGCCAACCACACACACACACACACAGCCCCCCCATCCCCCTGCAGGATTTGATTTGATTTATTATTGTCACGTATTGGGTTACAGTGTTTCTCGCTGTGCTAAGAATACGTACCATTCATAGAGCACACAGGGGAGAAGGAAAGGAGAATGTAGTGTCACAGTCATAGCTATGGTGTAGAGAAAGATCAACTTAACATGAGGTCGGTCCATTCAAAAATCTGATGGCAGTAGGGAAGAAGCTGTATTGAGTCAATTGGTATGCGAGCTCAGACTTTTGTATCCTTTTCCTGATGGAAGAAGGTGGAAGGGAGAATGTCCGGGGTGCCTGGGGTCCTTGATTATGCTGGCTGCTTTTCCGAGGCAGCGGGAAGTGTAGACGGTGTCACTGGATGAGAGGCTGGTTTGCGTGATGGATTCATGCCTTCATTCATGACTCTTTGTAGTTTCTTGCAGTCTTGGTCAGAGCAGGAGATATACCAAGTTGTGATACATCCAGAAAGAATGCTTTCTATGGTACATCTGAGAAAGTAGAGGTGTTGGTGGACTTTCTAAGTATAGCAGCAACATGGAGGAATCAGGACAGATGATTGGTGATCTGACAGCTAGAAATTAGAAGCTCTTGACCACTTAATTATTCAGCAAATTTAATGTATAAAGCAAGCATTATAATGTAGCATTGAGACTGATCCTTGAATACATCAGTTCTTATTTGCAGTTGCACTGTGGACTGACTGTGATAGCTTTCATGGCCAAGTGATTCACTGGCCAGGACCACACACCAACAAAGCTGATGTTGTCCTTGGAATGGTGATCTAGTAAGTGAAGTATCAGAGCAAGGGTCTTTAACCCTAACACTAGCAGTATTACCCACTCTATTTTAAAATGGGACTACCTGTAGGTGTCCAAAGTGCTGACCTGTTTTGGGTGATGTATCTTTTCTAATATGGTAGGCAAGGCCCCATTTCCTCTGTCACCATTTTGGGTCAGAGCTGGTGGGAACGGTTCACTCCAAATATAGAATCAAAGAGTCCCACTGGAGCAAGGGATCCCATTATTGCCTGTGCATTCTGGAGGAGCAGGAGTTACCAGCACAAATAGTCTGGGCTGTTGTTGCCCGAGGGCCAGCACCATCCTTGTGGCAGTTCAGATTCACAATGACTCCTGGCATAAAGGGATTGTCTTCTGAGGAAATGCAGAGCAGTTTGGGAGAATGAGAGGTGACTTTAACTTAACATGTAAGATTCCTTCTCTGCTGTAACTTTACCACAGTTCTACGAAAAGGTGGGTTCACGCCATATCAGATGAACACTAATTTTATTGATTGTTTGAGGGACCAAATGGCCTATTCCTGCCCCAAGTCCTTATGTTCTCCAGCTCCCAAGGCTTGACAAGCTGGACGCTACACTCCAGGCCTGATCTAGGCATCATAAAGGCCTCGAGGTGGTTAAGTGGTTAGTGGCTGGATTGTGAGGAAGGAGGTAACAGTCTTTTTCACTGTTGCAACATGCAGTCTCCACCCAACGCGCAAGTATGTTCGTGTGAATATAAAAACAAATACTCAGTGTTGGTGTGCTCCTACCTCGCTTCCAGCTGTTGGGACTAAGAAAAACCAACAAAGAGACTGTCAGGAGAACAGGGTGTGAGCAGACAGACAATACCTTGCAGCACTGTTTGAACAAATGGGACATGCCCTGAATCCAAAATGACAAGCACTAGCCAAGGATCTGTGTTTAAATCCAGCAGACCTGAACACCACAACATTTAACAACTTACAAAACTGCTTCTTGACGTAAAGCCAAGTTTATTTATTAATCACAAGTAGGCTTACATTAACACTGCAATGAAATTACTGTGAAAATCCCCTAGTCGTCACACTCCAGCATCTGTTTGGTTACACTGAGAAAGAATTTAGCATGACCAATCCACTTCTTTCAGCCTGTAGGAGGAGCACCCAAAGGAAACCCACGCAGACACAAGGAGAATGTGCAAACACCATACAGACAGTGACCCAAGCCGGGAATCAAACCTGAGTTCCAAGTGTATTGAGGCAGTGCTGCTGACCACTGCTCCACTATACTACCCCAGTTGAAAAGTAGCATAGGTGGCACAGTGGTTAGCATTGCTGCTTCACAGCACCAGGGACCTGGGTTCAATTCCAGCCTCAGCTCACTGTCTGTCTGGAGTCTGCACATTCTCCCCAAGTCTGCGTGAGTTTCTTCTGGGTGCTTCTGTTTCCTCCCACAGTCCAAAGATGTGCCGTTTAGATGGATTGGCCATGCTAAATTGCCCATCAGGGGCACGAGCTAGAGTAAATACGTGGAGTTACAGGGTTAGAACTTGGGTGGGATTGTTGTCAGTGCAGACTTGATGGACTGAATAGCCTTCTTCTGCACTGTAGGGTTTCTATGAATCAATTCTCATATAGGACGATCCTTAAACATTAACGCAGAAAGGACCAGAATTTTTATTTAGAGTGATGTTCGCAGGGTAAATGTTGGCCAAGGCACTGGGGAGAGCTAACCTTAACCTTCTTCAAAGTGGGTCCATCAGACCCATCATCATGACTGAATGATTTTTCTGAAGGCAGCACCATCAGCAGTGTAGCGCTCCAGCTGCAATCTCCTGTCCTCAATATTCCAGTGCTCCCGACAGCGAATGGAATTTTGGTTGGAACGCCAAATTTTCCGTTCTTGCTGGTGATGGGTCCCACCACAGACGAGACTGGAGAATCCTGCCCTGTGACTGCACAGCACTGAGTGTTGGTGATCCAGATTACCAACAACCTGTCCTGAACAGATTGTTGGTAATCTGGGAACCCCCAAGCTGACCCTATAGTTAAGAAAGCCTACCGACTCATCTACTTTCTCAGAAGATTGAGGAAATTTGGCTTGTCAGCTACAATTCTCACCAACTTTTACAGATGCATCATAGAAAGCATTCTTTCTTGGTATGGCTCCTACTCTGCCCAAGACCGCAAGAAACTACAAAACATCATTAATGTAATCCAACCCTTCACGCAAACCAGCCTCCCATCCATTGACTGTGTCTACACTTGCCCCTGCCTTGGAAAAGCAACCAGCATAATTAAGACCCCATGCACCCTGGACATTCTCTCTTCTGTTGGGAAAAAGATACAAAATTCTGAGGTCACATACCAACTGACTCTTCTTCCCTGCTGCTATCAGACTCTTGAATGGAATACCTCACATTAAGTTGATCATTCACTGCACACTAGCTATGACTGTAACATTACATTCTGAACTTTCTCCTTTTCTTCTCTATGAACAGTATGCTCTGTCTGTATAGCATACAAGAAACGATACTTTTCATTGTATACAAGTGACAATAATAAATCAAATCAAATCCAATCAGATCAGAGCACCAACACAGGCTTTGTGGTTAAGATTGTGGATTGAGATTTGGACACAACCTTCTAATTCAGAGGCATGAGAGTGACCCAGTGAGAGATTGTGAATCTCTCGTAGAAATGGCTTGTTTTCACTGTCCATTGAAATGGAAAGGGAATTGGCTGTATCGGTGTTAAGTATGGGAAAAGAGCGAGGAAAAGCGGGATTAATTGGGCCGCTCTTCCAAAGTACCAGCACAGATAAATGGGCCAAGTGGCCTCCTTAGGTGATGGACAATTTTAATGATTGAAGTCAATGAGGGGGACAGTTGGGCATAAGATCCAGACTGACCCGCAGTGCCAGTTTCCTGCCCCACCTGTGAGTTGAGAATCACCCTCTCCAATCCTGGCTTTCCAAAGTTAATCTCCAGTGGGACCTCAGCAAATAAAGAGGCTTTGGTCTTTCTTCAGTGAATGCTTTGAGAGAACATTGCTGCCGTGACATTTATAACTCACTGCAGGAGGTCCCCAGAGTCACCAGGCTTTCTGCTGCTGTAGTCCCAGATTTCCACTCACGTGGATGCGTGAATCCTCAGCTGGATGCGAGACCGCGTGGAGTTATTTTTACACTTTTGTGATAAACTCTCATGCTCCGTTGAGAGGGAGCAGCCAGGATTATTGCAACTGAAAGTGGACTGAGCACATGTGATTAACTAATTGACACATTTCCCCAGCAACTTTCCTTTTAACATCCTGATGTTAATAATTGTTTCTTTTAGGTCAACAGTGATAGAGTTTAACCATTCTCGGTATCTTGGTAATCACGGTATCTTTCTTCATATCCTGAATGCCAGTTAAGGCTGAGGTTTGGGGTTTGGAAGGAGGTGTGGAGAATGGGCATTGCACACTTATTGGTAACAATCTCAGACCTGGGTGGCACAGTGGTTAGCACTGCTGCCTCACACATCTCCAGGGACCTAGGTTGAATTTCAGCCTTGAGTGTCTGCCTTTGTGGAGTTTGCACATTCTCCCTGTGTCTGCGTGGGTTTGCTTTGCGTGCTCTGGTTTCCTCCCACACTTCTAAAGATAGAGTCATAGAGGTTTACAACATGGAAACAGGCCCTTTAGCCCAACTTGTCCATGCTGTCCAGTTTTTACCATTAAGTTAGTCCCAATTGCCTGCGTATCCCTTTATATCCACCTTATCCTTGTAATTGTCTAAATGTTTTTCAAAAGACAAATTGTACCTGCCTCTACTACCACCTCTGGCAACTAATTCCAGACATTCACTACCCTCTGAAAAAATTGCCCCTCTGGACCCTTTTATGTCTTTCCCCCCTCATCTTTAACAAATGCCCCCTGGTTTTAGACTCCCCAACCTTTGAGAAAAGACGTTGACTATCTAACTGATCAGTGCCCCTCATTATTTTATAGACCTCTATAAGGTCACCCCTCAGCATCCTACGTTTCAGGGAAAAAAGTCCCAGTCTATCCAGCCTCTCCAAATAACCCAAACCATCAAGTCCCGGGAGCATTCTGGTAAATCTTTCCTGTACTCTTTCTACTTTAAAAATAGTTTTTATAATTTGAGAATAAGGGGATAAACTCCTTTCAGGACTGAGGTGAGGAGAAACTTCTTCACATAGAGAGTGGGGAATGTATGTAACTCACTACCAAAGAAAGTATTTGAGGTCAAAACCTTGTGCGATTTCAAGACGAAATTATGATATGAAGAGGCCGGCATTGGATTAGGCTGGGCACAGTAAGACGTCTCACAACACCAGACCAAAGTCCACAGGTTTACTCGGAACCATGAGTTCTCAGAGTGCTGCTCCTCCATTCTCCACACACCCCGAGGAAGGAGCAGCGCTCTGAAAGCCCATGATTTCAACAAACCCGCTGGATCTCAGTTAGGTCATGCTAAGTTGCCTGTTAGTGTCTCAAGATGTGTAGGTGAATATGCAGGTTTACAGAGAGGTCTGGGTAAGACACTGTAGAGATGCTGGCGTTGAACTGGGATAAACACAGTAAGAGGTCTGACAACACCAGGTTTAAATCTAACCAATTAATTTGATAGTAAACTCATAAGTTTTTGACCCTCTGGTCTTCACCTGACAGAGAGTCGGTACTAACTTGATGAGGCAAATGGCCTCCTTCTGCAGTGTACACCTTCTCTGACTCATGTCTCCATGCCCAACTACTCCTGAAGTCTTTCTGGTCAGTGGCAGAAGATACGATGCTATCTTATACTGATGACACTCTTACCCAGAAAAGCAAACAATCATTCCAGCAAAACCTTTCATTATTTTAAAAACGGCTATTAGATGTCAACAAACCCCCCTTCCCACCATTCACTCATCCCAGCATCCACTCTGTCAAACTTGTGAAGAATTTTATCATAGAATCATAGAATCCTACTGTGCAAAAGGAGGCCATTCGGCCCATCAAGTCTGTACTGACCACAATCCCACCCAGGCTCTATCCCCATAACCCCATGCATTTACCCTATCTAGTCCCCATGACACTGAAGGGCAATTTAGCTTGGCCAATCAACCTAACCCACATGTCTTTGGAGTGTGGGAGGAAATTGGAGCACCCAGAGGAAACCCACGGAGACACGGGGAGAATCTGCAAACTCCACACAGATAGTGACCTGAGCCAGGAGCCGAACCAAGGTCCCAGGGGCTGTGAGGCCGTGTTGCCACCAGATTTCTATGTGACCATCTCTCATTCTTTCAAGTTCCAGAGAATATAAACTCATTCTGCTCAACCTCAGAGTCTTCACAGTCTGGGAATTAATTTTGGTTGTAGCCCAAAGAAAGCAAGTCATTTTAGAATCCTTACAGCACTGAGATGAATGAACTGATATTTTCTTTATTGATTTTTTTAAAGAAGCCTTCTTAGTTAAAGAATCCTTGGGTTTTGATAAAGCTCCATAGAGTGGCTTTGGATAAGCAGCATTCCTTTCTTAGAAAGCTGAAAATGTGACTAAACTTTCACCCAGTTTTAGCTGGTCCAGCAGTTAAAGCAGACGTGAGGAATGTCAGATCCCCTATTATCCTATTGAATGGCTAGTGGCACAGCGGTTAGCACTGCTGCCTCACAGTGCTAGGGACCCAGGTTCAACCCCAGCTTGGGTCACTGACTGTGTGAAATTGCACGTTCTTCCTGTGTCTGCCTGTGTTTCCTCTGGGTGCTCTGGTTTCTTCCCACGCTCCAAAGATGTGCAGGTTAGGTGGATTGGCCATGGAAAATTGACCCTTAGTGTAAGGGGAAATCAGCAGGGCTAATATGTGGGGTTGAGAGGATAGGGATTTGATGGGATTGCAGCAGGTGCAGACCCAATGTGTCAAATGGCCTTGTTCCATTTAAGGGGATGTGATGGCCTAGAGGTATTATCACTAGACTATTAATCCAGAAACTCAGCTAAGGTTCTGGGGGACCCAGGTTCACATCCTGCCATGGCAGATGATGGAATTTGAATTCAATTTTTATTAAAAAAACCTGGAATTAAGAATCTACTGATGACCATGAAACCATTGTCGATTGTTGGAAAAATCCATCTGGTTTGCTAATGGAAATCTACCATCTTTACTTGATCTGGCCTACAAGTGACTCCAGAGCCACAGTAATGTGATTGACTCTCAATTGCCCTCCAAGAGCAACTAGGGATGGGCAATAAATGCTGGCTAGCAATGCCCATGTCCCACAAATGAATTAAAAAAGAATATTTTTTGCATTGTAGAGATTTGATGATTCTATGAAATATTGAACTAAGGGCCTGGTCAATGCTGGGACTGAAAAGATGCAGTAGCAGTATCCTGGCTAACATTTATCCCTCGATCAATATCACCAGTGCAGATTATCTGGTCCTTATCAATTCACACAGCAAGGTCCTCAAAATGGCAATGAGATAATGCCAAGATAATCAGTTTTCAGTGCTATCAGATGAGGAATAAATATTGAAAGGACAACATGGTAAACTTTTGTTCCTCTTTCAAATATATTCAAGGAGGAAGACAGGGCCAAGGTTTAGCAACTCACCCCGAGATGAGAAAAGATGAGTAGGGCAATTTGGGTCTGTAATTGGTCTCAACACACTTGGGTTACAGGAAAGAATGTGTAAAGGTCAGAACAGCTCATTACACTAATAACCTGATTAATTTACCTAAATAGGTCCATTTGGCAGGTGTCCAACTGGCGAACGTGAAGAGAGATTTTGTAATTCCCCCAGCGGCCTTATGTCACACCATGGTGCTGAGTGATTAGAACTCAGAACGGCCCAATTTAAGTGGCCACCCTGGTAGGTATGCTAGTCTCAACCGGCTGGGTGGTCATGAACGCAAACATTGAACTATAGCTGTCCCTGTGGACGTACTGAAAGGCTGGGGATGCCTTTATAAAAATTGGTATGTCGAGAGAGGTAGGGAGTCGTGGGGGATGGAAGCTCCCCTTTGACAGAAATTGAAACCTCGCTTCACAGGCAAAGGTTATGCAAACTAATGGTTGATCGCGGTTCCAAATCTCCCTGTAAGTCAATCCACAGATCAACTTCACGCTGTTTGTTTAGTCTAAGCCCTCGTCTCACACCAGGAAAGCCCAGTGGGGCTAATCAGCCCACAGCTGACAACATAGACTCCTCCATGCCCTCTGACCTCTTCATGTTTGACACCTGCTGCACAGGCACAATAATGATATAATAATTCTCTCTTGTCCGGATATGGCTGCCTCCTAAACTGACACATGCTCTTTAACACAACGTGAACATTGTTGATACCAGCTGTGGGACAGTTCATCTTGTAAGAGGGCTGATTAGTTGTGGATCAAGTGACTCTTCCCTAATTAATACGTCCCTTCTCCGCACACACACACACACTCCCTCTTAGGCAGTCCCTCGAGGATGGTTTGCTTTCCACTCCTGTTCAATGAGTCCTGAGATGCCCGATCAGTCCTAGTGTGCAGATTCTATCCATCACTGTCAGTCATAACAAGGAGTGCAGCACACATCAAGAGGGCAAGTTACTCAGGCCACCTCTGCGCTCCAGTGAAGACAAACAGCAGTGTTAAATGATTTAGAGTGTAGATTCCTGCAGAGCAGAAAGAGGCCATTCACTCCATCGGGTTCTGCACCGACCACAATCCCAAAGAGGCCCATAACCCCATACCTTTACCCTAACAAGTCCTCCTGACTCTAAGGGGCAATTTAGCATGGCCAATCCACATACCTTTGGAGTGTGGGAGGAAACCTATGCAGACACGGGGAGAACGTGCAGACTCTGCACAGGCAGTGACCCGAGCCAGGACTCAAACCCAGGTCCTGGGGTTGTGAGGCAGCAGTGCTAACCACTGTGCCACCATGGCTTATATAATCAAGGGATAAACATTGGCCAGGACCAGAGCAGTCACATGAGAGAGTAGGCAGTCCCTTAACTTTTCATCTGACTGACAGCAGCTCCGACAAGGGTGTAGTACGCCCTTTGTATGTACTGGGAGTGTCTGCTAAGGCACTCAAACCCAAAACCTTCTGCTTCACAGCTAAGAGTGCTACCCAACTGAGCCACAGTTCCTTTCAATTCATTAACAATCTGCATTCCAGAGTTGGAAGTCATACGTAACAACAATTACCTGATAAATGTTCCTTGGTTCAAAGCTACCGCGGAATAAATCTTAACCATCAGAGAGAAAAGGAAAAATAATTTTTTTGCTTTCATGGAGAATTGGTTAATAAGCTATTTGGAAATGTAAAAAAGTGTGGAAACTAAGTGGTACAAAGATGGTATCAGACCCAAGAACCCTCTGCATTGGGGGAATAGAAAGAATGTGGGGTCGGAGTTACGATCAGATCAGCTATGATCTTATTGAATGGAGGAGTAGGCTTGAAGGGCTGAGTGGCCTCCTCCTGCTTCTAATTCAAATGTTCATGTGTATGGTTGTACGTTCAATTGTATGTTCACGGGCAAGATTCTCCGCCTCCTCCCAGCTGCCCGTTATTTTGTGGCAGTAGGTGGTGCATGTCAGTGGGATTATCCTGTTCCGCTGGCCATCAATGGGAATTTCCATTAATCGGCTGAGAAATCCACAGGAGGGAGTGCACAGACAGCAAGACTGGAGAATCCCATCAATGTCTGGAGAATTTCAACCCTTATCTTTATGTGACCTTGTCTTTGCATTTTCAGTTGAGAAGAGGAGGAGATGGCCAGGTGCCATGTTCCGCAATATCAACAACACAAAGGTTTCTTTATACTTCACCACGTAATATATTTACTGACTTGGATTATTATCCAGGAAAATCAATCATCGACTGGTTCTGGATAATATTAATCCATCGGCCCACACTTGCCCAACATTTACTGGCATTTGCTTTACTAAAGGATAGTTTTATCTAATAAGTTCTGCTGATGCGATTTTTGTTATTTATCCGAGGGTTGTCTGGGTAACGGTCCTTTGCCCACGGCGGACACCCAATGCAATCACAAAGCGCCCTCAGATCAGATATAAATAACAAGGGAGCTAATTTCTCTTCCTTCCATGCTGATGTGCCTCAGCCCCAACCTAGCACAGTGGTTAGCATTGCTGTCTCATAGAGCCAGGGACGTGGGTTCGATTCCCGGCTTGGGTCACTGTCTCTGTGGAGTCTGCACGTTCTCCCTGTGTCTGCATGGGTTTCCTCCAGGTGCTCCTGTTTCCTCCCACAGTCCAAAAGACGTGCTGGTTAGATGTATCGATCCAAACAGGCAGCGGAGTGTAGTAACTGGGGGAATTTCATAGTAACTTCATTGCAGTGTTAATGCAAGCCTACTTGTGACTAATAAATAAATTTTATGTTTTACTTTATTTAGGAAGGAGAAATGAGGAGCAATTCATTCACTCAAAGGGTTGTGAATCTTTGGAATTCTCAAAAGCAGAGGGCTGTTTTTCACAATTATTGACCATTTCTAAGACCGGGCTCAGTCTGGATTTTGGGTAATAAGATGTAGTGGAAAGGAGTGGAGCCAAAGTTGAGGATCTATCATGACGGAGTAGGCTGGATGGGCCAAATGGCCCATTTCTGCTCTTATGTTCTTATTACTAACAACTTCACCATTTTTCCTCATTGTCTATTGCATTCACTCCTAGAGTCAGATTGCCAGTTTTAGTATCAGCTAAATCCATCCTAAAAACCAATCTGGAGATCCATCCTGACTGGGAACCAGACTGAAACTGTGCAAACTCATTTTGCATAGTCTGTGATGGGGGCATGAAACTGAGAGGAAACTGTCACACTCCTGTCGCATATGGATTTGAACTTAAGTTTCAGGGGCATTAATGGCTACTTCAAAAAAATGCTTCAGTCCAAAGATATTTGGGTTAGGTTGTTAAATTGACCCTAGTGTCATGGGGTAAAATGGGTTATGGGAATGGGGCCATGGTGGGATTGTGGCCTGTGAAGACTCAATGAACCAAATGGCCTCCTTCAGCACTGTAGGGATTCTATGATTCTCACTCAAGCCCTATCCCCATAACCCCATGCATTTACCCTAGCTAGTCCCTCTGACACCAAGGGGCAATTTAATATGGCCAATCCACCTAATCCACACATCTTTGGACTGTGGGAGGAAACTGGAGCACCCAGAGGAAACCAACACAGACACAGGGAGAATGTGCAAACTCCACACAGGGAATTGAACCCAGGAACCTGGCGCTGTGAGGCAGCAATGCTAATCATTATTCCACCCCTTAGTCATGATGACATCCAGACTCAAAGATCACAACGGTGAGAACACTTCAAGAGTCCTTCACTAACTGCAAAGCACTTCGGTCTGCCTTACACTCCTGAATGGCATTATACAAATGCAAATCCTTGCTTATAAGTGGTGTATGCATTCTAGTGGACACTAGTATGGATTGCATATCAACAGGTTCAGGAGGGTGAAGGGAAATGAAGACTTTAAAAAGAAACACCTTATTTAATTTCCCTTATTGAAGACAGATTGAATTTGATATGGTGAAAGCACATTGCTGCGATTGACTGAACATCGCATGTTCAGACTTGGCTGAGCAGAGTTAGACATCATTGACAGTCCCCTCAGGGGATTAGTCAGGCACATTAATGTTGCACAACTCTCCCCCTTGAGTACCCACATCCCTCCGCGACCTTCCAATAATCCTTGACGTCAGTCCATTGAAGGAGAAGTTAGCTAAACAACGTGAGGGATGAAGGTTATATTGATAAGGTGAGCTAGAAGAGGTAGGAAAGAGGCTTACAGACCAGAATGATCTGATTGGAGCATCACAGTGCCACAGTGGTTAGCACCGTTGCCAGGGATCTGGGTTCGATTCATGGCTTAGGTCACTGTCGGTGTGGCATTTGTACATTCACCCCGTGTCTGTGCAGGTTTCCTCCAGGTACTTTGGTTTCCTCCCACAGTTCAAAAATGTGCAGGCTGGGTTGATTGGCCATGCTTAATTGGCACTTAATGACAGAGGGACTAGCTAGCGATAGGGCTGGATGGGATTGTGGTCAGTGCAGACTTGATGGGCCGAATGGCCTCCTTCTGCATTGTAAGGATTTTGTGCTGTAAAATTTAAAATTAAAATATTTCTTATAAACTGGGTCTCACTTCCAAACTGGACCAACAACAGATAAAGGCAGGAAACTTGCAGCCTCTGATGGGCTGAATGGCTACTTCTGTGTCATAATGCCTTTAAGATCTTCCTCTATTCTATAATGGAGGAGCAGGCTTGAAGGGCCAGACTGCCTACACCTGCTTCTATATTTCCACGTGCGCATTGTTGACAAGCCCAGCACTTGTTTTCCATCCCTAATTGCCCCTTGAACTGAATGGTCATTGTGGAGGGCAGTTTGGAATTGCTTGTAGGCAGATTTCCTTCCTCAAAGGGCACCAGTGAACCATATGGGCGTGTAAGCAACACCCAATGATTGTTCTCGTGGTCAACTTTACGGAGTCCAGTTTTGTATTCCATATTCATTCATTGAATTCAAATTCTACTTGCTGCTCTGGAGGGATTTGAAACCACACCCCCTTGACATTACATTGGGTCTCTGGATTATTAGTCCAGCGACTTTCGTGCAGTGCTACTGCCTCCCCCAGTGTGCGGAGCCAGCTGAAGTTTAAAGGCAGCAATGATCCAGATGTATTAAGGAGGGTCAGGTGCCTGTCTGGTTACGTTGGTTGAAACCTTGTTGGCAGTTTGATTGTGCTACAGTTTTAGGCTTTTACGGAACTGTTTGTCCTTGTTCAAAGCTCTTATCATGTTTCCCAGAGAGTTTAATCCTCAAAATCTCCGGAACTGTAGTCTGCCCTTACAGGGTTACGTGACCCTAAGGATTAACAATTACCTCCTCTGCGATAAGCGGTTTTACCGGATTGAACTTTCTACGCACTAGCAAGTTTAGCAGGATAGGGATTTCCTAATTTAGCAACGGACCACACTGTAAGTAAAGCTGCCCACGGATACTGTGCAGCATCTAAACAGCGCGCGTGCTAATCCCATCTTACACATTCTGAGATAAACTCATTTTCACGTTGCTGGACAAGTGACCCTGCCAGCGATTGTCTGCTTCCTCTGTGAAGACAGTAAGAAGTCTCACAAGACCAGGTTAAAGTCCAACCAGTTTATTTGATAGTAAACCCACAAGCTTTCGGTGTTTGCCCCTTCGTCAGGTGAGTGGAGAGTTCTGGTCTTGTTCTCCACTCACCTGATGAAGGAGCAAACCCCGAAAGCTTGTGGGTTTACTATCAAATAAACTGGTTGGAATTTAACCTGGTGTTGTCAGACTTCTTACTGTATTTACCCCCCGTCCAATGCCACATCATGACTACCATGCTTTGTGAAGCCCAGGACATTTGTGGGGTGGCCGAGGAAGTCTGAATAGGTGCAGTTTAAGTTTATTTATCAATGTCCCAAGTAGGCATACATTGAAACTGCAATGAAGCCACACATCATCACCTGTTCAGTTACACTGAGGGAGAATTTAGCATGGCCAATGTACCTAACCAGCATATCTTTAGGATTGTGGGAGGAAACTGGAACACTCAGAGGAAATCCACACGCACCACGGGGAGAACATACAGACTCCACACAGACAGTGAGCCAAGGCCGGGAACCAAACCCAGGTCTGCTGTGAGGCATCGGTTCAAACCACTGTGCCACCCGTCCCTATTTAAAGCTGAACTGCTTCTGAAGCAGAATCTACGTGCAGCAATTTGGAACCATGGATCGAAAGACAACTGGGAAACTAAAGGCCTGAAACTTCAGGGTGGGGATGGTACGGCGGCACGGTGGTTAGCACTGCTGCCTCACAGTAGCAGGTATCTGAGTTCGATTTCGGCCTCAGGTCACTGTCCATGAGAAGCTTGCACATTCTCCCCGTGTCTGCGTGGGTTTCCTCCGGGTGCTCCGGTTTCCTCCAACAATCCAAAGATTTATGAGTTAGGTGTGTCAGAGGGATTAGCAGGGTTAATACTTGCAGTAATAATAAGGGTTGGACCTGGGTGGGATTGTTTTTGCAGATTAGATGGGCCAAGTGGCCACTTTCTGCACTGCAGGAATTCTATGAGGATATTTTCCCGAGGGAAATTAGATGTAGTGGTGGTGGAATTGGGAAATGAAAGGAAGGGAGTGTGTAACTGGGAATCTGCTTTTATTGTGGATAGGACATTGTATTAAATGATGACACAAATATTCATTGGTAACTCCCTAATTCCTGTCAAAACTCTCCCCAATCCAGGATTTAGCAATTTAGAAACTTCACTGTAACAACATATTGATACAGGATAAAATCTTAGCAAGAAGTGGCAGTGTTGTTTCTGATGAGAAAACTGCTTCGCTCTAGCACACACTGCTAAAAACAACCAAGGGGAAGTGATTCTCGCCATCATAGAGGTGGACAGGGCTTTAACACGCTGGCAAAGCCCAGCTGCTCAGAGACTGGGGAGTCATCTTTAAAGGCTATCTCGATCAGAACTAGAATAAACCTCCCCTCCTCACCCCACCTCACCAGTGAGGCCTCGAGCCTCCCCACCCCCAGTTGCGTCAAGCGCTTACTCTGACCACAGTTCCAACAATCATCGGCCCCTTTCTCTCCCTCACCTCCTCCCCTTCCCCCCAGTGTGATAATCAGCCATTTCCCCCATAACGGTGGGAGCCAGCAAACCACTCCCCCCCCCCAGTCCCGCAATAATCATTGCCAACATCTGGCAACCCCTGTATCGTTGTATCATTGGTTACATTACGTTGTTGTAAAGTAACCAATGATAACGTGCAGTGAGGGTCAGCTGATCCAATATAAATAGAAAGCAGATAGGGATTGTGGGGGTATTTGTGGCCCAAGTGTTGGAGTAATGAAGTTTCTTTATTAAACCTTTTCTTTGATTTAATTTGTGAAGTTAGTTCCTCCATTCCCACATGAGAGTCCCATTAGGGCACAGGTTGGCACTGCCAAGATGGCATAGTGCCAACCTGGCCATGCCAACTTGTGTCAAAGGGCAATTCCAAGATGCATATCCAGGGCACTGCCTGGACATGTCCCTTATCCCCTGGGGGCTATACTTACTGGGGGTACAATTAATCACCAAGGCTTGGGCTCAACATACAAGCTTCACCAGCTGTGCCACCCCACTTTGTCCACAGTGCCAAATGGTGAAGTCCAAGAAGCTTCTGGTTTTCGCCCTGGACCACATCAAAATGTAGATGGTTCCGCATTTGGAGCCCAAAACAGTAACCAGTAACTGGCGGGGCGGCACAATGACACAGTGGTTAGCACTGCTGCCCCACAGCACCAGGAACCTGGGTCACTATCTGTGTGGAATTTGTACATTCTCCCCATGTCTGCGAGGGTTTCCTCCACATGCTCCAGTTTCCTCCCACAATCCAAAGATGTGCTGGCTAGGTGCATTGGCCGTGCTAAATTCTCCCTCAGTGTACCTGAACAGGCACCGATGTATGACAACTATGAGATTTTTACAGTTACTTCATAGTAGTGTTAATGTAAGCCTACTTGTGACATGAATAAATAAACTTTAAAAACTGGTCCAATTTTCAGCTAAGTGAACAGCTTGACTCACTGGGTCCAAAGGAGGAAGGATTGGGTCTTGGATCCTATGATCAGGCTTTGATAGGAAATCTACTATTGCGATCAAGAGTGTTTTTGGGGAAATCAATTCAGAAAAGTACCGGCCTTAGGAGTTCTGTTGGAAACTCCAAAGAGAGGAGTTAGGAGGCAAAGTTTAGAGGCAATGATTCAAGGGATATTGGTGGTCAGAGTTATTGGGGATGGGGGTGGCTTGGGACCAGTGATCGGGATTGTTGTGACTAGGAATGACAGCAATTATGGGAAGTATTTTCTTTGCTGATGTGATGGTGCAGATGGCCATCTTGATAGTGATCAGCATTTGTTCCAACTATCTCAGGGAAAACTCAAAATTGCAGCAGAGTCAAGAAGGAGGCATTTCATGCTCCTTTAAGGAAAGTTTATTTATTAGTCACAAATAACGCTTAGTTAACACTGCAATGAAGTTACTGTGAAATTCCTCTAGTTGCCATTCTCCAGCATGTGGTCAGGGCAATGCACCTAACCCACACATCTTTGGATCCTCCGGAGCACGTGGACGAAACCCACGCAGACAAGGGGAGAGCGTGCAAGCTCCACACAGACAGTGACCCAAGCCAGGAATCAAACCCGAGTCCCTAACGCTGTGAGGTAGCAGTGCTAATTACTGTGCCACCGTGCCGTATTTGCAAACTGAAATTACCACATGTGCAAAGGACGCCTCTTGTTTGTCCTTTTCCAATATAGAAGGTTCATCATTTTGCCCACTAAGAGGCTCCTTTGTCCTTAGGATTGTGAAAAATACTGTTTCTCCTGTTCAGATTTTGAAGGTCAGATGGATGCCATTTTTTGTAAGCTTTGTTTATTGTTAAACTCTTTGTCCGTATGAGCGTGGCATCAAGTTATTGAATTTGTCTGGCAGACGAATTGGACACAGACTTGGTGATGACCTGCCTGGTATTAATATAACATGTAAAAGCTATAGGGTAATTTCTTTTTCTGCTGTCAGAGCATGCTGTCAAAGTACAAAACTATTCATTCTCTTAGTGTGTCACCAACATAACATTTCAATTAACCATTAAACGTTATAAATTGAATATGACTAAAACACAAAAGCTATATTCTAAAACACCAAAAGGACTGAACAGAGCTTAGCAACTAAATGCAAAATACTGCGGATGCTGGAGTCTAAAACTAAAACAGAAAAGTGCCGGAAAGTCTCAGCAGGTCTGACAGCATCTGTAGAGAGAGAATAGAGCCAATGTTTCGAGTCTGGATGACCCTTCGTTAGTGCAGAGAGGAAAGAGACTCGGCAGAAATTTACACTGTGAGAGGTAGGTAAGGATAATGGAATTGGACAAAAGGGGTGTGCAGAAGACTGAGTAGCTAAGCAGTTTGTTTTGATGGAATGAAATGTGAATGGAGACAACAGGGGGTCATTTCCACAGAGTGACTGAAACTCATAGTTCAAAACCCCAGTCGCTGTCCCTAATTTGACACAGCATCCCGATTGGCTGTCTCCAGGAAGGTCAACTCAACAGAAGCACCAATGGCATTTTATAAACAGAAAACATCAGTTCACTCAATCAAGCTTTCTGGTTCTTTTTTTGCAAATAATTTTGCATTATCGATCCGGGGAATAAATTGTTCAAACCACAGCACCTCCTGGGAATTGTGATTCCTCAGCCTAAGATAGAACAGCGGGATATTGTCAGAAACAGATTTCTTAATGTCAGCCACGGATCGTTGAATAGGAAATCATAGGTCGTGATGTTACATGTGACCTTTGAACACTCTGGGCTTGGCCAGCCTGCAAGAGGTCACAGCTCAGGTGAAGATGATGAAGTGCAGGAACTGCCTTGCACCGACAATCATTGATGGTGGCACAGTAGTTAGCACAGGGACCAGGTTCAATTCCCAGCTTGGGTCACCGTTTGTGCACAGAGTCTGCACATTCTCCCCGTGTCTGCTTGGATTTCCCTCACGTGCTCCAGTTTCCTTCCACAGTCCGGAAGACATGCTGGTTAGGGTGCATTGGCTGTGCTAAATTCTCCCTCAGTATACCCGGACAGACACTGGAGTGTGGCGGTTCGAGGATTTTCACAGTAATTTCACACTGCAGTAAGCCTATTTGTGACACTAATAAATAAACTCTAAACCTAGCAGATGAAGTGAGTACCTGAAAATGACATGACCTCCACTTCACTGTGCATCTAAACGATAGCGTCACCAACAATGCAGCATCCTCTTAGTGCAGCAGTGGAGTGTCAACCTGATTATGTATTCAAATTCTTACAGGATTGAGAAGCTAAAGATTCTAGGGGGTGACAGAGCTACGCATTGACCCATATCTTCAAGGAAGCACAAAGGAAAACCAAAGCAATATTACCACAGTCATAGTGAGGTCAGCTGTGTGATGGATTTTTAAAATTCATTTGAGGGTTATGGGCTTTGCTGACTAGGCCGGCATTCATTGCTCATCCCTAATTGCCCCTTGAAGAAATGGTGGTGAGCTGCCTTCTTGAACTGCTGCTGTCCATTTGGTCTAACTACACGCACAGTGCTGTTAGAGAGGGAGTTCAAGAATTTTGACCCAGCGACAACGAAAGAATGGCGATGTAGTTCCAAGTCAGGGTGGCTTGGAGGGGAACTTCTAGGTGATGACATTCCCATGTAACTAACCTTCTATCCGTATCCTTCTAAATCCTTACTCTTCTAAGAGTGCCACGATGGCACAGTGGGTTAGCACTGCTTTCTCACAGTGCCAGGGACCCAGGTTCGATTCCCAGCTTGGATCACCGTGTGAAGTTTGCATATTCTCCACATGTCTGCGTGGGTTTCCTCTGGATGCTCTGGTTTCCTCCTACTCTTCAAGAAAGTGTGGGTTAAGTGATAAATTGTCCCTTAGTATCAGGGAGACTAGCTAGGGTAAATGCATCAGGTTACGGGGAAAGGACCTAGGTGGCATTGTGGTTGGCTAGCCTCAATAGGCCAAATGGCCTCCTTCTGCATTGCAGGATTCTAAATATAATGGTAGTGGGTTTGGAAGATGCTGTCTAAAAAGCTTTGGTGAGTTCCTGCAATGCATCTTGAAGATGGTACACACGGCTGCCACCTTCCATCAGTGGTGGAGGAGGAAGTGAATACTTGTGAAAGGGATGCCAATCAAGCAGGCTGCTTTGTCTTAGACGGTGTGAAGCTTCCTGTGTGTTGTTGGAGCTGCATTTATCCAGTAGTATTCCGCCACAGTCATGATTTGTGTCTTGTAGGTAACGGACAGGATTTGGGGAATCAGGAGGTAAATTACTTGATGCAGGATTCCAGTCTTTGACCTGCTGTTCTACTTATAGTATCTATATGGCTAGTTCTGTTGAGTTTCAGGTCAATGGCAATCAGCAGGATGTTGATAGTAAGGTTTCAGTGATGGTAATGCCATTGAATGTCAAGGGATAATGATTAGATTCTTGTTGGAGATAGTCATTACCTGGCACACATGTTAATTGTCACTTCACACTCCAATCTTGTTCAGATCTTCTTGCATTTGACTTCAGTGTCTAGAGTGTGAATGGTGCTGAACATTGTGCAGTCATCTGCAAACATCCCCACTTATGATGGAAGGAGGATCACTGATGAAGCAGCTGAAGATGGTTGGGCCTAGGACACCACCCTGAGGAATTCCTGCAGTGATGTCCTGGGACTGAGATGATTGACCTCCAACAATCATCTTCCTTTGTGCCAGGTATGACTCCAATCAGTGGACAGTATCCCCCCTGATTTTCATTGACTACAGTCTTGCTGGGGCTCCTTGCTGCTTGATACTGCCGTTGATGACCCCTTCCATCTCTTAACTGTTGATCGAGAGTAGATTAATGATGCAGTAATTGGCCAGGATGGAATTGTCCTACTTTTTGAGGACAGGATACTCCTGAGTAATTTTCCACATTGTCGGATAGATGCCAGTGTTGTAGCTATATTGAAACTAACTCGAGATGCAGCAAGTTCGCCAACAAAAGTTTTCAGAACTATTGTCAGAGTAGTGTGGGATTCCATATCCTTTGCAGCATCCAATTCCTTCGGCCATTTCTTGATATCACGTGGAATGAATCAAATTGTCTGAAGATTGATATCTGTGATGCTGGGGGCATCCAGAGGAGACAGAGATGGATCACCCACTCAGCACTTCTGGCAAGTATTTGCCTTATCTTTTGCACCGAAGTGCTGGACTCCTCTATCATTGAGGATGGGGATATCTGTAGAACCTCCTCCTCCAGCGAGTTGTTTAATTGTTATTCACAACTGGATGTGGCAGGATTGCGGAATTAGATCTGATCTGTTGGTTGTAGGATTGCTTTCCCATCAATTGATGCTTCTGCTGGTTGGCATATAAGTAATCCTGTGTGGCAGCTCCACAAGGTTGGCACCTCATTTTTAGCTGCTGGCATGTCCTCCTGCCCGCTTCTTGAGGAATCTGTTAGGTGTAGTGATACAACACGGCACTCTTACCCACTAAAATCACCTCTTTAGTGCTGTTACTGTGTTGGTTTTAACGTGGTTAAATCTCAGAGTGTCTGCAGCCATCCAGAAGAAGCTTGCAGCAAGACATGTTTGCACAGGCTCAGTTTGTGTGTGTAATTCGGGGAAAAAGTGCTGGCACAAGTCCTAGAAGTTATTCTGAGAATAAATCAGCCTGTTGGATTCTGTTCCCAATACTCAAGCCAATGGCTTTGTTCCAACTCCTTCAGAGAAGACGGTGACTTTGTTTTTCAAACTTATGCGAGTCTTCTATTGAACGCTGAAGTGTGGACACTTTACAAATATCCAATGTCAGCATCAAGCTCTCTGGGGCCAGGCATGCGCAAGCTCAGTTTCCTGCAGCTTTAAGTCAATGCTTTAAGATACCAACTCCCAATGCCTGGAATTTCTCCAGCCACTGTTTTGTTGAAGGCTGGTCCAGAGTAGCATGTCCTGTACAAACAGCATGGCTCAATCCAAAACATTCACCTGAGAACATTCTGTATTCTCAGGTATGGCTGTGTTATGGTTTCTTACTGGATGAGTCACCCAAACTAACAACCCAATCGAACATCGAGTCCTAACAACACCAGTGATGGCCTTTCTGCCCATTGAGCCTCTACCAGTTCTCTGTAGAGTAATCCAGTCAGTCCCATTGCCTTGCTCCCGTCTCTGTATACCCCACAAGGTTATTCCCCTCAAATGCCCATCCAATTTCTTCCTGAAACGCTTGATCATCTCTGCTTTCACTGCCTTCGTAGGGAGTGAGTTCCGGGTTATTGCAGCGTAAGGAAACACAATAAGGATTTTGACTTGATTTAGTTTATTATTGTCATATGTATTAACATGCAGTGAAAAGTAGCCTGGGAGTGGAGGGTTGGGGGGACAGCCAAGGGTTGAAGAGGGTAGCCAGGGGGGTTGGGGGGAGGGGGGCGACGTTGGACAGGATGTTGGAGGGGTAGCTGGGGTGGAGGGTTGGGAGGTAGCCAGGTAGTAGAAGGGTAAACAGAGGGTGGAGAGTTAGGGGGTGTACCCAGGAGGTGGAGGGTTACGGGAGGTGGCCAGTGGGTGGAGGATTTGGGGGGGGTAGCCAGGAGTGAGGGTGGGGATAGTGTTGAGGGGATTTAGTCAAGAGGTGGAGGAGTAGTCAGGGGATGCAGTGAGCTCAGAATTATAGTTACCAAGAGATGAAAGTGGTTTTAATCCTTTTAAATTTTCCAGGGTAACTATTCAGCAAAGCAAGTCAAATCCTCTAAGCTCTTTTTGTCATTTATTGAGTTTCTTCATCATCTATTGAATCCCTGTTATTGATTGCATCTCCTCATCACTCACTGAATTTCTGTGTTAACTTTTAATAGACGTTGTCCATCAACATACAACTTTGATTACACGCTTGTTCTGGACGATCCCTCAATCAAACTGAAATCAAAGGAACTAAATCTCACAGGAATAAATATCCCCCAATTCCCCCCATCACAGAACGGGATAGGTCACCAGGTACAAAAAATTTCTATGGTGACACAATGGTTAGCACCACTGTCTCACAGCACCAGGAACATGGGTTCGATTCCCGGCTTGGGTCACTGTTTGTGGGGAGCTTGCACGTTCTCCCCATGTCTGTGTGAGTTTCCTCTGGGTGCTCCGGTTTCCCCCCACAATCCAAAAGGGTTAGGTGCATTGGCCACACTAAATTCTCCCTCAGTATACCCGAACAGGCGCTGGAGCATGGCGACTAGGGGATTTTCACAATAACTTCATTGCAGTGTTAATGTAAGCATAATTGTGACACTAATAAATGAGCTGAAATGTATCCCACTGCACGAGATATTGTGATACAAAGTGGGAAAATCCCTACATTTCCTTTCAAGTGGAAATTCACCTCTCACCTCTGTGCTCACTGACTTTCATTGGCTCCCGGGCAACAATGTTGCAATATTAAAACTTTCATCCTTGTTTTCAAATCCATGCATGGAATTTCCTCTCCCTTTAATCTACTCTAACCCTCTCACTCCTCCAAGGTATCTGAGCTCCTCCACATCCAGCCTCATGGACATTGCCAAATATTATTAGTTCACCAGAGTGTGCATGCCATCAATTGCTGGAAACCCCTATCTACATCTCTCTGCTCTCCACCTTACACACCTTCTTTAAGACACTCCTTCAAACTTATCTTTATCACCAAGCTTCTTGTCATCTGTCCTAATATCTTCATAGAATTTTTTTAGGGAATGAAATCTGTCTTTTTAAGGCTTTTTCCAAGGGCTGGAATGGTTACTACAAGAGGACACAGGTTTAAGGTGCTGGGGAGCAGATACAGAGGAGATGTCAGGGGTAAGTTTTTCACTCAGAGGGTAGTGTGTGAGTGGAATTGGCAGCCAGTGGTGGTGATGGAGGCAAATTCGATAGGGTATTTCAAGAGACTTCTGGATGAGTACATGGAACTTAATAGAATTGAGGGTTATAGGCAACCCTAGTAGATGTGGATATCATCGGTGCAACTTGTGGGCTGAAGGGCCTGTTTGTGCTGTAGTTTTTCTATGTTCTATGTTCTGCCGTCCTTACCTGGTCTGGCCATGTGACTCCAGAGTCACAACAATATGGTTGACTCAACTGCCCTGGGAAATAGCCTAGCAAGCCACTCAGCTATAACAATCACGACAAAGTCTCAACAAAGAAATGACAACAGCAAAACAGACAGTCCTGTCGATGCTGCAAAGTCCTCCTCACTAACATTTGGAGGCTAGTGCCAAAATTGGGAGAGCTGTTTCACAGATTAGTCAAGCAACAGCCTAGTATAAACTTAGACAGCGTCTTCCAAATCCATTTCCATCCAGAAGGATAAGGGCAGCAGATACATGCGAACACCGCCATCTGCAAGTTCCCCTCAGCCATTCACCATCCTGGAAATATATCGCCATTCCTTCACAGTCGCTGGGTCAAAATCCTGGAATCTCCTCCCTAACGGCATTGTGGGTCAACCCACAGCACGTGGACTGCAGTGAGTCAAGAAGGAAGCTCATCACCACCTTCTCAAGGGCAACTAGGAATGGGCAATAAATGCTGGCCCAGCTAGCGATGTCCATGTCCCATGAACAAATGAAAAAAGCAGAATCCTTACAGTGTGGAAAGAGGTCATTCAGTGCATCGATTCTGCACTGATCACAATCCCACCCAGGCCCTAGAACATAGAACATTACAGCACAGAACAGGCCCTTCAGCCTTCGATGTTGCGCCGACCAATTATGAAAAAAGCAATGACCCTCCAAACTAAACCATTCCTTCTCTTCCATAAACTTATCAACTAACCTCTTAAACGCCACCAAACTTGGCGCATCTACAACTGCCGCAGGCAGAGCATTCCACTCCCTAACCACCCTCTGGGTAAAGAACCTACCTCTGATATCCGTGCTATAACTATCACCCTTAATTTAAAGCTATGTCCCCTCGTGCTAGCTTTCTCCATCCTAGGAAAAAGGCTATCACTGTCCACCCTATCTAAACCCCTAATCATCTTATATGTTTCAATAAGGTCTCCTCTTAGCCGCCTCCTGTCTAACGAAAACAACCTCAAATCCCTCAGCCTCTCTTCATAAGACCTGCCCTCCATACCAGGCAACATCCTGGTAAACCTCCTCTGTACCCTCTCCAATGCCTTCACATCTTTCTTATAATGTGGGGACCAGAACTGCACACAATACTCCAAGTGCGACCGCACTAGAGTTTTGTAAAGTTGCAACATGACGTTGCGGCTCCGAAATTCAATCCCCCTACCAATAAAAGCTAAGACTCCGTAACAACCTTATCGACTTGACTGCCCTATTCCTATAATCCCACATATTTACCCTGCTAATCCCCCCAAAGCCTTTCAAACATTTCACTATTTTGTTCATCATCATTGCCAACAATCACAACTTGCATTTATATAGTAGAATCATAGAATCCCTACAGTGCAGAAGGAGGCTATTCGGCCTATTGAGTCCGCACAGACAACAATCCCACCCAGGCCTTATCCCCGTAACACCAAACGTTTACTCCGCTAATCCCTCTAACCTAAGCATCGTGGAACACTAAGGGCCAATCCATCTAACCCGCACATCTTTGGACTGTGGGAGGAAACCGGAGCACCCAGAGGAAGCCAAGACAGAAACGGGGAGAATATGCAAACTCCACACAGACAGTGACCCAAGCCAGGAATTGAACCCAGGTCCCTGCTGCTGTGAGGTAGCAGTGCCACCGTGCCATTGTGCCACCGTACCAGAGTAAATCGTCCCAAAATATAACACCAAGTCTCATGAAATAATAGGACAGGTGCCTCAAGCCTTCGTTGAAGAAATTTAAAAAGTTTATTAAAACAAAAAGGAGAGGTAGAGAAGCTCAACAATGATTTGGGTTTATATGGCACCCTATGCAGTATAGAAATAAGGTCCAGGGGATAATTTCTTTTAGTCAGAGGGCGGTAAGTGTCTGGAATGAGCTGCCAGAGACAGCAGTCGAGGCAGGTACAATTTTGTCTTGTAAAATGGGTGTAGAGGGATATAGGCCAAACACGGGCAATTGGAATTAGCTTAGTGGCAAAAGCTGCGTGGCATGGACAAGGATTGAAAGGGTTGTTTCCATGCTGTAAACCTCTGTGACTGCTAAGTACCTTCGCTGAGGCGAAGGAGATATTGGGAGTGAATGGCCAAAAGCCTGGTCTAGGAGTCAGGTTTCAAAAAGGGGCTTAAAGGAAGAGGAGAAGGTGGAGATGTTCAGCAAGGGAATTCCAGTGGGAGAGTCTAATCGTTTGAAGGTACAGCCCGCAATCAACAAAGGAAAAGGAGGATGTACAAGGGAATTACAGACCCACATTTTAATCACTTTATATTGCTGACATGAATCAGTTCAAAGCAAGAATTACACAATGTAAATTGAGGAAATTGAAGCTTTTAATAAAGAATCTTTTCAGATTTCCTGCTGGTAAATTTACTGCTTTCATTTTAGGCCTCAGGGAAGGCAGATTTAGAAAGAAAAACTCTTTGTAAACAATAGGAATGGATTGTTTTTGAATTTACTGATTTGCTGTTCAGGACAGTGAGAGGAATGTTCCTTATGTCAGCTCTTTCTGAAGGGTGTGGACATGAGAGATGGAGAACAGAATGTGTTTTCGAAAACTGGGAATGTGTGGGAGAGAGATACAATTCCTCACTGACTCAGTGGGTATATTATTAATAACTAGACACACACACTCACATACACACACACACACAGACACAGACACACATATATACTCACACACACACAGACACACACATACACACACATACATATGCTCACACACACACACACACACACACATACATATACACACACCACATTCACAGACACATACACACAGACACACGCACACACACACACACACACATAGACACACACATATATACTCACACACACAGACACACATTCACAGACACACACACATACACACATATACACACACTCATACACATACACAGACACACACAGACATACACACACCCACACATACACAGACATACGCACGCACACACCCAGCCTTGCAGTTCTCCCACCTGCATAAGCTTTGCGTCATTTCACATTCTCCCAGCCTTAACCCCATCCTCTTGGCACTCCCCATTACTCTTTATAGTATCCATCCAGGCATTGCCAGGGTGCCAGGTGAGCACAGCCAGACTGGCGAAGCCCAAGATGCGCTGTCCTTCCAAGTCACCGATCACTCAGGGGCTTCAATGGACTCCAATCTCTTTCGTCATGACCATAGCACCTGCAATGCTAAGCACAGTGGCACAGCGGTTAGCATTACTTCCTCAGCACCAGAAACCCAGGTTTGATTGCCAGTTTGGGTCACTACCTTTGCGGAGTTTGCATGTTCTCCCTGTGTTTGCATGCGTTTCCTCCATGCTCCTGTTTCTTTGCACAGTCTGAAAGACGTGCTGATCAGGTGCATTGGCCATGCTAAATTCTCTGTCAGTGTACCCAAACAGACAACAAAGTGTGGCAATTAGGGGATTTTTCACAGTATTTCATTGCAGTGTTAAAGTAAGCCTATTTGTGGCACTAATAAATAAACTAACTAACTTGAGAGGCAATGCCTTAAGCATAGCCACACACTTGCGCATGGCGAAGCCACCTAACCTGCACAGCTTGGGACACTCAGGGACAATTTAGCATGACTAATGCACCTAACCTGCACATCTTTGGCATGTAGGAGGTAATCGAAGCACCTGGAAAAAACCCACACAGGCACAGAGATAATGTGCAAACTCCACATAGTGACCCAAGGCCAGAATTGAACCTGGGTCCTTGGCACTGTGAGACAGCAATGCTAACCACTGTGCCACCATGCCATCGCCCTCCATGACAATAGTCGTTTCTGAAAGCATTTGGTGGTGACATATCAATGCAATCAGCATGATAGAAGTGCAAGTAGCATTAAGAATGGTGCAGAAGGATAAGTTGCGTGGGATCAGAGATGGATACAAAACTGGCTCAGTCATAGAAGACAGAGGATAGCAGTGGAAGGCTGCATTTCTGAATGGAGGGCTGTGACAAGTGACATTCCTCAGGGATCAGTGCTGGGACCTTTGCTACTTGTAATATAGATAAATGATTTGGAGGAAAATGTAACTGGTTTGATTAGTAAGTTTGCAAACAACACAAACGTTGGTGGATTTGCGGATAGTGATGAGGACCATCAAAGGATACAGCATGATATAAATTGGTTGGAGACTTGGGCGGAGAGATGGCAAATGGAGTTTAATTTGGACAAATGTGGGGTAATACATCCAGTAAATGGCAGAACTCTTAAGAGTATTGATAGGCAGAGGGTACTGGTACACAGGCCACTGAAAGTGGCAATGCAAGTAGAGAAGGTAGTCAAGAAGGCATACACCATGTTTTCCTTCATTAGCTGGGGCATTGAATTTAAAAATTGGCAAGTCATGTTACAGCTTTATGGAACTTAGTTAGGCAACACTTGGAATATAATGTACAATTCTGGTCGGCATACTACCAGAAGGATGTGGAGGCTTTGGAGAGGGTACAGAAAGTATTTATCAGAATGTTGCCTGGCATGGAGGGCATTAGCTATGAGAAGAGGTTGGAGAAGTTTGGTTTGTTCTCACTGGAGCAACGGAGGTTGAGGGGACACTCTGATGGAAGTCTATGAAATTATGAGAGGCATCTACAGAGTGGATAGTCAGAAGCTTTTTCCCAGGCTGAAAGAGTCAATTACTAGGGAGCACAGGTTTAAGGTGTGAGGGGCAAGGTTTAAAGGAGCTGGACGAGGCAGATTTTTTACACAGAGAATGGTGGGTGCCTGGAACTCGTTGCCAGAGGAGGTAGTGGAAGGGATATAGCAGTGACTTTTAAGGGGCGTCTTGACAAATGTATGAATAGGATGGGAATAGAGGGATATGATCCCCAGAAGGGTAGGATGTTTTAGTTCAGAAGGGCAGCATGGTTGGTGCAGGCTTGGAGGGCCAAAGGGCCTGTTCCTGGGCTGTAATTTTCTTCGTTCTTTCTTTTCTTCTAATATGAGAACAACAAAATTATGAGGCTTTACTAGACTTTCAGCGCTCAGCTGACAATTACTGACAGAGTGGTGATTGCACAGCAGATTTTTAATTGTGGCTAGCCCTCTCCAGTTGTTTGTAACAACTAACTCCCAGCGGACACCGGATCCAGAATCAGTGTGTGTGCAGAATTTGGGTGGAAATTAGTGTTTTCCTGTAATTTGGAAGCAGCTGCATTGTGCAGCGCAGCACATAGTGTTCTGCCGTCCAACGCTAATCTCAGAGAGAAGATGTGGTTCGTTGTCAGCACCGCTTATTTAGCAGGTAGTGTATTGTGTTCACACTTGGGTTCACATGGATACAAACTGATGCGAGGAAAATCTCGATGATGCAAGCAAAAGAAATGTATTTGGCCATCTCAATTCAATATCTCTGATGCAAACAGAACGTCCTG
The DNA here is from genome assembly GCA_024679065.1 of Sphyrna mokarran. Taxonomy (NCBI): domain Eukaryota; kingdom Metazoa; phylum Chordata; class Chondrichthyes; order Carcharhiniformes; family Carcharhinidae; genus Sphyrna; species Sphyrna mokarran. The sequence continues at coordinate 131,865,365 of JAGIQG010000003.1, read as the reverse complement.
GTAAATATTTGTCCCTCACAAAACATTATTTAAAAAGACAGGTTATCTGTCCATTACTGTTTGTGGGAGTTTGCTGTGTGCAATTTGGCGAATGTGTTCCCAATATTATGACAGTGACCACACTTCAAAAGTACATCACTGGCTGGGAAGCGCTTTCAGACACCCTGATGCAGGATATAGCATCATTCCTTTGCAATGGATGGGTCAAAATCCTGGAATTCCCTCCCTAACGGCATGGTAGGTCAACCCATAGCGTGTGGACTGCAGCAATTCAAGAAGACAGCTCATTACCACCTTCTCAAGGGCAACTAGAGATGGGTGATAAATGCTGGCCCAGCCAGTGGGGCTCACGTCCCACGAATCAATAAAAGAAAGCATTGTGGGACGTCCTTAGGCCAAGAAAGGTACCAGTTAAATACAGGTTTTTCTTGCTTTGTGCAGTCGCAATGGAATTCAGATGTTTGCTTTTCCAATTCTAAAAATTCACCAGCAAATTTAAAAAGCCCTTCATAATAAAAACCTCCCCAGCCTTAGGAATGAAAGGAGGGTTAGAGGGAGAGGGGACCAGGAAGATACGTTTGGTTAAAGGCTGGCCTGGCTGAACACAAATGAATTGGTGACTGGATGTCAAACTGCAAGGAGTCGAAGTGGCCTCAGCAGACAGGGATGAAAAGGACAGTGAGAGGGTGACGGAGAAAACCCCAGCAATTAACATGCTCGTTCTATTAATTCTGGGGAGTGAATTGGCCGGATGGGCTGGTTTCTGAAGCAGAGCAACATCAACAGCGAGTGTTCAATATGTCAGGGCCCGCCTTCTCAACCTCGCCTGAGGTGCGGTGACCCTCAGGTTAAATCACCACCAGGCAGCTCTCCCCCTCAAAGGGGAGAGTGGCCTCTGGTCATCTAGGAGTACAGTAGCACAGTGGTTAGTATTGCTGTCTCACAGCGCCAGAGACCCAGGTTCAATTCCAGCTTGGGGCCACGGTCTGTGCGGAGTTTGCACGCTGTGTGTGGATTTCCTCCACATGCTCCGGTTTCCTCCCACAGTCTGAAAGATGTGCTCATTAGGTGTAGTGGCCTTGCTAAATTGCCCCTTAGTGTCCAAAAATATGCAATTAGGTAGATTGGCCGTGCTAAATTGCCTCTTAGTGTCAGGGAGATTGGCAGCACAAATCCGTGGGGTTACAGGGATAGGGCCTGTGTGGGATTGTTGTTGGTGCAGTTTTGAGGGGCCAAATGGTGTCCTTCTGTATTGTAGGCATTCTATAGTGACTATACTTTATATCTCTATTCATTTAATATTTGTTGAACTTGCCACGAGATTCAAATCCTGACCTGTAGCCAGCTTCATTTTGGAAAAATACAAGCCTTGACATCACGCTGTAATTAAGGTCATGCTTGTGATTTGGACAGCATGGCCATTAATTATTGAAAACCATCAGTTTGCCCCTTGTTTGCCTGAACATGGGGAAGAGTGCTGACAGCCCGCTACTACAGGTGGGCATTCTGATAAAGGCCACCTATCATGGGAAGCTTGAGCGGGAGTAGACTGGGTTATGAGCAGTTGGACCATCCCATACTTGCTGGAAATTAATCAGTTCTTTGTTCCCAATAGTAAATTCAACAGTCACCATAAATCCTTTATCAGCACATTTAACTGCAGGGAGGCTGCATGGGCATTCAACTCTGCAATGTTTAATGATACTTAACTGTGACGTTATAATGTACGAACCTTTCATGATTGCTTATTTACTTAAAGTCAAATGAAAGCTGCTTTGTTTAATTTCTGTTCAAAACCCATTTCCTTATGAGGAATGTACTGGAAGTATTGTGGAATTTGCCACATCCCCATCGCCAGGAGAATGTGATTCGCACCTCCCTCCCCATTCACCCAATGTCATTAGGGTAGCACAGTGGACGCAGTAGTTAGCACTGCTGCTTCACAGCACCAGAGACCTGCATTCCATTCCAGTCTTGAGTGACCATGTAGAGTTATCACATTATCCCCGTGACTGCAGGGGTTTCCTCCAGGTGTTCCAGTTTCCTCCCACACTCCGAAGATTGGCTGTGCTAAATTGCCCCTTAGTATCCAAAGATGTGCAGGTCAGGTGGATTGGCTGTGCCAAATTATCATTTAGTGTCCAAAGATGTATAAGTTAGATGGATTGGCCACGTTGAATTGCCCCTTAGTGTTCAAAGATGCGCAAGCTAGGTAGATTGGTCATGCTAAATTGCGCCTTAGTGTCCAAGAATATGTAGATTAGGTGGATTGGCCATGCTAATTGAGCAAGATTACAGGGATAGGATGGAGGGAAGGGCCTGGGTGGGATGCTCTTATAGAGAGTCAGTTCAGACTCAGTGGGCCAAATGGTCTCATTCTGCTCTATAGGGCTTCTATGTTTCTCTGTAGAACTTGGTCATAAATAACAATGGAAAATGTTGGAAAACCTCTGGCAGCATTTGTGGAGAGAGAAATCGAGTTAACATTTTGAGTCTAATATGATGCTTCATCAGAGTTGATATCCCAGTGTTACATTGTAAATCTGGGATTCATATAAATAAATGACTTTTGAATTTGTTGGCTCGAAAGCTCTGAATGCTTAGAAGAAAAAGACTAAAGCCACATTCAAGTAACCTGGGATCGCAGTCAAAGATGACTAGACATTTGCATCACTGTACCTTCTACATCCTAATCTATTGAAATTGAGGCAGCCTATCAACAATGTGGAAACAGGAACCATGGTTGCCTTGGAAGATACAAATGAGGGCCATTCTATCAACTTAGCAAAGCATCCCAACAATCATAGAGATACTCAACTGAGTGGAAACAAACCACAAATGAATTCTCAGCAATGATCTAACCAAGGTAACTGAATTACACTTGCCATGACCATATTTGCCCCCCGAGCAGTTGGGGAGAGAAGGTCATGTGACATTCCAACCCTTTGTCTGATTCTTTGTGGAATTGGGTGAGAAACTGAGATGCTAAAAGAAGACCCTAAGGGGGTTCCTTGCCATGTTCTCTCTGTCTTTCTCTATCTCTCTTTCTCTCTCTGTCTTTCTCTCTCTCACTCACTCCAACTGGTAAGTTTTGAACTCTGTCCATTCATTTTGACTACCTAAGGACTGCAGACAGAGATTTGAAAAAAATTTGCTGTTTCCAGAACAGATAAATCATCCTTCCGCACTTTGATGCAGTGAATAGTAGGACTGCCACACGAGTCCAGAAGCAGACAAGTCACCAATCTTCAGGAGCTGAATACCCCCTTAATTTTACTGAAAGCAAATTGTTTAATCTATCTTCCTCACCTGCCTGATCATGTCATTATGGTCACGGCACTTAAATAGTTAAACACTCACGGAATTTGCAAAGATATCCACTTTAAATAAACTTCTACCCAGCCTGAACAGGGATTGAACCCTGTGCTATTGACACCAGTCTGAGCCACATTGCATCATGTATGTTGTAGTTTAGAGTGATGGATAGTGATGGTGAAAGCTCTAATTTCTCTCCATCACATGACCACCAGGAATTTCTCCCACTCTCACCACCTGACATTGGAATCTATTGGAAGGATTTACATGTTGATATGCAACCTGCTGGGTTGGATGATGAACTCATTTTTCCTCACGTATCAAGTCCTGGAGTGGGACTTGAACCAAGAGTTTCTAGGCAAGAGGCAGAGACACAACCCACTACACCACACAATCTCACACATTGGACAATATCTAATGACAACCTGTGAAGTGCTATTGGCGATATGATTGCATGCAGTGTGCATTTTAATAGAATTCTACAGTGCAGAATGAGGCCATTTGGCCCATCAAATCTGCATAATCTCATCCTGGTCCTATCCCTAGAACCCCATGTATTTACCCTAGCTAGCCTCCCTGACACTAAGGGGAAATTTAGTGTGACCAATGCACCTAACCTGCACATCTTTGGATTGTGGGAGGAACTGAACCACCCAGAGGAAATGCACTCAAACCCAGGGGAAATGTACAAACTCTACACAGTCAGTGACCTTTAGGAATTGAATCTGGTTCCCTGACACTGTGAGGCAGCAATACTAACCACTGTGTCACTGTACCACCTCAAGGTGTTCGCCTTTTCATTATAATCCACTTTATGTCTGATTTCTAAAGGACTCTCCTAACATGGTACCTAGCTGCAAGAATATTTGATTAAGTGAACAATTACACAAGTCGGATAAGGCCATTCGGCCCCAATTACACAAGTCAGACAGGGCCTATCACTCTTGGGACTCCCACCTGAGGTCCCTGCATCAGTGCCAGATTATTTAAATTGCTGCATATTTCCAAAGGCGATGCCTATGTAGATTTAGAGAGGCATAAGGGTATTGTCACTGGATTAGTAATCCAGTGACCCAGATCAATGCTCTGGTTGAATCCCACCTCAGCAGATGGTGAAATTTGAATTCAATAAAAATCTGGAATTAAAAGTCTACTGATGACCATGAAAGCATTATTGAATGTGGTAAAAGTCCATCTAGTTCACCAACGCCCTTTTGGGGAGGAAATCTGCCGTCCTTACTTTGTCTGGCCTACATGTGATTCCCAGAATCACAGCAATGTGGTTGACTCTCAAATACCCTCTGAAACAGAGGGCAATTAGGGATGGGCAATAAATGCTGGCCCACCCCAGTGATGCCCACATCCCATCAAAATGAAGAGAAAAATGTATGGTTAACGGCAACACATTTTCACACAAGTGTCAGTTCTTAGATGTCTCACATTGCTGCTGGATGTTAGGTCCTTCCAATTTTCCAGATTAATCAGGAAAATAGCATGACATATGTATATATTATGTTGGAATTGGAGTGTAGACTGCCCCTTTGAGAACTCCCAGTGTTCAAGTTACCAAGTGATTCTTTATTCTGCTTTACTCCATAGTGGCCTATATAACAAATAAGTTTCATTGATGGTGGATAAGTTAATGTCATCTTGAAATTTTGTACTTAGATACTTAATTCAATTGGGTGTCATTTGAGTGCATTTATTTCCTAATAGGATCGCGAAAATGTGAATGGCTGGTGAAATGACGCTGTCTGTGATTCATGTACAGTAGTACCAAGATGCGAACATAATTAATCTCATTGTGGTGCTCCCTGAACCCAGGTGCCGTTATTTTTTCGCTCAGAGATGCAAACTTTGCACCAAAGCTATGAATCAACCTTTGAAAGAAATGCGAGTTCACTGAGCAGTGGGTTCAACTTTTGCTGTAAACACATTAATAAAGACGGACAGCAAACATAACCTTGCGGCACCTTGTAAGCAAACAGTTTATTTTCCTAGTCTCTTGGACTGTCAATTTGCTCCAAAGTAAATGTGGATCTTCAAGTCTCACACAGATTTGAAAAGCCTGTGTTGATACAGCATCATTCACAACCTCAGAATGTCCCAGAAGACTTTTTGAAGTGGCGTTACTGTTGTAATGTGCGAAAGTTGGCAAGCAATTTGTGCACAGCACAAGTCACCTTGGAGAGGTGATAGCCTAGCGGTATCATCACTAGACTATTAATCCAGAAAAGTCAGCTAACATTCCACGGACCCGGGTTTGAATCCTGCCATAACAGATGGCAGAATTTGAATTCAATAAAAAAAATCTGGAATTAAGAATCTATTGATGGTCATGAATCCATTGCTGATTGTCAGGAAAAAACTCATCTGGTTCACTAATGTTCTTTAGGGAAAGGAATCTGCCATCCTTACTGTACTGGCCTACATGTGACTCCAGAGCAACAGCTCTGTTGAGATTAAATCTCAACTGTTCTCAGGCAACTAAGGATAGTCAATAAATGCTGGCAATACCCATGACTCACTAAAGAACAAAAATAAACAGCAATGTGATCATGACCAAATAGTTTGCTTTCTGCCACAGTTGAGGGATAAATATTGACTGTAACTTTGGGGATAAATGTCCTAATCTGTTTAAAAATAGGACCAAAGGATCTTTGACATCCACCTGAGAGGGTTTGGTTTAACATCTCATCCAAAAGGTGTATGCCAACAGGGTGACACTCCTTCAATACTGCACTGTAGTGTCATCCCAAATTTTTACACCAATATCTCCCATACAAATACTGTGGTGACAAGAACACATTAGAGGCTGGGAATTCATTCTCCTGATTCTCCAAAGCCTGTCCACCATCCACAATTCATAAATCAGGGGTATGATGGATTACTCTCCATTTGCCTGGATGAGTGCAGCTCTAACAACACTCAAGAAACTCAACAACATCCAAGACAAAGCAACTGTTAGATAGGCACCCAATCCACTACCTTCAACTCTCATTCCCTCCACCACCGACACCCAGTGGCAGCCATGTGTACCATCTACAACATGCACTGTATTAAGTTCAAAGATGTGCAAGTTGACTAAATTGTCCATTAGTGTCCAAAAACATACAGGTTGGGGGATTAGCAGGATAAATACACAGGATTACGAAGAGAGGATCTGGATAAAGTGTTCTGTCTGAGAATCAGTGTAAACTCGATGGGCTGAATGGCTTCCTTGTACAAGGTGGGGATTCTATGAAGTCACCAAAGCTCCTTAGGCAGACCTGTTTCACTTGGTGATGGTAGTTGAGGCAATGTACTATGAAGAGTTAACAGATGCTAATGTACGACGCAGATGCTGATATTAGTCAGTCACGTGTTAGACTCTCTCTTGAGAGGATTTTCTAGTGGATTTCCACACTAAACAGTGTTAATGTAAGCCTACCTTATAACACTAACAAAACAAAAGAGAGAGAGAGGTTGGCACATTCTGTCTGGGAGCATTATACCCTCCCTAGTTTCGAACACTAATAAACAAGTGTTAAGCAGATACTTTATCTGTCTACTAACCAGGGCCACTCCTAAAGTCCACAGATAGAAGAACTATCTCAGAACAGGCAAGATGTAATCAAATGATTAAAAACTAGAAAGTGCAGATATAAAATCTCATTCAAAGGAATGTACCTCAGACTGTGCAACTGCCTTAGTACCACAGTTTAGTGTCAAAGCTGGTTAATCACAAGACCTTGAGTGGGACCTTGAATCCACAACCTTTTTAAGCTGTGTTGAGGATTACCCTGACAAAGTCATGGTTTATATTTGGTGATCAATTGCAACAAATGACTTGGTCCAATTCCTATACTGTATTTCACTTTAAATCTCTCACTCCTTCTATCTGAGTCATGGGGATTTGGGACAGGAGTTGTCACAAGGTTGAGCCTGCCACTTTGTGAGTGATGAAGCTTAAAGCACATATCCTTTCTGGATGTACTACACAGCTTAATATAGCTACTACTTTGACCAAGACCGCAAGAAACCACAAAGATTTGTGAATGTAGCCCAGTCCATCATACAAACCTGCATCCCATCCATTGACTCCATTTACATTTCCCATTTCCTTGGAAAAGCAGCTAGCATAACCAAGGACCCTACACACCATAAACACAGCCTCTAACACCTTCTTCCATGGGGAAAAATGTACAAAAGTCTGAGGTCACATACCAACCAACTCAAGAACAGCTTCTTCCCTGCTGTCGTCAGACTTTTTGAATGGACCTACTTCCCATTAAGTTGATCTTTCTCTACACCTATGACTGCAATATTACACTCTGCACTTTCTCCTTTCCTTCTACCCTATAAACTATGAACAGTATGCTTTGTATAGCGCGCAAGAAACAATACTTTTCACTGTATCTCAATACATGTGACAATAATAAATCAAATCAAAAATCAAATCAAATTGTATCTTTGGACAGATGAATATGCAATTCGTGCCAACATATTGTAGATGATTTGTTAAGAAGTGAGGAAAGGATAGTCTCAAACAGAATCACTTAAAAAAATGAATGCAAAATTTAATGATCCCTCTTCACCCTTGAAGGAAGCAGCCCTTCAAGTGAACTCATTAAACTGCTGCACAGCTAGACATGAGAAACATATAATCATAAAGAGCATTCAGTCAGGCAGTTCTGATCAGCTCATCCCCAGTGGCAAACTATTAACTACCTCAGCTTTGTTGACATCAGATTTGTATGGCTGCTTCACGAACATTTCAGAACTAACACACACGGTGAAAAAACAAATAACTGAGTGATGAAATTGGAATATGCTCAGATGATCATCCAGATGCTTTGTCCACTATTTTGACAGTAGGATTAAGAACAGAAGACTGATGCTTGCACGATGCCTTCCGCAGCCTCAAGGCTCACATTTTGATGCGCTTTTAGTTTTAAGTTTATTTATTAGTGTCACAAGTAGGCTTACATTAACACTGCAATGAAGCTACTCTGAAAATCCCCAAGTTGTCACACTCCGGCACCCGTTCAGATACGCTGAGGGAGAATTTAGCACAGCCAACCAACACACCTAACCAGCACGTCTTTGGACTGTGGGAGAAAACCAGAGCACCTAAGGAAACCCACGCAAACACGAGGAGAACATGCAAACTCCACACAAGCAGTGACCCAAGCCAGGAATCAAACTCGGGTCCCTGGTACTGTGAGACAGTAGTGCTAATTCACTGTGCCATCCACAAGAATATGAGAACGTAAGAAATAGACCATTCAGCCCTTCGAGCCTGCTGTACTATTCAATAAGTTCATGGCTGATCTTTGACCTCAGTTCCACTGTAACCACAGATCCCATAATTCCCTTCGTACTCAAAAATCTGTCAACCTCTGTCTTGAATGAACTCAGAAACTGAGCATGCAGATAAATAATCCCTAAGAATCACAGCCCTCTGAGCCAAAGAAGTTTCCCTAATAGAGCTAAATATCAATATCTATTCTGGCCGGGAGGTGGTGGGGGAGGGGAATTTTCCCATCCCGCCACTGTGGGAATTGTACCAGACAAAGGGCAGACCATGTAAAGGCCCATTGACCCTGGGTGGGATTTTCCAGTTTTGGGACAAGCGCAGCTGGAGATTTCGCCCAAACGCACATTCCTGTAAATTCTAGGGAATCGAGACCAGGTTCACTCAAACTCTCATCAAAGGATAATTTCCTCATCCTAAGATTCAATTTAGTGAACAGTCATTACACTCCCTCAAGGGCAAACATAACCTTCTATTAGGTAAGGCTAGGAAACAGCACAGGACTCGGGTGGTGGTTTTATCGAGCCCATACATAAAAATACACCATTGCCTGTGTTTACAGTAAACAAGGTACTTTTGAAGTATATTGTGGAGAAATGGGCATAGGCAGGAATGTGGGGTTGAAGTTAAAATCACATCCCACCCAATTCTCCGGCCACACTCACCCCAATTCCAGAAAATCCATCCTGAGGTCAACAGACCTCGGCATGGTGCGTGTTCTGCCTGCTCCAATCCCAGTGGTCAGCCGAATAGGATGATTCCACCCAAAGAAACCATCTCCATTTCAAAAAGAAACCAATCCAATGGCTCATCAAGTAAACTGAGTGAAAACAAACCCAGTTATAGTCTACGTTTGACTGCAGATTGCAGCCAATAGGGGTGCAGAGTGGTGCAGTGGTTAGCACTGCTGCTTCACAGCGCCAGGGACACAGGTTCAATTCCAGCTTCGGGTCGCTATTTGTGTAGAGTTTGCACGTTCTCCCTGTGTCTGCATGGGTTTCCTCTGGATGTTTGGTTATCTCCCATATTCCAAAAATATCTGGGTTAGGTTGATTAGCCATGCTAAAATTAACCGTAGTGTCAGGGGCATCAGCAGGGTAATTATGAGGTGTTTGGGGAATAGGACCTGGGTGAGATTGTGATTTGTACAGACTCAATGGGCTGAATGGCCTGTAGAGATTCTATAATTATGCATATCGTGTATTTCTTTTTAAATGAAAACTCATTTCCAGTAACATTCTAATGGGGGATGATTGGCTGTTATGGTAGGGAGGCAGATAGGAACGGGGATGGGAATGGGCCCATGAGACACTTGAATCAACCAAACAAGAGTTTTAAATGCTTGGGTAGATTACATGGCTGCATCTAGCTTTGGATGCTGGACGGGGCAGGCTGTCGAAACAGGAAAGCTACCTATCGCTAGAGTCGAAGAAGCTTTATTGTAGACTGCTGTTTTCTCCAGGGTGTACAGAACAGAATGAAACCCATTCAACCTCAGAGGACAAACCTGCTCAAGTTCACAACAGTTGCGTCAGAACTAAACTCTGCGAAGTGGAACTTAATGAAAAGATTGTCAACATGAGTTTTATGTTCAGGGTTAACAGGAAATGTGCAGTACACACAGCACAAATTATGGTGGAGCAGATGGATGTGGCGGTGGGGGAGGTGCAGAGATGAGTTAATGTTTTGCTGTGTGGATGCTGCATCAAAGCTCATACATTGATCAGGTTCCACAGCTCCAACTATTGTTGTAAGGCCTTGGTGAAAGTTCCTTAGATCCAAAGAAGTCTTCAGAGTAATAAATAGTTCATCCATAAATCCTTACTGAATCACAGAATAGAATTCCTGCAGTGCAGAAGCAGGCCATTCGGCCCATTAAGCTGCACTGACTTTGACAGAGCATCTTACATAAGAACGTAAGAAATAGGAGCAGGAATAGACCATCTAGCTCCTTGAGCCTGCTCCGCCATTCAATAAGATCATGGCTGATTTGAAGTGGATCAGTTCCATTTTCCCGCTTTCTCCCCATAACCCTTAATTCCCTTGTCTATCAGAAACAAGAAGCCAGGCTCTATACTCCTCACAAATATACCCCATTAATCTCCCTAACCTGCACATCTGGGGCAACAAGGGACAATTTAGCATGGCCAGTCCATCTAACCCGCACACCTTTAGATTGTGGGAGGAAACCAGATGAAAAACACACAGACATGGAGAGAACGGGCAGTAACCTGAGGCTGAAATTGAACCGGTGCTGTGAGCTGGCAGTGCTAACCGCTGTGCCACCACGCTGCCCTGAGCTACCGCAACAGGTAATGACACATTCAGATGGTTATCCAAGGCTGGAATCGAATCCGGGCCCATAGCACTGTGAGGCAGCAGTGCTAACTGTGCCACTGTGCCTCTTAGAGCTATTGATAAATATATAGTGATGGTATAATCTGGGAGCTGTCTCTATGCATGCTTGTACACACAACTCTGTTCAACACTAGACTGATCCTGTGTCTGGGTCATGCGCTGCCTTACATTACAGTATGAGCAGCGCTGTACTCAGTCCCATATTAACTCTATATGTACCAGACTCTTACATGATAACAATTTATCTTGTCAAATGCCTTTAGCCCAGTAAAACAGCCAAACACTTCATGAGAATGTTGGTAGACAAAATTTGAGATGTGCCAAAAAATGGAATTTTTGGACATTTGTTGGTCAGAAAAATAGCTCTTAAGAGATGGAGTAAAGGGGAAGTGGCCAGCTTTAGGGAAGACACTTAGATTAGGAGCAAGGATTGCCAATTTTCCAATGATTGGCCAGGAGACTCCAGGGATTGAAGACCAATCTCCAAGACACTGATGTGCCAATGTACCTAGCCAGTATGTCATTCAGATTGTGGGAGGAAATCGGAACATCCAGAGGAAACTGGAGCATCCAGAGGAAACCGGAGCATCTGGAGGAAACCGAAGCACCCAGAGAAAACTCCCAGATGTGGCGAGAATGTGCAGATTCGCACATACAGTGATCCGAGGCTGGAATTGAACCCAGGTCCCTGGTGCTATAGCAATGCTAACCACTGTGCCAGTGTGCCACTCTGAGCTACCTCAACAGTAACATGACAAATCCAGATGAAATTCCTTCATTGATTTAATGGATCATCACTAGCAGCAGTCAGAGGGATTTTATACCAAATAATCTGCTACTGAATGTCATATAATGTGAATTCAACCTCGAGGTATTTCAGTGAACAGCTGATAAAATGGACACAGACATCTGTCAGTGCAGACAGGATTATCAATCCCTGACAAGGAAAGAAACTCTGATATTTCAAAGAAGGATCCTCCATTTGAACTGGACATTGTCACATGAGCAGTCAAATCACTTGTGGCTTGAATGGAACATTATAGAGATCCCTACAGCATGAATCCTGCACAAAAATGTCTACTTCTACAACAGTCCCCATACTCAAGGATTAGGGATCGAACTGCCTAAATCGAACTCAAATCCAGTTGGAAACCCAATGGGATGGTATTGTTCTCTGATTCTGTCAGGAAGCATAAAGAGAAAATGCTGGAAAATCTCAGCGGGTCTGACAGCATCCGTGGAAGGAGAACAGAGCCAACGTTCCAAGTCTGGGTGGCTGTTTGTCAGAGCTCAAAACTCAAAATTTTCCAGTCCCACTCGCTGCTGGAATCGTAACAGGAAAACTCGGCAGACCATTTAAAGGTTCGTTGACCTCAGATGGAAATTTCCAGTCTCGGGATGCGTGGAGCTGGAAAATCCTGCCCATTCGTTCTGTCCTCTCTCTATAGACACTGTCAGACCTACCTAGAATTTCCAGCATTTTCTATTTTTGTCTCAGATTCCAGCTCCCACAATCATTTGTTTTAACCCGTCTGGAATCAAGTTGGACAATCCCTATTTAACGAGCAAACTCAGGCCTACAACAATGAAAGCTTTACTGTGCTTTTAACAGGCAGGATTTTCCTCCCACTCCCCGGTGTGTTTTGCAGCAGTGAGAGGCTGCGCGTCACTTGCTGGTGATGGGATTTTACAGTCCCGCCAGTGTCGACAGGGATTCCCATTGAACGCACCCCTCACCACTGGGAAACCCACAGCAGGGGTATAGTCTTATCGGCTGGACTGTAAGACCCGCTGGGGTGAACAGCAGCAAGATTCAGCAAATGTAGTAAAACATTCAATAATGCTTCATGGGAGCACTTCATAAACTTTGACGCCAATCAATAGAAGTGGATTTGTGGACAGGCAACCAGGGGTAGAGTTACATCGCAATGATGTCTGTGATTTATTGCAAAATCACACTATCATTCACCCAACCTCATGCTTCGCTGTAAGTAATGGAAAATGTCCAAAGCAGGTTAGGTGGATTAGTCATGGCAAATGTGTAGCTTATGGGGGTAGGGTGGAGGAGTGGGTCTGTGTAAGATGTTCTTTCACAGATTTGGTGCAGAGCTGATAGGCTGAATGGCCTCCTTCTGCACTGCAGAGATTCTATGGATCAATTGGGAAAAAGATATGTAATGGACATGCTAAATTGCCCCTTAGTGTCCTGGGATGTATATGTTAGAGGGATTGATGGGGTAAATAGGTAGGATTACAGGGATTGGGCCTGGGTGGGATTGCTGTCGGTGCAGACTTGATGGACCGAATGACCTCCTTCTGTAGTGTAAGGTTTCTATGTCCGATGTGGAATATTTTGGGATACAGTACAGGGACTTTCTTGTACATCTGGCTGTGCCATATGAACATAACTTTTGAAAAGTTTATTTATTAATGTCACAAGTAGGCTTACATTCACACTGCAATGAAGTTACTGTAAAAATCCCCTAGTCGCCACACTCCAGCGCCTGTCTGAGTACACTGAGGAGAATTTAGCATGGCCAATGCATCTAACCAGCATGTCTGAAAGACTGTGGGAGGAAACATGTCCTTAATGAATATGTACCTGCCAGGCAGGGAGGAAGTGGTCGAGTGAGGGAACCATGGTGTACTAGGGAAGTTGAATCTCTGGTGAAGAGGAAGAAGGAGGTTATATAATGATGAGACGTGAAGGCTCAGTTAGAGCAATAGAGAGCTATAAATCAGCCAGGAAGGAGCTAAAGAGGGAGTTGAGAAGAGCTAGAAGAGGACACGAGAAGACTTTGGTGGATAGAATTAAGGAGAATCCTAAAGCTTTTTACAGGTATATAAATAATAAAAGATTGGTTAGGGCAAGATTAGGGCCAGTCAGAGATAGCAGAGGGAAGTTTTGCATGGAGCCTGAGGAGATAGGAGAGACACTGAATGAGTATTTTTCGTCAGTATTCACGCAGGAGAAAGACAGTGTTGTCGGGGAGAATACTGGGATACCAGGTTGTAGACTGGGTAGGATTGAGGTTCATAAGGAGGAGGTGTTAGCGAATCTTGAGGGTATGAAAATTGATAAGTCCCCTAGGCCAGATGGGATTTACCCTAGGATTCTCTGGGAGGCCAGAGAGGAGATTGCAGAGCCTTTGGCTTTGATCTTCATGTCGTTGTTAGCTATAGGTATAGTGCCGGAAGACTGGAGGATAGCAAATGTTGTCCCTTTGTTCAAAAAGGGGGGTAGGGACCATCCTGGAAATTATAGACCGGTGAGCCTGACTTCTGTTGTGGGCAAGGTCTTAGAAAGAATTATAAGGGGTAGGATTTACAAGCATCTAGAGAGGAATAAATTGATTAGGGATAGTCAGCACAGTTTTGTGAAGGGTAGGTCGTGCCACACAAACCTTATTGAGTTTTTTGAGGAGGTGACCAAAGAGGTAGATAAGGGTAAGGCAGTTGATGTAGTGTATATGGATTTTAGCAAAGAGTTTGATAAGGTTCCCCATGGTAGGCTACTGCAGAAAGTGCAGATGCATGGGATTGAAGGTGATTTAGCAGTTTGGATTAGGAATTGGCTAGCTGATAGAAGACAGAAGGTGGTGGTTGATGGGAAATATTCAACCTGGAGTGCAGTTACAAGTGGTGTACCTCAAGGATCTGTTTTGGGGCCACTGCTGTTTGTCATTTTTATAAATGACTAGATGAGGGTGTAGAGGGTTGGATTAGTAAATTTGCTGACGATACCAAAGTGGGGGGAGTTGTAGACAGCGAGGATGGATGTTACAGTTTGCAGAGGGACATAGACAGGTTGCAGAGCTGGGCCGTGAGGTGGCAAATGGAATTCAATACTGATAAGTGTGAGGTGATTCACTTTGGTAGGAATAACAGGCATATGAAATATAGGGCTAATGGAAGGACCCTTAATAGTGTTGTCGAGCAGAGGGATCTTGGGGTACAAATACATAGCTCTTTGAAAGTTGGCACCAGGTTGATAAAGTTGTTAAGAAGGCGTACGGTGTGTTAGCTTTTATTGGTAGAGGGATTGAATTTAGGAGCCGTGAGGTTATGTTACAACTGTACAAAACTCTGGTGCGGCCATACTTGGAGTATTGCGTACAGTTTCTTACATTATAAGAAAGATGTGGAAGCATTGGAAAGGGTGCAGAGGAGGTTTACCAGGATGTTGCCTGGTATGGTTGGAAGGTCTTATGAGAAAAGGCTGAGGGACCTGAGGTTATTTTCATTAGAGAGAAGAAGGTTACGCGGTGACCTAATTGAGGCGTATAAAATGATCAAAGGACTGGATAGGGTGGATAGTGAGAGCCTTTTTCCTCGGATGGTGATGACCAATACGAGGGGACATAACTTTAAATTAAGAGATGGTAGTTATAGGACGGATGTCAGAGGCAGGTTCTTCACACAGAGGGTGGTGAGAGCGTGGAATGCCCTGCCTACAGCAGTTGTGGACTCGCCTACTTTGGGGGCATTCAAATGTTCGGTGGATAGGCATATGGATGATATTGGAATAGTTTAGGTTAGAGGGCCCACTGGCCGGCGCAACATCAAGGGCCGAAGGGCCTGTACTGCGCTGTAATGTTCTATGTTCTATGTTCTATGAAACTGGAGAACCCGGAGGAAACCCAAGCAGACACAGGGAGAATGTGCAAACTCCACACAGACAGTGATCCAAGCCGGGAATTAAATCCAGGCCCTTGGCACTGAGAGGCGGCAGTGCTAACCACTATGTCACCATGCCACCTCGGAGCAGGAGAAGACCACACTCCCACTTATTCCACCATATTTTACATTCTCCAGAGAGAGTATGCTGAACCTTGATTTAACATCTCTTCCAAAATACGGCACCTCCAACAATGCAGCACTCCTTCAGTGCTGCAGTGCAATGTTAGCCCAGATTTTGTGCTCAATTTTCTTTTAAAAGGGGTTTTTACACCCACCATCTCCTGGCTCATTGACAACAGACGGTGACATTAGTTAGTGCTGGAGAGTCTGGAAAAGCGACAGAGTGACATTTATAAAATACTTGGATATGCACTTAAAGTGGCACAAGGCTAAAGATCATGAATTGGAGAGTGGGATTAGGCTGGATGTTACTTGTTGGCTGGCTTAGACACGATGGGCCAAATGAATTCTTGCGGTGCTCTACATTTCTATGATTCTATGCTAGCCTGTACAAGTTGCTGTTAAGCTTGAATTGTCTGCAGCTGAGGCCAGAATGATCACCTGGCACAGTACTAAGAGACCACAGATGCCCATGACACCTTTGTCCGCTGTGAACCAATGCCTCAAGGGAGAAGACGATGCAACAGAAACTGCACTCGCGATTTCTGGTGAGCCAAACACTCAATTATATAAATTTCCATTTCAGATAGCAGATGCCTACAAATATATATTGCAAATTTTGCTCACTATCTGTGTCTGGTAAGTGGGTTAGTAAGCGATATGCTACCTAAGCTGCTGTGAAAGTACCAGATATTACACAAATAGACCTGTTTGTATCTCCTCGAGGCACCACTGCCAAGATTCTGCTTAGTGCGGAGAGTTACAAAGGAGATTATGATGTGATTAAGCACTTGAATTTAGGCCTGGTTCCTTTGAGATGTTACAGTAGCAAAGTCTAAATCTCCAGGTTATTCCTAGATAAGCCTCTTTTGCAATTCTGAAATAGTTTTCACTTGTTTGTTTTCGGGTGGGATTATCTCAAGTTACTTTTCACCTTGCTGGGTTTCTCATGGCCATTGAGAACTCTGCCTTGGGGGACTGAGTGTTCATGAGGCTATTGATGAATAAAATCTTTGACAAAGAATCATCTGGACTCAAAACATCAGCTCCTTTCCCTCTTTATACATGCTGCCAGACCTGCTGAGATTTTCCAGGATTTTTTTCCTTTAAGCTATTGTTGAAGTTGCTTCTGGTATCAGTGCTATATACAATGGTATGGTAGCACAGTGGTTACCACAGCTCCTTCATAACACCAGGGACCCAGGTTCGATTCCCAGCTTCGGTCACTGCCTGCACGGAGTTCTCCCCATGTCTGTGTGGGTTTCCTTCTGATGCTCCAGTTTCCTCCCACAGTCTGAAAGACATGCTGGTTAGGTGCATTTGCCATGCTAAATTCTCCCTCACTGTGCCCAGAGTGTAGCAACTAGGGAATTTTCAAAGTAACTTCATTGCAGTATTAATGTAAACCTGTTTGTGATAGTAATAAACAAACTCAAAATGTGCGGTTTATAAGATTATTATGTGCTGGGACTGTTTCTTTAATTTAGGATAGCAGGGCAGGGGGGTGCTCATGACCTGTTCTGAATTCTGCCTGACATTCAGCATGGGTAGAGTGGTTTTTCAAGATTGAAGGCAGTCCCAGCTGGCAAGAAGGCGTTCAAGGTTGTAGACAATAGCAGAGGAATCTTGCTGATAGTGGTTTGATTGACAGGCTGCAAAGATCCAAATAATGTCAGGTTTAGACAGTTGTATCTTAAACTATCCATTTAATGCCAAGACAGAAGACAGTTGGGTAGCTAATCAGCATTTCTACATAGATACAAGGCCCACGTGATTCATATTGCCATTAGATGGAATTGAGAGGAGAGGTTGCATAGGAAGCCATTGTAGGGTTAGATTACAAGGTTCCCCTAAAATATGTCCTTGAATTTCATAGGCTAGACAGTCTGTCAGGATTAGAGAGAGAGAGAAAGGAAGCATATAGAGATGCAAATCTCTATGATGATTGAAAAGGTTCAGTTTATGAAGATTTAAAACAAGGCTGAATGATTCACCTAGCTTGAACTAGAGAGAGAATCTTTAGGAAAATTTTACCATGAAAGAATTATAGGGTTAACCCCTTGAGAACTAAGGACAAATTTGGACTACTCCCAGGAGAACTGGGTGGTCTGTTTAAGAGACAATGTTAAGTATACCTACAGAGTGAGAGATGTGTTTGTTGTTTTAAATGCTACAAGGAGAAAGTTTCATTCTATAATTTGAAGTGCATGTTGCCTACAAAAATAATGTTTAGTCCATGTTGCTTTTAGTTTATTTGTTACTTAAAAACTTAAAATCTTGTTGTGATATTCTTTAAGTTGCTCACTGGAAATTCAAATTTCTTTTTACAAAGTATTGGTCTTTATGGAGATCATAAAAACAGATGTCTACAGTTATCTGTCTAATGTTCTGGGGACATGGTTTAAATCCTACAACAATTGAAATAGACTTAATTAAATCTTGAATCGAAAGCTAGTTTCACTGATGGTGACCAGAAATGATCACTGATTGTTGTAAAATGGAATCAGGTTCAGTGATGTCCTCTAAGGATGGATAAGGACAGCAAATGCATGTAAACACCATCTCCTGCAAGTTCCCTATCGAGTCATGCACCATCCTGACTTAGAGTCATAGAATTATAGAGATTTACAGCATGGAAACAGGCCTTTGGCCCAACTTGTCAATGCTGCCCTTTTTTTCATCACTAAGCTAGTTCCAATTGCCCAGTTTTGGCTCATAACCCTCTATACCCATCTTACCCACATAACGGTTGAAATGCTTTTTAAAAGACAAAATTGTACCCATGTCTACTACTGCCTCTGGCAATTTGTTCCAGACACTCACTACCTTGAAAAAATTGCATCTCTGGACTCTTTTGTATCTCTCCCCTCTCACCTTAAACCAATGTACTCTAGTTTTAGACTCCCCTAACTTTGGGGAAAGATGTTGACTATCTTGCTGATCTATGTCTCTCATTATTTTATAAGCCTGTATAAAATCACCCCTAAGCCTCCTACGGTCCAGGAGAAAAAGTCCTAATCTATCCAGCCTCTCCTTATAATGCAAGTCCCAGTAACATCCTAGCATACAATGGAAATATCCTCGGAAATACATCGCCATTCCTTCGCTGTTACTGGGTCAAAATCTGGGAACTTCCTTTCCAACAGCACTACAGATGTACCTGCATTGCATGGAGTGCAGTGGTTCAAGAAAGCAGCTCACCTCCACCTTCTCAAGGGCAATTAGGTTTGGGCAATAGATGCTGGCCTAGCCAATGATGAACAAATAACGAATTGAAATGCTTTGTCTGTATAGCATGCAAGAAATCATATTTTTCACTGTACACTAACACGGGTGACAATAATAAACCAAATCAAATCAAATAGTGAAGTATCACAGAATCATCGAATAGAATCATAGAATCCCACAGTAGAAGGAGGCTGTTTGGCCCATCATGTCTGCACTGACCACAATCCCAATGAGGGCCTATCCCCATAACCCCATGCATTTGCCCTGGTTAGTCAATTCAGCATGGCTAATCCACCTAATCCGCACATTTTTGGACTATGGGAGGAAACTAGAGCACCCGGAGGAAACCCTCACAGGCACGGGGAGAACGTACAAAAGCTCCTCACAGACAGTTATTCAAGTCAGGAATTGAACTCTGGACTCTGGTGCTATGAGGCAGCAGAGGGGAATGAGGAGCCTGGCTACTTTCTAATAGGATGTGGGAAGGGAGGGGGGGGGGGACAACCATGAGGATTGCCCAAGGGAGGGGGTAATTAATAGAGGGGGTGTGGATCAGGAAGTCTTACGGTGGAACCTCCAGAATACTTCCAGTCAGATTTGACAAGCTTATTGGAAGGGAATCAGTTGAATAACTGCTCCGTCAGCAAAGGAAACAGAGCCCAGATTCTGGATTCTCTGTCACTTATAATCGGTCAACAGGGAGGTATAATGTGATGTTGTTTTCAACCTTTAAAGGCAAATAGATGACATCAGCAATGAGTTCACTGTTATTTGGTTGGTCCAATGACAGAAAAAGGATAAATAATACAGAGAAATTATGAGATTTTCACTTTGCTTCTTACTCGTGAAAAACAAAATACCATAGCAATCGGAGCATACTCTGTCTGATCACGACAAGCTGGGTTTCTGCAGCAGCTCAACATTCGAGTTTAACACTTTGTCAGCCATTTGGCCCCTCTGATCCACCGTTTAATGAGATCAAAGCTGACCTTTTATCCAGCCACAACCTTCCACGTTCTCTCCATCCCCCTGAATCTCTTAATATCTGGTCGGACGTGAACACACTCGGACACTCTCGATGACAAAACTCTCTAGAGAAGGGAACTCCAAAGATTTACACTCACCGAGTGAAGACGTTTCTCTCATCTCCATCCTAATTTTAAATACCCCCAGCAGTCCTGAGTTTTTAATGGTCCCTTCAATAGACTTCAGCAATTTCACCGAATGGCACGGAAGGGGAAATCCATGTCAAACCGGTGACAGAGAGATTGGCGTATAGGGAAGGAAGGGGGAAGTTGAAATATCGTCACTCTCGCAAACATAGAAACATATAAGATAGGAGCAGGAGGAGGCCATTCAGCCCATTGAGTCTGCTCCACCATTCAATCGTGACTGATAAGTTTCTCAAACCCATTCTCCTACCTCCTCCCTGTGACCTTTGATCCCCTTTACCAATCAAGAACCTATCTATCTCTGTCTTAAACACACTCAATGACCTGGCCTCCACAGCCTTCTATGGCAATGAATTCCACAGATTCAACACCTCTCTGATTGAAGAAATTCCTCCTCATCTCATTTCTAAAGGGTCATCCCTTTACTCTGAGGCTGTGCCCTCGGATCCTAATCTCTGCTACTAATGGAAACATCTTCCCCATATTCACTCTATCCAGTCATCCTTCTGCCCATCACTGAAAAAAATGGATTAGTATTTACAGCATCTTCTGGTTGCAGGATCTTACTGGATGCAAATTTCTACACGATGTCAGTGACTAGAAGTCAAAAATTCTTAATGTGGTTGACTCTTAACTGCCCTCTGGCCTAGCAAAGCACTAAGGTGTATCAAACTGCTGGAAAAGTGCATTCTGCAGTGTCTTCAAGAAGATGTTTCAGCAAACCACCTTCTCAGACTTATAAATACCAACAGCGCCCACATCCTGTGAAAGAATGTTTTTTCATACGGGGGCCAAAAATGCCGATCCTCGTGTCTGCACTCATTAAACTCTACACCCTATCCAGAGTATCACAGAACTCTGATTACTAAAACCACAAGTATCTGTTGTCACTTCCTTTCATAACGCTCTGGCTTTGTTCATAGATAAGATACCTGTTGCAGTAAAAAGGTGACTATATTTCAAAAGTACATCAATGGCTGGAAATTGCTTTGCACTTGGTGACTAGGAATGGCGCTCTTTAAATGCAAGACCGGTCTGTTTTCCCAAGATGGTACAATGATTAGCACTGCTGCCTCACAATGCCAGGAACTTGAGTTCAATTACCAGCTCGGGTCTCTGGATAAAAGCAAATTACTGCAGAATCTGAAACCAAAAGAGAAAATGCTGGAAAATCTCAACAGGAGAGAAAAGAGCTGACGTTTTGTGCCCAGATGATCCTTTGAAAAAGGGTATAGATGCTGCAGGCCTGCTGAGATTTTCCAGATTGTCTATGTAGAGTTTGCATGTTCCCCCCATGTCTGCATGGGTTTCCTCCAGGTGCCCCAGTTCCCTCCCAAAGTCCAAAAGACATGCTGGTTAGGTGCATTGGCCACGCTAAATTCTCCCTCAGGCACCGGAGTGTGGCGAATAAGGAATTTTCATAGTGGCTTCATTGTAGTGTTAATGTAAGTCTACTTGTGACACTAATAAATAAACTTAACTTGACTGGGTAAGTGGAAAGGATTCTCCATTTTGTTTTAATATTATGAGTTTTTTTTGATAGATCCAATGTGCCAGGAATCAGAGCTGCTGATTAGAGACCCGGGCTGGGGGATACAGGACTGAAACCAAATTTCACCATTATTTAATTCTCTGTTCCTGCGCCTAACTAGCAGCTCCCTTGACAAACTGTCTGGCCCCTTCACTCCTAGAACACCCACATCCCCAGTCAGGAAGAGGTGATAACAGCACTGTGGATGTACCTACACTGTAGAAAGTGCAGCAGTTCGAGAATGTGGCTCACCACAAACTCCCCAAGGGCAGTTAGGGATGAGCAACAACCAGGCAGTGACGCACACACACACCACAAAATAATCTTTTTAGAAACTGCCCGTTATGGTGACACCCACATCAGGAAGAATATTTTTATTCAGTGTCTATTCGTCAAAAATAGTTCCATTGCAGTAACTATGAGGAAGAACTTGGGTACATCATGCTATACCTGTGATTTAGGCGGGGTACATTACAACTGACAACACTTTCACTGAAGGTTTGAGATGATGATTGGTTCTTCAGCAGGCTAATCAGACTCAACATCCGAAAAGTGACTTCAAGAATCACCTCCCAAGCTTCTCCAAGATGAGAGTTTAGTTTGTAAAGCCACCGGGCAGATTTATTTCATTAGCATCATTTTAAATGTCTGTGAAAACCCATTTTGTACCAAATGAGTTATTGTTGGTGTTAAAAGATCAGAAATGGCAGGATAGGCGCATCGCTCCCATTTCACATCTCATCTCTTCAAGCCTCACCCTCACCTAATTTACATTTTTTTAATCCATCTGTGGGACATTTGCATCACTGGCTGGGCCAGTATTTATGCCATCCCTAGTTGCCCGAGAGCAGTTGAGAATCAACCACATTGCTGAGGCTCTGGGCTCACATGTAGACTAGACCAGGTAAAAATGGCAGATTTCCTTCCCTAAAGGACAGATGGGTTTTTTCTGACAATCAACAATGGTTTCGTGGTCACCAGTAGATCCTTAATTCCAGATTTTTTTTCATTGAATTCAAATTCCACCATCTACTTTGGGGGGGATTCGAACCATGTCCCCAGAGCATTAGCTGAGCTTCTGGATTAATAGTCTAGCAATAATACTATTACAGGCCATCACCTCCCTCATTGTCGCACTCACCACATCAACCCTCCACACCGCATCTACCCACCCCCAAAGTTTCCCCAAGCATGACCCAAGATCCTTCCCCCAATGCCTGACTCAATTTGATATCATTGCACAAGACCTGATCAACACTCCTCCTCAAAGCCCAACCTGACACCATTTATCACGCTTCACCAAATCCTGACCTGACACCTGCCGAGTGACCAAATTGATTAGACACCACCTCCCTCCCCTGCTGAGGGACCAACTTGAGGGCCCCACATCAACCCTCTCCCCCCCACACCTTGCCGCGCCAAAAGACTGATCATTCCCTCTTCCAGCATCTCCCCTCACAAGTCTTGACTTGACGATCCTCCCAGGCCTGAACATATCCCCAACTCAAGCCCGACCTGACACCTTCCCAAGGCCCCACCCAACCTAAACCCACCTTTCCTCTCAGACCCAAACCAACAAACCACAACCCTGTACCCAGCACCCCTACACCTGACCCACCACCCTCCCAAGGTCCAACATGACTACCTCTCCACAAAGCCTGACCCGACCTCTCTCTCTCTCTCTCTCCATCCCAATCCTACCCATTCACCATATAATAACTACCTTTGCCTGGCTTGTCAAGGACCCTTAATCTTGGCTGTAACTTTAAGCTTATCTTGGTTTACAGCAGCTAATCTGTAGCTTGACTTTACAGTCCCAGACACTAGGTGCTGGGATAAGTCCTGCACTGCCCAGTTCTCACCCATTGGGTGAGCCGGAATTGGAACATCAGATGAGATGGAATTGCCTGGACTTTAAAGGAAGAGCATTCGAGTGAAGTGATTCTCTGACTTAATTACCAATTCATCAAAGTTAAGGCCCAATATCTTCAATCAGTATTGCCAAAACAGGAGATTGGGGTCATTGCCACCTCATTGTTTCTGTCAGCTTGCTGTGCCCTATCACATAGGGGGTGGCCCAGTGGCACAGTGGTTAGCACTGCTACCTCACAGCTCCAGGGATCCGGGTTCAATTCCCGGCTTGGGTCACTGTCTGTGTGGGAGTTTGCACGTTCTCCCCATGTTTGCGTGGGTTTTCTTCAGATGCTCTGGTTTCTTTCCACAGTCCAAATATGTGGGTTAGATGGATTGGCCATGCAAAATTGCCCCTTAGTGTCAGCGGGACTGGCTAGGGTAAATACAGCGATAGGCCTGCGTGGGATTGTTGTTGGTGCAAACGTGATGGGCTGAATGGCCTCTGTAGGGATTTTATGATTTCTTGAATTATAACAATCACCTGAAGAAGTATCAGATTGGCTGCAAAGTGCCTTGGCACAGTCTGAGGTCATGGAAAGTATTGTATAAATGCAAATCTCTTTCTTACATACTCTCAGCATCTGTGAAGAGAGAATAGAGCCAATGTTTCGAGTCTGATTGACACTCTGTCAGAGCTGGCCAACATTCCTGACTCAAAACATTGGCTCCATTCTCGCTCCACAGACGCTGTCGAACCTGCTGAGATTTTCCAGCATTTTCTGTTTTCGTTTCAGGTGCCAGCATCCGCAGTAATTTGCTTTTATTTTAGGCTTCCATGTTGTTGACAGTGTCTGTTTACAGTGTCAGTTTCACAAACTATGGAATTACCATCTTTCTCCATCCCCCGGAGGTGATTGGTTTCAGAACCAATTTCCAGTCTCCGTTTGTCAGAGTGACTCAGAGGTGTCCAGGTTCGGGATGATCGCCCTGTGTAAGAATGGCTCCATTTATTATACAACAGAAGACTATTGTTCTCTCGTGATTTCACAGTCCATTTCTTTGAATGGATTATAGATTGTGGGCAGGGAGCATTCCGTTCCTTCAGGCCTGCAGATTACATTCAGGGCTGGGTAACTATTTAGATCTTTCCCCCATTAATTTCTCAGCCATCACAGCTTATCATCATCAACCAAGCTCCATCAAGTCACACGCCATCCTGGCAATGAGGAGGTCAGCATGAGAGCAAACCCCAATATCCCAATACTTGCATTCCCTTCTTCAGATTGGTTCATTATAGAACCATAGAATCCCTACAGTGTAGGAGGAGCCACTCAGCCCATTGAGACAGCAATTCCACCCTATCCCCATAACCGCATGTATTAACCCTGTTAATTCCCCTCACACTAACGAACAGTTTAGCATGGCTAATCAGCCTACCCTGTACATCTTTGGACTGTGGGAGAAAACTGGACCACCCAGAGGAAACCCACGCAGACACGGGGAGAATGTGCAGGCTCCACGCTAGTAGTGACCCAAGCCAGAAATTGAAACTTGGTCCCTGGCACTGTACAGCTGCAGTGCGAATCACCGTGCCGACCATTTCTAATAATGGACATGAAATCATTTGCAAAAAGTAAATGCTTTTCTTTCAAAAGAAATTGCATTTCAGCCCCAACTCTAGCCCTTCATGTTACTGTGTCAGACAAACATTGTTAGTTTTCCATCCACTTTCACACAGTTTAACACCTTTACTCACATCTGTCATGAACATGATACAAACGTGAATGTCTTTAGTTACAAACTCTAACTTTTGCAGTTACTTGTGAATGTGCTGGTTACAATCACTGGGTCCTATTTTACCACTTTCATCCTGAGCGCTGGGCAGACTTGAAATTGGAAGTGCTTCAGATCCGACTTTTAAACCCCTTCTCAGGTGCCCTAATATGCACTCCACCTGCAAAAATAGCAGCGATTCTGGACCGCACTGCAGAAGCCTGTGGGCAGAGCTTATCGCACCCGAAATCCTGCAGCTGCGATCGGTGCCCCCCATTGCGCATGTGCAGAAAATAAAATAGTAAAACTTTCCCTTGCCACATTCCCCCCACCCTCTGCCGGATAATGGTTTCCCCCCCAACCCCCATAGACATTACCCACCCCCACAACAAAGCTATCTCCCTTATCCCCCCACACCCTCTACCCCAATCGATAGCAGTCCCCTTCCCCTCCATTGATTGCACGCAGATTAGCAGTGGACCCTTCTTCCCTCTGCTTCCACCAGAGAGCCATCTGACCCATCTTTCTCTATCCCTCCAACCGAGAGTGATCTGACCCATCTCCCCAACCCCCCTCCCCATGGAGAACGAAAACAGGGGCAACTTGCTGGTAAAATCGGGCCCATAGAGTCTTACAACATGGAAACAGGCTCTTTGGCCCAACCTGTCCATGCCGCCCCTTTTTTAACCATGAAGCTAGTCCCAATTGCCTGTATTTGGCCCATACTCCTCTATACCCATCTTACCCGTATAACTGTCTAAATGTTTTTTAAAAGACAAAATTTTACTCGCCTCTGCTACTATCTCAGACAGCTTGTTCCAGACACTCACCACCCTCTGTGTGAAAAATGTGCCCCTCTGAATACTTTTGTATCTTTCACCTCTCACCAATACCCTCTAGTTTTAGACTCCTCTGCCTCTGGGAAAAGGTGTTGGCTATCCAACTGATCTATGCCTCCTATTATATTACAGACCTCTATAAAATCATCCCTAAGCCTCCTAATTCCAGAGAAAAAAATCTTGTCTAGCCAACCTTTTCTTATAACTCAAACCATCAAGTCTGGATGGCATCTTAGTAAATCTTTTCTGCTCTTTTTCTATTTTAATAATATCCTTTCTATAATAGGGTGACCAGAACTGTACACAGTTTCCAAGTGTGGCCTTCCCAATTATCTTGTAGCTCTTTTAGGCATCCCAATGTCTTGTACAACTTCAACAAGATGTCCCAACTCCTGTATTCAATGTTCTGACCGATGAAACCAAGCATGCCCAATGCCTTCTTTACCACTCTGTCCACCTGTGACTTCACTTTCAATGAGCTATGAACATGTACCCCTGGATCTCTTTGTTCTATAACACTCTCCAATGCTCTACCATTAAATGAGTAAGTCCTGCCCTGGTTCGATCTACCAAAGTGCATCACTCTTGCATTTATCTAAATTAAACTCCATCTGCCATTCATCAGCCCACTGGCCCAATTGATCAAGATCCTGTTGCAATCCTAGATAACTTTCTTCACTGTCCACAATGCCACCGATCTTGGTGTCACCTGGTTCTCAGGATGTGACAGCTGTAGGCAAGTTTGACATCATGATGATAGGCCATTTCCTTGAAGCTGCAGAATGTAGAACCATACAAATGATACAGTGCCAAAAGAGACCATTCAGCCCATCATCCCTGTACCAGCTCCCAGTCTGTAAACTTGCAGGCTACAGCACCTTAGATCCGGATCCCAGTAGCTTTGAAATGAGTTGAGTGCTTCTGCCCCAATCACTAATTCTTGTAAATTCATTCATTTTTGTACATTCTCATAAATCTTCTCTGCATCTTTCAAGTGCAATAATGGGTGGGATTCTTTGGCCCTGCTCACTCCAAAACCGGAGAATCTCACTCGAGGTCAATGGACCTCTGAGTGGTCTACAATTCCCATGGTGGGCGAGAGAGGAGAATTCCCTTCCCTATCTTGTTTGAAATGTGGCGATGGGATGTATGACAAAGCTGCAGTGTCAGCATTGTGATATAGCAACAATGAAAGAGCAGAGATAGATGTTCATGTCAGGATGGTGTGTGTGACTTAACGGAGCTTGGATGATGATGGCAAGCTGTGATGCTATGGTTACCTAGAAACTAATAGTGGGTAAGTCTAAACAACCATCCCAACACTGACTATAAGAACAGAATGCTCCCTGCTCACAATCTATAATCCATTCAAAGAAACGGACAGCGAAATCACAACAGAACAATAGTCTTCCGCTGTATGATAAACAGAGCCATTGTTACACATGGCAAACTAAATCATCCCAAACCTGGAATTCTGAACAACCGTAAGTCACTCTGGCAGATGGACAATGAAAATTGGATTTGTAACAATCAGTTTAGGGTGAATAGCGAAAGATGGTAATTCTATAGTTTATGCATCTGACACTGTAAAAAAGTCAATAACATCCCAGGCCAATTTTGCCTTCTATAATACACAAACACCTGCATTTATATGACATTTTTCACAACTTCAGGATACCTTCCAGCCCACAAGATACTTTTATGAAATTTAATTGCTGCTGTAATGTGGAAATCAATTTGTACAAAGAGCTCTGACAAACAGCAGAGTTTTGCAACACCAATTTTAAATCCAACCAATTTATTTGATAGTAAATCCGCGAGCTTTCGACACTATGTTGTGCCTTCGTCAGGCAAATGCAGTGTTGAGAACACTCAACACTGAGAACACTGCATTTGCCTGATGAAGGCACAACATAGTGTCGAAAGCTCGCGGATTTACTATCAAATAAATTGGTTGGATTTAAAATTGGTGTTGCAAAACTTTACTGAGTTTACCCCAGTCCAATGCCGGCATCTCTACATCACAAACAGCAGACACAGGGGAGCTCCCCTGCTCTTAGTCAGAATAGTAACATGGGTTCAAATAGATCCCAATGAGAGGTGTTTGGTTTCACATCTCAATTGAAATACAGTACCGCCTAGATTTTGTATCTGGAGTGGGATTTGAACTCACAGAAAATCAGAGGCGTTGGAAATCATAGAATCCCTATAGCGCAGAAGGAGACCAACCAGCCCTTTGAGTCTGCACCAACAACAGTGCCACCCAGGCCCAATTCGCGTAACCCCATGCATTTACCCCCTAACATTAAGGGACAATTTAGCATGGCCTAATCTTTGGCTGTGGGAGGAAACCCATGCAGGCACAGGGAGAACATGCAAGTTCTGCACAGACAGTCACGTGAGGTCAGGATTGAACCAAGGTCCCTGGCGCTGTGTGGCAGCAGCGCTAACCATTGTGCCACCATCGATTTCTGTATCCAGGCCTCAAGGCCTTCATAACTCCTTGAAACTCAAGCCTAAGTTGTCTCAATGATTAGTCCAGTCATCTGGATTATTACATTGAGGTGGTATTTCTAGTCCCTGTTTGTTTGTCTGTAAGCAATATTAAAAGCTATTGGTCAGACTTCAAATAAGCTTGGCACGCTCGTTAGCACTGCTGCCTCACAGTACCCGGGATCTGGGTTCAATTCCCAGCTTGGGTCACCGACTGAGGGGAGTTTGCACATTATCCCTATGACTGTGTGTGTTTCCTTTGAGTGCTCCGGTTTCCTCCCACAGTCCAAAGATGTGTAGGTTAGATGGATTGGCCATGCTAAATTGCTCCTTAATGTCAGGGACACTAGCTAAGGTAAATGCATGGGATAATGGGGATAGGTGGGACTGTTGTCAGTGTAGACTCAGTGAGCCAAATGGACTCCTTCTGCACTGTTGGTATTCGATGATTCTATCTAGATAGGGTGTAGTCCAGGGAAGAACTGATTAGCTTTAGGTGAAAATGCAGATCTGCCACCAGGTCCTAAATTTCTTTAAACTGATCCATCAATAATAGGAAAGAGGATGAATTTTTTAATGGTCTCTGGGGCTGGGGTGGAATTTGTTGCAATTGTCAAGATGTGAGCAGAGTTTTCAGAGCAGTTTGTTAGATATGGATTGTCCACAAGCCTCCTCATTAAACCAGTAACTCTGAACAAAGATTTATTTTTTCAATTTTGTGTTAGAGCACATGAACTGGGCAGGCAAAAGCCTCAAGAAATAATTATCGAAGTGTAATTGTGTTGAGTTAATGCAACGTGGCAGAGATATGCGTTCCACTGAAAATGCTCATCACATATTAGACAAGTTAGTCATCCCAGTCAGAAACTGCATCCCATTTACTGGAATCTCTTTCAGGCTGAACTTGACTTTTCGAAACCTTGTTGTCACATGGCGTGGTTGGGACGTAGTGCTTTTGTCACTAGTCTACTAATCCAGGGCAAGATGTAGGGGCCCAGGTTCAAATCCCACCATGGCGAATGATAACATTTGAATTTCATAACAATCTGGAATTAGAAAACCACATAATGGCCATGAAACAGTCCCAAGGTATGCAGGTTATGTGGATTGGCCAAGCTAAATTGTCCCTTAATGTCCCAAGATGTATCGGTTAAGAGCATTAGTGGGGTTACGGGGATAAGGCCTGTGTGGGATTGTTGTCAGTGCAGACCTGATGGGCCAAATGTCCTTCATCTGCACTGTAGGGATGCCATGTTCTTGTGAAGTGAGTTAGAACCTTCAGATTAGATGGAGGCGCTACTTAAATGCAGATTGCTGTTCCTGTATGCGCATTTGCTATTGATGACGTTTATAATTCTGTAACAATTCAGGAGAATACAGCTGGGCCGAAAATAAATCGAGGACATTGCGTCTGAACTGGGTTTATTGTCTGCGTATCAATGGGATGAAGCAATTGAATATTCTCATTGATTTACAGAGCGGTCGATCCTCTCTGATTTGCTTTCCTGATTGGGGGCCACGGACTGGTCCAGGTGCTCAGCAACAGTCGTAAGGTCACCAGAAGCAGCAAAAAACAAATTGCAAAACAATTGCAAAAGTGAGTCACCAGCAGACGAAGAGGCAGAATGGAACAGAACACCGCTGTAACTCTTTCCCTTCCCCACCAGCCCCATCGACGCAAAATTCCGACCATTTGCTTTGTCGATGAGTGCGCCCGTGCTACAGCAAGCTTCCACTTTCCCAGCTGGCGTTGAGGAATCAGCCCTCTTTCTGTGACTATCCGCGTGTGGGGATGTTTGGGTTTAACCGACTCAGCTTTCACTGTCTATCTTGCCATTGGTATGCTGTAAAGTTGTTGTGTTTACCTGGTGTTCATCATCAGTTTCACTTTGTAATCGAAGCCAGTCATTAGTGAATCAGATTTGATTTGATTTTTTATTGTCACATGTATACTGTACAGTGAAAAGTACTGTTTCTTGCACAGTATACAGAGCATACCCTTCATAGAGTCAGTTGCAAGTGTTCTCAGACTTCTGTATGGAAGTGGTGGAAGACAGAACATGTGGGATTCTTAATTATGCTGCTTTTCTGAGGCAACAGGAAGTGTAGAGAGAGTCAATGGATGGGAGGCTGGTTTGCGTGATGGATTGGACTACACTCACAACCCTTTATGGTTCCTTGTGGTCTTGGGGAGAGCAGGAGCCATACTAAGCTGTGATACAACCAGAAAGAATGCTTTCTCTGGTGCTTCTGGAGAAGTCGTGAAAGTGGACACACCAAATTTCCTTAGTCTTTTGAGAAAGTAGAGGCATTGGAGGGCTTTCTTAACCATAGTGTGGACACAGAGCGATCAGGACAGGTTATTGGTGATCGAGGTACCTAAAAACTTGAAGTTCTCGAAAATTTCTACCTCATCACATTGATGTAGAAGGGGTGTACCCTCCTCCACGCTTCCTGAAGTTGATGACTATCTCCTTTGTTTTGTTGGGACAGAGATTATTGAAGTCACAGATGAGTTTTTACAATTGATGGTTTTTTGGTTACCATAACTGAAAATAGCTGTTAATTTCTTTAGAACATAGAACATAGAACATTACAGCGCAGTACAGGCCCTTCGGCCCTCGATGTTGCGCCGGCCAGTGGACCCTTTAACCTAAACTATTCCAATATCATCCATATGCCTATCCACCGAACATTTGAATGCCCCAAAAGTAGGCGAGTCCACAACTGCTGCAGGCAGGGCATTCCACGCCCTCACCACCCTCTGTGTAAAGAACCTGCCTCTGACATCCGTCCTATAACTACAACCTCTTAATTTAAAGTTATGTCCCCTCGTGTTGGTCATCACCATCCGAGGAAAAAGGCTCTCACTATCCACCCTATCCAATCCCTTGATCATCTTATCCGCCTCAATTAGGTCACTGCGTAACCTTCTTCTCTCTAATGAAAATAACCTCAGGTCCCTCAGCCTTTCCTCATAAGGCCTTCCCACCATACCAGGCAACATCCTGGTAAACCTCGTCTGCACCCTTTCCAATGCTTCCACATCTTTCTTATAATGCGGCGACCAGAACTGTACGCAATACTCCAAGTGCGGCCGCACCAGAGTTTTGTACAGTTGTAACACAACCTCACGGCTCCTAAATTCAATCCCTCTACCAATAAAAGCTAACACACAGTACGCCTTCTTATCAACTTTATCAACCTGGGTGCCAACTTTCAAAGAGCTATGTACTTGTACCCCAAGATCCCTCTGCTCGACAACACTATTAAGGGTCCTTCCATTAGCCCTATATTTATTGCTTGAATTCAAAATTCACCAGCTGCCATAGTGGGATTTGAACCCTTGTCTCCAAGCCTGATGTACTGGGTCAGCAGCGTTACCACTATGTTACATCCACCTCCTTCAAAGGTAGAAAGTGGCATAGTGGCACAGTGGTTACAACTGCTGCCTCACAGTACCAGGGATTCAATTCCCGGCTTGGGTCACTATCTTTGCGGAGTCTGCACGTTCTCTCCGTGTCTGCATGGGTTTCCTCCGGGTGCTCTGGTTTCCTCCTACACTCTGAAAGATGTACTGGTTAGGTGCATTGACCATGCTAAATTCTCTCAGGGTACCCAAACAGGCGATGGAGTGTGGCAACTAGGGGATTTTTCACAGTAACTTCATTGCAGTGTTAATGTGAGTCTACTTGTGCCTAATAAATAAACGTTTTACGTTTTTAAGTTTTAAATTTCCCAGTGATCATTAACTTGCACAACAATTTGTACAGGAAAACATCCCAAGGTACTTCAGAGGAGTTTTACCAAACCATGTAAGGATTTATTAGAACAGATCCTCTTAAAGTATGAGAGAGTGGAATAGAGTCAGCTCACTGTCTCTTATTATTCATTTGTGGGACATGGGCATCGCTGGCTGGTCAGCATTTGTTGTCGGTTGCTAGTTACCCTTGAGAAGGTGGTGGTGAGCTGCCATCTTGAATCGCTGCTGTCCCACAAAGGAAGGGTCTCCAGGATTTTGACCCAGCGAGTCAGAGTGGAGTGATTAAAATCAGTGAAAGCCCATCTGTTTCACTAATGCCTTTTAGGGAAGGAAATCGGCTGCCTTTACCCGGTCTGGCCTACATGTGACTCCAGATCCACAGCAATGTGTTTAACCCTTACTGCCCTCTGAAAATGGCCATCGAGAAACTCAGTGCAAGGGTAAGTAGTGATGGGCAGAGAATGTTGGCCTTGCAATCAACGCCCACTTCCCATGAAAGAATAAAGAAATAAATGCCCGATGTTACAAGCAGAGTAAATAAAATGAGTTTGCTCAAGCCTGGCACTCCCAGGGAACACACTTTGGGAAATCGCAAGAACACACAATGATTTGAGTGATCAGTCTTTCGCAATGTGGTCTCTGCAGTTTCCTGTGAATTGACCTCCTGACCTGCATCACCAGGTGGCTGAATCACTCCTTGTACCACACAGAGTCTTTTTTTAAAGTTTATTAAAGTTTTTTTATTAGTGTCACTAGTAAGCAAACATTAACGTTGCAACGAAGTCACTGTGAAAATCTCCTAGTCATTGTACTCTGGTGTTTGTTCGGATACACTGAGGGAAAACTTAGAATCATAGAATCTGAAGTGCAGAAGGAGGCCATTCAGACCATCTATTCTTCTCCGACTGCAATCCCACCCAGGCCATTTCCCCATAACCCCATGCACGTACCCCAACTAATACCCTAGGGTGAATTGAGCATGGCCTATCCGCTTAACCTGCACGTCTTTAGATTGCGGGAGAAACCAGAGCACCCAGAGGAAACAAACGGGGAGAACGTGCAAACTTCACACAGACGGGGACCCAAGCCATGAACGGAACCCAGATCCCTGGCACTGTCAGGCAGCATTGCAAACCACTTAGATGCAGACAGCAGTTCCCTCTAGACTGTTGTAACAGTCTGTCTCGTCTCCAAACTCAATGAAAGATAATGAACAGTAAGAAATGTTTACAACCTCCTAAACTCTGTTTGCAGAACCTACAGGCTTGTTTTCCACAAAGATGTGCTTTCACTACCTCTGCAAAACATGATGGTGAAATCATAGCTACAGAATTCTCTGAGAATGTTTTGCTCCACTCTGGAAAAGGCCAATGCTCGTTTGCTGTGGACTGCCTTGTTTATGAACAATAAAATGTTTTATTAACCTGACATTTACTGCCCTTGCCTCACTGGGGGAGAAAGAGAAGCATTCTAACTAGTTAATTAATATGAAATGCGGTCAAGTTTTCATAAATTATTTCAACAAAGAAACAGATTAATATTAGAGTTACATTTCACATGATAGGGTCATGTAACAAACAGAATGTATTCTAGTCATTAAAACCTCATGACTTTAACAATCTTCAGATCAGGGTCATGTCTGATGTCGCAATATTATTGAAGGAGAGAATTTACATTTATCTAGTCCCATTTATCACCTCAGAATACGGCCAATAAATTAATTTTCAAGTGGAGTCACTGCTATAAATGCAGCAACCAATTTGTGCACAGCAAGCTCCCACGAACAGATAAGAGCATTAAAAACATTATAACGAGGAGAAGGAGTAGGCCATCCAGCCCCTCAAGCCTGCTCTGTCATTTTATAAGACCGAAGATTAAAGATCAAAGAAAATTACAGCACAGGAACAGACCCTTCGGCCCTCCAAGCCTGCATTGACCATGCTGCCTGACTGAACTAAAACCCCTTGCCCTTCCGGGGGCCATATCCCTCTATTCCCATCCTATTCATGCACTTGTCAAGATGCCCCTTAAGAGTCACTATTGTATCTGCTTTCACTACCTGCCCCAGCCACGAGTTCCAGGTACTTGTCACTCTCTCTGTAAAAAAATTGCCTCATACATCTCCTTTAAATCTTGCCCCTCGCTCCTTAAACCTGTGCTCCCTAATAATTGACTCTTCCACCCTACGAAAAACTTCTGATTATCCACTCTGTCTGCGTCTCTTATAATCTTGTAGCCTTCTATCACGTCGCCCCTCAATCTCCATCGTTCCAAACCAAATTTCTTCATTCTCTCCTCATAACTAATGCCCTCCATGCCATGCAACATCCTGGTAAATCTTTTCAGTACCCTCTCCAAATCCTCCACATCCTTCTAGTAGTATGGCCACCAGAATTGAACACTATATTCCAAGTGCAGCCGAACTAAGATTCTATAAAATTGCAACGAGTTATCAATTTTTAAACTCAATGCCCCAGCCGATGCAGGCAAGCATGCCATACACCTTCTTGACTACCTTCTCCACATGCATTGCCATTTTCAGTGACCTGTGTACCTGTACACTCAGATCCCTCTGCCTATCAATATTCCTAAGGGTTCTGCCATTTACTGTATATTTCCTACCTGTATTAGACTTTCAAAATGCATTATCTCACATTCATCCAGATTAAACTCCATCTGCCATTTCTCCACCCAAGTTTCCAATTGATCTATATCCTGCTGTATCTTCTGTTGGTCCTCATTGCGAATCAAAATTTACTAATCAAACCAGTTACATTCTCCTCCAAATCATTTATATATATTACAAATAGCAAAGGTGCCACACCTGATCCCTGAGGAACTCCACTTGTCACAGCCCTCCATTCAGAAACGCAACCTTCCACTGCTACCTTCTGTCTTCTTTGACCGAACCAGTTTTGCATCCATCTTGCCAGCTTACATCTGATCCCATGCAACTTCCCCTTCTGCATCAGTCTGCCATGAGAGAACTTGTCAACAGCCTTACTAAAGTCCATGTAGACAACATCCACTGCCCTACGTTAATCAATCATCTTTGTCACTTCCTTGAAAAGCTCGATCAAGTTAGTGAGACATGATCTCCGTTTCACAAGAACATGTTGCCTCTCACTAATATGTCCACTTATTTCCAAGTGGGAGTAAATCTTGTCTCAAAGAATCCTCTTCAGTAAGTCCCCTCCCACTGATCTAAGGCTTACAGGCCTATAATTACCTGAATTGTTCTTGCAACCCTTCTTAAACAAAGGAACAACATTGGCTATTCTCCAATCCTCTGGAATCTCCCCTGTAAAAAGTCTCACAACACCAGGTTAAAGTCCATTTAAAGTTTATTTGGTAGCAAAAGCCACTAGCTCCTTCTTCAGGTAAGTGGGAATTCTGTTCACAAACAAGGGGCATGTGCAGCCAAAATCTAATTATGAAATAAATCAGAGAGAGTTGCATTTATAAGGCAAATGGGCCCAGGTTCGATTCCTGGCTTGGGTCACTGTCTGTGTGGAGTTCGCGTGTTCTCCTCGAGTCTGTGTGGGTTTCCTCCGGATGATCCAGTTTCTTCCCACAATCCAAAGATGTGCAGGTTAAGTTGATTGGTTAGAGGGATTAGCAGGTAAATATGTAGGTATATGGGAAAAGGGCCTGGGTGGGATTGTGGTTGGTGTAGACGCGATGGGCCAAATGGCCTCTTTCTGCCCTCTAGGATTTTAATGACTAACACCAAAATAGAAAAATTGTTGGGGTCTAATCCAGCTTCATAATATGCCTTGAGACTTTTGATCTGGTATCCTAACAACAGTGACACCCATCCAGAGTAACACACTTATAGTAAAATCAAAGGAATATTGTCAAAATATCCATAAAATGCAGCTGATATATTATCCAAATGTTCAAACATCAGACAGAGTGATGATTTCTTGATTCAAGTGTGTCTGAACCAGGTGAGCAAACTATAAAAGTTCACCTAGCAACCAGGAATGAAAGTCTACAGAGCATGGACAGGTCAGGATTAACAGCAGAAGAGCTACAGGGTCCCCAAAGGAGAACTGATTCAGTACCAGATTCATTATTCAGCGATAAAGAGTTCATATCCTTTCGGAAACAGCCCACAGACCCTTAGGACCATTTCATCAGCAGAGAGCAGGGTAGATGCTATGATTTTCCAAATGCAATTCTAGCAGAATTGTTGACATGGGTGATCACACCTACTCCCATGGAAATGTCCCAAGAAAGATCTGCGAAACACTAATGAAAGCTATAGCATTGACGAGCTACCCTAGTACAAAATGATCCTCACAGATCGACAAAGATTACAAGTCTTAGATACAACACCAATTGTTCACACACTCATCAAACCAAGCAAGACGTGTGGGAATGATGGTGATGCGCGCATCCAGAGGAAGAGTGGTTTCATACCATCAATTTCGTGGGAAATAAGTGTTTAGAATCCCTACAGTACAGAAGGAGGCCATTCGGCCCATCGAGCCTACAATGACAGCAATCCTATCCAGACCCTAACCCCGCAACACCAAGCATTTAAGCCTCCTGGTCCCCCTGAGGCTAAGGAGCAATTTATCATGACCAATCTACCTAACCCGCACATCTTTGGAGCATGGAAGGAAACTGGAGGAAACCCACACAGGTACAGGGAGAACATACATACTCCAGACACGACCCAAGGCCAGAATCGAACCCGGGTCCCCAGCAATGTGAGGCAGCAGTACTAACTCCTGTGTCACTGCACTGCCTAGGGTGATCTGCCAGGCAAGCCTAAAAGGTATATTTTTGCTGAGATTCACATTATTGCCCTGACCAAAAGCATGATCGAAGAAATAAGATTTAGGGAGTGTTTAAAAGGAGAAATTGGTGGCAGAAAGGATGAGGGAAGGAGCCAGGTAGCTGAAAACTTAACTGCCAAGGGTGGGGCAGTGTACATTGGAGGAATTGGAACTTTGTGGGGCTGGTGGAGGTTACATGGCTGGGGAAGGGGGCAAGGGAATGGAGTGGTTTGAAAACAAGAGTGAAAATATTAAATTTAAAATGTTCAGGGACCAAGATCCAAGATCAATCCATAGAAGGCTGATGGGTGAGCAAGACTGGGAGAGAATTAAACTCTGGGCAGCAAAGGGTTGGATGAGGGTTACAGAATCTGCCTGGGTCATCCTTATAAAAAAAAGTCACAAAACACGCAAGGCATGGGAAGAAAATAA
This sequence comes from Sphyrna mokarran, assembly GCA_024679065.1. Taxonomy (NCBI): domain Eukaryota; kingdom Metazoa; phylum Chordata; class Chondrichthyes; order Carcharhiniformes; family Carcharhinidae; genus Sphyrna; species Sphyrna mokarran. The sequence continues at coordinate 131,827,724 of JAGIQG010000003.1, read as the reverse complement.
CCTGTTTATAAACGATCAGAGCTTCTTGGGACAAGTTTGATGTGGCTTCACTGAGTACAGCAAACATTTACCTCTGAACCCTGTGAGGTTAACAAACAAAGTGACAAAAGACTTTTGACTGCAAACAGGAACCGTCAACTTACCCTTTGTAATGTTTTGATGATTTTATCATTAAAGTCTGGGGTAGGGGTGGGTTGGAGGGGTGGTTGGGGGGGGGGGGGGGGGGGTGGTGCATGGTCTGCTCCTCTTTTCAGTGAATGGGATCAGTGGCAACAGGAGCAGAAAATCTCACAGAGTTCCAAAACGTGGTTAATGCCAGTAGGATTTCCTGTAACGATTATCCTCACCTTCTCGCCAAAGACATAACGGGAGTTCCGACGTGAAACTTCGGGGTCCCTATTTGATTTGATTTATTATCGTCACATGTATTGGTATACAGTGAAAAGTATTTACCTAGGTGATTTGGAGCTGGGGACCAACTGTAGTGTGTCAAAGTTTGCAGATGACACTGAGTGGTAGAGCAAAGTGTGCAAAGGAAACAGAAAACCTGCAAAGGGATAGCTAGTCTAAATGAGTGGGTGAGGATCTGGCAGAGGGAGTACAATGTGGGTAAATGTGAGTTCATCTATTTTGGTAGGAATAATAGTAAAATGGACCATTAATTAAATAGTCACAAACCAGCTGTCCAGTTATCTGAGCTAAAACGATCCCTGGGTAAAAAATGCCAGCCCAGCCAAAAATGCCCATATTCCCTGAATGAAAAAACAAATTTGCTGCTGAGGAGATCAGAGAATGGTTACCTTTGTATGCCAGCACTTTAATGAGAAATTAATATTCCGGTGTTTCTTCCAGTCCATTAACAGAGCTGCCATTCCAATATGTAATCATGTGAATGTAGGAAAGACAACAACAATCTGTTTCAATTGTATAGCACAGTGATTCTCAAACTGGAGGTCCATATGGAGACATTAGAGTTAAAGTTTATTTATTAACAAGTAGGCTTACATTAACACTACAATGAAGTTACTGTGAAAATCCCCTGGTTGCCACATTCCAGCGCTTGCTCAGGTACACTGAAGGAGAATTTAGCATGGCCAATGCACCCTATCCAGCATGTCTTTCAGAATGTGAGAGGAAGCCAGAGTACTCGGAGGAAACACACGCAGGTAGGGGAGAATGTGCAAATTCCACTAAGCCGGGTAATCAAACCCAGGTCCCTGACACTGGGAGGCAGCAGTGCCAACCACTGTGCCACCCTGCCACCCAAGAATCAGCAAATTAACATGGAGGTGGATCAGTGAATTAATATCAACAGCGGGGGAGAGAGATACACAAGATGGGAGAAAGAGAGGAATGTGGGCATTGTTGGCTGGACCAGTATTATTGATGTAAAGATGCCGGCGTTGGATTGGAGTGGTAAGAACTCAGTAAGAATTTAGCAACACCAATTATTAATCCAACCGATTTATTTGATAGTAAAATGGCGAGCTTTCAACACTCCCGTGTCTTCATCAGGCAAGTGCACTTGCCTGATGAAGACACGGGAGTGTTGAAAGCTCGCCATTTTACTATCAAATAAATCGGTTGGATTAATAATTGGTGTTGCTAAATTCTTACTGAGTTCTTACCAGTATTATTGCCCATCTCTAATTATCCTTGAGGATAATTTTGTGGGAATGAACCCAGTGTAGACCATGGAGGAGTGGGAGCGATGGGCGAAGGATTGGCTTTGGACAAACAGAAGAGACGTTAACTGTGACGGGACGTTGGAATGAATTTCCTTGTTTACTTTTCAAATCTTCCACCTTTTATCGTCAGTGTAATTTATGAGGTTTTTTTATAACAAGATGAATAAAGACTCTATTTAGATTACTGGATTGGTATCACTCCCAACTGCTGTTCTTATGTAAATATCACCCACATCAAAGCTTCAATGAGATCATGGCCTTGTGACCACTCCCAGGTACGGAATTACACTCTATCCGGAGCAAACTGGCACTTTGTTGAGAACACGTTTCCAGTTGAGATTTTATTGTGAATTCTTAATCCATTAGATTGCCTGTCCTGCTAGATGATTTGACAAATTGCAAATCCTGTGTCGTCAAATGTTGATCCTACGTAAGAAAGAAATCTCATTCAAAGTGGAACTGCTTTACAGAGACACAAGCCACTTGTAGCAGCGAAACATCGAGACAGCCACACAGCGTGAAATTTGTTTTTCCCTGAATTAGGATTAGGGATGATTTAGGTCTTCCTGCTCATATGACCTCATCCTTCTGGAATAAGAATTGCAACATCTCCCGATTGCGACACACATTAGATTCTCCATATCTTCTGTTATTTGATTATTTCCAGAGAGATTTCAGCAAAGTTCCTGGATATCTTTAGAAGAAAAGAGAATCAGATGTGAGAATTCCCCAGGGACAGATTTCCAATTCATGTCCAAAATCTTATTAAAAAATGGAGAGTGTTGTTTCCAAAGAGAAAACCAGCCTATTTCTTTCCAGAGAAACCGATTAGTTCTCTCTCAAGATTCGACCACACTCTTCCCAAAAACAGTCAAGGGGACTAGATTCTCTCTGTTATAGAAGTGGATGGAGCTTAAACACACCAGCAAAACCTGGCAGCTTGGAGATCGGGGAGCCATCATTAAAACCCTGGTCAGAACTACAATGAATCTCATTTCCTCCCACTGCTGAGGTCTCAACAGGCTTCCCTCTCCACCCCTAATTGGATCGAGCTTTCATTCCCACCTCCCCAACCCCCTCTGAGCAAATATTGGCCCCCCCCCTTCTCTTTCCACAATCATCAACCCCTTCTCCCTCTCCCCTTTCCCTCCACAATCGCACCTCTTCTCTCTCTCTCTCCCCCCTCTCCCTCCACAATCATCACCCTTCTCTCTATCTCTCTCTCTCTCTGTCTCTGTCTCTCTCTCCCTCCCTCCCCACAATCATCAGCCATTTCTCTTTGCTCGACTGGTCCACAAGTGTGATTTCACATCAGCGCGGTGTCAACATCTGGTGGGGTGTTGGCAGGGGTGGGGAGGGGAGGTGGTGGGTTAATAGCATTGAAATTTATGCTAATGCATGCAAAGTATGAGTATGATGATGTCACCAGCGAGAGGCGGGGAAGATCCAAATTCAGTCAACCTCACCACCCCCACAACCACCTCCAACCCCACCCCCACCCCAACTCCCTGTGGGTATTCCCACTGACTGTAAACACAGGCTCGAGACTTCGCTCAATATCAGCGGTTGCAACATTGAACCCAGGCCCCATGCACAGGAATGGAAAGATCCCATTCCACCAGTCTGAAGAGGAAGGGGTTCACTGGGGAGATCTGACCCAATGTTTTCCCCTCGAACATCAGAAAACAATCAGTATCGGATGGGTGTGTGTGGGAGCTTGCTGCGCATCATCGGGCTGCTGTATCTCTGACATAAAACAGTGACAACACTAAAAAAAAGCACCTCATTGGCTGTGAAGTGCTTTAGGGAATTGTGAGATTGTGAATGGTGCTACATAAATTAAAAACGCAAAATACTGGGTGCTGGAAATCTGAAATAAGAACAGAAAATGCGAGAAATATTCAGCTGGGGAGGTTGGGAGGTAAATGAAGTAAAAGTAAAGTTTATTTATTAGTCACAAATTCATTAACACTGCAATGAAGTTACCGTGAAATTCCCCAGTCACCACATTCCAGTGCCTGTTTGGATACAATGAGAGAGAATTTAGCACGGCCAATGCACCCTAACCCACAAATCTTTGGAATGTGGGAGGAAACCGGAGCACCAGAGGAAACCCACGCAGACATGGGGAAAATGTGCAGACTCCATACAGACAATGACCCAAGCTGGGAATCGAACCTGGGTCCCTGACGCTGTAAGGCAGTAGTGCTAACGACTGTGTCAATGTGTTGCTCGTGGCAGCATCGTGGCAGGGCGGAAGGGGGGGAGATGGGAAGGGGGTCAAAACAGGGCTCCCAATGGGCATCCATTCCTGATGTTGAGTCTATCGATCAGGCACAGAATTGATTGATTTATTATTGTCATATGTATTAACATGCAGTGAAAAGTATTATTTCTTGTGCGTTATACAGACAAAACATATCGTTCATAGAGAAGAGAATGAGAGAGTGCAGAATGTAGTGTTACAGATATAGCTAGCGTATAGAGAAAGATCAACTTAATGCAAGGTAGGTCCATTCAAAAATCTGACAGCAGCAGGGAAGAAGCTGTTCTTGAGTCAGTTGGCACATGACCTCAGACTTTTATATCTTTTTCCCGATGGAAGCAGGTGGAAGAGAGAATGTCCAGGGTGCATGGGGTTCTTAAGTATGCTGATTGCTTTACCAAGGCAGCAGGAAGTGTGTAGATAGAGTCAATGGATGGGAGGCTGGTTTGTGTGATGGATTGACTTCCATTCACGACCTTTTGTAGTTTCTTGTAGTCTTGGGCAAAGCAGGAGCCATACCAAGGCCCTTGAATGATGGATGCCCAGCACCCAGGGGAGCCCCCAAGTAAACACGACAGAGTGGGTTAATAGCAGCAGAGGGATTAGATCCTTTAGTGGGGCATTAGTGGTGAGGGGGCAGAGAATCCTTCATCAGATTCAAGATTCCATTGTTCAACGTCCAACTCATTTTCTCGGTGTTTTGACAAACGGAGGTTCAGTGTAATTCACTCCCCAGAGACAGATGCTGGAAGTTTTCCGAACGCTCGATAAATCAGAGCATTTAATTATCAAAATAAAAGTTTGAACAAACATTGATCTCCGCTTGGGTTTTATCCAGTTGTGGAAATAAAAAGAAATGCAAGATTCTTTTTGCCGTTTTACATTAACCAGGTCTGAAATGTTTATAAAATGTGAAGGCTCTATTTATCACCTCAGCTGGCTCAAACTGGTCGGTTCCGGATTCATTTGTTCAAGTTCACTGAAGTGCAAAGGATTTTGTTTTTATTAAAACACCACTAAACAGAAAAAATATTGAGTATCATAGAAGCTTACAGCACAGGAGGAGGCCATTTGCTCCATCTTGCCTATGCTGGCTCTTTGAAAGAGATTTCTAATTCAGTACACTCCTTGGCTTTTCTCTGTGTCCATCTAAACATTAAGCTTTTCAAATGTAGATCCAATTCCTTGTTGATTACCGTAAAATACGGGCAACACAGTGGTTAGTACTGCTGCCTCACAGTGCCAGGAACGTGGGTTTGATTCCCAGCTTGGGTCACAGTCTATGCGGAAACTATATGTTCACTTTGTGTTTACGTGAGTTTTCTCCAAGTGCTGCAGTTTCCTCCCACAGTCTGAAAGACATGCTGGATAGGTGCATTGACCATGCCAAATTCTCCCTCAATGTACCCAGACAGGCGCCAGAGTGTGGCAACTGGAAGAGTTTCACAGTAACTTCATTGTAGTGTTAATGTAAGCCTATTTGTGACTAATAAATAAACTTAACCTAAGGTATCTGAAGATTTCAGTCATTGTAAGCATCGCATGAAGTAAAGTTTATTCATTAGTGTCACAAGTAGGCTTACATTAACACTGCAATGAAGTTACTGTGAAAATCCCCTAGTTGCCATACTCTGTGCCCGTTCAGGTTACACCGAGAGAGAATTTAGCACGGCCAATCCACCTAACCAGCACATCTTTGGACTGTGGGAGGAAACTGGAGCACCTGGAGGAATCCCACGCAGACACAGGGAGAACGTGCAGACTCCTCAGCGACAGTGACCCAAGCCAGGAATTGAACCTGGGTCTCTGGAACTGTGAGGTACAGTGCTACCCATAACAAGGTTTTAAGACATTACTGTAACAAATTAAACATTATCGGAAACTATTAAGCAGGTAACTTATACACTAAACTACAGAAAATAAATACTCATCTAACTTTGGCCATGCTAAAATTGCCCCTTAGTGTCCTGGAATGCGTAGGTTAGAGGGATTAGTGGGTAAAATATATAGGGATGGGGGGGTAGGGCCTGGGTGGGATTGTGTTCGATGCAGACTCGATGGGCTGAATGGCCTCTTTCTGCACTGTAGGGTTTCTATGATTGAGTTCTGCTCCTGCCTCAATCATTTCTTACTGAAAACTTCATCCGATCTTTTATTACCTCCAGATGTAGTTATTGTAACTTTCTCTTGGCCAACATCCTGCCTTTCACCCTTCATAACTTGTCCTCTATCACAACCCCGCTGCCTGTAGTTTCACCTGCACCAAATCCTGTTCACCCATCACCCTCAGGCACACTGACCTACACCAACTCCCATTGACCAATTTTAAGTTCTCACACTAATATTCAGACTCACCCATGACTTCCTCCACACCCCCCCCCCCCCCCCCGTTTTCTAGCTTTGGTTTATTGTGCCAATTGAGTGGCATGATGGCACAGTGGTTAGCGCTGCTGCCTCACGGCGCCAGGGACCTGGGTTCAAATCCCGGCTTTGGCCACTGTCTGTGCAGAATCTGCACGCCCTCCCCATGTCTCTGTGAGTTTCCTCCGGGTGCTCCGGTTTCCTCCCACATTCTGAAAGACATGCTGGTTAGGTGCATTGGCGATGCTAAATTCTCCTTCAGGTATCTGAACAGGTGCCAGAGTGTGGTGACTAGGGGATTTTCACAGTAACTTCATTGCAGTGTTAATATAAGCCTAATTGTGACACTAATAAATTAACTTTGCCCTATGTTTGGTAGCCATGCTTTCCTGCTGAGGTTCTAAGCTCTGAACTTCCTTCCCTAAGCCTCTCTATCTCATTCTCTTTCTTTAAGGCACTCCATAAATCATAAAGCTTCAACCAACATTTAATAGCCTGTCCTAATGTCTCCTTCACTGTCAATTCCTGCCCGATTACCTTCCTACAAGAGGGCTTTTGACACTTCGCAACATCAGATACATTTGATAAATGCGGTTGTTGTTCCATTTCTTTTCCTCAGTCAGTTTTCTGCAGACAATAGATACTCATCAGTGTGGTTAGAACCCCAAAATTGTTCAAATCTCTCTGTGATGCCACTCTTTCCCATCTCTATAACCTCCACACTCTTCTAATTTTTTATGCACACGCACTCTCTTTGTTCCACCATCAAAAGTCATGAACTCACAGAAAATCTCACAGAAGCATTTGTCCTTCTCTGGCCCTGCACCACCTGCCCTCTCCCCACCCCCACAATGGGACTGAGCCTCAGATACGATCACAGATATAAATGTTACTAACTGTCTGGTGCCTGTCCCTGTGAAAGATGGGATGACTCAATGGTGATGGATGAGAAAGGAAAATGCATCTGTTTCTGGGTGTTAGACACGGTGTTAACAGGACGCATTAGCACTGCGACTTACTGCATAGCTGAACCAGCGAGAGGGCATTGCTGTACCATTACTGAAAACCAACTCTATAGATGGAAGATGATTGGGGAAACTCAAGGTTTTTCTATTTGGCCAAATAGGATTATAGAATCCCTCCGGTGCAGAAGGAGGCCATTTGGCCTTTCGAGTCTGTACTGACTTATCTTTTCATCTTACTCAGGCCCTATTCCCCCTCACCCCACCTCTCTAATCCCCATAAACTGCACATCGTCACACACTAAGGAAGAATTTAGAAAGAGAGAGCTTTAGTGAGGGAATTCCAGAGGATTGGATCTTTGGAACAGGCTGCCCAAAATGGAAACAGATTCAGCAGGAGCTCTTGAAAGTGAATTGGATCAATGAATAAAAGGCTTCATATTTATAGAGTGTCTTTCAAAACTTCAGAATATATTGTCAATGAAATGCTGCTAAAGTTTAATCTAGCTGTGATTGCAACGCTACATTCTGCATTCTCATTTCCTTCTCTATCAAAGATATGCTTAGTCTGTATAATGTCAGGAAATAATATTTTTCACTGCTTACTAATACACGTGACAACAATGGATGAAATCAAATCAAAATGAGGAAATGTGATAACCAATTTGCACACAGCAAGTTTCACACAAACAGCGATGAGATAAACAGTCAGGAAATCTCACTATTTTAAGGATGTTGGCTGAGAAATAAAGATTGGCTGAGACACCAGGAATAATTCCCCTCTCTTTACCAAAATAGTGCCATGGGATCTTTTACAGCCGGAGTGTTAAAGTCTCATCTGAAAGCTAGCACCTCTGACAGTGCTGCACTTCCTGTGTGCTGGAGTGTCAACCTGGAGCTGTGTAGTTGAGGGGTCAGTCGTCACAGGGCTCTGGGGAAAGAGCAGGTTAATGGGACTAATTGCTTAATTCTACCAAAGACCCAGTACCGCCATGTCAAGGACAAGACCTCCGAGGAATACCCAGTCTGGTGTTTTTCACAAGTATGTACAATAGAAGAAGCACCCTTATGCAGAGTTGGTGAGATGGTGGAACTCACTACCAGAGGAAGGGTTAATGAGAATAGTTTCTGTGCATTTCAGGATGTGGGGACTGGATTGGCTCAAATCGCTAGCTTGTAGTTCAGAGTTAGACAAGGTGGCAAGCATCTGGACCAATAGATTTGGACCATCTATTGGTTTGGTCTTTGGCTGGATAAGGCAGCCATGATGCTGTTAAAATTGGACTTTGCAGCTTTGGGGCAGGTATCAAGTTTAATGACCCACCCCAACTCATTAAGCTGATAAAAGATTGTTTGGGTAGTGTACTGGAGCTGTGCCTTCACAACGCAAGTTCTTATTCTCAGGAAAGGAGAACATTTTCCAAGTGACATTTTTTTTCCACAGTTGGAAAATCCTGCATGAAGAAACATCCAAATCCCTCTGTTTTGGTATTTATTCTCCACTCTATCCATCTCCCAGCCTTTCATCGTCTACCAGTGTAACCATCTTCCTTTCTCTGCTTCCATTCAGCCAATGGGTGACCTACTCAAAGGCAAGCCCTTGGCTCATTGTAGAAACATAGAAGATAGGAGGAGCAGGCCCATATTTCAGGGGGATAAGCAGGGTAACTACATGGGTTAAGAGGATATGGTCCGGGTGAGATTGTAGTTGATAATTCGAATGATCTCTTTCTGCATTGTATGGTTTTTAATCCATAGATCTATAAACATGGACAGGGATCGCGGGTAGAGGTGGGAACATCGAGGTGGCAGCGCAGGCTCATTGGGCCGAAGGGCCTGTTTCCCATGCTGTTTTGTTCTTTGTTCTTTGTAAGGATTCTATGGGCTCTCTGAGGCCATTCAGCCCTTTGAGCCCATACTGCCATTCATGGCTGTTCTCCCTCAACAATGTTCTTCTTATATTCCTCCATGCTTTGGCTCTAGATTTGTTTTTAGTGAAAGAAAGAATTATCTGTTGATGCTTCCTCCTGAGGCTTTTCTTGATTGTTTTTGCCAGTGCTGATTTACTATTTCCTCCCATTCCCCAGGGCAGGTCCTCAGCTAGAATAGGAATGGACCCTGCACTGTTGGTGGTATTCTGAGCCACAAGTTAGCCAGCTAATTTAACCAGCCCCCATACCCTGAAATGCACAGACACCAGTCTTAGACCATAAGAAATAAGAGCAGAATTAGGCCACTCAGCCCATCAAATCTCCACTGCCATTCAATCATGGCTGATATTTTTCTCATCCCCATTTTCCTGCCTTTTCCCCATAACCGCTGCTCTCCTTGTCAAGAACCTATTTATCTGTGTCTTAAAGACACTCAATGACCTGACCCCCACAGCCTTCTGTAGCAAACAGTTCCACAGATTCACCACTTTCTGGCTTAATTAAGAATTAAGAAATTCCTCCTCATCTCTGTTTTAAAGATTCATCCCTTTAGCCTGAGGTTGTACCCTCTGGTTCTAGATTTTCCTACTAGTGGAAACATCCTCTCCACATCCACTCTATCCAGGCCACGCAGTATCCTGTAAGTTTCAATCATATCCCCCCTCATCCTTCTAAATTCCAACCAGTACAGATCCAGAGTTCTCAGCCGTTTCTCATACGACAAGCTCTTTATTTCCAGGAACATTCTAGTGATCCTCCTCTGGACATTTTCCAAGGCCAGCACATCCTTCTTTACATATGGGGCCTTGGGGTCTTGTCAATAACTCCTTGTGGGAGTGAGTTCCACACCACTCTCTGGGTAAAGACTTTATCTTGCGAATGGTCTATTGGATTTCTTGGAGACTATCTTATATCGGTAGCATCACATTATGCTTTTCCCCACAAGTGGAAACATTGGCTGCGATCTTACAGCCTCACGTTAGTGGAGCTACCATGGGGAGTGTGCACAGCTCAGCCAATGTCCATTGATTTTCAGTGAAGGGCTAGTTAGCTGGGGGGGAGGGGTGGTCTGGAAAACTCCACCTATTCTCTGTATCCATCGAAAACCTTTCACAATTTCAATTATATCAATAGACCGCAGCAGATCACCACTAGCCCCTCGAGAGGATATTAGAAATGGGCAATAAAATGTGAACCCAGCCCAGCAATGACCACATCCCAACTTTAGAGACCCAACCTGGTCCTCCTTTCCTCATCCTTCAAAACTCTTTCTCACACCTTTTCATTCTTTCTGATTGTATCACAGCTTGGTGTGGCTCCTGCTCTGCCCAAGACTGCAAGGAACTACAAAATATTATGAATGTAGCCCAATCTATCACACAAACCAGCCCCCCCATCCACTGACTCTGCCTACACTTCCTGCTGCCTCAGTAAAGCAGCCAGCATAATTAAGGACCCCACGCGCCCCGGACATTCTCTCTTCCACCTTCTTCCTTCGGGAAAAAGATACAAAAGTCTGAAGTCTCGTATCAACCGACTCAAGAACAGCTTCTTCCCTGCTGCTGTCAGACTTTTGAATGGACCTACCTCGTACTAAGTTGATCTTTCTCCACACCCTAGTTATGACAGTAACACTACATTCTGCATTCTCTCCTTTTCTTCTCTATGAACGGTATGCTTTGTCTGTATAGCGCGCAAGAAATAATACTTTTCACTGTGACAATACACAATAAATCAAAATCAAATTGAATGGAATTGAATCGAGCACCTTCTGATAATACAGTGGAAAAAATGCAATTGGACTCCAAATGTGGCCTAACCAAAATTCAACTTGGCAGCCTTCCACTGCGTAAGGCAATGGTTTGTGCCGTGGGGTCGCCTCCGTGTTGAGTGTAGCCTGGTGTGATTCAGATCCTCACTCTGGCACTGCAACCTCTGCCACACTTACTGCAGAAGCAGACTCTGGGCTGGGAAGGTGCACGAGTTCACTGGCCTCTTTTTTCCTCCGGCTCCTCTTCTCGTCGAGCTGAGCTTTCAGTTTCTGCTCACCTCCTCCAGCAAGCTTGGTTTAGGGCTGTGGGAAAATGGTACTGAGAAGGAGCTGAGGTTGGGCAGAGATCAGCCATGATCATGTTGAATGGCAGGACAGATTGGAAGGGCCAGGTGGCCCAGACCTAATCCTTGTGTTCCAAAACAGTCAGCGTCCAGAGATCACGACCATTAGCAAATGTCCCCCAGTTGTCAGTATCACTTTATTCATATCTCACTAGCCGGGGTCCCTGTAGCAGAGCTATGGATGCCTAGAAGATTGCAAGCCAGTGACTAGTTCACCATACAGAAAGTCTCAGGGTGTAAGACCTTCATCCATCCACTGATCACCATCGAACCAGCACAGATACCATTGGTTTAGCTGATAGTGTGATCCAGAACCTCTGATCAGTGACCTTATCCTGGTAGGAAATACTGACGAGAGATGGCCTCATTCTTCACTGTAGGGATTCTATTATTTGCATATTTTAACAGGACCCTGGTAACTGCATCAATAGTGGTAAACTCTGGCAGCACAGATGGAAGGCATTAGTCTGTGTGAACTCTTTGAACGAGCTCTCAAATTAATCCCACGCTTTCTCCAAAGCTCTGCAATTGTTTCTGATTTAAGTGCAGGATACATCTAATTTCTTTTTGAAAGTTGCCATTACGTTTGATTGCACTGCCCTTTCAGTCAGTGCGTTCTGGATAATAACCACGCAACTGTGCAAAAATATGTTCCATTACCAGCCCTGCTCCTTCTGCCAATTATCTCAAACCTGTTTCCTCAGTGTGCCGTGTCTCCTGCCTGAGGACGGGTTTCCCTGATCCACACGTTCTATCAAAACCCCTGTACATTTTCAAACCTCTGTTACTCTCCCTTTAACTTCATAAGTTCATAAGATATTGGGGCAGAATTGGATCATTCGGCCCATCGAATCCCTTCCACCATTCAATCATTCTCTGATATGCTCCTCATCCCCATTTTCCTGCCTTCTCCCCATAACCTTTCAACCCGTAACCAATTAAAAATCTATCTAACTCCTCCTTAAATTTACTCACTGACTCAGCACCCACTGCACTTTGGGCAGTGAACTCCACAGATTCCCCTTTGGGGAAGCAGTTTCTCTTCAACTCTGTTTTAAGTTTGCTGTCCCTCATTCTAAGACTATGATCTCTCATCCGAGGATGTCCCACAAAAGGAAGCATCCACTCCACATCTACTTTATCCAGACCTTTTTATCATCTTGTATACCTCAATCTGATCTCCCCTCGTTCTTCTAAATTCCAGAGAGTATTGGACTAAGCTGTTTAATCTCTTCAAACGACAAACTCCCCCATCTCTGGAATCAACCTAGTGAACCTCTTCTGAACTGCCCCCCATTTCACTGCATTTTTCCTCAAATACAGGGATCAAAACTGTGCACAATATTCCAAGTGCAACCTCACCAATACTATCTCTGCTCCAAGCCACATTTATCCAATCTTCCCAAGACTGTCCACCTAACTTAACTCCTTCATCCTGGCACAGTGGTTAGCACTGCTGCCTCAGCACCAGAGACTCAGGCTCCATTCCAGTCTTGGGTCACTTTCTGTGTGGAATCTACACGTTCTCCCCTGTGTCTGCATGGGTTTCCTCCTGATGCTCCAGTTTCCTCCCACCATCCAAAAGACGTACGGGTTATGTGGATTGGCTATGCTAAATGGCCAGAATTGCAGGGATGGCTGGGGATGTGGGGAGGTGAGCCAGAATAAGATACTCTGTCAGCGAGTTGGTGTATCCTCGATGGGCTGAATGGCCTCCTTCCACACTGCAGGGATTCTGGGATTCCATGATTCCCAGTATCATTCTGGTAAGTTTCCTTAGCACTCCCCACTCAACCGTAAGGTCTTTTTCTAAAGTCTGGTGCTCCACACAATACATTATTAAATTGGGAGTACAATTTTTTTTTAAATGCTGCTAAGAGGGACATATTGTTGAAGCTTTTCATGTCTCACTCATCAGAACAAACTCAAGAATGCCAAGTTTCAAACGATCACAACAATTTATATCAAAAAATGATGCTGATTGGTGGGCAAGATGACTCTGATTGGCCGAGATGTGGCCATGGAGAAAACAATGGAGAATGATAGACTCCTCAATTGGCATCCTTTTCTCCTGTAGTATAACTTGTTACAATCGTTTGAAATTTGGCATTCTCGTCTTTGGCCTGATAAGTGCAAGATGGAAAGCTTTGACAACACATCTCTCTTTTCAGTAACACTTTCCACTTGCAAAATCAAGGAAATAAGTTATGCTAACCCATTATAAATCACAGACCTCACTTGTGCCCAATCCTAGGGATCACATTTCCAGAAAAATGACAAGCCTTCAGGAGCTGGAGTGCCGAGGAGATTTACCAAGGATGATAATAGCTATGAGGACATCAGCTTTACAGAGAGATCAGAGAAGCTGGAATTGCCCTCCACGGAGCAGAGAAGGTTAAGGGAGATTTAATTGCAGTGTTCAAAATCAGGAAAGATTGCGATAGGTTTACAAGAGAAACGGCTTCCACTGGCTAAGAGGCTGGTTTCACTGGGGTTCCACAGGATTACGTACCAGGTACCCTGCATTTTGTGGTTCATTTTAACAATTTAGATGTTAACGTAGGGAGTATGATCAAAGAATTTGCAGATGACACTAAAATTGGCTGTGTGGTTGATAGCGAGGGGGAATTACTGTAAACTTCAGGAATATATCCAAGGGGCAAAAAGGTGTCAAAGGGAATTCAACCCGGAGAAGTACGAAGGGATGCATTTGGGAAAGTCAAACAAGGTGAGAGAATGCACAATAACTGGGAGGATAGTGAAAGGTGCAGAAGAAGTGAGGAATCTTGGATTTAATATCCACAGATCTCTGAAGGCTTTTGATTTGATTTATTATTGCCAAATGTATTGGTATATAGTAAGAAGTATTGTTTCTTCTGCACTATATAGACAAAGCATACCATTCATAGAGAAGGAAAGGAGAGAGTGCAGAATGTAGTGTTACAGTCTTAGCTAGGGTGTAGAAAAAAAATCAGTATAGTGTGAGGCAGGTCCATTCAAAAGTCTGATAGCAGCAAGGAAGAAGCTGTTCCTGAGTCGGTTGATAGGTGAACTCAGACTTTTGTATCTTTTTCCCGACGGAAGATGGTGGAAGAGAGAACGTCCATGGTGCATCAGTCAGATCCTTAATTATGCTGGCTGCTTTTCTGAGGTAGTGGGAAATGCAGACAGAGTCAATGGATGGGAGGCTGGTTTGTGTGATGGACTGGACTTCGTTTATGATCCTTTGTAGTTTCTTGTAATCTTGAGTAGAGCAGGAGCCATACCAAGCTTTGATACAACCAGACAGGTCAATAAGGTGGTCAAGGAAGCACATGGAATTCTTTCAAAGAGCTAGCATAGTAATGATGGTCCAAATGGTCTGTCCCTGAGCTGTAAATTTTAGGTAAAGAGCTAATCCAAAGAGGAAAGAAAATAAGAGAGGTGACAGAGGAGAGATACTTTGGAGGTATTGAAGAGAGGCCCTGATGCAAACAATTCTATGAAGTTATTCAAGGGAGCAGTTGACATAAAGCTGGACAGGAGGGTTACAAGGATGCAGAGATGCTGCAATGTGATTTGGACAAATTGAGTGAGTGGCAGATGCAGTATAATATGGATAAATGTGAGGTATCCACTTTGATGGCAAAAAACAGAAAGATAATTTAAAGCTGTTCAAATAATTTAACAGAGGGGAATGTGCAATGAAAGCTGGGTGTCCTTGCCCACCAGTAGCTGAAGGTAAGCGTGAAGTTGCAGCAAGCAATAAAGAATGCAAATGGTATGTTGGCCTTCATAGTGAGAGGTTTTTAGTACGGGAGTGGGGATGGCTTGCTGCAGTTATTCAGGGCCTTGGGGAGGCCACATCTGGAATGTTGTGTCTAGGTTTGTCTCTTATCTGAGGAAGGATGTCCTTGTGCTAGAGGGACTGCAGAGACAGTTTACCAAATTAATTCCTGAGCTGATGCGGTTGACATACGAGGGGAAATCGAGTTGATTAGGATTATATTCGCTGGAATTGAGTAGAATGAGGGGGGGGCCCTCATGAAACCAATAAAATTCTAACAGGACTAAACAAGGTTAAAATGCAGGAAGATTGTTTTTGATGGAGGGGGGAGTTCAGAACACAGGAAGCACGGTGACACAGTGGTTAGCATTGCTGCCTCATAGTGCCAGGAAACCCCAGTTCAATTCTAGCCTCAGGTCACTGCCTAAGTCTATGTGGATTTCCTCCAGGTGCTCCGGTTTCCTCCCACAATCCAGAGATGGACGGGTTAAGTTGATTGGCCATGCTAAATTGACCCTCATGTCAAGGGGATTTGTAGAATAAATACGAGGTTACGGGAATAGGGCCTGGGTGGGATTGTAGTTGGTGCAGACTCGATGGGCCAAATGGCCTCCTTCAGGCACTGTTGGGATTCCATGATTCTATGAACAGGGATTCACAGTCTGAAGATAACTGAGATGAGATGGGGAAAAATTTCTTCACTCAGGGGTAGTGAGCCTGTGGAATTCACTCCCACAGAAAGCAGTTGAGACCAAAACATAGTGTTTTCATGAAAACACTTCGAGCATTTGGAGGAGGTGGGGACTGAGGAGGGGTAACCGGGTGCGCGGTGGTGGTGGAACGGTGGGGGTGGATGTGGTAGCAGGAAGTGAGAGGGAGAAGGGAAATCAGAGGATATGGGATGGGAATCGGCCATGGTCATAATGAATGGGGAAGCAGGCTCAAAGGGCTGAATAGCCTCCTGCTGCTCCTATTTTCTATGTTTCTACATTCAGAGACAAGGGAGTAGCATAGTTCACTATTAAGGCAGGTAAAAGGTTCTTGACTTCCTGTCTCTTAATTGCAAATGAGCTGACCTGGGACACCTTAATGTTGACACAAAATGCCCCAAAATGGAAAACATCAGAACCAATATGATACGGAGGATCACACGATTACTAAAACCAAGGGCTGATTCTGGTGTTAAAAACAAACAGCTTTGTAGCCAGTTGTGTGTGACGGAAACCCCGTTGATTGTGAGGCAGTGACATCTCATGGACACAAATGTGAACGACATGAGAATCGGTGCATTAACGGGAACCCGGATAAAGCAAACAAGGGAGAAATAACTGAGGCTCGAATCAGTGAAAGGCGGTGAGAGTGGGAGAGACTGGCGTGGAGCTTTAACACTAGTCTAGATAGAGTGGGCTGAGAGAATTTGCAGCACAGAGAGCGGCCTTTGCGTCTGCCCAGGAGAAAAAAAAAACCATCTGCACAAACTGGAGACCCAAAAGTGAAATATCAAAATGAGAAACCTTATTTTCCTCCATCACTTACATACAGATCATTTACATATCTGTGCACACACTAACACACACACACACATACAATTAATTACACATGCATTTACATAGGTTAATTATACATACATGTATATACACTCACATACAAATTAATGACGTGTGTGGATGCACTCACATATAAGTTAATTACAAATGCATTCGTAGGTTAATGACACATGTATACATTCACTTACACGCAGATTAATTCTACGTACATGCGCGCACACTCACGGGTTAATGACACATGCACGCATGCACTCACAAAGGTTAATTATACACACATGCACATGGACCCACATACAGGTTAATTACACACACATGCACATGGACCCACATACAGGTTAATTACACACACATGCACATGGACCCACATACAGGTTAATTACACACATGCACATGGACCCACATACAGGTTAATTACACACATGCACATGGACCCACATACAGGTTAATTACACACATGCACATGGACCCACATACAGGTTAATTACACACATGCACATGGACCCACATACAGGTTAATTACACATGCGTGCACTCGCATACAGGTTAATGAGACATACATGCAAGCACTCACATGTGAAGCAGGAAAGTGTCAGGTTTGGTCACAGCAGAGCCAAGATATCCAATCTGAGGGGAAGTACGGCATCGGAGCAGTGCTGTCACCAGCCTTTCCTCTCCATTCCTGAAGCACTTTGATATATAAGTGGCACTTTCTCCTCCCTGCTGAAGTTCAGGATCCTCGCTGTGCATTTAAAATCGGAAACAAAGTTCCAACAGCAGGAGCGAGGGAGAGAGAATTAAAATCAGCGACAGGGGTTTGGAGAGAGAGAGAGAGATCAATTGAAAATTTGCAAGGCCACTTGTGGAAAAGTAACAGCCCAAAGGAAAGGAAGTGGAAGAAACGGAATCCATAGATATTGGTCAAAGGAAGACAAGAATATTAAGAGATAGGAGTTAGAAATATTGACGGCTCTTTTCCACAGGCTAAGAAACTTTGAATTGTACATATATCAGGTTTCAAAATGTTTCTTTACATCAAGTAGCAAGGACTAGCATGCACGGGGCGAACAACAACAGTTTATAGGGATAGGGCCTAGGTGGGATTGTGGTCAGTACAACCTTGATGGATCAAATGGCCTCCTTCTGCACTGTAGGAATTCAATGACTCACAGCTAACACGTACATTGGACACCTTTCCTAGAATACAAATATTTCCTACAGTTCAAAAAGTACTTCATTGACTGTGAAAAGCCTCATGCCATCGGAAAGGTGCTATAAAAATGCAAGTCTTCTTACTTTGTTTAACTGGTGGAACCAATGACTGCCAAAATTGGATGAAAATTGTACATTGTAAGCCACCAATCCTTAGCTTAAAATGAATATTGGGAATGATATTAAAACAGGAATAACAGTACGGCGAATAGAATAAGACATTTAGTTACTGCTGAGTACTTTAAAAACTATTTAAAAAATCAGAGAATCATTGAATCCCTACAGTGCATAAAACATAGAACATTGAATACTACAGCACAAACAGGCCCTTTCGCCCACAAGTTGTGCCGATCATATCCCTACCTACCAGGCCATAGAACTATCTGTAACTCCCAATCCCATTAAATCCCATATACTCATCCAGAAGTCTTTTAAAAGACCCCAGCGAGTTCGCCTCTACCACCACTGACGGCAGCCAATTCCATTCACTCACCACCCTCTAAGTGAAAAACTTACCCCTAACATCTCCTCTGTACTTGTCCCCCAGCACCTTAAATCGGTGTCCTCTCGTAGCAACTATTTCAGCCCTGGGAAATGGGCTCCGAGAATCCACCCTATCTATTCCTCTCAACATCTTATAAATATCCATCAGGTCACCTCTCAACCTTTGTCTCTCTAGGGAGAAGAGACGTAGCTCTCTCAACCTATCTTCATAGGGCATGCCCCACAATCCAAGCAACATTCTTGTAAATCTCCTCTGCACCCTCTCAATAGCTTCCACATCCTTCCTATAGTGAGGTGACCAGAACTGCACACAGTACTCCAAGTGGGGTCTGACAAGGGTCTTATAAAGTTGCAGCATTACCTCCCGACTCCTAAATTCAATCCCTCTATTAATGAAGGCCAGTACCTTTCAGTACCTATGCCTCCTTGACCACATCCTCCACTTGCGGGCAGATTTAAAAGTCCTATGGGCCTGAACCCCAAGATCCTTCTGCTCCTCAACACTGCCAAGACTCCTACCCTTGATATTATACTCCTTCATCCCATTGGTCCTGTCAAAACAGACCACCACACGTTTATCTGTGTTGAAGTCCATCTGCCACTTCTCCGCCCAGTCTTGCACCTTATCTATGTCTCACTGCAACTTCAGGCATCCCTTCAGACTATCCACAACACCACCAACTTTAGTATTGTCAGCGAACTTACTAACCCATTCCTCCACTTCCTCATCCCGGTCATTTATGAAAATGACAAACAGCAAGGGTCCTAGAACAGATCCCTGGGGCACTCCACTGGTGACTGACGTCCATGCAGAAAAAGATCCATCCACAACCACCCTCTGCCTTCTGCAGGCAAGCCAGTTCTGGATCCACAAGGCCAAATCCCCTTGGATCCCATGGCCCCCTCACCTTCTCAAGAAGTGCAGAAGAGGCCATTTGGGCCATTGAGTCTGCATTGATACTCTGAGTCAGAGGTTTACAGCATGGAAACAGGCCCTTTTTTAAAACCCTAAAATAATCCCATTTGCCCATGTTTGGCCCATGGAACTATCTAACTGCTTTTAAAAAGACAAAATTGCACCTGCCTCTACGACTGCCTCTGGCAGCTCATTCCACACACTCACTATCCTTTATTGTGAAAAAATTGCTCCTCTGGACACTTTTGTATTTCTCCCCTCTCACCTTAAACCTATGCCCTCTAGTTTTAGACTCCCCCATCTTTGGGAAAGGCATTGACTATCTAGCTGATCTATGCCCCTCATTATTTTACAGACCTCTATAAGATTACCCCTCAGCCTTCTTTGCTCCAGAGAAAAAAAGTCTCAGTCTATCCAGCCTCTCCTTATAACTCAAATCATCAAGTTCCTGTACATCCTAGTAAATTATTTCTGCATTCTTTCTAGTTTAATAATATCCTTTCTATAATAGGGCGGCCAGAACGGTACACAGTAAGTGTGGCCTTACCAATGTCTTGTACAACTTCAACAAAACATCCCAACTCCTACATTCAATCTTCTGACTGATGAAACCAAAGTCTCTGATAGAGTATTTTACCCAGGCCTGATGTGATCAGAGAGATGCAGCAGAGTTGGGTGAAATGCATATCCCAAGTGTGCTGAGCCTCACCCAAACAGATAGAGGATGGAATGAGAGAAACAGGACAGATAGATGTTGGTGATGATGTGAAAGCTTCCCTGAGAAAGTATGTGGTATAATGCAACTCCCAAACCCCCTCACTAATGGATATGCTGGATACATGAAGAGAGTATCTCTGAGTATGTGATACCATGTTGGGAGTCTGATGCCAGAGGGAGTTGCAAGAAGACACAGTCTGGAACAGCAGGCAAGTTCATTCATTGCTTCTTGCCTCGGAGGGCACCTCGGCCACAGTAAACAGCCACACTGACATACCTGCTGATAGTCTTTCAAAGCAGAGAGGTGATGTTGCTCTTTTCTGATGGTAAAGAAGGACTCTAGGAGAAGGGAAAATCTCAAGGGAAATTAAGGAGAGTATTAAATCAAAAGCTGAGGCGTTCAGAGCGGCTAAAAATAGTGGGCGAGCAGAGGATTGGGGACGTTTTAAACAACAGCGAAGAATGACTAAGAAGGTGATTAAAAAAGGAAAGAAATGAGGCTAAACTAGCTCGAAATATCAAAAAGGACAGTAAAAGTTTTTATAAATATATAAATAAAAGGAATAGGAGGATGGCCAGAGTTAATGTTGGACCCTTGGAGGATGAGAGGGGGGATTTAGTGGTGGACGATAAGGATATTGAGGAGACTTTGAATGAGTTTTTTGTATCGGTCTTTACGGAGGAGGATGTAAATAGCTTGCCCAAAATTGAGGATAGAAGGGTGATAGGAGGTGAGGACCTTGATGAGATGATAGTCACTAGACAGGTGATGCTTGATAGGCTAATGGGGCTGAGGGTAGATAAGTTCCCGGGACCGGATGGAATACATCCCCCAGGGTCCTCAAGGAAATGGCAGAGGTGATAACGGATGCCCTGGTAATTATCTTTCAGAATTCGCTGGACTCCGGGAAAGTGCTGGAAAATTGGAAAACAGCTAATGTTACACCACTGTTTAAAAAAGGTAGCAGACAGTATTATAGGCCAGTTAGTTTAATGTCTGTAGTCGGAAAAATGCTTGAATCTGTCGTCAAAGCAGAAATAATGAAGCACCTGGATATGAACTGTTTGATCAAGCAGATGCAACACGGTTTCGTTAAGGGGAAGTTGTGCTTGACGAATTTATTGCAGCTCTATGAGGAAGTGACCAGTGCGGTAGATAGAGGGAAATCAGTGGATGTGGTGTTTTTAGATTTGCAAAAATCATTTGATAAGGTGCCTCTCAAAAGATTGCTGCAGAAGGTTAAGGTGCAGGGAGTCGGGGGTAGGGTGTTAGACTGGATAGAGGATTGGTTGTCTAATAGGAAGCAGAGGGTAGGTATTAATGGGTGCTATTCTGATTGGCAGCTGGTGACTTGCGGAGTGCCCCAGGGTTCGGTGCTGGGGCTTCAACTATTTACCATTTACATAGATGATCTGGAGGAAGGGGCTGAGTGCAGGGTGATGAAATTTGCTGATGACACGAAGATGAGTGGAAAAGCAAATTGCGTGGAAGGTGTGGAAAGCCTGCAGAGGGATCTGGGTAGGTTGAGTGAGTGGGCGAGGACCTGGCAGATGGAGTATAATGTTAGCAAGTGTGAGATTATCCACTTTGATAGGAATAATGATAGGAAGGATTACTATTTCAATGGCGAAAAGCTGCAGCATGCGACGGTGCAGAGGGACCTGGGGGTTCTTGTGCACGAATCGCAAATACACAGTCTGCAGGTGCAGCAGGTGATCAAGAAGGCGAATGCAATGCTGGCCTTTATAGCGAGGGGGATAGAATATAAAAGTAGGGAGGTTCTGTAACAGCTGTATAGGGTACTGGTGAGGCCACAGCTGGAGTACTGTGTGCAGTTTTAGTCGCCGCATTTGAGGAAGGATATATTGGCCTTGGAGAGGGTGTAAAGAAGGTTCACTAGGCTGATACTGGAGATATGGGCGTTGGATTATGAGGAGAGACTAAATAGGCTAGGTTTGTACTCGGAGTTTAGAAGGCTGAGAGGGGATCTTATAGAGAAGTATAAGATAATGAAGGGGATGGATATTATGGAGTTGAGACACTCTTCCCGCTTAGCAAAGATAGCAGGACTAGAGGGCACAGCCTCAAAATAAGGGGACGGTGGGGGGGGGGTTCAGTTCAGAGTTGAGAAGGAATTTCTTCACACAAAAGGGTGGTGAACCTTTGGAATTCTCTGCCTGTTGAAGTGGTGGAGGCTTCCTTATTGAATATATTTAAGGGTGGATAGGTTTTTGATTGACAAAGGAATTAAGGGTTACAGGGAGAAAGCAGGAAAGTGGAACTGAATCCACTGCAGATTGGCCACGATCTTATTGAATTTACTGATGCATTTTGGGAGAAAGAATGTAGGGGGGAGGTATATGATAAAGGGTAGACCTATTAAGAGTATAGAAATGCAGAGGGACCTGAGGGTGCAGGTGCACAAATCTCTGAAGGTGGCAGAGCAAGTGGAGAAGGTTGTGAAGAAAGCATATAGTATGTTAGCCTTTATATGAAGGGGTATAGAGTACAAGAGCTGGCCTTTAATGTTGCAGTTGTATAAAACGTTGGTTAAACCTCATTTGGAATACTGCGTCCAGTTCTGGTCGCCCTACTACCGGAAGGACGTGGAGACTCTGGAAAGAGTGCAGAGGAGGTTTACCAGGATGCTGCCTGGTATGGAAGGTCTGAGTTACGAGGAGAGATTAAGCAAATTGGGACTGTTTTCCTTAGAAAGACGTAGACTTAGAGGAGATCTGATAGAGGTGTACAAGATTTTGAAGGGGATAGACAGAGTAAACAGGGTTAAGCTTTTTCCTAGGAATGGACTCAAATAGCACGAGGGGTCACGGGCTTAGGGTGAGGGGGGTAAGGTATAATTTGGATGCTAGAGGGAGTTTTTTCACACAGAGGGTGGTGGGGGGTATGGAATGTGCTGCCAAGTAAAGTGGTGGAGGCAGGTACTCTGGAGTTATTTAAGAAATACTTAGATGGGCACATGAACAGAATGGGAATGGAGGGGTATAAAAAACTGATTTAAAATAGGGATCATGAGCCTTGGGAGTCCCTGGGAAGTGTGTAAATAGACAATGATATTGATGTACTTGTTTTTATCCTACAGGTGCTTTGGTCCACCTTGTTGTCTAACAAAGAGCATACACGCGATGGGTCATGAGAGGGCTGCTCTTGGATTTTTTCAAGAGTATCCTAGTGCTTCACGTCATTAGTGTACGCCTGACCTGGACCATTTGATGGGCAACACGACAGCTCAGTGACTATCGCTGTGCTGTGCAGATACATGGATTTGAGTCAGTGGGAGTTTGCACATTCTCCCCGTGATTGTATGGGTTTCCTCCGGTTCTCTCCTATATTCCAAAAATGTGCTCTTAGGCTGATTGTTTTGCCAAATTGTCTCAAATTTGGTTTTTAATCCATAGATCTATAAACATAGATAGGGATCATGGGTAGAGGTGGGAACATCGGGGTGGCGGCATGGGCTCGTTGGGCCGAAGGGCCTGTTTCCCGTGCTATTTTGTTCTTTGAATGGTGAGGCAGGCCCCATGGTTCCTTCCATTTGAAAACTTGGCACTGCATGTATGTTGTAAGCCTGACTGATTATCATAAAATCCCTAAAATCATGAAGGAAACTATTTGGCCCATCAAACCCACAGCAACAATCCCACTCAGGTCCTATCCCTGTCAATCCTCCTGACACTAAGGGACACTTCAACCTGGTCAGTCCAACTACCTTACACATCTTTGGACTGAGGAAACCAGGGCACCTAGAGGAAACCCACCCAGAAACAAACAGTGACCAGAAGCTGGAATTGAACCCAGCTCCCTGGCACAATGAAGTAGCAGTGCTAACCGTTGTGCCATCATGCTGCCACAATCTTACCTCACCTGAAATTGGTTTTCAGTGCCATTCTTAACATAATCAGGATGCTCAGGGGGCTTGACTGGGGGTAGATGCAGAGAGATTGTTGCTCCTTGTGGAAGAGTCTAGGACAAGAAGGCATAATCTCAGAGTAAGGGGTCACTCAGTTAAGACAGAGGGTAGTGAATTAAGGAATTCTAAATTGGTAGATGCTGGGTCATTGAGTTATGTTCAAGACAAAATAAACAGATTTTTAACCAGTTAAGGGTTAGCGGGCTAAGATGGTATAATCATATCAGTCGTGATCTCATTGAATGGCAGAGCAGACTCAGTGGATAACTGGCCATCTTCTGTTCCTAAACATTCTGGTCTCAAGTTGTCCAATTACATCACATCGAATATGGCTCACTATATGTTGAACTTTGCAAGATGGCAAAATGGATTTGATTATTGGCACATGCATTTTTTCTTGCATGCTGCACAGATAAAACATACGGCTCACAGAGTACATCGGGGAGGAGAGGGTGCAGAATATAGTGTTACAGTCATAGCTAGGGTGCAGAGAAAGATCAATTTAATATAAGATAGGTCCATTCAAAAGTCTGAAGGCAGCAGGGCAACACTGGGGCACAGCGGCCAGCACCACTGCTTCTCAACACAGATTCGATTCCCAGCTTTGCTCACAGTCTGCATGTTCTCCCGTGTCTGCGTGAATTTCCTCCAGGTGCTCTGTTTCCCACATTCCAAAACACATACTGGTTAGGTGTGTTGGCTGTGCTAAATTCTGCCTCAGCGTACGTGAAAGGCACCGTGATGTAGCAACTAGGGAATTTTCACACTAATAAATAAACTTTAAGAATCTGCTCCAATTAATTGGCACTTCCCTGAACTTGAATGCTAGATTTGTGATTTAAGAATCACCTCCCCCACCCATGTCGATTTAAATAATATTCAGCTCCTTTATTCTTCCTACCAAAATGCATAATTTCGCATTTTCCTTCCCCACTCAACCTGTCCATATCTCTGTATCGGATTTGAGATGTTAATTCTGTATCTCTCTCCACAGATTCCGTCAGGCCCACTGAGTTCCTCTAGCATATTCCAATTATTTCAGAGAAAGAAATTAAGTAAGAGAAAAATTTAGTCAGAGAAAGGACTGAAGTTAAAAGTTCAGTCTTAGTAAAAATCTTTTAAAAATTTTAGTACATGTTGATTTGACATTGATCACATTGAATTGGTTCCCTTTCTGGGTCAGAGATTATTAGACACTTAGTTACAAGTATATCGTCAAAAGGGCACTTCAAGTTTATTTATTAGTCACAAGGCTTACATTTACAGTGCAATGAACTTACTGTGAAATTCCCCTAGTCACTACATTCCAATGCCCGTTCAGGTCAATGCACCTAATCAGCATGTCGTTCAGACTGTGAAGGGAAGTGGGAGCATCTGGAGAAAACACATGCAGACATGGAGAGAACATGCAAACTCCACACAGTGACCCAAGCCAGGAATTGAACCCAGGTCTCTGGCACTGTAAAGCAGCAGTGCTAACCACTATGCCACCATCCCATCCACACTTACCTGCAGTCATCAATTTCTGCAGCAACACAGAGCTTCAGCAAATCTTGATGATGGTAATAGCTAAGGGCAAGATGTCATTTGTGTAAAGCTGATTTATTTGCAGTGTGTCTCCGAACACTTTTTTCAGCAAGATTCAATCTAATATTTCTCAATGGCACTTATTGATATGCATCTGCCAAGAAAAAGTAATTTTGCAATAGAGATCAGCTCTTCTTTTGAGATGGCAAGAGCCTTGATTGAAGTAGAAAGGCCTTCTTTGTTCTCAGTAAAACAAAAAGCTACTGAAATAAGAAAGCAACACTTCTAGAATTTTGTTTTTATTAATTTTCAATGGAATAATCTTAATAAAGACAATTTTTCAAAACAAATAAAATGGTTGGAGGACTTTAGAAGGGAAGGAATCATTGTGGTGACAGGGAGGTCAAGCACCGTTCCACAGACCTGCAGGTCCCAGTAATGACTCTACTGGATGTCATTAATCCAGCAGACCTACAACAGTCAACGTGCTAAGACAGTCAGTTTTGGTGCAAATGGAATTTAAATCCGCAAGCCAGAACTACCCTTTCCTGAAAGGTAACAATACACTTACCATTAGTTAACTGCAGGTCAGGTATCATATCGACCACTACAATTTAGTTCACTTGTTATATTAATTTTAGTATGTCAGGCCACCCAGATTACATTGCCAAACAATAACCTTTATGCCTTTATCAATGCAACAATGTGATTGATATAAATTTGAAACCAGAGAAGCAATCCTAGAAATCATAGAAACCCTACTAGTGCAGAAAGAGGCCATTTGGCCCATCAAATCTGCACAGACCACAATCCCACATAGGCCCTACCCTCTATCCCTAATTATTTACCCACTAATCCCTCTAACCTACACATCTCAGGACACTAAGAGGCAATTTTTAGCATAGCCAATCAACCTAACCTGCGTACCTTTGGATTGTGGGAGGAAACCGGAGCACCCAGAGGAAACCTACACAGACACGAGGAGAATGTGCAAACTCCACACAGACAGCGATCCAAGCCAGGAATTGAACCTGGGTTCCTGGAGCTGTGCAGCAGTGCTAACCACTGTGCTACCACACCACCTTGAATAAATAAACAATAAACAATCTTGTTTATTCAAATCATCAGGAGGGTTTGTACAAGCAATATAGCAGAGGCAATGTCTTGTTTTTTAAAAATCTATTTACCCCCTAGATCCATAAAGGGCACCCCAGTGTACAACAAGTATTTGCATACATACATAAAGAAGTGCTCCACCTCTGTAAAACAACAGTATTATTTCGCAGTAACAATCTTTTCTTTCAATGGTGCCAACTCATGCTGAAGCTCTTGCCTAAAATCTCGTTGTTAAGCTCTTGCCTATCATGCTGTGGCATTAAATGTTAAAACTCAGCAGTGGAGGCAACGAATTCCAATCGGAAAAGCTACAAAGAGGTTGAAATAATTTTATTAAAAATGTGCTTTATATAAAAAAAGACGTGTGGAGTCTACTGGAGGCAGCAGTCTGTGGTTTTAATCACTGCATGATTTAAGCTTGGTTTTACTCTATGGAATGCAGAGAGCCAATATCATATAGGATTCAAAGCAACTCTCAAAATTAGTCAGGAAATGGGAGTTTAACACAATTCAACGAGGGTGTTTCACTAGGACTCTTCAGGTACAATGGCTTGGCTCTTCCAGCATGTTAATCTGCCTTTTTTTTTTAAACACTTTCAGAGGTTTGTCTGGTCTGATGGCTATTTCAGATTAAGAAGTCTGACAACACCAGGTTTAAGTCCAACCGATTTATTTGATAGTAAACTCACACAAGCTTTTGAGGCTGTCCTCTTCGTCAAGTGAATGAGGTGTTCTGGTCTCAGACAGCACATATAACAGCACAGACAGTTTACAGATTATTGATTAGAATGCAAATCTTTACACCTAACCTGCTATTCCAGTCTTAAAGTGGCCGACGTGAGTGGACAAAGCACTGAACACAGGTTAACGAGATGTGTATTGTCTCCAGACAGCACAGTAAGTGAGGTTTTTTGCTAACCCAAGCAAGTCATGGGGGTTACAGATAGTGTGACATGAGCCCAAGATCCCTGTTGAGATTGTCCTCATGTGTGCGGAACTTGGCTATCAGTCTCTGCTTTACGACACATGACAGCTCCGAGTCGCTGAGCAGAGACTGATAGCCAAGTTCCACACACGAGAACAGTCTCAACAGGGATCTTGGGTTCATGTCACACTATCTGTAACCCCCATGACTTGCCTAGGTTAGCAAAAAACCTCACTTACTGTGCTGTCTGGAGACAATACACATCTCTTTAACCTGTGCTCAGTGCTCTGTCCACTCACGTTGTCGGCCACTTTAAGACTGGAATAGCAGGTTAGGTGTAAAGATTTGCATTCTAATCAATAATCTGTAAACTGTCTGTGCTGTTTGAGACCAGAACACCTCATTCCCTGATGAAGAGGGCAGCCTCGAAAGCTTGTGAGTTTACTATCAAATAAATTGGTTGGACTTAAGCCAGGTGTTGTCAGACTTCTTACTGTGTTTACCCCAGTCCAATGCTGGCATCTCTACATCATTATTTCAGATTAGCCACGAACTAACTGAATGGTCTGTGTGTTACTATATTCCAAGCAGTGTTAGAACAGAAATACACTGTTTATAAGGGGAGCATCACCGTGCTAGTAAAATAGGAAACATCCTCTGTAATCAGTCAAACCTGATAATCAAATATTCCACCGGTGAAATGAAAACAGCCAGTTTATTTCTTCTTTACATGAAGTGAGAGATCTTGATATAAAAACACTGCAATTGACCACAAATTCTTCATTTTGTCCCTTTCACGCTAAAGAAACAAGAATCCAGATTATGTCAGATAGAAAATAATTGATAACCTAAGACAGAAAACTCACAAAAGGAGGTCAGCTCAAGTGATAGCCATAATTCATGACGGCAAAGCCCGGGTCTCAACCAGTCTTTAGTAAAAATAAAGGATTTTAATGCTTCAGTTCACGTTAGGAATTAAAAAATTTTTCCCCCCATACTACAGACTGTTGTTCATTGGGCACGATTTATTCAGCTTGAGAGCCCTTTCACTGACAATGCTTTACAAGACAATTATTGATGTATTGGCAGTGGCCAACTAAAACTAACACTAATAAAAAGTTATTCAGGACCAGTCAATGATGCTTACTAAAGGATCCGACAAATGCTTCACTAAACTTATAGATTTCACTCAAGGAATAAGAGGGTAAAGAAAATATTGTATAATCGAGCACAATGGATTTCAAAAAACATTTGTTAAAGGTATCTTATAAGTGATTTATAGCAAGGGTAATAGTGGAATGTGGTCACATGAACACAGACACAGTGAGGACAAGTGATCCACAAAAAACGATGATGATATTGTTCTCCACAAAAAACGATGATGATATTGTTCTATCTACAACTGGATGCAAAATCTAGACTTAGCAAGAAAGAAAAAATTGAAATGTGCTGATAACATCAAACTCAGGAAGCATTCTGAAAAGTGTAGAGCACAAAAACAGACGGGGAAGTGAACGGGACAGAAGTCCAATTTTGAAAAAAATCTGAACGCAAGTTGATAAATCTGAACAGGAAAACAAAGTGCAGCTTAAATGGTAATGAAATAGGAGAGAGAGGAGACCTGGGTTGTAGATGCACGGGCAGGTGGTTGAGGAAGTGGTCTTTTCTTTCATGTTTACTATCATGAACAGCTATGTCAACATTTTCCATTTGATTTTGCAGTATCACCTGTGACAGTTACGCAGGCTTTAGCCATTAGACTGACTGACTGTGTTCAACACCACTGGCAATATACTTCAGTTATAGAAGGTTGGAGGCATTGGGATTCTTTTTTCCCCCCTCAAAATGAATGAGGTTTGATAAAGGTATTCAAAATCCTCAGGGGTCTGGGTGGAAAAACTGTTTCCAATCATGAAAGGATCTGAAGCAAGTGAGCACAGATTCAAAATTGTCAAAATAAGGAAAAGCAATGAGAAACATTTTCATGCACAGAGTAGTTAAGGTCTAGAATACACTGCCAGTGTGGTGGAGGCAGGTTCAAGTAAGCTGTTATCTGAAGTGGAAGAATGGGCAAGATTACAGGGAGAAGGTGGCTCATGGAATCAACTGGATTGCTCATCAGAGAGCCAGGGCAGACATGATGGGATGAATGGTCTTTTACACTGCAACTATTGCATGATATTATATAGAGATAGATGTACCCAATTATAGTTAGAAAATCCCCTAAATGCTCAAACAATTGTAAGTGTGATCAGCAATGGATCTTGCCAACGTTGCTGGAATGGAGTGCAATTTTGACTGCTGGGTTCTGTACACTGATTTATTCACAACTAATAGGCTTCAGCAGTGAAAATATAAAATGTATGCAAGTTCCCAGCCAAAAGATCACCTGCACTGGTACAACTGGACTTGCTGCCACTGGGTTAGATGTCTAAACTAAAAAAAAAGAATGCTTTCCACCTAATTTGTTGCTGTTGCAGTCCAGAATAATTCCTGACAACCAGAGAATGGGGCTATTCTGTGATGTTTTACTTATCCGAACTCACTCTGTGCTTACTTAGGCAAAGTGCTACAGCGGCTAAAATGTCTTTGAAAATATGTCGCAATAGTCAGTCCTTCAGGAGGTATAATGGGAAGTCAGGCAGGCAGCAGCGGAACCATTGTGAAGCCATGGCGAATCCTAGCCCTTAAGTTGTTTCAAAGGTTATAGAACATCATGTCTTAAGGGTCTTATATTCAAAAATAAAAGTAGAAAGAACTTAAGTTATCAAATCAACATACCCAACTCTGGTCAGAACAACCTTCTGTCCCTTTTCTATCTTTAAAGTTATTGTTGGAGTGTCAGTCATTATGCCATTAAGATGTTAATAAATTCTAATGTTACAGTCCCTTCAATTCAACGTACAATGTTTACAATCAACAAAATTAACAGCATCTGTTCTCTTTGAGGTCAGAATGTCAAACAATGTTAATTTAGTTTCATTAAGTAGTGGTAAAAAAAATTACAAAAAAAAACCACACAACTGAGCTTGAATTAGACACACTGATGATAAATGGAAACCCCATTTACATTAAAATACCAAAGCAGAACAGTGGATTGAAAGTAGAGTAGAATAGGAGAATGCAATGTAAAGCACTGCAGTGTTGCCCCCCCTCCCCGCCCCCCGCAACTATATTACTGTTCAGAGGGCAAAATGCTGCAACCACATGCTGTTGGGACCCATAACCTGCACACGCACATGCGAATATATACTCGCACCTTACGCGAGGCTTGTTGCAACAGCCATGGATTTTATTCACAATATGAGAGTGTTTCAGTAATATAGCATCTGTTCAACAGTTACTCCATCGGTAATTGATTCCTTTTAGTGGTCCAAAAGGGTCATCTTCCTAATAGACCGTTGCCTCAAAAGACCATTTTGATGCTGGCATTTAACTACCACATGCCTACCTTTTCTCCAGGAAGAATGGTATCTTCTAACTACCAGCAGCCCTATATGAGTTGCCAATGCCAGGAATCTCTCAATGCAGTGTTCACAACATTTTGATTTTTTTTAAAAAAAAGCCTCAGAACTAGTTAGCTGATCTTTCACTATCTGCCCAGGTCAACATCTATAGCATATGCTGCACTGAACTTGCTACGTCAAGGTCACATCATCAGCCCCTATTGTTAAATACAGTAGCAAATACAGTGGGTGTGCATCTTATTGAAATGATTAAAGATTCAAATCAGTACAAAACTAAAGAAAAATTACTAAAGCAAGTTCATTCATGTCAAAAAACACCTTTAATTTTTTTTTTTTGTCTTCTGCTAATTTTCTCTCCTAACGAAAGAAGCTCCCTGGATGGGGTTCGAGTCCACAGGCTTCAGCCGTCCTTCTGTGCCTCAATTTGGTGGCGATTCTTCATGCACAAGTCTCAGTAACAAATGCTAAAAAGATACCTGACCCCATCAAGCATAAACCTGTTCTCTCTCCAAGGCTAACTGTCAGCTGGGTCATAAGAAAGAGTGGAAATGATACGCGACAGTGCTGAGCCCTTTACTGATCTCCACCAGCAAACATGGTTATGATTTAATTCAACAGACTGAGGAATTAAACTCAGATCCAGTCCAACAAACCAACTATTTGCTATGTAATGAGCGATGCAAGAAAGTTTTGTAATAAAAGTTTGGTATATTATCACAGCAGCTTCTTAATCATTCACCAGTATTTCTCAATCTACCATGACTGTCCCAATAAGAAAAATAAATGATTACACTTTAGATTTATTGAAGGGCAGATCATAGGTTTGCTGAAGCAAATATACACTGAACCTTAAAAAAATTACCTTAATCAAAATTTTCTAAACCTTAGGATTTGGCTATTTACCAATTTGAGGTTTAAAGAAAACATGTATTGTAAGATAAAATGGTGGCAGTAATCACTGCATTGTAACTAGTTACACCACATAAAAAAATATTCTTCAGCTAAGATCAACAGCCATTTTTACATGATTTAATGACTGCAGGTACTCCTGTGGAACAGAACTATTAATGATTCTGGTCACACCAGAAATCCTCAAAAGCCTTTTCTAATTAGTTTATCATGCCACAGCTCTTGAATATGAGACTTTGAGCTCTAAATTAGGGATATGGCATCTCAAATACTTGTCTCTACAAGGCTGCTCAACATTTCCTTGAAAGGGTACACACAGGTCATGGAATGGTCTGGGCCTCAAAAAAACAGCAGACAGGGAAAGTAACTGGGCAAATACAACTCTTGCACATCATTCAATTGTGCTAATTCCTGTCTGGCAAGCTGAAACTCTATACTTCCTGACCCAAGCCTTATATAAGATACAGGGGCAATTGGAGAAGGGAGAAAGAAAAATGAGACAGATATTAGGACAACAAAATGGAAGCAAAAGATGAAAAAGCACAGCATTCTTCAATTGTAGGAAAAGTGCCTGGTAACGCAAACTGCTAGCTACTGCAGCAACAAGTAACATACACAAGGTGCATCAGAAAATCACTGCACTTGAGAAGGCCCCTTCATTAAAAAAAATACACAATTCAACCCAAGCTAAAAACTCAACCGGGGGGGGGGGAACGTTACAATAAGTGGCAGCTGTGTATCACCTTGACAAGGTTTTAACAGAAAAACCATAGGGAGGAACAGCACTGTTTTTGAACACGTGTATGGTTAAATACACAGAGTAACAAACTGAAGACAGGCTATATGGCTGAACTGCTCCAATTGTGCAATTTGACAATTTTTCCACCCTTCTTGTTCTTGGAGATCATTTATCACCTCCGATTTATATCATACTGTGACTATGCTGAATACCTATGATAGATGCACAACTTGCATTTCAGAAACCCCTGGATTTGGAGCAGCTCATATCTGGTCTTTTTTTTAAAACACAATTCAGGGATTTTAAAGCTTTATATGAAACATTAACACCTATCCCAGATACTTTTCAATGTAACACTCAGTGGTGAAACCACTGAAGCGATCAAAGCTTTACAACAATCATAGTTTTTTTTAAAGTTTTTTTTGGCAAGAACTGTTCACCTACATATAGAAGTAACAAAGAAACACTGAATCTCATTCATTTCATCTTATCAAAAATTACATTTAGTCTTCGTCTTTGTTGTTCAGTTTGATAATTCATAAACCAACATTTTTTTCTGGTTTTTGGAAAAAAAATCAAGATACAGAATATATGCTTTTAAATCCAAGAAGATAGGTAAAGAAAAAAACGAACATATGCCACACATTTTCCTATCCCTGGCTGGGCAGTAATGTATTTCATCATTACATTGTAGTTGCCCCACGGGATGGTAAGAGCCAGAAAATGCTGCTTTGCCCATTTATTTTTTCTGTGGGGAGTTTTATTTGTGTGTGTGTGGATAATTTTCACTTTGCTTTCATCAAACTGAGAAGGCACTGGATAACAACGTGCCTATATACCAGGATTCTCCAAGTCCAAACTGGTGCCAAACAAGGAGACAAGTTGTTCTTCATAATTCACTATATTTCTCTTCATGATGTCCATGCAAGGGCCTAACAACCTTTCAAATGCTTGAATATCCATCACTGCAGAGGAAACAAAAAAAAATTAAAATAAAACTTAATAATCTTACTGCTCTGGGGGTCTACAAAATATTTCATATATTATAGTCCAAGATGTGTGGTTAGGGGGATTGTTCATGCTAAATAGCCCCATAGTGTCAGGGGCTAACTGTGCTAAATGCATGCGGTTATGGAGATAAGGTCTGGGTGGGATTTTGGTCAGTGCAGACTCGATGGGCAAATTGGCTTCTTTCTGCACTGTAAAGATTCTATGATTTATGGATTCTATGATTAATTTGGTTAGAATAATGTAGAAGGGCAAAAAACAGATGATTTGAGTGGAGCAAAAGGACAAGGCAAGATTCCAGCAAAGTATTTAGCCTCTCTCTTGAGCTCCTTGAACACAGTAAGAAATCTCACAACACCAGGTTAAAGTCCACCCAGTTTATTTGATAGAAAACCCACAAGCTTTCGGAAACGCTATTCCTTTGTCAAGTGTGTGGAAAGTGTGCGGAAGTTCCACACACCTGATAAAGGAACAGCGTTTCTGAAAACTTGTGGATTTACTATCAAATAAACTGGATGGACTTTAACCTGGTGTTGTGAGACCTTTTATTGTATTTACCCCACTCCAATGCTGGCATCTCCACATCATGAGCTCTTTGAAACCAGGTATTCCTTCAGTACTGCACTTAAAACTAGTTTAGCCTAGATTATTTTCTCAAAGATCAAGTATTAAGTAAACAGTACATGACACAGCAAGCTAGGCATTTGGTAAAGTGGCACACCAAAGGAATTAAGAGTAAGAGGCAATTTGATTGAAACATTTTATTTGTTCATGGTTGTGGGTGTTGCTGCCTGAGTCAGCATTTATTGCCCATCTCTGAGGAAACCACATTGTTGTGGATTTGGAGTCACATATCAGGCAACCGATTTCCTTTTCTAAAAGACATTAGTGAATCGGATGGGATTTTCACGACAATCAACGACAATTGATTGGTCATCATTACAAATGTTAGATTTTTATTGAATTCAAATTTCACTATCTATCATGGAGCGATTCAAACCAGATGCCCAGAAGACATTTCTGGATTAATAGTCCAGTGACAATACCACAACCCCACTGCCTGCATTTGATTCTATGAGGTCTTGGCAAGATGGATGTGGAGAGAGAGAGAGAGATTTCTTCTTGTGGGAAGAATTTAGAACTAGGATCACCCATTTAAAACAAAAACATTTTCACTCAGTGTTGACTGTCTATGAAGCGCTTCCTCAAAAGGTGGTGGAAGCAGTGGCCTTGAATACTTTTAAGGACCAGGTGGATAAATTCTTGGTAAGCAAGGGGGTGATAAGTTAAACCGGCAGGACAGGGGAGGGTAGGTGTGATGTAGATTTATCAGATTAGCCATGATCTTATTAAATGGAGAAGCAGGCTCCAGAAAGGCTGAATAACCTATCCTGCTCCTTGTTTGTATTGCATTGAGACCCCATGGTAGGTTTCACATTGGGTGGCATGATGACACAGTAGTTAGCACCACTGCCTCAGTGCCAGAGACCGTGGTTCAACTCTGGCCTTGAGTGACTATCTATGTGGAGTTTCCTTCGGTTCCTCCTACAGTCCAAAGATGTGCAGGTTAGTGGATTGGCCATGCTGAATTGCTCCTTAGTGTCCAAAAATATATAGACTTGGTAGGCAGAGTTAAGAGCGGGGCCTGTGCAAGATGCTCCTTCAGATAGTCGGTGCAGATTCATAGCGTCGAATGACCTCTTTCTGCACGCTAGGGATTCCATAACACAAGGTTATAAAGGGGCTTAGCAGAAGCTGCTTCTGCTAGCTGGGGAATTAAGCATCCAGTGGCACTATTGATAAGCAGTTGATCATTTGGGAATAAGAGAAAAAATTTATTCAGAGGATTACAAAACTTGATTATTTACTTTGCAAGTGGTTGTGAATGTTCCAACATCGAGTATATTCAAGATGGGGATAGATTGATTTTGATCTCAGAGAACCAAAGGAGCAGGAGGGAAAGTGAAGTTGAGGTAGATGATTAGTGATGATTGTACTGAATGGCAGAGTAGGCTGGAAGGGCCAATAGTGTACTTCTGTTCCCATTTCTTATGCTCTTATCTCTGACAAAGTAGACTTTTAAAATGAAATCTGAAGATCATTTGTGGGTTGTGATAGGATGTCCACAGCATTAGTAGAATTAGATGCACATGTTAGAAAACATCCACTTATCAATCACAGGCAACCAATATAAAGTCACTTGGAAAGAATAAAAAATATTTTGGGAGAAAAATTAGATTTTGTCAGACTTAACACCAACAAAATGGAAGATAAAGAGCACTTACCTAAGCACTTGACATCCCCAACAGCATATGCTGAAGCTGCTCTGGGTTTATTGGTAACCAGTGCTAGCTCTCCAAAATACTGCCCCTTGGTACATCTGGCAATCTCTACCTCTATCTTTTCCTGTTGAACTGCCTGTGTCTTAAGAAAAGCAGATACAGGAAGTTGAGTACATTGTGTGTTTATTTCTCTATTAACCAGTTTGTATCAAAACAGGTTGAAGAAACCACTGAATTATAAAATGTTCACTGAAGAAAAGTGCACTCAAAGGGGCCTTAACCAAATTTTAATTCACAATTTTTCCCATCCTTGCATCCATTACGCTCCCATTGATTAGACCTCCAAAGTTGGAGTTCATGTACAAGTATACAGAAACTTGCATCAAAATTCAACCATCCAAATCTTAAAAAGGTAATCCGACTTTTTGGAAACTACTTATGCTGCAAACTACAAAGAGTGGAATCAATGCATCTGTCATTTCCTCTGGCTAAATTATTTAAGTTCTGTTGAGGCATTTTGATTCCTGTAATAAAGCAGTTGGCTACATTCACAATGTAG
This sequence comes from Sphyrna mokarran, assembly GCA_024679065.1. Lineage (NCBI taxonomy): Eukaryota > Metazoa > Chordata > Chondrichthyes > Carcharhiniformes > Carcharhinidae > Sphyrna > Sphyrna mokarran. The sequence goes on along the minus strand of JAGIQG010000003.1, from coordinate 131,791,281 downwards.
AAGTAATGTGACAGGGAACAGAAATTACTGTCAACTGCATAGAAAATTTCTTGATCATCTGAAAAACAAAGAGTCAACATTCACCAGCCATGAGGTCCATCATCAACATTTAACATTTAACCTGCCTTCTTCCTGCTGTTTGTCTGTGTATGCCATTAGGTTGATGTATTTTTGTTCTCAATTTCTGGATTGCCCATAATCTCTTAATTTCTTTCTCCCAGTCTAGAAACAGCAGCTCCAATAAGATCTTGAATACTCCTCTCCTGTTCATAGTTGCTGCTATTTTACCTGCTTTAATCCTCTGTGTCTACTAGCTCCTGCTCTCGCGCCTTCATATTCATGAGTCAGATATTAACATTCTGATCCATTCGTCCATTTCCCTTCCCACGCAAGCACAAAAGATGTAACACTTGCCCTTTCTTTTCCATTGTCCTAGGCCCCAAGTAGTCCTTCCAGGTGAAGCATCAACTTACTTGCACAATTTATAATAAATATGCACTGTCCACCATGTGTAATCCTCTACAGTGACAGGACCAAATGCAGGTAAAGTCGTTGCTTTGCTAAACACCTCTATTCAGTTCCCAAGCATAACTGACCTTCTAGTCACTTGTTGCTTTTAATTCTTCATCCCTCCCTGGCCTCAGCTTTGGATCTAATGAAGCTCAAGGCAACCTTGAACAGAACTGCAACTTTCAATCAGATACTTCATAATCTTCTGGACTCAACTCTGTTCAACAATTTTAGATCGAGAAAATTGGAGTGGTTTGTTACAATTAGCAAATGTAGATAATAACTCTACTCGTCCTGTTACCATTCATTTTTGTCTTGCATTTAATCACCCCTCACAGAACCTTCCACTTGGTTCTACCCACTTGTCCATCCATTTCATCTGATTCTGCATTTGCTTAAAAAGCGAAACCCCTATCTTTTTTTGGTATCAATGAAATGTCATTGACCAGAAATGTTAACTCCTTTCTCTCACCACAGAAACTGCTAGCTGTATGTAACTGTAAATGTTATCACTGGGTCTCTATTTGTGCCAGTAAAATCTCTTACCTTACTCCTGATCATGATTTTCACTTCACCTGATTCTACAATGTAAAAGCAATCAGCTTTTTCGCCCTGTGTAAAAATAGAAACACTTCAGCTTTTTTTAAAAATAGTACAACCTGAGAGCAATTTGTTGCTTCAAGGATAAAACTGTGTAGTTGCTTAAATCTTGTAATGTGCATGCACATAACTGTTGTAAGAATTAAGATATTCAATGGAATAAACTTCACTTGCTGCAGACAACATGACAAACGTTTTATGAACACAAAATAGGATAACTAAGTAGATGAGTGGTTCAGAGATTGTGCCCTGGAGAATAAGAGGCATAATCTAAAATTGGAGCTTGGTCATCTAGAAATGAAATCCAGAAGTAGTGAAAATCAAGAACTCATTCCCACAAATGATAGTGAGGGCAAATGAAATTTCCCAGATTGATTTTGATAGACTTTAGTTAGGCATGGGTTTTAGGGGTTATGGAACAAAGACAGACAAATAGAATTGAGGTACAGAGCAATACAGGCTTGAGGAGCTGAACGATTTATTCCTGTTGCTACGAGTATCTGGGGTCAGAATTTGACACAGGCTCAGTTTAATAGCACAAAACCTGTCCCCACTGTTTGCTTGCAGAGTAAACTGGGACAGTCTCAGAATTATTAGTTCTCATAGGCTAACAGTGCCAACTGATCAATACCCATATTGCAGGGCAGCCAGAAGCACTGATGGAGGTAAATATTTCCACAGTTTTAGAGATTATATGAAAGAATAAGCTAGGAAAGGAGCATGTTGACCAGTTCTGATTACAAGGCAACGCAATGAGGACAACAGGTAGGATACCACTTTTCAAACTTTTGATGACCAAGAGGTGCTCCTTATAGCTGGTTGTAGCAACATTGACAAAGCTAAGAAACAAGAAAGGTTGGAACAGAAAAGGATTGGAGGCTCATGAACTTCTCATCAGAAATGTTTTTTTTCCCAGCATGTAAAGATGTTTGGTATTCACAGAATCATAAATTCAACACAGTACAGGAGATGGTCATTTGGTCCAACAAGCCTGCACTGACAACAGTCCCATCCAGGCCCTACCCCGTTAACCCTATATATTTACCTTCCTAGCCCCCCGACACTAAAGGACAATTCTATCTAATCTGCACATCTTTAGAGTCTTTGAAATCGGGCAAGGACAAAACATGAAATAGTGGCACGAGTAGACCAGTCGGCTCTTCAAGCCTACTCTGCGATTTATCATAGTTGGAAAAATAATAAATGCACTAGTGATAATTTACCAAAATTCGTTTGACTCTGGGGTAGTTCCCACAGATTGGAAAACAGCAAATCTGATGCCATCGTTTAAAAAAGGAGGTAGACAAAGGCAGGTAACAATAGGCTGGTTAGCTTAACTTCTGTAGTAGGGAAAATGCTTCAATCATCAAGAAAGAAATAGCGAGTAATCTGGATATAAATTGTCCCACTGGTAAGATGCAGCACAGGTTCATGAAGAGCAGGGCATGTTTGACTGATTTGGTGGAATTCTTTGAGAACATTACATGTGTAGTGGACAATGGGGAACCTGTGAATGTGATGCATCTGGATTTCCAGAAGGCATTTCACAAAATGCCACACCAAAGGTTGCTGCATAAGATAAAAGTGCACAATGTTATGCAATTATTAGCATAGGTAGAGGATTGGTTAACTAACAGAAAGGAAAGTGGGGGTGGGGGGGGGGGGGGGGGGGGGGGGGGAATGGGTGTTTTTCTGGTTGGCAATTACTGACTAGTGGTGTGCCTCAGGGATCAGTGTTAGGACCGCAATTGTTTACGATTTACATAGATGATTTGGAGTTGAGGATCAAGTGTAGTGTGTTAAAATTTGCAGATACATGAAGATGGGCAGAAGAGCAAAGTGTGCAGAGGATGCTGAAAGTCTGCAAAAGAATACAGATAATCTGAGTGGGCAAGTATCTGGCAGATCGAGTAGAATGTTGGCAAATGTGAGGACACGCATTTTGGTAGGAACAACAGCAAAATGGACTATAAATTATTGGGTAAAAAATTGCAGCATCCTGCTGTGCAAAGGGACTTGGTTCCTTGTGTAGGAATCTCAAAAAGTTGGTTTGCAGGTGCAGCAGGTAATTAAGGCGGCAATTGAAATTTTGTCCTTCATTGCTATAAGTTCGGAATTTAAAATCAGCAAGATTATATTGCAGCTGTATAAGATGCTGATGAGGCCATATCTAGAGTACTACGTACAGTTTTGGTCTCCTTACTTAAGGAGATACTGGCACTGGAGGGGGTGAAGAGGAGATTCACTAGGTTGATTCTGGAGTTAAAAGGGTTGGCTTATGAGGAAAGACTGAGTAGATTGGGGCTATGTTCATTGGAACTCAGAAGAATGAAGGGAGATATAGAAACATATAAGAATATGAAGGGAATAGATAAGTTAGATGCAGGGAAGTTGTTTCTATTGATGGATGAAAGTAGAACTACAGAGCATAGCCTCAAAGTAAGGGGAAGCAGATTTAGGACTGAGTTGAGAAGGAACTTCTTCATACAAAGGATTGTGAATCTGTGGAATTTCCTGCCCAGTGAAACAGTTGAGGCTACCTCATTGAAAGTTTTTAAAGGCAAGGACAGATAAATTTGAATCGTAAAAGAATTAAGGATTATGGTGAACAAGCAGATAAGTGGAGTTGAATCCACACAAAAAAAAAAATCAGCCATGATCTTACTGAATGGCGGAGCAGGCTCGACAGGCTAGATGGCCTATTCCTGCTCCTAGTTCTTATGTTTCCACCTTCCCAGACTATTCCAGTCCCCTCAATATCCAAGAGCCTATTGATCTTTGTCTTGAATCTAATGGTTAATTTGTTCCATTCTAAAGCTATTTCAGAATCTCCAGGATTAATCCAATTGGTTCACTAATGTCCTCTAGGGAAGGAAACTTGCCACCGTTACTTGCCTGGTCTATGTACAACTTTCAGTCTTACACTAATTTGGTTTATTCTCAAGTGCCCCAAGTAAACTACTCAGCTGCGTCACCAACTTCTCATGGATAGGCAATAAATGACAACCTTGCCACAGATGAATATCTGGCAATGAACGACATAGTTTTTTTTAAAATAAGCACTGGCTTTGAATTATCCATATTTTAAAGAAGTGAGTTCTAGAATATTTAGTTTCTAAGTAGCTTATACTCAGTAACTCAGCATTTTTAAGGCAGCGAACAGTTAAATTAGTCCAATTTGTGGTCCATGTGGAATTAGCTCATCTCAGCCAGGAGCTATGATTCATTTCAGCAACTCTAATGGAAAATCAAGCCAGATTCTCATCAAATGATCACCTACTAGAAGTGTTCATTAGAATTGTCGTGATGTCCCATGTAGTTCAACAGCCTATTCACACACACTTATGTGAGGAATACTTAGTTTTACGTATGCAAAAGTAGGGGGGAGGTGTTCAACATATGGATAAATTGCTTTTTACATAATAGAACTAATTTGATACTTGGTAAATCAATTACTTACCTGTGAAATGATAAGTTCGTTGTCCTGATATGATCTTTCTCCTATTACATCAACAATCTTCATTCTTTCTGAAGCCTGAAACAGAAGTAATGATTAGGGAGATTGCCAGCAAAAGTCAAAGTGAATAACAAAGCTCAATTAAATGGACAACGAATGCATTGGACATTACTGCAATGTAACCAAGATAGGTTAAAAGGTCATGTTGAGGAATTTTCACAGCATAGGAACAGGATAGCTATTTAACTCCTTGAATCTGTTATTATTCAATGAGATCATGAGTGATCTGTGATTTAACGCCATAGGTCTGCAAAGATTTATCAATATCAGATTTAAAATTCACAAGTGCATTAGTATTAATTATCATTTGTGAAAGAAAGGCTCACTCAGACTTTACAAACAGCATGGAATCTGTTTCAAAACAATGATCAAAGTCTACCATGTAGTGGTTCTTACATCAGTTACTTCTGTATGCAAGACCTAGGCAACCTACTGCATCACAGAACACAACTAGAAGCATTCTATCTTTAGTCAGATCTACTTGCAACATCAGATGGTCAGACAAAATCCCCAGAACTGATGTTCTTACAAAATGCTGCATACCTGATTGAGAGCATGCTCAGAGCTCAGCTTTGCTGAGTCAGTCATATGCTTAGCAGGGTTCACGCAATGCTCTATGGCCAGCTGAACATGGAGACTTGCACCATACCACATCCCAAAATGAAAGTCAATATCAGGGCTTGCAAGAGGATTGGCTCTAATAGAAGACAAAACTTGGATAAGAGGGGAATTTTCAGGGTGCAACCTATGACTAATGGGATGCTGGAAGGAGCAGTGTGGGGCTACAATTATTTACAATATATATTAATTGTATATTGATTAATTAATTGTATGTAGGTGGTAAACGCACTATTGCCAAGTTTATGAACGATAAAAGAATGGGTGGGAAGGCAAGTAGTACGGATGATACAGTTTACAGAGGGATTCAAATAGGCTAAGAGAGTGGGCAAAATCTTGGCTGATGGAATATAATGAAGAAATATGAAAATTTATGCAAGTTGATAGAAAAAATAAAGCAGCTATACGTTATTTAAATGGAGAAAGACTGCAGAAAGCAGCAACTTGGAGGCATTTGGGGGTCCTCATGCAAAAATCACGAACAGTTAACATACAGGGTCAACAGTTAATGGAAAAGGCAAATGGAATGTTGTCCTTTATTTCAGGGGAATAGAGTATAAAAATAGAAAAAAGTCTTGCTATAACTATTTAAGAGATAGTTAGACCACACCTTTGGTCCCCTTATCTAAGGAAAGAAAAACTGACATTGGAGACTGTCTGGAAAAGGTTCACATGGTTGATTCCAGGTACAGAAGGGATTTTCTTATAAAGATAGGTTGAGTACGGTTATACCTGTACTCATTGAAATGAGAAGTGACCTTAGAGACATACAAGATTCTCAGGGTGCTTGGCAGGGGAGAAGCTGAAAGATTATTTCCTTTTGTGGGAGAGTCTAGGATAAAGGGCATATTCTCAGAGAAAGTGGTTGTCCACTTCGGACAGAGATGAGGAGGAAGTTCTTGGAGAGTAGCGAACTTGTGGAATTCTTTACTGCAGAGCGTTGTAGAGGCTGGATCGTTATGTTCAAGGCCGAGATAATCCGTAAGGGCGATCGGGATAAGATGGGAAAGTGGAGTTGAGGATTATCTCATCAGGGCAGTCATGATCTCGTTGAATGGCAAAGCAGATTCAATGGGCCAAATAACTGTCTTCTGCCCCTTTGTCTTTCGATCTAAGTATAAGCTTGGTCAAACCCACAGAGAAATCAGTCATCAGGTGATTTTGACATTTGAGGGGCACAGAGACAGGTGTCTTCAGATCAAGCAAATCTGACCCAAAGCCAATGCCTCAATTCAATCTTCTGTACAGACTTTAGATGCAGCATTTGTAATCAGTTATATAGAGTGAGATGTGGCCTACCACCAAATACAAAATGACACAAACCTAGACCACAAACCAGTCCTCTTTTTTTAAAAAAGAAAAACTTGCTGAACACTCATTCATCAAAGCAACAAGAAAATCCATCAAGAAAGGTTAAATTTTTAACCACTCTTACTTTAACTATTCAGATCATAGGAGAAAAACCTTTTAATAGCATTCTAAAGTATTTAATACACTTCAAACAAAATATAGTAAATGAGGCATTGGTCAATATGGGTCTATCAAAATTGGAGAAATGCTGAGAGTCATCACATAAACCTCAAAGCAGCTGCTGTAGAATAAAACTAGTGGTACTTTCAAACAGCTTATTTGCTCTGGACAATAAAGGCAGATCAGATCGTTGTCACATGCAGATGGTCAAACAGCCCCTGCACCAAGTACACCAATCTCTTGAAGTCAGTTACAGAATCAAAAGACCCAAGGTTTTTGCAGCATAAGAATTGTTTTTTCAATGAAGCAGGAAGATTGTGAGCCCCAAACTCTGACCTCTTATACCAGCCACTCCACCCCAGATAAAATCTATTTTCCTTACCTGATTGGAGACGGAACTGATTCACTTCATGCTGCGTTCTACCAAACTGCTGACAGATCATGGACAAAAGATTTGAGGAAAGTTTAGTTTCGTAAAGTGAAAGAAATGACTGTACCTCGAGGGACTTCAGCAGTGGTACTGATTCAATGAATGTTTCAAACATCTTCCTCTTTTTTGCATTGTTTTTCACAATTATCCGTCGAAAGGTACCACGATCCTAAAAGGACAGGGAAATCAACTGGTAGAAATCAAAACCGAGAGAAAACATCACATTTGTAAAATACTGGAATACTTCAAGTTACAGGTGCCAGACATCTCAACCACTTTTTCTTTTGTCTCTACTTTGCAGAGCACAGAGACAGCAGCAGGGTTGTGTTCTAGCAGTTGATACCATTATTTTTGGAATGAAAGGTATTGCTATTTATATTCTCCAGGTGTTTTTTGACGTGAATAACCAAGTCCCATTTGAGTTGTCACTTGTTGAGCTTTAAATGCTAATATTCTGCTGTTGCAATATTTATTGAGGGATAAGTGTTTGGTGAGGACATGGGTAATTGAAGGGATTAAAAATAAAATAAGCAAAGTAATACATATGAAAAAATATAAGCATACAAGCTGGCTGAATAAATGGATTTCTATATCTGAAGTACTGAAGGGAGAGTAAATCAGAGAACTAATTGTTGTATTAACTGAAGTTTAGACATTGGGAGTTTATCCTTTAACCAGTGGAACATCAGAATAGTTAAGTCTGTGTCAGATGCATGGCTGAGGGTTTCAGCAACAGAAGGAATGATGCAAGTAGAATAGGTGCTTCTCATGATCAATTTATAAATCACTGCCTGAAAAGATGGTGGAAGCAGATTCAATCGTAAACAATTACAAGAACATTGGATAACTAGAATTGGAACACCAGTACCAAGGTCTTTTAATGAGCTGAGCAATCTCCTTTGCTGTACATCTTTCAGTGCAGTACCCACCACTCCTGTGCTTTCATATCTATATACTTCCCAGTACATTAAAACCTCCTCTTTCTGTTCAAAGTCCTAAATGTCCTTGCTGCCACTCCCATGCCCCCCAGTCACTGTAATCTCCTCCAGTTCTATAATCCTCCCAAATTGCTATGCATCTCCAATTCTGGTTATGCTTATTTCCAAATTTAATTATTCCACCATTGACATCCAGTTGCAGGGCCTCAAGTTCCAGAACTCCCCCCTCTTCTTTTATAATGCTCAGTATGTTTTTTTAAAACTTTTTCTTGGTTGTTACTGCTTATGAGGAAGATGGTGGAAACATTGAATTCTTTCAAAAGGAAACTGGGCACTCAAGGAAATAAACTTATAGGGATATAGAGATAGAACAGAGCTGGAATGGTACTGCTTGGATTGTTTGACAGAAAGCAGGCTTGGATTTGATATATCAAATGGCCCCTTTCAATGCATTATGGGTGGCAATATAGTTAGCATTGTTGCCTCACAGCACAGGGACCCAAGTTCAATTCCAGCCTCAGATGACTCTGTGGAGGTTGCACGTTCTCATTGTCTGCATGAGTTTCCTTCAGGTGCTCCAGCTCTTCCCATACTCCAAAGATGCGTGGGTTAGATTGATTGCCTATGCTAAATAGCCCCTTAGTGTTGGCAGACCAGGGGATTAATGCGTGGGGTTAGACCCTGAGTGGGATTGTCATCGGTGCAGACTCGATGTGCCAAATGTAGGGATACTATAATTATGACTTTGATTCTATACCGCTACCGCAACATGACAAGCTTAAATATGCAGTTCACATTATAAAGCTGGCAAAGGAATTACTAAAGCTTTAATAAGGCAATATGACTTTAAAATAGAGATCAAGTTCTGCTTGTACATCTTGGCTTAACTGTCCTTAGCTCACAAATGTTACTTCACCTGAAGACTATATTTGGTTTTGAATTCCCACATATGATGAAATGGGAGTTTGAGGAGATTATTTTCATTGTAAAAGGGCAAGATTATCTAGGTGCAAAGGCCGATTGCAACAGGACACATTTTTACACATGCGCAGTGAGAATTTTTCAATGGAAGAAGAATAATTTTAGAATTGAAGTGCTAAAATGTCACAATAAAAAGTGACAAGCTGTCAGGTACAGTAAAACGTAACCAAGCTGTCACAGTAAAAACGAACAAGCACTTGTGGCAAAAAAGAATGCACAAAACCTCATTGCAAAAAAGACAGCCTCTATAGGAGGAAAAAAATTCAACCACTGTAGGAACAGATGATATCATTCACCCTCGTGAGCCTGTGCTGCAGCATAAAAAAGTAATGACCTCTTAGTTATTAAAAAGAGTAATTCTCATAGTAATAGTGACAAAACCTCAATAAAAGACTAATTCTCATGATAAAAAAACAGTTAAAATTTGTCTCAAGTAACAGTGATCAAGCTCAAACTAATTAGATTTTTAGCACAGGTGAAAAAGTGTGTAAGATACAAAGAAAGCAAAGGCAGCAGGTAAAAAGATGGATCCAGTTACAACGTTTTTGACAACCTTTGCTATCAATATTTCCAACCATAAAAACAATCATTAAAATAAATTACAAGATTTTTAAAAAGGCATTTGTACTCCAAAGGATATATCATAAGCTCCTCGGTGTCTGTCTGCCCTTACAGTGATTCTAGTCAATTCTTGATATCAAACTAAGTTGGTACAATACTTCAGCATGCCCAGCAGATGGGAGTATTGGAATGAATTTCCAGTTTCCATCAATTTGATTCCAGCCTTAGCTGTGTGCGCAATCTGCACATTCTTCACGTCAGCTCTGATTTCCTCCCACAGTCCAAAGAAGTGCAGGTTAGATGGATTAGCCACAGTAAATGCATGGGATTATGAGTTTAGGGCAGGGGGTAGGCCTGAGTGTGATGCTCTTTCAGAGAATTGGTGCAGAGTTAATGGGCCAAATGGCCTCTTTCTGCACACAGATTCTGTGGCTCTATGTAGTGATCGGGGCTTGAGTCAGCATTGATACTTCATAACATAGTAACATGCCCATGCTAGGTAAAATATTTGCATAGATTCCACACTGAGCTGGAATGGTACTGCTTGGATTGTTTGACAGAAAGCAGGCTTGGATTTGATATATCAAATGGCCCCTTTCAATGCATTATGGGTGGCAATATAGTTAGCATTGTTGCCTCACAGCACAGGGACCCAAGTTCAATTCCAGCCTCAGATGACTCTGTGGAGGTTGCACGTTCTCATTGTCTGCATGAGTTTCCTTCAGGTGCTCCAGCTCTTCCCATACTCCAAAGATGCGCGGGTTAGATTGATTGCCTATGCTAAATAGCCCCTTAGTGTTGGCAGACCAGGGGATTAATGCATGGGGTTAGACCCTGAGTGGGATTGTCATCAGTGCAGACTCGATGTGCCAAATGTAGGGATACTATAATTATGACTTTGATTCTATACCGCTACCGCAACATGACAAGCTTAAATATGCAGTTCACGTTATAAAGCTGGCAAAGGAATTACTAAAGCTTTAATAAGGCAATATGACTTTAAAATAGAAATCAAGTTCTGCTTGTACAGAACTTGATGCATGTTCTGTACAAGCAGTGTCCTACCTAGGTCATTAATGGATTTCCATGATGTGGCAGTTACAATGCAGCTATCAAACATCTGATAATATCCGATTTATGCTCTCAGGTCAAAGACATAGTTCTGCATTTCTGCATATATAGGGCAAATGGTAGGATTTATAGGGCAAATGGTAGGATTATAGGGCAAATGGTAGGATTCTTAGTAGTCTAGATGAACAGAGGGATCTTGGTGTGTATGTGCATAGATCCCTGAAAGTAGGCAGTCAGGTCGAGAAGGTTGTTAGGAAGGCATATGGAGTCTTGGCTTTTATTGGTAGAGGGATTGATTTTCGGAGCCGCAACGTCATGTTGCAACTGTACAAAACTCTAGTGCGGCCGCACTTGGAGTATTGTGTGCAGTTCTGGTCCCCGCATTATAAGAAAGATGTGGAGGCTTTGGAGAGGGTACAGAGGAGGTTTACCAGGATGTTGCCTGGTATGGATGGCAGGTCTTATGAGGAGAGGCTGAGGGATTTGAGGTTGTATTCGTTAGAAAGGAGGCGGCTAAGAGGGGACCTAATCGAAACATATAAGATGATTAGAGGTTTAGATAGGGTGGACAGTGATAGCCTTTTCCTAGGATGGAGAAAGCTAGCACGAGGGGACACAGCTTTAAATTAAGGGGTGATAGTTATAGGACGGATATCAGAGGCAGGTTCTTACCCAAAGGGTGGTTCGGGAGTGGAATGCCCTGCCTGCAGCAGTTGTAGATGCGCCAAGTTTGGTGGCGTTTAAGAGGTTAGTTGATAAGTATATGGAAGAGAAGGGAATGGTTTAGTTTGGAGAGGCATTGCTTTTTATATTGGTCGGCGCAACATCGAAGGCCGAAGGGCCTGTTCTGTGCTGTAATGTTCTATGTTCTATGTGTGGTGCCCTGTTGCAACAACTGAAAACTATTGACAGCGTAAAAATGAATATGCCCAGTCTTGGTGCATTTCTGTACAAGTACAAGAGGTTCAAAGTATGCTCCAAGTCATTTGTAGACAGGCAGGCAGTGGTCCAGTGGTAATGTTGCTAGATAAGTAATCCAGAAATGCAGGATAATGCTCTGGCGATTGGGGCTTTAATTTGAATAAGTAACAAAAAATCTGAAATTAAAAGTCTAATGATAGCCGCTCATTAGGAAAATAGAAATAGTTTTAAAGGATTTATTTGTTTTAAGTGTTTAATTTAGCATTTCTGTATCGGAAGGGCAAACCTATAGTTAGATCCATGCTAAACAATGATTGTATGTGTGGTAGTTCAGTCAATTCAAATGATGCTGTTATTGTGCTTAGAGGGCATTACGGCATGAAAATAAACAAGCTAGCAGGAGATAAAGTCATTGCTCAGCAACCAGGGCAATTTTAAAGTAGGAACTTTGTTTGAGGTTTGTTACAAACAAGCTTTGGTTTCAGGATGGAGTGCTACCTTTGAAAACTGTATACATTTGTGAAGCTAAGCGGTATAAAGGAGTATTCTATTATAATCAAAATTTTCTTGTCTAATAAATGTTTTTGTCTTGTTAAAACTAATTTGCATTTCTATGACTTTCTGCCATGCTCTCTAAAAAAAAATTAAAAGTTAGTCCTTTGAATGGACAGTACAAAGGAGGTCAACAAAAATCTCCAAACTCTCTAACTCCCAAGGATGTTAAGGATCAGATCAGAAACTCAAGGCATTTTATGAAATTAGTCTAAACCCTAGCTTTTACATTGATTCTCGCATTGGGTGAGCATAAGGTGTTCTACTCCAGGCTGAAAGAACATTTACACCTTTCAAGCTAAGCAACAACTATCTCCAACAAGATAAATTTAACTACCATAGCTTGATACTCCATGCCATTACTATCACTGAATCCTCCATAATCAACATCCTGGGGGTTACCACTGAACAGAAACTGAACAGATGAGCCATAAATACTGTGGCTGCAAGAGGTCAAAGGCAAATACTGCAGCGAATAACTCACCTCTTGACTCCCCAAAGTCTGTCTATCACCTAAAGGCACAAGTTAGGAATGTGATGGAATACTCTCCAATTGCCTGAATGAGTGCAACTTCAACAACATGCAAGCATGGAGCTTGATGTCATCCAAGACAAAATAGCCCACCTGATTGTTTGTGGAAAGAATGCCATTCACTCCCTCATTTGCCGACACAATAGTAGCAGCAATGTGACAAGATGCACACAGCAGGAACTCACCAAGGATCTCTAGATAGTATCTTTCAATTCCACTACCATTACCATCTAAAAGAACAAGGGCAGCAGATGTATGGGAACACCACCACCTGGAGATTTCCCCTCCTGACTTGAAAATATATCCCCTTTTCTTCACTGTCATTGGATCAAAATCTAGTACACCCTCCCTAACAACACTTTGGGAATATCTACACCACACGTATTTCAACGGTTCGAGAAAATGGTTCATCACCACCTTTCAGATGGGCAATGAATGCTGGCCCAGCCAGCAAAGTCCATATCTTTTGAATAATTTTTCAAAAAATTGGTAGCATACTATCAAACAACAATCAATATTTATATAGTTCCTTTAGCATAACTAAACATCTCAAAGCACTTCACATGAGCATTATAAAGCAAAATGCAATTCTGAATTAGCACAGGACACAAGATAGAGAACTGTATATTGTTTGGGCACCACATTTTCGGAAAGATGTGAAGGTATTCGGCAAGAGTGCAGAATATGTTTATGAGAAGGACTCCAGGGATGAGAAACTTCAGTTACTAAGATAGATTGGAGAAGTCAGAACTCCTTTCTTTGGAGAAAAGAAGGCCGAGAGGAGATTTGACAGAAGTATTCAAAATAATGAGGGCCTGGAGTCAGGCCTGTCCCACTCATGAAAGGATTGAAAATGAGAGAGCATGGATTTAAAGTGATTTGCAAAAGAAGCAAAAGCAATACCAGAAGAAAAATTTTCACATGACAAGTGGTTGGGGACTGGAATATGCGGCCTTCACGTAGTGGAGAAGGTTCAATCAAGGCATACAAGAGAGCATTAGATGATTATTGAAAAGAAACAATCTGAAAGGTTACAGAGAGAAGGCACGAAATGGAATGCGAGTTGTGGAGACTCAGCGCAGGCACGATGTGCCTACTGGCCCTGTCCTATGCTAGAACAATTCTGTTACTCTATGGCCTATACAGGAGATAGTCTTTTTCAGAAGACTAAGAAATTTGGCATGTCAGCTACGATTCTCACCAACTTTTACAGATGCATCATAAAAAGCATTCTTTTTGGTTGTATCACAGCTTGGTATGGTTCCTGCTCTGCCCAAGATTGCAAAGAACTACAACAGGTCGTGAATGTAGCCCAATCCATCATGCAAACCAACCTCCCATCCACTGACTCTGCCTACATTTCCCACAAAGCGGCCAGCATAATTAAGGACCCCACACACACCGGACATTCTCTCTTCCACTTTCTTCCTTTGGGCAAAAGACACAAAAATCTGAGGTCACGTACCAACTCATTCAAGAACAGCTTCTTTCTTGCTAATGTCAGGCTTTTGACTAGACTTATCATGCATAAGTTGATCTTTCTCTATACCCAAGCTATGACTCCAACACTACATTCTGCTTGTTTTCTTCTCTATGAGTGATTTGTTTTGTCTGTATAGCGTGCAAAAACAATACTTTTCACTGTATGTTAATACAGGTGATAATAATAAATCAAATCAAAGGATATTGGGCAGATGAACCAAAAGCCTTGTCAAAGAGGTAGATTTGAAGAAGCATGTTACAGAAGGAGGAGACGAATCAGGAAGGTTTAGTGATTGAATACAGATATCTGGCTAGAGGAGATTACAGAGATAAGAAGTGGAAAAGTAACGAGTATTTTGAAACCTAGGATGAGAATATTGAAAATAGACGTTTAAAAGGGATCCAATTGCTTCATCTACACCTAGACATCACTGTAAACATTCAGTTACATTCAGACATAAATTAGGGTTTAGAACAAAGAACAACACAGCACGGGAAACGGGCCCTTCGGCCCAACGAGCCCGCGCTGCCACTTGATATTCCCACCTCTACCCGCAATCCCTGTCTATGTTATAGATCTATGGATTAAAAACCAAATTTGAGACAATTTAGGGAGAATTTGTTTTGCCAATTAGCCTAAGAGCACATCTTTGGGATGTGGGAGGAAACGGGAGCATCCGGAGAAAACCCACGCAAGCACGGGGAGAATGCGCAAACTCCCACAGACACAAGCCCAAATCCATGTATCTGCACAGCACAGCGATAGTCACTGAGCTGTCATGTTGCCCATCAAATGGTCCAGGTCAAGCATACACTAACGACGTGAAGCACTAGGATACTCTCGAAAAATCCAAGAGCAGCCCTCTCACAACCCATCACGTGTATGCCCCTTGTTAGGCAACAAGGCAGACCAAAGCACCTGTAGGATAAAAACAAATACATCAATATCATCGTCTATTTACACACTTCCCAGGGACTCCCAAGGCTCAAAATCAGTTTTCTATACTCTTCCATTCCCATTCTGTTCATGTGTTTATCAATAGGTGAGTTGAAAAAGTGCCAGTGCAGTTTCGTGCAATGTTATGGAGATGGAAATGGGCACTCTTGGTGATGACATAGATATGTATTTGGAATCTTATCTTATGGTTAAATCTGACATCTACGTTTCAAGCAGTCTGCTTCAGCCTCAGACAGTCACTGCAAAGATGAATGGAGACAGTGTCTAGGGAACAGTTTTGGTGGAGACCAAAGCCAATGGCTTCAATATTGAATCGGAAAAAATTTCTGTCTAATTCCAGAAAATCCATCTGATAACTTAAAGAAAGTGGAGGAGTCACAAGAGGGAAAGTTGTGTACCATCAGCACACTTGTGAAAACTGGCGCAGTTTTTGGATGATGTGGCTGAGTGGTAACATGTAGATGAGAAAAGGAATGGATAAAGGATAGTTTCATGGGGGACACTTAACGTAATGATGTAGCAGCAGGAAGAGAAAACATTCCAGATCTATGACTATTATTCTGTATATACACTGAGATAGATAAGAATGATATCAAAGAATGCAGTTAAAAATCAGCTGGATGAAATTGGGAAGACTTGAAGAAGAGGATGGTGCCAATGACAAACCTGAGATAGTGTGAGACTACTTTCACTATGGGATTTTAAACTACTCCCGCCTGGCACCAAGTCATAACTAAACTTAAAGGCAATTTGTGAGTTATACCCTAAAATGGTTACCTAGTTAAAAAAAGCCAGATAATGAGCACTGAAAGTAGTAGCAGATTTCTGTTTAGTAACTAATCATTTTTGTAGCACTGCACAAGTATACAGGCAAAACCCATGGTGCTGTGTGGGCTAGTAAAATGGGAAACATACTTATACTTGACTGACATTTAGTTGCGCATAGTGGCAAATATTTTAAGCCTGGATGCACACAAATTCCTTCTAAATCATTCATCTGATAAGCAATGAAATCATGGGACACACCAACAGTACCAGAGCCATTTTATTATACCCTTATAAATCATTTTTGTTTGACTCATGTGTGTGTCTGGACACATGCCTAGGGATTCCTGTAAGTTTATTATTTGATCGATACCAAAAGGTTGTTCCAGATTTTTCTCTAATGACCAGTTCCAATTATATTACAAAACAGCAACAGAGCCAAAGATAAGGAAATCAAACTGTTCACTTTCAGCTACCATGATAGTTCCCCACTTCAAAATCAATAGACAGCCCAGAACTATAAAACCAAATAGCTAGTCCATCTCTGAAAAACCTACAGGCAAGTCCAGCACTGCTTTAGCACCTGGCCCAGCAGCTCATTTCTGGGATGATGGGCTCAAGGAACGAAATAAATGATAGAAAATAAACAAGTCAGTCAATCAATATGTGTGAACAAAAGCATATGTTCTGATGCTTAGGACTAACTGCCCTGCTTCCAGCATTTTGTATTTTTAATTCCATACCTTTTCACTGACAGTTTAAAATTTTCCTTTTGGTTTAATTTTACTGTCACATAAGAACATAAGAGAGAGGAGCAGAAGTAGGCCATCTAGCCCTTCGAGCATGCTCTGCCATTCAACAAGATCATGGCTGATCTGAAATGGATCAGTTCCACTTTCCCACTTTCTCCTCATAACCCTTAATTCCCTTGTCTATTAGAAACCCATCTAACCATCTAACCTTAAATATATTCAGCCAAGTAGCCTCCACCACTTCAATGAGCAGAGAATTCCAGAGACTCACGACTCTTTGAGTGAAGAAGTTCCTCCTCAACTCTGATCTAAACTGCTCTCCCACCTTATTTTGAGGCTATGCCCTCTTGTTCTACTATCCTTTCTAAGTGGGAAGAATCTCTTTACCTCTACCCTATCTATCCCCATCATTCTCTTATATGTCTCTATAAAATCCCTCCTCAGCCTTCTAAACTCCAATGAGTACAGACCCAGTCTATTTAATCTCTCCTCATAGACTAACACCCTCATCTCCGGTATCAGTCTAGTGAACCTTCTCTGCACACCCTCCAAGGCCAATATAGCCTTTCGCAAATGCGACAGCCAAAACTGCACACAGTACTTCAGTTGCGACCTCACCAATACCCTATACAGTTGCAGCACGACCT
Organism: Sphyrna mokarran; assembly: GCA_024679065.1. Lineage (NCBI taxonomy): Eukaryota > Metazoa > Chordata > Chondrichthyes > Carcharhiniformes > Carcharhinidae > Sphyrna > Sphyrna mokarran. The sequence continues at coordinate 131,773,976 of JAGIQG010000003.1, read as the reverse complement.
CCTTGCTTTTATATTCTATCCCCCTCGCTATAAAGACCAACATTCCATTTGCCTTCTTGGTCACCTGTTGCACCTGCAGACTGGGTTTTTGCAATTCATGCACAAGGAGCCCCAGGTCCCTCTGCACCGTAGCATGCTGCAGCTTTTTGCCTTTTAAATAATAATCCCTCCGACTACCAAAGTAGATAACATTTGCTAACATTATACTCCATCTGCTATGTCCTTGCCCACTCACTCAGCCTATTCAGATCTCTCTGCAGACTTTCCGCACCTTCCACAATTTGCTTTTCCACTCATCTTCATGTCATCAGCAAATTTCATTACCCTACACTCAGCCCCCACTCCAAATCATCCATGTAAATGGTAAACAGTTGATCCCCGCAGCACTATCTTGATACTCTGTATTCCCTTGTGTCTCACGTTTAAGACAGGCTCCTACAGCTTTCAGAATCTTTGATGACCCTGACCCATCCCTGTTGTCGATGTTCTACCCCTGACTGATCGGTCAAAGTCGATCATAATACACACAGCCTCATCCTTGAGTTGAGAGAGTAATGCAAATGCAATGGAAGGTGTGCCTGTATATTTACTTCCGGAACAAGATTTTTCAAATAAAATTTTTTCAAGAAAGTGAATAGAAGCACAATTTCAGAATATTAGAAACGCATTGCAGTTTCACTAAAACAAAACAAACGAGGCAAATCTTCATAAATATTTATATGCTGTAAATACATATCCAGGGATGTATATCTTCACTTCAAACAAGGGCCATTTATTGAATCCTTGATCATGACACAGTGTTACTTACCAGCCCCCAAAGGGCTCCTTCTGTGGTAGCAACAATTGTAGCAGCTCTTGGAGTGTTATACATCAGTGCCAGCTCACCGAAGCTGCCGTGATTGTCATATTTACCAACAAGTAGAGGTTTCCCATCTTTATTTACATAAATATCATATGTACCCCTGTCAGGAGAGATTGGAGAGGAACAAATTGAGAATTTGGCAAATGAAAGATAAACCAGGGTCCGATATTCAAAACTTTTGAGAGGAGTCTTATTATAACAGTGCTACATCAGCTAATTTCACTCATTTCATGCAGCTTTTGGATGAATCACTGAACTAATTATGGAGGGAGCTCTTCCAATAGCTCAGTTATACATTCAATGTCCAATGTGGATCAAAGCCACACAGGCCAGCAATGCCTCAAATTCAAAATTCATTTTGCAGAGTCAGCAAATTTCAGGTGACGTTGGCAGGCGGATACTCTGCATGTGCTTTTAGGGAAAACATAGAACCCTACAGTGCAGAAAGAGATCCTTCACCCCATCGAGTCTACACTGACCACAATCCCACCCAGGCCCTACCTACATATCCCTACATATTTTACCCACTAATCTCTCTAACCTATGCATCTCAGGACACTAAGGGGCAATTTCAGCATGGCCAATCAACCTAACCTGCACATCTTTGGACTGGGGAGGAAACTGGAGTATCCACAGGAAACCCATGCAGACACGAGGAGAATGTACAAACTCCACACAGACAGTGACCCGAGCTGGGAATCGAACCCAGGTCTCTGGAGCTGTGAAGCAACAGTGCTAACCACTGTGCTACCAAGCCGCCCATGTTAATACAGGTGACAATAATAAATCCAAACAAAGGATACTGGGCAGATGAACCGAAAGTTTTGTTGAAGAGGTAGGTTTGAAGAGGTTTGGTCGAGAGACTGATCAATGTGTATACACATACAACGGGTGGCAGAGGTTAGCAGTGCTGCTTCACAATGCCAGGCATCCAAGTTTGATTTCTGTCTATGCAGAGTCTGCACATTCTCGTCTGTCTGTGTGGGTTTTCTCCGAGTGCTCTGGTTTCCTTCCATAGCTCGAAAGTGCTGCTTGAGTGCTATGGCCATGCTAAATTGTCCCTCAGTGTGTTCAAACAGGTACCAGAATGTGGCAACTAGGGAATTTTCACAGTAATTTCATTGCAGTGTTAATGCAAGTCTATTTGTGACACTGATAAATAAATGTAAAGACTTAAATTTGGCAATTTGAATAGGGTATTGGTGAATAGCCATGGTGTGATAACCCAACCAAAACTGGTGAAGGACTAAATACTTTAGTGCTGTGAGGTAGCTGTGGTAACCACTCTGCCACTGTGCTGCCCTATCATCCATAGAAAATCACATTAATGCTCTTCAGAAACACATACACCAGCTATTCATCAAAGGATGCACACCTTGCACTGTTAAGGGAAGTTGATTGGTCTGCAAGTAGTCATATAACTTAAAGCTAGACTAAGTCTGGAAGTTTATTTAAACATGGATGTGAATGCAGCACTCAGCAAGGCAAATATAAAAAAGCGAAACCGCTTCATTTCACAGCATTATGACTGAACAGTTACGTGCTAACATAAAATGAATCTTAAAACAGAACTGGTTGACAAAGTATTAGCCTTATCTTTGCTGTTCAATATATCACTTTGGATTAAATGTTGTCAAATGTTGAGAGTCAGTAATGAGAGAAATTATTTCTAACAGACAACTTATGCTAGATTTATAGCATCAAATCATAACTACTTGAACTACTCAAGTTGAGGAAGGAAGCAAGTTTGAAAGTGACATACAATGAAAGGCTCTCCAGAAGAAAGGTATTAATAATGTCATCAACGGATATGAAATTGCACCTTACAGTTCAACAAAATTGATTAGATATGCACAGCTAGTATTTATACCTAGATAAGTTCTTGCAATTCTCCTCCCTTCTTTTCTGGGCTAGTCTCCTACCCACCTACTACCTTCAATTAACATATCTCAAGTTACCACATTTTCTGACTGGCTTATAGCACAGAGGGCATTCACAACTATGTCAGATTTTACCGGACATCTGCACCTGGATTTTTTTTTGTAATACTCGCTGTAAAATTCGAAGAGCTGACCTGTAAAGTGAACTGAAGCCTATATCAAAAACCACATTTTCACCATTTATTATTTCTGCTGTTCCAAGTTACAATAACAATAATACAGAATTTCAATAAAGTAAATTTTAACTTTAAATATTATACTTTTAGGAATTCTTTTTTGCATTAATGAACTGGTTTGCCAGCTTATGGCTAGCTTCAGCTTGTCAACATTTACAGGGGAAATGCATATAAAACACCATATATTCCAGCATGTTCAATTGGGTGATCTTATTATTTCGGTCTCCTGATTACTCCAGTTTGAGACTACAAATTGTGGGGCAGTGATAGCCCCCCACACCCCAAAATTGTAGGGGATGCTGGTTTTTCTACATCCCCACTGATGTTGGGCCAAATGGACATTTAATGCTGATCTAAAATTTGAGATCCCTTGCTGGTCCAACTCAACAAGACAGAGAGGATCTTTATTACCTGTAATGTGCATTTCCAATCCAATGTTTAAATAGTGATTGTGAATTCTGTTGATAGCTCACCAATAAAACAGACTTAAGAGCAACAATCCAAGTATAAGATCCCAGCATACCTAATATAGGAAACCAAACAAAATTTAAAGCAGATGTCTAAATTCATAAATCAAAGGAGGATTCCAAATTGCAGCTACAGCATAGCTTGCACTTAGCCAAAAAATGGTGAGTGATAAGTCTTTCAAACACATGGTGACAAAAGATGACTTCAAGAAAAAATAACATTAAAATGTTGTCAGCAAGTCTGAACTATTCTTTGCAGCTTTTAACTTTGAGTTTAAAATGACGCAAGTACAGCAAGTGACTCACTCGATGATGAAAAGTTGTTTATTTCTATTTGGCGCAAGAGTGGAAAGGAAACTGCGGCCAAACCATGGCTTATAAGGAAAATTAGAGATACTACTAGATTCAGAGAAGAAGCATATAAATTGGCAAGAAAAAGCAATAGGCCTGAGGGCTGGAGGCAGTTTAAAATTCAGCAAAAATGGACCAAAGAACTGATTAAGAAGGGGAAAAGGAAGTATGAAACTAAGCTAGAGGGGAACATACGTTTATAGGTATATAAAGCGAGAAAGAATAACAAAAACTAATATAAGCTGCTTCCATCACAAACAGAGATTTAGTATGGGGAACAAAGAAATGACTGAGGAACTAAATTCATACTTTGCTTCTGTCTTCCAAAAAAGAGGCATGAATAATGTACTGGAAGTTCTGAGAAACACAAGTTTTAGTGAGGAGCTGAAGAAAATCAGTATTAGTAAGTAAATGGTTTTGAGGAAATTAATGGGATAGAAGTTGGATAAATCTCCAGGACCTGATAATCTTCATCTCAGAGTATTGAAGGAAGTGATCCTAGAAATAGAGATCCATTGGTAGTCATTTTCTAAAATTCTTTAGTCTCCTACAGATTGGAATGTAGCCAATGTAAGTCTCCAAATCAGAAAGCGAAGTAGAGCAAAAACAGGGAGCTACAGACCAGTGAGCCTGAAGTCAGTAGTAGGGAAGTTGCTAGAATCCATTATTAAGGATTTCATAGCACAGCATTTGGAAAGGAGTGGTATAGTCAAAGTCAGCATAGATTTACAATGGGGAAATCATGCTAGACAAATCTACTGTAATTCTTTGAGGATGTAACAAGTAGAGTTGATCAGAGAGAATCAGTGAATCTGATTTATTTAGACTTTCAGAAAGGGTCTCACCTGCAGATTATGTAAAGTTAAAGCATGTGGGATTGCAGGTAGTACCTTGAGATTGATAGAAAGCTAGTTAGCAAACAGAAAGCAACGAGTTAAAATAAATGGGTTCTTTTCCAACTGGTAGACAGTAATAAATGGGATACCACAGGGATCTGTGCTAGGACCCCAACTGTTCACATTATATACGAATGATTTGGAAGAGGGAACTAAATGCATCATCTCCAAATTTGCACATGATACAAAGTTGGATGGAAGGGTGCATTCTGAGGAGGAAGCAGAAATGATTGGACATGATTTGGACAGGCTGAGTGGCATATGCAGTATAATGTACACAAATGTGAGATTATCCAATTTGGTAGCAAAAATAGGAAGGCAAGTTAATTGAATGGGTGTAAATTGAGAGATGGGACTACTCAGTGAAACCTTGGTGGCCTCATGCATCTGTCACTGAAAGTAAGTGCTCAAGTACAGCAGGGAGTAAAGAAAACAAATAGTATGATGGCCTTCTTAACTGGCGGATTTGGGAGTAGCAATGGGACATTTTACTGTAACTGTATGTAGTTTTGGTGTCCATATTTGAGGAAGGATATCTTTGCTACAGAGGGGGTGCAATGAAGGTTTACTAAGTTGATTCCTGGGATGGCAGATCTATCACATGATGAGGAGGGACTAAATCAGTTTGGATTATATTCACTAGAGATTGGAAGAGTGAAAGGGGATCTCAAATAAGCTTATAAAAATCTAACAGGGTTACACAGGGTAGATTCAGAAAAAATGTTTTCAAGATGGGGAAAATCCAGAACTAGAGATCATAGTTTGAAGATAAGGGATAAACATTAGACTTTTTAGGTCTGAAGTGAGGAGAACTTTCTTCACCCAGACAGAGGTGAATCTGTGGAATTGACTACTATAGAAAATAGTTGAGGCCAAGAGATTGAGAGATTTTAAGGAGAAATTGGATATAGCTCTTGAGGCTAAATGATCAAGGGATAAAAGTGGGAAGAGTGTAATCAGGATATTGTATGGCCTATTCCTGTTTTTATTTTCTATGTATATTCCTGTGAAACAGCTGGAAACTCTATAGTTGCTGTGAGAATACATGGGAACCAAAATTTTGGTTGAATAGTTATGATGACAGCAGTTTCTGATCACAAATATTAATTACCCTAGATGCAATGTCAAGGAATTAGGTGCCATTAATCATTGAAGTTATGGTGGGCTTAAAAGGAAAAAATTTGGAAAACATTCTAGTTTACAAAAAATCAAATAGTTAACACGAAACAAAGGTCCTTCTGTGGATAATATTTCAATTTCTCAATGCATTATTCTTATTGTTAAGAACCCCCCTCTGAGGAATATCTTAAAAACCCAAAAGATAATTTGAAACACTGGCTCTTAGTGCTGTATATTTGTTTGGACTGGTTCCTCCTCAGTGAGGAACCAGTCCAGTTGTTGTGTAAACAATTAATGGAGCATTTACTAATGTAAAAAAGAAAAACATCCAGGAAAGACTAATATACACCATGACAATTTAGTAAATAAGTAAACACAGCATTCTCTTTGAAATTACTTCATGCCTAAAATATACCCATGTTCCTTGAACTCATTTGAGACATCGCTTTTCCAAAATAATATCCAATTTTGTATCTCTAGAAATGATATCTAGCTCATAGCATACAATACAGCTTAGATCACCAAATCTGCAAAATGTCTTTTCCTTGTTCATAGATCCCGATAATACAGGAGACATTCATTTGCCCCATTGAGTCTGCACCGACTTCTTAATGCAACATCTTACTCAGACCCTCTCCCCCACCCTAAACCCATACATTAACCTCTCCCCTATACTTATACATTTATCATGGCTAATCCACATATCTTTAGACTGTAGAGGAAACAGGAGAACACGAAGGAAACATGCACAGACTCAGGGAGAATGTGCAAATTCCACACAATCACTCAAGGCTAGAACTGAAATCAGGTCCCTGGTGCTGAGGCAGCAGTACTGACCACTGTTATTGCGGTGCAAGTGCAAAGGAATAGACTGCATCTTTTTGAGGAGAATATCTGCAATTTGCCATGGCTCCAATGGAATAGGCCTCCATGGCTTTGATCATAAATGGAACTGGCCTCTCTGAAGATTAGAAGGATTTGGTCCACCTAACTGTTGAATGAAAAACTAGTCTACTTCCCCAATGAGGATGCCAGTGGTTATATTGTTTAGTCTCTTTGATATTACACCATGGGGGTTTGGTTATCGATATCTCTCAAATTCCTTGCCTTTAGAGGTTATCATTTGTATAGCCCCACTGATCACTGGTTAATGTTTTTTGATATGGCAAATCACATTTCAATTTCTCTAGATTTCTGCTAATCTTGCAACTGGGCAAATTGTATCTCATTAGTCCTCTAGATGCTTGCTAATTTTGTTACTTGTCTATTATTTTGTTCTCATCTCAAATTTAATAGTTAACTTTGTTAACTTCCCAAATTCCTAACATTGCGTATTGACAAAGCCACAAAACTTTAATATAAATCTTCCAAAGCAGCAAGAATTGCCGTGCAGTTACTGCTCAAAGCAGATTTACATTACTAGAGATGCTTTTAAAATCAGTAATTATGGGTTTGTAGCATCAAATGGACCCACTTTATACAATACAGATTTGATAAGCGATATACGAATTCTACATATGCACAGTATCACAAATTACATTTGTCACTTGGCAATGTGTCTGCAGATCTGCCCCAGCACAGTTTAAAGGTCCGTACAAACCACCAATGCTGAAAATGTGCTGCTGTGCTAAAATTAACAAGTGGAGAGGGGGTCAGCTCACCTGCAGCCAGGCTCCAACCTAACATATGGCAGACGTGAACTTAATGCCAACTACTAATATTTATTATCTCTGTATAGGTATAGGATGTTGAATTCTTAACCAGACAGTAAACAGTGGGGGACCAATTGCATAGTTTCTTCAAAAAGTTCAAACTGCAACTGACTGCCTTCCATACTATTTTATTCTGTAATTATGGGTTTGTGAATAGAAACATAGAAAAATAGGAGTAGGCCACTCAGCCCTTAGAGCCTGCTTTACTATCGTCATGATCATGGCTGATATCCAGCTCAGTAACCTGTACCCACCTTTTCCCTGTATTCTTTGATCCCCTTTGCCCCAAGCGCTATATCCAACTCTTTCTTGAAAGCAAACAATGTTTTGGCCTCAACTGCAAGTGAATTGCAGTTCACCACTCACGAGGCAGAGAAATTTACCCGTACCCTTTGACTATGATCATTGCTTCTGGACACTACCATCATCAAGAACATCCTTTCTGCATCTACCAATGAAAACATTGAGGTACACTGAGGAACCGAGTCTGGAGGTAATAAATGCAGCAGTGGACATGTTAAAAAAGGTTGGAGGCAGGAAAATCTTGATATATAATAAGCAAACTTGTTAAGAAACAGATGTGATGTTCAGCTCTAGATCCAACTTAGGTTAGAGGAAGCAAGTGAACACTCCCTTCCAGAAAGTCACCATCATCATCACCAAACAAGAAATGGAGTGTCATGCATACTTCAAGGTCGCCACAGGCTGTGCTCTTGATGTCACTGGCAATTTTATAGCATAACAGCAGCATTAAATAAGGAGCACTGTCTTGGATATTAGAAGATGACATCCTTACTCAAAACAGAATTTTACATTATCTGTGGTGTGCATCACAATGGTTAGAAAGAAATGTTATGCTCTTCTTCATCCAGTTTGACAGATTCATACAATTTTACAAACTGATTGGCCGAATATGCTCTCTACCCGCCCCCCCCCGCAACTTCATTTGTGGCAATCCATCAAACATACAAGGAGTCTCACACAACTGAGCCAAGAATCGAAAACTTTCCTCAAAACTCCAGCACCAATTCATTGTTGTTTTTAGTTTATTTGAAACATGAAATGGGGTTACTATGCAGTGGCAGGATGACACAGTGATTAACACTGCTGCCTCAGTGCCAGAAGCCTGGGTTTGATTTCCAGCTTGGTCACTGTCTCTGTGGAGTCTACACATTCTCCCTGTGTCTGCATGGGTATCGTCCAGGTGTTCCTGTTTCCTCCCACAGTCTGAAAGACATGCTGGTTAGATGCACTGACCATGCTAAATTCTCCCTAGTGTACCCAAACAGGTTCCGGAGTGTGGCAACTAGGGGATTTTCAAGTAGCTTCATTGCAATGTTAATGTAAGCTTACTTGTGATACTCATCAATAAACTTAAAAACTACGGACAGGGACTTACAAGACACCAACTAGCCTTTGTGCTGTATACCTGGAAGATGTCAAAATGCACATTGCTGAGCAGGAAGAGAAAGCTGAAATAAAAGAACAGACACAGCAACATGAGGGGAGACATTCAGAAGGACATGTCATCACCTTTGGATTTTGCATTCTAAATGGACCAGAAATGAAGATGTGGGTTAAAAGTAGTAGCTTCCCACAACTCCACTTACCTCCTTGAGAGCTGAGATCAGGAATTTCAACTTCCAATGGACTTGGAACTTCTGTGCATTTACAGATGAGGAACAGGCTGCACAAGCACAGTTCTGCATTTTTAAACTATTTGGGTCAGACGAATTTATGCAAGTAAAATGGCATAAATGTGTGGGTCAGATGATTAGGAAGAGAGCACCATGGAAGATTGGTGTCCAGGAGATGGGGCAGGGAGGGGGTCCAAAACAAATCTTACAGGAAGGGGACAAAAAGAGGTCCATGTTCAGCTTCAGGTTTTCTTATTAATTCATTTATGGGATAGTGTGAGATGCACAGCACGGAAAGAGTTCTTCGGCCCAGCTCATCCATGCTGACCAGGTTTCCTAAATTGAGCTAATTCCATTCGTCTGCATTTGGCCCATACCCCCCAGGGTGGCTTGGTAGCACATTGATTAGCATTGCTGCCTTAGTACCAGGAGCCCAGATTCAATGCTGATCTTAGTCACTGTCTGTGTGGAATTTGTACATTTTCCCTGCGTCTGCATGAGTTTCCTCTGAATACTCCAGTTTCCTTTCATACTCTAAAGATGCGTGGGTTAAGTGCATTGGCTATGCTACATTAACCTAGCAACGTGAGTGCAAATTGTTTTCGGCGCAGGCTCAATAGGCCGAATGGCCTCCTTCTGCATTGTAGGGTTTTCTAAGATTCTATGAAACTGTTCCATTCCATGTACCTGTCCAAATGATATGGACGTGGACATCATTTACTAGACCAGCATCCTAAATTGCCCCGAGAAGATGGTGGTGAGCTGACTTCTTGAACTGCTGCAGTCCATGTGGTGTAGATACACCTACAGTGCTGTTAGGAATTTTGATCCAGCAACAGTGAAGGAATGGCAAAATGTTTCCAAATCAGGAGGGCGAGTGGCTTGGAGGGGAACCTTCAGGTGGTGGTCTTCCAAGGTGTCTGGCGCCCTTGTCCTTCTAGATGGTAGCGGTCATGAGTTTAGCAGCTGTTGTCTAAAAAATCTTAGTGAGTTCTTTCGCTGCATCTTGTGTTATTTTGCTGAATACAGTAGATTGCTCCATTACTTATCTCACTCTCCATTTTAACATTTCATCTCCTTTATCAATTGTTTTCTCTGATTTGACACTTTCATAGAGTCAGCAGCTCAAGAACATTCATGTTCCACAAAGCACTTGATTATAGCTATCTATTTTAATACTTATAACTTTTAAATTGTAATTCTTGTCAGATATTAATAAAGCTGAAGGTCTCAGTCAACACAATACTCACTGCTTTAGCTGGGAATCAATATATCCAATCATCTGCAGGATAACCATTCTTTCTCAACTTCAGCTTGCATGAGGATCATAGACTTTCAGGCCATGACCTTTAATTATGCAACATGTTTGAAACTAAATAAGCAGAAAATATCCCATCTTATCTATTCAACTCAATACTGAAAGAAACATTTTCTCCCAATCACTTCAACTGAAAACAAGGTCAGGTCTTCATCATTTAAAAGCCCAATTCACAGAAACGTCCTCACCATTCTTTGAATTGATTTCAATGAATCACATCCTTTTGAAAATATTATACCCAAAACTCATCTAAGGTATAACATGAGAATAATCTATATCCATTTATAGTCAAGTGCCCTAAAGACGTACCTGGTACATCATTAGCCTCACTGATAGCAGTTTCACACTGTCTAGACACTTCCATTAAATAGTTAACAATCTTATTCACATTGTTTTCTAAGCTTGCTAGATGTATCATTGCAAATATATTTCACTTGCACTATTCCAATATGTAGACCTTGGGGATAATTTTGAACCCTCTTTATTTCTCAGTGTAAACAGTGACATAGGCCTAGATCTTGCAGGAATCAGGAAACAAAATTCTCACCATCGCGATCTCATTTCTAAGTTATTCGAGTCCCTCACCCATGACATAACAAGGTCCCCTTGCTGCTGGGCAGAAATCTCATCATTTAGAAAAATTTGAGGCAGTCGAGGGAAATGTGCCAGGGACATAAAGTATAGCCTCCAGGAGGAGAGGAACATGCCTGGTATTTGGTACTGCCAGGGGCAGGCTCACTTGGGAGCTCCATTTTTGGAGTGGTTAAAGGTAGGACCTCAATTTCAGTGAAGCCAGAATTGCCCTGCCCTGTCACAGCGACAGTAAAAATTATGCCCTCAGATCTTTTTTTTCCTGAGTGCACAAAAATCAAGAGTGAAAACCTGGCTGTGCTGCAAGAGAGCTGCATGCTGGTTTTCTCACTTCTGCCAGTATCCTGTGCAACAAGGGGTAGATCCCGTACATTATGGTTACATAAATTTTATCAAACATAATCCTGTTTATCAAAGCTATAATTAAAACTATCTTTGCTTTCAATACGAATCATTACTCTTCAGTGCTTGTAAGCATAAATCTAGACAGGCAGAAAGTAGTCCCAAGCACATCTAGTATTTTCCAATAGATTAAATTCTTCCAAGAACCACTGCTTCGTCTAACCATAAAAGGAAAACTTCCAATGAAAATGACAGCATGAGATAAACGGCTGCATGATACCACTCATCTACACGATAGCTGTGTTTACAATTCACCAGCAAACGGACTCATTCGTTAACTTTCTGAATCACAATGCCGGCTTCATATAGGAAACAACCTCAGTATTACAACAGAAGTTTAGGCAATGACTGAATATTGAAACGGGGGAGACAATGGCCTCGTTATATTATTGCTCGACTATTAATCCAGAAACCCAGATATTGTTCTGGGGACCTGGGATTGAATTCTGCCATGACAGATAGTGGAATTTGAATTCAATAAAGGATATCTGGGACTAAGAATCTACTGATGGCCGGTCGATTGTGGTAAAAACCCATCTGGTTCTTTAAGGAAGAAAATCTGCCATCCTTACCTGGTCTGGCTTTCATGTGACTCCAGAGCCACAGCAATGTGTTGACTCTCAACTGCCTTCTGAAGTTGCCTAGCAAGCCACTCAGTTGTAACAATCGCTGCAAAGTCTCAACAAAGAAATGAAACCAGATGAACTACTTGGCATCAATCTAGGTACCAGAAAAGACAACGGCAAAACAAACAGCCATGCTGACATTGCAAAATCCTCCTTACTAACATCTGTGAGCTAATGCTAAAACTAGAAGAGCAGTCTCACAGATTAGTCGAGCAACAGCCTGACATAATCATTCTCATGGAATCATACCTTAAGATAGCACCTCAGACACCGCCAGCTCCAAATGCATCTACCCATGACAATATTGATAAGAGTGACCACCACACAGTCCTTGTGGAGATAAAGTCCCGCCTTCACATTGAGAATAACTTCCTTTGTGTTGTGTGACATTATCACCGTGCTAAATGGGACAGACTCCTAATCGAGCTAGCAACTCAAGATTGGACGTCCATGAGGTGCTGTGGGCCATCGACAGCAGCAGAATTGTACTCCAGAGCAATCTGCAACCTCGTGATCTAATATAGAACTCACTCAACCATTACATCAAGCCAGGGGATCAACCCTGGTTCAATGGAGACTGCAAGAACAAATGCTAGGAACAACATCAGGCTTATCTAAAAATGAGATACCAACTTGAAGCTAATCAAACAGGACTACTTGAATACCAAATGGCAAAAACAGCAAGTGACAGACAGAGCTAAGTGAGCCTACACTTTACGGATCAGGTCTAAGCTCTGCAGTCCTTTCACATCCAGTTGGGAATGGTGTTGGACAATTAAACAACCCACTGAAGGAGGAGACTCCACAAATATCTCCACGCTCAATGATGGAAGACCCCATCATTGCAAAAAATAAGGCTGAAGCGTTTGCAGCAATAGCGATAGGTTGAGGGAACTAGGTCTCTTCTCCCTGGAGAGACGAAGGTTGAGAGGCGACCTGATAGAGGTTTATAAATTGTTGAGAGGAATAGATGGAAATAACCTCCAAGAATCCATTCTCAGAGCTGAAATGGTCGCTACAAGAGGACACAGGTTTAACGTGCTGGGCAGCAGGTACAGAGGAAATGTTACGGGTATGTTTTTCACTCAGAGGGTGGTGAGTGAATGGAATCGGCTGCCGTCAGTGGTGGTGGAGGCAAACTCTCTAGGGTCTTTTAAAAGACTTTTGGATGAGTACATGGGATTAAATGGGATTGGGAGTTACAGATAGTTCTATGGTCTAGTAGGTATGGGTATGATTGGCACAACTTATGGGCCGAAGAGCCTGTTTGTGCTGTAGTGTTCTATGTTCAATCTTCAGCCAGTAGTGCCAAATGGATGACCCATCTTGCCCTCCTCCAGGGGTCCCCAGCATCTCAGATGCCAGTCTCTAGTCAACTCAATTCACTCCACATGACATGGGCCTTGATAACATTCTGCCAATAATACTAAAGACTTATGCTCTAAAACTTGCCAAGCCCTTCCAGAGGTGAGATGACAATGGCAGCCCTTGACATCAAGGCCACATTCGACCAAGGGTGGCATTAAGAAGCCCTAGCAAAATTGGAATCAATGGATATCAGGGGGCAAACTCTCCGCTGGTTGGAGTCATATCTAATATATAGAAAGATGGTTGTGGTTATGGAGGGTCAGTCATCTCAGCTCCATGACATCTCTGCATCAGTCCCTCAGGGGATGGTCCTTGGCCCAACAATCTTCAGCTTCTTCATCAATGATCTTCGTTCCGTCATAAGTGGGGATGTTCGCCAATGCTTGTACAATGTTCAGCACCATTCGTGACTCATCAGATACTGAAGCAGTCCATGTTCAAATGCAACAAGATCTGGACAATATCCAGGCTTGGGCTGCCAAACGGCAAGTAACATTCACCCATACAAAAACCAGGCAATGACCATCACCAATAAAAGACACTCTAACCACTACCCCTTGATATTCAATGGAGTAATCATCACTGAATCCCCGACTGTCAACATCCTTGGGGTTACCATTGACCATAAACTCAACTGGACTCGCCACATAAACACATTGGCTACAACAGTAGGTCAGAGGCAAGGAATCCTGCGGCAAGTAACTCACCTCCTGATTCCCTAGAGCCAGTCCACCATATATAAGGCACAAATCAAGAGTGTGATGGAATACTCCCCACTTGCCTGGATGGGTGCAACTCCAACAACATTCAACAAGCTCGTCACCATCCAGAATAAAGCAGCCACACTATATCTATAAACATTCAATCTCTCCACCACTGATGCTAGTTGCAGCTGTGTATACTATCCACAAGACACACAGTAGCAATTCACCAAAAATCCTTCAATAGCACCTTTCAAACCACAACTACTTCCATCTAGAAGGCCAAGGGGCAGCACCACCACCTTCAAATTCCCCACTAAGCCACTCACCATCCTGTCTTGGAAACATACTACCACTTCTTCGCAGTCGCTAGGTCAAAATCCTAGAATTCCCTCCTTAATGGTATTGTGGGTCAATCCACAGCACATGAACTGCAGCAATTCAACAAGGCAACTCACCACCACTTTCTCAAGGGCAACTATATCATGGGCAATAAATGCTGGCCAGCCAGTGAGGCCCATATCCCACGAATGTTTAAAAAGAAAATAGCTCGAGTCAGATTGAACCAAGTAATGGGATGGCCATTACTACGAAACATCTGATGCCCTTCTAATATTCAATAGCACACCTCCATTTAAAAAACAGTCAAGCTTTCTTCCAGTGACTGAATGAGACAGTACAACAGTTTTACATTACAGGAACAAAATATCCGAAAAATGTTTTTGAAAAGAAATTTTTGTTTGAATTGCAAAGGAACAAAATGAATTAATAATAGTGAACAAATGCTTCAAAATCAAATCGAACAGATTTTTATTTACAAGTTTAACTGGTTCAATATTTAGGTTACACTATGGATGCTTGAGAAAACAGTGGTTGTGATTATTTTTATATTTTTGAGGAAAGTGGAAATTGCTTAAGATGATTCAGTAACTGAGAATGGAAAATTCTGAGAATTTACAACGTGTTTTCCAAAAAACAAATGTTTTGTTAACCAAGTTTCCACTTACCCGAGGAAGCACAACATGAACAATGCAAGATTCAGCATGAAATACAGGATATATTAATACACTGTAGTGTACAAAACTCAAGAGAGCCTGAATAAAGGCATCAGTCCAACAATTATGATGGCTTTGATGCACTCAGGATCTCCAAAGTTCATAAACATAATTCAAAATACCTGCACATTTGGTAGAGGTTCATAGTTCAGTGCTTGTCACCAGCCTCATTAAGCAAATAAGACCTGGTACACTATTTTCAGATTGCACATCATCCAATCCACTTTTACAGTGTGAGAATTACATTTTCTGATGTACTCTCACTCCATTTCAAGTAGGCATCGGTTCCATAGCACTGAAGGTGAAGCTTAACTGCGTTGTTCAGCAAAAATGAAATTGCAATTTAAGTTAGAATGATTGTACAGAGATTTCAGCTTTTCTAAATGCAGAGCTACAATCTTCTTAAAATGGCTTTAAAATTCTCACAATTTGCAAGAAAATCATAGAACCAAACTGCATAGAAAGCCATTCAGCCCACTGTGCCTGTGCCAGCTCTCTGAAGAATCACATCCATTCCCCTGCCCATTCCATACAATTTTTTTCCTTTAAGTACTTACCTTTTTTTTAAATATTATCATTGATTCTGTTTCTAGAAAGGAAAAAGTCAAACAAATCGGTGGGGGGTGGGGGGGAAATACAAAAACCTTTTTTTTTAATATGACCACAAAACACATACTTTGCATGCAGAGCAAATCCAATATTGCATTAAACCAAAAAAGTAACATCTGATAAGAGTTTTCTTGCGTTGGATACAAATTACCAATGCCTGCTTTCAAATCAAGTGTACTTTGTGTTATCAACCACATACTTCAAGAATAATACAACATGCTCGCATTATTCATATTTTGAATTTGGTACTGTGAGTAGCATCAATTCGCCTCATTACCGCCACCCAGCCAGAGAGTAACATTAGGAGGTAGATACTTTATCCCAAGTTGCTGACCTCTGCTTAATGACTAATGATTTAACGGTTCTAAAGGAAACAACTGCTGATCAACATTAATTTTGAAGCTGTGGGCAAGGTGCTTCCTTATTTTAGACTAGGTAAATAATGCTCATTTTATATCAAAGTTCAATGGTGCAATACAATTCAGTTCTGAACTATCTTCTTTTGATTGGGATCACAATGCAATTCAGATTTAAATGAATGAAAGTCTAATTTTTCCAGTTCTTGTGAAATCTAACAAATGGCTATGGTAGAATTCAGCAACAAGTGTATCCATACCTACATCACAAAATGCAGCAAACCCAGCACCCAGTTTTGCACACTTATTCCAACACTCACCAGGCATCCGGTAATGCCCGTATCTCGTTTAGGAAAGTTACTGCAGTGACTAAGGTGTGCAAACAGATCAGACGCCAATTAATCATGTTCTGATGCATTTTGTGGATTGATTTTTTTTTGAGTAATACTGTTTACTTTGCCAATTTACTTTTAGTGGAAAATATGCAAACTCTACACAAACAGCTACCTGAGCCGGGATTGAACCCAGATCCTTGGAGCTGTGAAGCAGCAATGCTAACCACTGCACCACCATGCCACCCATTATTCAACAGGAGAAAACAGTTGTAGACTCAACACTGAAATAATTCCCTTTTGTCACTCGTAAGAGATTCTTGCAGAAGTAGTAATTTATTTTTCCAGTAAGATATAAATAACATGGCCACTAGCCCCAAACTTCCTCCATCATACTCCACCTTGTCTGTATAAAAATTATTAAAAATTGGAACTCATTCTTCTACAAATCAGATAAAATTCGTTCAATTAAAAACACTGGACAAGTGCCTTTTAAATAATTGCAAATTTATCATTATATTGTATGTATAATGGCTGAGGGACAGATTTTTTTGAATTTATTATTGTCATGTGTATTGGTAGACAGCGAAAAGTATTGTTTCTTACACATTATATAGACAAAGCATACCGTTCATAACAGTATATCAGGGAAAAGGAAAAGGAGGTGGTGCAGAATGTAGTGTTACATTCATAGTTAGAATGGAAAGAAAAATCAAATTAATATTCAAAATATTCAAAAGTGATGATGGCAACAGGGAAGAAGCTGTTCTTGACATATGTTCTCAGACTTCTGTATCTTTTTCCCCAACGGTAGAGGGTGGACAAGAGTATGCCCAGGAGCCTGGGGTCCTAGATTATGCTGGCTGCTTTTCTGAGCAGCGGAAGGTGCAGCTGGAGTCAATAGATGGAAGGCTGGTTTGCGTGATGGACTGGACTATATTCACAACCCTTTGTTCTTTGTGGTTTCTTGCAGTCAATGGCTTTTTTTTAATAAAAACATACAGCACAGAAATAGACCCAGCCAGTCCATGCTAGTGTTTATATTTCAGACATGCCTCCTCCCACCCTATTTCAACTAACCCTAGATCACCATTACCTTCTATTCCTTTCAGCCTCATATAATCCATCTTACTTCCTCTTAAATGAATCCAATCTATTTACCTGAAGTATCAAATTCCATGCTCAATTCAATCTATGGGTAATGAGATTTTGCCCAAATCCCCGAAAGGATTTCAGTGACTAATATCAATTCCTAAGTCTCGTCTCCCCACAAGTGGAAACATCTTGTCTACATATCAACCATGAAATCCCACAGTAGTTTAACCACATCTGCTAGATCACCCCCGCATCTCTTTTCAAGAGAAGAGAACCCCATCTATTTAGTCCTCTTTACTGGTTATAACTGCTCAAATTTGTTTTTATACATCAACCATCAGCTGCAATACTAATAATCAATGGATCCTCCTGATGGAGGGGATGAAAAAAGCATTTCATGTGTTGGAAGAATGTAGCCAGGTTGACACTTATTAATGATTGGTTGATTATGTTGTTAAAAAATACACTGCTTGACAAATGACTGTAAATAGATATAAAAAGTGTCAGCTGGAACATTGGGCTGGTAGTTTGGTGACAGAGATCTGTATTTGAAAATATTTTGAGATTTCAAAACTTCAATGTTGACATCTCCAATAACAGAAACAAAGTTGGGACAAGCCAACTTCATCAGGAGGGTAAAGTTTCAAACATAGATCTGTTTCGGATACAGCTCTGTTTAATATAAAATAATCAATGAAGCAGCAAACCTAAGCTGATGCTTCACACATTGAGTGTGCGCCAACTTTTTTGGATGGCTTGTCAAATAAAAATCCCATCTGCCTGTACTTAACCGATAACAACATTTGTAAATCCAGAGTATTTGCCAGGCTTCCATACAACATTATTAAAAGAGAAACCAGCTAATCTGGTCATTCATCTGATATCTGTGTTGTATGGGTCTTGCTAAACATAAGCTGTCAGTTTGTACAGTAACAATTACTGCACTGCAGAGTGATTCATAAAATCCCCACGTGCAGAAGCAACTATTCAATCCATAAGATCTGCACCAACCCTCTGACAGAGTACCTTACCCAGGACCTTTCCTCCGGCCCACTCCACACATTTAACAGGGCCAACTCACCTAACCTAACATGGGAGGAGACCAGAACATCTGATGGAAACCCATGGAGACACAGGGAGAATGTGCACACTCCACACCATCATCAGAGACTGGAACAGAACCAGATCCCTGGAGCTGAGAGGCAGCACTATTTTACCGTTTCACTTTCAGTGCGTATAAAGAAGTTTCTGAGATTACAAGATCCTACAAAAATGAAAGCTCCCTAAACAATCCAGTCCTTCCAGTTGGTTGAGATCTTAATTAGTTAGTTGTTCTTCACTTTTTGTAAAGTGCATAACCACTGACTGAACTGTCTTCAAGCAGTTTTGCTTAGAAAAATGTTAGGCACTATTTTCCAGAAAAAAAGTGTCCAACAGGCAGGAAAATGGGAGGGCAGCGCAGCCTAAACCCACTGGAGAGGTCAGCAGAGTGCTCTAGGGGCCATCGGATATATGCCAGACATCATTCCCCCACACTCAAAAACCAAGATCGCTGACCCTGACCCACCCATCTCCTGTTGTCCGATGGCTGGCCCTGATCTCCAAAGACCAGCTCTGATCATGGCTCCATCATTGGCGCCCCCCTCACCACCCACCCAACACCCCAATTCAGAGATCTGCCCTTCTCCTCCTTCCTACCTCCCACCCCTTGTGGCTCCACCCTTCTGGCCCATCCTCATGAGGCCCCACACTCTTAGCACTACCTGCTGGGCACTGCAAGGCTGCCAGGCTGGCACTGCCTGCAGACGGGGTCTCAATGGCCACTGATCCAACCTGTTGGGGATCAGATGTGATTGCTGTTGCTGGGAACTTGACCAGTGAGGTTGGAGAGCCAAGTTGGTCTGAACAATACTGTGCGGAGCTTGTTAAAATTATTTAAATTAGATTACGGCTATTTAAATCAGCCTCGTGCCATTCTCTGGCACATGGCTGATTTTGTGGCCTGCATGATTCTCGATCTGCTACTGGCTGGAAAAAAATCAATTTTTTGACCCCCATTTATATTTCCCATCCCACTACGTTAGTCAGCCAGCATAACCAAATGGGAAAATCGGACCCATTATTCTTATTTATAAGAAACAAACAAAACCTTCCAATGGAAAAGGTTATTAAACACATTTAAATTAATACCATGAAGATCTCATACTGAGCTATAATAGTATATGTTTGGCCCTCAAAGAAAATTTCCTTCAAGTCTTGCAGGATATTTAAATTTGTTGCAAGTGAGAGAAAAACTTAAAAGCATGCTGAAAAAAAAATCAGTGGATTTAATATTAAGAAGCTGATAATAAATTTACAGCAATTTATTTTTTGGCACTAAATTGTAAAATAAAACTTCACATCACTTTTAAATGAGTCATTCCTTGTCCGCATGAACCTTTCATTTGTGTTGAAATAGAATCAATAGGACTAACTGACAATCTGAACAACCTGACAGCTCAATTTTCTTAATTATTCTGCCACCAAAACATCATCTTCCAATTCTATAATGTTATTCAGTAAATTTTTATGCAACATGAATGCTTTTCAAGAGAAGTGTTAAATAGAAATTCATAAACTGTGTATTAGGTATAGAACATTATTGTGACACCTCAAAGCAGTATGCCTTGTTGCTATGTTGTAATTCTTCATTTTTAAAAATATACTTTTTAAGATTCATTTTTACATCACTGGCTGGGTCAGCATTTATTGTCCATCCTCAAATGCCCTTCATTTCAGAGGGCATTTGAGTGTCAATCACCACTGACACTCACACAAAAAGCCACAACCAAACGAAGTCTTCAGGTCTGGAGAACCCAAATATGTAATTACCAGGTGTAGGGGTTTTTCAGAGGCTAAATGTTGAGCTCATCTTTAGCTAATACAAAGACTCACGACCACATTATCCTGGTGAAAAACTTTCTTTCTTAACCAATTCACACAGGGAGAGAAAGGGCTGAACAGTCCAAAATTCTCTGAAGTTACATCAGTGGCATTACAATTATACATTTTTCAAAAGATGTTTTACCTGCCCTCTGGCTCATTATGAGCCAATCATGAGTAAATGTCACATACCTTGACCAATTACAGATATTCTCCGACAGCATGGGAACAGTAAGTTTTCGTGGTTTCTACTAATTTTCCCATGGTCACCCACTGCCAGTTCCAGACTCCCTTATCTAGCTGAAGACTCTGCCTATTCACTGAGCTGAGCTATCTGGTACTACTAGCTTGTCTTTACACAATGAATATAAGAACATAAGAACTAGGAGCATGAGTAGGCTATTTGGCCTCTTCAGCCTGCTCTGTCATTCAACGTCATGGCTGACCTTTTTGTGGACTCAGCTCCACTTATCCACCCGCTCACCATAATCCTTCGATCGTTTACTGTTCAAAATCTATCTTTGCCTTAAAAGCATTCAAAGCAATAGCCTTCACTGGGCAGGGAATTCCACAGATTCACAAGCATCTGCCAGACCCTTGTGCAGTCACTTAAACTATCAGAGTAGGAAATACTCCAACTTCTACTACTCAGCGTAACAACTTCCACCTTACTGATGGATGGGGGGAAAAAGATTACTAAAAAGTGAAAAGATTGTGCAAAAGAAACGCAAAGTAATCAAGGGGGTAAAGTGGCATTAAAACTACTTTTTAAAAATCTAGATTGCAAGAAAAAAATAAGAAAATTAAATCAATTTGTTTCAAGTATTTGGAAGAATGCTGATATAAAAGCGGATTGAATCAGTCTGGATAAGGGACTGGAAATCTGGAAACTTCACCATATTGGCACAAAAAAAAATTCATCAAGACGAAGACTACATTAACCAACAGTTTTTCAAAGTTTATCAAGAAACTAAGTATGAAAAGGTACAATATTTAAATGCTTGAAATTGGGTACAATTTTATGGAACAAAATAGGAGCTTCCTGAATAGCTATATAGGCTATGATTAGCTATGAACTACAGAGATAGATTACTCAATTTCGGCACGGAAGCACAGTGGTTAGCACTGCTGCTTCACAGCTCTAGAGATCTGGATTCGATTCGTGCCTTGGGTCACTGTCTGTGTGGAATTTGCACACAGTCTCCTTGTGTAGGAGTGGGTTTCCTCCAGGTGCTCAGATTTCCTTCCACAGATAAAATGTGCAGATTAGTTGATTGGCCATGCTGAAATTTGCCCCTTAGTGTCCTGAGATGCGCAGGTTAGAGGGATTAGCAGGTAAATATGTAGGGATATTGGATAGGGCCTGGGTGGGATTGTGGTCAGTGCAGACTTGATGGGCCAAATGACCTCTTTCTGCACTGTAGGTTTCTATGATTCTGTGATATACTAATAATGAATTAATATAGAACATGTAACTAACTGACAGCTCAATCTTCAGCATTTAATAGAAACAGAAAATTGGAGAGGGGTGGGCCATTCTGCCCTTTGAGCCTACTTGATTACATTCATCCAATTCAGGAACCTTTCCTGCTTTGCCCCATAAACCTTTGATCCCTTTAGCACAAAAAGCTCTCAAGGTCATAGAGATTTAAAGCATGGAAACAGGCCCTTCGGCCCAACTTGCTCATGCTGCCCTTCTTTTAAAACCGTAAGCTAGTCTCAATTGCCCGCGTTGACCCATAACCTGCTCTATACAACTTACCCATGTAACTGTCCAAATGCTTTTTAAAAGACAAAATTGTACTTGCCTCTACTACTGCCTCTGGCAGCTTGTTCTAGACACTCGCCATGCATTGTGAAAAAATTGCCCCCTGGACACTTCTACATCTCTCCCCTTTCACCTTAAATCTGTGCCCTCTAGTTTTAGACTCCCCTATCTTTGGGAAAAGTTATTGACTATCTTGCCGATCTATGCCCCTCATTATTTTATACATGTCTACAAGATCAACCCCAAGCTTCCTACACTCCAAAGAAAAAGGTCTCAGTCTGTCTAGCTCTCCTTATAATTCAAATCATCAAGTCCAGGAAGCATCCTAGTAAATCTTTTCTGCACTCTTTCTAGTTCAATAATATTCTTTCTATAATAGGGTGACCAGAATACACAGTATTCCAAGTGTGGCCAGACCAATGTCTTGTACAACTTCAACAAGACATCCTAACTTCTGTATTCAATCTTCCAACTAATGAAACCAAGCATGTTGAATGCCTTCTTCACCACTCTGTCACTGTGACTCCACTTTCAAGGAGCTATGAACATGTACTCCTAGATCTCTTTGTTTTGTATCTCTCTGTAACTCCTTCTTGAAAACATACAATGTTTTGGCCTCAACTGCTTTATTTCACAGGCTCACCAGTCTCTGGGTGAAGTGCTCTCTCATTTCATTCTTAAGTGGTTTAACCTGTATTCTTAGACTACAATACCTGGTTCTGAACTCCTCCACCATTCGGAACATCCTTCCTACATAGAACATTACAGCACAGAACAGGCCCTTCGGCCTTCGATGTTGCGCCGACCAATATAAAAAGCAATGCCCCTCCAAACTAAACCATTCCCTTCTCTTCCATATACTTATCAACTAACCTCTTAAACGCCACCAAACTTGGCGCATCTACAACTGCTGCAGGCAGGGCATTCCACTCCCGAACCACCCTTTGGGTAAAGAACCTACCTCTGATATCCGTCCTATAACTATCACCCCTTAATTTAAAGCTGTGTCCCCTCGTGCTAGCTTTCTCCACCCTAGGAAAAAGGCTATCACTGTCCACCCTATCTAAACCTCTAATCATCTTATATGTTTCGATTAGGTCCCCTCTTAGCCGCCTCCTTTCTAACGAAAACAACCTCAAATCCCTCAGCCTCTCTTCATAAGACCTGCCCTCCATACCAGGCAACATCCTGGTAAACCTCCTCTGTACCCTCTCCAATGCCTCCACATCTTTCTTATAATGTGGGGACCAGAACTGCACACAATACTCCAAGTGCGGCCGCACTAGAGTTTTGTACAGTTGCAACATGACGTTGCGGCTCCGAAATTCAATCCCCCTACCAATAAAAGCTAAGACTCCATATGCCTTCTTAACAACCTTCTCGACTTGACTGCCTACTTTCAGGGATCTATGCACATACACACCAAGATCCCTCTGTTCATCTAGACTACTAAGAATCCTACCATTTGCCCTATACTCTACACATTTATTATTTCTGCCATAGTGCATTACCTCACACTTTTCCACATTAAACTCCATTTGCCACCTCTCGGCCCAGCTCTGCAACTTGTCCAAGTCTCTCTGCAAACTATAACACCCCTCTTCACTATCTACCACTCCACCGACTTTAGTGTCATCTGCAAATTTACTAATCCATCCTTCAATACCCTCATCCAGATCATTTATAAAAATTACAAACAGCAGGGGCCCCAAAACAGACCCCTGAGGTACACCACTTGTCACCGAACTCCACGATGAATATCTCCCATCAACCACCACCCTCTGTCTTCTATCTGCTAGCCAATTCCTAATCCAATTAGCTAAATCACCCTCTATCCCATACATCTGCATTTTCTGCAGAAGTCTTCCATGGGCCACCTTATCAAACGCCTTACTAAAGTCCATATATACCACATCAACCGCCTTACCCCCATCCACCTCTTTGGTCACTTTTTCAAAAAACTCAATGAGGTTAGTAAGGCACGACCTACCCTTCACAAAACCATGCTGACTATCCCCAATCAATTCATTTCTCTCTAAATAACTATAAATCCTATCCCTAATAATTCTCTCCAATACTTTGCCCACAACAGAAGTAAGACTCACTGGCCTATAATTCCCTGGAAGGTCTCTCTTCCCCTCCTTGATCAACGGGACCACATTCGCTATCCTCCAGTCCTCCGGAACCACACCCGTAACCAACGACGACCTGAAGATCAGAGCCAGGGGCTCTGCAATCTCCTCTCTTGTCTCCCAGAGAATCCTAGGGTAAATCCCGTCCGGCCCAGGGGACTTATCCAACTTCAAACCCTCGAGAATATCTAGCACATCCTCCCTATCTACTTCGATGCTTTCCAGTTTGCTACCCTGTACCTCAGTGTTCTCCATAACTACATTTACATCACCCTGCGTGAATACCGAAGAGAAATATTTATTCAATACCTCTCCAATCTTTTCAGGCTCCACGCACAACTTCCCACTGCTGTCTACGACTGGCCCTAATCTTGTCCTAACCAATCTTCTATTCTTAACATATCTAAAGAAAGCTTTAGGATTCTCCTTAATCCTATCAGCCAAAGTCTTCTCGTGTCCTCTCTTAGCTCTCCATATATATCATATATATCCTGTCTCGCCCTGTTAGAACTTTATAGGTTCTTGTGAACCCCAATGTCACTACAGGAGCTCTGAAGTAACATTCTGCTCTCACACTCTCTCTCTACTTTATCCTCTTGACTCTGCTTTTAGTCTTGCTCATTGATTCATGTCTGATTCTCCCAACTCCACTTTCATACTTCCCAGACTTGTATGAAATTGAAGCAGATACGTTAGCAACATTCAAAATGCATCTTGATAAGACACATAAACAAGGCGCAAACAGACGGATAAAAACTACATTTTGGCACAGGCTTGATGGGCCAAAGACTCTTTTCCCATGCTGTACAGTTTTCTTCAGGTCTGAGCAATTTTGGCCCTTCAAGTCTATTCTACCATTCAATATGATACAGTTGAGCTTTTATTTTATCTCCACTTGCACGATGTTCACATAACCCCCTCAGTGTTCAAAAATCTATCGATTCTTGTTTTAATTCTCAACAACTGAGCAAAGTTGTCCGGGGTAGAAAATCCAAAGATTCAGGACACTTTTGAGCAAAGAGCTTTCTGATCTTTTCTGTCCTAAATTATGAGGCTGTGACCACCAAGTTCTAGATTTCTAACTAGGGAAAACATCCAACCAGCACCTAGCCCATGAAAAAATTTGTATATTTTAATTAAATCACCCTAGTCTAGACTTCTTTAAATTTAATATTTATTAACTCAATCCCTGTTTACAAGACAATCCTCTCAGTCCAGAAATTAGTCCAGACTGCATATAATCTAGGCAGCAGCACAGTAAATTTTTTTTAAAACATTTACTAAACATCCAGCCATATCATTTATTTTAAATGTACAGCAATTTTTAGTTTTAACATTCTAGCAAAATCAACTCAAGGTTATTTTAAAAGGGATTTTTCATTTACAGGAACATGAAAAAAAACATTTAAACAGAAATCCCATATCATAAAATTTAAACTCCTTACCGTTCAATTACATAGAAATTGTCTCCATCATCATTTTGGTCAATGACGTGTTCTGCAGGTTCAACTTTCCTCTCAAACATTGCATCAAGGATTTGATATAATTGTTCCTGTTAAAAATAATGGAATGTCATCAGTTTGATACTATTTTAACTAAGCTTCTATTTCCCTCCTCTGTTTTCTGAAATGTCCCCATGATCTGCAAGTGAAAATAAATAGTCACAAATGCAGTTTCACGGACCATGATAAAAATTGCAGTTTTGGCTAGTTGAAAAAAAATCATGCCTTTTTTCAAATGCTCAAATGGTTTAGCAACAAGGATCATCTAGTGTTTTTCCACAATGTTGTATAATTAAACACCATTCAAACTTAAGTTTTTTCTGCTGCCTGTGCCCAATTGCTCTTGATAAAGGTGATGGTAAGCAGCCTTCTTGAACCATTGTCGTCCATCTGGTGCAGATACATCATCAATGCTGTTTAAGAAGTGTGTTACCGGATTTTGACTCTGTGACAGTAAAAGAATGACAATATATTTCCAAGTCAGGATAGTGAATGGTTTGATGGCCGGGGGGAACGGGACTCCAGGTGCTGGTACTCCCATGTGTCTGTTGGAAGGTTCTGTCAAAGGAGCCTTGCTAAATTCCTCCTTGTAGATGTACACACTGTTGTCACTACATTGGTAGCAGAGAGATTAAATATTTAAGGTGGTGGATGAACTATCAAGCATACTGGCAGCTTTGACCTGGATGGTGTCAAGCCTTTTCAGGGTTTTTGGAGCTGTTCTCACTGTAATTGTCACTGAGCGCACATAAAGATCAATAGATTCTGTCATTGACCGTACTTGTGTAGTGCATATGTTAACTTGCCATTTGTCAGCTCAAACCTGATTATTGCTCAATGTTTGCTGTATATGAACACACAATGTTTCAGAATCTGAGGAGTTGAGAATGTGCGTCATTTAGCACCAGTCATTCGTCTCTGACAAAAGGGTCATCTAGACTCGAAAAGTTGACTCTATTTTCTCCCCACAGGTGCTGTCAGATTTGCTGGGATTTTCTGTTTTTGTTTCAGATTCCAACATTTGCAGTATTTTGCATTAAATTAATGCACGGTCAGTGAGTCATCTCCACTTTGTCTTTGTGATGAACGGTAGGTCATTGATGAAGCACTGTGGATAAATTGGCCTAGGACAAGGTTGTGAAGAATTCCCATAGTGATGTTCTGGTCCTCAGAAGATTGACATCCAGCAATCAACACCATCTTCCTGAATGATGCTGGTCAGTGAACAGATTGATAACGGTGACTAAATGACATTACTAGTATATCACCGCAGTTCTCTAGAAAGAAGCAAATTTGTGTACATGTAAATTGCATTTCTGAAGCTTGTGACAACTGTAATTCAATCAAAAATCTTCATACACATTAATACCTCAAATAAATACAAAATATTGCAGATGCTGGAAATCTGAAATCAAAACAGAAAATGCCGGATAAACTCTGGAGGTCTGGCAGCATCTATTGAGAGAGAGAATTAACATTTCAAACGGTCCTTCCGCTGAACTCATGATAGAAATGTACAGAATTATAAAGTTGGAAAGGGAATGGAGCAGAATAGAATACCAGGAATAGGTTGTGGCAAAGGAGCACGGACAAATTTACTATGGTCGTAAAACAAAGGAGCGGGTGTTAACAGGAAGAAGAACGCTAATAGTGGCAAAAGGTGAGACAGCAGAATGTGTTAATAGGAACAAGTGAACAGCCAGGGACACGTGACCAAGTAGAGAAACAGATGGGGCTTCTTTTGAGGCAGATCAGGGAACTAAAAGACAACTAGCAACATTCTAAAAAACGTGGGCAGGGAGAAATTTGCTGCCTAAAATTGTTGAGCTCGATGTTAGATTCGGAAGGCATAATTATGGCATAATGCCTGATCTGTCCCAACACAACTTTATCTCTCCCTCACATGGCCACAGGTCATTAACTGCTCAGTTACTTCCATTAACACATTATCTCACCTTTTGCCATCGTTTGCAGTCTCCATCCCTTGTGGCACCATTAACACGCACCTTTGTCTCTTTTTTTTAAATCAATCATGGGATTTGGGGTGTAGCTGGTTGCTTGGCCAGCATTTATTGCTAATCCCTAGTTGCTCTTGAAAAGAGTGGCTTGCTATGTCATTTCAGAGGACAGTTGAGAGTGGATCTCTGTGGCTTCAGAGTCACATGTAGACTGGACCAGGCAAGGGTAGCAAAGTTCCTTCCCTAAAGGACATTAGTGAACCAGATGGAACTTTCCAATACTCAACAATGGTTTTGTGGTCATGATTAAATTCTTAACTCCAGCTATTTTTCACTGAGTTCAAATTCCACCATCTGCCATGATGGGATTCAAATCCAGGTCCTCAGAACATTAGCCAAGTTTTTGGATTAATAACAACATTATGCCATTGACTCCCCATGACAAACCAAGGAAAGATAGAAATATAGACTTACTTAGTTGGAGAGGAGGTGAGGCAGAGACGATATCTCCTCTGCCTTATCTTCTCTCCAACTGAGTAAGTCTGTATATTTCCATCTTTCCTCAGTTCTATTGAAGGATCATTTTAGATCCAAAACATTCACTTTGTTTCTCTGCATAGATGCTGCCAAACCTGCTGAGTTTATCCAGCATGTTCTGTTTTTATTGCACGCACATTAAGTCCGTTTACAATGTCTCACATGGTTTGATCTTCCTGTGTCCTTATTTCCTGTCATATTTTATTCTGCTTTATTCTATGACAGAATAAAGCAGGAACAATTAGAATTGAGGAGTAGATGCAAAGTGCCAAAATACTGCCAAGGGCTAACACTCAGTATTAATGAAAATCATCAATCCTGAATTTCCAATCAAAAAAAGTGAAGAACCACCAAATCATTTTTTGGGGATAATTACCAACTTTGTTTTAATGTAATTTTATCATGTTTTAAGCAAGATGAAAACACATAAAACTTTACACAGTCTACCATAACATGGTTGCATTTACAGAAATTTCTTTCAGTCTCTCAGCATCATCTTAGGAGTGGCACGGTAGCACAGTGGTTAGAAATGCTGCCTCACAGCGCCAGGGATCCAGGTTCAGTCTCTGGCTTGAGTAACAGCATGTCTGTGGAATTTGCACTTTCGCCTCATGTCTGCATGGATTTCATCTGGGTGTTGCAGTTTTCTCCCACATTCTGAAAGACATGCTGGTTAGCTGCATTGACCTGAACAGGCACCAGATGATGCCAACTGGGAGAATTTCACAGTAACTTCATTGTAGTGTTAATGCAAGCCTTACTTATGACTAATAAATAAACTTTATCTTCATTCACGTTTTTACTTCAAGACTATAACCTTGCTCAGAAGTCAAAGCTTCACTGGAATTTCTTTCTGCCTAGATCTATTGAAGGGAGTTAATCAGACACAACTATGGGTCATGAGCACAAGTAAATCCAGAATTGCCCAGCACTTAACAACAGGTTTCTGTGACTTTGTGTAAAAGCACTTGAGGATTCCTGCCCTTTGGAAACAAGATGGAGATTGAATCCTTAAAGCTTATTTCGGGTAAATTTCAGATCTAAACTGCTCCTTTTCTATTATGAACTGAACATTAAAAAACTAGAACACAAAGTTGTCCAAAAAAGTTAAGAAAAGAAATTGGTGTACATAGCCAACAGCCAAAAAATCTCTCTCTGACTGCCCACCAACACGTACCAGAAGGGGTAGAGAATTACCTGACCCAAGCAGTAATTTCCTTGTGTACAAATTTTCTACATTACTGTAATTTATAAAAGTCCTCAAAAGCAGATACCAATGTTCATTTTTCAATTGGATTCTATTCTACACTGGAAAAACTGACAAACAACTCGAATTCTCTGCATTTCAGATAATCAAATCGAAGATGACAGCTCCCGTGGACAAATATTTTCCGCCTGTAGTGGATGTCAAGTCACATCAGCACTCAAGATAAAGTCTGCAGAACTTCTACGATGTTCAAATATAATTACTCAAATCAGCGTAAATGTTAATAGGACCAACTGAAAACTTGGTGTCATTTGCACTTTTCCGCAGAAGCCATTAATAAGATGAGATAAATAAAGCAGCTGCACTACCAGCTTAATTTAATCAAATAGAAAGGCAGTGCCGGACAGGTACTTCTCCCACAATGGACTAAACATTCCACTTCATTTATAATGATGGTTCAGTGCTTTCACATACAAAAGCACCATTTATTGATGAAATATAACATGACACAGATTTTCGCAAAATGTTCTTGAGCAACCTGTCCAAGAAATGATCAATGAAAATTTGTAACGCTTTTCAGCATTTTAATATGCTGGACAATGGACTGAATTTGCATAGTTGTCACACAGCATAGACTGCTCTGTCTGCTAAAGAATGAATCACAAGAAAAGTTGCAAAAATAAGACAGAAAATTGCACAGAAAAATACAGAAGTATTTAGGATCAGCAACATCACTTGCAATTAATTTCATAGAGCTTTTGTAATTAATTATCACACCTCGGTTAGAATGATAACTCTAATGAAATAAGACAGAACTGATGAAAATTACTTCACACCTAACTGTAATAGTTAAAAGTTGGTTACAAATGGTAGAACTGGCCTCTAACAGAAGATTGTGAAGTTCAGACCCACTGCAATACATTGCACATAATCTAAGGTGACTCTTAAATGCAGTGTTGAGGAAACAATTCTGATTGTGATGACGGAGACGACTTATTTGCTGTCTGCCACAGGGAAGATCTTTGCAAGGATCCACCCCAGCTGCATTCTCCCAATGCTACGATATTCCTTCCAGATTTACAGTGTGGTTTTATGATCCTCACTGCATTGTAAATTCAGAAAAACTGCAAGGAACAGCTACTACATGGTTTACAAATATCCACTTTAATTGTATTTGTGATGTAAATAAAAATGTGTCAAGCTCACAAGTGAAGATGCTTCTTTCATTTTATATCATCTTATTTTATTGCATGTTTATATTGTGCCAGCACAGATCATGAGCTTCCTTTCATTTTGGAGAAAATAAACGTCATCAACCTGGAAAGTTTGCATTGAATCAGTGACATCAAAGAACGCTGCTCTATAAAGGCTCAGAGAAAGATTCTTTTGTTTTTAAAAGGCAGACAATTAGGATACAGGCTCTGTCGTGAATAACTGTAAATATTATCGTACTCACACACATCCAGATAGAGTCATAGAGTATTACATTACGGAAAGTGGCCCTTTGGCCCATTGCTCTTGCACCAGCCAAAGCATCTGCATACATTTTGCAGAATGAATAACGGTTCTAAAACTAACTTGCAGGAAAAAACACTGGTTTCCCTCTCTCAAGTTTTAAGAAGCAACTGTTAGCCACCTTTATATTAATACTGACAAATTCCCTTGATAATGTGATGTTGCATCTCTATTATACAAGCCTCCTAAGTGGCACCTTAACAAATACCACCTTAAAACCATCCACACTGCATTACTTTTATCAATATAATCTCCTTAAAAGAAATTTAATTAAATGTCAGATGAGATGTTGCTTTTACAAATGCGTACCGGCTGACCCATAATTTTCATTTTAATGTTATCTTGCATTATGGAATACAGTAGAAACTCTGGGTGAAGAGTCTATACTATCTAACATATTCCTTTAAGGAATTACAATAACTCAAATCCTTACAAACATCACTGCATGGTCAAAGTGTCTGCTAATACCACTTAATATCCCTCAGCATGTTAGAGTGCATGCCATTGTGGACCAGTTACGGCAGTTGTAGATGCACCAAGTTTGGTGGCGTTTAAGAGATTAGTAGATAAGTTTATGGACGAAAAGGGAATGGTTTAGTTTGGAGGGTCATGGCTTTTTCCGAATTGGTCAGCGCAACATTGAAGGCCGAAGGGCCTGTTCTGCGCTGTAATGTTCTATGTTCTAAGTTACCTCATCCACTGGGTTCCATCAATTTCTTCAATATGTTTAATTTATCCAGTTAACTTATCTAACATACAATTTGAATTAACTTGTATAACAGATGCAGTTAACCTGTCTAATTGCATTAACCCATCCTCCCTATCATTGCCTGCTGTGAAACAAATTTGCATATATATATAGCACCTCCAACACAGAAAAGCTTCTCAAGAGTCTGCACAGATGCATAATCAGATAAAAATTAACAATGAGCCAAATAAATTAATGAATGCTCAAACAGTGGACTTCAACACAATAGGCAAGAAAGGGATGGGGCGCGAGGCGAGAAAGGGAGGGGGCGCGAGGGCGAAGCAAGAGAAAGTAGAGAAAGGGGTTCAGATCTTTGGGAAAGCATGGTACTTCAAAAGCGTTTAGAGACAAAGGAACAAGCTGTGGAGAGGTTAAGAGAGATAGTGGAGAGTTAGAGCTGACTGTAATCAGCATTGACAAACGGCAGTGTGTAGCTAAGAATAAAAGAAGAAGCCAATGATAAATTCATGGAGGTACACCAGAAGTAAGTGTAGGGTGGGAAGAGAAGCCAACTGCAAGGGATGTTTTGGCTGCAAGTAGGTAATTAATGGTTCAACTGAGTGAAATTGATCAACTTGGATGAACAGTGGAGAATTGGTATTAATGAAGGTTGATATGGTTAAAGTCTGCAGAGAGGTCAAGATGGACAAAGATAAATAGAGCACGTGGTGACAATCATAGATCTTAACCATAAGCAGCTAATTTGGCCTCACTGCTCTAATACTAATTAGGATTGTGAGGGATGGCAGTGATAGGGTAATGCTTCATCAAGTGGTTCCACTGAAAACACATTGGTGAAAATGAAAATGTTTGTTGGCTGAGTTTGAGCCAGACGAGGAAAAATTGTGCATCTAAGTCAGTCACAGAGCAGGCTACTCTGAACTGATTCAGGCCATTTCAGATCATGATAAGATGGAAATTTGATGGCAGGGACTCAAACAGAAGAAAAGATGGATGTAGATTTGGGAAGGAACAATGTATTCAAGTACTTCAAAAAGGAGAAAGTGAATAGAAATAGGATGCTAGTTTGGAAGGGCAGGAGTGTGAAAGTGGTTTTTCTCACCAGGGATGAGGCAAAGATGATGGCTTTGAGAAAAAGACAGTTTTGAAAGAAAAAGATATAGACAGAGCACGAGAGATAGGAAGAGAAAGCATTTAAAATACTAGCAAGCAAAGGAGCCGACATGAATTGTTGGATGGTGAACAGTTTAGTGGAAATTGGGTTGGCAAAATATATGTCAGGTCTCATGGATAAGGTGACTTAAGAGACACATGGAGGCGTAGTGAGAAACTGGAGAAAGGGCACTTATAAAGTTAGGAGAACTTTGGAAGAAGTTTGGTTTAGTTGGCAAGGGAAAGGGATCTAATGATAAAAGCAGCTGAATAGAAGGTTTGCTGTCTGAGAATATCATGAGTTTATCTTATTTGTTCGTGATTGAAAGGATGGAAAAAGCAGGGAAGGGCAATTTAAAGGAGATTGTTCGGTTCAGAAAAATAAGAGGGATAGTGAGCAGTTTGGCAGAGAACAGGCAGCAAGGACTAAAAGTGTTTATTGTGGTCTGGCCAGATCTGTTAATGGGCTGTTTAAACCAATTATGTGCCAGATAATTTGAAATCTACGTCCCTCAAGCTTGTGAATGAGAAGCTGCTGGGGGTGGGGGGAGCATTTCAGAAGCTACGTTGTAGCCTTTAAGTGATGAATGGATGACTGTAGACTGATCAAACGAGAGTACATTTAATCTCTCTTTCACTTCTTCGCCCTCCACAAAATTTATTTTTTCTAATTAGTCCTACCCTTGCTTTAACATGTTGCTCTTGCAAAATAATTTAATATTTTCATGCTGCTTGTCCATCATACATCTTTGGTTTTTCCAATTGTTTTTCTTCATCGTCCACGTTTTAATTCTTGTTTTCATTTTCTTCTCCATTGTTAGCCCTGTAACTCCATTGTGATACCTGTAACTATAATTAATCTCTCTACTCAACCTCACTTGTCACAACTGCTGGTTTTTCTTTCCATTTTATATGGAAGAATTCTGTTTCATCATGCCAAAATGTGTTTATTGAATTGCATTAATTTTTTTACCATTCCCTCAGTTTCAATTTTCATAACAAACTCTATGCTTCTTGGATGTGTTCATACATTTGCATAACTTGTTTCCTTCATACCAATATGTTATATCACCAATTGTTTCTTAGTTGAACTAAATAAAACAAGTTAGTCCAGAAAGTACAAACTCCCACTAAATAAAATACAAATGGTCCAGAAAGTAGGGCCCAACCTACTTTATCCTAGCAATCCCACACATTTACCATGATTGATTCAACTAATATATACATCTTGGTACATCAAAGGCAAACTGCATAGCCAATCCTCCTAACCTGCACATCTTTGGACCATGGGATGAAACAGGAGCACTCCACAGGAAACCCACACTGACACAGCCAATCACCCAAGGTCAGAATTGAACTCAGGTCCCTGGCACTGAGATAGCAGTGGCTAATCACTGTGTCACCCTACTTTTTCTACTTGCATTACCCAATATTATTGTCCTTTATTTCAACATACACCTCCAAGATATCTATAGGTCATTATCTATTTCCCTTTCACTGTTTTGAAATCCATAGCAGTTTCCTTATTATTCAAAGCAAATAGATTCCAGATTTGCACCATCTCTATAATTAGCTCACTTGCTTATTTTGTGATGATAGCTTTGATGATGCCACCCATTCTTTTATCTTGTTACTTTCTTCTAGAATGTTTTAGAACTAGGAAGGCTTAACCTCTAGTTCTGCCTGAGTCCAAGATACTTCAAGCTTTTAAGACAAACGTGCCTCACAGTGATTTGTGCATCTCATTCATCATTTAACTTGTACAAACTTCCTACATTCAGACATAGATTACCTCTTTTTCCACCAAACAATTTTACTTATTCCTTTTCCCTTGATCGGTTTCCTTTTTATCTCATGCTCTGTTTGCTTTGCTTTTGCCTCCAAGTATCTTTTTCCATCTTTCAAATTTGTCTCTGCATTTTGATTTGATTTGTCACAAGTATTAACAGTGAAAAGTATTGTTTCTTGTGCTCTATACAGACAAAGCATACCATTCATAGAAAAGGAAACAATAGTGCAGAATGTAGCATTACAATCATAGCTAGAGTGTAGAGAAAGATCAACTTAATGTGAGGTAGGTCCATTCAAAAGTCTGACAGCAGCAGGGAAGAAGCTGTTCTTGAGTCGATTGGTACGTGACCTCAGGCTTTTGTATCTTTTGCCCGAAGGAAGAAGGTGGAAGAGAGAACGTCCGGGTGCATGGGATCCTTAATTATGCTGGCTGCTTTGCCGAGGCAGCAGCAAGTGTATACAGAATCAATGTATGGGAGACTGGTTTGCATAATGGATTGGGCTACATTCACGACCTCTTGTAGTTTCTTGCAGTCTTGGGCAGAGTAGGGATCATATCAAGCTGTGATACAACCAGAAAGAAAGCTTTCTATGTGCGTCTGTAAAAATTGGTGAGGGTCGTAGCTGACATGCCAAATTTCTTTAGTCCTCTGAGAAAGTAGAAGTGGGTTTTCTTAACTATGGTGTCGGCACGAGAGGGATCAGAACAGGTTGTTGGTGATTTGGACACCTAAAAACTTGAAGCTCTCAATCCTTTCTATTTTATCTCCGCTGATATAGACAGGAGCATGTTCCCCTTTATGCTTTCTGAAGTCAATGACAATCTCCTTCATTTTGCTGACTTTCAGAGAGAGATTACTGTTGCTGCACCAGCATTTCTAATTCCATTCACAAAGTATGCAAGCTAGTGTTTTGAAATGTTGCATCTGTTGTGCTTTTATTTTATGAAAAGCCCACAATACTATTCTACAAGGATTTGAAGCATCAGTTCAGCATTCAGAATATTAGATTTTTGAAAACAAATGCACCATTTCTATCTTAAGCCAAAGTTTTCCAAGGTTACTGTCCTTCAATAAAGCCAACCAAATTGATCCAGATAAAAATATATATATATATATATATATATGTAAACCACAAATGCTAAGTTAAAGAATAACTCCTAAGTTCTGACCATATTTAAAGGTACTATTTATTCAAAATTGGAGGCGAATAGCAGTTGCTATTGACGACCGACTGTTTCATATCAGCATCAATTCATGCAGACTAAATCAACTTCACAGTCTCATGAAAAACACCTCGTATAACTCAAATGGAAAGTTAAATTCTTCCACTAACCTGTCATTGGTATGCCAAGCTACTGATTAAAATCTGCATTATTCCACCAGATACTGGCACATGGAGCTCCATTTCTGGAGGATCAGTATATCTTGGCAAACACAAAAGGTTCCGACAGAGCTTGTGTCCTAACTCTCTGCCTTAAAAAAAACTTTCTCCTCCATACAGGATTCCAAAGTCTTTATACAGCACTGTTCTTTTAGCTGTCACCAGAATCAATGCAAGCTTGCCAATCTGATGACATTTATTTTCCCCAAAATGTAGGGATTCATGGCCTCCACTAGCATAATATTACTTGATATAAAATAAAAAGTAAATGAAATAAATTGGAAGCACATCTTCACTTGCGCACTTGATGTATTTTTATTTAAATCACAAACACAATTACAGTTGAAATTTGTAAACCATGTAGTGGAATGGATTTGAAATTCATTACAGAAATTAGATTCCTAAATCCACTTAACCAATCTAATGGACTACTGACATAACTGTTTTATTTCATGAATACGAATGTGTCACTGGAAAGGCTAGCATTTGTTATCCATCCCTAATTGCCATTGAAAATGCGGTGCAACACCACTACCTGAAAGTTCCCCTCCATGATACTGTTCATACGAATTGAAATATGTCATATTCTTTCACTGTCACTGGGTCCAAATACTGGAACTCCATCCCTAACAGCAAGATCGGTGCATCTACATCACATGGACTTAAATGATTTAAGGTGGCAGCTCACCACTACCTTCTCAAGGGCAAATTAGGGATGAGCAACAAATGTTGGCCTAGCCAACGATGCTCACATCCCATGAATGAATGGAAAAAGAAACACAGATAGTCAAATGGTGGTGGTTGGGTGGGTGAGGGTCCTGGTGCAGACTCAATGGGCTGAATGGCTTCCTTCTGCATTGTAAAGATTCTATGGCAGTGACCACAAACATCTCCACTTTTGACATTTATGCTTGGAAGCAAATCCAATAGCCTGATAATTGTCCACGTAAACAAGTGCTTCCTGTTCTACATATCTTATAAAATCATTGGATCCCTACAGCGTAGAAGGAAGCTATTCAGCCCATCAATCCTGCATCAACGACAATCCCAACCAGGTGCCATCCTCTTAAGCTCACACATTTACCCAGCTAATCCCCTAACACTAAGAGTCAATTTACTATGGCTAACCCACCTAATCCATATATTTTTGGCCTATGCTAAACTTATATAAAATTTACGTAATACTAATATATTTAATCTAGTAGCCATGATCGTTCAGAAACAGGAAATGGTCTGCTTCTATTACGTTTGTCCATTCTTGGTTATAATTTAAAGCAATGGCATATCAGCCATAATCAACTTTCCAACTATTTCTGGGTGTATTCATTTCCCCTCACATATTTGCAATGTCCCCTCTCGAACATTTTAATATCCGTCCAGATGCCCCTCTACATCAACAGGAACAAAGTAGAAAAGATCAAGAGCTTCAAGTTTTTAGTGTCCAGATCATCAATAACCTGTCCTGGGCCCCCCATGCCGACACTCTAGTTAAGAAAGCCCACCAATGTCTCTACCTTCCCAGAAGACAAACGAAATTTGGCATGTAAACTATGACTCTCACCAACATTTACAGATGCACCATAGAAAATATTCTTTCTGGTTGTATCACAGCTTGGTATAGCTGTTGCTCTGCTCTGTAAAGTCTGGCAACACCAATTTTAAATCCAACCGATTTATTTGATAGTAAATCTGCGAGCTTTTGGCCTTTGTCAGGCGAATGAGGTATTCTGGTCTCCAAAAGCACACATATCAGCACAAACAGTTTACAGATTGCTGATTAGAATGCAAATCCTTACACCTAACCTGCCATTGCTCAAGACCACAAGAAACTACAAAAGGTTGTGAATGTAGCCCAATCCATCGTGCAAACCAGCCTCCCAATCGTTGACTTTGTCTACACTTGCTGCTGCCTCGGCAAAGCAGCCAGCATAATTAAGGATCCCATGCAGCCCAAACATTCTCTCTTCCATCTTCCTCCTTCAGGCAAAACTTACAGAAGTCTGAGATCATTTCCAACTGACTCAAGAACAACTTCTTCTGTGCAGCCATCAGACTTTTGAATGAACTTACTCTCATTAAGTTTGATCTTCCTGTACACCTTAGCTATGGATGTAACACTACATTTTTCACTGTCTTGTTTCCTTCTCTATGAACAGTATGCTGACTGTATAGAACATAGAACATAACAGCACAGAACAGGCCCTTCGGCCTTCGATGTTGCGCCGACCAATATAAAAAGCAATGCCCCTCCAAACTAAACCATTCCCTTCTCTTCCATATACTTATCAACTAACCTCTTAAACGCCACCAAACTTGGCGCATCTACAACCGCTGCAGGCAGGGCATTCCACTCCCGAACCACCCTTTGGGTAAAGAACCTACCTCTGATATCCGTCCTATAACTATCACCCCTTAATTTAAAGCTGTGTCCCCTCGTGCTAGCTTTCTCCATCCTAGGAAAAAGGCTATCACTGTCCACCCTATCTAAACCTCTAATCATCTTATATGTTTCGATTAGGTCCCCTCTTAGCCTCCTCCTTTCTAACGAAAACAACCTCAAATCCCTCAGCCTCTCCTCATAAGACATGTATAGTATGCAAAA
Organism: Sphyrna mokarran; assembly: GCA_024679065.1. Classification (NCBI taxonomy): domain Eukaryota; kingdom Metazoa; phylum Chordata; class Chondrichthyes; order Carcharhiniformes; family Carcharhinidae; genus Sphyrna; species Sphyrna mokarran. Next base: position 131,735,185 of record JAGIQG010000003.1, on the reverse strand, counting down.
AACAATACTTTTCACTATGTTAAAACACATGACAATAATAAATCAAATCAAAACAAAAATCAGAAATAAGTCATCCAACACAACACACAATTTAAGATTTTAAGTTATATTTTTCATTTGGCTTCAGTAAAGTTTATTTATTGTCAGAAGTAGATTTACGTTAACATTGCAATGAAGTTACTGTGAAAATCCCCAGGTTGCCACACTCCAGCACCTATTCGGGTACACTGGAGGGAGAATTTAGCAATTTAGGAGGGAGAATGCATCTACCCAATATGTCTTTTGGGCTGGGAGGGAAAACCAGAGCACCCCCACACAGGCACGGGGAGAACATGCAAATTCCACACGGTGACCTAAACCAGGAATTGAAGTCCAGATTCCCGGCACTGTGAGGAAACAGTGCTAACCACTGTGCCACCAATAGTAGGTTAGATCATCACACAACCTCACTCCAGACTGATCATGGAACTGGGGTTTTTCCCCTCTGTATTCACTTGTACAGTTCCTAGGTTTCCTAGAATTGATTAGTTTTATTCTTCTAACTGTCAGTCATATACTAACGTACAAGATGGAAGTTATTTTAATCCTTTTAATTTTTGCCTGATAACTATTCAGGTGAAAAGTTGGAACCATCCAGTCTTTGATTTAAATCAGAGTTTCAGATTGCTCCTAATGCACAATAATTGCTCATCAGAAGTGTTAACTTCCTGGGTAATTGCAGTGCTGTCCTTACACGGGGATCTCCAGGGACTCCCCAGTGCATCTTCCAAGGTATAACCTTTGCAGAGATCAGAAATTCTGGGTCCCAATCCATTATTGCAATGCCTTTACACTGCCTGCACTGAACATGACAAAAACTGTAGAAACTCTTGCAAAAAAATACTAATCAGATCATGTGCTATTTGTTTTAAAAGCAAATGGTTATATTTTAATGTAATATTCTTAGCAACACACCAAATGTTTGGTGTTTAAAGCAACCAATTTTTCACAGATTTTATACTTATTGTAAATTTGATTGCAAGTTTCCTAGCTTGAGATTCAACAGCACCCATTGGTACAAAATTAATTTTTAAAAGCAGCATTGACATCAGTTGTGTTAATCATACTAGTTTCTGTTAATAATGTCTCTGGTGGGAATTCCAAAGAAATTACAGCCCTTTGATTTGTTTTAACAATTACTAATTGATACTTAAACACTGACATTTTTGACTATTGTGAGCTATGATTAAATGTATTCTCAATAGGGAATAAGCCTGTCATTTCAACCCATTATGCCTCTGCTAGGTGAAACAGTGATCTAGCTCATACCACTCTCCTGTACTTACCCTCTTCTCCCAAAAAAAATGAAAATTAACTTAAATCTAACAGTTCAAAGTAGCTGCGGCTCAGAGACACAATAACAGAATTGTGAAAGAAGGCCGAATTTCTTTTGAAATATTTGTTATTTCATAAATAATATTTTTCCTCATTTCACTTCAAATCATGGGATGGGCCAGGGAGGGTGTGATGCAGTGCTGAAATTGGTTAAGTATGTTAAGATTGACCTCAAGTGTTTTGCTGGTCTTTTCTAGTTAGAAATAATACCCAAGATAGTTTAGTTTTCATGATTGCTTTCATAACCCAAGGTAAATTTACAGTCCATATTGATAAATGACTGTAAACTGTATTAACAGCTGTCTATGCTCATAGTCAAATTTGAGACTTGTGTTGTAAATACAAATATGCTTAAGGGTTAAAATTTGAAACCAGAGAGGTGGTGATAACCAAATATGCTTCACTCCCTACCCCAAATACTCAAATATATTTTCTTAGTTCCTTTGTAAACACGCAAAGAAACAATGCTGGAATATCAATGCAGCAAATAGCCCAAAATATCCCTCCTACACATGCAACCATTTTCCACGCTGTAAACCTCTGACTCTATAACTCTAACCTCAGCAAAAGAAAAGCAACCATAGAAACTGTTCAAGAACTTTCTAACAGTCTTACAATAGTGTTACACTTGCAAAACTTATCCGGAAGCTGGCTGATACTCATGAACATCTAAATGGCTATGTTCTTGATCTCAAAACACCACTTAAGATGGAGTGTGAACAATAGTCAAAGTCAAATTACTTCGTTAAACAAATTCCAGTGTTCCAACAGATATCAAGAATAGTCAGGAATGATTATTTTTCCCCAAGTATAATAGATGAGCTCAACTGAAAACAAAATATTTAACACAAAAGGTCAACTGTGTAAGATTTACGATGGTTACTAGAAGTGCTTTTCCTAACAACCACAAGAACTCTAACAGAACGATCAAATCGTTTCTCATTTGTCTCAGTGAAGCTCCAAATCCTAATAAGTAAGCAACTTCACTCTGTTAGGATGGTTGTAATATTTCAACTGCAAATGTAATATAACAAAGGTCTGAAAGAGATGACCTACATTTACACAGCAGCATTCACGTGGGAAACATACCAAAAGATTTTACAAAGAAGAATCCAACAATCAATTGTGGGTAGATAGGCAAAAACATAACCAAAAGTATGGTTTGAGGAGGTTTTCTTAAGTGGAGTGAGTGCAAAGCAAATGGTTGAAAGAGAACTTTATTTGACTCAAGTAGCTGAAGGCAGGTTTTATAGACAAGAATGAAAATTGAGTGTCTTATATTGAGAACAGTTGGAATCAATGAAAGTCAGACTGTGGGAGAACCAAGACCCGACATGGAACTGGAATTTGGTAAAAGGAATTCAGCAGTGAGGAGGAATAAAAGAAAAGCTTGTGATTTAGATCTTTACTAAATTCTAGTTTGCAATATTTATTGAATTACCATTTCAATTCTAGTGATATTTACATGTGCATTTTATGAAAATTACCAGGTAAATTCAGTAGTCAGTTAATGGGAACACTGGTCGGTGTTGGCTGTCCCTTGATTTGAGGATGATGTCTATTCAGCGTCTAAATCTTTGCCACGGTACTCGATCTGCAAATCTTTGGGCACATGGGGTAGGATGTCCTATGAGGTAGTGGGGTCCAGAGGATTTGCTTTCTTCTGTTATCCTCTACCTCATCACTAAAGTGTTGGGATTCAAAAGCATGGTGCAGCTGTTTGAACAAGTTGCCAGCGCTCTGAACAGTTGATAACAAACTACTCCAAGTGATTAACTTGAATGCTGCTGCATTTCAAGGAGAGCTTCAAACAGCCTTTGAAGCATTTTCTTCCTCCTCCTTGAACATGAGCCATTTTGCAAGTTAGGAACTGAAACACATGCAGCAACAACAAATAGTAAGAAACTCCTGATGAAAGTAACTTTTTCTGCGAGAAATAGAAGCGGGACAGGGCCTGTGGTTTCATTTGACACCAATCAGCAGTTAAGTCCTGGGCAAAAGTGTGATGTTGAGTGGGGGAAGGAGGTAACAGTAGCTTAAACTAAGTGGGAACATGTTTATTTTGTTTTCAGCAGCCTCCAATGGTCCCTGCAAGTGTCCATTGAGCCTACTCAGCCGTCCAAGAAAATCATGGCTACCTTTTGCCCCAGTTCTGATTTGCTGCATTATCTCGATATCCATTCCTTGCCATCCTACAAACCAACTGAAACATCACTTGACACTCAAACTTACACTGCTTGTCATAAATGTACCTGGAAGAGATGCAAGTATCAGCAATTTTCATTCAAACATTTGCTTTCGTGACAGGCAGACAGACAGACAGAGACAGACCCAGTGCTGAACAATACTGCCTTTCTGGCATTTTCTCTTTTTAATTCACATTTCCAATACACATGAATTTTCAACCTACTCAATGCATAAATTTAATTTCAAATACAGGCAAAATACCTTATTCCCCTTCCCCTCCACAGCTAAATCTAACATTCTAGGCACTGAGAGAATGTCTCAATTGTGTTTCCAAATACCTAGTGCGGCTGTGCTGTTGAATTGATCTACAGACTGTTGGCTTGGTGATGCCACAATGAAGTATATTTTTATGGTGATGTTGCAAGTTTTTGATTTTGTTGCAAATATATTTAGAAACTGTCAACAGCAGAGAGAAAATCACGTTTACATTTAGAATATAGAACTCCTAAAAGATGCTGATATTTGTTCAGTTACATCTCAAGAATACTCTGCGTCTTTTTAAAAGAACATAAGAAATAGGAGCAGGAGTAGGCCATCCAGCCCCTCAAACCTGCCCTGCCATTCAATAAGATCACAACTGATCGGCAGTGGTTCAATACCACTTTCCTGCTTTCTCCCCCAGTAACCCTTAATTCCCTTGTCAATCAAAAACCTATCCACTCTTGACTTGAACATATTCAGCGAGGAAGCCTCCACCACTTCGTCAGGCAGAGAATTCTAAAGATTCACTACCCTTTGCGTGAAGAAACTCCTCCTCAACTCTGATCTGAACCGCCCCTTCTAATCTTGAGACTGTGCCCTCTAGTCCTGTTATCTTTATTAAGCGGGAAGAGTGTCTCAATCTCTACCCTATCCATCCCCTTCATTATCTTACACGTCTTTATAAGATCCCCTCTCAGCCTTCTAAACTCCAAAGAGTACAAACCTAGCCTATTTAGTCTCTCCTCATAATCCAAAACCCTCATCTCTGGTATCAGCCTAGTGAACCTTCTCTGCATCCCCTCCAAGGCCAATATATCCTTCCTCAAATGCAGTGACCAAAACTGCACACAGTACTCGAGGTGCGGCCTCACCAGTACCGTATACAGCTGCAAAAGTACCTCCATACTTTTATATTCTATCCCCCTAGCTATAAAGGCCAACATTCCGTTTGCCTTCTTGATCACCTGCTGCACCTGCAGACTGTTTTTGCGATTCGTGCACAAGGACTCCCAGATCCCTCGGCACCGTCACACGCTGCAGCTTTTCACCAAAGGCTGGAGACGCAGGTTATAGCGAAGACAATGGCCTCTGACTCCAGTAATGAAGATCTGTGCTCTATAACTATCTGCACCTTTAGCCAAACTGTTCCAGTGTAGCTTAACACTGATACCTACCTTACATACTTGGGCATTTTTTCACATTACATTCATAAGAACAGAACAAATCTTACCAATTGCTGCTCCATCAGTCCCCTTTTAAACAAAGTGATCGAAGGAACCTTCAGAGTAATGAAGTGGTACCTACTCAACAGTAACCTGATAGTCAGTTTGAGTTCCAAAAGGTCACTCAGTTCCAGACTTCACTGCAGTTTTGGTCAAACATTTGAAAGAAAACAGCAGTGAGATGAAAGTAACTGTTCTTAATAGTGAGGCATATTTGACCAAGTGTTGCATCAAGGAGCTCTAGAAAAAATTGGGAATGAAGGGAAAAATTGTCCATTAGTTGCAGTCATATCAAACACAAAGCAAGATGGAAACACAATATGATTTCCTCGGGGCTGTTACCTCAGCCCAACTATCTTCAACTGCTTCAGCAATTACTTTCTCCCCTAAGTTAGAAACGGGAATGTTCGTTGATGACTGCGGTCTCTGTACCAAGCATAACTCCTCAGGAACTGATGCAGTCCACGCTGGCATGCAAGCAAATCTGGACAACAGTCAGACTGGGGCTTATAAATAGTGAGTCACAAGTGCCTGCCAATGATCTTTTCACAACAGAGAATCCAACCAACTCTCCTCAAGATTCAACATCATTACTATGACTGAAAACCCCCACTGTCAACATACTGGGAGGTTATTGAACAAAAAGTAAACAGCATCAACCACGTAAATACTGTGGCCACAAAAACAGGTCAGAGGCTGAGGGTCCTGTGGCAAGTAACACCTCCTGGCTTCCCTAGGCCTGTCCACAAGACACACGTCAAGAGTGTGGTGCAATACTTTCCATTTACTTAGATAAATACAGCTCCACCAAAATTCAAAAATTCGCAGCATCGAAGACAAGGCAACCCACTTGATTAGCATCTTATCCACCAACATAAACATTCAGTCCCTGCACCACTGGCACCAAATGGCAGCAGTGTACACCAACAGGATGCACTATAGTAACCATTCAAGCTTCTTTAGCCACGCCTTCCAAATTCACAACTTCTACGACCTCGAAGGAGAAGGACAACAAACATACAGGAGCACCATCATCTGCAAGCTTCCCTCTTTACTCAGAGTACCCTCATTCCAGGGCGTGGAATGCCCTGCCTGCAGCAGTTGAGGACTTGTCAAGTTTAAGGGCGTCAAATGGTCAATGGATAGGCATATGGATAGCATTGGAATAGTTTAGGATAGAGGGTCATAAAATTGGTTCCACTGGTCGGCGCAACATCGAGGGCCGAAGGGCCTGTACTGCGCTGTAATGTTCTATCTTCTAAACCACATATCATCCTATTTTGGAATTACGTTATCATTCCTTCACTTGGAACTCTCTTCCTACAGCACCACGAGGTACCAACACTTTCTTTTTGAACCACTGCAGTGGTTCAAAAAGAAAGCTCATTACCAGTTTCTCAATGGCAATTAGAGATGGGCAACAAATGCTGGCATAGTCAGGGACATTCAGATCCCGTGAACAAATTTTTAAAAATACAGCATTCGTGAATCCATGCCTTTGACTTTTAATTCCCTTTTGCCATCCAGAATGGTGCATGATTGGAGTTAAGATAAAGCCAAGATCACAACAGGGACCCTAACAGAGAAGATAGACATCCATAAACCATTTTAAAAATCAAGTGCAAACAAACAATCACAATTTTTTTTCCTAGCAGGGCTAGTTGTGGGGCAAATTTCTCAGGTCTTTTATCAGGGCCTACAGACCCAATGCCTTCAGCAAATTTTTAACATCATGCAGAGTCAATTGAATTGGCCGAAGGTTGACATCTGTGATAAGAGGGACTTTAGGTGCAGGCAGAGATGGATCATCTACTTGGCACTTCTTCTTGAATGCTTCAGCCTTGTCTTTTCACTAATGTTTTGAAATCCTTCATCATTGAGGATGGGGAGATTTGTAAAGCCTTCTCCTCCTAGCAGCTGTTTAATTGTCCACCAACATTCATTGCTAGATATGGCAGAACTGCAGACTTGTGGCCTGATCTGCTGTTGTGGGATCACTTGCTCTGTTTCTGCTATTTGGCATATGATCCTCTGATGTAGCTTTAGCAAATTGGCACCTCATTTTTAAGAACGAGCTGGTGTTTTTTGGGGCATGCTGTCCTGCACTCTTCACTGAACCAGGTTTATCCCCTGATTTGGATGGTAATATCAGACATTGAGGCGAGTTGAATACAAGGGCAGCACGGTGACACAGTGGTTAGCAATGCTGCCTCTCAGCGCCAGAAACCCAGGTTCACTTCCAGCCTTGGGTCACTGTCGGTGTGGAGTCTGTGCTTCCTTCCTTGTCTGCGTGGCTTTCTTCCAGGTTTCTTCCCATTGACCAAAGATGTGCTGGTTACGTTGATTGACCATATAAATTGACCTAGTGTCAGGGAGATTAGCAGGGTAAATGTATGGGGTTACAGAATTAGGGCCTAGGTGGGATTGTGGTCAGTACAAACTCAATGGGTTGAATGGCTTCCTCTTGTACTGTTAGGATCGTAACAATTCGGCTGATGTTGATGGCCCACAACCCCAATGGTTGCCCAGTTTTGTGCTGCATACCTATTCTGAATTCATCCCACTAACAGCATCACAAAACATGACAGATGGTAGTCAGCAAAAAGACAGACCAGGGTGATTACTCCTACCAATACTGTCATTCAACAGACCTATCTGCAACAGGTATATTGGGGTGGATGAGGTCAAGTTGCTTTTTCCCTTATCACTTGCCACTTATCACTTGCCACAAACTGTTTGACAATGATGCTGTTCAAGACTTGGCCAGTAATGGTGCTAGTCCGCCATTCCTGAAGTGGACACTGAAATCTGCTATACAGGGAACATTCTGTGTGCTTGGTATGCACACTGTTTTTTCCAAATGAGGTTCAACTTGAAGCTGTATAGATTTATCAGCTGAAATAGGCCAATAGGTGATGATTAGCAGATCATTTACTCATCCATCTTTTTCAACTGATGCCATGAGATTTTATGGGACCTGGAGTAGGTGTTCAGTACTCCCAGAGCAACTCCCTCCAGACTGCATTACCACTGCAGTGCCATTTGGTGAGTCTGTTCACACAGAATGCAAGAAAACAAAAAGAGGAACACTGACAGAAGAATAAACCTAGCTCAAACTAGGACTAAGTACTATCCAGAAGCCACATAAAACTGATACTAGTGATGATAATTTTTCCATGCACCATTCATAATCTATAATAAAGATGTTGCTTACTTGTTTTCTACAAGATTAAAACCAGAACATGACAGCAGTTTCTAGTACTTATGACCAACACCATTATGTGGCGGACTATAATGGCTGCATTTAAACATTTTGAATACAGAGTTATTTGTAGCTTGTATCATTACTTGTTCCATGTGACAATATAAACGCTAGTGCAGAGAGATAGCTATAACAAAGAGATCATCTTCATTGGAAAGCAAAGGCCAGGCAAACCACAAAGGAAAATAGTGAAAATTACTATGAAAAAAGTTAAATTCATCAAATTAAGCCACAGTTTTGCATAAAGCACTAATACACGAATGCCTGAAATGTAAATTGATCTGCATAAAGACTGAGATGACTGCAAAAATACAGAAGCGTTTGCAATAATGAGAAATTAAATTTATTGGCTGAATCGGTCACAAGTAAATCACGATTGTCTGAATACAGCAATTTAGCACCACAATAGTCTCAATTTAGAATGAAATGTATGGAGTTGATGCACAGCGAATAAGTTAGAGTCAATTAACTTCTAATATACACAAAGTTAACTCATCATGCCTTAGTTCAGACTGCTGTATTTCACCTTTCCTTAAGCATTATGATTGTCCTAACTCCGTAAGAAGCCAATTTAATTACAGTCTAAAATATGATTATCGGCCTCTCATCTTTAACTATTCTTGTTGAGCGTGATGTGATGACAGTGCAACTGACCAAGGATAAAAGGTGTGCACTATGAAGGCCATTGGGAAGTTACTTGAATACTACACTAACAATATAGTTCAATGGTATTACACCCTTAACAACTAAATGACTTTAAATCAGACATGAATTTAGCTTGCAACTTTTTTAACAAATCCCTTAAGGTTGGCAATAGGTAATTTGTGGCTTAGAGCAAGATTCTGATTTCTTAGTTGCAAAAATTGAACTATGTTAAACCTGCTGTGAACAACTGAGGGCACTTTCATCTGGAAAAGTAGTAAAAATAGGCAAAGTCAGGTAAAGAGGATGATTGAGTTATTGAACTTGCTTAGAATTTAACTGTACCATTCAGAAGTAATTATCAGAACTGAATTATATTTCAGATGCAAAAAACTGTACCAATGGGAAATGCAACATAGACACAGAAGATGTGTGATATCTTTACAGACTGACGACATGATCTACTGGAGGTCTTGTGGCTCAGTGGATTCTGCCTTTGAGCCAGAAGCTCCAAGTTAGAATCCCACCCCAGATTTGATGGTAGGGAACATTTGTTTGTGATGCAGACACTCTTGGTCACCCACGATTGGTGCAGAATGTCACCCTTCAAGCTATAAGCCTCTGGCTATAAGCTAGCGGCCTATTTCAGTCGAAACTAGCTAAAGGAACAGAAGAAAGTCTGCATTGCACATCACTAGGAGCAGGAAGAAAAACGACAGAAACAGCAAGAGACAAAGGGAATTATGTTGATCTCCCACTGAGTAACACAATTTATTATATCATTCACCTTCACGGCATTATTGAGTGATGTTACATCTTCCTTTAACTGCCGTTCTGCTGTCTTCTCATTTAAATTCTTCACAGCCAGTATCTGTCACCTTTTGTTTCCCTATTACTGTCATGCACTTCTGATTAGATTACATTTGTCCAACATTTTTTAAATTATTGTTAACTCATGCAGCGAGTGCACTTCTAAAACTCAACCTTTGCTCAGCAGTAGCACTCACGACCATGTTCCTCTCAACTAAGCACATGTTTCACGATTAACACTTGTAATTTACTATCAGAGGTGTTGACTTTTGGATGAAAGTTTAAACCATGACCTTATTCTGCTTGGAAGTAATGCTTCAAGATGGATTATTATACTGCAGCTGGAGCCAGAAGTTGGGTTTTGTGGCTAGATATACTAGGGACATGATGCTGTTTGTCTGACAGCAAGTCATAGAATCCCTACACTGCAGAAGAGGCCATGTGACCAAGTCTCTAACAGAATATCTTTTCCAGGCTCTCTGTCCTGCCCTCATCTCTACACCCCATACATTTCACCATTGCTAAACGATCAAGCTTACACATCTTTTGATTTATTGACACATGTATTGGATACAGAGAAAAGTATTGTTTCTTGCATGCTACACAGACAAAACATGTCACACAAAGGAAAGGAGAGGATGCAGAATGTAGTGTCACAGTCAAAGCTAGAGAATAGAGAAAAATCAACTTAATACGAGGTAGGTCCATTCAAAAGTCTGATGCAACAAGGAAGAAGCTGTTAAGTCAGTTGGTACATGACCTCAGGTTTTTGTATCTTTTTTCCCCCAACAGTATATCCAGGGTCCGTGGGAGCCCTTCATTATGCTGGCTACTTTTCAGAGACAGTTGAAGTGTAGACAAGAGTCAGTGAATGGGTAGTTAGTTTGCGTGATGGACTGGGCTTTATTCATGACTCTTTCTAGTTCCTTGAAGTCTTGGACAGAGCAAGAGCCATACGAAGCTGTGATGCATCATAGAAAGCATTCTGGCCTCCGGCCTTTGGGTAAATGTTCTTCAAGGTGGCCTTCATGACACACGACGGCGCAGAGCCCATGAGCAGAGACTGATAGCCAAGTTCCGCATACATGAGGACGGTCTTAACAGGGATCTTGGCTTCATGTCACACTATCTGTAACCCCCGTGACTTGCCTGGGTTAGCAAAAAATCTCACTCACTGTGCTGTCTGAAGACAATACACATCTCTCTAACCAATGCTCAGGGTTCCCTTCACCCACATTGTTAGCCACTTTAAGACTTGAATAGCAGGTTAGGTGTAAGGATTCGCATTCTAATCAGCAATCTGTGACTGTCTGTGCTGCTATGTGTGCTATTGCAGACCAGAACACTGCATTTGCCTGACGAAGACGAAAGATGAAAGTCGAAAGCTTGCAGATTTACTATCAAATAAATTTTAAATAAATTTATATCAAATAAGGTTGGATTTAAAATTAGTGTTGCCAGACACTTACTCAGTTTGCCCATTTTTACCATCATCGAAAGTCTTATGATACAATGATCATTGTTCCCCCACTAATAATTGATCTACTTGGCCCACCTTGTTTCCAAGAAAGAGGTCCAACAATGCATCTTTCTTGTTCAACTGGACACATACTGCTGTAGATAACTTTATGCAACAGCCTAGAAATGTTTGCCCCCTCTGCCCTTTACAGTACCACTGGCCCAATCCACATTTTAGTAATTACAGTCCCCCGTGTAACAACTCTAATATTTTAATCTCTTCGCAACTTCAATGCAGATTTGTTCCTCTAAATCCTTCCCTTCAGTTGGAAGTCTACAGACGAAACCGCAGAATTTAATTAATTGTGTCTTCTTTGTTCTAGTTAAATTGATTCTACCCTTGAAACTTTTGGGACATCTCTTTCTCCAGCATTACAATGCTCTTCTTTTTCAACAAGCACTTGGCACAAAGAGGATCAAAGGATATTTGGAGTGGGGGGGGGGGTGTTGTTTCCCCAGATGATCAGCCATATCATCATAAATGGTGGAGCAGGCCCAGTGGGCCAAATGGTGTCCTCTTGCTCCAATTTTCTGTTTTCTTCCTTTCCCATTTTTCTGAACATCTCGTACCTATAAATATTTAAGGCCTAGCTCCGCCCTTTCTTTGGCCAAGTAGCAATTTGTACCAGATTTATTTACTAAACTTTGTGCATTCAGTTGTAGATGCGCCAAGTTTGGGGGCATTTAATTTAAGTGGTCAGTGGATAGGTTTATGGGTGAAAATGGAATGGTTTAGGTTAGAGGGTTATTGCTTTTTCTCCATTGGTCGGCGCAACATCGAGGGCCAAAGGGCCTGTACTGCGTTGTAATGTTCTATGTTCAATGTTCATTCGTTTACATTTACCTTTGAACACTTTAGATTTTAACACTGACAAGAATTAAAATTTGTCACATTCATTTCCTTCTTTAACCTGTCAGCGATCTGTTAATTACTCAGATTTCTAATGAGACAAAGCATTTCACATGCCAGGATCAAGGTGAGAAGTACTCAGGGCAGTCACAGCAGATGGGCTCAGAAGGAACATCTGGGCTTGATAAATAAGCAACCAGTGAATGAGTACTGAAACTGGGAACCACTTTGTTGAAATAGGAAAGCAAATAAGTGCTCTCTGGGTCATAAGATTCTGGATTCAAATTTCACACATCTTGTTAGATGTATCATCTTTAGAATAAGCCATAACGCCCCATTAGATGTTCAACCCAGCATTAGCTGAAGAACAGAGCTATACCAAGATGTAAACAAAACATCTTGACTAAAACTGGTGTTACAGAGGCATGTAGTTTTTCTACTTTCATAACTTAGTATGAAAAAGAGCTAGTGAAATATTTCTTTCTGGTTTACTAAAAGTTGAGTTTTATCAATATTTTTAACTTTAATTAACTAAAACAAAAATTTGTTCTGGTTTTAAATGTCTTCTTCAAGGCTGGCATACTACTTTCACCTATACAAAATTCTTGATCCTTCTTTTAAAGCATGCAAAACATCACTAGGATTCAAGGGAACAACCTCAGAGAAATGGGACAAATCTTTAGAACCAAGGTGAGGACAAATTTCTTCTATCAGAGAGTAGTGAATTTGTGGCATTCATTGCCACCAAAAACTTGAAGACCAGCTCATTAAGCATATTTTAAGACAGAGATAGATCCTTGAATGGTAAGGTCATCAAAAGTTATAGGAAAAGGCAGGAAAATGAGGTTGAGAAAATTATCAGCCAGGATCGAATGGTGGAACAGACATGATGGAACACAAGGTCTGATTCTTCCATATCCTATGATTAACATAAGGCCTTAAGTCACACTTCAGCATACATTTACAGGGATTACGTATGCTGATAAAATTTGAACCAATACTTTCTGCAAATATTATCACCACTTATTTCCAGTTGAAATATATGAAGCAAATCTGTACCTAGAGTAAAAATAAGGGAAACCTGAAATAGCAATCTTAGTCTAAATGGGTTTTGATAAATTCTACACAGCAGTCATATCAAGATATTTGTTATGTAAACAGTGCACAGAGGTTTGGGTGAATTAGAGACCAGTAATTCCTTCCTGCTACAAAGTCAGCAAGCAGGAGAAACAAACTATTTTGATTTTTCATTTTCTAGACAAAATTTTAATTAACTGTTCATTTTTTTTCTTAAAATGACAAATGTTTAATGAAACCTTTGATTAAAAAGGAGCATTTTTGCAGACAATTTCTGGAAGAAATCTTGAAAACGTGTAAAGTGATACTGAATAATTACATTGTGCTGTTCTACATCAGAGAAGACAATGAGAGTACATATTGTTTAAGGAGTCCACATGGAAGTGTCTGTGACGTTAATGAACATAATATCCTCATTGCTTCCAGCAAGTCATTCGTTGCAAAAAAATCACCAGTAACATGACCCTGGGTTAATAACTGAACACTTTTGTCATGTGTTAATAGACAGTGAAAAGTATTGTTTCTTGCACGCTATACAGACAAAACATACATACTGCACATAGAGAAGGAAAGGAGAGAGTGCAGAGTCTAGAGTTACAATCATAGCTGGGATAGAGAAAGATCAACTTAATGCCAGGTAAGTTCATTCAGAAGTCTGACGGCAGCAACAAAGAAGCTGTTCTTAAATTGGTTGGTACATGACCTCAGACTTTTGTATCTTTTTCCCAACAGAAGAAGGTGGAAGTGTGTGTGTCTGGGATCCTTGATTATGCTGGCTGTTTTTCTGAGGCAGTGTGAAGTGTGAACAGTGCCAATGAATGAGAAGTTGGTTTGAGTGATGGACTTAAATTTTAAAAATTTATTTATCTACTCAACTTTAAACTGCCTTATAGAGCCTACTTTCAGAAGTAAAAAAGACAACTGAAAATGTTCAATTCTGTCTTCTGTTGAATGTGTACAGCTAAACTGCCCAGTGATATTTTCCACAAAACTCACCAACAGTTAATTCACAAAATTTTTTGACAAGAATAGGAAGAACAAAGACAGGACTTTCAACTAGCAAAATAAACAAATAAACAGGTTCCTCAATGGCTGAGCTGCTTTATAGATGAGTAGTCAATCTTCAGATGAGGTAGACTGAACTTTCAATTGCCAATTTGTGCTGAATTAGCCATTCTCAGTCTAAGAAGCTAAAGCAGTGCCCTAATTTAGCTGAGAGACCCACACTCAATTTACATCCAACAATTCCCAGAAATCATACACAGCTGGACAGAACCAGACTTAGTTCTGATGACATTCAAGGATTAAAAGCTCATCCATAATTACTGTCACAACAACAAGCTCAAATTATATAGCAACTGTAAAGTAGCAAGCCAACCTAAGATGCTTTACAGAAACTTGAAATACAGAAGCTATCACATGAAGTTATTAGGACAGCTTAGATCAAGATAACAGATTTTAAGGAACGTCTTAAAGAAGAGAGAGGCAAGAGTCAAAACAGACAGACTAAAGGCAAAACAGTAAAAATCTGGGAAAGCTAAGAGGCCAGAATTGGAAGAATGTAAAGATCTCAGAGTTGTCAGGCTGGAAGAAGTGACCAAGATAGGGAGGGACGAGGCAATGGGGAGTTCTGAAAAGTACGATGACATTTTAAAAGCAAGGTGCTGTCAGAAAGGAGCCAACATAGATCAGCAAGCACGGACGTGTATGATGAATGGACCTTGGTGAGCATTGGATACATGCAGCAGAACTTTGGATGAGCTCCAGTTTCATCTATAATATGGTAGAATTCTTTGTCAAAGTAGATAGTGATGTAATTGATTCCTAGACCAGGGTCCTGAATCTCAATAAAGGTAACTTTATTGTGATGGTACGAAGCATAAATTGGCCATGATAGACTGGGAAACATTACTGAAAGACAGTGGACAGGCAATGGCAGGCATTTAAAGATTGAATATAAAATTTAAAAGTTGGTTATTCCTGTTTGATGCAAGAGTGGGAACGGAATTCTGGCCAACTATGGTTTACAAGGGAAATTAGAACTAGTGTCAGATTTAAGGAAGCAGCATACAAATTGGCACAAAAAAAAAATCTACGCGATTAGTCCATCCACTTTAATCGCAAATGCTCCACGCATTAAAGTGCAGAGTCTTTAAGCTTGTCTTTAACAATGTTTGTCTTGCTCTAATATTTTTCTCTACTGCCATTTGAATTTCGTCCCAGGTTTCTCTGCCTATTACTTTTCTTATTCCCTTTTCCACCTTCTGTTTTGTACTTTCTCCCTCCTTCTGACTCCTTACATCAGCTCGCATCTCCAGCATATTAGTTTAAAGCCTCCCCAACGAGTGTAGCAAACAGTCTCCCGAGAATATCAATCCAGTCATACTCAGGTGTAGCCTATCGGATTTGTACAGATCCCATCTCACCCCAAAACCTGTCCCAATACCCCAGGTATCTGAAACCCTCCCCCGACACCATCTTGTCAGCCATATATTCTTCCAATATATCCTATCATTTCTACTGACTGGCAATGATACCAGAGTGTAAATCAAGAGAGGTGTATACTCACGAGAACTTGGAGCCTTTGTGCATCAGTCGCTGAAAATAAATGCACAAGTGCGGAGGCCAGTAAAGGTAGTAAATGGTATGTTGACCTTCATAGCAAGAGACTTTCAGGAAAGGGATAGGGATGTTTTGATGCAATTGTATAATGCATTGGTGAGGCCACAGCGAGAATATTTGTGTGCAAAGTCTTGATCAGAGAAAGATGTCCTTGCTATTGTCCAAGTACATTGAAGGTTTATCAGGCTGATTCCTAGGATGGCAGGTCTGTCATATGAGGAGAAACTAAATTGGTTAGGGTTATATTCAATGGAGCTTAAAAGAGTGAGAGGGCATCTGATAGAAACTTTAAAAAATTCTAACAGGATTAGACAGGGTAGATTCAGAAAGAATGTTTCCCAATGGCGGGGGAATCCAGAAGTAAAATAAGGGATAAGTCTTTTAGAATGAGGTGAGGAGAAATTCCTTCACCCAGAGGGTGGTGAATGTGTGGAATTCACAACCACAGAACATAGTTGAGACCAAAACGTTGTCCGATTTCAAAAAGAAATTAGATATAACTACTGGGGCTAAAAGGGATGTGAGGGAATGGGGGGAAATCAGGGTATTGAATTGATGATCGGCCATGATCAAAATTAATGGCTGATCAGGCTCAAAGGGCCAAATGGCTACTCCTGCTTCTATGTTTCTATTATATTTAGATGTCATGCAGGTTTAAACATAGCAGTGTCTAATCTTCCAACCAAACACACAATACCATTTCAGCAGTCTTGGAAGTGAATGCTGGACTTGTTTTTGTCATTCTTTATCACACTTTAACAGCTTGTGTTTATTGATGTTCATGCCCCCTTTTATGGAACAGAATTATTTTCAGGAGTTTACTCAGAATCCCTACAGTACAGTAGGCAGCTATTCGGCCCATCGAGTCTGCACTGACAACAATCCCACCTAAACACTATTCTTATAGCACCACGTAACCCCGTGACACTAAGGGGGTAATCCCACCCAGACTTATTTCCTATAATTCCAAGTATTTACCCTGCTAATCCATCTAACCTGCACATCTTTGGAGTGTGGAAGGAAACCAGAGCACTGGGAGAAATCCAAGCAGACATAGACAGAACGTGCAAACTCCACAAGTCACCCAAAGCTGGAATTGAACTAGGGTCCCTGGCACCGTGTGACAATAGCATGAACCATTGTGCCACTGTACTGCCCTACTCCTACCTGATATTATGGCAGTGGTGACTTCAGGTGGTAGGGGGCAAAACTATTTCACGATTAGGGAACAGCAGTTGGCAAATTTTCCCAATAGCGTCCGGCAGAAGTGCAGCTTTGTGATGCAGTGAAGTTCATAAAAGTTAATGGTCTGTTCCCTGATGACTGGGTATTTAGGGGTAGGATACCCTCATGATGGAGTCTCCAATCTATATTCCTTCATATTCTCCTTTTATGGTAGAAAAGCTGAGGGCATGCCAGCTAGTATTGAAAATATGGAAGACATAGTATTTGGAAAAATAATACAACTTTTCTTTGTGCTTTATAAATGTTTTGTTGCTGTTTTTTGTTTTACTTACAAGTTTACACACTTGTGCTTAGGCACTCTAACATTACTCTATATTCCTGAAAATTACAAATCCATAAGTATCATGGTCACAAGCATTCTGGACTAGAAGTTAAAATTCATAAATAATTGTTTATAAGCATGGAGGGGTAGGAGAGAAACACAGGCTCTGATGCAGTGGTTTCTTTCTCTATTCCAAATACTCTGTGTAGCATTTTCTCTCAAGCAACCAATTCACAAACATTCCACATACTTAAAATATAGCTTTTAATTTTGTTAAGCAAATTTATACAATATTACACACATTTGTAATGAAAACTGTTGATGCAATACAAGGACCATTTTCAGACAATAATCATTTCTGATGATAAATATGGGACTGAATTCTGGTGCAATATGTGAACAGTAAGTGTTGACAGGCTAGTTGGCCATAGTGGTGTACCTCAAAATGATCCAGATCACCAGATATCCAGATATACGTGCTTTCCAGCATAAGTCAAGAGAAGGCATTATATCCGTTCTGGAAGGAGCAGGATCGCCTGACAGGCGATGCGAGGTAGGCAACAAATGCTTGTGATGCCCAAAATCGCTCCCAATAAGGAACATTTACGAGGCTCTCACTTTCTAAAAAAAATTCTGCATTTCCATTCCTCCTACCAATGTGGATAATTTCACACTTTCTCACAGTATTCACCATTTATTATGTTCTTGCTCAATTACTTAATCAATGTATATTCCTTTGCAGCCTCTTTGTATTTCCTCACCGCTTACATCCCTTCAATGTGCTTATATTGTCAGCAAACCTGGATATGTTATACCTCATCCCTTTTTCTGCCACTGAGCAGCAAGCACCAAGAGACTGATGATGTGCAAACCAATGTGGAACAATAGCAATTCCCATCATCATTGAAGTGCCTCAAGTTGTATCCAACCCAGTAAAGATTGGTATATTTC
The DNA here is from genome assembly GCA_024679065.1 of Sphyrna mokarran. Taxonomy (NCBI): domain Eukaryota; kingdom Metazoa; phylum Chordata; class Chondrichthyes; order Carcharhiniformes; family Carcharhinidae; genus Sphyrna; species Sphyrna mokarran. Next base: position 131,716,901 of record JAGIQG010000003.1, on the reverse strand, counting down.
CATTTGGGGAGAATGCTCAAGTACCTCAGCTCCTGGTCTCAAAGTACGTGGCATAATCAATGCACAATAATTCAAAGCACAAAAATATCTAAATTAATATACAAGTAAATAGCTGAGGCTTATTCAGAGCTCAGATGATTACAAAATACAAATGTAAACATGATAAATTATGGTAACTTACCTGGTCGAGATTTTTGAACAGAAGGATGTCCTTACAGGCTTCCTGTAATCTAGTTCGCTGATCATCTGACTTTGGGTGAACAACCTGAAAGAGAAGAAAGAATACTTTCAGAAAAGTAATGCATTTGCTTCTTTCAGTCTATTCATGAATTGTGTGCAACGACAAGACCAGAATTTATTACTCATTCTTCGTTGCCCTCAAGAAAACTTCATCTTGAAGTTTTGCAATCTGTGTTGAAGGTTCTCCCAAAGTTCTGTTGTTAGGAAACATTCCAGGATTTTGGCCCAATGACGGAATGGTAAGATATTTCCCAGTGTACAACTTAGAATGGTGTTCTCATGCTCTGCTATCCTTGCCCTTCTAGATAATCATCATAACAGGTTTGAGAAATGCTGTTAAAGAAGCCTTGGTGAGTTGCTGCAGTGCATTTTGTGGATGGTATTCATTGTCCACCAAGGGTTTGGAGTGAATATTTTAGATGCTGGGTGGAGTGTCAGTCAAACTTAGAATTTTAATTTTTATTGGTGCTCCCCTTATCCTCTATCACTGGTTTGAGCCTTGTATATGGTAGAAATATTTGGGGAGTTAGGGGAAAGATAATCATTCATCACACAACATCCAACTTTTGACCTGTGCTTGTAATCACAGTACAGCTGACTCCTTGGATGATGACAATAGAGGATTTGGTAATGGTAATAACGTTGATCATGAAAGGAATTTGGTTGGATTATCCCTTGTTCGTAATGATTGCTTCGCATTTAAGTGACAAGTAATCACATCACACATTAGCCTAAGCCTTGCTCAATTATCTGTTGCAAATGGAATTCATCACTGTGCAATTAAAAATCCCCACTTTGAACATTATAATGCAGGATTGTCATTGGTAAAACAGCTCAAAAGGTAATTGAGTCAAGTGCATTGCCCTGAAGAACTCCTTCAACAATGTCCTGGCCTCAGATGATTGGCCTCCAACACCCACACTTCCTTTGTGCTGGGTATGGCTCCAGCTAGTGGAGGCTATTTCCAATTCCCATGGACTTGAATTTTGAGGACACCTTCATGCCACACTCCCTCAAATGTTGCCTTGACAATGACAATCAATTTGATATCACCTTTGGAAATCAGTTCTTTTGTTTATGATTGAAACAAGCCTGTACTGAGCTCTAGTGTTGAGTGGTCCTGGTAGAACCCACAATAAGTATTAGTAAGCAGATTATTTGAGAGTAAGCCATTTAATAATATTGTTGACAGACAACACATCTATCGCTTTGCTGACGACCGACAACATCATAGAATTATGCAGTGCAGAAGAGGCCCTTTGGCCCACAAGTCTGCGCCGACATATTAGAAACATTTAAACTCACACCTAATCACATCTGCCAGCACTTGGCTCATGGTCCCGAATGTTATGATGTGCAAGTGCTCATCCAAGTACTTTTTAAAGGATGTGAGGAAACCTGCTTCGACCTCCTCACAGACTGTGCATTGTAGACATCACTACCCTCTGGTAAAAAAGTTTTTCCTCACATCCTTCCTAAACTCCTGCCCCTTACCTTGAACCTATGTCCCCTTATGACTGACTCTTCAACTAAGTGGAACAGCTGCTCTTTATTCGCTCTATCTACGTCATAATCTTCATCACCTTGCTCAGGCCACCCCCTCAATCTTCTCTGCTCTAATAAAGCAATCCAAATCTACACAACCTCCCTTCATAACTCAAATGTTCCATCTCAGGCAGCATCTTAGTGAATCTCATTTGCAACCTCGCCATTGCAATCACATTCTTCCGATAATGTGGCAACCAGAACTGCACACAGTACTCTAGCTGTGGGTCATTGTCTGTGCATGTTCTCCTTGTGTCTCCATGGGTTTCCTTCAGATGCTCCAGTTTCCTCCCACAGTCTGAAAAATGTACTAATTAGGTGCATTGACCCAAACAACTGCCGGGCTGCGGTGACTCAGGAATTTTCACAGTAATTGCACTGTAGTGTTAATGTAAGCCTACTCGTGATTAATAAATAAAAACTTTTAAAAAAAAAACTGTGGCCTCACCAACGTTCTATACAAGTCCAACATGACTTTCCTGCTTTTGTACTCCATGCCAAATGATAAAACTAAGTGCCCCATATGCCTTTTTTTAAATCACCCTACTAACATGTCCTTTCTCTTTCAGAGATTTGTGGACAAACATGCCAAGGTCCCTTTGTTCTGCGGAACTTCCTAGTGTCCTATTATTCATTGAGTATTTTCTTGTCAAATGAGTACTTCAAAAGTGCATCACCTCAAACTTTTCAGTGTTAAACTCCATCTGCTACTTATCTACCCACTTGACTCTTCCATTTATGTCTTCTTGTGGCCCAAGATACTGTCTCACCGCTAACCATCTGTCCAATCTTTGCATCATCCTAAATCAGGCATTCATTGGCCAATCTGGATTTATTCCTGCTTATTTGCAGGCAGGACATAGCTAGGAAATTTTCTATTTTGTTGGATGCAAGCTGTAAATATATTGGAACAGCTTGATTAGAGATTTGGCTAGTAAACCTGGACTTTAAAGGCTACAATAGAAATTGTCTGATGACTATATCTTTTGCTGTTTCTAGTATACTCAACCTTTTCTTCCTGGAGTTAATCAAATTGGCTGAAGACTGACTTCAGTGATGGTGTGAATCTCAAGTGGAATGCAAGCTGAATAAGTGTCAATACTTCACAGCCCTGTCTTTAGCACTTGTGCTGGATTTCATCATGAGGCCTCTTCTTCCCAGCAGTTTTTAAACACAATTCACAACTGCATGTGGGAGGACTGCAAAGCTTCTAACACATGTTACAGCATAATATAATTTCAAGTATGCCTGGTACTGTTCCTGCCATGTTCTTCCAAACTCAAAACGGATTGGTCACTTGGCTTGATGATTGTGGTAGAGGGAGGGATACCCTAGGCTATCAAATTACAGATCGAGGAGGAGTACAAATTCTATTGTTGAAGATGCACAGCTTTGTGCTGCCATAAAAAAGAAACTGCTGGAAAATCTCAGCAGGTCGACAGCATCTGCAGGGTGAGAATAGGGCCAATGCTTTGAGTCTAGATGGCCCTTCATCAGAGTTGTGAGCAAACACACTGCCACATCTGTTCTGAATCTATTTTACTTGGTTTAGTTATGGTGCCTCAAACCTGGAGTAGTGTGTGCAGATTTGGTCTCCTTATCTAAGAAAGGGTATATTTGTCATAAAAGAAGTCCAGCATAGGTTAAGTAGACTGATTCCTGGATGACAGGATGGGACCATAGAAAAGTTACAGCACAGAAGGTGGCTATTTTGCCCATCTTGTCCATGCCAGCCTGAGAACATGGATATGCCCTTTCTAATCCCACCTTCCTGCACCTAAAGCTGAATGTGCCAATCCAGGTACGTTTTAAAAAAATACGTAGGGCCTCTGCCTCCACCACCAAATTGGGCAGTGAATTCCCACTACTCTCTGTAAAAAATTCTTCCTCATGTTCCCTCTACACTTTCTGTACTTATCTTCAAACTATGTCCCCTAATTCCAGAATTCTCCACCAACGGAAACAATTTTATCCTGTCTCCTCTAACTCTTCCCCTCAATTTTGTACACTTTAATCAAGTCATCCCTCAGCCTTTTCTTTTCCAAGAAAAATAACCTCAACCTATTTAATCTCTCCTCATAGCCACACTTTTCTAACCCTGACAACGTTCTTGCAAACCTTCTCTGTCCTTTGTGTAACGTGGTGACTAGAAATGCACACAATACTGTGTGCCTCACAGTGTTTTATACAACATTATATCCTTACTCCTATATCCTTTACCATTGCCAATGAAGGAGAGCATTCTGCATGCCTTCTTTACAACCTTGTCTACTTGAACTATTGACTGTAGGGACGTGTGTACAAGATCTCTCACTTCATCTAGCTCTCTTAGTATATTCCAATTTGTCGGAAATTCCCTATGAATGTTTGACTTCCCATCATTCATCACCTTATAGTTCTGCACGTTAAAATTCATCTGCCACTTTACCGCCTCTTCTGCTTATTCTATGAGGAGAGATTGGGTCGACAGGGCCTATATATAGAAGGATGAACTGGGTTCGATTTGAAACAAATAAAATTCTGACAGGGCTATTGTTTCCTTTGGCTGGAAAGTTTAGAACAAGAGGTCACAGTCGCAGGATACGTAACAAACCATTTGGGACTGAGATGAGGAAGGCTATGACCAAGCGCTGGTCGATGGGATTAGATGGGAGTTCAACTGTTTCTTGTGTGTCAGTGCAGATTCGATGGGCCTTTTCTGCACTATATCCTTCTATACATATATTCATAGGGAACAGAACTGACAAGTATTCAACGATCCATTAGTCTAACACTTTGCACAAAATAAGTAAATTAAATATCTTTATACACAGTAACTTAGTAAATGGCAGTCAACAGATATAGAATGATTAGGCCACATCTTCCCAATCTCCTAAAGTTCTCCTTGGATTAATATTCTAACAAGATTGCAGAATGTTTGACATTGCCCCAAGACTTTCAAAATACATTTTTAAAGTTCCAAAGAATGGGTGTTAATTTAACTCAAAGCTCTACTAACTGTCAAGAATTCACGAGCAGGAATAGGAAGCAAACCCGGGGTAAAACGTAACAGGTATTTGTCACAGGACTTTTACTAAGGAGAAGTAAAGGAAGCACTCAACTGCATGTTCCTAAAAATTGTTTTAATTTACATTTCTAATGTGGATTCAGAAACAGAATAGCAAGTGACCAAATCTATAAAATATAGCAAGTTAGTAAGGGCAGTGGAATTGCAGAAACCAGCTCAAAATTTGCATGATGGGTTAGGCAATATTTGCAAGTGCGCTGAGCAAAGGCAGGTAAAATTGAATGAAAAAAAGTTTAGAAAGGAGTGGCACTGATACTTCATGAATCGTAACAAAGTAATTAAACATCATGCCAAGATTCCTTCAGCATCTCAAAGTGTCCAATTTAAACTCAACAATAGCATTTAATCTAAGAATGCAAGTCAAATAAAATTGGTTCCAAACTGTATAGGGGCTCAGACCAGATGATCTCTGGAGTATAACTATCTTCAGTCCCACATATGCAAACAGGGTACATATAGTACACAAAAATCAATGCCTGGTATCAAATGTCTGTGAAGGCCAGAGGAATTTGGACTTTTTAAACTTCTGGAGTGGCACAGGCGTTGCTGCCTCATGCCAGGGTCCCAGTTTTGATTCCTGGGTAGAGTTTGCATGTTTTCTCCATGTATGTGTGGGTTTCCTCTGGGTGCTCTGATTTCCTCCCACAGTCCGGAAGATGTGCTGGTTTGGTGCACTGGCGATACTAAATTCTCCCTTAGTACACCCGAACAGAGTGTGGTGAATAGGGGACTTTCACAGTAACTTCACCACAGTATTAATGTAAGCCTACTTGTGACAATAATAAATAAACGAGTTGAAGTGGCCACTGGATAATAACTCTAATCTTCCCACTGTTGGGGTAACGAATGCTTTGCAAATCACAGCAACACAGTTCACCTGCTGCATCTCTCACTCTAACTCAGGCCCCCTCACACTTTGAGCACCAATCTCAATTCATTCACACCAAGAACTTAATGATTACATCCAAAAACACTACCAAAATAGCCACAATGCTCATCAAATACCTCAGGTCTTCACTACATTAGCAACATTTGACATGGCCCTTGAAGGCCCAAGCTGTTTCCCAAGACAGCTTGGGGTGGAGGTCGTGAGCACTGCTGGACAATATTACTAGAGTTGGATCCAATGCCATAAGCAATTCAATGACTTTCTGTGCTATGGTAAGCTGAGAAAGATCTTCCTGTTAAGCGTAGAGCTTGGCCTCACTGCATGCAGCATAGTTCCTGGTCTCAGGTGCACACAGGACACATGATGTTCAATAGTTCTACAGCAGCATGTGTATATCATCAACAAGGAGCAAGTAATATCAATCACGAAGGATACTGATGCATTAAATTGAAGACCTCTTGCAGAAATCTCCAAGCACAGTACTTCAATTAATCACTTCAATCAGTCCTTCCCTCTTTTTTTCTCTAGAGAGGGCCCACATTGTAGGTGAACTATACAAGACCAGGGACTGAAAGCAAAAATGACATACACAGAAAGTATGGGTGACTATGAGTTCCGTCCCTCTCAGGTACACACAGACATAACATCTCAGGCACTAACCAAAGAATCACTACAATGCAGAAGAAGGCCATTCAGCCATTGAGACTCACAATCTCTGAAAGAATATTTTTTAGTGATTAGTGTCTATGGCCACAAATATCTGTTTCTGAAGAGCAATTTCTGGTTTGACTAACATCACTCCAGCAGAGATATGGCTGTTCACATTGACTGGTAAGAATTCAGTGTGGACTGAAACACAAGGGCTTACAGAATCAGCTATGCACAACAATAGTGGCAACTGGGAGGAGTAAAACAGATGCTATGAGTTGGAACAGGCAGTCAACAAGACAGTCAGTGAGGGTTCAGGAAGGAAATGACAGTCAGGAGAAGTGGTGAGACAAGAAGCAACAAGCAGAGGTCGAGTTAAGAGCTCATAAGTGTTAATTGTATTACAGCGATAAACTAGTTTTCAGATCTACTGAACTGTAACAGCACTTTACAATACGATTATTTTGGGCCAGTTAAGTCCAAGGCAGGCAACATGCTTTGAATGCAAAATTTACACATCAAGAAATTAACCTGCCCTTACTACATACTTTCTACAATGAATGTGATTTCCATTTTAAATGTTTTCATTTAACAGAAGTGCTAAACAAGAGATGACTAAGCAAGGTGTCTGTAGAGTAACTTTGGACAGCCTGATAATGGGAAAGACATTATATATATACTTTTCTTTTATAGACACTATTTCAGGAAACACTTGTATCATCAAAATACTTAGTAGTTTTTTAATTACTAGTTAGCTCATCAATTAAAGTGTCAATACTCAGCAGATCAGTCAGCATTTGTGGATAGCAATAGGTTAATGACCTTTTAAATTTCTACTTTTTCTGTTCTGATGGAAGTTTTTAAACCAGCGGAATGAGGGAGAGGACAGGAAGAAAAGGAAGATCTGCAGTTGGATGGAAAGGTGCACTCAAATAAACACAAGATTCCATGGTGCAAAAATCAAAAAGAGAGGTAAACAAAAGACATGTCCAGATGAGGTGTGAATGGCTATATAGCAGCCATCTGAATGCAACATGAAAGGCTAAAGAAATAAACAATGTTTCTTGTTTCTACTGGTTCATTTGTCGACACAGGCATTGCTGACTGGCCAGCATTTATTGCCCATTCCTTATTTACAGGGTAGTTGACAGTCAACCACATTACTGTGGCTCTGGAGTCACATATAGGCCAGATCAGGTAAGGACAGCAGGTTTCCTTCCCTAAAGGACATTAGTGAACCAGATGGGTTTTTCTGATAATTGACAATGGTTTCATGGTCATCAGTAGATTCTTAATTCCGGACTTTTTTTTTTAAAATTGAACTCAAATTCCAGCACCTTCCGAATGGGATTCGAACCCAGGTCCCAGAACATTAGCTGCGTTTCTGGATTAATAGTCTAACAATAATACCAAGAGGCCATCACCTCCCCAACACACATTGCGTTGATATTGGTACACCCAAAATTCATTCCACACGTGATTAGAAAAAAATTATACAAGGATCATTACCTCCAATCATAGACCTGTCCATTGTGGCACGTGAATCATTTCAGGCTGTGGTTACTGCCACACCAGTGCATCATTGTATTGCAGTCAAGTCTGAGATCCATTGTTGCATTACCAAAAGCTTACCAACTAATGGCATTCTCTTGTTTTTCCTTTCACTAGAAATATTGAAGATTGGTCACAGTGTGACAGCCAGATGAGTTGAAGACTGAGACCAGTTTTCTTTGTCCCACTGTGAATTTTCCTCTTCCACTTCCTATTTCCTGTGGCATACTATCATTTCCCAATTGCATTAACTGAGACCTACTTCTAGTTGTCCATCTGTAAATAGGTGGCATGTGTGTGTAAACCAGTATAACATCATACCATGGACTTCAATTCATAAAGTACTGCAGTGGCTGAAAAAGTGCTTGGACTTGTCCTGAAATCATACTATATATCCAAGTCTTTCTTTCTGAGCTGTCATTATTTTCTCCTACCCACCTAAGACAAGAGCTTACGAGGGAAGGAAAAATAGTTGAACAAACTTCACTCCAAAATTTATCATTTAGTGATATCCCTTAGGTGAGACTGCAACTTTCAATAAAACGTTCAATATAATGACGAAAGCAAAAGTGTGCTTCATGCCATGAAGCAGAGTGCTATCTAACTGCCCAACATACACCTGACTCCTAAATGAGCTTCATTCTTACCAAACCAAGCTTCAAAAACAAGCTTTGTGCAATTCTTTCAGACTTTTTCAATCACAAAATCAATATCCAGTCCACTCAAATAGCTTCACATCACCACCAAAGTAAAACAATATTTATAAAGCTTCCAGGAACATAAAGCAATCTCACTGTATGCCAGATATTTGTTATATTTTATCCATAATTAAGTGTGCTATTACGAAATTACTCCTCAGTCCCTCAGAATATATGATTCATTTGAAGGTAATCTAAACAAAACCAAAATCCTTCTCATTTACCAGTAACCACAAGTGAAAATGCATCCCACTGAACAGGAATTGGATAAGAATCTCTTTGCACGATTTAGTTCCCATAGCAGTCAATTGAGAAGAATTAACTTGATTCAATACCATACATTGAGGTCATTTCATTCATATGGAATATACCACCATATTAAACAGACAATTAGCAAAATACCTTTCACTTCTGAAATGTAATATTTAGAACAGTGTGCTTGCAGGACAGATGGTATTTGAGGATGTATACAATTCTGGGCACCACATTTTAGGAAGAACGACAAGGCCTTGAAAGAGAATAGAGGAGGTTTACCAGGATGTTACCAAGAACAAGGGGCTTCAATTATAAGAGATTGTACAAGTTGCAACTGTCCTTTTTTTAGTAGGGTAGTTAGAATCAAAGAATAACTGTAGTGCAAAGGGAAGCCATTCAGCCCATCAAGCCTGCACTGACAACAATCCTATTCAGGCCCTATCCCTGCAGGATAGAGAGACCAAAAAGACGTATTCGAAATTATGGAAATTTTGATGGCGCAAGAGGGAGAAACAATTTCTGTCAGTAGCTCATTAATCAAAGGCGATAGATTTAAAATAATGAGCAAAATAATTGGAGGAGTGGGAAAGATGATAATTTTCAGGTTTAAGATATACTGTTGTTGTTCATCCATCGTCATCATTGAGGATCTTGACACCATTAGTCATTTTGAGACTGGTTGCAGTGTGTCCAAAGATGACTGGTCAGGCCAATTCGGGCACAGAATGTCCTGGCACATACTGGAAAGACTTGTGTAGACACTGGTTGTTGCACTAGTGGCTCTGGACTTGCACAGTTCACGCGTAAGTTGTGCTTCAGCAATACACCTTGCTTCGTGAGCTTGACAGCCTTTGTGGATGAGGCAGTGCCAGGTAGGCGGTTATGTGCCAGCGTTTCCCAGGTGGTTGTGTCAATGTCAAGTGACTTCAGGGAGGCCTTCAGTGTGTCTTCGAAACATTTCTTCTGCCCTCCATGTGAGCATCTTCCAGCACAATGTTCCCCAAAAAGGAGTTGCTTGGATATGCACTCGTCTGACATATGGGTAACATGACCTGTCCATTAGGTCTGCGCTCTCATCAACAGTGTGGACTTGCTCTAATAAAAACTTCAGTGTCTGGTACTTTGTCTTGCCATCGAATGTGTAATATTCTGCAAAGACAAATCACTGAGCTGTCTTGCATGCCTTCAATTCACAGACCACGTTTTACAGGCATACAGGAGGGTAGTAAGTACCACGACATTGTAGACCTTGAGTTTTGTTGCTGGGTTGATTCCTCGACGTTCTCACACAGTGGAGCGCAGTCTCCCAAAAGCAGAACTTGCCTTTTCTATTCTGCAGTTAACTTCTGTATGAATAGTCACTGCTTGGAAGAGGATACTGCCAAGATAAGTGAACTGATCCACTGCCTGTACTTTCTGCCTTTTGTTTGTGATTATGGGTCCTGTGTACGTTACGAGAGGCAAACTGTTGCATGACTTCAGTCTTTTTAATGTTGGTGGTGAGTCCAAGTTGTCACAAGCTGTGGAAAATTTGTCCATAATGACTTGCATCTCTGGGTCTGAACCAGCACCCAAGGCACAGTCATCAGCAGAGAAAATCTCTCAGAACAGTCTCTTTTACTGTAATAGCTTGAAGTCTCCTCAGGTTGAAGAGCTTCCCATCCACTCTGTTCTTGACGCTGATCCCAGCAGCACTATCCTGGAAGGCATCATTCAGCATAGCAGTAAATATTATGCTGAACAGTGTGGGTGTGAGCATACAGCCCTGTTTGATGCCACTGGTGACTGAGAATACCTAGAGGATTCTCCGTCATCCAGTACTCTGGCCATCATCGAACTGGCATACCATCTGAATGAATTTAGGAAGACAGCCAAACTTTGACATGATCCTCCACAGACCTTGTCCGTTTACAGTGTCGAAGGCTTTCACAAGATCAACAAAGGTTGTGCGGAGCTCACGATTCTGATCCTGACAGTTCTCCTGAAGTTGGCACGCAGCAAAAATCACATCAGTAGTCCCACAACCTTTGCAGAAGCCACACTGTGACTCTGGAAGCAGGCCCAGCTCCAGATGAGTGACCAGACAATTTAGCAGGGTCAGGGTCTTGCGAGTATTTTTCCTATGATGGAGAGTAGCGAGATTACTTCGTGGTTGTCGCATATTTGCTGATTGCCCTTCCTCTTGTAGAGATGTACGATGGAAGCATCTTTAAGTTCCTGGGGAATGGATCCTTGCTTCCAAAAGGATGTTAAGATATACAATGAAAATGTGAAAAATCTGATTTCATAGTAATTTTCAAAAAACAACTGTACATGCATTTGGATAACTAATGTGTAGGATTATGGGGGGAAAAAAACAGGCATGCGGCACTAAATTGGACAGCTCTTTCAAAGAGCCAAAATGAACGCAAGAATCAAATATCCTCCTTTGGTGCTGTAACGCTCTGATTCTAAAAACTGGTTGGTTTTACATAATTACCTCACTACGGCTCTTGTGATTGTTAGTTGGCAGTGTTTCGGAACGTGCATCACATATATCCTGGTTCCCCTCCGACAGCCAACATTTGGAGTTGTCTTTGAAATAATCTGAGATGATCTCAAAAGGTGGATAATTCTTCCTATTTCTTTGATGAACAGAGCAAGTATTTTTTAAAGCGCTTCCACAACTTCATCTGAATACTCTCAGACGAGATGTGATAGTTTGTATTGAATGATAGGTAGCAGCTGTGAAGAAAGAAGCAGAATTAACACTTCAGGTCAATAACCTTTCATCTGAACAAATTAAACTGCTGTTCTGATGACAGATTCTTGACTGGAAATGTTAACTCTATTTCTCTCCAGAGGCTACCTGAGCTCCTCAATATTTCCAGCATGCGTATCACAGCTTGGTATGGCTCCTGCTCTGCCCAAGACATCAAGAAACTACAAAGTCATGGATGTAGCCCAATCCATCACGCAAACCAGCCTCCTATCCAATGACTCAGTCTACGCTTCCCACTACCTCAGCAAAGCAGCCAGCCTAATCAAGGACTCCACGCACTCTGGATAGTCTCTCTTCCACTTTCTTCCGTCAGAAAAAAAGTACAATAGTCTGAGGTGACATACCAACTGACTCAAGAACAGCTTCTTCCCTGCTACCATCAGACTTTTGAATGGACCTACCTTGCACTAAGTTATCTTTCTTTGCACCCTAGCTATCTGTGACTGTAACATTACATTGTCTCCTTTCCTTCTCTATGAATGGTATGCTTTGTTTATATAATGTGCAAGAAACAATACTTTTAATTATGTACTAATACATGTGATAATTATAAATCAAATTCAAATCATTTTCCATTTTTATTTCAGATTTCTGCCTCTGCAGTATTTTAGTTTTATATTAAACTGAAAGGTGTTTGAATTCCACTAATTAGAAGTATTTTGGCTCAAATACAGAAGTCACTCCAGAGGCAGACATTACATTAAGTGAGCAATGAAGGTTGATTTCCAGTTAACTTTTCTGCATGGTGCTCAGAACAGGATCCTTATGAAGCAGAAGTTTGATTAACTGCAATGGTGTCATGACAGGATCTATTCTACAGGCTCACAGATGCCCAAATTCCTCTTGGTAAGATTTGTTCTCAAAAGTAGTATTCTGACTGCTATACAAACTGGACAACACACTGAACTAAAAGTAATTCAAATTGATGGGGTTAGGCCATACTTGATGGCAGCTCTTTCCGCACCATCTTTTTCTGTTAGGAGGAAAGGGTTAATTGACAACTGACAGCCTGTCGCGCGTTTTCAATTATGCAAGTCAGAGTACAACAGCCGCACAACATACCATACGTCCATTTGCCTTCCAAAAAGTTACTAAGCTGAGGAAAAATTTGCCTCAGTAAACCCTACTCCCTGGAACAGCAAACATGTGCCTTTTCCCTTGGTGCTCGAGCGCTCAACACCACCCCACCAACCACTTCTGTAAAGCCAGTCTCCATCCATTCCTAAGTGCTGACCAGTAACGTTTTATAAAGAACAAAACAGCATGGGAAACAGGCCCTTCGGCCCAACGAGCCCACGCCACCAGCCCGATGTTCCCACCTCTACCGTGACCCCTGTCTATGTTTATAGATCTATGGATTAAAAACCAAATTTGAGACAATTTAGGGAGAATTTGTTTTGCCAATTAGCCTAAGAGCACATCTTTGGGATGTGGGAGGAAACCGGAGCACCCAGAGAAAACCCACGCAAGCACGGGGAGAATGCGCAAACTCCCACAAACACAGGCCCAAATCCATGTATCTGCACAGCACAGCGATAGTCATGAGCTGTCGTGTTGCCCATCAAATGGTCCAGGTCAAGCGTACACTAACGACGTGAAGCACTAGGATACTCTCGAAAAATCCAAGAGCTCTCACGACCCATCGTGTGTATGCCCCTTGTTAGACAACAAAGCTGACCAAAGCACCTGTAGGATAAAAACAAGCACATCAATATCATCATCTATTTACACACTTCCTAGGGACTCCCAAGGCTCATGATCCCTATTTTAAATCAGTTTTCTATATCCCTCCATTCCCATTCTGTTCATGTGCCCATCTCAGTATCTCTTAAATAACTCCAGAGTGTCTGCCTCCACCACTTTACTTGGCAGCACATTCCACACCCTCTGTGAGAAAAAACTCCCTTTAGCATCCATATCTTCCAACGACATGCAAAGTTGCCCATTGATCAGTTATTGCACAGAGGGAGATTTCGATTTTAAAATTACCGGTTTCCTGCCCCTACCCTCTGCTTTTGCCGTCCTTCACAACAGTTGATCTCTTAATATAACTGAAAATCAGAGACTAGCCTTCTGCTTCTCAATTGGGAGGGACGAATCGATCATTGGCACACATTGCGTCTCTTTAATATTGTCTGAGATTACATGAAAGCACCTTCAGAACAAGAACACACTAGCACCAAACAAATCCTTGTTTCCAATATTCCAATGGATCTTCCCAACCTTTCCATGGGTTGGCCTATGGAATTTTCCTGCTATTGGCATTTTAGATGGTTGGAACTGTACCCACATGAAGTTTGTGTTTTGGGAAAAACTCTATCAAGTTTTTGTTTGGCCTTTTGATTTGTGTTTCATTGTAAGGTATAACGTTGTTGTATTGTTATGACTAAATGTTCCTGTGTTTCAATAATCATGCTGTAAATAAATAGTAATATAACTAAAACACCAGAAATTAAAAATACTCCAAAATGGGGGCAATTGGGATTAGATTGGGAGTTTTAAAAAAAAGGGCAGCATGGACAAGTTGGCCAAAGGGCTTGTTTCCATGCTGTAAACCTCTACGACTTTAAGTTAACTCTAGTGATCAGGTTCTAGTATTCTGAAAGATTTCAAGAGTATTCAAAATTCCAACCTGCTATCCATCATTCACTTTGTAATCCTGCAGCAGACATTCTACACTCAGACCAAACCTCCATAATCTCACTAGCCAAAGTTTCAAACACTCCTTCCAGATGATACAACAATTCACTTGTACTTCTTTCCATTTAGTATACCTTATTTGCTGCTCAAAATGCAGTCTCTTCTACACCTTGATGATCACATACAGATTTTGCAGGATATTTCCATTTAGTCCACAAGCGTAATCCTAGGATTTCACCTGCCTTTATTTCACCTCTCTAGGCCACATTAACCTTTGGATCCAGAGCCTTCTGTGCTGTTCCAGTGAAGGTCACTGTAAACACAAATGAACAGCCCCTCATATTTCAATCAGGCACCTCACAGCCCTCTGGATTCAGTAATATCAGATCACAGTCTCTGTCTCAATTTTCTGTGTTTTATTATGCGTATTGGATGGTAGAATAAGTTTTGTTTTCCGCAGTTAAACCACCTCTAGATCATCCTTTACATATTCCATTACCATGATCTTTTGCTTTGCATCATGATCAAATCTATAATTTCATCCCTTCTGCCTTAATGTTCTTTCTTCCCCACCCATTTAGCTGCTTTGTTAAAGCCCAAGCAGTCCCAGTTACGACCTAAGGTCGTCAACAGATGTTAGCTGTTTCTCTCCACTGATAGTGCCTGACTTACACAGTGCTCCCAGCATTTTCTGTGTGATGAGAAGAATATAGTATTAGTCCACTTCTGAACACTGTTCATTATCCAGTCATACTGGGGCCAGATACCCAAGTAGATTGAAGAGATAAAAGCGGCTTGTAATTCAATTGATCACAACATGGATGCTTGCCATCCTAACCAATGTGCAAGGTGACTTGTTGACAAAGTAAGTTTTTGGACTTTATTAATATGGAGGCAATTAACAATGGCAAGCAACAATGCCTATTAGGCCACACAGATCAGAAAAAAGATGTTTAGGAGAGAATCGGCTACTCTTTGGCAACTGCCTAAAGAATTTTAGATATGTTAGTATATTTACGCTTTGGACATAATATATAAATGATTTTTCTTTAAACTTGTGACCATCATGTGAAAGGGTAATAAATACTTGAATAAAATTCACTACTGTAAACTGAAAAGATAAATGTTGCATAATTACAAGCAGATTATAGATTCAAACCAAAATGAAAGTTGCAAAGACGTGTTTAAATTATTGGTCTCTATCACAAAGGTTACGAGACCTTGCACAGTATTGCCAATATTTAGAACATAGGACACTGTAATGTTCTTCGGCCCTTGATCTTGCGCCGCCAATGGAATCAATCTAATGACCCTCTAACTTAAACTATTCCAATATTATCCATATGCCTACCCAATGAACATTTGAGTGCCCTTAAAGTTGGCAAGTCCACTACTGCTGCAGGCAGGGGATTCCATGCCCTTACTACCCTCTGAGTAAAGAGCCTACCTAAATTTACTCTATTTCACACTGCTAATTGTTATTTTAAGCCTGAAGCTTTCAAATATAAACATACTTCTATTCTGAATGTAAACTTTGCCCTCATTGTAATATTCAGATAATAATGGTCCGTTTTATATTCAGATATTTTTAAAAGCAAACACTTCATTGCACAATCCACCTTTTCCCTCCTGTAAAGCACTTTTCATGGATGTGAAAAGCACTATTAAGCGTAAATGGTATTAGAATGGCCAAGCTGCTAGCATTGTTGCATAGTAAACTGGAGACAGAATCTGTAAGTTGCTGAATTTTTATATGAGCAAATATGGGCAAAACAGGATTCAAAATCCCACATACTTCCAAGGTTATCTGATCAAATTCATTGAATTAGTGTAAACTTAGTACTGAGATTTTAGATATTTCTGCATTTGGTGTTGGCAGAACTGCCATTCAAGGCAAAGGCGTTTCCTAACTGAAACATATTTGTCAGTCGTTGAGTTTAAGATGAGATTGTAAACAGCCTTTTAAAGTTAAGCTGAGCTGACAATAATTCCAACAACTCAGTGCTGATCTGACCCTCTCTGCCAATTTTTATAACCAACCGAATGGTAGAAATCATTTTCACAACAGCAAGTCAGAAGCTTTCACATAAGTCGTACAGTTCCACAATCATTGCAGGAATGCTAACCAATAGAACAGCTAATTGATACTGGCTCACCAGTGTTTCCATTAATCAATTAAATTCCCATCCCTCTATCCCAAAAACAACAATAATTATTGAGACTAAAGCAATGGGTGGGAGCTAACTGGAAACATGAATCTCTAATGCCCAATTTACATTCAATATATGCCTTAATAAACAAACACAATCACAACACAAAAAGACTCTGATGACATTTTTACAATGCAGATGTAATATTTAGCACTGAACATAAGAAAATAACAGAAAATGCTAAAATCCTGCTCGATATTTACCTCCAAAATCAATATTTAAAACTTCTGGCACTTAAGGGATTTTTAAGGAATAATTTCAAAATTATTAATTGACCCACTTAGAAATTTCGGATAGGTAAATAGCTCAATTTCTGTAAGAAAATGTTTACGTCAATTGTCAAAAACAAAACGTAATTCTGCATTAATTAAAAGACTGTTGAAGTACTGCATCACCTGCCAACTCCATTCCAGCAATATTATATCATGCTTAGAAAATGGCTTGACTAGGGTAGTTATTCAAAATCTGCATCCTGTTGTTACAGTTCATTAAAATTACATCAACAGTTTTGATCAGTTCTGGAATGTTAAGCTATCAAAATTTTGAACATGAAGAAAGTTATCACAAAAATGATGCATCAGTTCCTTAATCTAGAGTGTGTTTTTAAAGTACAAAAACTCTACAGTTTCAAATACAGCAAATCAAGATTACGTGCAATGTCATATGACACTGTAAATATTGTCTAATCACGAAGCAAAACTAATTCTTGTTTCATTTATTATTGGGGATGTTTGAGCAATTTTGTTCTTCTACAACACCCAGTAGCCATGGGTCAGATGGGCACCAGGGTCTGTGCAAACTTGATTCGGACCTTGTGTCACAACAAAAATTAGGAACTGAGTGGGGGAAAGTTGTAATATCAACAAGTTTTCAAGTTCTTGCAATTTACAAACACCACATTTATTAAATGGGATGTCACCAATTGAAGATCTTACCCTTGGCTCCGAATCATCCTCATCATCTTCATCTGGGTTGAAAGCTTCTGCACAAACTGTTAGGGAATGAACAACAAAATATAAATGAACAAAAACATAGCTTCAAAGCGTACACGTAATAGTCCAGAGTTAAAACTTGAACAGAGACAAAGCAAGCCCAATATGCAAAATTTGAAGCAAGTTATTAACTATTAATTAATTGATAAGATTTATTTCTCTTTGTTCAACTAATCTTGTCCAACCACTTCCTTCACTTTTACAATAATGAAGCTTATTATTTAAAACCACTAAATGGATAAGACAAAAGAACTATAGAACTGGACATATTCTATGAAAGAATAATTTTAAGCTTTATATGGAGGTAACAGCAGGAACAAAATATGTCTCACAAATACTAGTTTCAATGTCTCTTATGTGTGAAGAATTAAATATTTTGGGAGTGATTTGAGGAACAGTGGATGAAGTAACGTGTCCTTTCAACTTTGAGAGCTAGAGGCTCGAGAGTTAGAAGCTCAAGGCTCAAATTCATCCAGACTGTTGAGATGAAAGACTTCTTTCCCCCCCAACAGTCTGGCTGAATTTGAGTCTTTCGTCCTTGATCCTCTGATCCTTGAAGTTGAACACACAAGTTACTTAATCTACTGTTATTCAAATCACTCCCAAAATGAGTTTGTATTATCTCTGTCCGGTTTCCAATAGACCTGAATCCAAAAAGCTCTTTGTTCCCAAGTTGAACACAAATTCAGTTATAAGTCTCACTCAAAGTTCCAAACTCTGGATTGATGCAGGAAACTGAATAGTGGATGGATGAGTGTAATGGGGGGAGGGAATGATTAAGATGTTCCATCCCAGGAACTAAATTAGCCTATTGATTTATAGTATATGCATTGTTCTCTTGTAATAAAGCTTGTTGTTCTCATTTACAATGGAAGTTTTTACTTGTACATGCCAAGTGGAGCATACCTTAATTCACAGGTCACTAGTTTATGGGACTGCTGCTAGAATAGCTACCATAGATTTGAGCTTTTCCATTTTCCCTCCCGAAGAAAATCAGTTTGGTACATAATGAACATTTTCCATTACCTACTTTGAAGTAACCATTTTGTTTAAATTTTATTCCTTATTCCAATGTTTGGAAGATACCAACATGATCGAACAAACGGCTGCCTTTTAAGTCATGATTTTTTCTATGCTTGCATGCCATAATCTGAACTGTAACCTAAATTTTCTGCCAGCAGAGATTCCTGTGATACTAACAGAAAATATAAACGAGGTTGTGGCAAAGATTACATGCATGAGAGAGAAAAACAAAGATCACTTGAACACACAACTGAAAGTGAACAAGCAGCTTAAGAAGAGTGTAAATCGAGAGTGAGCTCCTATTTAAAACCATTTGTCATATCAAAACACCAAAATACTGGGTAAAAGTGTATAAACTGTTGCAAGCAGTTGGTTTGCAAATAACAGGATAAATTTATGTTAACTCGATAGTCATGGCCTATGTAGAATAACTTTTATTCTTCTCAACTATTGCAGCAGAAAGGAGATTTTATTGTTCAAGCAGCTGGTTTCTGCTTTGAGATAGATTTAATTTTGATTGTTCTTACATAAACAGTGGTTGTTTTTCTGAGTTAATTGTTCAAATGCAATGTGGTAAATATGCAATATATACAAGGAATACTCAATTAATGCTTCTCAAAATGCAGAATATAGAGATCTTTCAGTAGGTCAGTGCAACAATGTGAAAGTGCTTACCAAACAGAACTAGCCTTATGGGTATGTGATTGGAGGTGGAGTGGCACAAGCCAGGAAAGGGAGCAGAGAGTAACTGCCATGTGCACAGCACATAATTAGTATTCTTACTATGAGGGTAGCACACATGGAGGACAGCTGAGAACAAGAAGATCACTGTACGTAAGTAAGTATCTCTGCCACTTTCTTATAAGTGTTATTAAAATATTCTATATATACAGTATTTTCATGTTGAGTATTACATAACCTAACATGGATGGGTTGAGGGGAGAAGGAACCATTATTATATCCTTTGGATTGGGGATGCTCCAAGCAGGAAACTTCATGATCCATTGTGCCAGATAAACGCTGGAGAAACAAGAGGAAGGCTGGTTTCTATGTAGGGGGAGGCTCCTATGGAGCATAAGTACCAACATACATCAGGTCAAATGTTCCGTTTTGGTGTTGCACATTCTATACAATTGTCTTAAAAATATAGCAATTCCTTTAACTATTCATCTTAGTTCATTTTGGTATGAACACCTCCCACATAAAACTTGAAGATTTAATAACATAAGTTGGAACATATTAAGCCTCCTCACAGACTGAGTAACTGTATCCACTGAGAGCAGCCAGGTGCTGATCAAGGAAAAAGAAAATGCCAATTTTCTTCTTCCCATCTAAACAGTACTTAGGTCAATTGCAGCACTTAGATTTCTTAGCACATACCACTAAAAATGGTTCAGCAGTCCATGATAAATCCAATGACGCATCAACAAACCCTCAAATAGCTTGCTTATTAATAACAGCCCAAGAAAATGATTTATGTGCTCCCTATGTCTCTATTTTACAATTAACTATAATTTGAAAGACATTCCCTCATTACAGAATTTCTTTCACAGCATTGTTTCACAGAAGGACACCATTTGGCCCATTGGTCTGTACCAGTTCTCTAAATGAGTAACTCACCTAGTGCTATTCCAATTCCTTCTCCCTGTAACCCTGTGCATTCTTCCTTTTTAGTTAACAGTTCAATTCCCTTCTGAATAATTCATTGAACTTTTATCCATCACACTCAAAGACAGTGCATTCCAAACCTAATGACATGCTGCAATAAAAACTCTCTCCTCGCATCATTTTTGCTTCTTTCACTAATTACTTCAAATTGTTGCCCTCTGGTTCTCAACTGTTTCTCCCTCTTTACTTCATCCAGACTTATGATTTTGAATACACATTGATCTAATTCCCTACTGATCCAAAGAAAAACAGTCCCAAATTCTCCATATCGACATCAGTGGTTCCCTAATGTTTCCACCAGACACACTTTTTCTTCATGGATTGTTTCAGTGTATGAAATGCAAGGCCCTCACAAACAGCTACTCTCGCCTTCCAAAATTCAAAGTACGGTACAAATTTGGCAATGACAGCGCAACGACCATGAAAGATATTCAGAATCATTACAAAACAATCGCTATGAAGTTTGCACTAAATAAAACTGAAGAGGTAACAGGAATCTAAAACTTCCTACATATTAAAATTTTAATGATAAAATAATGGATCAGCAAGGAATATACAAACACGGGAAACAGAAGCAGTTGACCATTTGCCCCTTGTCCCATTTGACCCTGCTCCTCCATCTGATGGTGGCTGATATCAAACTCAACATTCTGATGCTGCCTTCCCGTCTGTATCACTCGATCTCTTTAGCCGCAACGGATTCCTTCTTGAGGTCACACAAAAGTTTTAACAGGACTAGACAGGGGAAATGCAGGAAGCATATTTCCAATGGTGAGTGCTGCAACTGTGGAATCTGCTACTTAGCTTCAATCCTGATCATTGAATTAGCTTTCCCAGACCCAACGCTGGTTAGGCAGTAAACATTAATTACACTCAGGAAAAAAGTCAGTTCCACATCATTCAATAATGATTTCAATAGTAAAAGTAACAATTAAGAGTAGAATCACTCTGTGATAACCTCCACGAGCTCCATGAGAAAATCACTGATTTATCTCCTAGTGGGGCTCGATTACAAATTCCCCTGAAAACAAGTAGTGGCCTGCCCAGCTGAAAATTACCTGAGCCTTTTATAAGGCAGGCCCTAGACTAGGTTGCTGAACTCTAATCCCAAAGAAGGACTAGGAGTATGTACACCATGGTAGTGGTTTTACTTTGCATTTGCAATAAACTATGTTCTTTTCCAGTCAGGCTTTGTGAGTCATTATACTGTCATCAATTCATTATTGGGAGACCTCAAGATTGCAACCTGTGAAGAAGCACTGAATCACTGACAGCAATTTTTGAACTGCCATGTTATTTGGTACAAATCTGTACTTCTGAAGTTATAACAAGTATTAGCAATTGCTGTCATTACTACCATGAAATTTGTGCCAATGTCACAATCATACAAAGATTCCTATTCTGTTGACAATTTATTCAAAACTTCAGTACTGATCAATCTTGTCGCTAAGGTAGGGTTAAATTGTTCTGAGGAAATTTTAAAAATTCTTCTTAGTTTTATCTTGCAAATCTCTGTTACAGAAGTTGTCACAATTTGTGGTACTTAGAGGATGGCTTTCCCTAACTGTTTAACAATATTCATAAATGAATCTTGCCTTCTATAATTTGAAAGCTGCAAAAGTTTGGACGATGCCCAATGATATATTCCGTTGTCATGTTCTTCATCAAGTAAATGTCATCTCACTCACAACAGCGGCATGGTGGCTAGCACTGCTGCCTCACAGCACCAGAAACCAGAGTTTGATTCCAGCCTTGGGCGATTGCTTGTGTGGAGTTTGACGTTCTCCTCATTCCTGTGTGGTTTCTTTCCAATGCTCCAGTTTCTTTCCATAGTCCAAAGATGTGTAAGTTAGGTGGATTAACTATGCTAAATGCACAGGGCTACAGGGATATATATAGAGGGGAGGGTCTAGGTGATGCTCTTTCGGAGAGTTGAGGCAAGCTCAATGGGCTGGATGACGTCTTTCTGCACTGCAGGGATTCTATGGTTCTATGGACAACATGAACAGATTACAGGAATTAATCAGAATATGGCAAGGCTCTTCAATGAGAGAAACATAAACATTTTAAAAGCAAAGAAAAAATGAGTAAATATCATAAAATAAAATATTAGAAAATATTAGAAAATAAAGTAAAAGCCATGATTTATCACAAAATTCAAACACTGGAAGTATTCAGTATGTCAAACATATGGAAAGAATAAAAGTTAATATTTCAATGTGACCTAATGAAAGGTCACACCTGGAACAGAGGATTTTGGAATCCCTGCAAGCAGGTTTTGTACGTGAGAAGTTCCATATTCCCCATGTGACCTTCCCATTACTACCTGCTTGTCTGCAATTTTAGAGTGCACGAGATCTAGGGTGACCTGCCTGCTCTCACCTTAACTGGGATCCTGAAATGGTCCATTAGCTGCCACTTAAAGATCAAATTGAGTCCAGGAGCAGGAGTTTAGGGAAAGGAAATGCCTAGTAGATAAGCCCGCTTGGCTTTCATCGTGAGGGATGTGGAGAGGTGATTGTTCCATTAAGGGCCTCCATCCCACCCCCATCAGTCCATGCACAGCACACTGCCCTCAGCACTACATCCTATCTACTCCCTCCATAAATCCTCCTGCTCATCAAACCTGCGCTACTCCCGAGCACTCTCCAGATCAGACCATCCCTGCCCCTTCATGCTATCCCTCATCCTTCCATTTCAGGCTACCCCCGACTCCCTACCTCATGCTAACACCCCTCCTTTATCTCCAGATCATTAAATGATTACAGGGCAACCATGATTGGCAGAGATACATTTTGTATGACTTTTTCAGTAAGAGGAGGTGATCCATCATCTGAAAGTTTCTATCCATTAATTTTGCCTTTTATTGCCACAGAAGTTGTCTGACCTGCTCAGTATTCGCAATACTTTATGTCCATAATTAATTGCCCACTATGATTCTTTTGTGACATATGTAATGCGAGCCTCCTGTTTTAGTATTCTCCATATAATGAAATCCTACAATCAGAGAGAACTAAAGCAAGTCATGGTTTTGACCCATTTAATTCTAATCCTTTAAAAACGAACATTCACAAAACAAGAACAAATACTCATGCAACACATTTGCAAGTTTCTATCTCAATTCACTCCAACATAGCAGTTTTCTCTCTCTGCAATTCCAATTGAACTTAGACCTTAGACTTACATAACAGATAGAAATACTCAATTCTCTGATTATATTACACCTAAGGTTCAGAATAACCCCATATTTTATAACAAGTATATTGTCTACTTTAACGTGAGCAAAGATTTTGTGATACTTGGCCATAGGTTTATTCTTTGTTCTGCAAACTTGGTTTCATTTATTCTGCTAATTATTTCAGTTGTTTGTTGAAAAATTAAACTTTCTCAGAGGTTCCTGATTTTATTACCAGCTCCTTAAAAAACATGTTTTTTTAAAAACTCAAATGAACACAATCAGTGGAACTTCATTTTTTTTTAAATTACATATACATTTTTATGTTCAGCTTTAACTCACCCAATAAAGGCAAGTAGAATTGATAATATCCCACTGCAGCCAAGAGTTCAGTGCACAGACACGTTTTTATTTGCAGGGTAGTTAATTATCCTGTCAATAACAAACCTTGGCCATTTGCCCAGGTCATTATGACGTCAAACTGCTAAGTGGTTTTTAGGTTCTAAAGGACTGTATTTAAAACATGCTCGTGTTCTCTATTCCCACCTATCATGATTAATTGGAATTTTAAAACAAATCATGAAACAAACCTGGATCACAAAATGTAAACGGTAATGAAGTTTTCACTCTCCAATTTTCTTATGTTTACAAAGAAAAAGTGATTTGATCAAGTGTTCAGGATGCATTGATTCCCAAAAAGGTGCTAAATAATTGCTTCAAGGTCAGTATTATGATCACTTTGATTAGCAGGTTACAAACAGGATCAAATTGGTGTTCTGCATTTCATTGAGCAAGATATTGGTTTCACACTTGGAAAATCGACATCAATGCCATAGATGGCTCAGGAGCAATTCATTTAAACACAAACATCAGGGGATAAAATCAGCAGAAGACCAAAACATTTTCCCCCTAATCTTAATGCTTAAAAAAAACATCAACCACAAAACGAATTCAGCATAGATTGCTACGATGATTCAGCACAATCGACATGTTTCTCTTTGCTGCAGTATTTTTCTCTCCATTTCCACTGCATAATTGCTTTGAGTTGAGCCTTGCTAGTTGCTATGGAGATGACAAAATTACTCCAAATTATTAAAGCAGCTAGTGACTTAACACTGTACCTGTATTGTGTATTTATTACAACAATGAATAAAACCTAGCATAATTGAGGAAATAAGGTAAAAAAAAACAAACATCATCTTTGTTTTTTAAAATCAATTAAAAAAATTGAAATTGCAGTCTGGAGTGGCATACATTTTCTTTTCATCTTAAACAAACATAATGATGAACCTTCAAATTAATCCTTCAAAAGGGGCCTACGTTCCCTCCAAATCAATCGAAAATACCACATTATAAATCTTGCCACTATAAATCTTGAGGAAAAAAACTTGCACTGATAGCCTCTTTCAAGGCTTCAAGAGGACCCAAATCACTTTGAAGTCAAGTAATGCAGCAGCCTATTTGTGCGTAGCAAGGTCTTCAAGCCATTTAATAATGATGGTTAAAATTTGTATTAGTGATGTCGTTTGGACAATAAATAGAGCATTGCTAGAAAGAGACGTGTTGCCAAAGTTTTCAGCTGGCATTCATCAGGACAAATGCGAGAATGCTAAACTTCAAATAATTACAGCAATTTATACATGTGGAGATAATGTGTTGGACTGGGTGAAGCACAATAAAAAAAGTCTCAACACCAAGTTAAAGCACAACAGATTTATTTGGTAGCATAAGCTTTCGGAGTGCTGCTCCTTCATCAGGTAAGTGAACAGCTGTGTTCACAAATAAGGTATATATAGACACAAACTCAATTTACACAATAATGGTTGGAATGCACATCTTTACAGGTAATCAAGTCTTTACAGGTACAGACAATGTGAGTGAAGACAGGGTTAAGCACAGGGTTCAAGAGATGTGTATTGTCTGCAGCCAGAAAAGGTATTGAGATTTTGCAAGCCTAGGGAAGTCACGGGGGTTACTGATAGTGTGACATGAATCCAAGATCCCAGTTGAGGCTGTCCTCATGTGTGCAGAACTTGGCTATCAGCTTCTGCTCAGCAATTCTTCAATTGAGTTGAGGAAGAACTTCTTCACTCAAAGGGTGGTGAATCTCTAGAATTCTCAGCCCATTGAAGTGGTGGAGGTTACCTTGTTGAATATATTTAAGACACAGGTAGATAGATTTCTGATAGACAAGGGAATTAAGGGTTATGGGGAGAAAGCAGGAAAGTGGAACAGATCCACTTCAGATCAGCCATGATCTTATGGAATGGCAGGGCAGGTTCAAAGGGCTGGATGGCCTACTCCTGCACCTATTTCTTATGTTCTTATGTTCATTGTTGTGTGTTGTGAAGACTGCCTTGGAGAACACTTAACTGAAGATCAGAGGCTGAATGCCCTTGATTGAAGTGTTCCCCGACTAGAAGGGAACATACCTGCTTGTGATTGTCAAGCAGTGTTCATTCATCCATTGTCGTAATGTCTGCATGGTCTCCCCAGTGTATTATGCCTCGGGATATCCTTTCCTGCCACGTATCAGGTAGACAAAGCTGGTTGAGTCACAAAACTATGTATCATGTACCTAGTGGATGGTGTTCTCACATGAGATCATGGCATTCGTGTCAATGATCCGGCACACCTTGCAGAGGTTACTATGGCAGGATTGTGTGGCATCATGGTCACTGTTCTCCTGAAGGCTGGGTAGCTTGCTGCGGACAATGGTCTGTTTGAAGGCAAGTAGTGGGGGACGTGGGAGCTGTTACAACAATTTATGCCACAGGGGTAAAGGGTGCTGACTGGTTGGCAAGCCAACTCCAAGGAGGGAGCAATAGGGCACCACAGGATCCCAAGCTCCTGGCAATTCATAAAAGATGCAGAGGTTGAATGTATTTCCTCTGTTGCAGAGAACGGGTCCCAATGATTCAATGTATTTTGTTTTGAGTAAGCATAAATAATGATATTACAAGCTCAACTGTATAATCTGGAGGAGGGGGCTGAGTGTAGAGTAGCAAAATTTGTTGATGACATGAAGATGAGTGGAAAAACAAATTGCATGGAGGACGCAGAAAGTCTGCAGAGAGATCTGGATGGGCTTAGTGAGCGAGCGAGAACCTGGTAGAAGGAGTATAATGTTAGCATTTTGGTAGAAATAATAGTAAGAAGGAATATGATTTAAAGGGTGAAAAGCTGCAGCATGCTACTGTGCAGAGGGACCTGGGGGTCCTTGTACACAAATCGCAAAAACTCAGTCTGCAGGTGCAACAGGTGATCAAGAAGGCGAATGGAATGTTGGCCTTTATCGCAAGGGGAGTAGAATATAAAAGCAGGGAGGTCTTGCTGCAACCGTACAAGGCGCTGGTGAAGCCACAACTGGAGTACTGTGTGCAGTTTTGATCCCTTATTTGGATATATTGGCCTTGGAGGGAGTACAGAGAAGGTTCATCAGGCTGATACCGGAGATGAGGGGGGTTAGCTCATGAGGAGAAATTAAATAGACTGGGCCTGTACTCGAGATTTAGAAGGCTAAGGGTGGATCTTAGAGACTTACAAGATAATGAAGGGGCTAGATAGGGTAGAGGTAGAAAGATTCTTTCCACTGAGAAAGAAAAACAGAACTAGAAGACACAGCCTCAAAATGGGCAGGGGGGGGTGGCTGCAGTTTAGAACGGAGTTGAGGAGGAACTTCTTCACTCAAAGGGTGTGAATCTCTGGAATTCTCGGCCCATTGAAGTGGTGGAGGCAACCTTGTTGAATATATTTAAGTCATGGGTAGATAGATTTCTGATAGGTAAGGAAATTAAGGGTTATGGGGAGAAAACAGGAAAATGGAACTGATCCACTTCAAATCACTTTGAAGTCAAGTAACGCAGCAGCCTATTTGTGCATAGCAAGGTCTTCAGCCATGATCTTATTGAATGGCGGGGCAAGCTTGAAGGGCTAGATGGCCCACTTCTACTCCTAATCCTTATGTTCTTAACCTAATAATCTTAAATTGATTGCTCGTGCAGCTATTTGTGCACTCTTCATTCATTTAGCAATTATTGTCCAGGATACCAGGGATAACTTCACTTGCATGTCAAGATAGTGTCATGGTAGATGTAAAAGATCCTTTAAAGTGCAGATGGATCACTGTTTCATGTCTGATCCAAAAGACAGTACACCTCTGCCATATCAGCCAAGGTTTTTCTGCTCAAGTCTCTGGAATGGGACTTGAATTCATAATATTTTGACACAAAGTTACTCACTAAGCCACCAACTTTGGTGAGGCCCCACAGGTAGAATACTGTGTGCAACTCTGGTCATCGCATTCTTAGGAGGTGGTGCAGAAAAAAATCATCAGGATGCTGCCTGGGATAGAACATTTCAGTTATCACATGGGATTAGATAGACTTGGGTTGTGTTCATTGGAGCAAAGACAACTGTTGGGCAACCTGATCGAGGTGTACAAGATTGAGGGGCATGGATAGAGTGGATGAGGAGCAGCTATTTCCCTTTAGTTGAAGGGTCAGTTACAAGGGGACAGATATTTAAGGCAAGGGGCAGAAGATTTAGAGAGAAATGTGAGGAATTTTTTTTTACCCTGGTGATACGGTCTGGGATGTATTCCTTATGAGGATGATAGAGGCAGGTTGCCTCCATCTTTTAAAAATTTGTTGGACGAGTACATGGCATGTCATAACATTCAAGGTTTTGGGCCAAGTGCTGGTAAATGGAATTAGACAGGAGGTCAGGTGTTTCTTGTGTGTTGGTGCAGACCTGATAGACCAAAGGTCTGATAAATCATAAAGTGCAGATTTATGTCTAATAATTCTATGTTTCTAACCACAATCTCTCAGCTGAAGCTGTCTTGATCCAAATAGGTACAAAATATATCTTATGAATTCACAGGCAGTATTTTACTCAAAATTAATTTAGAATATGCAGCACCAATCTTATTAAGGGTTCCTGATGGCATCATGAACATGAGCGAATAACTGAATTCAGAGATGAAATTACATTGCTGGAAACAAGCCCAGAGTGGATTTTGAAAAGAATACATGCTGCAAAGTTGTGCAATAGTTTTATCATATAAATAAAACTTTGAAAGTAGCAGAAGAGGTCAATATAACTGGTAAAACACATGGTTTGTTTTATATAATGGAAGTACATTCATTATATAAAATAAGCTAAAACCTTATGAAGGTGGACCTAATGGCAGTTTACCATACGTTCTTGCAGGCCTTGTGGGTGGTGTGTGCATGCGTGTGCGTTAGCAGGGTAAATTCGTGGGGTTACAGGAAACAGCCTGGGTTAGATGCCTTGTTACATAGTCTGTGCAGATTTCATGGGCTGAACGTCTCCTCCTGCACTGTAGGGATTCTATGATTTTGTGTACTCGACCTCAGGAAGGTGAAAGAATGTTAGAATTCATTCAAAGATAAGTGACTCAATTACTTGAGGACGAGAAAGTCTAGAACAGTTCTTCTTGGAGCAGATAATATTGTGGGGTGATAGAATTTTTTTTATTCATAGCGCACAGGTGTCACTGGCTGGCCAGCATTTACTGTCCATCCCTAGTTGCCTTAAGGTGGTAGTGAGCTGCCCTCTTGAAATCGCTACAGCCCACAATCTGTGGGTTGACCCACAACGTCATTAGGGAAGGAATCAATATCATGTGGGATTTTGATAGCATGTGTGCGAGAAAATCAACTGGGTACTTGCTACTCTGAATGTGATATAGTAACCAAAAGCAGGGCAAAGTAGCATTTTTTTAAAAAAACAGGAATATCTGAAGTGTTCTCACTCAGTCGATGAGCAGAAAATCACAGCTGGAAAAAGACCTGAAATCTCGCCACTGAACTACAGAACACGAACCAAAGAATCCACTATTCGCCAAAGTCAACTATATTGAAATCAATCCTTACGGCCATAACGCTCATCATTTACTCCTCAAGTCAAAAACTGTACAATACAAACTCCTGTTTATATCATTATTGGGTTCGACTCTTACTTATAGTCTATATGAATGTAGATCCACCTGCTTTGCAATTTCTCCTTTTTTAAGCAGTCAATAAACTTAGTCTAATTCAAGGAAACAAACTTACATTGATAATCTCTTTCAGGACAGCGTAAATCACTTTGAAGTGAAGTAACTGTTACGGTAGGAAGCGCAGCTGCCAACTGGTGCTGTTAAATTAGCTCCTTTTTAAACCTAAATATTGAGTCTGGAAAAGGTTTTGATTTGATTCATTATTGTCACTTGTATTGCATTACAGTGAAAAGATTTCTTTCTTGCATGCTATACAGGCAAAGTCTACAATTCATCAAATATATGGAGAAAGAAAGGTGAGAGTGCAGAATATAGTGTGACAGTCAGAGCTAGGGTGTAGAGAAAGATCAACTTAATGCAAGGTACATCCATTCAAAAGTCTGACAACAGCAGGGAAGGAGGTGTTTTTGAATTGGTTGGTACACGACCTCAGAGTTTTGTACTTTTCCCCATCAGAGGAAGATGGAAGAGAGAATGTCAAGGGTGTGTGAGGTCCTTGATTATGCTGGCTGCTTTTCCGAGGCAGCGGGAAGTGCAGACAGTCAATGGATGTGAAGTGGGTTTTCATGATAGCCTGGGCTACATTGACCAGTCTTTGGAATTTCTTGCAATCTTGGTCAGAGTGGAAGCCATACCAAGCTGTGATGTATTCAGAAAGGACACTTTGTGGCACATGTGGAAAAATTGTTGAGAATCATAGCAGACATACCAAATTTCCTTAGCCTTCTGAGAAAGTACAGGCGTTGATGGGCTTTTTTTTAAAACTATAGTGTCAGCTTGAAAGGACCTAGAGATTGTTGGCAATCTGGACATCTAGAAAACTGAAGCTTTTGACCATTTTGATTTCATCCCCGTTGATGTAGACACGAACATGTCGACCACTAGGTTTCCTGAAGCTGATGACTATCTCCTTTGTTTTACTGACATTGAGGGAGAGATAGTGCATCAGATTCTCTCTTTATTGTATTCAATCTCATCATTGTTTGAGATCTGAACCACTTCAAACCAACCGCAAACTTGAAAATGGAGTTAGGGCACAATTTGCTCTCTCAGTTTGTGTATAAGGAATGTAGTAAGGGGTATGTAAGAGAAACTGAACCTTGTTGGTTCAAACCTTTGTTGCTACAAGCAGAGAGTGGGTTGAAGACAGACACAGTCAGTCATCTGTCCTCCTCCAGGTTTGTACAATTTGGGATATCCCAGCCAGAGGGTGATAAATCGAGGGGTCTCCTCCAGAACAACTTTTGAGGAAACTCATTTGGGCTAGTAATATTAGGCAAATTATTTAAAGTTGTATTTGAAGTAAAGTAGTTACTGACCCTGGTCTATAAAGAAACTGCATGCAAAGTATGGGGCAAGCTGTAGAAATATCTTACATTCATTTAAGCTAGATAGAAATCTAGGAGTGTGTTGGAGAAATTGAGACAAAATACAGTCTTCCACTTAAGTTGGATAAATTCTGGGATTTCTGAAAAATCCAATGTGTGATCTGCAGGCTTTGCCATATGTGGTACAAATAGTGCCTGAAGAATCATTGAGGTATCTGAGCTCCCTCTAACATCTCAACATCACCTCTGCACAGTCCAAAAGGTTCTCAATCTTTTTGATACATTACAGAATGAGGTTTCTTGGTTTTCAGTAGTCATAAGCCTGAGACGTGCAAATCAGCAGATATATTTGGTCTCCTTCAGGATGCTTTGAGGACATAAGAGCATTTCCACTGTCTCTTTGAGAGTCTTCTATCGCAACCAGGGTACAGACTTGCATTTTTGTCCATCCTTTGAGGATATTTAAGAGTTAACGACATTGCTGTGGATCTGGAGTCACATGTAGGCCAGACCAAGTATGACAGTTTTCCTTCTCTAAAACATCACTGAACCTGATGGGTTTTTACAACAACCAACAATGGTTTTGTTGTCATCATTAGACTTACAATTCCAAATTTTATTGAATTCAAATTTCACCATCTGCCATGGAAGGATTTGAACCCAGATCCCCAGACCAACACCCTGGATCAGTGGATTAGTAGTCCAGCGACAACACCACTATATGCTACTGCCTCCTTTTTGTACAGGGTATACCAAAACCTCTTAGGTAATCTCTTGCATTGTCATCAATATCTATCCCCATCAAGACAAATGTTCACATTATCACTCTTCTTAAATCAATGGGGACGTGAATGGCTTTTGGTGAGTTGAAAAATGTCGTGTGCTGGAAGAGCTGGTTAGAAAAGGATGTTCATTTTCTAAGTCTTTTTCAAAAGTTTCATATGCTTAAGACAAAGAGTTGAGTAAGAATCTTTTTCAAAATTCATGTAGTACAGCACTTAAAAGCCTATTATTCAAGAAAGTATACATTTGGCATTATATTCAAATTTATTTAGAAGAATAATATGCATCTTGTTTCTTGAATGTACAGATCACTTATCAACTTACACTATACCACTGCTAATCTATCACTGAAGTATAATGATCGTTATTTCACATGAACTAAACCAAGTGTACCAGTAACCGTGACAGCCTGGAGCAGAAACAAAACCAACTGATGCAAAATAGGGCAAAGCCAATCCACAAACTTGTGTCTACATTTTTTTCCAAGTTACACACAAAAGATTTTCAGTTATCATTTAACTGTCAAGCTTCAGTCTTTATAAGAAAACTTGATACAGTAAAATTACTGTTCAAACAAAATCACTGATAATTTCATGAACAATGGACTTCGCATATTTTTATCTGCAGTGTAGCTAAAGCTATTAAGCATTTCACAATACTACCCAATAGTAATCTGAGAATGATCTAAAAGGGAAGGAGGCAACGATTTGATTGAATATAGAGATGCATAACATTGCTTGAGAAGTTTTGATACAACTTTAATAACTTGTACAATTAAAAGGAAACAACAATGAAATTCAATTCAAACATCTTCTATAATAAGCTCTCTCTTGTATTTTAAAATTTCATTCACAAAAAGCATAGGAATAGAAACAAGAAGGCAGGTGAGATTTCTCGATTTCCATTTCCTCACCATTTCCTTCAGCTGCCTGGGCCCTATACACTGAAATTGTCTCCCAAAACCTCGAAGCCTTCTTCATCTCTCTCTCCTCCTTTAAGGTGCAACCACTCAACAATGCTTTTTGGCTACCTGCCTTGGTGTCAACATCTTGCTGAAAATATAAGCTCACCAACTAAATTCAGTGGCCATTACTAATGCATTTAAAACTTAAGTTCAGAACAATCAAAAGCGGGATATAATTAAGGAGTACAGAGAACGAATGGTCCTTAGTATTCAGGAATTGTTACAGCCCTAATTTAAATTCACCAAATGCTTGTACATTCTGTCAAAACTAGATCATTAAGGAACTGGGTTCACTGTGTTCTAGACAGCTTTAGCTGGAGATTTTACTTGAAGTTATAATATCCATCCTAATGGAGTAGCCTTATTTTTCAGGTGCAAGGTCTTTATTAGTATGATGAAATAGAACATTGCTACATGTCATTGAAAACACAAAGCCCTGAATAAGGAATGTTTTGATGATGCACAGAAACTTTGCTATTTTCAAAACCCAAATCATAAGCAATACCCTTCTGGCAACTTAAGTAACTCTGGCACTAGTCTGCCTATACGCACAACTCAGCACGTGGACCAGATGAACCTCGCCACAATGAATGTCTCGGCACTCTACACCAGCATCCCCCCACGACTATGGCATTGCTGCAACTGCCTCAGTACTCAACGTTGACAACTGCCAATCTCCACATGCAATTTTACAACTCATCTGCTTTATCCTAGACCACAATGTCTTCACCTTCAATAATCAGTTTTTCATCCAGACATACGGAATAGCCACAGGGACCAAATTTGCACCTCAATATGCCAACATCTTCATGCACATGTCTGAACAAGACCTCTTCACTGCACAGGATCTTCAACTGATACTGTACACTAGATACATTGTTCATCATGAGTCCAAAGGAAGAAAATGTCATCAATCATTGAAATAACTATATGATAACATCACTAAGTTCCATCCCACCATCAGACTCACTGTGGACTACTCTCCAGAATCAGTTGCATTCTTGGACCATCAAAGATGGTCACCTCAACACTTTACTGTACCGCAGGCCCACGAATAACCTCACAATGCTTCACTTCTCCAGCTTTCTACCCTAAACATGTTAAAGAAGCCATTGCCTACAGATAAAGGCTCCGTACATACAGGATCTGTTCAGACGAGAAGGATAGCAACAGACATCTCCAGGCACTGAAAAATGCCCTCATAAGAGCAGGATGTGATGCTCGACTCATCGACAATTCCGACGTGCCATAGCGAAAAACCGCACCAACCTCCTTAGAAAATAAACACGGGACATGACAGAGTATCCTTTCCCCGAGCAGAGAAGTTACAACATCTTCTCTGTTGAGCCTTCAACATGTCACTGACGAAGATGAACATCTCACCAAGGCCATCCCCATATCCCCACTCCTTGTCTTCAAATAACCATACAACAGCAACCAGCAATCTCTTCAAGATATGTCAGATCATCAACATGGATGCCATCATCTCACATGAAAACATCATCCACCAATATACGATATATATACTTGCAACCTGATACGCTACAAGAAAGAATGTCCCCAGGCATGGTATATTGGGGAGACCTTGCAGATGCTATGATGACGGATGAATGAACAACATTCAACAATCACCAGACAAGAGAGTGTTCTCTTCATGTTGGGGAACACCTCAGCAGTCATGTGGATTCAGCCTCTGACCTTCAGGTAAACATTTTCCAAGGCAGCCTTCACGATACACAACAATGCAGAGTCACTGAGCAGAAACTGATAGCCAAGTTCCGCACATGAGGACAGCCTCAACCGACATCTTGGGTTCGTATCACACTATCTGTAACTCCCACGACTTGCCTGGACTTGCAAAATCTCACTAACTATCCTGGCTGGAGACAATACACATCTCTAACCTGCGCTTAACCCTCTCTCTACTCACATTGTCTCTACCTTTAAGACTTGATTACCTGTAAAGATCACATTCCACCATTATGTTGTAAATTAAGTTTGTGTGTCTTTATATGCCCTGCGTGTGGACTGAAATCCCACTCACCTGATGAAGAGGCAGTGCTCCAAAGCTAGTGTTTACCCAGTCCTACACCAATATCTCCACAATTAGTTTGCCTAAAAAAAAATCCATCATTTTTTAAATTCTAAAGCAGGAGATTCAATTTTTTTTTGTTGTGCTTCTTGCAAAACACTGCAGGCATATACAAAAATTCAATGACACAATAAACACATTAATAACAAGAATTGTCTCACCGCAAAAAAAATAATAATTTGTAGATTACCATGAATTGCAAATAACCCTACTTCCCTGAGGTACAACCTGTGCTTGTACCACTGATACCCATCAAATTATTGTCTAGAATGTGATCAGAGCAAACAATAAAAACTTAACCAGCTCAACTAATAGCACACAAGTAAACAAACATGACTGTCAACAGAAAAACAGAAAATGCTGATATACACAGCAGGTCAAGCAGCAGCTGTGGCAAGAAGCAGAGTTAACAGCTAGAATCGTGAGTACTTTCTAATGGTGTGTTTAATGAAAAGACATTTAGTCAGGTAGAAGGATGACAGGTGAGCACCCTGTCATCTTCTTACCTCCATTCTTAAGTTCCGAGTGCAAAACCATGTGGTTGGCCTACTTTCTCTGCTGATAATTGAGGTCCTTAAGTGAACAATTAACCATTTAGCGGCTTCCTCTCACCATCACGTGGTGTCCCCATAAAAGACACAATCTAATTTGAGAACAGTCTTCCCAAGAAGACAACCTGGGTTTCTCGCCATCATCTCACAAAATTTCACCCAAATTTGGTGACCTTTCATGAGGTAATACAATATTTAACCACTTTTTTTTAAAAAGACGAAAAGGTTTTCCAATTTTTGTTCAAACAGGATAGTGAATAGTCTAAATCTGTTACTTGTTCCTACCAAAGTAAGCATTGTTCAACTTAATCTTCTCTAATTTACAAAATTAAGTTACTATTTTAAATCTAAAGTTAAGGTCATATCAGCCCTGAAAGAAAGAAAAATGTTTCTGACCTTCAGAAGTTTGAGGGGTAGAGCAGTAAATATCCGTGCAAACTGAGCATGGATAAGCCTCCCTCACTGCTCAACACAACATCAGCTTTACTTTGATGAAAACTGTGCATAAAGGCACTTCCTCTTTTTCTGGAAGGCAGCTAAAACTGTGGGAAAAGGCCACGTTAAACCTGACATCCTGACCATTAGACATTTTACAATAGCTTGACCATGAAGAGTTCTTCAATACTCAGAAGAGACAAAAAATGACATCCACTGTTTCGTTATTTCTATGCAGCTAAGCTCTGATTCGGCACGCTTCTTTGGATATGCGTGGCCAGGTAGATGTCCTTTGTTATGATACTGACCCACTTGGTGTGGATAGTGCTCAGATTGATGCCCTCAAACAGCTCCACCAGTTAAGGCTTACTGGCCTCCTGAGGGCCATGACAACCAAGCTCTAGAAGCATAGGTTTGTCTTGGGTGAACTCCTGCACCAGGTGCAGAAAGGGCAACTTGCAGATCAGCAACTCCATGTACATCTGGTAGCTGTGGATCTCCCGCAGGGCAATAGTGCAAGACCAGTAGCAGTGTGGCTTTTTCATTCAGCAGGTGATTGGCGTGTTCTTGCCAGCCACCTTGATGACCAGCTGCATGTGGGGAGCTTTGCCCCTGGTTGATTTGTGGGCTATTTGTTTGGCCCTGGCCATTTTTCCTTCTCTTTTGCCCACCGCGACTCTGCTGGTTACAGTGCCTACAAGGTTTCAAAGAATTTTTTTTTTGTTTATGGCCCATTAAGGACTACCATTGTTGTAATGTAGGAAAATCAGTAGCCAATTTTGCACACAGCAAGGTTGCACAAAAAACAATGCAAAGGTATATCATTTTCAAATACTATAGTAGTAATTTGCCCAAGAACAGTCCTCCACTCATTTCTCCACATCTTTTACCTTCAGTTGGATTTTCCCTTTTTCAATTTCAATGACCATTATGACTTGACTTCAAATAGTCAAAGATGACCATATCTGTCCACTCAAAACATACATTTCCCCAGACACACGATACAAAAATTATAAATTTTTGTCTGAAAATAGTTTAGAAAACTAGTTCTAGGGCATCCAAATTAAGTCCTAACTGGGTGTAATAGATGGAGCTTCTTTTCACCCTGTTCTTTTTGAGTTAAAGATTACTCCTCATTCTCCTTCTAATCACAGCTCTCAAGAGCTCTGAACAATTTGCCTATCCTTTGTACTTTATCAGAAAAGGATTTTTTAGCAACTTGTACAGGACTATCATAAACACAAAAACAACTTCTCCTTCTAACAGCAGGTAGAACATAACTTGCGGCTGACACCACGCTCAAAATTCTTGACAAATTCAATTTAAAAACAAAGCTAGAACAAAAATATAGCTGAACCAGCTGAGGGCTACACAACACACCAGAACAACACTTGCAGTGGCGAGTCTTATTTTCAACTGACTTTAAAATTATGATTCACTTAAGGATTAGCTTGATAAGTTTTGCAGAGCCTTCTTTCAAAGTAACTCAAAGCTCTCTACATCTCATTTCAAAGCTTCCCTAAAGCCTCATGATTTTACAATTAACTTTATTGGTTAGCCACTCACCCAAACCTAGGCACTTTGTTTCAGCCTTTGAGACAGAAATAGGCAAAAACTGTCAAAGGCATTCCTCGTACATGCTTAATGCAGAGCTCACTGATTTGTGAAGTGCACTGCAAACTTCAAATGCAAAAGATTGTCTGGAACACATAGCATAAGTCCCTTTCTTCTGTAATCTTTCAGCAGAATTTTGCAGCCCTTCTAAAAATACATCTAAAAAAACAAAATTATTTCAAGAGTAAAATATGGCCCTTTCTTAAATGAGAAAAATGAGCATTTGTAACAATTTTCAAATTTTTTTTTTTGCTTTCCAGTTGGTGATGGCAACAGTCAGAACTTCACACGAGATCTGACTAAGAATGTTTTCCCAGCTTCAGATAGTTCATGTAATTTGAAATGCTTCATATTCTTTTAAAATCCATTGCAGGTTCTGAAAACATTTATTACATTCACAAATCACTATTAACACATACAACACCAGATCAAGATTGAACATAGGAAGCACAATTAAGTATTAATATAGCTACTCAATTTCATGCCGTGGGCACACTGCTATAATACTTTGCAGAAGTCTTGAACACGCAGAAATAATTTTACTTGATCCATCACAGGCAAAAAAAATGTGCAGCAATTTGTTTTTGCTACACAGAACCTATCTTCTCAGATAATTCTGAAATATTTAACAAATTTGGAATTCTGTTGTTGCCTGGGGTTTTCTCCACTCTTCCCCCACCCCCCCCCCCAACACCCCACAAGTCCCCTGCAGTAATATCGCCTTACAAATGAAATGTTAAGGAAAGCAATCGTTGGCATCAAGATGCTGGTAAGTCATATTTCTTGGGCAAAATGAAAAACCCTCAGAATCCATTTACACAAGATTGTATTTAAGTACAGACAAGGGTCAGAGAATTATTCCTACGCAACATTATTCTATATCTTTTAATTTGACTCAGTCACAATCATGCAGAGTACCACAAATTTCGTTGCAAACCAATTCCTGTCAGGCATTTAATAGTTCAATATTTATTATGTTCAGTCACCATATACTAAAACAATTATAATGGAAAATGTGGCAGTCAGATTGTTGACATGCAAATTTCCTTAGTCTTCTCAGAAAGTAGAGGTGTTGGTGGGCTTTAACTGTAGTGGCAGCATGGGGGGACCAGGACAGGTTGTTGGCGATCTGGACGCCTAAAAACTTAAAGCTCTCAACCCTTTCAACTTCATCCCTGTTGATGTAAGGAGGGCATGTTCTCCTTTGCACTTCCTGAAGTCAATGACAATCTTTGTTTCGTTGACATTGAAGGAGAGATTATTGTTCACCAGATTCTCTTTGTCCTTCCAGTAGTCTGTCTCATCATTGTTCGAGATCTGACCCATTATGTCATCAGCAAATTTGAAAGTCGAATTGGAGGGGAATCTGGCCACACAGTCATAGGTGTACAAGGAGTACAGTAGAGGGCTGAGAACAGAGTCTTGTTGGGCATCGGTGTTGAGAATGATCGTGGAGGAGATATTGTTGCCTATCCTTACTGATTATGATCTGTAAGTTGGGAAGTTCAGGATGCAGGTAACAGAATTTGGAGATGAGTTTCATAGGAATAATGGTGTTGAAGGCCGAGCTGTAGTCAACAAATAAGAATCTGACATAGATGTTCTTGTTATCTAGGTATTCCAGGGTTGAGTGCAGGGCTAGGGAGATGGTGTCTGATGTGGATCTATTGCAGTGGTAGGCAAACTGTAGTGGATTCAGGCAGTCTGGGAGACTGGAACTGATTTATGCCATGACTAACCTTTCAAAGCACTTCATAAATGATGGATGTCAGAGCTACCGGATGATAGTCATTAAGGAACACTGTTCGACTTTTCTTAGGTACCGGAAGAGGGTCATCTTCTTGAAGCAGAGAGGGACCTCAGAATGTTGTAAAGAGAGGTTGAAGATGACTGCAAATACCCACCTACCCATGCACGGTCTGAGTGCTCGACGGCGTACTCCATCCAGTGCCACCGCTTTCCATGGGCTAACCTTCGAGAAAGTTACTCTCAGATATACAAGCTCATCCAAGGCTTCGAGGGTGGAGGTCATGCTCTCGCTGACCAGCATGTTCTCCACATGTCTGTGAGAGTTTCCTCCAGGTGCTGCAGTTTCCTCCCACAATCTGAAAGACGTGCTGGTTAAGTGCATCAGGCATGCCAAATTCTCCCATAGTGCACTAAAAAAAGGCATCTGGTTGTGGCAACCATGGCATTTTCATAGTGACTTTGTTGCAGTAGGTAGGTCTACTAATAAATAAACTTGAAAATCTACACCTCCTGACCCTTACCTTGAATCTATGTTTCCTAGTTCTAGAATTCTCTGTCAAGGGAAACAATTTCACCCTGCTCACCATCTCTTTCCCTCATACTTTTGCACACCTCAAATCAAGTTGCCCCTCAACCTTCATTGAGGGGCTGGGCTGGGTAGGTTTTGATGTGTTCGGCACAACTTGTGGGCCGAAGGGCCTGTTTGTGCTGTAGTGTTCTATGTTCATTGTCCAAAGGAAAATGACCTCAATTGATCCAATCTCTCCTCAAAGCGATGGTTTTTAGCCTGGCAAAATTCTTGTAAGCCTCCTCTGCACATTCTCCACAGTAATTATTTCCTCCTGTAATGTGGTGACCACAATAGTACACAATATTCCAGCTGTGGCATCAGCGTTTACAGAATAAAAACAATTTTTTTAATATATATATACCTCTGCCAATGGACACATTCCATGTGTCTTCTTTGCAACCTTGTCTACTGGAACTGCTATCTTTAGGGACCTTTGTACATCAACACCTCTCACTTCATCTAACCCTCTTAGTATATTCTTTTTTATTGTGTATTCCCTCCAACTATTTGATCACCCTAAATTCATCACTCCACACTTCTCTCATTAAAACCTGTCACTTTATTGCCCCCTTCAGCAGTCTTTGTTGTTTTGGATATCACAGTTGTCCTCTACATTATCCACTGTTCAGCCAATCTTTGTCATAACCATCATTTAAAGCACTTTCTCTCTTTAGATTTTTCTGTCAGTTCCTTTTTCCCCCACAAGGGAGGGAAGTTCCAATTGTCAATTTTCCTTTGCAGGTTATTCTGTGACCAGTTTCATGATGCAAATCTTTGCAAATGTTGTGGGAAAGGTAATGGCTGTGTCCACTATTGCAACAATAAAAATTGATGCCATCTCAACTCAGTAACCACCTGCCTCAGGACTCTGCTTTCATAATACCGTGCAGAGTTTTATTTTTGGTACATTTTTATACTTTAGGCATTGAAATGTTTGTTTTGTTACAATAGCACAAGTTCATTCCCAATAATGTTCCTAAAGTTCAAGGTATCTAAATTATGTGAAGACAAATTCAATATTTTTGTACAGCATATTCGCTTTTGTTGTTTATTCAAAGCCATCTTTTAACCAATTACAGAGACAAATAGCATACCTTTAAAATGCTACTGTTCTTATTTTTTTTCTCCAGAGAAAGAAACAAGGTGGATTTCCATTTGGTCATGTCAATTTACATCCCCCAAAACGGAAGAAGCGGAATTTCTCTGGGAATTCATTTGCTGACCAAAACGTATAGTGGTACTACAAGAAACAAAAGTATCATAAAGGATATAAACATTTCACAAAATGTATGCAGAAATTAACCTCTTTCAGCAACTTGATTATGAGATATAATACTGTAGGTCATATATTACCACAGTGGAATTTTACCTGTATTTGGCAGGGTGATAGCAGAAGGGAAAGCTTTCTCTGCCACTTTGTTAGGATTATACCAAATAAAGCCATGGGATAGGTCCCATAAGGTCATACAGGCAGACCCAGCCCTCCAGCAACTCAAAAAAAAAAATCAGTGTGCCATTTTTAAAGGCCACCCCTGTGCACAATGCTTCATCCGAATTTAGACTGCACAACTTAAAATCCAGTCCCCGAAAGGCAAAACTCCATAATTCAAATTCAGCATCAAGAGGGAATAGTAAGAAGTTTCACAACATCAGGTTAAAGTCCAACAGGTTTATTTGGTAGCACAAGTTTGAGCGCTGCCCCTTCATCACCCTGCTCCAAAGGTCATGCTACCAAATAAACCTGTTGGACTTTAACCTGGTGTTGTGAGACTTCTTACTGTGCCAACCGCAGACTAAGGCCAGCATCTCCACGCCAAATGGAAATAGCATGGTTGATGTGGAGATATCAAGTTCATTTGTTGCTGTCGCATACTCTTCAAGGATATGGTTTAAGCACGAGTTATTTTGCATGTGATCAAATCTAGCTCATCTACTGGTGTTTAAAAATGTGGCCACACCCCATTTTTCACGATAAGTAAAGCACAATGGTATTTGATTTCCCATCATAAGCATTGTTTGCTTCAATGGACGCAAAATACACCAAACTAAAAAAACGATGCGCCAAAGAACCTAATCAAAAAGGCTGTGATGCAGTGCACTTCAGGAACAGCTGTAAATCACGCACTGCAAAAGCCAATCCTCTCAACAAGATCTTCTCTGAAGAAGTCCATGACCTCATGTGCCAAGTAATCTGGGATTGCAATAGATCCATTTATAGTGTCTGACTTACGTAAGGGATTTCTACTGTGTGACAACTTCACTTCAAAGACAATTAATATCAGTCACTTTCAAAACAGACTAATCATACCAAACAATTTCATAAGGTCATCAGAACACTGAACAAAGTGGATTGTATAAGTCAGTATAATTAACACAATAGCAGTGAACCAATTTTAAATTAACAAACCAGTCAGAACTCCAACATTTAATTTCCTTTGCAAATCTTTGAAATAAATGACAGAAATTATTTCTCAGAAAAGGGTCAACAGCCTTTTGCAGAACCGTGCAAGAGTGTTACCTAAAAATTCTGTTTAGCCACCACATCTATATGCCATAACTAACTTGTATAATGAAAGTATCCGACCCCAACACAATGAAAATGTTTACAAATACAGTCAAACAGACAAGCTGAAAGATAGAAAGCCAGCTTGTTCAATGAACTCCTTAACATATATAAAGTCATGCTTATGGCCACCAGTAGTGTTGAAGAGGTGCTATGTTTGCTGAATAAATTGTATTTTTATGTTTAAACTTTTGGTGATACATTGAATATTTAAAACATTGCACGGGCTTACTTCTGACACACATGAAATGACCTGAAACGGTCCAGAGACTGGGTGTGTGGGGTAGGTCTGATAGACCAGCTAGACTTTTTCTACCCATTAATATGTTTGCAATCTATGCTGGTTTTGAAATATGCAACTACAGAATCCATTGGAGATGCTAACTTTCTTCAATTCATCTGACAGCATGGCGGCACTATGGTTAGCACTACTGCCTCACAGCTCCAAAGGACCCAGGTTCAACTACAGTCTTGGGTGACTGCCTGCATGAGTTGCCTCCCAGTGCTCCAATTTCCTCCCACAATCGAAAGATGTGCAGGATAGGTGTACTGTTTGTAGTAAATTGCTGGTTAGGGTCCAAAAGATGTGTAGTTAAGGTGATCTGACATGGCAAATAATGGGGGAAGGGGGCTCCTGGATAAACTGTTCTGTCAGAGAGTTAGTGCAAACTTGCTGGGCTGAAAGAATCCCTGCAGTGCAGATGAGACCAATGATTTGTTTTTAAATTAAGAAATGCAGCAGAGACAGGATCCATAAACAACAGACAAAAATATTTCATTTATAACAAACCCAAAAATCACAAAGTTCTCTACAAATGACAATATTTTGAAGCAGTTGCATGGCATTGGATTTATTTCAATTATCTCAAGTATAAAGGAGGGCCTTAACAAGGAAATTCCATTCAAACAGACGATTCAAAGTATTAACAGTGTTTATCTATATTAAATACTTAAAATTACAGTTATGAAGCACAGGTTTTAATACGGCTGCTGAGATAATTGAAATAATCCCACAACGAATATCTGATATAAATACACACTTAAAATCATGCTGATATATTGCCAACATCACACAGCAGGTTAATAAACTTTAGACTAACTACTTGTGCTGGCTTCATGTCAGGTTTACTCTGCATACAATAAAAGCAACTTCCAAATTTGGGAATGTGGAAAGGAACCATGGATACTGCCTCCACAAACTTCGTATTACAGGACCTGTCAAGATTATTTGATCATTCTTGGCCTACCCATTGATGCGTTTTTATGAATATAATTTTATGATTTATATGCTTTAACAACTAAATTCTAGTTTTAGAGTAGCTTTCCCCACCAATATATAGAGCCATCAGTATGTTACAACAGTTGCAAACTGAATCATAGGCAAAGTCAGAGATAATATGATACCTAAAAGATTTTATCAAATCATAAACACTGACACCCTTGTTCATTTGCACAATCTCCACTGACTAAGGCCATAAGACATTAGAAGCAGAATTAGGCCACTCGACCCATCAAGTCTGCTCTGCCATTCAATCATGGATCATTGTTTTCTCATCCTCATTCTTCTGCCTTTTCCCTATAACTCCTGATCCCCTAATTACCTATCCATCTTTGTCTTAAAAACATTCAATGACCTGGTCTCCACAGCCTTCTGCAGCAAAGAGCTTCACAGATTCACCACATTCTGGCTGAAGAAATTCCTCCTCACCTCTGTTTTAAAAGATTATCCCTTTAGCCTGAGGTTGTGTCCTCTGGTTCTAGTTTTTCTCACCCACTTCCTCTTTCCGTCCACTCTATCCAAGTCTTTCAGTATTCTACAAGTTCCAAAAAGATCCACATCCATCTAAACTACAATGAGTATATACCCAGAGTCCTTAACCGTTCTTCATACGCCAAGTTCTTCATTCTTGTGAACCTCCTCTGGACCCTTTCCAAGACCATCATATCCTTCTTAGATATGAGACCCAAAACTGCTCACAATACTCCAAATGGGGTCTGACCAGAGCCTTCTATAGCCTCAGAAGTACATTCCTGGTCTTGTATTCTGGCCTTCTCGACATTGCATTTGCCTTCCTAACTGCCAACTGAATGTTAACTTTAAAGAGAATCCTGAACAATGACTCCCAAGTCTCTTTATGTTTCTGATTTCCTAAGCATTTTTAGATTTAGGAAATAGTCTATGCCTCCACTCCTCCTTTCAAAGTGCATAACTTCACACTTTTCCACATGGTATTCCATCTACCATTTCTTTGCCCACTCTCCCAACCTCTCCAAATCCTTCTGCAGCCCCCCTGCTTCCTCAATACTACCTCTAAATATCCGTTGCATCATCTGCAAACTTAGCAACAATGCCTTCAGTTCCTTCCTCCAAATCGTTAGTGTATTGTGAAAAGTCGTGCTCCCGGCACTGACTCCTAAGGCACACCATGAGTCATTGGTTGCCATCCTGAAAAAGATTCTTTCATCTCCACTCCCTGCCTTCTTCCAGTCAGCCAATCCTCTATGTCAGAATCTTACTCTTAACACCATGGGCTCTTAAACAGTCTCCTGTGTGGCACCTTGTCAAAAGTCTTTTGGAAATCTAAACAAATCACATCCACTGGTTCTTATCATCTAACTTGCTTGTTATCTTCTCAAAGAATTCTAACAGATTTGTTCCGTCTAACATGACTGTCCCTTAACAAAGCTGTGCTGACTCAGTCCTACT
The DNA here is from genome assembly GCA_024679065.1 of Sphyrna mokarran. Taxonomy (NCBI): domain Eukaryota; kingdom Metazoa; phylum Chordata; class Chondrichthyes; order Carcharhiniformes; family Carcharhinidae; genus Sphyrna; species Sphyrna mokarran. The sequence goes on along the minus strand of JAGIQG010000003.1, from coordinate 131,672,157 downwards.
TTATCGTGCACTTCCAAGTACTTTGTGATCTTATCTCTAATAACAGACTCTAAAATTTTGTCAAAATAATATATAAAAACAGATGAGATTATTTCCAATGTAACATTCATAAACAAATGCATAGCAGAGAAGTATTTGTTTTGTGAAAATAGACGACTTATTCCATAGAATTTTAGAAAGAGGAAGTCTGGTGGGTCAATCTGAAATTTCAAGCACTTAGTTTGAAACCTCTCTCTATGTTGCCCACTAATCATTTTGCTGATTTTTTTTAAGCCATGTTCTATACAACTCTTCTGCAAGAGACACTCACTGTGTATCAGCCCACACAGTGGATCTAGAAGCACCACTAGAATGTTCAAAACAAAAACTGCAGAGTATTTAATTTTTTTCTCCAACTCCTTAATAATTGAACAATCTTTTACACAACTGATCACACTATTCTCTTCCCAACACTCTCCACAGTCACCCAGTTACATGGTATTGCCCTCGTGCACTTACATTCTTATCTATCAAACAGAAGCCAAAAAATGACTTCTCTTCCTGTTCCCACACTGTTATTTCTGGTGTCCCCAAGAATCCAACCTTGGTCCCCTTGTACTTTGGGGTTACATGCTGTCCCTTGGCTTCTTCACACAAGCACAACATTAGTTTTCACATATGCACACACAATACCTAACTAACTCACCACCACCTTTTTCAATGTTTCCGTAATCTCTAAATTATCAGACTGGGAAACGCACGTACGGCATGATGGCATAGTCGTTAGCACTGCTGCCTTTAGCGCCAGGGACAAGGATTCAATTTTGGCCTCAAGTTAGTATCGTCTGGAGTTTGCATGTCCTTCCCATGTCTGTGTGGGTTTCCTCCTACAATTTGCGGTGTCAATAGTAGTCATGTGGAGATGCCAGCATTGGATTGGGGTAAGTGTTGTCAGACTTCTTACTGTGTTTCCTCCTACAATCCAGAGATCATAGAATCCCTAAAGTGCTGAAGGCTCAATGGAGTCCATTGAGCCTGCACCAATAACAATCCTCAGGCCCTTATCCCTATTTATCCTGCAAATCCCCCGACACTAAAGGGGCAAATCATGAGGAACCAACCTCACCCTCACATCTTTGGACCTCAAGGGGAAACCAGAACACCCAAAGGAAACCCATGCAGACACGAGGAGAATGTGAAAATTCCACATAGACAGTCACCCAAGGCCAGAATTCAACCTGGATCCCTGGTGCTGAGGCAGCAGTACTAACCACAGTGCCACTCTGCTGCACGGCAAGATGTGCAGGTTAGGTTGATTGGCTCCTTAGTGTCAGGGGGATTAGCAGGGTAAATATGATAGGCTATGAGAATAGGGCCTGGGTGCAGCTGTGATCAGTGCAGGCTCAATGGATTGAATGGCCTCCTTGTGCATTGTAGGGATTTTATGATTCCATGACGATCACCAACATCTAATGGATGACCAGAAATTTTCTCCAGTTAAATATGAGTAAAATCAAAGCCACCCTCTTTAGGGCCTCCATTCCCTCGTCACAGAATCCATTTTGACACTTGCTTGATGTTCAGCCAAACTGTTTACAGCTTTGAAGTCATGTACAAATCTGAGATAATATTCCAACCACATCTCCACATTAATGTACTGATATTGTTGCTGAACTGACAATCCAGTGGCCATGCTAATGTTCTGAGGATCCTGCTTCCAATTCCACCATAGCAGTTCAGGATTCTCTTTAAAGTTAACATTCAGTTGGCAGTTAGGAAGGCAAATGCAATGTCGAGAAGGCCAGAATACAAGACCAGGAATGTACTTCTGAGGCTATAGAAGGCTCTGGTCAGACCCCATTTGGAGTGTTGTGAGCAGTTTTGGGTCCCATATCTAAGAAGGATATGATGGTCTTGGAAAGGGTCCAGAGGAGGTTCACAAGAATGAAGAACTTGGCGTATGAAGAACGGTTGAGGACTCTGGGTATATACAGGTACCACAATTCCGTCATAGCATTATGACGAATTCATAAAAATCTTGAATTAAAATCTAATATTGACGTTTATACAATGGCCCATTTTAGTTGCCTCCTCAGCACAACTGTTACAGAAACCTTCATTTATGTTTACTAAACATAGTAGCACAATGGAACAGCTAAATACTGCTGAGCAATAACTAAAGTTAATCATGTTTCAGTGAGGTGATACAATAGCTAACACCACTGCTTCACAGCACCAGGGAGGGAGCCAGGTTCAATTCCCAGTTTGGGTCACTGTGGAGTTTGCACGTTCTCCCAGTGTCTGTGTGGGTTTCTTCGAGGTCCTCCACTTTCAACCCACAGTCCAAAAGACATGCTGGTTAGGTGTACTGGCCATGCTAAATTTTCCCTCAGTATATTCGAACAGGCGCCAGCATGGCTCAATTAGGGGATTTTCACAGTAACTTCACTGCAGTGTTATTCTAAGATGATTTGTCATACTAATAAACTTAAGCCTTAAACTGTGCTACTATGTAGTAACAGTGCTACTATGCAGCAGTAATGAGTGGGAGGGGCAATGTAGCAATATTGTTGCTGAACTGACAATCCAGAGGCCCACAGGGTTCTCAGGACCCTGGTTCCAATTCTACCATGGAATTAAAAGTCTCATGTTGACCATGAAATTATCGCCAATTGTTGTAAAGGACAGGTGCCAATTTATGCTAAAAGCAAATTACTGCAGATGCTGGAATCTGAAACAAAAACAAAATATGCTGGATGACCTCAGCAGGTCTGACAGCATCTGTGAAAAGCTATCATTTCATGTTTGGACGACCTTTCGTCAAAGCTGAAGATTAAAAAAAAAGTCTGCGGGGGGTGCGGTCAAAAATGATATAGACAAAAGGAATGTAAATGATGGTAATCATGGCTAGGAAGAGTGCTGAAAGAAGCTCATTAAGATATCAAAATACGTAAATGGCAGAACACAATTTCAAGAGACAACTGATTTCATTACATTTTATTTATTTTATATACATTAGTATTTAAAAATATACATTTTCTAAAAATTTTCATTTCTTCCATCATTTAATTTATTGACTTCACAAAATTTCATTTTCCATGCCCAAATGTTGCAAGACCTGGACATTATCCAGTATGGGCTGCTAAGCAGAAATAGCCACACAAGTGTCAAGCAATGACCATCAAACCATCAACCTTGACTTTCAATGGCATTACCATCGCTGAATCCTCTATCATCATTCTGGGTGTTACCACTGGCAGAAAATTAACACGAGAAGCTAGATAATACTATGGCTACACGAACAATTCAGAAGCTGGGAATCCTGTGGCATGGAACTCACCTCCTGACTCCCTAAAGCCTGTCCAAGATTCTGGTCACAAGTCAGGAGTGTAATGGAATTGGGTGGATGACTGCAACTCCAACAACACAAGGAACTTGTCACCATCTTAGACAAAGCAGCCCGCTTGATTGGCACTCCATAATCACTGATTTCCTCCATCAACGACGCATGACAGCAGCAGGGTGTATCTTCTACAAGACACATTGCAGGAACTCACCAAAACTCCTCAGATACACCTTCCAAACAATAGCCACCATCTTCTAGCAGGACAAGAGCAGCAAACACATGACAACAGCACCGACTGCATGTTTCCTCCAAGCCATTCACCACCCTGACTTGGAAATATATCTTCTACTCCTTCACTGTCATTGGATCAAAATCCTGGAACTACCTCCTTAACATCACAGTAGGTGTACTAACATCACAGTAGGTGTACTAACATCAAACATGTTGTAGTAGTTCAAAAAATTCCTCAACATTACCTTCTCAAAGGCAATTAAGAATGGGCAAGTAGTACTGGCCTGACCAACAATGCCTACATCCCACAAATGAGTCAAAAAATTTAAAGAAGATTGTTTGCTTGCTTTATTGAGCTATATTGATACTGTTAAATAAAACAGGCCAGAGGAGGCTTTTGTGGGGCATAAATAAAGGCACAAATCTTTTGGGTGAAATGGCCCATACAAATAGAGCCATTTAATCTGGACTTGAAATCTATCAAACTGTTGTTTCCTTCAAGTTAAACCACTTCTGCTATTGGCCAAAATAACCCATCAATTTTGAAGTTTAAACTAAAGAACAGACAGCTGCAGCTACAGCTACAAAGCTGCTGGCAAAACCTCCCTTTAATAAGCTCACCATGATTTCAAAATTTCACATTCTGAACTATTTATCTGAAGGTTATGAAGTAAACATTTGTGAAATATAGTTATTAATACAGATGGAATAGGTCCAGGGATGAGGAATTTTATCTTCAAGGTTAAATTGGAGAAGCTGGGGTTGTTTTTGTGAGGGGAGACTCGATAGAGACACACATGATTATGACAGATTTAGACACTGAAGATAAAAAAAAACTGTTCAACAGTTGATTACTCAAGGACTAGGTTGCAGATTTAAAATTTTAGGCAAAGATTGCAGGGCAAAATGTGATAACGAATTTTTCTATGATGTGAACGGTAACAATCTAGAACTCGCTGCTTATGAGGATGGTGGAAGCAAAGATCAATGATATTATGAAGGAAATTGTGTGGGTAGTTGAGGGAAGTAAAATTGTAAGGCTGTGTGGATAGTGAGGAAAGGGGCTGACTGGGTTGTTTGACATGAACAAGTATGGACTCAACAAAACAAATAGCTTCTTTCTATGCAGTAATGAGTACACAAAGGGTTATCTTACTCATGACACAAATGATATTGCCAGATAATGGCATATGTCATATTAGTTCCTTTCACACAGCAGATAACCATGACATGCCATTTTTAGCACCTACTTTTCTGTCTAAGTTACATATTGCTGAGCCACACCTTGAATAAAGAGGATCAGCAGCCACTGCACAAATGCAGGGTGTTTCAACAGTTTCAAAATACCTCTTTTTGCAGAGCTCTATGTCAGCATATGCTTGTTGAAACAAGATATCAAATGGTCAAAGTCTGCTTCTCTTACAGGAAGCCATTTATTCCCACAGCAACAATGGAACAATTTGCTTGTTCTAAATATGTACAAGATGAGAAAATCTAATCATCCCTTTGTTCAAATGATTATTGGTTGCCACTCTGAGGATAAATTCTATCCAACATAAAAACATTTAATGGTGTTGTATCTACATGGCATATCAATGACTTCCTTTCATTTCCAATACCCAAAGCTGAATGCATCCAAAAGAACAACACAGATGGGAACAATCAAATCAGTACAGTTTTATTTGATTCATTATTGTCACATGTATTAATATACAGCAAAAAGTATTGTTTCTTGCATGCTATACAGACAAAGCATACCATTCATAGAAAAGGAAAGGACAGAGTACAGAATGTAGTGTTACGGTTATAGCTAGGATGTAGAGAAACAACATCTTAATGCAAGATAAGTTCATTCAAAAGTCTGACAGCAGGGAAGAAGCTGTTTTTGAGCCGATTAATATGTGACCTCAGATTTTTGTATCTTTTACCCGACAGAAGAAGGTGAAGTAGAATATGCCCAAGGTCCGTGGAGTCCTTAATTATGCTGGCAGCTTTTCCGAAACAGCGGGAAATACAGACACAGCCAATGGATGGGAAGCTGTTTTGCATGATGGATTGGGCTACATTCATGACCCTTTTGTACTTGAGGTCTTGGGCAGAACAGGAGCCATGCCAAGCTACAATATAACCAGAAAGAATACTTTTCATGGTGCATATGTAAAAGATGGTGAGAATCATAGCTGACATGCCAAATTTCCTTAGTTTTGAAGAAGGAGAGGAGTTGATGGGCTTTCTTAACTATAGTGCCAGCGTTGGGGGGGTGGGGGGGAGGCAGAGGCAGAGGAGGCACCAATGACATGTGTTGACAATACAAAAAGCTAATCCTACATTCTGTGGCTTTAGCACCTAACTACAATGATAAAGCAGACACAAGATTAAAGGCAAGAGATTTAGGACACTGAACAGAAGGTTGAGGCATTGTGGAACGCACTACCAAAATTAGTGATTGAAGTAGAGACTTACGTCAACATTTAAGAATAAGTTTTGACAGGTGGTTGGAGATAAAAAGAATAAAAGAATGTGAACAGAGTGAGCATATGGCATTAGACCATCGTGCAAGCGAACAACAAACATCAACAGATCGCTTCTTTTTTTGGAAATATTGTACAATTCAAATCAATCTACAATTAACACACACTACATTCACAAGCAATTTTACATTCAAAAGCAGTTTTTCATTACTAACCGTCTAACCACAGAGCAAGAACTGACCATCTACAAAATCTATTTCAATGCAATCAGCGCTAGTACAGGCAAAATGATTCTCAGAGTTTCCCAATAATCTAAGCACACTGCCCAAGTTCAACTATATGTCAACTGGCAGCCCCTTAATAGCTTAATTTCAGTAGAAGCAATGCCTATGAATGACTGACAAGTAGCTAGCAGGCAAACTGCCTGTATTGCCCAATTTGCTGGTCTTTTAAAAATTGTCAGATCATCAACGTGTATCCAAAAACATTACCTGTATGCGTTGATACGGAAATACCAACACAAATTAAAAAAGGATCTGAAGCCCAGTGGATTTGAAAACCTAGCTCAACCAATTTTGATGAACAGATGCCAAACAAGAAACAAGGTTTCCTCACATTGGACTTACAATATGACAACTTGCATTTATGTAAAACTTTACATAATAAAATGGCCAAGGTCCTTTACAGGAATGTTAACTCTGACCCTCACTGCTCTCTCCAGCTCCTCATATGCTCCCAAAGTTCATCTCATCTGTGGATTGCACATGAAGCTCCCTTAATCCAAATGGCACAAAACATGCAAACAATCTAAATTCTATTTCTGGCCCCAATGCAAAATAAAATTGCATATGCTCCTTTCTCTGACAGTATCTGTTCAGCCCCTTTCAAAACTGCCATTATATCTACGCTTCTCTAAAAAACAATACCCAAATCCTTGCTCTTGTAAACTATTCTGATTCTTGTCCCACCCATTCATCCAAAATAGGAACACAAGAACAGAAGTAGACCATTCAGCCCATTGAGCTTGTTCCACCAGTGAGGTAGATCATGCTGATTTGCTGCCAATGCCATACCTTAGCCCTAACCCTTTGCCCATATTTCTTAATAGCTATTTTTAACAAAAATTTGTTACTCAGATTTAAAATTAGCAACTGATCAAGCATCAGGTGCCTTTTTCAGAACAGAGTTCCAATCCTTTTCCCAGTGTGTGTGTGTAAGCAAAAGTGCTTCCGAACATTGCTCCTGCATGATCTAGCCCTAATTTTTAGGCTATGTCTCAAAAATATTATTGTACGCCAACTGCCGAAGCAAAGTAAAAATCTTCCCACCAAGATTTTTTCACTGCTTTCCCCCACACAAAATACCTTTCTGTCCTCAGTGATTTCACCTGCACCTTAACTGATTATGTTCTTGCTCTTGAGTTCTCTGCCCTCTGATCCATTGATGAGTAGTGTGGCATGTGGTTAGCATTGTTGCCTCACAATGCCAGGGCCTTGGTTCAATTCCAGCCTTGGGTGACTATCAGTGTGGAGTTTGCATGTCCTCCCGACGTCTGCATGGATTTCTTCTACAAAATCCCAACTAATTACCCTCTGGCCCTCCTTTCACCAGAGTATTTCTTAGAGCTATTGATTTACTCAATAGCACTCTCACCTGCCCCTTTGATACTCTTATCCCAAATAAAACAATTACTCTCATTCATACGGTTATTTTCCCAGTACAGCCTTCATCTTGGCTCCCTTAAGTTCAAGGAATGTAGATTTTAAAAGAAGCAGCATCAACTAACTAAAGCCATCCACTCACAGATCTGGCTGGGACATGTCAAACATCAGGTCTTGCTTTCATCTGGTAAAACTGATAATTCCAGGATCATTTTGGAATGCAACAATAACCTTCGGTTTTTTTTCTTCACTGCAAACTATCCCTTAAAACCCTCTCTCCTCCACCTTCACCTCCAACAATGTGCAAGGAGTTCAGGGACTGCTTTGTCACCAAGACTGAAACAAGATGATCAGCTGTCTCTGCCACAGCCCTCCCTTCTACTGGTCCACCTAATCAAATGCTTTCCCTCCTGCTCTTGTCTGATCTGCATTCTTCTAGTTTCTCTCCCAACTTGACTTTTCTGGGCTCATTTTGTATATGACATCCATTTCCGGTTTTCATGGTCCTATTCCCACAAAACAGATAACGCAATTTCACTTCTGAGCCTGCTCGTTAGCAGTTCTCTCTTTTTGGCATGACAACACAGTAGTTAGCACGGCTGCCTCAGCAACAAGGCCCATGATTCAATTTCAGCCTTGGGTGTCTGTGTGGGATTTGCACATTCTCCCACTATCTATTTGGTTTCCTCCAGGGGATAGGGTTTGGGTGGGATTGCATTCACAGCTTAGTGAGGTAATAAGCTCCTTAAAAGTTTTACACCTTTCAGTGAGACTACATTTCTAGCTTATTATTCAGAAAATAAACTTGCACATGGAGGATGATCCCCTTCCTCACATTGAGCTTCAACTGCCAGACTTGCCCATTCAATCAATCTCTCTCCGAAACTTTCAGTTTCCACTCACATTGTGCCACCCATCTTGGTGTTGACAGCAAACTTAGAAGTACAGATCACTGTCCCTTCAAAGGTCACTGATAAATATAGTGAAAAGCTGAGGCACCAGCAGATTCCTGGGAAACAATACTTCTCACATGTTGCTAACCAATTTCCTACCAACCACAATAGGTTTACTCTAATTTCCACACACTTTCCATGCCAACAATCTAAATAAGAATAACCATTCTTATAATCTAAAATCCATCCTGAATTTAGTTTTTAAAACGTTTCATTCCAAGTTGGTAGTTCCAACTTGAAGGCCTTATATTTTGCATATAAATTACACATTTGGTCTGATCCAGCAATCCTTTAAAATGGGAGAAAAGTAAGCATAATATAATTAATATAATAAAATATCCCATCATCTATAACATTAAAACTCATTGTTCTCCAGCACCTCATTTACAAAACTTTACTTGCCCTTGTCAGATTATGCAATACTTAAATGTAGTCGTTATAAATTCCTGTCTCTACTTAGATCAAAAATGGCATATTCTAAACCTGCCACTTTGTAATCATATCTTTATGCAGTAATGGTATTACAGCACCTTAGTTTTTGCATGTCACTGCTTCTCAACATGGGAAACCCCAGTACCCTGCCGTTGCTGCTGACCTCTCTCACCCCTCAGCTCCCCTTTCTGCCACCACTCACCTTTGGCCTGGGTGTGACATCCATCACAGACTTAGGGCAAGTATATTACCAGCCAAGGCCACTGTTCCCCTCAATTTCCCTTCCATTCAATAGAGCTGCTGCCCTCTGATTAGCCAACAACTCTGGAACTGATGGGATCTCCATCCCCAGAGTCCTCGATTCTGGGAAGGTTCATCACTGGGCTGTCAAGAGTCTGAGTGAAATGAGATGAGGTGAGCCCTGACTAAAAAGAATGACGTAGAGATGCCGGCGTTGGACTGGGGTAAACTCAGTAAGAGGTCTGGCAACATCAATTTTAAATCCAACTGGTTTATTTGATAGTAAATCTGCTAGCTTTCGGCGTTTGTGCCTTCGTCAGGCGAATGAGGTGTTCTGGTCTCCAAAAGCACACATATCAGCACAGACAGTTTACAGATTGCTGATTAGAATGCGAATCCTTACACCTAACCTGCTATTCAAGTCTTAAAGTGGCTAACAAAGGAACACTGAGCACTGAGGTTAGAGAGATGTGTATTGTCTCCAGACAGCACAGTAAGTGAGGTTTTTTGGTAACCTCGGCAAGTCATGGGGGTTACAGATAGTGTGACATGAAACCAAGATCCCTGTTAAGACCGTCCTCACGTGTACGGAACTTGGCTATCAGTCTCTGCTCGGCGGCTCTGCGCTGTCATGTGTCATGAAGGCCCCTTTAGAACATAGAACACTACAGCACAAACAGGCCCTTCGGCCCATGAGTTGCACCGATCACATCCATACCTACCAATCCACAGGCCTATCTATAACCCCCTATCCCATTAGTTCCCATATACTCATCCAGAAGTCTTTTAAAAGACCCCATCGGTTCACCTCTACCACCTCCGATGGCAGCCGATTCCATTCACTCACCACCCTCTGAGTGAAAAACTTACCCCTAACATCCCCTCTGTATTTGCTTCCCTGCACCTTAAATCTGTGTCCTCTCGTAGTGACCATTTCAGCCCGGGGGAAATAGCCTCTGAGAATCCACCCTATCTGTTCCTCTCAACATTTTATAAACCTCTATCAGGTCGCCTCTCAACCTACGTCTCTCCAGGGAGAAGAGTCCCAGTTCCCTCAACCTATCTTCATAAGGCATGCCTCCCAATCCAGGCAGCATCCTTGTAAATCTCCTCTGCACTCTCTCAATAGCTTCTACATCCTTCCTAATAGTGAGGTGACCAGAACTGCGCACAGTACCCCAAGTGGGGTCTGACAAGGGTCTTATAAAACTGCCCCCTTGAAGAACGTTTACCCGAAGGTCGGAGGCCAAATGCCCATGACCGCTGAAGTGTTCGCCCACAGGAAGGGAACTGTTTTGCCTGGTGATTGTCAAGCGATGTTCATTCATCATCTGTCGTAGTGTCTGCATAGTCTCCCCAATGTACCACGCTTCGGGACATCCTTTCTTGCAACGTATTAGGTAGACAACATTGGCCGAGTTGCAAGAGTATGTACCGTGTACCTGGTGAATGGTATTCTCACGTTTGATGATGTCATCCATGTCAATGATCCGGCATGTCTTGCAGCAGTTGCTCTGGCATGGTTGTGTGGTATCGTGGTCACTGTCTCACTGTCCTGATGGTCTTAACAGGGACCTTGGCTTCATGTCACACTATCTGTAACCCCCATGACTTGCCTGGGTTAGCAAAAAACCTCACTTACTGTGCTGTCTGGAGACAATACACATCTCTCTAGCCTCAGTGCTCAGTGTTCCTTTGTTAGCCACTTTAAGACTTGAATAGCAGGTTAGGTGTAAGGATTCGCATTCTAATCAGCAATCTGTAAACTGTCTGTGCTGATATGTGTGCTTTTGGAGACCAGAACACCTCACTCACCTAACGAAGGCACAAATGCCGAAAGCTAGCAGATTTACTATCAAATAAACCAGTTGGATTTAAAATTGGGGTTGCCAGACCTCTTACTAAAAAGGAATGATGTGGGGCTCTTGCTAGCTTTTCAGATGGCAGCTGAGACTCACTTTCATATGATTCTGCCCAAGTTTCATAGGTGTGCGCGCTTGTATATTAAAGGAATGTAGGGCTGTCTATCAACGTAGCTCATTAAAACATATTGAGCAATCTGACATAAATGGTAAAAATAGCAGTGTAATCATTGGCTGGAGCTTTGAAAATTGGTTAACAACAAGGTATAAGCAATGCATGTACTTTGCCAAATAAGCCAGGTGCACTCTCCAACTCATGTCAAATAATTTTGAAAAACATTACAATTAAGTGCCTTTAACAAGGAGTCACGCATCTGTTCAATAATTAGGAGTATTTACATAGTCAACATGGCTATATGTGCACTTTGGCACCATGATGAATGGCAATACCTTGATCTGATGCAAATAGGCTCAACTTTTATGCATTACAAATGAAAAGTAAAATGTGTACCTACTTGATAGAGGTCTAGCAAAATTAAATAATTCAACAATTGCACATATGTTAAAAATAACAATCAATAGCCCATCATGATTGCCAAAGTAGAATGGAGATTGTTTTCTTGACTTTGCACATAAACGATTGCAAGTTCTACCTATTGTTTACAAGTCCCCAGTTTTACTTAATTATTTATTTATATTAAGCACAGAATGGTGATCTGTCAGGGTCTGGACACGTATTATCATTTCTTCATAATCTCTGCATCAAAATCATAGAACACTATACCCTTCAGCACATAGATCACAACAGTTCAAGAAAAAGATCCACTACCCACTTCACAACTGGGGATGGATAATAGATGCTGGCTGTGCAAGCTAGTTTACATTTTTAAGAAACTGGATTGATAATGGCCTATGATAAGGAGATGTATGCCAGTTCCAGTATTTACTGCTGTGCGCTGTCCTGTGTGCTTGCTATATTATTGAGTGAATAATTCAGAGACCCAGACTAGCAGTCTAGCGACACAAGTTCAAATGCTACCATGGCTGGGGGAAATTTAAACTCAACTCAGTAATAAATCCAGAATTAAGTGCTGGAATCATAGAACTACTGGATTGTTGTAAAAATCCACATGGTTTGAAAATTCCCTCAACCAAAAGAAATCTGCCATCCTTAGTGTCTGGGATGCATGGCTCCAGACCCACAAAAATGCAGCTGGCTCCTAACTGCCTTCCGAAATGACTTAGCAAGCCATTCAGTCGTGTCAAACCACTACAAAAAAGTCAAACAACAATAAAAGCAGCACTGACCTAGCCACCAGAAACAAGAAATTAACACTGTCCAATCAACCCTGCAACGTTCTTCTCACCAACATCTGGCAACTTGTTCCAAATTTGGAAGAATTGTCCCATAGATTAGTCAAACCTGATGCAGTCATATACACTGATACGCTTGCTACCTTGCAGCAAGATTTCATAATCAGGGATACTGGCACAGTGGTACATAATTGTCAGTGGCTCTCATGGCATCAGATCAAATATGGTAAAACATTTTCTGCTGATTATCACCAAATGCCATTGCTCATCTGATGAATCAATGTTCCTCCATGTTGAGCACCACTTAGAAGAAGAAAGTTGCAAAGGCATAGATGGACCTCAACCCCTATCACTAGAGTAGCTCATAGCAACAATACTAATGAGCAGGCCAAGTGCTGAAGAACAAGCTGCCAGACTAAATCCGTGATAAATAATGGAAAAGCCAAAAAGGAGAGGAAACACTTGATCTCATTCTCACCAATCATGTTGTCCATGATTACATTGGTAGGAGTGACAATAGACAAATCTTGTGGAAACAAAGTCCTGTTTTCAAACTGAGGACATCTTCCAATGTATTGTATGGCAATGCTAACTGGGTACATTGAAAAGATCAGAACAGATGTAGATGTAGAAACACAAAACTGCACATCCATGTGACAAATCAGCAGCAGCACTCTGTTCAATTACAATCTGTAAACTCATTGTATATCACTCGCTGTACTATTACCATCAAACCAAAGGATTAACCATGGTCTAATGAGGAGTGCAGGGCCATGTGATACAGACAGAGCTAAGCAATCTCATAACAGAAAGGTCAGTTCAAAGCTCTGCAGTCCTGTCACATCCAGCCATGAATGAAGGGCAATTAAACAACAACTACAGGAGCTGGTTCTAAAAACATACCCACCTTCATGATGTATTCTAATTTTAAGCAAATTAGACAAGGAATTTGCCACATAAAAATGTTTATATTTACACATGAGCAAATATCTATCTCACTGAATACATTAAGAATTAATTCAGGTTAAAACATCAGCACATCAAATGATTTTTAAAAATGCAGACAAAACTCAGCATTGTACAACTGAAAGAACAAATTAATAAATCAAACTGTGCTCAGCACATAATCTTCCACCATAAATATGGAAAGCCGTAGCAGATTTATATAAAAGGTTTCACTTTAGCTATACCCTAGCTATTAAATCTTCTCTCTACTCCACTCCAAATTGCTCTTGTCCTTCAACAATACTGCTGATATCAGTTATAGCAAATGTTCAAATGGGTCTCACGGCATTAATTCAGCAGACACGTCACAGATCTTCCCTTCAATAATAAATTATAACCCAAATTAAAAGAACTGGGCTGAATCTAAAACTTATGTAATGCAAATCCAATCTGGTGTGAGAAGATTAAAAATCTGTGGAAGAAAAGGCTTACCTGAAACCCTTCTGTTTAATCTGTTAATAACTGGTGCTGTAAGAAATAAAAAGAAACAAAATTAATGATCTTCATTTGAACTTAGCATTTTAATGGAAACACTTACACAGCAAGTTAATTTATGTACACTATGTAACAGTCTTGCAATAATACATGTCACTGAACCTAGGATGGTACAGGACAACAGACGAGTAAGTACTACGTGCTGAGTTTTATCAGAGAGAGACTTTTTCTAGGCCTGAGTATATAAAGCCAAAACCAAACAGCCTATGCTTACTTCCTCAACTCCAAAGACAAACAGTGGAACTACATTTTGCCATCATTCACTTGAAGTGTTCACTTTATATCAATGTCAATACATCTGTCTCAAAACTCAGGATTCAAAAACAAAACATTGACTAATTTCCAAAATTCTCTTGTTCTCTTTGTGCTGTATGAAAACCTGCACGTACTCAGTATCTTGTGCAAAATACACGTGATGTGGAGGAGTGGAGGAAGAGACAACCAACATTTATCCTCTCCAAACATCTACTTCAAGAATTATGACTGGGAAAAATACACTGTTATTTTCCTAATAGTAATTAAATATTGCAAACATATATTTAAGAGGACAAACATACTTTTATATGTATACTGGTTCTGTAAATGGTAGCATGGAAAGCACCTGAGAAAATGAAGCACTAAAATCCTAATGCAAGGCTCATACTTACTAGTTCATCTTTTAAAATAATCAATTACAAAACTGAATTTTGGATAATCTTCTTTTCTGTAAATGTCAGCATTTGTGTAGTCAAGCAAAACTTCTGTCACTTTCCCAACAAGAAAATAACACTGGCACTGAGGTATAAGCATTAAGAGCAAAGATGGTACAAAGTCTCCCACAGGATTCATTATCAGCTGTCAATCAAAGCTAAAACCTCAAGTCACTCCATCTGCCCTATTAAAAGAACCAATTATTGGGACTACACTATGTACCTAGGTTTCTATCCATTTACTTTTGTGCATAATAAGGATTTTAATATTAGAATTCAAATTTTCTGAAACTGATCTTATTGAAACACCATCAAATTAACCCCATATCGTGCACTAATTTAATGGGGATGTTGCCATATTTTCAAGCAGCAAAAAGTCTACAACATGCTGAAAGTCTGAAATTAAAATGCTGGAATCACAACCGGAAGTTCTGAGAGAGGAAGCAAATTAAATCTTCAATAAAACTTTTCACCAGACGTCCCTCACAGCTTGGTATAGTCCTGCTCTGACCAGGATCACAAGAAGCTAGAAAAGGTTGTAAACGTAGCCCAGTCCATCACATAAAATAGCCTCCCATCCACTGACTTTGATTCCACTGGCTACTTTTCTGAGGCAGTGGGAAGTGTAAACAAAGTCCCCACGTACCCTAGACATTCTCTCTTCCACCTTCTTCCATCAAGAAAAAGAAACAAAAATCTGAGAAAGCATACCAACCAACTCACGAACAGCTTCTTTCCTGCTGCCAGACTTTTGAATGAACTTACCTATGTTAAGATGATCTTTCTCTATACTCTATCTGTAACTGCAACACTATTTTCTGCGACCTCTCCTTTCTTTTTCCTTATTACTCTAAAAAATGCAATGTTTTGTCTCTATAGTGTGTAAGAAAATATTTTTCACTGTATCCCAATACATGAGACGATCATTTTTGGGTTAAATTCTCTTGAAAGTCTCAATTTCCTTTTAAATGCATGGAGGCTAATGCTGTGTTTGTAAATTCTATACCTCTTCTAATAAAACTGAATTCCTTTCACGCCTTTATCAACCGACAGTGCTTTCTTTAATAGGAATATGGGATTTGCTATCTTTTTCCACAAGCCTACTTCTGTTTAAGAGAATTACAGCTATCTTTTAATAATGTGTTACAAACCCAAACCAGACCCCTAAATTTTGTTACAATCCAGTTACAGATCAGTAATTTATTTTATTAAAGTAGACAATATTTGAAATCTAAGTTATTCATCAAGAGACTAACTAGATTCCATGCTTTTAAACAAAATATTTTACTAGATAATAATTAAACACAACCATGATCTACCTTGTACTGCAGGCTCAACACAAGATAAAACATGAATTAACAAACTGTGTTTGGACACAGTACAAACATCTCAAAATGGTAGACGCCAACAATGCAAAACCCCCAAGCATTCCACTGAGACACAAGTCACCAGTCACAAAATTCTTTAAAGCCAGGTCTTCATCATGAAAAATTTCAGCTCCTCTCTTTTGAAGGGAATGGCAATCGCAATTCTATTTCATCTGAATTCCACATGTGCAATCCTCTAATCCATATCATTCTGAAATCTGTTCCCAGGTCCAACTTGTTCTCCATCCCTAGCTGATCCGATCAACTACTGAAACGGCATCTGACTGTTTGCAAGGCTCCAGTTCAGCCTCCGGACACAAGCATTGTCTCAGCTCATCAGCCCACACTGCTGCCAACATCTGTCTTCCATGATCAACCTGTCCTAGCACCCCAAATGAGTTGCTACCAACTATTTCAGGGCTTTAGAGAATCCCAATATGAGTTATAGTCCTAATTAACATGGCCACATAATAGGTAACATTCGTGCTATCAGACCCTATTCCATCCTATGCATTTGCACCAGAGCCCCAAGACAGGCGGATTTCCTTACAAATCAAAACACTTGCTGACATTAAATTCCATGTTATTTTTTAGCTTATATGTATGCAAGTATGTCAAGAATAAAACCTGCCCTCAGCAAAGGGAAAACAGCAATTCATGTCATTCAACAAACACCTACAGGCATCTCCAGGTTATTTCCATTTGCACTGAACATAACTGAATGTAGAACAGCTTCTCGACAAATATCTAGTCATTATCTTAGCGTGTAAAAAAAACTGTACATGACCAGATTTCTGCCCAACAGCATTTAATGGTATTGCCTGGAAAATGATTCCCATTTTCTCTCAAGAATATAAGAACTAGGAACAATTGGCCCCTTGAGTCTGCTGCCATTCAATAAGGCCATGACTGATCTTTTTGTGGACTCAGTTCCACTCACCTGCCCACTTATCGTAATCCTTAATTCCTTTACTGTTCAAAGATCTATCTTTGCCTTAAAAACATTCAACAAATTTCACTGCTTCACTGGGCAGGGGATTCTCATCCTGCTCCAAATACTCCACAACTTTTATTAAGCAAAACATGACCACTGTTTCAGGAAATACATATTATCTTAAATCAAATATTGACACAAAGTTCACAGCCCACAAAAACAGTAAATGCTCTTAATTTACTACAGTTGTAATATTCAAAAAGCTTATTTCCACTGCTCTTGGTATACATGTTTACATTGATCAAGATGAATGCTATCAGTACTGGGGAACAGGACACTAATTTGGAGTATTAGTATTGCAGTTAAGTTGTTGAACTAATGGTTCAGAAAATGCAGGTTCAAATTTGACCATGAAAGTTTGGGAATTTTAATTTAGTTGGAAAAAAAAATCTGTAAAACAAAAGGATGGTTATGTTGCTGCATTATATGAAATGTCATTAATAGCTTTTAGGGAAAGAAACCTGCTGTTCTTAGTCTCACCCATGTTATTCCAGACACAAATGTATCTGATTCTTAGTATCAATTTAGAATGGTCTGGTAAGCCATTCAGTTGTACCAAGTTAGCTAATGATGTGCAAAGAGCTATCTCAACCAAGTATGTCCCAAAAATGAATATTCCATAAGGTTCCTGAAAATAAACACAATGAAAGCATTGCAATCCTACCCAAAGAAAAATACAACAATTTGCTACAGAAGCATCCCATTATAAAAAGGCAACCTTCTTCAGTTGTCCCACCATAAAGTTTGTGCTTCATAAGATTCTTAAACGCTTATATATGTTAATTACCTCCATTATTTGAAAAATGTTTAAGATTGAGTTTTCATTCAAATTTCAAACCTTGGAAAAAATCTAGCAGCATATTCACTAATCTCTGAATACAACACAATTCTTCCATTTTAAATGAATTTAGAACAGAAATTGGAACATAAAGAAAATCAAAATAGCTGCTCAAGTCACATGACTGTGTCCAGTCGCTATTTTTCCACATATCTAAGCAAGAAATAAAAGTTAAGGTATCTCAAGCAGTATTCAATGTGGGATCTGGCCTGCCCAGTTGTATCAGCTAAGATCGTAACAATCGTCCGATGAGATAAGAACATAAGAAATAGGAGCAGGAGTGGGCCATCCAGACCCTCGAGCCTGCCCCGCCATTCAATAAGATCATGGCTAATCTGTAGTGGTTCAATACCACTTTCCTGCTTTCTCCCTGTAACCCTTAATTCCCTTGTCAGTCAAAAACCTATCCACTCTTGACTTGAACATATTCAGCGAGGAAGCCTCCACCACCTCATCAGGCAGAGAATTCCAAAGATTCACCACCCTTTGCGTGAAGAAATTCCTCCGCAACTCTGATCTGAACCGCACCCCCTAATCTTGAGGCTGCACCCTCTAGTGCTGCTATCTTTGCTATGCACAAAGAGTCTCTCAACCTCTACCCTATCCATTCCCTTCATTATCTTATATGTCTCTATAAGATCCCCTCTCAGCCTTCTAAACTCCAAAGAGTACAAACCTAGCCTGATCAGTCTCTCCTCATAATCCAATGCCCTCATCTCCGGTATCAGTCTAGTGAACCTTCTCTACACCCTCTCCAAGGCCAATATATCCTTCCTCGAATGCAGCGACCAAAACTGCACACAGTACTTCAGCTGCGGCCTCACTACTACTCTATACAGCTGCAAAAGTACCTCCCTACTTTTATATTCTATCCCCCTAGCTATAAAGGCTAACATTGCATTCGCCTTCTTAATCACCTGCTGCACCTGCATACCGTGTATTTGCGATTCGTGCACAAGGACCCCCAGGTCCTTCTACACTGTCGCATGCTGCAGCTTTTCGTCATTTAAATAGTAATCCTTCCTACCAAAGTGGAAAACCTCACACTTGCTAACATTATATGCCATCTGCCAAGTCCTCGCCCACTCACTCAACATATCCAGATCCCTCTGCACACTTTCCACAACTTCCACACAATTTGCTTTTCCACTCATCTTCGTGTCATCAGCAAATTTCGTCACCCCGCACTCAACCCCTTCCTCCAGATCATCTATGTAAATGGTAAATAGTTGAAGCCCCAGCACCGATCCCTGGGACAATCCACTAGTCACCAGTTGCCAATCAGAATAGCACCCATTAATACCTACCCTCTGCTTCCTATTAAGCAACCAATCCTCTATCCAGTCTAATACCCTACCTCCAACTCCCTGCACCCTGACCTTCTGCAGCAATCTTTTGTGAGGCACCTTATCAAACACCTTTTGGAAATCCAAAAACACCACATCCACCGGTTCCCCTCTATATACCGCACTAGTCACTTCCTCATATAACTCAATAAATTCGAATGGCACAACTTCCCCTTAATGAATCCATGCTGCAATCATCCAAAGGCAATTATGAAAAAAGTTAAAAAGGAAAGAGAACTCAGGAGATGTTATTAATGGAGGTGCTAGGATTCAAAAAGGTATAAAAACTATCAGAAGGGCACTTTAAACGTTCATAGCATTCGAAACAAGATACATGAATTGACAGCTCAAATCATTGCAAATAAATATGATTTAGTGGCTGTTACAGAGACAAGGTTGCAGAATGGTCGCTGGGAATTATCCTGGGTACCAGACTATTCGGAAGGACAAACAGGAAGGTGGGAGATATGTAGCTCTGATATTTAAGGATGACATCAGGGCAGTAGTGAGAGACGTTATAGGTTCTATGGAAAAAAGCGTTGAATCCATTTGGGTGAAAATTAGAAATAGTCAAGAGAAAATGTCACTGATAGTCCATAGACCGCCAATTAATATCACGGTGGGGCAAGCAATAAACAGAAATAATAGATAAGTGTGAAAATGATACAGCAATTATCATGGGAGAATTTAATCTGTCAATTAATCAAACCAGGTCAGTCAAGGTGGCCTTGAGGAGTTCATAGAACGTATCCACAATAGTTGTCTCAAACAGTATATAATGGAACCTATATGAGAACAAGCTATTCTAGATCTGATCCTGTGTAATGAGACAGGAATAATTAATGATCTCACAGTTAGGGACCCCTTCAGAAGTTGCAATCACAATATGGTTGAATTTAAAATACAGATGGAGCATGAGAAGTGAAAATCCTACACCAGAGTCTTGTGCTTAAACAAAAGGAGACCACAATGAAACGAGAGAGAAGTTGGCTAAGGTAGATTGGGAGCACAAACTTTATGGTGGGACAACTGAAGAACAGCAGAGGACTTTCAAAGTCATTTTTCCACAGTGCTCAGCAAAAGTATATATCTCAGTGATAAGGAAGAACTGTTGAAAAAAAGGATAACAAGCCATGGATCTCTAAGGAAATAAAGGAGAATATCAAATTGAAAGAAAATGCATACAAGGTGGCTAATCTTTAAAAGTCAACAGAAAGCCCCACAAAAAAAAAGCTGTAAAATAAAAGAGATAATGAGAGTAAACTTGTTCAGAATATAAAAATAGATAGCAAAACTTTCTACAAATACATGAAGTGAAAAAATAGTGGCTAAGGCATATTTGGTCCTACAGAGGATGAGAAGGGGAATTTGGTAATGGGAAGTGGCCGAGGTATTGTGTGTAGTGGAAGATGCAAATAACATGCCAAAAATTAATGACAGGAAGGCTATGGCAGGTGAGGATCTAGAAACAAACGATCACTAAAGTCGTAGCGTTGGACAAGCTAATGAGGATAAAAGGTAGACAAGAGTCCTGACCCTCATGGAATGCATCCTAGGGTACTAAAAAGATGGTGAGGGAAATAGTAAATGCATTCATGGCAACTTACCAAAATTTTCTGGACTCTGGCGCAGTTCTGACAGATTGGAAAACAGCAAATGTAACACCACTATTTAAAAGAGTTAGAAGAAGGTAACCATAGGATGGTTAGCTTAACTTCTGTAGTGGGGAAATTGCTTGAAAGGGAGTTATGCTTAATTAATTCAGTGGAATTCTGAGGACATAATGAGTGTAGTGGACAACAGAGAACAAGTGGATGTGATGTATCTGTTCTTCCAAGCTGCCGTACAAAAAGTTGCTGCTTAAGATAAAGATACACAGCATTATGGTTAATATATTAGCATGAATAAAGGATTAGTTAATTAACAGAAAACTAAGAGTCAGGTAAACGAGTATTTTTCTGATTGGCAGTGTGTAGTGGTGTGCCTCAGGGATCAGTGTTGGGACCACAATTGCCTATGATTTACACAGATGATTTGAAATTGGGGACCAAGTATAATGTCAAAGTTCACAGATGACACAAAGACGAGTAGCAGAGAAAAGTGTGTAGAGGGCACAATGTCTGCAAAGGGACATAGATAGTCTAAGCGAGTGAGCAAGCGCCTGACAGATGGAGTACAATGTTGGTAAATGTGAGGTCATCCATTTTGGCACAATTAACAGCAAAATGGACTATTATTTAAATGGAAAAAAATTGCAGTATGCTGCTGTGCAGAGGGACTGGGGTGTCCTTGTGCATGAATCACAAGTGGTTTGCAAGTGCAGCAGGTAATTGAAGCAGCAAATCAAATTTTGTCCTTCATGGAGTTTAAAAATAGGAGGTTTTGTTGCAGCTGTATAAGGTACTGGTGAAGCCATATCTGGAGTGCTACATACAGTTTTGGTCTCCTTACTCCAGGAACCTCCAGAGGTGGTTCATTAGGTCGATTCAGAAGTTGAGAGAATTGGCTTATGAGGACATATTGAATAAACTCAGGATATACTCATTGGAATTTAAAAGAATTGGGGTGGGGGTGCAGAATCTTATAGAAATATATAAAATTATGAGGGGAATAGATAAGATAGAAGCAGGGCGATTGTTTCGAGTGGCTGGTGAAATTGGAACTCAAAATAAGGGGGAGCAGATTTAAACTGAGTTGAGGAAGAACTTCCTCACACAAACAGTTGTGAATCTGTGGGATTCTTTACCCACTGGAGCAATTGAGGTTACCTCATTGAATATTTTTAAGACAAGGATAGATAGATTTTTGAACAGTAAAGGAATTAAGGGTTATGGTAAGCGGGCAGGTAAATGGAGCTGAGTCCACAAAAAAAAAAATCAACCATCATCTTATTGAACGGCAGTGTAGTCTCAAGGGGCCAGGTGGCCTACTCCTGCTCCTAGTTCTTATGTTCTTAACATACACAAAAAAATCTGCTCCCATCTTAAAAAACGAGCCTGCTGGTTGCTGCCATTCCTTATTATAGCAAAATCGAGTCATATGCTCTTTAGCAGCCATGCTGTATTGTGCAAATAATATTGAGATCCAATCTCCTCCAATGAAAACTTGGCTACCAGCTCCCCTGTACAAACAAGAATAGTGAAGGATAAACCTGACAGCAGATTTGTTTATTTTAATGATGGAATGCTGGGAGGGCAGTAACATAAAAGTTGGTTTACAAGATAAGAACGCAAGAAATAAGAGCAGGAGTAGGCCACTTAGCCCCTCGAGCCTACCCCACCATTCAATAAGACCATAGCTGATCTTGTAGTGGTTCAGTTCCACTTACCTGCCTGCTTCCCATAATCCTTAATTCCCTTATTGATCAGAAACCTATCTACCTAAATGTGAACTTCACATTTCAAGTTTCAAATGTGAACTTGAAAACATATTCACATTTCAAGTTGAATATGTGACTTGAACATATTCAACGAGGTAGTCTCCACCGCTTCAATAGGCAGAGAATTCTAGAGATTCACTATTCTCTGGAAGAAAAGTTCCTCCTCAACTCTGTTTTAAACTGACTCCCCCTTCTTTTGAACTGTGTCCTCTAGTTCTTGTTTCCTTTTCATGTGGAAAGAATCTCTCTGCCTCCAACCCTATCTTGCCCCTTCTTAATCTTACATATCTCTAGATATATCTCTTAGATATCATCCCTCAGCCTTCTAAACTCCAACGAGTACAGGCCCACATTAAAGATCGTATTAAAGCACGAACAAAACTAAGAGGATGGAAATGGCCTTATCACTGCTGTCCAAGGTGAGAAACATTCAACAATTTCACTTGCAGAGAACTAACAGAACAAACACCTGAATGATGACGGCAAGCAGTACAGTTCTGAACTTTTTTGTCCACACAGCTTTCCCTTTTGTTTGGGAGACCTGGGGTATAAGGATAGAGAAAGGAAAGAAAGCTTATGACGCAAGTAGAAATTTAATCTTGGCTTTATCAAAGATATAGTGCTGAATCATGTCACTGGCTTTGGTAATCCTAAGCACTCTGTGCCACAATGCTCTACTTGATGGGAGTTTTATTATCACAGATGACCAGAATTGCTATTTTCATAACCATTTTTGCTGAACTTGACAACAAAAGAAGTCCTGCACCTCAAAACTGAGTGACAATGCGCTATAGCGAGACAAACTTTTGCGGTCCACCTTCCTGTCAATTTTCTTGTTTAATAAATGTTTCTGATCATGTATAAACTCAGAACTGGACAATAACAGAAAGGATGCTTTGTGCCGATGCAGGAAAATAAAGCTGACAAGAACAGGACAAACATGACTGCAGCTTATCGGGACAATAAAAATTAACAGACTGGTTGAACTAAACAGCATATTGCTAAGTTTAATATAATCTGCATTCATCTATTTTTCTCTGCTTGGTTAAGGTGGCTCCTGGCTGATAGCTTCCCACTGGCCCTTCTTCTTTACAATTCTCTCTGTGATCATCATTACCACTCAACGGAAACCACATGCCCCCCTCCATTTACCCTCACCATTCAACTTTCCATGCCCCTAATGAGTACATTTTAGCAAAAAATTTAATTTTCAAGCTGCATGTTTAAAGTGTTAAGAGTGAATTGCCCATTGCCCACCCTGTTCTGTATTTCTAGAAGGCTCATTTCCAAGTGGCTGGAAAGCTTCCCACATGCATTTTCCAAACTCAACCTCCAGTTTGCTGGCATAAGCTAAAAGCTTTAGCCGACAGACTGTTGTTAACCAAATTATTGTTGTACACATTTGTACAAATTTACTGACAATTAATTCCATTACTTTATGCAGAACAGAAGCAGGCTAATAAGCCTTTATTTCTATTAATTTGTTATTTTGAATTTTGATTCGGACACCATATTGGCCTATTTCCATTCTTGTAATTCCTCTCCAAAACCTACTGAAATTCTCCTTCCAAATAATAATTGATGAACCTCCAATCCTTCTGGTCTCTCTCAGGAATCTGGAATAAATATCATCTCTCTAAGTGTTGTGGAACAATGTAAATAAATGATTAATCTCATACCTCTGAGCAGATTTAACATTTTGTTGCCTTCTAACATGTTTCAGAATATTCCTGCTTATGTTCAGAAATAATTACTACACAAAATCCATCATAAAAAACAATTTAAAGACAGTGATGTTAAGATTACATGAGAATCTCCAGTGTATAATACACACATCTTGAAGCTCTTTAAATTGTTGTGGAAACTGGAAACAATTATAGTTTTGAATAGTTAAGCATAAAAGCAAGTAAAACATCATTTGTATCATCTGAATTTCAGACAATCATTCTGACAATGTCTTTGAATAACCAAAAAGTTGCAAGGTTAATGTTTCACCAGAATGACGAATGGTCACTGAATTATTTTCAACCTCTTTCCATTAAAACCAATTTTTGAACTTTGCACAAGCTAGACTTTTGATGGTATTAATCAATAATAATCAGATTTAAAATAATTAGAAAGCTACAAAGAAACTGTGGGGTGGCACGGCAGCACAGTGGTTAGCACTGCTGCTTCACAGCACCAAGGACCTGAGTTAAATTCCCAACTTGGGTCACTATCTGTGTGGAGTTTGCACATTCTCCTTGTGTCTATGTGGGTTTCCTCCAGGTGCTCTGGTTTCCTCTCAGTCCAAAGATGTGCAGATTAGGTTGACTGACCAGGTTAAAAGTTGTCCCTTAGAGTCGTGAGATGCGTAGGTTAGAGGGATAAGAGGGTAACTGTGTAGGGATATGGGGTTGGTGCAAACCCAGTGGGCTGAATGGCCTCCTTCTGCACTGTAGCGTTTCTATGAAACTCCTTTCCCAAATGCTGACATGCAAGTTTCTCATTTTAATTCAGTAGGATTCAAAACAGATGATAGCTTCCCCTGTCTGTAAGAATAGAGTTTATTTTGTGAATCTGAATGATTAGTAATTCACAAGCACCAGCAGAACAAGTCTTGGCTTAATTGATTAGCTAAACTGCATATGGTGGTGTCACATTGAGTTATTACACTACAGCCTATTTTAAGGCAAAATACAGTGAATGGCAGGAAGTCCTTTTTAAAAAGGTTTCTTCAATCACAGTGAGGTGGATTAACTCACTGTTGCCCAATAAATAGCTCACTGTGTGAATGGATGAATATATGTGGAAAATGTAACAGAAATCCATGCAACCTTGCACAGTAGTGCAATGGGGACTGAAATAACTGAAATGACAATGTAACTGATTAATTTTCAGCTGCATATTAAGACTATAGTTATGCCTGTTATGCTGAGAGAATGTACATGGGTACAATGTGACAGAGTCAAATTGATCGTGATTGAATTTACCATCATGACCTTTGCAGGAGCACAATGGATTAAAGAGTGTGATAAAAACACACACTTTCAGCTGTGGAGTCTACTTAAACAGAAACACATTCCTACAGGCATGAAATGGTCAAAAAAACAGTAATTATAAGCATATCATTGATACCAATACTTAGAGAATCCTACCGTGCATGAGGCCATTAGGCCCATCAAGTCTGCACCAACCACATCCTACCCAGACACTAGCCCCTTGCATGTACCCTAGCTATTCTCCCTGACACTAAAGGGGCATTGCCAATCCACCTAACCTGCATATCTTTGGACTATGGGAGGAAACCCGCACAGACACAGGGAAAACATACAAACGCCACACAGTGGCCCAAGCTGGGAATCAAACCCAGATCCCTATCATGTTGAGGCAGCAGTGCCACCTCAAATCAATGATCAACAAGATACTCAGAATGGAAAGGAAATCTTGGAATTTCTTCTCCTTTCATGGGGCTATCATTGTAGTCACGGGAGGAAGAGGCCTTCTAAGTGTGGAGACGCAGCTGTGAAATGATCAACATTTGAGGTCTTGTAACAGTTAAAAAAAGACATTTTAAATAGTTCATAAGAGCTCTGTCCATGAGAGGTGACACATCTTGGGCCAAAGACTGTTAATCAGTCAAACTAAGTTAGATTCCAAATACTGCTGTTTCCAAAAAAAAAATGCCATGTAAAGTTTTGCTGCTACTTGTAGATACAACTCTTATTACTAACTCTTACGTTTGAAACACAAACTTCTACAATTTTCTTCCAAAAAGGGGCAGTGCGGTGGCATAATAGTTAGCACTGCTGCTTCACAGCGCTAGAGGGCCTGGGTTCAATTCCCAGCTTGGGTCACTGTGCAGAGTCTGCACATTCTCCCCATGCTCAGAATGGGTTGCCTCCAGGTGCTTCAGTTTCCTCCCACAGTCCAAAGGTATGCAGGTTAAGTGAACTGGTTGTGCTCGATTCTCCCTCAGTATACCCAAACAGGCACTGGACTGTAGCGACTATGGGATTTTCACAGTCATTTCATTGCAGTGTGAATGTAAGCCTATTTGTGACTAATAAATAAATTTTGTTCTTTCATCTACCAGTTCAATGACATGCAATTAAGTGGGCTTTTGACAGAAAACTGTCAACGTTCACTGCTTATCCTGAATCTGACCATAACAGGAAGCACAAGTTCACAGAAATTCTGAAATTCCCATCCATCATTCATTGCTCAGCCACAGAGCACAATGTGGACCACCATATCTGTTCTAACTACCTCAATGCCGAAAGTCATCAATTATCTTGGTGAGAACTTGCCTCCTTTCTACAGTAATAGTGCTAAAGTGTTACATCTGATTTAATGGAGTGTGAGTTAATTGCAATATGAACTAACCCTGAAAAATATATGGCGTGTGGTTAAATTTTTTCACCATAACTAGTACATTTAAAAAAAACAGATTGTGAATAATGCAAAAATGTTCCTGACATTATTATGCTTCTCACTGCCTCATTTGCTGCCTGAAAATACTTTCAAATGATTGGTTCCTAAAACAGCAGGATGTCATCGCTGAAGCTCAAATCTGGGAATCCCCATTCAATAGCACTTCAATCATCAGCGTACCAAGAGACGTCAAGTTCTCAACAGGAAGACAGCTCAGTTTCTCAGCACAGCTTTCTTTGGAGGTTATCAATGATTAATTATGCTCACTTCACCACTGAACTTACGAGACCATTCTTATTTTGTGGACACAAATTGAGGAAATGTATTGAGCTTTGTTGTGATACCTTCTATAGTCAAACAGCTTTCTCATGGTCAATGATCACACAAAATTAATAGCCTTCAAGAAAAAAAATTGTATCGCTTTAGAACGTGCCAACCACAGGTTGTGCTGCAGATCTGAGGGGAGAGGCAAAGGAGAAAAGCAGAAGGACCTTGAAAAAGTTAGCAAACATCGACCACGAAGAAATTACTCCTTGGGTAAAACCAGAGGGGAAAATTTCTTTAAAAAAAAAATCAAGACATCAAACACAAACAGCAAAGGAATTTATGGAAAAATTTACATCTTACTGATTTGCTCACTGACATTTCTGCTCAATTGAAAGTACCCAATTCATTGGCTGCCCCAAAGAGTGAATTCTATGTTAAATTAAGCACTTCCACAATTCCACATTGTCTTTTATCTCTGTCAAGAAATGTATTATCCTGCTTATAGTAAATTTGAGGTTTCTATAATGAAAACCTTATCTAGTTTTCAGCCTTCCATTACCTTCAAACTCAAATCTGATAATTGCAGTCATTCTCTACAGATTAAACACCCATGCTAACCCACTGTTGGACAACATCCTCTTCCTCCTTCCCCAGACAATACATTGTCAATTGTATCAAGAACAATCCAATGGATGTGCATGATTGCCAAAGTACTGTAGTATTTTGCTTTTGCTTTCTGCAGGATGACAGAGCAAGAAATTCTCCTGCACTTTGTGGTCTGTCTTCAGATGTTTTTGAAGGAGCAGTTCAACAAGGCATCTCACCATTACAATTCAAGGGCCACTCGGAATGGATAATGAATGCTGGGTTGATGGCCATGTTATACAGACACCAGGGAGGGAGGGAGAGAGCCCATAAAACAGCAGGCGAGAATCCCTAAATGAGCAAGAGCAAGAATGAATGACACCACCGGAGACCCAGTTGTAACTGGATCGTCAGAGTACATCTTTGCAGACTCTGCACAAATTACATGATTGGTGAGAGACAGATGCATTTTTATTTCATATCATTCTGTATCAAATCATAATCAATACTGAATAAAGTTTGAACACTCTATTTAAAGTTTCTAATTAAATTTTGGCAGATCTGACATTGGCTGAACAATGGATTACCTTCAAGGAAAATGCAGGTAATGTTGAGTTATATATCCCTTGAAGGGAAAAGACAAGACATAAATCCAGCGCACCCTGGATAACGAGAGATAGGGATGAAGATGAAAAGGCAGGAGCACATATATGACAGATGTCAGGTAGAAATACAATGGAGAATAAGGCTGAATATTGAAGGTTCAGAGAGGAGGGCAAAGTATAAATAAGAAAAGCAAGAAGAGAGCATGAACAGGCTGTCAGCCAACAACAAAAAAAGGATCTTCTATACACACAGAAATAATAACTTTTAAAAAAAAGTAGAACCAACTATGGATAAAAAGGGGCCTATTTGTTTCACAAGTAGGCTTACATTAACACTGCAGTGAAGCTACTGTGAAAATCTCCCAATCACCATGTTCTGGCACCTGTTTGGATGCACTGAGGGAGAATTTAGCATGGCCAGTTCACCTAAACAGCATAACTTTCTGACTGTGGCAGGAAACCCACATAGACACAGGAGAGGCCGTGCAGACGCCACACGAACAGTAACCAGGCACAAGTGAGAGGAGACAGTTAATGTACTAGAATAATTTACAATTAAAGAAAGGCTATCTTTACTTTAAATGAATAAGACACGAGGACCAGACGAGGTACTTTCAAAAGGTACAAAAATTGTAGAGGTATTACTGATAATCTTGCAATCTTCCTTAGACACAAGTGGTGCCAGGTGGCATACTGCTGCCTCACAGTGCTAAGGAATAGGGTTCGATTCCCAGCTTGGGTCATTGTCCGTGTAGTGTCTGCTTGTTCTCCCTACGTCTGCATGGGTTTCCTCCAAGTGCTCCAGTTTCCTTCTACAGTCCAGAAGATGTGCTAATTAGGTGCACCGGCTATGCTAAATTCTCCCTACATGTACTCAAACAGGTGACGGAATGTGGCGACTAAGGGGTTTTCACAGTAACTTCATTGGTGTTAATGTAAGCCTACTTGTGACATTAATAAATAAACATTAAACAAATCAAGGATACAAAAACAAAACCGGCAACCACAGATCCATCAGTTTTCCTTCAGCAGTAGGGAAATATCTGGAAACTACAATTTAGGACAAAACCAACTGTCATTTAGAAAAGTGCAAGATAATTAAGGAAAGCCAGTATGGATTAATTAAGGGAAAATCACGTTTAAGTTGCTGGAATTTTTTGAGGAGGTAACAGAGAAGGCTGATAAGAGCATCACTGTTGATATGGTGTATATGGATTTTCAAAAGGCATTTGATAGTAGTACACAACAGACGCATGAGCAAAATTCAAGTTTGTGCAATAAAAGTGAAAGTAGACATTTGGATAAGAAATTAGCTGAATGACATGAAACAAGAGCACTAATACAAGGTTGTTTTGCAGATTAGAGAAGGTCTGTAGTAGAGTTCCTCAGGGTTCAGTATTGGGGCCCTAGCTTTTTCTGATATATATTTGTAGCATTCAAGACAAGATTTCAAAACTTACAACTGATATGAAGATTGGAATCATTGCCAACTGTAATAGCAATAGTCTTGAACTTCAAAAGAGCACAGACATGTTAGTGGATTGGGCAGACAAGTGACAGATAAAGTTCAATGCATAGAATGTGAGGTGATTCATTTTGGCAGGAAGAAAATGGGAACATAATACAAAATTAGGGAAGAAACTCTTAAGGAGGTGCAGAAACAAAGGAACTTGGTATATATGTACATATGTCACGAAAGATGTAGAGCATGTTGAAAGAGCAATTAAAAGCTTACAGTACCTTAGATTTTATTAATAGGAGCGCTGAATACAAAAGTAAAAAAGTCACATTTAACTTGCAACAAGACATTTCTCTGGAGTAGTACACACAGTTCCGGCTGCCATTGAGGAAAAATGTGAAGGCGTTTAAGATTACAGAAAATTGACAAGAATGATTTAAGGAATAAAGGCCTATTGCTGAGAGAACTGGTTGGAGAGGTTGGACTATTTTCCTTGGAGGAAAAATGTTGCGTGGAGACGTGATAAAAACTTAAGATTCTGAGGGGTCCAGACAGATAAATAGCAAGAAGCTGTTTCCAACCAAAAACTAGAGGGCATGAATTCAAAAATAAATTAGCAAAAGGAGTAAAAGTGATGAGGAAAACATTTTTCATCCAGATAGTGGTTGGAATTTGGAAGCTAGTGGAGAGAGATTCAATTGAAGTATTCAAAAGGCAGTTGGATTACCACCTGAAAAGCAAGAATGTGTAAAGTTACTGGGATAAGGCTAGAGAATGGGACTACAAAGAATGCACTTTCAGACAGCCAGATAAGCTGAATGGCAGCCTTCTGCACTGTAAAGATTCTGTGAAGTACAGTAAGTAAATAGGAAGGCAAATGTGACGTTGATGTTGATTGCAAAAGAAATGGAGTATAAAAAAGTAGGGAAATCGTACAGCAGCTGTACAGGATGTTATTGAGACCACATCTGGAATGCTGTGCATAGTTTTGGCCTCATTTGAAACAATTCAGAGGTTTGTCTGATTATTTTCCGGTCTGAAGAGGTTATCTTGGAAAGCAAAGTTGAACAGCTTGGGTCTATAGCCATCTGAGTTCAGAAGAATAAGATGCAATCTTATGAAACAAGCAAGATGCTGCAAGAACGGGATACCGAGCAGATGTTCCTCGTGTGGGATGGACAAACTAAAAAGGCACAGTTCTAAAATAAGAGGTCCCCCTTTTAATATGGAAGAGAGGGTTTTTTTCCTAGTCAGAGGGTTGTTAGTCTATGGAATTCTCTTCCACAGACAGCATTCGAGGCTGTGTCATTCAAAGAAGATTTCTGAAAAACACAGGAGTTGAGGATTATTGGGAATAGTCAGGAAAATGGAGTTCAGACCACAACCAGATTGACCTTGGTCTTATTGAAATGTGGACTAGGCCAAATAGAACCAAATGACCTACTCCTGTTCTAAGGTCCTTTGTTCCTAGAATAGGAAAATCAAGTCAAGGTTCCAGTTCAAGAACAAATCTCAGCAAAACCACCAGCAGGGCACTCAAATTGATTTCTGAATCTGAGTTACAATAGAATCCTACAACTAGCCAGCACATCATGACAACATGTGCAGATGGGGTTGTGATGCTCCTTCAGCAATCAAACCCTGTCCATAAATATAAAAGCTAGCACCACACTCTTAAGTATGTTCCACAACTACAGGTTAAAGTTCAACAGGTTTATTTGGTAGCAATGATACCGCCTCCAACGCTCTCTGTGGAAGAGAATTCCATAGACTGACAACCATCTGACTGAAAAGAAACTCTTCTCTATCTTAAACTACCAAATAAACCCGTTGCACTTTAATCTGTTGAGACTTCTTACTGTGTTTACCCCAATCCAATGCCAGCACCTCCATATCATGTCTAAATATGTTTCCCAGATTCAAGTAGCTGGTAAATTTTACCCCTTTACCATTTCAATTTGCAGAAACCCTATTAACAAGACTTTCAATCCTTCCATTTCAGAGGAAAAGATTCTGAGTCCAGGTAGAATATGGAACTGCTTCTACACAATACTTAAATCAAGCTGCAAAAGCCAAAGCATTTACTCCAATGTTCTAACTGCAGTCCTGTACAACTAATAAACCTAGCCATGCATGTTGCAATAGATTTTATGAAATATTCTCATTATCTCACAAAACACTAAGAACAAGATTTTGATATTTTACTTAACACAACAATAATTCTAACAGTCAAATTTTCATTTCTTCAATCTGTACAGTTGGAACATACTAAGCAGTAAGCAGAAAGTCCAAAGCTTTGCAGTACACTGTTCTGGTAACAACAGAGTAAATCCAGTTTCATGCCTGTCAGTATCCATGGAGCAAATTGCTAACTTTTCAGTCTGACTGCCAAATGAATGTTGCATGTGAAAGGAAACAAAAACAACACACAACAAGTCAGTCTAACCTGTCCTCAGACTCTTGTAAGTCAATTCGCAGCATAATTACTATTCTGCACTAACGGTACAACAACCACTAAACTCTAACAGCAAATATAAACAGTAGTATCAGGCTAGGATTGTACTCTAGATTCATGTTCTACAAAACAACATTGTTTCTGCTTGCTGCCAATCTGCAGCTGCATTAAACTTCATTCTAACTACACCTTTAATGGCCTTGGAAAAGATCACAGGTAAAATTTGCAACAACAGACCCGAACTTATATTTGCAATGGTAGTAGAACGAGGATATCTGAGCAAAACCTGTTTTCTTAGAACCTAATTCCATCTCTTCCATCAAAAAGATTCCTCGACTTCCATCTTGGTGATACTGCCCATTTTTGCTTCTACAGAGGAATTAAAAATTGAAAACTTCAGAAACACATTGTTGACATTCAGACTGAATTAATCCAAACCACCAGTTTCTCACCCACAAACTCCAAATTGGGAAACTGACTTGCACAGCCTATTCTTCTTGTTGTCCTATATTAAATTTAATGCACTCAAATCTTCCCAGTTTCTCTTAAAGCTCATCTACTCAACTATAAAATAGGATGATCATCCTCTGACATAGGTCTTATTTCGTCAATTACTGGTGAAGTGTAGTTAACTGTTAGATTTATTAACAATGAGCTGTATAAACATTGTCCTTTCTACAATCTGGTTAATTCTAAGTTTGCTAAATTGTATAACATGTAACATTTTTCTAGTTTCACAAGTGTCACAGCAAACTGAATGGCTTCCAATCAATACACCAGATTTTCTGGACTAGAATCTGTCAAAGGTGGTTTCAAAACATGCAGCCTATCAACAGACAATCTGTCAGTAGAGTGTGGCCCTCAACAGCTGTGTATCTATTTAAATTTGAAGGGCATAGCAAAAGATACAACGTTCCAGTCCCATAAAATATGTCCAATTAAGTTAAATATCAAGGCTAATCAGCTTCTTCTCAACTAAAATGCAGGGCAGAAAATTTTGCACTGCTAAATATACTTTAATTTTTAATCCTTTGCTAAAATAAATTGAAGCGATCAGAAATTTTCACAACTGGTGCCAAATACAAAACCGGACAAGGAAGCAATCTTGTTGGCTGATGAACAAAACTGACATTATTAAAATTGAGATGGAAATCCCTCTTTTTAGTTCTGAAACATTAACTTGCTCCATTGATGCTGTCAGAGCTGCATAATTTTTCCAGCTTTTTTGCTTTTATTTTACTGATTCGTTACTTTAAAAAAATGCAATTCTCTCAATTTCCCCACCATTCTAAAATTTTAAAAATTATTTCTACTTTAGTAGTTAACCAGGCAATGCTACTTGTATTAGACTGTACCGATAAGACAAGATAACAAGCCCATCACTGAACCACAAGCTGTCTGGAGAACATCAGCCTCAGGTGTAGAACTCCCGTAACATTTTGTTTCTATCATAATTTATGGACCATAATCATCATCACAGCATGATTTTGTAATTGCTGATGTAGTTACTTGCCTCAATGCCTTTGTCTTCATCAAGCCTCTCATGCAGAATACTATAAATTCACATATTTAATTTCTGGATTTTGACACTGAACAAAGTACACACTGCCCTATAAGATGACTGTGATCCACTTGTGTGTGTTCCACATCAAAGGATCTTGACCATGATACATCTCACAAGCATTGCCAAAGGTGGATACAGAACTGGCTAAGTCATTAAAAACAGAAGGCAGCAATGGAAGAGTGTGCTTCTAAATGGAGGGCTGTGCTAAGTGACACTCCTCAGGGGTCAGTGCTAAATGTGAGGTAACACATTTTGGTACATCTAATACAGTTAGGGGATACACAATAAATGGCAGAATCCCTAAGAGTATTGATAGGCAGAGGGATCTGGGTATACAGGTACACAGGTCACTGAAAGTGGCAACTCAGGTGGAGAAGGTAATCAAGGAGGCATACGGCATGCTTGCCTTCATTGGCCTGGGCACTGGGAAAAATTGGCAAGTCATGTTGCAGCTTTATAGAACCTTAGTCGGGCTGCACTTGGAATATAACGTTTAATTCTGGCGATCAAACTACCAGAAAACAGAGGCTTTGGAGAGGGCACAGAAGAGATTTACCAGGATGTCACCTGGTATGGAGGGCATGGGCTATGAGGAAAGGTTGCAGAAATTTGGTTTGTTCTCACTAGAATGACGGAAGTTGAGGGGTGACCTGATAGAAGTCTACAAAATTATGGGGATGCACAGATAGTCAGAAGCGCTTTCCCAGGGTGGAAGAGTCAATTAACAGCAGGCATAGGTTTAAGGCGTGAGCAGCAAGGTTTAAAGGAGATGCACGAGGCAAGTTTTTTTTTTAAAAAACAGGGTGGAGCTCGCTGCCAGGGGAGGTAGTGGAAGCAATACAATTGTGACTTTTAACGGGGCATCTCGACAAATACATGAATAGGATGGGAATGGAGGAATATAGTTCCCAGGAGGCTAGGGGATTTTAGTTCAGTCAAACAGCATGGACAGTGCATTTTGAGGGCTAAAGGGCCCGTTTCTGTGCTGTAATTTTAGAACATAGAACATAGAACATAGAACAATACAGCACAGAACAGGCCCTTCGGCCTTCGACGTTGTGCCGACCAAAATAAAAAGCAATGCCCCTCCAAACTAAACCATTCCCTTCTCTTCCATATACTTATCAACTAACCTCTTAAACTCCACCAAACTTGGTGCATCTACAACTGCTGCAGGCAGGGCATTCCACTCCCGAACCACCCTTTGGTTAAAGAACCTACCTCTGATATCCGTCCTATAACTATCACCCCTTAATTTAAAGCTGTGTCCCCTTGTGCTAGCTTTCTCATCCTAGGAAAAAGGCTATCACTGTCCACCCTATCTAAACCTCTAATCATCTTATATGTTTCGATTAGGTCCCCTCTTAGCCGCCTCCTTTCTAACGAAAAACAACCTCAAATCCCTCAGCCTCTCTTCATAAGACCTGCCCTCCATACCAGGCAACATCCTGGTAAACCGCCTCTGTACCCTCTCCAATGCCTCCACATCTTTCTTATAATGTGGGGACCAGAACTGCACACAATACTCCAAGTGCGGCCGCACTAGAGTTTTGTACAGCTGCAACAGGATGCTGCGGCTCCTAAATTCAATCCCCCTACCAATAAAAGCTAAGACTCCATAAGCCTTCTTAACAACTTTATCCACTTGACTGCCTACTTTCAGGGATCTATTGACACCTACACCAAGATCCTTCTGTTCCTCAACACTATTAAGAGCCCTACCATTAGCCCTATACACGACACATTTATTGTTCCTGCCAAAGTGCATTACCTCACACTTTTCCACATTAAACTCCATTTGCCACCTCTCGGCCCAGCTCTGCAACTTGTCCAAGTCAATTTTCTTTGTTCTTCATTCCTTAGTCCCACCCCTTCACTTCTCAATGTCTTCCCAGGCAAGCACAAAAGATGCAACATGCTCATTCCATTATCTCCTGCCTTCCCATTATCTGGAGCCCCAAACACTCCTTTGCACATTAAACAGCAATTTACTAGCACTTCTTTCAACTTGGTACATTGCACGAATTGCTCAGGTTGCTGAATTCCCTACACTGGGGAGACCAAACACAAATTGGTCTGACCGCATTGCGGAGTGCCTCCAGTCTGTCTGCAAACATGACTTAGAACTTCTACGCCCAAGTCTCTCTCTTTAGTCTTTTACACTATTCTAACAGGGCTCGAGAGAAGCTTAAAGAACAGAACCTCATCCTTCAGTTAGACACTTAACAACCTTCCAAACTGAGCTCTCAATTTCAAAGCATAATTTCTGCCCTCACTTTTTAAGAAGTCTTGAGAAGAAATAAATGTGCAACTCCCATTTTTCACATCTCCTCTGAACCTATTTTAACTAGTTCAGTTACTAGCTCCTTTTGTCTTGTACATATATCAATTACTTTATCATGTAATCTCTCCCATTTACACATTATCATAGACCTTCCCTCTTGTTTCATCATTGGATTGTTGCGTTGTTTAAAATTATGAATGTCCAAACAGTGCTCTGCATTTCTGTCCAGGTCTTGAGCACATAGTGCCACAAAATCTCCATCACAGCAATATAGTCTCATACAGAAGTCATGCCCACTTTTTATAGCACAAGTGGCTATAAGGTAGTTTAATTGTGTGATGTTAGTGTGCCTTGAAGAGTTCTTTTTTAAAATCATGCTCTTTCAACCTTAGCTGATGTCATTATTGCTGAGTTGTCCACAAGAAATCCTTTTATTGCTCCTTCAGTGGTTTGTTTATTTTTACTCGGGGTTGTTTTGTGGCCCTGCATTGTTAGGAGGAAAACTGGTTGGCAGGTCAGGTGACCTGAGATTCTTCATTTTCAGTTTTGACCTGCTGTTTAGTGTTTAGAAGGAAAGGGACATCAAGTCTCTCTCTCCCTCACTTGTTTTGGAAATTCTGCTACTTGCTAAAAGCAAGGCTTATTGTCTTCCTGGAGTAAAGAATTTGCTGTTGGATTGCTTGACCAGAGTCTCTTCCTAGTGTTCTGGGAAACTATTTTGTTTTGAAACTGCTGAGTGTATCAAGAGAATTGCATCATTCATCCAAAGGATTCCATTCCAGTATCACATGAACTTCAGGTCTTTGCTGTGTTAAACTTGTGGAAGGGGTTTTTTTTTTTAAATGGGATTGGTTTGATTGGAATTTTAGGTTTTTTTTTTAAGGGTTATACATTGAGATTGTTTTTGTTTATAATTGATAACCGTTATAGCTAATATTCTTATTATTCTAACTATATTCTTCAGTAAACTTTGTTTAATAAAGCTACTTCATGGATCATTTGAGTTATTTTTGAGGTGAAACACATCATGCTTATCCTAGCCAAATTGAAGATGTAAAACTTATGATCCAGGCAGGCTCCATAAAACAATTTGGAGTTTCTAATCTGAAGCAGAACAATTGGGGGCTCTAGCAGGATTAAAATCTATATTTCCAGAGTCAGAGGTTTACACATGGTAACAGGCCCTTCAGCCCAACTTTTTGTTTTAAGGCCACTAAGCCAGTCCCAATTGCCCAAGTTTGGCCATATTCCTCTCTACTCATTTAACTGTCTAAATGCTTTTTAAAAGACAGAATTGTACCGCCTCTACTACTACTTCTGGCAGCTTGTTCCAGACACTCACTACCCTCTGAAAAAAATATCCTCTCTCGACCCTTTTGTATCTCTCCCATCTCACCTTAAACCCATGCCCTTCTAGTTTTAAATTCCCCTATCTTTGGGAAAAGACGTTGACTATCTAGCTTGATTTCCTGATTGATTTGGGATTATTTAACTCAAAGACAGTGATTGGGGAGCACATTTGTGATTATTTTTCAGGGGTTGTATTCAGGTTTAAATAGGGAATGCCTCATGGAAAAATCCTCTTTCAGAGGCTG
This sequence comes from Sphyrna mokarran, assembly GCA_024679065.1. Lineage (NCBI taxonomy): Eukaryota > Metazoa > Chordata > Chondrichthyes > Carcharhiniformes > Carcharhinidae > Sphyrna > Sphyrna mokarran. Next base: position 131,634,328 of record JAGIQG010000003.1, on the reverse strand, counting down.
AGAAGTTCCTGGGGATGGAAGAAGTCACACAAGATGGTTTATAAAAGCTGATTAAAACAAAGCTTTTGGAATTGGGAAAACAGTGCCTGACAATGAAAATGGTAGTTGCTCAGCATTTGAAGCCACCAGAAACAGTTGAAATTCAATTACAAATGAAAAACCGTTTGAATATGAAAAAGAATTAAAGCAGCTTGAATCTGAAATACAGGAGCGAGTAGGGAAAGCAAGGAACAGCAAGCAAAAGAATTACAAGAAAAAGAAATAAAACTGCTTGAATTATAGGCAAGGGAAAAAGGATAGCCCTGGCAAAACAAAATGAAACAGAGGAAAGAGAAAAGAGAATCTGAATTTTGAAAACTGGCCATAAAAAGAAAACATCAGTTTAAATTGGTGGAGGTAAAGGGAAAAGTACAGATTGAGTATAGTGAGGAGGAGCAACAGCATTGTAGACAAAAGCTTGGTGGGGATCTATTTAAATGTGTCCAAGTATTGCCAAGGTTTGATGAGAAGGATGTAGAAGTTCTTCATTTTATTTGACAAAGTGGTTAAACAAACCATGTGGGCATTACTGATTCAAAAAAGTTGGTAGGTAAAGCTAGTGAGATGTTTGCATCACTATCAAAGGAGATATCTGGGAAGTATGATGAGGTGAAAAAAAAATCTCTCTTAGGTGCATGTGAACTAGTGCCAGAAGCCTACAGACAATGATTTAGAAACGTAAGGAAAGAAACTGATAAAACATTCATAGAATTTGAAAGGATCAAAGAATAATTTTGATAGGTGGGTAAGGGCTTGGAAAATAGATTGGATGTATGAAACATAGAGAAATGATTATTAAGAATTTAAAAAAATCACTCCTTGATGTAGTGAAAACTCATGGAAGAGCAAAGCATTAAAACTGAAGATTAGCAGCAGAAATGGTATTGTGAATTAGTTCTAAATCAAAGTCTGGTTTCCAACATCAGTTTTAGCTCGTGAGAGATGGAAACTGGGGAAAAGAAAAATCTCCAGGTGGTAAATATAAAGGAGATCTCGCAGGAAGTAATAAAGACAATGCACTTCACATTAAAAAGAAAATCCAGGAGGCTGAAAGTGAAACAAAAAGCTTCAGATGTTTTCACCATAATAAATTAGGCATGCAGAGTTTAAGGAAAGCATTGGGAAGATTGACATGGCAAAACAGGATGGGGGGGGGGGGGGATGTGCAGTTAGCAAGGGCTTAGTTTGAGATTTTTCTATCTAATATTTTCTGGGTAGCTATCTAAATAAATCCCAAGGAATTGTCAGAAATCTCCCACTAACTCAGAGGTGGAAACATTCAAAGTCAGAATCATAGAATCCTACAGTGTAGAAGGTGAGTCTGCACTGACCACAATCCCACACAGGCCACATCTATTTATCCTAGCTAGTCCCTTTGACACTAAAGTTGCAATTTATCATGGACAAATCAACCTAACCCATACAGCTTTGGACTGTGGGAGAAAACCATGCAGACATGGAAAATATGCAAACTCTCCACAGACAGTGAGCCGAGCTGGGAATCAAACCAAGGTCCCTGGCGCTGTGAGGCAGCAGTGCTAACCACTGTGCCACCCAGAGACTGCGGAAAGCAGAGGAATGACTGCCAGAAGTTTAAACTTTTTAGGCAATTCTCATGATGGGCAGTGTATTTGGACTCTCATGACTGAAAATGTGCAGTGGGACCACATACGTCTGGTTTCTGACAATCCAGAATTCTGAAGATCTACATTTCCATTAGATTCATTTGTGTTGTAAATTGCTGATTGTTCTTCGATACTAAATTGAGTAGAGAATACACCAAGGGGTTTTGGAGAAACAGCAATCTCAAAATCAGGTGTTGAAACCAAAGTTGAATATGTCCCAGCTATTGTTCAATAAAGTATAACTTCTCATTTGCTTCAATTATTTATTGTTGAAAATATGCAGATCTGTGGAGGAAATATTCAAAAATCAGCTCCAGACTAGTTAGCCAGCCCCAAATGAAAAACAGTTAAGTCCACCAAATTCTTACGCATTCTAACTATCCAGTGATCCAGAAAATTCCTTGAATTCAGGTCAGAAAATACTTAGCTTAAAATCCTTTTTTTTTGGTCTCCAGCTTGGAATCAAATTCACACCTATTTTCCAGATACTAAGATTGATTGAACCCACAACTCTCACCCAGGCTTTAAAAGTTGTTAAAACCTGTAAAAAGATGTGACGTATGTTTTTAAATTTGGCAGTACTTAAGATCTGACCAGCCATCAGGAAAAAATGGTACTTCATGTTATTTAAGTGCCAGAATATCAACTCCAACAAAAATATAACCATCTTGCCTTAATATTCAATAACACTAATAGCACAAAAATCACCCATCAACATCCTGAGAAGTTCTTATAATAAATGTTATCAGTATCAAGCAATCCAGTTCACAGCGCAGTTAAATAAAGCTTCTTCACCACAACATCGCAATAGTAACCTTTCCTGATCCCATGTGACCTTTCCAGTTTCTAAGTTACTACTTTTTCCCCAATTGCTATCATTGTGGCATCTAAATGAAACATTCTTTTTGTATCATCTTACCAAATCAAAAGATTTCTATGATCCATATGGCTAAGAACTGTTGAAACAACCACTTATTACGACTCCCTGTGAAGGGACCTGAATAACCACAGACAAAATTGAAAACAGTGGAAACTCTCATCTTGGGAGATTTATTTCAAGCCACAGACTTAAGGATTGAAAAAGTTTAGCTGAAGATTCAATATCAGTTTCTGCTTCAAAAAGGCACAAACATACAAAGTGGTTCATCAATGAACATGTTTATCATTGCTTGTTCCAATATAGCATGTTTTAGATCAGGAGACTGCTTCAACAAAAAAACTTCACAACTAGCATGTCTTTGCAATAACAGGGATTTATTTCAGAATACTTTCGCTCTATACCACAACCCAAATAATTAATGTCCAAATGTAAATATCAAAGGTTGAACTAGTTAACCAGATAGCTGGCAAAGGTACTTTGTCACAATAGAAAAGCTTCTCACGACTGAGCTCGTCAATACCATTTGCTGGAACTGTAAATAAAAAATGGCTCAGTCACTCGATTGTGTAAGCAACAATTAACTAAACTTGAACTCTATTCCTGTTTACTATAAAGCTGTTACTTACAGATCTTTGCTCTCAGCATTAAAAATTAGTAAAAATAAAATAAAAATGCTTCTTTCCACAGATACTGCCTGACCTGCCAAGTCTTTCAGGCATTTTTCATTTTTATTTCAAAGTTCTGGCATCCACAATATCTTGTGTATTGATTATTAAAAATAAGCTTGCCATCTGGTAGCCAAATAGATGTTACAACTTGCAAGAAAAGTCTTGATTTCTCATCACTGGTCTCTGGATAGCCCTGCATCATGAACAAAATTTAGCAAAGATTTTAAACATACCAAAATCAAATTTAGTACTCAGCTGTGACTTAAAGCAACAAGCAAATCTACCCTTAATTTGTCAGTGTGTCTGGGAAGAGATAAAATTGAAAAGGATCCAGAAATTCTTTTTCCAATGCACAAGCCAGATTACTGAATTTTTCAAAATGCCATAACAAATGGGTTAAAAATGTCAAATACTCAAGAATAGATTTAAGCGACTTACCGGAAACACGTTTTTATGCCAGTAATAAAGATAAATCTGTCTTAGTTACAGTTTGAATTTTTGTGCCATCGTTATTTCTAAAACAATTATTCCAATCAAGGCCAAGTAATAAGCACTGAAATATTGGAAAAGACACAGATTTCTCATTTTCTATGAACAGCACCAATTTGTTATTTTCTCTCTTCTTCCAGGATATCTGAGGAGATGAATTTCTGATGAAGTAATTTGATAAAAACGCGACAAGAAAATTCAACTCTTGCATACACACTCACAATAGTGAGTGTGTAAGCAAGGACTTCCCCTCCCGCCCGCCACCCCCGCAAGTTATAATTACAAAAAAGTTTTGAAGTGAAAGAAATTACTATCTGCGCACAAAGAAAAATAATCCCAACCAACAACACAATTCAATAGTTTAAATAGCTGAAGCTGGGCAGAAGTGTCTTTAAGAAATATATGAATTATGTTTCTTGTAAGAGGCAGGTTTTTTTGCAAGAAGTTGTTTTGTCTAAAAAAACATGCAGCCCTATGCCAAGACTGCGAGATAGCTCATTTTAGCTGGTGTGCTTGTCTAAATAGAGTTAATGGACTTACTAGTTTTTTCCGCCCCCCCCCCAGGATTTCAGTAGGGTTTTGATTAGAATGATTAACAATGAGTCATAGGCTTAGTGGGAGAAGCTAAACTTGCAGAGAAGATTCAGAGTTTCTTTGGCATTTTTAAATCAAGCAGTTCATGCCTGATCCTGAAAGAAGCAAAGCATATTTTTCTGTCACTTTCTCTGGAGATTGTCTGGGAGCTCCAGGACTGGCAACCTATGTACAAGCACGCAAGCCTGTGTTTGTTAAATTTTAAAGAGGGTTTAAGTTTAGAAAAGGAAATTGCTTGAATTGGAGGTTAGCAGTAAAGAATTGTATCTTGAACTTCTTTAAGTATTGTTCAATTGTTAAAAAGTAATGCTAATTAATTGGATATAGTTAAACTGTTTTGTTAAATAACATTTTGATAAAAGCTTCCCAATGTGTAGTAGAATCAAACCTGGAGAATTCTCACACTAGTGCCAAAATAGCAAATTGTTGGTGTCTGATCTGACATCATAATATACCTTGGAGTTTCTGATTCGTACCTTAACAAAAGCAACAGAAGAACAGTGACAGTTACTGAAAAACAGGGCCCATCAAATCTAGATTTCCCTTTCTTTGAGATGGCTCTGCACCAACTTGAAGCAGAAAACTCTTAACACCACTTGATGAGATATTGATGAGATATGTTTGTCACAGGAAGTTAGAACATAGAACACGACAGCACAAACAGGCCCTTCGGCCCACAAGTTGTGCCGAACACATCAAAACCTACCCAGCCATAGACCTATCTATAACCCCCAATCCCATTGGATCCCATATACTCATCCAGAAGTCTTTTAAAAGACCCCAGCGAGTTCGCCTCGACCACCACCGACGGCAGCCGATTCCATTCACTCACCACCCTCTGAGTGAAAAACTTTCCCCTAGCATCCCCTCTGTACTTGCTTCCCTGCACCTTAAATCTGTGCCCTCTCGTCACGACCATTTCAGCCCTGGGAAATAGTCTCTGAGAGTCCACCCTATCTATTCCTCTCAAAATCTTGTAAACCTCTATCAGGTCGCCTCTCAACCTTCGTCTCTCCAGGGAGAACAGTCCCAGCTCCCTCAACCTGTCTTCATAAGGCATGCCTCCCAATCCAGGCAACATCCTTGTAAATCTCCTCTGCACCCTTTCAATAGCTTCCACGTCCTTTCTATAGTGAGGCGACCAGAACTGCGCACAGTACTCCAAGTGTGGTCTGACAAGGGTCCTATAAAGCTGCAGCATTACCTCCTGACTCCTGAACTCAATCCCTCGATGAGTGAAGGCCAGTACACCGTAAGCTTTCTTAACCACATCCTCCACCTGGGAGGCCGATTTGAGAGTCTTATGGACCCGGACCCCAAGATCCCTCTGCTCTTCCACACAGCTAAGACTCCTACCTTTGATAGTGTACTCATTCGTCCTGTTGGATCTGCCAAAATGGACACAACACATTTATCCGCGTTGAAGTCCATCTGCCACTTCTCCGCCCAGTCTTGCATCCTGTCGATGTCATGCTGCAACTTCTGACATCCCTCCAGACCATCCGCAACACCACCGACCTTCGTGTCATCGGCGAACTTACTCACCCATCCCTCCACTTCCTCATCCAGGTCATTTATGAAAATGACAAACAGCAAGGGTCCTAGAACAGATCCCTGGGGCACTCCACTGGTGACCGACCTCCATGCAGAAAAAGAGCCATCCACAACCAAAAAGAGCCATCCACAACCAGAAGTTAACAGAAAAAAAATTACTCCTTTGTTTTACATTAAAATCTTTCAAAGATAACTTCAACTGGTGCCCTTTACAAAGGTGTAAAGCACTTTCAATGATCTTATGACAGAGCATTGAGAAACCAATGGCAGGATCAGGCAGTCAGCACGTATTTATGAAAGGGAAATCATGCTTGACAAATCTGTTGGAATTCTTTGAAAACGTAACTAGTAGAGTTGACAAGGCGGAGCCAGAGTGGTATATTTGGATTTTCACAAAGTGCTTGACAAAGTCCCACATAAAAGATTATTATGCAACATTAAAATGCATGGGATTGGGAAATGTATTGAAATGGATACAAAATTGGTTGGTAGAGAGGAAACAGTAGGAATGAGTCCTTTTCAAGTTGGCAAGCAGTAATGAGTGGGATCAGTACTGGGATCCCAGCTTCTTACAAAATATATTAATGAGCTGGAGGAGGAAACAAAGTGTAATATCTGTTTGCAGATTATACCAAGTTGGGTGGGAGATTGAACTATAATGAGGATGCAGAGATCCTTCAATATGAATTGACATGGGTTGGGCAACTGGGCAGATGCAGTAAAATTTGAATAAATGCAAAGTTATTTGGAAGCAAAAACAAGGAGGCAGATTACTACCTGAATGGCTGTAAATTGGGAGAGGGGAGTGTGCATCAGGACCCGAATGTCCTTATGCACCTGTCGCTGAAGGTAAGCGTACAGGTGCAGCAGGCAGAAAAGTCAAATGCTGTGTTGGCCTTCATTGTGAGAGGTTTAACACACAGGAGCAAGAATGCTTTGTTGCAGTTATACAGGGCCATGATGAGGCCACAGCTGGAGTAGCGTGCGCAGTTTTGGTCTCCTTTTCTGAGGAAAGATATTCTTGCTCTCGACAAAGTACAGTGAAGGTTTACCAGACTGATTCCAGGGATGGCAGGACTGATGTATGAGAAGAGATCAGTGTGTGTTCAGATGAATAGGAGGTGGGGTTCTCACAGAGACTTATAAAATTCTAACAGAACTTGACAGGATAGATGCAGGAAAAATGTTCCCAATGGCGAGAGATGTCCAGAACCAAGGGTCACAATTTGAAGATACAGTTTAAACCATTTAGGATGGAGACATGAAGACATTTCTTCACCCAACAAGTGGCAAGCCTGGAAGTAGTTGATGTAAAACAGGCAGCTACATAGAGCTAGGCAAATATACACAATACACTTGGGCAAACTGGATTAAAGGTTATGGGGAGAAAACAGGATTTGGCTATTGAGCCGGCAATCAGCCATGATCGTGATGAATGGCAGAGCAGGTTTGAAGGGCCAAATGGCTTCCTCCTGCTCCTATCTTCCATGGTTCTATGTTCTTTATGTAACACTTATTTTCCTCTCAGATAAAAGATACTTCCTAATTTAAATGAATTAACTGGTTTTAGTTGAACATTACCCCCAATTGATCTGTAAAATATTCAGGGTCTGTATGTTAAATAAAGGGTCAGTGTCAAGCTTTACTTAAGAGTTTACTACAATAACATGATGCAGATAGTTGACCCATTTGCTGACAAGTTACAATGCCTGGTTGTGTTTTAACTTTGAATGCTGTACTCACAGTGAAGATTCTTGTGCTACTGTGCATTACCCAGCAGAGAACCTGTGCATTTCCAACAATGGCCATTCATACAGAGGTGCAAGAATAAATAATCTTGACAGCAGAAGATTCAACACCCAGTTCCCACATAGCACATTTTCATGCTTCCAGATTTCTTTTTTAAATTACATTCTGCAATAATTCTTTATTTCCAATCCAAGAAAACAAACCATTTTCATGGGCTAAGTCAAAATTATGGTATGAAAATTGTTAGTGGCAGGAAAAACAGTTAAACATTTTCTACATCTAGAGGAACAAAACGCCATTTCTCTGTGATCCTCATTCTTTTGGCAGCAGTTTCTTTCATGTCGTTCACTTGAATCAACATCACATTTAAAATGCCAGAAACCCTTCTCAGTGTATTGTGACAGACTTCTGTTGTACTGAAGCAGCTGCAACAGGTTCAATGCCCACTTCCAAAATCAGAGTGGATTGAAACATCCTACTTTGTGCTGAATAACAAAACTCCTCTGGTTAAGTGGGCCTGCATCAATGATTATCATGCTTAACCCAGCCTTTTTGTCTTGAAAAATTTCAGAATGACATAAATGCCACCAAAACACATGATCAGAATTCTACATTTTCTGGGGGGATATTTTGGATTCAAATTGTTGACAATTAATATTTTTCCTGAAGTGATTTTAAACTTGACTTGTATGTTTGCTGCCTTGCATTGTAAGAATGTAATAGAGATAAAATCATGTCCCAATTAAAGTCAAATTTCAAATCTCCAACAAGCATAAAACCTTAGTCAATTTGACTCCATTGGTGGAACTTCCCTCAAATAGCAAGCTCAACACCGACTATGGCCATATGCATACAATCTATACCAATACTCAATGAAGCATCAACGAATCGTGTATTATCAGAAATGGCATCTTTTGGGTGAGATAGTAAACTGAATTTCTGAGACAGTTTTGATCCAATCAGACTACCTTCCTCTCCCAGCTGCCCAACCACTTTGTTCCTCTGCCCATGCACTCATTCATCCATTTACCCATTCATACTGGCAATTAAATTACCTTATGGCTAAAAAAAGTGAGACACTCCACCCCTCTGACAGTACAATGCTGCAAGTATGTTCTTTGAGGGACCGTATGCTCTGCATTTCTGAAGAAGCCGGGTTTGAAAGATCTGGCCAGAACTGCAGACCACTAATTGGCATTGAACGGAGAATAGCAATCCATGACAAAACCAAAAGAAAAGGTCCAGCCTATCCCTTCTTCATATGTTTGTTTCTGAAGATTGAAGAGATACTGTTTGCAGAAAAGTATTCTGCGCAGTTCTTCCCTCCCTCAAAAAGAATCCTCTAAAGCTGTAATAGTACTAAATTATACAGTCATAGCAGTATTAACAAGACATGTGTGAATGTGAGTCATACATTCAGCCCACATATTTCAAGTTAACAAGTTTCTAACACAGAGCTGAGGGGAGAATAGACTGGTCAAACATGACAATCATTGATCCTCACTCAGCCAGAGAGGATTCAATATACAAAGATTTCAGTGTTACCTTGGATGACTGAATTCACTCAGATGATTTACTGAAGTAGACATTGGGCCTATTGCATCTACTTCAGTTACAACACATTAAAAACAGCTCCAGTTGGATACAAAATAATGTAGTGTCCATTTGAACCACAGAGTCCCTCTCGTACAGAAAGTGTCAACTTGGCCCAATGAGTCTGCATCAACTCACTGAAAGAGTCTCCCACCCAGGCCCTCCCCTCCACCCAATTCCCATAAGCCCACGCATTCAGTACGGCCAATCTACCTAATCTATACATACTCGGACTTGCAAAGAAACTGAAACACCCAGAGGAAACCCACTCAAGAACATGCGAACTCCACATACAGTCACCCAAGGCTGGAATTGAACCGAAGTCCTTAGTGCTGCAAAGCAGCAGCGCTAACCACTATGCCATTGTGTCAGTTGATATTTGTGATTTAGATTGTAATGATAATTATAGAAATTACATCGTGATTTAATTGCACTGGAGCATTTGCTTTTATGGCACTTCATCTTTGGGATGACACCCTATTGTCCCTAATTCAAATAGAATAAGCCATCTCAATTTTTCTTCTTTCAGTGGAACATTTAGACGCTATTATCTCAATATTACTGTAGGATAACGTGGAACAGGCATGTGGGGGGGCTATGCGCAAGTGATTAATTTATTTAAACTGAAGACAGTCAGATTTTAGGCTTTAAATCATTAAAAGGATTACACATGAGAAACAGGCATTTGAAGTGGAGATATGCAAAGTCAGGATGGGGTGTAAGTAAACAGCATGGCTGGAAATTTGCATGATGAGATAAAGCCAACTTGTTTATACTCCTGTTGAATTCCAAAGAGAAAAACAAAAGGCTTAAAACAGAGAAAGCTCATGAATGAATAAAGCATTGTTAAATTTAGTTACCCCAAAAATAGTGGCTAAAGACAAAGTGGAAGATTTTTATTAACTGGGAAAGGTAACTAGCAAAGTTAAGAATACTTAGTCTAAAAATGAGACAGAAAAAACATACTTAAGAAAAGATTGAGAACTATTAGGAGTGACCATATCATATCTTGAACACTGTGCTTGGGCAGACTAGTGAAGTAAGCAACCTCTAGCCACCACAGAATGCAACATTTTGTTACAAGCCTTGGCTTTCTATTGTCAAGTGAGGAGGTGAGAAATCCTATAAAATACCTCCCCCAAGACTAGTACTGCTGTCTCACAGCACCAGGGACCCAGGTTAGACTCTTGGCTTGGGTCACTACCTGTACAGAGTCTGCACATTCCTCCAAGTGCTCTAGTTTCCTTTCACTGTCTAAACATGCTGGTTAGGTGCATTAGCATTCTAAATCTCCAATGTACCTGAACAGGCACTGGAGTGTGGCAACTCAGGAATTTTCACAGTAACTTTATTGCAATGTTAATGTAAGCCTACTTGTTACACTAATAAATGAAACAGTGGCGATCTTACAGTAACATTCCTGGAATTTTACAAATTAAGAATCCATCAAGACTATTACCTGGAACAGGGTGTTTGTGAGTCTCACCAAGTAAATCTATTTTGGAAAACGATTACGAAATAAATTTTAACTCTGCAGCTTTAATTTTGTTTAAATTTTCTTCTGTTGACAAAAGATTTTGATTTAATATTTAAAATCTCTACTCAATTTCAGTACACATACCTTCTCGTAAAATTCAAATTGCAAATGGTTGTGATAGCTTGACCAAATTACCCTTTGGTATTTGATCAGCTGGGCAATTTAAAACATTATTAAAAAATTACAAATAAGTAAAGATATATACTGACAGTACTGAGTAATGAAACAATAGGCAGGAAAGTCCTTTTTTCCATTGAACCCAATTTTCATGTTGCTCTTTGTACTTTCCTTTTCAATGCTAATGAGAATTTTCAGTAAATTAGACAAAAGTTAAATCATTTGACAATGATATAGTGGCCTCTGCAGACTATGGATATTTATTACTGAGGTAAGGATATGAATGTTTCATGTCAACACAAAAGATTACTGTGTATCTATCTAAGAAAGAATGATACAGTTTGGGTCAACAAATAGAAGGCTCGTTTTCTTAACGGCAATAGAAAAATGAAACTTTTGTTTCACTTATCCCTCGAGTCCATTTTTTTGGGTTCAAGTACTCTTGGATTTTATCACAGTGGGATATCGTAACGAATGCCCAAATTGTTGGACATGATGTCGAAACTGACGTTCAGATGTATTTAAGAGACTCCAAGCCACTACTTTAAACGCAGGGAGTTTGTTTGTATCCTGACCAAATTTCTTCATCTGCAATGCATTTTGGTCATCAAACAACGTGATAATATGCATCATCCTTTCGATTGAAATGATCCCAAGTAATTGAAGTGACAAAATATTTTGTCATGATTTGCTGTCCATCTGTTATAATGACGGGATGATACAAGCTGATGTGGAACGTTGGAACATAAGCAATATCCTTATTTAATCACTTGGCAACACAATGCTAGTCACATTGGGTAGTAACAGACAATTAGGTAAGTAATTGAAAGATTGTAAAAATACTGGTGCACAATTTAAGAGAAAGACTTGCATTTATAAGCACTTTCACAACCACCTGGTTTCTCAAAACATTTTACAGCCAACAATATTTTTTTGAAATTCAATCTGTGCTATAATGTAGAAGACGCAGCAGCCAATTTGGGCATTCAAGATCTATTTAATACATTGGGATTACAACCAGATGACGGTTTTGTGATACTGATTAAAGAATAAACATTGGCCAGGACTCCCCTGCTCTTGTTCAAAACAGTAACATGAGATATTTTACAGCTGAGGCAGAAAAGACAGGCTAAATCCAACATTTCATCCAAAAGACGGCACCTTCCACAGCATAGCACTTTCTTAGTACCACACTTCACTTGTTCGTCAGCCTCACTTTTCACTTCTGGAGCAGGACTGGAATCCAGAATCCTCTGATTCAAAGTGCATGAACGACCAACTGAGCCACAGCTGACACGTGAGCTAAGGTTTGCAGAAACCTCCCCTCAACAACTTCAATTACATTACCACTTCAAAACACAAAAAAAATTTATAGAATTGACAACTATCACTGTTTTTAACCAAATTCAAAATTATTTATTTAACTGACTATTTCACCAAATATCTCAACCTTGCATCATTCTGTGCATAGCTTAAGTGAGTTTCTGTAACTGCTTGGGAATAAACGTCAAAGGTCTGATAGAGGTCCACACAATTATGAGAGGCATAGATAAGAACATAGAACATTACAGCGCAGAACAGGCCCTTCGATGTTGCACTGACCAATTAAGAAAAAGCAATGACCCTCTAACCTAAACCATTCCCTAAGATAAGGTGGACAGTTAGAGGTTTTTTCCCACTGTGGAGCTACAGACTCAAGATGAGGGGGGATGCTTCAGGGAGATATGCAGAGGAGGTTTTTCCATACAGATACTGGTGGGTGCCTGGAATTCATTTCCAGAGGGTGTGGTAGAAGCAGGTAAACTAACAAATTTATGAGGTATCTGGATGGGTACATGAATAGGGAAAAAATAAAGGAATAGGGAGCAAGTAAAGATAGAAAGTTTTAAGTTGGGACTTCATAATGGTACAGGGCTTCGACAGCTGAAGGGGCTGTTTGTGCGCTGTACTTTCTTAGTAAACTATATGAGTGAAGGAGTCACAATGGTCTATTTTCTAAGTAGATGGCAAAAACGGTATGGTTATATATAATGCATTACACATGGAGGCCACCTGAGTTAAAACTGGGAGTAAACATAACATGAAGAACTTGCATTTACATAGGGTCTTTGATTATAGCAAAACATCCAAGGAGCATAATCAGACAATATCAACACAGAGGTACAATATAAGGAGGTATTCAAACAGGTGATCAAATGCTTAGAGTAGAATGGTACTTAATTGCAGCTTTTTAAAAATGCCCTTTTCATATCTGCAATAATCCTTAGAGAAGCATCATTCTCAATTCCAGAAAAAGCACTACAACTACAGCAATGCCTATTCTCTGCTTATTTTTTATTCCAGGTTTGTGGAATACAAAACTTTCAACTTTCTCACCTGTGCTAATTTAATCTTCCTGTGTGCTTGCAAGTACTATAAGCAAATTTATAATCCATAGAAAATTGCTGAGCCATGACAGACAGTTAAATTAATCAAATTTATAAACTTGAATGTAAATCGGCAGTCAATTTTCCAAATTGGCTTGAGCTACTTTGTGCTGGATTAGTACCAAATACTTGTGCATTTACCAACAAGACAGATGTGTTTTTTTTAAAAATGATGCATAAAAATGTTACATTATTTTTCATTGTTCTGGAGGCAGTACAAAGGTTTACTAGAGTGATCCTAAGTACGGAGGGACTGCCAAATGAGAAAAGATTAAACAGGTTCGGCCTGTCTGTACTCCTTGGAGAACATGTGGTGATATGATTGAAATGTAAGATTTTTGAGGGGGTTAGACATGGTAAATATTAGGAGGATGTTTCCACTCATGAAGAGTGTAGGACAAAAGGGCATAGTTACAGAATAAGACTGTGCTAATTTAAGGTAGATTTGAGGGAAAATCTCTTCCCTAATATGGTGAACCATTGGAATTCTTTGCTCCTAGAGGCTGTGGAAGCTGAGTCCCTGAACATTTTCAAGGCTGAAATCAATAAGGGTTACAGAGATAAGACAAAAAAGTGACCTTAAATGAATGTCAGAGCAGTCATGATCTTATTAAATGGCAGAGCATGCCTGATCCTAATTTTTACTCTTCATCACGAATTCTCCAATTACAGATCAGTTCGATTGATGAGCCGACAAAACTCAACCACTTTTAATATTATGTTGGGCACTTGAGTGAGTATGTTCAAATCATATGGAGAATTTAAATGCAACCCACTGTAAATTCAACAATGTATCTTATTCAGGTCGGTCAGAGATCAAACACAAATAAAGCTTCATGGAAATACAAATACATACATAAGAAATTCATAAATCCCTACTTAATTTTTGTCTTTTTGTTGCTTTAAAGCTCCATGATGAATTTGTTTATTCAACTTTGAAGCACATATCCAACATCTGTTTTGTGTTGCTCAAAGACGTTGGATCATTTTGTTTTTTCCCCTTGATTAATATTTGAGATCTACAATGACATATTACAGCAGTTCATAAATTAATCTAGAGATGATCTAAAGTCCACCTGAAAAAGAACACTGCTATCCAAATACGATCAGCCTTAAAAGACATGCAACATTCTTGAAAGGATTATCGTTAACACCTGGACTCTGTTCTGATGCCACTGACCTTGGCAGGAACTCAAAGCATAGCTCACCTAGTGCACAGAAGGAAGTTTCATTCCAAGTTTGGAAAAACTTTGTAAACTGATCAAGTCTTGAATTCTCAACTCAAACTAGAAATTAAGTGTTAATCAAATCAAAAATCACCCTACATTTTAGAAAAAGAGAATTTCTTCTCAACATTCTCACCCTATCTTGTAGGCACTAATCCACTGGGTACTGCAGACACATGGAACCCTTCAGTGCCCAACAAAATTTGCCACTATATTTGATAATGAGTGCCAATAAATTAGCAAAATGATGGGGAGCCACACAGTTAAGCTCTTATGACATGCACAAGTGAACAAGTTGCACTAACGGTCAATAGTTGATCTTCTGCATCCCCATGCCCCACGCCTCCCCTCCGCCAACTCAAGGATCATATTGCCAGTAGTAACACCTTCCTGGAGATCAATGACTCCGTATAGACCTGGTCTGTACTGCGCCATTGATCTTCAATGGCAAATTTAGGAGGGCACTGGAGATTCCATATCTCTGCAGTAACAGTGCCTACAGAATGGAGAGCGCATTGGAAAGAAATTGTCTTTTTCTTTTAAAATACAGGGCGATTTGACTAATGCTTAATTTCTAATCTCATCAGGAAACAGTGGTCATTTTAAATAATCTACATTTCTATTTGTGGTTTCAGAAATAAAGCATAACTTTAAAGTTTAATTTTCTAGTTCTGTATTTGAAAGGGTTAATGATTTCAGAGCGGGTCAGATGCCCACATGGTAATTAGAGTTCACAATAGGAAAGCAGAGTTTAAAGGAAAGCTAGGTTGTTAATAACCATTCCGGGTTAAAAAGAACCTTTGACTTTAGTTTTAAGCTGCACCCAGCAGAAGCTGCACAGGGTTACGGTGCTGAGAAAAAAGGCAGAATTCCCAGAAGAAAACAAAAGTCCTGAAACCAGGGATTTGGGACACAGTTAAATTAAAGGAACAAAAAGACAAGAAGTTGAACAAGTACTACTGGGTGAAGTTAACATAAAAAACAAAGCGTTCAAATTAAAGAACTAGATTTAAAGTGAGATGTCAGGCAGAGGTAAATAAAACATCTGGCGACATCTTAATAAAGCCTGTGAAGCAGTCCATGTTCTATTACTGTTGGTATAGTTGGATACCAGAGAGATAAAGCAGAAGCTTAAATGCACATGGCAATCCAAATTAGGGGAATACTGAAAGGAAAGACCATCAACCTGGAAGTGGATTCTTGGCATCCCAAAGCATTGGGTGGGAGAAGATTCCAAATTTTTTTTTCAAGAGTGGAGTTTGGAAGCATTCAAGGAAGTCAAGAGTTTCAGTGAAGCCAATTGGTTCAGCGTGAAAAGCATTTGGGGGGTGGATTTAACGAGAAATCCGCATAAGTTATATTGGGTGACATTTGCCATCTGGTTACAGAGTGTGGTGCACCCAACTACAGCTGGCCTGTTGGTTTTGCATGGTCTGTGTATTTACTGAGAATATCTGATAAACATACATTTTGTGATTTGTGCTAATCTCAAAACATTGTGTACATCTGTGAAGATATAGGTAAGGGAGTATTGTAATATAGTTCTTCCTGTTTAATATATGTATTATTTTGTTTTTAGTTAATAGGCAGTCCCACAACTCCGTTCACTGATGTCTATACTTATCAATCCAGGGATCCATTCCAGAATCCGATTGTCCAGTAATAACACCAGTTGAGATCGTAACAGTCCAGGTACCTCACTACCAGTGTCAATTGCAGCTCAGCTGGAGCACTCTTGTCAAAAATCGCTCCAGACACTTGAGCACAAAATCTAGGCCAAAATTCCAGTGCAATGCATTGCTGTCAGAGTTACTAATTTTCAGTTTGGATGTTAACAGCAAGCTATGATTTCCCATTAGTTTTCTGTCTCACTGCAAAGCACAGCATGCTTATCAAAAAGTAGTTTGATATTTCTTAACCAATGGATTCCTTCAGGGTCATGGTGCCATACCAGTACTGGGAAAGATCAAATGCACTCTGGATCAATAGATTCAATTTGAATTTGACCTACCATATAAATTAAGTATCTGCCTTTCTCATTCACTGCCACAAATGGGGGAGAAAATGAAGAGCGATATCCTTGGTAGTTGTTTGAAATTATTTCTGGGATTTGTACATTTTCACTATTAAGAATGTAGAAATTGCTAGACAAATCAAAAATGACCCAATTTGCCTTCTGCCATCCAGATAGTCATATTAACACAATCATAATCTGTTAGTCCACAGCAGTCTCCTCACCGAACTAATGACATTTACAGCACAGGAGACCATCTGTGTCTCTTGCTTTGAGCAATTCACATCTGATCCCTCTACCCTGCTATCTTCTCTAGAGCATTGTGTCTTCCTCTGCTTAAACAGAATCATACAAAATAGGAGCAGAAATCAACAATTTGGCCCTTTGAACCTGCTCCACCCTTCATTATGACCATGGCTGATCCTCTACATCAGTGACAAACTCTCAGGCTCTCCCCATATCTCTGACACATTTAGAGTCTAGAAATTTTATCTATTTCCTTCTTAAATATATGACTAATTTAGCTTCCACAGTCTTAAATTCTACAAGAAGTTTCTCCACATCTTAGTCGTAAATAGCCTATCCCATATCCTGTGACTTCCTGTTCCAGACTCCCCTCCCTCCCCCACCCATCAGCCAGAGGAAACAATCTCCCTGCATCTAGTCTGTTCAACCTTGTCAGCACTAAATACATTTCAATTACATCTCAGTCAACCTAATCTCTCCTCATAAGACAATCCTGCTATCCTGGAAATCAGTCTGGTGAGCTTCTGTTGCACTCCCTCTAAGTCAAGTATATCCTTTTTCAGATAAGGAGACCAAAGAGAGAATATTGTTGGAGAATAAATATTCTATATTGGATATATTATGGTAAGAATGTGAGTGGTGAGGCGGGTGTTAAGAGACTTCAAGGTGATTTTGACAAGTTGAGTGAGTGGCCAGGTGCATGGCAGATGCGGTAAAGCATGGATGACTGTGGAGATGTTCACTTCAGACAGAGAAATAGAATGCCAGAGTATCATGGATTTGGGTGTCCAGCAGAGGCGGCGCGGAGACTTCACTGAGGAGCATTCTGGGAGTGGTTGGCACAGTCACATCTACCTGTACAGCTACAGTAAGACACCTTGCTTCTGTACTAAAGTTTTTACAATGCAACATACCATTCACCTTCCTTCCTGAATGCTTACTTTCAGCAACTGCTGTACAAGGATATGTTTCGGAAATACTCAACAGCACTTACTCACCAAACGGCTGCATCCATTGGCCTCACGTCACTTGTTGAACCATAATGTCTATGCCTTTTTTTGGTCAGATAATGAGGGAGGGAGGGAAACACTAATGTAGCGTTTCAGGTTTAACTTCTCCTTGACATCAATATTTCCTCTTCCCACATTTTAGTAGATGTGACTAGTAGATTCTTAAAGATAGGATGTAAAGGCACTTAGAGCATTGCGATCTGATTAGCGATACGCAGCATGGCTTTGTTAAGGGGAGGTCGAGCCTTACGAATCTGGTAGAATTTTTTGAGGAGGTGACGAAAACGGTGGACGAAGGGTGAGCCGTTGATGTCATCTATATGGATTTCAGTAAGGCATTTGACAAAGTCCCTCATTGGAGGTTAGTTGAAAAGGTCAAGGCTCATGGGATACAAGGACAGGTAGCTAGATGGATAAGTAACTGGCTTAGTAATAAGAGACAGAGAGTAATATTGGAAGAGTGTTTTTCTAGCTGGAGGTCAGTCACTAGTGGTGTGCCGCAGGGCTCGGTACTGGGACCTCTCTATTTGTAATATACATAAATGACTTGGAAGAGGGAGTAAGTGGAGTGATCAGCAAGTTTGCAGACGATACAAAGATGGCTGGACTTGCAGATAGTGAGGGGCATTGTCAGGCGATGCAGCAGGACATAGATAGGCTGGTAGCTTGGGCAGATAGATGGCAGATGGAATTCAATCCTGATAAATGTGAGGTGATGCATTTCAGGAGAAAGAATGTGGGGGGGAGGTATATGATAAAGGGTAGACCTATTAAGAGTATAGAAACGCAGAGGGACCTGGGGGTGCAGGTGAACAAGTCTCTGAAAGTGGCAGAGCAAGTGGAGAAGGTTGTGAAGAAAACATATAGTATGCTAGCCTTTACAGGAAGGGGTATAGAGTACAAGAGCTGGCCTTTAATGTTGCAGTTGTATAAAACGTTAGTTAGACCTCATTTGGAATACTGCTTCCAGTTCTGGTCGCCCTACTACCGGAAGGACGTGGAGACTCTGGAGAGAGTGCAGAGGAGGTTTACTAGGATGCTGCCTGGTATGGAAGGTCTGAGTTACGAGGAGAGATTAGGCAAATTGGGACTGTTTTCCCTAGAAAGACGTAGACTTAGAGGAGATCTAATAGAGGTGTACAAGATTATGAAGGGGATAGATAGAGTAAACAGGGTTAAGCTTTTTCCTAGGATGGACTCAAATAGCACGAGGGGTCACAGGCTTAGGGGGAGGGGGGTAAGGTATAATTTGGATGCTAGAGGGAGTTTTTTCACACAGAGGGTGGTGGGGGTATGGAATGCACTGCAAAGTAAAGTGGTGGAGGCAGGTACTCTGGAGTTATTTAAGAAATACTTAGATGGGCACATGAGCAGAATGGGAATGGAGGGTATAGAAAACTGATTTAAAATAGGGATCATGAGCCTTGGGAGTCCCTGGGAAGTGTGTAAATAGATAATGATATTGATGTACTTGTTTTTATCCTACAGGTGCTTTGGTCCACCTTGTTGTCTAACGAGGGACATACACGCAATGGGTCGTGAGAGGGCTGCTCTTGAATCTTTTGAGAGTATCCTACTGCTTCACGTCATTAGTGTACGCTCAACCTGGACCATTTGATGGGCGACACGACAGCTCAGTGACTATCGCTGTGCTGTGCAGATACATAGATTTGGGCCTGTGTCTGTGGGAGTTTGCGCATTCTCCCCGTGCTTGCGTGGGTTTTCTCCGGGTGCTCCGGTTTCCTCCCACATCCCAAAGATGTGCTCTTAGGCTAATTGGCAAAACAAATTATCCCTAAATTGTCTCAAATTTGGTTTTTAATCCATAGATCTATAAACATAGACAGAGATCACAGGTAGAGGTGGGAACATTGGGGTGGTAGCGCGGGCTATTTGGGCCAAAGGGCCTGTTTCCCGTGCTGTTTTGTTCTTTGTTCTAAACTAGGGCCAATCTGCCCTCTATGGTGGATGTAAAAGATCCCATAGCACTATTTCCAACAGGAGAGTTATTCTCAGTAGCCCAGACAATTTACTGATCTTTCAATCAACATCACAAATAGAGTACTTGGCAATTGTACTGTGGAAGAGAAAATACAAAAAAAAATTTGCAAGTAAAATTAAAGAAAACCCAGAGTTCTATTATCAGTACACCAAGAGCAAGAGAACAAAAGAAAAGCTAGGGTCCATCAAATTAACACATCAACTTAAGAGTTGATAATAGAACACATAGCACAGTTCTCAATGAGTCTTCTCTAAGTAGATGGATGGTGCGGATATTCTCATTATGTTAAATTTTACTCTTTAAATAAAAGAAAAATACTGCAAGGTCTGAAGATGAATGGACATGAAGATGGATAAATCACCAGGATCTGTTAGATTGTATCCCATGCTGTTAAGTCAGATTTTCAATGAAAGCAGTTTGCTCACAGTCTGAATAATGGATGCTCCAAGGATCATTTACAATTGGGATGGTCCTAATGTCCTCTATTATGAAAACTGAGGCAAAATGTTGATTCCTTGGGGTCCAAAGCTATATCGGTGTTTCCCACTATCACTTCCCCAGTCTCATCCTCAAAACGGGCCAAATTGATTTTTGTTACTCTTCCCTTTTATACACCTAAGAATCTTTTTTGGTAGCCAATTCTATGTATTGCGCTAGATTTCATTCACACTTCCCTTTGCTCTTAACACTTTTTTGTAATCCTTTGGCCTTATCCTCCAGCCTGCTATTGACCTTTGCAAAATGGTATGCCTTGAGGTTTGTCTTTATATTACCTTTAACTTCCTTGTTTAGCCACAAATGCATTTTCCCCATTACAATCTTACTTCCTCTTCAAAATATATTTTAGTTGGGAAGAATTGAATATTTCCTTAAGTGTCTGCTCCTGTTCATCAATTTTCCTACCTTTCAGTCTTTCTACCCAGTCAGTAGGGCCAAATCTGTCCTCATGCCTACGTAGTTACTTTGGTTTAACATGAGAACACTAAAATGGGACCTCAAACTTATTGCTCTCAAACTTAATGTGAAACTCAAGCAAGCAATGATCACACTTGCCTAGAGGATCCTTTACTATAAGACTATTTGTAATGATTAAAAATTATAGCTGAGGAAATATTAAATAGGCTAAGATTGTTTTCCTTAGGAAAAAAATGGTAATTGTAGGATGACCAAACTGAGGTATACAAAATTATGAGGGACATAGATAAGCAGAGCAGAAACATAATTTTTCATCTAAGTGAGGCATCAATTGCCTGGGGGCATAGGTTTAAGCTGATTTACTATCTCTGGCAGCTTGTTGCAGACACTCACCATCCTTTATGTGAGCAAACTGTTCCTCTGAACCCTTTTTATCTCTCCTTCTCACCTTAATATCCTTTATTACATTCTGATGTGTAGTCACTGCGTTGTATTTCAAAGGCTCGAAGTGCTGTGCAATGAATCAGGTTCATGAAAGGCATGATATAAATCACTTCCTTTTCCACATTTTTATCACAGTTCATGTGTTAACCAAAAGAATGACAGACTCAGCATTATATTATGTAACAATTCCAAAAAGAAATTAGTCAAACACCAAATTTTAGTTCATACATAAAAGGTAATTTATATGGACAGGCTTCAAAAAGCACAATCTCCAGGAAAGGTCTGTCATACTGTTGTCTCCTTCCACACACCTGATGAAGGAACAGTGTTTCTGAAAGCTTATAGGATTACTATCAAACTGGTTAGATTTACCCTGATGTTGAGAGACTTATTATTGTGTTTACCCCAGACCTACAACAGCATCTACATCTGACACTGTTATCACTTGTTAAAACAATGCACCTGCTCAAGGATTGCGTTTAACCCAAATAAGAATTCAACAGTAAATAACATTCAAGATTTGGTTCGAAATTCATGTATTGGTGAAAAACTGATTAGGATTAGTAAAACCTTGCAACTGCTTTAAAGTGATAAATGCTGGAACCAAAACTGAGTTCCGTGGCTGAAGGTTTCAATTAAATGATATCAGACTCAACCAAGCTGTAAGAACAGCAACTCCAAAACTGATTTAAGAGGGGTTTACCTGAGCAAGACAACTAAGTCTGAGTTATAGAGAGAAGCTGGAACTTTTTTCTCTGGAGCACAGAAGGCTGAGGAGGTGATCTTAGAGGTCTATAAAATAACAAGGGGCATAGATCACTTAGATAATCAATATCTTTTCCCAAAGGTAGGGGAGTCTAAAACTAGGCAGCATTGGTTTAACATGAGAGGAGGGACACAAAAGGGTCCAGAGGGGCAATTTTTCACACAGAGGGTGGCGAGTATCTGGACTTGTAATTAAATCACGACTCAGTCATCAAATCAAAATCCTAACAGCATGGTGTGTGTACCTACACAAAATGCTAAGGTGGCTCAATACCAATTCACAGGACCAATTACAGAAGGGCAAATGTTGGCATTGCCAATAACACTCACATCCCATGAAAGGATCAAAAATGAAACATCCCACACTGAGCAGATCTATATGTGACTAATACCACATCACCATGCATGATTCTACATTGCTCACTCAAGTAGTCAGCAAGCAACTCAGTTGTGAAATCCCAGCACCACCTTTTCAAGAACATCTAGGGATGGGTAATAAAATATTATCCTGTTTATTGACAGTATTTCTCACCATTTATTTATTTTTAAATTTTGAGTTCACAGCAAGGACCATTTAATCCAAGTGGTTTTATGACAGTTACATTGCAAATTATCTAAAAGGGAATTAGTTTTAGCAGCTTAAACATATGAATGACTGTAAAAGATGCATGACAACAGAGTGGAAGACAAGACAATGGGAAATATAAATAATTTGATGAGGCCAGTTGGGCACAACTACCAAGATATTTAACCTAAATTGATGCTATAATTAATTCTCAAAAAAATAGTTTTTGTGGTATGAAGTCTGCTTTTGTTCTGGTTTACACATCCAATATTTATCACTCAGTTGACTTCTTTGATTTGGCTTATTGTCACACATATAGGGATATTAGTGAAAAGTATTGTTTCTTGAGTGCTATAGAGACAAAGCATACCGTTCATAGAGTACACAGGGGAGAGGAAGGATGCAAAATATGTAGTGTTACAGTCATAGCTAGGGTGGAGATAAATATCAGTTTAATTTCAGGTAGATCCATTCAAAAGTCATTCTTAAGTTACTCGGTACGTGACCACAGACTTTTGTATCCCCCCCTCCCCAAAGAGAAGATGGAAGAGAATCCATCCTTCATTATGCTGGCTGCTCTTCTGAGGCAACAGGAAGAGTAGGCTGAATCAATGGATGGGATGCTAGTTTGCATGTTGGACTGGGCTATGTTCACAATACATTATAGTTTCTTGCAGTCTTGGTCAGAGCAGAAGCTGTGATATATCCAGATTGGATGCTTTCTTGGTGCAAATGTAAAAAGTAGAGTTGCAGCAGACATGCCAGATTTCCTTAGCCTACTGAGAAAGTAGAGGTGTTCATCAATTTTCTAAACTAGAGTCAACATGGAGGGACCAGGACAGGTTGTTGGTTCTCAGTTCAAAACAACAAGTTTTGGTTTTTCAAACAAACACGTGAAGTCACTGGAATCATTACCGCAATTTAAGGCAGTATTCTTCAAAGGTTTTTTTAGTGTTATCATATCGTTACACAAGGAGTTGGCAGTCACATCATTAAAAACAAAATCAGATCAACAAATAAAATAATACAAGTTTAAGGGCTGAAGCAATTTGTTCTTGTTTACACACATGTACTTCTTACCACAGACTCCAAATTGCTGGTCTTTATTTAGTTGCAGGTAGAGATGGAAAACCCACTTCAATTTGCAACTTTCCCATTTTCAGCCAAGAACAGACCTAAACTAATCTGCTTATTAGAAAGGCCCTTATTCCCCAGTTGTAGGCACAGCAAAAATTAGAACAAACGTTCTGAAATTATAAAAGTCACTGTAGTCTCTTGAACTTGCCATTATGTCATGTTCCTTGCTGTACATCCAAACTTTTTGATATGTTTCTGGTTTTTTTGTGCTTTTTGTCAAGATTGACTTAGCAAACTAGGGGGAGCTGCATCAGCAGAGCTCCCAACAATTCAAAAGCAGAGGAAATATTCCAGAGATTCTTTGAGATACTGTGAAAACAAATGTTCAATTCATTACTTCAGTGGCTGATGGTTACGATTTGTCACCTTAAATTAACACTAGGCCTGGTGACAATTATGCTAGACTCAGAATCTGCTCAGATTATTTCTTAGAATTTCTCACTGCTTCTTTCAAGGAGAAGCAAGCAGATAGCTTGGGTTATGCAGCTTCCTGAAATTTGTATCCGAAGGGTTAGACTGTCAAATGCCACCTCTTGTTTTATCAGTCAAAGGCAGAGGAAACATATTTACTAACAAACTCAGAAATACGACTGCATAACTTAGCACACCTATTCTAAGTTAGGTGTTAACTTAACTTAGAATAGTTAATATTATGTTAATATATTATATTTAATATTATATATTTATTATAATATGCTAATAGGCATATTATTTACAGGTATATAAATAATAAAAGATTGGTTACAGCAAGATTAGGGCCAGTCAGAGATAGCAGTGGGAAGGTGTGCGTGGAGCCTGAGGAGATAGGAGAGACACTGAATGAGTATTTTTCGTCAGTATTCACGCAGGAGAAAGACAATGTTGTCGGGAGAATACTGCGATACTAGGTTGTAGACTGGGCAGGATTGAGGTTCATAAGGAGGAGGTGTTAGCGAATCTTGAGGGTATGAAAATTGATAAGTCCCTTGGGCCAGATGGGATTTACCCTAGGATTCTCTGGGAGGCTAGAGAGGAGATTGCAGAGCCTTTGGCTTTGATCTTCATGTCGTCGTTAGCTACAGGTATAGTGCCGGAAGACTGGAGGATGGCAAATGTTGTCCCTTTGTTCAAAAAGGGGAGTAGGGACCACCCTGGAAATTATAGACCGGTGACCCTGACTTCTGTTGTGGGCAAGGTCTTGGAAAGAATTATAAGGGATAGGATTTATAAGCATCTAGAGAGGAATAAATTGATTAGGGATAGTCAGCACGGTTTTGTGAAGGTTAGGTCGTGCCTCACAAACCTTATTGAGTTTTTTGAGGAGGTGACCAAAGAGGTAGATAAGGGTAAGGCAGTTGATGTAGTGTATATGGATTTTAGCAAAGCGTTTGATAAGGTTCCCCCATGGTAGGCTACTGCAGAAAGTGCAGATGCATGGGATTGAAGGTGATTTAGCAGTTTGGATTAGGAATTGGCTAGCTGAAAGAAGACAGAGGGTGTGGTTGATGGGAAATATTCAACCTGGAGTGCAGTTACAAGTGGTGTACCTCAAGGATCTGTTTTAGGGCCACTGCTGTTTGTCATTTTTATAAATGACCTAGATGAAGGTGTAGAGGGTTGGATTAGTAAATTTGCTGACGATACCAAAGTGGGGGGAGTTGCAGACAGCGAGGATGGATGTTACAGTTTGCAGAGGGACATAGATAGGTTGCAGAGCTGGGCCGTGAGGTGGCAAATGGAATTCAATACGGATAAGTGTGAGATAATTCACTTTGGTAGGAATAACAGGCATATGGAATATAGGGCTAATGGAAGGACCCTTAATAGTGTTGTCGAGCAGAGGGATCTTGGGGTACAAGTACATAGCTCTTTGAAAGTTGGCACCAGGTTGATAAAGTTGTTAAGAAGGCGTACGGTGTGTTAGCTTTTATTGGTAGAGGGACTGAATTTAGGAGCCGTGAGGTTATGTTACAACTGTACACAACTCTGGTGCGGCCGCACTTGGAGTATTGCGTACAGTTCTGGTCGCCGCATTATAAGAAAGATGTGGAAGCATTGGAAAGGGTGCAGAGGAGGTTTACCAGGATGTTGCCTGGTATGGTGGGAAGGCCTTATGAGGAAAGGCTGAGGGACCTGAGGTTATTTTCATTAGAGAGAAGAAGGTTAAGCGGTGACCTAATTGAGGCGTATAAGATGATCAAGGGATTGGATAGGGTGGATAGTGAGAGCCTTTTTCCTCGGATGGTGATGACCAACACGAGGGGACATAACTTTAAATTAAGAGATGGTAGTTATAGGACGGATGTCAGAGGGAGGTTCTTCACACAGAGGGTGGTGAGGGCGTGGAATGCCCTGCCTGCAGCAGTTGTGGACTCACCTACTTTGGGGGCATTCAACTGGTCGGTGGATAGGCATATGGATGATATTGGAATAGTTTAGGTTAGAGGGTCCACTGGCTGGTGCAACATCGAGGGCCGAAGGGCCTGTACTGCGCTGTAATGTTCTATATTCCTCTTCTATTTGTGGTCTACAAAAACAACTTGGAAGTAGGGGTAGGTGGTGAGATCAGCAAATTTGCTGATGACACCAAGATGCTTGGATTGGCGGGTACAGAAGAGCAGTGTCAGGCAATACAACAGGACATAGACAGGTTGGTAGACTGGCCAGATAGATGGCAAATGGAATTTAATCCGGATAAATGCGAGGTGATGCATTTTGGCCGGAAAAATGTAGAAGAGAGTTATAGGATAAAAGGTAAAACTATACGGAGCATAGAGACGCAGAGAGACTTGGGGTGCAGGTTCACAAGTCTCTGAAGGTGTCCTCACAGGTGGAGAAGGTGATAAAGAAGGCGTATAGTATGTTAGCTTTCATAGAAAAGGGTATAGAATACAAGAGTAGGAGTTTGATGTTGCAGTTGTATAGAACTTTGGTTAGGCCTCACTTGGAATACTGCGTCCAGTTCTGGTCGCCGTACTATCAGAAGGATGTGAGTCCTTGGAGAGAGTGCAGAGGAGGTTTACCAGGATGCTGCCTGGTATGGAAGGACTGTCTTATGAGGAACGATTAAATAGACTGGGGTTGTTTTCCCTTGAAAGACGTCAGCTTAGAGGGGATCTCAGAGGTGTATAAGATTATAAGGGGTATAGATAGAGTAAATGGTGGTAAACTTTTTCCACCTTCAGAAATGGATAGGACGAGGGGTCATGGCCTTAGGGTGAGGGGGGCTATGTATAAGACGAATATTAGAGGGCAGTTTTTCACACAAAGGGTATTGGGGGTGTGGAATGCACTGCCGAGTAAGGTGGTGGGAGCAGGCATGCTGGGGCTGTTTAAGGGTCTCTTGGACAGCCACATGAGCGGTATGCAGATAGAGGGATATAGTAGGACTGTTTAACTACGGCTTTTTTTCCCCACAGGTAATTCGGTCCATACTTGACCAACATTGAGCATGCATTCAGCAGGTGGTGCGGGTACGGCTTTTGGATGTTGATTCATGGGTTGCCTGGTACCTCATGTCGTAAATGAGTGCTTTATGTGGACCATCTGAAGGGCACCATGACAGCTCAGAGACTATCGATGTGGCTGTGCAGACACTTGGAATTGGGCCGGTGTCTGTGGGAGTTTGCGCGTTCTCCCCGTGGTTGCGTGGGTTTTCTCCGGGCACTCCAGTTTCCTCCCACAACCCAAAAATTCGCTCTTAAGCTGATTGGGAAACAAATTGTCCCTATAGTGAGAATTTTCCATATTAGGAATAATATATATTATTATATAGGAATAATATAATAGGATAATGGATTTGCTACTATATAGTTATGACGGCGGCGCGGGCTCATTGGGCCGAAGGGCCTGTTTCCCGTGCTGTGTTGCTCTTTAAAAAAAGATGTTCTATTCTATTTGCTTGATGTGCAAGCCATTTGGAGGAGGGGTGGTTGGCGATACATACAATGCTTTGCTGCGCCTTGTGTCTGTATACATTCCTAACAAATAAAATAGTACATCTCTATTATATAGACGGGAAAATTCTGCCATAGGGCCTTTTGTTTTATAGTAACTGAGCTTAAGCCCCGATGATTTCAGAAGTTCTATTATGAGATGCATGTTGACTGGGTTACTTGGATAGAATAGCATGGCTTATACTATTTGTGCTCAACCCTTCTGGCCTTCACCATATCTAAAGTTTATACCAATTCAAATAACAATACATAACAGGAAGAAAAAAGTAGATCATGTTCTTTGACTATGGGGATTTTTTTTTCCCCAATTACATTCTTCCAACAGGGGTGTTACTGGCAGGGTCAGCAGTTATTGGCCATCTCCAATTCCCCTCAAAGTTATGGCAATATGCATCTTAATTTGCTGTCCTGAATATACACTCAATGATGATAGGGTTCCAGGATTTTGACCACAGTAAAAGGAACAGTTATATATGTTGAAGTCAGATTGGCAAGTGCTAATGCAATAGTAAAATACTGTGAATGCTTTCAGATGATGGCTTGGTTGATAACCTCAGATTACATTTAAAAAAAACTATTCTCTGAACGTGGGTACTACCAGCAGCTTAAACTGTGGCCGCAGCGCTTTTATGCAACGGAATGTCTTACTGCATAACTGTTGAGGCAAGAATCAACTACTCTAAAATGGGGCTTAAGTTACATGGGGACCAGAATCTAAAGATGGCAGCTTTCCTTCTCAAAAAGGATCAAACCAGTTTGGTCTTTAATGGTAACTGAACTTTTAAACAAAGATACCTCATTCTCAAGCTTGAGAATGGCACCCTCCATCAGAGCTTTAGCTTTGTCTTTATCTCTGACGAAAAGTCATCCAGACTTGAAACGTTGGTTCAATTCTCCCTCCATAGATGTTAATAAACCTACTGAGATTTTACACCATTTTCTGTTTTTGTTTAAGATTCCAGCATCTGTAGCATTTTGCCCAGAACTCTTTCCAATGTGTCTCAGAATTAAAATGAGGTCACTTCAGCAACAATATTTTGATTTCAAGGATTCCTGCAACCTTGGGCATGTCTTTCCAAGATTCCTCTTGAATTGCTGAATTTAAGTTCACAATAGTTCAACTGTTCTTAATGAGTTTGGTGCGTGTCCTTCTGAATTCCAACTGGAAACATGTGGACAAACACTAAATTGACAAATGAGCTTAACTATGATCCTAACAAGACACATACACATTCAGAGATTTGATATGGAATCACGGGGGCAACTTAATATAGTGCCCACATGTACTATTGCTCACCACAATAAATGTTGTCAGAAGGCTATAACATCAGGTCACATGAAAAATAATGACTTCTCATATTCTGGATAAACTGCCACATTTCCTTCCTTTTATAATCCAGTTTGTTAACCACTCTTTAGTTCTATAACTTTTAATATTTTATAATAATTTTTCATGTGGTACCTTGTTGTACCGTCTCCTATAATAAATGAACACTATATCCCTACAGAGACACAAAAAGCAACAATGACCTGCATTTACGTCAGACTTTTACATATCCCTTGCTAAAACACAATTTTCCCACCCCTACTCATTCATTTTTAACTGATACATACAGAGCATGCTGCACTTAAGAATCGACTGTGAAAGCAATAAAAGTAGCAATGAGTGGAATAAGTCACGAGTTAAACTCCTTTTGAAATGGCATTGTGTCTCCAGAAAATCTATTGATCAAATAACCATCATGGTCCACATTCTCTACAGCTGAGCTCTAAATTGAAAAAGTGCCTTAATGATTTACAGACCGCAATTTAATTTTCAGTCTCACAATACTAAATGGCAAATAACTTTGGACTCTGTAAAAGAGCAAAAGATTAAAATTTAGCAGATGTTGCTGCATGAGACAAGAAAATGTCAGTGGAGAATTGTAATTACACCGCAATCATCATTTCTAGGTATCATATTCAAATGTTATCTCCAATCAATTTTTAATCATTAGTTAAAAGATCTGTACCTGACGTTATAGCCATCTTAAAAAACAAGAAATGACCAGAAGTCTTGACGTGATTAAAATCCAATTATATAAAAGCTAAATTTGGCTAAAAGAAGATCTGGCCAATGTCAGGCGAGGGTAGTGTAGGCCTCCAGGTCCTACTTAGACAAGGGAAATATTGATAGAAAATTCCAAACATATGCAAAGGCTTTTGCTGTCAACTTTCTTAGTTTCTTTTTTGAAAAAACAAGCGGTTGTTAAAATAAGACACCAATGGTCACAATCTCGCAAACCTATACGACCTCAGACATCACTTGAAAACCCACTTGAATAATGAAATCTTAGACTCGAGTCAGATTCTTCCTAGAAAAAGATTGATTATACAAATCACTTAAATTAATGAAGGCTGAAAAATCAAATACTGGAACAGAAGTTGCTAAAAGGCAAATAACAGCAAAATGACCATGCATATTTGTAATAGTTGGTGCATGTTCTTCTAATAGTTTCACTAAGTTTGGAAAAACATTGTTCCATCATACAAAATGTCTGTGAAGATCAATCAATACCTGTGAGAATTCTTTTTTAAAAAAGATAACCAATTTTCTTCACACTAAACAGTCAACTGATTGGCAGAAATCATCATCTGGTCCAACTGTACTTTTTTTGCCTAAAGTTAGTTTACATTTTAGGTTTTCTCCAGGTTTCTGGGAATGGAGAAAAACTTTCTCCCACAGAAAATTGATTAAATGTTCAGATTTTTGAATAGTAAGCTCTTTATTGGCATGGAAACAGGGGACAGGAACAGAATAACAAAAAGTGGGCATCAACTTGATTCCCCACAGTAGCCATCAGTGAAGGGGCTGTACGTTCCAATAAAGAAATTTACTGATCGTGCTGAAACCCTCCACATCAGTTGGAAGAAAGTGTGATGTCACAATCAATTATTCACAAGCAACCAAAGCAAGCCACCCCTTGTTTCACTGATGTTGACCTTGATCTAATGCTGAGGCCCTGGGAGAAGGAAGAGAGTTCTTCATCACTGAGGGCAACTCAGGAGACAGCCGCCTTGGCTAACTTCTCTGCTTAGCATCAACTCCCTCCACCTCCTTCTGAGCTTGCTTTCTTTCTAGGGCTTCACCATCATCAAGGTCTACACACCTGTGGGCCTATGTTTTGGACAGCATAGCAGACAATGACAGTAACCAGAGCTTGTGTAGGAGGGTATTGGAGGGCATCACCTAAGAGGTCCAGGAATTACATCTTCGGATGTCTGATCAGATGCTTAATGGCTGTTCAACTGAGCAAGTGGCATTGGTTACATCACACCTTTGTATCTGGCGCTCCCAAAGTGAGACAAGTAATGATCTCCTCCCCTGGCATCCATCTAAAAAACTTGGAGGAAAATAGGAGCAGCCTGTATATGAGGACAAGAGAGTCATGGCAGCTTCCAAGTTAGCAAGTATACATTGGAGGGAGCTTTTGTTGCTGTCACAGACTAGTTGGATGTTGAGGAAGTGGAAGACACTCCTCTTCATGAATTGAGTGAGCATTTGCAGGGTACCTTGATGGGCACACTTTGCACCTACAGAATTCAGTGACGGTGGCAGAATCCGCAGATAGACTGAAACCCAATTCCCTCTGTCCCTATGAAGTAGCATCTATCATGATATGAACTTATTCTGACAAAGATATCACTGACCTGTGAAACACAAGCGTACTGCCATATCTGAAAAGCTATTCAAATCTGCAAATGGTCCTCGAGAGGAACCAGAAATTAAGACTTCAGGTCTCAGCAAATTTGATGGCTGCTGGCATGGGAACTAATGCTGTGAGGTCTTCAGCACCAAAGTTGCAGATATCTATGACCTAATCGAAACATATATGATGATTAGAGGTATAGATAGGGTGGATAGTGATAGCCTTTTTCCTAGGATGGAAAAAGCTAGCACGAGGGGACACAGCTTTAAATTAAGGGGTGATAGTTATAGGACGGATATCAGAGGTAGGTGCTTTACCCAAAGGGTGGTTCGGGAGTGGAATGCCCTGCCTGCAGCAGTTGTAGATGCGCCAAGTTTGGTGGCGTTTAAGAGGTTAGTTGATAAGTATATGGAAGAGAAGGGAATGGTTTCGTTTGGAGGGTCATTGCTTTTTATATTGGTCGGCGCAACATCGAAGGCCGAAGGGCCTGTTCTGTGCTGTAATGTTCTATGTTCTATGACCATCTTCCTGTACAGTCGCAATCTACTACAGTGCTGGGTTTCTCAATTTCAGCTAGTTTCATCTTTAGTGAGGATATGGCATCTATGTATTCCTGGCCTTCTTGTGCTGCTCAGGATTTCACTTTTCCTGTCAAGAGTCCCTCTTTGTCATATCTCAGGCCTTGTGTCAATTACGTTGCCATCTGCAGCCTTCCTTTTCAACAGGTACCTATCCAATCCCACATGCCCCCCTCCCTTTGTAAAACCGAGAGAGGAAGATAGCACTATTCAATATTCATGCCAAGTGCTCAGACTCCCCATAACATGGAGCGCCAAGGGAATCTCCTTAACAAACCAAGGCCTCTTTGCCATGCTGTTCCTCTTACAGGGTCAGGCTGTTGGATTGGGACAATCCTAACTGTTTTCCCAGTTTATACCCAGCTTCCTTCAGCTGACAGTTCCTGAAACCCACGACGGTGGCAGTGGTTAGCATTGCTGTCTCTCAGCACCAGGGATCTGGGTTCAATTCCTGGCTTGGGAAGTCTGCACTTCTTGTTGTTTTTCTTCTAGGTGCTCTAATTTCCTCCCATAGTCCAAAAGATGTGCTAGTTAGATGCACTGACCACGCCAAGTTCTCCCTCAGTGTTTCCAAACAGGCGCCAGAGTGTGGCAACTAGGGGATTCTCACAGTAGCTTCGCTGCAGTAAGCCTACTTGTGACACTAATAAACAAATTTTAAAAACAGCTTTAAATATTCAGTACACCTTTTCCATCAAGTTGTTAAGCTTTTAAACCAATTAACCTCAATGGTGAAGTTTCTCACCTTAGTCAAGTACACATTACTACAGCTAACCTGGATATCTCCACAGTTGCACTCCAAAAGAGCAAGATTGATGCTACCAGAAATTAGTTTCTTTCAAAAAAACTCTGAACTTTGTAATATGTCAAGATTGCAGAGGCAACCGAATTCCAGGTTGAATCCATGCATTGGCAGTTAGGCCTGCAGTGCAGATGTGTAGACTGCTGTTAAAAAATCAGAACATAAATACAATCATATTTCACATATATTATGTACTCACTGGCAGTAAGTGGGATTTTTATTCTAAACGGTAGAAATACTACTTCAAATGACCTAACTGGAAAATGACTGCCTCGAGTTGAGAAATTAAAATATTCAAGTGCTTTCTATGCAAAGAAATAGCATTCCAATTCAACCCATCTTTGGTTTAAGGTTATACTAGAAGCAATTTCAGATAGATAAGTATTTGGACAGTTCACATTTCGTTATGCAATTTTGCACAGTATAGGATCAGCAATTTCTTTTCTCCATTCAAGGATTAAAATTTATTTTAGTATCACAAGTAGACTTGTATTAACACTGCAATGAAGTCACTGTGAAGATGTGAGCTTTGCTGGCTAGGTCAGCATTCAATGTTCACCTCAAATATCCTTGAAATGCCCCACACTAGGGCAATTCATGCGGTGTAGGTAGGTACACACACTGCTTGTTCAGAAGTTTATTATTGTTCCAATGTCTCAACAGCAAGTTCCTCCCATCAGCGCTTGTCATTAAACAATTTTTTTAAAAAAAGCAAACTACAAAAATGCTACCATACCAAGGCAAGTTTGGATAATCATCCTCATTCTGATGCTATAAAAATTGTCATTGCATATTTATGCACAATTAGTAAATTATAATAAGATATTAAATCAAGCTGCACAATTATACGCAAATTATTAAACATAGATGTGCACATATTTAGTGCACAAGTCATCGCATTTTCTTTTCAAAAAATTTGAATCCTTGCTGACTTCACTCAGACAATTCCCTGGAATTTAGCATACTCAGGGATGATTTGATCAAAGTTTTCAGGAGTTAGTGTGAACATACATATAGATAGAAATAAACTACCTCCACTGGTTTGGGAGTCTGTAACTATGGGGGACATGCAAATAGCAATTATTGTTATTTCAATTGTAAACTTCAAATCTGAGATTTAGGTTTTCATTATCCATAGGCATAAGGGACTTGGAGCAAAGGCAGAAAGAGTTAGGTCACAGATTAGCTATGATCTCATTACATGACAGAAAAGACTCCATGTTTATTTATTGGTGTCACAAGTACATTTACATTAACATTGCAATGAAATTACTGTGAAAATCCCCTAGTTGCCATACACTGATGCCTCTTCGGGTACACCAAGGGAGAATTTAGCTTAGCTAATGCATCTTACCAGCTTTCAGACTGTGGAAAGAAACCTCAGCACTGGAGAAAATCCACAGACACGGGGAAGAACATGCAGGCTTCGCACAGACCCAAGCTGGGAATCAAACTTGGATCTCTTGCACTGTGAGGCAGCAGTGCTAACCATTGTGCCATTTTAAATGACTAAATCCAATTTTTTCACTCCAATGCTATTATTCTGGTGTGCCCTTGCACATCACATTTTTTTTCATTCCACATTATGATTAAGCCAGCAAATATTACCCTGAAGAATGTGACAGAAAATCATGTTGAGTCTTCATTGTTCAATTAAACATGTAGCTACAACATATTTTACAGTCCTGACTACAGCACTTTAGGTCAGAGTTCAGTAAATGTTTGAAAGAATAATTTACAAACATGGTAACCTTTAACAATAACCTATTTTTTTTTTCTTTATTACCTCAGAAACCAACCAAATTCAGATACATTTTAAGGATCCAACTGTAACCAAAATAACTCAATACTGTTCAACAGGTTCACCAATGCCTCAAGGTAAAAGTTTGAATTCTCACGTTCAAATGCCACTACACTATACTCCTGTAGCCTCCTCTAGCTTCCTCCAAGGATTCTGGCCTTGAATGTCAGCTAACCATCAGGTGCCTTCATCTACCCAGGCTCCACAGTCTGGAATTTGCTCCTTGCTTTTCCACCTCTGCTCACTGAAAATGTCAGTTGATATCTACCTCTTCAACCAACCACTACTTTGTCACCAATCCTAATGTCTTAATCTTTGCCTGCATGTCAATTCATGTTCCATTAAGCTCCTGTGAAGTACTTTGGGATGTTTGATTACATGTGGGGCATACATAAATGTGTTTTGTTGTTGATGATGCAACAAAAGTTCTAAAATCACTCACTCTGGTTTCTGCCAAAAGGAATGTCCACGAAGAATTGTAAGCAATGCTCAGTCCACTGAACATTTTCATGAACAGGAAGGCAAACTAGGTTAAATTTTCAGAAGAAGAGAAGATCACAAGTTCAAAATTTTTATCAGTGACAAACAAAAGAAACCAACTTCAGGTCAGGATAATGTACATAAAACTCATGGATCAATTTTAATTATTAGAAGTCATAATGAGAAAAAGAATGCATTATTTTGGTTAATCCCTCCAAAACATGGCTTACGAGCCTAGTTGAGTTCTTCGAAAACGTGATTGAACACATTGACGAAGGAAGGGCGGTGGACGTAGTGTACATGGACTTTAGTAAGGTGTTTGATAAGGTCCCACATGCAAGGCTTCTGGAGAAGGTGAGAGGGCATGGGATCCAAGGGGCTTTGGCCTCGTGGATCCAGAACTGGCTTGCCAGCAGAAGGCAGAGAGTGGTTGTGGATGGGTCTTGTTCTGCATAGAGGTCGGTAACCAGTGGAGTGCCCCAGGGATCTGTTCTGGGACCCCTGCTGTTTGTCATTTTCATAAATGACCTGGATGAGGAAGTGGAGGGATGGGTTAGCAAGTTCGCCGACGATACAAAGATCAGTGGT
Source organism: Sphyrna mokarran (assembly GCA_024679065.1). Lineage (NCBI taxonomy): Eukaryota > Metazoa > Chordata > Chondrichthyes > Carcharhiniformes > Carcharhinidae > Sphyrna > Sphyrna mokarran. The sequence goes on along the minus strand of JAGIQG010000003.1, from coordinate 131,598,860 downwards.
GTTGTGGATGGTCTGGAGGGATGCCAAAAGTTGCAGATGGACATAGACAGGATGCAAGACTGGGTGGAGAAGTGGCAGATGGACTTCAACGCAGATAAATGTGTAGTGGTCCATTTTGGCAGGAATAATGGGATAAAGGAGTACAATATAAGGGGTAGGAGTCTTAGCTGTGTTGTAGAGCAGAAGGATCTCGGGGTCCGGGTCCGTAGGACTCTTAAATCGGCCTCGCAGGTGGAGGAAGTGGTCAAGAAGGCATACGGTGTACTGGCCTTCATTAATCGAGGAATAGAGTTTAGGAGTCAGGAGGTAATGATGCAGCTCTAAAAGACTCTTGTCAGACCCCAGTTGGAGTATTGTGCGCAGTTCTGGTCGCCTCATTATAGGAAGGATGTAGAGGCTATTGAGAGGGTTCAGAGGAGATCTACAAGGATGCTGCCTGGATTGGGAGGCAGGCCTTATGAAGATAGGTTGAGGGAGCTGGGACTCTTCTCACTGGAGAGACGTAGGTTGAGAGGCGACCTGATAGAGGTTTATAAAATGTTGAGAGGAATAGATAGGGTGGACTCTCAGAGACTATTCCCCCGAGCTGAAATGGTCACTACGAGAGGACACAGATTTAAGGTGCAGGGAAGCAAATACAAAGGAGATGTCAGGGGTAGGTTTTTCACTCAGAGGGTGGTGAATGAATGGAACCGACTGCCGTCGGAGGTTGTTGAGGCAAACTCACTGGGGTCTTTTAAGAGACTTCGATGAGTATATGGAAAAGAATAGGATAGGGGGTTATAGATAGGTATGTGGATTGGTAGATGTGATCGGCGCAACTCGTGGGCCGAAGGGCCTGTTTGTGCTGTATTGTTCTATGTTCTAAAAAAAAAACCTATTTCATATTATCTTGGCTTCTGATGCCTTCATAGGAAGCAAGTGATAAGACTGAATAATATAAACAGGTTAAAAGAAACTTTACACGATGCTTTTAGTGATGATTACTAACTGGAAGAGATCAATAACTTTCCCTAAATAGTTTTCAAATCTTATTCCTGTATTGTCAGCCTTTTAACAAGTATATCAAATTATGACTAATATATTCCAAGATGAAGAAGCTGAGAAATTACTGCACAATTATCAAACATCCACTAAACACTAAAAACAGACCCCAGTGTTGCGAAACCACAGGTTCCTTTCCAGCCCAATGATCAGTTTGAGATCTACCAATGCCACAAGGTTCGTGATCTTATTACCACCACGGTTCAAACATGAACTAGAGAACTGAACTCCAGAGGTTCAGGGACTGTGACTGCCTTTGATATCAATGCAGCATTTGATCTGGGTTGGCAGCAAGGAGTCCCAGCAAAACTGGAGTCAATGGGAATTAGAGAGAGAACTCTCCAATGGTTGGAGTCACACTCAGCAGAAAATGTTGCTGAAGATCACTCACTCCACCCCAAAACATTGCTGCACAAGTCCCTCAAGGTAGTGTTCTAGGCTCAGTCATTTCAGTTTCATTAATGATCCTTCCTGTAGGATGGTAGAAGTCATGATGTGGAGGTACCGGTGTTGGACTGGGGTAAACACAGTAAGAAGTCTGACAACACCAGATTTAAGTCCAACCAATTTAGTTGATAGTAAAGCTTGTGAATTTACTATCAAATAAATCAGTAGGACTTAAACCTGGTGTTGTTAGACTTCTTACTGTGGATGGTAGAAGCGGCATTGATTAGAGATTCATCAGAAAATAATGCACTCTATGCCCATATATAGCAAGACCAGGACAACATTTAGGTTCAGACTGATGTGGCAACCCCAGGCAATGACCACCTCCAATAACAGAAAATCCAACCACCACTCCATAACATTCAAAAGTATTATTATTGCTTGACCAGGCATTCTTTTCTCTAAGCTGATGTTTTTGAGAAAGTCTTGAAATAAAATCTTTAAAATCGCTATTTAAAAACACTAAAAACAGAAAATGAATTTTGTGAAATATGCTCTTCAGAATTATTTTTCATTTATATATCTATTTATTGTGGAAAATTGCCCAGATATGTCCAGTACACAGAAAAGCAAGACAAATTATCATTCCACCAGTCTATCCTCCATCAACCGTAATAAAATGGGTCATGAGCAGCACTATGAAATGGCACTTGCTTAGCAATAATCTGCTCACTGGAGTTCACTTGGCTGAGAAGGTCATTTTGCAGCTCCTTGCCTCATTACTGCCTTGGTTCAAACATGAACTAAAGAACTGAATTCCAGGGGTGGGATCAAAATAATTGTCTTTGATATCAAGGTTGCATTTGACTGAGTGTGGCATCAAGGAGCCCTAGCAAAACTGAAGTCAATGGAAATCAGATGGAAAATCCTCCACCAATTGCAATCATAAGGCACAAAGGAAGATGTATATAGTGACTGGAGGTCAATCATCTCAGTTCCAAGATATCATGCCCTCCCAACGGGACTGTGGATGTACCTACACAAGGACTGCAGTAGTTCAAGGTGGCAGCTTACTACCACCTTCAAGGGCAATTAGAGATCATCAATAAGTCTTCAGCTAGACAGCAACATGCACAACGCATAAAGAAATTTGAACAAATGAAATTGATAAAAAAGACTTTTTGCATAATAAAAATATAATTTGAATCCATCACTTGGTTCATTAACTCTGCCAATATAATGATGGTATGCTGCTCCAATCTATAGGCTGCTATAATGAGTTGTTACTGTTACAGTCACATGAATTAGATCTGTAATATTTCTCACATTCCATCACTACATTTCATAAAAGTAACAAATACAAGATTATAAAAGTACCTCAGAATATTTATCAAGTCTTATATAACCAAGCTATAAAATGTACCAATTTAAGATGAAATAAAGTTTTAAAATAACATAAATAGGAAGGCATATTATAAAACCACAGAACAATGACAAGGCATGAGAGTGTGTGCAGATAGGGATTGAGAGTACTGTGTCTAAAATCAACAAACTGACAGTAAAGAATAAATGGAGCAATTAATTTCAGTAAATCGAAAAGAGAAAGAACATGGAGAAAATTCAACAGAAGTAAAATGTAGAGAGAAGCAAAATTACACTATTAGATTAGGAAGTTGCCGAAGGAAAATATTAAACAAGCAGAAACAAACAAGACAAAGTGAAATTGCGGTTTCCAAGTTCAAGACAAAAGGCAGGGGAGAGGGACTGAATGATAGAAATACTAACCTAGGTAATGCACACAACAGCATCCATACTGTTTACAATTTGTAACAATATGGTGACACGTAATAGTCAACATGGAAATCCTATGAATATTTACATAGTATTTTACATTGCAAGTCTATGAGAAGTCTTTTATCTATGTACAAATCCTGTTTATGAAATCTCTGTCAATCTTTCCCATTATAAAATTCTGTGTACAATAAAATCTGCCTCAGCAGATTCGTGACATAACTGCCCTCCCGCTGCTGGAAGTATAGTTGCACCACAATTTTGGATGTCATAAGTTTGCTACTTAACTATAAATAAAATCAATAATGTAAAATGAAACATAGGTCTTTAAAATGGCAATTGAGTTACATCTGAGCAATCTGTTTCAATTACACCCCACCCTCTAGGCACAATTCAACTCCATCGACCACAGTTAATCCCTACTGCTTTTATACTGCATAATGGTTGATTGTTGTAATATTGCTCGTCAAAAGCTTCGACCAGCCACAAGAAAGATTTCTAGACAGAGACTTTTACTAATACCTAGATGGGCAATAATTGTTAGAACAACACATAAAAATGACCAATTTATCACTTCAATCCTCTCATTTCAATGAAATTTCAGTTTGCTCTTTATTAGATGCAGTATTTTCAAAAATGTAATTCAATATATGGGCCAACATTCCTTAGTCAAGAGATTTCCTTTTTTTATGTTTAATAAAACATGCATTTGAAAGTACATAGCACATCTCTCCACCATTTTAAGCAAACAGAATGGAAAGGGTTTGCAGAAGATTGCCGGAACAACAGAATGAGACATTTCAGTTATTTTGAGAGGCAAGAAAGCCTGAATTCCTGAAGAGAAGAAAAAGAGATTTAGTACAAGTATTCCAAATTACGAGATTTTTTTTTCAAACATCAACTAGACCTGGAGAAATTCTTCTGTGTAGCAGGGGCATCGATAATTAGAAACAGCTGGAAAAACATTCAGGTCACAGATGAGAAGAATGTGTTTTATACACCAAGTTGTGAATATGCATTGTCTGAAAGATAGACTTGATTGTAATTTTGAGAAAGGAATTGAATATATACTTGGAAAAGGTGATATTTGTGTCACACAAGTGCAAGCAGTGACTATCTCAAAACAGAGAAAAATCGAACCATCGCTCCTTGATGTTTAATCGTATCAACACTAGCACATTACCTCTCACCAGAAACTAAACTGAACCAACTATATAAGTACTACACCTGCAAGATCAGGTCAGAAACAGAGTTTTGGACAAAGTTATTCATCTGTTGGCTCCCTGAAGTCTATCCATCATTTATTTACAAGACACAAATTAATAATGCAAATATTTCCCCTTTTCTGAATGAATGTGGATCTCACAACATTGCCCTGGGTGGTTTAATGAACATTAAACCACCTTTAATGTTCATGCCTTCCACCATTCGCAATCATGGTGGTACTGTGTATCATCAACCACGTTCACTGCAGCAAACTCCTTCAACAAGGCTCTTTCAACTTTCAAAACCCATGACCTCTCACCTCAAAATGGCAAGGGCAGCAAACACATGGGAAAACAACCATCTGTATCCTCCTTCAAGCCACCATCCAACTTACAACTATAATCACTGTTCCTTCACTGTTGCTGGATCAAAATGCCAGAATTCCCTTCCTAAAAGTTCTGTAGGCATGCCTCCACCAGACAGCCTGCAATAGCTCAAGGTGGTAGCTCACCATTGCCTTAATAAGAGCAATTAGGGATAGGCACGAAATGCTGGCATTGGCAGCATCACCCAAATCTCAGGAAAGAATCAAAAAGGAAAATTTAGCCACATTGAGGGAAAAGAAGTGGAACCAATTGGATAGCACCCTCAAAGAATGAGCACAGGCATGCTGAACTAAAATTGATCTGATTTATGATTGTCACATGTACTAACATAGTGAAAAATATTGCTTCTTGCGCGCTATACATAGCATATCGTTCATAAAGAAAAGAAGAATGCAGAATATAGTGTTATAGTCATAGCTAGAATGTGAAGAAACATCAATTAATGCAAGTCCATTCAAAAGTCTGACAGCAGCAGGGAAGATGTTCTTGAATCAGTTGGTATGTGACCTCAGACTTTTGAATCTTATTCCCGAAGGAAGATGATGGAACAAAGAATCCCGGGGTGCGTGGAGTCCTTAATTATGCTGGCTGCTTTGTCGAGGCAGTGCGAAACATAGACAGAGTCAGTGGATGGGAGGCGGGTTTGTGTGATGGATTAGGCTACATTCACTATCTTTTGTAGTGTCTTGTGGTCTTAGGCAGAGCAGGAAACACACCAAGCTCTGATACAACCAGAAAGAATGTTTTCCATGATGCATCTATAAACGTTGGTGAGAACTGTAGCTGGCATGCCAAATGTTTCCTTCTGTTTAAGTTCCAAGTCTGAATTGGGAGATAATCTATAAAAATTTGCTCTGTTGCACTACATACTGGCCAGTGGATGCAACTACGCTGTTACAGGCAACAATTCATATTTGGGATTGCCATTCTATTATGTTTACAAAAACGTTTCCACTGTTTATATTAAGCAGCATCCAAAAATAGTGACAACAAAACACGTATCAGGCAGTGATAAAGAACAGGGGTGAAAAGTGCAACAAAACCTGAAGTCCTAAAGAAAAAAATGACATACTGCAGGGAAACACTGTGACAGCAAGAACAGAAAGTTGCTAATAATTTCTGAATATCATATCATTTGTAATGCAATTTTCTGTGATAATTCAACTTATTCTGCAAGGTGATAAGTAACAACATAGGCCATGCTAGACTTTTTCGATTGCAGTCATAATTCCGTCTAAACCAGGGTCTCAACGAATACTCCTGCTTTTATATATGAAGATGACCACATTATTCTACATATTAACAAGGGAGCAATTTAATCAAGGTTTCAGATGGCAGCATAAATCACTAAAATTCAATGTGAGCAATAATAGACATCTGCACTAAGAGAAAATAAATGGCTTAAAATACACTTTTATCCATGCCAATGGACTATCAAAATCTATTGGTACTATTCTTCCCTACAAATAGAAAAACGCTCACAGCTCTATAAAAGCAATTCAAAAGTTTCATTAAAGTCATAGTCCAGCTATGATAAAACTGCAGAATAAATACAACTCAAAGCAGAGATCAAGAAGAATAATCCTGTCCTAAAATAACAGAACGAAGGCACTAAGCTAAAATAGCTCATGTTGCATGTAACATACGTGGCATTACATTTGCAAATTCAGATAGATACAGGAAGCAACAGCTTACATTCAACAGCTTTTCTAAATCAACACATTTCAAGAGAAGCTACAAGATGAAGAGCTGGGATTCAAGATAAGGAGAAGAACTGAGGCCCAGAGGAGGAAAAATTAGACCAAATGCACAGTTCAAAGAAACAAGTTTCTAGCAGAATTTAAAGCAACGGAAGAGAAGAAGTGGCAAGACAAAAGAAAAGAATTCAAGAGTGCAAATACTGAATGATCAATCTTCAATGATAGCACAGAGGAGCAGAGAATGAATAGCAATCACAAAATCAAAAGGAACAGATATGGGCAATGGGCTGGAGAAGAATTCATAGAATAGTTAGCAAAAAAGCATCAAGACGTTTGAAGATGTGATCTAAAATTACATCTGCTGGGGTCTGTAGAACTTTATTGGATTCAGGGTGTCTGGGATGAATGACGACCTCAGGATTAGGAATAGTTAGACAAATGGTAAAGGCAAGGATATTGACGAAAATATATTATTTGATAAATAAAATGATGAAAAAAAAGCATATGAATTAAATACTGTTGCAGACGAGAAAGGGGTATAAGTAAACAATGTTCCAGGGGTGAAACAAAATCAATATTGGTGTTGGATTAAAGTCTGGAGAGACCACCAAGAATTCACACCACCAGGTTCAGACTGAGTAAGCGTTGAGTAAAGCTGATGTAATTAAACCTTGAGTGCCAACAAGGAGGTCAAAATGTTAGTTTGATCAATGCTGAAAATAGAAAATCTGAACTTCATCAGACAGTCTCTGTCATTAAAGTCATGGTCTTGGAGTTGGAAGAGAAGCTGTGTGTTGGCTGTCAGATTATCAGATAGAGTTGATTGACCCTGTGGCTAAAGGTGATGTTGAGGAATGCATGCCGATAACAAATCGGTCACAACCAAAGCTGCTATAAATGTTTCTAGCTGTGTGGTACTTCTAAACAAAGTGCAAAGATAAAACAATTGCAAAACTGGATTATATTTGAAATACTCAAAAAGCAACAAATCTCAAAACTAATTTCTATTGAAACCAATATTCACATTTATATATGTGACATACTTCTTGTACCATTTTTAATCATAATGTTGTGAATATTATACTACTGTACATTCAAATAACAAAATTACACTCATTTGGTGATCACTCAGATTTGCCTAAGCCAACGTGTTCGTCTGTCAATTTACTTGAAAATTAACTTCTGCATGTAAATTGTTTTTGTGTAATTTCTACAGACAGTAAACAGATCAATCACTTAATGCAAGCTGGACATAGCGTCTCAGAACAAGGATAAGTTAGTAATACACATCCTATTAGGCTGTCACAATTAAGAGCCTAGAATGCCTCACCATCCAAGTTGATGATAGGAACAGGTAATAGTATCCAAAACATACGATGGCGCACTGGTTAGCACTGCTGCCTCTGGCATCTTCTGCCCGAGAAGATGTGCCTCCTCTGCCGCATGAAGCAGACTAACTCTACACGGATTCGGTCCCATCCTGGAGTTTTATCCATCAAACCAAAATGGTGAAAAATTAAAGTAGACTTGTAGAACCATTGATGCTTGCACCTGATTCCTTACTTGTGTCACTGTCTGTGTGCAATTTTGCACAAACTCCCATGTTTGCATGGATTTCATTCATAATCTGAAAGACTGTGCTGGTTAGGCGCATTGACCTGAATAGGCGTCAGAGTGTGGCAACTAGGGGAATTTCATAGCAACTTCATTGCAGTATTAACGTAAGACTTATTTGTGACTAGAAAATAAACTTTTGAACCTTAACTTTAAACAAATTTCTTGTCTAAGTGTAAATTTATGTTTCAAATTGCTATTGGCACAAGCATGATACCCATCATCCATTCTAATGATCCAAAAGGATCACTAATAACCACTGTATAAATATAAACTGAAAGGACCTTTACCCTATTATAATGACATTTTTGCTATCATTTGAATTATTCTGACTTTATTGTGCATGCACAGATTTTCCATTTGCACTTGCACCAGTTGAAAAACATTAAACTCTTTGCAGAGCTGAGATTCATGCCGCTCTTTTTCTATGCGTTTAACTTTTCCTCTGTTTAGTTGGAGCAAAAACACTCGGAACATACCACCAATGCAACACAATAGATGTTTTTTGTAAACAACAGTGCTTTGAGGTTTTTGGGGATGAGGATGTCACTGGCTTAACTTGTATTTATTGCCCATCCCGAAAATACAACACAAAGCTATAACTGCTAAAAGACACAGGAATATCTTACACATATTTGAGTGTTATCACGTAGCTGACTGTCGACAGTACATCTAGGGAGAGTAGATCACATGCCCATAACTATCCTGTGTTATGTTCTAATATGGTTATAACAGTGCAAAGTCACAGCTCCAGGGATCTGGGTTCACTCTGGCCTTGGGTGACTGTCTGTGTGGAGTTTGTGCATTCTGTGTCTGCGTAGGTTTTCTCTGGATTCTGATTATTGTCTAAAGATGTGCAGATTAGGTGAAACAGCCATGCTAAATTGCCCCTTTATGTTCCAAAATGTGTAGAGTTGATGGATTAGCCATGAGAAATGTGAGGGATTATAGGAATAGGGCAGGAGAGGGCCTGACAGGGAATCTGTATAGATGGGCTCAAATTCAGTTCTGCCAAAAGAATGCTAAGATTAAGATGACAATTTAAATCGTCAAATTAATTGGGCATGAGACATAAATTCTGCATGATCACCATTAGATTTGTTGAAGTCGCAGTAACAATGCTGAGAATCAACTCTAGTATTAGTATATTTAAACAACATTCAACAAGCTTTTGTAAACATAACTGAAAAAAAGAAAGCTTGTGCAAAAAGGACAATGGAAGCTAGTAATGATTGTATAAAATAGATCAAAAAAGATTAAAGCTTAGCTATAAACGGTCAAGTTTTTCCCAAGCCTCCATCTCAAGTGAACTTCTCCATCATCCCGGGTGTAGAAAAATTACACTACTCCCCTCAAATATTTCAAATTTGTACCAGATTGCTTTTACACCACAGCAATATAGTTTTCACTACTCTTGTGTTGTAAACCGAGCCAACAGATAGCATCACAGACCCACGAAAAGATGCTTTTGAGATGGTCATTGTGTGTCAGTAAGCACAGGAAACCATCCATAAGTATTTGCACTTAGTCTGCTCCATGTTTCAAAATGGAGATTCAAACTATGTGGATTTGCTCCCATCCTGGAGTTTTACCCATCAAACCAAAATGGTGAAAAATTAAAGTAGACTTGTAGAGCCAAGTAACCAAGAGTTGAGAAATTTAAAACTTAACAGCCAAAAACTACCACAATAGAAAGTCAATCCACCACAGAAAACTTGGAAAAATTGACACCAAACATAGCTGCAATTGCACACAGCATTGTTGTACATTGTTGATGCTGTGGAGAAACATGAAACATCTCCATCCGTGGAGCAACATGATGGCACTGGTTAGCACTGCTGCCTCACAGCACCAGGGACCTGGGTTCGATTCCCGGGTTGGGTCACTGTTCACCCCATGTCTGTGTCAGTTTCCTCCGAGTGCTCCAGTTTCCTCCCTGCAGTCCAAAGATGTGCAGGTTAGATGGACTGGCCAGGCTAAATTGCCCCTTAGTGTCAGGAGGTCTAAGGTAAATATATAGAGTTATGAGAATAGGCTGTGGGTGGGACTTGATGAGCCAAGTAGCCTCCTTTTGCACTGTAAGGACTCTAGATTCTATCAATAAACCGATGGAGACTTATTGGAAAATGCACTTCTGAATGATGTTAATTTTTGAAAAATTTTAATGTAGGGGAAAAAAAGCTGCTAAGCCTTGCATCACAAATAGCCATAGGTAAAAAGTGAGGAACACACATTCGTTTGGAGGATAATACTTATTTATCAGCTTTTCACATTGGAAGCTGCCTTTGAATTCAACCTTGGCGGAAGGAAAGAACTCTATGGGTGAAATATAAACAAATGGAAGTGATAGGAAAGAATATAAATAGCCAGTCCATCAACCACATCATGGCAGTCACTTGAACAAAATACTCTGAAAAAAAGTCTCACTCCAAATTCATTGAGGTGATCATAACCAGTCCAGTACATCACATGAATCAAACAAGTTTGTGCAGTTCAGTTCTGAATGATTTGTTTGGACTATAGTACAAAACTGACTAGTTTTAAACTCCTTAGGTAAACTCACTCATAGAAAGAATGAGTGGCGTTTGAATGAGCAAATTTTACATTTACACCACAGCTTAGTTCTTCTCAGGTCAGAGCTCAGCTGGAGAACTTTACTCAGCATCTTATTCATTCACTAGCTCGTGAATGTTTGAGACTTGGTACTCAAAATGTTCTTCTCCTCACAACAAACATGCCTCAACTCAGTAAGCATAAATAAAAAGGACAAATAAAAAGCAACAACGAGAAACCAAATACAGTTAAAAGAAGAAAGAACAAAACAGCACGGGAAACAGGCCCTTCGGCCCAACGAGCCCGCGCCACCACCTCAATGTTCCCACTTCTACCCAAGATCCCTGTCCATGTTTATAGATCTATGGATTAAAAACCAAATTTGAGACAATTTAGGGAGAATTTGTTTTGCCAATTAGCCTAAGAGCACATCTTTGGGATGTGGGAGGAAACCGGAGCTCCCGGAGAAAACCCACGCAAGCACGGGGAGAATGCGCAAACTCCCACAGACACAGGCCCAAATCCATGCATCTGCACAGCACAGCGATAGTCACTGAGCTGTCGTGTTGCCCATCAGATGGTCCAAGTCAAGCATACACTAATGATGTGAAGCACTAGGATACTCTTGAAAAAGGTCCAAGAGCAGTCCTCTCACGACCCATCGCTTGTATGCCCCTCGTTAGACAACAAGGTGGACCAAAGCACCTGTAGGATAAAAACAAGCACATCAATATCATCATCTATTTACACACTTCCCAGGGACTCCCAAGGCTCATGATCCCTATTTTAAATCAGTTTTCTATACCCCTCCATTCCCATTCTGTTCATGTGCCCATCTAAGTATTTCTAAAATAACTCCAGAGTACCTGCCTCCACCACTTTACTTGGCAGAGCATTCCATACTCCCACTACCCTCTGTGAAAAAACTCCCTCTAGCATCCAAATTATACCTTACCCCCCTCACCCTAAGCCCAAGACCCCTAGTGCTATTTGAGTCCATCCTAGGAAAAAGCTTAGCCCTGTTTACTCTATCTATCCCCTTCAAAATATTGTACACATCTATCAGATCTCTTCTAAGTCTACGTCTTTCTAAGGAAAACAGTCTCAATTTGCCTAACCTCTCCTCGTAACTCAGACCTTCCATACCAGGCAGCATCCTGGTAAACCTCCTCTGCACTCTTTCCAGAGTTTCCACATCCTTCCGGTAGTAAGGCGACCAGAACTGGACACATTATTCCAAATGAGGTATAACCAGCATTTTATACAACTGCAACATTAAAGGCCAGCTCTTGTACTCTAGATGGAAATGATGGAAGAAAAAAATTATGCTCAAATGAACATTTGAGCAACTAAATAAAGAATAGCCCTGTTGCCATTAATTTAACCAGAATTTTATTTTCAATCAGGCATTATGCAATATAATTCAAAAATTAATTTGCTTGTGCTACTATGTTTTGGCAAATTATAGGTAAGATTTGGTATTTCATGCATGGAGGGCATGATATTAATTTGTCATGTGCAAAAGACTTTATTAAGTAATTAATTGTTTAAAAACAACAAGCAACATTAGTCTGGCAACCACTAGTTGCTTAGCAAGCAATAACTGTTCTCCATATTAAAATTCACAAAACTACCGCAACCTACCAATTAATACCACCTTAAGTTCTGCAAAACTGAAGATCTAATAGTTTACAAATCATGCATTTGTATTGATCTCACACAAGTGATCCAGAATAACCAACACAAAAGACACAATGAATATCTTGGATTATTTTAGCATTATAGTTTTGCTTACTAATGACTACAATTAAGGGGGAAAATCATATCTAATAATTATGATGTGTGACACACCTCATTGACAACAATTTGAGTAACACTGAATTTGTAGTATGTTGATGTACTATTAAAAAAGATTAATATACCCCACTTGAAGCTCAATTAAACATAATGGTTAACATCTAAAATGTTCACCTTGTATCTGTTTGAACAATGGTAGGTTTGCAAAACAGTGGGGAAAAATTTAAGTTAAGTAAAATATCAAAGTGATGCAAGAATATTAAACAGATTAAACAAACTCAAAAATTGTTGCTTTCTTTCTGTATCAAGACAACTTATTTGAGAACTCTGTCCTTCATTTTCAGCCTCTGAACCAAATAAAGGGGCTGAAGTACAGCAGGTGGATTTTAATGTGGACATATGCAAATATATCAAGATAAAACATAACGCAAATACACTATGCTGATCAGATGTGTGGTTAATGGAAAATTCAATCCCACTGGGATTACCTTTGCAAAAGAGTTTAAAATGACTTGTTAGAGACTTTGTAGCCTTAAACAGGTTCAGTCTATTTCAAAAACTGGCAAAGAATAAATGTCAAACATTTCATACAATAGCACAACGCAACAAGCTGTTCATCATTCACAGGATGACCCCATGGCAACTAACCTGTGATGGTTTCAATTCTCTCAAAACAAGAGATATGCTGGGGTTTTACTTCCTTAACTGAATTTTGATGTAATACGCCAAGTTAAATTTAATTATAAGAAAAATAAATTACAGCAGTATTCATTAATTGCATACACAAAAAGATCATTGCTCTTGAAATGCAGTACACTAATCAGCCTGCACAATACAAAGACAATGCCGAATTCTTCTCCCACTAATAAAATGGCAAGCCAAAATTAGTTTGCACTGAACCAAAGATTTGGGACTCCTAATTCTAAATTCCCCTGCAGGTCCGAGAATGCGGTTTCAATCTCTCCTTCAGCCAAACTGCAACACAAGTTACCACTTGCAGTTATTTCTCTGCTACTAAAATCTTTCTCCGTCCTTTTTCATTTGGATGTTGTCATTTTATTTTTCTGTTATTCTTTTTCGACTCAGTATGGTATTTAACCCCATCAGTTAACCTTTTACACGTACACCATCTCGTCACTCACTCCAAACTCCCATGTATCATTCCATTTGCTGTTTCTAGTTGCATGCTTTACAGAATCAGGAGGCCATTTGGCTCATTACATCTGTGATGTAAAGATGCCGGCGTTGGATTGGAGTGGTAAGAACTCAGTAAGAATTTAGCAACACCAATTATTAATCCAACCGATTTATTTGATAGTAAAATAGCGAGCTTTCAACACTCCCGTGTCTTCATCAGGCACCGTAACTTGCCTGGGTTAGCAAAAAACCTCACTTACTGTGCTGTCTGGAGAAAATACACAACTCTCTAACAATGCTCAGGATCCCTTTCACACACATTGTTAGCCACTTTAACACTTGAATAGCAGGTTAGATGTAAGGATTCGCATTCCAATCAGCAATCTCTGACTGTCTGTGCTGATGTGTGCTATTGCAGACCAGAACACTGCACTTGCCTGATGAAGACACGGGAGTGTTGAAAGCTCGCTATTTTACTATCAAATAAATCGGTTGGATTAATAATTGGTGTTGCTAAATTCTTACTGAGTTCTCATTACATCTGTGCCAGTCAGCAAAGAAACACCCAGCCTAATCATCCCACCTTTCTATACTTGATCTTTAAATTCATGGTACTGCAAGAAGACACCCAAGTGTTTTTTAAAATGTGCTGAGTGTTTCTGTCTCCACGACTCTTTCAGATTGAGAATTCCACATTCCCCCAATTCCCACTCTTTTCTTAACCCTCTGGACAACTGGTCAACCTTCCTTCAACACATCTCCTCTCTTTCTGTATTTATGGGGGCAATCTTGGACAAGAGGTCACAGATATAGGTTGAGAGACAATAATTTAATACTGAGATGAGCAGGAACTACTTCTCAGGTGATAAATTTGTGGAACGTACTGCCGTATAGCACAGTGGAGTCTGAATTGTTGAATGATTTCAAGAAACACATACTGCTAATAAAAGGGATAAGGAGAAATAGGTGAGAGTGTGGATTTGAGACCAAGGAGAGATCAGCCATGATCTGACTGAATGGCAAAGCAGACTTGAAGGCCTGAATTTGCCTCCTTCTGCTCCTAGTTCTTATGTAGTTATTCCATCATGCTTTCCTTACCATCCTCCCCCTTTTTCACCTGATGAATAGGATCCCCTCCTTACCTATGCTAGAAGAGAAGACATTCCCATCTTCACCTCCCAGTGTATGGTCAACGGTGCTGTCTCAGAGCATCAGAGACCTGGGTTTGATTCCCAGCCATGGGTCACCATCTGTGCAGAGTTTGAACTCTCTCCCAGTGACTGTGTGGACTCCTCCAATTTCCACCCACAATCTGTAAGAATTGGCCATCCTGACTTGAGAACATATTGGCCACTCTTCCAGTCGCTCGGTCAAAGTGCTGGAACTCCTTCCCTCTCCCCTCAAAGATGTGCTGCTTGGACACATTGGCCATCCTGACTTGTAAATATATTGGTCACTCCTTCAGGCACTAGGTCAAAATCCTGGAATGCCTTCCTTTTCCTGTCCAAAAGACATGCTGAGTTGTTGCACTGGCTGTGCTAAATTCTTCCTCAGTGCACCCAAACAGGCACTGAACTGGGGGATTTTGACAATAACTTCATCGCAGTGTTAATATAAGCCCACTTGTGACACTGATAAATGAAATAACCTTTTCCTCGTAACCGAACTTAGAAGAGATGGTATAACCATCTTCTTGGCTGGTTTACTCACTCTCCCAGTGCCCCAGCATTCTGACAGGATTCCCCCCCCCCCCCCCTCCTCCTTCTCCAGTTATATATGACAGGATCCCCCCCCCTCCTCCTTCTCAGTATATATGACAGGATCCCCCCCTCCTCCTTCTTAGTTAATGAAGGACCCCCCTCTCCTTCTCCAGTTATATATGACAGGATCCCCCCCCTCCTCCTTCTCCAGTTATATTGACAGATCCCCCCCCCCCTCCTTCTCCAGTTATATATGACAGGATCCCCCCCCCTCCTCCTTCTCCAGTTATATATGACAGGATCCCCCCCCCTCCTCCTTCTCCAGTTATATATGACAGGATCCCCCCCCCTCCTCCTTCTCCAGTTATATATGACAGGATCCCCCCCCTCCTCCTTCTCCAGTTATATATGACAGGATCCCCCCCCCTCCTCCTTCTCCAGTTATATATGACAGGATCCCCCCCCTCCTCCTTCTCCAGTTATATATGACAGGATCCCCCCCCCTCCTCCTTCTCCAGTTATATATGACAGGATCCCCCCCTCCTCCTTCTCCAGTTATATATGACAGGATCCCCCCCCCTCCTCCTTCTCCAGTTATATATGACAGGATCCCCCCCCCCTCCCTTCTCCAGTTATATATGACAGGATCCCCCCCCCCCCTCCTCCTTCTCAGTTATATATGACAGGATCCCCCCCCCCTCCTCTCTCCATTTATATATGACAGGATCCCCCCCCCTCCTCCTTCTCCAGTTATATATGACAGGATCCCCCCCCCTCCTCCTTCTCCAGTTATATATGACAGGATCCCCCCCCTCCTCCTTCTCCAGTTATATATGACAGGATTCCCCCCCCTCCTCCTTCTCCAGTTATATATGACAGGATCCCCCCCCCTCCTCCTTCTCCAGTTATATATGACAGGATCCCTCCCTCCTCCTCCTTCTCCAGTTATATGACAGGATCCCCCCCTCCTCCTCCATTTATATGGCAGGACCTCTTCCCCCCCTCCAACAACATGACAGGATTTCCCCCCTCCCCACCTTTCTCTCTCTTACCTTCAAACTCCGACTCAGACTCCGACTCATCATTGTCCCCGTTGGACTCGGTCTGCATCGGGACGCCATCGCTCCGGAACCGGCCTCCAATCCTGCCCTGCTCCTCCTTCTCTTTCAGCTCGGTGAAGTACTGGATGGCGAACTCCACCAGGTCGGAGGGCCGGTGCCGGAGCACCTCCACCGTGTAGCCCTGCAGCAGGTCGGTCAGCCCGGGGGGGATCTCGATATTCATCCTGCCCAATTCCAGAGGGAGGCAGGGGCAGAGCAGACGCCTCGACAGCACGATCGATTTGTCAGCGATTAATCGGCAACCCTTCCTCCTTCTCCTCCTCCGCCGCCGCCTCCTCCTCCTCGTCTTCCCCTCCGCCGCCTCAATCCCGCCACCGGCCGATACCCCGGCCCGATTAAACCGGCAAGAAAAACGGCGATATCTTCCCGATTAGTCACCGATTCTTCTGCATTTATCTCAGCACGGCGCGACTAGATCAGCCGAGGGAGGGCTTTTTTTATCGATTCATGGACTTTTTCGAAATGTTTGCCTCAGAATAAACGCCGTTTTATATCTTTAATATCACATTTAATCTTATTATTCCGTCCGCCGCCCTCACGGCCCCCGTTTTCGTCCACTCCGGATCGCGCGCGCTCTCTCTCTCTCCCTCGCGATCCCTTCTGTTAGCCCCGCGCAATCAAACATGTTAGCGTTCGATGATTGATGGTGCGTACGGCCAATGGCCGCTCGAGGAGTCGAGGGGACAGTTGGATAGATCGGCCAATCGGGCCGCGAGTTGGGGAGGAGGCGGACCTTTCCTCCCCTCCCCCCACCCAGCAGGTTCGGTTGCGCGACCTACCCCCGCCCCCCCCGCCCGCTCCGATTGGCCGGCCGCCCCTCCCCCTCCAGCCAATCAGAGCAGCCCGCTCCGCCATTGACGTCATTGACCCAACCTCTGGCTTACCCTCCTGCTGTTGCCATGGAAACCGGTGCTCATAAAGAAACAAGAGGGGGATCCCTTGCCTGGGAATTCCTGAAAGCAACATGCTCAAAAAGGGAGTTCCTTTTTTTTAATGCAATTCTTTCTCTCTTTAAATATTGCAAGAACGGTTATTGTTTAGAGCTGTTGTTTTTAATCCAGGATATTTAAATACAAATGATTTTAGTTAAAAAAATCAAAGCAGAATGCCCAGACTAGATTTGGACTGTAAGGGTCTATATGGGTTTAACATTGCTGCCTCATTGTGCCAAGAATCCAGGTTCGAATCTCGGGTTGGATCACTGTCTCTGAAGAGTCTGCACGTTCTCCCCGTGACTGCAAGGGCTTCCTCCAGGTGCTCTGGTTTCCTCCCATAGTCCAAAAGAGGTGCGGATTAAGTGCATTGGCCATGCTAAATTCTCCCTCAATGTATCTGAACAGTGCCAAAGTGTAATGATGAGGGGATTTTCACAGTAACTTCATTGCAGCAGATATATAAGCCTACTTGTGACTAATAAATAAGCTTTTTATTTTAAAGAAGAGCTTTACAAGACCAGCTGACATACATGCAGATGTTAGAAATATGGCGAGGTGATGGCCTAGTGGTATCATCGCTATTAATTCAGAAACTCAGTTCATATTCTGAGGACCTGGGTTTGATGGCAGGTAGTGGAATTTGAATTCAATTAAAAACATCTGATGACCATAAAACCATTGTCAATTGTTGGAAAAACCTGTCTGGTTCTCTATTTATAACTAATCTGTCATTCTTACCTGGTCTGGCCTGCATGTGACTTCAAACCCACAGCAATGTAGTTGACTCTCAACTGCCCTCGAGCAATAAAGTGAGAGTAGTAGAGGCGGGTGCAATTTTGTCTTTTAAAATGCATTTAGATAGTTATATGAGTACGATGAGTATCGCAGGATGAGGGCCAAATGCAGGCAATTGGGATTAGCTTAGGTACTTTAAAAAAAAGGGTGGCATGGACAAGTTGGGCTGAAGGACTTGTTTGTATGCTGTAAACTCCTTTGACTATGACTCTAAATGCTGGCCAGCAAGTGATGTCCATGTCCCATGAATGAATTTTAAAAATAGATGAAAAGCAAAAATCCATTCTTGGTCACATCAGTCAGAATACCAAATTCCTCCTCCTAAAGGCAATTCCCCCTCCTTTTCGCATCGTGATTGCTATGCAGTTTCCTTTCCCCCGATATCTTACATTTTTTGGATTTGAAACTTTACCTCTGTTTCTTTTTCAACAGATATTGCCAGACCTGCTGAATTTTCCAGCATTTTCTGTTTTCATTTCAGATCTCCAGCATTAAAACACTTAAAAAGTTTCATGCACAATGAGCTGGAGTGCCGGCAGACCGTACTTGAACACCCATCCTTCTCTGAAATGGCCGATGTGCTCTGGGGGAGCTGGAGTGAATCGTCAACATTGGAAATTACATTTGAATTGGAGTTTTCTTAAAAGTTTCAGATTTTGTTACCATGAGTTAATAGAGTTCCTTTCACATAGAGTACTTAATTGGTTATTGGTGCTGAGAAAAGGGATCATTTCCATTCTTCAGAGAGACAAAGATTGAGATGGTGAGTACCCTTACAAGAAGAAAAAAATGGCTGGCCATTAATCTGACATGCATCATAGAAACTGTTTCAGGTTGACTTTGGAGCCAGAGGGTCTTTGCCTGTCATCTCATCAACCCCTAGCTGCAGAATGTCTACAATAAAGAGGGCAGTTTCAAATGAATTAAGATGGGAATTCCATGCTTCAAATATTAAATAAAATATTAAAATATAATGGATAATGTCTGAAACTTGAATGAAGCTAGACTATCAAACATTATAAAATCAGGCTTTGTTTGTGCTTGCATCATAAAAGCATAAACGCAACATATTAGATCTTAACATTGAGCTTCAATCCTCACAAGGCTCAGGGGAGATTTCATTGAAGTATATAAAATTATGAGGGACTTAACTAGACTGGATAGAAAGGGCCTATTTCATTTAGCAGATCATGACCAGGAGGCAGAAAAGTAAAGTCACTGGTCATAGGGATTTTGAAAAGAAATTTCTGGAAGTCACTACCTGACAGTGTGGAAAGGTCAATACATTTAAAAAAACTTTGATATTCCTTGATGTATTACCATCTACAAGGCTACAGACTAAATGGTACAGTGATGCAGTGGTTAGCACTGCTGCCTCATAGCACCAGGAATCTGGGTTCGATTCCCAGCTTGAGTCACTGTCTATGCAGAGTCTGCAAGTTCTTCCCATGTCTGCGTAGGTTTCTTCTGGCAGATCTGGTTTCCTCCCACAATCCGAAAAACATGCTGGTTAGGTGCACTGGCCATGCTAAATTCTCCCTCAGTATAACCAAACAGGCACCGAAATGTGGCGACAAAGAGATTGTCACAGTAACTTCATTGCAATGTTAATGTAAGTCTACTTACAACAATAATAAATAAGCTTTAGAAAAGCTGGCAAATGGCATGTTAGACTGGAAAACTCTTTCTCAGCTTGTATAGATACAATGGTCAACTGGCCTCCTTGGGTGCTATAGATTCGATGTGGATACGCTGGCGTTGGACTAGAATAAACACAGTAAGAAGTCTCACAACATCAGATTAAAGTCCAATAGATTTATTTGTAGCAAAAGCTACTAGCTTTCAGAATAGGCTGTTACTTCGTCAGAACTCCCACCCACCTGACGAAGGCACAACCAGTTTCGAAAGCTAGTAGTGTTTGCTACAAATAAACCTATTGGACTTTAACCTGGTTTCGTGAAACTTCTTACTGTGCTATAGATTTTCCAAGGCTCTATTTCTGTAAAGTAAAAGATTTAGTTCCCAGCCTGGGCTGAGTTAAATGACATCGGCTAAGGGTATTGCAATCGACCTCAGCTAGTCTTCACTTTTGAATAGAAAGTGTTCTCATTTCAATTTACAGTGTCACCGCCCATCTGCACATTGACTTCCAATATGGACAGGATTGAGCTTTATACAATGTGTTCCAGAATGAATTGGGCACATGTGAGGAAAGTTAGTAACGCCTGTGACTGCTGCACCCCAACGTAGGTTATATCATTAAGAAAGAAGAGCAAATTAAGAGTTTTATACCTACATAAAATGTAGTTATTTCAATTAACATATTACTAAGTCATGAGTGATTCATTCTGGAAATTGCCCAGGTAGGCTGAATCAAGGTTCTCAGTAATTATTCAGAGAGCATCATGATGAGCATCCCCCAGACGCACACCTAAGAATGACAAGAAACCTGGCGAGGGCAAGTGCAGGAGCTCTGTGCTTTCTCTTTGCATATGTTTTAACAAGCGCAGCAGCAGTTAAATACGAGTGATGCCACTGAATCATACATCAGATGAATTCCCAAATCACAAAGAAGTGATAATTGTGCCCATTTATGAAGAAAATAATCCTGAAAGAGCATGTGTGGTGTTTATCTTCAGTATGCTGTGTTTGAGAAGAACATTGACTTCTTTATCCCAAATTAGTGCCAAAATGGGGTAGACCTGACGTATGTGTAATTCACACAAAACACATAAACATTTCTATGCATTTATTTCAGGGACTGCAATGCCATTCCTGGATTTAAACTTTATTGTGGTTACCCCCTCCTCCCCCGGCTATCTGTAATGAAATCGACTCTGACAAAGAGTCATCCAGACTCAAAACGTTGGCTCTATTCTCTCTCCACAGATGCTGCTAAGATTTTCCAGTACTTTTCTGTTTTTGATTCAGATTCCAGCAGTATTTTGCATTTATCTTAGTGTTTAGCCCACTGCCAGTTCTCTTCCAGGAATGCCTTCCCTGAAGAAGTACTGCTCTTCTCTCTGACAGAATTTCCCCTTGTCTCTTTCCCCTGTGCATTGTCACTGCTTTCCATTTCCCTCCTGATATTTGACAAGGAGTAAACTCACGTTCACAGCCAGCTCTGACGAAGGGCCATCCAGACTCAAAACATTGGTTCCATCCTCTTTCCAGAGACGCTGCCAGACCTACCAAGATTTTCCAGCATTTTTTTGTTTTGTTTCAGATTCTGGCAACGTCAGTATTTCATTTTTATCTTAGCCAGTTATTGTTTATTTAATTATTTTAATTGATGTTTTGATTGTATGATTCTTCTAAAGACTGTAGAAGAGTAATTCGGACTCGAAAAATTATATAATAGAATCCTACAGTGCAGAAAGAGGCTATTTGGCCCATTGAATATGCACCAACCACAATCCCTCCCAGTGCCTATCCGTATATCCCCACATATTTACCCACTAATCCCTCTAACCTATGCATCCCAGCTCACATAGGACAATTTTGAATTGCCAACCAACCTAGCCCACACATCTTTGGACAGTGGGAGAAAATCCACACAAACACAGGGAAAATGTGCAAACTCCACACAGAGCTGGGATTCGAACCTAGGTCCCCAGAGCTGTGAGGCAGCAATGCTCACCGCTGTGCTACAGACACCGCTAAACTTGCTGAGTTTATCCAGCATGTTCTATTCATCGTTTGATCTAATAGTCACCACAATGTCATGGTTGCTGAGGGACAAAGGTTGGGAACTACGTTTTCTAGGTTACTTGACTTTTAAAAGTGATAGAACAAGATGGAAAAGGAGGGATATAGCCTTGATAATAAAAGGCTGGGTAAGGACAGTAGAATAAAAGACTCTTAGCTTGAAAAAAATACATTGTTTGAGTGGAGCTAAGCATAAAACAAGGGGTGGAAAATATTTGGCATGCAGTTGAGAGTCGGTTCAAGGAGTTAAATTGCCAAGTTCTGATCTTGTTTCTTATATTCTTAATCGTGGGATATTTCACAGTTGTTCTAAAAGGTTTCAGAACAAACATTATTGCAGCTGCAAATGGGTCAGGGTGACCCCCTGAGAGGGTCACTGTTTCAGTATTCCGGTCTTCAGTAACAGTCCTCTTGCTCAGACTGCTCGATAACAATGTGTTGTTAGATTATTACATCTTTACATCAACATTCAAACTTCTCAGCAAATTCAGAAGAGAGTGGATTTACATCCACAGCACAGGTTCAAATCCAAAACCAGACTGATGGGATGAAAGTCTTCTATCTCTCTGTTTGGTGATGGCATTAATGAATTGAAGGGTTGGTGTTTAGCCAATCACAACATAATTTATGAGTTTCCCCTAACTTGCCCCTCTCAGCCATTGGAAGTAAGAACTTGGATTTATATAGCATCTTCCAAGATGACAGGCCATCCCAAAGTGCTTTAACAGCCAAATAAATATTTTTGAAGTGCATTCTTTGTAATCTGTGCACAATAATGTCCTACAAATAGCACTCTGATAACAATAGTTATTGAGGTGTCAGCTGAGGGCTAAATATTAGTAAGGAGACAGAGTGAAACTCCTCTGCATTTCCATACAGTGGTGGCCCTGAGAGATTTTACTTTCCCGTGAGAGAGCGAATAGGTCTTACTTTAACATGAATCTCTCCTTCGTATTGTAGTAGAGCTTCAGCCAAGAAGTGAGGACTTTGAAAGGGCTATGGGGGTAAGGGTGGGGGGGTTTGGCAGGGTTGGGGAGGTGGAAGGTAGGGGGGAAATGCATGTGTTGAATATTATATCAAAAAATAAGTATCAAACTCTAGATGTTTATTACCTCCGCTTTTTATGAAAAGGGTTTGAAAATCTTCAGTTTGTGAAAGTCAAGCTGTTATCTGCAAGGAGGCACCCCGTGGCCACAGTCAGTTAAGGGCTACTTCCCAAGCAGGATTTCACATGTGTTAAATCTCAAGGTCTGTAAAGGCAAGGTGGGGTTGTTCTATCTACTCTGACAGCCAAATTATATGGAAACAACTTAGGGAGGAAACACTTTAGAATTCATTAAGCACTGGGAAATTGGACAAGAAATGTAATTAGCATCTACAAGCCACACACAAGTTGTTATTTTAAAAGTCAATCATAGCCAGTAGTAAATTGGAATAAGTAACATGTACAAGTCCTTACACTGATTGCATATTATAATCTAGGAGATGTGCACATGTTGTAATTGGTCAATTGTATTTGCACTTTTGCATGATATAAACCTGTTTGTAATTTTTATAAATGATCTGGATGAGGGTATTGAGGGATGGATCAGTAAATTTGCAGATGATACTAAAGTTGGTGGTGTGGTAGATAGTGAAGAGGGGTGTTTTAGTTTACAGAGTGACTTGGACAAGTTGCAGAGCTGGGCCGAGAGGTGGCAAATGGAGTTTAATGTGGAAAAGTGTGAGGTAATGCACTTTGGCAGGAACAATAAATGTGTAGAGTATAGGGCTAATGGTAGGGCTCTTAATAGTGTTGAGGAACAGAAGGATCTTGGTGTATGTGTCAATAGATCCCTGAAAGTAGGCAGTCAAGTGGATAAAGTTGTTAAGAAGGCATATGGAGTCTTAGCTTTTATTGGTAGGGGGATTGAATTTAGGAGCCGCAGCATCATGTTGCAACTGTACAAAACTCTAGTGCGGCCGCACTTGGAGTATTGTGTGCAGTTCTGGTCGCCACATTATAAGAAAGATGTGGAGGCATTGGAGAGGGTACAGAGGAGGTTTACCAGGATGTTGCCTGGTATGGAGGGCAGGTCCTATGAAGAGAGGTTGAAGGATTTGAGGTTGTTTTCGTTAGAAAGGAGGCGGCTAAGAGGGGATCTTATTGAAGCATATAAGATGATTAGAGGTTTAGATAGGGTGGACAGTGATAGCCTTTTTCCTAGGATGGAGAAAGCTAGCACGAGGGGACACAGCTTTAAATTAAGGGGTATGAGTTATAGGACGGATATCAGAGGTAGGTTCTTTACTCAAAGAGTGATTAGGGAGTGGAATGCCCTGCCTGCAGCTGTTGTAGATGCGCCAAGTTTGGTGGCGTTTAAGAGGTTAATTGATAAGTATATGGAAGAGAAGGGAATGGTTTAGTTTGGAGGGGCATTGCTTTTTATTTTGGTCGGCACAACATCGAAGGCCGAAGGGCCTGTTCTGTGCTGTATTGTTCTATGTTCTATGTTCTATGTTCTAATCAATAATTGTGCAAGTGATTGGTACGTGCTAATTTCTTATAACTGAACACTAATTATGAATGTCTGTACAATTCCTGAAGCAGGGCTCTCTCTGGTGAACTATTGGTTAGAGCACTGTGGCAAGCCCGTACTATAGTTTGTAATAAAAACCTTGTCTGAAACTCCAAAGAGTCTTTGGTTTTCTCGAGAGTGAAGTACACTATAGCTGAATAGCTGTATTTTTTTTTCCCCTAACAAGACTGGACCTTAATTTGGTGAGTATTATCTTTGGTTATACTCCTGATTGGATGCTGTGGCATAGTTTAGCTGACAAATGAGCCAATCCAGATGCAGAGTAAAACCAGACCAGATGAAGGCAGGGTTTTAGAGGAGTGAAATACATCATTGTGAAACTCCTCTCTGGAGCACAGGGTCAGGGAGAGTGAAAGTTCTGCTTTAGGGGGCAGGAGAGAGTGAATTCCAATTTGAGAAGCTCTGCTCCTGAGGGATGGGAAGGAACAGAATGCAGTTAGTCAACAATTCCTCCAGAGTGGGTTCGGGGAATAAGGTACCACCATGGTGAAGTTTCTGGTTAGGGGGACACCCCAAGTTTGCACAACTTTTTGGATCTTCTATTTATCTTCTCTGACTGTTTAAATACCTTAAGTAAAGCAGACACACCAGGAAAAGTTGAATCTGAGAAGGTGGCACTTCAGTTAGTTATTGAATGGAGAGGAGAAGGAATATATCCCTCTCCATCACCTAGAAATATTGTAAATTCATTAGCAAGATATAAAAATGGGTGGATTCAAACAGACACCCTGTGTACTTATCTTAAGTTTGTTCTTAGTTCATTCTGAAATATATGGGGAGGGCAGCTTCCTTGCTGCAATGCAGGTCAGTGCAGCTGAGCTATGAACAATTAAAGTTGTGAAATGATATGAAATGATTGTGATTATTGAGTCAGTTAAAATGTACAAGATCATAGAATCCTGAAGTACAGAAGGAGGCCATTTGACCCATTCAGTCTGTACCAACCACAATTTCACCCAGGCTTAATTCCCACAATCCCATTCATTTACCCTGCTAATCCCCCTGACATGAGGGTCAATTTAGCAATACTAATCAGCTTAACCCATGTATCTTTGGACTGCGGGAAGAAACCAGAGCACCCAAAGGAAACCAACAGAAGAGAGAATATGCAAACTCCACACAGACAGTGACCCAAGGTCAGTATTGAACCTGGGACCCTGGCACTGGGAGGCAGTAGTGCTAATCATTGTGCCCAACAAACATCTGTCTAAAAGAAATACGGATTGTTTTAAAAGCTCAAAAGCTTGAGGTGGGGGTTTGAATTCAGCTGTACATAAGTTGTAATGTCAGAGAAAGCTTGCAGTTTGACAGTGATCCAACCTGAGCATTCCAGCTGAGAGACTTGTGTATCTGTGATTATGTGTGTGTCTATGTTCGTTTATAATTGTGGATTTATGGGAAGCTAGTAAATGTGAACATTTTAAGCGTAGGCTGGAGGAATTTGGAGTAAATGTGAGAATTTTATCATGTTGTTGCAGCACTCCAGCTAAAGAGCAAATATTTTGCAGCTGGTAACATGTTTGGGGAGAATGCCTTTTAGACTTTGAATCAACAAAAAATGTGTGGCCTATAAAATCAGGCATTGGAAATTATCTTAAATGGAATGGAAAAGAAATTAAGCTATAATTAAGTTGATCTTTCTCTGCACCTTAGCAATGACTATAACACCATATTCATCTCCCCCTTCTCAAAAAAACAGTATGCTTTATCTGTATAGCGCAGAAGAAGCAATACTTTTCACTGTATACCAGTACGTGTGACAATAAATCAAATTAAAACCAAGGTGAGTTTTGATTTAGTTTGATTTATTATTGTTACATGTATTGGGACATAGTGAAAAGTATTGCTTGCACACTTTACAGGCAAAGCACACCGTTCATTCTGTACACAGAGAGATAAGGAGAGGAGAGTGTACAGATGTAACGTTACAGTTATAGCTAGGGTGTAGAGAAAGATCAGCTTAATGCAAGGTAGGTCCATTCAACAGTCTGACAGCAACAGGGAAAAAGCTGTTCTTGAGTTGGTTGGTACGTGATCTGACTTCTGTAAGCTTTTCCTGACAGAAGAAGGTGAAATAGAGTCTATCCAGGGTGCATGGGGTCTTTAATTATGTTCATTGCTTTGCCAAAGCAGCAGGAAGTGTAGACAGAGTCAATGGATAGGAAATTGGTTTGCATGATGGACTGGGCTATCTTCATGACCCTTTGTAGTTTCTTGTGGTCTTGGGCAGAGCAGGAACTATACTAAGCTGTGATACATCCGGAAAGGATGCTTTCTATGATGCATCTGTTTTTTTAAAAAAAAAATTGGTGAGAGTTGTAGCAGACGTGCTGAATTTCCATAGCGTTGCCAGAAAATAGAGGTGTTGGTGGGCTTTCTTAACTATAACATCAGTGTAGAGGGACCAGGACAGGTTGTTGGTGATCTGGATACCTAGAAACAGGAAGCTCTCGAACATTTCCACTTCATCCCCATTGATGTAGACAGGGCCATGTCCTCCACTATGTTTCCTGAAGTCAATGACTATTTCCTTCATTTTACTGACATTGAGGAAGAAGCTATTTTTATAGCATCAATTCACCAAATTCTCTATCTTTTTCTTATCTCACCATTTGTTTGAGAGCCAACCCACAACAATGGTATTGTCAGCAAACTTAAAAATCGAGTTGAAGGGCATTTGGCCATACAATCAGAGGAGTATGGTAAAGGGTTGAGGACACAGCCTTGTTGGGCACGATGTTGAGGATGATCATGGAGAAGGTGTTGTTGCCTACCCTTACTGATTGCAGCCTGTGGTTAGGAAGTAAAGTATTCAGTCACAGAGATGGAGCTGAGCCCGAGGCCGCAGAATTTGGAGATGAGTTTTGTAGGAATAATGATGTTGAAGACTGAGCTGTAGACAATAAATAGGAGTCTGACATAAATGTCTTTATCTAGGTGTTCCAGGGTTGAGCAGTTGGACCAGTTATTTGTTTGAAATTTATGAGCTGTGAGAACCAAGATGTTCTGCTTAGTTTATCTGATTGTTCGGAGAGTTATTTAATCATTGTTTAGGGCTGTATTTGTTAACCTCTATCTTTCTGGGGAATTAATTTCATCTTGAGTTTTTAATTACAGGAATTTGGAAGGTTTAAAACAGAACCACGAGAACACATATGGAATTCATTTTGGTTATTGTTTTAAATGCTCTCTCCTGGTGTTAGATGATATTTGTGGTTTGTTTGTTTCAAGCTTTCATGTTTTCTGTTTGATATTCTGATTCTAAAATCGCCCATGAGAGAATGAGATACTTTTAATTTGATAAGGTTAATTAAAATTTGGGATATTTGAAATGATTGACAAATGCTGTATTGGATTGATCTTGGGTCAAAGATAAATTCTTGTGATAATACAATTGGCACAATTAAAAGGAACATTCTAGAACTGGATACTGAGAAAAGGAGATGTACAGTACTGAGCACTGCTGCCTCACAGCATCAGGGACCTGGGTTCAATTCCAGCTTTGGGTGACTATGGAATTTGCACATTTTTCCCTTGAGTGCATGAGTTTCCTCCAGATGCTCTGGTTTCTTCCTACAGTTTAACAATGTGCAAGTTAGGTGAATTGGCCATGGTAAATTGTCTCTTAAGACATGTAGGTTGGGGGGATTAGTAGGACAAATGCGTGGGGTTACGGAGATAGAACCTGGTTGAGATGCACTGTTGGAGAGTTGGTGCAGACTCAATGGGCTGAATGGCCTCCTTCTGCACTGTAGAGATTCTATGATCTTAAAAGAAGAAATTGCTAAATAAAAATGAGTCCCAGACTGCATGCTTGTTAGATTAAAACAATGAAAGGTGATAACATCCATTTGAGAAGGGGCCATTCTGCCCCTTTTCAAACTAGTGGAGTATTAACTCATGTCTATTAACAGTTGAAGATGTATTTATTCAGTTGAGTTTTCTAATCCTACCTTCCTGCATTTGGCCCATAACCCTGTAGCTAACTTCAAGTACAGATCCAGATTCTTTTGGAAAATAGTTTAGGGTCTCTGCCCCCACTACCAAATTGGGCAGCGAATTCTAGACACCCAACACCTACTGTATATAAAAAAAAACTTCATTCTCATGTACCCTCTATACCTGCTGCCATTTATCTTGAATCTTTATCCCCCGGTTCTGGAGCTCTCCGCCAAGGGAAACAATTTTATCCTGTCCACTCTAACTCTTCTCTATTTTGAACATTTCTATCAAGTCACTTCTCAGCCTTCATTGTCCCAAGGAAAATAACCCCAATCTCTCCTCATAATTCCTAGCCTTGCCAACATTCTTGTAAACCTCCTCTGCACTTTCTCTCTCTCTCTCTCTCTCTCTCTCCAGAGCAATTACATCCCTCCTGTAATGTGGTGAGCAGAACTGCACACAATACTCCAATTGTGGTCTCATCAGTGTTTTTTACAATTGCAACATTACATTCTTATTTATATATCCTATACCACTGCCAATGAAGCATTCTGTATGCTTTCTTTTACAACCTTGTCTATTTGAATTGCTACCTTAACACCAAGATCTCTCACTTCATCTACTCTTTTTAGTATATTCCTCTTTATTGTGTATTCCTTATAACTGTTTAACTCCCTAAATGCATTACCTCACACTTCTTTGTTAACATCCGTCTGCCACTTTACCACCCATTGCACCAACTCATCAATATCGTTTTGCAGATTATAGTTATCCTCTACATGATCCATTACTTGGCCAATCTTTGTGTTGTCTGCAAATTTTCCAACTGTGGCCCATGTTCACATCCAAATTGTTGATGTATAACACAAAACAGCAAGGATCCCAACACTGATCCCTATGGAACACCATGTGAAACAACTTTCAATCTGCAAGGGAAATCCATTGAATATTACCATTTGTTTCCTGTTACAAAACCATACTGATCGAGTTTGCCATGTTACCCTGCATCCCATGGGCTTTTACTTTTTTGGCCAATCTACCATGTGGGACCTTGTCAAATGCCTTGCTAAAATCCATGTACACAACATCCACTGCACTACCTTCATCAACTCTTGTCATTTCTTCAAGGAACTCAGTCAAATTTGTGAGGCAAGACCTTCCTTTAACAAATCGATGTTGACCATCCCTGACAGGTCCATGCCTTTCTACAGACAGTTAATCCTATCTCTCAGGATTGATTCGATTTATTTTCCCACCACAAATGTAAGTACTTTTGCAACTCGGCCAATGTTGTCTACCTGATGTGCTGCTGGAAAGGATGTCCCGAGATGTGATATATTGCGGAGACCACGCAAATGGTATGACAATGGATGAACACTGCTCGACAAGCACCAGGCAAGAGTGTCCTCTTCCTGTTGGGGAACACTTCAGTAGTCATGGGCATTCAGCCTCTGATTTTCAGGTAAGCTTCTCCAAGGGGACCTTCGTGACACATAACAATGAGCAGAGACTGATCGCCAAGTTCCACACACCCAAGGATGACCTCAACCAAGATCCTGGGTTCATGTCACACTGTCTGTAACCCCCATGACTTGCCTGGGTTAGCAAAATGTTCCTAACTGTCCTGGCTAGAGACAATGCACATCTCTCTAATCTGTGCTTAACGTGCTCTCCACTCACGTTGTCTATACATTTAAGACTTGATTACTTATACGATTTGTATTCCAATCATTATTTTGTAAATTGAGTTTGTGTCTTTATATGCCTTGTTTGTGAACAGAACTCCCACTTACTTGACAAAAGAGCAGCGTTCCAAAAGCTAGTGGCTTTAACCTGGTGTTGTGAGATACCTTCCTATGTTTAACAGCATTGCCATCACTGAATTTCCCCCACCATCTACAATCTGGAGTTTGCGATTAACCAGAAACTTCCCTGGACCATATAAACTACGTCGACAAAAACAAGTCAGAGGCTTGGAATTCTGCAGTGAGTAATTCACCGGCTGACTCCCCAAAGCCTGTCCACCATTTAACAAGGCACAAGTTAGGAGTGTAATGCATTAGTCCCCACTTGCCTGGAATGGGTGCAGCTCCAACAATATTCAAGAAGCTCATCGCCATCCAGAACAAAGCTGCCAACTTTGTCAGCACCTCATTTAAGGGTCGGTATGGTGGCACAGTGGTTAGCACTACTGCCTCATAGATCCAGGGACCTGGATTCAATTCCAAGCTTGGGTCACTGTCTGTGTGCAATTTACATATTCTCCCCATGTGTGTACGGGTTTCCTCCAGGTGCTCCAGTTGCCTTCCACAGTCCAAATATGTGTGGGTTAGGTTGACTAACCATGATAAATTTCCATGTAGTGTCAGTGGAATTACCAGAGCAAATATGTGGGGTTATGGGAATAGGGCCTGTGTGGGATT
Source organism: Sphyrna mokarran (assembly GCA_024679065.1). Lineage (NCBI taxonomy): Eukaryota > Metazoa > Chordata > Chondrichthyes > Carcharhiniformes > Carcharhinidae > Sphyrna > Sphyrna mokarran. Next base: position 131,568,042 of record JAGIQG010000003.1, on the reverse strand, counting down.
TTGGTCAGTGCAGACTCAATGGGCTGAATGACCTCCTTCTGCACTATAGGCTTTCTTAATTCCCTCCCCCACCAGTGCAAATTAGCAAGCTCTCACAAACAGCCACGTGACAAATGAGAAGATAATCTATTTTTTACTGATTGACAGATAAATATTGTCCAAAACACCAAGGATAGTGCTCCAAAACCGTGCTGTGGGATCCATCACACTCACCCGAGTGAGCAAATAGGCCTCACTTTAGCATCTTGTTTAAAAGGAAGCATCTGTAACGCTCCCTCAGGACTTCAATGGAGTCTCAGCAGAGATGTTTCTCTCCAGAGTGGGACATTTTTGAGTGTGTTCTGTAAATTTAAGTCTTTCTATGCTTGATTTCCCTGAGGTTGATAACCTTGGTTGGTAAGGATCACTTCACATTCCTTTTCCTCGTCTTCTCTCCTTTCTCCTCGTGCTGGCATACAGTTTCAAGGGCAGCAGCAGCACTCCCGAGATCTCTCGGCAGGGAGACATCACAGGACTCAGCCAAACTAACTTTAACGGTGATGAGTCTGGTCTCTATGGAATATCTTCCACTCCCTATCTCAGTTTGAAGTCAAGCCACAAGGAATAGTTTAGGCTCCAACACCAATACATTTAATGGAAAAGAAGGTCAGCACAAAGGGAAAAAGAAACAGAATGTGAAGTTTCTGTATCAAGCCTTTGTGTATGGATAAATATCTATGGGTCAAAGCCATGTTACTCATTTACCCACTAAATAGTCATGAACTTTGTTCCACAGTGTCATCACAAATATAGGACAAACTTATTTCCTGGACATTCTGGCCGAGTTATGTAGAGACATGGAAAATATGAGCATGAGTAGGCCATTCAGCCCTTCGAGCCTGTACTGTCATTTTGATCATCAAATTCAATATCCTGATCCTGCCTCTCCCCCATCTCCTTTGATCCCTTTAGCCCCAAGAGCTGCATCTAATTTCTTCTAGAAAGTTATAACACTTGCAATAGTTATTCTTATCCATTGCGGATTGTGATGGAAATGGGGATGCATCCAGTTTACACAGGATAATATTTCTATATGATGCCCTTTCCTTCAGCTTTTATTGAGGCCATTATTGGCTTCTGTTGACTTCTTGTTTAACTATAATAATTTTTTAAACCATCTAAAGCAATGCCCTTGGATCTAAATTTAACTAAATTAAGTCTTAGTTGGCTTGGTCCATTGTTGTGAAGATACTGGTGTTGGACTGGGCACAGTCAGAAATCTCAACATCAGGTTAATCTCCTTCATTAGGTGAGTGAAGTCTCACTTGATGAAGGAACAGTGTTCTGAAAGCTTGTCATTCCAAATAAACCTGTCAGACTTCAACCTGGTGTTGTGAAACTTCTTACTGTCCATTGTTGGAATTGTTTACATTAAATTACATAGAATACACAGTGCAGAAAGAGATCATTCAACCCAACTAGTCTGTATGATGCCTAGCTCCACGGAGCTTCCACTTCATCCAACTCAATCTGCATCACATTCCACTTCTGTTTCCCTTTGAGCTGATCTTCTTTTCCAGTAAATGCATCAGCGCCTCAACCAATCCTTCTGGTATTGAGTTCTGCATTCACATAACACTTTGGACTTAGTCATCATCATTCACAGACTTACTCCTCATCCCTAACTGATAATGAGAAGGTAAAATACTGCAGATGCTGGAATCTAAACACATTCCTCTGACAGTCTCCTTTGTTCGACCATTTATTCATTCCAATCACTTAATGGACGCTTTTAGTACCATTCTTGGCCTTTATCATCACAATTCACATTCCCTTTGTCTAATTACAGCACCCCTGCACACACACACACACACACACACACCCCTGAGTATAAATCTCTTCTGATTTTCTTCACCTTCAGCTGTGACAAATGGTCATCCTGACTCAAAACGTTGGCTCTATTCTGACAGGCTGCTCAGATTTCCCAGCACTTTCTGTTTTTGACCTTGAGAAGATGTTGGTGGGCCACTGAATTTCTCACTCGGCCATTTCAGAGGGTCAGCCACATTGTTGTGGATCTGGAGTCATATATGGACCAGACTGAGTAAGGACGACTAATGTCCTTTAGGCAAGGAAATCTGTGAACTGTTTTAAGATGGTCAGGTTGTTTCACAGTCACTGCTGTTTAAGTTCCAAGTTAATCCTACAAAAGAAGAGACTGGACAATGTTCTTTAGAGATGAGAGGTAACCTCAATCAAATATATAAAACTCTTAAAAGGCTAGACAGAGTAAATGCAGGAAGGATATTTTTCCTTGCTGATGGTGGGAGGAGAAGGAGGGAATGTATTCAGTCTCTGAATAAGAGATAGTCTATTTAGGAATGAGAGGAGGAGAAATCCCTTCAATCAGAGGGTGGTGAATATTTGGAATTCTCTACCCCAGGAGAGTGCTGTAGCAACTCAATCAATTGAGCATGTTCCAGGCAGGAATCAATAGATTTGTAAATACTAATGATATCAAGAGATAGAAACAATGCGCAGGGCAAGAGGGAAAAGGCAGGGGAACAATCAGCCAGGATCTTATTGAACGGCAGAGCAGGCTTGAGGGGCCAGATGCTAGTTCTCCTGCTACTAGTTCTTATATTCATACAATGCTCGTTTGGTGAGCCACTACAGACACGATGGGCTGAATGAACTCCTTCTGCACTGTAACAATTCTGTGATATGGGGTTAGTGTGAAAATGGCACTGAAACTGAAGATCAGCTATGGTCTGGTTGAATTGTGGAGCAGGTTTGAGGAGCTAAATAACATACTCCTGCTCCTACAATCCTATGGTGTTTTTGTTTTTAGGTATAATTAGAACATTGTTAAGTCACAAAACTGTAATGATGTTACAGCATTTTCCTTAGTATTTTGTATAAGTTTATGGCAGCCTGCAGAATATTTTATTGCATTAGTTCTGGCCTCAATACATTGACTGCACGGCGCACTAACAGTTCATTTCGCTCAACAGATTGGCACCAGTGTTTTATGTATCACTCGAGCCTCCTCCGACACTCCTCGTCCAACGCTATCAGCATATAAAATTCAGCTGTATAATTTTACAAGTTTTTGTAATCTCAGTGGTGAATAGTAGCTCTGGCAAGCACCACTGCATTCATTGCAGCAATGAATCACAGGAGTGGCAATCACAGTTCACATCCATACAAACTAACATAGAATCACAGAACCCATACAACACGGAAGGAGGCCATTCAGCCCATCAAACCTGCACTGACAACAATTCCACCCACTTATCCTCCCATAACTCCACCCATTTAAATTGTAGTATAATAGTAGTTATGGCAATGAGTTAGTGATGTCTGTCTTGATGTAACAGTGACATGAGTAGTCATGTGTTAGAGACTCAGGAGAGAAGATGGAATAGTCTGTACTCAGAGATGATATACCTACCCTCACCTATCTCGTTTACAGTGTTAATAAAGTAGTTTTGAAGTAACCAGCCTGAGTCAGAGCGGAGTTATTCCTGATGAGAAGAAATCCTCCCCAGTGTAAAGTAGACAATGAGATGAGTAGACTGGCCAAGGTGCTCAAATCTTTGGAGTGGCACTTGAATTCAAAGTCTTTGGAATCACAGACAAGAGCAAGACATAACAGGGTGGCATAGTGGTTAGCATTGATGCCTGACAGCACCAGGAAACAAGGTTCAATTCTGGTCTTCGGTGACTGTGTGGAGTTTGCATGTCCTCTCCGTGTCTGCATGGGTTTCCTCTGGGTGCTCTGGGATCCTTCCACAGTCCAAAGATCTACAAGTCAGGTGAACTGGCCATGCTAACTTGCCCCTTAGTGTGCCAGGATGTGTGGATGAGGAGGATTAGCGGGCTAAATACATGGCGGATAGAACCTGATTTGGATTCTCCATCAGAGATTGACTGAAGCTTAATGGCCATCTTTTGCACTGTAGGGATTCTATGATTAACACCCATGCATATAAATACTAATTCTTTCAATCATCAAAAACACAGACAATGAAATTCAAAAGAATAATGGGATAATTTATAAATATCTTTTCAAACTCTCAGTGCGAAGACCACTCTACAGCAAAAAGCAAGTGAATGATGTGAATGACACGGAAAGTATAATATTCCCACTTGGCTCAGGAATGGAGGGGAAATCAGACTGCATCCTTGTTCCTGGCCGCTATGTAATGTAATGTAATATCACAATGTGCCTGTGGAGCACGGCAGCATGAACAAGCAACTTCAGGAAAAGAAGAAAGAAACCACAGGAGCCGTGTTGTCCACAATGTTTGTTATAATCTGTGAAGAGCACAGAGGAGGTCATGCCCTCTGCCAGCAGACAACAAGGTGTGAACATGACACATGAGTCAGACAAGGTGTGAACATTTACACATGAGTCAAATAAGCATTGTATTGATGCAATGATTCAGAAAGAACTGATGTAAACAGTGATAAATCCAATTGCGTTTAAACTATTAGGCAGATTGGCAGTGTGAGTGATGCCATTTTCAGGTCTTCAGCCAAGGCAGTGAGAAGCATCAGGTGACAATAAAAGCACTTGTCTGTAATTTTAGACAGAAAACATGTACAACATGAAAGATTTTGCACTGAAATGTCTGTAGGGAGAAGTTAAGTCAGGTTCAAAGTGACTGTCACTGCCGCTCTTGAAGGTTATTATCATAATTTCTTTGAATAATACCTTTGATAATGCTGTCCTTTTAGACTCTCAACTGATCACAAGTATTTGTTAACTGTCCCAGTCTGAGGATTCAGGGTAGACCATTCAGCATGGAGGTGAGGAGACATTTCTTCATCCAAAGAGTGGTGAACCTGTGGAATTCATTACCACAGGAAGTAGTTGATGCCAAAACATTGAATGTATTCAAGAGGATACAGCACTTGGGGCAAATGAGATCAAAGGGCAAAAAGCAGGATTTGGATATTGGGTTGGATGATCAGCCATGATCGTGAGGAATGGCAGAATAGGCTCGAAGGGCTGAATGGCTTCCTCCTGCTCCTATCTTCTATGTTTCTAAGTTTCTATGTTTTAATTCTAAAAGAACATGTAAATGAAAGATGTGTTGACACTGCAACTGGGGATTAGAAGCTGGGCAACTGATTTTGTCCCAAAACTTATTCGTGATCAATGAAGAAAAAGAATTAACTTTGCATTGGAGGCTGTTCAGAGAATCATAGAATCCCTATAGCGTAGAAGGAGGCCATTCGGCCCATTGAGTTTGCACCAACCACATCACATCCAGGCCCTATCCCCATAAACCCATGCATTTACCCTAGCTAGTCATCCTAACACTAAGGGGCAATTTAGCATAGCTAATCTACCTACCTCACACATCTTTGAACTGTGGGAGGAAACCAGAGCACCTGAAAGAAACACCATGCAGACATAGGGAGAAAGTGCAAACTCAACACAGACAGTGACCCAAGACGGGGATAGAACCTGAGTACCTGGTGCTGTGAGGCAGCAGTGCTAACCACTATACCACCGTGCCACCCAGAAGGTTCACTTGATGAAGGAGTTGTCCTCTGAAAAAGGATTGAGCACTTTAGGCCCATACTCATTTAGGCCCATTTAGAAGAATGAAAAGAGATCTAATTGAGGAATATAAGCTGCTAAAAAAAGACTAACGGGGTAGATGTAGAGCGGATATTTCCTCTTGTTGGAGATTCAGAACGAGAGGCCATAGTTAGAGGCTAATGGGTGCCAGATCTAAAACAGAAATGAGCAAGAATTACTTCACCCAGAGGATGATGAATCTGTGGATTTCTCCATCCCAGACAGCAGCAGATGCTGGGACACTAAACAAATTTAAGGAGGAAATAGAGAGGTTTTTAATTAGAAGTGGGATGAAGGGCTATGAGGAGCAGGCAGGAGGGTGGAGATGAGATCAACCATGATGGCATTGAATGGCAAAGCAGGTTCGAGGGACTGAATTGTCAACTCTTTCTCCTAGTTTTTATGTTCTCACGTTCTTCTTTTGAATAGTACCATCGTTCAGAGAAGCTTTAGCACTTCATTACCTGGAATGAGTGGGTTGTCTTACAAGGGAAGATTGGACAGGCTAGGCTTGCACCTGCTGGTATTGAGAAGAATAAGATGCAACTTGATTGAAACATGTAAGATCCTGAGGGATCCTGACAGGTTGGGTGTGGAGAGGATGTTTTCTCTTGAATCTAGAACAATAAGAACATAAGAAATAGAAGCAGGAGTGGACCATCCAGCCCCTCGAGCCTGCCCCGCCATTCAATAAGATCATGGCTGATCTGCAGTGGATCAGTTCCACTTACCACTTACAAGGGGGGTTTAAAGATAAGGGGTCACCTATTTAGAACAGAGGTGAGGAGAATTTTTTTTCTCTCTCAGAGGGTTGTGAGACTTTGGAACTCTCTTCCGCAAAAGGTGGCAGAAGCAGAATCTTTGAACATTTCTAAAGCAAAGCCAGACAGATTCTTAAGATTATGTTTATTTATTATTGTCACAAATAGGCTTACATTAACACTGCAACAAAGTCACTGTGAAAATCCCCGAGATGCCACACTCTGGCGCCTATTTGGGTCCACTGAGGGAGAATTTAGCACGGCCAATGCCCCTAAGTAGTTTGTCCTTTAGACAATGGGAAAATACCCAGTGTTTCCGGAGGAAATCCATACAAACACAGGGACAACATGCAGACTCCGCGCAGACAGTGACCCAGTGCTGGAATCGATCCCGGGTTCAGTGTTAACCAGAATGCCACAGTGAGAAACAATGGGGCGAAACGCTATCAGGGGTAGTTCAAAAGGTGGAGTTGAGATTACAATCAGATCAATGGTGGAAGTATCTCGAGAGGCCAAACACCTCATCTGTATGTTCGTATGTATGAATGTACATATCTTTTACATTTATCTGAGAAGATTAATGGGACCTTGGTTTAACTTTGTATCCAGAAAGATGGTATTGGTGCAGGATATGCTGTTCTGCTTTGTTCTATTACCCCTGAACAGTCAGGGTGTCCATTATCTGATCGCTGGTCTGTGATTATTATTGGAATTGAATTCGAAAGCTACTACAGTGACTTTTTCACAAATGGGAGGCTGCAATACACTGACTGATAGGAGATGACATGAAAATATATCAACAAAGCCTTAGGTTTAAATCATCCACCTGCCTCACAGTGTGGGAGACAATTAGAAACATGAGTAACGAGAAAAATAACTCAATTTATCCAACTGGTGTGAACAATCTTGACAATATGATCTCCATCTAAACATATTACAGGAGACTGTACAAGGAGCACATAACCTAATTCAAATGGAGACTAAGTGACTTTAATTTCATTGCCCAGTGTAGTATTGAGATATACAAGCAGGGAGGTCACAGATTCGGTTTCTCCTGCCTGTTTTTATTGATTTCAGATTGTAGAAGAAAGTGCTACAATCTCTTCAGCAACCCTGAGCTACTGGTCAGGGGACTCATTCATGTGTAGCTTGTGTCAGACCATAAGGTATAGGAGCTAGGCCATTCAGCCCGTCAAGTCTGCTCTGCCATTCAACAAGATCATGGCTGATTTGATACAATCCTCAGCTCCTGCCCTATCCCCATAACCCCCAATTTCTTTACCCGTTAAAAATCTGTCGAGTTATTGACGAGCTCCACTGTGCCAACCTGCTACCCTCAAAATATACTTCATTCATAAAATTTGTAAAAATGCACTCCAAAATATTTCCAGTTGGATACGGCACAGAGAGCAATAAAATTCAACTTTTCTCCGTGCAGCATGTAGCACTTTGGGTGTTTCAACTTAATTTTAATACACACAATATTTACAATACACTTGGTACAGTGGCACAGTGGTTAGCATTACAACTCACAGTGCCAGGGACCTAGCTTCAATTCCCAGCTTGGGTCGCTATCTGTGCAGAGTTTGCACGTTTTCCCCGTGTCTGCATGAGTTTCCTCTGGGTGCTCCAGTTTCCTCCCACAGTCCAAAGATGCGCGGTTAGGTTGATTGGCTATGTTATATTACCCCTCAATGTAAGGGGGATTCGCAGGATAAATATATAGGGTTACTGGGGTGATGCCTGGGTGAGGTTGGTGTCAGTACAGGCTTGATGGGCCGAATGGCATTGTAGGTATTCTATGATTCAAATCAGGTCACATGATAGGATTGTAAGAGTTCTCCCGAAAGTGTGGGCACAGTACAAGCAGAGATAACCTGCTCGATCAGTGAATATAGGAATGTTTGTTATACATCCTTGTTGTCAGATTTAGAATATAGAACATTAGAGCGCAATACAGGCCCTTCGGCCCTCAATGTTGTGCCAACCAGTGGAACCAATATATTGACCCTCTAACCTAAAATATTCCAATATTATCCATATGTCTATCCAATGACTATTTGAATGCCCTTAAAGGAACTCTGTGCTTCTACAGTAGTTGCAAGTGTTACACATCGCACTCCCTCCCCAGGGAATCATATTCACCATAGCATGAATATATTTAAGGGGATGTCAAATAAACACATGAGGGGGAAAAGAGCCAAAGTTCAGCATGAGATAAAGGAGGGAGAAGCTCCATGTGGAATATGAGTGCTGCTATTAACAAGCTGGGCCAAATGACCTGTTTCTGCATGAGAGCCTCCATGTAATCCTATACCAAAGGGATTTCAACTACAAGACAGGGGGACAATTTAAAATGGGGCAGGAGGGGGGAAGATGGCCGATTGAATTAGGCAACAAAATGCGTAACAGCAAATGGCAGCGATCTTTTAATTGTGTGCAATAAATTAAAGAATTGGTACAAATCAGTGGTAACAACAGTCTGTAGAATGTACATCAGAGAATGCCGAGGCTTAATTTAGTCACACAGGAAGACTAATATTAACAACACTATAAAGCCTCACCTTCAAGAATGAATTATGTATCTGTAATATGTACCATATGTCTTGCAAAATGTGCCTTGTCTGTATTTGAATGAGTTAATTATGTAAATAACTAATTTGGTATTATTCTCTTGAGGCATCTAAATTACTTTCACGATGAGCTCAGTAACATAATCATAAAATACTTGTTGTTTGGGAATCCAACCCTGTCTAAATCATTCCTTAACACAATTCTGTTTTAAATTTTATTATCGTCTTGTTTAGAAAAAGGTCTTTTATCTCAAAGTGCTCCTTGGTTACAATGGACTGACTTCCTTTACATTTATATTAAGCAGTGTGTGGGTTAGGTGGTAAAATGAGGCAGCGAGTGAATTTAAGTTGAGTGGTTACGCTGTTAATGTAGACAGCTAGCTGTGACAGTGTGGTAAGTGCATGCTGCTCCCTTCCTACGTCACTGCTGGATGTGTTTTGTTGTATTGACAGGACTTTGGTTACAAGGTGTTTACTGCACACAAACAGACCATTCAGCCCAACCGGTCTGTGCTGGAGCTTTATGTTCCACAAAATCATCGTCATGTTCTATGGAATAGTGTAGGTTAGGTGGGCTTTAGATTGGTTTCATACGTCGGTGCAACATCGAGGATCGAAGGCCTGTACTGTGCTGTAATGTTCTATGTTAATCCTTTCCCTGTTTCATACAACATCATCAACATATCCTTCATGTCGTTTTCTCTCAGATGCTTATCTAGTTTACCCTCAAGTGTTTAACTACACTAACTATGGGTGGCATGATGGCCACTACACTAACTATGGGTGGCATAGACAGCACTGCTTAACTACACTGCTGTTTAACTAAACTGCTGTTTAACTACACTAACTATGGGTGGCATAGACAGCACTGCTGCCTCACAGCACCAGGGACCTGGCTTCAATTCCTGGCTTGGGTCACTGTCTGTGTGGAGTTTGCACCTTTTCCCCGTGTCTGCTCTGGTTTCCTCCTACGGTCCAAAGATGTGCAGCTTAGATGGGTTGGCCATGCTAAATTGCCCCTTCTCATCAGGGAGGATTAGCTAGGGTAAATCCATAGGGTTATGAGAATAGGGCTTGAGTGGATTGTTGATGGTGGAGACTTGATGGGCCGAATGGCCTTCTTCTGCACTGTAGGGATTTGAGGATTTGCATCAACTATTCGCTATGGTAAGGAGATTTCTGCTGAACTCCTTATTAGATTTATTGGTATCATATCTTTCAGGTCCTTTGGTCTGGTCTCGCCACTTCAACATTTGCTCCATCAAACTTTTCATAGTCTTAGAACATAGAACATAGAACATAGAACATTACAGCACAGAACAGGCCCTTCGGCCTTCGATGTTGTGCCGACCAAAATAAAAAGCAATGCCCCTCCAAACTAAACCATTCCCTTCTCTTCCATATACTTATCAATTAACCTCTTAAACGCCACCAAACTTGGCGCATCTACAACAGCTGCAGGCAGGGCATTCCACTCCCTAATCACTCTTTGAGTAAAGAACCTACCTCTGATATCCGTCCTATAACTCATACCCCTTAATTTAAAGCTGTGTCCCCTCGTGCTAGCTTTCTCCATCCTAGGAAAAAGGCTATCACTGTCCACCCTATCTAAACCTCTAATCATCTTATATGCTTCAATAAGATCCCCTCTTAGCCGCCTCCTTTCTAACGAAAACAACCTCAAATCCTTCAACCTCTCTTCATAGGACCTGCCCTCCATACCAGGCAACATCCTGGTAAACCTCCTCTGTACCCTCTCCAATGCCTCCACATCTTTCTTATAATGTGGCGACCAGAACTGCACACAATACTCCAAGTGCGGCCGCACTAGAGTTTTGTACAGTTGCAACATGATGCTGCGGCTCCTAAATTCAATCCCCCTACCAATAAAAGCTAAGACTCCATATGCCTTCTTAACAACTTTATCCACTTGACTGCCTACTTTCAGGGATCTATTGACACATACACCAAGATCCTTCTGTTCCTCAACACTATTAAGAGCCCTACCATTAGCCCTATACTCTACACATTTATTGTTCCTGCCAAAGTGCATTACCTCACACTTTTCCACATTAAACTCCATTTGCCACCTCTCGGCCCAGCTCTGCAACTTGTCCAAGTCACTCTGTAAACTATAACACCCCTCTTCACTATCTACCACTCCACCAACTTTAGTGTCATCTGCAAATTTACTGATCCATCCCTCAATACCCTCATCCAGATCATTTATAAAAATTACAAACAGCAGGGGCCCCAAAACAGACCCCTGAGGCACACCACTCGTCACCGAACTCCACGATGAATATCTCCCATCAACCACCACCCTCTGTCTTCTATCTGCCAGCCAATTCCTAATCCAATTAGCTAAATCACCCTCTATTCCACACATCTGCATTTTCTGTAGAAGTCTTCCATGGGCCACCTTATCAAACGCCTTACTAAAGTCTTGAAGATTGCTATCAAATAACCCTTCTTTGCTACCATAGAGATCCTGTTCAATCCTTTCTGACCTCTTGGTTTGATAGTTAGTTGGTTTTATTACGAAGGGAAAAACATTAAATTAGAATATGACATCCTGGAGTAACGTCAGGAAGCCCATCTCCCTTCAGTAGTTACTGAGGTTAGTACATTAACAGAAACTGTGCAAAATGAAATTGTCGATGTTTCTCACGTAAAGTGTGTTAAAGGCTATAAAGCCGCAGCGAGTCTAAGGAGTTATATTCAATGAAGATCAGTTAAGATCTAATTGAATGGTGGAGCAGGTTGGAAGAATTGAATGACTTTGTCCTGTTTCTGTGGAGTTGCATGTTTAGTGTTCCCTTACGGGGAAGGTGGAGGCTGTTGACAGATAAACGAGATTTCAGTCGGAGAGTGCGTGTGTGTGTGGTTAGTGGGTGCAGGCAAGGCTTGGCTTCACTCTGCTGTTCCCTATAACCAAACATTGCACAAACATACAACCTCCTGCCTAATGCTCCAAGGTGGCCACGTTGCTACAGCAGTAATGGAAAAGTTTGAAGTTTATTTGTTCGTCACAAGTATGTTCACATTAACACAGCAATGAAGTTACTGTGAAAACTCCCGAGTTGCCACACTCTGGCGCCTGTTCAGGTCCACTGTGGGAGAGTTTAGCATCTCCAGTTCACTTAATAAGACAAGAGAAAGAATCTGAATAAACCTCAGCACATCCTACATGAAAACTAGTTTCTCAAAGGGAGCATGTCAGCTCCATGCTCCCTTTGAGAAAAATACAGCAGGCAAATCAGGAGCTGTGGAACTGTGCACATCTCACCAGAAACCAAATTAAATTAATCTCATTTGTACCAAAATTAATCTCATTTGTACCAGCGAAACAGTCAAACTCACATTAATCTGGTTCCAACAGCTCAGGAAATCCAACATCTTAATATTTGGTTGTATTTAAATGTTTCTTCTCAAGTTGGTGTGGACAGATTGAAAAGTCATGGACAGTAAAATTATAATTACATTTTTAAAATCAGGAAATGGGTAGAGGGACAGAACATCACGTGAGCAAAGCATTGGCAGGTTAGAGTTTCAGTCTTGACCACTGGCTGCTCACAGTTCCTGAAGGAGAGTTCTTCAAGATTCCACTGATGTGAACTTTAACTTCATTTGGTCTTCGAGGGAAGGATAAGAAGGTCTATCTTCCCTGCACCCTCTCAAAGACCCTTTCCACAAACATGAGCTGTACAGTGGCTCAATGGTTAGCACTCTGCCTCACAGCACCAGGGACCCCGGGTTTGATTCCCGACTTCGGTCAATATCTGTGTGAAGTCTGCATGTTCTCCCCGTGTCTGTGTGGGTTTCCCTCAGGTGCTCCAGTTTCCTCCCACAGTCCAAGGAGCCCAAGGTGAGGTTTTGATATTCAGCAGTGAGGTGGGATGTACGGACATGGTACAATCACCAGCGTCAAGTTCACATCCATTGCTCCCCAATTTCTTTGATCATTCTTGTGAGGAAGTAAGTAACCAAGTTGCTCTTGTTGTCTACCCTGAGATACCCAGATAACCGGTGGCCAATTTGGCCACTTCAAATGATATTGTGCAGACCAGGCCCGGAATAACACTGCTTCCTTCCTCAAAGAAACTAGGCAGCTTGTTGAACTTTCTGAACAGGCTGATGGATCTCACTTTCACAACTTGTCACTGGTGAGGTTTTACCACATGAACAGTGTGTCCAAGGCATTGAGAATCAGTACTGCGCAGTAAGGGGCCATTCTGAACATTGACTTCATGCAGACTCTCTGTATAACAACTCACTCAGTCTCATTCCTTTCACTGTTCCTGCACTCCAGCAACTTTAGATCCCTTAGCTGCCCATCCAATTTCCTTTTAGAGTCATTCACTGTCTCCTTACACCAAGAGTTTTTGGTCATTATCACTCACCATGTAACAAAGTCCCGCCTCATATCCTTACTGCACCTCCTGCCCATAGATCTTGCGCTATCAGCTAATGAACCAGCTCTACTTTGTCCATCTAAACTGTTATAATCCTGCATGCCCCTATCAAACCTCCCCTCACAGAAAACAACAACAGCTTTCCCAACTTAAGCTTGTAGCTAAAATGGTTGGAATTATTCTGGTAAATCTTCCCTGCACCCTCTCAAAGAGCCTTTCCGCAAACATGAGCTGCACAGTGGCGCAATGGTTAGCACTGCTGCCTCACAGCACCAGGGACCCCGGGTTTGATTCCCAGCTTTGGTCAATATCTGTGTGAAGTCTGCATGTTCTCCCCGTGACTGTGTGGGTTTCTCTCAGGTGCTCCAGTTTCTTCCCACAGTCCAAAGATATGATGGTTAGGTGGATTGACCATGCTAAATTGCCCCTTAGTGTGATGGGGAGTTGTGGTCGTTGCAGACTCGATGGGCTGAATAGCCTCTTTTTGCACTGTATGATTCTATGAAAGTATAGAATCATAGAATCCTGCCATGCAGGAGGCCATTCGGCCCATTAAGTGCATTGACTCTCCGACAGAGCACCCCACCTAAGCCTATCCCCATAAATCCATGTATTTATCCCATGAATCCCCCTAACCTACAAAACTTGGAACAGCCATGGGCAATTTAACATGACCAATCCACCTAAATTGCACATCTTTGTGATTGTGGGAGGAAACTTGAAGCACCTGGAGGAAACCCATGCAGACTTGGGGAGAAGGTGCAACTCCACACACATAGTCAACCAAGGCTGGAATCGAACAGCTGTGAGGCAGCTACCATCATGCTGCTACCCAATAGTAACAAGTAACTCAATAACCTTTGAGTGTCACTGTAGTTAGGCCATCATTGAATACGTCACTGGGACAGGTTATCATCCTGCTATTTGTGGGGTTTTGCTGTACACACACTGGTTTCTGTAATTGCCACAGTAGTGACAACACTTCAGAGAGGACTAGATTGATCACGTCCTGGTGTCACGAGAGGCGCTACATAAAGGCAAGGCTCCTTCTAGTCTATTCTGATTGGGTAATGAGTCAGGTCAGGGACATTGTCATTGTTAACCCATGTTTTAATTCCAAGTTGGAGCGCTGACATCCCTTCCACTCGATATTCTCTCACAGTCACTCAGATGCTTGCGGCCATCTGAGACCTTCTTCCAAGTAAGCAGCATTATCTAAACTTTCAAAAATTGCAGCAGTGACTCGAATAATCTTTTCCCTGCAGTAATTTTAATGCAAAATCTTTCACATTGTACAATTCTCTTTGATGGAAATCACATCCCATTACACATAAATGCAGCTCTTTCTTTTCTTCTACAGATACTGATTAGACGGTGAATTCGGATTGTGTTCCTGTCTTCTTCACACTTCATTCCTTTCCAGAGAAACAATCCCTCCATTGATATGTGATCCCCCCCGAATTCATTCAAAAGCCGGGAGATGAATAATGAGGCAAATTGGTGGCTCCTGATTCATGTTTTGTAGAGAAATCTCTTAAAGCATTTGGTAGAGGCACTGTATGTTTTATCTTTTGCCAAACAGAAAGTAGCGAGTTTGGCTGTGCAGTTGGTATAGTCCCATGCAAGAAATTCAATTCTAAACTTCCTACCCACAGACCAAACACTCGTGATCATTTAAGCCTAAATATGACCTTGATTCTCCATTGTCAGAGCAAGCAAGGGTTCATTCAGCACTGGTGTGGACAAAGAAGGGGAGAGGTGATGGCATATTGGACCAGTAATCAAGACAGCCAGCACAATGCTCTGGAGACCAGGGTTCGAATCCCACCATGGCAGATGGTGAAACTTGAATCCAGAAAAAAAAAACTGCAATTAAAAGTCTAATGTCCCCCCACTATTGTCCCTTAGGGAAGGAAATCTGCTGTTGTCACCCGGTCTAGCCTATGGTGGCATGGTGATACAGTAGTCAGCACTGCTGCCTCACAGGGCCAGGGGCTCGAGTTCAATCCCAACCTCAGGTCACTGTCTGAGAGAAATTTGCATGTTCTCCTAATGTCTGTGTGGGTTTCTTCCGGGTGCTCCAGTTTCCTCCCCTAATCCAAAGATATGCAGGTTAGACGGATTGACCATGCTAAATTAACCCATAGCATCAGGGTAAATGTGTGGCATTACGGAGATAGAACCTGGGTAGGATTGCCATTGGCCAAGACTCGATGGGCCAAATTACCTCTTTCTACATTGTAGGGAATAAATGATTCCTACATGACCCACAGCAATGTGGCTGAATGTTAAATGCCATTGTATTCAAGGTCCAATCAGCGATACCCACATCCCATGAAGAAATTAAAATAAAGAATAATTGTCTGGCGAAGTGCCCCAGTTTTCGTTAGTGTTTTCGTAATGCACTAAAACAGCCGGAAGCAGTTGGAATTGTACAAACAAGACAAATAATCTTACTAACATTAACTGGGAACACGGTGAATTCCAGGAACTGCTGAACCAAAATGAATCCCAGCACCAACCTCAGAGTATGATTCCTGTTTTGAAGATCATACGATTCCAAATGTTTGACTCCAGCTGACCGATCGAGTGCTCGTGTGCTGAGTGGTGAAGGAATGGTGGACAGATTGCGTATCCAGACTTCATGTCACACTGTAAATTCCCACAGGTTCCCCAAGTTGAGGTGAATATTATTGAACAACTTTCCAATGTAATATGGTTCAGTGTCTACCTTCCTTTGAACCAGAAGCTCTGGGTTCGAGTCCCACAGTAAGAAATCTCTCAACATCAGATTAAAGTCCACTTGGACTTTACAATGCTTACTTCTTACAATGCTTACCCCAGTCCAATACCAGCATCTCCACTTCGAGGTCCTCTCTAGGATTAAATGGCCACAGAAGGTGTGTTCGTAACACAGTCAAACAGGTTGATTATCAACTGGTAAATCATAGAATCCTAAAGTGAAGAAGGAGGCCATTTGGCCCATTCAGTCTGCACTGACCACAATCACACCAGGCCCTATCCCCACACCCAATATATTGACCCTTGACACTAAGGGGCAATCTAGCATGGCTAATCCACCTAACCTGGAGAAAACTGGAGCACCTGGAGAAAACCCACACAGACACAGGGAGAACGTGCAAAATCCACACAGACAGTGACGCAAGCTGGGAATCGAACCCGGGTCCCTGGTGCTGTGAGGCAGCAGTGCTGCCCTAATCTTTTGGATACACCAGTGGCAGGTAGTAAGAGTGGAAAAGTTTCCTGGCCAACCATCTACAGAAGGAAATAGTAAACCGCTGCAGTGCCTTGCTGAGTATAAGAATGGATCAATCTTTCAGAGAGAGGTCTCTGAGGAGACAGTGTGTTCACAGGGGCAATATTCAAGCAAGTGCCCCTTGAAATGCCCTGGAATACAAAATTGGCCTATTTGCTTTCCAAATAACACTGTGTGATTATAGAGCAGATTTCAGGTGTAAGGTAATGCAAAGATTAGGCAAACAGCTCTTTACACTGATGTGACATTGTGTCGGTAGCAGAACCTAACCTCAGTAACCCAAGCCATACACACATCACAGTGCCAAGGACAGCTTCGACACATTTGTACAATGGTGATAGGCAGCCAGCTGGGAGGGAGTTAGAATCAAAAAGACCTGCATTCAGACCTGAACGCAAATACCTACGGCTGATATTCCTGTCCAGCCCTGTAGGGTCTGTTCATCTCTTAGAATAGACACAGGCAGCACTGGTCCAAAGTTGGACCTCTTTTATTGAGCATCATTTAAAATGAACCTATCAGAAAGTGAATAAAAGATTACTCGAGAGTGAGAGGGAAAAGCTCGAGACAGCAGCTGATCCCAGTCCAGATTTGATCCAAACCTTGCACAGAACTCAATAAAACAGATAACTGTTACAGATAACTATTACTACAATATAGGAAATCCTTTCTGCATTATTGAAAGCCCTGGACACACACAGTCTCCAACTTACATAAACAGTTAGCAGCTGTGTGGTCGTGAAAGCTTTGCTTAATCGTTTTTGCTAACTTTCAAATGCAGTGAGTTTCCAGCTCATACCAGAATGCCTGCTGCATTTAAGATGTGATCAAGTTAGATTTAAAGCTCAGCAGAGTTAGGTACATGAGCAGAAATTACCTTCAAATGAAGCCTTTTAACTGAAGCAAAACGTGCAGAGGATCGCACAAGTCCTGAGGAATTGCAGCACTTTTGGAATAAACTAAGACCTTCTCTCTCAGGCCGGAGATAGGAGATGCCATAGTATTTCCTCACAGGGACACTCCCCACAAGGGCTTCAGACAAGATTTATTCCTTCATCGATATCACCACACAAAAAAAAAATCCCAGATTGCCTGGTCATGATCACATTGCTCTTTGTGGGAGCTTCCTCTGCATAAATTGGTTGCCCCCTTTCCGATATTACGACAGTAACTACACTTCAAAAAGTACCTCACCAACTGGAAGGGACTTTCCAGGATTTTGCAATGAGTTTTACAAAATGTAACATTCTCTTTTATCGGTGGGTGTTGGAGGAGACGGCCTTTAGAAGTCGCACCCTGGGGAAGATTTGGAGCAGAAATAATTTCAGAAATATTTCTAAACTATCACCGCACAAAGGGTCACATTAGTCAGAAACTACCCTGGACCACCATCTGAATACTGAACAAATCAGAGGCTGAGATTCTGTGTTGAGTAACTCAGCCCCAAATCTTGTCCACAACTGGATGAGTGTAGCTCCAAAACTGCACCCCCAATCCCCAAGAAGCTTGTCACAACCCAATGTAAATCAGACTGCTTGATCAGCACCCACTCGTCTGGCTGGAATTTTCCAGCTATTCCCCCGCCGTGGGTTTCCTGCTAACATGGGGTGGAGCCAATGGGAAATTCCATTACCAGCAGTGAGGCCAGGAGATCCTGCCTACAGCAAACGGTGCACCATTTTCCATCTTCCCGCTGTCTCGGCAAAGCAGGCAGCAGAATTAAGAACTCCATGCACCCCGGACATTCTCTCTTCCATCGGGAAAAAGATTCAAAAGTCTGAGGACACGTACCATCTGACTCAAGAACAGGGAATTTCTTCCCTGCTGCTGTCAGACTTCGGAATGGTCCTATCACATATTAAGTTGATCTTTTGCTACACCCTAACTATGACTGTAACACAATATTCTGCACCCTCTCCTTTCCTTTTCCCCTATGTACTCTATGAACAGTATGCTTTGTCCGTATAGTGCGCAAAAAACAATACTTTTCACTGTATCCCAACACATGTGACATAACAAATCAAACCAATTATTGGTGTTTGGAAGATCCCTTCTGGCAGAGCTGAAGAAAGTGATGATCTCCTCTGCCTCAAGACATCCTAGCAGACGACTGGCTCTTCCCCTGATTTAAGTTTCCAATGTAGCTCACTTTCCCAGTGAGCCTACTGTTCTCCTGTATCCTGCTCCTGCAGGGTCCTCTCCGCTGGGAAGGGGAGTGTCCATGAGTATCCTGCTCCTGCAGGGTCCTCTCTGCCGGGAAGGGGAGTGTCCATGAGTATCCTGCTCCTGCAGGGTCCTCTCTGCCGGGAAGGTGAGTGTCCGTGAGTATCCTACTCCTGCAGGGTCGTCTCCGCCGGGAAAGGGAGTGTCTATGAGTATCCTACTCCTGCAGGATCGTCTCCGCCGGGAAAGGGAGTGTCCGTGAGTATCCTACTCCTGCTGGGTCCTCTCCGCCGGGAAGGTGAGTGTCCATGAGTATCTTGCTCCTGCTGGATCCTCTCCACTGGGAAGGGGAGTGTCTGTGAGTATCCTACTCCTGCAGGATCATCTCCGCCGGGAAAGGGAATGTCCATGAGTATCCTACTCCTGCTGGGTCCTCTCTGCTGGGAAGGGGAGTATCCATGAGTATCCTACTCCTGCTGGGTCCTCTCCACTGGGAAGGGGAGTGTCCGTGAGTATCCTGCTCCTGCTGGGTCCTCTCTGCCGGGAAGGGGAGTGTCCATGAGTATCCTGCTCCTGCAGGATCCTCTCCACTGGGAGGGAGAGTGTCCATGAGTATCCTGCTCCTGCTGGGTCCTCTCCACCAGGAAGGGGAGTGTTCATGAGTATCCTGCTCCTGCTGGGTCCTCTCCACCAGGAAGGGGAGTGTCCATGAGTATCCTGCTCCTGCTGGGTCCTCTCTGCCGGGAAGGGGAGTGTCCATGAGTATCCTGCTCCTGCAGGGTCCTCTCCGCTGGGAAGGGGAGTGTCCATGAGTATCCTGCTCCTGCAGGGTCCTCTCCACCAGGAAGGGGAGTGTCCATGAGTATCCTGCTCCTGCTGGGTCCTCTCTGCTGGGAAGGGGAGTGTCCATGAGTATCCTGCTCCTGCTGGGTCCTCTCTGCCGGGAAGGGGAGTGTCCATGTGTCTGTAGCTCCCATATCCTCTGTACTTCAATGTCCTGCTGCACTATGAGATATTTGTCAATGGCAGCTGCATCCATGTTGTAATGAAAGTTCTGCTGCACCTATCATTGCCAGATCAAACATTCACAAGCTGTTCCTTTCAGGGGGCTCGATGTGAGTTAAGAATTCAGTGTTTGCTTCTCGTCTGCATGACTATGACATATTTCACTTTTCTCTGATATCCCAATATACATCATTTCTTTGAGCCAACTTTCCCGCACGCACTTTGACACCACCTTTAATCCATCTCCTGTTGGGGAAGGCAGTGTTTCCATTAGCTTTCTCTCCACTGGAATGACTTCAATCCAGGCTACTGAGGTTGGCCTATTGGAGTATGAGCTCCCTGATTAAGGATCTAACCATGTTCCTAAGATCTATGGGCACCCGATGTAGAGAGAGGCGGATTGGGAGGAGGACTGCCTCGTGAACCTGGGCCTGATGAAGCACCCTATCTACAGGTCCAGACAATGGATAATGGAGAGGGTCATCCACCCTGACTGTCTGCCCCTCTACCGCGGCTATATTTGTGCTGGGTGTCCCTGGAGACAGAGCAAGTGGCGCCTGATGCCTTCCATGCCCGCTGGGCACTGCAGGGACTGGAGTGTATTATTGACCCCTTTAATCACGTCTTAATTTGGTGTTTTAATTTTCCTTTCCACTTTGTTTTCTATTTTTGGCAGGTTAGGGAGCTGCCCCTTTTAAAGTTTCCCTAAGTTAATTTAATTTTGTTTATTCTCTGATTAAGGAGTCAATTGATGGACCAATCAGGGAGATTTTACTTTCTACTTAACTGAGAGTGTCAGTTCCTCTGGCACCCCCAGGAGATAGACTGCTGACTGCGAGCACTCTACATACTGCTCTTAGAGCTTTTAAATAAAGGGATTTTGGTGAAGGAACTTCTGCCTCCAAAGACTTATTATATCCACTTCAAGCTTTCTTCCGATGATTTAAGTGAAAGTTAAGGTCATACTCTTGTGGGATATTCTGTTCCCAAACTCACACCTTTTGGATCCTGTGTCTATGAATGTCCAGCAGTAAATCTAACAATGTGGGAAAAGACCCATGAATATTGACCACCAGAATCCATGAATCAATTTGTAATGATATTATTTCTTTTGGCAAAATTAGATTTCTTCTTGCTTTCCTCAGTTTAATCATAGAGTCCTGACAGTGCAGAAGGGGGCCATTTGGCCCATCGAGTCTACACCATTAAGAATCCCATCCAATACTTACCCTGCTAATTCTCCTGACAATAAGGTCAATTTAGCATAGCCAATCCACCTAACCCACACATCTTTGGACTGTGGGAGGAAATCAGAACATTCGGAAGAAACCCAGACACAGGGAGAATGTGCAAAGACCACACAGAGAGATACCCGAGGTTGGAATCGAACCCAGGTCCGATTCCACTGTGCCACCGTAAGGATTAAGGAGACGTAACTCAGGAACTCCCCTGCAATCAATCTAAGATCATATTCAGTATTGCAGTTTGAAGAGAACATTGTGTTATAACTCAGATAGGGTGAAGCATAGTACGGGAGCCAATGTTTGTTCAGTCATACAATTATTTACAAGTGTTAAACATTAATGCATACCTTTCCTAATTCAACCACACCACCACAACAGCAATCAATCACTTTTTATGTGTTGAAATGACTTCCTAATTAATACCTCTCTCCCATCTCCTCAATTAGTGTACATTTATTGTTCTGCTGAGAGCTGTGGCAATGGCCTAGTGATATTATAGCTAAACTATTAATCCAGAAACTCACTTCTGGGATTCTGGGTTCGAATCCCACCACAGCAGACGGTGGAATTTGAATTCGATAAAAATTATCTGGAATTAAGAATCTACTAATGACCGTGAAACCATTATCAATTGTCAGAAAAACCCATCTTGTTCACTAATGTCCTTTAAGGAAGGAAATCTGCCGTCCTTACCCAGTCTGGCCTACATGTGACTCCAGAGTCAGAGCAATCTGTTTGGCTCTCAACTGCCCTCCAAAGGCAACTAGGGATGGGCAATAAATGCTGGCTAACCAGTGGCGAATAAATAAAACATGGCATTGAAAATTGAGTATACCCAGTACTCAAGCCTCATCTGAGAGGCTAAATGTTAGGCAGAGCTATGGCAGGTGGAATTTGATGTATGTATTGGATCTGAGAAAGGTCAATGGGAATGCCTCATTAATGGAGGCAGATGAAAAAGCTGTGGAGGAACAAATAGATTGAAGTGCCTGGCTACACAAACCATTAAAGACTTATGCACAAGTAGAGACCATGATCACTGTTGGAACCTTCATCTTTAAAGGAGTCGGATTACAAAAGAGAAGAAATGGTTAATACGGCTAACCACTTTGGCTCTCACCAACTTTTACAGATGCAGCATAGAAAGCATTCTTTCTGGTTGTATCATGGCTTGCTATGGGCTCCTGCTCTGCTCAAGACTGCAAGGAACTACAAAAGGCCGTGAATGAAGCCCTGTCCATCATGCAAAGCAGCCTCCCATCCATTGACTCTGTCTACACTTCCTGCTGCCTCAGCAAAGCAGCCGACATAATTAGGGACCCCATGCACTTCGGACATTCTCTCTTCCACCTTCTTCTATTGGAGAAAAGATACAAAAGTCTGAGGACACATACCAACTGACTCAAGAACAGCTTCTTCCCTGCTGCTGTCAGACTTTTGAACGGACCTACCTCATATTAAGTTGATCTTTCTTTACACCCTAGCTATGACTGTAACACTACATTCTGCACCCTCTCCTTTCCTTCTCTATGAATTGTATGCTTTGTCTGGATAGCGCTCAAGAAGCAATACTTTTCACTGTACGTTAATACATGTGACAATCATAAATCTATTCAAATCAAATCAAACTTTGCAGCATGGGCTTGTGGCTTTTCACAAAGGTTAAGACATGGGTGGAGTAAATGAACAAAAAAACATTGCGTAAGAGGCATACGGGGAGAGTGCAGGCTACGCTGGAATGAAAGGAGGAGGGTGTTAGAAGGTGAGGAGCATAAAGGAAGGAAATGAATATGTGGGCTACAGAGAAAAGAGAGATAGACTGGAAGACAGAAACACAGAGTGAGACAGAAATAGTGAGATTATTACAGACAGAGAGACTTTTTTTCCTGTTGAACACGGTCACTTAGCAACCCCACCACAGCTCAACTTGGATTGCCTTGTGAGCAAGTGAATGCAAAATTCACAAGGGCTGACGTGGAGCAATATGGAAATACATTGCTTTCTGTTAGTTCACCTGGATCTTATTTGCATCTCTGGCTTGTCAGAGAGAGTGGGGGAGTCGTCTGCTTCTTGTAGATCTTTACTGGCACCTAGTGGAACCATTCAACTCAGAGGAAAGGTTAATATTCCCCGGTCAGAAGAATGTCGAGTTGATCTGAATTTGGAATGAAGCCACTTGTACCACAGCCAGAGGATGGCAGCTTTGTTTGAATCATTGTGCCTTGTGCCCGTGACAAGAGGCAAGAGTTTAATGAGCCTCTCCCTGTGGATTTTATTGGGAGCCTGAATCTCACAGTGTTGAGCTGCACACCTGACTGAATCGTTGAATGATAGAATCCCGACAGTGCGGAGGTAGGCCATTCAGCCCATTCGTTCTGCACTGTGCTTTGACAGAATATCTCACCCAAGCCCCATCTCCGTAACCCCACACATTTCCCATAGCTCATGCATCTAACTTACACATCTTAGGACACTAAAGGGGCAATTTAGCACAGCCAATGCACCTACTCAGCACATTTTTGGAGCGTTGGGGGAAAACCAGAACACCCGGAGAAATCCATGTAGGCATGGGAAGAACATGTAAATTCCTTACAGTCATCCAAGACTGGATTGAATGTGGGTCCCTGGCACAGTGAGGCAGCAGCGCTAACCAATGTGACATCGTGCTGCCCACGTACCAGTGGATGTAAACTGCACAGCTCCTAAGTCACTCCATCTCTGTAACAAAAATGGCTCTGATAGGCTAACATTACAAGCCTGTCAGTGGGTCTACAGACATGTGCAAGGTGCAAATACTTCCAGCTGTCCAGTCATCAACAACTAGCATTTATTAATGTAATAAATATCCCAAAATACCTGCAGAAGCAATACCAAAGAAGAGGTGAAACCGAGACACACAAGGGACAGGAGACCAATATCTTGCAATAAATGCAAACTGCACTGACTTCCTCTGCCATTGATCTGTGAACAGAAACTGTTTTGAGTTACTTAAGTAAAGTTTATTTATTATTGCCACAACAAGGCTTACATTAACACTGCAATGAATTTACTGTGAAAACCCCCTAGTCGCCACACTCCGGCGCCTGTTCAGGTCAATGCACCTAACCAGCACATCATTCCAACTGTGGGAGGAAACTGAAGCACCCAGAGGAAACCTACGCAGACACGGGGAGAATGTGCCAACTCCACACAGACAGTGACCCAAGCTGAGAATTGAATGCGGGTTCCTGACTCTGTGAGGCAGCAGTGCTAATTACTGTGATTCCCTTTTAAAGTTATGTGGTGGCATGTTTCCCCAACATCAGTTTGTGATACAGTTCACTTGCAACAAACTCACGCTACGATTAACTCTTTACTTCACATTCAAAACCCAGGGGAGGAATGTTCATAACTTCTCACTCCACTGACATGCGTGCACACACACACACACACAAACACAAATGCACACATTCACATGCGCACACATTCACACAAACACAAATGCACACATTCACACACACACACAAACACAAATGCACACATTCACATGCGCACACATTCACACACACACACACACACACACACAAACTCTTACATACACACATGCACGCACACATTCACACACACACATACACACACACACACTCGCGTACGCACAGAGTTAAAGGGAGAATGGGGATAGAAAAAGACTAGGAGATTGTGTTGAGCAATCTGAATACCTGATTTGTAGAGTTTGTTTTGCAGGTGGTGTTAATTCTGCAAGGTGAAGTAAATACACAGAAACTACATCCTTTCTTCAGGCAATGATAGGGAATTTTCTGGCACAAACAGGTTTCCAGACTGTGGTTTTTGCCCTGAGGTCTGCTTCTTGGTAGTTCATCGTAGAATCATAAAACCCCGACAGTGCAAATGAGGCGGCTTTTGACCCATGGAGCCTGCACCGACCCTCTGAAAGAATACCCTACTGGGACCTAATCTCCCACCCTAATTTCGTAATCCTATGCATGACCAATCCATCTAAGCCGCACATCTTTGAACTGTGGGACGATATCAGAGTACCTGGAGAAAACCCACACAGACAAGGGGAGAAGTGCAAACCCCACACAGAGAGTCATCACCCAAGACTAGAACTGGACCCAGCTCCCTGGTGCTGTGAGGAAATAGGGTTAACCACCTTGCTGCCCAATATCAGATGGATGTTAAACAACAAACTGCTTCTGGGGCTAAAGATGTAAACTTAAAACTGTCCAGAAATACCAAAGGCTTGGGTCATATGACAGTTTCTGTGGCTTCTGGCCAATTCCATTGTTTCTCTTTAGTTCATAACTTCATAAGATGTAGGAGCAGAATTAGGCCATTCTACC
This sequence comes from Sphyrna mokarran, assembly GCA_024679065.1. Classification (NCBI taxonomy): domain Eukaryota; kingdom Metazoa; phylum Chordata; class Chondrichthyes; order Carcharhiniformes; family Carcharhinidae; genus Sphyrna; species Sphyrna mokarran. The sequence continues at coordinate 131,542,686 of JAGIQG010000003.1, read as the reverse complement.
CATCAAGTCCACGCTGCTATTCGATCATGGCTGATAAGCTCCTCATTCCCATTTTCCTGCCTTCTCCCCATAATCCTTCAATCCATTACCAATTAACAATCTGTCTAACTCCTCCTTAAATTTACTCATTGCCCAGCACCCACCGCACTTTGGAGTATCGAATTCCACAGATTCACAAGCCCACCTCCCCCCACACACACACACAAACACAAGTTTCTCCCCACCTCTGTTTTAAATTTGCTGTCATTTATCTTAAGATTATGACCCCCTGCCTTAGAATACCCACAAGAGGAAGCATCCATTCTATGTTTACTTTTTCCATATCTTTTATCATCTTGGATACCTCAATTTGATCTCCCCTCATTTTTCTAAATTCCAGAGAGTACAGATCTAAACTGTTCAATCTCTCTTTATACAACAAACCCCCTCATCTCTGCAATCAATCCAGTGAACCTCCTCTGAACTGCCTCCAATGCCACTACATCTTTCCTCAAATTAGGGAACCAAAACTGTGCACAATACTCCAGGTGTGGCCTCACCAATGCCTTGCATAGTCGCAATAATACTTCCTTACGTTTATATTCTTTTCCTTCTACTATAACTGCCAATGTTCCATTTGCTTTCTTTATTATCTGCTGCACCTGAACGAAAGAGATGAGTTGGGTATCAGCATCTCTTCCAGTGTAATAAATATCCACTTCTCTCTTTTGTGATAGTGGTGTCTGGGGATCCAGTTCATGAGGACATGCTCTGCTTTCGTTCATTACGAGGAGTCAGTGCCAGAAGGTATGAGGTTTCATCAGCTGAGTGAATTTTATTGTGCTTCTAACTCCTTGTGGTCACTTCCAGAACAAAGGGCCAACCCTCTCATCATGTGACTTGCAGCAGCTGTCCTCTTTTTTTATTTAGCAGCAAATGCATTAAAATAAAACATTATTGAATTTTTTTCACGCGATAGGGACAGCCTTCACCAAATAAAGTATATCTTGAAATTAAAGTGTGGTAGAGAGCCTAAAATATTTTCAGAAAAAAAAGACTTCATGTTCTTTTTTTCAAAACAACTTAGTTCCACTTTGCATTCACCAAGCAGCATGCCTTAATAACTATTGTCCGGTAACTCTGACATCCATCATTATGAAGTGCTTCTAAAGGTTAGTCATAGCATGAATCAATTCCAGCTTTCCCAGCTGCCTGGGTCCATTACAATTTGCCTACCAGCGCAACAGATCCACAGCAGACGCTATCTCCCTGGCCCTGCACTCAACCCAGGAACATCTAGGTAACAAGGACATTTATGTCAGACTCCTATTTATGACTACAGATCAGCCTTCAACACCATTAGTCCCATAAAGCTCATCTCCAAACTCCGTGGCTGGGCCTCAGCATCTCCCTCTGTGACTGGATCCTCAACTTCCTAACTCACAGACCACAATCAATCAGGATGGGCAACAACACCTCCTCCACGATCATCCTCAACACCAGTGCCCCACAAGATTGTGTTCTCAGCCCCTACTATACCCTTTGTACACCTATAATTGTGCAGCCAAATTTCCCTCCAAGTCGCTTTTCAAATTTGCTGATGACACCACCGTAGTGAGTTGAATCTCAAACAATGATGAGAAAAACACTGGAATGAGATAGAAAATCTAGTGAACTGTGGTGACAACGATAATTTCTTCCTCCATGTCAGTATAACAAAAGAGATTGTCATCAACTTCAGGAAGCATAGAGAACACGTCCCTGTCTATATCAATGGGGACGAAGTAGAAAGGATCGAGAGCTTCAAGTTTTTAGGTGTCCAGATCATCAACAACCTGTCCTGTTCCCTCATGCCGACACTATAGTTAAGAAAGCCCACCAATGCCTCTACTTTCTCAGAAGACTAAGGAAATTGGCATGTTTTACGACTCTCACCAACTTTTACAGATGCGCCATGGAAAGCATTTTTCTGGTTGTATCACAGCTTGGTATGACTCCTGCTCTGCACAAGACTGCAGAGATCTACAAAATAGAACATAGAACATTACAGCACAAATGGGCCCTTTGGCCCACAAGTTGTGCTGATCATATCCATATCTACACACCATGGAATTATCTGTAACTCCAAAAAGGTCATGAATGAAGCCCAGTCCATCGCGCAAACCAGCCTCCCATCCATTGACTCTGTCTACACTTCCCGCTGCCTCGGCAAAGCGGCCAGCATAATTAAGAACCCCGCGCATCCCGGACATTCTCTCTTCCACCTTCTTCCTTTGGGAAAAAGATACAAAACTCTGAGATCGCGTAACAGTCAACTCAAATCAGCTTCTTCCCTGCTGCTGTCGGACTTTTGGCTAAGATCAAGTGTAGTATCGACATGCTGTGCTTGGTTGAAATCATTAGGTTACATTTTATTCTCATTTGCAGTAATTTTTAAAAGCGGCATCTCAGCCTTTTGACTAAGATGCAAATGAGATCAAGCCTTGGAGGGAGCTATGCCTATTCCAATCAGCTTGGATCATGTAGATCAAGCCCAGGACAGGAGGTGAGAGCCCTATCTTGTCAGCTTGGATCAGGAACGTCTCAACTTGTTCAGACGCTGAATTGGGTTTGCTTTGACCAAATTGAAATAAAAACAAAAAAAAAGCTATCAGATTTTTGAATGAACTTACCTTGCATTGAGTTGATGTTTCTCTACATCCTAGCCATGGCTGTAACACTACATTCTTTACAGTCTCCTTTCCTTCTTTACAAATGGTATGCTTTGTCTGTATAGTGTCCAAGAAACAATACTTTTCACTATATGTTAATACATATAATAATAATAAATCAAATCAAACCAAACCAAACATTAATACAGTTTTGAGCAGCTGGTGTTGGAATTTTTTTCATGTAATATGGCCAACCTTCACTAAATAAATGCATCTTGAAATTAAAATGACGTGGGGAGCCTAAAAGATTTGCAGAAAAAAAAAAGAACTTCATGTTCTTTTTTCCAAAGCAACTTTAACTCCACTTTGCATTCATCATCCTTGTGGCTGGGAAATAAAATCCGCTCTGCTGGCAACAGGTCAGTAATAGTACAGAGTCGTGCCTGTGTTCTCCAACAATCCCTCACCAATACACCCCAGCAGTCTGCATTCATGTAACACCTTTAGAATAGCATCTCTATCTCTGTCACTTCCTCCAACCTGACAGTCCTCAATGAGACCTAAACTCCTCAAGTTTAATCCCTGCACAATTGGCATCGTACATTCATCTGCCTGGGTCCTGATATCTGAGCATACCCACCCAAGCTCTCTCCCTGCCTCCTCTTCGACCTCAACATTTAAGGAGCACTTCGATGATCACTTAAAAGCCATGGCATCCAAGGCTAATCTGGATCAAATGCTGGAAATATAATTTTCCATTGGGACAGCACAGTAGCACTGCTGCCTCACAGCACCAGAGTCTTCAGGCTGCCAAACCCACAACCACTGTCATCTAGAAGGATGAGAATCAGATACAGGGCAATCCCATCACCTGAAAATTCACCTCCAAGTCACTCACCATCCCGATTTTTAAATATATTGGCTGTTCTTTCAGTCTCTGGGTTAAAACCCTGGGTCTTCTTCCATTTCCCATCTAAAAGACATACTTGTTAGGTGGATTGGCCATGCTAAATTCTCCCTCAGTGTACCCGAACAGGCACTGGAGTGTGGCAACGTGGGAATTTTCTTAGTAACTTCATTGTAGTGCCTACTCGTGACACTAAATGAACTTTACTTAACCTAATAGCACTATGAGTGTGCCTACATCTTAAGGACTGCAATAGTTCAACGTGGTGGCTTGCAACCACCTTCTTAAGGACAATTAGAGATGATAATAAACAGTGGCCTAGCCAGCAATGCCCATATCCCATAAATTAATTTTAAAAACATTTTGATGGCATATTCTCATGCAATTTCACATACAATTTGGCCAACATGTGTAATTCCCCTTTTATATCTACCTGACATTGGATGCAGTTTGCTCTCTTGATGCTTCCTTCTCTTTTTATTCTAACATTACTGCATATCAGTGGTGATGAGCAGCTGGAATGGGATCGAAAAAGCGAGATCCGCCTGCAGTACTTCCAGATGCTGTTGATTATCATAGAATCCCTACAGTGTAGAAGGAGGCCATTTGGCCTGTCGAGTCTGCATCGACTACAATCCCACCCAGGCCCTATTCCTGTAACCCTGCTAGTCCCACTGACACTAAGGGGTATTTTAGCACAGCCAATCAACTTAACATGCACATCTTTGGACTGTGGGAGGAAACCCAGGTTTCCTCTGGACACTCTGGTTTCCTTCCACAGTCTGGCAGCTATGCTGGTTCAGTGGATTGGCCATGCTAAATTCTCCCTTGGTGTACCCGAACAGGCACCAGAGGATTTTCACAGTAACTTCATTGCGGTGTTAATGTAAGTTTACGTGCAATTAATAAATAATGCTCAGATCGAGAGGCACCCACTATGGCCCAATTACGACATCCTAACAAGCAATTTGAAAAACCTAAACCGGTACAAAAAAGAATGGAGCACAGGAAGAAGCCCTCCAGCTCTCCAAGCCTGCGCCAAGCATGATGCCCTAACCAATAAAAGAACTGCCTTTACTCAAACCATATCCCTCCACTGCCTTGTTCACGTACTCATCCAGGTGCTTCTACTACCTCCTCTGGCAGCATGTTCCAGGCACCCACCACTTTCTGGATAAAAACATCCCCCTTGCATCTCCCTCTCACATTGAACCTGTGCCTCTCGTAATTGACACTTCCATCCTGGGAAAAAGCCTCTGACTTTCCATCCCGTCTAAACCTCTCATTATTTAAATGCAAACCGGCCTCCCGTCCGTTGACACTATCTATACTTCCCGCTGCCTCGGCAAAGCAGCCAGCACAATTAGGGACCCCGGACATTCTCTCTTCCGTTGGGAAAAGATACAAAAGTCTGAGGTCACATACCAACCGACTCAAGAACAGCTTCTTCCCTGCTACTGTCAGACTTTTGAACGGACTTGCCTCACATTAAATTGATCTTTCTCTACACCTTAGCTATGACTGTAACACGTACATTCTGCACTGTCTTTCCTTCTCTATGAATGGTATGTTTTGTATGTGTAGGGCAAGAAACAAAACTTTTCACTGTGTGTTAGTACATGCAACAATAAATCAAATCAAAAAAAAAAATCGAATAATGTCTATCAGGTGTTCCCTCAGCTTCTGTCTTTCCAGTGACTGATAACTTGCAGATTTTAATGGTTAAATCAGAACACACATTTAGATACATTGAAACCAAGTTCATTTGGGTGCAAAGGATTTTAAACAAAGACAAAATATTGATTTATTCATTATCATAGATGAGATTAGGTTGTCAATAAAAGAATCACGCAGATCTGCACTCACTTTAAAAACAGGTAATTTCAGGAAGGTCTTTTGAACATTTGGATTGAAGTTACTGCAGACGCATCCAAGGAAATTCGTACAAATAAGAGCATAACTGTCACATTTCTTCAATTATAAAACATTAAAAATCATTGATAAAATATGACCAGCTCCATGAAAGAATCTATACTTATTTACAGATTAGTTAAAAGAAATTGCATTTGCATAGCGCCTTTCACAACTTCAGAGCATCCCACGTAATTTCGAAGCTCGATCAATGCTGTAATTCACAAGGATTCTAAAACAGCAATGAGGTTCATAACCAAATGATCCATTTTAGTGATGGAAACAGAGCAATGAACATGGGACAGGTTGCCACATTGGACTCCCAGACTCAAATGCTTTTATGTGGACCTTAGAAGGCAGATGGGCTTCCGTTTTATATCTTATCTGAGTGATTGCACTTCTGAGGGGTTGGCATTCCCTCGGTACTATCAAATTAAACAGGTAATGAAATACTGAAATAGGTGTATTTTTGTGCTATTATTTTATCCTTGTGGGTACCCATCTGAGCCCAGTTATTCGAAGATCCGTTCACTTCAAAGGGATATTCAGTGATTGCATTCAATTTAAATCTAGGCATAAGTAGTAAAAAGACAGGGTCTAACTTTGTGCAAAATGACCCCATTTATTATTTCACACCAGCATGATTCCCTCCCTGTATGTATTTCACTGCCTGATGGCTGGGTACAGCTGTGCGATGCAGTAGCTGGATGGAAAACCATTTTCAGGCATCTGGCATTGGCCAATTCTACTATCATATACCCTGGGAGGCGGTTTTCTGGACATAGATTGTGGCAGGGATATAAGTGCATACATTTCTCTCGAGCAAGACTGTGGGGCAGGGGGGAGGGGAGGAAAGAGAGAGAGAGAAAGACAGAGAAAGAGGAGGAGGAACTGGACAATTATCTCCCTCTTCAAAGATATCACATTCATCAGGTGACTGTAAACAGCTGCAGTTCGGCACAAGAAAACGGGGAGACAGTTTTGAGGTATTGTTAACTTGATACAACAGGAGGCATCAAAATCAAACTGCCTCGTAAATCGACACAAGCTGAGAAGGCTCCTTAATGTTGGGTTCATTGCACTGGTGGCTGCACTTTTCATTTCAAAAAAAAAAATGTACAATGTGAACATTCACAGGGGCTTTACAGAAACGCTTCTTTCCAAGGTCACTGCTTTGGCTTGGAAACAAATTTAAACATTTGTTGACCGTGAAACAAAATGGATAGAATGGGGGAACCTGATCTCCAAAACATACGTCAAAACGCTGACAACTCGACCACTTCAAGTCAGATTTCCTCATTCAATCTCCCAGCAAAGAAACTCCCAATCCAAATGATTAATTAATTTTTCTTTTGCTGATTTTCTTCACTGGTTTTAATCTTTGCCTCCGCTATGAATCGTTTAATGCTAATGATTTAGATTTGTTCTCAATTATAATTAAACTTTTCATCATTTGTTCCAGCACCAATGTGGAAACTCTAATTAACTCCCCCATATAAATCACAGGCCTTTGCAAATAATAAGTTATGGCCAGGAGTTAAAACAGAAGGCACAGTTAAGAAGCTGCAATCCATCCATAAAAATCACACTGATGTGTCAGAGTTTCAAATGATTCAATAAATGAATAAATAGAATTTAAATCTCGGAACATTTATCCAAGTGATTTAAAACCATCACTTCCTGAAGGAATGCAGCATCTTTTTTGGTTTGAAAATCCATTCAGGAATCAGCAATCACCAGGTCTCAGCAATCCTGCAGAAAAGAGACAGCACTGCAGAAACATGGAAAGAAAATATAGTGTTTTCAAACACATTGGCACAGCCACGGTGGAAATGGAACAAATGACCTCTACATCCCTCGGCTTTGAGATGATAAGCCAGGGGTTTCTGCTCCCATCACTGTCCAGGTCATACAATCTACAGTGCAGAAGGAGGTCACTCAGCCCATTGAGTCTAAACTGACAACAATCCCACCCAGGCCCTATCCCTGTAACCTCACATATTTACCCTCCTAATTCCCTTGACACTAAGAGACAATTTAGCACAGCTAATGCACTTGACCAGCATGCCTTTCAGACTGTGGGAGGAAACTAGAACATCCAGAGGAAACCCACGCAGACACGGGAGAATGTGCAAACTCCGCACAAGCGGTGACTTAAGCCGGGAATCAAACCTTGGTCCCTGGCGTCGTGAAGCAGCAGTGCCACCCTGTCCTGCTGGAGTGTGCACGTAGACAGTCTTGGGTTGCACATAGTATCGATCTCAGCTCTGTTTCACATCTTGTGTGGTAAGGGCAAAGGGCTCAGTAAGCAGATGGTCTGTGTTAGAGCTGGCATCAATAAACTGCGGGCACCCATCTATTCAGGCTATAGGACCAGTCCGTCTTCACATGGTTCAGGGGTAAAACTTGCAACACCCACCCTTTGGGATTCTTTGCAAAATCTATACATCCATCAATGCCAATTGAAGCCATAAATCTGCATTTCACCACTTTGTTTCTGCCAAACCTGTCATACCAGCTTGCTGCTGTTTTCAGTCTTGCTCTGTGCCCGGCCCCAAAGAGGGCAGGTGGTGTGACTGAGGTGCTGAAGCACAGACATCCGAGTACAATGACAATGAGAGAGAAGTGCTGATTTCCCCTCTACCTCGGAGAGGGCAGTCGGTTTCCACTGTCAAGTACCCAACTGCACATCTCCCCGGACTGCGGGAGGAAACCGGAGCAGCGGAGGAGACCCATGCAGACATGGGGAGAATGTGCAACCTCCGCATAGACGATGACCCAAGGCTGGATTTGAAGCTGGGTCCCTGGCACTGCGAGGCAGCAGTGCTAACCACTGTGCCGCCTGTAGCACTTCTCCCAGTGCAGATCCCTAACTTCTTGCAACTGAGAATTCATTTCTCAGAAAAGCCAGCTGTGCCAAAGGGAAATTCAGGGCAATCCCGCTTAACATCACCTTAAAAGTTATATGGGTGACAAGGCTTAACGGTTGCAGGGACACATTTGAGATATTAACAATCTGGGTGAAATTCTCTGGCCTCCCAGCCGTGTGTTTCCTGATGGTGGGATGTGGTGCGTTGTTTACTAGCAGCGGGATTCTCTGGTCTCGCCACTGTCAACGGGAATTCCCACTAACATCACCCACACTGGCAGGAAGCCCATGGGTGGGGATGAACTGCCGGTGGGACTGAAGAATCCCTGCTGGCGTGAAAGGCTGGAGAATTCTGGTCCCTATCTTTCCCTTTGGATACCGTGCAGGTCTAGCATTTTGCTTTGTAATTGCATGTTTGTGTTGCAGTGAGGAATAATGACAATAGACATTAGTGCAATTAAGGTCCTGAGGTAATGAAGCTATCACCAAGAAACATATCTTCATCAGCTTAATGCAATTGGATCTACAATTGCCTTCTTCCCCTGCCTGCAGCATTCTTTTTACAAGTTATGGGTCAAAACTGGCCAAATGTCAGGCTTTTAAATAGAACCCACAGTCATCTATTTAACATTGTTAAGGCAAGTGTAAATATATTTCTTTATAAAATTACTCTGTTAATGCAGCAACTATTAGATAATGAAATCTCATTCCTGATTTAACATGTTGAAAACCTTCTGGCAAGTTATCTCAGAGTTTCTTAACATTGATTCATTCATGGTCCATCTTTCATATGCCAGGTAGAATCCAGTCCAGAAATTTCATGGCAACCTCAAAGCCAAGGAAACAGGCCTGGAAAAGAAATAGGAAAAAGGCACACAACAAAATATCAGCAATTTATTTTTGGAAATTTGGTCAATTTTCATCACAGTCAAATCCAAAACCTCTGTGAAATTGTGTACAAGAATACATCACATTTCTTGTGTTCCATTGCTGGGTTTTTCTATTTGTTGGTTTATTGCAACATTACTTCTGTTGCTTCACACCAATGAGGATAAGTTTATTTATTAATGTCACAAGTAGGCTTACATTAACACTGCAATGAAGTTATTGTGAAAATCCCCTGGTCACCACACTCCAGTGCTTTAAAACATGAACCTTAAACTTGGATAATCCGGCTATGGAGCATCTACTGTTCTTTATTCATTCATGGGACATGGGCATTGCTGACTGGTCAGCATTTACTGTCCATCCTAATTGGATGTTGCTGTGGCTCTGGAGCCACATGAAGGCCAGACCAGGTAAGGATGGCAGATTTCCTTCTCTAAAGGACATTGGTGAACCAGATGGGCTTTTCCAACAGTGGTTTCATTGTCATCAGTAGATTCTTAATTCCAAATACCTTTTATTGAATTCAAATTCCATCATTTACCATGGTGGGTTTAGAACCTGGGTTCTCAAAACATGAGCTGAGTTTCGGGATTAACTGTTTAGCAATATTGCCACTGGGCCATTGCTCCCCACTCCTGACCACAGCCAAATAAATATTCCTAAAATGATTTCTAATTTTGCCACAACCAGAGCATAATTCTGTAGTTAAAAATGCTGTCATAAAGACAGTTAAACGGGATACATATTCCCCATATTCAAGTGCTGCAAATCTCATTTCATTGCTGAGTCAAAGTTAGGAATAATTATCAGGTAAAATGATAATTATTACTAGGCCTTACCGCATTGGCGGGGAAAGCTCGAATCATCACAGCATTGAAGCCTTTGTACAACGAGCCAATACCTTCTTCCTTGATCAGGTCTCGAAGAACATCTCGGAATCCATTGGGATACATTCCTTCAGGTGCTAAGAATTGAAGAATGTAATTAAATGGATAATTTATAGAATTATGCTAGCTTGTTTCTGAACTGTAAATGCCATTCAGTCCAAGTGGTATTTTAAAGTTTATCTACTAATATATGTAATAATATGTAGGCTTACATTAACACTGTATTGAAGTTGCTGTGAAAATCTCTTTGGGAAGAGGGGATGTGGGAGTGGGAGGTGAGGATGGGACATTGGAGGAAGAAGACAGGTTATAACATTGAGAGGGGGAGGGAGGAAGGATGTTAGGGGGTGGACGCTGAGGTGGCGAGCAGGTGGGTTGGTGCAGAGGGAGAATTAGGCAGCTGTGGAGCAGGGTAGAGTAAGAAGGGAGGAGGAGCATTGGAAGGAGTAGGGTAGGAGGAAGGATAGGTACAGGGAGAGAGGGAGGGAGTAAGGGATGGGAGAGAGGAAAAGGAGCTGGGGACTGGGAATGAAGTAGGAAGAGGGTAATGGGATGGGAGGGAGTCCAGGCAGGGACGGGGCGATGCACAGAGGGAAGGGCCACACTCTGGTGCTTGTTTGGGTACACTGAAGGAGAATTTAACATGGCCAATATCCTGCATGTCTTTGGATTGTGGGAAGACCACAGCATCCTGAGAAACTTATGTAGACATGGGGAGAATGTGCGAATTCCACACAGACAGTGACCCAAGCTGGGTATTAAACCCAGATCCCTGGCAGTGCAAATCATGTGCCACCGTGCTGCCCCATATGTCTCTGCTCGAGCTTTCAACAGCCTTATTTTTTTGGGGGAGATGTAGGTGTTGTGTGCTGGCCCAGCAACACGGATAGATTGCGACTGACTCTGAATTGCTGTTGAACCAAGTGGGGTTCTGGGCTATTTCAGGAGAAGTCAATCCATGGGCTGTGCGTTTCCTTCCCTAAAAGGACATTAATGAATCAAATGGTTCACTCAACAATGATTTGACAAAACTTTGACAAAGGGTCATCTGGACTCGAAACGCCAGCTTTCTTCTCTCCTCACAGATACTGCCAGGCTTGCTGAGATTTTCCAGTATTTTCCCTTTTGATTTCAGATTCCAGCATCCACAATAATTTGCTATTATGGTTTCACCACTAGACTTAATTACAGATTGTTATTGAATTCAAATTTCACCATCTGCCTCAGTGGGATTCGAACCCTGATCCCCAGTGTGGTACTCTGGCTATCTGGATTACTAGTCCAGTGACAATTCTATACTGCCTCCTGAATTCATCTCACCCTATCCGTGCATCCGTCAAGTAAATCTTGGATACCATTAAACAACATAAAATCAACAAATAGCTTCATTTCCTCTACTCTGAAAATCAGGCAGAGTTTCACAGATCCCAACAAGTGCTTCCTGCAAAAAGCCATTCCTCATGTGCGAATCCAGGGAAGGATTAGCAACAATTAATCTGAACACATGTAATCCTGTCTTGAAGTTCACCCAAAGGATGATTAGGAGCAGATTCCTCTTGCCATCCCCAGAGTAAAGATACTCAGAGCAAATATTACCCCCTGGCTTCAGATCAAAGTTCTTTTAAAGCTTTGAAAGTTTAAGTTTTAAAGTTTGTTTATTAATGTCTTAGGTAGGCTTACATTCACAATGCAACGAAGTTACAATGAAGTGAAAATTCCCTAGTCACCACACTCTGGCGCCTGTTCAGGTACACAGAGGGAGAATTTAGCACGGCCAATGCACGTGCTAAACCGGAGCACCCGGACGAAACCCACATGGACACAGGGAGCACATGCAGACTCCATGCAGACAGTGACCCAAGACAGGAATTGAACCCAGACCCCTGATGCTGTGAGGTAGCAGTGTTAACCACTGTGCCACCATGCTGCCCTGAGGTCACAGAACAGCAGTTGAATCCAGAATTCTCTGGGTTATATGTTTCCCATTCCAGCAGGCCGGGGTATTTACCCACCCTTTACCCAGATTCTATCCCCAAGCCACGTCATTGTAGACATTCAAAACTATCAGAAGAATGAACTGACCTGTCTGGAATCTGGACTTCAGCACATCTGGAGGAATTGCAACCATCCAGTTCAACATTCCGGCAACTCCACCAGCTAACAGGATTCGAGGCACGCTTAGATCAGTCACACTGTAGCAAATATTGGAGAGAAAAAAACGTGACTGATGGAACTAAATTCCCGAAACATGCTTCTGCCTCAGCCCAATTTCCATTTTCTCCCTAAGAACAGAAGAAGTAGGAGCAGGAGTGGGCTATTCAGCTCTTAGAGAATGCTCTGACATACAATGAGATCTTGGATGAACATTCACCTCTTTTTCCTGCACTGCTCCCTATTTATTGATGTTTTCACTATGTAGAAACCTAGCAGACTCAGTCTTGAACGTACACAATGACTAAAGCACCACGGCCCTCTGGGGCAGGGAATTCCAAAGATTCATCACCCTCTGATTGAAAAAATTCTTCCGCAGTCTTCCCCTTTTTCTGAGACTCTGTCTCCTGGTCCTCCCAGCCAAGAGAAAAAATCCTTCCTGCTATTAAGAATTTTGTATCTTTGAATGAGATCACTTCTCATCCTTCTTCTAAGATCCAGAAAATAAAGTCCAGTCTATTTAATCTTCCCTCTAGGACAACCTCTCCATCCCAGGACTTAATTTAGTAAATCTTTATTGCACTCCCTCTACATTAAGTACATTTTCCTTAGGTTAGGAGACCAAGGCTGCACACAATATTCCATGTGCAGGTTCACCAAAGCACTATATCACTGTTGTAAGACATCTTCACTCCTGTATTCAAATCTTCTAACAAAGGCCAACACACAGTTTTCCTTCATAATTGCTTGCCACGCCTCACTGTGCAGAATTCTAAAACGCTCCCAATTCTCAGACTTACCCTTTTTTTTGGCAACTATTTTCACCTCTTCCTTTGATTTACTGCAACCCTTGATTTATTTTGTTAACCACGATTAGAACATTTTCCTGCTGGGTTTGTGTGTGTAAAAGGAATGGATATTTACTGTATCAGTTCTTAGAATGTTTGCCAATGTCTGTCTACTGTCATACCTTTTAACATCATTTTCCAATTGGCCAGTTAAAACACAAAATTCTGAAAGGGCTTGATTGGGAAAATGCTTTACTTGCCTTGGAAATATAGAATCACAAGCTCAGAATAAAGAGTCATCATTGAAGACTGAATGAGGAGAAACTTGCTCACTCAACGGGCTGTGGATTTTTTTCCACCCAGAGGACTGCAGATGCTCAGTCAGTGAATATATTCAGGATAGATTGATGGAATTCTGGATACTGAGGGATAAGGAGATCATGCAGGAAGATGGAGTTGAGACAGAAGAAGAGCCATGGTCTTACTGAAAGACTCAAAGAGCCTACTCCTGCTCCTATTCTTAAGTTTGGGAGTTTAGACCTCAGAAGGTCTAAAATATCAAACAACCAATGGAGTATTTTATGTATTTACAGATTTAATTTGGAAAAAATGAGAAAACTCCTTGTTACTTCCTGTCTCTGCTACAACATACGAGCACAGACCAGTGACTCAACACTTGGAGGAAAACTGCATATGCATAGAAGTGGTGTCAGTCTATGGTGCAACCTGATGCACTCATCATTGTGCCACTTCTGTCTGTTCTTGAGGAACACTAAGAACATCAAATTGAGGAACAGTGAAAATATCCCAAGTTTTTTTTTCCCAGAAATAGGATTGCTGCACACAATTAAACTCAATCTTCAATGAGCATTTCTTTCTGGTGGAGCTACTGACCTCTGTCCCTCAGGAGTAAGAATACACTTCAGCCACTCGTAACTCATGAAGTACATTCCGCTTGCAGGGACATCTAACAAAACAAAAAGAATGGTTGAAAATTGAAAGTAAACATTCTTAAAAGCTAAAAATAGAAAAACAGGAGTTCACCACCCTCAACATTTTAACAATCCCTCTCATTTCTAACTGCAACATATTTTGCCCATCAATTACTTGATTAATATTCCAAGCACTTGTTTCAACTTTTCTCCCTTGCTCCAGGCAAGCTGCAAACACTCCTGCTGTACTTCTTTCCTACATCCTTAACTACTCTGAAATCAAGATTAGGAGAGGCAGTTTCAAGGCAGCAATGACCTTAGTCATGCTGATAAAGAGAAAAGGGTAAGAAACATAACAAAGAGTGGAAAGAAAAGTTGAAGGACTCATCCCAATATATCCTACTCTTAGTCTTTACACTTCTAAATTGCAGAACTCGTTGTTCTATTTTTTGGTATTACTCAACCATCCACTTATGTTCCAAGCCAAGGACCAAAGGGCTCCTGTCGCCTACAACTCAATTGTGCGATTACACAAGCACAATGCCAGAGAAGCGCTGCCCACGAGAAGAATGAATCACACTGCTTAGCTGATTTGTAACTGAATAGTCACAAATCATCTTCTCACTTCTTGGCCTCTGGGCAAAGACTGCAACTCTAAATTACAGAACTGGTTTCTTTATAAAAAAAACTAGCAATAGACCATTACCCAGACACAAACGTTTAGCTGCATCCCCTTGCAATCCTTCCCGAAATCTCTCATTGAGAATCAAGATTACGGCAATCACGACATAAAAAAAATGTAGGGTTTTATTGAATCCTCAGCATGGATCAGACAGTTACAACTTAGTGAAGTCTCAAAGACAACAGGACTGCAATTCTCAGAAGTTGTCTCCTAAATAACAATCCAGCAATCCACCTGATAATATCAGCAGCCAACAGGAAATATATCAAAGTCTTTTAGCTCGTTTTGGTGATCTACGAGATTAATTCTTGTTAAACAGTGGTTAAAATCTCCGTGAATTCAATGGACCTGTCAATGAACAAATTTGGTCATTAACGCATCGCTGAAGAATGCAGACAGCCCCAAGAATCTTGGTTCCACTGAACATTTAGCCAATGACTTCTGAAATAAGCAAAATCTAGATGGAACAATCCAATTTCAGAGATCATATAAATGTTTCAGACTGCTTTGTAACCTAAGATGTGATGAAGCACTCCCTCTTTCCCATAATTACAGGTCTGCAATACCCAACTTCACCAAGTTACAACATCTCAATTAATCTCCCCTTCACACCATCGCTTTTAACCCTTGGTTAAGTCTCGCACCACAAGTGTTGGCCCATCAGCAATAACAAAATCACTGCAGCAAACACAGGCACAGAACACATTCTGGGTGGGGGATGGATTTCAGTTCCCAAGAGTGGTTCAGCATGCATAAAACCAATGACCAAGTTGCCCCAGTCATGAAGGACTGGGCCAGGACCGCATCAGGTCATGGAAGAACCAGCCAACATGAGCAAGACCAAACATGTGCAGGGCAGGTTGATTGGACATGCTAAATTGCCCCTTAGTGTCAGGAGGGTAAATACCTCAGGTTATGGGGAGAGGGTCTGGGGGATGGGGTTGATGCAAGCAATGATGGGCCATACAGCTCCTATTTACACCACAGGGGTTCTATGAATAACTTAGATGACTTCATAGGCCAACTCCTCTCAGAAACATTCTGCATTACAATTTCAATCAACCACAAAGTTCATGGTTAACTGCAGCCAAAATATCAAGAGTAGAGAGAGAGAAATCTGGATCATTCAATAGTTACACAGAAAAAGGACAAATAATGTTCAGTTAGTGTACCTCTCATAAGAGTAAGAGCGGTCCCCTTGTAGACACCCCGAATGCCAGATGTTTTGTAGATCTGTTTAGCACAATCCAAAGGGCCAGCATACTTGGTTTCACCAGTGGATGCCTGAATCTGAAAAATTGTACCAATTATAAAAACTGTGTTAAAACACAAACAAGGAACTGTTTAATTCCAAGGAAGCTATAAAGTATGAAAGAAGGACCACAAGACATTGCCTATCAGTATTGTAGTATGGAGGTGCTGGCATTGGACTGGGGTGGGCGCAGTAAGAAGTCTCAAAACACCAGGTTAAAGTCCAACAAATTTGTTTGGAATCACAAGCTTTCAGAGCACTGCTTCTTCATCAGGGAGTGTAGAACTTGATGTCGTATCGATATGCACAATCTTCTTGGAGATTCTCTTCACTTTGAGCAGGCAGTTTGCAGTTACCTGATGAAGGAACAGTGCCCCGAAGGCTTCTGATTCCAAATAAGCTTGTTGGACTTTAACCTGGTGCTCCTAGACTTCTTATTGTTATCAGTATTGTGTTCTTTTAAAATAAATAGAGAATATTTATCAATTATTTGAAAGTTTGGTTCATTGTTGGGATTCCTGCATTGTGCCCAAATGCTGAGTGTGTACTGCACAGACTAAATGGCCCTACATTTAATTAGTGATGTGTCAGGAGTCACCAATGGATCAACAAATGGCCTCAATAAATGATAAATAAAAGATAAAATGAGTTTAGGCCATTCTGCTATGTCTTCCCTCTTCCCACCCTCTCACTCCACAAATCAACCAAATCACACAAATATTTAGAAGGCTGAAGCCATTGCCGTTCTTTGACCAGCTTTCTATTCCAAGCTGATTAAAACCGTTCATGAGTTTGTTATTGTATTTAACCACAAAATGAGTTTACCACCTGGCCACATCATCATTAACACTGCTCAATGCTTAACCTTCATCCATGTCTTTGTCACCCCACACCCCCCTCCAGATTTAACTATTCCAATCCTCTCCTCACCAGCCTCCTTCCCGTATTAATAAACCTGAACTATTCTGCTGCCTGTGTCCCAACTCAGTCTAAATCTTGTTCACCCATAGCCCAGTGTTTGCTGACCTTCAGTGGCTCCTGATCTGACAATGCCTCAATTTTAGAGCCCTCATATAAAACTTCCTCCAATCTTACCCCTCCCAGTGTGAAGCCTCCTCCAGCCCTATAAACCTGCTACATCTCTTCCTTCTGACCTCTTACACATCCTCAATTACAACTACCCCATCACTGGCAGCCACTCTTTCAGCTGCCTTGGTCTGAAACATTGAAATTCCCTCACTAAACCTCTCTTTTTTAGATGCTGCTTTAAAATTTAGTTCTTTGGTCAAACTTCCAAATACCTCCTTTGTGACTCAGTGCTTTCATTGATGCAACTTCCATTAAACGTCTTGGGATGTTTCACGTAAATAAATGCAAGCCTTTGCCATTGTCTACAACGACGTTGTAGTTCAAGATTTAAAAACTTTCATTATTCTTTCTCTGCTTTTAAGGATGGCACAGTGATTAGCACTGCTGTCTCCCAGCGCTAGAGGCCCCTGTTCGATTCCCAGCTTGGGTCACTGACTGTGCGAAGTCTGCACATTCCTCCATGTCTGTATGGGATTCCACTGGGTGCTCCGATTTCCACCCACAGTACGAAAGACATGCTGGTTAGGTGCATTGGCCATGCTAAAGTCTCCCTCAAAGTACTCAAAAAGGTGCCATATTGAAGTGATTGGGTTATTTTCACAGTAAGTTCATTGCAGTGTGAACGTAACCTACTTGTGGTACTAATAAATAAACTTTAAAAGAAAAAAGAAAACTTCAAATCATAAATAAATAAAAAAAACCTAGCATTTCTCAACGTCGTATCCACCATTCCTGGAAGTATATCGGTGTGTGTGTGTGTGTGTGTGTGGGTGGGGTGGTGGGGGGGTGGGTGTGGTGTGTGGGGGGGGGGGGGGGGGGTCGTCTTGGTGGCAACAGAAGAGAGTCCTCACAACTGGTGTTCAACGAAGGATGATTACATTTCAACCTGCCCCTTGAGTGTTATTTAAAATTAATTTTCCTTTAGATTATGGGATAAATTATTTTTGACCTTCACCTTCTTTAACCAGTAATCAATTCCTACCTGTAGCAGGCATTTAATCCTCTCTCCTGGTGCCATGATCACAGTGGTGAAAACCCCAGACAACATCCCGGCAGCAAACAACTGTGGATACCTGTCCAGTAAAACAGAAATGGGAAACCTGCAGTCACACTGAAACACTTCACTGAGAATATCATTGCGATTTCCAGAGATAGAGGAAGACTGACAGTACACTCCTCCTTATTGGTTCAGCTGATAAAGGCAGTGTGCATTCTGTGTTTGGTTCTGATTTCAGCTTGGGTGTTAGTCAGTGTGCCACAGTTGGTTTATTGTGAGAAAGCACGCGATGGATACACACAGGATCAGGTTCGGCTGTGATATCTGTCGTGGCTAAAGAGTCGGCTGAATTCAGGCTTTCATGTGAAAAGTGGTAATAGAATCCCTACAGTGCAGAAGGAGGCCATTCAGCCCATCAAGCCTGCACCAACAACAATCCTACCCGGGCTTTATCCTCACAACCACATATATTTACCATGCTAATCCCCCTGACACTATGGGGTAATTTACATGGCCAATCCACCCAAACTTGTTTGGCTGAATTATTCATCAGGCTTTTGCCTGTTATTGGCTGGAAGATTAGAGATAATCTTAACTGACAAGGTAGCACAGTGGCTAGTGTTGCTGTCTCACAGCCCCAGAGACCTGGGTTTGATTCCCGGCTTGGGTCACCGTCTGTGTGGAGTTTCTCCCCATGTCTGCATGGGTTTCTTCCAGGTGGTCTGGTTTCCTTCCACAATCCAAATTGTGCGAGTTAGGTGCACTGGTCATGCTAGGTTGCCTATAGTGTCCAGAGATGTGTAGGTTAGAGGAATTAGCAGGGTAATTGCGCAGTTAGGGCCTGGTTGGGATTATTGTTGGTGAAGACTCGATGGACTGAATGGCCTCATTCTGCACTGTAGAGTTTCTACAAAAATTTCTTTCTTTCTCTGACACAAAAGGAAATTGGGGCAAGAGATTCAGAGGGGATTTGAGAAAAAAAATCTTTTCACTCAGAAGGTGGTGGGTATATGATGCACTGTCTGGGGAGGTAATAGAGGCCAGAAAACTTTCAACCTTTAGAAAATATTTGGATGAGCATTTGAAACATCATAATATTCAAGTTGGGACAAGTGCAGGAAAATGGCATGAGCACATCTTCTGTGGGCAACTTTGACCATTAAGTTGAGAAGCTACAGCTTCAAGAGAAGGATTCCTCCAAGGTCAGCCATATAATATTCCCACAGGGGGCCTATGACGATCACTAGTTTAATAATTTGACTGACAGGTTAGTCAAGGCAAAGGTTGATTTATGTTAAAACCAATATCTTTGCAGTAACTGGTTAAGGTTATGCAAACAGACTGAAAGAAAGATTTAGACGAGGGCGATTAGAACAGACGTTGAAAAATTCAACAAGGCCTAATCAGCCATTCCCCTTGAGCTTGGGAGGCATATTGTCAGAATTCTCTGGCAACTTTTATTATTGTAAGAATGCTCTTAGGTATTTGTATAATTATTAATAATCAGGGGCTGAGTGCAGGGTGACGAAATTTGCTGATGTCATGAAGATGAGTGGAAAAGCAAATTGCGTGGACAGTGTGAAAAGCCTGCAGAGGGATCTGGATAGGTTGAGTGAGTGGGCGAGGACCTGGCGGATGGAGTATAATGTTAGCAAGTGTGAGGTTATCCACTTTGGTAGGAATAATGGTAGGAAGGATTACTATTTAAATGGCGAAAAGCTGCAGGATGTGATGGTGCAGAGGGACCTGGGGGTCCTTGTGCACAAATCGCAAAAACTCAGTATGCAGATGCAGCAGGTGATCAAGAAGGCGAATGAATGTTGGCTTTTATAGCTAGGGGGATAGAATATAAAAGTAGGGAGGTACTTTTGCAGCTGTATAGGGTGCTGGTGAGACTGCAGCTGGAGTACAGTTTTGGTCGCTGCATTCAAGGAAGGATATATTGGCCTTGGAGGGAATGCAGAGAAGGTTTACTAGGCTGATACTGGAGATGAGGGCGTTGGATTATGAGGAGAAACTGAATAGACTAGGTTTGTACTCTTTGGAGTTTATAAGGCTGAGAGGGGATCTTATAGAGACATATAAGATAATGAAGGGGATGGATAGGGTAGAGGTTGACAGACTCTTCCTGCTTAGCAAAGATAGCAGGATGTGTGTGTGTGTGTGTGTGTGGGGTGTTCAGGAGTTGCGGAGGAGTTTCTTCACACAAAGGGTGGTGAATCTTTGGAATTCTCTGCCTGATGAAGTGGTGGAGGCTTCCTCGCTGAATATGTTCAAGTCAAGAGTGGATAGGTTTTTGACTGACAAGGGAACTAAGGGTTACAGGGAGAAAGCGGGACAGTGGTACTGAACCACTACAGATCAGCCATGATCTTATTGAGGGACTGGATGGCTTACTGCTGCTCCTATTTCTTATGTTCATATAACTCCCATTAAAGTCATGAAATGATTTTTAACTATTATTTTTAGGAATAACTGGTTAGGTCATTATGTTTTTCTGCTAAGAAAACATTTTCAGGAGGGAAGAGGAGAAATAGTTTGGGTGGGAAACACAAAGAGGTAGATATTGAAAAAAAAAACTTGTGTACATTTCCACCTCTCACCTGAAAAAAAATTGATGATTCATTTGTTAACATCTGCAGGCAACATGTCTTTCTTATGTTCTTGTACAGTCAGGAATAATGTACATGCAAATTATATTTGCCCACAAAGCACTACTTGTGCACGTTTCTTGGACTGGGGGAGAGGGGGAGATCAAAAAAAGGAGAACTTAAAAAGGTTTATGACCTTCTGCGGCAGACACTTAATAATCTTTCAGACAGTTCTGCTGGGTCAGTTTAGTTCAGTTGGCTGGATGGCTGATTCTTGATGCGAAGTGATAGCAACAGTGTAGGTTCAATTCCAATATCAGCTGCAGTTGTTCATGAAGATGATGCCTTCTCACCCTTGCTTGAGGTGTGGTGATCCTCAGCTTAAATCACCACCAGTCAGCTCTCCCCCCTCAAAACAGGAGAGTAACTGATGGTCCTCTGGGACTATGGTAACATTTCACTCTACTTCTACAAACACAGTGACAGTCTATTGCTGCTTAGCAACACAAGCAGCAAAATTTGCAAGTTTACATTACTAAGCCCCACATGATGCCTCCTGTTTGTTTTAATCTCCGTGAGCGCTTGCTCCGACTGCCACAATCTAATAACATATCCTGTTCAATTAGTAATACAGTTTCCTTAAGAGGAAGGAGACCAGAAGCTTTCCAACATTTCCACACTCAGTCCAACAAAGACATGTTTTTGCACTGTTCTCCTACATTTTTAAGAGTCAATTTTGCCCCAGGCTATTTAATGTACTCTGACAGCAAGGTCAGAAAGCTGATCGGCTCCTTCAAACGCCAGTCAATTTGGCTGTTCAAGAAGTGAGCAACAAAACACCACTCAAAATAAAGCCTCCTCAGCAGCTTTGGGAAAACTTATGTATCCACTCAGTTCTTTTTACTATGTGTAAAAAGATTCAGGAGTACATAGTCACCAACCATATCCTCCAACTACAACATCCCAACCAAGTTACTCTTTATATTTCATCAATTCCTCAGTAGCAGCTCTACAAAAGTTGACGTAAAAGCCCAGTCTTCACATTTGAGACTATTCAACTGACAGGGAAATCATCTTGTTTTCATCCCACTTCCACGGCATTATGACAGCAATCAGAATCAAGAAATTTGGTCAACAGAGCAGCATGGTGGCACACTGCCGCCTCACAGCACCAGGGTCCTGGGTTCAATTCCCAGCTCGGATCATTGTGCAAAGTCTGCACATTCTCCCCATGTCTGCAAGGGTTTTCTCTCGGTGCTCCAGTTTCTTCCCACAGTCCGAAAGACGTGCTGGCTAAGTACATTGGCCATGTTAAATTCACCCTCAGTGTACCCGAACAGGTGCTACAGTGTGACGACTGGGGGATTTTCACAGTAATTTCATTGCAATATTAACGTAAATCTACTTGTGACACTAATAAATAAACTTTTAAAACAATAATCCTTTCAGCAGACAACCAACCTTACAGAACAGTGGAAGGGAAGAGAGCAGAAACACATGACAGTGATGCACAAAGGGTCAGTTTGACTCCACTATCCCAAACTCTGACTGAGGTGTTAAGGGGTGTATAGGCACCTTTTAAAAAAAAACTACAGGCACACGGATAAAGGTGGTCATCTGGAAGCAAAAATACGAAGGTGAAGGAAGAAAAAGCACTCAAAAATAGTGCTTTCTAAAATGAATTTGCAGCTCCCTGGCTACCTACATCTTGACATGTTTGTGGGAACATTATAATGTATTCCATACACATATCCGGATTTATCCAGCATTAAGTTTGGTAATCTTTTGACTCCTTACGGGTAGCAGAGCAGAGCGACTGGGATTCTGGTTTAGTGTCGGGGATTGAGGCCACCACATGATCCAGATGTTGAGAATAAATTAGAATGCTTGTCTAACCTGCTGAAATAACATGGTTATTTGCTCATGGCTCTATTGTTTCGCTATTTGTACCTTGCTGCTACCCAGCAGACAGTTTAATATTTTGCCAATTTTCTCCCTCGAGTTCAATTTCGCCCAATTCCAATTTTTTTTAAGAAGTTTATTTATTCATCACAAGTAAAGCTTACGTTAGCATTGCAATGAAGTTACTAGGAAACTCCCCTAGCCGCCACACTCCAGCACCTTCGGGGTATACTGAGGAAGAATTTAGCACAGTCAATGCACCTAACAAGCATGTCTTTCAGACCGTGGGAGGAAACTGGAGCACCCGGAGGAAACCCACACAGACACTGGGGGTGGGAGGGGGGAACATTCAAACTCCACACAGTGACCCTAGACAGGAATCAAACCCAGGTCCCTGGAACTGTGAGGCAGGAATGCTAACCTCTATGCCACCCTATTTAACTTGTTATATCGGGATATCATTATTCCATGCATCCAGCAGATCTTTGTGCATCAGTCTCCTTTTTTCTCCATCACCAGTGTACCTTCCAGTGCTCTGTTGCCTCCCAGGGAAAGGCTTTAACTGAAAATGTTTCAGGGTTTTGGAACAATATTTTGTAACACGTGCAGAAAGCAACAATTATTTAAAGGGCTTGTGCTTCAATCTCTAAAGTTACTCACGTGAGAGCATCGTCAGGCTTCTTCTGCTGTAGCCTCTTACCCAAGCCAAAACCAAAGAAACAAATAGCATACATAGGTGCGACGCCAACAATTGGGGCGGCCATTCCCTTGTATAAACCTCGGATACCCTAAAGGAGCACATCACAGTGTCACAGGGTGCAATTAACAGACTGCAGCTACTTCAGATGAAACCACAAATCAATCAAAATGACATTCCAACAATTTTCCTCAGGAAGGTCTGCACAATTGTCAACAGACATCTCTCGTACTATACTTAACATCGAATGATTTTTGATCGCATTTTTATATCAAGATTTAATATTATGTTATGCCCAGTACAGACGTTGCGTAATTAACTTTCAGGCAATTCTTGTAAAAAAAAAACAACACAAACAAATTTAAATAGCTGTGGCATTTCACATGACCGTTGGCATTTGAGCTACAGACAGTTCCTAGTCTCATGTGAATACCTAAAGCAAAAAACTGCAGATGGTGGAGATTTGAATAAACACAGAACTTGTTCAAGAAAACAGGCTTGTTACATGGGCGAACAAAGTTCATAAATCAGGGACTCATAACTGTAGCAATGCATCCTCTCGTCTCTATTTAATCTTTGCATCTCTATTTAATCTTTGACAGAACAATCAGGCAGGACATTGCGTTTATCAGGGGTGCAAAAATAAATAACATTTTGTAAACTCTCAAGAGCTTACTGCTGAAATTATTTAGTTAAGATCCCAATTCCAAGGCTCATAAAACAACTTTTTCTGTATTAAACATATTGACCACAAGCGGTTAGGGAACACATACATTCTGCAAATTGAATGACCTTTAAATAGTTATAATGGGAATCATGAAGATAAACTGTGATGTTCTATGTTTTGATCAGCTGGATGCATTATCAAGTGAGCTTCTGAAGTCCCTTCCTAGCCATCTTGTAGACACAGATGCTGTATTCACCATGTTAATGCAATTAAAGAGCAAAGAGCAACACAGCACGGGAAACAGGCCCTTCGGCCCAACGAGCCCGCACCACCGTCATAACTATATAGTAGCAAATCCATTATCCTATTTTAATATTCCTATATAATAATATATATATTATTCCTAATATGGAAAATTCTCACTATAGGGACAATTTGTTTCCCAATCAGCCTAAGAGCGAATTTTTTGGGTTGTGGGAGGAAACCGGAGTGCCCGGAGAAAACCCACGCAACCACGGGGAGAACGCGCAAACTCCCGCAGACACCGGCCCAATTCCAAGTGTCTGCACAGCCACATCGATAGTCTCTGAGCTGTCATGGTGCCCTTCAGATGGTCCACATAACGCACTCATTTACGACATGAGGTACCAGGCAACCCATGAATCAACATCCAAGAGCTGTACCCGCACCACCTGCCGAATGCATGCTCAATGTTGGTCAAGTATGGACCGATTTACCTGTGGAAAAAAGCCGTAGTTAAACAGTCCTAATATATCCCTCTATCTGCATACCGCTCATGTGGCTGTCCAAGAGACCCTTAAACAGCCCCAGCGTGCCTGCTCCCCCCACCTTACTCGGCAGTGCATTCCACACCCCCACTACCCTTTGTGTGAAAAACTGCCCTCTAATATTCGTCCTATACATAGCCCCCCTCACCGTATGGCCATGACCCCTCGTCCTATCCATTTCTAAAGGCGGAAAAAGTTTACCTCCATTTACTCTATCTATACCCCTTATAATCTTATACACCTCTGAGATCCCCTCTAAGCCGACGTCTTTCAAGGGAAAACAACCCAGTCTATTTAATCGTTCCTCATAAGACAGTCCTTCCATACCAGGCAGCATCCTGGTAAACCTCCTCTGCACTCTCTCCAAGGACTCCACATCCTTACGATAGTACGGCGACCAGAACTGGACGCAGTATTCCAAGTGAGGCCTAACCAACGTTCTACACAACTGCAACATCAAACTCCTACTCTTGTATTCTATACCCTTTTCTATGAAAGCTAACATACTATACGCCTTCTTTATCACTTCTCCACCTGTGAGGACACCTTCAGAGACTTGTGAACCTGCACCCCCAAGTCTCTCTGCGTCTCTATACTCCGTATAGTTTTACCATTAATTATAACATTAGGAGGATATAAAAATCACACTTAGGCCAGAACACTTCAACATTATATGATTTTCATGTCTCTTAGCATAAATTGGTCCTATGCTATCATCACCAGATGACAAACTTGCAACTACTGGTATTTTACCCTCATGTTAAACATTTTAAATTGCTCTTATCAATCATAACATAAGTTTGAAGGATGGTGCAACTTTCCCCCAACTGAACAAAATCGGTTGGTTTCATGTGCTAATTCTGATACCTCATTTTCACAAACACATATCCCCAGGAACTATGTTCCATTAAAATTGGGAGGATGTCAAATTATTTTCAAACTTTCTTGGGAACTGACATTTTTCTAATAAGTTCACTTTACTGTGAGCAAGCTGCCTTTTCCAATAAATATAAAAGCATCCATTCTGACTGTATCACAGTTTGGTATGGCTCCTGCTCAGTCCAAGACTGCAAGAAACTAAGTAGGGTTGTGAATGTAGCCTAGTCCATCACGCAAATCAGCCTCATATCCACTGACTCTGTCTATACTTTCCTCTGCCTCGAAAAAGCAGCCAGCATAATCAAGGACCCCACATATCCTGGATATACTCTCTTCCAACTTCTTCTGTCAGGAAAAAGATACAAACATCTGAGGTCACGTACCTCAGAGTGTAGTTGGGGTATGGAATAGACTGCCTGCTATAATAGTAGAGTTGGACGCTTTAGGAACTTTCATGCGGTTACTGGATAGGCACATGGAGCACTCCAGAATAATAGAGGGGATAGCATGATCTTGGGATTAGAAATAGCTTGGCACAACATTGAGGGCCAAAGGGCCTGTACTGTGCTGTAATGTTCTATCCTTCTACGTACCAACTGACTGAAGAACAGCTTCTTCCCTATTGCTGTCAGTCTTTTGAAAGGGCCTACCTTATATTAAGTTGATCTTTCTCTGCATCCTAGCTATGACTATAACACTATATTCTGCACCCTCTTTTCTTCCCTATATATCTTATGAATGGTATATTGCACAAGAAACAATACTTTTCACTGCATCCCAATACACGCGATAGTAATAAATTAAATTAAAAAGATTTCAGCTAAATAACCAGTAAGGCACCCAAGAAGATAATAAGAATTATTGGTTTGTTTGAACTTTAATTGCTGGAAAAAACTATTGCTTTTAGAGGCTGGTGTTTTCTGGAAACTGCTTGACCAAGTTTTGAACTTGTGTATTAGGGTCAGTTTTGTTATATTGAACAAGAATTTTAAAATTAGGCGTCACCCTTATAGAACAGAAGTGGGAAGAATTTTGTTTCTTTCAGTGGCTTGTGCAACTTTGGAACACACTGCCTCAGAAAATGGTGAAAGTGGGATCATGGATATTTTTAAGGCAGAGGTAGATAGATTCTTGTTGGGCAAGGGAATCGAAGGTTATCGGGGTAAATAAGGAACATGGAACTCAGCACAAATAATTTGCGGTGACATGGTGATTAGCACTTCTGCCTCAGTGCCAGGGACCCTGGTTCAATTCTGCCTTGGCTGACCTGTCTGAGTGGAGTTTGCAAATTCTCCTAGTGTCTGCATATGTTTCGTCCGGATGCTCCGGTTTCTGTCCATACTCCAAAGATGTGCAGTTTAAATGAATTGGCCATGGTAAATTGCCCTTAGTGTCCCAAGATGAATAGGTTAAGAGAGTTTAATGGACTAAATGCATAGGGTTAAGGGAATGGGGCAGAGAATGGTTCTGGGCAAGGCACTCTGTCAGCGAGTTGGTATAGACGTAATGAGCCTCATGGCTTCAGTTGCCACTGTAGAGATTCTATAAATCAGTCATGATCCTGTTGAATGGCACAACAGGCTCGAGAGGCCGAATGTTTGCATTTATAGCGTCAATGGTGATTAAGGCATTTAATACATTAAGTTTGGTGCTGGCCTCTTTATCATTTCAGCATATACTCCGATATGAAAGCTGGGTAAATAGAGCTGAAGTATAGGTAGGTCACAAACAAACTGAATCACCACCAATCCTGAGGAGTTGCTTTGTTTCTTTACATTCCGATCATTATCTGGGCAGTTAATTTTTTCTCTCAAATGGTCAAGGGTCCTTTTTTTCCCCCCCAATTTCATTATTCCAATTTTCATGATTTGCCAATCGTATTACACAACGTTTTCCCCCCCCTCCAGATTCATTGATAAAACTGCCGTTTCCTCAGACAGCTCTTGTACTCTATGGACTCAGCACAAACACGCCACGCTTGCTTGCTGAGCAATAGTTAACCTCTCACCTACATTCCACTGGTTTCCCTGTGCAAGACAGCAACAGCAGCACAGCATTCATATTGGTGCACCCAGGCCGGAAAGTTTAAAAAAAGAATCACTGCACAAAAATTGGGCTCAGTCAATTCAACTTTAAGAGTCTCTTTTATTACTCTCTCATCTTTTAAAAAAGAAAATCTCAGCTTTGTAAAACTACACAATTGTTGCCACCAAATATTTCCAATTTGGGAATTTTAGCCCCTTAAATCCAGCTCCTGCTTTTCTTCGTCAATCTGACTGGGTTTGAGATTTTGTAACTGAGAGGCTGGAGCAACAACCTTTGCCCAGATTTCTATCAATGCCCGTCACTGCTTACAAGGCATAAGATGCCAATCACAGGACACTGCCATCAAATTCAGACTTCCTTCAACTCTCAGCTGCAACTCAAGGTCTCCCTCCACTTGAAAGCTGAAAGCAGAAGTTAAGCTGAAACATACAAATCAGATCTGCATTCTTCCAATGTTTTCCATTTAGTGTTCTCATCTTTAATCCACAAACCTTTGAGGCTCAGCACTGGGAGACATGGCATTGAATGCACCATAGAAATCATCTTACTGAGATGCGGGAAAAGTGTTCATTATTATTGCTTTTGGTCTGTAAGCAACATTAGCAAGTCTGCCTTTATTGATCATCTCTATTTTTGCCAAGAAATCAATAGTTAGCCAAATAACAGACTACCAAAAAAGTCCCAGGTTCAAATATCACCATGGCAAATTGTGGAAAACAACCCAAATTGTCCCTTAAGAGAGAAAACACATCATAGCTCTGAAGTGACACAGGAATGGAGAATAAGTTTAACCCTGCCAGCTAACATTATTTTTTAAACAAACCTGTTCTGTGTCTTATGCTCTTTACCAGAACACAAGATGACAAGATACAGAACGTCAACTAAAGGCCAGAATTCTCCAACCTTGCCTGTGGCTGGGATTCTCCAGTCCTACTGCAGTGAATTCCCACTGGCACCAGTGGCAGGGCGTGCAAGATTGGAGAATTACCATCATTATCTCCAAAGGGATACCTATCAAATGCTTACAGACCTCAGGTCTGCTTCTCATATTTCCACCAACATGCGTGTAAATTGCAATCTAAGATTTGCAGCTTGGGGATTTATTCTAAAGCTTATCTCTTGTGCAACAGCTGCCAGTTACAGCTCAGCCTGGTCATTGCCATGAGTCCAGTTTTTAGAATTCTGCCCTTGTCCTCTGCCAGGTTTGAGAGATAGCGCAGGCAGATATTCACATTACCCATTCCCAACATATCTATTCTCCTCAAAGTATTCAAACTCTTGTTGAGTATTTTATAGCATAGAATACCTACAGTACAGACCATTCAGCCCATCAAGCATGCAGCGACAGCAATCCCACCCAAGTCCTACACCCATAACCGCATATTTTTTTTTATTAGAGCATCACAGCACGGGAAACGGGCCCTTCGGCCCAACGAGCCCGCGCCGCCGTCATAACTATATAGTAGCAATTCCATTATCCTATTCTAAATTTAGGTTATTCCTAATATGGAAGACTCTCACTATAGGGACAATTTGTTTCCCAATCAGCCTAAGAGTGAATTTTTTGGGATGTGGGAGGAAACCGGAGCGCCCGGAGAAAACCCATGCAACCACGGGGAGAACGCGCAAACTCCCACAGACACCGGCCCAATTCCAAGTGTCTGCACAGCTACAGCGATAGTCACTGAGCTGACATGGTGCCCTTCAGATGGTCCAGATAAAGCACTCATTTACGACATGAAGCACCAGGCAACCCATGAATCAACGTCCAAGAGCTGTCCTCGCACCACCTGCCGAATGCATGCTCCTTGTTGGTCAAGTATGGACCGAATTACCTATATTTACCCTTCTAGCCCCCTTGACCTAAGGGGCAATTTAACATGGCCAATCAACCTAACCTGCACGTCTTTGGACTTGGGAGGAAACCTGAGCACCTGGAGGAAACCCACACAGACATGGGAAGAAGGTGCAGACTCCGCACCTAAGGCCAGAACTGAACACTGGTCCCTGATGCTGTGTAAGAAGTCTGACAACACCATGTTTAAGTCCAACCAATTTATTTGATAGTAAATAAATTGGTTGGACTTAAACCTGGTGTTGTCAGAATTTTATGGTGTTTATCCCAGTCCAACAACGGCACCTCCACATCATGACTATTATCGATGCTGTGAGGCAGCAGTGTTAACTACTGTGCCACTCCCATCACTTCAGAAGTACATTTAAGTGTCATCACTGCTCGAATGCTGGAAATGTGGCAGCCAGTTTGCACACAACAAGCTCCCACAAGTAGCAATGTGATATTTTCCAGATCATCTGCTTTATGGTGTCAAGTGAGGGGTAAGTTTTGGTCAGGAGAGCAGGAGTGACCTCTACTCTTCTTTGCTTTGGAACTTTTAAATTGCCTGAAAAGGCAAACTGGTCTCCAGCTGAATGTCTTTGCCAAAAGGTTGCACATTTGACCATGTAGCACTTCCTCATTTAGTGCATTAAAGGGTCAGTATTAAAGAGTCATCCTTGAGAGGGTGGAAAGTAGAAGTTTTTAAATGATAAAAGTAATGATGGTGATAAGTGAAATTGAATGGCAATGGGACAAGTCAAGAAACAAATGATGGGTTTGGTGTGAATGGCAAAACCAGAAAATTTCCCATTTATGCTGTGCTTTGATTTTTAACAAGTATGCAGTCAGTGATTCTGATCTGAAACTGTTGAATTTGGTGAGTCTGGAAGATTGTAAGATGCCTAAATTGGGTGGCAAAGTCCAAAGATGTGCAGGTTAGGTGGATTAGCCATGCTAAATTGCCCCTTAGTGTCAGGGGGACTAGCGAGGGTAAATGCATGTGGTTATGGGCATACGGCCTGAGTGAGGTTGTTGGTGCAAGCTCAATGGGCTGAATGGCCTCCTTCTGCACTGTAGTGATTCTACAGTTACTGCGAAGCAGTTTGGAACAATCTGTGGTTTTGAAAAGTGCTACATAAATGCACGTCTATATTTTTGCCTCTGCTCTCCTCATTTGTTTAAATGTCAATTTTTTCCAGTTTTGATGAATGAACATGAACTTGAAATCTTAACTCTGTTTTTCTCAGCGGGTGCTGCATGACCTGCTAAATATTTCTAGGATTTTCAGTTTATATAAATGAAATTCACAACTTAACAAATAGTACATGTGTTACCTCTCCAACTATTGTCTTGTAGAAACAGTCAAAGGTCCCACTGAATCTGGGAGGCTGGCCAGGGAAAGGTTTTGGTTGTGTCTGTAAGCGAACCTAAAATGGGAAGCAGAAGAAAAAAAAAGTGATTGGCTTTCATTGCAGAGATACTTTAAAGACAATAGTCTATCAGCATATCAGAAAAGGGGCGAAAGCATAGGAAGAATCCAAGCTTGTTGCAGAAATGGACTATAATTGTGCCTTTTTTATTTTAGTCATTCCTCCCTAACTTCAACCTGAGAAAAATAATTTTCTGTAGTTTCTGGTTCTGAGGTTGGAGCTGAAAAAGGAGGCTGGCACTCCCTTTAACTGATGCTGCAGTTGATAGTGATGTTACAGTAGGAATTGGCTTGCATTTTCTTTCAGTAAGACTCTTTGTGTTAAAGGGCCCAAATAAATCTGAGCCAAAAATCACTCAATTTTTAAGGATGAGGTAGAGAACATCAAAGAGATTTTCTTCATTTTTTACTTCTTATTAAAAATGCCATTATAGGATCATAGAATCTCTACAGTGCAGAAAGAGGCCATTCAGCCCACTGACTCTGAACCAACCACAATTCTATCCAGGCCCTACCCCCGTAACCCCACATATTTACCCTGCTAATTCCGACACTCCGGTCAAATTCGCATGGCAACCCACCTAACCTGCACGCTATTGGACTATGGGAGGAAACTGGAGCACCCAGAGGAAACCCACGCAGACACGGGGAGGAATGTGCAGACTCCACCCAAAGCAAGAGTCGAACCCAAGTCCCTGGCAGCACTGCTAACCACCGTGCCATCCGTGAAAATTAAATAAAACGCAGGATACACACCGTGCAAATTTTAAGATGAAAAATAAATAGAAATGGAAAATGTAGCTCATGCAGAACACACAATGGGCAAAAACAATGAGTTGTAAATGCATAAATAACTCATGTAGTTTCACACTGAGGTTCACAGAGTTTCTCTCCCTCAGGTTGTCAAAGGCTTGCTGCAGGTTCACCTGCTGCCTGAGAGAGAGTGAGTGCAGCCCAGAGGCCGGGCCTTGCTGTCACTATGTCCTTGCTGTCACTGCCAGAGCCCCGCACCCAGCTGCTCCATCGGTCCCTCACCTTGATCGTATCCAGCGGGTGCCCGGCGAACACCAGGCACACTCCGCCGAAACCGCCGGCGAAGAAGTTCTTGACGGGGTTGACAGCCCGCTGCTCGGGCTTCTTCGTGGCCGACATTTTCCCCATGGCAGCAGGCAGAGACCAAGGTTGTCTGTGGGCGGACTGATCCACCGACCGGCTCGCCGACCTTTGCCCTACTTCGGACACCTTTCCCCGTTACACCAGCCGCTCAGCCGCAACAGCGGTGCAACCGCCAAACACCACCCCCGAGCAACGTATCCCAGAGCTCAGCAAGTTATTGAATAAGCACTTGGCTTATTTCCTTTCCTCTTTTAAATGATCCAAAAACAAAACATAAAACGTAAGTGAAAAAGAAAACAAAATCCAAACAAACAAAACTGTACCTGCTTATAATAATAAATAAATAAAATTATCTGCCCCTTAGTTCTAATTTGATTTGATTTGATTTGATTTATTATTGTCACATGTATTAACACACAGTTGAGAAGTATTATTTCTTGTACGCTACACGGACAAAGCATACCATTCATAGAGAAGGGAAAGAGTGCAAAATGTAGTGTTACAGTCAGAGTTAGGGTATAAAGAAAGATCAACTTTATGCAAGGTAAGTCCATTCAAAAGTCTGACAGCAGCAGGGAAGAAGCTGTTCTTGAATTGGATGGTACATGACCTCAGACTTTTGTATCTCATTATGTTTATTTATTTATTTTTTTTATTCGTGGGACATGGATGTTGCTGGCTGGCCAGAATTTATTGCCCATTCCGAGTTGCCCTTTGAACTGAGTGTCTTACTCGGGGGCAATACAGTGGTTCGCATTATTGCCCCATTGTGCCAGGAGTCCAGTGTGATTCCCAGCTTGGGTCATTGTCTGAATGGAGTGTGCATGTTTTCCCCTTGTCTGCGTGAGTTACCTCCCAGTGCTCGAGTTTCCTCCCACAAAGATGTGCTGGTTGGGTGTATTGGCTGTGCTAAACTCTCCGTCAGTGTACCCGAACAGGTGCTGGAGTGTGGCGACTAGGGGATTTTCACAGTAACTTCATTACAGTGTTAATGTAAGTCTACTTGTGACACTAAATAAACTTTCTGAATCTAACAGCACTATAGGTGTACCTTCTCCTTTGGGACTGGAGTGGCTTCAAGAAGGTAGCTTGGTGCCATCTTCTAAAGGGCAATTAAGGATGAGCAATAAATACTGGCCTAACCAGCAACGTTCATATCCCATAAATGAATGGACCTTGGTGAGACCACATGGGAATATTATGTTCAGTTCTGGTCACCTCACGATAAGAAGGATGTGGGAGCATCAGAGAGCATGCAGAAAAGATTTACCAGGATGCTGCCTGGTTTGGAGGGAAGTCTTATGAGGAAAGCTTGAGGAAACTGAGGATTTTTAGAGCGGAGGAGGATGAGAGGCAACTTAATAGATGTTTATAAGATGATGAGAGGGATATATAGAGTGGACACACAGAGACTATTTCCTCGGGTGGATGTAGCTGTTACTAGGGGGCATAACTATAAGGTTCATGGTAGGACATATAGGAGGGATGTACGAGGTGGATTCTTCACTCAGAGAGTGGTTGGGGTGTGGAATAGATTGCCTGCTGTGATAGTGGAGTCAGATACGTTAGGAACTTTCAAGTGGTTATTGGATAGGCAGATGAAGCACACTAGAATGATAGAGAGTGGGATAGCTTGATTTTGGGTTTGAACATAGCTTGGCACAATATTGAGGGCCAAAGTGGCGGCTGGATATAGCACAGGGTCATAGAAACCCTACAGTGCAGAAAGAGGCCATCCCGCAATCTCACTCATTCCCTACTCGCATATCCCAACATATTTATCATTATAATGCCTCTAACTTACATCTCAGAACACTAAAGGACAATTTTAGCATAGCCAATCAACCTAACCTGCACATCTTTGGACTGTGGGAGGAAACCCACACAGACACGGGGAGAATGTGCAAACTCCACACAAACAGTGACTCAAACTGGGAATTGAATCCAGATCCCTAGAGCTGTGAAGCAGCAATGCTAACCATTGTGCTACCATGCCGTCCTGCACTTGGGGCGAATGGGATCAAAGGTTATGGGGAGAAAACCGGATTAGGCCCTTGAGTTGGACATGATTGTGATAAATGGCAGAGCAGGCTTGAAGGGCCAAACGGCTTTCTCCTACTCTTATCTCCTATGTTCCTATGTTTCTAACATTTTAGCAGCTATTCGTAATAGATTTTTCTGAACGTATTTCACATTAGTTTAATTGTTTGGTCTCCCAAAACTACAATTTTGTGGAAATTTGAATTGTAGACTATCACTACACTATCACTAAACCAATGTCAGGCTGTTTTTGCTAAATTGACAATATTTCTTGGGAATCACAATACGGCTGAGGAAAAGAGAGTGTAATAATTCAGGAAATCTGACTGAAAAGGAACATCATTTCTTTGCAGAAGATAGAGTGAAGCCACAGTCATTCTGTACACGAGTTACGCTTCCTGGGTCTGCTTTATAAAAGGCTTTGGTGATTAGCTCCACTGGGTAAACATCACCTTGTTGCCAGGGGAACTCAGTGAGCTGAGCCCAATCGGACAAACAACCAGTGATTCCCCATTGTGGGGGTTACTACAATGTTACTGGTAAGAGCTAACTGTTTTTACCAGTGAGTTAATATTGAGCTGTGCCAGGAACCAAAGGTTAGACTTATCACTAGGCAACTTCTTATCTACCAGATTACACGGTGTTGTAAACAGAGAACGGCTAAGAGAAGACCTTTGAGGTTTTCAACATCAAATATAAAAATGGGCAGATTGGATACTGTAATGGCCATTTAAAGAACAAAGCAACTACAATTAGTTCAATTTAGGTGAAAGTTCATTGGTTGGCTCAATCATGTGTGAAGAGTACAAGATCCCAGACATTAAGCACTGAAACTGTAGCTGAGTAGAAAGATGTAGAGCAATGGTTCTTAAATTTTTTTTTAAGGACATCATCAAGTCTGTATTTGTTGTAGTTGGGTCTGTACTCATTGGAGTTTAGAAGGCTGAGGGGGGATCTTACAGAGACATATAAGATAACGAAAGGGATAGATAGGGTAGAGGTAGATTCTTCCCATTTAGAAAGGATAGCAGGACTAGAGTGCACTGCCTCAAGATAAGGGGGGGCAGTTTAGATCGGAGTTGAGGAGGAACTTCTTCACTCTAAGGGTGGTGAGTCTCTGGAATTCTCTGCCCATTGAAGTGGTGGAGGCTACCTCGCTGAATATATTTAAATCATGAGTAGATAGGTTTCTGATAGACAAGGGAATTAAGGATTATGGGGAGAAAGTGGGTAAGTGGAACTAATCCACTTCAGATCAGCCATGATCTTATTGAATGGCAGGGCCAGCTCGAAGGGCTAGATGGCCTACTCCTGCTCCTATTTCTTATGTTCTTAAGTGGACTAGTTACCACAGCTCCAGTCTAAATCATGCTCATTACACTGGGCGACAAGGTGGTAGAATGGTTAGAACTGCTGCCTCATAGTGCTGGGGACCTGGGTTTGATTCTCAGCTTGAGTCACTGTTTGTGCGGAGTCTGCATGTTCTCCCCCTGTCTGCATGGGTTTCCTCTGGGTGCTCCGGTTTCCTCCCACAGTCCGAAAAATGTGGCTGCTTAGGTGCATTGGCCGTGCTAAATTCTCCCTCAGCGTACCCGAACAAACACCAGAGTGTGGCGACCAGGGAATGTTCACAGTGACTTCATTGTAACGTTAATGTAAGCCCACTTGTGACACTAACAATTAAACTTTATACCTGGATGAACTATTTTTAGTGCCATTTCTTCAAGTTAGGTTCCCTACCAGTGCTCTGATTTCCTCCCACAGTCCAAAGATGTGGGGGTTAGGTTGATCGGCCATGGTAAATTGCCCTTCATTGTCCTG
This sequence comes from Sphyrna mokarran, assembly GCA_024679065.1. Lineage (NCBI taxonomy): Eukaryota > Metazoa > Chordata > Chondrichthyes > Carcharhiniformes > Carcharhinidae > Sphyrna > Sphyrna mokarran. The sequence continues at coordinate 131,506,890 of JAGIQG010000003.1, read as the reverse complement.
GGATGAGTAGGTTAGAGGGATCAGCAGGGTAAATGTATGGGATTGTGGGAATAGAGCCTGTGGTGGAATTGTTATCGGCACAGACTTAATGGACTGAGTGGCCTCCTTCTGCACTGTGGAGTTTCTATGATTTCTGTAACAAAAGTCTTCTCTCTTGGAACAAGTGTAACCCACTCGGTGCCCACCACCATCCTTTCCAGCTGCAGACCTACCTGGGACTTTGCTGTTACTCTCACCATTACTCCATGCTCACTTTCCTCCAGCTTCTGACAGATAGAAAGGGAAATCTCTGCTGCGGGATAGAGTGCTGCTATGATTTAAAAGTATGCCAGCTCTCTGGGGGCATGGAGATTGAAGTGACCATGATGTGGCGATGCCGGTATTGACTGGGATAAATACAGCAAGAAGTCTCACAACATCAGGTTAAAGTCCATCAGGCTTATTTAGTGGCAAACACCACTCGCGTTTGTTACCAAATAAACCTGTTGGACTTAAACCTGGTGTTGTGAGACTTCTTACTGAAATCACCATGGCCAGGGGTGATCCCCAGATCTGCCAGGGCTAAAAAGGACAGTCCATTCTATCCTGGGGGGGGAGTGGCAAGACCAACCCCTTGACCCCAGCCCAAGATCACCCAACTCCAGCACCCTTGGGAACCTTCCACAGCCTGCAAAGGCAGAGGGGCAAATGGCCACTGGATATACCTCTCTGACTCTCCTCAGGTCCCAAGGTGCCAGGCCAGGGTATCATACCATGGTACCGGGGAGAGGGCACTGTTGGCACTGCTAAGGCACATGGTCTGAAATGGGGGAGGCATCTGAGGTGGATGAGGGAGAGAGGAGAGGGTCTGAGGGAGGAAGGAGGGAGGGGTCTGAGGGACGGAGGAGGAAGTCTGAGGGGGGAGGGGTATTGTTGGGGTCTGAGGGAAGCCTGAGTGGGGAGGAGGGCTGTGAAGCTCTGAGGGAAGAGGGGGCCTGAGAGAAGAGTGGCTGATTGGGAGTTTGAGGGGATAGGGGCTCTGAAGAGGTTTGGTTCAGGTCAACCCTCAATCCTGCTTGGTGTGCGGGTAGGCAAGGGGATTGGAGGAGGGAGGGTTACCTATGACCAATTGCCCTTATTTGGCCCATATCCGTCTATACCCATCTTACCCATGTAACTGTCTAAATGCTTTTTCAAACACAAAATGGTATCCACCTCTACTACTGCCTGTGGCAGCTTTTTGAGACTGTTCTCCTTGGAGAGAAAAAGAAGAAAAGATTTGATAGAAATGTTCAAAATCATGAGGGAGTCGCACAGAATAGATAGGGAGAAAGTGTTCCTGTTCGGAAAAGGATTGAGAACGAGAGGACACAGCTTTGAAGTGCATTACAAAAGAAGCAAATGTGATTTGAGAAGAAAATCTTCACACGGCGAGCAATTCGGTTCTGTAGTGCACTCCCTGGAAGTGTGGTGGAGGCAGGTCCAATCCAGACATTCATAAAGGTATTGGATGATTATTTGAATAGAAACGATATGCAGGGGTACGGGGAAAAGACAGGGGAATGGCACTAAGTCATGGTACTTATTTGGAGAGAGGGTGCAGACGTGATGGGCTGAATGGCCTCCTTCTGCACTGTAACAATTCTATGAAATGCTAGTCCTGTCTCCGTGAAAGCAATTGGCTCCACCTGCTGGTCATAGTCTGTGTTCATGCTGTGTGACACATTTTGAAATAGACGGGAAAATTCCAATCACCTCTTTGGATGCCTTGGAAGGGTTTTTCTGGGATTTCTGTTGGATGATGCTCCCAACTGTGGACCTACCTGCAAGATCGACCTCTCTCGAGTCTCACCATTGCCCCAGATTAGAGTGGAGCCCATAATCCCACCCGACGTTCTGAAGTCGAATTGTTTATGGATTGCGAAAAACCCAACCTCACTTTGTCTAGCTTGCTGACTGCAAGGCGGTCACAGAGAAAGTTGTGTTTGGGGAGACTCCGTAACCTGCAGATCCAAGAGAATTGATTGAACTGGTGGACCAAAGAGTCAGTGGATCTGCAAGGGCTCCTCTGCCTAGATGGAGCCTGAGGCCTCCACTGGCACATTGTGGAGGTGGGCTAATCAAAGGCTTCCACGTAACGATGTAACATGATATTGAGAACATTTTGAAGCTCTGACGATCTAGGACCCCATCAATTATGGACCCCACTGTTTCTGAGGAGTTCCTTTTAGCCCCAAAGCCATTCAGCATCTTTCAAACTGTTTCTTCCAGAGCTCCCATTGCAGATCTTGATGTGGAGCTTTCAATGTGCTGGAAAGGTTGCAGGGGTGATAGAGTCACAGTGTTATAGAGTTTTACAGTATGCAAAAAGGCCCTTTGGCCCATTGTGTCAGTGTCGGCTATCAAACACCTATCTATTCTAATCCCATTATCTGACACTTGGTGCTTAGCCTTGTAGACTATGGCATTTCAAGTGCTCATCTAAATGCTTCTTAAATGTTGTGAGGAGGAGTTCTAGTTGCACAATGGCTATTGACAAATTTCCCACAATTTAACTGTGGTCTATTTCAGGTCTAACTGTCATTGCTGTAAAGTTGATTTTCTGGTTTTATTAAATCGTCACTGGTGGCTCATTGATCTGTGGCTGCAGTTTGGTAAACTGGCCTCCACTGCTACCAGGATGTTTTTCAGCTCTGAATGACTTGAGACAGAAGTTTTGTTAACACTATTTATTTACACAAGGAATCATAAGAAGCACATGATATTCAGGAGACAGAGTGTCTTGCCTCTGGCTGTTTTGCTGTCTCTTAGTCATCTGAATACTGATGTCATACTCTGTCAACAGAATGGTTTTGTTAACCTATTTATTTAGCTATTTCTCTACTCTAAGCAGCATCTTAAAGGAAGAGCAGAAGTAAGAAAGACTCTGAAGAAGAGTCCCACAGATGCTGCCAGATCTCTTGAATTTTTCCAGCATTTTCTGTTTTCATTGCAATACTAGCTTTCAGATCTTAAAAAAAATCTTGAAATGTTATTTTTTTCCTTCCTTTTCCTCCCCACAATTGGAAATACCTAGCCTCCTGAACAGCCAGTAGTGACCTTGTGGTGTTATTGTAATTGGACTGATGCTATCAGTGAGAAGAGAGGATTGAGAGCTTGGGAACTACACCCCCCACGTTGCACTGCGCGAACGATCCAGTGCGCAGACGCCAGCTCCCCGGCTGGACTACAACTCCCGGCAGGCCCGCGGAATCTGCGCACGCGCATTGAGGGGGGAAACCGGGCGGCCGGCTGACGGCGGACCAGCCCGGCACTACTTTTCACCAGGTGGGCGGGAGGGAGGTATCCCGGGGCGACCCGCTGGTGCGGCGGTCGCTTGGCCCTTCACCTCCACTGGCCGGCCCCTCCAAGATCAATATTGTGAGGCAAACGCTCCCCTCCCTCCCCCCGCCCGCCTCATTCCTGACTTGTTAAAGCCTGTCCTTTTTATTTGCCGGTGGAGAGGGTGTGGATTATTGCCTGAAGGCGGATTGAGACGGTGTTGGCTCGGGGGAAGGGGGGTGTGACGCGGTGTGTGAGTGTGTGTGTGTGTGAGATCAGCTCCAACCTGTCAGTGGGGAGAGGCTGGGCTGACAGCTCCTTATCCACACTACAAACAGCATCCCTTCAACAGCAAACACACCTTGGGGGGCGGGGGGAGGTCACAGCAAACAACAACAACAACAACAACAGCAGCTATGGATGAAGAATATGATGTGATTGTCTTGGGGACTGGACTGAAGGTGAGCCTTTGTCAGCACTGCATTAATAATTAATATCAGTGGGTGGAGGAGTTTGAATGGCAGGTTGCTGCTGTCATGCATACTATACCTGACCTGGACAGCACACAACAAAAGAAAAACAATTTGCAAAACAAATTTTTTTTTTCTTAAAAAGAAGGTTTTTTTTTTGCAAATATAGATGATCTGTCAACAACCTGGCTGAAGCTGAAAGCTACAACTGTTCATTTGCTATTATAAATTATTTTTGCCTTTCGGAATTAAAATGAGAAGTTTGTCGTTGGGACAGGGGCAAATAAAATCATGTGCTGATGAGTATTTCTAGGACTTTCCTTTTATTCCACAAAAATGTTAAATTGGAATGATGTGTTGGAATTGGGAATGTTTCTCGAAATACAGTGGAACTTCATCTGAGTTTTTCCTTCAGTAAACAGAACTTGAGTGCTAAATTGCCCCTGTTGTAATCAGCGAGGTAGACTGATTTTTTTATCTGTAGCAATGCTTCCAAGGCGAATGCTTTAATTTATAGCAAATCATCAAATTTTCTTTTCAAATTGTGTTTTTAAGCTTCTATTAAAATGCACAAGATAATGGCTGGATAATTTGGGATTAAAATGAAAAGGAAAATGAGAAATAATTTTGAATCACTGATATATTGTGTAAAATAGGTTGTTCGCCAACTTATGAATGCACAAACTAGATGTTTTCCGTGAGCTACCATGGCCCCCATCGCCCCCTACCCCCTGCCCAACAGCTTAATTTCAAAACTCTTATCCTTGTTGGACTGAGAGTCCTCCAAAGCCTCACGCATACCTTTCTTTGCAATCTTCTCTAGTGTTGCAATTCATTTCCTTCTCCTCATCCAAAAATTCCCTGATAATGCATCACCGACTTCTTTCTCTCCACTATTAGCGGAAAGGCATGCCTTCAACAGCTTGGGTACCATCTTCTGAAAATCTGTCCTTTAAAGCTCCCCTGCCTCCCCATAGAAAACACTTAAACCTGTTTGCCTGAACAAGCTTTTGACTCACCTGTTCTGATATATCCTCTTTTGGCACATCACTGTTTTTCACCAACCCCCCAATGTCTTTATGAAATGCTTTGGGTATCTTTTTGACAACCTAAAGCTAAACCATGCAAATTCTTTTCTTCATTGTCTCCAGTAACAGAGAGGAAAGAAAAAAAGATCATGTTGTGTATTTATACAATGCAAATTACACTCAGTACAGACTTTTTTTTTATTAAAGTGTGGACTCCCTTTTTAAATGAATTTGTTCTGCAGACTGTAGTATTTGTGTGAAAAGTTGCTCCCCAGGGCTTTTCTTTAAGGTTTCTTTGCTTGGTGAGATATTTGGCCTGCTGTTTAAAATGGCGTTTCGCATAGTTCATGTTTTTGGACTCTGTTCCTTTGCGGACTGATTCACTTCTACCTTTATGTTAAATGAATGTTATGTGCACCCGTGAATGGAACATAAATTAGATAATGGTATGCTTGAGTGGAAAAGCAAAACATGAATTTTTAACTTGATAGCGGCCTTGGGCTGTCTGAACAATGGGATATGTTCATTCTGGTTCCTAAATAAACGTGGCGGGTGGAGAGGTAGAGTTACATTGGCACTTTTGTCGTTATGGACAGTCCTCCGAGCTGGAAAAGCCATCTTCAGAATCATGACTTCTGATTACGGTTTCCTTTCTCCAGTTTCCCTGCCCACACAGACAGTGATTTATACTGGAGTGTGGTTCTGTAAGTGTCAGGGGTCCACTGGCCGGCGCAACATCGAGGGCCGAAGGGCCTGTACTGCGCTGTAATGTTCTATGTTCTATGCCCAGGTCAACCATCTCCAGCCAAGTGACCAACTGCCACGTGTAAACCTCTTTATCTTGGTAGACCTTTCATCTATATAAGGCCTTGCCCTGAGGTGAAAAGTTGGAAACTTGACAGCCAGATCCCCTTCGTAGTTTTACAACCATGGCTGAGATTGGGATAGTGCATCAGAGCAGGGATTAAACCCAGAACATTCCTGACCATCACATTATCTGGTACATTTGCTCTCTGTTCCAAAGGTATTTTTATCGTTTTTTTTTGTTTTATAAGCTCAATAAAATGTTTTTTGTGTTACATATCATGGGTGGCATGATTATCATTGATGCGTGATTCCCTTCTACTACAAACTCACTAAATACTTCCTGATGTCTTAATGAGTGCTGTCTTTTTGTTTTGTAAGAATCCAATTGAGGTAAGAAGCCTCAGATTCTAATCCTGGTCAGTGCCAAACCAGCTATCTTGGATGTAAATGTTTTGATACCATGGTTAGCAACGTAACCCTGCCCCACCTCCAAGCCCCAATATCTGGCAGAGGTAAAGTTAGCGAGGTGGACGGGAGAGTTGAGTTGGAATTAACCCTAGTTCCCACTTGACCCCTTGTGTGGAGTTTGGCTGAAGGCAGGCTCTCTGGTCTGGTGCTTTCAATCATGGGATTGTCGCTCCCACTGCCCAGTTGTGGACCTGTGATTGTGTATGGTTGCTGAAAGGAGGGAAGGAGATGTGGGAAGGAAATAAAAACTGGTGACTCAGAATGTAGTCAACACAACAACAGTGCATATTAAAACAAATATTAAAACAAGTCCATATTTATTTTCAGCAAAATAATCAGTACTTCTTGATAAAATACCAATGCATTAATAAAAGATGTTCAAACAAATTGAAATTCATTGCTTGCAATTCTTTATTTTTGACAAATTCCATTCACACAACGTTGCATCAGTGAGTTCCATAATACTGTGATTATTAAAATAAGTTTTAATCTTGTAGCATCTTTTATGCCACAATGGTGCAGTATTGTCATTGTGTATTAACAAAGAATCTATGATAAGATATAATGCGGAACTCCACAGAAACTCAGCAGAGAATGGACACGTTACCGCAGATAACTTGCACAGCTGCTTTTACACTTGAAAAGTATGTGTACATGCAAAGTTATATTCTGTATTGCACAGGGCAGGCAATTCTTAGGAACCAAATACGTCAGATCCATAATTTATTGTTTTGGATCTTTGGATTTACACTGGTCTTTCAGGAATTTTGACCTAAACCTTAGAGCTGGGGTCATCATTTTATGATGACTGAATAAGTTCAATTCTGGGATGTTACCTGATGGTCTGTAGTTGCATCCGTTTTTCCTTGAATGGTACCTTGATTGATGGCAGGCCCCCAGGAACTTTGGCATTCTTTAAAGTTGAAAGGAAAACCTTGGTATTGCGATTTGAATTTTAATGCCACATAGCAACTGTTGCTGTGCCCCAATGGTCTTTGTTATCCCAATTCAATTGTACAAGGCCACTCGCAATGACAATCTGTGCACCCTGCTGTACAATAGTTCTCAGAGGAAAAATCAACAGAAACCCTTCAGTGTAATAATAAGTAGTCTGCTTGGTGGTGAGATTAAGGCAGAAATTCAATCTGTGAGGCTTCGCTGTCAGTCACAGCTCCTGACGTAATCAGATCTGCACAATCGGATAAGTATCACCGCTCACCTCCAGCCACCTAATTCTCCATCAACAAGTTCCTTTCCTGCTTTATATTTTTTCATTTATGTTGTATTTTAAATAACTTTTTTTCTTAAAATAAGAACTGAAAATGCCCTTTTAAATCATGATATGTGGATAAAAACAAATTACTGCGAATTCTGGAACCTGAAACCAAAAGACAAAATGTTGGAAGATCTCAGCAGGCCTGACAGCATCTGGAAGGAGAGAAAAGAGCTCATGTTTCAAGTAGAGATAACCTTTTGTAAAAGCACTTACAAAGAGTCATCTGGACTCAAAGTGTCAGTTCTTTTTTTCTCTCCTTATAGATGCTGCTAGACCTGCTGAGGTTTTCCATCATTTTCCTCTTTTGGCCTGAGATTTGGACATCGTTTATAAGGCCAGCAGATCCTTCATTCCCCTTGAGAAGGTGCTGGTGAAGTATCTTTTTGAACCTCTGCAGTCTGTGTGGTAAAGATAGTCCATAGTGCTGTTAGGGTGGGAGTTCTCACATCTTTGGCCCAGAATTGAGAAGGAGTGCTGATGTATCTCCAGTTGATGATGGAAACCTGGATGTATGGTGGTCTTGTACATCTGCTTGCTGTTCTTCTCAGTGATGAAGGTTGAGAGTTTCGGTGATGCTGTTGAAGAAATCTTGGTGATTTCTTCATGATGATTGCAATGCGTCATGTAGATAATCAACATTGCAACATGGCAGCAGAAGGAGCAGATACTTAAGCTGGTGGGTGGCTCAAAAGAGTTTCTTGAACACCTCGCTGCAAATAAATTGGCCATGGTTTGTGAATTGTGCAAATAACTACCAATGACATATCTTAAAGATTGCTCATCGCTCAGTCCCATTCGTCAGTCACTGATAGCTACCCTGAAATGTTAACACTTGTTAGCCAAACTTTGCTCTGAATATATAACTCAAACTGCTTTATGTCCAGGCATTTATTTATGCAAAATTGCCAAAGACCCTCAAATGTGACTCCCTGTGGTAATCTACTTGTGCAGATTATTTTTCCTGTATTTAGTAGCTCTGCAGTTGCTGTTGCCTGTTACTTGTGATGCCTTACAAATGATATTTCTCATTATCAAGTACCTCATTTCACTTGTCAAGTCAGCTGAGCCATTTGCAAAATCAGACACTAATGAAAAATGAAAAGAATTCTCAGAATCTGCCTTGACAGATTATGTTTATGCTGAGCGCCTCATTAGTCTTGGGTTAACAATATACAGGAGTGACTCATGAGTGAATGTACACTTCTATACCCATGGCCATATATTATTCATTACGCCATGAATTTGACAGCTGTTTTGCAATTAATCAGTGTATGTGGGGAATAATGGGTGTTGCTGAGTTATTCATAAGGAAAGTTGTAATGGGGAACTTCAACTCTTCAAATAACTGACTCTCTTTGTTACCACAGTCTAGGCATGGTTGGGTGAAACCAAGAACAGTTTATTGAGATGGAAAAAGCAAATGACAAGTTGGAACAACAGTGATGCAGTTCATTGGTGTTCTAATAATTGCCCTGACATTTGCTGTTGGCAGCCATTATAACAATTGTTTTGCCTTGATGATGTGGAAACAGTGGGATAACTATCAACCTATAAAGCTCTAATCCACATATCCACCGTGTTATACTGGTTGCATAATGCTGATGTACGTTAGCTCCCTGTACTGCATTGCATGAAAATTTCCCCCCCCCGCCACACACACACACGACTGTTGTGATCCTCTTTCAGTCTCCTTGATCACGTACACCTTGCCTGCACATCTTTGGACTGTGGGAGGAAACTGGAGCACCTGGAGGAAACCCAAGCAGATATGGGGAGAATGTGCAAACTCCACTCCACTCCACGCAGACGGCGACCCAAGCTGGGAATCGAACCTGGGTCCCTGGTGCTGTGAGGCTACTAGTGCCAGTCACTGTGTGATTTGATCTGAACACATTGCCTGAAAGGGTAGTGAAAGCAGATTCGATCACAACTTTGAAAAGGAAATTGGATATATGTTTGAAGAGGAAAGTTAAGCAGGGAAAGCAGCAGTGGAAAATGAGGCACGTGAATTACTATTTAAAAAAACCAACTGTATTTCCAAAACTGTCCCTTTAAGATTTGGTGTCTTCTCTTCTGAATAATTATACTGTGAAGTACCTTTACTTATCTTTTGTGTTCTCTTCTAAAAGAAAAATGCAGTAATAAATGTTAAACACTAATTTTTCACTTAATAAGACATGACTAGTTTGTGCTGGAGAAATGAAACTTTCACCCACTTTTTTTTTGTATCCACCTGTTTTCCACTGCCCTTGTGTATGTATATTAAATTAATTAGAATGGAATGGAACAGGAGCAGGCCATTTGACCCATTGTGCATGTACTGACTCTTCTGAATAGGAATCATTCCCCCCAGCTGCTTTCTTATAGCCCAGCTAAACTTTCTTTTCCAAATATATACCCAATTTCCTTTTGAAAATAACAATTGAATCTGCTTTCCCCCAGTGTATTCAGACAGCATATTCAGATAAAATTGCACAATGATTAGCACTGCTGACTCATAGCGCCAGGGACCTAGGTTCAATTCTAACGTAGAGTCATTGTCTGTGCGGAGTCTGCACTTTTGCCCCCTGTTTGTGGGGGTTTCCTCCAGGTGATTCAGTTTCCTCCCACAGTCCAAAGATGTGCACGTTAGGTGCATTGGCCGTGCTAAATTCTCCCTCAGTGTACCCGAACAAATGGCAAAGTGTGATGACAAGGGGATTTTCACACCAACTTCATTGCGGTGATAATGTAAGGCTGCTTGTAATACCAATAATTAAACTGTGCTTTTCCTAAAAGTTTATCATTGTCTCCCTTTTGATCTTTTTTGTCTGCAAACTTAAATCTGTGCAATGAATACTCAAATAACCTAATTACTTTTTAATTAGATTTCCTGTACATGCCACATGATGAAAACTTACAAATTTGGGATATGCATAACTAAGGTGCTTTAGTACCATCATGGGCAGGAGTTATTCATGCTGTATGACAAGTTTACATTTTTTTCATTCTAAATATAGACAGGGGAATTGATGATGATGGGATGGTGGGAAGAAATGGGAAATGTATGCAGATTCAAGATTTTCAATTTTATGATAGATATAATGTAATTTCCAAAACAGGATATTTTTCACAAATCCAGTTGCTTATCAGGGGGATATTTAGTCTGACATGTACTAATATGTTTTTTTGCCATGCATTTTTAATGAGTGATTAGGGGTTTGCTTCTAGTATGTGATTCATGAATTGTGATGTTAAATTCACAGGTTGAGACATGTTTTTTTAAAATCCATTGCCATAATTGCTTCATCCTCCAATTATTGCATAATTGCAAAAAGTAGACTTTGGAATATCAGTTCTAGAATCAAGAAGTTTTTAAAATGCTAATCAAAAGTTTCTCTGGCAAGGACAAAATCAAAACTTCAGCATTGCTGGCTGGCCAGCATTTATTGCCCATCTCTTGAGAAGGTGGTGGTGAGCTGCCACCTTGAATTACTGCAGTCCACGTAGGTTGGCCCACAATCCCGTTAGGGAGAGAATTCCAGGATTTTTCCAAGTCAGGATGGTTTATGACTTGGGGGGGGGAACTTGCAGTTGGAGGTGTTCCCATGTATCTGCTGCCCTTGTCCTTCTGGATGGAAATGGTCGTGGGTTTGGAAGATGCTGTCTAAAGATTTTGGTGAATTGCTGCAGTTCACTTTGTACATGCTGCTACTGAGCGTCGGTGATGGAGGGAGTGGATGTTTGTAGATGTGGCGCCAATCAAGCGGGCTGCTTTGTCCTGGAGTTGTGATTGAATGGTGATGACGATGTTCAGGTCCTTTTGAGGTGGTAGCTGGGATTGAGACATCTGCACATGTGTTGGAAGAGGTTTGCCTCCAATAAGCATACTCCTCTGTAGAACAAAGAATTGAGTCTGTTTCTGTCTAATACATTAGTGTTCAGTTGGGCTTTTCTGCTACATCAATTTTCACCACTCATTTTAATTATGACTTAACAGTTTCTACATGATTTTGTTATGAAGTAGAGACATTACATCTGTTTGTTTAAAAAGAGTTTTGGAAATCCAAATACTGTGGAATCTTAATACAGTAAGAGGTTTGACAACACCAATTTTAAATCCAACCGATTTATTTGATAGTAAACTTGCTAGCTTTCGGCCTTTGTAGCCTTTGTCAGGCAAATGAGGTGTTCTGGTCTGCAATAGCAATATTGCAGACCAGAACACTTCATTCGCCTGACGAAGGCTATAAAGGCCGAAAGCTAGCAAGTTTACTATCAAATAAATTGGTTGGATTTAAAATTAGTGTTGTCAGACCTCTTACTGAGTTTACCCCAGTCCAATGCCGGCATCTCTACATCATGAATCTTAGTACAGCCAGTTGGTTATTGAACAATGACAAGTTATTTATATGATTTAGTAGATTTTGTCAACAAGTGCTGAAGTGTGGCGATTAGGGGATTTTTATGGTAACTTCATTGCAGTGTTAATGTAAGCTTACTTGCGAGTAACAAATAAACTTTACTTTTTAACCCTTTTGAGTGAAGAAATCCTTCCTCATCCAGGAATATATCTCGGCTAGGATTCACTGAACTCACTGGTCACGGCAGGCATCCCAATAGCCTGTTGAATTGGATATTGGATCTAAAATGATTCCCACTGAATCATAGAACCCTACAGTACAGAAAGAGGTTCTTCGGCCCATCGAGTCTGCACCGATCACAATGCCACCCAGGCCTACCCCCCATACCCCTACGTATTTTACCCACTAATCCCTCTAACCTATGCATCTCAGGGGCAATTTTAGCACGGCCAATCAACCTATCCCACACATCTTTGGACTGTGGGAGGATACCAGAGCACCCAAAGGAAGCCCACGTGGACAGGAGGAGAATGTGCAAACTCCTGTGAGCTGAGCCGGGAATCGAACCTGGGTCCCTGGAACTGTGAAGCAGTTGTGCTAACCACTGTGTTACTGTGGGTGACAACACACATGCTCCTGGCCCACCTGTCAGCCCTGATCAGATTCCTCCCATATATATAAACCTCTTAACATACTAATTATTGGCTGGAAGCTTGATTCAGCATCTCCCATGAAGCTGTTGATACCCAGCAGGAAGCCCACCTGGTGGGCTTTGGTACAAGTCCTGACAAATATGCACCGAGCATCTCGTTCTCTGAGGGTGGGGAGAAGATGAACAGTGTGCCCATGCGATGTTGTGCTGATGCCAGTTTGCAGGAGGAATGTGCTCTGAGGGTCCCTGAGGGCTGGGGAAAAGACCTGATCTCGAGACATTCCCCCAGGATGGGGGTCTAGTGGCTGCACTTGTCCTCGTTGTGCTGGGAAAGGTGGTGTTCTCTTTTAGGATGGTGAATTCAGATAGCATTCTTGAGTAAGATATTAATCGTTGCGCCGTCATCTAAAATCTTTGAAGTACGCTGGTCACTTTGATAGCCTTGTCCTTTTGACACTTTGAAGCCTTCAAAATCACTGCAACGCTCCATTCCACAATAAGAGTTGGCCCAGATGTTAAAAGCCCTCTTTAAGGTAGTGTTATAGAAATTACCTTGTCAAAATTTTCCGCAGAAGTCCCTTTGCTTTCTCCATTGATTACAGCTATTGTGATTACCCCTTTTGAAATGGTTTGATCAATTTCACTGGGGATTACCCTTCCAACATTGAAAGATTAGCATCTGGTGCCTGCATTCTTTGAAGTGATTTTCTTGACTGACAGATATGGGTTACTTAAGCACTAACAAAGAGCATTGTTTGTTTTTCTTGCCTTCGCAGTTGAATGCACCTTTAATGTTTTGTAAATGTTGCAGTTGGAAAAGAAGTTAAACCTTGTAAAATATGCAATCTAACTGCAATGTTCATAAACATTCAGTGTTTGACTGACAATCCTCTTACCACTCCTTCTGGTATTCTTACAAACCTAAACTATTTAGTAAATATTTATCTCTTCAAGAGTAAATAGAATCAGCACTTCAAGCTCATTCCTTCACAGTTGATGGATCAAAATCCTGGAATTTCCTCCATAATGGCATTGTGAGTCAACCCACAGTACATGGATTGTGGTGATTCAGGACTGCAGTGATTCAAGAAGGCAGCTCACTACCACCTTCTTAATGGTAACTAGGGATGGGCAATAAACGCTGGCCTTGTCAGCAATGCCCGTGTCCCACTAATGAATTTTTAAAAGCCTCTTAAGTAGATAAGATTCTTGTAGCTTTCTTCTGAACCCGTTTTAAAGGCCATTATATCACTCACCTGTGAAAGGATCATAACTCTGCAAAATAATCAAAGCCTAGCCAGTGACATATATGATAGAATGCTGTGATATGATTTTTTTTTCCTGCAGTCATATCAGTAAACCCAATGCCTTGTTTGACCACATCATCCCTGCATTGGTAGTGAACTTTGAATGATCTGTTCACAGTAACATCTACGTCTGTACCACTTTTCTGCATTATTCTGTAAATAAGTGTATTCTGTGTTTGTATTCTGTGTTTGTCCTATGCATGTATAGTTAATCTAGCAGCAATTCCAGGGGAAACTGCAACTAACCTGTTCCATGTTCTTATGTTCACAGTTTTGGTACAATAATGTTTCTTTTTTGTTGCAACGCTCTGGCATCTCAAATCTAGTTTACATTTAAATCACACTTAATATTACTTGAGCTCCCTCATTTTCTTCCAATTCTTAGGCATTTGTATGCTCCACAATAGGCCTTGACCCTTCACAATATTAAAGTCTTCGGGCAGATGCTGGTCAGCAGGATTCTGAGCCCCTTCGGTTCTGATAATTCGCAGAACAATTCCAAGGTGATTGTAAGGACCTAAAAGAGAGACTTTCCAGATGGGAGAACTTGGACTATTAAAATATAATTACCTTTGGAAGTGCTTGTGTTTTTAAAACATTATCTCATTTTAGTGTTTGTGCATTCAAATTACTTCCAACCCTTTAATTAATGCATTTGATAAGAGTTCAGGCGTTTTGACATAAAGGGCCATTTGGTATGTGATAAGAATCTGATAATTTGTAGATGTTAACAGATTTTGGCATTGATGAGATTACCATGGTGGCATGCATCCATCTTGCCTGGACAGTGAATAACCCCTATTCATGAAATATGATTAAATGTTCTCCCTATCCACAACTTTACTGATAAATCTTGCAAGATCTAAGCATTCTCTTGGAATATGGCTTTACCTTAATGCCTTTTACCATGATGCTTCGCAACAAATTGCTGTTGACTAAAATGAACAATATACCTGAAAAATACATTAATACATTTCAAAAGTCAGCATATGTGTTTTAAAAATAATTGCTTGTCTAAATCTCATGTCATTGTGTAAACTACTTACTTGTTAGCTTATAAGTTTGTTTTAAAAGTCATTTAACTAAATACTGATAGTTCTGTCAGGGTCTTAATGTCTCATGGTTTAAAAATCTTACTAACCTATTAAGATTCTCCTATTTGCAGGCATTTAATTGAATCTGCAGACCTGGGTGATTGTAGTACTGCCCAGTCTGAAATGTCTTGAAAAAATGGTGATAGTCAGTGGGCCATTATCTTGAGTTGCTCTGTTAGTGGTACTTCTACAATTACATTCAGTTCGGAATTCCAGAATTTTGGGCAAGTGAAGATGAAGGAACAATCACTATCTAAATTGGAATGGTGTCTGACTTCATGGTGTTAACTGTTCTTTGGGAAGGGCTGTCTTTGGTATGATTGCCTCATTAATGGATATTTCGTAAATTCTTTATTGCATCACCAGTGAAGCAGTACCAAGAACAACCCTTCGAAATCTCCAAACCCAGAGTATTTAATCAAGGCAAGAACTCAGTTGGGTGGGCTTTGTGGACCAGAGTCTGAGCTCTTGAGGATCGCATGACCGTCAAGCTCACAATTTGGTATCCAAGATCCATTTACTAGAGAATTGGATCTGTCAGCATTGAGGAATTATTAGCAGTGAGGTTTGTGATTTAGAAGAAATGAGGTTGACATTTGAAAGAAATTCTATCCATTTAAATGTATGGTACAGAGTTAATTTTCAGGAATGAAATGAGTCCAAGTATGTGGCAGTAAGTCTGAATCCAAATAAGACCATAAGATATAGGAGCAGGATTAGACCATTTGGCCCATCAAGTCTGTCCTACCATTCATTCAATCATGGCTGATAAGTTTTTCAACCCCATTTTCCTGCCTTTTCCCTGTAATCTTTGATCCCTTCACCAATCAAGAATCTATCCATCTCTATCTTAAAAATATGTTCCATGACTTGACCTCCGCTGTGAATTTCATAGATTCACCATCCTCCTCTTCATCTCGGTTCGAAAGCTGTGTCCCTTTATTCTGAGGCTGTGCATTTAAAAACAAATGACTGAATCTTGCTGGAAGTATGAATTTTGTTTGCCTTTTTAAAAAATAAGACTGGGTGAAATCTGTGATGCTGTGATGCACTATTCTCTATACTGTAATGTTCTCCTTCTAAAAAGCTAAACAGTCGTAATTGTTCTTAGACTTGGTATGAGAGTAGCATGCGTCACTAGCCGTGCAAGAGGGAGACCACCAATGTTGGGTGATGTGTGCATTGTACTTCACAGGGATCAGATTTGCATCAGGACCTTGATTGGCAGACTACCTGTGTGGTTTGCTCCTGTGAACAACTGAGGCAACAATTGGACGTGTGTGTGGGCAACTGTATCATTGGGCCACACTAGATACTGGTTGGCTGCCATACAAACAAGTTATACAGCCAGAGGACACCTTCTTTTAAAAGGCAGTGACAACAGTTGATCTGTCTTGTGCAGCAGTTCTTTCAACCAATGCACAGAATTTTTCAAAAAAAAAGTTGGAATTCTATATGTCTGAACATATAGTTATAACATATAGGGCTACACCAACACTGAAATTCAGTAACTTTTAAGTAGTCAGTTGTTATTTGGGTGTACAAGACAGATTTTGATTTGTTATAATAGTGAAGTTTTTCCTGGAAAGGGTGACTAGCATGTCACCAGCGGGCTATAGCTTGAGGGCTGACACCCCATATCAAACATGGCTGACCAGGAGTCTCTCCCATCCTTACCGCGTGTGTTGGAAGGATTTCGCAGGTTGAACATGTTGACCAGATGAGCACACTTTTCTTGGGGATTAAGCTGTGAGATGGACTCAAACCGAGAGCCTTGAAGGTTTATGCGGTCAAGAATTCCACAGATTGACTACCCTCTGAGTGAAGAAGTTTCTCCTCACCTCAGTCCCAAATAGCCTACCCTGCATCCTGGGACTGTGACCCATTGTCCTAGATCTCCCATCCAGAGGAAACAACATCCCTGCATCCAGTCTGTCCAATCATGTGAGAATTTTATGTTTCAATTTGATCCCTTCTCATTCTTCTGAATTCCAGTGAATGCAGACCCAATCAACCTTATTGCACTTCAAATGATAATTTTGTCATTCCAGCAATCATCATAGAGTCATAGAGGTTTACAGCAAGCAAACAGTCCTCTGGCCCAACTTGTCTGTGCTGCCGATATTTTACTGCTAATCTAGTCCCAATTGCCTGCGTTTGGCCCATATCCCTCCTTATACCTATCTGATCCATGTAACTGTTCAAATGCTTTCTAGAAGACAAAATTGTACTCGCCTCCACTACTACCTCGTTCCAGACATTGACCACCCTCTGGACTCTTTTTTTGTATTTCTCCCCTCTCACCTTAAACCTATGCCCTCTAATTTTAGACTTGCCTACCTTTGGGCAAAGCTGTTGACTACCTATCTTACCAATGTCCCTCGTTATTTTATGGCCTTCTAACAGATCACCCTCAGCTTCCTGTGCTCCAGAAAAAAAGGTCCCAGTTTCTCCTGCCTTTCCTTGTAACTCAAACCATCAAGTCCCAGTAGCATCCTAGTAAATCCGAACTTTCACTGCACTCCCTCTATGGCAAGTATGTCCTTTCTTAAACAAGGACTTCAAAACTGCACTCCAAGTGTGATCTCACCAAGGTCTTCAGTAAGGCATCAATGAATTCAGTATGATTTGGTGTTTCATATAGTTTCTTTATTTTAGAAAAGAATAGAAATAATAAGTACTGACTTCCTGCTTTTTCTGACCTTAAAATTCCCTGAAGAATTTGCTGAGAAAATGAAGAGAACACAAGTAGCTACAAATCACAAAACTTTAAATAATGGTTAACCTCTAATTGATCTTTTGAGGCTACTTCTTGACGAGGACGATGAGCAATGCCCATCTTTAACAGCTAAACATTGCAATAATGGTCTGTGTGCAATACCTAAGGAAATCAGCTAGTAGTAATAAAAACTTCTATAGGATCGTATATTTTCAAACTGAGCACCTCAACAATATCTGTAAATGAGTCAGAATAGGGTGGCTTGGTGGCACAGTTGATAACATTGCTGCTTCACAACGCCAGAGACCTGGGTTCAATTCCAGGCTTGGGTCACGGTCTTTGCTGAGTCAAAGAACAAAAAACAAAACAGCATGGGAAACAGGCCCTTCGATCCAACGAGCCAGCATCGCCACCCCGATGTTCCCACCTCTATCCGCGATCCCTGTCCATGTTTATAGATCTATGGATTAAAAACCAAATTTGAGACAATTTAGGGAGAATTTGTTTTGCCAATTAGCCTAAGTCCACATGTTTTCCCCATGTCTGCGTGGGTTTCCTCCCACAGTCATAAATACATGCTGGTTAGGTGCATTAACAATGCTAAATACTCCCTCAGTGTACCTGAACAGGTACCAGAGTGTGGCGACTATGGGAGTTTCATAATAGCTTCATTACAGTAAAGTAAGCCTACTTATGACTTACAAATAAACTTTAAATTCTTGCCACCGGTTATGGCTTTAACACAGTGTCATGAGAATTCTTTTCTTAAAATTATTTATTGAATGACCGTGTTCTATCTGTTGCGATATATTGATTTTTAGTAATTATTGTGATTGTAAAGATGACTGTTTATGAGATTAGGGCAGGTTGCTCTTGAGGTGTGTGTCAGTATGCATCGGAGTTGCTTACGCAAATAAATTTGACAACTGGCAACACAAGAACATTATTTTGCTGCTTGGGTCATTCTGCTCTTGATATTTGATTTAACAGACACCTTCTGGACAAGAAAAATGGCCTGTTAATTGTTTTTTTTTAAAAATCTAGCAATTGTTGAGTAGAAAATATTCCATTCTTGAGAATGGACTTTCATCATCTGTGCGTGCAGATTTTTCCTTTTTAAAAAATCCATTTGGAATGCAGATATTATTCCTATTTAGCACTATTGGGGGGGTTTGTGGAAGTGTTTGAAAGCTTTGTAAAACACACATTGAATCAGATGATAAGAAGGACACAAAACTGGTCCATAAACTAGTTTGAGACTCGGTATATACTTGTCCTGATGATGTCCTAAAACTTTCACAACCAATTAAGCACTTTTGAGGTGCCTTGACTGCTGTTACATTGGCAAAAGTGCCAAACAACTTGTACATGTCCACGTTCTACAGCCAGGAGTGGAACGCTATGGAATGGAACTGATGTACTCCCTGGTTTAGTGGTAGCACTCTTGCCTTTTGTCAAAGATCACAAGTAGAAACCCTATTCAAAAGACTTAGCACTTAATCAAAACTGTCTCGTTCTCAGAGCTGCGTTACCTCAGGTACTGTCTTTTGGGTAAGATGATAAACCAAGCTCCTGCCCATCACCCCTTTTAGATCTAATATTTCCAGGTTCCTCATGTCCCAAAACTTTGTTAAGGATCAGTCTTGTGGCTATTTTCTGAACTTTCTCCAGACTTTTGATAATCAGGAATAGATTTGGTACTGAAGTTGTGGGCTAACTAGAACGCTAAAGTTTGATAAGACTTCCTTGTTCTTTGGTTGCTCCTGTGAGTGGTTGATGCTTGTTGATTCTACTAATAGATCAAGGCCACATTTTGTTTTTAACTTTCATTTCAGTGCTGCATTTATATTGTACTGTTTCCTCTTATGTGCACAATGGTTGATTGTCTTTAACTTTCAGTTTTTTTGCAGTTTGTCCTCGCGTTTTTCCTTTGTCCAATTCATTCAGTGGCTCCTGAACTGCTTCCTCAGATTTAATGCCCCCCTCTGATTTGAATCAAGTTAAGCTATTTGACATTGATGACAAACACTCAGGAAACTCAATGAAAATTAATTAAATTGGGTCCAGATACTGATTACTGAGATTTGCACCTGTTCCAACCCCCCCCCCCCGAATGTAATTCCTGTAACTAGTATATGTAACTACTGTCATCTATATAATTTTATAGAATAGTAAGTAGGTACACCTTTAGACAGTGAATCTATAAATGAATGTCTGGGGACACATGGAGTGGATAAGTGTGATCCCAGAGAACAAGATTGTCTTAAGAACAAAAAAAAACAAAGAAATTTGCAGCACAGGAACAGGCCCTTTGGCCCTATAAGTCTGCACAGACCATGCTGCCCATCTGAATTTAAACTCCCTTCCAAGGACCAGATCCCTCAGTTCCCATCCTATTCATGTATTTGTCCAGACGCCCTTT
Organism: Sphyrna mokarran; assembly: GCA_024679065.1. Classification (NCBI taxonomy): domain Eukaryota; kingdom Metazoa; phylum Chordata; class Chondrichthyes; order Carcharhiniformes; family Carcharhinidae; genus Sphyrna; species Sphyrna mokarran. Next base: position 131,487,004 of record JAGIQG010000003.1, on the reverse strand, counting down.
AAAAGGCAGTATTGTGTCTGCTTCTACTACCTCCCCTGATAGTGAGTTCCAGGCATCTACCACTCTGTAAAAAAAAAAACTTGCCTTGTACATCTTCTTTAAACCTTGTCCCTCGCACCTTAAATCTGTGTCCCTTAGTAAATGACTCTTCCACCCTCTACTTTTGGAATTATTGATGAAGTGTTTGAGGAAAAGTTTTGTGTTTTCCCCAGTGGCTTAATAGATTACTTTACTTTATTTTGGGGTGTTCTTCAAAGTCATATAGGTCTGAATAGCCATCTCTGCTATGTTAGCTGTTCTCGCAGAAGGAGAGCTATAGTTGATATCTCTGTCCTTAGGGATAAAGAAGGAAAGATAGTCGGGTAAGAAAAATCAGCTTGGATTTTGTTTATGGATTGAAAATGATTGTCAGACCTCATGCACTTTCCAACACGTCATTCATCAGCTGTTCAGTGACCTTTTGAGGGAAAGTGTTTGTGTGGACAAACTCACAGGGGACCTGCTGCCTTTGGAACTGTATACCAGCAGAAGTTAGAAACCTAGGACAAGGAAATTAGAAGGGGGATAAACTCTCTTACACACAGTATAATACAGTTTTACATAATCAAGCTTAAATTTTAGTCATAAGTAAGGCTTACATTATCATTGCAATGAAGTTTCTGCGAAATTCCCCTAGTGCCACCTGTTTGGGTCAATGCACCTAACCAGCGCATCTTTCGAACTGTAGGAGGAAAATGCAGCACCCAGAGGAAACCCGCACAGACACAGGAAGAATGTGCAAACTCTGCATAGACAGCGGCCCAAGCCAAGAATCGAACCCAGCTCCCTGGCGCTGTGAGGCTTATTACTGTGCCTTCCCTTCCTAATCTCTCCTAAGAGAGGATGTACTTGGAGCAGATTTTCTTTCATTCTTCATTCAACATATTGCAAAGGTCAGCACTGGAGACAAGCTGGTGTTATTAAGTCATAATCATATTAGCTGTATGTTTGCACTCATTCCCAGGACCTCTGTTCTTGTTTTTCTAAATACATGGTTGCAATTAAACCACTTTAAGCTGTGCCTGTGGCCTCCAGGTTACTACCTCGATTGGAACAAAAAGGCCTTGCACGTCAACAGTATTTATAGACATGCCAAATGGAATATCTTTTTAAATGTTACAAATGGAGGTGATGTGAGGATTTTTCAATGAAGGATTTTATAGCTATTTGAAATCTACTGTTAAGCCAGTTCTAATTTAATTTCTGCATCATTGGACTGGCTTTAATCAAATCTTCAGAAGTCTGTTCTTTATTAATTTTTTTCCTCCTTGAATCTTTTTGTATCATTCATCTCTTTTTTTGACTAGAGACCAGGCTGATGGTTTAATCCAAACTTAGCTAAATATCTCATCCATTGAATACTGACAAAAAGAATTGAAAGCATGTGAAATGTGCACAATTGGTCAGGTTGGCATAACTGATATTTGCACCTTTCCTGTAACAGAGTGCTTGAGGTTCACTGCCTCTTCAGTGTAGCAGGAACTCTCCCTGTAGGGCACTGTGAATGTGAGCTTGTCATTCCATTCCAAATACCTGGAAGGACTAATGCTGTGTATCTTTTGTGGGAATTATTTCTTATCCTTGTATTGTCACAGTACAAGTTGTTGTTAAAGCAGATTGCATTTGTGTGTGGAAATACACAGCAGGTCAGTCAGTATTGGGAAGAGAGGTCACATTCCAGAACATTTCATTCAAGGGCTTCATATGAAGGGTAACTATTTCACCTGTTGGCTAACCTGTAGTTTTCTGGCTTTATTTGATATTTTAAATCAGATCCGAATTGTTTCAGTTCAGCCCTTAAGTTTTTTTTTTAGACAAATCGTAGAATCCCCACAGTGCAACAGGAGGCCATTTGGCCCATTGAGTCTGCACCAACCACAATCCCACCCTGCTAGACTCCCAAACACTAAAGGTCAATTTAGCATGGACAATCCATCTAACCAGCACATCTGTAGATGTAGATGATGGAAGGAGACTGGAGCATCCAAAGGAAACCCATGCTGACACAAGGAGGGCGTGACCCGAGGCTGGAAATGAACCTGGGTCACTGGCACTGTGAGACAGCAGCGCCACTGTGCTACCGCGGCACTAAACAAAAACTGCAAATTTGTTGTGTCATTGAGGGATCTGACCAAAAAAAGTGTTGTTTTTGGGCCAATAGGAGAATCTAAATGACCAGAATGCAAAAGACAATTGAGGAGGACCAACTGAAATTGATTGGGATAGATTTTTCTACTTACTGCCTAGCTGTAAAATTGGTATTGCAGACCAACCTGACGAAGAGGATAGCCTCGAAAGCCTGTGAGTTTACTATCAAATAAATTGGTTGGACTTAAACCTGGTTGTTGTCAGACTTCTCACTGATTTTTATTTAGTCAGTTTCAATCTTTCACTTGGGAAACCAATTAAAAAGTCCTCTCTAACACCTGTTGGCCCTTTAGTTGCTGCCTCTGCATATAAATAGCATTGTCTTAGCTGTCATAAAGATTCTGGGATAGTGACACCAGCTACTGTTAGTCTGCATCCTGGTTTGAGTCTTCTGTGTGCAATTCTTTATCACTTATTTGTACGTTTCATGTTTGTGGCATCATTATCCAAAACTTTTAAATAAAATATTCAATAGGAAAGAAGCGATCGGCATCTTTTTAACAGAGAGTTAAAGTAAGACTTGTTCTGAAGTATCACTTTTGGGTGGCTCAAAGCCAGAGTCTAGAAGAGGGCCTGTTCCGAAATACTCAGGTGGTAGCATTCATGACTCTGTGAATAACAACATTTTGGGTTTAAGCCTCACTCTAGGAACTCAGCACATAACCTAGGATGGTGTTCAATCTCATCATTGTCTTAACTACTGTCATTCATCTGAGACATTTAAACCTGTTTCGTTCAGATGGATGTAACAGATGCCATCTCACTTTTTGTTAAGAGAAGTGAATTATTTGTCCTGGTTGGTATTTAGCTCTCAACCAATATGCCACCAAAACATTTTAATTCGTCATTCATCTCTCTGCACTCAGCTACATTATAATTTCATCATATTAGTGATTAATTAGTTGTGAAGTCCCTTGGGATGTGTTGGATGTGTAAGCTGTATGTGCTCTTGTTTGCCAGCTCTCTGTGTAAGCTCAACATTGCCTTTCCAGAACCTGCGATGCTTACAGCTCAACTGTGTCATTGTAGTATGTTTGCCACCTTTTGAATTGGTTTCAACCTGTAGTATAGTACTGTCTCCTCAATGGTTCCTATTTTGTTACCAGAAGGCCTTTGTGAACAATATACCACATTCTTTGCAGTGAGGTTTCGCTGATGTGGACTTTGACATTACAACAAGATCTGTTATTTTGGGCTCCACAGTCAAATAAGTTAGTTAGTGGGGCTGATATCACCTGTCACACATTGACATTGCCCTTTTTTTGGACTTTTTGACCCTTCTAAAGCCCATCTGTGTAAACAGCTGTGAAGAAGAAATGAAGTGGCAGTGGAATGGCTGGAAGTGAGAGATGGGCTTACCCATTCAGTGGCATATTTGTGACTCTTCTAACCGATACCAGTGCTGTTCAGAAGTTGGGAATGTGTGCACTTGCGTAGGGGAGTAATTGGTACAAAGAGCTTGTCGGAAGTAGATGTGACAATAGAGGGTGGATTTCCATTTTAAAATAGTTAGTGAAGAATGTAGATGGAAGCAAGCCCCATGTGTGGTTGACCACGTAATCTAGATTGATGCTATACAGTGTTTTATCCGTTATCTTTTGCATAAGATATTAAACCAAGCATAACATATTCCCCACGCTATTGAAGCAAGAATACAATAATTGTATCAATTCAACGTAGTTCTCACCCCCCACCCCCCGCTATTGTTTAGTCAATCCAATCATATCAAAGGCTAGATGTCCTTCAATCTCTTTGTTTCCACTTCTCTACAAGGCATTATCCTGTGTCCTGGTTAATAATTATTGTTCATCCAGTGAATAAGTAAAAACCGATTAACTGGACATTAATGTATATAGCTGTTTGAATGGGATCTTGCTGTGCATAAATCACCAGCCAGGAATGGCCACCGTCATCTGTTTGCACACAACAAATAATTGTTTGGCTGCTTTGTGGTGTCCTGAGAATGTGATAAAGCATTATATAATTGCACATTGTGTGTTAATCTATAAGTTCTGCCTAACCCCTTATTTTTTTCCACCTTCACATAGTTTGGGCATTTCATTCAATCTCTGTTTCCTTTTAAAGGAATGTATCTTGTCCGGTATCATGTCCGTGAATGGGAAGAAGGTACTCCACATGGACCGGAACTCTTACTATGGAGGAGAAAGTGCATCAATAACTCCTTTGGAAGATGTAAGGAGACTCTGTTTCTCTTCTTTTTAGTCTTTCAAATGCAAATGTAACACGCACACGTTTTATGCTATTGTCACCCATCTTGGAACTGTCCGTTTAGATAACTATCTGCACAGCCCAGTAGCGACCGCGAGGGTGATTTAGGTTCTTTCGATATCAGTTAATGCTGCAACAATACGCAGTGTTTTCCATCATTTGATTTGATTTGATTTTATTATTGTCACATATATTAACTCATAGTGAAAAGTATTGTTTCTTGTGCAATATGCAGACAAAACATACTGTTCATAGAGAAGGAAAGAAAGAGTGCAGAGTATAGTGTTATAGTCGTAGCTAGGACGTAGAGAAAGATCAACTCAATGTGAGATAAGTCCATTCAAAAGTCTGACGGCAGCAGGGAAGAAGCTATTCTTGAATCAGTTGGTATGTGACCTCAGATTTTTGTATCTTTTTAGCGACAGAAAAAGGTGGAAGAGAAAATGTCTGGGGTGCATGAGGTCCTTAATTATGCTGGCTGCTTTGCCTAGGCAGCGGGAAGTGTAGACAGAATAGCTGGGTGGGAGACTGGTTTGTGTGATGGACTGGACTACATTCATGACATTTTGTAGTTCCTTGTGGTCTTGGGCAGAGCAGGAGCCGTACCAAGCTGTGATACAACCAGAAAGAATGCTTTCTATGGTGCATCTGTAAAAGTTGATGAGTGTCGTAGCTGACTTGCCAAATTTCCTTAGTCTTCCTGAGAAAGTAGAGGCGTTGGTGGGCTTTCTTAATGATAGTGTCAGCAAGAGGGGATTAGGATAGGTGGTTGGTGATCTGGACATCTTATTCAATGACAAATACATCTTTACATCTTGTAAAATTAATTAGCATCTCTGCACACACGTCTTTTAGATTGTCTCCCTTCTCTTTCCTCCTCAGGATTTTAGTACAGTTTTACTAAACATCTGACTTACTATCCTGTCTGGAGACAATACAAATCTCTTTAACCTGTGCTTAATGCTATCTCCACTCACATTGTCTGCACCTTTAAGACCTGATTAGCTGTAAAGACTCGCATTCTCTAATCAGTATTCTGTAAACTGTGCCTTTATATGCTGATTATGATTAGAACTCCCACTCACCTGACGAAGGGGCAAACCCTGAAAGCTAGTGGTGTTTAGTATCAAATAAACCTGACGGACTTTAATCTGGTGTTGTGAGACTTCTTACCCCCTTTAACTCTCCCATAGGCTAAGTATTGGTGTGAAGTCAGCATGCTGTCTGATTGGATCACAGGAATACAAACATCTAATTCAGGATCTTACAAATTTGTATGCTAAATAGTCATAAAAGGAAGAAGATGAATAAAAGACCAATGGGAATTGTGGCTGGCAAATGCATGACAATAGCCATGCGTAGATCATGAACAGAACAGGACTGAGTCTGAATTATCTTCTGTAACTTAGGTTCTTCAGTTTAGTTTTATGCATTCTCAACTTGCTACTCTTTGGATTTTCTGAGTAAGGCAGACACACTAGGACCTGGCTTTCATATATGTGTAGGAAATTAGAAATAAGCAAAGCCTACATTGAAGTTCTGGTCTCTTATATCCTACCCTCCTTATGATTCAGTTGTTAACTCGCAGCTAGTGCTCCCCCTGCCTCGGTTAACCTGTGCTCACTAACTTAGATTGTCTCCCAGTCAAGCAACATCTTCACATTAAAATTCCTATCCTTGTTTTCAAATCTTCCCATGGTTTACTCATCTCCATCTACATTATCTTCTCCCATTCCTCAATCTTCCAAGATTGTCGTACTCCTCTATGGCCTTTTTTACATTCCCAATTATAACGATTCCACCGCTGGTAGCCTTCAGCTACCAATGGCCCAAGTCCAAGAATTTATTTTCTACATCTCCTGACCTTGCTTTCTTCCTTTAAGTCATTTTTTTAACCAAACCTTCGGTCAGCTATTACTTGTGACTTGGATGAAGGGATATTTCAGCTAAATTTGCTGGTGATACATAGGTAGTAAAACTAATTTCTTATGTTCTTATTAGAAGGTTGAGGGGGGATCTTATAGAGACTTACAAGATAATGAAGGGGCTAGATAGAGGAGAGGTAGAGAGATTCTTTCCGCTTAGAAAGGAAACAAGAACTAGAGGGCACAGCCTCAAAATAAGCGGGGCGGGCCGGGGGGTGCAGTTTAGAACGGAGTTGAGGAGGAACTTCTTCTCTCAGAGGGTGGTGAATCTCTGGAATTCTCTGCCCATTGAAGTAGTGGAGGCTACCTCGTTGAATATGTTTAAGTCACTGGTAGATTTCTGATAGACAAGGGAATTAAGGATTATGGAGAGCAGGCGGGAAAGTGGAACTGATCCACCTCAGTTCAGCCATGATCTTATTGAATGGCGGGGCAGGCTCGAAGGGCCAGGTGGCCTACTCCTGCTCCTATTTCTTATGTTCTTATGAGTCAGCCACATATTGACAGGTTAAGTGAGTGGGCAAAAAATTGACAGATGAATATAATGTGGGAAAATGTGAAGTTATCAATTTTGACAGGGAAAAATAGAGCAGCAGAATATAATTTAACCAGAAAGAGACCGCAGATTGCTGCAGAACAGAGATCTTTGCTGAACTGGTACATAAATTGCGAAATGTTAGCGTTCAGGTGCAGTCAGTAATTAGAAAGGCAAAGGAACAGTAGTATAAAAGTAGGGCAATCTTACTACAACTGTACAGGACATTGACACTGTACCTAAGTACTGTATGCAGTTTTGATCCCCATGCTTAAGGGAGTGACAGACTTGCACTGAAAGCAGTTCAGAGAAAATTCACCTAGCAGATTTCTGGTTGAAGGGATTATCTTGTGAGGAAAGGTTGAGTAGGTTGTGTTGTCCTCAGTGGAGCTTAGAAGAATGAGAGGTGATCTTATTTTAAGATTCTGAGGAGTTTGACGGCATAGTTACTGAGCGGGTATTTCCTCTTGTTGGGACATCCAGGACTAGGGGCACAGTTTCAAAGTAAAAGGCTCCCACTCAGGTTTGAGATAAGGAGGAATTTCTTCTCTCACCAGGTTATTGGTGTTTGGCATTCTTTTCCCTAGAATACAGGGAAATCTGCATTGTTGTCTCTCTCAATACTATAGATCAAAAATCTAAATCTATTCACTGGGGTTCAGAGTTATGGTATTAATGTGACGGTCAGTTCAGTCATGATTTTATTTAATGACAGCACAGGCTCAATGGGCAGCATGCATACTCCTGCTCCTTTTTCTTAGGATCTGACCTGACATGTTCTTGTGTGGCTCTGTGAAATGCAATGGGACGTAGGGGTGCTATATAATTAAAAATCGCTCTGAAGCGAGAGTGAGGTGCCCTAAGTAAGACCAATCGCTGGCTTTGTTGACTTTTGGAAGTTGGCCATTACAGGTTTTGTAAAGGAAGACAGGGAGTTGTTCTTTTTCCATTGAGCAGTCAGCGGCCATTCCTAATGTAATGGAATCCCCGTGTCAAAGTAGTACATAGTAAAGAGGTTCATTGATCTCAACCTGTTGCCCTTGTTTCTCTTTTTTAACAAGGTATGATTATAGGATTTATTTGTATGTTGTCATTATAGTGCAATTGCTACTTCTGACTCATTCAAGTAAAGCAGGCCAAGTCCAAGTGTGCTGAAAAATGATCTGGCCAGCTGACAATTAACTCAGCATTGAATAGGGTGGAAACCTATGCTTCAGTTGCACAACCTATAATACATCTCCACAGAGTCTTCAGGGCAAACTCGTAATTCCAAATATCTATTTGATCATCAGCTTGGTACTGGGATAACATTGCTGCAGATAGGATACTTGCACTTCTAGATTTTTATAGTATTTTAGACGGTGATGATATGTTCAGTCCCTTCAATCTTGGAAATTTTACAAGGGTCATGATTCAGACACTGAAACAGGTGCTGCTAAAATAGAACTGTTTTTTATAGAGCTGTTACTTCTCTTTGCTCTTCCACTGAGAAGTACCTTGTCTTCATTCAGCAAGTGTATATGATGGCACAATTGAAATTTGATATTACTGCTACCACTGAGATGTCATCTGTGACTCAGCAGAAAGCACTTAAGTTCTGGGTTAAGGAGCCTCTCCAGAGAGCATAATCAGTAGAGTACTCAAGGTGTGCTGCACTGTCCGAGGTGTTGACTGTTTCTTATTTATTCGTGAGATATCCCTAGTTGCCATTTGAGAAAGTGATGGTGAACTGCCTTCATGAATGACTGAGTGCCTTGCTTGGCCATTTCGGAGGGCAGCTGAGAGTCAACCATATTGCAGTATCTCTGGAGTCACATGTAGGCCAGACCAGGTAAGGACAGCAGATTTCCTTCCCTAAAGGAATCAGTGAACCAGATGGGTTGTTCCAGCAATTGACAATGGTTTCATAGTCATCAATAGATTCTTAATTCCAGATTGTTTTTATATTGAATTCAATTTGAACCATCTGCCATGATGGGATTTGAATCCCTGTCCCCAGAAAATTAGCTGAGTTGCTGGAATAATAGTCTAGTGATAATATCACTAGGCCATCACTTCCCTTTTTATTTGGATGAGCTGCTAAACTAAGACACTGTCTTCCCCCTCATGGGCATAAAAATCCCATGGTGTTAGTATGGAGAAGAGCAGGGCAGTTTCCCCTGTGTTTAGCCCAACAATTATCCTTCAATCGATGTCACTGAAACGACTGATTATCTGACCATTATTGCAATTGCTGTTTGTTAGACCGTGCTGCAGAAAAAGTTGATTGCTGTACTTGCAACATTACAATAGTTGTTATATATGAATAGCCGTAAAGCGCTTTGAGAAGTTCTGACAGTATAGAAAACACTAGATATGTGCAAGTTTTGCAATGTGTCGTATCTGTGAAGTGAATCACAAGTTGGCTGTGGGGCCCACGATTAAAAAAAACCACAAGCAATGCTGCAATGGATCATTTTAAAAATAAACCTGAGAAGATGAAAGTAAATGTGTTTTTCTTTTTCTTTAGCTGTTCAAAAGGTTCAAAGCTGCTGGGAGTCCTCCAGAATCGATGGGAAGAGGCAGGGACTGGAATGTAGATCTGATACCCAAATTCCTTATGGCAAATGGTAATGAATGGCCTGTTTTATTTTAAGCTGTATGTAAAGTCACAGCTGGAATTGAAATACATTTGAAGTATGAGGATATGCAATGACAGCATGGTGGTACAGTAGTTAGCACTGCTACCTCAGGGCACCAGGGACACAGGTTAGATTCCAGCCTTGGGTCACTGTCTGTGTGGAGTTTATGTGTTCTCCTGTGGGTTTCCTTTGGGTGCTCCGGTTTCCTCCTACAGTCCAAAGTGGGTTAGGTTGATTGGCGATGATAAATTGCTCCTTAATGTCTGGCAGATTAGCAAGGCCGACGTGTGGCATCATGGGGATAAGACCTGGATGGATTATTGTCGGTGCAGCTTGATGGGTGAATTGCTTCCTTCGGCACTCAACGGATTCTATGAATGGGCTTGTTAACTTAGAACACTAAACCATATACACTTAGCAAAGTTACCTATGAGTCACTTGTGCCACATCAGCACTCGAGCCCATATCGAAGTTGACACTCCAATATGCTCCTCAGGAAGTGCTGCTGTTTTGCTTGAAATGTTAAACTAAGACCCCCATTTCCACTTCAGGTGGATGTTAAAGATCCCATGACAGTGTTTGAAGAGCAGAGAGTTTCCTGGTAAAGCGAAAGTAAAGTTTATTTATTAATCACATTAACACTGCAATGAAGTTACTGTGAAAATCCTCTACTTGCCACACTCTGGTACCTGTTCACGTACACTGAGTGAGAATTTAGTATGGCCAAGTCACCTAACCAGCACATCTTTCGGACTGTGGGAGGAAACCAGAGCACCTGGAGGAAACCCATGCAGGCACGGAGAGAATGTACAGACTTCACACAGATGGTGACCCAAGCCAGGAATCAAACCCGGGTCCCTGGCGCTGTGAGGCAGCAGTGCTAACCATTGTGCCAACTAAAACTGCTAAATAATAATTCACTGGTTATTTGTCGAGTTTATTGTTTGTTTAAAGGAATGTGCTGTGTGCAAAATGATGCATTATGTTAATTAAACAACAGGGTCTACATTGCAAAGGAATTCATTATATATGCTTATATCCAGATTATATCCTTGAGGATATAATCTGGAAGTGAGCACGCAGATAGGTTTTTTATATCTTGAGTTTTGTCCAGAATGATATGTTGGAAGACCCAATTTTCTTGTTAACCTCAAATGATTCGCCCAATTGAAGGAGCAGCACTCCGAAAGCTCGTGCTGCTAAATAAACCTGTTGGACTTCAACCTGGTGTTGTGAGACTACTCAAATTCTCAAATTAGTCTAATTTTCTTGTGTTGAGGATGTGGCACAGATTTGCCTGTAATCTCACTGTGGGGCCACAACATCAATGGTAGTAGTGCAGAAGAGGACAGCATTCTGATCTGGAGTCTGTTATTGGGCAGAGAGCAATGGGAACTTTGCTCTGTGGGTATGCATTATAAGACTGGTTGAAGATGGTTATAGAATATATTTTCTTCCTCAGCCTTGACATCCCTTGTATCAATGTTCACACAGTTGTGCTCTTTGAAGGTTGCAAGAGAATTCTAGGAATGACTTTAGAATACTGGCATGCCCAAAACAGCAATCCTCCTTTCAAGCCAGCTTTCAATTGGCAGGGCTGTCGGCAAAAGGCTGAGAGCGGGGGTAGCTGAGTTGCTCTTACAGATGTCCAGCAAAGGCACGATGGGCTGAATGGCTTTCTCCTATCTGATTCCGTGCTGCCTCTAGTTCTGCCCTATTAGTCCAGCAGCATTCCCCATGAAAGTTTATTCCACCAAGGTTAGCAACACCTAGAAACGTAAGATTAAATCTGTCATACTAAAGTGATTGGGAATAATTCATAGAAACCCATGATTAACCTGCCTTTTCTGTTTCTTTCACTTATCAGTTGCCTTCAATGATTTCAGTACATAATCGTAGAATCCTGACAGTGCAGAAGTTGGCCATTCAGCCCATCGAACCTGCACAACCCCATCCAGGGCCCATCCCCGTAACTGTGTTTTTACTCTTCTGATTCCCCGACACTTAAATTGCCCAGTGGGCAATTTAGCAAGGCCAGTCAACTTAACCCACACATCTTTGGACTTTAGGAGGAAACCCACACAGACACAGGGAGAACATGCAAACTCCACATAGACAGTGACCCAAGGCCGGAATCGAACCCGGGTCCCTAGTGCTGTGAGGCAGCAGTGCTCACCACTGTGCCGCCCAATAATATTTTCCAGCAGGTACGTTCTTGCAGGCAGACCATGTTTCAAAGGAATTTTTTTTTATTTGCCCTTTGCACCTCCAGTTGTCAATTTTGAACACTTCTTGGCTACGTGAACAAGACATCAGAATTTAGCTGTTGTACTTGGCGTTGCTGGGATATTCTGCATATTTTACGCGGTTGTTGATGATTGTCTTTGCAGGCCAGCTCGTTAAGATGCTGCTTTACACAGAGGTCACCCGTTACCTGGACTTCAAGGTGGTAGAAGGAAGTTTTGTATACAAAGCAGGAAAAATCCACAAAGTCCCATCGACAGAGACTGAAGCTTTAGCTTCCGGTGAGTATAAGCGCCTGATTCATAATCATTTGGAAGACTGGGATTATATTTCTTTCTTCAGGCATCAAGGTTTTATTTTCTGACCAAAGTTTTTCATTTGAAGAAGGTTTAAAAGAATTACTAATTCTCATCCCTGATGACATTGTATCTGTGGCACTTTAATGTTTTTGAACTGAAGTGTCCGTGACACTGTTGGCAGTTTTGATTTGGGGTTAGTGGTATACTTTCCTCTCAGGACGAGTTCGTGGGTTCAAACCCAGTCCAGAGATTTGAGCGTGTGATTTAGTTGGCTCATCAGAGAAGTGTCGAGGATTCAATCTTTTTGTGCTGTTTTGCATTTTCTCATAAGGTACAAAAGTGTCCAGAGGGACAATTATTTCACACAGAAGGTGGTGAGTGTCTGGAACAAGTTGCCAGAGGTAGTAGTAGTAGAGGCAGATACAATTTTGTCTTTTAAAAAGCATTTAGACAGATGGCTATAGAGAGATGTAGGCAATTGGGACTGCATCAGTGTTTAAAAACTGGGCAGCATGGACAAGATGGGCCGATGGGCCAAAGGGCCTGTTTCCATGCTGTAAACCTCTGTGACTCTAAGTGATTTGAATGCCGAAATATGCCATTTAAAAAAAAAAGCATCTGGCAATAATCGAGTGCTTAGATTAGCAATAAAAGCCAATTTTAATGGTATTTAGATGTATGCAGCCAGTGGAGTGCAGCAGCAAGAAGGTTTGCCTCAAATGAGTGTGTTGAGATTTATAAAGTGCTTTTAACTGAATAATGACTACACAATTATTTTATCCTGTAAGTTGATTTAAGGCAGAATGTTTACTTTTCTTTCCAGGCCTCTGGTCCCTTGAGGGTTGCTCTGCCTGATGTTACTGTCTGAATTAAATACTCCCATAGGTTAAAATTGCACCCCTGGAAAATGAACAGAAATGGATTTCTCAAGATTTGTGTTTTGACATTGTTAAAGATGTATGAAAAAAGTGTTTGTAGTTTAAGACAGGAGAGAAGGTGTGGTTAGATAACACTAAGCTTGGCTTTTAACAGCAAGTTAATAATAGAAGAAAGGACTGAAGGAATCACAGACTTGTGTGAAAGTAAGAGATGATGTGATTAATCTGGATTTTAACACTGCAAGTGTCTTGAGAAAGACAGGATATTTATATTCCATGGAATCTGGTCCAAGACTGAATTCCATATGGCTCTCTGAAGGAATCTGTGTAGCAGAGTTTTAGTTTAAACACCACACATACTTGGAAGCCTGAAATAAAAACAGAAAGTGCTGGAAGCACTCAGCAGCTTTGACAACATCTGAGGGAAGCAGAGTTAATGTCTCAGATCTGTGACCCTTCGTCCAAAAGTCTTCATTCATTTTTGGAATAATTGATGACCTGATACTGGGAAACATGGCTACGTACTTAGCTCCTGGCTCATTTTATTTCGTGTGAACTGAGGAAAGTAACTTGGAATGGCTGACAGCTGAGAACTGAGCAAAACATAGACTTGACTTTTTCTGTGCTTGCTTCGTTTAACTTCATCGCAGCTGTTGGTTAAACTTCTGAAGCCCACGAATTGTTGGCTTTTCTTCATCTTTCCACAGTGCATGCCTTATTTGATAGTGTGTCTATGGTTTTAGAGAGACATGGGGTGGGATTCTATAACCTGCCTTGGACTAGACTATAAAATCCCGTCCGGGGCCAATGGACATTTCCGTTCTACGAACCTTGCCCGCTCCAATTCCACGGCAGGCAAGGTGGTAGAGTTCGGTCCATGTTGTTAGACTGCATTTTTCTGCTTTTGTTGTCTGTACCTAAAGAGCATTTTGCTTCTTGGATCAGAGCCAGGTGGTCAGGTCCCGAACAATGCAACAACATGCAGGCGAAATGGTGCAGTTGGTAGATTCAAAAGATGGGAACAAATGGGTTGTTGGGCCTTCAGCCAAGCACATGACCTGCATGAAGTGGAATACGATGCTGTGAGACAATGTGGTTACGTCGGGGGAAGTGAAGAGTTCAGAGGTAAATGGCAGCATTGAATATTCAGAATTTTTCCCTTTTTCCCATCAGATCTAATGGGCATGTTTGAAAAACGCCGCTTCCGAAAATTTTTAATGTTTGTTGTTGGCTTTGATGAGAATGACCCTAAAACAACCCAAGGCATCGAGCCCAAAAAGACCACCATGCGAGAGGTCTACAAGAAATTTGACCTTGGACAGGATGTCATTGATTTTACAGGACATGCTTTGGCTCTATACAGAACAGATGAGTATGTCTTTTTTTTTGACTTGATAACACTTGATCTATATCATACAGCGATAATGACAACTTATCAGACTTGACCATTTCATACTAGGCTAGATGGCCAAAAGCTTGTTCAGGCAGGTAGCTTTTGAGTCTGTTAAGGAGGAAAGCGAGACAGAGAGCTGCTTGATTTCAATGATTCTCCAATTTGGGAAGGTGCTTCAGTGTAGTAAAGAAAGAATACTTGGTTGAATGATGGAGCGAGTGTCAGGGCTACTGTTTTGCAGTCAAGACATCAACTGTTGGAATTAGAACATCAATTCTATCACCATGGTGACTATCACCATCCCAGATTGTAATGGTTGTTCTTTCCTTTGTTTTCCTAACTTCCTCGGCCAAGAACTTGCTTGATCTGTGGAATTCCCTGCCCAGTGAAGCAGCTGAGGTTACCTCATTAAATATTTTTAAGGCAAGGGTAGATAAATTTTTGAACAGTAAAGGAATTAAGGGTTGTGGTTGTGGTGAGGGCAGGTAAGTGGAGCTGATCACCCATGATCTTATTGAATAGTGGAGCAGACTCGAGGGGCCAAATGGCCCACTCCTGCTCCTAGTTCTTGTATTCTTCCATTTAAAGCCTCTGCCAGACGCTGATTGAAAAGTTAAATCTCAGTCAGTTTCTCATTTAATATAACAATCGATGCCGGTGGCCTGAATGCTTCACATAGTTCAAGTGTGCTGATAGCAACACAGCAGTATTAGTTATCGTGATGTACATTAAATTGAGAGAGAAGACTTGAACGTTCGAGCCCTGTACCAAGAGTTTATATTAGCTTATCTTCTTCGTGACACACTGGAGGCATTGATACATTATTGAAATGTGCTGTCCACTGAAAGAACATTGAACTCGAGGGTTATCTGCTTATTTTGATTGTTATGAAAGGTTGTACACCACTGGCGAGATTCTCTGTCCTCTCCTGAGTGGTGGGAGACGATGCACGTTCGCAGGGGTCCTCTGTGCTCACAGCTATCGATGGGAATTGAGGCCACCCCCATTCCATCAGAAATTCCACAGCAAGGGATGCAGAACCGGAGAATCCTGCCAACGTGATTGGCTGGAGAATTCCGGCCCACATTGTTGTACACAGGGAATTCTAACGTCCTGGTCAGCATTGTTTCCTCAACCTACAACCAAAGCCTGGGGGCTTTAGCATTTATTAAAGTGTGCTGATTAAATCTGCACTGATCAGAGAGTGGACCTGAGCAACTGCTGGGCTATTGGTCGCGCACTGAGTATTGCATTTAATCACCAAAATCTAAGGGTGTGAACTCAGATTTTTGAAAGGAGATCAATAGGAGTTTGTGATTTGGAAAAGGTATCTGACCAATTCTGTATTGTTTCCCAGTTACTTGGACCAACCATGTCTGGACGCCATCAATCGCATTAAATTGTACAGTGAGTCTTTGGCACGATACAGCAAGAGTCCCTACCTCTATCCACTCTATGGACTTGGAGAGCTGCCGCAGGGCTTTGCTAGGTAATTGACACATCTGTGTATAATGCATTAAATTAGTTTCCTTCCTTGATATGGGCATCGTTGCACTGTGATCTTCATTCCTGTAATTATGTGCTTCAGCCACCAGATGGTAGTGCAACCCCCCTCTATAGCCACAAGATTTCCATCAGCAAAACCAGCACAGAATTCACTTGTTTTTATTTTAAAAAATATCCTCATTCATTTTTTTTTAGAGTTTGTTTTTGGTGGGGTTTTTCTACTACCAATTGGAACAATTCTTCCACTTCTTGCACCTAGAAATATAAATCAGTTTATTTATTTGTCACAAGTAAGGCTTATATTAACACTGCAATGAAGTTGATGTGAAATTCCCCTGGTTGCCACACTCCGGCACATGGTCGGTTCAATGCACCGAACCAGGACATGTTTCAGACTGTGGAAGGAAGTCCACATAGACACGGGGAGAACATGCAAACTCCACACAGACAGTGACCCAAGCCGGGAATCGAACCCGGGTCCCTGGCACTGTGAGGCAGCAGAGTTACCCACTGTGCCACCCTATTGGCAGGTGAGCATAGTGGGTCTACTATCACAAAACTTTTGAATTGAAAAAGTGCCCCATGTAGTGCTCTAATAATGAGTCTAATTTCAACAACATTCTCATAATGAGTAACATTAAGGTCAGCTGTATTTGATATTTAATGTTTGATACATATATACTGCACTATGTTATAGATTCCTAGCACAATCATTCCTGGTAAGATGTTTTTACATACAACTCTTAGGAGGCAACCAGAATGCAGCAATTTTCATGCCATTGATCTTGGCTCGATATTCACTGATGTCAAATGGTAGAGGAAAATGAAGATTGCACTGTCCAGTGTTAATGTGGGCATAACTTCCAGTGACCATAGAGCTGGATATTCAGATGGCTGACCCTACACTGGCCTGTTGGACAACATGAGTGAGCTTTTACTCAGTATTTGGGTTCTGATGTTTCTTTTCTCTCTCCTTCTCTCTTTACCAGACTGAGTGCTATATATGGGGGTACGTACATGCTGAACAAATCAGTGGATGAAATTGTGTTTGAGAAAGGACGTGTGGTGGGTGTCAAGTCAGAAGGAGAGGCAAGTCTGTCTTGTACGGCGTGAAGCTGTATACAACTCTTCTTAGAGACAAATTAACAAGATTTTGGGATCATAAGTATAAATGTCAATAATAAATCCAATACAATAAGGAAGACACTTCTTTACTTGAGTGTTAGAAGGTAGCAAATACATGGAACGCAACGCAGAAACAGGTCATTTAACTCAACATGTTTGTTTATGTATGACACGTTTTTGGAATGCTTCCTTAGCTGTGGAGTATTTTGGGATTCCCTGAGTTGTTGAAGAATGTAGGAGAAGGTGATGGCCAAATGGTATTATCGCTAGACTATTAATCCAGAAACTCAGCTAAGATTCTGGAGACCCGGGTTCAAATCCCACCATAGCAAATGGTGCAATTTGAATTCAATTTTAAAAAAATTCCTGAATTAAGAATCCACTGATGACTGTGAAACCATTGTCGATTGTCGG
Organism: Sphyrna mokarran; assembly: GCA_024679065.1. Lineage (NCBI taxonomy): Eukaryota > Metazoa > Chordata > Chondrichthyes > Carcharhiniformes > Carcharhinidae > Sphyrna > Sphyrna mokarran. The sequence continues at coordinate 131,469,648 of JAGIQG010000003.1, read as the reverse complement.
GAAAAAAACCCACCTGGTTCACTAATGCTTTGTAGGGAAGGAAATCTGCCGTCCTTACCTGGTCTGGCCTACGTGTGCCTCCAGAGCCACAGCAATGTGGTTGGCTCTTAACTGCCGTCGGGCAACTAGGGATGGGCAAAAGATGTTGATCAGCTGGCAACACCCATGTCCCACTAATAAATAAAAATATATAAAAGTGAATCTTCCTTTTTTTCTGGCATTCCTCTAGCTCCATCAAAGCTGGTCTTCCAAGATTGCACGGGTAACCTCGAATAAATTAAATAAGAATGTTGGAGATGAAAATAATTGGAGGAAATATGGGCAGGGTTAAAGCTAGGTAGGGTGGAAGGAGGCTCGTGTACAATGGGATGTTGAGCAGTTGGGTAAAATGGCTTGTTTCTCTGCCACAAATTCTTATGTAAGGTGAGTAAAGAAGAACTGAATTTGGAGCAAACCGTGTTACTGAGATGTGAAGCTTTGAAACAAATGCCTCGACGATAGCAGAAGAAGAATGTGATTCTTTTTTATCACCTCGGAGAGAGCTGACATGGATTGGAGGCGATAGTAATGGTGTTTCTTTCAGCTGGTTTGGTCAATGGTACCACTCTTCTGAAGCAGAAGGTTTTCAGTTCAAGTCCACTCTAGAATGTGAGCTCAGTCTCGGGTTTAGTTTGGTTCTTAAAGCACACTTTGTTTTAACCTCGAATCATAGAATCCCTACAATGCAGATAGGCTATTCAAGTCATCGAACCAACACTAACAACAATCCCACCTGGACTCTATTTTAACATTTTGAAGTTTATTTAATTGTGTCACAAGTAGGCCTACATTAACACTGCAATGAAGTGACTGTGAATATCCCCTAGTATCCCACTTACTCACTCTGCTAGTCCCTCTGACACTAAGAGGCAGTTTAGCATGGCCAGTGCATCTAATCTGCACTTCTTTGGAGTGTGGGAGGAAACTGGAGTATCTGGAGGAAACCCACACAGACATGGAGAGAATGTGCAAACTTTACATAGATTGTCACCCAAGGCTGCTGTGAGGCAGCAGCGTTAATAACCGTGCCGTACTTAGCACTTAGAAAAATCTTTTTCCCCGTTAACTTCTTGCCTCACATCTTGAAACTCCTCTCTGTTTCCAAATTCTTTGATCACTCCATGTAAAGATGATAATTTTTACATTGCTACATCCTGTTTTTCCATTTTTGTTTCTGCTTCCAGCTGCCAAAATATATTCTGTGCTGAATTTGAACCATTTTAAAACCTACAACTCTTCCCAAACCTGTTTCAATGCGCTCTGGTGTAAATTGATCCCTTAACCTTCAGGGGATCTCTTCCAGGTTCTGTGATGAGCAAGTGTGCGAGAGCAGTATCGATTGCTTTTTTTCTCTCTTAATCATTACTTCTTAAGTTGAAGTGCCTTGATTGATCTCAGCGGCTCAGTTGAGGGTACCCCTGACTGTACACTCCTCCATTCTACTGTATAATTGGATGCAATTGCAAAATGGTCACAGTAAAGATAGAAATTACTGATGATAAAATTTAGGTGCATCTGCCTGTCCTCAATCATGTATGATTAACTGAACTGTTCATTAATCAAAGCAATCAGAATCTTAGTAAGTTCTTGAATGTAGCCCAATCCATCACACAAACAAGCCTCACATCTATTGACTTGTCTACATTTTCCCACTGCCTTGGTGAAACAGTCAGCGTAATTAAGGACTCTATGCTCTCCAGAAATTCTTCCTTCCACCTTCTTCCTTTGGGAAAAAGATACAAAAGTGTGAGGTCGCGTACCAACCGACTCAAGAACAGCTTCTTCCCTGCTGCCATCAGACTTTTGAATGGACCCTACCTTGAATTAAGTTGATCTTTCTCTACATTGTAGCTATGACTGTAACACTACATTCTGCACTCTCTCCTTTCCTTCTCTATGTGCTTTTGCCTGTATTGCATGCAAGAAACAATACCTTTCACTGTACGCTAATACATGTGATAATAAATCATATCAAAAATAAAATTAAAAAAAATCAGTTAGACTGCAACAGACTCAGACATGTGATGTTGAAGATTCTCAGTGGTGGAGAGCTTTGGGTCCCATAGATCCAAGTTACCTGTTCCTCCTAACTTCATTGCAGTGTTAATGTAAGCCTACTTGTGACTAATAAATAAACTTTACTTAGCTACTACTACCCTTGGCAGCTTGTTCCAGACACTCACCGCTATCTATGTGAACAAATTGCTCCTCTGGGCCCTTTCTAATCTCTCCCCTCTCACACTCCCTATGCCCTCTACTTTTAAACTTCTCTACCTTTTGGGGAAAGATATTGACTATCTCGCTGATCTGTGCCCTCGTTATTTTATAGACCTCTATAAGATCACTCCAAAGCCTTCTACGCTCCAGAGAAAAATGTTACAATCTATCCACCCTCTCCTTATAACTCAGACCAAACAAAGAACGTACTTTCTATAACTTTAAGCCTATTAGATTTCTAATTTGTCCCAATTCGAGGTCACAGGCCAGAAATATTAACTCTGTTTTCCTCTCTGCACTGACACCTAATATGCTGTGTACTTCCAGCATTTTGTGTTTTTATTTCAGATTTCCAGCGTTATTTTGTTTTTTTATCGAGTGTTGTGTTCTGTGACAAACAATGCACTGGTGGATTGAATCCCTCCTTTTCAGGGAGGTGGGGTTTACGTTCATTTAATGTTTGATTGTAGGGGTGAAAAGCACTGGGCAAAGTGCAGACATCCTCAAATAAGATTATTTAGTCTTTTTTCTTGCCTTATGTATCTTATTAAATTTTCGTGAAAAAATTGCATCCATTTATTGGGGCAACTGGTTTGGGGCCCAGTTGCTGACCACGAACTGACAACTCATTAAATCAGGGCATTTAAGTTGGTTTTTCTTTTTCATTTGCAGACAGCTCGTTGTAAGCAGCTGATCTGCGATCCCAGCTATGTACCAAGCAAGGTAAAGAAGGTTGGAAAGGTCATAAGGGTTATCTGCATCCTCAGCCATCCAATCAAAAACACAAATGATTGTAACTCCTGCCAGATCATTATTCCACAGATGCAAGTCAACAGGAAGTCAGGTAATGCATGACATTGAAATAACATGCATTGTATGAGGGGGAGAAATTGCGTAGATATAATGGTGTAGAGATATTGGCACCATAAATGGATCTTAAACAAATATCAAGACAGCTGGAAGTGCTGCGGAAAACTCTTTCACATAATAAATTGCAAGATGCTAACCATCTTGAGTGATGGGCTGAATGGCCTCCTCGTGTGTCACAATGACTGACTTAATCATCAATCCTCATTGAAGTAACTCATCTCTGCCGAGGCAAGGCTGGGTTCCGAAACTGACTTGTGGCCCAGGTTAATGAGTGTTTAAACATAGCAAAGGCTGTCTTTCCTGATGGCTCTTCAGTCACCCTTGCTGGAATGTCCGTCTGAAATGATGTTGGACAAGGTCAGCATGTTAGTCCTTCCATCCATGCTACCTTCACCACAGTCGAACAGCCTTCTCTGTACACGTGTGAGGGTTGGCCGCTTGAACAAGTCGTAGGATTGCTAACGCCAGGAGAATTGTACTCCAGCAGAATTGAAAGCCATCCCAAAAGGAAGGCAGAAAGGGATCACTGCAACCATTGGAGAGTGGTAATAGAACATAGAATAGTACAGCACAGTATAGGCCCTTTGGCCCTCGATGTTGTGCTGAGCTATACACAAACCCAAGACCAAGCTATCCCACTCCCTATCATTCTGGTGTGCTCCACATGCCTACCCAATAACCGCTTGAAAGTTCCTAAAGTGTCTGACTCCACTATCACAGCACGCAGTGTACTCCACACTCCAGCCACTTTCTGAGTAAATAATCTATCTCCGATATCCCTCCTATATCTCCCATCAGGAACCTTATAGTAACAGCTACATCCACCCCAGAAAATAGTCTGCACGGCCATGCTATCTATCCCCCTCATCATCTTATAATGATGCAATTTTACTGAGCTGGATTTCTTGAAACATGTAAATAAAGAAATAAATTCTTCTTCTAGACATTTATGTTTGCCTCATGTCGTACACACATAATGTGGCAGCTGAAGGAAAGTACATTGCAATTGTCAGCACCACTGTGGAGACCAATAGTCCTGAGAAGGAAGTTCAGCCAGCGCTGGAGCTTCTGGAGCCTATTGATAAATCGTAAGACGCTTTCTATGTAATTTTATATCTGTAAGGATGAATTAAGAATAATGCAGTCACTTTTCCATATCATCACAGAATGTATAGTGTTGAAACAAGCCATTTCCCTTCAGAGGGTCATGATGGTGTTTATGCTCTATACGAGTCTCCTTCCATTCTTCTTTGTTAACTCCGCCCTACTTAACCTTCTGTTCTTATTTTCCTTGTGCTTATCTTGCATATAGCTGCACTGGAAACAGTTCAGGGAAGGTTCACGAGGTTGATTCCTGGGGTGAAGGGGGAAGTCTGATGAGAAGAAGTTGGCCTTTGCTCACTGGAGTTTGGATAAATGGGAGATGATCTTATTGAAATCTATAACATTCTGAGGGGGCTTCACAGAGTGGACGCTGTGAGGATGTGTAGAACCAGGGGATGCTGTTTCATTAATGGTAACCCATTAAATTGAAGATAAGGAGGCCTTCTCTTCTGAAACTTTTTTGGAATTATCTGCCCCAGGGATCTGTGGAGGCTGAGTCACTGAATAAATCCGCGGAGGGAAAAATCAGATTTCTGAATTGTAAAGCAGCCAAGGGTCATGAGGGAAGATAAACCAAAGTATTTTCATGCTCTTTATACTAGTGACTGAAGAGATGTCACTGAGGTTGACACTGAACTTGTCAAAGACACAAATTAGACTGTAGCATGTACCATTCATATAAACCTCTCGTGCACTCTTTCCATTGTGTTCACTCTCAGGGTTTAGGATGAGAAAGTTCAGTTATGAGGATAGATTGGAGAGGAGAAAACCGTGAAGAGGTTTGATAGAGGTGCTCAAAGTCATGAGTAGGCTGGATCAAGTGGATAGGGAGACAGTGTTCCAGCTTGAGAAAGGATGGAGAAAGAGAGGGCACAGATTAAAAGTGATTTGCAAAAAAACAAATGTGATGTGCGAAAAATCTCAGAATCCCAACAGTGCAGAAGGTGGCCATTCAGCCCATCGTCTGCACTAAAAATAGCCCCATAACCCCATATAATTATCCTGCTAATTCTTCTAACCTATGCATCCCAGGATACGAAGGGGTGATTTAACATGGCCGGTCATCTAACCCGCACGTCTTTGGACTGTGGGAGGAAACCCATGCAGACACAGGGAAAATGTGAAAACTCTATACAGTGACCAAAGCTGGGAATCGAACCCAGGTCCCTGGAGCTGTGAGGCAGCAGTGCTAACCACTGTGCTACTGTGCCATACCATCTTTTTCACACAGCGAGTGGTTCAGGTCTAGAATGCGCTGCCTGGAAGTGTGGTGATGGCAGGTTCAAACAAAGCATTTGAGAGAGCACTTGGTGATGATTTGAATAGGAACGGTGTGCAGGGTTATAGAGAAAATGCTCATTTGGAGAGCTGGCGCAGACACGATGGGCTGAATGGCCTTCTCATGCACTGTAACAATTCTGTGATTCCATTTCGGTTCTGGAGGTCTGGGGCTAGACATTGCTCAACCAATGGAAACCCAAATCGGCCAAGTATAACAAAACACCGGCCATTCCAGCTTATTAAATGTGTTTAAATATAGATGAGGGGGAGCATTTGGGCCATCCATGTATGAAGAGCTTGCAGTTCCCTCGTTCACCTTCACTCATTCTGAATCACAGTATCCTGAAGCTGGAATTTTTAGCCCCCTGCTGACGAAGGGTTCATAAAATTAAAGTGAGTGTTCTTGCCACTGCCTTTCTGCCCACTCTACTCTGTGTTACAGGAGACAGGGAAACATCAGGTAGCCCTCCCTCCCTCTCTTAACCTTTTAAAGGTTTTTAAATGATCGATTAATGGCTACTCTTTTGAAGCGTATCTTCACACTTACTTTTCCCGTTGGTGGGGGAAGCAGTGGAAGGATTCCCAAGTCGATTACCGGCCCATTGAATCACACTATGAACACTTCTTCCGTGATCGAAATGTCCTGGTGTTGGACCTGATCCCAGAGCTTCTGGTCCGTAAACTTTGGGACCAGAACATCCTGCTGCCAATCCATGTGGACTGCTGGAAAATTCTGTCTGTTAACTTCATTTCTTCATTTTAAAGTTTATTTATTATTATCATCACCAAATAAGGCTTGCATTAACACTGCAATGGAACAACAATGAAATTCCCCAAGTCACCACACTCTGGTGCCTGTTTGGGCCAATGCACCTAATCAGAACGTGGCAGGAAACCGGAGGAAAACTCAGGCACTGGGAGAACGTGCAAACTCCCCATGGACAGTGGCCCAAGCCAGAATCGAACTTGGGTCCCTGGCACTGTGAAGCAGCAGTGCTAACTGCTGTGTCACATTGCTGCCTGCTCTTCTCTCCATAGATGCTGCCAGATGTGCTGAGCATTTCCAGCTTTACCTTTTCCTATTTCTTGTATGTTTTGGTTTCCTAAAGTTTTCTTTAATTAGACAGCAAGAACTAATAACTCATCCTATCTGCTCTTCCAGATTTGTCTCAATCAGTGATTTGTACCAACCAACAGATGATGGAAAAACAAGTCAGGTACAGAACTGAGAATTGCGTAAATTGGGCTTCTTTGATTATTTAAGGTGTGTTATCTGTGTTGTGGGTCCAAATTTGAAAAGACAGAATTTCCTGGAACTCCATTGCATCGTAACGTTGACAGAGTCACGATTTAAATCACAATCCTCAGGTGGTTCTGACTGGGTTAGACCTATAGTTACCCAGAAAAGGTTAACCACTTGTAACTTTTGGGTAACTATTGCACAGAATCAGAGTGACTCCAGGGTACCTCAAACACCTGACTACCCCCAGCCGAGGGATCTCCTCTCACCCCCATCTCCAAGAGAGTAAAAAATTTAAAGTTTATTTATTAGTGTCACAAGTCAGCTTACATTAACACTGCAATGAAGTTACTGTGAAACTCCCTAATCGCCACAATCCGGCACCTGTTCGGGTACAGTGAGGGAGAATTTAGCACGGCCAACACACCTAACCAGCATGTCTTTCAGATGGTGGGAGGAAACTGGAGCACGCAGAGAAAACCTGTGCAGACTTCACACAGACAGTGACCCAAGCCAGGAATCAAACCCGGGTCCCTGGCACCATGAGACAGCAGTGCTCACCGCTGTGCCAATATATTGCCCTACACTCCACAATGGCGACATTATCTGCCTCCACCCCAGCCAGGCCACATTCTCATCGCACCCTGCCTACTCAATTCCCCCCAGAGCCTCACTTGCCTTATGTATGTTACACAATGGGCGGCACAATGGCTAGCACTGCTGCTATCCTGCACCAGTGACCTGGGCTCAATCCCTGGCTTGGGTCAGTGTTGGTGCAGAGTCTGCACATTCTCCCCGTGTCCATGTGGGTTTTGTCCGGGTACTCCAGTTTCCTCCCACAGTCCGAAAGACGTGCTGGTGAGGTGATTGGTCGTGCTAAATTCTCCATCAGTGTACCCGAACAGGCACCGGAGTGCGGCGACTAGGGATTTTTCATTGCAGCGCTAATGCCAGCCCACTTGTGACTCTAATGAATAAACTCATTACACAATCACTTAACTTCTTCCTGGCCCGTCAAGTACATTTAAACTCATTTGGACCTTTAAATCTACCTGCTATATGGCAGCTCGTGTCATGAAAAAGGGATGTGATCCGCTGCTCTTTGACTGCAAGCCCAGGACGTGCTGCATTGCCTAGATGTTGTCCGGCTTGAGTTGCAAGGTCGGACAGTATAGGATCCAAAACATTTTGAGGTTAAAAGAAGCCCTAGGAGGGAAGTGGCAACCTGATTGTTATTGCCTCTCTTGGGAGTTTACACCTGATGTATTCAGTGGAAACATTGCACTGAAGGTGAATAGCACAAGATATATATTAGCATGTTAATACCCAGTGGCACAAGATTGAGTCGCAAATTCTGTCCAATGGGCTTCTTTTAGCTACATGCATGCTCTCAGTTAATGTGTGGGAGACATTGTCAACCAAAGCTGTTTATAAACCGTAAAACGGGCCAGAAGGAAAATGAACGTTCCCATTCAAATTGTTTTGATTTCTTGACTGTCTTTGACCTTGCTTCAAGTTGCAGCAGTGATAAGGGGAGTAAACCAAAACAAAATCCAGCTATGCTGTGGTCTATTGGTGTTGTCACTGCACTAGTAATTCAGAGATGCAGGGTAATGCATTGCGGACCCAATGCATCCCACCGTGGTAGATGGTTAAATCCAACAAAAATCTGGAATTAAAAGTTTAATGAAAACTTTGCCAATTATTGTAAAGACCCATCTTGTTCACTAATGCCATTTGAGAAGATAAATATTCTCACGTGGTCCTGACTTGCATGTGACTCCAGCTGCAGTTGGTGTTAAATTAGAGAAATGCATTAAATGCTGGCCCATCTAATGACACCCATATCCCATGACTGAATAAAAGTGATCAAAAGATTGCACAGTAGCGATGAAAAAGAAGCTGCTTTTCATGCAGTTATGCAGAATACAATACGATTTGAGCAAATTTTGAGTGATACCCTATGAATATCGTAGAATCCTGCAGTGTAGATACTCTCTGACAGAGTATCTTGCCCAAAACCTCTCCCCGCCTTATGCTCGTAACCCCCCACACAGTCTCTCATGGCTAATCCATCTAACCTATGCATCTTGGGACACTATTGGGCAATTCAGCGTGGTTAATCCATCTAACCTGCACATCTTTTGGGTGGCATGGTGACACAGTGGCTAGCAATGCTGTTTCACAGTGCCAGGGACCTATGTTCGATTCCTGGGTTTGGTCATTGTCTATGTGGAATTTGCATTGTTCTCCCTGTGACAGCATGGTTTCCTCAGGGTGCTCCGGTTTCCCCTCTCAGTCTAAAGATGTGCAGGTTAGGTGGATTGGCCATGCAAAATTGCCCCTTAGTGTCAGGGGTCCTAGCTTGAGTAAATGCGTGGGGCTATAGGGATAGGGTCTGGGTGGGATTGTGGTCGTTGCAGACTAGATGGGCAGAATGACCGCTTCCTGCTCTGTATGATTCTATGAATCTTGGCGGAAACTGGAGCACCTGGAAATCCACGTAGACGTGGAAAGAACATGCAAACTCCACACAGCGAGTCACCCAAGACTGGAATTGAACTGGCGTCCTTGGCGCTGTGAGGAAGTAATGCCAACCACTGTGCCACCCACAGAAACAATTTCTGGTTTTCTCGGGTGGAAGTGTGAAATACAAATCAGGCCCTGTGGAAAGGTAGTGTTATTCTTTACACTTCCCTATTGGTTTAACAGCTGGAGCAGCAGGTTTATGTATGGCCACAAACATTTGGAGCCTGGAACATGAAGCTAAAAAAATGATTTGCATTATAAAAGGGAAAGAAGGGGTAGGGTGGGGAGTAGCAAAGAATGTTTTCCCTAAATGCTTGTTCTTTGATTTTACTTACAGATTTTTATCTCGCGTTCTTATGATGCCACAACCCATTTTGAGACCACTTGTGATGACATAAAAAGCATCTACAAACGAATGACGGGCACAGACTTCGACTTTGAGAACATGAAACGCAAACAGAATGATGTGTTTGGTGATGATGCATAGTCTTAACGCACTAGGTTGTGTTTTGTTCCTTCACAGCACTTTCATATGAGAATATTGATGGAACTATTATTGAGTTAGATTTCAACTTCCAGAGATATGTACAGTTGTCCAAAGAAGCCGCCGCCTCTTTATTTTGATTTGTTTTTCAAAAGTTATATTTTTCTTATGTTGGGTGTGGTGAGGAGGGCGGTTGCAAGGAAAGGAGACAAGTCCTTGCATGGCCCTGCACTAAGTAGATACAATTCTGCACGCTTGACAAGTTTCTCGTATCAGTGCATCTATGAGAGTGAGTTGGTCTCTAGACTTATCCATGATGATTTTCAATCCCATTTTGCCACATGCCCACTCTTTGCATGCAAATAAAATTGATCACTTCCTGTTTGTGTGAGCAGAGGGTTGCTGCAAACTGTAAATCTTTCACTTCACTGTCCCTAGCCTCCACGCATTGCTTTTGAGGATGAATTAACAAACATTTTTTTCTCTGGTAGTATGAATGGCGAGGTAACTTTATTAATACATGTGCTATTATTGATCAGTGTTCACAAGATCTCCCAAGTTGTGAGTATTTATTTAAAAAAAAAAGTCACCAATGACACATTTGAGGCCTCTGGAGATTTGTATTAAACCCCCTTCTCCCAGCTGCACAGATTACAATGCTGGATACAGTGAGTGGAGTGACGCTGGCAACGAGCATTGCTGCTTTGAATTATTGGGGGCGTATCAGTCCTCTTGACGCCTTCCATGATTTGGCACAGGCTGGCAGTCGTTTTAAATTTTAGTTTTGCTAAAAGCTGACAGATGAGCTAATGTTGAGAGGGAAGAGCTTTGAGACATTAAGCTAGGCGGGCTCTTCCTCCTTTTACGAGTTGCCTCTTGTCTAAAGATATACAAGTTACTTCAGTCAGAAATAGTAAACTCAGAATAATATTTCAAGATACCCGGATGTTGGTTGCGTAGAAGACTAGTTATACATGATCAGTGGATTTATTTTAAGAAACATTATTGATGGAAAGCGATATAGAAAAAATGTTAAAATCAAACTTCTCTTGTAATTAGGGAATAGGCAGAGTGCTAGATATTTGTAAGTCACAAAATGGTAAACCGACTGCTTCTTCCCTGTGCTGATATCTTCCTTGTGTCACTGCCTGCTAAATAGTGCCGTGTGTGTGTGTGTGTGTGTGTGTGTGTGCATTTTTATTTTTTTTCCCACTTCTGTGAAATCAACTCCCAGTTAAAATATTTGAGCCTACACCCACTAATGCTGTCATATGAACCAGCAAGTAAATGTTCAGCTGGGGGAGATTTGAACCGAGGTGACAAAATACATTATAGGATACAGCGATGTGCCCCTGTAGTGGGAGGGTGGACTCATTACCTGAAAAGCAGTGGGCTTGGATTGAATAATGTGACAATGGATAAACCTTTGGAGTTTTGTTTGATTATCTTTGAAGATCAGACAGTATTTATACAGGATTTTCCTTGAGGGATTGGTTCTCGATGGTATGATAGATTACATCCTAGATGAGGAAGCTGAATGAGAGAAACAGCCTCCTTGTGTTTCTGGGTTTACTTCCTTGCATTTTCCAACTCTTCAATACGAAGTTAAATGAACCCTCACTCAACACTGGTTGTGAATGCATTGAATTATAATTTTTTTGAAATTATATTGTCATGAAACTAATCTTTCTTGAATACCAAAGAGTAGCAAAAGAGACAAGGTACAGAACAAACAAACCAGTCTCCTGGAGGACATCAATCCCATGGGAGTTAATAAATTGATCAACTTTGTAATAGTTATGTGGTGGCAATATTTCTCATGGGAAAGTGCAAATAGATTTGTTTTAATTATAAAGACTTTAAGTAGCTCAGACTGAACTGGAATTAATTCAATGTTGTGTATGGATGTTGCTTCTTAATACCTCATCTTACATGGAAAGTATTATCTACTAGCTGGGTGCTTGGACTTTAATGGTGGTGGATACACCCATGTGTAACACTGAAGGTTCTTTATTTCTTGAATGGAATAAAACAGGACATGCAGTCAGCAGATAAACTTAATTTTATTTGTACATTCAGAACAGTTAACTCAGCTGTTAAACTCCTGTCAACTTTCAACAGTCCAGCTTTATTTCGGAGTCTCTACTCTTGGTGATTTTGCACATGTGAAAAGCAAATTAATGTAGTAGAATAATATATTGCCCACTTCTAATTGTTGCAGTTACCTTTGCATCTAGTGTCAATTAACTCTTTTGAGCAGTCTATTTGGGTTGTCTGCTGTTCGGCTACCTAAGTTAAGCAGATCGTTTGTTGCTGTCTAGTTATTTTAAATAACCTATTTTATTCCCATTGAAGTACATCACTGTGGAATTCTTATAAACTTTGAACTTGGAAAGTCATGCCTTTTTCTTTCTTGCTCCACCTTGACGTTTGAGAATGCCATGATGTTAGACTGGCAAGAAACACAGTACCTATTAAGAGTTACGTCAGCGTAAGGGGACTACTATGTGGGAGGGGAGGCAGCGCCTATTGGTATTATTGTTAGGCTATTAATCCAGAAACTCGGCTCATGTTCTAGGAACTAGTTTTTAAATCCGGCCATGGTACGTGGCAGAATTTGAACTCGATTTAAAAAAAAAAAAAATCTGGAATTAAGAATCTACTGATGACCATGAAACCATTGTAAGAAAAACCCATCTGGTTTACAAATGCCTTTTAGGGAAAGAAATCTGCCATCCTTACCTGGTCTGGCCTACAAGTGACTCCAGAGTCATAACAATGTGGTTGACTCTCAATTGCTGTCCGAGGGCAGTTAGGGATGGGCAATAAATGCTGGCCAGCCAGTGACGCCCATGTCCCACAAATGAATAATAAAGTCCTTGGGATGTGATGCTGTGATCATAATATTTTAAATTTACATCAATGACCTGGGTTCAAAAAATTCAATACAAAGTGTCCAATTTTTAGAGATGAAAGCAAAGAGTGCTGTGGGAATGGAGGAATCAGCTCAAACTACAGAATGATTTAGGCAAGATATGTAAATGGGTAGAACAATTAGAGACATGCTTTTTAAGTGAACAATTGTCAAATAGTTCTTTAGTGCCACAAGTAGGCTTACATTAACACTGCAATGAAGTTGCTGTGAAAATCGCCACACTCTGGCACTTGTTCGGGTATATTGAGGGAGAATTTAACACGGCCAATGCATCTAACCAGCACGTCTTTCAGACTGTGGAAGGAAATCGCAGCACCCGGAGGAAACCCACGCAGACATGGGGAAGATGTGCAGGTTCCACACACTGACCCAAGCTGGGAATCGAATTCAGGTCCCTGGCATTGTGAGGCAGCAGTGCTAACCATAAGGCCGCCCATAGAATACTCCACATAATGAGAAAAAAATAAATGAAATACGTAAATTAAATGGAGAAGTTGAAAACCACCAAGAGGCTTTACTAAATTTGAGACTAGACATGCACGGCCAATGGAAATCTACAAAGACGTAACCAAAACCGTGGGAGGAGTTGATAAAATTCTGTATTGCTCTGGCCACATTACAGTGTCTGAATACTCAGTACTGAAAGATGAGTGAGCTATCTCAAGCATTGGCAGCAGTACAGAAAGAGGCACAAGGCTTTTTCAAAGTGTCCAGGGACAGCTAACTCAGAATATTTAAATTAAATGGAGAGGATAGAATACAAAGTTCGAATTAGGCTGAGATTTTACGACTACGAGTAGAATGTGGAATAAGCTTCCAGGTAGAACTATTTAAGAGACACTTGAATGTTACACCAGGGAAATCTTGTTGGATGGCTGAGTTAAGGAATCTAAGGGAGAATGTGCTCGCCTTGGGAAGGGTCCAGAGGAGGTTCACAAAAATGATCCATAGAATTAAGAGGTTGTATTATGAAGAACAGTTGAGGATTCTGGATTTGTACTGGTTGTTTAGAAGGATGAGGGAGGAATCTTATTGAAACTTACATGATACAGCAAGGCCTGGATAGAGTGGATGTGGAGAGAATGTTTTCATTAGAGAGAAAAGCTAGAACCAGAGGGTCCAACTCAGGCTAAAGGGACAATCCTTCAAAACAGAGATGAAGAGCCATTTCTTCAGGTACAGAGAGGTTAATCTGTGGAACTCTTTGCCATAGAAGGCTGTGGAGGCCAGGTCATTGAGTGTCTTTAAGACAGAGATAAATAGATTGTTGATTAATAAGGGGATCAGAGGTTATGGGGAAAAGGCAGGAGAATGGGGATGGGAAAAATATCAGCCATGAGTGAATGGCAGAACAGACTCGATGGGCTGAGTGGCCTAATTCTGCTACTATGTCTTTATGGTCTTGAGATGTGCACTTCTCATTCGGAAACTGTTAAAGCAGTTTCTAAACATTGTTCATGCAGGGATACCGAATGCTCTGGATCTAATGTTTTATTGATTGGGTTTCTATGAGTGTAGCGGAACATTTGGTAATGAGTGAAAGGAAGGTTCACGAGTTCTTGTTGTGGTCAGATCATCTGTAAAAGATGTTTATGTAACTTAATGCTGACTTATCACTTGTAAACGTTTAAAATCAGCCACAAAGGATTTTTAGACATTTATTACCTGCTACTTGCTTATGGAGCAATGGGAAGCAGAAGATCTGGTGTCAAGGATTAATTTCTATTTCTGTACAGGTAACTAAGCTGCAACAGAAGAAATGCTCTTACTTTGAAACCTAGTTCTCAAAATATGCAAACTCTCCGAGCCATGTTGTAAGTAGTGCATGGAGCTAAATGATACCAAACCAATGGATCAGATGAAGGCTCTGTAGTTTTGCAACATCCGGCCATGAATGGTGATGTTCAATTTAACAACTAACAGAAGGAGGAGGCTCCACAAATACCATCTTCAACAATGGGAGAACCCAGAATATCAGTGCCAAAGACGAAGCTAAAGCATCTTCTGTTACAAATGCAGAGTGGATGACTCATAGTGGCCTCCTGCTGAGGTCTCCAGCATAACAGAGGCTGCTCTTCAGCGAACTCAATTCATTCCATTTGATATCAAGAAATGGCCAAAACATTGGATATGGTAAAAAGTTACGGACCTTGACAACATTCCTGTATCAGGACTGAAAAAGTGTTCTCCAGAGCTAGCCACACCCCTAGCATGGCTGTTGCCGTATTGTTCCAACAATGGTAACTCGCCCAATTATGTCCTAGCCACAAAAGACAGGATAGGTCCAAACTGGCCAATTACCACCCTATGAGCCACTTGATTATTAGAAAAAGAACTAGTGGCTTAGTGGTATTGTCTCTACGTTAGTAATCCAAAGAGCCCCGATAAGGCTCTGGGGACCCAGATTCGAATAGCAGATAGTGAAATTTGAATTCAATTAAAACAAAAATCTGGAATTAAAAGTCTTGGTGTTGTGAAATCAATGTAATTGTTGTAAAAATCCATCTGGTTTACTAATGTCCTTTTGGAAAGGAAATCTGCTGCTCTTACCTGGTCTGGCTTACATGTGACTCCATGGGATGCTGGCTGCACCCTTCAACCAGGTGAAATCACTCACACGCTTTCAATAAGTGGTGGAAGAAAGCAAAGAGACAGACTGTAAGGAGCACCTTCACGTTCAAAATCCTAAAGAGGTTTTTTCCAAGTTTGGGCAGATTTTGAAGGAGAGAGTAATTAACGACAAAGCTGAGGACAAATTGGCCGATTATAATTTAGCTCAGAAATTAATGAAGTCCATCTCTCCCTTAAACGGTTTAAGAAAGAGTATCCCTGGAACTGAAATAAAGAGGTTGGATCTCATTCAAGACCAAGACTCAATGTCATAGTTATAAAAAAGATGCATTTGCCATAGCTGCTGCCTCGCTGGTCCCAGAAATAGCTGGGAACTGTAGCCAGTGGTTAGCATTGCTGCCTCATAGCAACAGGGACACAAGTTCAATTCCTGCCTCGGGTCACTGTCTATGTGGAGTTTGCACATTCTTCCCGTGTCTGCGTGGATTCCTCCGGGTGCTCTGGTTTCCTCCCACACTCCAAAGATGTGAAGGTTAGATTGATTAGTCATGCTAAACTGACCCCAGTGTCAGGGGATTAGCAGGGTAAATATGTGGGGTTGTGGGTTTAGGACCTGGGTGGGATTGTAGTCTGCAAATTCCATGGCCAAAGAGCCTCCTTCTACACTGTAGAGATTATACGATTCTCCGGACTTTTCCTCAGAGTGATCCACCAAGATCTGCTGCCCCTGGAGGGGTTTTCTGTTCATCATCTCCAGTGCATCCCTGGTGTCCTCTGGGTTTTCAAAAGTGAGGAAGTCAAAACAATGAGACGGTAAAGTGCTGCAACTCTGTACAGGGTCCTTCAGCTACCAATGATTCCTATCCGGCAGAAGCAAAAAGCAAATTCTTCAGTTCAGGATTACCGTCTTTCCCGAATGCTGCCTTTCTCCTCGGTTCCCCTAAGGCTGCAAGTATCACTAGTTCAATAACTGGTACACCTGATTTCCATAGTGGGACTCATCTGTTGGTTCCCTGAATCAGACCGAGCTGGCTTCCTTCTTTTTACACAGCCACCATGTGCTTCCAACACATATGAAAATGGTCCCATTCTCTTCACCATTCTTCCCGCTACCCAGGTTGGTCCACTGCCACAGTTTCCAGCCATGGCTAGTTCATCGACCTTATACTTTCTGTCTCCTTTCTTCGAGTCTGGGAGCTCTTTCTGAGAGGATTGCCTAACCTCCACTCTCCCCTATGGCATCTAGAAACTCCAAATCCAAGTGGGTTCTTAGATGTCATCCCATTAGTAATTCAACTGGTCTAACTCCAATGGTAGCACCATGTAGTGGTTGGTATTCAATAAGAAGAAACTTGCAAAGCATTAAGTCAGTAAATGCTGCTTGTTTCTTCAGAGAATCAAAGAACGAAGAACAAAACAGCACGGGAAACAGGCCCTTCGGCCCAATGAGCCCACGCCGCCACCCCGATGTTCCCACCTCTACCTGCAATCCCTGTCCATGTTTATAGATCTATGGATTAAAAACCAAATTTGAGACAATTTAGGGAGAATTTGTTTTGCCAATTAGCCTAAGAGCACATCTTTGGGATGTGGGAGGAAACCGGAGCACCCGGAGAAAACCCACGCAAGCACGGGGAGAATGCGCAAACTCCCACAGACACAGGCCCAAATCCATGTATCTGCACAGCACAGCGATAGTCACTGAGCTGTCGTGTTGCCCATCAGATGGTCCAGGTCAAGCATACACTAACAACGTGAAGCAGTAGGATACTCTCGAGAAAGATCCAAGAGCAGTCCTCTCGGTCGAGCTATTTAAGGCTGGTTGGTAAGGGACTGACTGAACGTGTGTTTACCGTTTGACTTGCCAAATTGGTGCAACTTCTCAGCTCTTAGTGTCCGATAATGACATTAAAGAGCTCAGGGATGCCATGGGTCTGCCATAACCTTTCACTACATTGTCCCCAGTTCTTAACTTCTCAGTCAAACAGTTCATCTTTGAGATTATAGATATCTGAAAAGGTGTCTATACCTTTTTCTTCTTGGCTTCAATTATAACTTTCCTTCCACTCTAACTGTGCCCTGCAATCTCCTGATTACTGATGTAGATTTTCCTTGTCGCTAGTATCATAACTGGAGGTGACTCTGCGTCACCCACAATGAAAAGGATTTATTCAAATATGATGACTTAAATAGTCATCATAGGTTTCTATGAAAAGGGTTTATTAATCTATGAAAACCTAAGAGTTCTCCCTGAACTCTTCCCAGTCTCCACCCTTATTCCTGATTGGTCTATTCCATTGGGTCTGGCTTCATCACATGGTCCACAAGGAATTGGCCCTTAAAGAGGCCAGATTTCCACAGTCTCCTTATACTGCCTGAATGAGATGAAAGGTGAACAACCAAACCTGACGTGGAGTCTCATGAGCAGGAAGGAAGGACAGAAGGGCCTGTTTCTGTGCTTCTTTGTTTGTTCTTTGACAGTGTGATTCTAGTTCCTGTTGATTTTTGGCTTTCATCAAGGTCATAGAGTTATACAACGCAGAAATGGCTCTTTGGCCCATCGAGTCTGCAGTGACAATAACTACCTCTAAAATCACACTAATGCCATTTTCCAGCACTGGTCCCGTATCCTTGAATGTTATGATGTTTCATATGCTCATCCAAATACTTCTTACCGGTTGTAAAAATTTCCAGCCTCCGCTCTTTCTCAGACAATGGATTTCAGATTCTTATCATCGTCTGAGTAAAATGTTTCCTCAAATCCCCTCTGAACTTCCTGTCCCACACCCTGCCCCCTTGTGTTTGACCCCTTAACCAAGAGAAAGAACTGTTTCCAACTCATCCTGTCCATACTCCTTATAATATTATACACCTCAGTCTTCTCTGCTTTGGAGAAACCAATCCAAGCATATCCAATCTGTCCTTGTAGCTCAAACGCTTCATCCCAGAAATCCTAGAAACGTAGAAACCAGAAACAGGAGGAGGCCATTCAGCCCTTCAAGCCTGCTCCACCATTCATTTTGATCATGGCTGATCAGTGAATTCAATATCCTGATTCCATTCCCCCCCCCACCACCATGTTCCTTGATCCTTTTAGCCCCAAGAGCAATATCTAATTTCTTCTTGAAATCACACAATGTTGTAGCCTCAACTACTTTCTGTGGGAGTAAATTCCACGCATTCATCACCCTCTGTGTGAAGAAATTTCCCCTCATGTTAGTTCTAAAAGTTTTACGCCCTATCCTCAAACTATGAGCCCTAATTCTCGACTCCCCCAACATTGGGAACATTGTTTCTGAATCTACTCTGTTTAACTCTGTTAGAATTTTATAAATGTCTATGAGAGATGTTCCTGGTGACCTCCTCTGTACCCCACCTTGGGTGTGACCTGCATGAGGATTCCGAATGTTTTCAGGACACATATCTGTACTGCGATAGCCCAATGTGAATTCAAAAGCTCATTGGACCTCATGCCAGGTGGGCATTTAAAATCAAACCCTATCAAAGCAGTCAATTATCCACAGAAATTTATAATAATTCATTTCTGCGTATTAATACGGGGCATTAAGAGCTGAGTTCAGGGTAATAACCTGTGGTGGCGTTGCCAAAAGGATAGTTTTTACATGAAGGACTTGCTTTGTATTCCTATTCCAGAGTACTCCAGAGTGCTGGGGTGGCACAAAAGCACAGTGCTTCACAGCGCCAGAGTGCTAGGTTCAAATACTGGCTTGGGTCACTGTCAATATGAAATTTGCACATTCTCTCCATGTCTGTGTGGGTTTCTTTCAAGTCCTCCCGATTTCCTCCCACCTTCTAAAGATGTGCACTGACCAAACAGTGGTGACAGATTATGGTGACTAGGAGAATTTCACAGTAACTTCATTGCGGTGTTAACGTAAGCCTTAATTGTGATTAATAAATAAATGAAATGTACTTAGGCTTGTTTGTAATGGCCTCAGGGTGCTTTATAACCAATGAAACACCGTGGTCATTGTTGTAATATAGGACACCCATTAGCCAATTTGCACACAGCAAGATCCCACACATAGCAATGAGATATTGTACAGGTAGCATGGTGTCTCATTTTACTGACATTGCCCAAGCGACAGAACATTGGGGGGATCTCCCTGTCACTCTTTCTGAGTTCACACAGGCACACAGAGGGGTGTTTGTTCAGTGATTCATCTGAAAGATGCTGTCTCTCTGACAGTGAAGTACTCCCTCAGTAGTGTGGAGATTTTACACTCCAGAACTGACTGCAGGGCCAGAATGCTGCTAACTGAGTCTAACTAATACCTTTAAACTACAACAAAAGGAGCTCTTTTCATACAAGTCATTTTAAGCTCCTCTGCTTTAAGAATATAATTTATGTCAATTTGTCTCAATGCTGGCATTCTCAGCTCCCTGGTCTGAGGGTTGGAGAAGCAGATAATCAGGCCACCAATTCAGTATGTGACTGAGTGTGAATTTCCTCCTTTTAGATATGCAAGGGGCAATGGCTTGCAACCTTTCAAAAAGGCACTGTGGTTAGCATTGCTGCCTCACAGTGCCAGGAGCCTGGGTTCGATTCCCGCCTCGGGTCACTGTCTGTGCAGAGTTTGCACATTCTCCCTGTGTCTGCGTGGGTTTCCTCTGGGTACTCCAGTTTCCTCCCACAGTCCAAAGATGTGTGGGTTAGATTGATTGGCCGTGCTAAATTGACTCAGGTGTCAGGAGATTAGCAGGAGTAAATAAGTGGGGTTATGGGAAGAAGATCTGAGTGAGATTATGCTCAGTGCAGACTTAATGGTCCAAATGGCCTCTTTCTGCACAGGTGGGATTATCTTTTAAAAAACATTCTGGTGGATTAAACATGTGGATTAAAGAAGTAAAGTTCAGTGTCTTGGGTAACATTTGTAATCCACTGGCACAACACAAAGCAAATCAACTGTTTGCTCCTCACACTTGGAGTTTGTATTATTTGCTGAGTACAAACTGTTTATAAATTTAATTTTAAATAATTCTTTCATGGGTTGTGGGCATTGGTGGCTGGGTCAGCATCTGTTTCCATCCCAATTGTCCTTGAAATGCTTACTAGACCATTTCAGAGGCAGTCAACCACGTTGCTCTGGCTCTGAATATGATTAGAATTCGCATTCTAATCAGCAATCTGTGACTGTCTGTGCTGATATGAGTGCTATTGCAGACCAGAACACTGCATTTGCCTGACGAAGATGAAAAAGTCAAAAGCTCGCAGATTTACCATCAAATAAATTGGTTGGATTTAAAATTGGTGTTGCCAGATTCTTTCTGAATATGGGCCAGATTGGGTAAGGATGGCAGATTTCCTTCCCAAAAGGACAATAGTATTTCTTTCTATAGTAATTTCATTGCAAACCTACTTGTGACACTAAAATATTAATAGGATCAAAGGATATTAGTGAATGGGTTTTATGACAATCAACAATTGTTGTCGTGGTCACCATCACTGAGACTAGCTTTATAATTCCAGACTTTTAAATTTAAATTCCAACTGCCACTCTGATTCCTAACTGGTCACTGAGACCAGGGAACCCTTACTCTGCTGTGTTGTCCTTAAAATGGCATAAAAATTACTTCTGTAGAAATTCTGCAGAAAATAGTTGTCACAAGTCACCTTGTCCATTTACAAAAACCTTCTTCCCTGTGCAGTCTAGAAATTGTATGAGCAGCTTATTTGACTTCAAGACATGCATGCCATACTTGATATCCTGACCTGAGATGCACAGTTTCCAGCAGAGACCACTGGATAGTTATCTAGAGTAGAGAAACTTTTATTCAGGCAATCCCACCCCACTGTCCTCTACTGCACTGTTGCCAAACATGTGTTGAAGCACCAACACTCTGAGTCTGCAGAGTTCTTTACTGCACCATGTGGTGCAATTGTCCACTGAAGCAGAGACAATTTTAACCATCATAAAACAGAGACTAAAGGATTATGATTTTCTTGCTCTTTGAATGAGTCATGACTTAATTATAATCATTAATTTAAAAGGCTGTCATGCTCCATCACCCGGGCTAATTACCTTCGGAAAAACTTTGAACAAGCGTGTTAAACAGAATCAGATTGTGGAGGTGGGTTCTGTTGGAAACACCTGCTTTGTTTTATGTGTGTGCCATTTTGACTCACGGGCAAAGGAATGCTAAAGTTTCAGGTAGCTTAGGTGCAGTTCCGTGCTCAACACACAGTGGTTAGTCCCTGCCTTACAGCATCAGTGACTCAGCTTCAATTCCTGGTTTAGGTCACTGTCTATGTGGAGTCTGCACATTCTCCTCGTGTCTGTATGGATTTCCTCCGGATGCTCCAGTTTCCTCCCACAGTGTGGATGATGTGCTGGTTAGATGCATTAGCCATGCTAAATTCTCCCTCAGTGCACCCAAACAGGCGCAGGAGTGTGGCGACTAGGAGATTTTAGAGTAACTTCATTGCTGTGTTAACGTAAGCCTACGTGTGATGTTAATAAACTGAACTAAACTAAGCTATGAAGCTGAAAAATGAGGATGTTTCTGTGCTGGCTCGAATTATGAAATAGTAAAAAGCATCTGAAATAAGAAATGAGAATTGTATTTCCATCTAAGGTGTGTTTTATTTTAAGTGCGACTAAGAGAAGCTACTGACATCCTTGACCAAGGGTGAAGATTGTTATTTCCTTTTCTGACCTTTACTCTAATCACATTTTCATTCAAACTGATCTCCAGAAGCAGGTCTGGCAGACAGAGAACCACTTGCAGGGGGTATCTTTATAGATGGCACCAGAAGGTCAATAACTGGTGTGACGTTGTGAGGCCAGGTTGCGATTGTGCCCCCCAGCTGCCAGTGGTGGGCTGTATTTCCCACTGGCTACATGTTGGGAATGTCCCTTCAATACTTTTGGATCTCATTGTAAGTGCTATGGGTTAGGTTAGAAACTCCAAAGTGCTTTATGGAGACCAATCCATGAATTTAGCATCTTGAATTTGGCTACAATGAGAATAATATGTTTCACTTCAGGTATGATTCAACAACCCATCAGGGAGCTTTGATCAAACAAAGATCAAACAAAATATAGTTAACAGATATAGAAAGCAAATTAGCAATATCTTTTACAAACACATAAGAAAAATAGAAAGAAAACAACCACAATAATGTATTAACACTTAACTGCATATTTCAGCTGTTCCAACAAACCAAAACCATTCATAGATAAAGCTCTTTTTACAGATTTAATATAGCAGAGATTAAAATCTTACTCGACTGGAATTGATTCTTTTTGAAAGATGCACTTTCCTTCCGGAAGGCAAAATATTGTCTTGAATTTCCAAATAGAACAAAGAGAGAGAGAGACTTCAGCTTCTTGCTTGTTTGATGCCCCTGCTAAAACTAGAAACTAAACTGCAATATCAGAACTCTCAAAATTGAAACCTTAAACTTACCAAAAAGAAAAAAACTGTCCAAAAACACATAACATTTTCTCCTAACAATGCAGGATTGTAAAACTAATCCCAGAGTAAATATAAACAACCCCCATTTAAACTATTAAAGTAGCAATAATAGAGCTCATCAGAGCCAGTCCGGCATCAATAATGACATCACAGAAACTGTGAGAAATCATGTTTATTTGAAAAAAAACCTTCTTCATGATGCACTAATATCTCAGTAAGCCCTGCCTGCCAGAATGAGCCCAAATGCTGGAGGATCTGGGTGTGTCAATGTGTAGTTCGAATGATGTGTTGCACAGCAGTACATAAGCGATGTATCCTGTTGACATGCACTTCACTCCTCACTGTGAGGTTAGTTTGCCTAACTTGTATCACACAGCATTCATGGGAACCTGTGCCAGGCTGTTCAAGAAATTTTCACAGGCAAGTGTCTACCTACCAGAGCAGTGGTGAGGTGAGGGTGGCTTTTTATGTGTTGCAGGTCTAGGATTAAAAATTTAATAAAGTTAATTTATTAGTGTCACAAGTAGACTTATATTCACACTGCAATCAAGTTACTGTGAAAATCCCACACTCCTGTTTGGGTACACTGAGGGAGAATTTAGCATAACCAATGCACTCTAACCAGCATGTCTTTCAGACTAGGTTGTACCGGAGAACTGAGGATGGGAGGGTGGGTTTGAGACAACTGTCCTGAGGCAAGGGAAGGGGTTTGCAGGGCTCCACTGGAGAGGGTACAAGTGGGGAAGGAAGAGCACAGATACGTGATTGGGGGGGTGCATGGGGGAGTGCAGGAGGTTCTGTGGCTGGAAACATTTTAAGAAACTCTGATCTTTTGGAGAGTTGATGCAGATTTGCAGAGCCAAAACGTCTCCTACTGCACTATAGAGTTCCATGCTCCTAAATTATCTGAAATCTTTAACCTCTGATTATTTAACCTCTAATAAACCAGCTGTTGGAGAGTTTCTCCTTGTTTACTAAATTAATTACCCTCATTTTTTTTCCCTCCAGTCACCTACCCAGTTGTGCACTTCCGTGAAACTACCAAACTTTAAGGGTTTAGCACACGTCTCTAGGTCATTTCATTTTTTAGACAAAGAATGTGACCAACATTTATTTATTCAACTAGTAACTGCCAGAGATGGCAGCCAGGAAGTTTGTCTTTTAGAACAGAGCCCATTTGCCAAGGAGCTTCAGCCATATCCAGCTGCTCCCCCTCCTCATCAAGCAGTGCCTCCAGCATGAAAACTCTTTCTTTCTTCAGCATCCTCTCCACACACTGGACAGGAATCCAGCCTGTGGCCAGATCAGCAGTTTCCAACTTTCGTTCATCTTCCGAGAGAGAAATAAACCCTTCATCTTCTGAGCCCTTGTTTGCCTCCCACTCACACAGGAAGTCTGCAGCTCATGCACCATTTTCCTCAATCTCCTGCCCACAATTTTGCACAACATCACCACCCCCCCCCCAGCTTGCTGCCCCCTTACCCATGCCTCCCGACCCTTGAAGTTCCCCCTTCATGGGTTGATCTCCAGCCACAACTACCATCTTCTCCTCCGCTGGGTATGACTCCAACCAGCTGTGGGCTTTCCCTCTCATTCTCACTGACTGCTAGAACTCCTCAAAGAATCAGCGGGTGCTGGAAGCAGATTCAATAATAACTCTCAAAAAGGATGAATATTTGAAAATGAGTGATGTGTAGGACCCTTGGCTAAGAGCATCGGAGTAGGGTTCACTCTTTCAAACACAACACACTAGCATGGCACCACAGTGGTTAGCCCTGCAGCCTCACAGGGACCTGGGTTCAATTCCTGGCTTGGATCACAGTCTGTGTGGAGTTTGCATGTTCTCCCCATGTCTGCGTGCGTTTCCTCCGGGTGCCCTGGTTTTCTCCCACAGTCTGAAAGATGTGGCTGGTTAGGTGCATTGGCCTTGCTAAATTCTCTCTCAGTGTACCCAAATAGGTGCTGCAGTGTGGCGACGACGGGAATTTCACAGTAAATGTTAATGCAAGCCTTACTATGACCAATAAATAAACCTACTTTATTTAAGTCCCCGTGAGTTTTCTCCCTGATTTTTGTTTGAGATTAATTTTTTACTTTTAAAAATTCCTGGAGATTCAGGACATTTCTGGAGGGTTGGCCAACCTAAATCATGCTGGAACATCATCAGCGATTTGGGAAGAAAAATGCCTCTGCACAGAAGGAGGCCGTTCGGCCCATCGAGCCTGCGCCAACACCAATCCCACCCAGGCCCTATCTCTGTAACTGCACATTTTTACCCTGCCAATGGGACACTAAGGTGCAATTTAGCATGGCCAATCCATGCACACCTTTGGAATGTGGGAGGAAACTGCAACACTCAGACAAAACCCAATGTGTGGATTCCACACAAGCCAGGAATCGAACCCATGCCCCAGCAGCTGCGAAGCAGCAGTGCTAACCATTGTGCCACTGTGCCACCCATAATAATCCATTTGTTACTCAACACTTGTCAAGATAGGGTCAGCTACGCTTTAAGGGAACAGTTGTAAGTTTAGCTAGGTATCACTTATTCTATTTATAACAGTAGTCATAAGTTTTCAACTCGCAGTTTTGTGGTCCAAATAGGTCAGATAAAACACCTTTGAGATGCCACTTTGTCATCTGGATGTCTAGTCTTTCTGTACAAGCTTTCTATTTTTGTTCACTTATTAGTTCAGGTTAATCCCATGACTAGGAGATGGTACAACTTATCGGCCTAAATGGCAACTTTTATAATTCACTCCAGGTCCTGAGTGAAACAACATTATTGCTGTCTGGTTGTATCAGTTACATTGCGTGTCATCAGCCAGAGTCGATGGACAGGCCCAGCCTGATGCACGACCTTAACTCTCGATTGTTGCCAGCAAATGACACTGCTCCAGCCTAAGCTCTGGTTCTATTGCCCAGACTGACGCTGACAGTGAGGGTTTGCACTGCTTGGCAAATCGCACTGAGGTCACTGGAATTCACTGCTCTAGTTTGACTCCAATGGAATGCTGGGGCCGCTGTTGTGCGTCTGACAAGAACCACGTTGCTTTGATACGGTCTGGCACCATGATCAGTCCAGTTTAGCACAACACTCTGAGTCTGGTTTCAGCTACGAAAAGCCCCTTGCTGGGTTTATGATGAAAGTGCCCAGCTTTCTATCACTGCTTTTGTACAACAACGAGTTCAGGACTTGTAATGTTCATTTGCTGCCACATTTTTGGGTGGCACAGTGATTATCTCTGTTGCACAGTGGCACACAGTGGTTTACAGTCAGAGGGAGAGTATTCTGGCAGGCTTCAAAATTCACTCTGGATCTGACATATTTGCATTGCATCATGTAAAACATGAGTGAGGAAATTATTGCCTGCCATCCTCATTCAGCTGATGAATCAATTCTCCTCCAAGTTGAAGAGCATTGCAGGCAATAATGACACAAAAATGTACTCTGGTTGGGGGGTGGAACCTCAATGTCCAACACTGAGAGTGGCTTGGTAACATCAAAACTGATGGTGCCAATGGAATCCTGAAGACTGGGGCTGCAAGAGGTTCGCAAGAATCACTGTGCAGAAAAATCCTACTCGACTTCCATCAATTTATTTGCCTTTAATGTATGCAGCATTTTCAAAATCCATTCATGAGATATGAGCATTGCTGGCTGGGCCAGCATTTAAACCCATCTCTAATTCCCCATGAGAAGGTGGTGGTGAGCTGCTTTCTTGAACTGCTGCAGTCTCTGAGATATAGGTGCTGTTCGGGAGGGAATTCTAGTATTTTGACCCAGTGATAGTGGCAATATATTTCCAAGTCTGGATGGTGAATGATATGGAGAGGAACGTTCAGGTGGTGGTTTTCACATGTGTCTGCTACCCTTGTCTTTCTTCGTTGGTGAAGGTCATGGGTTTGGAAGGTGCTGTATAAGAAACCTTGGGGAGTTCCTGCAGTGCATCCTGTAGATGGTAAACACAGCTGACACATTTGTTGGTGGTTGAGGGAGTGAATATTTTTGGATGGAGTTTGAATCAAGCGGGCTGCTTTGTCTTAGATGGTGTTCTTGAGTGTTGTTGGAGCTGCACTCATCAAGGCAAGCAGACAGTATTCCATCACACTTGTGTCTTGTAGTTGGTGGACAGGCTTTGGGAGTAAGGAAATGAGTTATTCACTGCGGGACTCTAGCTTCTGCCCTGCTCTTGCAGCCTCAGTATTTTTATGGCTAGTCTAGTTCAGTTTCTGGTCAATCAAACATAAACTCCAGGATATTGATAGTGGGGAGTTCAGTGACTGTAATGCCATTGAATGTTAAGGGACGATGGCTAGATTTTCTCTTTTTGGGGATGGTTATTCTCTGGCACAACTGTTACTTGATGTGAAGTGTTGCTTGCCACTTGTCAGTCCAAGCTTGGATATTGTCTAGATCTTGCTCCATTTGGACATGGACTGCGTCAGTATCTGAAGGGCTGCTAGTGATGCTGAAGAAAGTCATTAATGAAGCAGCTGAAGATGGTGTGTCTAGGAACTACCCTGAGGATCTCTTGCAGTGATAGCTCGGAGCTAAGATGATTGATCACCAACCACAACAACCATCATATAAGTAAAAATTTATTTTATAGGATATAGGTGTTGCTGGTTAGACCACCATTTATTTCCAAGCCTTGGTTTCCCTTCAGATGGTGGTGGTGAGTTGCCTTCTTAACTGCTGCAGTCCCTGATGTATAGGGACAGATCCAGGATGTTGACCCAATGAAGGAGTGGAACATATTTCCAATCAATCTTATACCTGCGCCAAGGTATGACTCCAACCAGCAGAGGGTTTTCTCCAATTGCCACTGACTTTAGTTTTGCTAGGGCACCCCACTGCCAGATTGTTCGAATGTTACCTTCATCTCAAGAGCAGTCACTGTCACCTCAACTCTGGAATTCAGCTCTTCTGTCCATGTTTGACTATAATGAGGTCAGGAGCTGAGTGACCCTGGAGGAACTCAAACTGGGTATCACTGAACAGGTTATTGCTGAATCAGTGCTGCTTAATAATCCTTTCCATCACTGAACCAATGATTGAGAGTAGACTGTTGGGGTGGTAGTTGGGCAAGTTGGATTTGTCCTGATTTTTGTGGACAGTGCATACCTGGACAATTTCCCACATTTCTGGGTAGATGCCAGTGATGTAATTGTAATCAACAGCTTGGCTAAAGCGAGGTAAGTTCTGGACTACAACGCTTCAGTACTATTCAGGGATATTGTGTATCCAGTGCCTTCTACCACTTCTTGACAACACACGGAATGGATCAAATTGGTGACATCTGTGATGGTGGTGACTTCTGGAGGAAGCTGAGCTGGATTATCCATTCAGCACTTCCGGCTGAAGATCGTTGTGAATGCTTATTTTTTGCATTGACAATATTTGCAGGAGTAATCTGGGGACCAGGGTTCAAATCCCACCAGGGCAGATAGGGAAATTTGAATGAAACAAATAATCTAGAATTAAAAGCCTAATGGTGACTAGGAAACCATTGTCAATTGATGTCGAAATCCGCCTGATTCACCTGGCACAAAGATGAATGTGGTGGTTGGATCTCAGTTCCCAGACATTAATATAGATTGGTATTTGCTGATTAGCTTAGACAGGGCAGGCTGAAAGGCCTGTTTCTATGCTGCCTGAGTCTTTGTCCTGCACCCAATAATCATCAGCGGCTTCATCAATGAACTTCCTTCCAGAATAAGATCGGAACTGGGGATGTTTGCTGATGATTGTGCAATGTGCAGCACCATTCAAACACTGAAATAGTCCATGTGCAAGACTTGGACAATATCCAGGCTTGGGCAAACAAGTGGCAAGTAACATTCGTACCACACAAGTTCGACCAATTAACCATATCCAACAAGAGAGAATCTAACCATCGCCCCATGACATTTAATGGTATCACTGAATCCCTCAACATTAGGATCTGGAATTATTTTTAATGAAACTGAACTGGATCACCAATATAAATACTCCAAGAGCAGATTAGAGGTTTGTAACCCTGTGAAAAGTAATTCACTTTTTGACTCCCCTAAGCCTGTCCACCATCTACAAGGCACAAGTTGAAGTGAGGTGGAATGCCCTCCATTGGTCTGGGTGAGTTCAGGTCCAACAAGCACAACAAGGACAAAGCAGCGTGCTGGATAACTACCCCTTCCATAAACATTCTCTCCCTCTATCACCGACAGACAATGACAGCAATACCTCCAATTTACAGGATACACTGCAGGAAAGCAGCAAGGGTCCTTCAGCAGTATCTTCCAAATGCCACCATTTGCAAGTTCCCTCTCAAGTCACACACCATCCTGATTGGAAATATGTTCCACTCCTTCATTGGGTCAACATCCTGGATCTGTCCCTATACATCAGGGACTGCAGCAGTTAAGAAGGCAACTCACCACCACCATCTCAAGGGAAACCAAGGCTTGGAAATAAATGGTGGTCTAACCAGCAACACCTATATCCTGTAAAATAAATTTTAAAAAAGTCGGTAATGGTAATACCATTGAATGTCGGTGGGGGGGGAGAATGTTTGGAATCTCTCTTTTTAAAGTTGGTCATTATTTGGCAGCTGTGTTGCATGAATGTTACTCGTCACTTATCAACTCAAGACTGAATATTGTCCATCTCTTGCTGCATTTGGACATGGACTGTTCCTGTGTTTGAGGAGTTGCAGACATTGTGCAATCAAGAGCAAGAAGTCTCATGACGCCAGGTTAAAGTCCAATAGGTTTATTCGGAATCACGAGCTTTCGGCTGAAAGCTCTTACTGTGCCCATCTGAGTCCAATGCGGCATCTCCATCTCAATCAGAGAACATCCCTACTTCTGATGTTACGATGGAAGGAAGGGTCATTTAAGATGGTTGGGCCTTGGATACCACGCTGAGGAACTCCTGCAGAGATGTCCTGGAACTAGGATAATTGACCTCCAGCAACCACAACCTTCTTCCTTTGGTCCATTATGGATCCTAAGCATGACTCCAACCAGTGGAGAAGTTTCTCCTGAATCGCAAGTACTTGAGCTTTGCCACACTCAGAAACATAGAAGGCGTACAACACAGAAAGCGGCCATTTGGCCCATTTAGTATGCACTACCTGTCCAAAAGAGCATCCCACAAAGGCCTCTCCTTTGCCCTATCCCCATGAACTGTGGGAGGAAACCAGAGCACGCAGAGGAAATCCACGCAGTCATGGGGAGAACATGCAAACTCCAGACACACTGTGACTCAAGGTCAGAGTTGAAGGTGGGTTACTGGCACTGTCAGGCAGCAGTGCTAACCACTGTGCCAACAAACTAAGTGCTTTCTTGCTGATATTGAACTGCATGTATCAATCTGATTGAGACTGGGCTGCATTATTCACACTGGATTACTCTCTGCATTGTCATCAGGCTGTGTGCATTGCTCAAATTGTCACTGAGCTGCACGCCATCACTCAGGATTGTCAATAGGCTGCAGGCATTGAAAGTAGCTGAATGCATAGCTCAGAATTTACGCTAAACTGCATGCATTACTTCTGATTGTCACTGGGCTACATTCATCACTCCGGGCTAACACTGAGCTGCATGCAACACTTTGGGTTGTCCCTGAGTGCATGCATCGCTAGGAATTGTCACTGGGCTATATGAATCGCTTTGGATTGACACCGGGCTGCATGCATCGCTAGGAATTGACAATGGGCTGCATGCATCACTCTGGGTTGCAACTGGGCTGCATACATCGCCGGAATTGTCATTGGGCTGCATGCATCGCTAGAGATTGTTACTGGGCTGCATGCATCGCTCTGGATTGACAGTGGGCTGCATGCATCGCTCTGGATTGACAGTGGGCTGCATGCATCGCTCTGGATTGACAGTGGGCTGCATGCATCGCTCTGGATTGACAGTGGGCTGCATGCATCACTCTGGATTGACAGTGGGCTGCATGCATCGCTCTGGATTGTCACTGGGCTGCATGCATCGCTCTGGATTGACAGTGGACTGCATGCATCGCTCTGGATTGTCACTGGGCTGCCTGCATGATTGTGTTTCCGGTTTGCGGTGCCCCGGAAGTGACGCTGAGGTACTGCCAGTTCCGCTCGCGCTGCGTTTCCCCGGGACACGGAGAGGCCGGGCCCCAGGCCTGGGACTGGGACACACGGAGAAGCCGGGCCGGAGGCTCCGGGACAGGCACACCGCCCGGTAAGGCCGGGGAGCCCAACCAGGGGGGAGGGAAGGAGCAAGACAGGGAGCTCCGGGACAGCCGGCTAGGTAAGGCCGGGAGCCGGACGGGGAGCGGCAGCACCGGGAGCCGGGCCGGGGAGCACCGGGAGCCGGGCCGGGGAGCACCGGGAGTCTCGAAGCCCCCGCGGCCCAAGGGAGAGATTGGCCCCAGTGTGAAATAACCCAGCCACACGGAGAGAGTTAGTTACCAATAACTAGCGTTAGCCAGAATAGTAAACCAGCAATACTAACAACTGGGATTAACCAGTCCATCCTTAACTAGATTAGTGAACACCTATTACGTTAATACCATATTACTCATAACTAGCGCTAACCAGAATAACCAGGAGCCAAACCAGCAACCAAGGTAACACAGCGAGCAAGAAACAATACTTGTACTGTATACTGATGCATGTGATAATAAATCAAATCAAGCCAGCAGCCAAGGTCCCAGTAACTTGTGCATTCATTGTTAACACTGCTGCTACAAGTTATTCTAGTTAATATGTGGTAAAATATCATTGATAATCACAATAACCAAGCCCCAGGAACATTGGTGACTAGGATTATCCACGTCCGTAATGTTATGAACTGAAATAGGCACCAACATTAGCTAGAGTAGCAAGCAGCCAAACCAGCTGTAATAAGTGGTTCTAGCTTTAACCAGACCAGTGAGTTGTGCATTCAGTGTTGATACAGCTATTTTCAGTTACTCTAGTTAACAATCAACATTAACTACAATAACTGAGGCCCAGGAACATTTGTAACTCAGATTAAGTACATCAGTAATATTATTAACTAAAATAAGCCTCATTGTTAACTGATACAATAACCAGCATTAACTAGTAGAGTGATAATTGCAGTAGTAGTGGTAGTAACATAGTGTTATTCAGAGTAACGTCAGTGGGTGAAAGATGGCAATATTAAATAGAGGATTGATATTAACCAGTAGTATTAACTAGAATAACAAGCAACACTGATGCTCATTAGTGTGTTAAAGAATTCGAGTTGTACTAGTATTCAGTTGTGCTTATACTAGTCACAGTCAGATGATTGACTGTGATGCATCCAATAGTTGGTGGGCAGAATACCACAAATACCCACAATGTTTGCAGCATCAATGATATAAGCAGCAGTAATACCACCAATCATTGTTAGGAAGCATTTATGATGGCAACATAAAAAGCATTAATTAATCTAACTCTGCATCATCTCAGCTGGGTGACAGAGAAAGTGCTTTGTTGCAAGAAAAGCTGCTTTCACTGTCACTGGTCTCTTGTGTGTTGCCCAACAATGTGATGTTTTAATGTCTACTGTACTATTGCGTCAGTACAATAAATAAGTAGACAGCAGATTTGTTATTTGATGATGTTTTAGGGGCATTTCCAGTAACTTCTTTGCAGTGTGAATGTAAGTCTACTGGTGACAAATAAATATTAAATGTTACACACAGCATCTGAAAAGTGGCCACATGGCTTAACATTTGCAGATGTGTCCTTGATTAGTGGTGATGGGCTGTGCTTTGTAAGAATTTTGCTTCAGTATCTGATTTCGATTCCTGTTTTATCATTGGCTGATTTCCAAGTTAATTCTTGAATGCGGTATGACACGATTAGTTTTTGAAGACTATAAGCCT
This sequence comes from Sphyrna mokarran, assembly GCA_024679065.1. Classification (NCBI taxonomy): domain Eukaryota; kingdom Metazoa; phylum Chordata; class Chondrichthyes; order Carcharhiniformes; family Carcharhinidae; genus Sphyrna; species Sphyrna mokarran. Next base: position 131,437,079 of record JAGIQG010000003.1, on the reverse strand, counting down.
GTGTTGAGAAATTGTTTTTGTCCCCTCCTTCCCATTTTTCTTCTTCACTATCCCACTGCAAGTTTTTCTAGTCACTGGGATACAACACTACTGATTTAGATGGTCAGGCCAAATGGCTGCTGTTTGTGTGTGGTGGGCTTGTCACTGCACAGCAGCATTGCAGCTTCATTATTGCCATTACAGTTCCCCCAGCCAGACTATAATAATTATTCCACACAGTGCAGAAGGAGGCCATTTGGCCCATCAAGTCTGCATCAACTCTCTCTGACAAAGTGCCCTACTTGGGTGGTTTTACCACCATATCCCTGTAACCTCTATCTAACCTAAACATCTTTGAGTACTAAGGCGCAAATTAGCATGGCCAATCCACCTAACCTCTGTATCTTTGGACTGGAGGAAGGGAAGCTGGAGCAGCCAGAGGAAACCACGCAGACATGGGGAGAATGTGCAAACTCCACACACAGTGACCCAAGGTTGGAATCGAACCTGGGTCCCTGGTGCTGAGACAGTATTGCTAACCACTGTGCCAATGTGCTGCCTCACTGTGCCCCTTCACCCTTCTCCCCTCCTGCTTTCTAAAGGTTAATTGGTGATATCAGATAATTCACTGCATGCTTGACAGCAAATGACTACAAGCCATGGAAGATATTATTGCCAAGGTTGAATTGACTGGGTGGGGTGTTCTTAAGAGACATGACACATCAACAGAGTTTTTGGCAATGGGGTTTGTAGCAAGTTAGAGAGCAGCACGACCATACGAGAATTTAGACGCATAAGAATTTTAAATGAGAAGCATTGGACAACTTGGCCAAATGTAGGTAAGTGAAATGAGAGTGATGGGAGAGAGGAATGGCTGCGGGGATTGAGTGAATTGAAGATTATCAAGGTTGTGAGATTGGCTGGGAGATCATTGGACCCTTGAGATGGCAGGCATTGAGGGGACGAGAGAGAGAAAATATTGAAATTTAGCTTTATGACTGCAAAAGAAATTTGGAATCTTGTGAAGTTTTCCAGGATAATCCAATTTCAGAATGGTCCTGATCCTTTTGGGATGTTCTGATGTTGTAAAAAGCACAATATAATTGGCTATTGGTCATTAAATTTGGCGTTGTCTGTGGCTAGAATAATACTGCTGAAATATCAGGAAATGTGACACAAACTTGTGGCTTTATTTCACAAGAAAGCAGAAGACTCAAGTATTTTTCTGCTACGAAACAGCCACACCAGAGTCTCATATGGTCTGAATGTGATTTTTCCATTCATGTATTCTGCTGAGAACTTTTATAGTTCTTAATCTGAAGGTTTTGTCAATTTTGGCGTGATTAACCGAATGTTTAGTTTAATACAAATGTCAAATTTTTCATTTGTGGTTGTTTCAGCATCTAGTTTTTCATCCTGTGTGCAATTCTTGAATGTTACCCATGCTGTCATTTCAGTTTTTGTTATTCTGTACGTTATACATTATTTGGGTGTTACTGATAGCCGTGTCAGCAACATCAAACGAGCACTTGTTTTTCCACCCTGTAGTGTACAACTGTCGGGTGCTAGCTGAGAGTCTAGTTTCACCTGAGATGCTGAGAACCAGTAATTGTGGTTTGTTAGATTTTCTTCAGGATATGGGTGTCTTTGCAATCATGGACAGGCATGCAGGTTTGGCCTTTGGTTTATTTTCTGAGTATTTTGATCTGTGACCTGACTTGAAATCTGAGCATCACAAGGATCAGGATTTTTGTCCATGTTTTGAGGTGCTTGATTAATTATGTGATCTGGTGTATTTTGCATACTTCAGGTTTTATAAATGCATGGTTATTACAAGTATTGAGTCGTCTGGCTTGTCTGCTGATTATTCTATAAAGGTATTGGAATTTGACCAAACCCATGACCTTGGGCCCTGATAGATCTTTGAATAAGATTTCCTCTGTTTCGTTAAAAAAATTGGGTGGCACGGTGACAATGGTTAGCGCTGCTGCTTCACAGCTCCAGGGACCTGGGTTCGATTCCTGGTTTGAGTTACTCTCTGTCTGGAGTTTGCACATTCTCCTTGTGTGCATGGGTTTCCTCCGGATACTCTGGTTTCCTCCCACACTCCAAAGATTGCGCATCAAGTTGATTGGTCATGCTAAATTGTCTCTTGGTGTCCAGGGATATATAGATTAGAGGGATTATGCGGGGTAAGTATGTGGGGTGATGGAAATAGGGCCTGGGTGGGATTGTTGCTGGTGCAGCCTCGATGCAGAAGGAGGCCATTCGATCTTCAGTAGTATTTCTATGAATTAGCAGAGATTGATGCAGAAATTCAGCTTGAGTGTTAGCTATTTTGTGCTTTAACATATAGGAACATAGGATTTGGAGCCAGGAGTAGGCCAGTCTAAAAGCAAGAAGGCTGAGCGGTGACCTTATAGAGCTGGTCTTGATATTATGCAAGGGATTTGATAGAGTAGTCATGGAGATCTTCCAACGTTGAGGGAAGACCAGAACTCCGGGCTGTAAATGTAAGAAAGTCACTAATCCAAGAGGGAACTTGGGGAAAGATCTTGACCTAGAGTATGTAGTCGTCAGAGATCAGTTGTTCAGACAAATAGCTTGGATATATTTTAGGGGAAGCTAAGTCTGAGCGAGCAGAATAAAATGTAAGGCTGACCAAATAACTTGGAGAGGTGTTGGGGAGCTAGTTTTGAACACACAGCCATGGACTGAAGTTATACTTGCTATATACTCAACTGCAGGTCCTCTTCGCTCTAAGTGCTATATTCTCAGCACTTGTAGAGATGTTGCTTTCTGTTCAGCTGTTGTGAGATGGTGTCAACCTTGAGTCAACTTGAGTGTCTCACTTTCCTCTTTCCATTAAAGGATAAGTGTTTCTGCTGTATTTGGTATGTTCCCACAAAAGGTTTGGAACTGAGCATGCTGGAAAGGCAATATAATCTCGCTTCTGGCCGTATTCATATGAAATATTGAGCATTTTTATTTTTCTTAAAGCTGCATTATCCAATAGAATCATGTAATTTTACCTATTTTTAACTAAAGTTTTAATTATGCATTTGGAGTTCTTTAGTTAAGTTGGCATTTAGGCAAGTTTGATCCTTGGTCTCAACAATTGTTAGATGCCAGCCAGGTCATCAGTACATTTGTCGTCAATTCTGGGCCTGGGATGGGGGAAACCATGATTCTGATCGTAGTCCAATGATCCATGTTGGCAAGCGCCATTTGTGACATGGAGATCCAGAGAAGATTTGATTCTAATATACCTTCAAAATAAAGTGATCTGGCAACTCATGCCTTTCAGATCTCCAAGTTAAGTATGGTCATTCAAACTCATGCCAGGCATGATTTAGTCAGCAATGCTCAGCTCGAGTGAATCAACAGGTTGTGGGTACAAGATGCACTCCAGTATCTGAGTACAAAATTTAGGCTGTCATTTCAGTGTAGTACTGACAGAGTGCTGTGTTGTTGGAGGTATCATTCTATCTTTGAACCAAGATGCTGATTGTTTACTTGGGTGAGTGCACAAGATTCCACATTATCAGTTTGAATGAGAGTAGCAGAGTTTTCTATGCTGCCCTAGGCCAATCATCATCCCTTGAACTACATCACTAAAACAGGTTGATCACTTTCATTTTGCTGCTTGTGGAGGCTTGCTGCGTACAAACTGGTTGCTGTATTTCTAATCACTTCAAAAATACCATGAAAGATGTTACAGAAATATGAAAAATTCTTTCCCATCAACAGCAAATGGCTACCAGCTGGCCTGCACCATCCAGCCTGTACTAGCATGAATCAGTGACTTGAGAGGAGGCTATAAATTTTGCCTGAAAAAAAATGAATGAAGCTTTAAAATGAAGTTAATTTATTAGTCACTAGTAAGGTTTGCATTAAAGCTGCAGTGAAATTACTGTGAAATTCCCCTACTCACCACAGTGGTGCCTGTTTGGGTCAGTGCACCTAACCAGCACATCTTTCAGACTGTGGAAAGAAACCAGAGCCCCCAGAGCTTAAAATAAATCGAGGGAGAGGGAAATACAGCATATTCCAAGTTCTGTCCTGGCTTTGATTGGATTCTCGTTGAAATTTAAATAGAGATAAAGGCTGCATTTGAATATTCTTCCATCTCCGCAATCTTTGCTGTTTGGGGACTATTGCTATCACTTAATATATAGGTTATGTCGAGTCCTAAGTAACTTTTACTGCTTGTTGCATAGAGGTACAGAACTTCTTGTTATTGAAGCATTTCATCAGTGGATAAATGAGTGAATAAATGAATTTGTGTGGTAATATTGGAAGACAGACATGTTTATGAGAATAGCCCCTGACTTGGGGCTGGATTATAGTTTAATGAGAAAGACAGTAAATTGTGATGTAAAGGTATTTTTTTTATTAATTCCAGGGGTACATATCAAACTAATGTTTACCTGCTAGTAATTTGTTAATTCCTTGACATAGTTCAAGTTAAAGTAGGTGTGAATGTATTAAATAATACAATGTTAAATGAGACTTATAAATGCAATTTTAATTTTTGATTAGTCAACAATTAACGTTCTGTCCCATCCTGCATATTCCTTTATTATGCTTTAATTTTGTGCCACTGTTAAGTTTCCTTTTTCCCCCCAGAGATTAATTCTGATTTGTGACTCACATCCTCTATGTTAACAAAGCAGCATCCTTTGAACAGGAGCCCCGGTAGTGACCATTCGTCAGCTGTTTAACTGGATGAGCGTTACAATTGAGACGGGTCCTGCACCCCCACTCAAGCATTTTGACTGGATGATGACCAGGAAGAAGACCCCAGCCAACTTGTTTTTATTTTATAAATCTGGCACCCATGAACAGGCCCCTGCCAATGGCCCAGTTTAGTTTAGTTAGAGATTAAAATGGAGACCATGCTAATCCATTAAAAAGGAAAACAGCAGCACAGAAACAGGCCCTTAAGCCCTCCAAACCTGTGTCGATCACAATACCCTAACTAAACTATGAAAAAAAGGCCTTCTGCTCTTACTCAGTCCTATTTGTGTACCAATGCAGATGTTGCTAATGTCCCTTCTTCCATCATCTCCTCTGGCAGCAGTGCTTCACTGAAATGCTTTCACAGATGGATAAGAATTATAAATATATGGATCAGTAGTCAATTGAATTAAACTCCTGAAAGCATATTTTCTGTCTGCGCCATCAATGGCGTGTTGAATGTGTTTGCTATACTTCAGCACTTAACACCAAGGCAGGAAAGAAGAAATGGATCTTACACGTGGACCTAAGCAATGAAAATAGAGATAGTTCGAGTGGTCATTGCTATCATGTTTTACACTTCTTTTGATACCTGAATTCAAGCCTACCATTTTATTAATTAGCATCACCCTGATGTTTATGCTCCATGCAGATCTCTTCCCACCCTCTTCATTCACTCCATCAACATGTCATAGAATTCTGACATTGCGGAAAGAGGCCATTTGGCCCATCTAATCTACACTGACTCTTCAACAGAGCCTCTTATCCAGGCTTACCCCATCCCTGTTAATCCTCCTAACATATCTTCGGACTAATGGGCAATTTAGCACGGCCAATCCATGTCACTTCCTCAGACTGTGGGAGGAATCCGGAGCATCTGGAGGAACCCAAGTGCACATGGGAAACCATGCAAACTCCACACAGATGGTCACTCAAGACTGGAACTTAACCTAGTGCTGTAAGACCGTGGTGCTAAGCAAATGTCCTTCTATTCCTTTTTCCCTCATGCTTATGTAACTTGCCCTAAACTGTATCTGTACTATGCGCTTCAACGTCTTGTGGCAATGAGTTCTGCATTCCAACCATATTCTGGGTGAAGAAGTTTGTCCTGAATTCCAATTGGATTTCTTAGGGATTTTCTTGTATTATGACCTCTGACCCTGATCTCATCCATCCTCTACATTTACTCAGACACACCCTTTCAGAATCTTAAAGGGCACTATTCAGTATGTCATTCTCTGAGGAGAAAAGCAGCAGATTGTTGATCTTTCTCTTAGACTTGGGCTAATACGTCATTTATCGTCACATTATATGATTGTTGCAGTGGCCTTTTGCCTTCAGAGATCAGAATGCTGAATCAACCATGGACAATTAGATGGAACTCTCTTCCTTATATAAAGGGTCTGTGTGAAATTTAAGCTTCCTTAAGCAGACATTGAGCCACAGTGTTAAAGGCAAAGAGACTTTGGCACCGAGTTTCAAGTCCTACTCATCATGGGATGATTCTTAAGGGGGGGGGGTTGCAGTGCAAAGAAATATCACCTCAGTGTGGTGTGCTTTTGAGATTGAGTAGAGATGGATAATTTAGAAGCAGTAATACCCTATGTTTAACCGTCTATGGATGTCTCATTTGTGAGTGCAACAACGTAGAAGAGAGGGTAAATGAATCAAGCAAATGTGAATAGGTCCAGCAAACAATTTCATTTCAGCTCACAGAAAATTGCAAATGGTGTGTGTTGAGGGGAAGACGGTTGTGTCTGAAAAATTGTGAATTTTGAGCCATTTTTGCATTTGAATGAAGTTGGTGCTGCTTTTGACTGTTCAGTCATGGTCTTGATGATATTAACTAACAAGTTTTTGAACAAGCATGCGCAGAGAGACAATGTGTAGTTTGTCATTGGCTCATCTCCAACGTCCTTGACGCTGGAGTATTTCCAGAATTTTGGTGCCATGCCAAAGTTATTGCCACAGTAAAGCCAGAAAAACCAGCCCACGAACTGAAAAGCTGTCTATGGTCTAGAAAGGGTTGAATGGCTTGTTCCTATTCAAATGGAACTGGTGTTAGAACCTGTCAAACAAACAAATTTAAGTGAGTAAATTTAGGGAGGAGTTAGATTTTTAATTGGTAATGGGTTGAAAGGTTATGGGGAGAAGACAGGAAAATGGGGATGAATATATCAGCCATGATCAAATGGTGGAGTGGACTTGATGAGTTAAATGGCCTGTTTCTCCTATATCTTACGAACTTTTGACTTCAGCGAACAACCTTCTCTGATTGCTATGCTCCTTAGACTCACTGCAAACATTGCAACAGGTTCAAGAAGCAGCTGCAGTCTGGAACTGTCTTTATAGACTTGCCATTAATATGTCTGATACAAAGGCCTGAGACTAGAGCTTTTAGCAGTCATTCTGTGCCCCAAGACATTTATGTTTCCTGATGTCTTAATCAATGATTGAAAGTTCTGAGTTTACCTTCATGCCGGGACCTGCTGAACATGGATCTCAACAATAGTTTGCCATAGCATTGGTCTTTTTTTGACATCTCCAAGCCAGGGCAGATGTGTCCTGCATAAAATCCCAGATATTCATCTATACAGATGACCACTGCTGACACCAGTATCAATGCCAGAGGAACTATGTAGTAGAATGCTGACCTGTGACTTGCCCCTTGTAGGATTTGTGGTGCCTCTGCTCTGATCCAGAAAAGACAACTGTTCCATCTAAACAATAACATGCAGAACTCCACAGAAAATGACTTACTCATGATTCCCATCCAGAACACCCTTCTGTCATCCTGGCCAAGGATCTCACTGGCTTTATGGCTGGAATTAACAAGGTAAAAACTACAATGAACCTGGTCCGGAAGCTCTCAGGAACATCAGGGGAAACAAAGTCCATGATACCTTGTAGCATAATGGTGGCCCTGGTTTACTCTGCTGCTGAATACTATTCTGCGTCCTAGTCTTGGGGCTGCCACAAGAGGTGATGGACGTGTAGCAAATAGCAGATGTGGGGACAGTGTCAAAAATGTTGAAGTCCATTCTAGCTGTAACTCCCTGTAGTGTCCCACTTTTTTCCACCTGTTATCACACTTGGTGAAATGTAACAAGGCATGAACATTCACAACTTGAAAAATCCACCAAAAAAAATACTTGAAATAGCACCAAATCATTCTGGAAAACAGCAACTGATAGAAGCCAACTGTTCAGACGGATGGACTCTTGAGTACATGAATAAAGAACCAGCACTGTATCGTTTACGATGTGGAGTTGCTGGCGTTGAATAGGGGTAAAGTCCAACAAGTTTATTTGATAGCAAACCCACAAGCTTTTGGAACACTGTTCCTTTGTCAGGTGAGTAGAAAATCCTTTTTCGTCAGATGTGTGGAAAGCTTGTGGGTTTACTATCACATAAACTTGTTGGAGTTTAATCTGTCATTGACTGAACAGCAGGGATTCCTAGTTTTAATCTAATTTGAAGACAGTGGACAACGCTGAATTTGAATCTTCATGGAGGTGATTGAAGCCATTTTGTTAGTGGAAAGCAAGAGTCAACCTGAAGTGTGATTGTTGCCATGAGCCGCAAGAGCATGGAGCGCTTTGCATCGATTTGGAAGGCACCTCACTTCTCCAACACTTGATTGGCATCTCTGGAGGCCATCATGTGGATAACCAATTTGCCTATCCTATTGTAGGCTATTCCCATCATGTGAAAATACCAGTTGCACTGCTGTTCCAATCCTTGGCTTGTATTAAAGAAAAAAGGTGTCATCTTCATGTTTTCTGTAAGACAAGGTGAAGATAGATTTTTTTTGGTTTGTTCTTAGCAAGGCCAGCATTGGTTACTCACAGCTAATTGCCTCCAAGGTTGTTTTATTAATTCATAGGATATGGGTATTGCTGGCAAGGCATGTATTGCCCATCCCTAATTGCCCTTGAAGTGAAGAGTTAACCAAGTAGCTGTGGATTTGGAGTTACATGTAGGCCAGACTAGGTAAGGGTGACAGATTTCCTTCCTTAAGGGACATCAGTGAGCCAGATGGGTTTTTACAACAATTGACAATGGTTTCATTTGTCATTATTTGTCCTTTAATTCCTGATGGCAGGATTTGAACCTGGAACCTCAGAACATTACCCTAGTGTCTGGTTTACGAGTCAAGTGACTGTGCCACTATGCCACTTCCTTCTGCCATAGTTAGTGGAAGCTGTTGTCTTGAATCCTCCAGTCCAAGTGGTAGAAGTGCACCCACAGTGCTGCTAGGAAGGGAATTCCAGGAATTTGATCCAACATCAGTGAAGGATGGAGATGTAGTTCCAAATCAAGATTGTGTGGGGCTTGAAGGTGATGATGTTCCTGTTTGTCTGCTGCCCTTGTCCTGATATTGACTGTGTGAAGATGCTCTTTCCAGACCCAGTCCTCAAGTTAGTGTTACATATATTCTCAGAACTCCAAATTATTCAACAATTGGATTGACGGCCTCGGCTGAGGAAAAGGTGACGAAAATCAAATTAGTATCAGTATGTTTATAGAAATCCCAGTAGAGGAGAAAAGCTCACCAGTGCAGAGGAGCAAAAATTTCACATAGACATCATTAATCTATACAGAAATGCTGTCACAACTTGTCACTGTCTTGCATGCTCAGCTAAATATAATGTAATTATTTGTTTGATTTTGCAAGTGCCTTTCTTTCTAGAGTTTCCCCATACTGATTCTTAGACTAAAATAAGTTGTAAAATTTAATCCAGATGATTTTGGGATGTTCAGCCAAAATCTGATCTTTGCTTTGATGCTGTTTTATACGAAGATAGTCAGTGATGATCAGGAACAGAATGTCTAGCCAATTTTTTTGTCACCTTTTCCTCAGCCACGAGGCCGTCAATTGAATTGTTAAATTCGAACCTGTTGTGCCAGGAGATCGATTTACTGAACGTATGGGTGGCCATGGTGGCACAATGATTAGCACTGCTTCCTCTCAGTGCCAGGGACCGAGTTCAATTCCAGCCTTGAATCACAGTCTGTGTGGACTTTGCACATTCTTTCCATGTCTGCATGAGCTTCCTCCCAACACCCTGGTTTTGTCCCACACTCCAAAGATGTATGGGTTAGGTGGATTGGCCATTCTAAATTGACCCTAGTGTCAGGGGATTAAAAGGTAAATCTGTAGGGTTACGGGAATAATTCCTGAAGGATTGTGGTTGTGCAGTCTCAATGAGCCAAATGGCCTCCTTCTGCATTAGGGATTCTATGCAATATTGCCAGGAATGCAGCAATATGGTATAGATGCTTTGCAATCATACCAAGAGTGTGTTAGCCTTCAGAGAGCTAATAAGTCAGGATTGAAGTTTGATTATTCAGCAAAATTTCTGCAGCAAGATTGCAAGTTTTGTCATTAATGTTGACCACTACAAAGTATCTACAGAACAGAAACACGTCATTGGTTCAACTGGTCTATCTCTTTATCACATTTCCACCCTGTCAATTTATCCTTGTACCCTTCCTTTCTCTTTTAAGCCCTGAACTAACTTTATCTCAGATGCAACTGGGCTGTTCAGAACTTGAACTTATAAATATACTTGCCATCTTCAGGATGTCTCATGGATGTTTCATGGATTACTTTTTGAAGAGCAGTCACTATTGAATAACTGAACTTAGCAAATGAATGGCTGAATATTGGCCAAGAAGCAGAACACTTTGCTCTTCACTTAATACCATGTGGTCATTAACATGAATCTGACCAGGTGGAAAAGGCCTCTTGGTGCAGCCCTCCCTCAACGTGGCACTGAGTGTACATAGATCAAGTGCTGAAGTTTCTAGAGCCACACTTTAACCCGCGATCCTCTCGTTACAAAAAGCTTGAGATCCACAAGTATTTTCTCAATTTAATTAAGAATTAGAGTTAGAAATTTTTGTTCCTCAAAATGAGCATCTTGAATGAGATGTTGGTATCCTCATTTAACTACTGTGTAATGTACTGCGTTTGCAAATTCATTTAATCCTTTGGATTACAAGATTGAGAGGTTGGGAGAGGGCTGGCTGAAGAGCCAGGAACCTTATTGCAGCACAGAACATGCTTTCAGGAGAGGAGGAAGGTGATCAGAGTTTTGTAATGTTGTAATTAACTTTCATTTGTTAATAGTTTCAATTGTTTTTGTTTTTTTTACAGTCAATCAGAAGACAGTTGAAGACGCAAAGTGACTGCTGGCTTTGTAAACGCTGCATTTTGTTGGGTTTGGTTAAGTTTTTGTCGCATTCTCTCACCTGTGACCATGTCGGTGGATATGAATAGCCAGAGTTCTGACAGTAATGATGAATATAATGGAGACTCTGAGGAGGAAGATCAGGGTGATATGAGTGCCTATTATGAAGGGGTGGAGAGTGACGTGGAGCAGCAAGGTGCAGACTCTTTTGATCCAGAGGAATATCAGTTCACATGCCTGTCATACAAGGAGTCGGAGAATGTACTAAACGAACAAGTTGACACCATGGCAGATACTCTGAAGGTAAGCAGATCAGAGCATCTTTCTGACAAATGGTACAACTTAGACTATTTCAAATGTCAGGTGTCTGTTTTGAAGAAGTGGAAAAACTTGAACACCAGTTACAGGAACTTAAATTAACTTGAATTTGAGCAAAATTGTTACCAGTCTACTTTCCACTTTGTAAATTTTCTTTCCTTCGCTAACTTGTACTGCAGTATAATGTTTTGGATGGCAGCAACCCAACTTGCACTTAGTCATGTATGGATTAAATTGGCGCTGGCAGGGTATTCAACCACACGTTGTTCAAGTTGATTCCTGTCCTCATGCAATGTCCTCATACAAATGTGCATGCATCATTTGCAGTTACTGTCTCTAGGAAAAAGTCATCAGTGAAAGAGCAGTCAGAACTACTTTGTGCTGTCCCTTGTCTTGAAGCGATGACCTTGCATGTGATTGCAATCCTCCAGCACAGAATGAACTATTCAACCTGTCATGTGTGTACCAGCTCCATGAAAAACTTTCCAGTTAGTTCTACTCCTGGCTCTTTGCCTGTCTATCATTATAATTTTGTCTTCTCAGTATAAAACCACATTTAACCCCTGGTCTTGTCATGTTTAATCACTTTTTGTCTAGAGTTGAAATGTTTAAAAATGTATGTTTTGTGTTTCTTGAATGCTTTTTCTGGATTTGTGACTAAACTACATCAATTATGTGCTCAGGAGCAGGAAAATCGGATTAAACCAGTTATTTTGTTCAATGTAAATAATGGTATATGACTCATTCGTTGCAACTCGAGATTGTAGTGTCAAAGTTGAATGCTGTGGTGAAGACTCAGTTGTGTAGTGGTCATGTTACTGGACCAATAATATGAAGAATGAGAGTTCTAATCCCACCATGACAGCTGGCAAATTTGAATTCACATTAAAAAGTGTTGAGAATAAAAAAGTGCTGTGAGTAATGAGGTTGCAATGATCATAAAAACCAATGTTCACCAATGTACTTTGTGGAAAGCCAGTTTGGCCCATGTGTCTCTCTGGTTCCACACCAACATGTTTGAATTTTAATAGCCCTCTGAAGTGGCCTAGCATATCATTCACCCTGTAGTTAGGGTATGAATGATAAATGTAAGACTTGCCAGAAACATCTACGTGTTAAAGATGAATAGTGCTCACCGCTGATCTCTTAAAACATTGCTCCCAAAGATCAAATGATTTCTGTGTGGGTTTCCCCTTCCTGTTAGTTTAAATTTACTGCCAATCCAGAGGAACTCCAGGTTTCCAGATATCAAGTTGGGTAAGTAGCCAATTCTACTTTTAGCGATAGCAAACCAGGAAACAAATACTAGTGGTCCTCATGTTTTTAATTAAAATGTTATGAAATTAATGATTTAGATATGCAGAAGCTGAAATATCATGTGCTTTTTACAATATAAAAGGAACTTTTTTTAATCATGGAAAAGTTTGGCAATCCATCTGCACTGAATTAATTTTCAGGGCCAGACAAATCCTTTGGCAGGATTTATCAATTCAATATGTCGTTTAAAAATTCAGTCCCACCTTATTCAGTAAGGCCTAATTTTTTCAGGGGTTATAGCAGGGCTTAAACCATAGAAGGATAAATTCCAGTTAATTCACTGATTCTTAATTGGTTATCACTTGGGAAAGGACGTCAGTGATGTGTCTTCTGGAAAAGCGAAGAATTTGTGACAGCAATTTTTGGATTTTCGCGTCTAATTGTGGATATCCTGCTTCTGGATATTGCTGCCAGTTTTGGACAGGTAACAATGGTAAATGTGGAATAGATTCATCATCATTACCACAAAATATGGGCCATTATGATCAGTGGCATTGCCAAAGTATGATTAATTTTTAAATGAAATATTAGAGAATATTCTAGATTTTGGTTCCCAAAAGAGCTAGATTTACTGTGGAAGCGTATACTTTTACAAACATGTTGTAGAATGGAGCCATGTATAATAACAGTAGAGGTTCCAGTATCTCTTCCATCACGCTGACAGCCACTTGATTGTTTTTATTGCCTGGCATTAATATATATTGGAAAGATTTACAAGTTGATACTCAACCTGTTTGGCCACATTATGAGCGCATCTTGCCTAGCCATTAACTTCTTGAGCACGATTTGAACTCAGAGCTACAGGCTCATAAGCAGAAATGTTGCCCACTGTGCCACAAAACCCTCTTTACTCAGGGGGTAGTAAGGGTGTGAAATGCCCTGCCTGTTGTAGTAGTGGACTTGCCAACTTTAAGAGCATTCAAATGGTCATTGATCAAATCAACATATGGATAATATTGGAATAGTTGAGGTTAGAGGGTCATTAGTTTGGTTCCACTGGTCGGCGCAACGTCAAGGGCCGAAGGGCCTGTACTGTGCTGTAATGTTTTATGTTCTAAAACTTCCTAGCCTTCTGGATAGTAATCATTTCCCTATTGGATCAACCTTTGTCCCATTCAACCCCTAATTACGTTGATGCTGAGGAGCAGCATGGGATGAATTTAATCAAGCATTACATATGTAATACGTGGATATTGATTGCTTCATGTCCAACAGGACCAAGTTATGGTGTCACTTACAGGACTGTGGTGATTCTGAAACTTGGAGTTTTCTATTAGTATTCTCAGGATTATGTATGGATTATTTCCTTGTCAGTTTTATCTATAATAGCAAAGCATCGGCCTTAACATTACACTACCATCTTTTCTTGATCACAAAAGATTGAAATATCTCAACTGTTTCCCCTCTTGCTTTTCAAGTTGACATAAATGATGAACAATGAACATCAGGAACAGTTTCACCATTCTGTACTGACCTTTTGCCTCTGGTTCACTTTCCTGACTGCTCCCCATTTCCCTTAATTCCCAGAAATATCAAAAGTGTGTTCGTCTTGGCCTTGAATAAGAACATAAGAAATAGGAGCTGGAGTAGGCCATCTCACCCTTCAAGCGTGTCCCGCCATTCAATTAGATCATGGCTGATCTGAAGTCGATCAGTTCCACTTTTTCCGCTTTCTCCCCATAACCCTTGATTCCCTTATGGTCAGAAATCTATTTACCTGTGACTTAAACATATTTGACAAGATAGCCTCCACCACTCAATGGCAGGGAATTCAGAGATTCACCACCCTCTGAGAGAAGCTGTTCCACCACAACTCTGTTCTAAACTGACACTCCCCCATATTTTGAGGCTGTGCCCTCTAGTTCTGGTTTCTTTTCTAAGTGGAAAGAATCTCTCTACCTCTATCCTATCTAGCCCCTTCATTATCTTATATGTCTCTATAAAATCATCCCTCAGCCTTCTAAATTCCAATGAGTACAGCCCAATCTACTCGATCTCTCTTCATAAGCTAACCCCTTCATCTCCGGTTTCAACCTGGTGAACCTTCTCTACTCTCTCCAAGGCCAATATATCCTTTTGCAAATAAGGAGACCAAAATTGCATACAGTACTCTAGTTGCGACCTTCTCAGTGCCTTGTACAGTTGCAGCCAGACCTCCCTGCTTTTATATTCTATCCCCCTTGCGATAAAGGCCAACATTCCATTTGCTGCCTTGATCACCTGCTGCACCTGCAGATTGAGATTTTGGGATTCGTGCACAAGAATCCCCAGTTCCTCTGCACGGTAGCATGTTGTAATTTTTCACCATTTAAATAATCCATTTTACTATTATTTCTTCCAAAGTGGATAACCTCACATTTGCCAACGTTATACTCCATCTGCCAGATCCTCGCCCACTCAGTCAGCCTCAATCTCTTTGCAGACTTTCCACGTCCTCCATGCAATTCGCTTTCCCACTCATGTACTCTGAATACATGGATACATACATGAGTACACTTGAATGTACTGTGGAACATCCACATCACTCTGGAGTAGAGAATTCCAGATACTTACAGCAATCTGAGTGAATAGAGTGCTCCTTCTTTATCCTAAATGGTTATCTCCCCATCCTGAGATTATTGAGCTCCACCTCAATCCAGGTTGTAGGTCCTCCAACCCCTTAATGTCAAGCCCCTTCAGAATTTTGCCTTTCCAATTTAGTTTGCTTTTCTAATTTCTAATACTTCTGAATCCTTTTGTAAGGACCTTCCAGGTTGCCAATGATCAAATATGTCAATTTGTGGGGACTCTATTTGAGGAATATCTTTATGATGTGACACCCTAATTAAAATGAATGTTTTATTGTCTGAAGTAATTGTATCTACTTGATATTTTCTTGAACCTTGGCTAACCCTCCTATTTTTCTTTCTTCCCTTTATGGGAATTGCCAGACTACAGCCCCATGTCTTTTCCAAGTTATTGTTGATGAGACGAGACGCCTCTGTAATGATGAACAAGTCTAAACTGGAATCTACCGTTATGGGGAGTGGGAGTTGATATGTGCCACAGAATGTGACTGATTTGTTTCCATTTTACGTGGTCTGGTTACTCGAATGCTCTGATAGTTATGATTGTAGACTTATTTTTCAGTTTGCCAATCCTAATATATTACGTACAAAAACTTAATTAACTGAATTGGCCCAGTGTGGATTGAGTGAATACAGCTACAGTGCTTCTCTCACAATTTCTAAGAAATAGTCAAATACTGAATTGGGACTTTTTGCCAGTTGCCTTATTCTTTGTATTAATACAAAAATAAAATGCTGCAGAAGCTGGAAATACAGAATTTAAAAAAAAAATTGGAAATATCTGCCGAACAGCATCTGTGGAGCAAGAGAAAAACAAAAGCTAACTGTTCAGATTGACCTTTTGTTAAATATGTAAGGACTATGAAACAAGTATAGAGAAGGGGAAATGAGAGTGGGGGAGAGAACAAGAGAGAGACCTGATAATTGGAAGATCGAGGGTCAAAGAATGATGGTACAAATGATAATGGGATAAAAGCATGGCAACACAGTGGTTAGCACTGCTTTCTTACAGCGCCAGGTGCCTGTGTTCAATTCCCAGCCTGGATCATTATCTGTGCGGATTTTGCGGAATCTCCCTGTGTCGATGTGGATTTCCTCTCAGGTCGGAAAGACATCTTAGTTAGATGCATTAGCCTTGCTAAATTCTTCCTCAGTGTACCCAGACTGGTGTAGGAGTGTGATGACCAGGGGATTTTTACAGTAAGTTCATTGCAGTGTTAATGTAAGCCTACTTGTGACACTAATAAATATATTAAATTAAGTAAAGAAATGCAAAAGTTTCTGCCAGATGTACAACTTTGATTTATTATCGTCACATGTATTAGTGTACATTGAAAAGTATTGTTTCTTGTGCAGGGTGCAGAATGTCATGTTACAGTCATAGCTAGGATGTAGAGAAAGATCAACTTAATGCGAGGTAGATCCATTCAAAAGTCCGGCAGCAAGGAAAAAGCTGTTCTTGAGTCAGATGGTGCGTGACCTCAGAGTTTTGTATCCTTTTTCTGACGGAAGATGTTGTGAGAGAGAATGACTGATGTGTAGGGTCCTTAATAATGCTGACTGCTTTGCTGAGGCACTGGGAAGTGTAAACAGTTAGTCAATGGATGGGAGGCTGGTTTATGTGATGGATTGGGCTTCATTCACAACCTTTTTTAATTCCTTTGAGCAGCAGGATTGCTAAAGCTGCAATCTATAAACAAGAAAGGAAAGATATTTCTGAAATGGTTCATCTCTCATTGAATCAGGAAAGCTGTACAGGGCTGAGTCGAAAGATGGAGTGCTCTTTTTTAAACTTAAAGCTTAATTGGAACTGTGCAGGAAGCTGAGGGTAGAGAGGTCACAGTGCGAGTGGATGGAGAATTACAATGTCGGGTTACTGAAGCTTAGGTTTACTCTTGTGACTGAGTAGGGATTCCGCAAATAAGTGGCCTAATCTGCATGTGGTCTCCACTTTATAGAAGGGGGCAGTGGATACAGAATACTAAACTGAAAGAATCACAGAATTGTTACAGTGCAGGAGAGGGCCCATCGTGTTTGTACACATTAGGGTGCACAGAGTTGGGGATAGGGTGTTAGCGTGGATAGAGGATTGGTTGTTTAACAGGAAGCAGAGAGTTCGAATCAATGAGTTATTCTGGTTGGCAGTTGGTAACTAGTGGAGTGCTGGGGCCTGAACTGTTTACCATTTACATCGATGATCTGAAGGAGGACGCTGAGTGTAGGGTAACAAAATTTGTTGATGACACGAAGATGAATGGAAAAGCAAATTGTATGGAAGGTGCGGAAAGTCTGCAGAGAGATCTGGATAGGCTGAGTGAGTAGGTGAGGACCTGGCAGATGGAGTATTATATTAGCAAATGTGAGGTTATCCACTTTGATAGAAATAATAGTAGGAGGGATTATTATTTAAAAGGCAAAAAGCTGCAGTGTGCTACGTGCAGAGGGACCTGAGGATCCTTGTGCACAAATCGCAAAACCCCAGTCTGAGATGCAGGAGGTGATCAAGAAGGCGAATGGAATGTTGGCCTTTATAGCAAGGGGGATAAAATACAAAAAAAGGGCGGTCTTGCTGCAACTGTACAGGGTATTGGTGAGGTCACAACTGGAATACTGTGTGCAGTTTTGGTCGCCACATTTGCGGAAGGATATATTGGCCTTGGAGGGAGTGCAGAGAAGGTTCACTAGGCTGACACTGGAGATGATGGGGTTAGCCTATGAGGAGAGATTAAATAGACTGGGTCTGTACTCATTGGAGTTTAGAAGCTGAAGGGGGATCTTATAGAGACATATAAGAGAATAGAACATAGAACATAGAACATAGAACATTACAGCACAGAACAGGCCCTTCGGCCTTCGATGTTGTGCCGACCAAAATAAAAAGCAATGCCCCTCCAAACTAAACCATTCCCTTCTCTTCCATATACTTATCAACTAACCTCTTAAACGCCACCAAACTTGGCGCATCTACAACAGCTGCAGGCAGGGCATTCCACTCCCTAATCACTCTTTGAGTAAAGAACCTACCTCTGATATCCGTCCTATAACTCATACCCCTTAATTTAAAGCTGTGTCCCCTCGTGCTAGCTTTCTCCATCCTAGGAAAAAGGCTATCACTGTCCACCCTATCTAAACCTCTAATCATCTTATATGTTTCGATAAGGTCCCCTCTTAGCCGCCTCCTTTCTAACGAAAACAACCTCAAATCCCTCAGCCTCTCTTCATAAGACCTGCCCTCCATACCAGGCAACATCCTGGTAAACCTCCTCTGTACCCTCTCCAATGCCTCCACATCTTTCTTATAATGTGGGGACCAGAACTGCACACAATACTCCAAGTGCGGCCGCACTAGAGTTTTGTACAGTTGCAACATGATGCTGCGGCTCCTAAATTCAATCCCCCTGCCAATAAAAGCTAAGACTCCATATGCCTTCTTAACAACTTTATCCACTTGACTGCCTACTTTCAGGGATCTATTGACACATACACCAGAATGAAAGGGATAGATCGGATAAGAGGTGGAGAGATTCTTGCTGCTTGGAAAGGATAGCAGAACTAGAGGGCATAGCCTCAAAATAAGGTGGGGGAGCAGTTGAGATTGGAGTTAAGGAGGAACTTCACTCAAAGGGTGGTGAGTCTCTGGAACTTCCTGCCCATTCAAATGGTGAAGGCTACCTTGCTGAATATACTTAAGTCATGGGTAGATAGGTTTCTGATAGACAAGGGAATCAACGGTTATGGAGAGAAAACAGGAAAGTGGAACTGATCCACTTCAGATCAGTCGTGATCTTGCTGAATGGTGGAGCAGGCTTGAAGGGCTAGATGGCCTACCCCTGCTCCTATTTCTTATGTTCTTGTGTATGATTCTCCAAATGGGCATTGTAGCTATGGTCTAGTGGTATCATCATTATACTAGTAATCCAGAAACTCATTTAATGTTCTGCAGATCTGGGTTCGAATTCTGTTGAGGCAGATTGAATTTGAACTCAGTAAAAGAATCTGGAATTAAGAATTTACCGATGACCATGAAACCATTGTTGGAAAAACCCATCTGGTTCACTAATGTCCTTTAGGAAAGGAAATATGTCATTCTTTGCTGGTCTGGTTTACATGTGACTCCAGAACAGCCACAATGTGATTGATTCTCAACTGCCCTTGGGCAGCTAGGGATGGGCAATAAATGCCAGCAACACGAGGGTCTTATAAATGAATAAAAAATATCACTTCCCTGTTTATTCCCCATACCTCTGCATTTTTTAATTCAAATAGGCATTTGATCTGTCTCCATCACACTTCCAGGTAGTGCATTCCAGCCTTTTCATGTTACACTTGCTTTGTAAAACACTTTAATCTGTGCCCCCTCATTTCTCTTCATTGAACTTCATCTGCCATCTGTTTGCTTAGTGTACCAACTTGTCCATGTCTATATAATGCTCTGTGAATAGAAATTGCAGAAGTGCTGATGTAATTTTTCAGACCCCCTATAGACTTGGGGGAGGTTTTGGAGGACCGGAGAATCTTTGACGTCATGCCCTTGTTCAAAGAAGATTGAGAATAAGCCCGGCTGTTACAGATAAGCCCAATCTCCACACTTTACTGTACTCCTAACATGCTTACGACTGTGGCCAAATTCCCTTCCTTCCAACTTGATTTTCAAGCTTGCTGATGACACCACTGCAGTGGGTCAGATCTCAAATAATGATGAGACAGTATAGGAAAGAGAATCTGGGGAATTGTGTGATGATAATCATCTGTCCCTCCAGTGTCAATAAAATGAAGGAGACAGTCATCAACTTCAGGAAGCATAGCGGAGAACATGTCAGTGTGCACATCAACGGTCATGAAGTGGAAATAGTCAAGAACTTCAAGTTTGTAGATGTCCAGCTCATGAACAACCTGTCCTAGGCCCTCCATGTTAACACTGTAGTTAAAGCCTACCAATATCTTTCCTGGGTCAGGAGGCGAAGGGAATTTGGCATATTTGCTATGACCGTCACTAACTTGAATGGATGCACAATAGAAAGCATTCTTTCTGGATGTATCGCAGCTTGGTATGGTTCCTGCTTGGACCAAAACTGTAAGAAATTACAAAGAGTTATGAAAATAGCCCAATCTATCACGCAAACCAGCCTCTCAACCACTACTGTGTCTATGCTTCCTGCTGCATTGCAAAAGCAGCCAGCATGATTAAGACCCCATGCACCCCAAATATTCTCTCTCCCACTTTCCATTGGGAAAATTATACAAATGTCTGAGGTCTTATTTTCTATGATTATTTTCCTTCAGATGACTCCAGATTGTGACTTGCCTTAGGATTTGGTGTAATGCTGCAGAAAGATTTCATTTTCTTCCCTTGCCTTGATTCTGCCAGCACTTGACTAGACTGCCCTTGGGCAATTCCTCAGGGTTTGAATGAGATGCTTTGGCAAAAGGCCCACACTCTGTCTGCAATAATTGATGCATGTTGTGAGGCAAAGTATCAACAATAATGCTGAGGTATTGTGGTTTACAGATCAAATAGGTGGTATCACATCTTTGTGGTAAGAAAATCCGTTGACTTTAAAAAGCCAGTTGTTTCTGGCTTGCTAATTGGAGTAAAGTTATAACTTTTGACAATCTAATTTGAAGTCAGTTGAAAGAGCAGTAGAGGCAATACAATGAAAAGTGGTTTTATCAGATATCATAGTAAGACGTGAAGGCCCTGCCTTGCAATCTAATTGCACAGAAATCAGACTTATGGATTTTTAATTCTGACCATTTCTCCCTCGATATAGACAAACAGGCAGAGGGGTGGTTACAGGCTGAGTGGGTGTGGGTGGGAAGATAAAATTATATACATTCTGTAAGCAGTGCAGATTTGGGGTAAATGACCAGCATTTGAGTTTTATGCCCATGTAAGTGGATTTCAGCCACAATTCTAGGCAAGTAACTCTGGGGTCAGGGAGGAGAGTATTGGCTTTATTGAATAGAGGTAACAAAGGTATGGAAAAGTGTTATAGCAGTAAGTGATCTGAGGTAAGGGCAGAGAAAGATGATAGTTGGAAGGAGGCAGTTTTAATGGTGGTGAAGAGATGAGTGAAAAGCTGAACTCTCAAATAGGATACAAAGCTTACTAACTTTCTGGGTCAGGCTTGGAGAGTAACAAAGCACTTGGGGCGGGGGGGGGATAGAATAGGTGGCAGGGAAATGGAATTTAGGCATGGATCAAAGATAGTGGATTCCATGTTTCCAGTATTCAATTGGATGGAATTTCTATTCACAAGATGCCAGATAAGAGTAACAAATTGATATGATGTAGGGAAAGAGAAGGTTGCAAAAATACATATGAAACCTGATTACTTGGTGTTTCTGAGGGGCAGTATATAGTTGATAAACAGAAAAACACCATCTCTATACCAAGGAAAAATCAGGCAGTATGGCTGATTGGCTCCGACATCCATCATTATGAAGTGCTTTGACACACCAACTCCAGTCTTTCAGATTTCCTGCGTTCACTATAGTTCACCTATCGATGCAACAGACTCACAGCAAACACCATCTCCCTGGCCCTACACTCACTCTGGAACATGTGGATAACAAGGACGCTTATGTCTAACTCCTATTTATTGACTTCAGCTCAGTCTTCAACACCATAATACCAACAAAACTCATCTCCAAACCATAGCCTAGGGCTCAGCTCTTCTCCTTGCAGTTCCCTTACGAATCCACAGACTGCAATCAATAAAATTAGGCAAACACCTCCTCTATGATTATTCTCAACACCAGTGCTCCACAAGGCTGTGTCCTCAGCCCCCTTATATACTCATTATACAGGTGACTATGTGGCCAACTGTATTTTCAGGTTTGCTGATGATACCATCATAGTTATGTCATCAGCAAGCCTCAAATTGTGATGAGTCAGAGTACAGGAAGGAGATGGAGAATCTGGTGAACTGGTGCAATGATAATGTCTCCATTAATGTCAGTGAAGCGAAGGAGCTGGTCATTGACTTCAGGAAGCATAGTGGAGGACATGCCCCTGTCAACATTGATGCTGACCAACTGGGGATAGTCAAGAACTTTGAGCTTCAAGTTTCAAGGTGCCTGGATCACCAACAATCTGTTCTGGTCCCCTCACACCGACGCTATACTAAAGAGCCTATCAACACTTCTACTTTCTCGAAAGACTAAGGAAATTTGACATGTCTGCTACTTTCACCAGTTTTTACAGATGCACCAAAGAAAACATTCTTTCCAGATGTATTATATGGCTCCAGCACTGACCAAGATTGCAAGCTACAAAGGGTTGTTGTGAACGTAGCCCAGTCCGTTACAGATACCAGCCACCCATCCATTGGCATTATCTACACTTTCAACTGCCTCGGAAAAGCAGCCAGCATAATCAAGGACTCGTTCACTCCAGACATTCTGTTTTCTACCTTCTTCCGTCGAGGAAAGAGATGTAGAAGTCTGCATTGCCAATTGCCTGTGTAGTGCACAAGAAACAATACTTTTTATTGTATCCCAGTACGCAATAATAAAAAAAATCAAATCAAACAACAAGAAAAGATATGAGTAATACGAGACATATCATTGTTGGGGGGGAAAGCGCCGAATTATAATAATAAAACTGGCGAGCTACTCTCATTTACCAATTGTATGTTAGTGTTAAATATGCAAAACATTTGGTGTGCAAAATGACATGTAATGCCCGAGACTTGAGTTCCTGAAGAGGGCCAAGTAACGAAAAAAAGGGTTTGGGATTCTCTGTCAATTGAAAAAAGCATCTCCGTGACCCTGGGATATGTGGACCCCTGTTAATCTGTTTGAGTTAGGTCACCTCAGCAGAAGCAGTTATAATTATCCTGGAGTTTGCTGCAGGAGCGCCAGCCAGGGTTTCTGTTCCCAGTCACCACCCAGTACAGCATGCTGGAACATGTATATTGTTGACATGAGATGGGACTGTTGTCTTCTAAAGTTTGTTTATAATGAATTGCCATAGTATCAGATGGCAGACTAGAAGAGCTGTTGTCCAGTCAGCTTGCTGCCTTTGGAATAGGAAGAGAGGAAATTGAAGGAAGAAGCTACCAGTGAATTAGTAAGGGAAAACAGTAAATTTACTTAAGGCCTTTATAAGCATCAGCTTCACTGAGTACTATTTTGGAAGGTCATGGATTAAAGTTCAATTCCAGGAATTTGGCACTTAAGAAAAGTGGTAGTGTTTCCGAACTGGTAATCTAAGGCTCAGAGGGATGGGGAGATTAAAATTCAATCATTTAGCCAGGGTGAGATCAAATGAAACTAATGGATTGTCATAAAAACCCATCTGGATGTCTGCCTTTCATAGGAGGAAGTCTGCTGATCATAGCAAGTCTGAACTGCACTTGCCTGCAGACCCACAGCAGTATGGTTGATCCTTATCTGTTCTTTGAAATGGCTTTGCAGGACTATCAGTTGTATCAAACCAGAGAAATGTTAAAAAGAATAAATCCAGGCAGAGCAGCCAGCATCAACTTAGGCAATGAAAGGTTCGCATGGGAATGACATGGGGAAACTACTCAGTCAACCCCACAAAAGTCCTCCTCACTAATATCTGGGAACTTGTGCCAAAATGTCTCCTGCACAGTTGAGTCAAGCAACAGCCTGACATAGTTATACTCAGCAAATACTTCACAACTACCAAATACTTTACAGCCAGAATCCTCCATCATCAGAGCTGATGGTGGCACAATGGTATACAGTCAGAAAGCAGTGGTTCTAGGAGTCCTCCACATCGATTTTGTCTGCCATGATGTCTTGTGGTCAAACAGGCACAAGACTGATTTCTTCCTCCTGCTCTCCCTCAGCTGATGAATCAAAACTCCTCCATGTTTAACATCACTTAGAAGAGGCATTGAGGTTAGCTTGCAGTTAGAAGGTGGATGTCAATGTCCATTATCAAGAATGGCTCAGTCGCATGATTGCTCAAATTCCTGAAAGACAAATGCCATAGTAGGCCTAAGACAGCTGTTGTGGGAAACAACAAAAGGGGTAAACATGCTTGACCTGGTCCTCACCAGTTTACAAAGATGCATGTATCCATTACAATATTGGTAGGATTGACCACTGCTCATTCCTGGTGGAGATGATCATCTTCATGTTGAGAAAGTAGACTATTTTCCTCGGAGTAGTGTCCTGAGTCCAACTATTTTCAGCTGCTTAATCGATGATCTTCCCTCCATCTTAAGATCAGAATGCATAAGGACACTATGCATATTTTGGATTCCTCAAATACTGATGCCTTCAATATCCATATCTGTCAGGAACTGGGTAATATTCAGAATTGGACTGATAAGTGGAAAATAGCGTTTATGTCATGAGTGCCAAACAGTGACAAGCAAGTGTCAAACCATCTCCCCATGACATTCTGACAGTCTGATTGCTATTCTCCTATTTATCAGTATCGTGGAAATTACCAGTGATCATAAACTGAACTAAATTAGCTATATAAATACTGTGGCTACAAGAGCAGATCAGAGGTTGGGGATTCTAAGGCAGGTAACTTCTCTCTTGATCCCCAAAGTCACTATCTACAAGACAGGGTAGAAGCGTTATGGAAAACTGAATGAGTGCAGCTCCAATGACACAAGAAGTTCACCAACATCCCCCAATTAAAAATACACTCCCTCTACCACTGACCAATAGTAGCAATACTATGTACTGTCTGCAAGATGCCCTGTAGTAACTCACCGAGCCTCCTTTGACAGCACCTTCCAAACCTGTGGCCTTGCATCAGTTAGAAGGACAAGGACAACAGATGCACTGAAAGATCATCACTCAAGTCGCATACAATTCTAATTTGAGACTGTATCATTCCTTCACGTGCTGTCAAAATCCTGTAACTCCTAAAAGCACTAGGTGTACACTACCTGGATTGCAGCGATTCAAAAAGATGCCTTATTACACCCCCCTATTGGAGGTGCAGTCTTTTATTGTAGATGTTAAGCTGATTGCCTGCTCAAATGGTCATAAGTTACTCTATGGCAATCTTTGTCCTCTTCTCCCATCTCAATCTCAGCCTTTCTTCGAGCTAACACAGGATATGTCAATTCTTCCTGTCATCTGTCTCTCAACTGGGTGCAACATTTTGTCTGGCCATTCATTTGCTATCTATGGGCAATTGAGTGCAGAACATTGAATGTACTGAAATGGAACTCACTGCTACAAGATGCAGTTGAGTTGAGAAATGTGTATTTAATGGAAAAGTGGATGAACATGTGAGAAAGAAATGGAAGACTGATGAGATTAGATGATGGTGGTGGGGTAGAGGCTTGTTTGAAACACAGTGGTCTATTGCATGGAATGATCTGTTTATATGCTGTAAATACCAAATAGTTTGGAAAAACAGTTCATTGGCTTTAATGTACTTCAGATCCTGGAGGCATGCAAGATAGTATATCAATTCTCATTTTACTTGCAATTGCTTCTCTTTTCATTTCTTTCAGAGAGGTGATGGCCTAGTGGTATTATTGCTAGACTATTAATCCAGTCCGGGGACCTGCATTCGAATCCCACCACAGCAGATGGTGGAATTTGAATTTTTAAAAAAATGTGAAATTAAGAATCTGTTGATGACCATGAAGCCATTGATGATTGTCGGAAAAACCATCTGCTTCACTAATGTTCTTTAAGAATTCCTCTTTAAGGAAGGAATTCTGCTATCCATACCTGTTCTGGCCTTCATGTGACTCTAGAGCCACAGCAATGTGGTTGACTTTCAACTGCTTCCTGAAATAACCTGGTATGCCAGTCAGTTCCAAGGGCAATTCAGGATGTGGTATGGTGGCACAGTGGTTAGCACCATTACCTCAGTGCCAGAGACCCAGGTTTGATTTCCAGTTTGGGTCACTGTCTGCGCAGAGTCCCCATGCTCTGCCTGTACTTGCATGTGTTTCCTATGGGTGCTCAGACTTTCTTCCATTGTCTGAAAGATTTGCTGGTTAGGTGCATTGGCCATGCTAAATTCTCCCTCAGTGTACCCAAGCAGGTGCCGGAGTGTGGCACCTAGGGGATTTTCACAGTAACTTTATTGCAGTGTTAATGTAAGCTTACTTGTGACACTAATAAATAAACTAAATGTTAGTCCAACTAATGACGTTCATGTCCCACGAATGAATAAAAAAAATTCACATTTCCTGCTCTTTATACAGTGCTGTTTCTACAGTAGTGCCTGTGCAGTGAGGAAGACAATATAATCAAGCTGCTTTTGTATAATTGTTCCACTTTATTTTCTCATTTTATCAATTTGAAGATGAAGGAAGATATTTTGTTGCATGGAAGTTAGTACATTGTTGTTAATGTGCTGGCTGCTTGCTGTGTCTGATGGTTTATTTGTAGGCATATTACATCAGTGTTGTTAGGATGTGTTTACTCTGGTTAAAGTGTAAAAGGCAAGGTAACAACTAGTGTAGGCAAGCTTGAAAATAACGTTGGCCTGGACTCGTTTCTGTCACCTGGTGGTCAGAAAGTAATTTCCCAGATTTGTTTCCTCAAATCGGCGTGGATTTTTCTATGTTTTGGTCTTCAGGAGATCAAGATTTTGGGTGAGAGTAGAAAGTGTATATATTGTGATGTGTGTAGAGCATGCTGGATGGATCAGAGTATATAGCTGTTCATGTGTGCACCTAAAGTTATACTCAGTCATAAGATGACTTTTGTCCCATTTTATGAAAGGAATGAAATGATAACTTGGCTGCAATTATACCAGCCTTCACCAGCCTGTAATGTTCATTGATTTCCAATGAAACATGCTGGACCAAAGCAGCATGGCCATCAATGTTTGAAGGAGGTTTTTTAGGTTCTGGCTCTTTAGACACACAATCTCTACCAGTCATTAACTTCCACAAGTAACTCTTGTACAGTGACAAGTGTGCTCTGCTTTTCCAGGATTTTGTTTACCGTGTTGGAGCACTTCTCGTTTTTATTATCTGTGGAGCAAGATGCTGCAAGACTTCGGTAGCTCCGTTAGAATATGTCAGTCAAATGCAGGTTGTATCTATTAACTCATCAAAAAGTTGACAAAACACTTTTAGTTTTAGGATTGTCCAGAGGTGGCAGCCCTTAGTATTTTTAATTGGATGAAGTAGTCAATCTTTCTACAGTACAGTCGCTCGGTGTTGCTTATGAGCTCATTTGAAAAGCAAGCTTACAGTTCTGAGAGCAATCTGTACCTGCAGAGTGCGTGGCCCTCCAGTCGCTGACGTCTCCAATTGTGTTTTTGCTCAGTCTACAATAGCTGCAGTCTTTCAAATGAACAAGAGCTGCTAACTGGAAAAATGGTTCTGTGCTCAGACTCTTCATTGTTCAAAGCATTCCTAGTTTCACTATTTTACTGTGACTTTGGAACCCTCTAGCTTGGAAGGCATTGAATATTTTTAAGACAGAAGTAGATAAATTTCCTTGCCTGAGAAGAATCTAAGATTGTCAGAAGGTAGATGAGAACGTGGAACTCGATGCAAACAGATCAGTCATGATCTTATTGAATGGCAGGCTCCAAGGGCAGAATGACCTACCTTTGCTCCCATTTCTTATTTTGTACATTGCAGTTGATTTTTATTAGTTTCTGTTATTAAGACGGCGTTAGTCCTATGGAATGGAGCACGTTGGCATTTTGGGTGTCTCGTAGCAGGTTTAAACACTGTCTTCAGATTTGACAAAATATATGCTAGATGTTAGGCAAAGCTCCAGATATCCTGTTGTCACACCCCCTCTCTCCAAGCTCCTGCACAGTGAATGTTCCTCCTGCAGCTAATGGTGTCTCTGAATGAGATTCTCCAATCAAGTGTCAGATTACAGTGCTGTTGTGTTTCTTTCCCGTTGGAAATGCAGTTGAGATTGCATTGCATATTTCACCCAGCATCCTGACAGCAGACAGAATGAGACTTTCATTCCTTTCAATTAGAACTTGGGCTGCTGCTGAGAGGCACATCTGCTAAATGGCTGTGCCAAGTAGCTCCCCCCTCCTCTCCATCTGCACCCACTGTTAATGAATGACCTAAAAACAGTTTTCACTCATAGTGGGAAAATATTTCCAAGTTCGTGTAAGCTGAATATTGTGAATGCAAAAGCTGTAATTGGGATAATGGTAATCATGCCTTGTTGTGCTGTTGGAGTTAAGGAAATGTGCTTAAACTGAGTGTGATAAGTTGGCTATCCAGTCAAGCTGTGGTAGCGTGGAAAGGATTGCTGCATTTAAGCCTCTAACTAGCATTACGCTTGATATAGATTTGATTTATTTATGACTTGATCTAACAAATTTACTAGCTATTCTCATTCGTTTGTTTGTTTTCAGGTTCAACCATCTGTAGCCAAGCTTATTTTAGTTAACTTCCATTGGAAAACGTCTGATATTTCAGAACGGTAAGAAAGCTTACTTTGTATGTACAGCTTGGTATGTTTGCACAGTCACCTGATTCTGTCTCAATATAATCCCCTTTTTTCTTTTTGCTGGTAACACAGTTTTAAATAAACTATCTGACCACAATCTGTTTATATTGACATCTCTGAAAATACTTTTATAAAGTCAGTTGAGTATACTATTTATTATCTGTAACAAGTTTAACTTGAGTGACTAAATTTCTAATCTCAGTTAACTTTGGTATTTTTTTCTGGAGCTGTTTGTCTTTTTTGTTAACCTTATACACAATTATTACCAACCAAGGGAAGAACTTAATAAAGTCAATGTGCATTATGAAAGACAAAACTTAATTTGGTGAATCAAATTGTGGGGTTCTTAGATTTATAGGAGGAAGGGGAAACTGGAATGTAGAGAGCATTATAGTTAAAGTTCTGAGAAAGTACGTTGGGATGGGATATATGGGTCAAAGACATGACCTCCTCTTGATCTCAGCCCATGCCAGTTCTTTCCTTTTACACATTTCAGCCTGTGATTGCCTCTTCACCTGATTAAACTTCACAGGCTGTTTCTGACTTGAATTTTGACTGCCCAAGGAGATCTTTGCTTTGTTGCAGGTAACAGGCATGTAATCATTTGGCCAAGATTATCTTTCAATGGCCACTTTAGAACCATGCGTATATAATTAGTTTTTGTGTCTACCAACTGCACTCAGTTTTTAAGAGCAGTGATCTTGGTGGTCCGATTATTGTTGACCAATGGTCTGATTCGGAGGGCTTGTTTGAAATTTGATCTGTTATCCTCTGACAGCTCATTTTGCTTTCTCTTATAAAAACAGGCCAAGTAGGCGTCCAAAATGAGAAGCTGAGTCTTATCTCTGTGAGAATGACATTAGTCCTTGGATATGTCATTGAATGGAATTGTTGAGTGATTAAAGGTTATGTCTGTCACACGTGTACATGTAGTCTATTGTGGGCAAAATTTATGAGAAGTTCACAGTCCATGTTATCTGCTTGCAAGTTGCAGGCTATAGGAAGACTACATAGAATTCTGTTGCATGTATGTTCTGATGTGGCATTTTCAACAGACACTTGACCTGACTGGTTTGTACCTGTACTTTTTGCTTCACATAAGCCTCCTCCTACCATGCTTCATCTAATTACTTATTAGCATATCCTAATTCTTCATTCTTGTATTTTTATACCTTCTCTTAAACACATTTGAAGTCATCGATTCATTATCTCACTGAAAGAGGCCCTTTGGCTATTAAGCCCATGCTGGCATTCTGTCAACCATAATCTGTCCCATTCTTCATTCTATCCCTGTTGCAACCTTATTTTGCTGTAGTGCCCATAACAATTTCCTTTCAAACTGTTCTTCATCTCTGCTGCCCATCAGCTTTGTAGGTATTAAGTTCCAGGCCATTATCTCTGTAAAAATATTGTTTTCATTCACCTCACCACCCCCTCGCCACCGCACGCACATGCACGCTTGTCCTTGTTGCCAAATGCTTAAATCTATGCTCCTAATTCTAGTCCCCAGTTTTTCATAATCCTGAACACCCCTGTACAATTTCTCTTTAATCTCCTTTACTCCAAGGTGAAAAATCTAGCTTTTCCAAGCTAACCTTGTGATCCTCATCCCTGGAACCATTCTGGTAAATCTCTGCACCCTTCAGGGATACTTTTTCTAAGATGTGGTGACCAGAACTGGACGCACTGTTCTGATTGTGCAGAACCAGGATTTTATAAAAATTCGGCACAACTTTTCCTACTTTTATATTCAGTACCTTTATTTATGAAGCCCAAGATCCCACATGCTTTCCAAATGGCTCGGTCAATATGTTCTTCAAAGGTTTATGCACGTGCACTCCCAGGACCTTCTTTTAGAACTGTGCCATTAGAACTGTGATGTGGTAGTACCGTGGTTAGCACTGTTGCTTCACAGCTCTAGGGTCCTGGTTCAATTCCTGGCTCGGGTCACTCTGTGTGGAGTTTGCACATTCTCCTCGTGTCTGCATGGGTTTCCTCTGGATACTTGGGTTTCCTCCCACAGTCCAAAGATGTGCGGGTTAGGTTGATTGACGATTCTAAGAAATTGCCCCTTAGTGTCCAGGGATGCGTAGGTTAGAGGGATTAGTGAGTATAATATGTAGGGATATGGGGGTAGGGCCTGGGTGGGATTGTGTTCAGTGCAGACTCGATGGGCCGAAGGGCCTCTTTCTGCACTGTAGGGTTCTATGATTCTATTTAGTCTATATTGCTTCTCCCTACTCAATGCAAAAGTGCTCAAAGTCTAACTTCTCCGTATTAAATTGCATCTGCTACTTGTCTGACCACCATCTGTGTCATTCTACACACAATTTGTATGACCCTTAGTGCGTAAGTTTGGCATCATTACATTTTGAGATGTTATTCTGTATTCCAATATCAAAATTTGTATGTATTTTAATAAATGATATTAGCATTGACCCTTGGGGAACACCACTGTCTACCATTCCCAGTCTAAAAAATGCACATTTACCATGATGTGCACTTTTCTATCCCAAAACCAATTTTTAATCCAACGTGACTGAGTTTCCAATGCTCACTTTTATTAACAGCCTTTCTGTGGTTATGCTAGTTACTTTGATTACTTCACGTTCTAACAACTCTTCAGGTAAATAGTTAGTTAATTAAACGGATGTGAATTTGACAAAGCAACCACTTGAATGTTATCCTCTTTCTTTCAGGCACAAATCTAACCCGACTCAGCTTCTGGTGGAAGCCAGAGTTCAGCCAAAAACAGCAAAAAACGTAAGTGCTTGGAGCGCACAACTGGATATAGTTTTCAACTAGTTTCAAGAAACGGAAAACACTTGGTGTAAAATGGTGTTGGTGTTCAATGCAGCTTGTGTATTTCATTTGTTTCCCAGACGTTTATCCATTCTTCTCATCATTGTGGTGTATGCCTGCAGTCAGTTCGGAAAGAGAATTTGCTGTCCTTGCCCTGCCACCATCCATTCTGCCGCAGTTGCTGGGAACAGCATAGCACTGTACTGGTGAAAGATGGAATCGGAGTGGGTGAGTCGAGGACTCAATGTTGCAATAAAGATAACGTTTATGGGAGTCATTATTCCTCATGTCAGCTGGCAACTTTCAGATGCTGCAACAGTTTTTCTCTTTATAGTTCAAATGAGTTTCAGTCCAAAATGCCTTTTTAAATTTAGCAACAGCATGTGTCTTTGGAAATTTCATCTGCCCCCCGTACATAGCCAGCTAGACAAGGCATTCCTTTTGGCAGCAGAGTGGCAGAACTTGGGTTCATGCCTAAGATTCCCCAAGTATCTGACCTTGTTTATATCATTGGGGCGAGATGGCAATTAGGAACAATTGTTCCTTTGTGCCTTAGACAAGGGTAGTTATCCTGGGCCCTTATTTCATTTGTTACTGGCTGACCCTACCTCTAATACTGGCAGGGACCTTGGTGTTGATTTTGATTTTGACATACTTTGAAGGTGAAGGATAATAATATTTTCATCCCTTCCAATCTATCCCAAAGATCAACCAGGTGATGTGTTCTTAAGCGGTTATTAAAGAGGCTATTTAATGAGAAATGTGATAATAGTCAAGTTATCAATCATCAGTGACTTAAAGATCTCCATCTATTCTAATTGAAAACAAAAAAGTGCAAACATTATCCTTAGAATTTATCACCAGTATACTGAACATTATTTCAGCCGGATTCTCACCTGAGGAATGGGAGACAACAGGGTTCTTTCTCTAAGATAAGTTACAATGACAGTCTCCCATCCCAGTTTGAAAAAGTAAAAATGGATGGAATTGAATGAGTTGCAGGTGAATGGGATGTTGTCAGTCTGTAGTTTAATAACAGGGTGAGGTTAGCTCCTGTGGTGGGTTTTAAATTCCAGTCATGCACCTGGAAGTTGTGGAGTAGAAAAGTAATACCACCTTTTGTCAGATAAAGTTGAGGTGGGACTGTGTTCCAGAAAATGGTTGAATGGGCCTGAAGCCTTGGATCAGTTGTTTACCTCTCCTCGAGAATATGCCTAAGCAAGACTCTGAAAGTTACTCCTTATAAGTACTCCCAAACCTGGAGAGGTGTAGAAGGCTGACCAGCAAGGCATTGATTGAGTGACGAAGGAATGAATTCACTGAATACAGTACTTCCCCTTTAGAAATGATCGGTTTGCTATTTTAACACAGTATTTTCAGATTGGAGAGGAAATGCTTAAAACAGAAATTGGAAGAATAATAGGTTATTATTTTGAGTTGGAGGTTCTGTGATAAAACATTGAAGGGAAATTAACTGGAATGGAGAAGTTTGAGCTTTTTACTGCTGATTGTTAAAAAATCAGTTGACTTAGAGCATTCTACTGTTCCCAAATGTTGGCTGAGGAGGTGAATAAAAAGTTGTTGGAATAAACACTTATGATTTGTATATTTGTGAGCACTAAACTAGCTTAAAATTAGATATTGCATCTTTTTCTTTAAAGCTGCTGTGTTGTGTTCCTTCCTGTGTTTTTAATGCTTTATTTTAACATGATTGTAGTAGTCAACGACTGTAGTAAATTGGATATAAGGCAGTCCAGTATAGAAAGAAATCCTTGCCGTGTTCAAGTGAATGGCTAATCTTTGGTAGCACAGTAAATCCTGTCAAATGACTACATGCAGACTTGATGTAAAGATGCCGGCGTTGGATTCGGGTGGTAAGAACTCAGTAAGAATTTAGCAACACCAATTATTAATCCAACCGATTTATTTGATAGTAAAAAAGCGAGCTTTCAACACTCCTGTGTCTTCCTCAGGCAAGTGCAGTGTTCTGCAGACTCGTCAGGAGACATTTTATAGACCAATGTTTGCTTTAGTGGTTTCTTAATATTGGCTTCCTAAAATCAGCATGTTTCCATTACAAGGTTCTCTTTCCAAATATTTTTTTGACCAGCATGACCACACGGCTCTTTGATGCACTCTTTTAGATTAAAAACATTTATTTGTCAAAGTTCTACACGATCTCAACTGTGTTGTATGTTGTTTGATAGAAAGCTTTGAAAACTGATCTGTTTCCATATTAATTAAATTACATTGATGTGTGCTCCTGATTGCAGCAGCTAGACAAAGTGCTCTTGTGAACTGCTAGCTGCATACAACTTATCTGGAAATTAATTGCTCTGAAATGATTACCGTTAGTCTCCCTTTGATCAAGTATTGTAATATGCAGGCTCTGGCTACTTTTGGCCGTTTTGATTCCTTTTGCTTCTCGATTTTGCTTATGCTGTCTGCCTGTGGTCACTGCTTTCCACATGGGCTAAAATTTGAGCTCATTAGGGTTGCTTCTAACTCATTTTGCTTGAAAATTGTGGCTGAGAGTGAATGAGATGTTATTTTTGGCACAATACCCTGATTGTATTTGAATCTTGATTAAAGTATTCGCATCTCTCTCCCCCCTCCACTTCCCCAAACCATCTCGAATATTTTGAAGGTGATACTCCTGCACTGTTAACCACGGGCAACAGAAACCCAAAATGTCCACTTCATATTGTAATGACTGTTGGAAAGTTATTTTGATACTTTTTGAATCCTTTGGTCCTCTTTCTCTTGAAGATGCTGATTCTTGGCTGGGACATAGGCTCACGTACGTTGAATATTCTCTGGACTCTTGTCCAAGTGGCTATAATTTATGTGGTGCTTGACCATGTAGTCCATTAGGACATAAACCATGATGAGCAGCGCAACTGAGCACTGCTCCAACATCCACTGAGACACACTTCCACCAACAGCTGAAATCTGATAACTCAGCCAATGAACAGAACAACACCTCTGTTATTACTCTACCAGCTGGGTCCCAAGGAAATTGTGTATATTTTCATCTAGATAAATTGGGAAGCAAGAATGCCTCCCTTCTGCTTTACTTCTAACATCTAATAGGGCTAAAGAACGTCCTCCCACCCATTAATGTTGTGAACTGAGTAGAACAATATTGTGTGGTTAAATTTCATGACTCCCTTGGTCCCTTGACATTTCATGGAGTAGAATTGAAGTTGGGAGTACATGAGTATTTGGGTGTGCTGTGGCCATCAACACTAATTCCTAGGCCAGATTGCGGTGCACAGTCATAGAGGTTTACAGCATGGAAGACACTTCGGCCCAACTTGTCCATGCCACCTTTATTTTTAAACCTCTAAGCTAATCCCAATTACCTACATTTGACCCATATTCCTCTATACCCATCTTACTCATGTAACTTTTAAAACACAAAATTGTACCCGCCTCCATGATTATCTTTGGCAGTTTGTTTGAGATATTCACCTTCTATGTGAAAAATTGCCTTTCTGGACACTTTTGTATCTCTCCCCTCTCACCTTAAACCTATGCTGTCTAGTTTTAGACTCCCTACCTTGGGGAAAAGATATTGACACTATAGCTGATCAGTGCCCCTCATTATTTTGTAGACCTCTATAAGATCACATCTCAGCCTCCTATGCTCCAGAGGAAAAAAGTCCCAGTCTATCCAGCTTCTCCTTATAATTGAAACCATCAAGTCCTGGTAGCATCCTAGTAAATCTTTTCT
Source organism: Sphyrna mokarran (assembly GCA_024679065.1). Lineage (NCBI taxonomy): Eukaryota > Metazoa > Chordata > Chondrichthyes > Carcharhiniformes > Carcharhinidae > Sphyrna > Sphyrna mokarran. The sequence continues at coordinate 131,402,022 of JAGIQG010000003.1, read as the reverse complement.
GCACTGATTCTAGTTTAATGTCCTTTCTATAAAAGGGTGACCAAAACTGTACACAGTATTTCAAGTGTCTCAACTCCTGTATTCAGTGTTCTGACTGATGAAACCAAGCATGCTGAATGCCATCTTTATCATTCTGTCCACCTGTGATTCCACTTTCAACAAGCTATGAACATATACTCCTAAATATTTGTTCTATAACTCTTCCCAATGCCCTACCATTAACTGAGTAAGCCCTGCCCTGGTTCAGTCTATCAAAATGCATCACGTTGCATTTATCTAAATTATACTCCCATCTGCCATTCATCAGCCCATTGGCCCAATTGGTCAAGATCCTGTTGCAGTTTGAGATAACCTTCTTAGTGTCCACTATGCCTCCAATCTTGGTGTCATCTGAACTTACTAACAATCCCTCCTATATTTTCATCCAGATCATTAATATAAATGACCAGCATTGATCTCTGAGGCACACCATTGGTCACAGGCTTCCAGTTTGAAAAACAACCCTTTGCAACCACCCTCTGGCTTCTGTCATCCAGCCAATTTTGTATCCATTTAGCTACCTCACCCTGGATCCAATAAAATTTAATCTTATGCAAAAATCTGCCATGCAGTACCTCGTCAAAGACGTTGCTAAAATCCATGTAGACAACATTAACCACACTGCTCTCATCCATCTTCTTGGTTACCCCTTCAAAAAACTTAATCAAATTTGTGAGGCATGATTTTTTTACACTCAAAGCTGTATATAGTTCCATTAAGGGTCTATTAATTCAAACATGGTGGTAAGATTGTTGTGTGGTGGGTGTTGCAAGTGGATGGTGTGTGAAGATTTATTTTTCAGAACCTGATCCTGCTTTAAAATATTGTCAGATTTTATTTGAAGGATTGATGGTAACCAGTCTGTGTACCTTGCTAGGCATATCCTGTATGGCACAAGATTGCTTGCTCCGAACACCTGAAGATTTTGCTTTTCCTTTGATTTCTAATGAAGAATTGAGAGAAAAATATAGGCGCTACCTCTTCAGGGATTATATAGAGGTGGGTGATCTTAAACACATTTTAAACATTTGATGGAATAGGGATGCAATAATTGACAAGTATGTATGTGTTAAAAGTTTGTTGACCCAAACAGGAGAAATGACTATCTTTGTTATCATAGAATCCCTACTGTACAGAAGGAGGCCATTTGGCTCATTGGGTCTGTACTGACCACAGACCCCCCCATGCCCTATTTCCGTAACCCCATGCATTTAGTCTGCTAATTCCCCTGACACCAGGGTCAATTCAGCATGGCCAATCTGCCTAACCCGCACACCTTTGGAGTGTGGAAGGAAATGGGAGCACGTGGAGGAAACCCACGCAGACATGTGAGCTATCATTAATTATAATTTCAACTTTGAACCAAAAATGCACGGATGATAGTGAATCAAAAGTGAAAATTTTTCTTTTCTTGGACTCCCAGCTTGTCTGAGAGCAAAGATATGACTTTACTGACTTGGCCAATCTCAGTGCCCTTGGTCCTGAGTGGGAGATTCAATTACCCGAGGTTCCCACTCTTGGAGGCTGTCCATTGAACAATGGTGGTAAACATAAGTAGATGACAGGCAAGAACAAATTAAGCTTAGTGCTGATGCCACCCAGTTGCCATTGTAAATACACTGTAGAAGCTTTGGACTAAATAGTCAAGGGGCATATGTTGAAATATACAGTGACAGGAGCTGACCTCTTGTAGAGGGACATTGTGGAATGAATGGAAAGTCATGTCAGTAGTAATTCAAGTAAGTATATTTACTTAGCGTAATGATTTTAGAACTAAGGTGGCATTTCATCTGCATTAATTATTATTCCATGTTCACTGTCCAAATGGTACAAATCTGATGAGTAATAACATGAAATATCTTGGTTTACCTTCTGTAATATTTCAGTGCGCTTGGAACTGTCATAGAAAACTAGTTATTTCCTCAGCAGGAATTGACTGTACTTGATTCTGTGCCTTCTAATTGGTGACAATCGCATATTGCATTGCTGGCTACTGAGATCTGAGATGAAAGTGATATTGAACCTGCAAATTAACTCATGTATTTGTCAGAGACCAGAAATAGATGAGCTCTCAAGAGTGTGACCTAAGCAATTTCAGCGAGTATTTTCCTCCCACTCTCGGTTAGCTAGTTTCACACTGAATCTCTACTTGAAAATGAGCTAAGGAACTGAATCCTGAAGAATAAAATCCATTTCAATTCAAAACAGAATTGTTTTACCACAAAGGTACATTGAGGCAGTGAGAAAGCAAAGCCTTTAAGTTTGACTGGAACATGCCAGAGTGCATGCTGATTCTTTTTTAATCAAGCTTGAACAATTGCCATTCTCTTGAGCTTGCCCTAAAGCTGCACTCTGTTTGCTTTCTCCACTACCCAACTCCCCTCTCCTCTTCTACATTCCTCTCCAAACCATCCAAGGGTGAGAATAGTAACATTGGAAAGTTGGTGGGCTGTGAGTAGTTGCTCCCAGAATAAGTGAAACCTTGGCACTGTGTAGGCATAGATACAAAGTGGAGTTGAATTGCAGATGATTTCAGGCCCATATTGTGAGCACTGCTTTCTCATTATGTCCTTTAATTCCTCCCAGTGGTTTTTCTGAAGTACAGACATTATGGAAGAAAACACAAAGACCAAGTAATTTCAACACTGACTCATAACTAAGAAGGGGTCATGCAATCACTTGCGCCCTTGTTGACAATTTAAAAATGATTCTGCTGCCCTGCTTCCTCCTTGACTGTTATGTTTCTTTCTGTTTTAATGCCCCCTCCCTCGCTTTGATAGTTAAAAGAACCACTTCTGTGAATGTTACCCACAAAACTCTTATAGACATTCATTCTAGTTTGACAGTTGTTAGTTGTAGTAAATTGTGTTCAATAGTTCAAGGAGAAACACATTTGTTTACAGGCCAAGGTTGTACAGAGACTTGCAACCTTGTTGCTGCAGCCAGCTCCTGAGATGGTTCTGGAGCAAAATTCCCTGATTACTGGGGAGAACCCCCAACCTGGTCCCTGATTTCCTGGCTCATGTGACCCTTAAAGGGAGCAGTCACCACATTTAGTTAATTGAGAAGTGATGATTATATACGAGTTAATGAGAAGGTTTAATAGAATGGCCCTGGAGCATAAAATAACTCTTCAAGGAACCAGCTTAACTGAAATTGAGGAAGGATTTTATTGTGGTAGCATTACCAAGAATTGGCTGCATTGCTTTTTCAGTTGTTGACCAATTCAGTGTTAACAGAAGTTTGAAGATTGTATTGCTCACCCATCAAGCTTTATAATACTGTTAAAGAGCAGATTTTTTTATTTTTTAAATTACTAAATAGTTGTTGAATGAATTGTATTGTTAATGCCTTATGACTAAAAGAGGATAAGCTCGCTTACTCAATGAGTTCTTCAGATGTACAAACCTTAAATTAGCATGAAGCAGGAATTGCATGATTCAGCACTGGATGTTGAACATCATTTGGTTATGACTGTCACTTTTGCATTGTCCGCTAGACAATAGTATTTGATGTCAGAGGGACTTCAAACAGGGACAGAAATGGCTTTGATTCATGCATGTAATCAGAGGGGACCATAGTCTTGAGGGCACTTTTTACTCATTGTTTCCTCATTCTATATTTAAAAATGTTTTTCGGGCCCTTTCACCAGTCTTTTTTAAAAAAATATTTTACTCCATCCTTAAAGTTACAAAGTCAATGCTCGAAGTGGACTTAACAAACCCTAATTCGTTCTTTGCTTGTCCCAAAAACCAAATTCAAACTGAGTCCAATTCATCGTTCCCACAAAAGAGACAAACAAGATTCAAGCTGGCAAGAGAAGGTACAGCATTCCATCTTGGGCTTGATCTGATGCTTGATCTAAGCCAAAAGGCCAAGATCATTGTTTGACCCCTGCCAAGTAAGTATTTTGAGCTGATTGGTTAGGTTAATCAGGCTGATGTTGAAAACCGATCAATTCCAAGCTACCAAAATTTGGAAAAACAATCACATTGCTCAGTTTCTTTCAAAATTCTTGATTGAGAATCTGAAAATTGCTGGCAATCTTTCCCAATTTCATTTGCTTTCTGCGTTTTCTCGGCCAATAAACTGATGTATGCAAATTTTAGTCCAGTTAATCGCTTAAACATTTAAGTAATCATAGTTTGCAGAAAGAAAATAACATTGCATAGAGTTTGTTAGCAATCTGCCTTGTCCACTGCTTTTATTTGTGGTGAAACAGTACACAGTGTCTGGGAATATGGATTTATCAGTCCAGATGCCCAGTTGATCTATAGCTATCAATATGGTTCGAAAAATGTCACTAATACAGCTGTTTATCGATGTGTTTTTGTGAGAAAACTGCTTTACGTTGGCGTGTTTTTTGTTGTATCTGTCAGTGCTTGGTATAAGTCAATTAAAAATTACCGAATAGCTTCGTAAAACTTAAAAGTTGCAGCAATTACACACAGTCTATATAAAATTGGTGCTTGAAAGTGATTATTGTACTAGATATAACACAATTGATGCACATTAACATTTGACATAATGAGTTACAGAACTTAATTCTAAATCAAAATTAAAGATGGTTGCATACTGTGAAAGGAAGTGACTTTTCCTGAACCCCTCAAGCTCGACTGCACTAATTTAATGCATAAGGCAGAACGTTTTAATACGTAGGTTTTTCTTTCCGTTTTGTATTTAGAAAATTGAGCTGATAACTTTAATTGTGAGGAAGGTGGATGGTCCTACACCAGCAATTGTTCAACCTTGATGTCAAATATTTTTCCTCCCTTGTAAATTGAGTGTGATGCTAAGACCCAGTCATGTGATGAGCTCGTGTCCTAGAATTTTGCGTTGATACACTCCGATTGTTTGGCTAATGTCCATAACTAAACTTACAAGTTAATCGTAAATGATAATGAGAATTAAACTTTTCTGCAAGTCATGTTATAGGGGTTTGATAAGTGCAAACTATTCTGCCATGGTCAAATATTGAGAATGGCTACACGAACATTTTTCAGTTTGGGTAGAGCTGCCAGTGTATAAAGTGAAACTACATGTTCTGAATCTGGCTGGTGAACAGTCTTATGTTCCTTGAGGTTTGACTTTGGGAGTTTTTGTATTAGCAAGAGAGCGATATAATGGCCAGACTCATACTTTTCTCTTGGATTTCACTACTAAAGCTGAAGTAGAGGTTGGAGATTTATCCAGAGTCAGGGAATTTTGCCAACGTGCGGTGCAAAGTTTGTTTCTTTGGCAACTGGCACTTGCTGATGACAAAATGATTGCTGCATGGGAAGTCCTTTTGAAATGTTCAAAAGATGTGCCAAGTTGGTAATGCAAGTTGCTATTTTCTTCCCTTCAGTGGACTTAGCTGGATCTGGTGTGGATCAATTTTTCAAAAAAGCACAACTTGTATCACTGATTGTCCCTTTCCTATGTTGAAAATGCAAGAGGCTGTTGTGAAATCTGAAAGGCAAATCTTTCTCTCTTTGCTAACTGTTGCTTTGGTTGTTCTTAAAATAGAGCCACTATCAGTTGCAGCTGTGTCCTGGTGCTGACTGTCCCATGGTAATTCAGGTACAAGAACCCAAGGCTCGACGTGTACAATGCAGCCGCTGTAATGAGGTCTTCTGGTATGTGTCTGACGTTGAAACTTAATTCTGTTAAACAAAGATTGGTGCCCTCCTGAAGGCACTATTGCTTGCTTCATTGGCTATGAAAATCTCAATGCATGTCTTAAAGAGTAACATGAATTTGTTTTTTATACAATTGCTTCCCAAATGAATAGTGCCAAAAAAAAAATTCAATTTATTGCTGGCTGTTCGATGTTACTATGCAGAAAATGACTTTTGTACATGCCCACACTGCACTTCAAATATTATTTACTTGATGTGAAGTCTCTTAACTATGTTTAGCAATAATTAATTTCACACAAGGAAACCTATCACTATTCAAAGTTCCCCTGTATATTTATTTTTGATGCTTACGTGATACCTCTAGTGAATATTCTCCAGAACTCCATGTATGAAGCTGTGGTTTACCTTAATGAGTTCTGCAAATCTTTCAGTACTCTGAATAAGTTGCCTTAGATCAGTTTTGTACATCAGTAGACCCAGTTGTGGTGTTAGCAGAAGGTTGAGGGGAGACCTGAGACAATAAAAGGGTTTCATAGGGGAGACATGGAAAAGGTGTATCGCCTTGCAGGGAAGAGTGGAACTAGGGATCACAGGCACCAGATAATCACAATAAATCACATAAATTCAGGTTAAATTTCTTTATTTGAAGTGTGGTTAGAATGTGGACCTCACTAACACGAGATGGATAACAATTGCATTTAAGGGGGTTCTGGATGAGCACAAGGAAGAAAGGAGCAGCAGGATGTATTGACATTATTAGAGGAAGAGGAGTGCTAGGAGGCTCTTGTTAATCATAAAATTTGGCAGGGCTGAATGTTTGTTGCTGTGCTATTAACCTTAGACAATATCTGCATTCTGCTTTAAGGGAAGTAAGTTACTTGCCAAAGGTAGTGACAGAGGCAAGTACAATGTTGTGTTTTAAAAAGCATTCAGATAGTTACCTTGGTAAGATGAGTATAGAGGGATGTGGGCAATTAGGACTAGCTTCAGAGTTTCAAAAGATGAGCAATATGGACAAGTTGGGCTAAAGGGCCTGTTTCCATGCTGTAAATCTCTGTGACTCTATGAAACAGGAGTGAAGTATTGTTCTTTTAATGTAACAGATGGTGCAATACTAGGAATATATTGGGCAAAGTTAGAAATAAGTTGTATTGATGTTGTTGCCTGTTGCATCACATCTCAAATCTTTGTGTACAGTGAATTGCAATTATTGTAGGTATACTGCTATTTGCACAGTTCAGCTTCTCTCACACATGAATATAACTGGTTATCTGTTTTACTGCTGACAGTTGATAGAAGAGGTGTTGAGAATCTCGCCAATGTTAACTGGAAAAGTATCCCAAAATCCACAAGGATACCTTGGAATACTGATTCTTGGTGGTGATATTATAAGGAAAGATATGCAAACCAGTGAGGAAAAGTCAAGTCTTGTAATCAATCATAGAATTATTACTTTAAAGGAAAAAGACAACAGTACTTGTAACTACAATAATGACTACACACTCTCTTTCATGAAGTTAATCCTATTCCTGTCTATCTAAAGTCTGAGAAATTTCCCTTGTCTTAAATTCAGAATGCTACACAATGGGGTAGGATTTTGCACAACCTATGTATTTCATAGAGATGGCTACCATTGGCTGGGGCAGGATCCAATAGTCCTGCCATTGTCAACAGGGCTTCCCATTGAGTGCACCCCATACTGCTGTTCAACCCATTCGCTCATACTGTCACCAGTTAACCCTGCAGTGAATATTTCTTTCCTTTTTGATACTATTCTCTCTCAATAACCCCCCTGGGCTAGATTTCTGGCATATAGGTGTAAACTATATTCTCCTCTGTCCATGTCTATAGTTCTAATAGCACTTGTGTCTGGCTGCCACACTAATGCACATGTCAAAAATCCCTTTCACACAGGTGGACTCGTATCAATCTTTATTTTATCCAAATCGTATTTTTAATGTTTATTTTATTCAATTCTTAAATCTTCATTTTCTTTCAAGACCTTTTACGTTTGGGCAGAAGACATCAAATCTACATCCTTTTTGACTAATGCAAAAGGATCTTGTGCTTTCCAGGCTAAGCACATGGGACTTTGGTTCACTTAGATTTGAAGGACACTTCTGACCAGTGTAGCAGATTATTTGTATTGTACTGTGGTCTCAGCATGACTCATATCTTTGGTATTTGAAATGGGACTTGAACTATAACCTCTGAAGAAGGCAATGCTGAAACTGCATCCATTTTATTGGCAGCAGTTGTCTAAATTTACCTGAATACTGTTACTTGAACTCTAAGCACCATTTCTTGTCTTGCAGCTTCAAGTGTCGCCAGATGTACCATGCTCCTACTGACTGTACCACTATTAAAAAATGGCTCACCAAATGTGCTGATGACTCTGAGACAGCAAATTACATCAGCGCACATACGAAAGATGTAAGGAGGTACCAATATAGTGCACCCATGTATTAACTGTAATACTGTTCCGATGATCCAAAAATATTATTTAAGAATTTATTTTCTTAATTCTTGAGATTTGACATCACTGGCAAGGCTGGTAATTATTCCTGGTTGCTCTGTGAAGGGTAGAGGATGGTTTTTATTTCCAGCTTTCTAAAACTGAGTTCAAATTCTCTGGATTATGAGATCAGACATCAGGTTTGCAAGACCCCTGACACGAAGGGGAGCAATTTAATACGGACAATCCACTTTACCTGCTCATCTTTGAACTGTGAGAACACTTGGAGGAAACCCGTGCAGACACAGGGAGAATGTGCAGACTCCACACACACACTGATCCAAGCCAGCAATTGCACCTGGGTCCCTGGCGCTATGAGGCAACAGTGCCGCCCCTCGATATTTTGAGTCATAAGGGTCATTTGACTCTCAATGTTCTCCAAGTTGTGACTTGGTTGTGCAACTCATTATGACAAAAGGCCATTGCCACTTTCTTGATAATAAATATAGCCTAGATCATGTGTCCCATGTTCAGAGAACAAATGGAAGCTAGGCCACGAATGTCAGTAAATTATTTCTCTGTAGGGATGGAGCATTATAACAACTAATGAGCAACAACATTGGATGATTTTTTTTCTTTGTTTCATTTTTATTACTGGCCAACATATGCTCAGAGTTCCAGGAAAATGTGAATCACTTGGTGGGGGAGAAACTTCATTAGACAATAGAATTTATTTTTAAATGAGGCAATATGCAGTACTTTTATTAACACTTGCCTATGCTGCGTTATTCACTTGGTCTTATTCCCAGACAGAAGGTGCTAAGTCACCATATTCTGTCCAGGTGCTTTTTAGGATGCCATGATAGATAACCACGTGAATGGTATCTCACTTCATCAGGAAAGTTGTTGCTAATAGCACTTTTAATATTACATGATCTCACTTTGTGCAACTTAATCAAGTTTGCAGTTAGTTTCAATCTATTCCCACAATTACAAATACATTTTATAAGAACCTTAATATATATTTTTTGAAACTGAATCAAACCTTAATTTGAAATTTCAAAAGCTTCTTTTCTCCATTTTGTAGCCCCCCCACCCCAATATAAGTTTTCTAATGGAAGTTACCCATTATTGATGCCTATCATTGTTATTTTATTTTGGGGGAGGATGGGAGTGTGGTGGTGCAGGTTTGTTTCTCCTCCTTTCAGTACTGCTACTATCAGGCAAGTGTTAATCTTCTTTTGGTACCTTGTACTAGAAAAAAATGGGGAATCTCTGCACAGGTTTTTGTTGAGGTTTATCACTCCTCCCTCTCCTTGATACAATCCTTCTTGGTAATTCAAGCTGCTAATATACTCTGGCCCCAGTTCTGGTTTTTAGTGGTAAGTTATTTTGCGTAAGTTGAGCAGTTCTGTCTGAACTTGCCTGTGGTGCATTATTGAACAGCCAGTGAAGTATTTTGGAAGTACTGCTGTCATATGGGAGACATATATGCACAGTAGGATTTTCTTCTCCGAGTTTCCAACAAAATGTTTTAAAATTTCTGATGCGAAGTTTTGCATAGCAACATACCCAGCTTGCATTGCGAAATTGGGCTAGGTTCATTTTTAAAAAAGAACATACGCTTTTCATAATCTCATGATAACTCAAAGCACTTTGCAGCCAGTGAGATTTTTTTTAAATATAATTATTGGAGGAAACATGACAATCTATTTATGCGCAGCAAACTTCCACAATTGCCTAAAGACCAGATGATTTGTTTTAGTTATGTTGGATGAGACACAAGTATTTATCAGGACACTAGTGTGAGCTCCTTGTCCCTCTTCAAAATGGTATCTGTCCTAAAAGATGCACTGCAGGAAGAAAATTTAGGAGATGAGAAGAAATTGTCAGTGAAAAATATTTGTAGCTCTTTTTCCCTGTACTCCATTGCATATTATTTCTATTGGAAACCCATTACAATAATAGCTTTTTGGTTCATGTCAAGCTGCACTAAATTTAGCCATAAATTTACTCACAACAGATTAGCTCGTGATGCAATGCAACAAATGTTCAGGATCTATCAGAAATAAGTTGTTGGTCGGTGGCAACTAGTGTTTAATGTTAGTTTGATCTCCTGCACTATCTGGATGAGCAAACTCACCCCAAGTTCAAATAAAAATTAACAACTCGAAATCAAACTGTAAGAATGACACTGTTTATCACAGTTGAGTATTGCCAATGGTAAAATTCTCCAGTTCCATAGCCTATTTTCTCGAGACAAAATTATTTTTCTAATTGCTTATTTGTTTTAATCTTGCAGTGTCCTAAGTGCAATATTTGCATTGAGAAAAATGGAGGGTGCAATCACATGGTGAGACAATTATGCTCAATTCATTCATTTTTCATAGATCTTCCAATGTGCTGAGGGCCCTGTTTTATCACTGATCAATTCTTTCTGATTATGTTTCAGCAATGCTCAAAATGCAAGCATGGTGAGTAGAGAAAAATGAAAATTATATTGAACGTTAAATTTTACATACACTGCCCTGAGAGTGCATACCTGGAAATGTTAATGGTCCTGATCAGTGATTTTTCTTGAATGATAAACTGAGGTGTTTTGGAATTCCTCAGTGTGCTTTGGGAGCTCAGAAATAGAAACCTTGCTCCTTAACATCTATGACTTTTTTTCATAAGGGAAGTATATGTTTTTGCGAATGGATATCCCAGTGCAATTACTGAAATTGCCAATTTTTGAATGAGAATTTAATCTGGTAAATGCAATTTGTGATATTATTTGAAGGAGAGGTAGATTCTGACGTTGTGATCAATGTCCATTCCTGAACATTTACCAAGGGGCATGACTGATGGACTGTATTTGCTATTGATGCAATGTGTGTCTCATATGTTCTTTTGATTCAATTTGTGTTCCAACATTTTGTACATTTAAAAAAGAGTATTTTGACAAATTTAGACTGTTTTAATTCAGTTGCATGTAGCTTAATTAAGGATCCCAAATTAACTCTTTTAAACTGTCTAGCTCAACAAGGATATAACCATCACACAGACTCAAGAACTGAATTAACAAACAATATCAAAGTTTATTGAATAAAGGATAAAATAAAGCAACAATACCGTCATAAATTAAGTAAAGGAGCAAATGAACGAAGGTTCTTGAAGTCTTCAAAACTTCAAATGGATGGCTGGTCCGGAAGATGTGGAAAATGATCTCCACTCTTCTTGCTGACAGCAGCAATTCTGCCTGTGTCTTGGGTGGAAACTGCACTATCCGAGACCCAAGCCAAGAAGAATTATGCCCGTATCCCTGGGCTCAATGCACTACTCATTCTACTGCCAACAGGAGTTCCATCTCTGTCCTTGAAAAAACACAACACAGCTGACTGCCCTTCACTTGCCGTATGCAAAAATGATGGTTGCTGAAATGCACTTTTATACTAAAATCTTGCTCACTCCATCTTGATCCAAAATTTGTTTAATGGCCGGTTGTCAATTATGTTGTAAGGATTAACTTCATTGAATTTGTCTATGTTGCCTTGTTTGGTAATAGGCGTTACAGAATGGCTTTGTTTAGATGAGGTTTTATTACAAAATAGTGGCTTGATTTTGTTAGCAAACTTGTAGAATGCATGTGTTTGTAAAAGCCTGTAAAATGGAAAAGTTAAGCAGGCCCCAGAAATCTGACTAAAATAAAATCTAATATCTAGGCCAGCTTACACACTCACGCTAATGGATCAGTTTGGATATATGGTGGCAAAATTTATTTGTGTGGATTTTTGAAAGTTTTAAGAGTTGATCATTGGAAGGGAAAAAAAAAGTACAGGTCAAAGGATAGACTAAAAGCAACTACTATAAAATGCACCATCATTTATATTGTGCTGCTTTGAAGTTGGTTTGACTCAGGTTCTTGAGATTACGAAATCAGGTTAAATTATGGAGTACTTTACATGTAAGAAATGGTCTCAAAGTGACTGTTCGTGAATTAAAAGCATATGATTCTGAATATGTTGATTGAAGGTTCGTGAAATGGGTGTTAACGGGATAGGGTGAGCGGAGAGAGCTTCTGTCAGATGTTGGTGCAGATTTGATGGGCCAAATAGCCTCTTCTAGACTGTAGGAATTGTATGGTGATTACTTAGCACTACAGAAGTGCTGGGGGATTATTGTAGTATTTGCACTTCCTCCTTGGCTAATGTTAATGGATTGGATTTAGGAGTTAATTGTTTTTACAGGAGAGAAAATAAAATTTGGGGCTAGCCACTTGATTATGTATTATGGAAGTTTGCCCAGCTCTCCATTTTAAATTCTTTTCAGATTTCTGCTGGATGTGCCTGGGGGATTGGAAAACCCATGGCAGCGAGTACTATGAGTGCAGTCGGTACAAGGAGAATCCTGACATTGTGAACCAGAGCCAGCAGGCACAGGCCAGGGAAGCTTTGAAGAAATACTTATTCTACTTTGAAAGGGTAAGAGATGCATTGTCTAAATGAATGTTAGAATTTATAACTCTTTCCCCTCCCTGCTATCCTGAAAGCACTAGTTTAATTCCCAGGGGGCCAACAGCTATTTTTGGCCGTTGATCGCATGTAGTCTGAGGTTGAGGTTTGCCTGTTTAACTTGGACAGCCTTGTGACCACACCTGACCCATTTATTTTTGTGCTCACTCTCGCCTGCTCACTTCTGCTTTCTTTGTCAGTATAAAGTGTGTGCCCTTTATTTAAGAGGCAATGGTTTGAATCTCAATCCTGCAGAAAAGGTGGTGTTGGACACTGAATTTCCCCATTTTTGTCAATGTCGCTTTGGAAGGAAGAAATAATGAACCAGTGATGATCTGGGCCCCTTTTTTTCAGTGGGAATTTTTCTCTTAGCTGAGGAAGTTGGGTTTTTAAGAGGCATAAATGAGTTTTACCATGCTTTATTCTTTCTCTTTCATCTTTGTAGTGGGAAAACCACAATAAGAGTCTGCAGCTAGAAGCACAGACATATCAGAGGATTCAAGAGAAAATCCAGGAACGAGTTATGAACAATCTGGGAACGTGGATTGATTGGCAGTATTTACAGAATGCCGCCAAGCTCCTTGCCAAGGTATTTAGTGCTCAGTCATGTGCCCACAGGTTAGTAAAACTAGGACATGCAGATTAGTTATGAGATAAGCAAAGTACAAAATGCCAATGAAAGTACAAATCAATCCTGAATTTGAAGACCGTTTAGAATGGAAGTGAGGAGACATTACTTCACCCAAAGACTGGTAAACCTGTGGAATTCATTACCACAGGAAGTAGTTGATGCCAAAATATTAAATGTATTCAAGAGATGGCTGGATATAGCACTTGGGTCGAATAGGATCAAAGGTAATGAGGAGAAAGCAGGATTAGGCTATTGAATTGGATGATCGACTCTGTGATGAATGGTGGAGCAGGTTCAAAGGGCCAAATGGCCACCACCTGCTCCTATTCTTCTATGTCTTATGAAGTCACTGCAATGGCTTCAGTTGCACTGTTTTTGATCTCTGCAATTTCAGTCTTAAACTTGGGTGTATCCTATTGAAATCTGTTAAGGACCAGGTCAGAAACTCCTTGGTAAATTATGAAATTAGCCTCTGTGCCAGCTTTTTTTGATTTTGGCATTTGGGTGAGCATAAAATGTTTCACTCCAGGTATGATTTGATTGACCCACTAAGAAGCTTTTATTAAAACCAATTTTACTTAACAACGTAATTAAAATCTCTCAAACAATTAGCATAACTTTTACCAGTTGAAAGTAGTTAAGTATGACAAGGTATAATTCTTAACAGCTGGCTATCTCTATTCTTCCAATGTAAGCAATATCTTATAGATATACATCCCTCTTCGGAATAAAATAGCATATATATAAAAAAAATCGGCTCCTGTGGATGCTAGATTTCCAGCCTTTTAACCCCTCTGGACAGAGACAGAAAGATGTATGTTTTCTGACTCCCATACAGCAGCCTCCAGAGGAAAAGACTTATTTCCTGGTGCCCAAATAAAGGGAGAGAGACAGAGAAAGCAACCTCTCTAAAGAGCAACTGAATTGATTTTGCTGTGTAAGTGTAATCCTTCCCAGTCACATCATCTTTCCTGTCAATTAATCAATCAAGCCTATTCTGAAAAACTCCAGGGGAAAACACTACAATAATAGAACAGCATTAGCCCAGATTAAAACAAATATTTTAGCAATTGCGATTGCTTATGCTGCTGCAGTAACAACAGGGCTGCTGGTTACAGACAAAGCAGCACAGATTGATAGACGTGATTGCTAAAACAAATTCTGCACAAGAAACATGACACAAATACATTTCTTAAAAATTCTGTATTGTCACAGATCACCCAAGCAAGTAGATGTTAGCGAGGCTTTAATCCTGGTTCTCCCTATCTTCAGTGCTACAATCCTCCAAAATGCCTGCACCCCTCCAGTTCTAGCCTTTTGCACATCTGATTTTCATTCCTGTACCATTGGTGATGGTGTATCCAGCTAAGCTCTGGAATTGCCTCATTAGTCTTTCTGCCTTTTTACTGTTTCCACCTCCTCCAGGATTCTCCTTTAAAACCTACATCTTAAGCTTTGGTTATTTTTCCTAATATCTCCTTATGCAGCTCCTTTTGTTTGCTGCATCTCGGGAATATTTAATACATTGAAGGTGTTACATAAATGAAAATGGTTTTTACTCCCTTTATTTCGTTGTCTAGTGGGTAAATGCACTGCTCAGTCTGTAATCTATCAGACACGAGCAGAATTATCCCAGATTTGATCCATAGCGTATATGGAATTGACTTTGGCTTCTGTTGTTTGGCTTGCAACCTCTACTGGAAGTTCCTGCGTGCAGGCAGCTGGTGACCACAGAATTAACAGCAAATAACTACGCAGGTTGTAAGAAGTCTCACAACACTGGGTTAAAGTCCTTCAGCCTGATGTTGTGAGACTTCTTCCTGTCCCCACCTCAGTCCAGTGCCGGCAACTCTACATCATAAGTAGATTGTGACCTTAAAGAATTAAGCAAAGGTGACATTAGTCCCATATTTGGCTGGATTGCAGCTCAGTTTCCAGTTATGAACAAAGGTACTTATTACAGTTAGGTCTTCATGTGCTGGGAGTTGAATGCAAAACTAAGTGGAGATGACAAGGCTGTTTTTACTCAACCTTTCATGGAGATCTGTGTTGAAGCATATTTTTACTGGCAGTGTTCTCAGTGGGTCTGAGCATATCCTGCTTTACCAGGAAAGGGCATTGCACCATGTACGTAGAACATAGAACATTACAGCACAGTACAGGCCCTTCGGCTCTCTGTTGTGCTGACCAATGGAACCAATTTTATGACCCTCTAACCTAAACTATTCCAATGCTATCCATATGCCTATACACTGACCATTTGAACACCCTTAAACTAGTCGAGTCCACAACTGCTGCAGGCAGGGCGTTCCATGCCCTTACTACCCTCTGAGTAAAGAACCCACTCTAACATCTGTTCTATAACTACCACTGTAATCTGTGAATATATTACTTTCATGGTAATATATAATAAAACAATCATTTAAATTGATATTTGAATTAGTCATGATTCTCTGACTATTTATTACAATGAAATTAAGCAATAATGAGAGGGACACAATTCCTTTTGATGTCACTCATTTGGTTTCTATGTGCTATGTGGTAGTGTTACGTATGGCGAAGGCTGAAGGTGCTTGCTCATTATGAAAGGGTTCTTGTTAGATATATCATTACTTATTGCCACGGTTGGTTGGTTCGGATTTGCTGTTACTGCACAGAATTGAAAACTACAGCACAGAAACAGGCCTTTTGGCCCTCTAAGCCTACGCTGATCATGATAGCTACCTGATAATGGGCAGCTCTTGCTTACTTTCCATTCAGGGTTACTGGAGGTATGTGTGGGCTTTCGGTGTGAAGACTGACTTGCTGTTATGTCCTGTCTTGCGTCATTCGCTCCAGGGGAGGAGACAGAAAACTTTTGGATGAGAGAGAGGAAACATCAGACCCCTTCCATGAAACTGGGCTCTGCGACAAAATCAGAACTTTTGGTTAATGTTGGAGGGAAAGTGTTTTCCTTCAAGGCATTACCCTGTACCAATTTAAAAGAATTACAATCAATGCTATCCTACATTCCTGTCACAGGGATTTAAGGGAGCAAGGAAGCCATTTTATGCCATCTGTTTTGAGAAGGCTGATGTAATTGTGGTTTGCTTATCATCTTTAACCTTTGAAGTCTCTGTGACTTGGCAGTTTTGACTCTGTTCGTTGGCTGACATCCCTAATGAGCACATCAACAAGAGTTCCAGCTGGCTGCAGCTCACACTCTTCCCTCTGAATCCAGCGCATCCCTCTAGTGGCGAGAATAAAATGTGAGCAATCAGATATCTTCCAAGATGTGGTTAACGTAGAACACTACAACACAAACAGGCCCTTCGGCCCACAAGTTGTGCCAATCGTATTCGTAACTACTAGGCCATAGAACTATCTAACTCCCAATCCCATTTAATCCCATGTATTCATCCAGAAGCCTTTTAAAAGACCTCAGTGAGTTTGTCTTCACCACCACTGACGGCAGCTGATTCCACTCACTCACCACCCTCTGAGTGAAAAACTTACCCCTAACGTCTCCTCTGTACTTGCTGCCTAGCACTTTAAACCTGTGTCCTCTCGTAACGACCATTTCAGCTCTGGGAAATAGCCTCCGAGAATCCACCTATCTATTCCTCTCAACATTTTATAGACTTCTATCAGGTTGCCTCTCAACCTTCATCTCTCCAGGAAGAAGAAACCTAGCTTTCTCAAACTATTTTCATCGGGCATGCCTCCCAATCCAGACAACATCCTTGTAAATCTCCTCTGCACCCTCTCGATAGCTTCCACATCCTTCCTGTAGTGAGGTGACCAGAATGTATTTGATGGGTCGTTCATTCAGCAAAACTAATCAAAGTTTGCTGTCGAATCATTTAACAAGAAGATTGATTATACTATCACTTTGTCAAAGTCTGTAACTTGTACCCCTTGAGAGCCTAATTGTTGTTGTTGTACATTTGGTGGTCAGTTTTGTGCAGAGGCTGAAATCAGTTTGCAGTTTATTTAAGGTTCAGGAATAGATTTTTCTTTAATATATTGGCGAGAACTTGTAAATTCCTCAACTACACCAAGATCAGGAAGAGCTAGCAGAAAATGACTAGACTTGTGATTTATCACTGGACAGTGATAGCCTTTTTCCTAGGATGGAAAAAGCTAGCACGAGGGGACACAGCTTTAAATTAAGGGGTGATAGTTATAGGACGGATATCAGAGGCAGGTTCTTTACCCAAAGGGTGGTTCGGGAGTGGAATGCCCTGCCTGCAGCGGTTGTAGATGCGCCAAGTTTGGTGGCGTTTAAGAGGTTAGTTGATAAGTATATGGAAGAGAAGGGAATGGTTTAGTTTGGAGGGGCATTGCTTTTTATATTGGTCGGCGCAACATCGAAGGCCGAAGAGCTTGTTCTGTGCTGTAATGTTCTATGTTCTATGTTCTATTTCTTTTTCCATTACGTTTTAAAAAAAAAACAACAAATTTGCATTTGTAACACTTAAAGTGCAGCTAACCATTTATTATGTCAATAATTATTTTAGATAATATATTTTTGTGAAAATGGAATTCCTACCCCTGGAAGTTGATCTGCTGGGCAACGAATGGCAGAAATCTTTCTGCTGCAAATAAACTTTCTTTACAAAGTTACAGTCCCTCTGTTCTTGTGTGAGTTTTCATCACTGTCCTGTCTGACTGGATGAGCTCATTGTAAACTTCTGCAGCCCCTGTTAGATGTGTATCCAGGAGCTCTGGGGTTGATTCTAGGTGGCTCAGTGGTACAGTAGTTAGCACTGCATGGGATTATGGGGATAGGGTCTGGGTGTGATTGTGGTCAGTGCAGACTTGATGGACCGAATGGCTTCCTTCTGCACTGTGGGGTTCTGTAATTCCATAACTCTCAGTTTATCATCATTGTGTCAGGAGTGTCTGGTTTCTCCTTGCATCAGGAGAACAGCTTGGAAAGAATGCTGGACAAAATCTGTCTGTCATTCATTGATAATGAACTGTGGGGGCTGAGTGAGGAGATTGATCTTAAAATAGGTACAGACTAAAGTTTTTGTCATTGAACATATTTTCACTGGATTTGACCTTCACTTGAATTGTATCTATTGTATATTTTGCGTTGTATTGCTGGCATACTCAATCTCTTGGTTGACCTTACTGGCAAAATGTGCTTGTGGAAGTTTAGCTTCTATCACCAGTAATTTCCTAATGATGACGAGTCAGACCACTGATTTCAGGCAACGAGGTTGAGCTGGAAATGCAAACTTTGACAGAAAAGAAATTAATTTTACAGGGCTTCCTTCACGTGAATACATACAGATTATTTGCTTGTAGGCATTCTCCAGAGATACTGGTGGCACTGTGGTTAGCACTACAGTCTCACAGTTCCAGAGACCTGGGTTCTATTCTCAGCCGTGGGTCACCGTGTGTGGAATTTGCACGTTTTTCCCATGTCAGTGCCGGTTTCCCTTGGGTGCTTCGATTTCCTCCCACAGTCTAAAGATGTGTGGATTGGCCATGCTAAATTGTCCATTAGTGTCCCAAGATGTGTAGTTAGGGGATTTGGCCAGGATAAATACATGGGGGCACAGGGCCTGAGTGGGTTGCTCTGCCTGAGAGTCGGTAGCCAAATGGTGGCCTCCTACACTATAGGGATCTACGGTATTAAATCCACGTAAAATCATAGCTTTTTAATGCAAAGAAGTCCTTTTGCAGGCACACAAATGATACATAGAGAAATAGAATGTAGACCATTACGGCGCAGTACAGGCCCTTCGGCCCTCGATGTTGTGCCGACCAGTGGAACCAATCTAATGACCCTTTAACCTAAACTATTCCAATGTTATCCATATGCCTATCCAATGACCGTTTGAACATCCTTAAAGTTGGCGAGTCCACAACTACTGCAGGCAGGGCATTCCACGCCCTTACTACCCTCTGAGCGAAGAATGTTTCTCTTTTTCTTTCCTTCTCCAATCTCCTCCCACCAAAAATAATTTAAACTGTTGTTTCCTGAAGTTTAATTAAAATAGCTTTCTCATGTGCATCTTTTACAGTAATATTTTTCCTTGTTTTCCTTCCTACAGTGTCGTTACACTTTGCAGTATACATATCCGTATGCATACTATATGGAGTCTGGGCCCAGGAAGAAACTGGTAAGAGCTTTGCACAGACACGTTCTGAATTGTGCTGTATTTTCTGTTCAAAATGTAATTTAGCAATTCACTGTGGAATGCAGATCCTTTGCGGTTTTGAATGCAATTCCAGAAACCGCCACAATGATTTGATGCATCCTGTTTTGAGGTATGATGTTTTTAATGACATATTTTAAGCTTTTCTAACAGCACAGTGGGCATGGTGGCACCATGTGGACTGTAGTGCTTCAAGAGAGAGCTCACTGCCACCTTTTCAAAGGCAATTAGGGATAGGCAATAAATGACTTGGCCAATGTGCTTACATTTCAAGAATAAATTTTTAAAAAGCCAGAAAGTGCTTTAAAAAAAGGTGTGGCAGCATCCATGGAGTGTGTTCAGACTCTGAAAGAGTATTACAGACTCAATGTTAACTCTGTTTTTCCCTCCACATGTGCTACCAGACCAGCTGAGCATTTTCTATTTTTATGTCAGATTTTCAGCATCTGCAATATTTTATTCCAAAGAGGGGCTGTGTAACTGTGATAGATTACAACTGTGCACGGGTTTAAAAAGAGATAACAAAGTACAGAACTGTAATTATGAATAGAAATATTGGAAATGCTTTGTAGTCAGATAGTATCTCTGCGGAGGGGAGAGAGATAAAGAGTTCAAGTTGCACCTGTATGTTAATTTTGTTGATATTTTTGATGAATGTTGAGTCTTTGGAATATTATCCCCAGAGAGCAGTGGAAGCAGTGTCATTGAATGCTTTTAAGGCAGGTAGATTCTTGACTAACAAAGGAGTTAGAGTTGGGGTAGGTGGGATTGTGAAACTGAGGCCACATATGGCAAAGCAGTCTTGTGGGGCTGAATGGCCTCATCCTCCTCATTAATGGGTGACTGTGTGGAGCTTAAACATTCTCCCTGTGTCTGCATGGGTTTCTACTGGGTGCTCCGGTTTCCCCCCACACTCCAAAGATGTGCAGGTTAGATGGATTGGCCGTGCTAAGTTTTCCCTTAATGTCCTAACCTATGTAGATTGGGCAGATTAATCATGGTAAATGGCAGGGGGCATTATCAGGATAGAATGGAAGGGAGGCCCTGGCTGGAATGCTCTTTTGGAGAATCAGTGCAGATTTGATGGACCAGATGGTCTTTTTCTGCACTGTAGGGATTCTATGGTTTGTATGTTGTCTACCTTTGTATATATAGATGATGCCTGATCAAAAATCAGAGAACTGTTAAGATAGATTATCAAAGTTAGGAATGCTCAACTTGGAAAGGAGAAGGCTGAGAGGAGATTTGATAGAGGTATTCAAAATAATGAGGACTGGGCAGAGTAGATGGGGAGAAACTCTTTACACTGACGTAAGATTTATGAATGAGGACACAGATTTCAAGTAAATTGCAAGAGAAGTGATATGAAGAGAAATTTTTTCACACAGTGAGTGATTGCGGTTTGGAATGAATTGCCTCAAAGTATGATGGAAGTAGGTTTAATCAAAGCATTCAAAGGAATTACTGTTATCTGAGAAGAAAGCATGCATAAGGTTATGGGGAGAAGTTGGGGAAAGAACACTAGATGAGTTGCTTATTCAGAGAGCTGGTGCAAACATGATGGGTCAAGTGGCCTCCTTGCAACTCTTAAGGTTTGAATTCTGAACATACTTCAGCAAAGATATTAAGGTCTTGGAGAGAGAACGGAGGACATTCACCAAGAAATGTCAATAATCAGTGTCTTTTATTTAAAAAAAAAACAAATTATTCCAAAAGATCTAGAGGGAAATTATTATTTTTTTTCCAGAAATGTCTGAATTTGGAGCAATTTATCTGGAAAAGTGGTGGACGCTGATTCCACAAATAATTTTACAAGACAGTAGGTTAGCAACTTAACTATGTGCAACTTGCAGTGTTATGGACAAAATGTATGACCAAATGGGACTAAGCATTTTCAAAGAACCAGCATAGACGTGACAGGCTGAATTGTCACCACCGCTGATAAATTCTTGTGATTCTGAAATCTGCAAGTCCAGGAAAGCGGTTGGTTTTGGTCTTTTGTGCTGCCCTATACCTTCACTGACTTTAAAGTTGTCTTTTCCAGTTTGAGTACCAGCAAGCACAGTTGGAAGCAGAGATTGAGAACTTGTCCTGGAAGGTAGAACGAGCAGACAGCTATGACCGAGGGGTAAGTGGCGCACTGAGGTGGATTAAGCCATCTGACAGCTATTAAGACCTGTGTGTATAGACGAAAAAGATAATGATTCAACATTTAAAGATAAGAAATTAGTGGGAAGGCGCAAAATTTGTTGGCCGTGTGTAATTTTTGTAATACTGCTTAAAAAAAAATTGACTGATATAAGTGATAGAGCTGGTGCAAATAACAGTTTATCTTTGATAAATGCAGCATTAATGATGAAGCTCAGATGAGATGAGAGTTTCTCTGGTAAATCATTGACCAGAGAAAGGCATTCAAACATTCTAAAATATGTACTTGAATGTAATAAGGAAATGTAATGTGCAAAAACTGTTCTAACCAACTGTTTTTAATGCAGTGTGTGCAATTTTATTCCCTAAACCTATAAATCATTGCATATTATCTGTAATTTTCTATCCCAGAAAATAAGGTGTCATATGCCAAGTGTATATTGTACATAAAAACAGAATTTCTTAAGTTATAAGAGCAGGAATGGTCCCTCACATCTTCTCTGCTACTCATTAAGACCAAAGCCGATCTTTTACCTAACTAGAATCTCCAGCACAGTAACAGGCCGTGCAACTCGAGGCTAATTCTGTTTCTCTCACCACAGATCCTGCCAGACCAGCTGAGTTTTCCCTGCATTTTCGGGTTTTCTCTCATCTAACTGTGCTTTTCTGACTTTGCTCAATATTCCTCGATTCCCTTAGTGCCCAACAGTTTGTGAATCTCAGCTGTGAATATACTCAATGGTTAGGCATCCACAATCTCTGCACTGGAGGGTAGCAAATCTTAGGAATTCTCTAATGCAGAGATTTCTTCTCAACTCTAAATGTTTTACTCCTTGCTCTGAGGCCATGATTTCTGGTTTTATACTCCCCGGATCGGGGAAACACAATCAAAATGTACTTGAAATAAATCCTAGAATTTGTAGCCTTGAATGCAATTAGCTTTTTGTGCACTGGGTGAGAAAAGAGTAGGTTTGAGACTTATGGTATTTTGTATCCTTGAAAATAAATAATACATTAGATTGCTTTCATGCTCTCCTGAATAACTGTAGGTAGGGCATGGTGGTTAGCACTACTGCCTCTTAGCACCAGGGTCTGGATTTGATTCCTGGCTTGGGTTGCTATTTGTATGGAATTTGCATGTTCTCCCTATGTCTGTGGGAGTTTCCTCCCACAACCCAAAAAACATTGGGCATGCTAAATTCTCCCTCTGTGTACCCGAACAGGCATCAGAGTATGGGGGCTAGGGAATTTTCACAGTAACTTCATTGCAGTGTTAATGTAAACCTTTTTGTGATACTAATAAATAAACTTAAAAATAGATTTTGAGTTAAATTCCAGATGTACCTTTAACCTCTGCAATTTTCGCCTGAATCCTTGAAATCATCGTTCTTTTCCAGCACAGTGATTGGCACAATAATAAGATTTGATGGACGTAGCCTTCTAATAGAATTATCAGATGTTGATAAAGTATTGAAATAATAAGGGACATCAGGACGTAACCCAAAATTCTTAACTCAACAATTATGCTTGATTGGCACCATATCTACAAACATTCAATCTCTCCATCACTGATGCTCAGTTAGCAGCACTGTGTACTATCTATAGGATGCCCTGTAGCAATTCATGAAAGATCCTTAGACAGTACCTTCCAAACTCACCACTATTCCATCTAGAAGAACAAGGACAGCAGATACATGGGAACACTAGCAAGTTCCCCTTCAAGCATTCACTGTCCTGATTTGGAAATATGCTGCCACTCTTTCACAGTTGCTGGATCAAAATCCTGGAATTTCCTTCCTCATGGCATTGTGGGGTAACCCAGTGATTGAATAAGATATCTCACCATCACCACCTCAAGGCATCTAGGGATGAGCAATAAATGCTGGCCAGCCAGTGGTGCCCATATCCCATGAATGAATAATTTAAAAAAAATTATGCAGTGTTTCATTAAAACATGAACTTTTCAGACGATCAGCCTATCGTGCCAGTGCTGCAGCTTGATCCAAAAGGGAAGTTAACTAATCCCATGTCTTTGCCTGATCCCCAGAAAGGTCCACTATGGGATTTGAACACACAGTCTAGGGTGAAACCTCAGTTCCTGATCAGGTTGTAAATTCAAAGAAGGCAGCGAGAATTATCCCAGTTTTTTGACCAATCATCCCTCAACTAGTACCACCAAAATAGGCTAATTGGTCACTTAACCTTGCTTGCTATTTGTTGGACCTTGATGTGTGCAAATTGTCAGTACGTTAAACTTCATTTCAAAACTTTACTTATTGTCACAAGTAGGCTTATTGCAATGAAGTTACTGTGAAAATCTCCTGGTGGCCACACTCTGGTGCCTGTTTGGACACACAGAATTTAGCACAGTCAGTACACCTGTCCAACATGTCTTTTGGACTGTAGGAGGAAACCCATGAAGACACGGAGAATGTGTAAACTCCACGCAGACAATAACCAAAGCAGGGAATTGAACCTGGGTCTCTGGCTCTGGGAGTCAGCAGTGCTAGCTATGCTTAAGTTGATATTGAGATGCGAAAGATGGCACGATCCTAAACTCATTGTTCCTTCTCCTATTTGAAAAATCCAGGGGGATTAACATCCAGCATATGTTTGATTTTAGTCTTATGCATCTATGTGGAGGAGTATGGATTTTATCTTGATCACTTTACTTCTGCTTTGCATTTCAGGATCTAGAGAATCAAATGCATATAGCAGAACAGAGGCGGAGAACTTTGCTCAAGGATTTTCATGACACATCAGACTAAAGGAGCCCTTTTGGCGCATTGAAAAAGGCGTTGGCTGGGGAAGAAGACAAAATATTGTTTTAATTCCTTGTTTCTTTTCATCTGCCGTTCCTTTGGTTTTCTTTCTTTTTTTTGCTGGAATAGTCAGCAACGCTCATGGGTGATTCCATTCACGAGCTGCAATAGTGTTAGAATTATTTTTAGGAAAAAAAAGATGTATTTCTTTTTTTAAGAAAGAAGAGAAAATAATATGCGCTAACATTGAAAAAGGAGATTCTTTAAAAGTTTTAAAGAAGCCTGGGCTTTTACAAGTGCTTTCATTAGAGATGGAAGGATTGCAGAAGGCTCAACTTCCCACAGACTTTTATGTATATTTTCACTAGAACAAAACTATTTGGGGCATTTGTGGCACAACCTAATTATAGTGCATACTGGCACCAAGGTACTCTGCTTAGGCGATTACTGGGAAATGCAGATTGCTTGGAAAGAAGTCATTTGGGAATGATTTGGTTTTCTGGTATCTTGTGTTAATGTACATTATTTGCCAGCTTTGTCTGGGAGCAATTTATTTTTCCAGTGGGGGTGATGGTGTTCATGATTTTTTTGTTAAGGAGGCAATCTGTCTGCATGAGGTGCCATATTCTGTAGTGTAGGGTGCTTCCTAATGCCTTCTGGAGAACACGAAAAATCTGCTACATTTCTGGTCATGGGTGAGAGGGGAAAGCAATAGTTAAACAAGTACCCATTGTTACTACCTCTACTATGAATAGACTAACAACTGGCTTGCACTGCATTGCAAGGTTCATGAATATTTGATAGGTTCATGATGTACCTGACTTGTGCGGCCCTTCCCCACTATCCTCAGCAGTTTGTTGTGACCCCATTATCCAATTTGCAAAAAACAAACCAATTTTTTAAATAGTTTATACTTTTTTTAAAAACAAAAGATAAATAAATAGTGATTTGAGCTTTTGTCCCCACCCCCCTTCCCTCTTATAATGGTTTTGTTGACGTACTTGCTATTGGTGAGATGGGGATCCCGGCTGTGTTTTAGGATACATAATAAATACGTTTTTATACATTTCAAATTTGTCATGCTACCTCGAGTGCACTCAGCACTCTGAACCGCAATGGTAAGAGTGAAAATGGTTTTTTTGGGGTATTTATGATGTGAATCTTTTTTTATTTCCCAGATGTTGCAGCTGAGAGGTTATGTAACTTCTGTAATGTTTTCAACTACTTGTGCTTTCTGCAGCAATAGAACCACTGTATCATTCATTACTGATATAAAAATTATTTAATTCCACTTGCTTGCCATTGTTTGAACCTTACCAGACCCCCTTTCCTCCCGCCTCGAGGAGCATGCTCAGCATTTAAACTGAGCTAAATTTGCTTCTAGTGGTGGTATTATTTTTGACTTGTGTTCATTCTCTGGCTCTCTGACCATTTGCCCTGAGAAATCCGCTTAACTCCTGGTACTGATGGTTGAGACTCCCAACTGCTCGCGAGCTGTCAAATGTCACCTTAATCAGTGAGGTTGGCACCAATGTCATCGAGACTCGGAACAGCTGCTATATGGTGTTGATTCTTATTCCTCTCCATTATAATGCTTTGCTCTCTAACGAGGTAGAGATTGGAAGGGATCAGACTCAAGGCTTTATTTTCCTTATGCTCATTTTCCCCAGCGCAAGGGACCCCTTTTGTTTTACGCAATCAGTATAATCAAGCCCTTTTCTATTCTGCACTGTATCTAGTTGGTAGTTTGGACAATAATTTAGCCTTGAGTTTGTCATTGTGCATGCTCAGGGTTTTGCAGTGTTACTGAAGCCACTTGATTGAATTATTATTACCTTGTAGCTGTTAACCCTCTTCCCCCTTAAGTTAGCCAAATGACTGAGCTTGCTTTGAATAAATCTAGTAGCCATCTAGATTAAAGCTTAACTCTTCTGCTTCCTGTTTCCATTTTGATTTCAGGTTATGTGCCGGACAAGGAACTACGTCAATAAAAACTTGCAGTAGGATAAGGAAGTTCTGACTCAGTTATGGTTGCCAGTGTAGGTCGAAGGGTGGAAGGCTTAATCACTCAATCTCCACTATTGATTGCAAAGAAGTTCACCACCCCTTACTGCCAATAGTGATCAAATAGACTATTTATTACGTGAAGGGAAGATTCTTCACTGTCCGGTTGTCTTTTTTCCATTCCTTATTATAACTAATATGTGAGTGTTTGGAGAATGTGAAAATGAAAGCCTTGGGTTTTTTTAAGGCTTTTTGCTTCGTTTTCTCACAGCAGTGATCCTTGGATAAATCTTTAATTCCTGCAAAGTCCCATGCAATCCATTGGTAACCCTACTGCAAGTTGATTGATTTTTTGAATACTGGTTGCTGTGTGGGAATTAACAGCATTTTTGATTCTACCTTCCAAAGACAGACATTTTGATTAAAACATCTACTGACATTAGTGATCCAAAACATTATTAACTCTTTGGTTTTCTGTGCTGCCCATTGGACGTAATGCTACGTATTTTAAAAAATCAAATTGTCCAGATGATTTCTCCGAGCTGTTTGTGAGACCTTCGAAATAAACATTACCCTTTCAATGCTTTAAAATTTTACTGACACTCATAATACTGTCCCAAGCTCTAATGCTGAGCTGTGAATGAATGTTGGCCCAGCATGTAAACGAGTAGAGAATCGTGGAAGGACACCACTTCCCCATTGTGTTTGCCTCATTGACCAGAGATATTCCATTAGTCCCACTTCTTCACCAAAGCTCTGCAAACATTTTCACTTGTTTTTCAATTTTATTTATCAGTTTCCTCTTTGAAAGTTAGCATTAAATCTACTTCCAGATGCCCTTCAAGCAGCACAGTCACAAGTACTGACTAATTTACTATCAAATGTTTACCTTGTCTTTATTTTATTCTGTGCCATCCCTTTTCTGAAAATCTTATTGGGTAACCTTGCACTTGTTGACCTTCCAAGCGGTGTTTGAGAGCCAAGGATATGTCTATCTTCACTATCCAGTTCTTGCCCTCTGCCCCGAATGACTTGAGAATTCTGTGGATGAATTTGAGAGGGGGAAAGGGGAGTGGAAGAACCATGACAACCTTAAAAATGGCGTAAATTCTGTTCCTTTCTCTCCTTTTGTGGTTCTGTCTTTCAAATTCACCACACCCGAAACTTTAATTAGGGTAGCAGTGCTGTTTTTGTACCTGAGTACGTCCTGTAATTATTCTTGGCAAAGTGGTCCAGAATGAACTTTAGTTCACAGGCTGAAGTGTAAACAGCTATGTTGTCCTCCTAGGTAAAAATTAAGTATTGTTGCACCAAGTAGCAGCTGCTACTTGGTGCAACTGCTACTGATGGCCAAATCGGGTTATTGGTCTTTGGAGCACAATACAGTCTCTTGCGGCATTTTCAACAAAGACACTTCAGTGAGTTTCTAATAATCCAGCAATGTATTTGAGCGGACGGGAGGATAATGCAGATCAGTGTTGGAGTTGCCACAAGGGATTAATCTGGGGCCATCAAATCGCATGGAAAGGTGAGGCATTGTGGCTGTGAGGAATAAGAGCTGACCTCCTTTGCAATTTCAAGGTGTTTTTTGTGTGTGCAGTTGATCTGTCATCCTGTATCTTAATCACAGAAGTGTACAGTACAGAAAAAGGTCATTTGACTCAGCATGTATGTGGTAACCCTTTAAAAGGGCTATCCAGTTGGTTTCACTCCCTTCCCTTTCTCCATGTAGCAAATCTTTCCTTTCTATCCAACTCGTGGTTTTGATATCCAATCCAAATCTTTTTGCAAATCCCTATAACAGGAGAAAGGCTAACCTGTAAGTAGAGAACAAGTGAGAGAGACAGTGTTCTGTTAAAACTTTGATGCTGCTGTACATTCTGACTTGTGTTGCTGTTTGTTGTGATGGGTACGAGTGCTACTTCCCAGTCTTTGTGAATGGACTGTTTGTGACTGACTGCTAAATGGTCATGCTGAATATTCAAAGGGACTATTTTTATTGAAGCAGAAACGTGAACTTTAAATAATAATACATGACACGAGAGAATTGAAATCCGCCAACCACAATGTTTTATCGTTGTTGGCTGTTGCAGTCCCCTAATTTTGAATTGGCCTTGCTTCCAGAGTGCTGGTGCTTCATTTGCTAAATCCACCTTTTCTGACAGCACAATAATAGAACCAAGGAAAATGAGGTCTGCCAGGATTCCGCAGTGCCAATATTAGAAGTTTGCTGAAGAGTGCCAGACAAATATGTAGGCAGCTTTTGATGGCGAGACATTTTCTTTAAGATTTTAAATTAATTGTCATGTGGCTGAGCCTTTTTGCATTTTTGGCTCCAATGCACAATGGGGGATGGGGAGGGGGGCGGTGGGCAGAAGGAGAGAAGGAATGCAACTCATGTTTCCTCAGGTGTAGAGTTGATTGCCAATTTCTCCCCTCAACTATACAACGGTATTCGTGCAGACAATCTCTGGGTAATATTTGGAAGAAAAGCAAGATTACTTTCTAATAATCCAGCATTGCAGCCTTGCAGAAGGGAACATAATGCGGATCAGTGTTGGAGCTGCTTCAGGAGCTTATACCTGGGCGAGCACATTGCGCGGAGATGAAATGTGTTTAATCCTGTGTATTCTGCTATCAGAGTACAGCGGCTCCCAAAGTCTACAGAGAAAGGCTGGATAATTCTGCCGATGGTTGTGTTTGTAGTCCAAGTAGGCATTGTTGGATAATTTCACACATGCATCCATTTGTGTTTTGCTAACCTTTGAGGATGAAGTAGGTCCATTAGCAGGTTTAATCTACTCCAGTGTCTGGGCCTAAATGGTGAACTAAAACTTAGCATGAAATTTCTCTTTCCAGTAAATGTGCATCACTTAGATTCACTAGTAAATCTCACAGATATATGCTTGGGAACGTGTTTCTAAGTGCACTTCAAATATGCTGATGACATAAATACCAAGATCTTGAAATCTCTAATCTTGACCTTGAAGGTGCCCTGCGGCACCCTCACCTCCCTGCTCCCCGCCCCCCCCAGACAAAGTGATGTGTTATTGTCCATTGAAATAGAGCAATTTCCTGGCTATGATAAGTGATATGTTACCACTTACATGACTTGGGATTTAGCATGATCACTTGCTGCTGTGACTGAAAATAAAACTGGTGAGTGGGCAGTTAATTATGACATTTTTATTCCATCCATGGGATTTGGGCATCACTGGCATCGATTGGCTATTCTTAATTGGTGAGAGGTTGCAGAAATATGAGAATGTCACTTTGCCCTAGTACCGTAATGTTCAGTAAATTTGTGTGTCAGTTTTGGCAAATTAAGTCGCAAATCTTATGTTAACTCTAATGCTTTGGTTATGATTTAAACTTTTGTTCCTTTTTAAGTCCTAACACATGGTTAACTGAGAAGAGAGAATGTGTGGACACTTGGCTCCCAGGGCTGCTTTGGTGGATCTAAATTTATTCAACAACTTTCAATTACATAGTGCCATTAATATAGAATGATGTAACTTAATTTAGTGTCCCAAGGGTATTATCAAACAAAATTTGACACTGAGCTATGTGAAGTGGTGTTACGATTGGTGACTTAAAGCTTGAATAAAAAGGTAGGCTTTACAGAATATCTTAAAGGAAGCAAGAGACCGAAGGAGGTTTAGGAAGGACGTAGGTAGCTGAAGACATGACCATCAGTGTTGGGGGAGGAAAAGAAAGTTGAGGATGCTCATGAGGGCAGAATTGGAGAAACACAAAATCTTGGAGACTTATTTTGGCTGCAGATTATTTAAAAGGTTGCAAAATAGATGCTAGAAACATTTTGCCACTCATAATGACTTCTAAATATCATTGAGAGCAGATTGTTAGTTCTTATTTTGATGGTACGTTGGGTGATAGTAAGTAAAGATTTATTTAACAAAGAGCATTCCTTTTAAGTATCAGCCATAATTAACTTTTAAGGACAGGATAAAGAATTTTTGACTGACTTAATGTGCGTACCTTGTTAGTGTGAATCCTGCTATTGTGTAGCTGTTGTAAATATGCATTTAAGTACTTTATGCATGTACAAAATTTGATGTACTTTTAAGTTTCTTCAAGCAGGCTGCTTTTTGTGAGTTTTTCAGATTTTTAAGAGGTCAACAGTAGAACCAGATATGAGAGAGCAGTATTATATTGGGTGGACAGAAAGGGTCAACAGCATTGTCAGATTCTTTGAGCACCAGCTATGGATGGCACAGTGGTTAACATTGCTGTCTCTCAGCACCAGGGACCTAGGTTCTGTTTCAGCCATGGATCGCTGTGTGTTGAGTCTGCACCTTCACTCTGTGTCAGTGAGTTTCCTCTAGATGCTCCAGTTTATTCTGTCTGAAAGAAGCACTGGTTTGTTGAATTAGCTATGTCAAATTTTCTGTGTACCTGAATGGGTGCCAGAGTGCTGCAACTAGGGGGTTTTCACAGTAACTTCACTTGCATTGGTAATGTAAACTAATGATCCTAATAAACTTGAAATGGAGAGGCACAATTCAGTCAGTGTGCCCTGTAAGCTATGTTTTAGTTGAGGTGTCGGAATGTATTTCTTTTTCTATCTCCTGACTTGCCTTTCCCTTCATCCAACCTTCATCACCACACAGCATGCCCTCTTATCCATGGCTCAAGTTGGTAGATCCCTTGCCTCAGCCTTAAAAATTGTGGACTGAAGTCCCTTTTTGGACATTAGAGCACAAAATCTAGGCAGTCTCTCGCAGTAGGAGACTGAGGGAGTGTTCACCATCATGAGTGCAGTCATTCAGGTAAAATGCTTACACCAAAGCTCAACAGCTCTCTCAAGCGTGAAGGTTCCCATGGTTGACTTTGCAGAAGATCAGAAAAGTAAATCCCTACTAGCCCTCAAATCAACTTTGCCGTGAAGGTCCCCCTGGCTGTTAGCGCATTGAGGTTTGTAGAGCTTGGTTGCTTTTTTTTGTAACCTGCAGTACAACAGCGACTACACTTCAAAGCTGAAATACTTTGGGAGGCCTATGACACTATGGAAAATGCAAGTCTGTCTCTGTCTTGCCTCCTTCCCCTGCCCTTCCCACCCCCAAAGAATTCTGTAATTTTTCCCTTTTAAGTTGCAATAATTTGTGATCGACAGCAAATATAGTCAGACTATTACATTTTTGTTGTTCTGTTCCTTTGAGAGTGCGTGGGGAGATGGTGCTGTGGGGGAAAAGTGATGGTGGGATTAGTTGGTGCAAAACACGTTTAAATTTTCAGGAACTTGGCTTTTCTCAGTCTGGGTTTCAAAATAACACTAACTCCTGGTGTGATGGAGAATATGTTTTGCTTTTTATTTTCATTACTGGGTGTTGTCCTCTCACGGCAATCTTGGCTCTCACGCATGGTGTTAATTTGGGCAGAGCTGTGCAATTGTCTACATCTCGGACATGGCTTCTGTTCCTGGGTTTGTGTTTTTTTTTAAGCAGCAATAATTGCCAGTATGCAATATTGATGTGTTGTTGTACCATGAAATCCTTGCCTCCCCACTGCCCCTCCACTAAGTATTCACATTTAAAATAAAGCTATTTTACTCTTTATCGATATTTTAAGAGGCTGTAAATGGCATTTTCCAGATTATGTTAAAAGTTTAGATGCTGGATTGATATACTTTCAACTGGAACATATAAAATTCTTTTCCTGTTGCATTTTTCCCCTTTTGTGGTTCATGATCAGTATTGTGTAACATAATTTTGCTCACCCCAATTGAACAATATTTCAACACAGGGATCTTGTTTGCTTTGTTCTTTTGGATTTGTTTGGTTTCTTCTCCAGAGTATGATTAATTTATTTCTTTGGGGAGAGGGTGGGGTCAGAGATTATATTTGTATTTAACTTGATAGAGGGGAGAGCCCTATTTGACTTGTGGAAACCAGCATTTGGAGGAGACAAGCTGTTTTCCAAGAAACCAAATTTGGTCATTGACTGAGCTATGATTTTGAGAATCCCCTTGTGTTAGAATTCATTACATGATGGGACAAGCTTGAGTATTTTGAGGATAATTGCAGGAAGAGAAAAAAATCACAAGCCTGTCAGGATAGGACAGGGGATGAATTGGATAATTCTCTCAAAGAGCTGGTAAAGACACAAAGGGCCAAATGGCTTCTTTCCAAACATCTAACAATATTGAATGATTTTTAGTCATTAAGTGTTCACTTATAATCCCTAATACCCTGCTGCTCTGGCTCCTGTACCCCTCCCCCCCTCCTCTTCACTCTGCATGCTGTGGTTGGAAGCATGAAGTGGTTCAGACCTGGGACAGAAACACCTTGCTCACTGGTTGCAGATGTTCACTGATCTCATCAGCAGACTGGGCAAGAGGCTTTCTCCGTTGGGTGCTGACAATATTTGCTTGTGCTTATGTTCAAAGGCCTGTACAGTTTAATTACAAACCCTTGCCTTGGTTTGGATCTCTTGGGATATTTCAAACAGTCCTTGTTCACAAGTGTATTTGAAGCAATGACAAGTGTGTTGATTTTTTCCAGATGATTACTGTGTAAAATGAGTTACTAAGAGGTATGGTAGGAGCCTTGCTCTTCAGTGTGCTGTGTTGGGCTGATTGGGTTTATTTGGTTTTTTAATAGACCATACATTTGTTAAATTTATTTTCAATGTGTTAAGTTCACATTAAAAATACATTGGTTTAATATGCACCCAGAGCAAATTAAAAAAAAAACTCCAATTTTTCTAATTTTGGTAGTTGTCGATTTTTATTGATAAAGATTCAGTTGCATTTTGCAATTTTTTATATATGGGTGTGTTTTACAGTTATATACAAGTACACATTCTCTCAAAATCAAACGCAAGGGAAATCTTCCCTAATTAATGATTAGCTTCCCAATTTTTTTAGCACTTGAAAATTAACTATTAATCGAATAAGGCTTGCACAGATTCAGCTGCCTCAACTCGCACTTGCATTGATGCACACAGACAAGATGCTTGCGCGCACAATATGAAATTGAGTGTCTCCTTCACAGGCTTCTGTACTGAGGAGAGTTCTGCAGAACACTGTTCTACTATGGACTTTTATATAAAGAACTTGGTACTTATGGACAAGTCACAGATGTGTTAAGTGAAGTTTATTTCAATTTATTTGTGTGTGGCCAACCGTGGAGAGAGCTGCCATGTTTGGCCACCTGTGTGCTTTATCAAGGCTCTATTGCTTAGTGTTCTGTTCCCACTCAGCCTCACGCTTGGCTTAATTCAGGAGGTTTTGCCTGAACCGTCTCTGCACTCACGGAAGTTTAAGCTGGAGTATTTGACATAAATAATTTAAAGAATTTCTTAACTACTACTCTGCTTCAATTTCACAGAAACATAGAAGATAAGAGCAGGAGGAGGCCATTTGGCCCTTTGAGCCTGTTCTGCCATTCGTCATGCCATCCCTGTTAGCTTTGAAGGGAATGGGATTTGTTTGTATAGTAGTTCTCAAAAATAAAACCCAAGTATTTTCCCTTTGAATTGAGGCAAATTGCATAGATCGGAATTTATATCAAGGTTAGATAGGATAGAGGGTCATGTGGAATATAACCATTGTCACAGGCCCTAAAAACCAACTGGCCTGTGTCCGTGCTCTACACCCCATGTAATAGACAATGGTGGATGAGGACTTTGTAAGTTTGTGTTTGTGCCTCTCTGGCTTTCGTCAGTTGTTATTTTTGACCTCCCTCCAGCATTTTACAAACACGCCAGCTGAGGTGGGATGTGGTATACTTAAGAGTGAGAACATGCCCTTCTATTATCTTTGAACAAATTCTTTACTGTGTTCTCTTTGCTGGGCTTTTGCGTCTTATGTTTTGTGTGTTTTTGGGGATTGTTTTGACTGCCTGCTCCTTCACAACATTAACCATGGCTGTTCATTTACAGCAAGGGTACGTGCATTGGGCTCCAGGCAAGGTTAGAGCTTAAATCCTCTTTCTCCTCCAAGATCAATCTCTCTTTATCGTGTAACCTGATAACATTATTACATCAACATCATTCACGTACGCTTCTGATGTTAAGTACCCTCCCCTTCCAAAATCTGACAAGTCTTTACCCTATCATATTTGCACCCTCCTATATCTTACACCTCCTTTGCATTTTACTAGGATGTAGTCACGTG
The DNA here is from genome assembly GCA_024679065.1 of Sphyrna mokarran. NCBI lineage: Eukaryota > Metazoa > Chordata > Chondrichthyes > Carcharhiniformes > Carcharhinidae > Sphyrna > Sphyrna mokarran. Next base: position 131,367,580 of record JAGIQG010000003.1, on the reverse strand, counting down.
AATGTAAATAGTGGCTGTTGACTATTGAAAATAAAGGCCCAACACTCTTGTCACCATATTTTTCATAAGGGAGGCTGGAAACTTTATAACCTTAAAAAGGGTTTTGGATGGACACTTGAAACATCAGCATTCAAGAACAAGAAAAACAGAAAATGCTGGAAAATCTCAGCAAGTCTGACTGCGTCTGTGGACAGAGAATACAGCCAATGTTTCGAGTAAAGAGTGAAAAGCTGCAGCAAGCTTCTGTGCAGAGGGACCTGGGGTCATTGTGCATGAATCGCACAAACTCAGTCTGCAAGTGCAGCAGGTGATCAAGAAGGGGAATGGAATATTGGTCTTTATAGCAAGGAGGATAGAATATAAAAGCAGGGAGGTCTTACTGAAAAGTACAGGGTACTGGTGCGACCACAACTGGAGTAGTGTGTGCAGTTTTGGTCCCCCTTTTTGCGAATGGATATATTGGCCTTAAAGGGCGTACAGAGAACGTTCACCAGGCTGATACCAGAGATGAAGGGGTTAGCTTATGAGGAGAGATTAAATAGACTGGGTCTGTACTCGTTGGACTTTAGAAGGCTGATGGGGCGATCTTATAGAGACTTACAAGATAATGAAGAAGATCTTTCCGCTTAGAAAGGAAAACAGAACTAGAGAGCGCAACCTCAAAATAAGGGTGGGAGGTGCAGTTTAGAACAGAGTTGAGGAGGAACTTCTTCACTCAAAGGGTGGTGAATCTCTGGAATTCTCTGCTCATTGAAGTGGTGGAGGTTACCTCGTTGAATATGTTTAAGTCATGGGTAGATAGATTTCTGATAGACAAGGGAATTAAAGGTTATGGGGAGAAAGCAGGAAAGTGGAGCTGATTCACTTTAGATCAGCCATGATCTTATTGAATGGTGGGGCAGGCTCGAAGGGCTAGATGGCCTACTCCTGCTCCTATTTCTTATGTTCTTATGTCAAGATGACTCTTTATAAGGACATGCGATAAGTGCTGGAAAATGGGATTAGTGTGACTTCAGTGGTGTTGGTGCAGATGAGTTGAAGGGTCTTTTCTATCCTGTCTGTCTCAACATGGTGACATAGCTGAAAGGACATTACGCAGAAACTCTCCCTACTTTTTCTAATCTGCCTCTACCCAGGCCATTGCGTCGGAATCTTAACTGGATAATGTGGTGCTAGAGGATAAACTTGAGGAATCAGAAAGATTTATGGGTTGTGGGTATTTTTTTCATTTGGGGCAAAACTGCTTTGATCCGTTCTCTGATGTTTGTTTTTAACCCTCTTTTACAGGGGAACATTTCCTCCTGTATCCCTCCTCATCTTGTGCATCTTCCTTTATCCAAAGACATTGAGATCTCGACACCCCTTCAGTTCTGGCCTCTTATCAGTCCCTGATTTTAGCTGCTCTGTGCTAGGTGACTGGGCCTTTAGCCACTGAGACCCTTTGCTCTGAAATTTTCTCCCTCAATGTTTTCTGTCTGGCCTTCTACCTTTTTTTTTCCCACCTTCAAGCCATTCCTTAGAATCTACATCTTTGACCAAACTCTTGGTCACTTGCCCTGAAGAGCTGCTGACTCTCAAAACTTAATGGATTAAACGCTTCAGGAAGCACTTTGGGATAAATATAAGTTGTTAGAGATGAAATATGCAGCTTCACTTGGCTGTCACACCTCTGATTGTTATATGCTGCTGTTAGATTGTTTCAACAGAAGTCCTTGGACAGCGAATTTAATTTGATGAGAGAGAAAAGAATGGTTTTACACAGTGAATTACAATCCACAGTGCACCGGAAATAGATTTGGTGATAACATTTAAGAGGGAATCGGATAAATACTTAAATAGGAGTATTGAAAGGAATAAAATTGCAGGATTACGTGGGGGGAGCAGGAGAGCGAAGCTAATTATAAGAGCCACAGCAGATATGATGGGCCAAATGACCTCCTGCTGTATTTTAAGATTAAAAGCAAGAAATGAAAAGTGGAGTTCTGGAAATGTGCAACTACCTCAGCCAGTGTCTAAGATCTGTTAAGAATTGAAGTGTGTTTCCCAAGTTAAAGGATCATTCTGTCCAACTAACAGCCTTAGTCGTTTGCTATTAGACGTTTGGTTTTAGTTTAGTTTTGGCATTAATAGCTTTAATTGATTGCCAGACCAAAAGATTTTTGCATCTAACAGAACTTCTTAAGTTTGTGCATATCATTCTGAGTTTAAAACAAAATCCCTTACCACAGTTCTTTCTAGTATAACAATAAGCATTACCGCAAAGCAAAACCAAGGTCGCAAGAGGATCTTGTCAGCTGTTTGTGGAAACTTAATGCTGCAAATGATTATTCATGCTTTGAATATATATGTTTTGTTGATGATATGATGCATGAATTTGGTATCAGGCATGGTACTGAACTGTGTCAGGAGGTTTGAATACCACTTTAGAGATCATAGTACGTTATCCAGGTTGATGCTCACTCAGGGCAACCGAGAGAATAATCTGTGATAAATGAACTGTCTCATCTGAAGGAATGGGTGTAGCAGGAATAGTTCAGCGCCAGCAGCTGCCAGTCGAGAGGGTCTAGGTGTGTTGAAAAGGGGGTAACTTCTCAATCCAATGTGGGCAAGGATTGTGCTGATAGTTGTCCATGACAGCTTGTGATTTGATGCTGATGCAAAGCCTTCACTAACCTGCTGAAATATTGATTCGATTTGATTTATTTTTGTCACGTGTTGCTGTACGGTGTAAAGTATTGTTTCTTGCATTCTATACAAAGTACACTGTTCATTGAGAAGGAAGAGAGAGTCACAGCTAGAATGTAGAGAAAGATCAGTTTAGTGCGACGTGGGTCCATTCAAAAGCCTGATGACAGCAGTGAAGAAGTTGTTCTTGAGTTGCTTGGTATATGACTTCAGACTTTAGTACCTTTATACTGATGGAAGAAAGTGGCTGAGTGTGCACCTCTTCCAAAGAAGAGGATGAGGCACACACTTCTCCCTTGGGGGTCTGGATTATGCTGGCTGCTTCGCTGAGGCAGCAAGAAGTGTAGGCAGAGTCAATGGATGGGAGGCTGATTTGTGAGATGGACTGGGCTTCATTCATGACCCATTGTAATTTCTTGTGGTCTTGAGCAGAGCAGGAGCCATATCAAGCTGTGGTAAAACTAGAAAGAATGCTTTCTGTAATGTAAATATGATGTAAATGTGAGAGTTGTAGTGGACATGCCAAATTTCCTTAGTTTTTTGAGAAAGTAGAAGTGTTGGTGGGCTTTCTTAACTATAGTGTCAGCAGGAGAGATCAGGACAGATTAATGATCTGGATACCTAAAAACGTGAAGCTCTCGACCATTTCGATTTTGTCCCCATTGATGTAGATAGGGGAACAAATTCTCCACTCTGCTTCCTGAAGTCGATGCCAATCTCCTTAGTTTTGTTGACATTGAAGGAGAGATTACTGCACCACTTCACCAGATTCTCTGTTGCATTCGTGTAGACCACAGCAGGAGCGTTCTCCCCACTGCAAATAAACAAGTGTTCTTCCCAAACATTTGCTCACCAAAGTGATCGGCGTTTATTAATTATCTGCCTACAGGACAGCCCAAAATGCTATCCCAAAGCATTTCCAAAAGCTGCACGAGGAGGCCATTCAGTACATTGGGGTGGTTCTGCTATTCTATTGGATCCACTCTATTTGCTCTCATTGACTGAGAGTTTATCCAAAAATAAACAAACTTATCTTCAATCCTATATCCAGTCTTTGCGGGGCTGGAGCCGTTTAAATTTCTATCACCCTTTGTGTAGGGAAAAATAATCTGGTGGTTGTCAATGTGCCAGGTTTGATATTGCAATATGGGTGTAATTTACACGGTGTTCTCAATGGGGTGTTAATTCTACCAAATGTAGGCATGCTGTTTGCAACTGATTTCCTGCAATTCTCTACAGCTTTGGGCAATGTGTGCAGGGGGAACTCTGGTGCTAAGTGTGGGAAATTGCATTGAATCATTGATAGACAATGGGGGTGAGGAATTTTCACCATAACAGGAGCAGATTTGGGTGGGGGATATTGGGGATTGTTCAAGTGTTACGTCTGAACAAACTATGTTGAAGGCAGACAAGTCCCCAGGGCCTGATGGCCTACATCCTAAGGTATTAAAGGAAATCATGCTGTGGAGATGCTGGCGTTGGACTTGAGTAGGCACAGTAAGAAGTTCTCAACACTACGTTACAGTCGAACAGGTTTAATTGGTAGCACGATCTTTTGGAGCACTGCCCCTTCATAGGTGAGTGGAGAGTTGGGTTCACAAACAGGGCATATACAGACACTGACTGAATCACAAGATAATGGTTATAATGCGAATCTTACAGGTAATCAACTGACTCTAGAGGCTAAAAATACAACTCTTACCAATTTTTACAGATCCACCATTTCCATCACAGTTTGATTTAACTCCTGCTCAGACCAAGATTGCAAGAATCAACAAAGGGCTATGAATTTAGCCAGTCCATCATGTAAACCAGCCTCCCGTTCATTAACTGTCTGCACTCCCCACTGCCTCAGAAAAGCAGCCAGCGTAATCAGATATCCTTCCATCTTCTTACGTTGGGGAAAAAGATACAAAATTCTGAGATCAAGTACCAGCCAACTCAAGAAAAGCTTCTTCCCTGCTGCCGTCAGACTTTTGAACAGATCTACCTCGTATTAAATTGGTCTTGCTCTACACTCTAGCTATAACTGTAACACTACATTCTGCATACCTTCCTTCTCCCCTATGTATGCAATAAACAGTATGCTTTGTCTGTATCGCACAAGAAACTACTTTTCACTATATACCAACATATGACAAAACAAAAACTTCATTAGATGGCTGTAGTAGCCTTTCCTTGGAATTTTGTGGTGATATTCTGCACACTAGTTAGTATCATAGCTGAAAGTTCTCATCCTGACTTGGAAATATATTGTCACGCGTTCACTGTTGCTGGAATAAAATCTGGAATTCCCTTTCTAACAATTGTAGTTCAAGAAGTCAGCTCATTGCCACCTTTTCAAGGACAATTACAATTGAGGAATAAACACTGGCCTAACCAGTGACATTCCTGTCCCAAGAATGAATTTTAAAGACATAATTGGAATTCTGGATGCCTATTGTAAGATTTTTGGATAAGATATTAAATTGAGGTCATGTCAGCTTGGTCAATGAATGTCAAAGATTCTCAGAATCGTTATCCCAGGAAGTTTCAGAGCAAAGGAAGGTCATTTGGCCCATTGGCAACAATCCCACCCAGACTCTATTGTAACCCTCTATATTTATCCTCCTAATCTCTCTGACAGTAAGGGGCAATTTAGCATAGCCAATCAACCTAATCTGCACATCTTTGAACTGTGGGAAGAAACCGGAGCACCTGGCTGAAACCCAGACAATGTGTGGAGTTTGCACAGACAATCACCCAAGGCCCAAATTGAACCCGGTTCTCTGGTGCTATGGGGCTGCAATGCTAAATAATGTGCTACTGTCCTGTTCTTCTTGATATCTAGGCCAATGTTCATCCATCAATCAACACAATTAAAACAGATAATCTTGCATTTATCTTGTTTGTGGGAGCTTGCAGTGTGTAAATTGACTGTTTCCCTCAGCCAAGACAATGACTGCAAGTCAATAGTGTTTCATTGACTGTAAATCATAAAACAACATCATGATGTTATGATGAGTGCTGAATAAGAAATAGAATGATAGGACACATAGCCTGAGCCTGCTTGACCATCATTCATGAATGAAGCCCAGTCTGTCATGCAAACCAGCCTCCCATCCATTGACTGCACTTCCTGCTGCCTCGCAAAGCAGCCAGCATAATCAGGGACCTTATGCACTCCAGACGTTCTGTCTTTTGGGAAAAAATTACAAAGGTCTGAGGTCATGTGCCAACCGATTCAAGAACAGTTTCTTCCCTGTTGCCATCAGATTTTTGGACCTACCTGGCACTAAATTGATCTTTCTATGACTGTAACACTACACTCTGCATACTCTCCTTTCCATCTGTATGAACGGTATGCTTAACATTGTGCACAAGAAACAATATTTTACACAATGCTAATACATATGACAATAATAAAATCAAATCTTTTATTGCAGGTCCATTTTTCCACCTTACTCGCATCTTTATTGAATTCCGAAGTGGTTTGGAGAAAATCTCATTCTAAGAATTGTTTATGAACATGCACCAGGAAGTGGCATTGAGCCAGGTTTCCACTTGGATTTAGTGAAGTTAAGCCTTTGTGGAGACAGCTGCTCTGGACAGTAAAGCTATTAGAGATTGTGAATTAGGATAGCTTAGGATAATATTGACACATTCTGATTCACCATTTTAAACAAGTGAAGTATTTGCACTAGGAATAGGAGGAAAATCTTACCTGGTCTGGCCTACATGTGACTCCAGACCTACAGCAAACCCTACAGTTTAAAGGCAGTAAATACTGGCTTTGTCAGCAATGTGTACATCTCGTGAATGAATAAATTAAGGAAGCCGTTCACCCCTACCAGCCTGTCCCGATATTTAATTAGATCATGCTTGGTCTTGGCTCCATCAAATGTATTTGGTAATTAATGTTCTTTTCAGGACATTAAAGACACAATCAAAACACAAGGATAACCAGGCTCTCTTTCTTATCTCTGAGGGAAGGCTGAGGGATGATCTGTAATGACTGTTGAAGACGGTGACTCGGGTACCAATCAAGTGGGCCACTTTATCCTGAATGGTGTTATTCTTCTTGAGTGTTGTTGGAGCTGCACCTTTCCAGGCAAGCGGAGAGCATTCCATCACACTCCTGACTTGTATCTTATAGATGGTGGACAGGCTTTGGGGAGGCAAGATTACTCCCTGCAGGCTCTCAGCCCCTGACCTGTTCTCACACCCATAGTATTTATATGGCTACTCCAGTTCATTTTTTGGTCAATGGTAACTCTCCCCTGTCCCAGATATTGATTGTGGACATTTCAGTGATGGTAGTGCCATTGTGTATCGTGGGAAGATGGTGGATTCTCTCTTGTTGATGATCATTATCCAGTTCTTGTGTGATGTGAATGTAACTTCCACTTATCAGTCTAAGCTTGAATGTTGTCTAGGTCTTGCTTCATGGATTGCTTCAGTACCTGAGTCATTATGAATGGCCATGGTGTTTTGTAGCTGAGAAAAGAGGCCCTTTGGCCAAATGTGTCTGCTAGCCATTAAACATTTATCTATTCTCATCCCACTTTCTCTGCAGCTTTGCTATTTCAAGAGCTCATCTAAACGCTTCTTAAATACTGTGAGAAATCCCGCTTCCAGCACCCTTTCAGCAGTGAGTTTCAGATTCCCACCAGCCTCTGGATTAAAAAGTTTCCCCTCAAATCGCCTCTAATCACTTTGCTTATTACTTTAAATCTCTGCCCCCTCATTACTGAACCCTCTATTGAGGGGAAAGGTTCCTTCCCGTCCACCCCATCTATGTCCCTCATAATTTTGTACACCTCTGTCTGGTCCCCCCTCAGCCTTCTCTGCTCCAAGGAAAACAGCCCCAGTCTATCCAGCCTCTCTTTAGACCATGCAGACACTATGACAGCAGATGAATGAGCATCGCTCAACAATCACCAGGCAAAACAGTTCCCTTCCTGTGGGTGAACACTTCAGCAGTCATGGGCATTCGGCCTCTGACCTGCGGGTAAATGTTCTTCAAGGGGGCCTTCGTGACACACGACAGCGCAGAGTCGCTGAGCAGAGACTGATAGCCAAGCTCCGCACACATGAGGACGGTCTTAACAGGGATCTTGGCTTCATGACACACTATCTGTAACCCCCGTAACTTGCCTGGGTTAGCAAAAAAACCTCACTTACTGTGCTGTCTGGAGAAAATACACAATTCTCTAACAATGCTCAGGATCCCCTTCACACACATTGTTAGCCACTTTAACACTTGAATAGCAGGTTAGATGTAAGGATTCGCATTCTAATCAGCAATCTCTGACTGTCTGTGCTGATGTGTGCTATTGCAGACCAGAACACTGCATTTGCCTGACGAAGACACAGAGTGTTGAAAGCTCGCAATTTTACTATCAAATAAATCGGTTGGATTTAAAATTGGTATTGCTAAATTTTTACTGAATTGAAATGCCCAGGCGAGTCTCCTCTGAAGCTTTGGAGCTGCAGTAATTCAGGTGCAGCACAAGACGGCAGTATTTTCCACTTCCCATCCAAAGTACTGTCCCTGAATAAGCTGAAATGATAGTGTGAGAGCTGCAATATAAGGGGGACAGCTCTTGCATTTATATAGTGCCTTTCACAACTGCAAGATATCTCAAAGTGCTTTACAGCCAGTATATTGTGAAGTGTAGTCACCATTCTAACGTATAAAGTCCCCACACACAATAATGTGATAATGACCGGATCATTTGCTTTATTGATGAAATATTAGGCAGAACCCCCCTGCTTTTCTTTAACATACAGACGTGGAAACTTTACAGCCGCTCTGGGAGGGCAGAATGAGCCTTGTTTTAATGTGCTGTGACTCCCAGTTATACAGGAGGGAGACGCAGGCAATCACATAACAGCAGGGGGTGCTGCTTTCCCAGGTTGGTCTTGATGTGAAACAAACTGCAATCAGTGATACTATTATTCCCGACGGGAATGGAACTGCTGGAATGACCATACCTGGAGATCACTCTGCCATAGGTGACTGAAATTAATTAATACCCCAATAATTTGTCAACAGTATATAGGATATAGGCTGGTACAATGGTTAGCACTGCTGCCTCACAAATCCAAGGATCAGGTTCGACTTCTGGCTGTGTGGAGTTTGCACATTCACCCCATGTCTGCGTGGGTTTCCTCCAGGCACTCTGGTTTCGCCCAACAGAGAACAAAGAAGATTACAGCACAGGAACAGACCGTACTGCCCGCCTGGACTAGAAAAAAAACCTATTCCTCCGGGGACCATATCTCTCAATTCCCAACCCATTCATGTATTGGGTGGCTTGGTAGCACAGTGGTTAGCATTGCTGCTTCACAGCTCCAGCGACCTGGGTTCGATTCCTGGCTTGGTTCACTGTCTGTGTGCGATTTGCACATTCTCCACATGTCAGCATGGGTTTCCTCTGGATGCTCCAGTTTCCTCCCACAGTCCAAAGATGTGCGGGTCAGGTTGATTGGCCATGCTAAATTAACCATAGATGCTTAGAGGATTAGTGAGTAAAATATATGTATGGATATGGGGGTAGGGCTTGGGTGGGACTGTGATCGGTGCAGACTCGATGGGCTGAATGGCCTCTTTCTGTGCTGTAAGGTTTCTATGATTTCTATTCCTCCCACAGTCTGAATGACATAGTGGTTAATTGAATTGTCTATGCTAAATTCTTCCTCGATGTGCTCAAACAGAGTGTGGTGAGTAGAGGATTTTATAAAATAATTTTTAACAATAATTTGTGTTTATATGGAGCCTTTAGTATAATAAATCATCCCAAGAAACTTCACAGGAGTGTTATGTATGAAGCAAAGTCTGATGCTCAGCCAACAGTGTAGGAGGACACAACCAAAAGCTTTGATCAAAGAGGTAGACTTACAGGAGCAGGTAGAAGAAAGAAAGAGCAGTAAAGAGACAGTGAGGTTCAGGAAGGGAATTCCAGAGCTCTGAGTTTCAGCAGATCCCAGATTTTAATAACGGTTAAAAACTGGGAAGTAGGAATACTGACATAGAATCTCAACAGTGCAGAAGGAGGCTATTCAGCCCATTAGGTCTACACCGACCTCAATCCCACCCAGTCTCTATCCCTGTAGCCCCACTTATTTACCCTGCTAATCCCCCTGACACTAAGGGGCATTTAAACACGGCAAAGAGGAAATCAGAACACCCGGAGGAAACCCACACAGACACGAGGAGAATGTGCAAACTCCACACAGACCCGAACTGAGAATTGAACCCGGGTTCCTGGTGCTGTGAAGCAGCAGTGCTAACCACTGCGCCACCTATTAGGCAGTCCATTAGGTCCAAACTTTTTTTTTCCTGATTGGGATGAAGTCACGGATGCCCATGATGTAGCGATTAACAATGAAGAACTCTCCTTCACTTGCTGCATTTTTGCTGGAGAAATTGGCACCCCTTTACTCAGTGGTTTAGATCATGGAATCTGTGTTCTGCACTTTGCAGGGTTTAAATACACTCTGTGCACTCTTTCTAAAACTTCTGTGGAGTAAGTAGAGTTGAGCTACTCCAAGTATCAGCTTTGGCTCAGTTAGTTGCTCTCTCGCTTTTGAGTCACAAGGTCCTGAGTTCAAGTCCTATTCCAGGTATTGAACATTAAAGTCCTAGGTGACAAAGCATTGAAGGAACGCTGTATTGGTGGAGGTACTGGGGCATCATGGTGGCACAGTGGTCAGCATTGCTGCTTCACAGCGCCAGGGATCTGGGTTCAATTCCCAGGCTCGGGTCACTGGCTGTGAGGAGTTTGCATGTTCTCCCTATGTCTGCGTGGGTTTCCTTTGGGTGCTCCGGTTTCCTCTCTCAGTCCAAAGATGTGCGATTGGGCATGCTAAATTAACCTTAGTGTCAGGGGGGATTAGCAGGGTAAATATGTGGGGCATTACAGGATTAGGGCCTGGGTGGGATTGTGCTCAGTACAGACTCGATGGGCTGAATGGCCTCCTCCTGCACTGTAGGGATTCTATGATTTTGGATGTCAGAGGAATAGAAAAGACGTCATTTGAAATGGGGCAGCAGGACTGGCCCGGCCAACAGTAAACCCATAATCAATATCACAAAAACTGATAATCTGATCATCAGAATAAAACCAGAACGCTGGAAATGAAATAAAAACTGAAAATGCTGGAAAAACTCTGCAGGTTTGGCAGCATCAGTGAAGAGAGAAACGGAGTTAACTTGGGAGTCCAATCTGACACTTCTACAAGAACTCTGGTCAGATCACAGCACTATCTATGGGAGCTTGCTGTGCCTCAATTAGCTGCTGCACTTCCTGCATCACGAGCTGTACAGCTTCACTGGCTGTACAGCATGTTGGGATGAGACAGGCACTTTATAAATGCAAATCTCTGATTTATTTCATAATTTGATTTCGGCTGCAGATGTCCCCTGTTTGTGAACTGAACTCCCACTTACCTGAAGAAGGAGCAGCGCTCCAAAAGCTAGTGGTTTTTGCTACCAAATAAACCTGTTGGACTTTAACCTGGTGTTGTGAGACTCCTCATAGGGGAGGTCCCAGAGGATTGGAGAATAGCCAATATTGTTCCTTTGTTTCAGAAGGGTAGCAAGAATAATCCAGGTAATTACAGGCTGGTGAGTCTTATGTCAGTGTTAGGGGATTTATTGGAGAGGATTCTTCGAGACAGGATTTACTCTGACCTGGAAATAAGTGGATGTATTAGTGAGAGGCAACATGTTTTTGCGAAGGGGGTGGGGTCGTGTCTCACTAACTTGATCGAGTTTTTCAAGGAAGTGATGAAGATGATTAAAGAGGGTAGAGCAATGAATGTTGTCTACATGGAGTTCAGTAAGGCCTTCGACAAGATCTCTCATGACAGACTGGTGCAGAAGGTGAAGTTACATGGGATGAGAGGTGAGCTGGCAAGATGAATACAAAACTGGCTTGGTCAAAGAAAACAGAGGGTTCCAGTGGAAAGTTACATTTCTAAAATGAGGGCTGTAACAAGTCGTGTTCCTCAGGGATCAGTGTGGGGATCTTTGCTGTTTGTAATATATATAAATGATTTGGAGGAAAATATAACTGGTTTGAGTAATAAATTTGCGGATGACAGAAAGGTTGGTGGACTTGCAGATAGCGATGTGGCCCATCAGAGGATACAGCAGAATATAGATTGATTGGAATCGGGAGGAGAGATGGCATATGGAGTCTAAAGGCCATAAGCTAGAAGGTTTACTATCAAATAAATCGGTTGGATTTAAAATTGGTGTTGTCAGACCCCCTACTGAGTTTACCCCAGTCCAACGCCAGCATCTCTACATCATGTCTAAATGAAATCCAGACAAATGTCAGGTAATGCATTTTGGAACGTCTAATACAGAAAGGAAATATACAGCAAATGGCACAACCCTTAAGAGTATTGATAGGCCAAGAGATCTGGATGTACAGGGTACACAGGTCATTGAAAGTGGCAATGCAGGTGGAGAAGGTAATGAAGAAGGAATATGGCATGCTTGTCTTCATCAGCCAGGTTTAAAAATTGACAAATGATGTTGCAGCTTTATAGAACCTTAGTTCGGTTGCACTTGGAATATAATGTTCAATTCTGGATGGATGAGGAACTTTGGAAAGATGTTGTGCCTGCCGCACAGTCTGTTTCAATCCTTATATAGTGGACAAATAACTATGAGCAGACATCTTGTTAGTACGACCAATATTTATTTAAGACACACAATCAATAATCACCCACCCAACCTACAATAAGTTATCTTATGGTAATTACTAGAATTCAAGTCCAATTCAAGAATTCAAGACCTGGACTTAACTTTGCGTGACTGGCAAGTACTCAGGTAGATATTGGCCTTTGTCTGTGCATTGGTCTCAGTGTAGTCTGATCCTTTGGTCTGCTCTAGCACTGGTCTTCCTTCCTTCTTGGGTATGGTGGCTCTCCTCGTGCTGGTTGTTGCTGGCGATGGTCATCGGTGTTGTACTCGTGCATGGGGTCAAAGAGAGAGAGAGAGAGCTTCTTCTGTTGTAGAGCAGCTTCTCCCCCTCCCTGGTTTTGTATCTTTTAGGCAGTTCTTGTCAATCAATCGATCAGGGCTTGATCACCCTGATCGACAAAAGTCCAATCAGGTGCTTCCACACTGATTTCTGTGTGTGTCCCCAGATGTAACCAGATGTAAGTCTAGAACAAAGAACAAAACAGCACAGGGAACAGGCCCTTCGGCCCAACGAGCCCATGCCACCACCTCGATATTCCCACTTCTACCCATGATCCCTGTCTATGTTTATAGATCTATGCATTGGAACCAAATTTGTGACAATTTAGGGAGAATTTGTTCTGCCAATCAGCCTAAGAGCACATCTTTGGGATGTGGGAGGAAACTGGAGCACCCGGAGAAAACCCACGCAAGCACGGGGAGAATGCACAACTCCCACAGACACAGGTCTAAATCCATGTATCTGTACAGTACAGCAATAGTCACTGAGCTGTTGTGTTGCCCATCAAATGGTCCAGGTCAAGCATACACTAACGATGTGAAGCACTAGGATAGTCTTGAAAAATCCAAGAGCAGCCCTCTCACGACCCATTGCGTGTAAGCCCCTTGTTAGACAACAAGGCGGACTGAAGTACCTGTAGGATAAAACAAATACATCAATATCATCGACAATTTACACACTTGCCAGGGAACTCCCAAGGCTCATGATCCCTATTTTAAATCTGTTGGACCTTAACCTGGTGTTGTGAGACTTCTTTCTGTGTGTACTCAACAGCCATGCCTATACGTGCTAGAGGCACATAGTCACAGACCTCCCTCCCAAATAAGGGGTTAAGTTAAGGTAAACAAGTCTGTTTGACCAGAAAGTGATGTGGAGGGGCTGGTGTTGGACTGGGGTAAACACAGCAAGAAGTCTCACAACACCAGGTTAAAGTCCAACAGGTTTATTTGATGGCAAAATCCACTAGCTTTCAGAGCACTGTCCCTTCATCAGGGGAGTGACTGTCCATTGTCTTTGGAATGGCCTATTTCCCATGTATTCAGTTATCTGAGTTCCAGCCTGTTTATCTCTGCCTTTTAGAAACTGTCATTTCAGTTCTTGCCCAATTGTCTCCGAGTGCTTTACAAATCACCATTTTAGGTGGCCCCTTTGGTCACAGTCTCTCCCTTTGATCCTGAATGCAAAGCCTGATGGATCACAAGCTCAGGACCAATACCAGTCAGGAATTCCCCAGTCACTCAACAGTCAAGCAAAGGCCAGGCTTTGGCTTCCACAGTAATAATAATCCTTTGCAACATATTGACATTCCAGAAGCTACAGATAACAGCACTTTACAAATGCAACCACATATTCTAAACACCATTATTACAATAAGCTAATCAGAGACCAGGGTACATTGGAAAATTAAGATTTTCAATTGTCCTTTATTGCACAGTGCAAAGTACAATTTGATGGTTTCTCTGTAAACATTCTTCTAGTGAATGAGAGTGGATGGTGATTCAAGGGCAGACCCCACGTCTTGTCATTGTCTCAAAGTTCATCTTGCTTGGAGCATCCTGTACACTTTCCCTGAAGATGAGTCCGTTGAGGTAAATCCTTGGTTGTATCTTTGTTATTGTCCATCGTTGTCCTGAGGAGATCAATGTCATTTCTGCTGGTATCACTTCTAATATTTGATGTATATTCATGTTCGTACCCTCCCTGACCATTTTTCTGAAGCTTTCAAAAGGTTTGACTCCCGAGTGGCAACGTTCTGTTCAAAAGGCCATGTCAGCTGATGAAAGTACAACAAATGACATTTGATTTTTAAAAGTCAGTACACTATTTTCAAGAAAGGAGTTTTAAAACAAAAGACCATCAGTTTACATTGAAAGAGACTTGCAATAAGTTACAGGATGAGGCTGTTGTGTGGGGAGATCTTTCAATGTTTTTCAGTGGCAAGGAAAATGACTCAGAAGTATCTGGGTACATTGCTGGCAATATTCAATCTCTCCATGCCAATTTTCCAAATACAGATGTTTAAACTCATTAAAAGTCTTTTATTTAAAGAAATGTTCAATCCTCATAAAGAGTTAATCGAGTTAACAATTGGATAACAAGATTAATCGTAGTGGAAATGGTTTTTTAGTATTTTAACATAAAGGCAAATCAAATTTCATCAGATACTGCTTTCTGCGTTCCAAGAGCCATGTTAGGAACAAGGTGAGAAGTTGATCCTGAATCTTGCAGAAATGCTTCTTTTTTTCATAGAATCATAGAACCCGACAGTGCAGAAACAGGCCCTTCAGCCCATCGAGTCCGCACTGACCACATTCACACGCAGGCCCTACTCCCATATCCCTGCACATTTCCCAGCTAATCCCTCTATCCTACACATCCCTGGACACTACGGAGCAATTTTAACATGGCCAATCAACCTAACCCACACATCTTTGGACTGTGGAAGGAAAGCAGAACACCCAGAGGAAATCCAGGCAGACACGAGGAGAATGTGCAAACTCCACACAGACAGTGACCCGAGCTGGGATTTGAACCCAAGTCCCTGGAGCTATGAAGCAGCAGTGCTAACCACTGTGCTACAGTGCCAATGTTGTTTTGGTCAGTCATAGTCCCTGTATAAGTGGTCTCTGTATTTACCATTGTAGTAATATCCACCATGGCTCTTGTATCCACCCATATAGCTATCCCAGCCTCCTGTATCATGCCAGCTTTCGCTGTTATAGCCGCTGCTCCTGTCACTATCCCAATAGCCACCTCCTTCTCCGCTTCTGCTGCCGCTGTTAGCGTAGCTGCTCCTACAGCCACCTTGTCCATACCCATGGCTGCCTCTATTCCTGCTGACAAACAACTTTCCTGCTTCAGTCATGGCGGTGGGATTGCCGTGCATGTGAAGCTCTTGGAGCTGGTCTAACCGGTGGAGCCGTTGGTCTTGGGGACCGTGTATGTGGTGGGGGTCTCCTACAATCTTGGGCAAAGTGTCTTGGCTGCCCGCAATTAAAACACATCCCCCTATCTCTCTCTAGAGCTGCTGTGTAGGGTGGGGCTGTACCTCTCTGGTGTTGGGGATCCCTTCCACCCTCTTTCCTCCATACTCCAGCCTGGCTAGCCCTCATTCTCGACTCCCTTTCTGACTGTGACCGCCTGCCATGAGGGACCTTGTCAAAGGCCTTACTGAAATCCGTGTAGACAACATCCACTGGCCTACATTTTTCGAGAGTATCCTAGTGCTTCACGTTGTTAGTGTACACTTGACCTGGACCAGTTGATGGGCAACACGGCAGCTCAGTGACTATTGCTGTGCTGTGCAGATACATGGATTTGGGCCTGTGTCTGTTGGAGTTTGCACATTCTCCCCGTGCTTGCGTGGGTTTTGTCCGGGTGC
The DNA here is from genome assembly GCA_024679065.1 of Sphyrna mokarran. Classification (NCBI taxonomy): domain Eukaryota; kingdom Metazoa; phylum Chordata; class Chondrichthyes; order Carcharhiniformes; family Carcharhinidae; genus Sphyrna; species Sphyrna mokarran. The sequence goes on along the minus strand of JAGIQG010000003.1, from coordinate 131,351,533 downwards.
TCCTGTTTCCTCCCACATCCCAATGATGTGCTCTTAGGCTAAGTGGCAAAACAAATTCTCCCTAAATTGTCTCAAATTTGGTTCTCATGCAGATTTCTATAAACATAGACAGGGATGACAGGGATCACGGGTAAAGGTGGGAACATCGAGGTGGCGGTGTGGGCTCGTTGGGCCGAAGGGCCTGTTTCCTGTGCTATTTTTGTTCTTTGTTCTTTGTGAGGCATGACCTGCCCTGGTGGAGTGGTGCTGCCTGCCGCACAGTCTGTTTTAATCCTTATACATAGAACATAGAACATTACAGTGCAGAACAGGCCCTTTGGCCTTCGATGTTGCGCCAACCAATTAGGAAAAAGCAATGACCCTCTAACCTAAACCATTTCCTTTTCGTCCATAAACTTATCTACTAACCTCTTAAACGCCACCAAACTTGGCGCATCTACAACTGCAGCAGGCAGGGCTTACCACCCTCTGGGTAAAGAACCTACCTCTGACATCCGTCCTACAACTACCACCCCTTAATTTAAAGCTATGTCCCCTTGTGCTAGCTTTCTCCATCCTAGGAAAAAGGCTATCACTGTCCACCCTATCTAAGCCTCTAATCATCTTATATGTTTCAATAAGGTTTCCTCTTAGCCACCTTCTTTCCAACGAAAACAACCTCAAATCCCTCAGCCTCTCTTCATAAGACCTGCCCTCCATACCAGGCAACATCCTGGTAAACCTCCTCTGTACCCTCTCCAATGCCTCCACATCTTTCTTATAATGTGGGGACCAGAACTGCACACAATACTCCAAGTGCGGCCGCACTAGAGTTTTGTACAGTTGCAACATGACGTTGCGGCTCCGAAATTCAATCCCCCTACCAATAAAAGCTAAGACTCCATATGCCTTCTTAACAACCTTATCGACTTGATTGCCAACTTTCAGGGATCTATGCACATATACACCAAGATCCCTCTGTTCATCAACACTATTAAGAGTCCTACCATTAGCCCTATACTCTACACATTTGTTATTCCTGCCAAAGTGAATTACCTCACACTTTTCCGCATTAAACTCCATTTGCCACCTCTCGGCCCAGCTCTGCAACTTGTCCAAGTCTCTCTGCAAACTATAACACCCCTCTTCACTATCTACCACTCCTCCGACTTTGGTGTCATCCACAAATTTACTAATCCATCCCTCAATACCCTCATCCAGATCATTTATAAAAATTACAAACAGATGACTAAGGTGGACAAATAACTGCGAATAGACATCTTGTTAGCACGACCAATATTTATTTAAGAAACACAATCAGTAATCACTCACCCAACCAACACTAATTTAATCTTACAGAAAATACTAAAGTTCAAGTCCTATACAAGACCTTGACTTAACTTTGCGTGACTGGCAAGTACCCAAGCAGATATTGGTCTTCATCTGTAGCTGGTCTCGGTCGTCCTCTGCGTAGCCTGGTCCTTTGGTTTGGCTCTGGTCTTCCTTCCTTCTTGGGTGTGGTGGCTCTCCTCGTGCTGGTCATTGCTGGTGACAGTCATCGGTGTTGTAGCTTGTTTGTGAGGTCAGAGAGAGAGATAGAGAGAGAGAGCTTCTTCTGTTGTACAGCCTCCCCCCACACTTGGTTTTGCATCCTTTTAGGTGGTCTCTTGATTCTTGTCAATCAATTGATCAGGGCTCGATCACCCTTGGTCGATAAAAGTCCAATCCAGTGCTTCCACACCGACCTCTGGGTGTGTCCCCAACAATAAGAAGTCTCACATCCCAGGTTCAAGTCCAGCAGGTTTATTTGGTAGCGAAGATCACCAGCTTTCGGGGCTCTGTCCCCTTCGTCACGTGAGTGGGCGTTCTGATCAGCCATGCCTGTAGGTGCCGGAGGCACATAGGTTACAGACCTCCCTCCCAAATAAAATAAAGCAGTCTGTTTGACCAGAAAGTGCCCCTTGTCTTTGGGATGGCCTATTCCCCTGTATTCCGGCATCTGTTTATCTCTGTCTTTTAAGTTACAGCCTGTTGTTTAAATTCTTGCCCAGAATGCTTTACAAATCGTCATTTTAGGTGGCTAGTTTGGTCACGGAAGATACAGAAAAGATTTATCAGAATGTTGCCTGGTACGGAGGGCATCAGCTCTGAGGAGAGGTTAGAGAAACCCGATTTGTTCTCATCAGAGCGATGGAGGTCGAAGGGCGACCGGATAGAAATTTACAAGATTATGAGAGGCAGGGATAGAGTGGATAGTCCAGAAGGTTTTTCCCAGGATGGAAGAGTCAATTAATAGAGGGCGCAGGCTTAAGGTGCGAGGGGCAAGGTTTAAAGGAGATGTTACAAAGCAAATGTTTTACAGAGAGGATGGTGGGTGCCTGGAACTCGCTGCTGGGGGAGGTGGTGGAAGCAGATACAGTAGTGACTTTTAAAGGGCGTCTTGACAAATAAATGAATAGGATGGGAATAGAAGGATACGGTCCCCGGAAGGTTTAAGGGTTTTAGTTGGGCAGCATGGTTGGTGCAGACTTGGAGGTTCAGTGAAGTCATTTTCTTTGTCTTTTATCTGTGGACTGTGGGAGGATTGCAATAAAAGTCTCACAGCACCAGGTTTAAGTCCAGCCAGTTTATTTGATAGTAATCCCACAAGCTTTCGGAAACACTGTTCCTTCATCAGGTGTGTGGAAGGTTCCAGACCCCTGGCGGAGGAACACCATTCTCGAAAGCTTGTGGGATTACTATTAAATAAACTGATTGGATTTAAACCTGATGTTGTGGGACTTCTTACTGTGTTTACCCCAGTCCAACACCGGCGTCTCCACATCTGTGGGAGGAAACCAGAGCATCTGGAGGAAACCCATGCAGACACGGGGAGAATGTGTATTGTCACATATATTGGGATACAGTGAAAAGTATTGTTTCCTGCATGCTATCCAGATAAAGCATTTCGTTCATAGAATACATAGGGGAAAAGGAAAGAAGGTTCAGAATGTAGTGTGCAATCAATAGCAGGGGTTCGAGAAAGATCAGCTTTAATGCGAGATAGCTCTATTCAAAAGTCTGATGGCAGCAGGGAAGAAGCTGTTCTTGGGTTTGTTATGAGTTATGAACTCGTAACAAAATCAAGAAATCTCTCTCTCTGGAGAGGGGACAGACACATTACAGAGTGGAGATCTCTTGGTTTAACCCCTGCCATGCATGTGTGTGTGTGTGTATGTTTTTTTGCTGGTTCTGATGACAAGGCTGGTGGGGAACCAGGAAGAGCTGATTGTTCGCTGATTGGCCCGCCTCTTATTTCTTCTAGCATGACACAAAGCGATTATATTCTTGGAAAGTTCCTGGAAATATATCAAAGGCATTTCCGCCTCGACATGTGACGCATTCTTGGCCCAGAGCCTGAGCAGAAACTGAGGCGTGGAGGTAATGAGTCTTAAAACAGATCACACACTGAGGCTTGCAATGAGTTAAGCACACGCTTCAACCCACACAAGGATCACAGATCCAACGGCGACCAGGTAATAGGCAGGGCTCCTGATCTTGTCCCCCATTCTTTATGTAACTGTATCCGTTCACAGTTTGATGGCTAGAATGTAGCAATTCTAGGAATTTCCATTCTTGGAATGGGTATTATTGGGATAACCGAGTGACAGGTTACCTCCTCCACCCTATTTCTACCAATTCTGGCTCTCCCACCAGTCACTCTGTCTTTTGGGTTTACAGCAGCTGGGCACATTTACCAAACCTGCCCCCTTACAATTTTCGGCAGAGATAAAGCCAGCTGGGTGCTAAAAGTTTTTTTTATTTTAAATTCTTGTTGTGTGGTTTAATTGATATTTATTTATTTTTAAGTTAACAGACACTGTATCTCTCTCTCTCTCTCGCCACAAATCCACGTTAAATCGTTGGATTAGAAGAGTTTTCTGTGGGCAGCTTCACCATTCTGGGCTTGGAAGACCATCGACGCTGGGTGCAGATCCTGTCGGATGCGGGACTGAGGGAGTTCAGTCCTTTACAAACCTCCTCTGGCAGTATTCACGCGTCCACTGACATGCTGCTCTGCCTACAGGGGTGAGTAGAAATGCCGCTGCTAAATTTTTTTTAAAAAAACACCTCCAATCGATTTGATTCCCTCGCTGTCGCTGCTTCGATCCGAATAAAGAGAAATCTGGGGAATTCCGCGTGAGTTTGGGGCGGGGTCTGCACTTCAGCACAAATCGTTATTTCAAGGGCAGAACAGTTTAATCTCCTGCGATTTTACAGAATTAACTAACTCTTAAAATGGGAAAGGAGTAGAAAAACTCAGGGTTTTGTGTTCGACTCTTTATTACAGTAGACAAGCAAATGAGATCGGGAGAGAGGTTTACTTAGACTGTGTGAGAGAGAGAGAGGTTTACTGAAATTGGGTGAAAGAGAGAGATTTACTTACACTGGACGAGAAAATGTTTTACTTAGATTGGGTGAGAGTTTCACTTAGACAATGTGAGAGAGGTTTAGACTGGATGAGAGAGAGAGGTTTACTTAAAATGGGTATGAGAGAGTTTTAATTTGGCTGGATGAGAGAGAGGTTTATTCAGACTGTGTGTGAGAGAGATTTACTGAGGCTGAATGAGAGAGTTATAACCTGAACGGTGTTTGGTTTTTATTCATTTACAAATAATCTGTATCCACCCTGGGTTAAGTGTGGGTTTAATAAAGGTACCGTTGAAAAAAACACAGCCTTTAAACAAAAACTAAGTTACGTTCAAAGTGAGAATCCAAATGAGTACATTTTAATTTGTTTTTGTGTTATGAAATGAAATAAAGCCTAGTGTTATAGATCTGGAGCAGCAAATCCTTGTCCCATGTCGAATTAATCCAGATGTCTGGGCTGACAGAGGCACGGGCTGTGGTTCTCAGGGCTCTGGGGAATTTATTGGATCTCTCAGCTTCTGGTGGGTGCTCGCCCCGAGCTTTTCAATGTAGCAGAATGTTGGGGTCCAAGCGAATGACTGCTAGGCAGAAGATGTCCTGTTGCCTGGGTTGCTGCCACCCAGTTGTACTAACTATCGGTATAAATGGACTGGGTGTCAAAAACAACCTGATAGAGAATGTGTGGAGGATTGTTTTTGCACACACTACCCGCCCACCACCCCCCCCCCCCCCCCCACGCTTTGAAACCTTCATTTATATCTGAGTTTCTCAGGTTGTTATCTCAGGGAAATGAGTCATAAACCTTCACAGCGAGGTTCCAGGAAATCTGTGTGTGTGTGGAAGGTTCCATTACCTGTAAGTTCGGGTAGCCGGAGGGAATTAAGAGTCAATGTGTTGCAATCTGTTGTCACAATTCAGGGATGCCTTTTGACGCCTTCCTACCTGTGAGATAATCCGGGCAGTCTTGAGAATGCCGTGTGCTATCATGGAAATAAATTGTGATGGGGAGATGCCGGGAGATGGACTGGGGGTAAACACAGTAAGAAGTCTCAGAACACCAGGTTAAAGTCCAACAGGTTTATTTGTAGCAAACGCCACTAGCTTTCGGAAGCGGCTGCTCCTTCGTCAGGTGGGTGGGAGTGAGGAAGTGAGCGTTCGCATCCCAGGCTGGCGTCTGCTGCAACTTCCAAAAGTCTCACGTGGGTACATGGCCAATCTGTGTTGTACATGTAGCCAGCTTCAAACTGCAGTTTGACAACAAGGGGTCAACATTGGACACTTGGGGGGGGGGGGGGGGGGTGTATCCTCAGCCTTCCTCCCCTCCCCCATATTTTTAAAAAATCCTTAATAAAAAAACAGAATGCTGCAAATTCTCTGGCAATAACCGCGGAGAGAGAATTAATGTTTCAGGTCAGTGACCTGTTACTAGAAGTGGGTGGCACGGTGACACAGTGGTGAGCACCGCTGCCTCACAGCGCCAGGCACCCGGGTTCGATTCCGGCCTCGGGTGACTGTCCGTGGGGAGCCTGCACATCTTCCCCGTCTCCGTGTGGGTTTCCTCCCACACTCCAAAGGTGTGCAGATTAGGTGGATTGGCCGTACTAAATTGCTCTTTAGTGTCCCCAGGATATGTAGGTTGGATGGATTAGCCAAGGGAAATGTGTGGGGTTATGGGGATAGTGGCGGGGGCGGGGAGGGGGGCGTGGAGATAGCCTGGGTAAGACACTGTGTCAGAGAATTGGTGCAGTCTGAGTTGGGCCGAATGGTCTCCTTCTGCACTCTAGGAATTCTATGATTAAGATATGAAGTTAAGAGACAAAACCATTTTGGAGAAGGGGAGGGATTAGCGGGAGGGGGAGGGAAAGTGATATGATGGAAGGCAGGGAAAGAAAGAAAGCAGTGGTGATGTGAGGACAAGGGGGAGATGGTGATGGGACAAATAAAGAAATAAAAGTTGTTTTTCGAGAAGGAATGAATGAGAAAAAGTGCAACTGTCACCCGACAAGAGCTGCCATCCAAAAAAACAAGAACAAACTGGGAACAGAGTTTATGATTTGAAGGAGTTGAATCTGGAAGATGGATAAATGCTGAATTATTCATTGAGCTTAAATTAAGCTTCATTAGAGAAGTTAATGAGAGATCAGAGCACAACAGGAGCAGACGGATGACTGTGACCTCACGGTTACACTTGTGGATTCAATGGCGATAAGTGAAGCCAGTGATGTGGTGGTATTGTCGGTGAATCTAGAGACCCGGGTAACGATCTGGGGACCTGGGTTCGAATCTCACCACGGCAGATTGAATTGAGTAATTGGAATTAAAATGATGACTGTGAAACTATCATCGTTGGTTGTAAAAATCCCTCTGGTTCTCTAATGGTCCTTTAGGGAAGGACATCTGCCGTTTGCTCTGCCCTGCATGCAAGGCCAGACCCACAGCAATACTCTCTGAAACAGCCCAGCAATCACCCACAAGGGCAGTTAAAGATGGGCAATGAATGCGATGCTTGCTTCCCATAAATGAGTAAAAAGAAATGAACACTAGAATGGTCTGTTCGGGCAGAATGGCCTGTTTCTGTGCCCAATATCTTATGTATGGAGTAAGAAATCTCACAACATCAAGTTAAAGTCCAACAGGTTTATTTGGTAGCAAAAGCCACCAGCTTTCAGAGTGCTGCCAGATGAGAAGGGGCAGTGCTCCGAAAGCTACTGGCTTTTGCTACCAAATAAACCTGTTGGATTTTAACCTGGTGTTATGAGACTTCTTACTGTGTTGACCCCAGTCCGACACCGGCATCTCCACATTTAGAAACGGAGACAAGGGGAGGTGAGGAAGGGAAGGGATGAATCCAGTGATGGTGAGATTTGGATGGAAGTGAGAAGCAGCTTTCCAGGTCACTGCTGGTGCAGGAGGCAGCCACTGAACCAGCCATCAAATGTACCGGAAAAGAAATAGGCTGGCAACAAATAATGATCCACACAAACTCAGGCGTAGCTTGGATCTTTGCGGGCTTACCCATGGCAACACCTTTTATTTGAAGGAAGTGAGTGGAGTTCAAACAGAAACAGCAAAAAACCCTTTGCTGGTCTGACACCATCTGTGAAAAGAGAGAGAGAGAGAGAGGTGGAGTTGACATTTTGCGTCATTAGAATGCTTTTTTTTAATTTCTTTACTTCCCACCCACTCCTAGCACCATCATCTGTCTTGTCATTTAAACTTTCCTTCCCTTATCAGGCAACTCTCACATTTTTATTCTTTCATCACTCACGGCATTCCCATTCTCCCATCACTCTGTTGCTGTTCTTTCCCTGTCTGTGTGCTTACTGCCAACCTGTTTAACTCATTCCAGTTCAGATGAGAGGTCATCGGTGATGCTATCTCTCAGTTTCTCTCTTGCCCACTTGCTGATCGCTGACTTACTTTCCCTTTCATTTCAGATTTCCAGAATACTCTGGTGTTCTGAAAAAAAAAGAGAGAGACCTCCTCCCTTCTAATCTCACCACGATCTCCCCCAGCCCCTCCCTCTGCCTTATCTGGTCACGATTACATCAGACTTTGTGGGAGCTTGCTGTGCGCCAATTGGTTGCCCTGTTTCCCACAACACATCAGCGACCTCGCTTCACAAAGTGATTCGTTGGTTGGAAGTCCCTTTGGACAACGTGGGCTGTGAGAGGGGCTATACAAATGCAAGCCTTTCTTGACACCTCTCTCCGGCTTCTCTCCCCATCCTTCCAAAGCTTCTGCAGTTAAAGAGAATATAACTCACAACTACCATCTGGGTTAAAAAGTAAATACTTTTAAAAACAATGTTTGATTCTCATTCAAACATAGTGGAGATAAGGAACTTGGCACAAATTCTTGCAACGTTCTCCTCCAGTTAACACGGTGCAGACCTACTAGCGGAGAAACTTAACACAAAGTGTTGACTTAGTTTTTGGACTCATTTGTGCATTGAGTGTTAATTAAATCAGCAACAGAACTGCTCCATATACAAGGACCCACAAGTACATTGGAGCAACTTGTGCAAACTTCGTGTAAACTTTCTCTAATGGTACTTACGTAACATGCATAAAAATTGGAAAGCAGAAAGTGGTTATTGTGTTGGTTCACTACGACAGACCCTGACTCGGAGCCTTTGGAAGATGTAGGCTGTAAGCGTGATGCTTCCTCGCAGCGATCAAGATAAAAATCCAGAAGCTTGTCACCCCTAAGCTGCTCTCACACTAGTAAGTTGGCAGCACAGCTATCTGGAAAATATTGAATGATCCTATGGGGGCAGAGGAGGGAATAAAAGATAAAATGCTACACAAATTGTTGGGAAGAGGGTTGTGAATGTTGTTACAAACAGAGGCACCCCAAAGATTTTTAACTTACACTCCGGACAAATATAAGAATGCCAAATTTCAAATGGGCGTTTGTCCTGATGAGTGCAGGTTAAGGTTAAGGTTTTGCCATTCAATTGTAGCTAATATTTTTCTCAGCCCCCTTCTCCTTCCTTTTCCCCATAATCCCAATCCCCTTATTAATCAAGAACCTGTCTATCTCTTGCCTGAGGAAGACACGGGAGTGTTGAAAGCTCGCTTTTTTACTATCAAATAAATCGGTTGGATTAATAATTGGTGTTGCTAAATTCTTACTGAGTTCCTATCTCTGTCGAGCCAAACAGCAGCCTCTTGCACTGTAGGATTCTACGATTCTCTCCTCCTCCCCTGTGTACTCTATGAATGGTATGTTTTGTCTGTAGTAACATGCAGGAAACAATTCTTTTCGCCGTATTCCAAAGCATGCGACAATAATAGATCGAATTGAGGGGAGAGGATTAGCCGCTGAGTTGTGGCTGAAGTGTTTTATCTGCTGTGTGTTGTTCCTCTGGGAGCTATTGTGTTAGCTCTTGGCAGAATTCACACTCAGTGCTCAGCGTTAATGAATCAGTGCAAGGCCCATTCTCAATTTCTTTCCACTTGCCAGAGATTGGATATTTATTTAGGTGAAGATTGTGCAATCCAATCATCTCCAGAATTGAAACGAGGCGTCGTTTGAAAATAAACAGGTTTTATTTTTCCATAGGGGCGTGAATAGCAGCCGCTGATCAACATGTTGTTAGGAATGAGCCTTATTAGCAATCCTGAAGCTATCACTCCCTCAGAATCTTTCCAAACCGGTTTTAATACCTGTAAGAATGTACCGTCAGTAAACCACTGGCGTATGTTTGAGTGTTAGCATGGGACATTTCTACAATACAACAAGCTAAACAAGCTTGGCTATTTTACTGCAATCACCTGGCTCCCGCTGCCTCTCAACAGCTGAACAGAGAATGCACCCAATGTGGCTTCCGGAGTTTGATGGAAGCATTGAAAATCCAAAGAAATTCTGCTCCGGTGGGAGCAGATGATGGGCTGGGAATAGTGGGATGACAAAAGACCATTCAGCCCCTCCAAACAGCCCATTAACCCTCCTGTCATCTCTTTGATGGTGGTTAGCACAGCACCAGGGACCAGTTTCAATTCCTGGGTCGTTGTCTTGAGTGGAGTCTCCACATTCTCCCTGTGTCCGGGTGGATTTCCTCTGGATCTCCGGTTCCCTGCCGCAGAGTGAAAGACACACTGGGTTGGGTGCATTGGCCATGCTAAATTCTCCCTCTGTGTATCTGAACAAGCACTGGAGTGTGGCGACTAGGGGATTTTCAGAGTAACTTCCTTGCAGTGTTAACGTAAGACTACTTGTGAGACTAATAAATCTCCTTCACCCTGTGGTAAAGAAACTCACATCTTTCCTGGCTAGGTAGATATCAATGAGATTTGCAATCAGTGATGCATTTCAAGTATCTCATCTGATTGGCTGTTTTACACACTATGGGCTGTGAACTGGTGGTGAGGTTGAGAAACCCAAGTTTTAAGTCTAATTGTGTTTTGTGATCCAATTGGGAATGGATCACAATCCATTTGGGAATTTGGGAATTCTGAACCTTCTGCTGAGTTTTGATCCCTCCCATTGGTCAGTGTAATGGTGTTGACTCCGACAGGTTAAATCCGGAGCGTCCCGTGCACACATTATCCTGTGGCCTGGTCTTTGGAAAACATTATTGATGAAATTAATCATTGCTGAGTTTTAATCTAATAAATAAACTTAAAATGTCTCAAAGCAGGAGAGAGAGGCAGTGAACTGGAGGAATTTTGGGAATTCCCGAACTCAGAACCCTGGCAAAGTGATTGAAAAGTCAACAGTGTTCCAAAGCCCAGTGTTTGAGAAGCTGGGAAAGTTGTAGCTCTTGAGGAGATTCCAGACATAGAGAGAGGCAAGGCAATGGAGGGAATTGCAAGAATTTTACAATCAAAATGTTGCTTAACTGTTTAAAAAGTTGGAATAATTTCTGGAATCCGATCACCTGTTTGATGACTCATTACACACCGGCTTCCTTTCTCAGTTACACAAATGGAGATTTTCCAATTAATGATAGAATCATAGAATCCCTATAGTGGAGAAGGAGGCCATTCAGCCCATCGGGCCTGCCCTGACAACCATCCCACCCGGGCCCTATCTCTCCAACCCCTTGCATTTACCCTGCTAAACCCCCTGACACTCAGGGTCAATTCAACATGACCAATCAACCGAACCCACACATCTTTGGAACATTGGAGGAAACCGGAGCATCTGGAGAATATGCAAACTCCACACAGACAGTGACCTGAGGCCGGAATCGAACCCAGGTCCCTTTTGCCGTGAGGCAGTAACGTTAACCACTGTGCCACCCCCGTGTTTCATTGTCATTGATAATCCATTTCATTTTGAACGGATTCAGGCCAGTGAAAAATGTGGGTTATGGTTTTAGATTTATGTTGATTTAATGTGTGTTGGTGGTCTTGTGGTGTAATGGATAACGTCCCTGTCTCGAACCCTGTGGGGAGACAGTCGCTTGGTGCTTTGTCACTGGGCAACTGGGTGCCATAGAACAGCGTGGTGGCACAGTGGTCAGCGCTGCTGCCTCACAGCGCCGGAGACCCGGGTTTGATGCCCTGCTTGGGTCACTGTCTGTGTGGCGTTTGCACCTTCTCCCCGTGTCTGCATGGGTTTCCTCTGGGTGCTCCGGTTTTCTCCCACAGTCCAAGGATGTGCAGTTTAGCTGGACTAGCCATGCTAAATTGTCCTTTAATGTCCAAAGATGTATAGGTTAGGTGGATTGGAGAGGGTTTTTGTGTGTGAGATCCTCATTAAAGTGCTTTGTCAGAGAGTCGGTGCAGACTTGATGGGCCAAATGGCCTCCTTCTGTACTTGTCATTCTATGAATTACAGACTGATAATTCATCTGGGCCTTTCTCTAATGCCCCTTACTTGGTCTGCCTTACATGTGACTCCAGACTCTTAAATAAATTATGGACAAGAACAATTAGGGATATATATCACCCCAGGCAAAGCTAGCGGCCTTATGAGTTTGGTCAGTAACTAGTTTGCAGTTGCTTACAATTGAAGGCTTGCATTCACCTTACGAATCTAGTGGAATTTTTTGAAGAGGTGACAAAAACGGTTGATGAAGGACAAGCCGTTGATGTCGTCTACATGGATTTCAGTAAGGCGTTTGATAAGGTCCCTCATGGTAGGCTGATAGAAAAGGTGAAGGCGCGTGGGATACAGGGCCAGGTATGTAGATGGGTTGAGAACTGGCTTGGGAGGAGGAGACAGCGGGTAGTAGTGGAAGGCTCTTTTTCCAACTGGAGGTGTGTCACTAGTGGTGTGCCACAGGGCTCAGTACTAGGACCTCTTCTATTTGTGGTTTATATAAATGACTTGGAAGAGGGGGTAGGTGGTGTGATCAGCAAATTTGCTGATGACACTAAGATGCTTGGATTGGCAGGAACTGAGGAGCAGTGCCAGGCAATACAACAGGACATTGATAGGCTGGTAGATTGGGCAGATAGATGGCAAATGGAATTTAATCCAGATAAATGCGAGGTGATGCATTTTGGCCGGAAAAATGTAGTGGGGAATTATGGGATAAAAGGTAAAACTATCCGGAGTATAGAGATGCAGAGAGACCTGGGGGTGCAAGTTCACAGGTCTCTGAAGGTGTCAGTACAGGTAAAATGTGGTAAAAAAAGCGTATGGTATGTTAGCCTTCATAGGAAGGGGTATAGAATACAAGAGTAGGAGTCTGATGTTGCAGGTGTATAGAACGTTGGTTAGGCCTCATCTGGAGTACTGTATCCAGTTCTGGTCGCCGTACTACAGGAAGGATGTAGAGGCCCTGGAGAGAGTGCAGAGGAGATTTACCAGGATGCTGCCTGGTATGGAAGGGCTGTCTTACGAGGAAAGATTGAAAACACTGGGGTTGTTTTCCCTTGAAAGACGTCGGCTGAGAGGGGATCTATTAGAGATTATGAGGGGTATAGATAGACTAAATAGTGGTAAGCTTTTTCCACCATTAGAAAAGGATAGAACGAGGGGTCACGGCCTCAGGGTGAGGGGGGTATGTATAAGATGAATATTAGAGGGCAATTTTTCACACAAAGGGTAGTGGGGGTGTGGAATGCGCTACCGAGTAAGGTGGTGGGAGCAGGCACGCTAGGGTTGTTTAAGGGTCTCTTGGACAGCCACATGAGCGGTCTGCAGATAGAGGGATATAGTAGGACTGTTTAAATATCCTATTTGTTTCCACAGGATGTTCGGTCCACCTTGTTGACCAACAAGGGCATGCATGCGGCAGGTCGTGCGAGAGCTGCTCTTGGATGTTGCTTCAGGAGTGGCCTAGTGCTTCATGTCGTCAGTGTATGCTTAAACTGGACCATCAGATGGGCAACATGACAGCTCAGGGACTATCGCTGTTGCTGTGCAGACACATGGATTTGGGCCTGTGTCTGCGGGAGTTTGCGCGTTCTCCCCGTGGTTGCGTGGGTTTTCTCCGGGTGCTCCGGTTTCCTCCCACATCCCAAAAATGTGCTCTTAGGCTGATTGGGTAATAAATTGGACCCTATATGTTATTAAGACGTTAGGACGGCGGCGCGGGCTCGTTGGGCCGAAGGGCCTGTTTCCCGTGCTGTGTTGTTCTTTGTTCTTTGTATTCACTACATATGGCAACATTCATCCCTCTCTCCCCCCCATGGCTTCACTTGCTTTTGTTGGTTAAAAAAACCAGCCTCCCATTCACTATTCTGTCCACACTTCCCACTGCCTCGGCAAAGCAGCCAGCATAATTGAGGACCCCGTGCACCCCATTCATTCTCTCTTTCACTTTCTCCAATCGGGAAAAAGATACAAAAGTCTGAGCTCACATACTAACCGAATCAAGAACAGCTTCTTTCCTGCTGCTGCCATCAGACATTTGAATGGACCTACCTCACATTAAGTTGATCTTTCTCTACACTCTAGCTATTACTGTAACACCACACTCTGCACCCTCTCCTTTCCTTCTCTATGAACGATGTGCTTTGCCTGTATAGCGTGCAAGAAACAATACTTTTCATTGTGTGTTAATACATGTGATAATAATAAATCAAATCAAAAAACAATTATTTTTACTTCTAGCGCTGCTGGTTGGCTCAATTTTGCGTCACGTGGGGAGGTGCTGTCTCTGTTAACTATCCTTTCCAGAAATGAGTGAACGATGTCAAAGCTTTGACAAAAGTTCATTTGGACTGGAAATGTCAGCTCTTTTCTCTCTTTACAGAAGCTGTCAGACCTGCAGAAATTTTCCAGTGTTTTCTCTTTTGGTTTTGGATTCTAGCATCCACAGTAATTTGTTTTCATGGTGGAAAGGAAATTGCAAACATCCTTTTTCCCTGTGTTTATGAGAATCGCGCTCCAGTAGAGCAAAGGTTAGATAGTTTATAATGCCCACAAGGGATTAGAAACGTATTGTGAAACTCAGACCCTGACCTAATTTCCTCAGTGACTGTCTCATCAGCCCCTACAACTGACAGCTCCATTGGAAGGAAATGCATTCAGTCGCAACCGCTGTTCTAAGCTAGAAAACACAATGGGCACACAGCAAGATCCCACAAACAGCCCCGTGAGGCGGCACGATGGCGCAGTGGTTAGCACTGCTGCCTCACAGCGCCAGTGACCCGGGTTCAATTCCCGGCTTGGGTCGCTGTCTGTGTGGAGTCTGCACATCCTCCCCATGTCTGGATGGGTTAGTGCTCTGGTTTCCTCCCACAGTCCAAAGATCAATAGAATCCCTACAATTGCAGAAGGAGGCCATTCAGCCCATCGAGTTTGTGCCGTCAACAATCGCATCCAGGCCCCATCCACATAACCCCACATATTTACTGCGCTAACCCTTCCAATCTATGCTCCTGGGTCATTTAGCAGGGCCAAAGCACCTAACCCGCACATCTTTGGCTCTGCTAAATTGACCCTGGTGTCAGGGGGATTAACACTTTTATGAATAGAAATGTGATAGTGAGCAGTTTAGCCGTTATTTTGGAGGTTTCCCAATGTGGGTCCTTTCACCTCCACCCAGAGGTCAGGCGGGACTTGGTTTAATGATGGGGATATTTCCAGTCCTCTCATGGTCGAACTCTACGGTCGAGTTGGCAGCCCAACCAAAAGTCCATTGACTTTCGGCAGGACTGGATGATCCAGCGACAGGCGGGGCCGGAAAACCCTGAACATGTCTCGGCTGAAAGACGGTACCTCTGACAGTGCGGCACTCCCTCTGTGTTGCACTCACTGGCAGCCAGGGTGGTACGCTCACGATTGCTCTGCTGCCCCCGACTGGGGCCACACTGACACTGCGATTGGCTGAAAACATTGGGGTAGATTTTCCATTCCCACCCGCCGCAATGGGTGGGAAGGAAAATCTAGTGAACTGTTTCTTTGCGGGGGGGGGGGGGGGGGGGGGGGGGGGGGGGGGGGTGGGGGGGTGGGGGGGGTGGGGGGGGGGGTGGGGGGGGGGGTGGGGGTGGGGTGGGGGGAATTCCAGCGTCGGCGCGTCTGGAAAACTTCGCCTGTAATATATTCACTTCAATACATGTTGGCCTTTGGGCCAGTCACACAAATTGAATTGAAAAAAACATCCTGTGTCTTGTCTGGCAAGACTGCTGTTCCATTAGCTAAGATGTGGGGGCGGCACGGTAGCACAGTGGTTAGCACTGCTGCTTCACAGCTCCAGGGGCCTGGGTTCGATTCCTGGCTCGGGTCACTGTCTGTGTTTGCACATTCTCCTCGTGCCTGCGTGGGTTTCCCTCTGGGTGCTCTGGTTTCCTCCCACAGTCCAAAGATGTGCGGGATAGGTTGATTGGCTGGGTTTTAAATTGTCCCTTGGAGTCCTGAGATGTGTAGGTAAGAGGGATTAGTGGGTAAATGTGTAGGGAAATGGGGATAGGGCCTGGGTGGGATTGTAGCCGGTGCAGCCTCGATGGGCCGAAGGGCCTGCTTCTGCACTGTGGGTTCGATGTGGAAGAGCCAGCTGGGGGATGAAATGGCATTGGTCAGCGCATTTTTATACAGTTGTGAAAAGCTGTGAAACATGTGACGAATGGGGAAAAGCGAGGTGCTGCCATGCATCTTGGGTGGGGTACGTACTGCTGTTATACTGAGTGCCGGTGATGGAGGGAGTGCAGATTGACGGTGGTGGACGGATTGGACAACAATCAAATGGGGACTACTTTGTTCCTGGATGGTGTTGGAGCTGTGGGGGAGAATTCCATCACACTCCTGACTTGCACACATGAGGACGGTCTTAACAGGGATCTTGGCTTCATGTCACACTATCTGTAACTCCTGTGACTTGCCTGGGTTAGCAAAAAACCTCACTTACTGTGCTGTCTGGAGACAATACACATCCCTCTAACCTGTGCTCAGTGCTCCTTCCACTCATTGTTGGCCACTTTAAGACTTGAATAGCAGGTTAGGTGTAAGGATTCACATTCTAATCAGCAATCTGTAAACAGTCTGTGCTGATGTGTGTGCTATTGCAGACCAGAACACCTCATTCGCCTGAAGAAGGCTATAATAGCTGAAAGCGTGCGAGTTTACTGTCAAATAAATCTGGATTTAAAACTGATGTCAGATCTCTTACTGTGTTTACCCCAGTCCAACGCCAGCATCTCTACATCTTGTCCCTTGAAGGCAATGGACAGACTCTTGGACATCAGGAAATAAGTTATTCTTCGCAGACCTTCTCTTGTAGGCATTGCGGTGAGCCTAGTTGTGAAACTGTGAATGGAGCTGGGACCTGTAGCCCTGGAGTAAAACTGCAGAACCAGTGAGGGGAGGCCACGTGGATAACACCTGGCCCAGATGTTCTGGGTTTGAGTCCGACAGTAAGATTTGTGCTCACAGAAGGAGTGTTCGCAATGCAGTTCAAGGGGCCGATGATATAAACTCTTTAAAAAAAAACTTGTTAAACTGATTGCTCAGTTACAAGGACAGGAGATGGGTACTTTGTGCGGACGGGGTGGGTAAACCCATTTCAATGTCTTCGCTGCGGCACCTCGGGGCGATGTCGTGGGGAGTTCAGTGAGTTGCTTTGTGGCTTCTCGCATTAACGAGGAACGTTCTCCTTTCCTCCCTGTTGCCAGACCTCTACCCACTCAGCAAGGAGCAGCAAACATCCCTCTGACTCGGGCGGCGGCTGACGTGATCCTGAAAACAGAAACACAGGAAAACTGGGCTGCGAGGAACGTATCCCGAATGACTTTTCAGGAGGAGAACTCTGCGCTCGTGCTGGTGACTCAGCAAAACCAGGAAGCTGCCGAGAGGAGAGACCCCGAGGCAGACATGCAGTGTATCACCACTACACTTCGACAACTGGATCTATCAGGTTAGAGTGCTCACCAAAGCCTTACCTCCTGTATTTACCCCATACCCTTTTGAAAGCCATTGCTCCAGTTATATGGGTGGCACGGTGGTTAGCGCTGCTACCTCAGTGCCAGGGACCTGGCTTCCATTCCAGTCTTGGGTCACTGTCTGTATGGAGTCTGCACATTCTCCTCGTGTCTGCGTGGGTTTCCTCTGGGTGCTCCGGTTTCCTCCAAAGATGCACAGATTAAGTTGATTGGCCACGCCAAATTGCCCCTCAGTGTCCGTGGGAATTTGCAGGATAAATACATGGAGTGACAGGGATAGGGCCTGGGTGGGATTGTTGTCAGTGCAGCCTTGATGGGCTGAATGGTCTCCTTCTGCACTGTAGGGGATCTGCTCCCTTCGAGCTCTCAGGAAGTGAGTCCCAGATTATAACAAGATGAATTTTCCTCAGCTTCCCTCTGACTTTTGGCCGATTATCTTAAATATTTGCTCCCCGTTCTGCCAATTCAGTTTCTTAGGGGCGAAATTTACCCTTCCACTTACCAGGGGAATTGGAGCGAGCACGGGGCGGACTGTGCAAAGGTCCGTTGACCTTGGTTGGGGAACTTTCCAGTTTTGGAGAGGGTGAGCATGGCTGGAAAATCCCGCCTGTGTGTGTGTCCACTGTGTTATAATCCATCACAGCTTTGAATATCTCTGTGAAATTTCACCTGAATCTTCTCCCCTCTAAGTGGGGGGTTGGGGGGGGGGGGCGGTCAGTGGTGGGAGCAGGGGACAACCATGGCATATCTGGTTTTCCCACAAAACTGACTTTCCTGTCATCATCTTCCAGCATCTTTCTCCTCTCCCAGGCCTTGACACTCTCCTTAAAGTGTGACGCCGACTCTGAGCTTTGTAGAAGTCATAGAAACCCTACTGTGCAGAAGGAGGCCATTCGACCCATTGAGACTGTGCCCAGGCTCTATTCCCACTTAGTTACGCTGCTAATCCTTCTAACCTATCACACCGTGGGACACTAAGAGTAAATTTAGCATGGCCAGTCAACCTGACCAGCGTGTCTTTCAGACTGTGGAGGGGAAACCGGAGCACCCAGAGGAAAGCCACACAGACACAGGGAGAACATGCAGACTTCACACAGACTGTTGATGGTGGGGGTGATAGGCTGAGCTTGATCCTTCAAGCCCCCTCAGATCTGGGCAAGTGCTGAGTGGAGTTGTCTATCACCCATCTGGGTACCCAAGATCCAAACTGCAATAGCACCACACACACCCTCCTCCTCTGTGTCATCCCGACACCTCCATCCCGCGCAGTGCCGTGAATCTCGATCTTTCAGGCTGGGGGGGTGGGAGAATGATTCTACAGGACAGTTGGGTGGTGGTGGTTGGGGGGCAGGGGGGGGGGGGGGGATGGTGGGTTCTCTAGACAGCGAGGGGGGGCGGTCTCCGGGCAGTAGGGCGTTCTCTGGGACAGTGGGAGGTCGGTCCTCTGGGCAGTGGAGGGTTCTCTAGGCAGTGGGGTCTGTTCTTTTGGGCAGTGGAAGGGGGTCTCTGGACTCTCCAGGACTGTGAAGAGGGGTCTCTGGGCCAGTGGGGGTGTCTCCAGGGCAGTGAGTGGGGCCTCTGGGGTAGTGGGGCGGGGGAGGGATGTCCAGCGCAATGAAGTGGGGGGGGGGGGGGGGGGAGTGTTCTCTGTGGTGGTGGGATTTCAGGCCCTGACAATGCTGCCCAATGAGACCAGAACTCTTCTCTCCCAGTGTTTAGCTTGCTTTCCATCTTAATGTGTACAAGACCAGTTGGGACCAGTTCAAATTCCCAGTTTTTACTGGGTAATTTTCCCTTCTGGATGGACAGGATGCTGAGGGAATTGGGATAAAGCCCAGATGAGGGAAATTGATTGGCTGGTTTAGACACTAATAATATTAGCGACTAATGAAGTAAACTTGCCTGAGGGGGAGTGGGGAGGTGATTGAAATCGATTTACCTCCTGTTGGGTAGCATGGACCAGCTGAATGGTCTATTTTCTGTGCAATAAGCTGCCAACTGCCCTTCCAAATAAACTCCTCCTTTGGGGGGTTTGCAGGGCCATTGTCTATTGGTAAAAGCCCAGTGTAAAGGTGAGCAGTTTCTGTGTACAATGGTGGAGAGACTGAATTTGCCAACGGTGTCTAAAGGTGAGGTTTGATTGTTATCTCTTGAACCTTAGGATGGTACTGGGGCTCCCTCACAGCCAGCGAAGCCAAGCAGCAGCTCAACAAGATGCCGGAGGGCACTTTCCTCATTCGGGACAGCTCGCACCCCTGCTACCTGCTGACCCTCTCTGTGAAGACCAACCGGGGCCCCACTAACGTCCGCATTGAGTACAGCAATGGCAAGTTCTGCCTGGACTCTTACTACCTGGCGAAGCCCAGGATCCTGGCGTTCAGCGAAGTTCTGAGCCTTATCCAGCATTACGTCTGCTCGTGTATCGTGGACCGGTACGATAAAGTGGCAGACACTCCGGGCCTGCCGCCCAAGGACACTGCCATCCACCTAAAACTCATTAAGCCCCTTCACCGGAAGGACTCCTTCCCCTCACTGCAGCACTTGTGCCGACTAACTATTAACCGGGTGACACAGCAAGTGGACAAGCTGCCTTTGCCGAAACGTGTCCAGGATTATTTAGCAGAGTACCCTTTCCTCCTCTGAGACGGGGTGTTTATTATTCTCCCGTCCGAGGGGGCGAGGCGAGAGAAGGGGTTTCTTAGTGACGGCTGTGTGCAGTTTAGCGGGCTGGGTGGGTGGGGGGGGTGCTGAACAATGATTGCCCTGCAGAGCTTTCCAAGATGTTGAGACAGGGCAACGTTGATGTTTGAACATGCGGGTTCTGCACAGTTGGATAGACTTGTTGCTTCATTACGTGGGAGAAGAAGTGGACATGTTGACAAACTAAAATGTGAACAAAATACACAACTAAAGCAGCAGACTGGACATTTCCCATTGAATAACCACTGTAAGACACAGGTCTGCAAAAAAAAAAACTCTACAGCCTTTGTATTATTGAATGCACTTTGAATATTTTTAGAATGAATTGTGTTTTTTTAAAAAGACCAAAAGTATAAAGTATTTTCTAATAAAGTATTATAAATCGCATTAAAAATTTCTCTACAAGAGAAGTATTCACGTTAAAAGTAAGTGTTTGAGTGATTTACACCATACAGGAGAGGGATGGGATTGGTTTCTTTAATTTATTTGTGTCACAACTAGGCTTACATTAACACTGCAATGAAGTTTCTGTGAAAATCCCCTAATCGCCACACTCCGGTGCCTGTTCTGCTACACTGAGGGAGAATTTAACACGGCCAATGCACCCTAACCAGCACGTCTTTCTGACTGTGGGAGGAAACTGGAGAGCCCGGAGGAAACCCACGCAGACACAAGGAGAATGTGCAGAGTCTGCACAATCACCCAAGGCCAGGAATTGAAGCCGGGTCCCTGGTGCAGTGAGGCAGTGATGCTAACCACTGCGCCATCGTGCTACTCCAGTCTGACTGTCCCGTTGAATGGTGGAGCAGGCTTGAGGGGCCGATTGACCTGCTAGTGAATGAGTGGATGTTTTCAAGAGGGTTTCTCTTTCAACAGTCCACAGATGATGAGCTGGCAGAAGGAAATAAGATTTGTCTGAAAATTAGGGTTATTCATTATTAAAAAAAAACTTTTTATACATTTGGGAGACATCGCTGGCTGGTCAGAATTTATTGCCCATCCCTAGTTTCCTGAGCACAATTGAGAATCTATCATACTGCTGGGACGTTGGAGTCACATGTAAGCCAGACCAGGTAAGGAAGGCAGATTTCCTTCCCTAAACAATGTTAATGAACTAATGGATATTTCTGACAATGGTTTTATGGTCATCAGTAGATGCTTAATTCTAGAATTTATTTTTAAAATGCATATTCCACCATCTGCTGTGGCAGGATTTAAACTCCAGAACATTGCCTGAGTTTCTGGATTAATAATCTAGCAATAATACCACCAGAACCTCACATTCTTCTGAGTGGGAGATTTAATAGCGGTTTTTTAAAGTTTGAGGGAGTTTGATGGAGTAAATAATGAGAAACCTTTCAGCAACAGATGTATCTGTAGCCAAATAAGGCAGGTTTAAACTCACTGACGAAAGAGCTCTGAAGTGGGGGTTGTCAGTGAATTCAATGAACTTAATCTGGAATTGAAAGCTGATGTGAGTAATAGTGATGATGAAGTTATCATTGATTATTGTAAAAACCTGTCTGGTTCATTAATATCCTTTAGAGAAGGGTGCAGAGGAGATTTACAAAGATGTTGGCTGGATTGGGTGGATGCCTTATGAGAACATAAGAACATAGAAATAGGAGCAGGAGTAGGCCATCTAGCCCCTCGTGCCTGCCCCACCATTCAATAAGATCATAGCTGATCTGAAGATCAGTTCCACTTTCCTGCCTACTCCCCATAACCCTTAATTCCCTTATCGATCAGAAATCTATCTAACCGTGGCTTAAACATATTCAATGAGGTAGCCTCCACCACTTCAATGGGCAAAGAATTCCAGAGATTCACCACTCTCTGAGAAAGAAGTTCCTCTTCAACTCTGTTCTAAACTGCCTCCCCCTTACTTTGAGTCTGTGTCCTCGAATTCTGGTTTCCTTCCTAAGTGGAAGGAATCTCTCTACCTCTACCCTATCCAGCCCCTTCATTATCTTGTAAATCTGTATAAGATCCCCTCTCAGCCTTCTAAACTCCAACGAGTACAGGCTCAGTATATTCACTCTCTCCTCATAATCTAACTCCTTCATCTCTGGTATCAGCCTGGTGAACTTCTCTGTACTCCCTCCAAGGCCAATATATCCAAATAAGGGATCATAACTGCACACAGTACTCTAGTTGCGGCTTCACCAGTGTCTTGTACGGTTGCAGCAAGACCTCCCTGCTTTTATATTCTACCCCCTCGCTATAAAGGTTGGGAAATGCCCACACAAAGCCACTCTACCTCTATATTGATGTACTTGTTTTTATCCTACAGGTGCTTTGGTCCACCTTGTTGTCTAACGAGGGGCATACATGCGATGGGTCGTGAGAGGGCTGCTCTTGGATATTTTTTCGAGAGTATCCTAGTGATTCACGTCGTTAGTATACGCTTGACCTGGACCATTTGATGGGCAACATGACAGCTCAGTGACTATCGCTGTGCTGTGCAGATACATGAATTTGGGCCTGTGTCTGTGGGAGTTTGCGCATTCTCCCCGTACTTGTGTGGGTTTTCTCCGGGTGCTCCGGTTTCCTCCCACATCCCAAAGATGTGCTCTTAGGCTAATTGGCAGAACAAATTCTCCCTAAACATTCTATGTTCTATAAATTGTCTCAAATTTGGTTTTTAATCCATAGATCTATAAACATAGACAGGGATCACGGGTAGAGGTGGGAACATTGGGGTGGCGGCGCGGGCTCGCTGGGCTGAAGGGCCTGTTTCCCGTGCTATTTTATTCTTTGTTCTTTGTACCTGGCGCTGCCTCATCCACAAAGGCTGTCAAGCTCTTGAAGCAAGGTGTATTGCTGAAGCACAACCTAATCACGAGCTGCGCAAGTCTAGAGCCACTAGCGCAATAACTATAGTGTCTACACAAGTCTGTCCAGTATGTGCCAGGACATGCTGTGCCCGAATTGGCCTGATCAGTCAGCTGCATACACACTGCAACCAGCCTCAAAATGACTAATGGTGTCGAGGTCCTCATCAATGATGATGGCTGAACAACAACCAGGCCTTTTAGTTTTAGACTCCCCTACCTTTGGGAAAAGATGTTGACCTTGTCTATGCTCCTTATTATTTTGTAGGCCTCTATTAAGTCACCCCTCAGCCTCTCCTAATAACTCAATCCATCAAGTCTCGGTAAATCCTAGTAAATCTTTTCTGCGCTCTTTCTGGTTTAATAATATCCTTTCCATAATAGGTTGACCAGAATTGCACACGGTATTCCAAGCATAGCCTTACCAATGTCTTGTACAACTTCAACAAGACGTCCCAACTCCTGTATTCAATGTTCTGACTGATGAAACCAAGCATGCCCAATGCCTTCTTCACCACTCTGTCCACCTGTGACTCCACTTTCAAGGAGCTATGAACCTGTACCCCTCGATCTCTTTGTTCTGGAACTCAACTCACCCCAATGTCCAATCATTAACTGTATAAGTTCAATTTACCAAAATACATCACCTTGCATTTGTCTAAATTAAACTCCATTTGCCAGTCATCAGCCCACTGGCCAAATTGATAAAGACCCCGTTGCAACTGGAGATAACTTTCTTCACTGTCCATTATGTCACTAATCTGGGTGTCATCTGCAAACTTACTAACCCATGCCTGCTATGTTCTCATCCCAAATGATTCATCGAGCAACTCAACCAAAGGACCTGCTCCGTTATGAAGGGCCAAATGTCCTCTTTCTGCACTGCTCCGGGGGAGGTAGCGGAAACGGACAGGGTAGTGACAAATGCATGAATAGCTTGGGAACAGAGGGACATGGTCCCCAGAAGGGTAGGGGGTTTTAGTTAATCTGGGCAGCATGGTCGGTACAGGCTTGGAGGGCTGAAGGGCCTGTTCTAGTGCTGTAATTTTCTTTGTTCTTTGTTAGATTATAGAGAAATGGAAAGCACAATTCTGGAATTGCAGGTTTGGCCACTATGTGAAAGCTGGTTTGAGGAAGTTCCACAAGGATTTGAGTGTGAGTGAAGGATAACCCTCCCAAACCTTAGGCTCATTTGGATTCGAGTACTCGCCCTAGTATTTCTCTGATTTGAATGTGCAGGTGAACACAGTTGGATCCTTCCCCCACACCCCCATACAGCTCTGCGCTTAGATTAACTGCGGAATAATTGAACAAATGGTTTGGAAATATGAATTCAAATGACAACTGGGAAATTTAAGTGTGGACTCAGAAGCTGGCCCCAGTAATGGTGACTAAGGGATGGAATTACAGGTTGCTGCCATTTCTCAAACTAATAAGTCAATTCTGTGGCCACTCAAGAGAAACGTAGAAAATAGGAGTTTGGGAGGTGGGAGGTGAGGCCATTTGGCCCCTCAAACCTGCCATTCAACAAGACTATAGCCAATTGGATTGTGGACTTAGCTCCACTTTGCTCAATAACCTTTGACTCCATTGTTGGTCAAGATTATGTCCAATCTGATTGGCCAGCAGCCCTGCGGTGGCAACGGTGGCAGGTTTTGGCAGCGATCGAGATCACGACCTGTTCCTGTGAAAGAGGAAGTTGTAAAGACCTCAGGTTAAGTGGGGAGTGTCAGTGGGGCCTGGCTGGTGGGCTTCACCCAGGAGAGTGAGAGAGTTGGGCTTGAGAGGCTGAGGAAAGGGTGCGGGAGGGGTAGTGGGGTAAGGAGATATGTTACCTTGAAGAAGATGTCTCCAGTGGGCACAGGGACACCCCTCCTCACCCCCAGTTGAAATCACCCCGATTCTTGCTGAAAATCAGCTCACACCAGCCAGGCCTTCTGTTTGTTCTGGGCCTGCTGTGAGTAAATCAACATTGGGGTGAAATAGAACATAGAACATTACAGCGCAGTACAGGCCCTTCGGCCCTCGATGTTGCGCCAGCCAGTGGACCCTCTATCCTAAACTATTCCAATATCATCCATATGCCTATCCACAGACCATTTGAATGCCCCCAAAGTAGGCGAGTCCACAACTGCTGCAGGCAGGGCATTCCACGCTCTCACCACCCTCTGTGTAAAGAACCTGCCTCTGACATCCGTCCTATAACTACCACCTCTTATTTTAAAGTTATGTCCTCTCGTGTTGGTCATCACCATCCGGGGAAAAAGGCTGTCACTATCCACCCTATCCAATCCCTTGATCATCTTATACGCCTCAATTAGGTCACCGCGTAACCTTCTTCTCTCTCATGAAAATAACCTCAGGTCCCTCAGCCTTTCCTCATGAGGCCTTCCCACCATACCAGGCAACATCCTGGTAAACCTCCTCTGCACCCTTTCCAATGCTTCCACATCTTTCTTATAATGCGGTGACCAGAACTGTACGCAATACTCCAAGTGCGACCGCACCAGAGTTTTGTACAGTTGTAACATAACCTCACGGCTCCTAAATTCAATCCCTCTACCAATAAAAGCTAACACACTGTACGCCTTCTTAACAACTTTATCAACCTGGGTGCCAACTTTCAAAGAGCTATGTACTTGTACCCCAAGATCCCTCTGCTTGACAACGCTATTAAGGGTCCTTCCATTAGCCCTATATTTCATATGCCTGTTATTCCTACCAAAGTGAATCACCTCACACTTATCCGTATTGAATTCCATTTGCCAACTCACGGCCCAGCTCTGCAACCTATCTATGTCCCTCTGCAAACTGTAACATCCATCCTCGCTACCTACAACTCCCCCCACTTTGGTATCGTCAGCAAATTTACTAATCCAACCCTCTACCCCCTCATCTAGGTCATTTATAAAAATGACAAACAGCAGTGGCCCTAAAACAGATCCTTGAGGTACACCACTTGTAACTGCACTCCAGGTTGAATATTTCCCATCAACCACCACCCTCTGTCTTCTATCAGCTAGCCAATTCCTAATCCAAACAGCTAAATCACCTTCAATCCCATGCATCTGCACTTTCTGCAGTAGCCTACCATGGAGAACCTTATCAAACGCTTTGCTAAAATCCATATACACTACATCAACTGCCTTACCCTTATCTACCTCTTTGGTCACCTCCTCAAAAAACTTAATAAGGTTTGTGAGGCACGACCTACCCTTCACAAAACTGTGCTGACTATCCCTAATCAATTTATTCCTCTCTAGATGCTTATAAGTCCTATCCCTTATAATTCTTTCCAAGACCTTGCCCACAACAGAAGTCAGGCTCACTGGTCTATAATTTCCAGGATGGTCACTACTCTCCTTTTTGAACAAAGGGACAACATTTGCCATCCTCCAGTCTTCCGGCACTATACCTGTAGCTAACGACGACATGAAGATCAAAGCCAAAGGCTCTGCAATCTCCTCTCTGGCCTCCCAGAGAATCCTAGGGTAAATCCCAT
The DNA here is from genome assembly GCA_024679065.1 of Sphyrna mokarran. NCBI lineage: Eukaryota > Metazoa > Chordata > Chondrichthyes > Carcharhiniformes > Carcharhinidae > Sphyrna > Sphyrna mokarran. The sequence continues at coordinate 131,325,326 of JAGIQG010000003.1, read as the reverse complement.
CTGGCCCAGGGGACTTATCAATTTTCATACCCTCAAGATTCGCTAACACCTCCTCCTTATGAACCTCAATCCTATCCAGTCTACAACCTGGTATCGCAGTATTCTCCCCGACAACACTGTCTTTCTCCTGCGTGAATACTGACGAAAAATTCTCATTCAGTGTCTCTCCTATCTCCTCAGGCTCCACGCACAACTTCCCACTGCTATCTCTGACTGGCCCTAATCTTGCCCTAACCAATCTTTTCTTATTTATATACCTGTAAAAAGCTTTAGGATTCTCCTTAATCCTATCCGCCAAAGTCTTCTCGTGTCCTCTTCTAGCTCTTCTCAACTCCCTTTTTAGCTCCTTCCTGGCTGATTTATAGCTCTCTATTGCCCTAACTGAGCCTTCACGTCTCATCATTATATAAGCCTCCTTCTTCCTCTTCACCAGAGATTCCACTTCCCTAGTACACCATGGTTCCCTCACTCGACCACTTCCTCCCTGCCTGGCAGGTACATATTCATTAAGGACATGCAGAAGCTGTTCCTTAAATATGCTCCACATTTCAGATGTCTCCAGCCCCTGCAATTTCCTGCTCCACCCTATGCATCCTAAATCTCTCCTAATAGCCTCCTAATTACCTTTCCCCCAGCTATAACTACTGTTATTCGGTACGTGCCCATCCCTTTCCATCACTAAGGTAAACGTAACCGAATTGTGGTCACTATCACCAAAGTGCACACCCACCTCCAAGTCTAACACCTGGTCTGGTTCATTGCCCAGTACCAAATCCAATATAGCCTCGCCTCTTGTTGGCCTATCTACATACTGAGTTATGAAACCTTCCTGCACACATTGAACAAAAACTGACCCCTCTAATGTACTTGAACTATAGCTTTTCCAATCGATATTAGAAAAGTAAAAGACTGAAACATCTGAACCCCGGAACCTGCAACAACCATTCCTGCCCCTGCACTATCCACGTCTCTGAAATGGCCACAACATCGAAGTCCCAAGCACCAATCCAGGCTGCAAGTTCATCCACCTTATTGCGTATGCTCCTCGCATTAAAGTATACACACTTCAAACCACCCTCCTGTTTGCCACTATACTGCTGCGACCTAGAAACCTTATCCGTGACCTCCCTATTCACATCTCCTGTATACTGGCACAACAATTCAAGTTCCCATTACCCCCCCGAATAGCACTGGTAAATTTACCCCCCAAGATATTGGTACCTCTCCGGTTCAGGTGCAGACCATCCCTCTTGTAGAGGTCCCACCTTCCCCAGAATGAGCCCCAATTGTCCAAATACCTGACCCCTTCCCTCCTGCACCATCCCTTTAGCCACGAGTTCAAATGTTCTCTCTCCCTATTCTTTTCTATGCTATCCCGCGGCACAGGTAACAAACCAGAGACTACAACCCCAACAGCATCCAAAGCAGAGTACTTATTGCATAGAGGAACAGCCTCAGGGGAATGAGACACTTAGGGAGCTAATAGTTTAATTAAACAGCTCAATTGCCTCAATAGGCCCAAGGGCGAGTGGTCTACCTCAGACCTCTGCCTGAAATGGGAGACAGGATCTGGGGGGGGGAGAGGCAAGCCTGCTGGTCACATGCGGCATTTTACAAGCCCCTCCCTCCTTCAAACATACCGGCAGAGCGTGTGGCAACTCCATGAAACAACTAGAAAAGTACATCTGGTTCACCTTTTAGGGAAGGAAATCTGCCCGTTCTTACCTGGTCTGGCCTACATGTAACTCCAGATCCACAGCAATGTGATTGATTCTCAGCTGCCCTGTGAAATGACCTAGAAAACCACTCAGCTGTAACAATCGCTATAAAGTTTCAAAGAAATGAAACTGGATGTGCCACCTCCATCGACTGAGGAAAAGCCAACGGCAAAACAAACAGCCATGTCAACCCTACAAAGTCATCCTTACTGACATCTGGGGGCCAAAACTGGGAGAGCTACCCCACAAATTAGACTACAAAACAAAGAACAAGAACAAGCTTACCACCATTTACTCTATCTATACCCCTCATAATCTTATACACCTCTAAAAGATCCCCTCTCAGCCGACGTCTTTCAAGGGAAAACAACCCCAGTGTTTTCAATCTTTCCTCGTAAGACAGCCCTTCCATACCAGGCAGCATCCTGGTAAATCTCCTCTGCACACACTCCAGGGCCTCCACATCCTTCCTGTAGTACGGCGACCAGAACTGGACGCAGTACTCCAGATGAGGCCTAACCAATGTTCCATACACTTGCAACATCAGACTCCTACTCTTGTATTCTATACCCCTTCCTATGAAGGCTAACATACCATACGCTTTTTTTACCACATTCTCCACCTGTACTGACACCTTCAAGACTTGTGAACTTGCAGCCCCAGGTCTCTCTGCATCTCTATACTCCGGATAGTTTTACCTTTTATCCTATAACTCCCCTCTACATTATTCCGGCCAAAATGCATCACCTCGCATTTATCCGGATTAAATTCTATTTGCCATCTATCTGCCCAATCTACCGACCTATCTATGTCCTGTTGTATTGCCTAGCACTGCTCCTCAGTACCCGCCAATCCAATCATCTTAGTGTCATCAGCAAATTTGCTGATCACACCACCTACCCCCTCTTCCAAGTCATTTATATACAGCACAAATAGAAGGGGTCCTAGTACAGAGCCCTGTGGCACACCACTAGGTCATGAATATAGCCCAGTCCATCACGCAAACCAGCCTCCCATCCAGTGACTCTGTCTACACTTCCTGCTGCCTCGGAAAAGCATAATTAAGGACCCCACGCAGCCCGGAATTCTCTCTTCCACTTTCTTCCTTTAGGAAAATGATGCAAATGTCTGAGGTCACATACCAACTGACTCAAGAACAGCTTCTTCCCTGCTGCTGTCAGACTTTTAAATGGATTTACCTTGCATTAAGTTGATCTTTCTCTACAACTAGCTATGACTGTAACACTATGTTCTGCAGTCTCAAGTTTCCTTCTCTATGAACAGTATGTTTTGTCTGCATAGCGCGTAAGAAACAACACTTTTCACTGTATGTTAATACATGCAACAATAATAAATCAAATCAAATCAAATTAAACAACAGCCTGACGTAGTCATTCTCACGGAATCATATTTTACACACATAATACCCCAGACACTAGCATTACCATCTCTGGATATGTCCTGTCCCATCAGCAGGACAGATGCAGCAAAGGTGGCGGCACAGTGCTATACAGCCAGGAGGGAGTTGCTCTGGGAATCCCTGGACTCCATCAACTCTCAGGGTTTCAGGTTAAACATGAGTTAGGAAACCTCTTTCTGGTTACCGCGTGCCGAACTCCTTCGGCTGATGAATCAGGATTCCTCCACGTTGGACAACACTTGGAGGAAGCATTGAGAGTGGCAAAATGTACTCTGGGTGGCGATTTCAATGTCCACCACCAAGTGTAGCCAGGCAGCAGCATTACTGATCGAGCTGGTCGAGTCCTAAAGGATGTAATGGCTAGTCTGGGTCTGCAGCAGGTCGTGATGGAACCAACAAGAGGAAATAACATACTTGACCTTGTTCTTATCATTCTGCAGATCCATCTACCCATGACAATATTGATAAGAGTGACCACCACACAGTCCTTGTGGAGATAAAGTCCCGCCTTCACATTGAGAATAACTTCCTTTGTGTTGTGTGACATTATCACCGTGCTAAATGGGACAGACTCCTAATCGAGCTAGCAACTCAAGATTGGACGTCCATGAGGTGCTGTGGGCCATCGACAGCAGCAGAATTGTACTCCAGAGCAATCTGCAACCTCATGATCTAACATAGAACTCACTCAACCATTATCATCAAGCCAGGGGATCAACCCTGGTTCAATGGAGACTCCAAGAGCACATGCTAGGAACAACATCAGGCTTATCTAAAAAAAGATACCAACTTGAAGCTAATCAAACAGGACTACTTGAATACCAAATGGCAAAAACAGCAAGTGACAGACAGAGCTAAGTGAGCCTACACTTTACGGATCAGGTCTAAGTTCTGCAGTCCTTTCACATCCAGTTGGTAATGGTGTTGGACAATTAAACAACCCACTGAAGGAGGAGACTCCACAAATATCTCCACGCTCAATGATGGAAGACCTCAGCACATTATGCAAAAGATAAGGCTGAAGTGTTTGCAGCAATCTTCAGCCAGCAGTGCCAAATGGATGACCCATTTCGGCCTCCTCCAGGGGTCCCCAGCATCTCGGATGTCAGTCTCTAGTCCATTCAATTCACTCCACATGATATCAGGGAACGGTTGGAAACTGGATACTGCAAAGGCAATGGGCCCTGATGACATACTGGCAATAGTACTGAAAACTTGTGCTCTAAAACTTGCCAAGGCCTTCCAGTGCAGTTACAACACTGATATCTTCTCAGCAATATGGAAAATTACCCTGGTATATCAAAGAACAAATATCAAAACAGCACGGGAAACAGGCTCTTTGGCCCAACGAGCCCATGCCACCACCTCAATGTCCCCACTTCTACCCATGATCCCTGTCCATGTTTATAGATCTATGCATTGAAACCAAATTTGAGACAATTTAGGGAGAATTTGTTCGGCCAATCAGCCTAAGAGCTGTATGTTAAAAGCAGGACAAATCCAATCTGGCCAATTATTGCCCAGTCTACTCTCGATCATCAGTAAAGTGATGGAAGGGGTCATCAACGGTGCTATCAAGCAGGACCTGCTCAGCAATGACCTGCTCAGTGACCAGTTTGAGTTTCGCCAGGGTCACTCAGCTCCTGACCCCATTACAGCCTTGGTTCAAACATGGACAGAAGAGCTGAATTCCAGAGGTGAGAGTGACAGCCCCTGACATCAAGGCTGCATTGACGAAGTGTGGGATCAAGGAGCCATAGTGAAACTGGAATCATTGGGTAACAGGAGGCAAACTCTCCACTGGTTGGAGTCATACCTGGTACATTGGAAAGTGGTTGTGGAGAGTCAGCCATCTCAATTCCTTGACATCTCTGCAGGAGTCCCTCAGGATAGAGTCCTAGGCCAACCATCTTCAGCTGCATCATCAATGACCTTCCCTCCATCATGAGGTCAGAAGTGGGGATATTCACTGATGTTTGCACAATGTTCAGCACCATTCGCCACCCCTCAGATACTGAAGCAGTCCATGTCCAAATGCAACAAAATCAGGACAATATCCAGGCTTGGGCAAGGAACATTCGCTCTACACAAATGCCAGGCAATGACCATCACCAATAAGAGACACTCTAACCACTGCCCCTTGACATTTAATAGTGAAACCATCACTGAATCCTTGGGGTTACTATTGACTAGAAACTCAACTGGACCCACCATATAAACACAGTGGTTACAAGGGCAGGTCAGAGGCTAGAAATACTGTGGTTGGTAACTCATCTCCTGACTCCCAAAAGCCTGTCCACCATCCCCCTATTCTCCTTAAATTGTCTCAAATTTGGTTTCAATCCATAGATCTATAAACACAGATAGGGATTACGGGCAGAAGTGGGAATATCAAGGTGGTGGCGCGGGCCGAAGGGCCTATTTCCCATGCTGTTTTGTTCTTTGTTCTTGTTCTAAATACAAGGTACAAGTCAGGAGTGTGATGGAATACTCCCCACTTGCCTGGATGGGTGCAGCTCCAACAACACTCAAGAAGCTTGACACCATCCGGGATAAGCAGCCGGCTTGATTGGCACCATATCTACAAACATTCAATCCCTCCACCACTGATGCTCAGCAGCGGTGTGTACTGCCCACAAGATGCATTGCAGCGATTCACGAAAAATCCTTAGGCAGCACTTCCAAGCCAGCAATCACTTTCATCTAGAAGGACAAGGGCAGCAGATACATGGGAACACCACCAACTGCAACTTCCCCTCCAAGCCACTCACCGTCCTGACTTGCAAATATATCACCGTTCCTTCATTGTTGCTGAGTCAAAATCCTGGAATTCCCTCCCTAATGACATTGTAGGTCAACCCACAGCACATGGACTGCAGCGATTCAGGAAGGCAGCTCACCCCCACACCTCTTCAAGGGCAACTAGGGATGGGCAATAAATGCTGGCCCAGCCAGCGACACCCATGTCCCACAATTGAATAAAACAAAACCATCCCAAACGCGACCACAGGATCTGAGTTACTGATGGGACATGATATTCCCAAATTTGGTAGGGAGGGTACAAGCTGGGCAAGATTCCCAGGTGGAAAATCATGATTCAAAAAAAAGAAGTGTTTAAAGTAGAGCATTTGGTTTTGGTTAGAAAATTTGGAACAGGCTCGGCTGGAATGACTGCAGAGAGAACAGGACTGGTCTCCATCGTTGTGGAGGTACAAAGCTGCAGGCTCAGGAAGCACTGGAACTACCGAAAGTTAATTTATTGGTCACAAATAAGGCTTCCATTAACACTGCAATGAAGTTACTGTGAAATTCCACAAGTTGCCACATTCTAGTCTCTGTTCAGTCAATGCACCTGACCAGCATGTCTTCCAGACTGTGGGAGGAACTTGGAGCACCCGGAGGAAACCCACACAGACATGGGGAGAATGTGCAGACTCCGCTCAGACACCCAAGGCAGGGATCGAACCTTGGACCCTAGCTCTGTGAGGCAGCAATGCTAAGCATGCTGCTCCCTGAGGAAGAGAGCATAATGGACACAGGGGATCTGTAGGTGGATAACTCGACAATGCCAGGTCTGGTTCCTGGGATTTTGGTGGAGAATGTGGGACCAGAGTAACCGATGCTTGTGGAGACTGAGGAACCAGAAGCTATGAAAGGCCCACTAAACCCCGCATGAATAAGTCTGCCTTTGTCATAGAACCATAGAACCATAGAATACTACAGCACAGAAACAGGCCTTTTAGTCCTCCTCGGCTGTGCTGAACCATTTTTCTGCCTAGTCCCACTGACCTGCACCTGGATCATATCCCTCCACACCCCTCTCATCCATGGACTTGTCCAAGTTTTCCTTAAACGTTAAAAGTGAGCCCGTATTTATCACTTCATCTGGTAGCTCATCCCACACTCTCATCACTCTCTGCGTGAAGAAACCCCACCTAATGTTCACTTTAAACATTTTTCCCCTTAACCCTATAGTTTTTTTTCTCCCCTAGCCTCAGTGGAAAAAGCCTGTTGCGTTCGCTTTATCTATACCCATCATAATTTTATACACCGCTCCCCTCATTCTTCTATGCTCCAGGGAATAAAGTCCTAACCTATTCAATCTCTCTCTGTAACTCAGTTTCTCAAGTCCCAGCAACATCCTCGTAGACCTTCTCTGCACTCTTTCAACCTTATTAACATCCTTCCTGTAATTAGGTGACCAAAACTGCACACAATACTCTAAATTTGGCCTCACCAATGTCTTATACAACCTCACCATAATATAGATCGTAGCATCCTACAGTGCAGAAAGAGATCCTTTGGCCCATCGAGTCTGCACCAAACACAATCCCACCCAGGCCCCATCCCCATATCATACCCACTAATCCCTCTAATCTATGCATCCCACACATGGCCAATCAACCTAACCCACATATCTTTGGACTGTGGGAGGAAACCAAAATGCCCAGATGAAACCCACGCAGACATGAGGAGCATGTGCAAACTCCACACAGACAGTGACCCGAGCTGGGAATTGAACCCAGGTCCCTGGACCAGTGAAGCAGCAGTGCTAACCACTGTGTCACTGTGTGGCCCCAACAATCCACTCTTATACTCAATACTTTGATTCATAAAGGCCAATGTTCCAACAGCACTCTTTACACCCGTATCTACCTATAACGCCACTTTCAGGGAATTATATATCAGTATTCCCAGATCCCTCTGTTCTACTACACTCTTCAGTGTTGTCTGATACCATCTGGTCTTGGAAACATAGAAGTGTCTGCCACTGCAACAAGACACACTACCGGAGTGTTTGGACTGACTGAAACTTTGATGCATTATTCAGAGGTTCTTCCTGATCCCAAAGAACAAAGAACAACACAGCACAGGAAAAAGGCCCTTTGGCCCTACAAGCCCGTGCCGCCATTTTAACATTCAGCGAATGTCTCATTCCAATCCTTCTTCTACCTATGACCTTTGTCTATGCCTCTTGGACTCCACAAAAAAGGGGTGCAAATTTAGAGAATTATTTGTGCACCAGATTAAGGGAGGTCTAATTTAGGAACAATTTGTTAACACCAATCAGCCTAAAAGCACGTTTTTGGGGTGTGGGAGGAAACCGGAGCACCCGGAGAAAACCCACGCAAGCACGGGGAGAATGTGCAAACTCCCACAGACACCGGCCCAAGTCCATATATCTGCACAGCAAACAGTGATAGTCACTGAGCTGTCCTGTTGCCCATCAGCTGATCCAGTTTAAGCATAATGACGTGAAGCATCCTTTTACCTTAGAGATTCTGTATCTCAACAAGCGTGTTCTTTGTTTCTCCTCAGGAGTATTTTGGATTTTAAGGGAAGGAGTGAGTAGCATGTCCCTTTAAGGCGGGGGGGTGGTATTTCCCGAAGGCCACATGACTGGTGAGGACCCTATGGATCATCCTGGAAGGAAAATGAGTCAATCTGGAGGAGATACAGGGTAGGAGTTGAGGAGGGACTGGTAGTTGGACCTGGGAGTTGAGTTGAGCAGTCCAGTTGCATTGTAAATTGGTTTGATCTCGAGGTATATATATATATATATATATATATATAAATAATTATTTATTAATTATAAATTAAATATTAATTAGGCAATAAAACCTAATCATAGAATCTGACAGTGCAGGAGCAGCCATTCAGCCCATCGAGTCTACACTAACCACAGTCCCACCCAAGCTCTATCCCCATATTTACCCTGCTAATCCCCCTGAAACTAGGGTCATTTTATCATGGCCAATGCACCTAACCTGCACATCTTTGGAGTGTGGGAGGAAACTGGAGCACCTGCAGGAAACCCACGCAGAGAATGTGCAGACTCCACACAGACAGTGACCCGAGGCTGGAATTGAAACCGGGTCTCTGGCGCTGTGAGGCAGCAGTGCTAACCACTGCGCCACCCCTGTGCCACCCAAAATAATATTAATTAATATTAATAATATTGATTCAAGACACATCGATCCGCCTTCGATCCACTCACCCTTAATTGCAGACAAACAAACAGGGAGAACTGGCGGGGCAGGAGGGGCACTGACATTTTATATGATACCTTGATTAAAAATCAAATGGCTGTTGAGATGGAGAAGTGGAAGTTGGTATTCCTGTTAGTACCCCCAATGAATTCAGTGCCCCGGCACAAGTACACAAATGGCACCATGCCATTTTTACCCCATGTTGGGTATACCTACATCTCAGGGACTGTAGCAGTTCAAGGTGGTGGCTCCCCATCTTGTGGATGAAGGTAGGGCAATGAATGTTGGCCAAGACAATGACGTCCACATCTTGTAAATGAATTTCAAAGAATCCTCTCTCCCCCATACCCTCTATTTCGTTGCATCCCAGCTGTGTTTACAATCAAGTCTGGACAAGCACCTCCCTCTCTATCGGAATTCTTGGTAAGTCCTGCTCCTGAATTTCATCCAGCTGGACTTCAGTTGCAAGCAATAAAACAATTAACAAAGTAAATCAAAGAAAAAAGGTTAAATAAAGAAACTTAACTACACCAACCACTGGAGACAAGCTCTGAGCTACAAATACTCCCCACAACCCCCATCTGTTTTCTATTTATACCAGGGTCAGCTGATCACCACATCATTTTGTCATTGGTTACATTATAACAGATTCCAATGTTATCATTGGATGCATTACAATAGAGTCAAAGGGGTTTCGAGCATGGAAACAGGCCCTTCGGCCCAACTTGTCTGTGCCGCCCCAGTTTTTAAAGAACAAAGAACAACACAGCACAGGAAACAGGCCCTTCGGCTCGACAAGCCAGCGCCGCCATTTTAACATTGTGAGTGCCCTCTTCTACCTATGACCTTTGTCTACCCCTATTGGACTCCACAATATAACCAGATTGAGGGACACCTAATTTAAGGACAATTTCTTAATATCAAACCCATCCCAATTGTCCGCGTTTGGCCCATATCCCTCTGTACCCATTGTACCCATGGAACAGTCTAAATGCTTTTTAAAAGACAAAATTGTACCCGCCTCTACTCCTACCTCTGGCAACTCGTTCCAGACACTCGTCACCCTCTGTGTGAAACAAATTGCCCCTCATGTCCTTTTTGTATCTCCTCCCTCTCACCGTAAACCTATGCTCTCTAGTTTTAGACTCCCCTACCTTTGGAGAAAGAACCCACTCAAGTCCTGTTCGTCTCCTCCCACATTCACTCCGGTCAAATTCCCCTTCTCCTCCTTCAATGTACAGGAATGCAGACCCACCGCATCCTGATTGGCCTTCATTCCCAACTTGTTCTCTGCCCTATTCCTTTCTCCTCTTATTAGGCAGTTCCTCGGAGTCAAGGGTGATTCACTTCACACTGCACACGGGCTCTTGTGTGACTGAAGAATCCAATACCCAACCTATAGCCTCTGCCATGGGGGGGGGGGGCAGTTGGAGGAGCTGGTGAGTGGGGTGCCCAGGTGGGTGGAGTACCCAGGTGCGTGGGGTGCCCAGGTAGGGTGGGGTTCCTGGTTGGTGGGGTGCTTGGGTGGATACCCGGGCGGGGGGGAGGAGGTGTGGTGCCCAGGTAGGTGATGTTCTTGAGTGTGTGGGGTGAAAGTTGTCCACTTTGTCCAACGTCTCATCATGGGGGGGGGGGGGGGGGGTGTGGGGGGGCAGTGCTGTATGGTGGGGGTGGGCAGGTTGTAAAGGACCTTTGTTTTATGGATATTTAGTGTAAGGCCCATGCTCCCCCCTCCCCCCTCTCCTTGCTGATGGCTTGGAGTTCGGTCTGAGTGTGTGCGCATTGACACAAGTACCGTCTGCAGCTCAATGCCAGAGGGTGAGGTAGCCGTGAATCCAGCCGGCAGAGGCTGGGCAATTCCTGTTTGTTCTGTAGATTAGCTAAACCATTCCAGTGGTTAGTTTTCTGAGATGGAGCATTGCAGCAAGGAAGATCGAGAAGGTGCGATGAAACAGCCTCTCTTGATCGCAGTCGGGATGTGGATTGGATCGATGCTGCATCTGTTGTTCAGGATCACAGTGTCATTACGGAGCAGATGGAGATAAACTCTTTAATTTCTGTTTCTTTACACTCAGACTCTGCGCGCATTTTTGCAAACAATACCAAGCATCAGAGACCTGCTCACTGCCTTGTATACCATCCAAGTGGTCTTTCCGTAACCACTTTTCTCCCGATAGCTGTTTCTTCTCTTGTTTGGAGGCGCATGAGATGAAATGTGTGCTCATCTGGAACTCGCTTGAAAGCAGAGGCCAAGGAGAATCATTCTGCATAGAATCATAGAACCCTACAGTATAGAAAGAGGCCCCTTGGCCTATCGATTCTGCACCTAACACAATCCCACTCAGGCCCTACCCCCACATCCCTACATATTATACCCGCTAATCCGTCTAATCTACGCATTCCAGGGCACTAAGGGGCAATTTCTTTGCATAGCCAATCAACCTAACCAACACTTCTTTGGACTGTGGGAGGAAACTGGACACTCCCAGAGGAAACCCATGCAGACACGAGGAGAATGTGCAAACTCCACACAGACAGTGACCCGAACTGGGAATCACTGTGCTATCGTGCCACCCAAGCATCAAGCAAGGCTAACTGGAAAATTATCCCATCTCACCATTGGGAGGATTTGTAAGTTGTTAATCCATCTGTCTGGCTAGGTTGCGAACACACTTTCTGTGACAATCAAGTCCTGGGTGGGACCCCTGGTTCAGCGGCAAGGGCACAAAACACTGCGGTTACAAGGTCTCTCTTCCCTATAACCCCAAATGTGGAATTGTATCCTGGGAAAGCCAACGGGAATGGATTGGAAGCCCAGACAGCAGTGAGACTCCAGGACATGTTGTCGGCTCATAGACTGCATGTCGAATCTCTGTGCTAAATGCCTTCACAATGGAGCTGATGAGGTTCTTGGTTGAGGGCAGAGTTTGCCTCATGCAGAAGGCAAGAGACAAAGAGTGAAGAGATTCTGAAGTGTTTTCAGAAGGATTTTCTAGACATTTCTGGCCCACTAAGGAAGGGGAAGTGGTTCTGGGAAAGAATGTGAGGTCAAGTATCAGTCAGAGGTCTTTCAGAGGACAGTGATTGCAGTATCGAATGGTTTAGGTTAGCGATGGTCAGGGAACAAAGTTCAGAAGTTAAATTGGAGAAGGAAAGAGAGGCTGGATAGATGGGGACTTTTTTCCCTGGAGTGTACAAAACTTTTGGGTGATCTTATAGAGATCTAGAAAATAACAAGGGGTGTAGATCAGTTAGACAGTCAATATCTTTTCCCAAAGACAGAGGAGTCTAAAACTAGAGGCATAAGTTTAAGGTGAGAGGGGAAAGATACAAAAGGGTCCAGCAGGGCAGTTTTTCACTCACAGAATAAGCTGCCAGAGATAACAGTAGAAGCTGGTATATTTTTGACTTTTAAAAAAGCATTTTGGACAGTTACACGGGTAAGTTGGGTATAGAGCGATTTGGGACTGACTAGCTTTGTGATTCAAAAAAGGGCAGCATGAAGTTGGGCCGAAGGGCGTGTTTTTATACTGTAAACCTCTATGATTTTATGACCAAGTTCAGTGGGGGTGATAATAGTTCTGGTTCAGGTAAAATTGGAATCAAAAATTGGTGAGAAATGCTGCAATAAAACACTGATCTGCTTTTAGAGAGGGTATGGTTTGGATATAGCAAGGATACATTCACTCTAACGACCAAAGCCAGAGCTCCCTGGAGGAGAAAAGAGAGAGAGATTGAGATGAAATAGAGGGGAATATGGCAGGTCAGGTCAATAAACTAGACAGAGTGAGAGAAATCAGACGGGCAAATAGAGAATATGAGAACATTTGAGCATACAGATTCAAAGCAGGAGTGGGCTATTCAGCCCCTCAAACCCACTCTGCCATTCAAACTAAAAGGTGCAATACTAAAGAGGGACTGAGGGATACATGGGCACAAATTATTGAAGATGGCCGTGTAGGTTGGTAATGTGGTTAAAAAGACAGATAAGATCCTAGTCTTTACAAGCAAAGGCATAGAGTACAATAGTAAGCACATTATGGTGAACCTCCCTAAAAATCAGGTCAATTAGAGTCCTGTGTCCGATTGCAGCATCACACTTTGGGAAGAGATTGTCAAAGCTTCACAGGGAGACTGCGGGAAGATTTAGGAGAACAGTGGCAGAGATGACGGATTTCAGTTACAGCGATGGACTGGTGAAGCTGGTGTTGTCCTCCTTATAGAAGAGAAGGTTGGAAGCACATTTGACTGAGGCTGTTCAAAGCCATGAAGGGGTCAGGATAGGGTAGATAGGCCGAATGACCCACTCCTGCTTTGAATCTGTATGCTCATATGTTCTCATATTCTGTATTTGCCTCTCTGATTTCCTTCTTCATCTCCACTCTAGAACATAGATAGAACATAGAACATTACAGCACAGAACAGGCCCTTCGGCCTTCGATGTTGCGCCGACCAATATAAAAAGCAATGCCCCTCCAAACTAAACCATTCCCTTCTCTTCCATATACTTATCAACTAACCTCTTAAACGCCACCAAACTGGCGCATCTACAACTGCTGCAGGCAGGGCATTCCACTCCCGAACCACCCTTTGGGTAAAGAACCTACCTCTGATATCCGTCCTATAACTCATACCCCTTAATTTAAAGCTGTGTCCCCTCGTGCTAGCTTTCTCCATCCTAGGGAAAAAGGCTATCACTGTCCACCCTATCTAAACCTCTAATCATCTTATATGCTTCAATAAGATCCCCTCTGAGCCGCCTCCTTTCTAACGAAAACAACCTCAAATCCTTCAACCTCTCTTCATAGGACCTGCCCTCCATACCAGGCAACATCCTGGTAAACCTCCTCTGTACCTTCTCCAATGCCTCCACATCTTTCTTATAATGTGGGGACCAGAACTGCACACACTACTCCAAGTGCGGCCGCACTAGAGTTTTGTACAGTTGCAACATGACGTTGCGGCTCCGAAATTCAATCCCTCTACCAATAAAAGCCAAGACTCCATATGCTTTCCTAACAACCTTCTCGACCTGACTGCCTACTTTCAGGGATCTATGCACATACACACCAAGATCCCTCTGTTCATCTAGACTACTAAGAATCCTACCATTTGCCCTATACTCTACACATTTATTATTTCTGCCATGGTGCATTACCTCACACTTTTCCACTCTGTCTAGTTCTCATTTAGTTTATTGACCTGCCACATTCCTCTCTATTTCATCTCAGTCTCTATCTCTTTTCTAACATAAGAAATAGGAGCAGGAGTAGGCCATCCAGCCCCTCGAGCCAGCCCCGCCATTCAATAAGATCATGGATGATCTGAAGTGAATCAGTTCCACTTTCCTGCTTCCTCCTCATAACCCTTAATCCCCTTATCGATCAGAAATCTATCTACCTGTGACTTAAATATATTCAACGAGGTAGCTTCCACCACTTCAATGGGCACAGAATTCCAGAGATTCACCACCTCCTGAGTGAAGAAGTTCCTCCTCAACTCCGTTCTAAACTACCCCCCCTCCCCTTATTTTGAGGCTGTGCCCTCTAGTTTTGCTATTCTTTCTAAGCAGGAAGAATCTTTCTACCTCTACCCTATCTAGCTCCTTCATTATCTTGTAAGTCTCTATAAGATCCCCCCTCAGCCTTCTGAACTGTAACGAGTACAGACCCAGTCTATTCAATCTCTCTTCATAAGCTAATCCCCTCATCTCCATATCAGCCTGGCGAACCTTCTCTGTACTCCCTCCAAGGCCAATATATCCTTTCGCAAATATGGGGACCAAAACCCCTCCAGGGAATTCTGGTTTTGGTTGTTAGAGTGAATGTATCCTGGCTGTATCCAAACCATCCCCTCTCTAAAGCAGTCCAGCGTTTTTTTGCAGTATTTCTCACTAATTTCTGATTCCAATTTTACCTGAGGCAGAACCATTATCACCCCACTGAACTTGGCCATTGAATCATCAAGTCATAGAGGTTTACAGCATGGAAACAAGCCCTTTGGCCCAACTTCTCAACTTTAAATCACAAAGTTAGACAGTCCCAAATCCTTCTATACCCATCTTACCCATGTAACTGTCCAAAATACTGTTCCCACTGGTGGAATGAAGCAGAGAACAATGAGTTGAGGTAAACAGTGAAAGGAGCAATATTGATATTCAGAAAATGTTTTGACGCAGTCAATAATGAAGATCTGGAATGCATTGCCTGAGAGTGTGATGGAGGCAGATACAATCACGGGCTTTCAAAAGGGGATTGAAGAAAGTTCATAGAATCCCTAGAATTCCCATTCTGTTCATCAAGTCTACACTGATTCTTTGACAGAGTATCTGACCGAGAGCTCGTCCCCACTCTATTCTCATAATCTTGCGCGCCTACCATTGGTTGAGCCATCTGACCTACATATTTTTGGACATTAAGAAGCAATTTAGCTTGGCCAATTGCCCTAACCCAGACATCAAAGAACAACAAAGAAGAACAAAGAGCAACACAGCACGGGAAACAGGCCCTTCAGCCCAACGAGCCCACGCCACCGTCCTAACGTCTTAATGACATATTCTTGACTTTAGGCTATGCCTATTGTTGAAGATTCCCATATAGGGACCAATATAGGGACAATTTGTTACCCAATGAGCCTAAGAGCACATTTTTGGGATGTGGGAGGAAACCGGAGCACCCAGAGGAAAACCACGCAGCCACGGGGAGAACGCGCAAACTCCCGCAGACACAGGCCCAAATCCATGTGTCAGCACAGCAACAGCGATAGTCTCTGAGCTGTCATGGTGCCCATCAGATGGTCCAGTTTAAGCATACACTGACGACGTGAAGCACGAGGCAACTCCGGAAGCAACCTCCAAGAGCAGCTCTCGCACGACATGCCGCATGCATGCCCCTTGTTGGTCAACAAGGTGGACTGAATTGCCTGCGGAAACAAATAAGACTTAATTAAACATGCTAAAAAAACGAAGACATTCCCGAGATGAAACTAAAAGATAGTCTACTACTATTTGGTCCTCCCGATATTCAAACAGTCCTGCTATATCCCTCTATCTGCAGACCGCTCATGTGGCTGTCCAAGAGACCCTTAAACAACCCTAGAGTGCCTGCTCCCACCACCTTATTCGGCAGTGCATTCCACACCCCCACTGCCCTTTGTGTGAAAAACTGGCCTCTAATATTCGTCTTATACATAGCCCCCCTCACCCTGAGCCCGTGACCCCTCGTTCTATCCATTTTTAATGGTGGAAAAAAGCTTACCACCATTTACTCTATCTATACCCCTCATAATCTTATATACCTCTAAAAGATCCCCTCTCAGCCGACGTCTTTCAAGGAAAAACAACCCCAGTGTTTTCAATCTTTCCTCGTAAGACAGCCCTTCCATACCAGGCAGCATCCTGGTAAATCTCCTCTGCACTCTCTCCAGGGCCTCTACATCCTTCCTGTAGTACGGCGACCAGAACTGGATACAGTACTCCAGATGAGGCCTAACCAACGTTCTATACACCTGCAACATCAGACTCCTACTCTTGTATTCTATACCCCTTCCTATGAAGGCTAACACACCATACGCTTTTTTTACCACATTCTCCACCTGTACTAACACCTTCAGAGACTTGTGAACTTGCACCCCCAGGTCTCTCTACATCTCTATACTCCGGATAGTTTTACCTTTTATCCTATAAATCCCCTCTACATTATTACGGCCAAAATGCATCATCTCGCATTTATCCGGATTAAATTTCATTTGCCATCTATCTGCCCAATCTACCAGCCTATCTATGTCATGTTGTATTGCCAGGCACTGCTCCTCAGTACCCGCCAATCCAATCATCTTAGTGTCATCAGCAAATTTGCTGATCACACCACCTACCCCTCTTCCAAGTCATTTATATACACCACAAATAGAAGGGGTCCTAGTACAGAGCCCTGTGGCACACCACTAGTGACAGACCTCCAGTTGGAAAAAGAGCCTTCCACTACTACCCGCTGTCTCCTCCTCCCAAGCCAGTTCTCTACCCATCTACATACCTGGCCCTGTATACCATGCGCCTTCACCTTTTCTATCAGCCTACCATGAGGGACCTTATCAAACACCTTACTGAAATCCATGTAGACGACATCAACGGCTTGTCCTTCATCAACCGTTTTTGTCACCTCTTCAAAAAATTCCACTAGATTCGTAAGGCACGACCTCCCCTTAACGAAGCCATGCTGCGTATCCCTGATCAGATCGCAGTGCTCCAGATGCTTATACATCCTGTCCCTGAGGATCCTCTCCATTAGCTTACCTATAACTGAAGTCAAGCTCACCGGCCTATAGTTCCCTGGGTTATCCCTCTGACCCTTTATAAACAACGGTACTACATTTGCAATCCTCCAGTCCTCTGGGACGTCCCCTGTGTCCAAAGAAGAGACACAGATTTGCATCAGAGGCCCAGCAATGTCATCTCTCACCTCCCTTAGCAGCCTGGGATAAATACCATCAGGCCCCGGGGCTTTATAAGTCTTTATGCTACCTAAAAGCCCCAACACTTCGTCCCTCGTAATGATTATTTCCTTTAACGGGTCCTCAAATTCCTCAAAGCCGGCACCAGACATCAGGCCCCTCTCCCGCGTGAATACCGACGCAAAGTATTCATTCAAGATCTCCCCCATTCCCTCAGGCTATAAGCATAGTTCCCCTCCTCTGTCCCGGAGAGGTCCAATCTTCCCTCTAACCATCCTTTTGCTCCTTACATAGGAGTAAAATGCCTTAGGATTTTCCTTAATCCTACCTGCCAAAGCCATGTCGTGGCCCCTTTTTGCCTTTCTGACACCCCTTTTAAGATCCCGTCTACACTCTCTATATTTTTCCAGCGCTGCCTCTGTCCCCAGTTGCCTGGATCTAACGTACGCCTCCGGCTTCTTGGAGCATGGAAGGAAACTGGAGGAAAACGATGCAGACATAGGGAGAATTGGCATGATCCAAATCGGGAATCGCATTCGGGTCCCTGATGCTGTGAGACTTTTGTTACCAAATAAACTTGTTGGACTTTAACCTGGTAACGTCTTGTTTTGAGACAACAGTGCTAACAACTGTGCCACCATGCCACAGCAAAGGGCAGCAAAATGGAATTAGTTGAGTTGCTCCTGTAGTGGGCTGGCACAGATGCGATGGACCAAATGGCCTCTTCTGTACTGCAATCATTCTGAGATTCTATAATTTTTCACATTATGCTTAGATTTCTTGAATTAATTTTGATCTCCTTGGGGGAATGGAAGAGGAACTTTCAAGACTTTTTCGCACTTACAATTCCTGTTATTTTGTGCCTCTCCTGGGGGATTGTGTGGTTGTGAGAGTGGGAAGTTAGGAAGCGTCTTGCATGATGCTTCGGAGAAATCAGAACTTTGAAATGTTTTTGCTGAATAGTGCAGTTAGTGATGGTTACATTGGCACAGTGCTGTAGAATGAGATAAAGCTAATAGGATGCTTTTTTTCCATTGCTATCAAACTTCGTTCTGTCTAAGTTGAACAAAACCAACAACTTACCTTTAATGCTGTAAAATGGCGGGTTGTGTCACAAGTAGGTTGCATTAACAGTGCAACGAAATTACTGTGAAAATCCGCTAGTGGCCACTCTGGTGCCTGTTTGGGTACAATGAGGGAGAATTTAACACGTCCAATGCACCTAACCAGCACATCTTTCAGACTGTGGGTGGAAACTGGAGAACCCGGAGGAAACCCACGCAGACATGGGGAGAATGTGCACACTCCTCACAGACGCTGACCCAAACCAGGAATTGAAACCAGATCCCTAATATTGTGAGGCAGCAGTGCTAACCACTGTGCTGCCCTTATACGAGGTAATGATAGGATTTAATAAAAACAACAGCCATAGTCATATTGAATTGTGGAACAGGCTTAATAGGCTAAGTGGCTGACTTCTATTCCTCGTGCCTGTGGCATTTTGGTTGCCAAATCAGTATTATCCATCACACATCATTCCCCAAAGTCATAAAAAGCTGGTATGATGGCACAGTGGTTAGCACTGCTGCCTCACAATGCCAAGGACTTGGGTTCGATTCCTGGCTTGGATCATTGTCTGTGTGGAGTCTGCACGTTCTCTCATGTCTGCATGGGTTTCCTCCAGATGCTCCGATTTCGTCCCATGCTCCAAAAATGTGCGGGCTAGGTAGATTGACTATGCTAAATTATCCCCTAGAGTTCACAGATACGTAGGTTAGGTGTATTGGCCATGCTAAATTAACCTTTAGTGTCCACAGATATGTATGTTAGATGAATTAGCCATGGTAAATAAACAGAGGTTACAAAATAGGGCAGAGGGGAGCAGACTGGATGGGCTGAATGGCATCTTTCTGCACAGTAGTGATTCGATGGTTCAATGGTCCCTCAGGCTTTCTGGTTTCTGAGGTTTATATCAACATCCCATGGTGCCTGTAGCCACTGAGACGTCATGGGAAGTTCTTTGAATATTGAGGGCAATGATCACTTTTGGTGCATGAGTTCTGATATGAGCACTCTTGATGCTATACGATCTCGAGGGTGAGATCTAGAAAAGAATTCAAACTCATACTTATTATCTGAAAGAATTGTACATTTAAGTTTTGCATTTTAAACAAAAAAAAAATTACTCTGCAAGAGATAAACAATGTAAATTTATTAACTTCATACTATGCTTTGCAAACACATTTTTTCAACATTACACTTCCTATTCTACTTTTATATCACCCAAACGTTCCTCTGTATTTTACAGGATCTTGAGGATTCCTTTGCTTTGCTTGGGATCAAACCAACATATGACACAGCTCTCAGGAATTTACTTTTTTCCTGCTATTCCCTGAAGGGTGAGATCTCCTGGAGTCCTGCCACTAGCATTTGGCTAGGCAGCTCTGTAATTCTTCTTCAGCACCTTTCCTTCACCTATTTATCTAATTCTCTAATTATTGAAACTGCTTCAGGATATTAACAACAGCAACTTGCATTTAGGATTAACAGGAATGATTAAAGGGATAAAGATCTGTAGCTGTGAGGATAGATGGAGAGATTGGGACTATTTTCCTTGGTGGATAAGGTTGAGAGGAGATGTGATAGATATTTAAGATCCTGAGGGGTTTGGGCAGATAAACAGCGAGAAGCTATTTCCAATCAAGGATTAGAGGGCACAGATTCAAAATAAGTGGCAGAAGGAGTAAAAATGATGAGGAAAACATTTTTCACCCAGATAGTGATTGGAACTTGGAGGCTAGTGGAGGTAGGTTCAATTCAAAAGGGGATTGGATTACCATCTGAAAAGAAAGAATGTGTAAGGTTACTGGGATAAAGCTGGGGAATGGGACTACATAGAATGCTCTTTCAGTGAGCCAGTATTGATTCAATGGGCTGAATGGCTTTCTTCTGCACAGTAAAAACTCTGTGATGCAGCACCTTCAATGTTTCTTGGAAGAATAATTAAACCAAAGGTGATATTTTGGTGAATGACATATAGCTTTGCTAAAGAGAACCATTTTAAAGGCGGGAAGAAAGATTGGAGTTGTTGAGGACAGGAATTCCAGAGATCAGGACCCAGGCAGCTGGAGGAACGGCCGCTAATATTGGAGTGATTAAAACTGGATTGCACCATAAGTCTGAATTGGAGGGGCACAGAGAGCTCAGAGGGATAGAGGTTGTCAGAGTTTACACATAGTGCAACGCCGCCTGGAAGTCACAGATTGGGAAAAGTTTATCTCGAGCAAGTGAAACAGTCTCCCAGACTCAGCCTTATTGGCGCAATGTCCTGCAAACTGATTGAAGTAGGACAGAGAGCTGCTGCTGAGATTAGCGAGGGCAAGCTACAGTGCTAACCCTATAGATTGGAGGGACTTCCTTCCTCACAGCACTGTGGGTGTATCTACACCATTGAGGTTCAAGTAGACAAGAGGCAATTAGGGATGGGCAATAAATGCTGGTCTAGGCAGTGACACCCATATTCCATGAAGGAATAGTTCAAAACACACCCTGCACAAGCTCATACAAGGCTCCCATGTGTGGTCTCACCATGCTGGTGCTAAATATACATTTACACATTACAGCCTTTACAGCAAAGGCACAAATAGATATGATGCTGTTTATGCTCCACAACAGTGTCTTCCCACCCTTCTTCTCATGAAAGGTGGCACAGTGGTTAGCACTGCTGCCTCACAGTGCCAGGGACCCGGGTTCAATTCCTGGCTTGGATCACTGTCTGTGCAGAGTCTGCACCTTCTCCCTATGCCTGCGTGTAGGATAGATGGGTTAGCCATGGTAAATGTGTAAAGTGATGGGAATAGAGATGGGGAGAAGTAAGATGCTCTGTCAGAGAGTCAGATGGGCCGAATGGTGTCTTCTATGAATGTGCCTGTGAAACACCCTTGAGATATTTATCGAGTTGGGATATCTTGTTGAAGTTGCACAAATCATTAGTAAGGCCACAGTTGGAATAGTTTTGGTTACTATATTATAGAAAGGATATTATTAAACTAGAAAGAGTGCAGAAAAGATTTACTGGGATCTTACTGGGACTTAATGGTTTGAGTTATCAGGAGAGGCTGAATATATTGGGATTTTTTTTTCCCTGAAGCGTAGGAGGCTGAGGCATAATCTTATAGAGGCCTATAAAATAATAAAGGGCACAGATCAACTAGATAGTCAATACCTTCTCCCAAAGGTAGAGGAGTCTAAAACTAGAGGGCGTAGATTTAAGGTGAGAGGGGAGAGATATAAAAGGGTCCAGAGGGGCAATTGTTTCACACAGAGGGTGTCTGGAACAAGCTGCCAGAGGCAGTAGTAGAGATGGGTTACAGTTTTGGCTTTTAAAAAGCATTTAGGCAGTTACATGGGTACAATGGTATATGGATCAAATGCGGGCAATTGGGGCTAGCTTCATGGTTAAAAAAAGGGTGGCATGGACAATGATATGAACTGTTACCCACTTGCTCGAGAGAGAGAGTTGCAGGAAATTCAATAGCAACTTCCAAAAGTGGGTGGGATATTTGAAGGGCTATGAGGAGAGAACATGGGAGATGGAATATTTACTTGC
Source organism: Sphyrna mokarran (assembly GCA_024679065.1). Taxonomy (NCBI): domain Eukaryota; kingdom Metazoa; phylum Chordata; class Chondrichthyes; order Carcharhiniformes; family Carcharhinidae; genus Sphyrna; species Sphyrna mokarran. The sequence goes on along the minus strand of JAGIQG010000003.1, from coordinate 131,303,141 downwards.
ACAGAGAGCCATCATCAAAGGATCGATGGGCTGAATGGACTCATTCTGTGCTGCTTCTACTATCCCTTGTTTTGAATTTCCTGTTAAATCAAAACATTTTCTCTACTCCGAGCGTGTTACACAGTTCCATGACCTGCTGTCAACTTTGCGGATTGTTTGAGTGCTTTAAGCCACCTTGCGTGTGTTGGTTTGAACTGTACGCCAACCCCAGCCAAGCCTCTCCAGTTAACCTGAGTGTCAGGGGTACAAGGGAAATTGAGCTGGCATCCCTTGGCAGTGCCCCTTATCTAATTTCTCAGAAAATCGAGAGAACAGTTGCAAAGGTCTGGCACATTGGGTAGATTAAATCAGATGGTGAACTTTGAATCTCATAACTTGATAATATAATCCAATTTATCGATTCAAAGTTCCAATGGAACAGTTCCTCAGAATGAACACTTCCTTATCAATTTAACATTTGCAGCTGATCTGCTCGCTGTAAACAGCCGCTGCAGTGCTGAAGGCTATTCCTGGAGATGCTGTTTTATAAGAACCATCCTTATTTGAGTCATCAAAGCTACCAAATTGTTGTAGAAACTCAGTTTCATGCAGGTCTTATGAAGAGAGGCTGAGGGATTTGAGATTGTTTTCGTTAGAAAGAAGGCGGCTAAGAGGAGACCTTATTGAAACATATAAGATGATTAGAGGTTAAGATAGGGTGGACAGTGATAGCCTTTTTCCGAGGATGGAGAAAGCTAGCACGAGGGGACACAGCTTTAAATTAAGGGGTGGTAGTTACAGGACGGATATCAGAGGTAGGTTCTTTACCCAGAGGGTGGTAAGGGTATGGAATGCCCTGCCTGCTGCAGTTGTATATGCGCCAAGTTTGGTGGCGTTTAAGAGGTTAGTAGATTAGTTTATGGACGAAAAGGGAATGGTTTAGGTTAGAGGGTCATTGCTTTTTCTTAATTGGTCGGCGCAACATTGAGGGCCGAAGGGCCTGTTCTGCGCTGTAATGTTCTATGTTCTATGTTCTATGAAACCCAGTTTGCTCACTAATGTTGATCAGGACATGGGAGGCTGCTGGCTTGGCCTACACTCCAGTTCTGGGTCTTAATCCTATCAGAAATGACCTCTTAAAGGGCATTTGGTTTGCAGCCACAATCATTCGTGTGTTTAGTATAAAAATGTAAAAATGAGAGGGATGTTGAGGCCATTCCATTTCTACTGCTAGCAATTGTGGAGTTGCATTCAAATTTCTTTTCCCACACGTCCCATACAAAAGATGTCCTGCAGCAACTTGTCTAGCCTCCCTTTGACAGCATTCCCCCAAACCTGCAGCCGACTGAAAATCACACGGACTGCAGTGGTTCAAGAAGGCTTGACCCAAGTACGGTGGCACATTGGTTAGTACTGTTGCCTCACTGTGCCGGGGACCTGGGTTCAATTCTAGCCTTGGGTCAGTGTCTCTGTGGATTTGCACGTTCTCCCCATGTCTGCACGGGTTTCCTTCAGGAGCTCCGCTTTCTTCCCATAGTCCAAAGATGTGCAGGTTAGCTGGATTAGCCATGCTAAATTGCCCCTTATTGTTCAAAGATGTGTAGGTTAGCTGGATTGGCCATGCTAAATTGCCCCTTAGTGTTCAAAGATGTGCAGGTTAGCTGGATTGGCCATGCTAAATTGCCCCTTAGTGTCCAGAGATGTGTAAGTTAGATGGATTGGCCATGCTAAATTGCCCCTTAGTGTCCAGAGATGTGTAGGTTAGATGGATTGGCCATGCTAAATTGCCCCTTAGTGTCCAGAGATGTGTAGGTTAGATGGATTGGCCATGTTAAATTGTCCCTTATTGTTCAAAGATGTGTAAGTTAGATGGATTGGCCATGCTAAATTGCCCCTTAGTATCCAAAGATGTGTAAGTTAGATGGATTGGCCATGCTAAATTGCCCCTTAGTGTCCAGAGATGTGTAGGTTAGATGGATTGGCCATGCTAAATTGCCCCTTAGTGTCCAGAGATGTGTAGGTTAGATGGATTGGCCATGTTAAATTGTCCCTTATTGTTCAAAGATGTGTAAGTTAGATGGATTGGCCATGCTAAATTGCCCCTTAGTATCCAAAGATGTGTAGATTAGGGTGATTAGCCATAGTAAATATTTGGGTTCACAGGATTTGGAGGAGGAGTTGGGCCTGTGTGAGATGCTCTTTCAGAGAGTTCAGTGCAACCTCACTGGAGCGAATGGCCTCCTTCTGCACTCTGTGGATTCTGTGGTCCGGTAGGATGAGCAACAAAAACTCTCCCTGACGGTGACACATCCCAATGAAAGAATAAGCTGAACACAGTAGAGTTAGTTCCCTTCCCTGACTCTGTGTGTCAGTGGTGAGAAATGAACTAACCCAGCATTATAAGGAAGTGAGCGAAAAAAAAATGATTACAAGTCTGTAACCGTCTGAGAAAATGTTGCTTCATTAAATTCTCTGGTGTGAGAATGCTGATGGATGTTGTACGTGGGTCACACCTGCGGAGCTGGCTAATCCACCCCCATTCTGAGTACATCACAACATATGGCTGGCTTCCAGCCCTCTTCAACAGAAAAACCACAGTCTATCCAAGAGGCTGCTGCATTTTTGGTGCAAACCAGCAAACTTACCCACAAAAGCTTCAAATGTCTTTTAATGCAAAGAAAAACCCATTTGAATAAAGCATGATGTTCTCAGCCTTTTATGTTTCAACTCGATGATCAGCAAACAGTTTCATTACATGCACCGGCTACAAAGTTAAAGCAGCATTTATGTATTAGAGCCGCAAGTAGGCTTACGTTAACAGCGCAATGAAGTCAGTATGCAAATCCCATGGTCGCCACGCTCCAGCGCCTGTTCGGTTACGTGGAGAGAGAATTTAGCATGGTCAATACCCCTAACCAGCACATCTTTCAGACTGTGGGAGGAAACTGGAGCACCCGGAGGAAACCCATACAGATGTGGGGAGAACATGCAAACTCCACACAGACAATGACTCAAACTGGGAATCGAACCCAGATCCCTGGCACTATGAGGCAACAGTGTTAATCACTATACCACCGTGGGTCCCTGGCACTATGAGGCAGCAGTGCTAGCCACTGTGTCAGCGTGATTTGATTGATTGGATTTATTATTGTTACATGTATTAACATACAGTGAAAAGTATTGTTTCTTGTGTGTTATACAGAAAAAAATACCATTCATAGAAAAGGAAAGGAGAGAATACAGAATGTAGTGTTATAGCTAGGGTGTAGAGAAAGATCAACTTTAGTGCAAGGTAGGCCCATCCAAAAGTCTGATGGCAGCAGGGAAGAAGCTATTCTTGAGTCAGTTGGTACATGACCTCAGAGTTTTGTAACTTTTTTCTAATGGAAGAAGGCAGAAGCGAGAATGTCCAGATTGCATGGGGTCCTTGATTATGCTGGCTGCTTTTCCGAGGTGGTGGGAAGTGTAGACAAAGTCAATGGATTGAAGGCTGGTTTGTATGCTGCCCTAAGGATGCCCTACAACTGTTCAATAAGATCGCTTTAACACCATGTCTCTGCACCTTCCTTAACCTCAAAGGACAGGAGCTGCAAAAATAATCCTCACGTTCCCTTAAGTCAAGCATCATTCCGACTTGGGACATACGCTGGCTGTAACCCCCCGTCGCTGTGTTGAAATTCCCTAGCTAATGTCAATCGTGTCAGCATTGTCACTACATGTAAAGAGAAAGCAGTGGACAGGTAACAGATCTCCTTGTTAATATCCTGAGATCAAACAAGGAAACACCTGGATTTGTTCGTGGTGTATCAGGGGCTTTGATGAAGCAGGCAGGGAGACATTATTTCAGAGGCAAAATACTGCGAATGCTGGAATCTGAGACAAAAACAGAAAATGCTGGAGAAACCCAGCAGGTCTGATAGTGCCTGTGGAGAGAGAATAGAGCCAACGTTTCAGCAACAACCTTACTCAAGACATTGGCTTTAATCTCCCTCCGTTGGACTGGGGTAGTAAGAACTCAGTAAGAATCTTTATCCTCCCTCCACAGCGGCTGTCAGACCTGCTGGGAAATTACTTCCATTGGCAGGAAAGTACAGAACCAAAGGCCGCAGATTTCCTGTAATCGGTGAGAGCACAAGGAGAAGGAAGTAAATCTTGTTTTTTTCACATTGCACCTTCAGAGTCATGACGGTTAGGATTGCGCTGCCTGAATGGGTGATGGAAGGAAACTATTTAGGAGCATTCGGAAAGTAATTGAAAGGAAAAAAATCACAAAGGCTACAAAGGGAAAGAATCTGTGTCAACATAATGGGGCAAATGGCCTCTTCTAGGCTGTAAAGTGCTATGATTCCATCTTGCATGTGTCAGACTGCACTATTTTTTCTCACTGTGGGGCAGCACGGTGGCACACAATGGTTAGCTTTGCCACCTCCCAGCGCCAGGGACACAGGTTCGATTCCCAGTTTGGGTCACTGTCTGTGTGTAATCGACATGGGCTTCCCATGTATGAAACCGGAGCACCTGGAGAAATCCCCCACGCAGACCCAGCTCCAAACTGCATGGTCCAGGGCTCGGCTCTTCCCTCTGTACCTGTCACTAAATCACTTGCAGTCTGGGGTCAAATGCACTGACACCAAACCCACAAATTAATTGGAAACACAAACTGAAACTTGTCCACAGAGATCCTTCAGTGTTTTAATGTGTACGTTTGCCTTGGTATATTTGAAAAGCAATGCTATTGGTCTCCTATGTTAACTCTGAAATGGATCAGAATGACAGACTTGTATTTAGAGAATGTCCCCTATAACTCAGGCTATTCCAGAGGGCTATGGAAAGGATGAACTCTATCCCTTGTTTGCTGGGTCAATCATGAGGGAGGATTGGAAAGGGATAGAGGGGATGGGATTCAATTTTACGTATTAGTGTCACATTGGCTTATATTAACACCGCAATGAAATTGCTGTAAAAATCCTCTAGTCACCACACACCCCAGCACCTGCTAGAGTACACTGAGGGAGAATTTAGCACCTAACCAGACTTTTAAACTGTGGGAGGAAACCGGAGCACCCGGAGGAAGCCTCCACAGACACGGGGAGAACATGCAGACTCCACGCAGACAGTGACCCAAGCCGGGAATCGAACTCGGGTGCCTGGCACTGTGAGGCAGTAGGATGCTGTGCCACCGTGCTGCCCCAGAGGGGGATTGAGGAAAAAAAGCGTTTTCCCTCAGAGGGTGCTGGGAGTCTGGAATGTTAAAAAACATTTGGATAAGCACTTGAAATGTAACTCAAGGATATGGGACAAGTGCAGGAAAATGGACTTCACTGGTAGTTATTGCTAGTACAGACTCGATGGGCCAAAGGGCCTTTTCCATGCTGTAAGATTCAATGAACCATGAGAGCCTTGCAGCTAATGAGGTACTTTTCCAACAAGAATGATGCAGTAATGTAGGGAAGAGAGCAGCCAATGTACGCACAGTAAACTCACACAAAAAGAAACGTGATAATGTACAAGTAACCTGTTCTCGAGATCTCGACTGAGGGACAAATATTGTCCAGTCTATCAGGGATAACACCACTGTTCTTCAGAGTAATGTCACAGCGTGTTCACATCCATCAGAGCTAACAGATTAAACTTTAGCTTAGTGATGGCCCAGTGATATTATCGCGAAACCATTAATCCAGAAACTTAGCTAATGTTCTGGGGACCTGGATTCGAAACCCACCACAGCAGATGGCAGAATTTGAATTCAATAAAAAATTATTTGGAATTAAGGATTACTGATGACCACAATTGTCAATTATCAGAAAAACCCATCTGGTTCACTAATGTCCTTTAGGGAAGGGAATCTGCCATCTTTACCTGGTCTGGCCTACATGTGACTCCAGAGCCACAGCAATGTGGTTGACTCTCAACTGCCCTCCGAAATGGTCTAGTGAGTAACTCAGTTGTCACCATCACCGTCTCAAGGGCAGCTCGGGATGGGTAATAAGTGCTGGCCAGCCAGCAATGCCCATGTCCCGTGAATGAATAAAAGAAAAACCCAACACATCTCCCATCCATAGACTGTGTCTACACTTCCCACCATCTCGGAAAAGCAGCCAGCATAGTTAAGGACCACACGCACCCCAGGTGTTCCCTCTTCCACCTTCTTCTGTCAGGAAAAGGATACAAAAATCTGAGGTCCCGTACCAGCCGACTCAAGAGCAGCTTCTTCCCTGCTGCCGTCGGACTTTTGAACGGACCGACCTTGTATTAAAGCTGATCTTTCGCTACACCTTAGCTATGACTGTGACACTGCATCCTCTCCCTTATGTACTCTATGAACGGTATGCTTTGTCTGTATAGAGGGCAAGAAATACTTTTCACTGTATCCCAATATACGTGACGATAATAAATCGAACCTAATCAATGACAGGGCCGCAGGCAGAGCAGCACTCCCTTGGTACAGCACTGGATGGCCTGCTTGATTTTTACGTTCAAGCCCTGGAGGGAGACTTGAGTGCAGGACATTCTGATGCATGGGAAAGAATGTTACCACCGAGTCACAGCTGCCAGGCAAGTAAAAACTCTCCTGTGAGAACAGGAGATTAGCCTATCCACTCTGGCTTATCTCCAACGCAGCAGAACACTTATTGAAACATAGCAAATGGCACAGGAAACCAGACAGCTGATAGCTTGCAAAATATTGCTGCAATTACCCTTCATATAAAAACGAACAATAAACTTTATGGTGGGAATTTATGGATAAGTTCTGAACAGGGGCAGGATGGTGCATGACTTATCACGATTTCAATTCAGGTGTGTATGGTGCACGTCCGTCACCAACGCAGTGGGAACGGAGAACGTTCTTCGAGTCTACAGTGCAGAAGGAGGCCATTCGGCCCATCGAGCCTGCACTAACAATCCCACCCAGGCCCTATATCTATAACCTTGTTATTTACCCAGCCAATCTCTCTACACCAAGGGGCAATTTAGCATGGCCAATCAACCTAACCTGTATATCTTTGGAGCGTGGGAGGAAAGCGGATCGTCTGGAGAAAACCCACGTAGACACGGGGAGAAGGTGCAGACTCCGCACAGTCAACCAAAGCCAGGATCGAACCTAGATCCCTGGCGCTGTGAAGCAGCAGTGCTAACCCACTGTGCCACCGCGCCAACCCTATTAACCCCTCCTCTTTCCTCTTGTTAATGAAGGAATAAAGGAAATGTTTAAATTCATATAGCGCCGCTTTTGAATATTCCAAAGCATTTCACAAACTCATGTAGCACTTGCAAGGTAATTGTGATGGAGGAATGAGATATTGCTGTGCACAGGCCTGTACGCAAAGTGTCAGCTGTAAGTGGCCCTTCCAGCTCCATGTCAGACCCCCCCCAGATGGAGAGTTGTGCAGTAATTTGAGGGTGGCACTTCCCGCTGCCGTGCGGAGGGAGTGCTGCGCTGTCACAGATGCTGCCTTTCGGACGAGATACTAAACCAAGGCCCTGTCAGCCACTTCAGTCTCCAATCCCACATCCTCTGTTCGAGGAAGGGAAAGGGAAGTTTCTCCAGAGCTCCGGCCAATAATTTCCCCTGAGCCAACATCACTTTAAAAAAAAAATGAGATTGTCTGATCATTTACTGCTCTTTTTAATTCGTGAGAACTTTCTGGCTGCCACATTTCCTATTTCACAACAGCGACTACGCTTTGAGATTTAATCCATTGGTTGGAAAGTGCATTGGGGAGCATACTCAAGTTGTGAAAGTCGCTATGGAAATGAAGTGGGGGGGGGAGTGCAATTCTTCCAGAAGTGCTGAATTGGGTGGGAAAGTTGCTCTAGACCATGACTAGTTCTTCAATGCAGCTTTAAACCTCAATCTCCGCGCTCTGTGTACTGCAGAGGTCCCAGTCATGAACATCCCAGGCAGGGAGGGCCTATTCACGCTGGAGTTTGACAGTTTTGAACTCTGCGCATGCTGGCCAGACTCATCCTGAGGCCCCTCCAGCCCCCCTTCCCCCTCCCCACAGCCTGATCACAGCCCCCACAGCAACTCCTAGGCCAGACCTGACTCCCACATCTCACAGCACCCCGATGTCCAGCCCATCCCCCAGCAGTGGCGATCCCACCCCCCTCCACCCCGTCACTGCTGCAAAAACCCCCTCAACTGACTCCTCCCTGGAGATCAGATACCAGGGAGGCAGACCACCCACCCCCCTGCTCCCCCAGCCCATCCTGATCGCTGACCTCAATCCAGCCCAAAGTGATCCCCAGTGCAGCGGGACCCTCCCCTATCCCAGACCAATCGCCCCTAGGCCCTGTCCACAATAGGAACCTAAATAGTTCCCCAAAAATAGGGGCAAGACAACAGTGATTCAAGAAGGCAGCTGACCGTGACCTGCTGAAGGGCAATTAAGGATAAGCAATGCCAGCATTTCTCACATTCCCATCAACACATTTTAAAATAAGCCCCCTGGTTATTGTAGAGAGCAGAAAGAGCCTTCAGCTAATCTGTCAAAACCCACTGCAAGTCTAGTTTTCTTTAGCCATTGTTACAGCCTGTTTGAGTTAACTTCTGTCACATTCCTCGAAGAATTCCTTCCAGCTGTGAGGGCTCCAGTGTATTTCTATTAACTCCAGTTACACAGAGTTCAGTTAAGTATTACATACAGACCACAGATTACTGAGATAGTGATAATTTAATTCCAGGAATTTTACAAGGCATCAAGGGATTAAATTACTTCATAATTAACTACTCGTTCACTCTCAAAGATTCCACTTAATGTTCTTCGTTGGAACTGGATGATGCATCGGCATTTTGCCCAGCTCGAAACATGTCTTCACATTTGTAAAAATCTTTATTCCTTTCTCAGAGATACAAAGCTAATGCTTTTGGACAGGTTAAGCCTTTAATCCATCTCCTTGCTTGCTCTAAAAGAAACAATACAAATTGGATTCGATTCACGATCCCGGGCATAGGGATCCAAACTGACAAGAACAGGCATCGCGCCTGAGCTTCCATTTGAAAAGAGCCACAGATACACAGGCACCCTGTACTCACCAGATAGAAGCGTTTAACTATCTGTTGTCCTGTTGATGGGGTTCTCGAGATGGTCGAGTACTGAGAGAAATTTCAGAAAATACAAGAATCACAAAGTCAGTGTTTCAGTTTAACGATGTAACCTTTATTGTGACCAGTAGGAAAATCATCAAAAAGGTGGGGCAGAGAGTGAGCAACTGCACCTTTACAATGAATGCTGATGTATACAATTCAAAAGGTTTTCTTATCAATTACTCCTGCCTTTCAATAGCTTTAAGTCAACCATCTTCAAAAACATAGATCAACAATAGGTGCACCATAGAAAACATTCTTTCTGGTTGTATCACAGCTTGGCGTGGCTCCTGCTCTGCCCAAGACTGCAAGAAACTACAAAAGCTTGTGAATGATGCCCAATCCATCCATGGCAAACCAGCCTCCCATCCATTGACTTTTTTTCCCCTTTCACTACTTGGGCAAAGCAGCCAGCATAATTAAGGACCCCACACATCCTGGACGTTCTCTCTTCCACCTTCTTCTGTCGGGAAAAAGATACAAAAGTCTGAAGTCAGGTACCAAGCGACTCAAGAACAGTTTCTCCCCTGCTGCTATCAGACTTTTGAATGGATTTACCTTGCATGAAGTTGATCTTTCTCTACAACTTAGCCATGACTGTAATACTACATTCTGGACTTCTCTATGAACATTATGTTTTATCTGTATAGCGTGCAAGAAACAATATTTTTCACCATATACTAATACATGTGATAATAATAAATCAAAGCAAAATTAAATCAATAATACCGTCATATACATCAGCTAATCATACCTTAGCCTCTAGAATAATGGCAGCTTGTTAGTCCTTAGAATCTAGATTCAACATCCTGTATCTCGTAGCACCAAAGTTCAAAGTGTACGTTCGCATAAGTTCTCCTAAAGGTCACTGCTACACCAGATTAATTAATGACACCACATTCAGGCATGCATCCATCTCATCTGGATGGTGAATAAACCATGTTCATGAAATCTGATTAAGTGTTCTGAATGTTCTTACCATTAGAACCCTTACTGATAAAACCTTGCACATTCCCCAAGGTTTGATCATTCGCTTAGAATGTGGTTTTGTCCTAATGCCATGTTGCTTTGCAGAAATCTGGTTAAAGTGAACAATCATTCTTAAAAATACATTAATACATTCAAAATATCAGCATATGTGTTTTAAATCACAATCACTTGTACAGCCAGCAATACCCACATTCTATAAATGAATAAAAACATTGTTAATCACATTGCTGTGGTTTTAGAACATAGAACATTACAGCACAGTACAGGCCCTTCGGCCCTCAATGTTGCGCTGACTTGTGAAAACCCATCTAAAGCTCATCTAACCTACACTATTCCAATATCATCCATATGTTTATCCAATGACCATTTAAATGCCCTTAATGTTGGCGAGTCTACTACTGATGAAGGCAGGGCATTCTATGCCCTAACTACTCTCTGAGTAAAGAACCTACCTCTGACATCTGCCCTATATCTATTACCCTTCAATTTAATGCTATGTCCCCTCATGCTATCCATCTCCTTCTGAGGAAAAACGCTCTCACTGTCCACCCTATCTAATCCCCTGATCATCTTACATGCCTCTATTAAGTCACATGCCTAGAAACACGTCTGTGACATATCTGAAGTCACATGTAGGCCAGACCAGGTAAGGATGGCAGATTTCCTTCCCTAAAGGACGATAAATGGGCTTTTACAGCAACTGACAATGGTTTCATAGTCATCATTGGACTTTTAATTCTAGATTTCTATTGAATTCAAATTTTACTATCTGCCATGGTGGGATTTTAACCCGGGCCCCCAGAACACTGTCCTGGGTATTTGGATTGCTAGTTCAGTGACAATATCACTACACCTTCCCAAAGGGCCTCAGTCTGTTCAAATCCTAGTGAGAAGTCTCACAACACCAGGTTAAAGTCCAACAAGTTTATTTGATAATAAAAGCCACAAGCTTTTGGAACGCTGTTTCATTCACTACCAAATAAACCTGTTAGACTTTAACCTGGTGTTGTGAGATTTCTTACTGTGCCCACCCCAGTCCAACGCTGGCACCTCCACATCATGACTACCATCGACACTGCAAACTGCCGGCTCCAAGTGGAGAAGATCTCCAAGTTGGTCGCGCGTATCGACGTAGACATCAAGTTTTTATTTGCATTCTAATCAGTATTCTGTATACTGTGTGTGCCTTCATATGCCCTGTTTCTGACCAGAACTCTCCACTCACCTGACGAAGGAGCAGTGTTCCAAAAGTTTATTATATTCAAATCCTAAACCGTGGCCTTCCAGTTCTCTGGTAAAGACGTGGATCTGGATCCTCTCCCAGACAAAGCTCCAGATTCCTGAGCTTCTCTGAACATCAGGCCCATGTCTCTGCACTGTGCAGTGTAAGGGCCTGGCCCCATAAAGGGTTAACATAGAACTGAGTACAGTACCACTCACACATTAATGAAGAAATTTCTCCTTAAACTCCTAATTCTTAGACAGGGCCTCTGTGTTCGAACTTCCCCAGCCAGTGGTTTGTTGCAATTGTGATTGTTGATGTCATTGGGTTAGCTTGGAAGAAGTTTGTGTCTTACTATGAGCGAGATGGCTGGCTGGAAAAGCAAAGATCCTTTTTCAAAGTCATTTTTACTTACGTACTCAATGATGTACAAGTTTACAAAGCACTGGGATGGGCACATTGCTCATTTCCCAGAATCTTATTCTTTTCTGTGTCACATCTTCATTACATTGCTCCTTAAGCACATGCTCACTATTACAGATAAACCTTCCCTCAATATTGTCATCCAACCTATACCTGACATATCCTCCTGGTTTGAGTTATAAGGAGAGGCTGGATAGACTGGGACTTTTTTCCCTGGAGTGTAAGAGGCTGAAAGGTGATCTTATAAAGTCTATAAAATAATAAGATAGATAGTCAATACGGTTTCCCAAAGGTAGGAGAACCAAAAACTAGAGGGCATGGGGAGAAGGTGGGAGGGGAAAAGATACAAAAGTGTTCAGCGTTTTATCACACAAAGGGTGGTGAGTGTCTGGAACAAACTGCCTGAGGTAGTAGCAGAGGCGGGTACAATTTTATTTTTTTAAAAGCATTTAGATAATCATAAAGGTAGGATGGGTATAGAGGGATATGGGCCAAATGCGAGTAATTGGGACTAGCTTAGTGGTTAAAAAAAGAGACAGCATGGACAAGTTGGGCTGAAGGGTCTGTTTCCATGATGTAAACCTTTATGACTCTAAGTCTGTTTTTACAGGAATAATTTCTGTGGTGGTTTCACTCAGCTCCCTGAATGTGTAGTGTTCTTTCTGAGGTTGTTGAGGATTTGTCTGCTTCAATCTCAATCTCTGAGGGTCTAAATTTCTTATTTCCATCGTTGTTCATTATTCATTCTGTAGTCACGTTGTTTTAATGATGCTCAGGTTGTGCAGCCCTTCTAGCTCATGGCTTCTAGTTCACCAAAATCAAGGCAATCTTTTTCCTTTGGATGGTATTAGTTTCTGTCTGGACAAGGAGTGAACTTGGTTGATGCAACAACTCTGATAGAGTGGCTTCTCACTGCTGGTCCCTAATCCATTTCACCTCTTGTCTTTTGACTCTGGGCAACTCGTGAGCCTTGTGTTGCTAGTTGACAATATGGACTTGGTTTGGTCTACTACCTGTGTTGCTGGTTGACAGAATGGGCGAGGCCTGCTCCATAATCTTCTTCCTCCTATCCGGCACAGCTGTGTCCCTTTACTGTAATACTGGATGTTAACTTGTGGGAAAGGGAAGGAAGTTGGGTTCAAATGTTCACATGGGGAGGGGGGAAGCCAACCCTCCAAAGTGTGAGGTAATTCACTTTGGCAGGAATAACAAATGTGTAGAGTATAGGGCTAATGGTAGGACTCTTAATAGTGTTGAAGAACAGAGGGATCTTGGTGTATATGTGCATAGATCCCTGAAAGTTGGCAATCAAGTCGATAAGGTTGTTAAGAAGGCATACGGAGTCTTAGCTTTTATTGGTAGGGGGATTGAATTTCGGAGCCGCAACGTCATGTTGCAACTGTACAAAACTCTAGTGCGGCCGCACTTGGAGTATTGTGTGCAGTTCTGGTCCCCACATTATAAGAAAGATGTGGAGGCATTGGAGAGGGTACAGAGGAGGTTTACCAGGATGTTGCCTGGTATGGAGGGCAGGTCTTATGAGGAGAGGCTGAGGGATTTGAGGTTGATTTCGTTAGAAAGAAGGCGGCTAAGAGGAGACCTTATTGAAACATATAAGATGATTAGAGGTTTAGATAGGGTGAACAGTGATAGCCTTTTTCCGAGGATGGAGAAAGCTAGCACGAGGGGACATAGCTTTAAATTAAGGGGTGGTAGTTATAGGACGGATATCAGAGGTAGGTTCTTTACCCAGAGGGTGGTAAGGGTATGGAATGCCCTGCCTGCTGCAGTTGTAGCTGCGCCAAGTTTGGTGGCCTTTAAGAGGTTAGTAGATAAGTTTATGGATGAAAAGGAAATGGTTTAGGTTAGAGGGTCATTGCTTTTTCTTAATTGGTCGGCGCAACATTGAAGGCCGAAGGGCCTGTTCTGCGCTGTAATGTTCTATGATCTATGTTCTAACCCGTAATCGTGTAGAGTGGTAGCTGAGTGGGGCAAACTCAAAATCTTTGATTTATTTTCCTGAGGAAATCTTTAATGATTCATATCCACCCCTCTATCTCTCTATCGGCCTGAGATTACCTCAGTAAATTAGTCATGTGGACAAAATCCTAATGATGCTGCAAAGGATTGGAAACACTCATTAACGAATCGTGGCCCAATGTCAGAGACAACAAACGCCATGCGTGGAAAATATTCTCCCCGAGAGGTTGTAACGGCTTCAGAGGTGAGGCTGTATTGCTTTGGCACCTCAATCCAGGATTAATAATCCATAACGATAAGAAATATTTTCCTTTGATTCCAAATAAATCCATACTAAGATGTTCCCATGGCCAGGGGGGTGGGACAGGCGTGTGCAGAAGTAGCTCTTTCTGCTCCTCTTTGTGAGGGGCACAGGCAACACAATTGGAGACCATGCGTTGGATAGAGACTGAGATACCTGGCCTCTATATGGAATATTACACTCTGGCCTGACTTTGTAGTACCAGGACACCTGCGGAAACATCTGGAGTATCTCCAGATGGAGATCTCATGGGGCCACCAATCCTCATCACTGATCATCAGACGAAGCATACCATTCATGGAAAAGGAAAGGAGGAGTGCAGAATGTAGTGTTACAGTCATAGATAGGGTGTAGTGAAAGATCAACTTAATGCAAGGCAAGTCCATTCAAAAATTTGATGACAGCAGGGAAGAAGCTGTTCTTGAGTCAGTTGGACTTGACCTCAGACTTTTGTATCTTTTTCCTGATGGAAGAAGATGGAAGAGAGAATGTCCGGAGTGCCTGGGGTCCTTAATTATTCTTGGTGCTTTTCCGAGGCAGCAGGAAGTGTAGAGTCAATGGGCGGGAGACTGGTTTGCATGATGGATTGGGCTACATTCACGACCTTCTGTAGTTCTTGCAGTCTTGGGCAGAGCAGGAGCCATACCAAGCTGTAATACAACCATAAAGAATGTTTCTATGGTGCATCTGTAAAAGTTGGTGAGAGTTGCAGCTGACATGTCAAATTTCCCTAGTCTTCTGTGAAAGTAGAGGTGTTGGTGGGGCTTTCTTAACTATAGTATTGGCATGGGGAGACCAGAATAGTTGGTGATCTCGATACTTAAAAACTTGAATCTCTTTACCCTTTCTATCTCATCCCCATTGATAGACAGGGGCATGGTTTTTCACTACACTTCCTGATGTTGATGACAATCTCCTTCGTTTTGTTGACATTGAAGGTGAGGTTATCATCATTGCATCAGTTCATCAGATTTTTTTATCTCATTCCTGCAGTCTGTCTCATCATTGTCTGAGATCCGACCCATTACAGTGGTGTCGTCAGCAAACTTGGAAATCGAATTGGAGAGAGTGTGGGATTACTTGGCCATCTATCGAGGCAGTGTGGGTGATTCTGCACACGCTCCTCATTTTGTAATGGAACCTTCTTGCAACTTCTGCTATGATGCTGGCCAATACTGAATGGGTAAGGTCCTCAACTTCCACAATGAAATGTTTTTTTCTCTTGTTTTGGATCAAAGAACAAAGGAAACCCACAGTACAGGAACAGGCCCTTTGATCCTCCAAGCCTGCACCAACCACGCTGCCCGACTGAACTAAAACAGCCTACCTTTCCAGGGACCATATCCCTCTATTCCCACCCTATTCATGAATTTGTCCAGACGCCCCTTAGAACTCATTATCGTATTTGTTTCCACTACCTTCCCAGGGACCCACCTCCCTCTGTGTAAAAATCTTGCCTTGTACATCTCTTTTAAATCTTGCCCCTCATGTCTTAAATGTGCCACTGTGCCACCCCAAAATCTGATTTCAATTCTGTACAATGTCCATTGACTCAATGTTAGCGCCACAGTATTGGCGTCTGTTCTCAAACGGGAAACAGAAAATGCTGGAAAATCTCAGTGGGTCTGACAGTACCTGTAGAGAGAGAAAAACAGAGCCAACGTTTCAAACCAGGATGGATTTTGTTTTCTTTGCCGTCACCGAGAATAATGATTCGCTGGTTTCTGTACAACTTATACAGAATTTCCATTCAAAGATCTCCCTGTTCATTTTGCATATGGACTTTTTTTCAAACGATTGACTTTGCCACATTTGGTGTTTTGGGTGGGACTTTCCTTGCACTTCTGGACCTTCTTCCTGTCACAGTGGGGACATGATAAAATGGTGATTGGTAATCTTTCAACGTGTTCTCCTGGTTGCTGCTGCACCAAGCTTTCACTTTGCCCAATAAACTGAATGCCTTAAATTGACTTTTTCCCTCATTCATTAACACACACAGTTTTACTTTCAAACAGCTGCCTCCTAACCAGTTGCCCTGCTTTTCTCGACGTCAAATCTTCCCTCGATGTTAGAAAGTCTGGCAGGATTTCTTTCAAAACTCCAACCATGATGCTATCTCTTATTAAATCATGTGGCACAGTGGTTAGCGCTGCTGCCTCACAGTGCCAGAGATCTGGGTTCGATTCCAGGCTTGGGTCCCTGTCTGTGGAGTTTGCATATTCTCCCCATGTCTGTGAGGGTTTACTCTTGGCGCTCTGGTTCCCTCCCACAGTCCAAAGATGTGTGTGTTAGGTGGATTGGTCATGCTAAATGGACCCTAGTGTCAGGGGGTTTAGCCAGGGTAAATATGTGGGTGCACGGGAATAGCGCCGGTGCAGACTCGATGGGCCGAATGGTCTCCTTCTGCAGTGTAGGGGTTTTGTAATTTTTTAACGTTCTATAATCACAGGTTTGATTGCCGACTTGGGTCACTGTCTATGTGGAATCTGCACATTCTCGTCGTGTCCGCGTGCGTTTCCTCTGGCTGCTCCGGTTTCCTCCCACAGTCCGAAAGGCGTGCTGGTTAAGTGCATTGGCCGTGCTAAATTCTTCCTCAGTGTATCCGAACAGGCACTGGAGAGTGGAGACTAGGGGATTTTCACAGTAATTTCATTGCAGCATTAATGCAAGTCTATTTGTGATACTAATAACTAAAAACAAACATGAACTAAGAGATAGAAATCAATGGACTGTAATGTTTGAGATGCAGAGTGTGATATTTGGGGTGGATACCCCAAAGATGTCTAGGTAAATTTCTCTGCATTAGAAACCAGTTGAAAATGTAACTTAAATTGTAAACTTCGGATAATTCTGACTGGGTTATCCCAACAGTTACTCAGGAAGAATTAGAGGAATTAAATCCTCTAATTTCTGGATAACTATTGTACAAGCTCACATTGACTCCCCAAGGGACTCCCCCTAACACTCACAAACCTTGCTGGACTTCCCTAACCGCACCCTCTCAGGAGATCCCCCCCCCACAAATCTCCACAGGACTCCCCCACATTGCCCAACATCCAGGGGTCCTTTAATCCACCCACCTGACTATCTCCTAACACTGGATTCCCCAATCCCTGAGGGACTGGATCTTGATGTGACTTTCTCCCCCTCTGTACCCTCACAGATTCTTTCCCAGCAGGAGAAAGAATCCCACTCTAGCCTCCAGCCTTCCCGAGACCTGACCCGACCCTACTATCCACACCCCCCTCACCACCCCCATCCTCGAAGTCTGACCCGAATCCCCTCCTGTCCGAGGCTTGATCTGATGTCTCCCCTCCCCACCCTGCCAACTCCTGCACAGAGAGGGTTGCAGTAGAAGAGTGGGAAAATATTGTACAAGGTACTGATTCTGGAATATTCTCAGCAATATTGCTTGACTTATTTAAGAGAAGAGATTAATTAATTGGAGACGGTTCAGAGAAGGTTCACTCGGTTGAAAGGAAGGATTGTCTTATAAGGAAAGATTACGCAGATTATGATTTCTCATTAGATGAATGAGAAATGATCTCATTGAAGCATAGAGAGTTCTAAAGGGGTTTGACAGACTAAATGCTGAGAGGATGTTCTCAGACTATGTCCTCTGGTCTTAGACTGTATCTCACGGGAAAGCCGAGGGTCAGAAGGTATTGTCTCAGAATAAACGAGTACCAATTTAAGAACATAGAACATACAGCACAAACAGGCTCTTCGGCCCACAAGTTGCACCAATCATATCCACACCTACCAGGCCTGTTTATAATTCTCAATCCCATTAAATCCCATGTACTCATCCAGAAGCACTTTACACCAACCAGTTCGCCTCCACCACCACCGATGGCAGCCGATTCCACTCACCCACCACCCTCTGAGTGAAAAACATCTCCTCTGTACCTGCTCCCCAGCACTTCAAACCTGTGTCCTGGGATGAGACTGGGATGAGAAGGAATTTCTTCTCTCAGGGAGTTTGGAATCTTTGGAGCTATTTGCCACAGAGAGGTGTGGGGGCAACTCCTTAAGGCTGAGATAGATGGATTTTTGATCAGTCAGGAAAACAAGAGAAAGGGCAGGGAAGTGGATGCAAGGAATGTCGGATTAGCCAAGGTCCTATTGAATGGCAGTGCAGACTTGTGGGGCTGAAGAGCCTACTCCTGTTCCTATTAATCATGGTCTTAAAGTAGATTTATCAAATATCTGCTTGTTTACCCTCAAGGTGGACATCTGTCATCAATCCATTTTTTGCTGGTTCCATTAAATCACAATCATTTAGAATTTTCTGTCTCAGGGAATCCCATGCCAGAAAAGCTTTCAGCTTCTCAGAACAAAGAAACGGTTAAAAAATTCCAAGGAAAATCATTTTTAAACCTTTGTTAAACATCCTCAGCAGACTGGCTCTGTTATCTGTCAATCTAGAACAGGAACTAACTGCATGTAACAGTAATGGGACTTTTGAGAACTTTTCATTCTGAAGGGAATTTCATTTGAACAGATTTTCACTATCCATTTGATTAAAAGCCAATAAAAAGCCCCAGCCCTGACTAAGAGATGACGTCAGCCAGGTTTCTCTGAAGAGTTTGTTTTCCATTCATGTAACGTCAAGGAATTTGGAGGAATGTCTTGTATAAATCCATGGTTGGCAATAGTACTGATCTCCCAGGCAATAAGCTTCAGTCCGTTATCAAAAACTGTGCTCCAATATTCTGGATTCCTCAGCCATGGTTAAGGAATCTCTCAGCGTATCTGCCCTGTCAGGCCCCCTCAGAACTTTGTATGCTTCAATGAAATCCCCATTCATTCTTCTGACCTTCATATATAAACTCAATTTACTTAACTTTGCATCGTAGAAACATAGACAATAGGGGCAGGAGGAGGCCATTTGGCCCTTCGAGCCTGCTCTGCATTCATTACGATCAAGGCTGATCATCCAAGTCAATAGCCTAATCCTGCTTTCTCCCTATAACCTTTGATCCCATTCGTCCTAAGTGCTATATCTAGCCACCTCTTGAATACAATGCTACAATTTCTCTGTCCAGGCAGACAGCTGCTGACTTTTCCATTCCCAATGGAAACATCACAGGATGCAAACTGGATGGGTGGCATGATGGCACTGCTGCTGCCTCAAAGCGCCTGGGCCCCAGGTTAAATTCCAGCCTTGGTTATTGTCTGTGTGAAGTCTGCACATTTTCCCCACGTCTGCACCTTTCCTTTGGGTGCTCCAGTTTCCTCCTGCACTTCAAAGATGTGCACGTGGATTGGCCATGCTAAATTGCCCCTTAGTGTCCAAAAATGTACAGGTTAGGGAGATTGGCCATGCTAAATTGCCCCTTAGTGTCCAAAAATGTACAGGTTAGGGAGATTGGCCATGCTAAATTGCCCCTTAGTGTCCAAAGATATACAAGCTGGTGGATTGGCCATGCTAAATTGCCCCTTAGTATCCAATGATGTGTATGTTAGGTAGATTGGACATGTTAAATTGCCCCTTAGTATCATAAAGATGTGCAGGTTAGGGGGATTAGCAGGGTGATTATGTAGGGTTACACGGATAAGGTCAGGGTAAGATGCTCATTGAGCAGCTGAGGGTATCCAGGAAGCTGGAGTCCTCTAGTTGTGACTTGCAGTGTCAATCTTAGGGAAATCGTAGAGCAAAAGAAAATTGCATTTAAATAAAAACTAAACAGTACTTCCGAAATATCCCATTTTTAAATTAAAATGATTTCCTTAGAAGATTGGCAAAGCCGGAGTGAAGCCATTGCTGTTATTTAGGAAAGTATATAGCTGGTGACAAACAGTTGGATTTCAACAAGGTTCAGCTGGCATCTCACAACTTGTTTAATTTGTACAGATGGCTTCTGACGCGTTGTTACTGTTGTAAGGTCATCTCATTAAATAAACAGACATCCAAAAGTTATTTATTCACCTTCCTGGAAATGGGGACAATATCCACGGCTTTCCATGTAATGTTTACCTAATCATTTCACAGACAGTTAGGTTTATGGCTGTCCTATTTGCTATTGCAGTCTGAATGTTCAGCGAGGCCACTAACTCTTACAAGCGGAAGGTTTAGTGAGGTGGAGAGAGTCGGAATGATGGAGGGGGAGAGGGGGGTGGCAGGGGAGAGGGAAGGGGTTGAGGGTTGCTGAGAAGGGACAGACATCGAGATAGATTGTAGCAACAAAGTAGAGGGAATTCTACCCTACGTTTCAACCAGGGCTCCATCCGAACTGACAGCTTTGGATGTTGACTACTCGGTACATGATGTTCCATTAACTGGTGCGCTTAGGGGCCCATTCACAAAACAAGAGGGTTAAAGCTCCTCTTCCCTTTTATATGCATCGAGCAGAAGTGGCCTCCAGTTTTTGGAATTGGAGTCTGTCACTTTCTATTTAGTATATCGCCAAGGCACAGGAGAACAACTTTCATTTCTGAGTTTTGCTTGTTTGAGGAATAAAAGGACAAAGAAAATTATAGCACAGGAACAGGCCCTTCGGCCCTCCAAGCCTGCACCGACCATGCTGCCCGACTGAACTAAAACCCCCTACCCTTCCGGGCACCATATCCCTCTATTCTCATTCTATCGCGAGGGGGATAGAATATAAAAGCAGGGAGGTCTTGTTGCAACTGTACAAGGCACTGGTGAGGCCGCAACTGGAGTACTATGAGCAGTTTTGGTCCCCTTATTTGCGTAAGGATATATTGGCCCTGGAGGGAGCATAGAGAAGATTCTGATACCGGAGACGAGGGGGTTAGCCTATGAGGAGAGATTAAATAGACTGAGCCTGTACTCGTTAGAGTTTAGAAGGCTGAGGGGGGATCTTTTAGAGATTTACAAGATAATAAAGGGGATCGATAGCATAGAGGTAGAGAGATTGTTCCCGCTTAGAAAGGATAGCAGAACTGGAGGGCACAGACTCAAAATAGGGGGGGGGGCACAGTTTAGAATGGAGTTGAGGAGGAACTTCTTCACTCAAAGCATAGTGAATCTCTGGAATTCTCTGCCCATTGAAACCGTGGAGGCTACCTCGTTGAATATATTTAAGTCACGGGTAGATAGATTCCTGATAGACGAGGGAATTAAGAGTTATAGGGGGAAAGTGGGTAAGTGGAACTGATTCACTTCAGATCAGCCATGATCTTATTGAATGGCGGGGCAGGCTTGAAGGGCTAGATGGTCTACTCCTGCTCCTATTTCTTACATTCTTATGTTCTTATTCATGTATTTGTCAAGATGCCCCTTAAAAGTCACTACTGTATCCACTTCCCCAGCAACGAGTTCCAGGCACCCACTACTCTCTGTGTGAAAAACCTGCCTCGTATATCTCCTTTAAACCTTGCCCCTCGCACCTTAAACCTATGCCCCCTAGTAATTGACTCTTCCACCCTGGGTAAAAGCTTCTGACTATCCACTCTGTCTCTCATAATCTTCTAGATTTCTATCAGGTCTCCCCTCAACATCCGTTGCTTCAGTGAGAACAACCCAAGTATCTCCAGCCTCTTCTCTTGGCCTAATGCCCTCCCCATACCAGGCAACATTCTGGTAAATCTTTTCTGTACTGTCTCCAAAGCCACCACATCCTTCTGGTATATCGCAACCAAAATTGAACACGATATTCCAAGTACAGTCTAACTAAAGTTCTATAAAACTGCAATACGACTTGCCAATTTTTAAACTCAATACCCTGGCCAATGAAGGCAAGCGTGTCGTATGCCTTCTTGACTACCTTCTCCACCTGCATTGCCACTTTCAGCGACCTGTGTACCTGTACACCCAGATCTCTTTGCCTATCTATACTCTTAAGGGTTCTTCTATTTACTGTATATTTCCTATCTGCGTTAGACTTTCCAAAATGCATTACCTCACATTTGTCTGGATTAAACTCCATTGGCCATCTCTCCACCCAAGTCTTCAACTGATCTATATCCTGCTGTATCCTCTGACAATTTGCTGTCCGTAAATCATTTGTGTCGTCCGCAAACTTACTAATCAATCCAGTTACATTTTCCTCCAAATCATTTATTTATATTACAAACACTCATCCCAGTACTGATCCCTGAGGAACACCACTTGTGTTGTCCCATGCACTCATCCAGAAGTCTCTTAATAGACCCTATCGAATTTGCCTCCACCACTACCAACGGCAGCAGATTCCAGTCACCCACCACTCTCTCAGTGAAAAACTTTGGTTTTTCCCAACCTGGTGTTGTGAGACTTCTTACTGTTTTTACACCACTTGTCACAGCCCTCCATTCAGAAACACACCCTTCTACTGCTACCTTCTGTCTTCTTTGACGAGCCAGTTTTGTATCCACCTTGCTAACTCACCTCTGATTCCATGCGACTTCACCTTTTGCATCAGTCTGCTATGAGGCAGACTGATAATAAGGTCTTATTACTGATAATAAGTAATAATAAGGTCTTACTGAAGTCCATGTAGACAACATCCATTGCCAAATTCTCCAATAAGGAGAATTTATTTCTCTTCAATGGGCTGTAAATCTATAAAACTCCCTTCCTCAAAAGATTTTGAGGCAGAATCTTTGAATATCTTTAAGGCAGAGCTTGATAGATTCTTGATAAGAGAGGAAGGGGATGAAAGGTTATTGGGGGTTAGATTATGTGGGGTTGAGATTATAGCCACTGGTTTATTGAATGGTGGAGCAGGCTCGAGGAGTCGAGGGGCCTACGCTTGCTTTAATTCATATGTTCATTTCAACAGTTGATTGTAGCCATGCATGAGCAGGTCTTTCAGTCCTGAGATCTTAATTCCAGCTACTTGTCCCTCTTCTGTAATCCTTAGTACCCTTGCCTAACAAAATTCTTATCAATCTCAGTTTTGAAGTTTTCAGATTTTTAGAGGTTTGAGCACAAAATCTTGGCTGATACTCACTCCAGTGCAGTACTGAGGTAGTGCTGCACTGCCGGCGGTATCATCTTTCAGATGGGATGTTAAACCAAGGCTCCTTTGTCCTCATGTGAATGTGAAAGATTCTATGGCAATATTATTGGCAGGAGTGACAAGGAGATAGTCACTCCTAAAAGTGATTCGTGGGTAACTATTAGGAGGAGGGGTAAGAAGCAATCGGGTAGACAATCCCCTGGGGCTGTTCCCCTCCAAAACAAATTTTCTGTCTTGGAGGCTACAGTTGAGGAAGAATCAAATGGTGATGACCAAAGGGAGCAGGTCTCTGGGGGTGAGCCTGCTGAGAATGCTTAGGTGGGTAGGGAGAATAAGAGATTGGGCCTAGTAATTGGAGACTCCATAGTCAGAGGGACAGATAGGAGAGTAAATAGTAATAAAAGGGACTCAGGGCTGGTGTGTTGCCTCCCAGGGGCTGGGGTCCAGGATGTCGCAGATCGGGTTTTTAAGATTCTTAAGGGAGAGGGGAGTCAACCCCAGGTCATAGTTCATGTGGGGACACATGATATAGGAGGGACGAGGGAGGGGGATATTAAGCAGAAATTTATGGAGTTGGGGTGGAAGCTTAAGGCAAAAACTGGCAGAGTGGTTATCTCTGGACTCTTGCCTGTGCCAAGGGATAGTTTAGGGAAGAATAGAGAGAGGGAATGTTTGAACTCGTGGCTGCGGGGATGGTGCAGGAGGGAGGGGTTCAGGTTCCTGAACAATTGGGACTCATTCTGGGATAGGTGGGACCTGTACAAGAGAGATGGTCTACACCTGAACCAGAGGGGAACTAATATCTTGGGGGGAAAATTTGCTAAGGCTATGCAGGGGGCTTTAAACTGATTCGGGGGGCGGTGGGATCCTGAATAGTTGGGGTGCTAAGAGGGATGAGAGTAAGGGGGTCATAGAGGAAAGCCGTAAAACACAGCAGCATACAGGTGGGGTAGGGCATGGTTTGAAATGTGTATAATTTAATGCAAGGAGTATTCGCAATAAGGGGGACGAACTTGCAGCTTGGACCAGTACCTGGAACTTCGATGTTGTGGCCATTTCAGAGACTTGGGTAGAGCAGGGACAAGAATGGATGTTGCAGGTTCCAGGGTTCAAATGCTTCAGTTGGAGTAGAGAAGGAGGTAGAAGGGGGGGAGGAGTGGCATTATTAGTCAAAGACTGTATCACAGTGACGGAGAGGAAGTTTGATGAGACTTGTCTGTTGAGGTAGTATGGGCTGAGATTAGAAACAGGAAAGGAGAGGTCACCCTGTTGGGAGTCTTTTATACACCTCCTAAAAGTTCTAGAGAGGTTGAGGAAAGGATTGCCAAGTCAATTCTGGTCAGGAGTGAAAGTAATAGGGTAATTGTTATGGGGGACTTTAACTTTACTAATATTGATTGGAATAGCTATAGCTCTAGCTCGTTAGAGGGGTTAGTTTTCGTACAAAGTGTGCAGGAAGGTTTTTTGACTCAGTATGTAGATAGGCCAACTAGAGGTGAGGCGACATTGGATTTGGTGCTGGGCAATGAGCCAGACCAGGTGTTAGGCTTGGAAGTTAGTGAACATTTTGGTGATAGTGACCACAATTCGGTTACGTTCACCTTAGTGATGGATAGGGATAGGCATGAAGCTGGGGGCAGTAGTTATAGCTGGGGGGAAGGGTAATTATGAGGCCATCAGGAGAGAATTAGGGTGCATAGATTGGACTAGGAAACTACAGGGACTGGGAACATCTGGAATGTGGGGCTTATTCAAGGAGCAGCTGCTGCGAGTCCTTGATAAGTATGTCCCTGTCAGGCAGGGAGGAAATGGTCGAGTAAGAGAGCCTTGGTGTACGAAAAAAGTTGTTTTGCTGGTTAAGAAGAAAAAGGAGGCTTATGTCAGGATGAGGCTTGAAGGCTCAGTTAGTGCAATGGATAGCTATAGATTAGCCAGGAGGGAGCTAAAGAGTGAATTGAGGAGAGCTAAGAGGGGACACGAGAAGACTTTGGCTGATAGGATTAAGGAGAATCCTAAAGCTTTCTTTAGATATGTTAAGAATAGAAGATTGGTTAGGACAAGATTAGGGCCAGTCATAGACAGCAGTGGGAAGTTGTGCGTGGTGCCTGAAGAGATTGGAGAGGCACTGAATAAATATTTCTCTTCGGTATTCACGCAGGGTGATGTAAATGTAGTTATGGAGAAAACTGAGGTACAGGGTAGCAAACTGGAAGGTATCGAAGTAGATAGGGAGGATGTGCTAGATATTCTCGAGGGTTTGAAGTTGGATAAGTCCCCTGGGCCGGACGGGATTACCCTAGGATTCTCTGGGAGGCAAGAGAGGAGATTGCAGAGCCTCTGGCTCTGATCTTCAGGTCGTCGTTGGTTACAGGTGGGGTTCCGGAGGACTGGAGGATAGCGAATGTGGTCCCGTTGTTCAAGAAGGGGAAGAGAGACCTTCCAGGGAATTATAGGCCAGTGAGTCTTACTTCTGTTGTGGGCAAAGTATTGGAGAGAATTATTAGGGATCGGATTTATAGTTATTTAGAGAGAAATGAATTGATTGGGGATAGTCAGCATGGTTTCGTGAAGGGTAGGTCATGCCTTACTAACCTCATTGAGTTTTTTGAGAAAGTGACCAGAGAGGTGGATGGGGGTCAGGCGGTTGATGTAGTATATATGGACTTTAGTAAGGCGTTTGATAAGGTGGCCCAGGGAAGACTTCTACAGAAAATGCAGATGTGTGGAATAGAGGGTGATTTAGCTAATTGGATTAGGAATTGGCTGGCAGATAGAAGACAGAGGTTGGTGGTTGATGGGAGATATTCATCCTGGAGTTCGGTGACGAGTGGTGTGCCTCAGGGGTCTGTTTTGGGGCCCCTGCTGTTTGTAATTTTTATAAATGATCTGGATGAGGGTAGTGAAGGATGGATTAGTAAGTTTGCAGATGACACTAAAGTCGGTGGAGTGGTAGATAGTGAAGAGGGGTGTTATAGTTTGCAGAGGGACTTGGACAAGTTTCAGAGCTGGGCCGAGAGGTGGCAAATGGAGTTTAATGTGGAAAAGTGTGAGGTAATGCACTATGGCAGAAATAATAAATGTGTAGAGTATAGGGCAAAAGGTAGGATTCTTAGTAGTCTAGATGAACAGAGGGATCTTGGTGTGTATGTGCATAGATCCCTGAAAGTAGGCAGTCAAGTCGAGAAGGTTGTTAAGAAGGCATATGGTGTCTTAGCTTTTATTGGTAGGGGCATTGAATTTCGGAGCCGCAACATCATGTTGCAACTGTACAAAACTCTAGTGCGGCCGCACTTGGAGTATTGTGTGCAGTTCTGGTCCCCACATTATAAGAAAGATGTGGAGGCATGGGAGAGGGTACAGAGGAGGTTTACCAGGATGTTGCCTGGTATGGAGGGCAGGTATTATGAGGAGAGGCTGAGGGATTTGAGGTTGTTTTCGTTAGAAAGGAGGAGGCTAAGAGGGGACCTGATCGAAACATATAAGATGATGAGAGGTTTAGATAGGGGGGACAGTGATAGCCTTTTTCCTAGGATGGAGAAAGCTAGCACGAGGGGACACAGCTTTAAATTAAGGGTTGATAGTTATAGGACGGATATCAGAGGTAGGTTCTTTACCCAAAGGGTGGTTCGGGAGTGGAATGCCCTGCCTGCAGCAGTTATGGATGCGCCAAGTTTGGTGGCGTTTAAGAGCTTAGTTGATAAGTATATGGAAGAGAAGGGAATGGTTTAGTCTGGAGGGGCATTGCTTTTTATATTGGTCGGTGCAACATCGAAGGCCGAAGGTCCTGTTCTGTGCTGTAGTGTTCTATGTTCTATGTTCTATCTCAAAGAGGAGAAGTTCTTCTTGGTGTCTGAGTGCAGGCTATTGTTATTAGATTAATAAGGTTGTAAGGCATGGGAGCAGTAGTAGGCCATTCCGCTCATTGAGTCTGCTCCACCACTGAATCATGGCTGATATTTGTCTCATCCCCATTCTCCTGCCTTTTCCCCATAATCCCTCATCCACTTATTAATCAACCACCTATTTATCTCCGTCTTAAAGACACCCAATGATTAGCCTCCACAGCCCCCTGCAGCAAAGAGTTCCAAAGATCCGCCACTCTCTGGCTGAAGAAATTCCTTAATCCAAAGACCGGGGCAATGCTCTGGGAACCTGGTTTCGAATCTCACCACAGCAGAAATTTGACTCAATAAAAGTCTGAAATTAAAAGTCTAACGATGAACCATTGTTGTAAAAATCTATCTCGTTCATTAATGTCCTTTGGGGAAGAAAATATGTCATTCTTACCCAGTCTGGCCTACATGTAACTTCAGAGCCACAGCAATGTGGTTAACTCTGAGACGGCCCAGCAATGCAGAGTAAATAGTGATGGGCAATAAATGCCAGCTAGTCAGCGATGTCCCTGTCTCAGGAATGAATTTTTAAAAATACTTATCGCTCAACCAAACATCCTGAAAAAAATGGGATTTTATAGCCTCAGTCGAGTGAGAGTGGAAATTCCTGTCTGACATCAACAGACATTTCCGTTGTCTGCCTCTTGCCTGCTCTGATTTCGTGGTGGACGCAACGGTAAACATAGAAACATAGAAGATAGGAGCGGGAGGAGGCCATTTGACCCTTCGAGTCTCTTCCGCCATTCATTACGATCATGGCTGATCATCCAACTCAATAGCCTAATCCTGCTTTCTCTTCCTAATCATTGATCCCATTCTCTCCAAGTGCTGTATCCAGCTCCTCTTGAATACATTCAATGTTTTGGCATCAACTACTTCCTGTGGTAATGAATTCCACAGGCTCATCACTCTTTGGGTGAAGAAATGTCTCCTCATCTCTGTCCTGAATGGTCTGAATCCTCAGACTGTGACTCCTGGCTCTGGACTTTCCCGCCTTTGGGAATGTCCTCTCTGCATCTACCCTGTCCAGTCCTGTTAGAATTTTTATAAGTTTCTATGAGATCCCCCTTCATTCATCTGAATTCCAGAGAAAACAATCCTAACCTAGTCAATTTCTCCTCATACATCAGTCCCGCCATCCCCGGAATCAGCCTGGTAAACCTTCGCTGCACTCCCTCAAGAGCAAGAACATCCTTTCTCAGAAAAGGAGAGCAAAATGGCACACAATATTAGTGGCCTCACTAAGGTAGAGTGTTGGTGAAATTGTCTACTCGTTGTTGCATTGCTGCTTGTTGAACCTTGCCACTGCAGAAATTGGCTTCATTTCTCTACATAAGTGGCTACAATTAAAAATACCTTGCTGGCTTTGAAACACCTTGGGACATTTTGGTGTTACCCTCCCTCCCTATCTCTGTAACCCCTTCCTGCCTCTGCAGTATTTGCTAATACTGGCTTACCGAGTATCTCTGATTTTAATCATTCCATGTAACTGTGCCTCCAGTTACACGAGCTCAAAACACTGGAATACCAACTCACCACACCCCTCCCGGTGCCCTGCCTGAGATCCCCCTCTCCATGCCCCCCACCACCCAGCCTCTCTGCTCCCCCCCCACAAAGGCTCACCAACTTTCTAACTTGCTTTCTGTTTTTAAACTGTTCCTTAAAACTCATTTGTTTACCCAAAGCTTTTGGTTATCAGGGCTAATACTTCCTCATGGTTGTCAGTGGCGATTCCTGTTTCCAATGCTCCTGTGAAGTGTCTTATTTTAAAGCTTTAAAGTTTATTTATTACGCCTCAAGTAGGCTTGTATTAACACTGCAATGAAGTTGCTGTGAAAACCCCCTAGTCGCCACACTCTGGCAGCTATTCGGGTACGCTGAGGGATCATGGAATCCCTACAGTGCAGGAGGAGGCCATTTGGCCTATCGAGCCTGTACTGACCACAATCCCACCCAAACCCTATCTCCATAGCCCCATGCATTTACCATAGCTGGTGCCCCTGACACTAAGGAGAATTTAGCATGGCCAATGCACTTAGCCAGCACGTCTTTTGGATTGTGGGAGGAAACTGGATCACCAGAAGACACCCATGCAGACATGGGGAGAACATGCAAACTCTGCACAGACAGTGACCCGAGCCAGGAATCGAACACAGGCGCCAAGAGGCAGCAATGCTAACCAATGTGTCACTGTGCTGCCCCCTACTTATTACATTAAACACGCTATTGAAATAGATGTTGTCGCTGTTCCTGATAAAGTCCTTTGGTGGAATTGCTGAAACCACCTAAATTCTAGGAACTCGTTCTGCACAAATTAATTATTGAGACAATTCCAAGAAATTCTTTAATCGCGTCTACCTGACCGTGACACAAAGTGACCTTTTCCTGTCACTTTCTCTTTGAAGAGGCCAATAAATGTTTCCAATCCCAGTGATGGTTGCTCAGTCGAAAGGGGGCAAGAAGCAGCCTGATCTTTGCGATAGAATAGGTCAGGCTGAACTGTCACCATAGTAACGCAGATCAGCTTAATGTTTTCTGGGAGGGGAGAGAGGAAATGTGAAATCGGGTGCTGGAACTTCCATTTTCTCTGATCCCTAGAACCTTGGAACACATGCATGGATTACACAAATGCCTGTTGACTTCTCGGCAGTAGGGAGAGGATCGGGGGGCAGGGGACAGTGGTTGGGGGGGCGGGGGTTGTGCACGGTGAGAGTGGTGAGGGGACGGGCGGTGAGTGTGAATACAAGGCAAGACCTGAAGAAATAAATTGATCTTTGATACTCTAGTGTTAGGCTGAGGGAGTGTGACATTGCAGGAGGCCATCTTTGAATAATATGGGCAGATCTGAAGGGTAAAAGACTTCATCTACTGGTAAAATGTGGACTTAAATTTCACTCTGTCCACTGGTAGTGGTTGGCGGGAACGGTGGGGCGAGAGAATTGAATGGGGTTCCCTTCGGTTCCTGCCTGCTCCGCCTCGCAGTGAGTTTACACTGAGGTCTTGAATGGACCACCCACTCTTGCTCCCGTTGAGACGCACCGATTATTGACCAGTTAAGGGCCATTTTCCATGAAGCTCCCATTATGCACTGGTGGGAGCACGTACCTGGGGTGGAGGAAGCTCAGGATTAAGCAGGCTTCGGCCTGTAGTGGGAAGACAAGATGCACCTTGGTCAGAACATTCTGGACATTCTGGAGAGAGTAAAGGTGGAGAGGATATTTCCACTAATAGGAAAAACTAGAACCAGAGAGCATAACCTCAGGCTAAAGGGATGATCCTTTAAAATAGAGATGAGGAGGAATTTCTTCAGCGAGGGAGTGGTGAATGTGTGGAATTCACTCCCACAGAAAGTAGTTGAGGCCAAAATTTCAAGGAGAAATTAGATATCGCTCTTGGGGCTAAAGGAATCAAGGAATATGGGGGAGAAAGGAGGGGGAGGGGGGTTAAGATATTGAATTTGATAATCAGCCATGATCAAAATGAATAGCAGAGAAGGCTCAAAGGGCCGAAGGGCCTACTCCTGCTTCTAGTTTCTATGAATGCCTAAACAGGAGGCAAATGTGTTGACAGATGAATGAGTGAGTTTTTCATCATTTACTTAGTGGCCAAATGAGATTGACGCAGGAGCCTCTATCACAGCAGTGGGAGAAAAAACATACCATTACCTACAGGGAGGGGCACAGCTCCCCAGATTAAAAAACATGGTAACCAGGCTGGCAATGCACACACAGGCAGCTATATGGATTTTGGGAACAACAATTGTACCGATTGCCTTTAATTGTAGTTGAGGGCAAAAGGCCAGGCTTGATGGGATGAGAGTGGCTTCAGGAAATAAAACTGAACTGCTAGAAACGTTGGGAATTCATGAAGGGAATGTCCTCCAGAGTTAGCAATGGAATTAGGCAAAGTGCAAAGCATCAGAACCAACATTTCTGTGCATCGAAAGGCTAAAGCAATATTTTACAGACCAAGACACCACATTAGAATAGGGGGGGGAATTTGGAGAGGTGATAGCCTAGTGGTATTACCGCTAGACTATTGATCCAGAAACTAAGATAATGTTCTGGGGACCATGGTTCAAATCCCACTGCGACAGATACTGGAATTTAAATTCAGTAAATAATATCTGGAATTAAGAATCTACTGATGACCATGAAACCATTGTCAATTGTCAGAAAAAGCCATCTCGTTCACTATTGTCTTTTACATAGAACATAGAACATTACAGCACAGAACAGGCCCTTCGGCCTTCGATGTTGCGCTGACCAATATAAAAAGCAATGCCCCTCCAAACTAAACCATTCCCTTCTCTTCCATATACTTATCAACTAAGCTCTTAAACGCCACCAAACTTGGCGCATCCATAACTGCTGCAGGCAGGGCATTCCACTCCCGAACCACCCTTTGGGTAAAGAACCTACCTCTGATATCCGTCCTATAACTATCACCCCTTAATTTAAAGCTGTGTCCCCTCGTGCTAGCTTTCTCCATCCTAGGAAAAGGGCTATCACTGTCCACCCTATCTAAACCTCTACTCATCTTATATGTTTCGATTAGGTCCCCTCTTAGCCGCCTCCTTTCTAACGAAAACAACCTCAAATCCCTCAGCCTCTCCTCATAAGACCTGCCCTCCATACCAGGCAACATCCTGGTAAACCTCCTCTGTACCCTCTCCAATGCCTCCACATCTTTCTTATAATGTGGGGACCAGAACTGCACACAATACTCCAAGTGCGGCCGCACTAGAGTTTTGTACAGTTGCAACATGACGTTGCGGCTCCGAAATTCAATCCCCCTACCAATAAAAGCTAAGACTCCATATGCCTTCTTAACAACCTTCTCGACCTGACTGCCTACTTTCAGGGATCTATGCACATACACACCAAGATCCCTCTGTTCATCTAGACTACTAAGAATCCTACCATTTGCCCTATACTCTACACATTTATTATTTCTGCCATAGTGCATTACCTCACACTTTTCCACATTAAACTCCATTTGCCACCTCTCGGCCCAGCTCTGCAACTTGTCCAAGTCCCTCTGCAAACTATAACACCCCTCTTCACTATCTACCACTCCACCGACTTTAGTGTCATCTGCAAATTTACTAATCCATCCTTCAATACCCTCATCCAGATCATTTATAAAAATTACAAACAGCAGGGGCCCCAAAACAGACCCCTGAGGTACACCACTTGTCACCGAACTCCAAGATGAATATCTCCCATCAACCACCACCCTCTGTCTTCTATCTGCTAGCCAATTCCTAACCCAATTAGCTAAATCACCCTCTATCCCATACATCTGCATTTTCTGCAGAAGTCTTCCATGGGCCACCTTATCAAACGCCTTACTAAAGTCCATATATACCACATCAACCGCCTTACCCCCATCCACCTCCTTAGTCACTTTTTCAAAAAACTCAATGAGGTTAGTAAGGCACAACCTACCCTTCACAAAACCATGCTGACTATCTCCAATCAATTCATTACTCTCTAAATAACTATAAATCCTATCCCTAATTATTCTCTATTATTTATCTATTCTCTATTAATTCTCTATTAATTAATTAATTAATTCTCTATTAATTCTCTATTAATCCTATCCCTAATTATCCCTATTATTTCCTTACAGAAGGAAATCTGTCATCCTTACCTGGCCTGGCCTACACGTGACTCCAGAGGCGCAGTAATGTGGTTGATTCTCAACTGCCCTCAGGCAAACAGGGATTGTCAATAAATGCTGGCCAGCCAGAGATGCCCACGTCTCATGAATGAATGAAAATAAAATTAGACACGAGTCACGCATAGTAGCAGCTTGAACTGGATGATGCACCCGGGAGTTAGTCATTATTAACTCACATCAGGGCCTATACCAGTACACCAGGCTGTCAATCACAGTCTCATCAGCTTGTGCAATCTTCCAAAACAATGGAGAGCCTGTTTATAACAAGGTTTTCCTCGGGTAGTTGTTTATTTGGATGATGTGGTATAAAAGGGGAGCCAACCTGGAGGAGGTTTCAGGAAGCGGGAGTCAGAGTGAACAGAGAGAAAAATACTTCTTTAAGGCAAGTAAGGTGGCTTATCTGGAGTTGTGAATATATGCGGAAGGGTTACACCCAATGGAAGTCAAAGTTAGGGCCACTAAGAAAGCACCAGCCCCAAAGAATGCATCAGAGATGAAAGCTGAAGTTTTCCATCCCACTCCCCTCCTCCACCTACAGGAATTGGAGTGAGTGAGGGGTGACCCATAGGAAGGTCCATTGACCTCAGGCAGAATTTTACGGTTTTGGGACAAATGAGCCCGTAAAATCCCGCCCTATATCTTTTCTTGGAGTGATAAATTATGATGGAAAATTTACTCCGAACTTACCCACGATATTGGTACTTCTACATGCACTGTTAAAAAATCATCAGAGATAATACTGGGAGAAACAGCAAAATGAAGCCCCCCACCAAACAAAGTGAACCCTGAAGCTGTTCCGCCTTTTATTTCATTTTGATTCTTCAACAGAAACCAATCTCACATCGAAGGATCTTCTTTCGGAATTGGGGCTGTCTTGTCATTTAAAATGGACGACTGGTTAGAAAGCCCATCACTGATGTTTCAAGGACCATAATGAAGGCAGAAAAAGCGTATGCACAGATTGAGAAAGAGGGGTTGGCTTTTATCTTTGGGGTAAAGAAATTCTACCAAAATATTTATGAATAGCATTTCACTGTAATCATAAACTCTGGCTAGACTTATCGCGAGAACACAAAGCCATTCCTTCAATAGCATCACCAAGAATACGGTGCCTGGCTTTACCAATTGGCATATGACACCATAAGACATAGGAGCAGAACTAGGCCACTCGGCCCATCGAGTCTGCGTCACTATTCAATCATGGCTGATATTTTTCTCATCCCCATTTTCTTGCTTTTTCTCCATACCCCTGATCCCCTTATTAATCAAGAACCTATCCATCTCTGTCTTAAAGACACTCAATGACCCGGCCTCCACAGTCTTCTGTGGCAAAGAATTCCACAGATTCACCACTCTCTGGCTGAAGAAATCCCTCCACTTATGAATATACTTTCCAACATAGACACCATAGAGACCATACAGATATGAATCCATACAGATATCAAACATAGTCACCTTGAGCCATCTCCCAACATCAGAAAGCCCTCTGCCCCCACCCTTGCCATAAGAAATTGTCCTTACCTTGAAAATCCTCAACACACTACCCGTGTCACCACAACAGATCAAACACTGGATTCAGAATGATCCAATGTTGTCCAGAGATAAGAACATGGTTCTTCATGGCTGGTCTTACTACAGAATGTCCAAACAACTGAAACCCTTTCAAATAAGGAAGGGTGAATTGATCTGTGAAGACAATTTCCTTCCATTTGGAGCAAGGGTATTTGTTTCCATATCTGCCAGGAAGATATTATTGGAGGAATTACATGGCACCCACCCAAGGATGTCCAAGATGGAAATGTTGGCAAGTGATTATGTGTAGTGGCCCAGGTTAAACGCAGGTATAGAAAAAATAAGTTTATTTATTTGTTTATTTATACTGTTATGGCGCAGAGGTTAATCCTCTTTATATCTTGTTTATAATCTGGTAAAAGTGTTTGGGAAGGTGTTATCTGTTCTACATTAATGTTTAGAGGTTCATTAGCATAAAGACCTGACATTCGCTTGAAGTGAATTATCAACAAGTTATCTTCTTTAACCAAACAGGAACTCAAATTAAACCAGTAATATTTTAATTAAAGGATGCTTTGACTGAAACATCTTTATTTGCTATTCAAGTAAAGACAAGGACAATTCAGTACCAAAATAGGAATAACAGAAACTTGGTATGGGTAAAACTATGACCAATATCAGGCATAACAGAAGTTACCATTGGCAACTCTGATGTACATTTGGAAGTGGCCAGTTCGGCTGTGGGTCCACATTGAATTTATAGGCTATTCATGAACACCAGGTTCCTACTTGTTGTGGATGCATACTCAAAATGACTGGACATCGATAAACCCTAACCCTAACTCTCACACTAACCCTAATCCTAACACTAACCCTAACCTGAATCCTAACTCTAGTCCTAACCTTAACCCTAATCCCAACCCTAACCAGAACATTAACCCTAATCCTAACCCTAACCCTAATCCTAACCCTAATTGTAACCCTAATCCTAATCTTAACCTGAATCTTAACCCTAACTCTAACCCTAACCCTAACTCTAACTTTAACCCTAACCCTATTTCTAACCCTAATTGTAACTTTAACCCTATTTCTAACCCTAATCCTAACCCGAACCCTAATCCTAACCCTAACCCAAACCCAAATCCTAACCCTAACCCTAATTGGGCTGAAGCATAGGCTCTCCCAGGCAGTCGAAGTAGTCAGTCGCACCTCTCCCACTCTCTGTACATAGTTTCATTGTTAATAGGTGGTTCTTTTGTTATTTCACTTGGTGGTCACCTCTCTTCCAGGATTTATG
Source organism: Sphyrna mokarran (assembly GCA_024679065.1). NCBI lineage: Eukaryota > Metazoa > Chordata > Chondrichthyes > Carcharhiniformes > Carcharhinidae > Sphyrna > Sphyrna mokarran. Next base: position 131,267,862 of record JAGIQG010000003.1, on the reverse strand, counting down.
GAAATGCAGCAGTTTGTTTGCTTTTCCAGAATGGCCTGCCTCATCAATTTTGGTGACTTATATATTTGGATTGAAGCCCCTCTCCAGACTCCTGAGTATCCAATCTAGACTGAGAGTCCAGTGCAGGACTGAGGGAGTGCTGCATTGTCAGAGGTGCCTTCATTCAGTTGGGGTACTGAGGCCTTAACTGCCCCGTCACCTGGAGGTAAAATATCCTCTGTGACATTATTCAAGGCATTACAAACAGTGGCCTCCTTGTGTCTTGGCTAACATTTAGCCCACAAATCAAAACTGCTTAATTGCACATGTATTTTATGGCTCTTAGCAATGTGTGTCGATGCGCTGCCACATTATCTGCTTTAAAACAGTGACTGCAATTTGTTGATGGTTGAGCACTTTTGGAAGGTGCTATATAAATGCAAATTCTTCCTTTGACAATCACGAGGCAGCTGGGTTAATTCCTTTGTGGATTAGTTCTGTAAAAAGGGACTCACCCATTCTTTTTTCTCTTTAACCTTCAACGGAGGATATCTCCCCCAGACCATCTGTGCTTTGCCTGAACTCTGTGACGCCTGAGTGGTTTTCATAGAATCACAGAGTCCTTTCAGCACAGAAGGAGGCCATTTGGTGCATCGAGCCTGCACAATCCCACCCAGCCCCTTTCCCTGCAACTCCACACATCTACCCTGCTAATTCCCCTGATGCTAAGGGACGATTTAGCACGGGCAATCCATCTAACACGCACATCTTTGGAGTGTGGGAAGAAGCCAGAGCAAACCCACGCAGACATGGGGAGAACGTGCAGACTCTGCACAGACAGTCACCTGAAGCTGAAATCGAACCCTGGTCCCTGGCGCTGTGAGGCAGCAGTGCTAACCAGTGTGCCAACGTACCTGGATTTCCTGGACTGGATTTCCAGCATATGCCGTCTAGAAATTGTTTGCAATCTATTTTAACTGGCATAAGAGCCCTCCCTCTGAGTATATTTAAGGCTAAGTATGTTCAGATTATTTGCCTTTACGGTGTCTGTTCCCCGATCCACGTGCGTTACCTCCTGGTATTAGATATCACCACCGGCCCCTGAGAATGATTGCAATTTATTTGCAGCTCATGTGGGAAAGCAAGCCCAGCTGAGGAGGAAAGGGCCACGGGCCTATGCTCTTAAAATAGGACTGTGCGTATGCCTCGTTGGAGGAAATCTGCCAACTAACTGGGATGTTTATGCAGTGACCTGAAATGTCTTTAAACAACTCAGGCTGTGTTCGGCACACACGATCACACTGTCATGTGTCTGAAAACACTGTTGCCCAACTGTAAGGACCCTGCTGCTGATTTTAGCACCAGAACCGCATTACTGCAATTCCTCCAGAGACGAGCCCTCCCCTCCACCCCCGAATCTTGCGGAGACAAAGACCAAACCTGCATTCGGATAGCCACAGCTACAGGGCTCACCCCTGTAGAAGGCTGGCATATTCCAGCCCCGTCACCGGCAGGCGTCGCTGAGGGTTGGACAGGAAAATATAGAGAGCAGTTTATCTCTCCCGCGACGATGCGCTACTCAGAAGTATTTCTCTGAAGTGCAACGCTTCTGCTGCAATCATAGAATCCAACAGTGCAGAAAGAAGCCATTCGGCCCATTGAATCTGCATTGACCACAGTCCCACCCAGGCCCTATCACCACAATCCCTGTGCATTAATTCTACTTAGTCCCTCTGACACCAAGAGGCAATTTAGCTTGACCCAGTCACCTAACCCGCACAACATTTTGGACTGTGGGAGGAAACTGGAGCACTCGGAGGAAGCCCACGCAGACACCGGGAGAATGTGCAAACTCCACATAGACAGTGACCCAAGCCAGGAATTGAACCTGGGCCCCTGGTGCTGTGAGGCAGCAGCGCTAACCACTGTGCTGCCCCCAGTGTAGAGAAATATGGCAGACATTTGCATAGAGTAATGCTCCACAAGCCTCACGATAAATGATTGGATCCTTTGTTTGGTGCGGTGTTGGTTGATCACCATGGGCCATCCCCACACTCCCTCTTCTTTGAGGGGCCAAATGGCCTACTCCTCCTCCTACTTCATAGTGCCGTGCATTCTTGTACGTCCATCAAAGGAGACAGAAGGTACCTCAATTTAATGCTTCATCCTTCAACACTCCTTCGTTGATGCACACGGAAGATAATATGTTAAAGCCCGTGGATTTTTGACTCGGGTTTTCTAGTTACCCACTGAAACAATGCCAACATCTGGAGCATCGTTTGTGGTAAGTTAATGCTGCATTTTCTAGAGTAGCCACCGACTGTTGAGATCCAGATGTGGAAGCTATGGCTGGGATTTTCCACAATGAAACCTCCCATTTTCTGTGCGATTCAGGGAGCCTGGCAAGGGAAGTGAAAGACAATTTCTGATCCACTTTATCTATTCCTGATCCCCACAGTAACGCTGGCCTTGCAGCTTGACACAAGCTGGGTTGAGGTTTGACCGACTCCACCATGAGCTGGAAGACTTTGGAATTCTTTCACCCCCCCCCCCCCCCCCCCCCCCCCCCGCCTCCCTGCCCCCCCCCCCCTTCTCTGCTTCTCAATCTCATTAGAAAGTTCCAGGAAACTCAGTGAATGTGCAGCATCTGTGGAGAGAGAAAAAGAGTTCCCAGATTTTCCACTTCCCCGGTGGTGGTGAAGATGTCCTGTGATTGGCCAGTGCTGGATCTTCCAGTCAGCAGGGCTTCCTGTTGTTGGCACCTGTCCAACCATTGTCAGTGGGACTGGAAGAACCCAGAAAATGAATCTTCTTCAGAACTCCACTTGTATCTCTTCATGTTGCTCTTTGTCAAATTTTGCGCATTGACCCTTGTGATGTGCCATGGAATAAGACCACAATATAAAGTCATGATGTGGAGATGCCAGCATTGGACTGGGGTGGGCACAGTGAGAATCTCACAGCACCAGGTTAAAGTCCAACAGGTTTATCTGGAATCATGAGTTTTCGGAGCACTGCTCCTTCATTAGATAAAGGCCGTTCCTTCATCACTCACCTAAAGCGCTCCAAAAGCTTGTCATTCAAAATAAATCCGTTGGACTTTAACCTGATGTTGTGAGAATTTGTAATAAGATATAGCAGCAGAATTGGGCCATTCTGTCCATCAAGTCTGTACCACCATTCAATCATGGTTGATAGGTTTCTCAACACCACTCTCCCCGTCTTTCCCCCATAACCTTTGATCCTCTTAACAATCAAGAATCTGGTCTTAAAGACACACTCAATGGCCCGGGCTCCTCTGCGGCAATGACTTCCACAGATTCACACTACCCTCTGGCTGAAGAAATTCCTCCTCATCTCGGTTCTAAAGGGTTATCAGCGTCCTCAAACGCTCCTCCTATATCAAGCATGTTTCCCTGTGTTGAAGGTGCTATATAAATACACGTTGTTACGATACACCAGTGTCCTGTTGATTTGCCTGAAGTGTTTTATACCAAAGAGAGACTGCTTGAAGTCAGCCAGCTGTATAAATATCCAGTGCGGCTGTCACCTTTGCAAGTTCTGGGAAAACTCCAATTTAGCAGGATAGTTTACAGCAGCTGCTCTCGCACTTAGGATCTCCCATCCCGACCTGCTAATTTTTGGATGAGGAGGATCGTGCGTGGGTCAATTTGCGGGTTTGGTGTACCTGCACGCATCTCTGAGTGAAGGATATCCGGCGGGATTGGGACCACACTGGAAACCGGCGGGATCCTCTAAACCTGGTGTTGTCAGACTTCTTACTGTACTGGCAGGAAGGCCAGGTAAATGGTTCTAATCTATTTTTAACGTTATTTGAACGTCTTTATTGGGCCTGGGACTAAATTCTCCAGGCTCAATACCATCTGCCAGTACTATCTCACTCCAATGGGATTCAGATTAGGTTGCCACTTTCGGGGAATTAGCAGGACACCCTGCTGGAATGAAGGGGCAATCTGACTCTCTCGGGAGGTTGGGTGGTGGTGGTGGTGGTGGTGGGGGGGGGGGGGGGGTGTGGTGCCCCTGGGCATGGGTACCCTGGCAGTACTGGCCTTGATCAGTGCCCTTGCCCAGGGAGCACCTTGGCACAGTCCATCGGGCATTGGGTAATGCCAAGGGGGCAGGGCCAAGGGGTGGGGCCTATGAGGTGGGGCTTATCAGTGAGGCTGTAGGTTACTGCCATTCGGGGCTGGAGGAAGGCCAGGGATGGGGGCAGGCTTGGGGGAGGGTTCTGCTGGGGGATGGTGGGTCTACCGGCCATTGGGTGTGGGAGGGTGGCATGGGGTTCACTGGGATGGGGGGTGGTTGGGGGAATCGTGACTACTGGGAAGGGTGGGTTGGACATTGGGCGCTCTGCAACGATGGGGAAGGAGTTAAGTCTGGCCTTGGGGGTTGCGATCAGGTCGTGGGGGCGGGGACTGGAAGGGAAGCACTGCAGGGGTCCCGGGCTGGCTAGCGATTGAGTTGATCAGGCGCACTGACAGCTCGGGCCATTGCTCATCGGCAGAGTTCTGGAACTGTCAGACTCCAGTGCGAATAAACCCTGCTCTTCCGATGCACAGAGCGAGGGAGAGTCGGGTCTGAACTCCCACTGAAACATCAATTGTGACTTGCACCAGTTTTCCCTGTGAACTCGAGAATTTTTTCGGGAGAATTGCCCGCACTGGGAGAAAACCAGGGATGTGCAAAGGGCCCAGGACTGCGGGAACGCAGAGATCTCGGAGGGTTGCTAGTCTCGAGGGGAGAGAGATGGAGGAGCGGGGGGGAGAGGGGTTGTGGAGAGGGGTTGGGGGGAGAGAGGGGTGGGAGAAGTGTGGGAGATGGGGAGAATTGAAAACAAGGATGAGCGGGTGAACACAGGAAAGATGGTGAATGGAAGATGGAACGAGATAGAGTAGAGGCAATAGAGTTAGGGGTTGCCAACCTTCCAGGGTTGGCCTGGAGTCCTCAGGAATCGGAGGTCAGTCTCCAGGACACTGCGACCCTGCAGAGAAATCATTAGGACAGTAAAAAAAGCTTTTTTTGTCATTTTTCTTTGAATATTTCTCTTTACCAGTGATAAAAATATTGAAAATGTAGGGAGAAAGAAAAACCGTTTGACTGACAGTCAATTAGCATCCGATGAGTCTTTTTGCTTTCCGATTGGTGTACGAAGGCCATGTGACACAAGGATGGATGTGTTGGCCAAGTAATGGCTGGAATGTAGGGGCAAGTCATGTGATGAAATCTCCAGGAATACATTGAAGCATGGTTGGCAACTCAAAATAGAGCTTTGGATTAAACATAACGGCAGGACTTTGATTTCACCAGTTCATGGCACAGGTTAGAGGTACAGGATTAAGATTAGGACTAGGGTTAGGGTTCAGGTTAGGGTCACGTTAGGGTTAGGGTTAGGATTAGGAGTGCAGCATTAAGGTTAGGATTAGGGATACAGGATTAAGGTTAGGGATAAGGTGAGATAAGGGATAGAGTTACGGTTAGTCACGTTAGGGTTAGGGTTAGGGTAAGGAGTGCAGGATTAAGGTTAGGGTTAGGATTAGGGTTGGAGTCAGGGTTAGGGTTAGAGTTAGGTTGGGGTCAGGGTTGGGGTTGGGGGTTAGGGTTAGAGTTAGTATTAGGTTGGGGACAGGGGTGGGATTAAGGTTAGAGTTAGGGTTGAGGTGCAGGATTAAGGTGTGTAAATGAAGTCAAGGTGCATGATCTAATTCAATGGAGGCATGTCTCAGGCGATGGAATGGCCTCCTGCTCCTATATCCCTACACGGGCACCAGGTGACGAACACAAACAATGGGCGGAATTTTCCATCAGGAGGAGGCCATTTGGCCCTGCATTTGCTCTACCATTTACCTCAATCATGGCTGATCTTCAATCGCGTCATCATCTTCTGGCACTATTCCCATTTGATGTCATTGGTGTCTAGAAATCTATCAGCATCTGCTTGAGTTCAGTCCTCTGGGGTGGTAGGTTCCAAGGATTCATCACCCTCTGAGTGAAGTGATTCCTCCTCATCCAGGTCTGAAATGGCCTGCTTTTTAATTCTGAGACTGTGGGCGGGATTTTACAGGCACGTCTGCCCGAGTTTCGTATGATCCCGCCCAAGGCTAATGGAAAATGCATTTCTGAGCCTCGCCTGCCCCTGCATCGGGTGGGTGTGGACAGTAAAATTCCGACCTGTTTACGACACCGTAGCAGTGGGAGTGTTAGCTTCACTTCTATGCTCAATCCCATATGGGGAAAAGGCAGAAAAATGGCACCTGGTGAGTTGCTCCTTTAGTGAGAAAGTGCAGACATGATGGGCTGAATGGTCTTCTCCAGCACTTAACAGTTCTGTGGGTGGGCTTAAAATGAAGATCCTCACAGGCAAAACTTCAACAACTGAAGCTAAAATTTCATGGTGGTGTAACAGGCTCTCCAAACTGAGATCACTGTCTTTCTGTTAGGATTAGGGTTACTGTTAGAGTTAGGGTTAGGGTTAGAGCTAGGATTAGGGTTAGGGTTAGGGTTAGGGTTAGGGTTAGGGTTAGGGTTAGGGTTAGGGTTAGGGTTAGGGTTAGGGTGAGTGTTAGGGTTAGGGTTAGGGTTAGGGTTAGGGTTAGGGTTAGGGTTAGGGTTAGGGTTAGGGTTAGGGTTAGGGTTAGGGTTAGGGTTAGGGTTAGGGTTAGGGTTAGAGTTAGGGTTAGGGTTAGAGTTAGGGTTAGGGTTAGGGTTAGGGTTAGGGTTAGGGTTAGGGTTAGGGTTAGGGTTAGGGTTAGGGTTAGGGTTAGGGTTAGGGTTAGGGTTAGAGTTAGGGTTAGGGTTAGGGTTAGGGTTAGTGTTAGAGTTAGGGTTAGGGTTAGGGTTAGTGTTAGAGTTAGGGTTAGGGTTAGAGTTAGAATTAGGGTTAGAGTTCGGGTTAGTGTTTGAGTTAGGGTTAGGGTTAGAGTTAGGGTTAGGGTTAGGGTTAGTGTTAGAGTTAGGGTTAGGGTTAGAGGTAGGATTAGGGTTAGAGTTAGGGTTAGGGTTAGGGTTAGTGTTAGAGTTAGGGTTAGGGTTAGAGCTAGGATTAGGGTTAGAGTTAGGGTTAGGGTTAGGGTTAGAGTTAGGGTTAGGGTTAGGGTTAGAATTAGGGTTAGAGTTAGGGTTAGTGTTTGAGTTAGGGTTAGGGTTAATGTTAGAGTTAGGGTTAGGGTTAGAGTTAGAATTAGGGTTAGGGTTAGAGTTAGAATTAGGGTTAGAGTTAGGGTTAGTGTTAGAGTTAGGGTTAGGGTTAGAGTTAGAATTAGGGTTAGAGTTAGGGTTAGTGTTTGAGTTAGGGTTAGGGTTAATGTTAGAGTTAGGGTTAGGGTTAGAGTTAGAATTAGGGTTAGGGTTAGGGCCAGGGCTGTTCTGGTTGTCGGTCAGGCCTACCTTGTCATTGCCAGTCTTCCCCCCAGTACTTCCCATAACCTCCATAACCCAACCATAACCCCCAATAACCCCTATAACCTCCCAAAACCCTGATAACATCCATAACTCCCCACAACGTTCCATAACCCCTCTATAGCCCGCACATAACCCTCATAACCCCACAACCCCCAAAATCCCCTCCAACCTCCCACAAACCCATAACCTTCACAATTCTCTACAAGCCCCACAATCCCCCACAACCATATAATCCCTACAACCTCCCACAACCCACCTAACCCCTAATACCCCATAACCCCCACAACCCCATAATTCTAAGGCCTCCACAACTATCCGTAACCCCATAGTCCACATAACCCCACAACCCCATCATCCCCCACAACCTCCATAACCCTCCAGAATCCTCACAACCCACATAACTCTCCCATAATCTCCCACAACTGCCCGCAAACTCCTACGACCTGCCATTACCTCCACAACCCCCAAAACCCTCACAACCTCCCATAACCCCTCACCCCCTCATTTATCAAGTATCTCTTCAACCCGGCTTTGAAAAACAGTCCGTCCTCCACTGCCCTCTGAGGAAGAGAATCCCTCAGGCAGACAACCCTCAGGGAGCAAAAAGATTCCTCCTCATTTTGTTTCTTAAATCGTGTCCCCTCCCCCCCACCCCCCTCCCAGTGCTAATGTGGAGCCAGATTGTAAAATTCAAAGGCAACGAAATAAATCTTCTTCTCGAATGTCTGCGGTCGGTGCCTAGTTGCAAGTCTCAGCAATAGGCTTTCTACCTGACAAACACACTGACAGTTACTCGGCACGAACAAGCCATGCGTCACCTCTCACCACAGCCTTCAGAAAAAGCGTTTGAAGTATCCGCCCACTGTGAGTGCAACTTCAAATGCAATTTACAGACTTATGAAATCAGATCTCTCCTTTTGCTGATAAAGAATTCTGAGGAAGCCAGGCTGCCAAATGAACCACAATTTTTCTAAGAATTTCAGATAAAGCACGTCACAGCGGCTTCCATGTAAGTCAGAGTATCACTCCATTGGCCGCAACGCTCTGATGGGCTATCACAGCGCCTCGGCAGCTTCACTATTTACATCTGATGGGTGAGTGCCTGAGAGCAATACAGCTTTAACAGCATGGAAACAGGCCCTTCCACCCCACTTATCCATGCTACCCTTTTTTATTAACCACTAAATAAGTCCCAATCGCCCATATTTGGCCCAAAAATCCTCTATACCCATGTAACTGTCTAAATGCTTTTTAAAAGACAAATTTGTACCTGCCTCAACTACTGCCTCTGGTAACTTGTTCCAGACACTTACCATTCTTGACCCTCTGGACATTTTTGTATCTTTCCCCTCTCACCTTAAACCTATGCCCTCTAGTTTTAGGCTCCCCGAGCTTTGGAGAAACATGTTGACTATCTAGCTGATCTATTTATTTATCTCTTTCTTTTATAAACCTCTATAAGATCACTCCTAAACTTCCAGCTAAGGTCCCAGTCTATCCAGTCTCTCCTTATAACTCAAACCACCAAATCCTTGTAGCATCCTAGTAAATTTTTTCTGCACTCTTTCTAGATTAATAATAACCTTTCTATAATAGGGTGACCAGAACTGTACACAGTATTCCAAGTGTGGCCTCACCAATATCTTGTCCAACTTTAACACGACATCCCATTTCCTGTATTCAATCTTCTGAGCAAAAATTTAAGATTTTTTTGTGTGACTTTCTGTTCTCATCGCTTCCATATATTCTTCCCTCATCTTGTGCTTTTCAAGATTTCGGTGTGGGGAGCAGAACACGACAGGCCGGAACTTTCCCGCTCCTCATGCCGACAGGATCTTCTGTCCAGAGCATGGGGTATGTTCAATGGGAAACCCCGTTGATCACGGCAAGACCAAAGAGTCTCATCATTGGCCAATGTTAGGCCACTTCCTGGTGGCGCAGAACATGTGGAGAGTTGTGAGGTAATTTCCCTCTCCAAGAGTGTCCAAGGTCCTATCTGGATGGATGCAATAGATTCCATGCCACTCTTTAGAAGGGCAGGGAAGTTATTAAGTCTAAGTTTATTTATTAGTGTCACAAGTAGGTTTACATTAACACTGCAATGAAGTTAATGTAAAAATCCCCTGGTTAAGAACATAAGAAATAGGCCATCTAGCAGGAGTAGGCCATCTAGCCCTTCGAGCCTGCCCCGCCATTCATAAGATCATGGCTGATCTGAAGTGGATCAGTTCCACTTTCCCGCTTTCTCCCCATAACCCTTAATTCCCTTGTCTGTCAGAAATCTATCTACCCGTGACTTAAATATATTCAATGAGGTAGCCTCCACCACTTCAATGGGCAGAGAATTCCAGAGATCCATTGAGTGAAGAAGTTCCTCCTCAACTCCGTTCTAGACTGCCCCCCCCCCCCCTTTATTTTGAGACTGTGGCCCTCAGTATCCAGACGCCTGTTCGGATACACTGAGGGAGAATGGCCGATGCACCTAACCAGCACGTCTTTCAGACTATGGGTGGGAACCAGAGCACCTGGAGGAAACCCACGCAGACACAGGGGGAACATGCAGACTCCACACAGACAGTGATCCAAGCCAGGAATCGAACCTGGGTCCCTGGTGCTGTGAGGCTAACCACTTTGCTGCCTGTATCATCAGGGCCCTGGCTAATATTTACCCCTCAATCAACAGATTATCTGGTCTTTAACACGTTGCTGTTTGTGGGATCTTGCTGCACAAGTGACCATACTTCAAAAACTACTTCACCGGCTGAGGGGAGAAGTCCACATGTTGTGAGAAGTGGTACGTGGGCTACAGATTCAAATATGGAATGATGATGTTATAGTGGTGAGGTCACTAGGCTACTAATCCCTAGGCTAGTGCTTGCGTGACATGAGTTCTAATCCCACCACGGCAGCTGGTGGAATTTAAACTTGTCATTAAATCTGGGACATAAACACATCTCGGTGATAGAGGCTGCAAAAATATCCTTATAAAAATAAGGGGCCGCCCATTTAAGATGGAGATGGGACAAAACCTTTTCCACGAAGAGGGCTGCGAGTCTTTGGAACTCCCTTCCCGAGAAGGCAGTGGGAGCAGAGTCTAAAGTTGGAATTTTCCAGCAGTTCCCGCTGATGGGGTTCTCCAGTCCCGCCGCAGTGAACGGAGATTTGTCTGAGTGCCAAATTCTTCGCCCGCACTTACAGCAGCAGTGGGATGTGAATGGCAGGTGAGACTGTGCCCTAAGTTTTTGTAAGTGGATAGATTCTTGGTAAGCAAGATTCTTGGTTTATCAAGAGCAGGCAGAGTGCAGATTTGAGGTTCTAATCAGATTAACCAAGATCTTATTAAATGGTGGAGTGGGCTTGAGGGGCTGAATGGCCTACTCCTGCTCTCCATTTGGATGTTTTATGCTTTTAAAAAAAAACATCTAGTTCAGGAATGTCCTTTAGGGAAGGAAATCTGCCATCCTTACCCAGTCTGGCTTACATGTGACTCTAGAATCACAGCAATGTGATTGACTCCTAACTGTGTCTGAAATGGCTGAACAGACCCCTCAGTTCAAGGGCAATTAGGAACGGACAATAAATATTGGTCTTGCCTGCGGAAGGATAAAGAAAAACATGAACACAATTCTTTCTTTGTTGACATCACACGTCCCCAGTTTGGTTAGACAGAGAGTAAAGTGCGCTCACTCTTGATAGATGCACGGTTTAGTTCCTGTCAACACATTCACCACTTTAGTTTGGGGAGAAAGTCCATCAGAATCTACCCCATAATCACATAGAACTTAAGTTTAAGTATTAGCGCCTGATGGGTGGGGGTGGGATTGCGGGGGAGGGCGAGGTGGGATTAAAGGGGGCACATTATCACATTAATATACTGGATGAAAGTCTGAGCTAAACATCTGTATATTTTTAACTTATTCATTTGTGGGGCATCACTGGGATTTATTGCCCATCCCTAGTTGCCCGAGGCAGCAACATTGTGGAGTCACATGTACCATATTGGGTAAGGACAATAGATTTCCTTCCCTTCCTTTCTTGATGGGGTTAAATCATTCGTCAATAACTTGGAGGGAAAAACAATGTTACTGGCTATTTAATCCTTCATTATCATCAGGATCGAAAATTCTAAAACTCTGTTTGTGCGAGGGTAGCACCAGTGGGGAGAGGAAGTTAAAGTTAACATTTTAGGTTGATGACCTGTCCTCAAAAATGTGGCAGTATTTTGTTGAGTCGACAGCCAGGTTTCCAGTATCAGTAAAAACATGATGCCAACAGCCGTATTGACAAAGCATTGGCACAAAGAGAATCTTTAATAGATTTCCAGGATCTGTTGACAGTGTGTGACCTCAGGTCCCCATTTTGGATTGGTAAAGTAGGTGAACAAGGTCAGGAGCACTGTTCAAATGGAATTACTCTATGTTTTCAATCACTGGATATCAGTGCAGCGAGCAATTGAGTTAACTAGTTACTACACTCCTACATTCTTCTACTACGTTGACAATCCTATCCTTGATTTGGTTTATTATTCTTATATGTATTAGCATACAGTGAAAAATATTGTCTCGTGCGCGCCATACAGACAAAGCATACCATTCATAGAAAAGGAAATGAAGGTGTTACAGTCATAGCTAGGGTGTAGAGAAAGATCAATTTAATGCAAGGTAAATCCATTCAAAAGTCTGACAGCAGCAGGGAAGAAGCTGTTCTTGAGTCAGTTGGTACGTGATCTCAGATTTTGCTGTCTTTTTCCCGACGGAAGAAGGTGGAAGAGAGAATGTCTGGGCTGCGTAGGGTCCTTAATTATGCTGGCTGCTTTATTGAGGCAGGATGATTTACCAGGATGTTGCCTGGTATGGAGGGCAGGTCTTATGAAGAGAGGCTGAGGGATTTGAGGTTGTTTTCGTTAGAAAGGAGGCGGCTAAGAGGGGACCTTATCGAAACATATAAGATGATTAGAGGTTTAGATAGGGTGGACAGTGATAGCCTTTTTCCTAGGATGGAGAAAGCTAGCACGAGGGGACACAGCTTTAAATTAAGGGGTGATAGTTATAGGACGGATATCAGAGGCAGGTTCTTTACCCAAAGGGTGGTTCGGGAGTGGAATGCCCCGCCTGCAGCAGTTGTAGATGTGGCAAGTTTGGTGGCGTTTAAGAGGATAGTTGATAAGAATATGGAAGAGAAAGGAATGGTTTAGTTTGGAGGGGCATTGCTTTTTATATTGGTCGGCGCAACATCGAAGGCCGAAGGGCCTGTTCTGTGCTGTAATGTTCTATGTTCTATGCAGTGGGAAGGGTAGACAGAGTCAATGGATGGGAGGCTGGTTTGCATGATGGATTGGGCTACATTCATGACCTTTTGTAGTTCCTTGTGGTTTTGGGCAGAGCAGGAGCCGTATCACGCTGTGATACAACCAGAAAGAATGCTTTCTATGGTACACCTGTAAAAGTTGGTGAGAGTCATAGCTGACATGCCATATTTCCTTAGACTTCTGAGAAAGGAGAGGCATTGGTAGTCAGCACGGTGGCACAGTGGTTAGCACTGATACCTTGCAGCGCCAGGGACTTGGGTTCGATTCTGGCCTCGGGTCAATATCTGTGTGGAGTTTGCATATTTTCCCCATGTTTGTGTGGGTTTCCTCCGGATGCTTTGGTTTCTGACAGCAGCAGGGAAGAAGCTGTTTTTGAGTCAGTTGGTACGTGACCTCAAACTTTTGCGTTGTTTTCCTAATGGAAGAACAGAAAAAAACAGAAGAATAAATTCCAGAGGCCAAGCCTTTCCACGCTGTGCAGCACATTAATGATGGAGATTATTTTAAATTTGGGCAGTGCTGTACAAGGGACAATACAGAATTAATGGACCATGTACACTTCACAGATTACAACACAGGGAGGGTATATAATTAGCAGCAAATTAGATAGTTGCCATTTCACACACCATCTTGCAGGGCAGCACAGTGGTTCGCACAGCTGCCTCACAGCGCCAGGGGTCCGGATTTGATTTCTGGTTTGGGTCACTATCTGTGCGAAGTCTGTATGTTCTCCCCGTGTCTGCATGGGTTTCCTCCAGGTGCTCCGATTTCCTCCCACAGTCCGAAAGATGTGCTGGTAGGTGCTAAATTCTCCCTCAGTGTACCCAAACACAGTGTGCTGGAGTGTGGCAACTAGGGTATTTTCACAGGAATTCATTGCAGTGTTAATGTAAACCTACTTGTGATACAAACAAATAAAGTTAAATTTAAACATGTGCACCGGGAAAATATTGGGAGAAACTTGCATCAATATCGTGCCTGCCACATCTCCAGGACATCCCAGAGCATTTGTACCCAATAACTCATTTTCTCTGCTCCATGATGGAATCATTGTTAAATCGCTGGCAACCATGGCAGCTAATGGTGCTTATTCAAGGAGCAGCTGCTGCGAGTCCTTGATAAGTATGTCCCTGTCAGGCAGGGAGGAAATGGACGAGTAAGAGAGCCTTGGTGTACGAAAAGAGTTGATTTGCTGGTTAAGAAGAAAAAGGAGGCTTATGTCAGGATGAGGCTTGAAGGCTCAGTTAGTGCAATGGATAGCTATAGATTAGCCAGGAAGGAGGTAAAAAGTGAATTGAGGAGAGCTAAGAGGGGACACGAGAAGATGTTGGCTGATAGGATTAAGGAGAATCCTAAAGCTTTCTTTCGATATGTTAAGAATAGAAGATTGGTTAGGGCAAGATTAGGGCCAGTCATAGACAGCAGTGGGAAGTTGTGCGTGGAGCCTGAAGAGATTGGTGAGGCACTGAATAAATATTTCTCTTCGGTATTCACGCAGAGTGCTGGAAATGTAGCTGTGGAGAGCACTGAGGTACAGGGTTGCAAATTGGGGAGTATTGTAGTAGATAGGGAGGATGTGTTAGAAATTCTCGAGGGTTTGAAGTTGGATAAGTCCCCTGGGCCGGACGGGATTTACCCTAGGATTCTCTGGGAGGCAAGAGAGGAGATTGCAGAGCCTCTGGCTCTGATCTTCAGGTCCTCGTTGGTTACGGGTGTGGTTCCGGAGGACTGGAGGATGGCGAATGTGGTCCCATTGTTTAAGAAGGGGAAGAGAGACCTTCCTGGGAATTATAGGCCAGTGAGTCTTACTTCTGTGGTGGGCAAGGTATTGGAGAGAATTATTAGGGATAGGATTTATAGTTATTTAGAGAGAAATGAATTGATTGGGGATAGTCAGCATGGTTTCGTGAAGGGTAGGTCATGCCTTACTAACCTCATTGAGTTTTTTGAGAAAGTGACCAGAGAGGTGGATGGGGGTAAGGCGGTTGATGTAGTATATATGGACTTTAGTAAGGCTTTTGATAAGGTGGCCCATGGAAGACTTCTACAGAAAATGCAGATGTGTGGAATAGAGGGTGATTTAGCTAATTGGATTAGGAATTGGCTGGCAGATAGAAGACAGAGGGTGGTGGTTGATGGGAGATATTCATCGTGGAGTTCGGTGACAAGTGGTGTGCCTCAGGGGTCTGTTTTGGGGCCCCTGCTGTTTGTAATTTTTATAAATGATCTGGATGAGGGTATTGAGGGATGGATCAGTAAATTTGCAGATGATACTAAAGTTGGTGGTGTGGTAGATAGTGAAGAGGGGTGTTTTAGTTTACAGAGTGACTTGGACAAGTTGCAGAGCTGGGCCGAGAGGTGGCAAATGGAGTTTAATGTGGAAAAGTGTGATGTAATGCACTTTGGCAGGAACAATAAATGTGTAGAGTATAGGGCTAATGGTAGGGCTCTTAATAGTGTTGAGGAACAGAAGGATCTTGGTGTATGTGTCAATAGATCCCTGAAAGTAGGCAGTCAAGTGGATAAAGTTGTTAAGAAGGCATATGGAGTCTTAGCTTTTATTGGTAGGGGGATTGAATTTAGGAGCCGCAGCATCATGTTGCAGCTGTACAAAACTCTAGTGCGGCCGCACTTGGAGTATTGTGTGCAGTTCTGGTCGCCACATTATAAGAAAGATGTGGAGGCATTGGAGAGGGTACAGAGGAGGTTTACTAGGATGTTGCCTGGTATGGAGGGCAGGTCCTATGAAGAGAGGTTGAAGGATTTGAGGTTGTTTTCGTTAGAAAGGAGGCGGCTAAGAGGGGATCTTATTGAAACATATAAGATGATTAGAGGTTTAGATAGGGTGGACAGTGATAGCCTTTTTCCTAGGATGGAGAAAGCTAGCACGAGGGGACACAGCTTTAAATTAAGGGGTATGAGTTATAGGACGGATATCAGAGGTAGGTTCTTTACTCAAAGAGTGATTAGGGAGTGGAATGCCCTGCCTGCAGCTGTTGTAGATGCGCCAAGTTTGGTGGCGTTTAAGAGGTTAGTTGATAAGTATATGGATGAGAAGGGAATGGTTTAGTTAGGAGGGGCATTGCTTTTTATTTTGGTCGGCACAACATCGAAGGCCGAAGGGCCTGTTCTGTGCTGTATTGTTCTATGTTCTATGTTCTATGTTCTAACTTGTGCAAAGCAAGATCCCACACAGCAAAGGGTTGACCTGCTTGTGGTTGGAATAATATTACAGTCATAGAGATTTACAGCATGGAAACAGGCCCTTTGGCCCAACTTATCCATGCTGCCAATCTTCTTAAACCCTAAGCTTGCCCCAATTGCCCGCATATATCCTTTTATAATAGAGTCACAGGGCCCTATTTTACCATTTTCATTCTAAGTGCTGGGCAGACTTGAAACTGGGAATGTTTCAGATCCGACTTTCAGGTGTTCCCATATTTACTCTGCCTAAAAAAAATCAGCAATTCGGAACTGCACTGCAGAAACCTGTGGATGGGGCTTATTGTGCCCAAAATCCTGCAGCTCCGATCAGCGTTGCCAACCGCGCATGCGCAGAAAAAAAAATAGAAAATCTCTCCCTTGCCACATCACTCCTGGACTGGATAATGCCTCCCTCTGGCCCCTGCAGACATTGCTCCACCCCCACAACATTGATGACCCCCTTATCCCCCCATACCCTCATTAACCAGACCGATCTCGACCCCTTTCCCCACTCAACGATCGCATGCAGAGTGACAGCAGACCATCCTTTCCCACCTCCCCACAACTGGGCAACGGATCCCCTCCTGCCCCCATTCCCCCCGCTACTAATCTGAGTGAAGGCATCTGACCCACCTCCCCACCAGATGCTCGGAATCTACCTTCCCAGAAGCTGGAGCACCTGAATTGGATCTTTGGGGAGCATGTCTGTTTCGCACGGTATCTGGATGGGCGAACGCGGTGGTAAAGGGGGAAGTACTGGTAAGTTTCGGTGAGCAGCTCATTGAGTCAATGCATGCAAATGGCCGTCGCATACCCATTTCGGGCACATGCCCGGCAGCTGCCATTTTCAGACTTTGTAAAAGCGGGAAACGGCGTAGAGGCGGGTGTGGATCGCGCTACTCGCCTCACGCCCAATTTTACCAAGTTTTTGAGCCCAAAGACAGGCGCAATGCGATGGTAAAATCATATTGTTCAGGGCTGAGACACTGTAAAAAGTGACATTCGTCCCACAGGGTGTGCCGCTTAGTGCTTTACCGAAAAAAAAATGCCGCTGTCAAAACGGCACTCCCTCGGCATCGCAGCCTGGGATCTTGTGCTTGAATTGTTCAATGGGATTAAAAATCCACGGATCTTTGGGTGGATTTTTAATCTTTGGGATGGGAGAAGAACATTGCACTACTGGTGATTACACCTGTGGTTTTTCCACAGTTTGAGACCACACACTTGCAATAGGAAGGTGTGGTATTTGTTACCTTCTGAAATGACTGAATCCTCTCCTTCTCTATTTAAGTCTAGCTTTTCAGAAACCTCAAAGAAGTCAGAACATTCTTCTGGGTTTCACTACATTTATTCCGTGGTTGATAACCAAAGCTGAGTGCGCATTGGAATAAGACAGTCTTCCAGCTGTTAGGGAGGAACCTTGGTTAGATTGGGCAGTAACTGTCATCTCACTGAGTTACCATGGTAACGGTTTAAAAATCACTGGATTTGCTTCCCCCATTGCTTTCCCAATGGGTGGAATTTTAAGTTTTAAGAATAAGAACAAAGAAAATTATAGCACAGGAACAGGCTCTTCGGCCCTCCAAGCCTGCACCAACCATGCTGCCCTCTGAATTAAAACCCCCTACTCTTCTGGGGACCATATCCCTCTATTCTCATCCCATTCATGTATTTGGCAAGACGCCCCTTAAAAGCCACTACCGTATCCGCTTCCACTAACTCCCCTAGGAATGAGTTTCAGGCACCCACTACGCACTGTGTAAAAAATCTGTCTCATCCATCTCCTTCAAACCTAGCCTTCGCACCTTAAACCTATATCCCCTAGTAATTGACTCTTCCACCCTGGGAAAAAGCTTCTGGACTGTCCACTCTGTCTATGCCTCTCATAATCTTGTAGATTTCTATCAGGTTGCCATTCACACCCTTTATTCTCTCTAAGAGCTACCATTAGCAGTCTTTTCCCCTGGCTTCTGTGGCTATGAATTGTCTTTCATTCCCTGCAGCATAAATATCTCCCACTTTCTATGCCTTTTAGCTTTGACAAAAAATCATCTGTACTCAAAACTCTTTTCTCCTTTCAGATGCCGCCAGACCTACTGAGATTTTCCAGCGTTTTCTCGTTTGGTTTACAATTAACACCACGCAGTTTTATTGTGGATCCTGGATGATCTCAAGAAAGTTCAAGGCTGGAAGTTAGCTTACAAACAACTAAAGTCCCACAGTTATCAAAAAACTGTCAAATAATGGAAAAAGATTATTAGCCAAACAAGGCCTTCAGTGAGGCTGTCAGTAAGGCTGACACTTTCATACTCAGGATAAGCAATTAAATCTAAAACCTTGTTCCACAAACACCACATTCCAAGACTTGGACACAGGATAAAAATAAAGAACATGTTATCATGACAGTTACCCAGTAGCAAGATATGAGGACATATTATGCTAATGAAGGATTGGCAGAAAACAGTTTTCTATTGGATGAGAAAGGGCAAAAGGCTACACTATGATTGGTAGATATGTATGCCAATGAAGGATTAGAAAAATTGCTAGTTTCTCATTTGCTCTAATTAAGTATGACTGCTACATTTTCTGTATGAATCAACAGGACACCTGGCAATATTTTGCTTGTCTCGTGTTCTCACTTGTGCACAAGTTATTAAAGCTTGGAAATTGAGTACTCTGGATTTATGTTTTGCCTGTGTCCAAGTTGATGCAGTTTAAGTATTTCTGTACCCAAAGTCTACTTGTACCTAATTGCCCTTTGAGAAAATGGTAGTGAGCTGCTTTCTTGAACCGCTGCAGTCCATGTGACCAACGGTATGCCTCAGGGATCAATGCTCAGTCCACTGTTATTTGTCATTTATATTATGATTTGGATGTGAATGTAGGAGGCATGTTTAGTCAGTTAACAGATGACACAAAGATTGGTGGCGTGGTGAACAGTGAGGAAGGTTATCTTCAATTGCAGCGGGATCTTGATCAATTGGGCCAGTGGGCTGACAAATAGCAGATGCAGTTTAATTCAGACAAATGCGAGGTGATGCTTTTTGGTAAATTGAAGCGGGGCAGGACTTAATCAGTTAATGGTAGGGCGTTGGGGAGAGTTACAGAACAAAGAGATCTAGGGGTTCATGTTCATAGCTCCTTGAAAGTGGAGTCACAGATAGACAGAGTGGTGAAGAAGGCATTCGGCATGCTTGGTTTCATTGGTTAGAACATTGAATACAAGTGTTGAGACGTCTTGTTGAAGTTGTACAAGACATTGGTAAGGCAACATTTGAAATACTGTGTACAACTCCGGTCACCCTATTATAAAAAGGATATTATTAAACTAGAAAGAGTGCAGAAAAGATTTACTAGGATGCTACCGGGACTTGATGGATTGTGTTAGAAGGAGATGCTGAATAGACTGGGACTTGTTGCTCTGGAGCATAGAAGGCTGAGGGATGAACTTATCGAGGTCTATAAAAAAATGAGGGGCACAGATAAGATAATCAATATCTTTTCGCAAAGATAGGGGAGCCTAAAACTAAAGGGCATTGGTTTAAGGTGAGAGGGGAGATATACAAAAGTGTCCAGAGGGGGAATTTTTTTCACACAGAAAGTGGTGAGTATCTAGAACAAGCTTAAAAAGCATTTCGTTAGTTACGTGGGTACAAAATGTATACAGGAATATGGCCAATTGGGATTAGCTTAGGGGTTTTAAAAAAATAAAGGCAGCATGGTTAAGTTGGTCCGAAGGCCTGTTTCCATGCTCTAAATCTCTATTATTTTATGACTCTACGTATTGATTTACAGTGAAAAGTATTGTTTCTTGCACTCTATACCAACAAAGCATATTGTTCATAGAGAAGGAAAGAAGAGAGTGCAGAGTGCGATGTCATAGTCATAGCTGGTGTTTAGAGAAAGATCAACTTAAGACAAAGTAAGTCCATTTAAAACTTTGATAGCAGCAGGGAAGAAGCTATTCTTGAGCCTGTTGCTACATGACCTCAGACTTCTGTATCTTTCTCCTGATGGAAGAACATGGAAGGGAGATAATGCTGTTAGGAACGAATTCCAGGATTTTGAGCCAATGACAGTGAAGGAATGACTAAGTCAGGATGGGGTGTGGATTGGAGCAGGGTCTCCAGTTGGTACTGTGCCAGGTACCTGCTGCCCTTGCCCTTCTAGATGGTAGATGCTGCAGGTTTCGAAGGTGTTATCAAAGGAACCTTGACAAGTTTACTGTCTCCAATCACTTAGATGGGCTACAGAGGAACTTTTTTGCATTTTCCTCTTCCTCAGGTTGGTCTGGGGTTTTATTCTGTTTTTACCTCTTCTAGAGATTGCTTAATTTCAGTTTTGTATATGTTGTGGTACAAAAAGGTATCAGTTTTCAATGTCCACAAAACAAAGGCTATTGTCATCAACTTCAGGAAGCATAAAGAAGAACACACCCCTGAGAACATCAAAGGGGATGAAGCAGAAAGGGTCGAGAGCTTCAAGTTTTTAGGTGTCCAGATCACCAACAACCTGTCCTCATCCCCCCATGCTGGCACTATAGTGAAGAAAACCCACCATTGCCTCTACTTTTGCAGAAGACTAAGGAAATTTGACATGTCAGTTGTGACTCTCACCAACTTTTACAGATACAACATAGAAAGCATTCTTTCTGGTTGTATCACAGCTTGGTATGGCTCCTGCTCTATCCAAGACCTCAAGGTCATGAATGTAGCTCAATCCATCACACAAACTAGCCTCCCATCCATTGACTCTATCTACATTTCCCACTAGCTCGGAAAAATAGCCAGCATAATTAAGGACTCCACACACCCTGGACATACTCTTTTCCACTTTCTTATGTTGGGAAAAAGATACAAAAATCTACAATCACTTACCAACTGACTCAAAAGCAGCATCTTCCCTGCTGTTAGACTTTTGAATGGACTTACCTCGCATTAAGTTAATCTTTCTCTATACCCTAGCTCTGACTGTAACACTACACTCTGCACTCTCTGCTTTCCTTCTCTATGAACGGTATGTATTGTCTCTATAGTGCACAAGAAACGATACTTTTCACTGTATGTTAATAAATGTGACAATAATAAATCAAAGCAAATCCAATCACTAAGATCATATCATTTGCAGGCTGGATGGATCAGAGGGTCTTTATCTCTAGTAGGAAAAAGTAGAACCAGAGGGCACAACCTCAGGTTAAAGGGACGATCCTTTAAAACAGACACGAGGAGGAATTTTTTCAGCCAGAGAGTGGTGAATCTGTGGAATTCTTTGCCGCACAAGGCTTGGAGGCCAGATCATTGACTGTCTTTAAGACAAAGATTGATAGAGTTTTGATTGATAAGGGATCAGGGATTATGGCGAAAACGGGGATGAGAAAAATATCAGCCATGATTGAATGGTGGAGCAGACACGATGGGCTGAGTGGCCTAATTCTGCTCCGATATCTTATAGTCTCAGTGGTGATATAGGTGTACACTAAGAGCTGATTTTGATGGTGGCACTGTCTAGCTGTGCTAAAGAATGAACTGACACGGAGAGGCTTTCCCCAGCAGTCACGTCGCCCCCCCCCCCCCACTCACCACCATCCTTCGCCACCCACTCCCCGCCGCCACGCCTTGCTAGCACCCCACTGGGTTCCTTACCCACTTGTCTCCTAAAACCATGACTTCAATGTCAGACATCAAGCGGGGCAAATGAAAGACCTAATTTAAAGGGAGAAGTGCTGATTTCGTGGTGTGTAGACAAAACAATTGAGCAATGTTTTGACAGATATCATTTTGCAACTTTTAATTAGGATTAAGGTGGAACCACTCCAAAGACTGATCTGAATGGAATCTTTATTGTTTGTGCAGGTAATACTCAATGTTCTGCCAAGTGCCTTTGAGTATTCAATTTGCACATTTTGCTGAATAGAAGTGTCAAAATTCCACAAAACAATCAATTTTGATAGAGTGATCAGTCTCCTTGATGTTTACATGATGGACAGTTCTAAAACGGAAGCATACCATTCTTATCTCCTTCCCAGTGTAATCCGAAGGCAAAAGGTTGTCAGCAAAAAAATCTATCATTTCTTCCTCAGTTGCAACGTCTGCTCTGACCAAATAATCTCCTTGCTTTTCTTCCACTCAAGAGGGATCACAATATTGGTCACAGTGACCAATTGAATTTATATTGTGAGAATAAATCGCCTGTGTGTATGCACGCCAGCCCCACCCCTCCTCCCCCGCAAGGAAGTGGAGATGGAAGATACAGGACAGGAAAAGTCCTGGGAACAATCTTCTTGTTTTGGGCAAAGATGTTTTAGTTTTTGCAAGGTGAGAGAGAGAGAGAGCACGTGTACAATGAATAAGGAAGGTGCAGTTGGTTTTCACTCGCAGTTCTTGCGCAGCACACTGCCCGCCCCCCATCACTTTGCCCACATAACTTGGTCAAAGTGCTCGATCACGCAGGTAGGCTTTCTTCCCAGCCCACCGCCTCTGTACTTATGGACAAGTGGGGTGCAATGGGCCTGCCTAAGGTGCTCTTTCAGAGAATTGGTGTGGACTCAATGGCTGATCCTGTGGTTCATTGGAATGAAACAGAAAAGGTTTACCAGGATGTTGCCTGGTAAGGAGGGCATTAGCTATGAGGAGGGATTGAATAAGCTGGGATTGTTCTCCCTGGAAAGAGGCAGGCTGAGGAGGCAACCTGATAGAAGTTTATAAAATTATGAAGGGCATAGATAGAAAGTTTTTTCCCAGGGCAGAAATGACAATCACAAGGGGACACAAGTTCAAGGTAAGGTGGGGGAAGAGTGGAGATGTGTAGGGGAAGTTTTTTACCCAGGGTGGTGGTGGAGGTCTGGAATGCACTGCCAAGTGAGTTGGGTGAGGTGGACATGTTAACATCCAAGACTTATCTGGATAGACACATGAATAGATGGGGATAGAGGGCTACAGGCAGTTGATCTAGAGAGGACAACATGATCGATGCGGGCTTGAAGGGCTGAAGGACCTGTTCCTGTGCTGTACTGTTCTTTGAAGAGTATCAGAGAGTGCAGTTGAGGGAATGTGGGATTATGGAGAAGGCTGTTGGGATGAGACGGATAAATATCACAAAGGAATTTGAAAACAAGGGTAGGTGTTTTGGAATCAGTATAGTGTCTTATCCAGTTGACCAGAACTCATGAATGAGCCGAGAATGAATGCTTAGAGATCTGTTAATTATCTTGACATTGTAGGTTAGCCTGAATCTGGACCTGGATAAAGTGTCCAGAGTATTATCGCAATCGGGGTTGAAGCAAAGGAATAAGGAATTTGAGCTGTAAATGTTTGAGCTTCGATGGCACCACACCTAGAGTGCTGTACAATTTTGGTTCTGTTGTATAAGGAATGTTGTACCTGCCTTAGATCGGTGAAATGAAAGTTCACTGGATTGATTTCTAGTTTGGGAAGCTTGTCCAATGAGGAAATGTTGAAGTTCGAAGAATGAGAGATGATCTCTTTAACATATCAAATTATTGGAAGATTTGACAGGGTAGACATGGAGACGCTGTTACCCCCCCAGCTGAATCATAGAACCATAGAATCCCTACAGTGTAGAAGGAGGCCATTCGGCCCATCAAGTCTGCACCGACCACAATCCCACCCACGTTCTATCCCCTGTATTCTCAAGTATTTACACTGATAGCCCCCCTCACACTAAGGGCAATTTAGCATAGCCCAATCCATCTAACTCACAGATGTGTAAAGATCTGTGAAAGGTGCACAGTGGTTGCCTCACAGCACCAGGGATCCGGATTCAATTCCCTGCATGTTCTCCACGTGTCTGCGTGTGTTTCCTCCGGGTGCTCCGGTTTCCTCCTACAGCCCAAAAGATATGCATTGGCCATGCTAAATTCTCCCTGATGAGAAGTATATTCACCCAAAGGGTTGTATATGCGACCTCTGGATGCTCAGATGATTGGTATATTCAAGGTTCAGATATTTAGATTTTTGGATATTAGTGTCTCATTGAACATTGGGCAAAAAAGTCAGGTTGAGGTACGAGATCAGCCAGGATCTCATTAAATGAAGGAGGAGACTTGATGGACCTTTTGCGTGAAACTTTAAGATATAGAGCAGGATTAGGCCATTTGGCCCAATGAGTCTGCTCCATCATTCAATCTGATATGATTCTCATCTCCATTCTCCTCCTTCTCCCCAAAATTCTTGATCCCCTTATTGGTCAAGATCCTATCTATCTCTGTCTTAAAGACACTCAATGATCTGGCCTCCACAGCCCTGTGTGGCAATGAGCTCCACATATGTTATTTCTAATCTTTTCCTATATTTTTCTGGTCTACTTGTTCCTTACTACTAACATCAATGACACCAATTAGATATCACCAGCAAATTAGAACAAAGATAAAAGCAAATTACTGTGGATGCTGGAATCTAAAATCAAAAGAGAAAGGGCTGGAAAATCTCAGTAGGTCTGGCAGCATCTATAAGGAGAGGAAAGAGCTGCCGTTTCGTGAACCCATCTGGTTCACTAATGTCCTTTAGGGAAGGAAATCTCCCGTTTGCACCCGGTCTGGCCTACTTGTGACTCCAGATTCACAATTCGGTTGACTGTAAACGGCCTCGCAAGCCACTCAGTTTAAGGGCAATTTGGAATGGGCAATAAATGTTGACCTTGTCAGCGACACACACAGAATAAAAATAAATAAGGATATAAGAGATCACTCTGTAATATTTGAAGAAAAGGAGAGGGGCTTTTCTGGCTTCTCACCAACATTAATCCCTCAACCAACATTCATCGGACACTTTAGGAACTTGCATGCGGTTATTGGATAGGCACATGGAGCACACCAGAATTATAGGGAGTGGGATAGCTTGATTTGGAATTGGACATAACTCGGCACAACATTGAGGGCCTAAGGGCCTGGACTGTGCTGTTTCTATGTAACATCCCTGGTCATTTATTTAATTATAAAAAAAAACAAAGGAATGTAGAAACTAGAGGCAGGAATAAGCCATTTGGCCTTTGAGTCTGCTCTGCAATTCATTATGATTACGGCTGATCATCAAATTCAATCTCCAAATCCTGCCTTCACTCCAAATCCCTTGATTCCTTTAGCACCATGAGTTATATCTAATTTCTTCTTGAAATCAGGCGATGTTTTGGCCTCAATTACTTTCTGTGGTAGTGAATTCCACACATTCACCACTCTCTTGTTGTGTGTGTGTGTGTGTGTGGGGAGGGGGGGGGTGGTGGGGAGAAATTTCTCCTCACCTCAGTCCTAAAAGGTTTACCCCTTTTTCTTTAGGGCAGCACAGTGGTGAACACTGCTGTCTCACAGCACCAGAGGTTCAGCTTCAATTCCAGCCTTGGGTCACTGTCTGTGTGGAGTTTGCACATTCTCCCTGTGTCTGCATGGGTTTCCTCCAGGTGCTCCGCTTTCCTCTCACTGTCCAAAGATGTGCGTACGGGTCAGGTGGATTGGCCCTGGTACATTGCACTTAGTGTTTGAGGATTAGCAGGGTAAGTAAGTGGGGTCTGGGTGGGATTGTTGTCAGTGAAGGCTCAATGGGAAATACAGGTACATTCTGCATTGTAGGGATCCTATGATTATCCTCAAAATATGACCCCTAGTTCTGGATTCCCTCACAATTGGGAACACTCTTTCTGAATCTACCCTCTCTTGCGGTGAACAAGTTCACTGCTGCATTACAGCAGTGACTACAGTTCAAGAAATATTTCATTGTGTTTTGAGATGTCACAGTGGCACGATGGTTAGCACTGCTGCCTCACAGTGCCAGGGAACAGGGTTCGATTCCCGGCTTGGGTCACTGTCTGTGTGGAATTTGCATGTTCTCCCTGCATGGGTTTCCTCCGGGTGCTCCAGTTTCCTCCCACAGTCCTAAAGATGTGTGGGTTACCTGGATTGGCCATGCTAAATTGTCCCTTTAGTGTCAGGGGGACTAGCTAGGCTTAAGTGCATTGGGTTATGGGAATAGGGTGGGATTGTTATCAGTGCAGGCTCAATGGGCCAAATGGCCTCCTTCTGCACTGTAGGGATTCTATGAATATCCTTAAACTACGACCCCTAGTTCTGGATTCTTGCACCATTGGGAACATTCTTTCTGAATTTACACTGTCTTACTGCGCACAAGTTCATTGCTGCATTTCCTGCATTGCAGCAGTGATTACAGTTCAAGAGATATTTTGTTGTGTTTTGAGATGTCATGTGGTTTTGCAAGGTGCTATATGAATGCAAGTTTTTTAAAAATATATTGCAACATACAGCCCCAGTTAACTTGGTGCTTGTTGTTAGTCCTGTTTCAATTCTATTTTCGTCCCGGGTGGTTTATCAAACATCTGAACAAATGTGTACCTTGGCCTCAGCAGTTAGTGATGTCCTCAATTTCAATATTTGTACTGGTAGAGGATTGCTAGGATGGTGTCAATGAACTGGAAAAGAGAAGCTTTTCTACGTTCAGCCACATACAAAAAATAAGTGTTGGCCTGACAGTCAGGAGTCAGAGCCAAAGCAACGACTCACTCAGTTGCTCTGTGGCTCTCTGCTGCAAGGCATCGAATTTATCTTAAGTTCATCATCAGTGTCCCACCCAAACCTTTCACAGAATAAAACAAAATCGGGCCATTTATAGCGAAGAGGTGGTTTGTGTTTAGTAACACATAGCTGTTGCAGGGTTGCAGCAGTAACAAGAATCATTCCGTGGTAACAGCGCAGTGGTTAATAGAGAGCAAGTAATATTGCAGCAATCTGGCTAGGTGTCTGCAATTAAAGGTGTGAGGGAGGAACGATCAGCGTTCACAGGGTTAACACTGGTCCCAACGGCTTCTTTAATTTCTTAGAAGCAGCGATAGATTCACACCCCGCAGTAAGCAAGCGCGACTATTTTAATCCAGGTCTGTGTTTTCTTTCAGAGGCCCTCCGCCCCTCGTGCACCTTGATTGAATACAACCCATAATTAAAAATACAAAAGGCACATAATTCTTCCAGCGTCTGGAGTTCAGTGAGAATCAGGGAGAGAGAAAACTGGAGTTGGTTTCATGCGGAAAGGAACAACTTATGTTTGAATATTGTCTTGGAATGCTCCAGCGCTGGCAACATTTTTTTATTCATTTGAGAGTCAGCATTTATTGCCCATCCCTAGTCGCCCTTGGAAAGCAGTTAAGCATCAACCTTTGGCTCTGGAGTCACGTAGGCCAAACCAGGTAAAGATCGCAGAATTCCTTCCTTAAAGGACGATATGAACCGGATGGGTTTTTCCAAAAATAGTTTCATGGTCATCAGTAGATTCTTAATTCCAGATTTTTTTTATTGGATTCAAATTCTAGCATCTGTTGTGACAGGATTCGAACCTGGGCCCCCGAACTTTAGTTGGACTAATAGACTAGCGGTAATTGAACAAGGCCATCGCCTCAGCAGCCAGTGATTTTTTTTTTGAAATTACAGTTCCTGTTGTGATTTTCTCTTCGTGTTGACAAGTTGCCCCGAGAGAAGTACGCACCCACAATTAATGAATTGCCTTTGAAGTGTTTTTTGTTAATTCGTTCGCTGGACATAAGTGTCGCTGATTGGTCAGCATTTAATTGTTCATCCTAGTTGCCTGAGGGCAGTTGCGAGTCAACCACATTGCTGTGGTTCTGGTAGTAAATGGTGGAGCCCTTAGAAATATTAACATACAGAAGGATCTGGACGTGCAAATCCACAGTTCTCTGAAGATGGCAATTCAGATGGATCAGATGGCCGAGAAAGCGTACGGCATGCTGGCCTTCATCGGTCGGGGCATTGAGTAAAGAAATTGGACATCATGTTGCAGCTGTGTAAGACTTTGGTTAGGCCGTATTTGGAGCATTGTGTACAATTCTGGTCGTCACATGACTGGAAGGATCTTAATGCAAAAATAAAGGGCAGAATAGCACAGGAACAGGCCCTTTGGTGACGCCTGACTAAATTAAAACCGTATGCACTTACAGAGTCTATATCTTTCCATTCCCATCCTCTCCATGTATTTGTTTAGTTGCCCCTTAAACATTCCCACTACGTCCCTGCACAGCGCGATCCAGACATTCACCACCCTCTGTGTAAAAAGCTTGCCTCACATATCTCCTCTAAACCTTTTCCCCACTCACCTTCAACCTATTTCCTCTAGTACTTGATTTTTCTACCCTAGGAAAGAGCATCTGACTATCCACTCTGTCCACACCACTCAAAATCTTGTAAACATCTATCAGCTCACCCCTCAACTTCCGTCGTTCCAGTGAGAATAAACCAAATTTATCTAATCTCTCCTTATAGCTAATACCTTCCAGACCAGGCAACATTCTGGAAAACCTCTTCTGTACCCTCTCCAAAGTATCCACATCCTTTTGGAAGTGTGGTGATCAGAATTGTACACAATAATCTAAATGAGGCCTAACTAAAGATCTGTACAGCTGCCAATTTTTATACTCAATGCTCTGATCGATGAAGGCAAGCATGCCGTATGCCTTCTTGACTACCTTATCCATCTGCATTGCCGCTTTCAGTGATTGGTGGACATGTACCCCCAGATCTCTTTGCATGTCAATATTCCTAAGGGTTCTACCATTTCCTGTATAATTCCTTCAGGGATTGGACCTTCCAAAATGCATTATCTTACATGTGTCCTCTGCCTTTTTCCACCCAAGTCTCCAAATGGTCAATATCTTGTTGTATTCCCTGACAATCCTCTTCACTATCTGTAATTCAGTCAATTTTTGTGTCATCTGTGAAGTTACTAATCAGACCAGCTACATTTTCCTCCCAATCATTTATATATGTACTGCAAACTGCAGGATAAGAACTCATTAATGCATTTGTGTTTACTTGATTTTTCACTGGAGTTTCAGGGTAAAGTTTTGATTAGGTTGATTGACAAAGAAAGGTCAACTTAATGTCAGGTAAGTCCATTCGAAGATCTGATGCCAGCAGGGAAGAAGCTGGTCTTGAGTCAGTGGATGTAGCTGTTACTAAGGGGCATAACTATAAGATTCATGGTGGGAGATGTAGGAGGGATGTCCAAGGTAGATTCTTCACTCAGGGCATGGTTGGGGTGTGGAATAGACTGCCTGCTGTGATAGTGGAGTCGGACACTTCAAGTGGTTATTGGACAGGCACGCAGAACACACTAGAATGATAGGGACTGGGATAGCTTGATCTTGGGATTGGGCGTAACTTGGCACAACATTGAGGGCCGAAGGGCCTGTACTGTGCTTTAATGTTCTATGTTCCTTGATGAACCTGATCAAGTTAGTGAGGCATGACTTCCCCTTCACAAAACCATGCTGTATATCACTATCATGTCCATTTGTTTCCAAACGTGAGTAAATCCTGTCCCTAAGAATCTTTTCCAATTATTTTCATCCAAATGACGTGAGGTTTACCAGCCTATAATTTCCTGGATTATCCCTGCTATCCTTCTGAAACAAAGGAACAGCATTGGCTGTTCTCCTCTGGAACTTCACCTGTAGCCAAAGAAGATACAAAGATTTCTGTTGAGGCCCCAGTAACTCCTGCCCTTGCCTCCCTCAGTATTCTGGGGTAGATCCCATCAGGCCATGGGGACTTATCTACTTTAATGCTTTTTAAGACGCCCAATACCTCCTCCTTTTTGATATTGACATGATCCAGAATATCTAAACACTGTACTCTAAACATCTCATCCATCAAGTCCCTCTCTTTGGTGAAAACTGAGGCAAAGTTTTCATTTAGTATTTCGCCCACTTCCACTGGTTCCATGAATAGATTCCGTCCACTATCCTTGAGTAGACCAACCTTTTCCCTAACTACCCTCTTGCTCTTTACATACATATAAAATACCTTAGCATTTTCCCTAATCCTGTTTGCCAAGGATTTTTCATGACCCCTTTTAGACCTCATGACCCCTAACTTCTTCCTTGAGTTCCTTCCTACATTCTTTATATTCTTCAAGATTTTCATCTGTCTTAAACCTTCCTTTTTCTTTTTGACAAGGCTCATAACATCCCTCATTATCCAGAGTTTCCACACATGCCACACTTAACTTTCATGCTCTCAGGTACATGCTGGTCCTGAATTCCAATCAACTGGTCTTTGAAAGACTCCCACATTACAGATGTTGATTTACCCTCAAACAGCCTTCCCTAATCAATACTCTCCAGGTCCTGCCTAGTGCATTGGAAAAGGTGCAGAAGAGATTTACCAGGATGTTGGAGAATATGGAGTATGAAGAAAAGTTGAAAAAATTGGACTGTTATCGCTGGACCATCAGAGGATAAGGGGGGAATTTGATAAATGTTTACAAGATTATGACTGACTTGGATAGAATGGATAGTCAGAGACTTTTTCCCAGGTCGAAGGGGCATAGGTTGAAAGTGAGAGGGAAAAAGTTTAAAAGAGATGTAAGGGGCAAGTTTTTCACACAGAGGATGGTGAATGCCTGGAATGCGCTGCTGGAGAAGGTGATGGAAGTAGATTCTATAACAATGTTCAAGAGGCATCTGGATAGATAAATGAATAGGTGGGAAATAGCGAGATATGGACCACATAAAGGCAAAAAAATGTTAGATTGGAGAGGCATTTGTGTCAGCACAGATTTGGTGGGCCAAAGGGCCTGTTCCTGTACTGTATTGTTCTTTGTGTCACATGTAGGCTAGACCAGGTAAGGATGACAGGTTTCCTTCCCTAAAGGAATTATTGAACCAGATGGGTTTTCCCGACAATTGACAATGGTTTCATGGTCATCATTAGATTCTTAATTCCAGATTTTTGTTACTGAATTCAAATTCCACCATCTGCCGTGGTCCCCGGGAAATCAGCTGAGTTTCTGGATTAAAACTTTAGCAATAATACCACTAGGCCACTGCCTTCCCGTAGTTATGCATCCAATTTTTAAAAAATTCATTTGTGGGACATGTATGTCACTAGTATTTGGTTATGATTAGGAGATACCGATGTTGGACTGGGGAAAACATAGTAAGAAGTCTTGCAAAACAGGTTAAGGTCCAATGGGTTTATTTTGTAGCAAATGCCATTAGTTTTTGGGGCTTTGCCCCCCTTCGTCAGGTAGAAGAGGAAAAGCCCTGAAATCTAGTGTCATTTGATACCAAATAAACCTATTGGACTTTCATCTGGTGATGTAGAATTCTTACTATAGTATTTAGTTATCCTTGGAAGGCAGTTGAAAATCAAGCACATTGCTGTGGATCTGGAATTACCTGTGGGCCAGACCAGATAAGAACAGCAGATTTCCTTCCTTAAAGGACATGAGTGACCCAGACGGGTTTTTCCATGGTTTCATGGTCATCAATAGATTCTTAAATCCAGATACTTTTTTTTACTAATTTCAAATTCCACCATCTGCTGTGGCTGGGTTCGAATTCAGATCGCCAGAACATTCTGGATTAAAATTCTAGCGATAACACCACAGCTCCCCACAGGTTAACATCCGATCTAAATCTGATATCTGAGCATTCCATTTCCCTCCAGTTCTCACTGAGATCTGTTACACATTGGCCCCTACAGAATCTAACTTTTGTTTCATTCTTTCCACATGGCAATGTCACAGATTATTCTGCAACCAGTGTTCTGTTGTGGTTCTGTGTGCAGGTCTCACAGAGCTTGTCACTGGGCGGAGGTTGCAAAAACACAGTAGATCTCTAATCAGCTCCCCTGTGTAGAAAAGAAGGGGCACAGAAGGCCTTGACACCAATCCGTTAACATGGAGCTTGTACCCTCCACTTTCCGCATGCTGATAAGGCACAGTGGGTTTGGTGAGCATCAGGGCAGTCAGAAACTGGAGAGAATCATAAGCTCACCTGTATCTCCTGGTGTCCATTTCCCTGTGGGAGTATGCTACCTGCATTTATATGGAGACTTTGACAATCTCAGGATATCCTAATGTGCTTCATAACCATTAAGATACTTGTTGAAATGTGGGGACTGGCTAGGGTAAATGGGGTGATGGGGATAGGGCTTGGGTGGGAGCGTGGTCAGTGCAGACTTGGTGGGCTGAGTGGCTTTCTTCTGCCCTGTAGGAATTCTACGATTCTAAATTCAACTAATTTTAACAACTGAGACTCAAAATCTTGGACTTCCCTCGTCTGTAATCTAATGAATGGTTTCAGAGAATTGGCCAGAGTGAATCTTGAAGACGTGGGGGACTCCAGATTTGGCTGGAGCTTTTGATTTGGCTAAATTACTGAATAGAGCCGTAGAAGTTTACGGCATGGAAACAGGTCCTTTGGCCCAACTTGTCCATGGCTCCCTTATTCTAACCATCTGAAACTAAACACTACGCATCAAGAGGTGCAACATCTTCAGAATCTGTTTTTTTGAGGAGATTTCGGGGATTGTGCCGGACTCAAATTACAGTTCTGGAAGTGTATCATTTCCGATCTGATAACCACAGCATTGTGAAGGGTTCATATCGTGAAATGCCACACTGCATTGGTAGAGGGATTGAATTTCAGAGCCGCAACGTCATGTTGCAACTGTACAAAACTCTAGTGCGGCCACACTTGGAGTATTGTGTGCAGTTCTGGTCCCCACATTATAAGAAAGATGTGGAGGCATTGGAGAGGGTACAGAGGAGGTTTACCAGGATGTTGCCTGGTATGGAGGGCAGGTCTTATGAAGAGAGGCTGAGGGATTTGAGGTTGTTTTCGTTAGAAAGGAGGCGGCTAAGAGGGGACCTAATCGAAACATATAAGATGATGAGGTTTAGATAGGGTGGACAGTGATAGCCTTTTTCCTAGGATGGAGAAAGCTAGCACGAGGGGACACAGCTTTAAATTAAGGGGTGATAGTTATAGGACGGATATCAGAGGCAGGTTCTTTACCCAAAGGGTGGTTCGGGAGTGGAATGCCCTGCCTGCAGCAGTTGTAGATGCGCCAAGTTTGGTGGCGTTTTAAGAGGTTAGTTGATAAGTATATGGAAGAGAAGGGAATGGTTTAGTTTGGAGGGGCATTGCTTTTTATATTGGTCGGCGCAACATCGAAGGCCGAAGGGCCTGTTCTGTGCTATAATATTCTATGTTCTATGTTCTATGCAGTAGATTGAGTGAGTACAGCCGAGACTCACTGGGGTCTAGAAGAACAAGAGGTGACCTTATGAAAATGTGTAAGATTCCGAGGTGTTTGACAGAGTAAATGTTGAGAGGGTGTTTCTCTGTAGCACGGAATCTGGAACTAGGCGTTCCAGTTCAGAGTAAGTAGTCGCCAATTTAAGATGATGATGGAAAGAAATTTATTTTCTCAGAGGGTCAAGAATCTTTGGAATTCTTTATCCCTGCAAATTGTTTCTGATTACAAATCGCTTTAGAGTATTTTTAAATGAAACAAGGCTATTTTGTCAGTCGCATCAGCAAGAATTCACCGTTGGGTATTAAACCTCCTTGCCTACGTAAATACCTTCAAGCACTGGTGTGATGGTGCTGTGCGCGTAAGAAATATGATATTTCTGGTAACAGGCGGTGTTTTGTT
This sequence comes from Sphyrna mokarran, assembly GCA_024679065.1. Lineage (NCBI taxonomy): Eukaryota > Metazoa > Chordata > Chondrichthyes > Carcharhiniformes > Carcharhinidae > Sphyrna > Sphyrna mokarran. Next base: position 131,234,476 of record JAGIQG010000003.1, on the reverse strand, counting down.
TCAAGGAGTTGACTTGTCCAAAAAGGCAGGCAACTGAGACTGCAGGATAAGAACTCGTTAATGCATTTGTGCTTACTTGATTTTTCGCTGGAGTTTCAGGGTAAAGTTTTAATTAGGCTGATTGACAGAGAAAGGTCAACTTAATGTGAGGTAAGTCCATTTGAAGGTCTGATGCCAGCAGGGAAGAAGCTGGTCTTGTGTCGGTTGGCACGTGACCTCAGAGCTTTGTATCTTTTTCCCAAAGGAAAAGAGAATGTCTGGAGTGGAGAGTTTATAAGAGTTAGGGTAGAACTTTAGAAGCAGAAAACGAGAGTGAAAGATAGAATTAAAGGCTATGCAGGGCACAGCTGGCAAGAAGTTGCCATGCTCCTGTGCCATTTTCTCTGGAGCGTAGGAGGATGAGGGGTGATCTGATAGAGATCTATAAAATAATGAGAGGCATAGACAACATAGATAGTCAATATCTTTGTGCAACGGTAAGGGAGTTTAGAGGGCAAAGGTTTAAGATGAGAGGGGAGAGATACAGAAGTGTGCAGAGGGGCAATTATTTCACACAGAGGGTGGTGAGTGTCTGAAATAAGCTGCCAGAGGTAGTAGTAGAGGCGGGTACAATTTTATCTTTTATAAGGATTTAGATAGTAACATGGGTACAATGGGTACAGAGGGATATGGGCCAAAAGCAAGCAATTGGGGTTAGCTTAGGGGTTTAAACAAAGAGGGCGGCATGGACAAGTTGGGTTGAAGGGCCTGTTTCCATGATATAAACCTCTATGACTCTATGATACTGCTAATGGGGGATACTACAGGCCTTAAAGGGAAAGGGGGCGGGGTGCAGCTGGTGGAATTTAAATTTTAATTCATTAATCTACAATTAAAAGTTGCTCTCAATAATGGTGACCATGATAACCATCATTAGAGGGAGCATGCAAAACTTTCCAGGCCCGCTAGGCACCGCAGGGACTGGGATGTATTATTAACACCTTTAATCACATTTTAACTTGATGTTTTAAGTTTCCTTTCTGCTTTACCTTTTGTTTCGGGCTGTTCCCTTCTTTTTGGGGGCTGTCCCCTTTTAATTTGTCCCTCAGTTAATTTGATTTACTTTAATTGTTTTGTCAAAAAGATTGACAAGAATCATTGATGGTCAGAAAAACCCACCCGGTTCATTAGTGCCATTTAGGGAAGGAAATCTGCTGTCCTTATCTGGTCTGACCCAAATGTGACTTGAAGGCCACAGTAATGTGGCTGATTTTTAACTGCCTCATTGTAATGACTGAGCGAGAGATTCAGTTCAAGAGCAATTAGGAGATGGGTACTGTTCTGGCTTTGCGACTCCTATATCCCATGAAATAATTTTTTTATTAAATGGCGAGACCTTTGTCTTTTGAGTTAACATCTTGCAAAGTAATTGACTGACTTTGGGGAAGATTTTGCTCGCTCACAGCTCTGCTTAATGGGAGAAAGGTCAAATCTTTGATTAACTCATGTTCCTGCTTGTCTCATTATTTTTATTTGATTTATTTTTGTCACATGTATTAGTGTACAGTGGAAAGTATTGTTTCGTGCGCAGTATACAGACAATGCATCCTGCTCAGAGAGAAGAAAATGAGAGAGTGCAGGTGTGCTGGCCATTATTGGGACTGCACCCAGAGGAAGAGTATATTGCAGAAGAACACTATGGTAAGCAGGGTTCTGCGGGTGCTGGTGCCAGTCAGGCAGGCCTCCTGCCAGGGACCTGAGCAGGTAGTTGAGCTACATAGTACTGAAAAAGGCTATTGCTGCTGGGGGTGGGGGCCCAACTATGGGCTAAAAGGTACTCAAATAGAAGACCCTGTGTCCCCAAGCCTGCTGGGAAGTATCGTAGTTTTGTAATGACTTAGAAGTATCGATCACTCATAAGAGATTCTGAAAACATGTTGTGGGTTCACTTTTTAAGACTGGGCACTTGGGAACATTTATACAGATACAGAAAGCTTGAAGATGTCGGCAGCAGGGCTGTGTATGCTGTGTTCTGCTCACAGGTCAAAGTGGAGTTGAGGTTGGATCATGTTACACACTAGATATAATGCTCCTACCCCCAAAGGCATATTACAACATCCCCTTTCTTTTTAAGTTAGCCCTTAATATTTATATGAATTACGTTTCATTCAGTTCACAAATATTGCTATCCACCAACAACAAGGAACACTTTATGTCAGGGTGTCCCTCATTTTCTATATTAACACAGTGCATCTTCCTGTGAGAGAGAGAGAGAGAGAGGTTCTGCCTGCAGGCAGCCTGTGCAGCGATAAGGGATTAATTTTGATCTCATGATGTAATTCCTATTGTGCGTTTCCAGGAATAGTTTTGTGAATGTTGGGTGGCTGTGTTCTCTAAATATAAAAGAGGGAGGACGGTGCAGCAGGAAGTGAGGTGGAGTTGGGAGGGTGGGGAAAAGGGGGAATGAACATATGGAATCTGAAAGACATATCAAAGTGTTCCAGGAAAAGAAATGATTCATTATGAAAATCAGCCAGGATTTCCATGAAGGCGAGCTTGGCACTCGAATGAAAGGAAACATCAACAAAGCTCCCTTTGCCAACAGTGGCAAAAGATGCAAACTCTAAACAACCTATTGCCTCAAGCGGAACAACTTTAAAATAAAGTTTATTAGTGTTTATTCTTTGCACAACCTGCAAAGAAGCCTAGTCGCCATACTCTGGCCTGTTCGGGTGCACTGAGGGAAAATTTAGCTTGGCCAATACACCTAATCAGCACGCCTGTGGAAATCAGAGCACCCAGAGGAAACCCACGCAGCCATGGGGAGAATGTGCAGACTCTATATAGCGACCCAAGTCAGGAATTGAAGTCAGGTCTCTCGTGCTGTGAGGCAGAAGTGTTAAATGCTGTGCCTGTTGGTTTTATTTATTAAATTCAATCAATGAATTGGCAGGAAAAGAACTGTTGTGCCTGGTGTCAGAACTCCTCAATGCTCCCCCTGTGCTAAAATGTCGTGGTTTAAATATTCTCTGAGGAATTATCAGACTATATTACACGGCGGGGTCCATTGACTGGTGCAGAAGCCCAGCTGCTCATTCAGTTTGAAACAAGGGTATATTCTTTGCAGTTTCAAAGGTTAAGGAGCAATGTGCTTCAAAGCTTTCAATATATTATGGGGAACAGTTAATGTCGACAGGGAGAAATAATGTCTGCTGGGTTGAGAATTGGGAGGGGATAATGTGGTTGTGTAAGAGAATCAAGAATGAAATTACAAAACTTTCTGTCACCCACTGGGTGTTTAAAGTTTGGAACTCACTCTCAGAAACCACAATTTCAATGGTTAGTTCATAGCTCGAATTAATTTTTCTTAATGTAAAGTAATAAGAAATAGAAACATAGAAACTAGAAGCAAGAATAGTCCATTTGGCCCTTTGAGCTTGCTCCACCATTCATTTTGATCAACAGCTGATCATTGAATTCAATATCCTGATGCCCCCTTCCTCCCTTGATCCTCTTAGTCCCAAAAACTATATCAATTTCTTCTTGAAATCAGATAATGTTTTGGCCGCAACTACATTCTGTGCTAGTAAATTCCATACATTTAACACTCTCTAGGTGAAGAAATCTCTCCTCACCTCTATTCTAAAAGATTTGTCTCTTATCCTCAAACTATGACCCTAGTTCTAGACTCCCGCACAATTGGGAACACTCTTTCCGAATCTACCCTGTCTAACCCTGTTAGAATTTTATAATTTCTACGAGGTCTTCCCTCTCACTTTTCTAAATTCCAGTCAATATAATCCTAACTGATTTATTCTCTCCTCTGTGCCATCCCAGGAATCAGCCTGGTAAAACTTTGCTGTACTCCCTCTATCTGAGACATAGAAGATTTTTTACACAGAGAGTGGTGGGTGCCCAGAACTTGCTGCTGGGGGAGGTAGTGGAAGCATACAATAGCGAATTTTAAGGGGCCTCAGGACAAATACATAAATAGGATGGGAATAGAGGGATACAATCCCTGGAAGAGTAGGGGATTTTAGTTCAGTTGGGCAGCATGGTTGGTGCAGGCTTGGAGGGCCAAAGGGCCTGTTCCTGTGCTGTAAGTTTCTTTGTTCTTTGTTCTATAGCAAGGATGTCCTTCCTCAGATAAGAAGACCAAAACTGCACACAATACTCTTATCAAAGCCCTATACAATTACAGCAAAACATCCCTATTTCTACACTCAAATCCTCTCGCTATGAAGGCCAATATACCATTTGCCTTTTATACTTCCTGTGGGGTACCGGACAAGGCGTTTTCAGGGGATTAGCTCAATGAAGGGCAGGGCAGATTTGAGGAATACAATGACCTGCTTGGGTGTGCTCATTTACATAAGAAATTTCCTTACCCAAATCAAGCTGTCACAATTCATATTCATGGAATGAAATAAAACCGTGATAGTTGTGTACGCTGCATCGGAATGAGAACACAAGAAGATTGTTCAGCCCATCAAACTCCATTCTCCATTCTCATGGAGCAGGGATGGGTAAGAGGCCAGAATCGCAGCGATCTCAGATTCGCAGGATCCAACTGCTTTCATAACCCAGTGGCACAAATCTTAAGCCTCGATTAATTTTAATGCAGGAACTTCCGTTAAATCAAGACATTGAAACCCAGATTCACAAAGAAACAAGCGGGAAAATGTGATTAGAATTTGCAGCAAGGGGGAGGTAGCAGAAGCAGATACAGCAGTGACTTTTAAGGGGTGTTTTGACAAATACACAAGTTGGATAAGAATAGAGGGAAGAGAAGGATGGGGAGGGGTAGTTTTAATTCAGACGGGCAGCATGGTCGGTGCAGGCTTAGAGGGCCGAAGGGCCTGTTCCTGTGCTGTAATTTTCTTTGTTCTGTTGCCTCAGATCAGAAAAATAGAAACGAGGCTTTGTGTAAATGAATGTCAATCATGTTAACACAACTTCCCACAAAGCTGTGGGAAAACTAACTTGCATATTTGTTAATACAGCTGCAGGAAGTCAGTGTTATGGTGTTAACTCCTTTTATGCCTCAGAGTGCCAGTATCTCTATTCCAATTCATTCTTGATTTATTTTTGATTTGATTTGATTTGATTGATTAATGTCATGTATATTAACATACAGTGAAAAGTATTGTTTCTTGCACGCTATACAGACAAAGCATACCATTCATAGAGAAGGAAACGGGAATGTATTGTTAAAATCATAGCTAGTATGTAGAGAAAAATCAACTTAATGCGAGGTAAGTCCATTCAAAAGTCTGACGACAGCAGGGAAGAAGCTGTTCTTGAGTCGGTTGGTATGTGACCTCAGACTTTTGTATCTTTATCCTGAAGGAAGAAGGTGGAAGAGAGAATGTCCGGGGTGTGTGGGGTCCTTAATTATGCTGGCTGCTTTGTCGAGGCAGCGGGAAGTGTAGACAGATGGATGGGAGGCTAGTTTGCATGGTGGATTGGGTTACATTCACAACCTTTTGTAGTTTATTGCAGTTGTGGGCAGAGCAGAAGCCATATCATTCTGTGACACAACCAGAAAGCTTTCTGTGGTGCATCCGTAAAAGTTGGTGAAACTCATAGTCGACATGCCAAACTTCCTCAGTCTTCTCAGAAAGCAGAGGCGTGGGTGTGCTCAGGTTCTCAAAGAACGGGTCCTCAAAAGTCCGTTGACTCCCTTTCTACATTTCCTTCCTCGAAGAATCTACAGAATTTAAAACCACTAACTAGACAAAAGCAAAATGCCGCAGAGGCTGGAAATCTGAAGCACAAAATGTTTGGCAGTGACTGCGGACAAAGAGAGGAGGGGGAGGGGGATTAATCTTCCATCTTGGTGATCTTCCGAGAGCTGGAAACGTTTGAGATTAAGACCAGAATGTTTAGTTGGGACCTCAGTGTTGGGAATGGGAGGTGGTGGGGGGTGGGGGATGTGAGAACCCCATACCCGCAATTGCTGATAGTGACATCTACTTAGCAGTTTTAGAACATGGAAAACTACAGCATGAACAGACCATTTGGCCCAGAAGTTGCGCTGATCATATCTCTACCTACCTATAACCCTCAATCCTATTAAGTCCCATGTACTCATCCAGAAATCTCTTGAAAGATCCTATCGAATCTGCACCACCACCGCTGGGCAGCTGACTCCACTCACTCACCACCCTCTGAGTGAAAAACTTACCCCTGACATCTCCTCTGTACCTGCCCCCCAGCACCTTAAACCTGAGTCCAGACATCCTCCTAATTGGAAATTCATGAAAAGTGCTATATAAATGCAAATCTCTTCCTTTACGAGGGTTTCCCCATGGGTACTTGCTGACCTTAGGCAGAGGGTTCTTTAATCTTCACCTATCAGGATTCTGTCATCTAGTTAGCAGGCCTGACTATGATTATGAGATGTGGAGATGCCGGCACTGGACTGGGGTGGGCACAGTAAGAAATCTCACAACACCAGGTTGAAGTCCAATGCATTTATGTGGAAACACAAGATTTCAGAACGCTGCTGCTCCATCTTCACTCACCTGATGAAGGAGCAGCACTCTGAAAGCTCATGATTCCACATCAACTTGTTGTTGTGAGACTTCTTACAATTTTAAGAGATCACAGTGTGTGCAGCCTTCCCATAAATGAAAAGCAAATTACTGTGGACGCTGGAATCTGAAACCAAAAGAGAAAATGCTGGAACATCTCAGCAGGTCTGGCAGCATCTGTAAGGAGAGAAAAGAGCTGATGTTTCGAGTCCAGACGACCCTTTGTCAAAGCTAAGAGGCGTAGAAAGTGGGAGGTATTTATTCTGCAGGGTGAGGGAATGAAAGATGAGCCATTAGTCACAGAAGGAAGGGGAAAGGCTGCTAATGGCAGCCTACAGAGAGAACAGAAGGTGTGAATGGCCATCTGAGAACCTAAAATCAGAAGGTAAGCTGTGAGAGATAAAGGTGTGGGGGTTGGCGGGAGATGAGTAGGAAAGGTAAAATTGAAAAAAAAGGGGGAAAGGGCAAGCAAAGGTGAAGGGAAGGTAAGGAAGAGAGGATAGAATAGGGGGAAAGAGTGAGAAGAAAAATAAAAAAAGACAATTAAGAAATAAAAGGTAGAGAACAATTAAACAAGGACCTGCTGAGATTTTCCAGCATTTTCTCCTTTGTGCAGTCTTCCCATTTGCCCTCTTGATGAGTGACCAAAGCCAGTGACCCTTATATTGATCCCCACTAATCACTTCACAATTAGCCCCAAAATCAATGGAAATTGTGTGTAGCTCAGAGAAGACGGGATTCTACAAAGCCGATATGGATCTTTGCTGGTCCAGGCCACCTCTGGACCTATCTGCGGGCAGAAGTGCAATTGAAGCTGCACAGTATTGAGTTGGTTCATGGGCAATGAGCTCTGTCTGTTTATCATCCCACAATTAACACTCGCTTCACCATCTGTCAAGCCCTTTCAGCCGTAACCTAGAGAGAAAGCCCGGTACTTATATAACCACCTTACATGTCTCTTAAAAAAGACTTCACAAAGAGGGGTGACATGGAGGTACAGCCTCACAGTGCCAGGGATCCGGGTTTGATTCCTGGCTTGGGTCACTGTCTGTGTGGAGTTTGCACATTCTCCTTGTGTCTGTGTGGGTTTTCTCCAGGTGCTCCGGTTTCCTCGCACAGTTCAAGATGTGTGGGTTATAGTCATAGAGTCATAAAGCTTTACAGCATGGAAACAGGCCCTTCAGCCCAACTTGTCCATGCCGCCTGGGTTAGGTGCATTGATCTTTCTAAATTGCCCCTTAGTGTCAGGGGGGTGAGCTAGTGTAAATGCATAGGTTTATGGGGATAGGGCCTGCATGGAATTGTGGTCAGTGAACACTCGATGGGCTGAATGGCCTCCTGCACTATAGGAGTTTATGATTCTAATGAATTTTGTAGCTGCTGTAAACTTGGGTAACCATCTTGTGTGCAGTGAGGTTGCACAAACGGCCGCATGGTGAGTGAGTAGATAATCTCTTGATCATGTTATTGGTTAAAGGCTAAAATCTGATCAAGGCAACAGTCTACAAATCCTCATGAAGTGTTCTACTGTTATCCTGATAATGAGGTCTTGTACGCAAATTTGATTTGAATTATTATTGTCACATACATTAGCGTACAATGAAAAGCATTGTTTCTTGTGCGCTACACAAAGCATAGTGTTTATAGAGAAGGAAATGAAAGAGTGTAGAATGTCATAGGACGAGAATAAAAGATAGAATTAGATGGTATGCTTGCAAGAAATCGCCACGCCCCAGCGCTATCTTGGAAAAAAATCCTGACTTTCTAAATTAGTCCTCTTTTCAAATCAATTTGTTTCCCTTTATCTTTACGGTGACCGTAAAAATATTAGCACTGCTGCTTCATAATACCAGGGATCGGGTTCGATTCCGGCCTTGGGTGACTGTCAGTCTGTGTGGAGTGTGCACATTCTCCCCGTGTCTATGTGGGTTTCCTCTGAATGCTCCGGTTTCCTCCCATCCTTCCAAAAGGATGACTCACTTAAATATGTGCTTGTTGGGTGGATTGGCCGTGCTAAGCTGCCTCTTGCTGTCAGGGAGATTAGCAGGGTAAATGCATGGGATTATGGGGATAGGGCCTGAATGGGATTGTTGTCGAGGTGGGCTCGATGGGCCGAATGCTTCTTCTCCACTGTAGTGATTCTATACACTGTTGTTTATCGATAATAGTTGATTTCCTTGCTGTGTAAATGCACTGATCCCTGATCTCCAATAGCAGTGATGTTTTCTTAAAGTGAATTGTCTTTCTAACTTAGTCCTCTTTATCTACCATCTGAGAGCGCAGACCCGGTGGGTAGGTCACGTCATCCATACGCTGGACAAGTGCATACCGAAGCAGCTCCTTTTTGGGGAACTCTCTGGTGGAAGATGCTCGCATGGGGGCAGAAGAAACATCACAAAGACACGCTCAAGACCTCCCTGAAGCCGCTTGACATTGACACGACCACCTGGAAAATGCTGACACAAAACTGCCCTACCAGGCACTGCCTCATCCACAAAGGATGTCAATTTCATGAAGCAAGGTGTATTGCTGAAGGACAACTTAAGAGTGAGCTGTTTAAGTCCAGAGTCACTAGCGCAACAACTACAGTGTCTACACAAGTCTGTCCGATGTGTGCCAGGACATTCTGTGCCCGAATTGGCCTGATTAGTCATCTTTGGACACACTGCAACCAACCTCAAAATGACTAACGGTGTCGTGGTTCTCATCAATGACGATGGACAAACAACAACATTCATTATTGTCACAAGTAAGCCTTACGTTAACACTGCAGTGAAAATCCCCTAGTCACCACATTCCAGCACCTGTTCGGGTACACTGAGGGAGAATTTAGCATGGTCAATGACCTAACCAGCATACCTTTCAGACTGTGAGAGGAAATGGGAGCACCCGCAGGAAGCCCTCGTAGACACAGGGAGAATGCACAGCCTCCGCACAGACAGTGACCCCAAGCTGGGAATTGAACCCGGGTCCCTGACACTGTGAGGCAGCAGTGCCAACCGCTGTGCTATGTCCATTAATGTTGGCGAGGTTGTCAATGTGTTTGCCAATGGAGTTAAAACACAAGCCATTTTTGCCAATCGCTGCCTAGCACCCTCTTGTTAGGTGTGGATGTGAGCACTAATGGTCTCAGCTGTGAAAAACTCCTTGTTGACAAACAGGTCATCGCTGTTAATGTCACAGAGCCGTGCTTCCAAAAAGATGACTCACTTAAATAAGGTGGAGTTGCAGCTCAACAGGCAACAAAGCTTGCAGTGTTAACCTGAACCAAGACTGGAATTTTCTTGTTGAATATCCACATTGTTTATACTTAGTGACATAGACAACTGGATATCTGTTATACAAAATGTGTCAAAACAGGAAAAACATCACAAGTTTACATCAAGCTGTGCTCACTGCATGCCACTCCACTGCTCCTTTCCCTATGATCTTCCCTTCAACTTAGCCAATTCCCTTCTCAACATGAATCTGCTTCAGCCACCCATCCAGGCAGTGGCAGAGTGACTTCCTGACATGGTCCTGTAACTGGATCCTTTGCCGAGTCAGGCTTCCCTGGCATATGTTTTGATGCCCTGGCAGACCTTTCATTTGCCATGCTTTGGACTTGACTTGCATTGATGTCTTGCATTCAATACCATCCTGCAGAAGTCTAGGGAGTTTTGTGTATGTGTGTGTATATATATATATGTGTGGCAGGGGGTGGTGGGTGGGAGGGGGGGAATAGTGGAAGGGTGGGTCGGCAGGGTGGGGAGAAGAGCGTGGGAGGAGGAGGGGAGATTGAGCAAGTTAGTACTAGCATCAAAATTGGAGTGAACTGTTTGTCTGTGCCCCTTTCCCCACTACCCCCTTGTTCCAGTCTCACAGGTTTGCCAGCATCAGGTTCATAAAATAATGAGGGGCACAGATCAGCTAGATAGTCAAAATCTTTTCCCAAAGGAAGGGGAGTCAAAAACTAGAGGGCACAGATTTAAGTGAGAGGGGAGAGATACAAGGTAGTAGAGGCAGGTACAATTTTGTCTTTTCAAAAGCATTTAAACAGTTACATGGTTAAGATGGGTACAGAGGAATATGGGCAGAATGTGGGCAATTGGAATTAACTTAGTGGTTAAAAAACGGGCAGAATGGACAAGTTGGACTGAAGGGCCTGCTTCCATTTGATTTATGAATGTCACATGCATTAACGTACAGTGAAAAATATTGTTTCTTGTGCACTGTACAGGCAAAGCATACCATTCATAGAGAAGGAAAGGAGAGAGTGCAGAATGTAGTGTCACAATCATAGCTAGGGTGTAGAGAAAGATCAACTTAATGCAAGGTAAGTCCATTCAAAAGTCTGACAGCAGCAGGGAAGAAGCTGTTCTTGGTATGTGACCTCAGACTTTTGTATCTTTTTTTCGAGAAGAAGGTGGAAGAGAGAATATCGGGGGGTGCGTGGGGTCCTTAATTATGCTTTGCTGAGTCAGTGGGAATTATAGACAGAGTCAGTGGGTGGGAAGCTGGTTTGTGTGATGGATTGGGCTACATTCATGACCTTTTGCAGTTTCTTGTGATTTTGGGCAGAGCAGGAACCATACCAAGCTGTGATACAACCAGAAAGAATGCTTTCTATGACACATCAGTAAAAGCTGGTAAGAATTATCGCTGACATGCCAAATTTCTTTCGTCTTCTGAGACATTAATAGGTTTAATTGCTTAAGTGTCCACATGGGGAGACCAGGACAGGTTGTTGGTGATCTGGACACCTAAAAAAATGAAGCTTTTGACCCTTTCTACTTCGCCCCCGTTGATGTAGACAAGGGCAAGTTTTCCTTTACGAAGTCGGTTCTGTGTCATGTCTGTGACTCCATGACCCTCCACCACTTGCAAAACCCTCCCCACAGATAGGATGAACATCTGTTCCTCATGTTAAGGGACTGTCTGTATTTTGAATGTTTATTTATCTCATCTGTCCAAACAAGGTGTTTGAGGCTTGTGTTTGCCTTGTGTTTCTGTATGTGCATGAGCCAGCAGCGAGAGTTTTGTGATGGTCAGTACCAACACACAACCCGACTCATTTGGAAGCCAGTCACCACCCCCCCCCCCCCCCCCCCCCCCCCCCCCCCCCCCCCCCCACCCCACCCCAACCACCAAATTGCCAGGTACCATGGTCAAAATGTTGTTTACTTTATGTCGTGTTGGCTGCCCTGGGAAGCACAGTTCAGATCATAAAGACTCATTGAATCAAAAAAATGTTTCCTTTCAGCACCTTATACATTTTTAGTGTCACAAATCTAGACAAGGCAATGCCCACCTCTGACCAAAGGAACCTAAAATTCCGCTATTGTGCACCTTATTCCTTCTGAAATGATTCCTGGATTTTTAGTTTTGCTCGAATGTGGAGTCCAGTACTGCGTTGAAGTGAATAAGATTTTGATGTAAATCCTGAGTGTATCATAGTGGGAGATATTGGGATATGGGTGTCACTGGCCATTTATTGCCCATTCCTAGTTGCCCCTTGAGAAGGTGGTGGTGAGCTGTCTTCTTGAATTCACTCAGTCCATATGCTGTGGGTTCACCCACAATAGCGTTAGGCCGGGGGGGGGGGGGGGGGGGGGGGTTGGTTCCAGGATTTTGACCCAGTGACTGCGAAGGAACAGTGATATATTTGATAAAGAAAGACAAATATGACAAATGGTTTTTTAAAAATTCCCGTGGGTGTCTTGGCTGGGTCAGCATTCGTTGCCCATCCCTAATTTCCCTTACGAAGGCGGTGGTGAGCTGCCCCCTCAGGCCGCTGCAGTCCCTCAGGTGTAGGTACATCCACGATGCTGTTAGGGAAGGTGTTCCATAATTTTGGCCCAGTGACAGTGAAGGAACGGTGATATATTTCCAAGTCATGGCAATGAGTGGCTTGGAGCAGAACTTTAAGGTGGTGGTGTTCCAACTTATCTGCTGTCCTTGTTGTTCTAGGTGGAAGTGGCTGTGGTTTTGGAAGGTGCTGTCTAAGGATCTTTGGTGAATTTTGCAGTGCATCGTGTAGTCAATACACACTGCTGTTACTGAGGTCGGTGGTAGAGGGAGTGGATGTTTGTGGTTAGGGTGCCAATCGTGTGGACTGCTTTGTCCTGGATGGTGTTGAGCTTCTTGAGCGTTGTTGGAGCTGCACCCATCCAGGCAAGTGGGGAGTATCCTATCACACTCCTGATTTGTACCTTGTAAATGGAGAACAGACTTACAGAGTCTTGGGCTAGGATTTTATGGCCCTTCCAACCCCAGGGTCCCATCGAAATAAATGACTATTTCAAAGGCTCGTCACCTTCGCTGATGGATGGGGGGTGTGGGTGTCACCATTTGGACAGGACCATACAATCCTGGCCTTTGGTTTTCTCTTTTACCAGAAAGGAAAAGGGGAAATCTGTTCAGCAATGTTCAAACTAAGATGCAATGACAAACAAAGCAAAGACAAATATGGCAAATGGGTTTTTAAAAATTCATGTGCCTGTCATTGACTGGGTCAGCATCCCTAATTACCCATCCCTAATTACCCTTGCGAAGGCAGTGGCGAGGTGTCTTCTTGAGCCACTACAGTCCCTGAGGTGTAGGTACATCCATAGTGCTGTTAAGGAGAGCATTCTTGGATTTTGACCCAGCCAGAATGAAGGAATGGTGATATATTTCCAAGTTAGGGCAGTGAATGACTGGGTGTGTATGTGTGTGTGCGTGTGTGTGTGTGTGTGTATGTTGGACTTGCAGGTGGCTGGTGTTCCCATGTATCTGCCCCCCCCCTTGTCCTTGTAGATGGAAGTGGGTTTGAAAGGTGCGGTCTGAGGATCTTTGGTGAATTGCTGCAGTGCATTTTGTAGATACTGCTACTGGATGTCGGTGATGGAGGGAATGGGTGTTTGTGGATCAAACATCCAAACAAATGGTCTGCTTTGTCCTAGATAGTGTGGAGCTTCTTGAGTGTTGTTGGAGTTGGATCCATCCTCCGAAGTGTTAGAGATCGAGGGTGGAAGAGGTGGTGGCCCATGAAGGACTCCCACTACCATTACCTGATGTAACCTCTCTGACAAGCAACGCAGCAAAACCGAAATAGAACTGTTCATCCACTGCCCAGTAAATAAGAGGGAATGATTTCACATCTGTGATTCATTTGATAGTAACTCTCAGTGGGTGCGCTCCAGACTTCTGTCAGTTAAATACACAATTAGTCTACAGCAAAGCTCCAACAGAGAAATCAGAGACTACAGCTTTGGATAGGTCAAGGCATTTTACAGGCGTTTCAGTACACTTGAAGTGTCGGCACTGTCGGAAATGTAACAATCCAACTGTGCACAATAAACTCCCACAAACAGCGACATAATAATGATCAAACCCTCTGTTTTCGAAAGATCGATTGTGGATAAATATTTACCAGGAGGCTGGTATTAACTCCCACCCTTCTTACTGGAATTCATTTCTGTAAGTGACCTGGGTTTCACTCCGAATGCTGCCAAATGCCAGACTCCTGACTCAGGGTTGCATCTCATTAGCATTGAGACTGCGCCAGCACGCCATAACTTCTGAAACCCCACAGGCTACTCGCATCTTTCTGCTCAAAAACCAACTGGTACTTCCTTATTTTTCTGCATCCCATTGCTTCTTTAACGCATCGAAATTTGAATGAAAGAAGCATGATTAAGTTGTTTTGTCATCGAGGTCCTTTTGTGAGCTCCCCTTCTCTGTTATACTTGGACGAGTACACAAGAGAGCAATAAAAAAATGAGAGTGGTGGGGTGGGGGGATTCCGACTAACACGAGAAACAAAAAACCGTGGATGCTGGAAATCTGAAAGTGCTGGAAATCCTCAGCATCTGTAGAGAGAGGAAAGCAGAGTTAACATCCTCAATGATAATCCTCAACACTTATAGTTGACAAATAATTTACTGCAATGGTGTGGTGGTGTGATTACCACATTCACATGGGCTTTCATAAGCGGCCAGCATAATCAAGGGTCCCTGGACATTTTCTCTTCCACCTTCTTCCATCAGGAAAAAGATACAAAAGTCTGAGGTCACGTATCCATCGACTCAAGAACAGCTTCATCCCTGCTGCCATCAGACTTTTGAACGGACCTACCTCACATTCAGTTGATTGTTCTCCATATCCTAGCTATGACTGTAATACTACATTTTGTGTTCTCTCCTTTCCTTCTCTACGAACAGTATGTTTTATGTGTAAAGCACGCCAGGAACAATACTTTTCACTGCATCCCAATAGATGTGATAATAATAAATCAAATAAATAAGCAGACCTGTATGAGGCCAGCCAGAGTTACAAGGACAGTTATCCACCCATTGCAACTGGTCCTTTCAGCTGAAATAGATCCCTAGATTCCTTCCTTCAGCAAAACACAACATGAATAGAAATGACTCCCAAAGCTTTGGGAATTGTCACCATAGCAATGAGTGCAAACTCTCGGAACAAACTCGATAGGGTCTTTTAAGAGAGTTCTGGATGAGTACATAGAACTTAATAGGATTGAGGATTTGCTTCCAAATTTGGTCAATTACTGCCTCAAAAGAGTGGAGTTTTGAGCCACACCCAATAACTGCAGGATTGGACCAGTGCAAACTAACTTCACGCACATACACAACATCACGACGGCTGTGACTGCTGGTTCTGCAAAGTCCATCCCCACTTTGTTTCCGTGTGAGAATTTAAACTACAAAAGTTGGCATGGTGAAGACTTTGTCAAATGGTTGAACAAAGAATGTATGAAAATAAAAGATTATTTGCATCAATGCAGAGGTCCTGGTGAACTCATTTGTACTTTGTTTATAAATTCACTAACTTTGGTTCCTGGAATTTCTCACACCCTTGTAGTCTTGTTTGGTTTCTGTGTAGATGAACAGTGCAGTCTCAAGCTAAAGGCAGTAGTGCAATCCTGCCGTAGGACTATTTGGTTCTAGATAAAGTCACCACAGTCCCTGGCTCTCCCTCTTTGAGGGGGAGAGCTGGCTGGTGGTGATTTAACCTAAGGATCACCACACCTCAGGCAAGGTTGAGGGACGGGACCTTCACGAACAACCTCAGCTGGTATGGAAATTGAACCCGGTGCTGTTGGCAACGCTCCGCATCATGAATCAGCCTTCCAGCCAATTGAGCTAAGCTAACCCCTTCTGCTAACAGTAGCAGAATGAAAGCATAGCTGGTATGAATGTTTAAAGGAGGAAGCAGGTATTTGGGGTAAGAGCAGGCATGGTGGACTCATTGGACAGCTCTTTCAAAGATCTGGGACTGACATGGTCTGCTCTGAGCTATGTGAGTCTAAAAAGATAAAGCAAATGGCATGGGCAAAGATCATTGAGGGCAGCATCATGGAAGAGAGAATAGCATTGCTGCCTCACAGGGACTGGGTTCGAATCCCGGCTTGGGTCACTGTCTGTGTGCAGTTTGCATTGGGTTATGGGGATAGACCCTGGGTGGGATTGTGGTTGTGCACACTTGATGGGCCAAATGACCTCCTTCTGGATTCTATCACAAGGAGAAAACACTTCAGATTAGTGTGAGATGACAGCTGCCTTTTGATACAGGTATCAGATTTGGTTCAAGTAGCCACACTCTGACTTCTGAGTCAAGTCCAACTGACAGAGTGAATTTAGTCTGTTGTTTTAGCGCAGTACTGAGGCAGTGCTGCAGTGTCAAAGGTGCCACCTTTTGAATCAAGGTTTCTTTATTTATTAGCGTCACAAGTGGGCTTACATTAACACGGCAATGAAGTTACTGTGAAAATCTCCTAGTTGCCACACCCTGGTGTCAGGTGAACGTGAGCGATTGCACCGCCCGAGGCAAGAGTGGGAAAGTTGTTCTGCTCAACATTGTCCTCAAATTAACAGCATAAAACAGAGAGACTGATGTGGTCATTTATCAGCAAGGTTCCTTAGGCAGCACTTTCCAAATCTACAGCTGCTACCATCCAGAAGGATAAGGGCTGCAGATACACAGGAACACCACCACCTGCAAGTTCCCCTCCAAACCATCCTCCATCCGGACTTGGAAACATATCGCCCTTTCTTCAGTGTCACTGGCTCAAAATTCTGGAACTCCCTCTCTAACAGTTCTATGAGTGCACCTACCCCAAGTGGACTGGGGCTGTTCATGGGGCAATTAGGGATGGGCAACAGATGCTGGCTTACCTGGTGACACCCACATCAGTGAATGAGCAATAATATAAAAAAAACTTTATTTATTTTGGCATCCTGTCGTGCACCTATCAGTTACACTGGAAAGTATTTCTTGCCTGTGACATGTTCTGGAGCACCCTGCACACTTAAAAAGCTCCCCCTTCTTTAAGACAGTCCTTAAATGCAACAATCATAACCAAAGTTTGGATTTTAATCTTCTTCTGTGGCTTGGGCATTTTGTTTTAATAATATTTCTACGAATTGCCTTGGGACATTTTACTATGTATATCTAATTACAAGTTGCAGTTGTGGCATACAAATTTATACTTTATACTGCGTGTCATTAAACGTGGATTTCCTAGAAAGGGTGCTCAATGTTTTTACACAGCTAAATCTGTCCCTTTTAACCCAGTGGCAGACTTGCAGATGTTGTTTTGCCTGGGCCTAATGAGTGTTATACTAGGAATAGGAAGCCAGACTTAGAAGTTGAGACACTGGCCTCCCAGAAACTGAATTCAAAACCGTATGTGAAAAGTCACTTGAAAAGTACAGATGCCTGAACATTTTGTCATCGAATAAGCACTAATTACCAATAATGTTTACAAGATGGTGAAGGTGTCCCCTACTTAGGATCCTTGGGATTAAAGTTACTGATATTAGCAGGCAAACATTTAATACATTAGGTTGACACTAATTTTATTTGTCATAGGATTTAAGCATGACAGACAAGGCAGCATGTGAAGACAATGATGAGCCAGCTTCTTGAACTGCTGCAATCCCTTTCAAGTAGTCCATCCAGTTCGTTTTTATTTGAATTTTCTGTAGTTGTTTCATACAACTGCATAGCTTAGAATCATAGAATCCCTACAGTGCAGAAGGAGGCCATTTGGCCCATTGAATGATCCCACCCATGCCTTATCCCTGCAACTCTGAATATTTACCCTGCTAATGTCCCTGACATTAATGGACAATTGAGCATAGCCAATAGTCTTTGGACTGTGGGAGAAAATCGGAGCACCCGGAGGAAATCCACGCAGACACGGGCAGAATGTGCAAACTCCACACAGACAGTGACCCAAGGTGGGAATCGAACCTGGATCCCTGGCACTGTGAGGCAGCACTGTTAACCACTGTTGTCACCGTGCTGCCCTGATATTAGCAGGCAATGGCTTGCTGGGCCATTTCAGAGAGTGTTATATATTTTAAAAAGGGTTGTTTTAAGAGCTGATTACGTATTAGGGTGTGTGCTCAGGCTGCTGTTTTACTTCCAGATTTTTACTTTATACAGTATTGAGAGTAGTTCCTTAATAAAACCTGTTGTGTGTCTGTGTGAATATACGTGTGCAAACCAAGACTTTTCTTTTTCTGTTAAAACACCATTACAGAGGGCAATTAAGAGTCAACCACATTGCCGTGGATCTGGAGTCACATGTAGGCCAGATGTGGTAAGGATGTCAGATTTCTGACCCTAAAGAATATTAGTGAACCCAAATGGCTTTTATCATCATCTGGCAATTTCATGAGTATAATTCCTAAGACTAGATTCTTGTTCCAGATACATTGATTCTTTGGATGTCCATTGATGGCCGAACATTGCTTGGCACCTTTCATGACTTCTGAGGTTCTGAAGCAGACTGCCTTCATATGCAGCAAGACCTAGATAACATTCTAGTTTGCCTTGACATATATCTGTGCCAAACAAATGGCACGCAATGACCATCTCCAAGAAATGGGAATATAACCATTACCCCCTTAATATTCAATGGCATTACCATCACTGAACCCCCATTACCAACATCCTAGGGCTAATCATTGATCAGAAACTGAAGTGGATTAGCTGTATCGATATTGTGCCTACAACACAGGTCAGAGATTAGGAATTTTACAAACAGTTACCTATTGATGCCCAAAGCCTTTCCAAGACGTAAGTCAGGAGTGTGATGGAATAGTCTCCACTTCCCTGGATGAATGCAGCTCCAGAAATATAAGAAGCGAAACACCATCCAAGAAAAGAACAGCCCACTTGATCTAGACCCCATCCATGACCTTCAACATTCACTCCTTCCACCACTATACAAAGTAACAGCAAGATGCATGCCAGCAATGCACCAAGGCTCCTTAGGCAGCACCTTCCAAACCCACATCCTTTATCACCTGGAAAGATAGGGGTAGCAGATGCATTGGTACACTGTTGCCTTGCATCACCTGCAAGTTTCCCTCGAGTCACTCAGCATCCTTTACTTGGAAATATATCACTGCTTTTTCACAGTTGCTGGGTCAAAATCCTGGAACTCCCTCCCTAACGGCACTGTAGATGTATAAAGAAACATAGAAATGAGAAGCAGGAGTAGGCCATTTGGCCCTTCAAACCTCCTCCACCATTCTTTTTGATCGTAGCTGATCATCAAATTCAATATCTTGATCCTGTCTTTCTCATATCACTTGATCACTTTAGCCCCAAGAGCTCAATCTAATTTCTTCTAAAAATCTTCATTGTTTTGGTCTCAGCTATATTCTGTGGGAGTGAATGCCACAAATTCACCATCTCCTGGGTGAAGAAATTTTTTCTTACCTTTGTTCTAAAAGGTTTACCTCTTATCCTCAAGCTGTGATCCCTAGTTCTGGACTCCCCCATCATCGGGAACATTTGTTCTGAATCTACTGTTAGATTCAGATTCTAATCCTGTTAGAATGTTATAAGTTTCTATAAGATCCCTCTCACTCTCATTCCGGTGAATACAATCCTAATGGACTTAGTGTCTCCTCATATGACAGACCTCCTTCCCAGGAATCAGCCTGGTAAACCTTTGCTGCACTCTCTCTATAGCAAGGACATCCTTCCTTAGATAAGGATATCAAAATAGCACACAATATTCCAAGTGTGGCCTCACCAACACCCTGTACAACTGCAACAAAGCGTCCCCATCTCTATAACATGAACCAGATGATGTGCAGCAGTGCAAGGCAGTTCACTGCAACCTTGCCAACAATGCTCTAATTGCATGAAAGAATGAGTAAAAAAAAACTTGTGATGACAGAAAGACAGCTCGTGAATAGGAGAACAAGTTGCTGCATGATTTGTACTACTGGGACTTAGAGCTGCCACTGAACAAAACTGACAATGAGTTATCTGGAAATGGCTTTGGGATTTTCCCAGGTCATAAAAGGTGTTATAAAAATATAGAACTTTCCTCGATATTACAGAACGGGTTTCTCCCACTTTTGTTGCAAGCTCTCATTTACAATGATAACTGTTCTTTGTCCTTTAGACTTGAGCTGGCATGCTTATTTACCAGTGCCTGTTTTTAAAGGGTGGCACAGTGGTTAGCACTGCTGCCTCACGGCACCAGGTTCAATTCCTGGCTTGGGTCACTGTCTGTGCAGAGTCTGCACATTTTTCCCATGTCTGCTTGTGTGTCCTCCGATGGTCTGGTTTCTTCCCACTCTGAAAGATGGTACATTGGCAATGCTAAATTCTCCCTCAGTGTACCTAAACAAATGCTGGAGTGTCATGACTAGGGGGATTTTCACAAGAACTTCATTGCAGTGTTAATGTAAACCTACTTGTGACACGAATAAATAAACTTTAACTTGGACCAACTTTATTTTCGTTTGAATTGCAAAATACTGTGTCAGTTTAATTTCACTGATCCCGTGCTAAATGTAGTTTGGTGTCCGATGGGTTCCTATCAGTCATCGGAGCTGGGTTTTTGATTTAATTTGATTTATTATTAACATACAGTGAAAATTATTGTTTCTCGTGTGCTTTACAGACAAAGTGTACTGTTCATAGAGAAGGAAGGGAGCGAGTGCAGAATGTAGTGCTAGGGTGTAGGGAAAGATCAACTTAATGCGAAGTAGGTCCATTCAAAAGTCTGACAGCAGCAGGGAAGAAGCTGTTTTTGAGCTGGTTGTTATGTGACCTCAGACTTTTGTATCTTTTCCCAATGGAAAAAGGTGGAAGAGAGAATGCAGGGAACTCTAGTCCACTTGCACTGTTTTTTAGTGAAGCGTAAGTCCTGGCGTCAGTTGTTGAACTCTAGGTTTGAATATAGCTCAAGACAGCTTACCAGCCACAGAGACTAGTTTGCCAAGAACTCCCACAGCTTTAATTCCACTCTGCAGCTATGAAAAGTATGTTCCTGAAAGGCATGTCTGAGTAAAAGAACCAGCATTTAACTGCTGTACTTCATAAGTCTCCGAGGGGAAACCACTTCAGTTGTGACTTATGGCATTTTATGGTGCCGATTGGAATTTTTAACAAGTTCTGTTGCTATCCTGCCTGATTGTTTTTGGGCTTGCAGTTTCATTAATTAGAGCTTTCAGCTTCATGAAAGGATCACTTTAGTTGTATGCAGAATTACCTAAATTTACACTACAGAAACGAATCATTCAATGTGCAGTGTTGAGGAGCAGAAGGAGCTTGGGGTCCGGGTCTATAGGACTGTTAAATCGGCCTCACAGGTGGAGGATGTGATCAAGAAGGCGTATGGTGTACTGGCCTTCATTAATCAAGGGATTGAGTTTAGGAATTGGGAGATAATGCTGCTGCTTTATATGATCCTTGTCAGATCCCACTTGGAGTACTGTGTGCCTCATTACAAGAAAGGTGTGGAAGCTATTGAAAGGGTGCAGAGGAGATTTACAAGGATGTTGCCTGGATTGGGTGGCATACCTTATAAGGATAGGTTGAGGGAGCTAGGTCTTTTCTCCCTGGAGAGACAAAGGATGAGAGGGGACCTGATAGAGATTTATAAGATGTTGAGAGGTATAGACAGGGTAGATTCTCAGAGACTATTTCCCAGGGCTGAAATGGTTGCTGTGAGAGGACACAGATTTAAGGTGCTGGGGAAGAGGTACAGAAGACATGTCAGTGGTAAGTTTTTCACTCAGAGGGTGGTGGGTGAGTGGAATCAGCTGTTGCCGGTGATGGGAGAGGTGAACTCATTGGGGTCTTTTCAGAGACTTCTGGATGAGTACATGGGATTTAATGGGATTGAGGGTTATAGATAGGCCTGGTAGGTAGGGATATGATCAGCACAACTTGTAGGCTGAAGGGCTTGTTTGTGCTGTAGTTTTCTGTGTTCTATGTAATATCCATGCCCCCCACAAGGCTTACTCAGCCTCCCTACCGAAATATCTTCCTACTGGACAGAACGGTGACACAATTCTAGCCTTGGGTAATTTTGATCAGTCTGTTGGATGAGTTTGCACATTCTCCCCGTGACTATGTGGGTCTCATCTGCGTGCTCTGGTTTCCACCCACACTCCAAAAGTATGCAATTAAGGGAGATTGGCCATGCTAAATTGCTCTTAGTGTCCAAAGATATGCAGGTTAAGTGAATTGGTCATGCAAAATTGATCTTTAGAATCCAAAGATGTGCAGTTTGGGTGAATTGATCACGTTAAATTGCCCTTTAGTGTCCAAAGGTATGCAGTTAGATGGACTACCCGTGGTAAATTGCCCCTAAGTGTCCAAAGATATGTAGATTAGGTGGATTGGCCATGGTAAATGAGTGGAGTTATGGTGATAGGGAGGGGAGAGGGCTTGGTGAAGATACTATGTCAAAGAATTAGAGCAGGCGATGTGGCCTGCATCTGCGCTGTAGGGATTCCATGATTCTACTTTCTGTCTCATATTTATTCAGCTTCCCCTTGGTGTTATTCACCACAACCACCTCATACGACTGTTTCATATTCTACCCACTCTCAGCTTAATTTTTTTTTTCTGAATTCCTTACTGGATTTTTTTTTTTGTGACTATTTATTGTCCATGTTTCTGGTTTTGGGCTCTCCCACATATGTTGGTTTTGCCTACGAAGCCAAACATGAAGAAATGTACGTGTTCGGGCGGAAGCCCTTGGAAACTTTTTTAAAAAAAGTGTTTCATGTGAATTATTATACTGGAACAAATTAAAAAGTAACTTCAGGGTTTATTTCACTCTCATGTTTTCAACTATTTACACCAAAACAGCTCTGATTGAATCATGAATACAAGAAATGGGACCAGCAAAAGACCTCACATCATATGGAGCCTGCTCCAACATGCCACATGATCATGGTTAATTACAAAGTCACACAGTTCAGAAGAGACCCTTCGGCCCATCTCTGCACCAACATGTGGGAAACTTTGCTTTGATTTATTATTATTACATGTATTGGTATACAGTGAAAAATAATGTTTCTTGTGCATTGTAGACACATCATACAAATTCATGAAGAGTAAAAGAGTAACAAGGGGGACAGTAGGGCATCTTAAGGATCAACAAGGTGTGCAGATCCACAAGAGATGGGTGAGATCCTAAATGAGTATTTCTTATTAGTATTCACTGTTGAGAAAAGCATGGATGTCAGGGAACTTGGGAAAATAAATAGAACATAGAACAATACAGCACAAACAGGCCCTTCGGTCCACGAGTTGCACCGATCACATCTACCAATCCACAGACCTATCTACAACCCCCTATCCTATTCTTTTCCATATACTCATCCAGAAGTCTTTTAAAAGACCCCAGTGAGTTTGCCTCAACAACCTCCGACGGCAGTCGGTTCCATTCACTCACCACCCTCTGAGTGAAAAACTTACCTCTGACATCTCCTTTGTATTTGCTTCCCTGCACCTTAAATCTGTGTCCTCTCGTAGTGACCATTTCAGCTCGGGGAAATAGTCTCTGAGAGTCCACGCTATCTATTCCTCTCAACATTTTATAAACCTCTATCAGGTTGCCTCTCAACCTACGTCTCTCCAGTGAGAACAGTCCCAGCTCCCTCAACCTATCTTCATAAGGCCTGCCTCCCAATCCAGGCAGCATCCTTGTAAATCTCCTCTGAACTCTCTCAATAGCCTCTACATCTTTCCTATAGTAAGGCGACCAGAATAGTGACGTCTTCAGGACTATACATATAACAGAGAAGGAGGTGCTGGAAGTCTTAAAGTGCATCACGGTATATACATCTCCAGGACCTGATGAGGTATATCCCAAGGTGTTGTGGGAGACTAGGAAGGACATTATGGGTCCCCTCGTGGAGATATTTAGAATCATCGATGGTCACGGGTGAGGTGCCTGAAGATTGGAGGGTGGCAAATGTGCCTTTATTTAAAAAGGGCTGCAGGGAAATATAGGGAACTACAGGCAGTGAGTCTCATATGTGTGGTGGTTAAATTGTTGTAAAGTATTTTGACAGACAGAATCTACAGGCATTTAGAGATGCCAGGATTGATTAGGGACAATCCTTCCAATGTTTCTCTAGTAGTTTCCCTATCACTGATGTGAAACTCACTGCTCTGTAGTTCACTGACTACAAACCCTCTTAAATAGTGCAACCACATTAGTGTTCACGTATATTCCCCATGGCCAGGGAGGAGTTAAAAATTTGGGTCAGAACCCCTGCAATCTTCTCTCTTGCCTCCCACAGCAGCCTGGGATACAATTAATCTGGACTCCGAAATTTGTCCACTTTTAAGCCTGTCAACATCTCCAATACCTTGTCAATCCCTAAGTCAATTTGTTCAAGAAACGTGCAGTCTTTCTGCCTGAATTCCGTACCTTCGTTTTCATTCTCTTGGGCAAAAATGAATGTGAAGTGTTTAACATTCTCCCAATTCCTTGGCTCCACCCATAGATTGTCCCCTTGGCATCTAAGGGATTTTACTCTTTCCTTGGTTTTTTTTCCCATTGATAATTTTCCCTACTTTTACCAACCAGGAGCTTTCTCATATCCCCTTTTTGCACTCCTAATTGCTTTCTCAACCTCCTCCTTGGACCTTTTTACTCCATTAATACTTCCGCTGATTTGTACCCTGTGTATCTACTAAAAGCCTCTTTTGCTTCTCATCATTTCCTGAATATCTCTGATTGTCCATGAGCTTGTCCCTCCATCCTGTCACCCGAGAGGGAACATGTTGGGCCTGTCCCTTCCCCATTTTTGAACGACGCCCCTGCCCCCTTCTATAAATACCCACAAGTAGCTGTTTCCAGTCTACCTTGGCCAGATCCTGCCTTATAGAACATAGAATAGTACAGCACAGTACAGGCTCTTCGGCCCTCGATGTTGTGCCGAGCTTTGTCCAAAACCATGATCAAGCTATTCCATTCCCTGTCATTCTGGTGTACTCCATGTGCCTATCCAATAACTGCTTGAAAATTCTTAAAGTGTCCGACTCCACTATCACAGCAGGTAGTCCATTTCACACATCAATCACTCTTCGAGTAAAGAACCTACCGTAGACATCCCTCCTATACCTACTACCATGAGCCTTATAATTATTCCCTGTAGTAAGAGCTACATCCACGCAAGAAAATAGTCTCTGAACATCCACTCTATCTATCCCCCTCATCATCTTATAAACCTCTATTAAAAGTCACCTCTCATCCTCCTCCACTTAAAGAGAAAAGCCTTAGCTTCCCCAACCTTTCCTCATAAGATCTACCCTCCAAACCAGATAGCATGCTGGTAAATCTCCTCTGCATTCTCTCCAATGCTTCCAGATCCTTCTTATAGTGAGGTGAACAGAATTGCACACAATATTCCAAATGTGATATCACCAAGGTCTGGTTATTTTGTTAAAATCCATCTCCTCCAATCCAAAACCTATTTCTTAATCCAAAGACTATTTCTTTGTCCATTACAAGCTTAAATTGTACCATGTTGTGATCGCTGTCACTAAAATGCTTCCTCACCACCAACTGTCCAGATTCAAGCCCCAAAATTAGGTCCAGTACTGCGCTGTTCCTTGTTGGATCCTCTACGTATTGATTGAAAAAGTTCACCTGCGCACATTTCAAGAATCCACTCCATTTAAGCTCAGAAAAGCGTATCTATCCCAATTAATGTTGGGAAAGCTAAAATCACCTAATATAATGGGGTGGCACAGTGGTTAGCACTGCTGCCTCACAGTTCCAGGGACCTATGTTTGATTTCTGGCTTGGGTCAGCATCTGTGTAGAGTTTGCACATTCTTCCTTTATCTGCGTGGGTTTCCTCTAGGTGCTCCAGTTTCCTCCCACAATCCAAAGATGTGCGGGTTAGATGACTAGCCATGCTAAACTGCCGCAGGATGCACAGGCGTAGAGTTATGGGGAAAGGGGCCTGGTGGGAGGCCGAATGGCCTCCTTCTATGTTATAGGATTTCTATGATTATAATTACCCTATAGTTATTGTTTTTACATGCCTCTATGAATTGTGCACATTTTTATTCCTCAATTTCCTCCTGACTATCTGGGTTTTTTTAATAAACTCCTAGAAATGTGACTGCTTCTTGATTGGCCACTGCCGGTGAAAGACTACCCAGAATTCCTGTTTGTCCGTATAGAGTTGGCTTCTGCTTCCTGCCACATTAGGAGGACTACGTACTTCCCGAGAAACTTCTGACCCTGGACTGGTTTCACTTGCTTGGTATTTGGGTAGGTGGCAGAGAAACCGGAAAGAATTATTCCAGAATATTTTTTGCTGTTGGCCTGGTTGGATTTCTTCTCCGTAGCAGATGACATGGTTCCCAATGTGGTTGGAAAAGTCTAGTTATGGTGCTCCAGAGTGGGAAGGCTGGCATATTCCTGCCAATCATTTTCGAACAGTCTTTCCACGCACGTTTACAGAGGTTAGCACTTTGGCTAGTCAAAACAAAATAAGTGATTGAGGCTTCCTTCCTGGCTTGTTTTTTAATATCAGTGCAAATATTATCAGTGCAAAACGGCCTGGCCTGAATCAAGTACATCAATGGCCAAGACATCCTGGAGTTCTCAGACAATGATCTCGGATTCCGAGGGAAACACTGCTACACAATACAGCATCTCATGTTGTCATGGCAACAGTCCTGGGTGTTTCGTGCATAACAAGGACTAGGTTATCTAACACTTGTGTGGATTTTCGTGCCACTTTGAAGCAACACTGGCCCAAGTGGTGTTGAGGCTCAAGAAAGTGCTGATGGCAAATGTCCACAAGTTACCTCTGTGCTCCTGCACAGCGCTGGGGACACAGGTTCGATTCTGGCCTTGGGTCACTGTCTGTGTGGAGCTTGGACTTCTCCCTGTGTCTGTATGGGTTTCCTCTGCCAGGCAATGGTTAGCCTATTAATCCAGAAACTCAGCTAATGCTCTGGGGAACTGGGTTCAAATCCCATCATGGCAGATGATGAAATTTGAATTCAATTTTTTAAAAATCAGGAATTAAGAATCTACTGATGACCATGAAAGCATTATCGATTGTCGGACAAACCCAACTGTTCACTGATGTCTTCTAGGGAAGGAAATCTGCTGTCCTTACCTGGTCTCAACTGTTCACTGATGTCTTCTGGGGAAGGAAATCTGCTGTCCTTACCTGGTCTCAACTGTTCACTGATGTCTTCTGGGGAAGGAAATCTGCTGTCCTTACCTGGTCTCAACTGCCCTCGGGCAACTAGGGATGGGCAATAAATGCTGGCCAGCCAGCGATGCCCATGTCCCACAAATGAATATTTGAAAAAAGCTGCAGAAAACGTCTCCTGGAACACTTGCAGACAACACATCAGTTCCTAGCTAAGTCGTTTCTGTCTATTTTCAGATATTTATGATAAGAACAAAAAAAATTACAGCACAGGAACAGGCCCTTTGGCCCTCCAAGCCTGCACCATCCATATTGCCCATCTGAACTAAAATTCCTGACCATTCCGGGAACCATATCCCTCCATTCTCATCCTATTCATGTATTGTCAAGGTGCTCCTTAAAAGCCACAATGCGGCAATATATGAGAATACCCTCAGTCCTATCAGTTGTATTAATGTTACAGCTGAGCACAACATTTCAGAGCATTGGAAGTATATTTGGTCAAAAAATGGTCTTTTGTAGATGTGCTATACTATGGCTTACTCAGCACACTGTGTGATGTGTTACTCACAAGGCCATGTGCAGTGTGATGCAATAAACCATAAGTGACTAACTTGAGCTGTAAAATAGGGAACTGAACAC
The DNA here is from genome assembly GCA_024679065.1 of Sphyrna mokarran. Lineage (NCBI taxonomy): Eukaryota > Metazoa > Chordata > Chondrichthyes > Carcharhiniformes > Carcharhinidae > Sphyrna > Sphyrna mokarran. Next base: position 131,206,873 of record JAGIQG010000003.1, on the reverse strand, counting down.
CAGTAAATTAGGAAATTCTTAGAGTTACTCGCAAGTCGTGTTCAGGTGCAGTTTTGAGGTTACCATGATCGAAAGCATGACTTCCTCAAAAAGCTGCATCTGTCGTCTATTACGAGTCAGCTTTTGTTTGTCTGGGCATGTTTTGATTAATCAAGTTAAAGACCATTGAGTTGGTGACAGGGTCTGCCACATGCAGATGCACATGAGGCAAATGGAGGGCTGGGTGTGCCCTGCATGTGCAGCAACCAAGTAGCAAAGTCATTCTGGTGAAGAGGTTGTTTCCATTAGGGATGGGATAGGATTTCAGAGAGCGATGGGGTGACATGAGAGTAATGGTTGAACAGCTTGGGATAAGATTGGTGTAGAAACCTACAGTGCAGAAGGAGGTCACTCAGCCCATCGAGTTTGCACCGACTCTCTGACAGAGCATCTTACCCTGGCCTTATCCCTGTAATCCCAAGTATTTACCATGCTAAATTTTCTATCCTACACAGCTTGGGACACTAAGGGCAATTTAGCATGGCCAATCCTTGTAACTTGCACATCTTTTGGACTGTGGGAGGAAACTGGAGCACTCAGAGGAAACCCAGAAGAACGGGCAAACTCCACACAGATCCATGGGTGGAATTGAAACTGGGTCCTTGGCACTGTGAGGCAGTAGTGTTAGTACGTGAAAATGGATTGCTTAGGATTGGGATTTCCTGGGAGGGCAGGCAGGGGAGTGATTTGATTTATTGTCATATGTATTAGTATATAGTGGAAAGCATTGTTTCTTGCGTACTATACAAACAAAGCATACCTTACATAGAGGAGAATGTAATGTTACAGTCATTGCTAGGGTGTAGAGAAAAATCAACTTAATGCGAGGTAAGGCCATTCAAAAGTCTGACAGCAGCGGGGAAGAAGCTGTCCTTGAGTCGGTTGATACGTGATCTCAGACTTCTGACAGAAGAAGGTTTAAGAGAGAATGTCCGGAGTGCATGGGGTCCTTGATTATGCTGGCTTCTTTTCCAAGGTAGCGGGAAATATAAGCAGGGTCAATGGATGGGTGGCTGGTTTGAGTGATGAACTGGACTTCATTCACGATCCTTTCTTGCGCTCTTGGACAGAGCAGGAGTCATATTAAACTCTGATACAATCAGGAAGAATGGCACGACAGCACAGTGGCTCTGGGTTCAATTCCTAACTTGGGTCACTATCTGGGTGGACTTTGCATGTTCTACATGGGTTTCCTCTGGATACTCTGGTTTCTTCCCACGTTCTGAAAGATGTGCTGGTTAGATATATTGACCTGCAAAGGTGGCGACCAGGGAAATTTCACAGCAACCTCACTGTTAATATAAGCCATGCTTGTGACTAATAAATAAACTTTAAAAAGAATGCTTTTTATGGTGCATCTGTAAAAATTGGTGAGAGTCGTAGCAGATATGCCAAATTTCCTTAGTCTTTTGAGAAAGTGAAGATGGGGCAAATATTGTAATGGAATTGCTGAAGCTGTTCTTGATGCTAGAAATGAGGATTCATTGGATTTGAAAATGTTAGAAAACCTATTTAGAAAGAACATCAGCGTTGATTCCATAGGTGCAAGTGATAACAGTCTATACACTCCAGAGTTCCAACTCAATCCAAATACAACTGGCATGCCACCATACAGTTCACAGTCAAAGACAGGGCAATTAGAAAATTCTAACAGGACTAGGCAGGGTAGATGCAGGGAGGATGTTCCCAATGGTGGAGGAGTCCAGAACCAGGTGAAACAGTCTGAGGATTCAGGGTAGACCATTTAGGATAGAGGTGAGGAGACATTTCTTCACTAAAAGGGCAGTGAGTCTGTGGAATTCATTAACACTGGAAGTAGTTGATGACTAAACATTGAATGTATTCAACAGGTGGCTGGATATAGCACTTGGGGCAAATGGGATCAAAGGTTATGAGGAGAAAGCAGGATTAGGCTATTGAGTGGGACAATCAGCCATGATTGTAATGAATTGCGGAACAGGCTTGAAGGGCCAAATGGCCACCTCCTGCTCCTATCTTCTTTGTTTCTATGTTTAATTAAAATGCTGTGAAACAACTTGAAACCTAAACATGGACATGATCATGGGACAAGATTTTCCTTTGATGATCGATACAGAAATTAAAATAGCACTTTTGAAAGAGAATGAGTGTTTAATCCTCTCATAATATTCAATCCATCAGATGCAAACCTTTCCTTCTAACTCAAAAGTAAAGTATTTGCAATTAGATTTTCATGTATTGTAACTGTAAATAAGTCACAAGGCCAGATTCTTGACAAAATCTGTACTAAGTTCTTTGGTCTGTTTTCACAGATGAACAGCTTCATGTTGCTTTCTCAGGAGAGAAATTTTCATTCCGTTAAGTTTTTAATGAAAAATTAGCTAGAAATCTGTATGTAAAGAGGTTCTGTTCAAATAAAGATTGCAATTTGACCACAAATGTTTTGTGGGTCTCTGCTGGTAAAAATGTATTTATTAAACTGTGATCCTTGCAATGATTTAGTTTCTGTCACACCAATGTACAGATTTAATAAAGCAACTTTTTTTTGTAATGAAATTTCCCCAAACTCTATTTAAAAAGTACATTTCTATTAAAAAACACGCAACACACAGATATATATGTACACACACACACATGCAGACACATACAGATTTTTCAGATTTCTGAACTCAACTGAGAGCTGTGTGGCTTAGTTTGCAGTCTGCTCCAGTGATAATAAATATTTATACCTATATAGTTCTTTACCATGTCTCTTGAGAAATAATTCCAATAACTCAAGAACAGATTCTCCCCTGCTGCCATCACATTTTTGAATGGTCCTATCGTATAGTCAGCTAATCTTTTGCTTCATCTTATTGGTAATTAAAATGTTATATTCTGCAACCGCTCCTTTCCTTCTCCCCTATGTACTTCATGAATAGCATGTTTTGTCTGTGTGGCACATAAGAAACAATACTTTTCACTGTATCCCAGTACATGTGACAATAATTCAATTTACTTCATTGGAGTTCATGTGAGCAACTTTCTTGTTTAAAATGCAGTGACTCTGGAAGGAGTAATTTGACAAGGAATTACTCAATGATTGATAGGACACTAGGAAGTGAGTGTGGAACACAGGGACCTGGCATGTTTGTCCATAGATCTCTGAAGGTAGAAGGGCATGTTAGTAGAGTGGTGATAAAGACATTTTGGACATTGGCCTTTATCAATTGAGATATAAATTACAAAGGCAGAGAAGTCATGTTGGTGTTGTATAGAACTTTGGTGAGGCCCCAGCTGATGTACTGTGTGCAGTTTTGATTGCCACTTGCACTGGAGTGTGTGTGGAGGAGATTTACCAGGATGCTGCCTGGAATGATACATTTAAGCTATTAAGAGTGGTTGGGTATGCTTGGGTTGTTTTTATTGGAACAGAGAAGACTGAGGAGTGATCTGATCAAGGTGTTCAAGATTACGAGGACAGAACAGATAAGGAATGGCGGTTGCCCTTAGCTGAAGAGTCCGTCACAAGAGGTCATCAGTTCAAGGTGAGGCGCAGGAAGTTTAGAGGGGATGTGAAGAAAAACTTTTTTGTCTAGAGTGTGGTGAGGGTCTGGAATGCGCTGCCTGCAAAGGAGATAGAGGCAAGATGCCTCACATCCTTTAAAAATTATCTGGACGAGCACTTGGTATGTCATAACGCTCAGGGCTAATGGGCCAAGTGCTGGCAGATGGGATCAGTTGGGAGTTTAGGTGTTTCTAATGTCAGTGCAGATTCAACGGGCCAAAAGGCTTTTCTGCACTATACGATTCTATGATTTGCTACTTAGGCAAATGAAGCAGCTAATTCACACACGAGCAGCAGTGAAGCTTTGGTGACACTGGAGGAATTTTTTGTTCATCTTGAAAAATGTTGCAAGAACATAGGCCATTTGACCACTCAAGCCTCCTCTGCCTTAAGAGTCTTACACCTCAAGTCTTATTGTTGGGTACCACAGGATCTTTAATGGCTTTCTGAAATTGAAGAAATCTCAAGTTCTTCCGAAGGGCAATGCCCACGGCCATAGATATTTGTTTGGATTGTGGAAGGTATATTAAACTCCAGCCTTTTGATTAAACAAGATACTGCTATCTGAGAGAAATTAAGAGAAACTGGCATTTTATAAAAGTAGCAGCACCGGTATCCCAGAGTTACTCTCCAATTACAGTGGGACTGATTAGAACAGGTAGTGCAAGCTCAGGCTGCATTTTAGTTTACAAGATTTAAAAAAAATAAAATGAACTTTCTTTTCCAGTAATAGCAACCAGCTATTACTGAAAGGAAATTAGTAAGGGAGGGTCATTATTATGTGCAAATGTAGTGCATTGCGTGCCGTTCTGGACACGATACACTTCAGAAAACATGTCAAGACTTTGAAAGGATACAGGGGGATTTATAGAAATAAGAGCAGAGGTAAGGGACGTCAGTAATGTGGAGAGAATATTATAGGATTTTTCTCCCTTAGAGAGAGAAGTTTCAAGGGAAAAAAATTAAACATAACCAAAATTACAGAAGATTTCATAGGGTAAGTAGGGAGAAACTGTTTCCTTTGGCAAGAGGGTTGAAAACAAATTGATGGAAGAACTAGAAAGGAAATGAGGAGAAATAATTTCATACAGTGACTGTTATATTTTGGATTGGATAATCGGAAAAGCCAGTGGGTGGTGGAGCATTATCATAATCTATAGAAACTTTCAAAAGCCAATTGGGCAGCTTAGAGTGACAGAGGAGCACAGTGGTTAGCACTGCTGCCTTACAGCGCCAGAGGCTCGGGTTTGATTTCCAGCTTGGTCGCTGTCTGTGTGGAGACTGCATATTCCCCCTGTGTCTGTGCGTTTTCTCCAAACCCTTTGGTTTCCTCCCGCAGTCTGAAAGATGTGCTGATTAGGTGCACTGGTCGTGCTAAATTCTCACTCAGTGTACCCGAACAAGCGCCAGAGTGTGATAACTAGGGCATTTTCACAATAGCTTTATTGCAGTGTTAAGGTGAGACTACTTGTGACACTAATAAATAAACTTTAAAAAATCTGCTTGAAGATGACAAGTTTATAGGATTATGGGGAGAAAGCAGTGAGTGGTATACAACTGGATTGCTCTTTACGGAGTTAGCATAAACACAATGCATTCCCTTCTGTACTGTACAAGTCAATGATTCTATGAGTGGAAAATAAAGCTGCTAAGGAACAGTCAGAAACACTGAGTCAAAATTGTCTCCAAAACAGCACTGTGGGAGTACTTACACTACATGGACTGCAGCGGTTCAAAAAGGCCACTTACCTCCACCTTCTTGAGGGCAATTAGGAATGGGCATTAAATGTTGGTCTAGCCAGCTGTGATGACTTCAGTCAGGGTAATGAGGCTGGCTTGCTAGAGTATTGATGAGTCTTAATTTTATTCAAAAGAGATACCTGATCAGTCTTAATTGATGGTTAAATGAAATAGCCTCACACTCCCTATTTAAAGCATGTCTGTCAGGCTTCTAGCCTGCATTCAGCAGGGAGTAACTGGACAGCTGACTGTGTACAGATATATGGTGTAAATAAAGTAATTGGTGACGGGACTTTTGGCTCCATGGAGTTATTATGTCAACAATGTCTACATCCCATGAACGAATAAAAATATCTTCTAGAGGGATCATTCGACTGGCTGCCACTACTTTGGTGTGAGTCCTGGATAGATGCAGAAACAGGCTACCTGCCATTTTCCACCAAAGGCACGACAGCTGGTTGTTGAATCCACGCCGTGCAGAAATTGCGATATTTGTGGCAGCGTACATCAGGGGTATCAGAGTGAGGTTGCTCACAGCAACAGATTCAATGCAAGTCTCGAACGTTCTGAGTTGCAAACATTGTGTGTTGCTCATGTACAACATCCCTGGAGCTGTGCAGAGATAATCTTAACAATTCCTATTAAATATTGGTAAGAAGGATGAGGAGCAGTCCTTCAATTGTTCAACTTTTCTGGAGTACACAGAAACGAGGCCTGTAATGGGAACAAACAAATTTAGGCATTTAAAATCAGATCTATTAACATGCCCTGAACATAGTTAATTCCAGGTACTGCTCATTTTCAGTGTTCTGATATTTTTAGGTCAGAGGTGTGAGACATAGTTCTAAATAACCCCTGCTTTAGATTCTCCACTATCACCCTAAATGAACTAACACACAACAACAAGTACACGACAGAAAGCATTCTTTCTAGTTGTTTCACAACTTGATATGGCTCCTGCTTTGCCCAAGATTGCAAGAAACTACAAAGGATTGTGAATGAAGCCCAGTCCATCACGCAAACCAGCCTTTTACCTATTGACTGTTTACACTTCCTGTTGCCTTGGAAAAGCAGCTACCATAATTAAGGACTCCACACACCTCAGACATTCTCTCTTCCACCCTCTCCTGTCGGGAAAAAAATACGAAATCTCAGGTCACGTAGCAACCGACTCAAGAACAGATTTTTCCCTGCTGCTGTCAGACCTTCGAATGGACTTACCTTGCATTAAGTTGATCTTTCTCTACTACCTAGCTATGACTATAACACTACATTTTGCACTCTCTCCTTTCCTTCTCTATGAATGGTATGCTTTGCCTATATAGGGTGCAAGAAACAATACTTTTGACTGTATACTAATACATGTGACAATAATAAATCAAATCAAAAATAAAACAAATCAAAATCAGCTTGCATTTATATAGCTCCTTTAATGTAGGGAAGCCTTTCATGACATTTCAAAGGTGTGCAATCCAATAAAAATTGACCCTGAGCAATGTAAAAGTAGGGGCCTTAAAGCTGAGTGAAGGAGATAAGAGACTTGGAGAGGTGTAGGAAGGGGGATTGGGATTGAAATCACAGCCCATCTCTCGATTCAAGATGACATCTAATCAAGATCACATGTTCTACCGTGGGTGTTCGTGTAACCGAACAGACTGATTCTCGACTCCACAGATCGTTGGGTACATGGAGCAGTATGTCCCATGAACTGGTGAGATCTGGAACACAGGATTTACTTCCTTTTCTTTCCTTCTCTGCTGCCATTTTGCCTCATCATTAAGACCTCATAACTCAAAGCGTGATATAGATAGATGGATAAGTTATTAACACCATTCTGAATAATTGAGCAAGCTCTCCATGGTTATTAGTGTCAGTACTACCGCACTTCAAGGCGAGCTTTGGAGCATCCTTGAAATGTTATCTTTGACCCCACTTAGAATGCAGGTAACTTGAGAGTTGAAAAACAAATGGACTTGGTGAGCGAGATCTTTTGGCTACCCAATCCATCAATGTTGACTTTGAAGGAGTTTTGCCCATCAGCGATGAGATGAAAGAAATGGGAAATGTAGAAGAAAGGAGCAGGCACACGGTTCCAGTCATAAGAACTAGGAGCAGGAGTCGACATCTGGCCCCTCAAGCCTGCTCCGCCATTCAATAACATCATGCCTGATCTTTTCGTGGACTCAGCTTCACTTAGCCACCACTCACCACAACCCTTACTTCCTTTACTGTTCAAAAATTGATCTATCCTTGCCTTAAAAATATTCAATGAGGTCACCTCAACTGCTTCACTGGGCAGGGAATTCCATAGATACACAACCTTTGAATGAAGAAGTTCCTTCTCAACTCAGTCCTAAATCTGCTTCCCCTTATTTTGAGGCCATGCCCCCAGCTCTAATTTCACCTACCAGGGGAAACAAGTTCCCTGCTTCAATCTTATCTATTCCCTTTATAATCTTATATGTTTCTATAACATCTCCCCTCATTCTTCTAAATTCCAATGAGTATAGTGCTAGTCTACTCAACCTCTCCTCGTAAGCCAACCCTCTCAACTCTGGGATCAACCTAGTGAATCTCCTCTGCACCCTCTCTAGTGCCAGTATATCCCAGCCTATTCTGAGTTTGCGTTAGCTGATAACATGTTCCATCTCTCCCTCATGCATTATTGAATTCATTCGCTACGGATCCTTCATGCTCCTTCTTTGTTTGAGGTAAAATTGACAAAACTCCAGAACTGGCCTGGAGTCTCCAAGAACACAATTTTTGGCCACTGCAGTAAGTAACACTCAGAAGTAAAATCCTGAGCTCACCATAAGGAATAGACATCATTTTCATTTTCTTTGAAGGCTTTGTTGTCATAAATACAAGCTGGTATTGTCATACAAGTGCTTGGGAGTTGGAAAGAAATAGCAGGTGGATCGTGGGGAGACGTAAAACTATGTGATGAAACTTACAGAAATACATCCAAGCAGAAGTTGGCAACATGAGGCTGAGACTGAAACCATACCTAGGATCCACATCATTGCATTTTATTAAGTAAGGGTTTTTGGGAAGTGAAATTGTGTATTTGTTCTCAGCTTGGTTCTTGTGTAGGCAACAACAACATTTTGACAGGAGTGAAGGCGAACAATCTTCCTTTATAGGGACCTCGGATTCTGAGCTCAGCTGTTGGCTGGTCAAAGTGATCCAAAGTCATGGACCTCCTTTGTACTTTCCATTCCCGGTGGAAAAGTTGCTAGTGTCTGGTGAGGAAAATCATGAACTGGCATAGGGGATTCTTCCCCATGATATCCCAGAACAGATCTCACTTCATAATGAGGTAGTCTCAAGACTTAAAATATGACACAAATAATTAAGCAGTCTTACTATTAATGGAGAATTTGATGCATTTTTGAAGCAGCGGACAAATGGAGATTTTCATTTTTGCAATCAGCAGATGCCTTGTTCCCCTATCTCTTCATCCCCCTTTTCCTTCGATATCCATCTAACCCATTCTTAAATGTTGATGTGCTCTCTGCTTCAATCCTGCTTGAGTGAATCCCACAGCCTCACAACCCTCTGTGTAAGAACATTCTTCTTGCTATCACTCCATTTAACCTTATAGCTGTTCCCCTTTGCTCCATTCAATGAAAACAGCTTGTTCCTATCCACCCCATCCCATCACTGTATTATTTTAAATATTATTTTAAAAACCTCTTCTAATTTCCTCTAACAAAGTCGGTCCAAATTTTATAAGTCGTTCTTCACCGTTGTGTTACCTCTGACCTGACAGCTTCCCCGTGAATTGTTGATACACTCTCTTGTTGACTCAAAAATCTTTCTCTACTGTGATGTTGGACTGGGATGGGCATCGTAAGAAGTCTCACAATACCAGGCTAAAGTCCGACAGGTTTATTGGGGATCTACCTAATGAAAGAGCAGCATTCTGAAAACTCATGATTCCAAATAAACCTGTTGGATTTTAACCTGGTGTTGTGAGACTTCTTACTGTTTCCTTACTATAGAAAACAAAATTGTACACAGTACACCAACTGCAGTCCAACTGTACTCTATAATTTTATTCATTATTACATCTCTATTTTAAGTTCTATGGCTTCCAGCACAAAGGCCAGTATTCCAGTACCTTTCATTATGGCTTCAACCATGTGAATTACTGCTTTCTATATCTTGTAAATTGGAAACCATACAATATCTCCATATGTCTACTCCTTCAAAAATGTATCTTATTCTCCTTTAACGAATAAAGCTGCTTAATTATTTGTGCCATGTTACTGGCCTCTTGAAAAACCTATCTTTCCAAAAGTCTTACATATATTGATTATAGAATGAGATCTGATCTGGGATATCATGGGGAGAATCCCTCTATGTCTGTCTCTCTGCTCTTCCACTTTTGCCAAACTTAAATCTCCATTCCATACTTTGTATCTTCTTTGCTATGTATTATCCTATATCCTTTATGGCAGTTGGGGAGGTGGGTGGGGGGTTGACCTATATTTTACATTGATGTCATGATCCCTTCAAGAGCTAGTTTCTCTGAAAGAAAATTTCTTGTAAAATATAGCAGCTTGCTTCCAGCAACTGATCATGTGACCAAGCTGCTTAGGAGATAACAGTGGGGGGTAAAAACAGTTAATCAGAAGTTAATTGTAGGGGTGGGGAGCTCCCTGGGTGCCATTTAGTGTTCAAGCAGTTTGACTTTGGTTTAGAACTAATAGGCTGGAGGAAAACTTTCTTTCATGCAGGATTCAATTGAAGTTCTGTGTGTTGGCTAACAGTGGGTTTTAAAAAAGAGTTAACGTAAGGACTTTCTAGAAAAGCCAAGCCGAGAAAAAAGAGAGAGGGTGAGGTCATAAATAAAGACTTCAGAGTTAAACAAGATTGCAACCAAGACGTTTCTGACTGAAGTGGGTACGCTTAAGATGTTAGCAATGCCTGTGCTGAATGGGGAAGATATAATTGTGGAGAGGTTTGAAAAGATATCTTGCCGAAGTGGAAAACCTGAGAAATCTCAATTCATGTATGAAGGTTTGAAACAGTATTTAGGCCAAATAGTTAATCTTCCAATTTTTGACTTGGGTTTTGGAGGACCAAAAAGTCATAGGAGGAAATTTGAGTTAAGACATTTGAAGTATATGTAACTGTGTTCACTGTAATTTTAATATCTTGTAATACAAATATAATAAACTGGGTAATACTTATGTTGATTTTTGTTAAATAAAATGATTATTTTTTAAACTGTGAACCATGAGGTGGCATGGTGGCACAATGGCTAGCAGTGGATAACACTGCTGCCTCATAGCTGGGTTCGATTCCTACTTGGGTTATTGTCTATGTGGACTCTACACATTCTCCCCGTGTCAGTGTGGGTTTCCTGCTGATGCTCCAATTTTCTCCTGCAGCCCAAAAGAAGTGCTGATTAGATGCACTGGCTGTGCTAAGTTCTCCCTCAGTGTACCCAAACAGGCACTGGAATGTGACGACCTGGGGATTTTCAAGTAATTTCATTGCAGTGTTAATGTAAGCCTACTTGTGATATTAATAAATAAATAAACATTTAAACTTTTTATGTAACATTCATCTTTTGTAAGTACCTACATTTTGGATTCTGAAAACAAGTGCTACTGGTCTCACTAAAATCATAACTATTCGCATTCTCCTTCAAACCAAACGCTTTTAAAGCTTGCATTTTGCGTCATCTGCTTAATGGTTCTTGATTGCATCTTCATCTCTCTGACTGTACTCTTGGTAATGCACTGGATCAGGGATTTGAACTTTCATATATGTTAAACATACTTACTTTCCGCAGAAGTCCCAGTGGGTGGCCCTATAGGTAAGCCGTACGTTCGAATGTTCCTGAAGCCAATTCTGTATCATCTCTGGATGCCTGGGGTCCACCTCGAGGAAAACCTTGCTGGAGCAAAAGAAAATCTTGCTGAGATGTAGAAACAGAAGCAGCCCATTTACCTCCTCAAATCTGTTGGGCCATCCGATCAGAACATGACTGATTTGGAACCTATCTCCATGGCCAGAATTTTGAGCATGGTCAGAAAAGACAATGCAGCTACCTGTCTAAATGCCGGGAACCAGAGGAGAAGTAAATGGCAGGGTCAGGAGGTGTGGAGGGTAGAATAGGATGGGGAGGGCCTGATTGCAAAGGGGGAGATCTGGAGGTCATTGGGTCTGAGGGAGAGGGCGTGTTAGTCAAAAGGGGACTTCTGGTACAGGTACTTCCTGCCCCCACTTGTCGCATAAGATCAAATATTGTTCAATTTTGAGTTTCGCCCATCCCTTCTTTCATTTGTCCTCTACCGTAGAAACTGAGGCTGGTGGGAAAAGGCCCACAAGGGCCTTAATTGGGGCATGAGTAGCATCCGGTCTGTGACCTTGCCTGCTCGGCCTAACACAGTAAGAAGTCTCACAACATCAGATTGAAGTCCAACAGGTTTACTTGGTAGTAAATGCCACTAACTTTCAAAGCGCTGTTCCTTCGTCAGATGAGTAGGGAGTGGAAATGAAGCATATTAATACAAACACTTTCAGCCTCCAGTTTGGTATGAGGAACAGTGACTCCCCAATCACCTGGCGAAGAAGCAGAACTCCAAAAGCTAGTGGCATTTACTATCAAATAAACCTATTGGACTTTAACTTGGTGTTGTGAGACTTCCTACTGTGTTTACCCTGGTCCAACACTGGCACCTCCACATCACGCTCGACTTAAAACAGTGATTAGGTCAAGTTAGGCGGGATTTTGAAAGGAATTCCATCCATGCAAACTTATGTTCCCCCTGCATATCCCAATGTGCCCAAATCCACTGGCAGCGCATGGATAGGAAGGAACCAATAAAGTATATGGACAATGGGTGGAGAGTGAGTGGAGAAGGGAGGTATTATGGTCAACAATCCTGAACACCCTGGAAAAGCCCAGGAAAATGAAGAGGAATAATTCACCATTATCACAGAGGAGAGAAACAACATTTTTTTCCCAAGATTGCTCTTTCCTTGTAACAGTTTATTTTTCATGAACTCTACAATGCTGAAAGACCTGCACGAACTGCACTGGATTCACATAGTTCTAATCAGCAATGCCATTCTTGTCACCTGAATTAACTCATTCTCCATCTGCTTTGATTTAATTTATTATTAGCATAAAGTGAAAAGTATTGTTTCTTGTGTGCTATACAGTCAAAGCATACCATTCATACAGAAGGAAAGGAGAAAGTGCAGAATGTAGTGTTATAGCCGGGTATGGAGAAAGATCAACTTCATGCAAAGTAGGTCCATTCAAAAGACTGATGGCAGCACAGAAGAAGCTGTTCGAATTGGTTCGTTTGTGACTTCAGACTTTTGTATCTTTTTCCTGACGTAAGAAGGTGGAAGAGAGAATTTCTGGGGTGCGTGGGGTCCTTAATTATGCTGGCTGCTTTTCGGGGCAGCAGGAAGTCAATGGATGGGAGGCTGGTTAGCCTCAAAGACCTGTTGGTTAGGTGCATTGACCATGCTAAATTCTCCCTCAGTGTACCTGAACAGGAGCCGGAGTGTGGCAGCTAGGGCATTTTCACAGTAACTTCATTGCAATAAAGAAAAAGTACAATACAGCTTAGGAAACAGGCCCTCCGGCTCTCCAAGCCTGCACCGCTCATTGGTCCAACTAGACCATTCGTTTGTATCCCTCCCAATGTTAATATAAGCCAACTTGTGACACTAATAAATAAACTTTAAACACTAATTTGCATGATGGATTGGGCTACATTCACAATCTTTTGTACGTTAATACTTTGAAGTAATAACCACAATCTAAGAATAATGATCTCCCCTGTGATTTACGCCGTGCATTTAGAATACTGGCAGTTAATTTCTGGGCTCCAGTGATCATGAGTCACAGTGGATTGACAACTTGTGGCACTAGTCTACATTGACAGAGATAGTTGCACAGCAGTTAGAAGTTTCATGTTGCTTTCACACACACTGCAGAAAGAATGGGGCTTCATGTTTGTGAAGAAGCTGCTTTTGCACTCAACAGAAATCCCTCATCAAAGCATAACATTATCAGGCAGCTAGTGTTATACACTAATAAATCTTGGAGAGCTAAAGATTTAAGAAGCATGATTTATTTGTTTTAAATGGAAATTTCTGTAACATGATAGTTCGTGGACCTGAATGTCAACAAATTTTCTGCTTGGCTTGCTTTTATAAAAGAAACATTTGGCACAGTAGTTACAAAAACTAAAGAAACATGTCCAAAACCAAGGACAACACTCATGAATTTTAGCAAGTAAATTCGTGTATCTTGAAGTGTAGGTGAGATTCTCCAGTCTCTAAGCTCCATGTTTCCTGCTGGCAAGAGGTGGCACATTATTTGCTCACGGCAGAATTCTTTGGTCCCGCCTCCATCAATGGGAATTCCCATTGACATCACCTCATGCCGGCAGGAAACTTGCGGGCAGGGATGTCCTGCCAGCGGGAGAATCCATTGATTCTGCACCGACTGTCTGACAGAGTATCTAACTCAGGCCTTTTCCCCCACCCTAACCATGTAACTCCATACATTTTCCATGGCTAATCCAATTAACCTACACATCATGGGACAAAAGCGGGTAAATTAGCATGACTAATCCATCATAATCTGCACATCTTCGGTGTGTGGGAGGAGACCAGAGCACCCGGAGGAAACCCACACAGACAACGGGGAGAATATGCAAACTCCACACACAGTGACCCAAGGCCAGAATTGAACCCGGTCCCTGGTGCTGTGAGGCAGCTGTGCCAACCACTCTGCTACCATGCAGCTCTAATAGAATGAGATGCCTATGGTACCTGGTGGACTGTGGCTAATTAACTACCTATGTACCTTTGTATATCACAGGATCCTTACATATGTTAACATGGCAGTGGGCCGAATCAGATAGTGAGCTCTGGTCTCTAGTCTCAAAACCCCCAACTAAATCACAGGCTGTGGACTCAGAAAGTAGGCAGCATGTTCAGCATGGGAAGTTTTCATGATGTCTTTCCTTTGATGCTTCTCCTCCCATCAGTGGGGATGGGGGGAGGCAGTTAAAATTTCAAACCACACCTCATTTTTTAAACAGGCTTCATTATTACACAGTGGTTAGCACTGCTGCTTCATAACGCCAGAGACCTGGGTTGGTCTGTCTGTGTAGAGCTTGTACATTCTCCCCATGTCTGCACGGATTTCCTTTGGGTGCTCCAGTTTCCTCCCACAGTCCAAAAGACATGGAGGTTAGGTGGATTGGCCATGCTAAATTGCCCCTTAGTGTCAGGGGGACTAGCTAGGATAAATGTTTGCAATAGAGCCTGGGTGGGATTGTGGTCAGCACAGTTTTGATGGGCCAAATGAGCTTGTTCTGCATTGTAGAGATTCTATGATGCATAAGCCTTTTTCAAGAAATTCTTGAGCAATTATGTCAGCTTTGCATTTATCTGATTTCCAACTCCACCGCAAATTTCTGTTGTAAAAACTTACGATTTACCAATTCAAACATTTTATTGACTTCCTGTTTCTGCATGTTCCCAGGCATACTATTTAAAAATCTACTCTCCAATTTCCAAGCAGCTAGACAGTCCTCAGATCCGCACACAGCCAGTGCAACAATTCAGTTTAACTTTATTTTTTCTTAAATTTACTACCAGTAGATTGTTTTAAAGAGAAATAAAGCCTGCTGATGGGAACATCTCTGGGTAAACAATCCAGCAGTTTCTTTTTTTCCGAAGGGCCCAGCAAGGCCAACCCTATAATTAAATGGAAAGTTTGTGAAAAACTGTGTGGCAGTTGTATGGGGATGGATGGGTCATCCAGATGTCAGCAATTTGACTGACATCAAGCTTAGGAAATTTGAGGAATTACCTGGGACTTTCCATGAACATACTCAGAGCTAATCAAGCTTTACTGAAACACTTTCTTATCCTTAAAACGAGCTAATGCTCAAGAAGTTGGGAGGGCAACTGGCTAGGAGCTCTTTGAGATTTAGCATTGGGTGTTCTACCAATGCGATTGGGAGGGAGGGGAAGAAAAGGAGCTGAATGTTGTTGCTCACCAGTGATGTACCACCACCCCCCCTCCCGATCTAGGTGTAGCACAAGGTGGCATGGTAGCACAGTGGTTAGCACTACTGTCTCACAGCTCCTGCAACCCGAGTTTAATTCCCAGTTTGAGTCACTCTGCATGCGGAGTTTGCATCTTTTCGCCGTGTCTTGTGTGGGTTTCTCTGGTTCCCCCCCCCACTGTCCAAAGATGTACAGATTAGGTTGATTAGCCATGCTAAAATGCCCCATAGTGTCCCGGGATACGTAGGTTCAAGGGATTAGTGGAGCAAATGTGTGGAGTTACTGGGTTAGGGCTTGGGTGGAATTGTTGTGGTTGAGACACGATGGGCCAAATGGCCTCCTTCTGCACGGTAGGGATTCTATGATTGTAAAGTTTATTTATTAGTCATAAGACGGCTTATATTCACACCACAATGAAGTTATTGTGAAAATCCCCTAGTCATCACACTCCGGAATTTAGCACGGCCAATTCACCTAACCTACACATCTTTGGACTATGGGAGGAAACCGGGGCACGCAGGAGAAACCTATGCTGACACAGGGAGAACATACCGCCTCCACACAGACAATGACCTAAATCTGGAATTGAACCTGGGTCCCTGACATTGTGAGGCAGCAGTTGCTAACCACTGTGCCATCGTGCAGTCCCCAAAATAATGACTTTATGTCATGGGTAAACGCTATTTTAATTAAGTTTATTTATTCTGTCACAAGTGGTTAACACATTAACACTGCAATGAAGTTACTGTGAAAATCTCCTAGTCACCACACTCCGGCGCCTGTTCAGATAAAGTGAGGGGGAATTTAGCATGACCAATGCACCTAATCAGCACATCTTTTGGACTGCGAGAGGAAACCCACAACAAACCCACACAGACATGGACAGAATGTACTGACTGCACAGACAGTGACCCAAGCTGGGAATCAAACCCAAGTCCCTGGCGCTCTAAGGCAATAGTGTTAACCAGTGTGCCATCAGGCCACTCTATGCAAATCATATATGACAGAGGAGGAGTTAATTCAGCCATTTGTGTCTATGATGGTTTGTTCAAAGAGCTAATACCACCTCCCTTCCCTTTATCTTAATCCTGAATATTTTCCCCAGCAAGTATAAATCCAATTCCATTTTGAAAGTCAATACCGAATCAACTGCCATTATGCTTTCAGATAGCATATTCCACAATCTTAACACCATGTTATGTTAAAAAAAATGCTTTCATCTTCAGCTAATGTTTCGAGTCCTCCCTGACGAAGGGCCATCCAAACGTTGGCTCCATTCTCTCTCCACATATGCTGTCACACCTGCTGAGATTTTCCAGTATTTTCTGTTTTTGTTTCAGATTCCAGCATCTGTGGTAATTCGCTTTTATCTTTTCATCTTGCCTCTGGTTTGCTAGCTATCTTGTATCTGTGTTCTCTGGGTTACTGTCTCCCACCAATGGAAATGGTTTCTCTGTACCTACCCTACTGAAACTCCTCATAATTTTGAACATTTCTATAAATTTGCCCTTTACCTCCTCATGATAGAACTGAGTGATGCACCACTGCGGGACCGTTTAACCAGTCAAGGCTGTTCTTGCTCTTTGAAAGAAGTGAGCAAGCTAGTCCCACTCACCAGTTCTTCCTCCAAAATCCTGCAAACGTTTCTGTTCCAAGTATTCACCTAATTTTCTCTTTTGAAAGTTACTATTGATTCAGATTCCAACTCTTATCTCACTTCTGATTCACTTGGCACTGGCATTAAATGTGTACTTTGGTTACTGATCCCTCCTGTAAGTGTTCACAAGAAACCACAAAATGTTGTGAATGTAGCCCAGTCCATCATGCAAACCAGCCTCCCATGCATCGACTCTGTCTATACTTCCCAATGCCTCGACAAAGCAGCCAGCATAATCAAGACTCCCCGCACACCGGACATACTGTCTTCCACTTTCTTCCGTCAGAAAAAAGATACAAAGTCTGAGATCACGTACCAACCAACTCAAGAACAGCTTCTTCTCTGCTGCCATCAGGCGTTTGAATGGATCTACTCTGCATTACTGTAATACATTCTGCACACTCTCCTTCTCCGTGATGTACTCCATGAACAGTATACTTTGTATACTGCACAAAAAACAGTATTCACTGTATTCCAATACACATGACAATCATAAATCAAATCATCTTCTGGTGGACCAGAAGGTCCCACTAATGGGGGGAGGGGGGCGTGGCTGGAAAATTCTGATCATCATTGCAGCCACCTCTGGTAAACTCAAGTATCAAATGGCAGAATCACAACACACTTCAAAATACTGGGAGGTGGGTGGCACAGTGGTTAGCACTGCTGCTTCACAGCTCCAGGGACCTGGATCAATTCCTGGCTCGGGTCACTGTCTGTGTAGAGTTTGCACATTCTCTCTGTGTGTGCGTGGGTTTCCTCCAGGTGCTCCGGTTTCCTCCCACAGTCCAAAGATTAAGTTAATTGGCCAAGCGAACATTGCCCCTCAGTGTCCTGAGATGCACAGGTTAGAGGGATTAGCAGGTAAAATATTTAGGGATGTGGGGATAGGGCCTGGGTGGGATTGTGGTCAGTGCAGGCTCGTTGGGTCAACGGGCTTCTTTCTGCACTGTAGGGTTCTATGATTTTCCTTGGGGTCATGAGATGGTTAGCATTGCAATTTGAAACTGCGGAAGATCAAAATACAGTAAAATG
Organism: Sphyrna mokarran; assembly: GCA_024679065.1. Taxonomy (NCBI): domain Eukaryota; kingdom Metazoa; phylum Chordata; class Chondrichthyes; order Carcharhiniformes; family Carcharhinidae; genus Sphyrna; species Sphyrna mokarran. The sequence continues at coordinate 131,188,814 of JAGIQG010000003.1, read as the reverse complement.
GTGGTCTGATTGCAACATTGTTGTCTTAACACTTGTTCATTTCACAAGCATATTGATGTCACCTTTAGAAATACTACCGTTTTCCCCCTCCATTCCTACGACCTCCAATTTATGGAATGTGGGAAAGTTAGATTCTGTTTTGGTCAGAATTCTGTCTTCTATAGAACTGGGGACAAATCTGCTGGTTTGGATGAGAAAAAAGGATGAAATGCAAGTAAAAGAATAAACTTGCATTTACACAGTGCGAGGAAGACCAGTTTACCAACCAGAGTAACACCACTGAAATAGTACGTCTGCTTTAACTTTGCATGGCTTTATGCATGACTGTAAACAGAATAAGCAAATGATCTCACACCATCACTGCAAAGACAGGTGAATTGACCTGAACAGGTGCCAAACTCTGGAAACTAGGGGAATTGCACTGCAGTATTCATGTAAGGCTTACTTGTGGACTAATAAATAAACTTTACCTGCCTCATCTTCCTGTAATATGCTCCAAAATTCTACCCCTTTGGATAAGCTTTTGCTCATCTATTGCAATATCTGCTCTTGTGCCTCAGTGTCAAAATCTTTTTAGATTTTCATAGAAGCCTACAGTGCAGAAAGAGACCATTTGGCCCACTGAGTCTGCACCAACCACAATCCCACCCAGGCCCTTTTCCCCTAACCCCATTACTCTGCTAATTCCTTGACACGAGGGGCAATTGAGCATGGCCAATCACTCTAATCTGCACAGCTTTGAACTGTGGAAGAAAACAGGAGCACCCGGAGGAAATCTACACAGACATGGGGAGAACAGGCCCCTCGGCCTTCGATGTTGCGCTGACCAATTAAGAAAAACGCCGACCAATTAAGAATGTGCAGATTCCACACATACAGTGACATGAAAGCCTTTTGACATTCCTTGAAGGCTGCCTTTTGACAAAGCTTTAGTCCTATGTTCTAAGTTCTCCTTATGTGGTCTTGATGTCAAATTTTGTTTGCTGGCACCCCTGTAAAATGTCTTATAATGTTCACCACATTAAAAAGGCTCTGTATTAATGCAGGTTAGTGCTGTTCACTTTCCTCTCTGCTGCAATCATGAAACATGGTGTCCTTTGTTGGAGGTGAAGCATTCTACAATCAAACTCACCGAGCTAACATGGTCAGTACTGTAAGGTTTGCAACAAAAAGCTTTTGAGAAATTCTGTCTAGCAAATGATGGTGCATGTACCAGACGTAATTGGAACAGGATCGGCAGTGTTCGATCCAAAAATAATATAATTGCAGCTATCTCAGGGTGATAATCTTAATTCTCTGCATATTCAGCATGATAAAAATTAACACATCCTGTACCTTATCAAATGTTTATTTAAATAAATATTTAACAACCATTGAGTATTCAGAAGTGGAAGCTGATGTGAAACATCAATGTAGATTTCCTGGTAAGAAACTGGACTATTAAAAATGACTGTTCTTGAAAATTAAAAAGCTAATCCCCATTTGGCAAGGCTGGCAGTGTTATTTATTTATTTAACTGGAGTGCTAAATGTTACCTTCCTCTTTATGTATCTGAGTTCCAAAATTTACTGGGTGTATATCCATATGCAATTATAGATTTAGAAATATTTGTCTAGGAAAAACAAATGACAATATGGGGGAAACGATGGCTTAGTGGTATTATCACTAGACTATTAATCCGGAAACTCAGCTAATTTTCTGGGGACGTGGGTTTGAATCCCGCCATGGCAAATGGTGTAATTTGAATTCAATAAAAAACGTTTAGAATTAAGGATCTACTTATAACCATGTCAGTCGCTGCAAAAACCCATCCGGTTCACTACAGGGTCGGCACAATGGCACAGTGGTTAGCACTATTGCTGGACCCAGGGTCGATTCCTGCTTGGGTCACTGTCTGTGTGGAGTTTGCACATTCTCCCTCTATCTATGTGGGTTTCCTCTGGGTGCTCCAATATCCTCCCATAGTCTGAAAGACGCTGCTTCACAGCACTAGGGACCCAGGTTCAATTTCCGCTTGAGTCACTGCCTATGTGGAGTTTGCACTGTCTCCCTGTGTCAGTGTGGGTTTCCTCCGAGTGCTCTGCTGTCCTCCCATAGTCTGAAAGACATGCTGGTTAGATGCCTTGACCTGAACAGGCACTGAACTATGGCGACGAGGGGAATTTCACGGTAATTTCATTGCAGTGTTACTTGTGATTAGTAAATTAACTCTACTGTAGTTTAGGGTAAGAAATTTGCTGTCCTTACCTGCTCTGGCCTACATGTGATCCCAGAGCCACCGCAATAGCGATGCCCATATTCCATAAATGAATAAAAAAACTCTAGCAACGCTGTACTCATGTCACTAGCTGTGTTCTTACTGATCTTTTATAGAGGAGAATCTAATCTTGGAGCTATGTACAAAATCGCCAAGCTGGTTTCTTCTTGTCCTACTCAAGCCCAAATTCCAAATGCCAGAATTCCTGCTTCACTTTAATGCTGGAGAAAGGGTAGATTGCTGCAAAGAGCCTGCCTTCACTTTTCACTCACTTTATACTTTCCTCTTAAATTAGCCAAGGAGGAAATAAAACTATCCTGATTCTTACTGCTCTTTACAATTGCTGCAAATCATAGATCAACAAAGGAAATTCAAGAGGAAATCTGTAGTCACATCGGAGCATTAAGTAGTAAAATAGGTACAATCCGAGGAGAAAGAAAAATCCGAGTAACATTCAGCAGACGTGGAGGAAGATAATACTTGACATTATTCTGAGGGGATGTAGAATGTGCAATAAATTTCAGTATTTTCTTTTTTAAGAATGACGCCTGACTCACTGAGTGTTTCCAGCATTTCCCTGTGTTTCTTTCTGATTGACTGCAACAGAATTATTTTTAGTGGAATTTAGTTGTTTCCCCCCCCGTAATTGCAAGAAGATTTTTCATTATATGAAAGAGGCTTGGAGTAGGGAAATGTCTGAAGTGTGATGCAAGTAGAGGAACATTTTGCCAGCCAAAATTGCCGCTGCTGCTCCAGCATGGAAGCAAGCATTATCTGACTTGATTCTGGGTAGTACAACAGAGCAAATATGATGACACAAATACTAGGAGATGATTTAGCAAAAACAGTGACCACACGATGATTAGGTTCAACGTTAAAAAATATGAAAAAGTACAGGTCAAGGGTAGCTCATCAAAGGAAAGAGGCCAAATTATAGAGAGATAAGAAAGGACTTCAAACCAGGTTAAGTGGAAGGGGTAAAGGAATTGTAAATAGGATTGTAACTAAGCTCAAAATACCACAGTTTGGGGTTGGGAGTTTGTGGACAGGAAGGGACAGGGAATGGGCATTGTAATAACTCCATGGAGATGAAAGTCCTGTCACCAAGTTACTTTATTTACACCATACATCTGAACCAGCCAACTCTCCAGTTGTTCCTGCTGAATGCAGGCTGGAAGCCTGACAGACCTGCTTTAAATAGGGAGAATGAGGCTCTCTGATTTAACCATCAATTAGGACTCATCAGGTATCTTTTTTGTGTAAGAAATTACATTACACTGTACATTAACACTGTAATGAAGTTATTGCGAAATTCCCCTAGTTGCCACAGGCCAAAGACTGTTTGTGTCAATGCACCTAGCCAGCATGCTAGCTGGCTAGGTGCACTGGCACAAACTGGTGGGACGAAACCAGAGCACCTGGAGGAAACCCCTGCAGACATGGGGAGAACATGCAAACTGCACACAGACAGTGACCCAATCGAATCCAGGTCTCCGGAGCTGTGAAGCAGCAGTGCTAACCATTGTGCTACCGTGTTGCCAAAACTCATTAGGTAGTTCATACCCACGCAAGCCAACCTCATTAGCCTAGGTGAAGTCATCACAAGAGGGAATGGTAATAGCTGTGGGCTAGTACTAGATAGACAGAGTACTCTGGATCCTGATTGTCAAAGCTCCTTAGGAAGAAATGTAAATAAAATGCTTCTTTTTGGTGGTGGCTGCATCAATCCCAACAAAATTTGACATCTGTTCTGCTTAGCGCTAATCCATGTTGCCTGTGACAAGTAGGAGGCCTCTTTTTAACACATGCAAAAGTTCCAATCTCTCTCTAGGGGGCCGTTTAGGTGGCCTGAAAAAAAGAATGAGCGGGAGGAGAGGGGAGCATGACTCGCAGTAGAGGTGCCCTCTGAAAATAAAGGCAAATAAACTGATTTTAAAAAGGCCACAACTTCCTGCCTGTGATCATGGAGAGACAATCCCTCTATTTAGTTTAAAGTTTAAGTTTATTGGTTGGCGTCGTAAGTAGGCTAACATTAACACTGCAATGAAGTTATTGTGAAAATCCCCCAGTCTTCACATCTTGACGCTTGTTATGGTACGCTGAGGGAGAATTTAGCATGGCCAATCCACCTAACCAGCACATCTTTCAGACTGTGGGAAGAAAACGAGCACCCAGAGGAAACCCATGCAGACATGGGGAGAACATGCAAACTCCAACAGACAGTGACCCAAGCTAGGAATTGAACCCAGGTCCCTGGTGCTGTGAGGCAGCAGTGCTAACCATTGTGCTACCATGCAGACCTGACTATTGAGAATGAAAAAAAAACTAAGGGACGTTTGCAACATACATGAGAATGGGGTTGGTGGAGGCAAAGATGTAATTGGCTGCTGCTCTGGAAACAAGGCACAAAAGGGAAGAGAATGTAAGGGGCGTGGAACAAAGAGTTCCATCTTGTCAAATATGGAACAGTTGGTCAGGCCTTGTTCACCACATGGCCATCAGAAGTAGCAGTAGCCTCAATGATAATGCCTGGATGTAGGGTAGGGGCCTGGTCCCCAGTGGGATGGAAACACAGATCATCAATGTTCCCCTTCACTGACCCCCAGCCACTCCCTGCTCATTTTATTCCCAATTATCCAGCTGGATCAATTTCTACCTTTCAGTGTCATAGTGAAGTTATCCTTCTCCGTGTTGGATAAGCTGTGACCTATTCACATAACTTCATTGCAGAGTGGCAGTACGGTGGCACAATGTTAGTACTGCTGCTGCACAGCAGCAAGGACCCAGGTTCAATTCCTGGTTTGAGTCACTGTCTGTGTGGAATTTGCATATTCTCCCTGCGTCTGCGTGGATTTCCTTCAGGTGCTCTAGTTTCCTCCCACAGTGCAGAAAACATGCTGGTCTGGTGCACTGGCCGTGCTAAACTCTTCCTGTGTACCTGAACAGGTCCCAGAGTGTGGTGATTAGGGGATTTTCACAGTAACTTTGTTGCAGTGTTAATGTAAGCCTACTTGTGATACTAATAAATAAATTTAGACTTAAAGCTTATTTCTAGCTTCCTTTTTTCGGGATTCACAGTTTTCCTGTTAATTTCATTCCTGAGAAAGAAAGAAAACTATCATTAAAAATAATCCGTAGCTGCCCTTTACTCTTTTCCTTTAGTCCACAATTGTATCCAGCGCCACCCAATGGAAGGATAGATTGATGGCCACTAACCATCTCTGTTCACATAACTTCAATCAACATTCTAAATCTCCTGTTGTCATGGTAATATTTTAAAAAAAATAGATGGCATAAATCCTCTTAATCAGATTAAGCACTGCTGTGAGGAGATGGACCTTGACTTTGTCAACATAATATAAAAGGGGAACAACAAAGTGGCAGACTGCTTTACTTAGGACTTATGAGTTTACTATCAAATAAATTGGTTGGATTTAAAACTGGTGTTGTCAGACTTCTTACTGTGTTTACCTAGGACTGTGCAGAACATGAGGCGGTTATTGGTCACGACGTAAAGAGATGCAGCAGCCAAATTTTCACTTAGCAAGTTCCCAGAAAAAACAGTGAGAAATCCTGTTAGCTCCAGGATAAATATAATTCTTCCTTTTCCACTTGCAAGAAGTGCTGAAGAAGATGTTGAAAGCATTAAAAAAAAGCCTCAAAAAGACAGACTTTTCTGAATTCAGAGGTTGACGTTTCAGTCAGAAGGTTTGCATCCAACATCAGAAGTGTTATGGTGCAGAAGGAGGTCATTCAGCCCATCCCATCTGTACTGGTTCTCCAAATAAGAAATTTACTTCATGCCTTTCTCCTGCCTTCTCTCTGCAACCCTGCACATTCTTTCTTTTCAGGTAACACTCGAAATCTCTCTTGAATGTCTCGATCAAACCTGTCTTCATCATTCTCAGGCAGTGCATTCCAGACCTTGAAAACGTTTTTCTCATTATGCTTTTATTCTTTTGCTAATTACTTTAAATCTGTGCCCTCTCGTTCAAATTCTTTTACAGATGGGGACAGTTTCTGTCTAGATTTCCTAGTTGTCCACCTAGTTTTCCAAAGGAAATCATGTTGAATAAACCTCTGAAGGTGGAAAGGCAGGTTAATAGGGTGGTGTAAAAAGCATATGGCACACACTTTATCAATCGGGGTACAGATTACAAAAGCAGAGACGGAACGATGGAGTTGTATAGAATTTTGGTGAGGCTGAGCTGGAGTACTGTGTGCAGTTCTGGTCGCCACATCATAGGAAGGATGTGAACGCACTGCAAATCATGCAGAGGAGATTTACCAGGATGCTGCCTGGGATGGAACATTTAAGTTATAAAGAGAGGTTGGATAGACTAAGGATGTTTTTGTTGGAGTAGAGAAAACAGAAGGGCGACCTGATTGAGATGTTCAAGATTATGAGGGCATAGGCAGAGTGGATAAGGAGCAGCTGTTCCCCTTAGTTGGAGGGTCAGTTACGAGGGGACAAAAGTTAAAAATGAAGAGTGGGAGGTTTTGGGGGGATTTGAGGAAAAAGCTTTTTACTCAGAGGGTGGTGACGGTCTGGAGTGCACTTCCTGGGAGGGTGGTGGAGGCGGGATGTCTCACATCCTTTAAAAAGTACCTGGATGAGTATTTGGCCATAACATTCAAGGCTATGGGCCAAGTGGGATTAGGTGGGCAGGTCAGGGCATTTTATGCGCTAGCGCAGACTCGATGGGCCTCTTCTGCACAGTACCATTCTGTGATTCTGTGAAATCTGTTGGGAGTCTTTCTGAGGATACATCCATCAGAATAGATACAGGGGAACCAATGGATATCGTATATTCAGATGTTCAGAAAACCTCCGATAAGATCCCACACAAGAGGTTAGCAAACAAAATTAGAACACATGCTATTGGGCTTTCCTTCCCTAAAGGACATTAGTTAACCAGATTTTTTTTTTCCGAACAATCAACAGTAGTTTATGATCACATTACAAGATGAACTTTTCAATTCCAGATACTTGAATTTAAATTCCACTAACCATGGTGAGATTTGAACCCTTCTTCCCAGAAGGTTAGCCCATTCCAATGCACTACTAGTCTAGTGACATTATCACTTCACCGCTATCTCCTCTCAGTGTTAAAGGTTTATGGATACAACTCTATGGCTAACACTTTACTGCACTGCTCAAATTTAAAACAACTACTATTTCAGACCGATAGAAGACAATTTAAAGAACAGGGGAATGCCCTATACAGCAAACTGGCTGCTGTACTGTCATGTGTATCAATACAATAGGGCCTATAATTCACTGGCTATGTCACATTTCTTATGTCCTGAAGATATAAGACATTCAGAGGAACACCCGAGTAGGAGTAGGCCATTCAGCCCATTAAACCTGCTGTGACTTTCAAATAGTTCATGGCATCTTCCTCCATTCTGCACTGTTCAAATGTCCCTTGATGCTATTAGTTTTGAGAAATCTATTGATTTTTGTCTTGAACACATTCAATGACAGAGGAAGCACAGTGCTCGGTGGAATTCCAAAGGTTTGCAATTCTCTCCATGAAGAAATTTCGCCTCATCTTAGTCCAAAATGCCTTTATTCAGAAATTGCCCTTTATTCAGAAATTGATTCAACAGAAAGAAATCTCACAACACCAGCTTAAATCTGAGAATTCCCAGCCACCTGATGAAGGAACAACATGTTCTGAAAGCTTGGGGTATTTGCTACAAATAAACTTGTTGGATTTAAGCTGGTGTTGTGGGATTTCTTTCTGTTTTACCCCAGTTGAACACCGGCATCTCCACATCTTTGATTCAACACACAGCCAAGGCAACATTCTCTCCGCATCTATCCTGTCTACCTCCTGAAGAACTTTCTAAGTTTCAATGAGATCACCTCTCATTCTTCTAAAATATAGAAAATACAGGTTTAGTTTCCTCAATAGTTCCTCATAGGACAATCTTGCTATCCCAGGGATTAATCTGGTGGATCTCCGCTGCACTATATCCTTTCTTGGGGAAGGGGCTAAAACTGTATACAATATTCCAGGTTTGGTCACCATAATTTAATACAATTGAAATAAAATATCTTCACTTCTATATTCAATTCCTCACGGAATAAAGAATAAAGGTTGATATACTATCTGCTTTCCTAACTGCTTGCTGCATCTGGATGATAGCGTTCAGTGATTCATTAACAAAGACACCCGGGTCCCTTTGGACAACAACACTTACCAACTTATCACCATTTTAGAAATACTCTGCATCTCCATTCCTTCTACCAAAGTAGACACCTTTCCATGTTATATTTCATCTGCCACCTTCTTGCCTGCTCATTTAGCCAGCTCAAATCTCCTTGAAGCTTCTTTGCATCATCCGCATAACATTGATTCCCACCTATGTCATCTACAACCCAGGATGTAGTACATTTGGACCCACGTCCAAATCAGTGATCTGGACTATGAACAGTTGGTACCCAGGTAACCTTCCTTATGGTACCCCTATTAGTAAATGCCTACCAGTTTAAGAATAACCCATTTATTTCTACTCTTTTGTTTTCTATCCATTAACCAATTCTCAACCCATGTCAGTATAATAACTCCAATCTCTTGCGCTCTAATTTATTTATTAATCTCCTATCTGGGACCTTATTGAAAGCCTGGTGAAAATCAAAATAAATGTCCATTGGCTCTTCCTTATCTATTTCACGAGTAGCATCCTCAAGAAACTCCAACAGATTTGTCAAACATGATTTTCCTCTCATAAATCCATGTTGACTGTGCTCAATCAGACAATGACTTTCTAATTGTCTAGTTATCATATCCTTCCGAATAGATTCTAGTATTTTGCTGATGTCAGGGCCAACAGGTCTGCAGCTTCTCATTTTCTCTCTCCCTCCTTTCTTATACAGTGGGGTTACATTGCAGGAACCATTCCAAAGTCTATAGAATTTTGAATGATGATCACCAGTGAGTCCACGATCTCTGAAGCCACCTTTTTCGCATTCTGGAAAAATAAAAGGTTATTCCTCAAAAATACTCCCCACAAGTGTGATGCTCCTTGGAATGACTAATCAGCATGGTAGCACAGTAGTTAGCACTGCTGCTTCATAGCACCAGGGACTGGGTTCGATTCCCAGCTTGGGTCACTGTCTATGTGGGGTTTGCACATTCTCCCCGTGTCTGTGTGGGTTTCCTCTGGGTGCTCCAGTTTCCTCCCACAGTCCGAAAGACAGCTGGTTAGGCGCCGGACTGTGGTGACCAGGGGAATTTCACAGTAACTTCAATGCAATGTTAATATAAGTCTTACTTGTAACTAATAAATAAAATTTTAATTGTTGTGCCTTGCTCATATGTAATATGGGAATGAGAAAAACTATCTGTTCCAAAAAAGGACAGCAGAATAAAAGATATCTTTGCAATATTGTTGGCACTGTGACTTCACAAATGATTAATAAGAACTGAGTGAATTAGTTTCTAGAAAGGCCTTGTACGTTCTACACACGTACATCAATTCTGTTGACTTTGGACTCAGCAATGCTGGCAGGAACGTGTTGTACAGACCCAGCTTATCTAGAGTGTCATCCATGCTTCCCAGTAAAAGGAGAAAAAACATCTGCTTAAGAATAGCCCTGTGGCACTGATCAAATGAAAGTGAAACCTATCTAATCTCTGATCTGATCTATCGCCAAAACCATGTCCATTCATGTCATTTTGTTTTCCAGTGAAATCTGTCATTTCAATGTTAAAGAACCTCATGCACAATCAGCAGTCTTGAGGAAATCCTAATACCATTCTTGCTCCTGTTGGGGAAAGGCTGAGTAGAAACTGTGAGGAAAGAAGGGTAGACAGAAAGACAGTTTGTAGGTAAAAAGGTAAAGCTGGAACCTGAAATAACAATGGAAAGAAACAGACCTTCTGATTAATGGTTATCAATCTGAAACAGTGTTAACGTTATCTCCCCAGATGCTGCCTGATCTGCGCACTGTTTCCAGGACTTTCAGGATGGAATTCTCTATTTTGAGTGCAATTCTCCCAAATTATTTCTCAATATTGTCCCCAGTGGGAAAACTGGTGAGATTCCTGTTGGGTCATTCAATGCATTTCAATTAACAATTCAACCACATTTAGTAATTATTTTGGAGCCTGGGTAGATCCTCAATGAATTAAGCACCAACCAGCCATTTCCCTGCCCACCCGCCTCTGAGCCCCCTGGCGTGGAGTTCATGATTGGTTTTTGTGTTTGGTGATTGGTCACAAGTTCCCACTGTCTTCCTGAGGGTTGGGGAATCCATGAAGCAGGGAGAATCTGGCTTAAAGTCATCACAGTAGAACATAGAACATTACAGCGCAGAACAGGCCCTTTGGCCTTCGATGTTGCGCCGACCAATTAGGAAAAAGCAATGACCCTCTAACCTAAACCATTCCCTTTTCGTCCAAAAACTTATCTACTAACCTCTTAAACACCACCAAACTTGGCGCATCTACAACTGCAGCAGGCAGGGCATTCCATACCCTTACCACCCTCTGGGTAAATAACCTACCTCTGACATACGTCCTATAACTATCACCCCTTAATTTAAAGCTATGTCCCCTCGTGCTAGCTTTCTCCATCCTAGGAAAAAGGCTATCACTGTCCACCCTATCTAAACCTCTAATCATCTTTATATGTTTCAATAAGGTCTCCTCTTAGCTGCCTTCTTTCTAACGAAAACAACCTCAAATCCCTCAGCCTCTCTTCATAAGATCTGCCCTCCATACCAGGCAACATCCTGGTAAACCTCCTCTGTACCCTCTCCAAAGCCTCCACATCTTTCTTATAATGCGGGGACCAGAACTGCACACAATACTCCAAGTGCGGCCGCACTAGAGTTTGTACAGTTGCAACATGACGTTGCGGCTCCGAAATTCAATCCCCCTACCAATAAAAGCTAAGACTCCATATGCCCTCTTAACAACCTTATCGACTTGACTGCCTACTTTCAGGGATCTATGCACATACACACCAAGATCCCTCTGTTCATCAAGACTACTAAGAATCCTACCATTAGCCCTTTACTCTACACATTTATTATTCCTGCCATAGTGCATTACCTCACACTTTTCCACATTAAACTCCATTTGCCACCTCTCAGCCCAGCTCTACAACTTGTCCAAGTCTCTCTGCAAACTATAACACCCCTCTTCACTATCTACCACTCCACCGACTTTGGTGTCATCCGCAAATTTACTAATCCATCCTTCAATATCCTCATCCAGATCATTTATAAAAATTACAAACAACAGGGGCCCCAAAACAGATCCCAGAGGTACACCACTTGTAACCGAACTCCACGATGAATAACTTCCATCAACCACCACCCTCTGTCTTCTATCAGCTAGCCAATTCCTAATCCAATTAGCTAAATCACCCTCAATCCCATACATCTTCATTTTCTGCAGAAGCCTTCCATGGGCCACCTTATCGAACGCCTTCCTAAAGTCCATATATACCACATCAACTGCCTTACCCCCATCCACCTCTTTGGTCACTTTTTCAAAAAACTCAATAAGGTTAGTAAGGCACGACTACCCTTCACAAAACCATGCTGACTATCCCCAATCAATTCGTTTCTCTCTAAATAACTATAAATCCTATCCCTAATAATTCTTTCCAATACTTTGCCCACAACAGAAGTAAGACTCACCAGCCTATAATTCCCAGGAAAGTTTCTATTCCCCTTCTTGAACAATGGGACCACATTCGCTATCCTCCAGTCTTCCGGCACTATACTGGTAACTAACGACGACCTGAAGATCAGAGCCAGAGGCTCTGCAATCGCTTCTCTTGCCTCCCAGAGAATCCTAGGGTAAATCCTGTCCGGCCCAGGGGACTTATCTAAGTTCAAACCCTCAAGAATATCTAGCACATCCTCCTTATCTACTTCAATACTTTCCAGTTTGCAACCCTGTATCCCAGTGTTCTCCACAACTACATTTACATCTCCCTGTGTGAATACCAAAGAGAAATATTTGTTCAGTGCCTCTCCAATCTCTTCCGGCTCCATGCACAACTTCCCACTGCTGTCTCTGACTGGCCCTAATCTTGCCCTAACCAATCTTCTATTCTTAACATATCTAAAGAAAGCTTTGGGATTCTCCTTGATCCTATCAGCCAGAGTCTTCTCGTGTACCCTTTTAGCTCTCCTCAACTCACTCTTTAGCTCCCTCCTGGCTAATCTATAGTTATCCATTGCACTAACTGAGCCTTCAAGCCTCATCCTGACATAAGCCTCCTTTTTCCTTTTAACCAGCAAATTAACTTTTTTAGCACACCATGGTTCCCTTACTCGACCATTTCCTCCTTGCCTGACAGGGACATACTTATCAAGGACTCGCAGTAGCTGCTCCTTGAATAAGCTCCACATTTCAGATGTTCCCAGTCCCTGTAGTTTCCCAGTCCAACCTATGCACCCTAATTCTCTCCTTATGGCCTCATAATTACCATTCCCCCAGCTATAACTACTGCCCCCAGCTTCATGCCTATTCCTATCCATCACTAAGGTGAACGTAACCGAATTGTGGTCACTATCACCAAAATGTTCACCAACTTCCAAGTCTAACAACCAGTATATTGATAATGATTTAAATACGCTAATCTGGTTCCCGCTCTCGCTGAGTTATGTCACACGTGGGAGTGGGGAGAATCCTAAGAGCTTCTCCTTTGGGCTAAGCACACAATGGCCCCCTCCCTGTAAATCTCCGGCCCCAACTGACCCCAGCCGTTATCTGCGCATGAGTGTACAGCAGATGGCTCTGGCAGCACATTTCCCAAATGGCAGAATCCCACACCAAATTCTGTATTAGAAATCTCATTACTTATGCAAAGGTGAGTTCCTCTCCAACTGGTCTGGGCAGGTAGCTGATTTGTCCATCCACAGATTCAAAGGTCAAGGTGTCATATTTAAACATATTTAAATACTCATCTCACTCTTTCCAGTCCACCTGGGAAGGACAGGATGTCAGCAACCCAGAGGGAAAAGGTTAGCAGCCTGAAGAAGAAATCTGTTCGTCAGTTCAGCTATCTTCTCCTCTGGGCCCATCATTTGCAAGGTGCCCATGTCCCACATGGATCTCCATCCACTGCATCAGGAGTCTTCTTGTAAACAATGTGGGTCCCTTTGACACTCTTGTCTGTGAGCTCTTTGTGCAGCAATGTCAATGTCCAGCTCTCCTCCTGTTGGTCTTTCCTCTGCCTTCCACTGTTCATTTCCTTTATCCACCTCCTTGCCCCTCTGCCTGCCACCATGAGCCCTCGTTCTAGCCCCACCCCTCCCCATCCTTCCACAAGTCTCCTTCCACATTGCTCCCCTTGTCTTCATCAGGTGCTCCCCACCTCACATTCCACTGCTGCTCAAACTTCACACTTGGTCGTTTTGACTGTGTGAGTCCAGACATTAAACTGTGAAACCGTTGGCAAGGAGACCACTGTACTTCCCAATCCCAAGCACAGTGCTGATTGGACTTGGTGACACAGAAGGGTCCACAGGTCCAGCAGCATGGTGCTGTCCAGTTTGGCACTATCCAGCTTGGCATGGAGATGGAGCAGGAACCGGTCTGCCCTGGCACAGCAATGAACAGTGTATCAGCAGCAGCACAGCACTGTGGCAGAAAGTTGTTGCACCCACCTCAAAGTCTCTTTGGAAATGAGGACCATCTTGTGCACCCCACTTTTTAGCAATTGGGTTTTAGATTGAAGCAATCTTACTCTGGCATGACATAAGATCAGAAAGCCTGATGGGATTCCAGCAGGTAACTATTTTAATGAGCATTCATGAGATGCAAATAAACACAAATCTCCACCAACCAGCAGGAAGTCTAACCCACCCTAAACCCGCCATTGGGAAAATTGTAATGTTATCTTATGTTGGCAGGTTTCTGACTTCTTGGCTCTCGCCACATCCTCTGCTCCCACTGACCACCAAGCCCGCTGCAGACAGGATTGGAGAATTCTGCTCTGTGTGTTTATTTTTTAATAGTAAAGAAAAATGCAATTGAAGAGTAGTGAAAATGTGGAACGCACTAGCATATGGAGTGGCTGAGCTAAGTAGTACTAATTTGTTTAAGGGGAAACTTAGATGGAGTATAAGCACCATATCGTGATAAATTTCCCTGCTATGAGTTCTAGGTCAGATTCTATGAAGATAGATAAAGATTTTGGTTAAAATGCTAATGTAAGAACCATTCTGAAGAAGGGCCAGCCCCATCTATTATCCTTGCATTCAATCTCTATAGATTGTGAATGAATAAGAGCTGTGTATTTCTTTCATTTCCTTTTTGTGTTTTTATTTCATAAGATAGCTGGAACATCTCACAAGTACATCTTTTTAACACATTTTTCCTTGTCCCATAAGGAGATGGAAGGGGTTGTTGCTTATTGAGCTAGGCCCCTGAACCTAGTTGGGATGGTCAATCAAGTTCTTTTCACTGGAGAGACACTCACTTTGGTTTGAACATTTGATGTATATTGAAGTATTTTACTCTTGAAATAATATTCATTAAATTAGATTGCAACCAGACTTTGTGACATTAATTATTATTTCCTGAAGCTGACAGCTATTACAGGGAAAGCCCTAATGTGAAGAAGGGGTTTTGTTCTCTGAGATTTTATTAGCCCTGACTTCTGTCTCAGGCCCTGTGTTCTGATGAAGATGTTAGGAGGTGAATAACAGCTAGTGTGCCAACCCCACCTTATTATTGGGGTCAGCTTCATTTTCACCTTGTGGATGGCATAGTGGCACAGCGGTTAGCACTGTTGCCTCACAGTGCTAGGGACTTTGATTCAATTCCAGCCTTGGGTCACTGTCTGTGTGGAGTTTGCATGTTCTCCTCCTGTCTGCAAGGGTTTCATCTGGGTGCTCTGGTTTCCTCCCACAGTCCAAAAATGTGCAGGTTAGGTTGAATGGCCATGCTAAATTGACCCTAGTGTCAGGGGATTAGCAGGGTAAATATGTGGGGTCATAAGAATGGGGCCTGGGTGGGATTGTGGTTGGTGCAGACTTGATGGGCTGAATGGCCTCTTTGTGTACTGTAGGGATTCTATGATTCTAAATGCTAGTGGTTGTTAATATTTCTCAGTATTGTAAGGTTGAGGAGCATGCAGCAAGGCATGATGATTTTGAAGGTGTTTTCTGGGTGATATGGAAGAAGTTCATTTTGATCCATTAAGATCACTTAAACGCTGCTGGAAATGCCTATGATTGTGTTCAACAATGAGTCTGGTAGCTGAGCACATCTTATATCTACACTCTAAAAAAGTTCATGAGCGCCAGATAGCTTTCCTCAGTCAGGACATTTTATGATCTTTATAATTACACTTTCTTTGTCTCTACAATGAATTACAGAATCCATACAGTGAAGGAAATCAATCGGCCTATCAAGTTTGCACCAATTCTTACCCAGGCTTACTCTGTAATCCCATATATTTACCCTGCTAATCCCCCTAACCTATATATCTTGGGACATTAAGGGACAATTTAGTACGGCCACTCCACCAACCTGCATATCTTTGGGATTGTGGGAAGAAACAAAAGCAGACAAAGGGAGAATGTGCAAACTCCATATAGACAGTCACGCAAGGCTAGAATTAGAACAGGGTCCCTGGTGCTGTGAGGCAGCAGTGCTATCCACTGTGCCATCGCACCATAGAATTAGATTAGGATATGAAAATAATACTACTTTTCCAGTACCATGTGTGAAGTTCATACTAATGTCATCATCTCCAAGAGCTGACATAATCCTGAGTTGGACATATATCACCATGCCTTCAATGCTGCTTGATAAATATCCAGGATATACATACAAGACACAATTGTGTGGAAGGGAACTTGGAAGTGACAATGTTCCCAATGACATTGGGGCTCCTCTCTTGCTCAGTGACAGAGGTTGCAGGTTGTTATTCTTGATAGCTAGTGGGTGGAGAATAGAACTGGAACCAAAACTTACAATAAGTTTCGACTTATTCACAGAGTGAAACATTAACCCAAACATACAATTGTCAATAAGTGTCTCTTTATATGTGCTCATGTAACAACCTAATCAATGTCCACAACCTGCATATGGTTAGCTACAACTTATATAGAATTAAAACAGAGCAGGCTGCTGCTGTAATCACAGTGGGTGCATCTGTACATATTGTACCAGAGATTGTGAATTACAATAAACAATAAATAAAGGAAATCTTCCATCACTATATTAACACTGGAATGTAAAATGATAACAATCCACACTTACCCATGATCCTTAAGAACTATAGGAGCAAGCTGCAGTATCGCTTTGATGACACCCAATCCATCTGCTCCACCATCCAGTGCATCATGGTCTTCATATCTGATGAAGAAAAAGCTTGCATAAAATTCTGGATTTTATCCTTTTAAGATTCCCTCACTTCTCCTTTCTCGCTCTGAATGATGCCATGCTATTTTCTCCGACTTTCCCAGGTGGCTAGTGCTATCACGATTTCTTGGTTAAAAGAATATCTGTTTGATGGACTCTACAGTAACTTCATTGCACTGTTAATGTAAGCATACAAATAAATAAACTTTAAAACTTAGAAGTTCAGCAACCACAAATGACTGGCAGGAGTTTTTTGGGTGATCAGAAGCAGCTCTAAGAGAGTAATGATGATTTTCCTCCCTCCCTTTTTGAGCTATCCTATTTCTCTTTAATAGCCTAAATTTCCTGAGTGTATCTTGAAACAGCACTTACGTGTGGACAGCATTCTATCTGTAAGTTTCATGGTGTAATGGGTTATGTCCCTCCAGAATCTCTGGGTTCTAGTCTCATGAGATTTAACAGCCGAGAAGGATTCATAAAACAGCCAAACAGGTTGACTATCAACCTGCAAATCTTTCCAACATGACAGGCAGGAAGAGGGGATCCCGGTCAGGTATTTGACAGAAAGATCATTGGGGCCACTATCATCATTATTCATAGCTCCAGACTACACGCATGTAAAAGTGTGTGTTGCCACAACAACTTAGTATCAGACTCAGAGTAAATTGTAACACACAGTTCGGAAGAAGTCATACAAACTCGAAATGTTCA
Source organism: Sphyrna mokarran (assembly GCA_024679065.1). Taxonomy (NCBI): domain Eukaryota; kingdom Metazoa; phylum Chordata; class Chondrichthyes; order Carcharhiniformes; family Carcharhinidae; genus Sphyrna; species Sphyrna mokarran. The sequence continues at coordinate 131,171,498 of JAGIQG010000003.1, read as the reverse complement.
CTCTGTTTCTTTCTCCACAGGTGCTGCCAGACCTGTTGCGTTTATTCAGTGTTTTCTGTTTCTATTTCCGATTTCCAGCATCTGCAGTATTTTGCCACTTATCACACCAGTACTTTTGTCTTTGAAAATACTGTAAGCAAACCACCTGAATTGCTTTAAGATTTTTTTTTCATTGAAACTGTTGCAGGGTTTATTTGTCGATCCCGTTTTTTCCCCCCCAAGCATTCTAAGTTTGTAATGAGAATGCATTCCTGACCTCCAAGTTGGAATCATCTTTTACACAGAGTCCATGTAAAAATAAAGCCAACACTGACCCCTAAGGTGCATCACTGCCAACTTTCCCAATCCAAAAATTATTGACCACAAATTTATCCTTCCTCTGCTATATTTCTTCATATAATAGAAAATTCTGCCCTTCTGCAGTTCAACATGTTTATGGATGATCTTCTCAACACCACCTGCATAAACCTACATTTTTGTAACAGGCTTCTCTAAAGTCCACACACACTATGGCCGTGATTTTACCGGCACGTCCACCCCCAAGATTCAGAGAACGGCATTCTCCACTGGCCTCAAGTGGAATGGTATGAATCTCGGGCGGATGTGCCAGCAAAATTCTGCCTATATCTATGTCATTTCCTTTGATAATCAAACTGATCACTTTTTCAGGTAACTTGTGAAAATTTTCTAAAATGACTTTACCATTGCCAAACCTGCACTGATTATCCTTGATTAAGGATAATCAAGAACGCTGACCAGAACACTGCATTTGCCTGACGAAGACACAGAGTCGAAAGCTCGCTTTTTTACTATCAAATAAATCGGTTGGATTACATAGAACATAGAACATAGAACAATACAGCACAGAACAGGCCCTTCGGCCTTCGATGTTGTGCCGACCAAAATAAAAAGCAATGCCCCTCCAAACTAAACCATTCCCTTCTCTTCCATATACTTATCAATTAACCTCTTAAACGCACCAAACTTGGCGCATCTACAACAGCTGCAGGCAGGGCATTCCACTCCCTAATCACTCGTTGAGTAAAGAACCTACCTCTGATATCCGTCCTATAACTCATACCCCTTAATTTAAAGTTGTGTCCCCTCGTGCTAGCTTCCTCCATCCTAGGAAAAAGGCTATCACTGTCCACCCTATCCAAACCTCTAATCATCTTATATGCTTCAATAAGATCCCCCCTTAGCCGCCTCCTTTATAACGAAAACAACCTCAAATCCTTCAACCTCTCTTCATAGGACCTGCCCTCCATACCAGGCAACATCCTAGTAAACCTCCTCTGTACCCTCTCCAATGCCTCACATCTTTCTTATAATGTGGCGACCAGAACTGCACACAATACTCCAAGTGCGGCCGCACTAGAGTTTTGTACAGCTGCAACATGATGCTGCGGCTCCTAAATTCAATCCCCCTACCAAAAAAAGCTAAGACTCCATAAGCCTTCTTAACAACTTTATCCACTTGACTGCCTACTTTCAGGGATCTATTGACACATACACCAAGATCCTTCTGTCCTCAACACTATTAAGAGCCCTACCATTAGCCCTATACTCTACACATTTATTGTTCCTGCCAAAGTGCATTACCTCACACTTTTCCACATTAAACTCCATTTGCCACCTCTCGGCCCAGATCTGCAACTTGTCCAAGTCACTCTGTAAACTAAAACACCCCTCTTCACTATCTACCACACCACCAACTTTAGTATCATCTGCAAATTTACTGATCCATCCCTCAATACCCTCATCCAGATCATTTATAAAAATTACAAACAGCAGGGGCCCCAAAACAGACCCCTGAGGCACACCACTCGTCACCGAAATATAAATTCGATTATAAATTGGTGTTGCTAAATTCTTACTGAGTTCTATCCTTGATTAATCCAGGCCATTTCAAATGTTGGTTATTTTGCTAAAGACAGGATACACACTTCCTCCCCTGCTTCTCCCAGGGGACAGTATTATTAAGGTACTAAACGCAAACCTCTGGTTTTATGGGAGTTAAATTAAGCAACTATCTTGAACAGTTCCAGAACTTACAGTAGACCTGGACTGCCAATTGGAAGGGGAGCTTTTACTTCACTAATTTGGGCTGAATTTGGAAAACTCAGTAAGAGGTCTGACAACAACAATTTTAAATCCAACCGATTTATTTGATAGTAAACTTGCGAGCTTTCGGCCTTTGTAGCCTTCGTCAGGCAAATGAAGTGTTCTGATCTGAAATAGCACACATATCAGCACAAACAGTTTACAGATTTCTGATTAAAATGCAAATCCTTACACCTAACCTGCTATTCAAGTCTTAAAGTGGCTAACAATGCGAGTGGAAGGAGCACTGAGCACAGGTTAGAAAGATGTGTATTGTCTCCAGACAGCACAGTAAGTGAGGTTTTTTGCTAACCCAGGCAAGTCATGGGGGTTACAGATAGTGTGACATGAAGCCAAGATCCCTGTTAAGACCGTCCTCATGTGTGCGGAACTTGGCTATCAGTCTCTGCTCAGCGGCTCTGCGTTCGCATTCTAATTCTAGGACTCGTGTCGTCAGACCTCTTACTGAGTTTACCCCAGTCCAACGCTGGCATCTCTACATTCTCAATTTGGACCCAGACAGAGCGCAGATATGCTCTGTCTGTCTTGGACACGAAGGGACAATTTACCACAGTCAATCCAACTAGTCTCCTCAGGTTTGGATTGCAGGAGTAAACCTGAGCAAATGGAGGAAACAGGCGCAGACAAGGGGAGAACATGCAAACTCTGCACAGACGGTGACCCGAGGCTGGAATTGAACCCGGGTCACTGGAGCTGTGAGGCAGCAGTGTCAATCACTGTGTCCACGTGAACACAGTGGAAATATGGAGAATATGTTCTGACTGACTTACTTGAGGATCTCGGGCATTAGCCCAGACATATCTTCATGAAACACGTAAGGAGGATTACTGACAATCACATCCACTGATCCACAGATCCGAGTCAGCTCCTGGGAATCTGTGTGATAGAAATCCAGGTTCAGGACAGGCTTGGTATTGCAAACTGCTGTAGATTACATACCACATTGTAACCAGTAAACAGAATACACTGTATGCCACAGAATACTTGCATTAGAACATGGAATTTTACTATTGATCCCTTATTTTTCCTGAACTGCCTCTACCATTACATTATATTCCTCAATTCCCTTCTGGAGTATAAGCTGACTTTATTCGCACACATTTATGCAAAACAAAAAGTTTAATTTTCCCTTGAAAATACTTCATGGCTTTTATTTTAGCTGAGGATGGCAGGAAAGCGCAGAAACCTGTTTTTCTTTTCTTGTGTAAAGATTTGAAGAAACTGTGTCCTAACTGGTGATTAATCCTCCAATTGAACTGTTTCTCTTTTGTTAGAATGGCCAAATGTGCCCATTTTATTCACGAGATTGTTAATAAAAGGAAAAGTGGGATGATACACAACATTTTGATTACGTCTTGCCCGAGGGAAGTTCAATCAAGCTAAAAATTGAAGGTCTGTTCTGTTAGCTAGAATTGTTTTTGTTTCTTTCATAGAATCAATCATAGAATCTCCACAGTGCAGAAGATGGCCATTCGGCCCATTGAGTCTGCACCAACTCTCTGACAGAGTATCTTACCCAGGCTCTCTCCGCTGCTCTATTCCCATGCCCTGACACATTTATCATGGCTAATCCATCTAACCTACACATCTTGGGTCACTAAGGGACTATTTAACATGGCCAATCCACTGAACCTGTACAATTTTGGACTGTGGAAGCACCTGAAGGAAACCCATGCAGACACAGGGAGAACGCCACACAGTCATCCAAGGCTAGAATCGAACCTAGATCCCTGGCACCGTGAGACAGCAGTGCTAACCACTGTGCCACTGTGCAGAAAGCAGAATACATTGATCGAGATTCCCGACTTTATCCCTGATTATTTACTTTATTAATTAGTGTCACCAAGCAGGCTTACATTAACTCTGCAATGAAGGTACTGTGAAAATCCCCTAGTTGCCACACTCCGGAACCCATTTGGGTACACTGAGGGAGAACTTAGCATGGCAAATGTACCTAACCAATATGTCTTTTGGCCTGTGGGAGGAAACCACAGCACCCGGAGGAAACCCATGCAGTCATGGGGATAACATGCAGCTCTGCACAGATAGTGACTTAAGCCGGGAATCGAACCCAGATCCCTGGCGCTGTGAGGCAGCAGTGCTAACCACTGTGCCACTATTTACCTGGATATTGAGCAGATAAGGACACAAACTTGGGACGAGACCTAGTCTGAGATTGATCCATGGTGTGACCAGATGAAGATCAAGGGTGAAAACCGCAAAACACAACATCAGTGTTAAGCCCACTTGCAGGTGTGGAAGGCATGTTGCCAGTCCAAAGATTTTTTTCCAATAACACAATGGGGATTATTTCAATCTAACCTGCACGACAGGAAATCAAATGCATATGTTTTGGTTCTATCATCATATTTACAGGCTGGAACACGACTGTGTTTAAGTTAACTATTTTTAATTGCTTGCTGATGGAAATTTTGTTGACAATAAAACACAGGTGGCTACAAAATTGCATAATGGAAGCATTATATAACCTATTTTAAATAAGATTCCAGTGCCCTTTAAGAGGAAACAAATATAATTTATAATACAGGTTAACTCTGTCCACACTTACTGCTGCATTGGAAAAGCAGCCAGCATAATTAAAGACCCCACCCATCCTGGACATTTTCTCTTCCATCTTCATCCATCAGAAAAATGATACAAATGTCTGAGATCACTTGCCAACCGACTCAAGAACAGCTTCTTCCCTGCTGTTGTCAGACTTTTTGATTTGATTTGATTTATTATTGTCACACGTATTAGTATACAGTGAAAAGTGTTGTTTCTTGCACGATACAGACAAAGCACACCATTCATAGAGAAGAAAACAAGAGGGTGCAGGATGTAGTGTTACAGTCATAGCTGGTGTTAGAGAAAGATCAATCTAATGCAAGGTAAGTCCATTAAAAAGTCTGACAGCAGCAGGAAATAAGCTGTTCTTGAGTTGGTTAGTATATGACCTCAGACTTTTGTATCTTTTTCCCGACAGAAGAAAATGGAAGAGAGAATGTCTGGGATGCGTGTGGGTCCTTAGTTATGCTGGCTGCTTTGTAGACAGAGTCAATGGATGGGAGGCTGGTTTAGAACATAGAACAATACAACACAAACAGGCCCTTCGGCCCACAAGTTGTGCCGATCACATCTACCAATCCACAGATCTATCTATAACCCCCTATCCTATTCGTTTCCATATACTCATTCAGAAGTCTTTTAAAAGACCCCAGCGAGTTTGCCTCAACAACCTCTGACGGCAGCCGATTCCATTCACTCACCACCCTCTGAGTGAAAAACTTACCCCTAACATCCCCTCTGTATTTGCTTCCCTGCACCTTTGCGTGATAGATTGGACTACATTCATGACCTTCTGTAGTTCCTTGCGGTCTTGGACAGAATCGGAGCCATACCAAGCTGTGATACAATGAGAGATAATGCTTTCTATGGTGCATCGGTAAATGTTGGTTAGAGTCATAGCAGACATACCAAATTTTCTTAGTCTTCTGAAAACTAGAGGTGTTGGTGGGCTTCCTTAAGTATAGTGTTGGCATGGACGGTGGAGGGATCCAGGACAGATTGTTCATGATCTGGACACCTAAAGACTTGGAGCTCTCAACCCTTTCTACTTTGTCCCTGTTGATGTAGACAGAGACATGTTCTCCACTACGCTTCCTGAAGTCGATTTGAATTTTGAATGGACTTTTGAACTTCTGAATGGACCTACCTTACATTAAGTTGATTTTTCTCTATACCCTAGCTGTGACTGTAACACTACATTCTGCAGTCTCTTTTCCTTCTCTACGAATAGTATGCTTTGTCTGTACAGCGTGCAAGAAATAATACTTTTCACTGTACACTAATACGTGTGACAATAATAAATCAAATCAAACCAAATCAGCTTTATGCATTCCCTGAGATCTTTAGTACTGTTTATTTCTAAATACAGTAGGAATATATTTCCTAAAAATGTCTGATATATTTACCAGCAACTTGTGATCCTGAAAAAGCTCAGAAAACAACACTGGCTGCTCCTATTGCTAGTCTGTTAATAATTAATAATCACTACTTTTCATTTTCCGAATATTAAATTGCACCATTTTTGATGATAAATACATGAGACGTCTTTAGGAAATATATTCCTACCGTATTTAGAAATAAACAGAACTAAGAGTCTCAGAGAGTGCATAAACCTGTATTATAAATTATATTTGTTTCCTCTTAGAAAGATGCTAGAACTTTATTTAAAACAGATTGTATAATACTTCTACTGCACAATTTTGTAGCTGCCTGTATATTATAGTGAACAAGCAACTAAAAACAATTAACACAAGTACAGTCATGTCGCAGCCTGTAAACATGATGAAAAAACCAAAACATAAGCATTTGCTTCTTATCTTGAAATCCTATTGTTGTATTATCAGTTGTGGTGCAGTCGGTAGCATTTTCACCTGTTAATCTAATTCCATCCTAGTTGGTGAAATTTGAAATTAGACCATTACTTTCCTTGATAATAGGTTTAGTTACAGAATGCATTACATATGCTGCTATAGGTGTAAAAGATTTGATGGCATTATTTGATTGAAAAGGGGTGTGCTGGACAATATTAATCCATTAACCATTACTAAAGAAATGCAATTGATTACCACCTGATTGACGCTACGTGCAAGTTGGCTGCCATATTTCCTAAACTTCAAAGGGTGAGAAGTACAAGGGGACTTCCTGAGGACGTGAAAGGTGCCTTATAAATGTACAACCTTTCTTCTGTTTTGTTTGCTTCAGATTAAGATACCAGTGATGACCAAGGGCTGAATTTATGAGGGAATGGGTCCATCCCATCTGGTGTAAAACCTGGGGTTAGCTTCCCTCCGCTTCACAATCTTATCCTGCAGCTGTTTAATGGCCGCCCTAATCTGGCGAGAAAGTCCTACCTCCGAGAGAGCTCTCTGACCCAGTAACATTACCAGAAACTATGACCACTGCCATGGATTGGCCATTTACAGGCCTCAATTAGCCTATGGGACTAGGAAGAACACCGAGGGTGATGTCTGATTTTATAACCAGCCTGTCTGCCTACCAAACTGCCTCCAGAATGGTGGCCCTAAAATCCAGCCCTCTTTGCCATTTTTTAGGAAAATTCTTCCCCTCTATGTTGATAGTTCATCTCCATTGCAATTCAGGGCAGCAGTCCATTTACCTTCCTAATTACTTGCTGTGTTAATGTTTTGTTATTCATGTACAAGGACACACAGGTTCCTTCCTACTGCAGCATTATGCAATCTCTCTCCATTTAAAACAACATTCTGCTTTTCAACTTTTTTCTGCCAAAATGAACAAACATAGATTTTCCCACATTACCGTCCTTCTGCCAATTTTTTGCCCTTTCTCTTAACTCATTCTCTTAATCCTTCCGTGGACTCCTTCTGGCCTCCTCACAAATTGCTTTTCTATCTATTTTTGTGTCGTCAGTTCTTAGAACAAGGTAATCACAAATTTTATTGATCTCTATGAACGCTTTGTAGAAAATATTTTTTTCTGTGTTAAACACCATTTTCATCCTGAAACATGTTTAAATCTCACCTGCCTATGCTAACATTATTAAGTTTTTACAGCACAGAAACAGGCCATTCAGCCCAACAGATTCATGCCATTCTTTTTGCTCCACTAAAATCTCTCCAAACTTTTCTTCATCTGATTCCATCAACATGTCCATCTTTTTTCTTCTCTATTATGTATATGTCTTGCTTCCCCTTAAAGGTATTGGTACTATTCACCTCAACTACTCTTTGTTGTAGTGAGTTCCTCATTTTAACCACTCTCTGAGTAAAGAAATTTCTCCTGAATTCTCTATTGGTAAGCCACTGATTAACTTCCTATTCTTGGTGGCCTCATAGATTGACTTACAAAAACAACCCACAACCCAACAACTTCTGCTTGTCAAACAAAGTGAATTAAACCCCATGGTCTTTGTTTATCTCATAAATCTGAATCAATTCTAATAAAGCTGATTTACAAACCTGCAGCTCAAAATAGCAACAGGTTGCCAAAGATATTTGCTTGTCAGCCTTTCCTAGCTCAAATGAGATTGCAGGAAGTGAACATTGTCCAAACCATGAAAAAAGACACGAGGAACAACCTCCAGGCAAATATTAATGTCGATCAGTGCTCTAGTTTATGTGTCACGAGAAGCTAGCAGACATGTGCAGCAAACAATCAGCAGGGGAAATTGTATGTTGACTTTCGTTTTAGGAGGACATCAGTGCAGGATAAAGATGTCTTGCTGTAATTGTATAGAGGACATAACCCCTTTTCCTCTTGTCCTGCCTCTTTTCGTTCAGCTCACCTTGTTGCCTCTTGTGATGTTTGCCTTTATGTTGTTGTTTTCTTATCCCCTGGGACTTTTTCTTTCTATTATTACTCATATTAGCTTTGTCTTGTGCAGAATGGCTGACTGTGGGGAGAGCAGTGTACATTTGTGTTGGGGGGGAAAAAGAGTTGTGGGGGATAGGTGTTGGTTGGGAGTCCTGGAGGAAAAGGGTAGCAGCATGATTAACAAAATACAAGACAATCATCATCACCAAAGGCAGATATCTGATATCATTGATATTTGTGGGAGCTAACAGTGCAAACAGGCTGTGACATTTCCTTCATTACAACAAGAAGGATGTCTCAAAAGGCTGTAAAATGCTTTGAAACACCATGAAGTTTGCTGTATAATTGCAAGTTCTTTATCGTTTATTCAGCAGTTCGAAAGAAAGCGCCTCAATTTCGCTTCCATAAAGCCACAATAAACAAATGCTGTCAGACGCGACTGACATATATAATTTAACGAAACTATAAAGGAAGAGAAAGACTGCACACAAGTGAAAGTGGCCCATTAAGATGATGCTTCTGATAGTCGCTTCTAAGAATCTGTAACCCAATCTGTTACCACGAAGCAAAATAACTTGATATCGGCCAAAACGACAGAAACATGTGTCTGATTAACTTGCAGCATCTGTCATTTGCACCCAATGATTCTGAAGTGCAAGAATGTGGGGAAGGCCTGAGCTGGGAATTTCCGAAATGAACAAATATGAAACTGAACTTCGCATTCAGCATGCCCACGCAGCAGTTGTGGTTCTGGGAACTCAACACCACAGCCTTAGTTTCTGAGGCTATGTTGATGCTGCAGTGATCTGCAAGGAGCAGACAAGCTGCAAGTCAGGACCGTGTGTACCTAATTGTGGGAACAAAGGTGTGGCTGTACCACAAGTGTTTGCTGGTCCTCATTTTAATGGTTTACATGATTTTAAATCAGCCTCAGTGACCAATGTTGTTCAACACTACCAATATAACCTTTCATTCCGTTCCCCATCATATTGTTATCTAGCTTCCCCCATAAACGTATCGATGGTCTTTGGTGGTTGCAAGTTCCACATTGTAACCATTCTCAGGAAGTCTATCTTGAATTCTTGCTCGTGACTGTCTTGAATTTACTGTCCTGATCTGCCCCACAAGTTGTATTACCTTCCCTATATCTATTTTGACAAATCCTTCAAAATTTTAAAGACTTTTATTAGGCCACTCTGCAGCCTTCTCTTTCCTTGAGAAAAGAAGCTCAGTTTATTCAGTCTTGCCTTACACTTTTAGGTCAAAATTCTCCAGCCAAGCTCGACTGAAAACATAGAACATAGAACAATACAGCACAAACAGGCCCTTCGGCCCACGAGTTGCGCCGATCACATCTACCAATCCACAGACCTATCTATAACCCCCTATCCTATTCTTTTCCATAGACTCATCCAGAAGTCTCTTAAAAGACCCCAGTGAGTTTGCCTCAACAACCTCCGACGGCAGTTGGTTCCATTCACTCACCACCCTCTGAGTGAAAAACCTACCCCTGACATCTCCTTTGTATTTGCTTCCTTGCACCTTAAATCTGTGTCCTCTCGTATTGACCATTTCCGCTCGGGGAAATAGTCTCTGAGAGTCCACCCTATTTATTCCTCTCAACGTTTTATAAACCTCTATCAGGTCGCCTCTCAACCTACGTCTCTCCAGTGAGAAGAGTCCCAGCTCCCTCAACCTATCTTCATAAGGCCTGCCTCCCAATCCAGGCAGAATCCTTGTAAATTTCCTCTGAACCCTCTCAATAGCCTCTACATCGTTCCTAAAATGAAGCGACCAGAACTGCACACAATACCCCAACTGGGGTCTGACAAGAGTCTTATAGAGCTGCATCATTACCTCCTAACTCCTAAACTCTATTCCTCGATTAATGAAGGCCGGTATACCGTACGCCTTCTTGACCACTTCCTCCACCTGCGAGGCCGATTTAAGAGTCCTATGGACCCGGACCCCGAGATCCTTCTGCTCCACAACACAGCTAAGACTCCTACCCCTTATATTGTACTCCTTCATCCCATTGTTCCTGCCAAAATGGACCACTACACATTTATCTGCGTTGAAGTCCATCTGCCACTTCTCCGCCCAGTCTTGCATCCTGTCTATGCCCCGCTGCAACTTTTGGCATCCCTCCAGACCATCCACAACACCACCGATCTTTGTATCGTCGGCGAACTTGTTAACCCATCCCTCCATTTCCTCATCCCGGTCATTTATGAAAACTGGAGATTCCTGCTTGATGTTAACGGATCTTTGTATGGTCTCCCTATCTCCCACAGAATTCCAGTGGTAGGCAGGATAGAAGAATTCTGGCCATAATCTCTCAGTTCTGATATCAACCTTGTACATGATTTCCTTTGCATCTTCACCAGCATTTTTAATTCCTTTCGGAAATATGGAGACCAGAACTGCTCACTGTATTCTCTAATCAACTCCAACCAAGGTTCCTTACAAGTTTAACATCATGTTAGTTTTTCCAATCCACAGTGCACTTTTCAACTCTGACCAACACCAAAAGTAACAGAAATAAAAATGGAAAATGCTGGGTAAACTCAACGGGTTCGGCAAAGAAAGAAACAGAGTTAATGTTTCGAGTCTATATGATTTTTTTTTACAGACTCTTCTGTCACACTGGACTTGAAACGCTAACGTGGCGGCACAGTGGTGAGCACTGCTGCTTCACAGTGCCAGGAATGTCCAGCTTGGGTCACTGTCTGCGTGGAGTCTGCACATTCTCTCCATGTCCGTGTGGGTTTCCTCTGGGTGCTCCGGTTTCCTCTCCCACTCCAAAGATATGCGGGTTAGGTGGATTTGTTATGCTGAATTGCCCCTTAATTTCAGGGAGACCAGCTAGGGTAAATGCAGGGAGTTATGGAGATGGGATCTGGGCAGGATTGTGATCAGTGCAGACTCAATAGGCCGAATGGCCTCTTTCTGCACTGTAGGGGTTCTGTGAAACATTGTCAGGAATGGGGGGGGATTCTCTGGTTTCCCAGCTGTGTGTTTCTTGGTTGTGAGAGGTGGCACGCTGTTCATTGATGGCGGGATCCTCTAGTCCTGCCACTATCAATGAGATTTCCCACTGATGTCATTCCATGCCACTGCAAAACCCTTGGGAAGGTGTGCGCTGCCAGTGGGACCAGGGAATTCCACTGGCATGAATGGTTGGAGAATTCCCCCTGTTAACTTGTTTTTCTTTTCCCACAGATGCTGCTGGACATGCTGCGTTTATCCAACATTTCCAAGATGGCGCCAGAACATGGCAACTTCTTGCAAGCTGTGCCCAGAATACCTTCTAATTCTATCTTTTACTCTTGTTCTACGCTCCTAAAACTTTATTCCAAAACTTCTTTTAAACTCTCTAACAACGCTTTAATTCAATTTCTTACAGATGTGGCGATCCTTAGGATCCTGGAGACACCTGACCTGACTGACCCGAGATTGACAATCTAGCTTTGACTGTAGCATGACATTCTGCACTCTCTGGTTTTCTTCTCTATGAATGGTATGCTTTGTATAGTGCGCAAGAAATAATATTTTTCACTGTATGTTAATACATATGACAATAATAAATCAAATCAAATCATTTTCTGTTTTTATTTTAGAGTTTCATTGTCTACAGGATTTTGCATTCCCTTCCTGCTGCCCACCCGGGTTTTCCAATATCTTCAGCTTCAGACCAAGCTCTGGGGACAATCTTCCTCATGCCCCAGACGTCTACTCAAGTTAAGAGAGGGAACCCTGCTGCAAAACACAGAGTGGTATTTTCTAAACTCCAAAGATGGCACCAACTCAATCACCACTTTTGCCATGCTAATGAAATAAGGAGGAGAGTTGTTCCCTGGAGGTCAGAAAGTTAAAATGCACAAACCCCCAAGTTAAAATGGTAACTTCCCATCCCTTTAGTTTGACTCACCTGATAGTACATCAAGCTGCAACTCTTGAAGCCTATGCTGAACACACAACCTGCAGATGCAAGCAGCAAAAAATGATTATGGCAATGCATGATCTGTATCCATGTTATCTATGAAAATAAAAAAAAGTGGCCTCTCCTAAAATATGTGTACTTTAGTAAACAGATGCACTAGCTTGAGACAAATCAGTGAGTCAAATTTGATTTTCCATTGAAGGAAGGATTAATTCAGTCTGTGTACATTCCCAATGTGCGGTACCATTCCCTACAGAAACATGGATCAAGAAATCAGTGTGCTCCAATTTGCCATCCTCTTGATTTTTCTCATATTAAGACCATAAGACCTAGGAGTAGAATTCGGCCACTCGGCCCATCAAGTCTGCTCCTGCATCCTTTCTGTCATCCCTTCTTATTTTTCATTTACATGCTGCACCTTGGAAAATGAAACACTGAGTCTGTTTCCACATGTTTGTCTTCTCCACTCTTTACAGATCCACAGCCTTGCACAGGAGGCCCCATCTCGTCCACTCACTGCAGAGCAGAAACAGATGATCTGGAATTTGTGTTCTAAGTGCCTATGATACTTAAAAGATATATTTCACAGCTACTTTATCATTGTCTTTTTTAAAGCAATTTGCTCTCCTTAAGCTCAAGCAAGCTACTCTGTATTCTGATGTTACTGACAAGATACCAGCCCCAAGCTTTCTCACAAAGAAATTAGTTATAGTTCTTGAGACTAGAGGAATTGGGTGATAGGGGGGAAGGCAGGATCAGGATATTGAATTTGATGATCAGCCATGATCATGATGAATGGTGGTCAGGCTCAAAGGGCTGAATGCTCTCCTTGTGTTTCTACTTTCTATACTTCTTTGTACACTGACAATGCCAGCTCTGTATCATCACCACTGCTTTCAACTGGGGCTGCATGGTGGCACAGCAGTTTCACACTGCAGCTTCATAGCTCCAGGGACCTGGGTTTAGTTCTGGTTTTGGATCATTGGCAGTGTGGAGTTTCCACATTCTCCCCATGTCATTGTGGGGTTCCTCCCACACTCCAACAATGTGCAGATGAGGTGGAATGGCCATGCTAAATTGCTCTTTAGTGTCGGGGGATTTGCTGGGTAAATACATGGGGTTAAGGAATATGCGTGGGATTGTGGTCAGTACAATCGATTGGCCAATTGGCTCCCTTCTGCACTATGGTGGTTCTATAATTCTATGAACTCTTCCAGTGTGAAAATCATCAATCTGCTTGTCCAACATCTGAACTGGATTAAAGATTTCCTCCAAAACTGGAAATATTGTCCCCACTCCAAAATCTGTTCTGGAACTAATGACTCCAAACCCTCTCCAAAGCAACTGTTTGAGCCAGTCTGTTCACAAAGTCAGAGTCATATTTAACTCCTGAGATTTCAATCGCACCTTTGTGGCATTACTAAGTATGCCTATTTTCATTTCCACAATGCCATCCCCCTGCATCCCACCTCAGCTCAGCTGCTGCTGAAATCTCCCTTGTTATGTCTACTGTGATTATTCCAAAGTACTCCAGGCTGACTTTTAATCAAAGAATCCCTACAGTGCAGAAGGCCACTCGGCCCATCGTATCAGCACTGACTCTCTGATAGGGCATCCCACCCACGGCCTACCCCATGCATTTATCCCGCTAATCCTCCTAACCTCTACATCTTGGGAAACTAAGGGGCAATTTAGCATAGCCAATCCACCTCAGCTGCACAGCTTTGGACTGTGGGAGGTAAGCGGGCCCAGATGGAGAATGTGCAAACTCTTCATAGACTGTCACCCAAGGCTGGAATTGAACCCAATTTTAATCCAAGGGTTTTCCTTGAGTTCAACATCCCCGATCATTTCCATATATGAAAATGGGGCAAACCTAGAGGTTGGACAATGAGTATGTACTGGAATGTATCATGTGTCATTACAAGGTCATCTGGAATTAAAGAATATATGCTCTGTCTAACTCAGGTCATATATGAAATGACAAATTTATCTATTAAATATTAAAAAGGTAAACTATGATACTGGGATAATAGCTTGCACTAATATATCCACTTTAACATAGGAAAATGCTCCAAGGTATTTCATTTAAGTGTAATCAGACAAAAACTCTCACTATACTTACTTCCCTCTCATCTCACTCGTGACAGGGAGAGATACAAAAGTGTCCAGAGGAACTATTTTTTCACACAGAGGGTGGGGAGTGTCTGGAACAAGCTGCCAGAGGCAGTAGTAGAGGCAGGTACAATTTTGTCTTTTAAAAAGCATTTAGATAGTTACATGGATTAGGTGGGTATAGAGGGATGTGGGCCAAATGTGGGCAATTGGGATTAGCTTAGTGGTTTAAAAAAAAAAGGGTGGCATGGACAAGTTGGGCCAAAGGGCCTGTTTCCATGCTGTAAACCTCTATGACTTGATGCTAAAGAAACAATTATTAGGAGAGGTGAGCAGATCATGCATGGCAGAACAGATTTACATCACATAATTGTTATGATGTAGTTGGAGGCCAGCTCTCCAAGTGAACATTATGACTTCATACCATTATTCTGCCTTTTCCCCACACCCCTCCAACATTGATTATTTGAATAAAAACATCGAATGTCCTCTTGAATGTCTCAATTGAACCTGTCTCCACAACATTTCCAGATAGCACATTCTAGATCTGAACTACTTGCTGTGTGGAAAAGTTTTTTTTAATCACATCACAATTGCTTCTTTTGCAAATCACTTTAAATCCGTGCCCTCTCATTTTGATCCTTTTACAAGTGGAAACAGTTTCTCCCTATCTATTCTGTCCAGTTCCCCTCATGATTTTGATCATCTCCATCAAACCTCTCACAGCCTTCTGCTCTCCAAGGAGAATAATCCCAATCTCTTCAATCTATCCTCACAACTGAAGTTTCTCATGCTTGGAACCATTCTTTTAAATCTCTTCTGCACTCTCTCCAATGTGTTCACCCCTTCCTATTTTGTGGCACTTATCCCCATCTGCTCCATAAACACCTTCAAAATGCTGTGTCTAGGACTGGAGATACACTTACATTCCAGAATCATCCCAATAGCAACAGCAATAAGGTTGAATACTGTATGACGCCCAAGGCCAGATTTTGCAGTCTCAAGAGCAGTCTCAACAGGAACAGAACAAAAACACAGTTGTGCAATCTGATATTTTCACAACAATCAGTTCCTTGTATGGTGAAAATATTTCTCTTTTCTGCCAGAGTGGAAACAAATTAAATAAAAATACTTGCAATCTTAACTAGCATGCAAATTTGTTATCTGGGTTCACATGCGCATGGGTAAAATGACAGTATGGTTGAAAATAAAGAAGATATCATCAAAACACTTTAATTCATTGTAACTTACAAATCACATACTGCCTATTGATATGGAATAAGAACTTGTTTATGAATAGTCATTTGGAAGGACAGAATTTGAAGATTGCTTGTAAAAGAGACATGTTGTTTAAACCTTTTGCTTTACACTCATCAGGATAGATCACATGACTACGTACAGGACAGGGGATAATAATATATACTGCATAAACAGACAGTGTTAATTGGTTGGCCGTTGGTCCTTGATTGGTAGAGGCGTTGCCATGGAAAATGCATTAGGAAACAGTTAATTGCAAAGCTACTGTTCAAGTTCAAAAATTTGAAAAATAAAAGTTTGGTGGACAGCCACGCCTTGGTTCACTCCCCATGGCGATGTTCTAACCAAAATCTACCTGCCTGGGTTGAATTTGGAGCTATTCAAGGGGGCTTTTGTTAGAGTTGATTCTTATCCCTCAATCAGTGTTACTAAAAACAGATGATCTTGGTCATTATCACACTATTGCTTGAGGGATTTTGCTGTGTGCAAAATATGTTTCCCACATTACAACAGCGGTTACACTTCAAAAACACTTCATTAGCTGTAAAGTGTTTTGTGAGACCCTGAGGTCAGAGAATGTGCTAGATAAACTCATGCCTTCCTTTTTCTCTTCAGTGTGGGCTTCTGGTCATCTGCTTTTGAGAGGGAAGGAAAAGTCAGACCTGCTCAGGGAAATCTGCTGCAAGCATGAGAGAGGGAACAGTCTGAATTACTGGAACCAGGGGAATTGTAAAAATCAAACTTAACTTTTTTGTTTAGGCCTTAAATTAGGCCAAGAATTAAAATAGGTTAGAGGCAGTGACTGTTACCCCTCCATCCTTCCTCTTTAAAAGAACTTCATTGGTCTGCCTCTGAGACCACTGCCAATCCTGTTCCAAGTGATCTCTAGGGTTTGGGGCAATAGCAGCAGAAGGTGGAGAAAATAGGTAGGTAACTGGTCCATGCCTTCCTGTTGTTATATGGAGTAGCTGAGGTGATTAGTACAGATGTCTTTAAGAAGCAGATAGATAAGTAAATGAGTCAGAAAGGAATGGATGTGCAATGGTGTTCAATGAAATAAGGTCAGTAAATACTCATATGGAGCAAAAAACATTGGCATATAGCTGTTGGATCGAATGGCCAATTTTTGTGGGCCAGTGAGGTGTGAGTGTAGGTAATGTGCAGTGAGGCGTGATGGGAGGACGTGGGATTGGGGAGAGTGAGAGCAGGTGTGGGTGTTTGTAATGGTGGGTGGGGGGGGGAAGGAGTTGAGATCAGGGGTTGAGAATGTGGGGTGTGAGCTGAAGAAGTGGGGATGTGTGGGTTGTGAAGTAAAGAGGCAGGGATAGTGTTGGGGGGGGAGGGATTAGCATTGATCATTTTTAAGGTTTAGTATCACAAAATTAAATACTGAGCCTGTCTCAAAATTCACTTTTGAAATTAAACTAGCACATATTCATAGCAGCCTAAATTCTTATTATGCCCTAAACTAAGGCCAATTTTGATGAAATGTTGACATACCAGACAATCCTGGGAGTCTTCAAAATAAATGTAAGAAACTAAAAACCAGGATTGATGAAGACAAAGTGTTGACTCACTATCACCCACTTTATTACTCTTGCAAAGTCTGGGAACTAAATTCCTATTTGTCACTTCGAGATTGCTTAAAGAAAGGTTTACAAATCTCTACATTATCCTGCGCTCAACCCCAGGTTGGCCGAGATTTCACAAAGTGCAACTTGCACAGTTTGTATGCCGGCCTCTGTGGGAAAGGGAAACAATCCAATTCTTAATTGGATTGTCTGAGCTTGTCTGGCACAACAATTCAATGTACATTTTTCCTAAGTTTCTGGTGCATGTCTGTTGGCAAATCTTGAGGATAGTATGATTAGTATAAAAGGCATATTGTAGATTGGTACCAGCGATGTCAGAATGGGACAGTTCTATTAGCTAAGAGTTGAATTGTTTGGTAACTGTAGTGGTTTCTCTGTAGCCACTTTCGCAACATGAATTGACTTCTTGGTGCTGAGCAGGCTCAAGGGGCCAAATGGCCTACCCTTCCTCCTAATACATATGTTTATACATCATCAGAATGGATGAGATCAGCTGGAACAGTTGGCCTTTGTCATCCATAATTATCTGGCCAACAGAGGATAGAATCATGGCTGGAGTTCAATTTACTTTGTTGCTTATATAAGTTTACTAAACAGACTTTGTGGCATGAAATTGCTAGAACACGAATGTGTAATGGAATCACAATAAATCAGTAACCAGTTTTACACTGCATATCATTCTCCAGAGTTTTTTCCTTATATTTACCAATCATTCATAGAACATAACAGCACAGAACAGGCCCTTCGGCCTTCGATGTTGCGCCAACCAATATAAAAAGCAATGCCCCTCCAAACTAAACCATTCCCTTCTCTTCCATATACTTATCAACTAACCTCTTAAACGCCACCAAACTTGGCGCCTCTACAACTGCTGCAGGCAGGGCATTCCACTCCCGAACCACCCTTTTGGTAAAGAACCTACCTCTGATATCCGTCCTATAACTATCACCCCTTAATTTAAAGCTGTGTCCCCTCGTGCTAGCTTTCTCCATCCTAGGAAAAAGGCTATCACTGTCCACCCTATCTAAACCTCTAACACATCTTATATGTTTCAATAAGGTCTCCTCTTAGCCGCCTCCTTTCTAACGAAAACAACCTCAAATCCCTCAGCCTCTCCTCATAAGACCTGCCCTCCATACCAGGCAACATCCTGGTAAACCTCCTCTGTACCTCTCCAATGCCTCCACATCTTTCTTATAATGTGGGGACCAGAACTGCACACAATACTCCAAGTGCGGCCGCACTAGAGTTTTGTACAGTTGCAACATGACTTGCGGCTCCGAAATTCAATCCCCCTACCAATAAAAGCTAAGACTCCGTATGCCTTCTTAACAACCTTATCGACTTGATTGCCAACTTTCAGTGATCTATGCACACATACACCAAGATCCCTCTGTTCATCAACACTATTAAGAATCCTACCATTAGCCCTATACTCTACACATTTATTATTCCTGCCAAAGTGCATTACCTCACACTTTTCCACATTAAACAAATTCAGATCAATAATTCAATGTACATTTTTCCTTGGCTGCTGGTACATGCCTGTTGACAAATCCAGAGGATAGCGTCATTGATGTAAAAAGAGCAATTGTCTTTGGAGTATATTGTGGGTTGGAACCAGGGAAGTCAGAGTGTATGGTTGTATTAGCTTTACAAGACTTTATCATGTCCTTTTATAATCTATTATCCCATTCTATCTTGATGATTTTGAGCTTATGTACAATATTATGAGGGGTATAGATAAACAGGGTTAAGCTTTTTCCTAGGATGGACTCGAATACAATGAGGGGTCATGGGCTTAGGGTGAGGGGGGGTAAGGAATAATTTGGATGCTAGAGGGAGTTTTTTCACACAGAGGGTGGTGGGGGTATGGAATGCGCTGCCAAGTAAAATGGTGGAGGCAGGCACTCTGGAGTTATTTAAGAAATATTTAGATGGGCACATGAACAGAATGGGAATGGAGGGGTATAGAAAACTGATTTAAAATAGGCATCATGAGCCTTGGGAGTCCCTGGAAAGTGTGTCAATAGATGATGATATTGATGTACTTGTTTTTATCCTACAGATGCTTTCGTTCACCTTGTTGTCTAACAAGGGGCATACACGCGATGGGTCGTGAGAGGGCTGCTCTTGGGCTTTTTTCGAGAGTATCCTAGTGCTTCATGTCGTTAGTGTACGCTTGACCTGGACCATTTGATGGGCAACACGACAGCTCAGTGACTATTGCTGTGTTGTGCAGATACATGGATTTGGGCCTGTGTCTGTGGGAGTTTGCGCATTCTCCCCGTGCTTGCGTGGGTTTTCTCCGGGAGCTTCGGTTTCCTCCCACATCCCAAAGATGTGGTCTTAGGCTAATTGGCAAAACAAATTCTCCCTAAATTGTCTCAAATTTGGTTTTTCATCCATAGATCTATAAACATAGACAGGGATCACAGGTAGAGGTGGGAACATCGGGGTGGCGGCGTGGGCTCGTTGGGCCGAAGGGCCTGTTTCCTGTGCTCTTTTGTTCTTTGTTCTTATTATATTGCACAGTAGATACTGAAATACATTGCAGTGAGAAGCAGAAACTTGCAGAGTTTTCAAACTTGCTAATCAAGAAAGCAGATACAATAGTGAACAATTCAGTCTTTGTACTCTGGCCTCTTAAATGTTGTGGCACACAGAGACACTGAAGGGCTCATAGAATCCCTATAGTGCAGAAGGAGGCCATTTGGTCCATGAAGCCTGCACGGACAACAATCCCACACTATCCCCGTAACCCCACATATTTATCCTGCTAATCCTCTCAAAACAAGGGTCAATGTAGCAATGTAGTAAATTTACAGTGAGTAAACTTAAGGAGGAGTTAGACAGATTTTTAATTGGTAATGGGTTGAAAGGTTATAGGGAGAAGGCAGGAAAATGGGGATGAGGAGCATATCAGCCATGATCGAATGGCAGAACAGACTTGATTGGCCAAATGGCCCAATTCTGCTCCTATATCTTATGGCCAATCAACCTAACCCACACATCTTTTGTCTGTGGGAGGAAACCGGAGCACCCGGAGGAAACCCATGCAGACATGAGAATGTGCAAATCCACATGAGCAGTGACCCAAGCGGGAATCAAACCTGAATCTCTGGTGCTGCAATGCTCCAGTGCTCCTCACTGACAGTGAAGGGCTAAGCTGTTCAATCATTCCACTTTGTTACTCAAAGGTCATTTGATCTTTCTGTCCTATGAGCTTACTGATAATAAAGAATCCAATTATACTACTGGTATGAAATAATTATATTGAATAATATCATGCATGCAGGCAGAAGAAAGTCTTCACTTTTTCTACAGAACAGGAAAATCTTCTGCAGTTTATCTGGTTTGCAAGTATTACTACCACGCCACACTTTGCAACATATTAGTCGTTGCTGTGTCCATATGGTGCAATGTGCAGAATGTGTTAATGAGGGCTGAGGCAGTCAGCAGAACCACTGTTATTGTCCGCAGTGTAATAAATAATCAGTGGGGTATCTTCCTGCCAAATTAATAATATTAGATGATGCTGTTGAAGTCAAATTTGTACTCTCTGATTTGTCTAATAATTGTGGCAAGATCACCTGCAGGATCAACATTGCATTATATCTTGGCTGCTGTTGCTACTAATGATTCAGGCTGCCAAAATATCAGACAATGATTGTAAGCAGATGCCAACAATAGGCATTAGTTATTGTGTGATTGTTTTCAACTGAATGATGAAGCCGGAAAGGGAAAACCACATCATACGTGATTGAAGGGTGGTTCAAGGGAGGGATGAATAAGGTGTCCAGAAACAGAAGCATCAAGGTCCATTCCTCCCTCACACTCTGGCAGCTAACAGTAGTCATGATGTGGAGATGCCGGCATTAGACTGGGGACTTCTTACTGAGCTAATAACAGCAACATTAAGGACCAGATAATCTGTTTTAATGATGTTGATAGGGGACACTGTTTTCTTTAACATATGAACAAGGAAGAGTTGGGGTAGGAAGAGCAGGGAGAACAAGGGGCAGCACGATGCACAGTAGTTAACACTGCTGCCTCACAACACTGGGGACCTGGGTTTGATTCCTGGAGTGGGTCACTTTCTGTGTGGAGTTTGCATGTTCTTCCTCTGTCTGCATGGGTTTCCTCCAGGTGCTCTGGTTTCCTCCCACAGTCCAAAGGTGTGTGAGTTAGGTGGATTGGCCATGCTAAATTGACTCTCAGTGTCAGAGGATGAGCTAGAGTAAATGCACAGGTTTATGGGGATAGGCCTGGGTGGAATTATGGTCAGTGCAGACTCAATGAACCAAATGTCCTCCTTCTGCACTGTGTGATTCTATGAGTAGGCCATCTGGCTTCTCCAGCCTGCTCCGCCATTCAATAAGAACATGGCTGATTTTTTTCATGGACGCAGCCCCACTTACCCGCCCGCTCATCGTAATCTTTAATTCCCTTACTGCTCAAAAATGTATCTATCCTTGTCTTAAAAACAGTCAATGAGGTAGCCTCATCTGCTTTATTGGGCAGGGAATTCCACAGATTCAAACCCTTTGGGTGAAGAAGTTCCTCCTCAACTCAGTCCTAAATCTGCTTCCCCTTATCTTGAGGCCATGTCCTCTAGTTCTAGTTTCATCTGCCAGTGGAAAACAACCTCCTTCCTTCTATCTTCTCTATTCCATTTATAATTTTATATGTTTCTATAAGATCTCCTGTCATTCTTCTGAATGCCAACGGACTCTTTCAAGGAGAGTCTACACAGCCCTTTCCTCATAAGCCAACCCTCTCAACTCCAGAATCAACCTAGAGAATCTCCTCTGCACCTTCTCCTTTATTTAGAGTGTGCAGGCAATATGACCCCTTTAACTCTACTACGTGGCCTCGATTGCAACTTATTGGGGTTGACTTGTACGTGGCCTGCATTGGGACCTTGTGGTTGCTGGGAATATTATCAGTTTACATAGAACATTGGTTTAGGAATTAAAAGTTGGCCAGGACGCCATGGGAATTTCCCTGCTTTTCTCCAATGTAAGCAACACCAATTATTAATCCAACCGATTTATTTGATAGTAAAAAAGCGAGCTTTCAACACTCTTGTGTCTTCCTCAGGCAAAGGCATCTTTACATCATTTCTCCAATGTGCCATGAAAACCTTAACTCCCACCTGAGAGAGCATATAGAACTTGGTTTAATCTCTCATCCTGCGGTCACTGAACTTTATCAAATGATGTTAAACAATTGATCACCAGGAACTATTGCTCAGTTCATAATCAGAAATACATTCATGTTATGTTAATATGTACAATTTATGTCAATATGTATATTGGTCATGTACTTTAGAGATAACTTATGAACAATGTTTCAATATCATATATTCCAAAGAGCCTATTCAGTACCTCTCAGCATTTTGTCTAGTGAGGTCTATAGCTTCTGGACTTTTATCCACTGCCACAGCACAACTCTGCAAAATAAAACAATTTAGCCGGGAAAAGTAGTAAAGCAACATGACACTTCAGGGAATTGGGACAGGGGAACAGACTTATGTTGAAATTAAATGGCAGAATTTGGAAAAACAAATGAAATTGGGGTGGTATAGTGGTTGGGGAGGTACGGTGGCACAGTGGTTAGCACTGTTGACTCACAGTGCCAGGGACCTGGGTTCGATTCTGGCTTGGGTCACTGTCTGCGAGGAGTCTGCATGTTCTCCTTGTGTTTACGTGGACTTCCTCTGGATGCCCCAGTTTCCTCCCACTGTCCAAAGATGTGCAGGTTAGGGGCATTGGCCATGCTCCAGAATACCCAGACAGGTACTGGAGTGTGGCAACTATGGGATTTTCACAGTAACTTATAGAATCATAGAATCCCTACAGAGTAGAAGGGATACTTCTACTCAAACTTATCCCTATTGAAGGGATACTTCAATATACCATTTGGTATATTGAGTCTGCACCGATCACAATCCAACTCATAATCCCATGCATTTATCCTAGCTAATCTTTGACAAAGCACCACATGGTAGGTTATTGCATGAAGTTAAATCTCACGGGATCCAGGGTGAGGTATCTAAATGGATATAAAATTGACTTCTTGATAGAAGCCAAAGGGTGGTTGTAAAAAGTTGTTTTTCAAACGGGAGGTCTGTGACATGCAGTGTGCCTCAGGGATCAATGCTGGGCCCATTGTTATTTGTCATTTATATTAATGATTTGGATGAGAATACAAGAGGCACGGTTAGTAAGGTTGTAGATGACACCAAGATTGGTGGACAGTGAGGAAGGTTATCTCCAATTGCAGCAGGATCTTGATCAATTGGGCCAGTGGGCTGACAAATGGCAGATGGAGTTTAATTTAGACAAATGCAAGGTGATGCATTTTGGTAAACTGAACCAGGGCAGGACTTACTCAATTAATAGTAGGACACTGGAGAGAGTTACAGAACAAAGAAATCTATGGGTACATGTTCATAGCTCTTTGAAAGTGGAGTCACAGGTGGACAGAATGGTGAAGAAGGCATTGGGCATGCTTGGTTTCAGCGGTTAGAACACTGAATACAGGAGTTGGGACGTCTTGTTGAAGTTATACAAGATATTGATAAGGCTACATTTGGAATATTGTGTGCAATTCTGGTCACCCTATTATAAAAAGGATATTATTAGAAAGAGTGCAGAAAAGATTTATGAGGATGCAACTGGGACTTGATGGATTGAGTTATAAGGAGAAGCTGAATAGACTGGAACTTTTTCCTTGGAGCGGAGGAGGCTGAACGGTGACTTTATAGAAGTCCATAAAATAATAAGAGACATAGACAAGGTATATAGTCAATACCTTTTCCCAAAATAGGGGAGTCTAAAACTAGAGGGCAAAGGTTTAAGATGAAGATGGGAGAGATACAGAAGTGTCCAGAGGGGCAATTTTTTCACACAGAGGGTGGTGAGTCTGAAACAAGCTGCCAGAGGAGATAGTAGAGGCAGATACAATTTTATCTTTTAAAAAGTTACGTGAGTACAATGGGTATACAGGGATATAGGCCAAATGCCCGCAATTGGGATTAGCTTAGGAGTTTTAAAAAAAAGGGCGTCATTTACAAGTTGGGCCGAAGGGCCTGTTTCCGAGCTGTAAACTTCTATGACTCTACAACTCTAGTCCCCCTAAGGGGCAATTTAGGATGGCCAATCCACCTAACCCACACATCTTTGGACTGTGCGAGGAAATGGAGACACTCGGAGAAAACCTACGCAGATATGGGAAGAACATGCAAACTCCACACAGACAGTTATTCGAGTCAGGAATGGAACCCCGGTCCATGGTGCCGTGAGGCAGCAGTGCTAACCACTGTGCCATCATGCCACTGCACTTCATTACAGCATTAATGTAAGCCCATTTATGACTAACAAATGAACTTTAACTTTTAACTTTAAATTGTTACATGAGAAAATAATTACACTGGAAAGGTCAGATTTGCGTATTATTTAACAGATAGAACAAAGAATCAGAAGAGAAACCACATGAGGATGCAAGATAAAAACAGAAAATGGTGGAAGCACTCTGCAAATCAGGCTGAAACCATACACTCATTCTCTCTCCACAAACGCTGCCAGATTTCTGTTTTTATTTCAGACATCCTGAGGAGTAATAGGGAAAGAATGAGTGCAAGAGAGAAGGTGAGGAAATTGAAATGAGAAGGGAGGGTGGTGAAAAAGGGAGAAAGGAAGAGTGCATAGAAGGGAAGTATGGCAAGAGATAGCGAAGACGCAGAGGACATGTAGAGAGACAGAATGAAAATTCAGCAGACAAGCAGGGAGGCAGAAATGGTGAGAAAGGGTAAGACAGAAATAGAAGGAACAAAAACAAGAAAATTGAAATTTAACAAGGAAGCAGTGGTCAGAAAACCAGACGTGTAAATATCATTCCGCTTTCCCTGGAAGCCATGACCGGATCTTATGGTTGCCAAGTCATTGGTTGCTTAAGATCGTGGTTTTCTCCTTCTTTGAGAAGGATATCCTGTCTCTGAGAGCTGTTTGCTAAACAGATGGCCAAAAGCACCATTATAAGCAATGGCCACTTTTCGTAGAATCCCTACAGTGCAAAAGAGGCCATTCGGCCCATTGAGTCTGCATCGATCGCAATCAGGCACCATTGACCAGGCTCTATCCCCATAATCCCACATATTTACTCTCCTAATGCCCCAGACAATACAGTCAATTTAGCATGGTCAATCAACCTAACCCGCACATCTTTGGACTGTGGGAGGTAATTGGAGCACCCAGCAGTAACCCACCCAGACATGGAGAGAATGGTCAAACTCTGAGGCAGGAATTGAACCCGGGTCCCTGGCACTGTGAGGCAGCAGTGTTAACCACTGTGCCACCTACTGGGACTACACCAGTCTCTGACCAGGACAAATAATGAAGGCAGAGAAGCAGGTAAATGAGATGGGCTAGTCAGGGCCAGTCAGGCAGATCCTAGCAAAGGGCAGGGCAGGAGGAGTGAGAACAGCAATGAGGAGGGCGATCAAGTTGGGGGCTGCCCTTTCAGCTGGGGGAATGAGGTATCTCTCTCCATAGCTAATGGATGTCCGAAATAAGAGATCCATAAACCTCCCAAATCAAAACAACGATTGGATCATAAGAATATACCCAACAAACGCGCCACATGGCATGGGTAGTAAAACACCAGAGGGTGCAGGAAAAAGCTCTGTAATAGTCATTCATTGAAAGGTCACAACTAGATCATGGATGGGCGAGTTACCCAGCACCTCCGCACTACTGGTAAAATTCAAGCAGAGACAGATAGACAACCGGTATGGTACCTCTGCCATTCTGCACAATTTACGCCCCCCCCCGATCAGAGTATGGAGCATAAAATTCCAGTCATTGAAAAGAAAGTAAAAACAGAAAAGTATATGAAGGAGAAAATGTTTTTCAAGCTTACCAAAATATTTCTAGTTAGATGTTATAAGTTCGTAAATTAGGCATAAAGTTTTCATAATGCTTGTTTTGGCGGAAATTGATCATTAAGGATGACATACCATGTAAGACATCGAAGGAGAATTAGGTCACTCAGCCACTGAGTCTGCTCTGTCATTCAATCTTGGCTGATATTTTTCTCACCCCCTTTTTCCTGCCTCTTCCCCATAACCCTGATCCCCTTTTAAATCAAGAACCTGTCTTAAAGACATTCATTGACCTTGCCTCCACAGCCTTTTGCAGCAAAGCATTCCACAGATTCACCACTCTGGTTGAAGAAATTCCTCCTCATCTCTATTTTAAAGGATTTTCCCTTTAACCTTTAGTCTCTGCCCTCTGGTTCTAGTTTTCCCTATTAGTGGGAACATTCTCTCCACATCCACCCTATCCAGGCCTCGCTGTATCCTGTGAGTTTCAATAAGATCCCCCCCCTCAACCTTCTAAACTCCAATGAGTATAGACCTAGAGTCCTCAACCGTTCCTCATACGACAAGATCTTTATCGCAGGGATCATTCTTGTGAACCTCCTCTGGACTCTTTCCAAGGCTAGTGTATCCAAACCATGAAGGAATTAAGGCACAAACATAAAAATAAACATTGAACATCATTTTTCACAGAACTGTTCTAAAATTAATGAACAGAATAAAGGAAGTGTTACAACTAAATTGCAATGATTTTAACATTGTGGTGGTAAAGTTCGAACCTGTTATCATTTGAATAAAGAGCTTTAATGGAAAAAAAAATGCCAACACCTACTTGTCTGAAGACATGCAGCAAGCTCAGAACTATAGCACCAGATCCACACCCAATTTCCAGGAACAGAGGGGGAACAGCCTGTCGGGAGTTCTGCCAACGAGTCTTCTCAACAGAAAACAAAACATCCTCTTCTTCAGGGAGCTCTGACAACACCAGATTGATTAACTCCTAATTAAAACGAAAAAAACCCACAGAACATCAACATAAAATAACTACCAATTATTTCATACTGAAATAAGGACGGATGTCAGAGGTAGATTCTTTACCCAGAGGGTGGTAAGGGTATGGAATGCCCTGCCTGCTGCAGTTTTAGAAGTGCCAAGTTTGGGGGCGTTTAAGAGGTCCGTGGATAGGTTTATGGATGGAAAGGGAATGGTTTAGGTTAGAGGGTCATTGCTTTTTCTTAATTGGTCGGCGCAACATCGAGGGCCGAAGGGCCTGTTCTGCGCTGTAATGTTCTATGACTGCTACACACAGAGATTTTCAGCAGTAGTCTGATTATAGATTTTATAAAAATTAAGATTTTTCATTTCCCTCCCAGTCATCATTCAGTAGATGAGTTGGTTCAATGGGATCACTGACTTAATTTCAGCCTTGGTTCAAACATGAGTAGAAATGCTGAATTCAAGAGTTGAGAGACCACATTTGGTATGATGAAAATATTTGATCTAGTGTGGCATCAAGGGGCCTGAGTAACACTGGTGAGAATAGGGTGGGGGCAGCTCTCCAGTGGTTGCAGTCATACCCTGCACAAACTAGGATGGTTTTGGTTGTCGGAGGTTTATCATTGCAGCCCAGGACATTGTTGGAAGGGTTTCTCAGCGTAGTGTCTGATGTCCAAACATCTTCAGCTGTTCTATCAATGACCTTCCCCCCATTTTCAGGTCAGAAGTTGGAATTTCTGCTGATGATTGCACAGTTCCACTTGCAATAAATAACAAAGCAAATTTGAAGCCCAATGCAAGCTGGAGGAAGAGCATCTTAACTTTCAATTAGGCACTTCACAGCCTTCTAGTCTTGACCTTGAGTTCAGCAATCACAGACCATGAACTCTCTCCTTCACCTTGACTCACTTTTTAAATCCAATTTTTGTCGTCCCATTGCCCTTGTAATGATTTTAATCAGACTAGTGAGGTTGGCCTGCTTGAATATCAACTCCCTGAATAAAGGCCAAATTGATGATCCAATCCGGGAGCCCCATGGTCTGTACTTAAACAGGCATGCCAGTTCCTCTGACATTCCGGGTAGATGCTCTGTATAGTGTAGCTGGATCTTGTAAATAAAGCAATTTAGGTGAAGGGATTCCATCTCCAAGAGTTTATTTCAGCCCCCTTCCCCAAAAGAGCCATTTGTCATTTGTTCTTAAATTTTGATTTCACAGAGTGTTGACTCTTGTCCTGCTATTAAACACATTCTGCTGTCTTATGCTACTAACATGACCATGAACACTCTCTTTGCCTTGCACCTGTAATATCTTTGTCAAATCTCTCCTGGCTCTAACCTACCATTGACCTTCGATTTTGCTCCACCTGCTTTTTCTATCTTAAACTGTATAAAATCCATCATATCTCTCCCTCTCTTTAACTTTCAAAAAGAGTCATGCAGTGCAAAATTTTTAACTGTTTCTCTCTCCACAGATGCTGCCAGACCTGTTGGGATTTCTCAGCATTTTCTGTTTTTAGTTCAAATTTCCAACATTGCAGTATTTTGCTTTTATTAAAAAAGGAAGCATAGCATGTCTGCATGTAGTGAGAATTAGGCAACATTTAGATTTTGCTGATAAACAGACTAACAATATACACGTCACACACGTGCCAGACAATGGTCATTTTCAAAAAGAAAAAGTAACTACTTCCCATAATAGTCAATGTCATCACCATCACCATTGTAAGGAGCAAAAGGATGGTTGGAGGGAAGATTGGACCTCTCAGGGACAGAGGAGGGGATCTATGCTCAGAGCCTGAGGGGATGGGGGAGATCCTGAATGAATACTTTGCGTCAGTATTCACGCGGGAGAGGGGCCTGATATCTGATGCCGGCTTTGAGGATTTTGAGGACCCGTTAAAGGAAATAATCATTACGAGGGAAGAAGTGTTGGGGCTTTTAGGTAGCATAAAGACTTATAAAGCTCCGGGGCCTGATGGTATTTATCCCAGGCTGCTAAGGGAGGTGAGGGATGACATTGCTGGGCCTCTGACGCAAATCTTTGTCTCTTCTTTGGACACAGGTGAGGTCCCAGAGGACTGGAGGATTGCAAATGTAGTACTATTGTTTAAAAAGGGTCAGAGGGATAACCCAGGGAACTATAAGCCGGTCAGGGACAGGATGTGTGCGCATCTGGAGCGCTGCGATCTGATCAGGGATACGCAGCATGGCTTCGTTAAGGGGAGGTCGTGCCTTACGAATCTAGTGGGATTTTTTGAAGAGGTGACAAAAACGGTTGATGAAGGACAAGCCGTTGATGTCGTCTACATGGATTTCAGTAAGGCGTTTGACAAGGTTCCCCATGGTAGGCTGATAAAAACGGTGAAGGCGCATGGGATACAGGGCCAGGTATGTAGATGGGTTGAGAACTGGCTTGGGAGGAGGAGACAGCGGGTATTAGTGGAAGGCTCTTTTTCCAACTGGAGGTCAGTCACTAGTGGTGTGCCACAGGGCTCAGTACTAGGACCTCTTCTATTTGTGATTTATATAAATGACTTGGAAGAGGGGGTAGGTGGTGTGAGCAGCAAATTTGCTGATGACACTAAGATACTTGGATTGGCGGGAACTGAGGAGCAGTGCCAGGCAATACAACAGGACATTGATAGGCTGGTAGATTGGGCAGATAGATGGCAAATGGAATTTAATCCGGATAAATGTGAGGTGATGCATTTTGGCCGGAATACTGTAGAGGGGAGTTATAGGATAAAAGGTAAAACTATCCGGAGTATAGAGACGCAGAGAGACCTGGGGGTGCAGGTTCACAAGTCTCTGAAGGTGTCAGTACAGGTGGAAAAGGTGATAAAGAAAGCGTATGGTATGTTAGCCTTCATAGGAAGGGGTATAGAATACAAGAGTAAGAGTTTGATGTTGCAAGTGTATAGAACGTTGGTTAGGCCTCACTTGGAGTTCTGCGTCCAGTTCTGGTCGCCGTACTACTGGAAGGATGTGGAGTCCCTGGAGAGAGTGCAGAGGAGATTTACCAGGATGCTGCCTGGTATGGAAGGGCTGTCTTATGAGGAAAGGTTGAACGTACTGGGGTTGTTTTCCCTTGAAAGACGTCGGCTGAGAGGGGATCTATTAGAGGTATATAAGATTATGAGGGGTATAGATAGAGTAAATGGTGGTAAGCTTTTTCCACCATTAGATTCGGATAGAACGAGGGGTCACGGCCTTAGGGTGAGGGGAGCTATGTATAAGACTAATATTAGAGGGCATTTTTTCACACAAAGGGTAGTGGGGGTGTGGAATGCACTACCGAGTAAGGTGGTGGGAGCAGGCACGCTAGGGTTGTTTAAGGGTCTCTTGGACAGCCACATGAGCGGTCTGCAGATAGAGGGATATATGAGGACTGTTTAAATACTTTAATTGTTTCCACAGGCTATTCGGTCCACCTTGTTGACGAACAAGGTGCATGCATTCGGCAGGTCGTGCGAGGGCTGCTCCTGGAGGTTACTTCAGGAGTGGCCTAGTGCTTCACGTCGTTAGTGTATGCTTAAACTGGACCATCAGATGGGCAACATGACAGCTCAGAGACTATCGCTGTTGCTGTGCAGACACATGGATTTGGGCCTGTGTCTGCGGGAGTTTGCGCGTTCTCCCCGTGGTTGCGTGGGTTTTCTCCGGGTGCTCCGGTTTCCTCCCACATCCCAAAAATGTGCTCTTAGGCTGATTGGGTAACAAATTGTCCCTATATTGGTCTCTATATGTCATTAAGACGTTAGGATGGCGGCGTGGGCTCGTTGGGCCGAAGGGCCTGTTTCCCGTGCTGTGTTGTTCTTTGTTTGTTCTTTGTTATCACTGAATCTCCCTCCACCAACTTCCTAGTAATCAGTCACATACTGGAACAGTCAAATAAATACTCCTGCTACAAGAAAAGATTAGGGGCTAGGAATTCTGCAACAAATGATTCATCTTTTCATTCCCCAAGATCTGTCCTCCATCTACAAGGCATAATTTAGAAGTGTTATTTTGACATCTCATTATTTGATTTTTGATTTGATTAGATTTATGATTGTCACATGCACATGTATTAGCATATATTAGTGAAAAGTATTGTTTCTTGTGATCTACACATACCATTCATAGAGAAGGCAGCACGGCGTCACAGTGGTTAACACTGCTGCCTCACAGCACCAAGGACCCCAAGTTCGATTCCCGGCTTGGGTCACTGTCTGTTTGCACATTCTCCCCAAGTCTGCATGGGTTTCCTCCAGGTGCTCCAGTTTCCTCCTACAGTCCAAAGATGTGTGGGTTAGGTTGATTGACCATGTTAAATTGACCCTAGTGTCAGGGGGATTAGTAGGGTAAATGCTGTGGGATTATGGGAATAAGGCCTGGGTGGGTGCAGACCCGATGGGCTGAATGGCCTCCTTCTGTATTGTAAGGATTCTATGATGAAGCAAAGGAGAAAGTGCAGAATGCAGTGTTACAATCATAGCTAGAGAAAGATTAACTTAGTGCAATTTAGTAAATTATTAGTCAATAGTCATTTACCACTTGAAGCATGGGTGGCAATCGCTGCACAGAATAAGAAACAAATAAGATATGTGCCAGCATTACCCTGGACAGACTGCTCCTGACACTGAGGTGAGCAGCTAATTTCACAAAACATTTCATTGCTGCTGGCTATGGAAGAACTACCTCACGCAGCATTAACATTCACAGGCAAGAGTTTAAAACAGCAACATAAGTGTGTGAGACACAAATGCAGTATTTACTGCAGTTGGTACTTTTGCCTCTGAGTCAATTAAATAAGTAAGAGCATAACAGGGGTAGGCCTCACGGTCCATTGAGCTTGCTCCGTTATTCTCAAGAGCATGGTTGTTTTCTACCTCAACACCACTTTCTAACCCAATCCGTTATGCAAACCAGCCTCCCATCCATTGCCTCGTAAAAGCAGCCAGCATAATTGAGGACCCCATGCACCCCGGATATTCTCTCTTCCACTTTCTTCCATCGGGAAAAAGATACAAACGGTACCAACCACTCAAGAACAGCTTCTTCCTTGTTGCTGTCAGACTTTTGATTAGACCTACTTCACATTAAGTTGATCCTTCTCTACAGCCTAGCTACAACTGTAACACCATATTCTGCATCTCTCCTTTCCTTCTCTATGAATGATATGCTTTGTCTGCATAGCACACAAGGAGCAACAAAGACAACAGACCCAAGAAAGCGCAGGAGCAAAGCTGTGCCCAGCATACCTTCTAATTAGAACATAGAACACTACAGCACAGAACAGGCCCTTCAGCCTTCGATGTTGTGCCGACCAATATAAAAAGCAATGCCCCTCCAAACTAAACCATTCCCTTCTCTTCCATATACTTATCAACTAACCTCTTAAACGCCACCAAACTTGGCGCATCTACAACTGCTGCAGGCAGGGCATTCCACTCCCGAACCACCCTTTGGGTAAAGAACCTACCTCTGATATCCGTCCTATAACTATCACCCCTTAATTTAAAGCTGTGTCCCCTCGTGCTAGCTTTTTCCATCCTCGGAAAAAGGCTATCACTGTCCACCCTATCTAAACCTCTAATCATCTTATATGTTTCGATTAGGTCCCCTCTTAGCCGCCTCCTTTCTAACGAAAACAACCTCAAATCCCTCAGCCTCTCTTCATAAGACCTGCCCTCCATACCAGGCAACATCCTGGTAAACCTCCTCTGACCCTCTCCAATGCCTCCACATCTTTCTTATAATGTGGGGACCAGAACTGCACACAATACTCCAAGTGCGGCCGCACTAGAGTTTTGTACAGTTGCAACATGACGTTGCGGCTCCGAAATTCAATCCCTCTACCAATAAAAGCCAAGACTCCATATGCCTTCCTAACAACCTTCTCGACCTGACTGCCTACTTTGAGGGATCTATGCACATACACACCAAGATCCCTCTGTTCATCTAGACTACTAAGAATCCTACCATTTGCCCTATACTCTACACATTTATTATTTCTGCCATAGTGCATTACCTCACACTTTCCACATTAAACTCCATTTGCCACCTCTCGGCCCAGCTCTGCAACTTGTCCAAGTCTCTCTGCAAACTATAACACCCCTCTTCACTATCTACCACTCCACCGACTTTAGTGTCATCTGCAAATTTACTAATCCATCCTTCAATACCCTCATCCAGATCATTTATAAAAATTACAAACAGCAGGGGCCCCAAAACAGACCCCTGAGGTACACCACTTGTCACCGAACTCCACGATGAATATCTCCCATCAACCACCACCCTCTGTCTTCTATCTGCTAGCCAATTCCTAACCCAATTAGCTAAATCACCCTCTATCCCATACATCTGCATTTTCTGCAGAAGTCTTCCATGGGCCAACTTATCAAACGCCTTACTAAAGTCCATATATACCACATCAACCGCCTTACCCCCATCCACCTCCTTAGTCACTTTTTCAAAAAACTCAATTAGGTTAGTAAGGCACGACCTACCCTTCACAAAACCATGCTGACTATCCCAATCAATTCATTTCTCTCTAAATAACTATAAATCCTATCCCTAATAATTCTCTCCAATACTTTGCCCACAACAGAAGTAAGACTCACTGGCCTATAATTCCCTGGAAGGTCTCTCTTCCCCTTCTTAAACAATGGGACCACATTCGCTATCCTCCAGTCCTCCGGAACCACACCCGTAACCAACGAGGACCTGAAGATCAGAGCCAGAGGCTCTGCAATCTCCTCTCTTGCCTCCCAGAGAATCCTAGGGTAAATCCCGTCCGGCCCAGGGGACTTATCCAACTTCAAACCCTCGAGAATATCTAGCACATCCTCCCTATCTACTTCAATACTTTCCAGTATCTACTTCAATACTTTCCAATTCTATCTTTTACTCTCGTTCTGTGCTTCTAAAACTTCATTCAACTCTTTTCTACATCCTAGCTATGACTGTAACATTATATTTTGCACTCTCTCGGTTCCTTCCCTATGAATGGTATGCTTTGTCTGTATAGCGCGCGAGAAACAATACACGAGAAACACTTAGGTTAATGTATGTGACAATAATAAATCAAATCACCTTTCCAAATATCCCTTCATTCCCTTAGTGACCAAAAGAGGGTTTGAACCCCAAGTCCAGGACCGAGAGCATAAAATCCAGGTTGACATTTCAGTGCAGTACTGAGGAAGTGCTGCACTCTCAGAGGTGCCACCTTTTGGTTGAAATTAAACCAAGTCCCAATCTCTTAAAGATTAAAAGATTCTAAGATACTTTTTGGAAGAATGGTTCTCAGAGTCCTGATCACTATTAGTTCCTCATCCAACATCTAAAAACAAGTATGTTGAAGCAAAATACTGTGGATGCGGGAAATCTGAAATAAAACAGAAAATGCTGGAAATTTTGAGTCTGTATGACTCTTCTCTCCACACACCTACGAAGATTTTTCAGCATTTTCTGTTACAGGTGATCATTTTTCTTATTGCTATGTGCAAACATAGCAACATTTCATATATTATCAAACTGACTACACTTCGAAAGTAACTGATTACCCATAAAATATCTGGAGATGCCCCAAGTTTGTGAAAGGCACTATATAAATGCAAGTTATTTCTTTAATACCCTTTTAAATATCACTGTTCCAATTTCATCTGCTTCGTCCAGGAATTATATACACTGTGTTACTGAAATTCAAAATAGTGGGGCCGGCTTGTAAGACAAATCCAAACTCTTCTCCCCGCACCCCCAACCCCTGTCATTTGTTTGCTCCAGCTTCCCATTGGAACCTGGTTAAAACAACTCCTCAGAGTCTGGTGTTTCTTCCCCATTCCTCTTACTTACAAACTTATTTCTCCTCTTAAAACCACTTCAGGTACAAAGTCAGAATCTGGGGTGTCAAGAGACCTGACGCTCTTCAATATATACAGAGGTGAGACTCTCTGATTGAGCAGGCAATCATTATCACAATTAGGGACATCTTTTGGCGTCCAACCAAACAAACAAAATCAAATTAATTTAGGGAGAACTCAAAAGGGGCAGCTCACTAAAAGGAGGGGAAAGGAAACTTAAAACATCAAATTAAAATGTGATTAAAGGGATCACCTCAATCAGGGAATCATAGTCCAAGAGGCCCACGTCAAGGGCCTTGTTGAAGTTGTTACACTGGGATTTTCTAATCCACTGCTGGCGGAGTGGGATTAACTTCAAGGAAATCCAAGTCAATATCTCAAAATGAAATATATTTTGGCTCATAATCAGAACACACACTAAGCAAAATCCAGGCAAACATTTCAAAGGTTTGAAGATATTTAGAGAAGTAGACTTTAAAGAATTCCACGAAGGACGCTCTTTGATGTGATCAGCTTTGGCTGCTACTTAAGAGACTAGGGCCAGTCGTCCAGCACGTTTTACAAATGGCTCCAACGCAAAGAAAAGCTGGTTTTGAAGGGGAGAGAGAAAAATGCAAAAAAAAATGTGACCATCAGGTAGAGTACCAATCAATTGCAATTGCAGTGTTTATAAAAACAAATGCTCAATACACCAGATAATTTAGGATCTTGTCTCCAACAGAAGTAGGAAAGGAGGTTTCAATATAAACCTCTTCACATACAGGAGGCTTTGTGGTGTGGAATTCTCAATAGCAAATCATCGTTCATACAATCATACAATCTCTGCAGTGCAGAAGGAGGTCATTTGGCCCATTGAATTTACGCCGACTTTTCAGCAGAGCATCTCACCCAGATTCTAACTCCTTAACCTCATGTACTTCGCTAATCCCCCAAACCGACATATCTTGGAACACTAAGGGGCAATTTAGTAAGGCTAATCCACCTAACTAACACATTTTTGGATTGGCAGGCAAAGTTCTGATAGCAGGTTAAAAATTAACTTAGCAATAATGACAGCAAATATAATATATAAAGGATGAGAGACTGAACATGTTATGTTCTGAGTGACAGGTTTGGCGTCGGGACAGCTCCCGATGCATTGCTGCCATCGGGGAACGTTCCCCATCCACTGACTCTGTTTACACTTCTTGCTGCCTTGGAAAAGTAGCCAGCATAATTAAACACCCCACGGACCTGGACCTCTTCTACCTTCCATCGGGAAAAAGAAAAATCTGAGGTCATGTAGCAACCGACTCGCGAACAGCTTCTTCCTTGCTGCCATCAGCAGGGTTAAGCGCCAAGTTGATCTTTCTCTACACCCTAGCTACAAGTATAACATTACATTCTGCATTTTCTCCTTTCCTTCTCTATGAACGGTATGTTTTGTCTGTATGTCACGCAAAAAAACAATACTTTTCACTGTATATTAATACATGTGACAACAATAAAACAAATCAAATAATAAATCAAATCAACAACTCAAGGTTCACTTTCGCAGGCATCTGGTATCAGGGATAAGTTTCCATATGTTTCTCATTATTCATGAGACCAGTAGAAATGAATTTGGATAAAGGTCGGATCCGGATTCAGCCAGCAGTAACCACATAGTTGTGAGTTCTCGGAAATTTCTCACTGCTTGTCCAGACACGAACATCCAAGCCATTGAAGATTCCAATGATATGAATATCACAAGCAGCCAGCATAAATAAAGACCCCATGCACCCCAGGTGTTCTCTTGCACCTTCTTCTGTCGGGAAAAAATACCAAAGTCTGAGGTCACGTACCAACCAACTCAAGAACAACTTCTTCCCTGCTGCCATAAGTCTTTCAAATGGACCTTCCACAAAGGTCCATGTGAAGTAGGTCACAAAGGCTCCATTCCACAAAGAGGGGCAGAATTAAGGCTGTATTTGAATATCCCAGGAAAAATTCATGCAACAGAGTTTTCAAAACAGGCCAGTTCACCTACTGGAGTAGAACTTGACTACATGATGTTTGAGGTGGAGCCTAGTGCGGTGCCTCCAATTTTTGGTGCCTTGGGGATTCCTGAACTGCCTCATGAGGTAGCCAAGAATATCACAAGCACAGGCTGCTTGTGATATTCATATCATTGGAATCTTCAATGGCTTGGATGTTCGTGTCTGGACAAGCGGTGAGAAATTTCCGAGAACTCACTACTATGTGGTTACTGCTGGCTGAATCCGGATCCGACCTTTACCCAAATTCATTTCTACTGGTCTCATGAATAATGAGAAACATATTTACCCAAATTCATTTCTGCAGTCACCAGCCTTCTGATGAGGCCATGTGCAATGGCAGCCCACCCACCATCCCTAATAGTGAGCTTGGATGCAAACAATGAGGCGGCTGCTTCTGAGTAGACTGTTTCACCGCTGGCACTTTCAGACTCAGGACACCAATTTGGTCCTGACTCCTCATATCTCATTGAAAAATTCTGTCCATTGAGGCTGAAAATATTGGAAGGGTGGAATGTACTGTGTGGAGTCTGCGTATTCTCCCCGTATCTGTGTGGGTTTCCTCCAGGTGCTCCAGATCCCTCTCACAGTGCAAAGATGTGCGGATTAGGTGGATTGGCTATGCTGAATTGTTCCTTACTGGAGAGGGATTAGCAAGGTAAATACATCAGGTTATGGGGATAGGGTCTGTGTGGGATTGTGTCGGTGCAGGCTCAATGGGCCAAATGGCCTCCTCCTGCACTGTACAGATTCTATGAATTTATGAAGCACAAAGAATCATAGGATCCCTACAGGCAGAAAGATGCCCTTTAGCTGATCAAGTCCGCAGTTACCACAAATCCACCTAGGTTCTATTGCCTATGCAACTACATATTTACTCCCCCTGACACTTGGGACAACTTATCATGGCCAATCAACCTAACCCGCACATCACTGGAGTGTGGGAGGAAACCTGAGATCTGGAGGAAACCCACACAGATACAGGGAGAATGTGCAAACTCCACACAGACAGTGGCCCGAGGACGGAATTGAACCTTGGTCCTTGGTGCTGTAAGGCAACAGTGCTAACCGTGCCGCCCCAAAGACCACACACAGGCTGTCTCCCCATTAGCTGTGCTTCCTGCGTGCTGAATAAAAATTAAATGGGAATTGGTTATTTGTAGATGCCTGAAACTGAATGAGGTGCTCAACTCCTTATTAATAGAGTTGGCTTACTTACTTTATTTTGGCTACAGGAGAGGAGGAACTGAGAGGGAAGCTGGGAGATGACAGCCTGGTGGTATTATCGCTAGATTACTAATTCAGAAACTCAGCTAATGTTCTGGGGACACTGATTCGAATCCTTCCATGGCAGATGGTGGAATTTGAATTCAATAAAAATATTTGGAATTAAGAATCTACTGTTGATCATGAAACCATTGTTGATTGTCAGAAAAACCCATCTGGTTCACTAATGCCCCTTAGGGAAGGAAATCTGCTGTCTTCACCTTCTGGCCTACGGGTGACTCCAGAGCTGCCACAGGAAGGTGATTGACTCTCCACTGCCCTTCAAAGGCGAGTAGGGATGGGCAATAAAGGCTGCCAGCCAGTGATGTCCATGTCCCACGAGTGAATAAAAAAAACTATAATAAAAGCAAACTAGTGCAGATGCTGGAAATCTGAAATTAAAACAAAAAATCCTGGAAAAACTCAGCAGGCCTGGCATCGTCTGCCGAGATAGAAACAGAGATAATTGGCAGGAGTTTTGGGTTACGCTTGCCCCCAAGACCAGGAAATCCTGTTCAAGGTCAACAGGCTTTTGCATGGTACTATCCTACCCACTACAATTTCCATGGCGGGTGGGTGGAACAGGAACATTCTGCCTGCGGACCCTCTCATTATGCTGCAGAGAATGGAGATTTGGCTGAGTGCCAAACTCTCCGTCCTCACTTCCAGGGGCCGCAGGATGTACACAACTAGAGAACTATGGCCAATGTTTACAGTCTGTATGGCTCTTCTTTTATGGCATGCTACCCGCCCTGTTCATTGAGTGGTGTCATGGCGGATGTGAGACAAACATTCCTTAGGCCGGGTGGAATTTCCAAATTCTAAGAGCAGCAGAAGCTTTACCATCCCAGGTTGCACTTCTACTCTCCTTTTGACAGCAACAGGTGAGGTTGCCTTCTCCAATGTTGTGGAGATGCTGGCGTTAGGTTGGGATAGGCACAGTAGAACATAGAACATTACAGCGCAGAACAGGCCCTTCGGCCTTTGATGTTGCGCCGACCAATTAACAAAAAGCAATGACCCTCTAACCTAAACCATTCCCTTTTCATCCATAAACTTATCTACTAACCTCTTAAACGCCACCAAACTTGGCGCATCTACAACTGCAGCAGGCAGGGCATTCCATACCCTTACCACCCTCTGGGTAAAGAACCTACCTCTGACATCCGTCCTATAACTACCACCCCTTAATTTAAAGCTATGTCCCCTCGTGCTAGCTTTCTCCATCCTAGGAAAAAGGCTATCACTGTCCACCCTATCTAAACCTCTAATCATCTTATATGTTTCAATAAGGTCTCCTCTTAGCCGCCTTCTTTCTAACGAAAACAACCTCAAATCCCTCAGCCTCTCCTCATAAGACCTGCCCTCCATACCAGGCAACATCCTGGTAAACCTCCTCTGTACCCTCTCCAATGCCTCCACATCTTTCTTATAATGCGGGGACCAGAACTGCACACAATACTCCAAGTGCGGCCGCACTAGAGTTTTGTACAGTTGCAACATGACGTTGCGGCTCCGAAATTCAATCCCCCTACCAATAAAAGCTAAGACTCCATATGCCTTCTTAACAACCTTCTCGACTTGATTGCCTACTTTCAGGGATCTATGCACATATACACCAAGATCCCTCTGTTCATCAACACTATTAAGAATCCTACCATTAGCCCTATACTCTAAACATTTATTATTCCTGCCAAAGTGCATTACCTCACACTTTTCCACATTAAACTCCATTTGCCACCTCTCGGCCCAGCTCTGCAACTTGTCCAAGTCTCTCTGCAAACTATAACACCCCTCTTCACTATCTACCACTCCACCGACTTTAGTGTCATCTGCAAATTTACTAATCCATCCTTCAATACCCTCATCCAGATCATTTATAAAAATTACAAACAGCAGGGGCCCCAAAACAGACCCCTGAGGTACACCACTTGTAACCGAACTCCATGATGAATATTTCCCATCAACCACACCCTCTGTCTTCTATCAGCTAGCCAATTCCTAATCCAATTAGCTAAATCACCCTCAATCCCATACATCTGCATTTTCTGCAGAAGCCTTCCATGGGCCACCTTATCGAACGCCTTACTAAAGTCCATATATACCACATCAACTGCCTTACCCCCATCCACCTCTTTGGTCACTTTTTCAAAAACCTCAATAAGGTTAGTAAGGCACGACCTACCCTTCACAAAACCATGCTGACTATCCCCAATCAATTCGTTTCTCTCTAAATAACTATAAATCCTATCCCTAATAATTCTTTCCAATACTTTGCCCACAACAGAAGTAAGACTCACCAGCCTATATTTCCCAGGAAATTTTCTATTCCCCTTCTTAAACAATGGGACCACATTCGCTATCCTCCAGTCTTCCAGCACTATACCTGTAACCAATGACGACCTGAAAATCAGAGCCAGAGGCTCTGCAATCACCTCTCTCGCCTCCCAGAGAATCCTAGGGTAAATCCCGTCTGGCCCAGGGGACTTATCTAACTTCAAACCCTCAAGAATATCTAGCACATCCTCCTTATCTACTTCAATACTTTCCAGTTTACAATCCTGTATCCCAGTGTTCTCCACAACTACATTTACATCTCCCTGCGTGAATACCGAAG
Source organism: Sphyrna mokarran (assembly GCA_024679065.1). NCBI lineage: Eukaryota > Metazoa > Chordata > Chondrichthyes > Carcharhiniformes > Carcharhinidae > Sphyrna > Sphyrna mokarran. The sequence continues at coordinate 131,130,484 of JAGIQG010000003.1, read as the reverse complement.
AGAAATATTTGTTCAGTGCCTCTCCAATCTCTTCAGGCTCCACGCACAACTTCCCACTGCTGTCTCTGACTGGCCCTAATCTTGCCCTAACCAATCTTCTATTCTTAATATATCTAAAGAAAGCTTTAGGATTCTCCTTGATCCTATCAGCCAAAGTCTTCTCGTGTCCTCTTTTAGCTCTTCTCAACTCACTCTTTAGCTCCCTCCTGGCTAATCTATAGCTATCCAGTGCACTAACTGAGCCCTCAAGCCTCATCCTGACATAAGCCTCCTTTTTCCTTTTAACCAGCGGATTAACTTTTTTAGTACACCATGGCTCCCTTACTCGACCATTTTCTCCTTGCCTGTCAGTAAGTAGTCTCACAATACCATATTAAAGTCCAACAGGTTTATTTGGTAGGATGAGCTTTCAGAGCATTGTCCCTTCATCAGGTGAGAGACTACTTACTGTGCCTTCTCCAACATGGATTAGAGTGGTTGAGAAAACACTCTTTATGGGGTAATTAGGGGTGAGGATAATAAATGCCAGCCTTGCTAATAATGCTCATAATCCCAAGAATAATTGAAAAAACTTTTGTCTTTGATGGAGACTCGTTGACATGAAGCTGGCATTTTTCCTTTGTTTCTCTGTCATGTCTGGTTTTCTACATTTAGATCTTTCATAATTGAGTTCTGTGTTTACTAATTGAGCTTACAGCAGTAATTTAGCAGTTACCGCCCACAGTAAGCTTTTGCTTTTAGCCTTTCTCACAAGTAAGGTGCTGAATAGAGGCCAGGAGAAGCAAAATGCAAGTTTCAGCAGCTCCTGTACATCTGTGACAGGGCCAATATTAGTTGTCTCTGGCTCTCTTGACTCAGACTGAAGTATGTTTTATGGCTTGGAAAGGTTGGTTGCAAATTAAGAGAAGCAAATATCAAAGGCTTCTGTGAAAGACAGTCTAGTTACATGCCTAAGTTTACAGTACAGCAGACACTGGCATGATTAATGAGGCCTAGTTATCGAATGTCTGGTGACATGAAGGCAATAGATGATTGTGTTGCTACAGAGTTCACAATGCTGTGGGTGCAGTTACTGATACACTGGTTGAGTTGGAAGGAGAGAGGGGCAGAGGAAAAATTAGTGAACCTTAGTCTTTCTGCTTTTACATGTTGCTGAAAATAGTAATGAAGACATGAATCATTTACCTCTGGTAACATTACTGGACTACCATTAATTGCTCTCCGCCTGTCACCCTCCAGCCCCACTAAATGCCCTCCCCTCCCAAAATTTCCTCAGCTGAAGACACTAAATTCAGCCTTTGGATATGGCAGCAACCAATACCTGGGGGAAAAACAATGGAGGCACTGAAAAGAATGAGGATTTTTTTGAACACTTTGAATACTTTTAATTTATCGGTTATAAAAACATTTGTGATTTGGGAAAGAATTGGTTTAGTAGGTGAGGCACTTGTTACTGGGGGTTCTTATGTTGAAACCTTCAGGAATATGTCTAAGCAGTGTGCATAATGCCACTTTTACCTCACTATAAGACATAAGAACAAAATTAAGCCACTCAGCCCATCGAGTCTGCTCCACCATTCAATCATGGTTGATATTTTTTCTCATCCCTATTCTCCCGCTTTTTCCCCATTATCCTTGATTACCTTATTAATCAAGAACCTATCCATCTGTGTCTTAAAGGCACACAATGATTTCTCCACAGCCTTCTGCGGCAAAGAGTTCCACAGATTCCCAACTCTCTGGCTGAAGAATTCCTCCTCATCTTTTAAAGATTTATCCCTTTAGCCTGAGGTTGTGCCCTCTGGTTCTAATTTTTTCTATGAGCGATAGTCCACTCTATTTAGGCCTCGCAGTATCCTGTAAGTTTCAATAAGATTCCTCCTCACTCTTCTAAATTCCAACGAGTACAAACCCAGAGTCCTCAACTGTTCCTCATACGACAAGCTCCTCATTCCAGGTATTATTCTTGTGAACTTCCTCTAGACCCTTTCCAAGACCAGCACATCCTTCCTGAGATACAGGATCCAAAACTGCTCACAATACTCCAAATGGGCTCTGACTAGAGCCTTATACAGCCTCAGAAGTACATCCCTGCTGTTGTATTCTAGCCCTCTCGACATAAATTGTTTGTTGGGCCTGCACCTACTGCAAAGGCAGATATCTCTGCCGCTTTCTTCCTGAGTTATCCAACCAAGAAGAGAACTCTTCTCTTGGATAATGCTCAGGAAAGATGGTCTTCAAACGCTAGACACAATGGCCAGAATCTAGCAACTTGCCCGCCACAGAATCGGAGCGAGCGAAGGTCCGACAATGGGAATCTTCGTTGACCTCAAGCAGGAATTCCAGTCTCGCCCAAGTGATGCAGTAAAATCACGTCCAGTAACTCACAGAGCTAAAGTTGTACTCCAGGAAATGCTCTCTCTGTTGGCCTTTACACATAGCATCTTGCTGTTTGCAACAATGGCCCTTTTTTGGATTTATTTCTCACGTTTGCTGGTGAGAAAGCCACATTATTCATTGGCACGGAAGGAAAGGCAAAAGAATTATTTCCATGGGCTCCAATTATAAGTTTTTAGATCTCTGCAAAAATTATATTAAGTGCTATGTGATTGGTTTCCGCAAAAAAAAAATTATTTCATTACATAAATAAATATCTACCACAGCTGCACAATAATCATTAGAAATCTGACATGTTCAGTGTTTCGAGAACAATAAATAAACATGCAGTTGCTTCAATAAAATTTATTTTTATTTCAGTTTTTTTGTGTTCTTACAAAGTGGTGGCAGGCAAGCGTTTTGCAAGCAATACCAACACAGAGTTTGAACATAGCAATAAATTGCGTTTACATAGCACCATTAAGTTAGTAAATAATCTCAAGACGTTTCACGGGAATGATATCAAACAAAATTTGACACTTGAGCCACTTAAAGCCATATTAGGCTTGATCACCAAAAGCTTGGTTGAAAAGCAAGTGCTTTGAAAGTAAAAGTTTAAAGCTCATTTACTACTGTCACAATTAAGGCTTATATTAACACTGCAATGAAGTTACTGTGAAAATCCCCCAGTCACCACACTCCTGCACCTGTTCGCATCAATGCACTCTAATCAGCACGTCTTTCAGAGTATGGGAGGAAACTGGAACACCTGGAGGAAACCCACACAGATACAGTGAGAATGTGCAAACTCCACACAGACAGTGACTCAAGCTGGGAATTGAACCCGAGTCCCTGGCACTGTGAAGTCACCAAAGAGGAAAGCTAGGTAAAGAGGCAGAGAGGCTGAGGGATAGAATTCCAGAGCTTAGGACCTCAGCAAGATGAGACAATGCTAAAGAAATTAAAAGCATGGACGCTGAGGAGGCCAGAAATTAAGGTGCAGAGAGATATAGAAACATAGAAAATAAGAGCAGGAAAAGGCCATTCAGCCCTTGCAATCCCCTCTGCCATCAGGTATGATCTTCTAACTCAGTGCCTTACTTTCCTGCTCTCTCCATACTACTTGACATGTTTAGAGGCTAGAAATCTACTTCCTTCTTAAATGCATTCAGTGACATTGCCTCCCACAGACATGTAGTAAAGAATTCTACAGGATCACCGCCCTCGCAGTGAAGATGTTTTTCCTTATCTCAGTCCTAAATTGCCTATTCATATCCTTAGACTGCGACCCCTTGTCCCAGACCCCCAGCCAGGTGAAACAATACCCCAGCATCCAGTCGGTCCAGCCCTGCCAGTGTTTTATATGTTTCAACTAAATCCTCTCTCATTCTTCTAAATTCCACTGAATAAAGCCCCAGATGATCCTATCTCTCCTCATGCAGCAATCTGGCCATCCCAGGGATCAGTCTGGTAAACAGTAAATATAGTAAACAGTAATACTCACAAAGTCCAGATATAGTCTCACTAAGGTCCTGTGCAGCTGTAGTAAGATATCCTTACTCCTGTACTCGTCTTCCCATAATGAAGCCCAACATACCATTCGCCTTCTTAACTGCTTGCTGTAGCTGCATGCTTGCTTTCAGTAACTGGTGTATGAAGACACCTTTGCATATCCACAATTCCCAATCTATTGGTATTTAAATAATTACCTGTCATTTTGTTTCTCTGTCTAAAGTGGACATGTATCTACGTTAGACTGCATCTGCTTTGTACTTGCTCACTCACTCAATTTGCCTAAATCACCTTGAAACCTCTTAACATCCTCCTCACCATACACATTCTCACATTCTCAGTTTTGAATCATAAATAAATTTAGAAATGTTACTTTTGGTTCTCTCATCTAAATCATTGATGCATATTGTGAATAGCTGTGGCCTAAGCAGTGATCCTTGCAGGACACCTCTAGGCACTTCCTGTCACTATAAAAAAGACCCATTTATTCCTACTCTCTGTTTCCTGTCTGTTAACCAATTCTCAATCCGTGCCAATACGTTACTCCCAATCCTATACACCTTAATTTTGCACACTAACCTCTTTTGTGGTGTTTATCAAAAGCTTTCTGAAAATCCAATCACATCCACTGTTTCCCGCTTATCCATTATACTTTCATCCTCAAAAAACTCCAGTAGGTTGGTCAAACATGATTTCCCTTTTATAATTCTCTGCTGACTTTGTCTAACTCTTTTGATATTTACTAAGTATTCTGTTATGATATCCTTTGTAATAGGATCTAGAATTTTCTAACAGATTCCAATGTTTGTTCCAGTTTCCTCCCACAGTCTGGAAGATGTGCTGGTCAGATGTGTTGACCCAAACAGGTGCTGAAATGTGGTGACTAGGGGAATTTTACAGTAACTTCACTGCAGTACTAATGTAAGCCTTGTGATTAATAAATAAACTTTACTTTTACTTTTTTTTCCCCTAGCACTGACGTTAGGCTCCCCTAGAGAGGGAGAAAACCCATTTTCTCCTTCTCTTTGGTAAATAGAGAGTTATATTTGTCATCCTCCCTTCTGCTGGGCCTGTTCCAGAGTCTACAGAATTTTGGAAGATAACAGCCAATGCATCCATTATTTCTCTGGCCACTTCCTCTAGTTCCCCGGGATATAGATTATCAGGTTCTGGGGATTTATCAGCTTTCAGGTCTATTACTTCCTTCAGCACAATTTTTCAAGTAATACTAATTTCCCTCAATTCATAGAATCATGAAACCCCTACAGTGCAGAAGGAACCCTTTCAGCCCATCGAGTCTGCACCAACTCTTTGAAAGAGCATTCCACTCAGGCCTACTGTCCCGCCCTATCTGCGTAACCCCATACATTTACCATGGCTAATACACTTTCCATACATAGCTTTGGACACAAAGGGAAAATTTACCTAACATGCACATCCTTGGATAGTGGGAGAAAACCAGAGCACTTGGAGGAAACCCATGCAGACATAGGGAGAATGTACCAATTTCACACAGGCTGAGATTGAAGCTGGGTCCTGGCACTGAGGCAACAATGCTAACCACTGTACCACCGTGCCGTCCTGATTCCTCCTTCTCTTTAGACCCTTAATTGCTTCGCATTTCTGGGAAGTTATTTGTAACTTGCTCTGTGAAGACAGAACTAAACTGCTACATTACTTCAAATAAAAACTACCTAATTGGTCTTAGTGGTTTTGGGGCATTCTAAGGTCATGAAAGAGTTATAGAAATACAGATCATTTCTTCCATATCAAAAGCTTTAATAATTTTGAAGATCACAGTTAAATTTATTATTAAAATTAAAGCTGGCAAGCCAGCAAAGCTATGAAATTACCATATTTAATTTCTAGCATATTGGTTGCAGGTTTGTTTGATAAATGAAATGTCCTAACCCTGAAGGGCAAGGGTAATGTGGAAAAAAAAATTCATGTGTTTTCTTGCTCACGATCATAAAAAATGATAAAGCACAATTGTTGTGTTTATCACGGATGCAAGTTCCTGGTAACACACTATGCTAACAAAGTCCCCCTGAGAAATTAAGCATGCTTTGTCTTCCTAGCACAAGTGCTGAATGCACAAGTTCCTAGAATTTAAGGCAGCATGAAGTACACAGAAGAAACACATACACCACAGACCTGACCAGCACCCATTACATGAACTCTCACGTTTCAAGTTGGCAACCACTCAAATCCTGTATCCTGGATTTACATTAGCTCAGAGAGTACCAGCATCACATTTCAAATTGCAATCATTGTTAGAAACTTGAATCCTGTTAATATCTACGATAAATTTGACAGAAGGATGCCATTAGGCTCACTGAAGATCTTTGCTAATATCAGCTCCAATAGAATCATGCTATACAGACAGAGGCCATTCAGCCCATCATTTCTGTTCTAGGTCTTCAATGCAATTAATTTTGCTCTTCATCAGTATTGGGCATTAGTATTGCTCATGCTTTACTTCCAAAGCACCTGTTGGTTATAATACAGAGCGTTCAGAAGGAAGATCAGGCTGTTTGCTGATGATTGCACCATACTATATTCCAACTATTCCTCAGATGCAATCCATAGCCTTTGCTTACAAATGGAAAATAACATTGGTGCTACACAAGCACCAGGTAATGAGCATTTCTAACAAGAACATCTTGTCATAACATTTAATAGCATTAACATAACTATATTTCTCACTCTCAACAGAGGGTCGGCATGGTAGCACAGTGGTTAGCCCTGCTACCTCACAGCAAGAGATCTGACAACACCAGTTTTAAATCCAACCGATTTATTTGATAGTAAACTCGCAAGCTTTTGGCTTTATAGCCTTCGTAGGCAAAAGCTATAAAGCTGAAAGCTTACAAGTTTACTATCAAATAAATCGGTTGGATTTAAGACTGATGTTGTCAGACCTCTTACTGTGTTTACCCCAAACTTCATGGCAAGGTACAACTGCAAGCTCAACACAATTCAGAACACAGCATTCTGCATGATCAGTAGACCCACACACCTTTAACACTCACTTCCTTCAACACTGTCAATGCTACCTACAGAATGAACTGCAGCAATTCACAAGCCTTTTCCAACATGTAAACTTGATTCAATGCAGTTTTTACAGCAGATAAGAATCTTTCCCAAGTTGATTCCACTTTGATGATTTGAAACCATTTCATCCTATACAACTTGTTCATATAGAATCACAGAATCCCTACTATAGAAGGAGGCCATTCAGCCCATCAAGTCTGTACTGACTATAATCCCTATTCGTCATATATTTACCCTGCTAATCCCAATGACATTAAGAGGCAATTTAGCATGGCTAATCATCCTAACCCGCACCTGGAGGAAAGCCATACAGACTTAGGGAGGAAATGCAAGCTCCACACAGACAGTGACCAAGATCAGAATCAAACCTGGGTCTCTGGATCTGTGAGGCAGCAGTGCTAATCACTGTGCTATTATTGGAGTTATACTGGAGTTCTTATGTAAATAATCTATCTGCCATTGCGGGGGGTTACTCTTTCATGTTTCTATCTCTACTACCTGCCCTTAACTTTGATCCATGTGCGACCCATAATCATGGTGGCACAGCGTTGGCTCTGCTGCCTCACGGTGCCAGGGATCTGGGTTCAATTTCTGGCTTGGCTCACTGTCTGTGCAGAGTCTGCACATTCTCCCCTTGTTGAAGTGGATTTCTTCCAGTTTCTTGGTTAGGTGCACTGGCCATGTTAAATTCTCCCTCAGTGTACCTGAACAAGTATTGGAATGTGGTGACTGGGGGGTTTTCACAGTAACTTCATTGCATTGTTAATGGAAGCCTACCTGTGATATTAATAAATGAACTGTAGACTTAATCTGCAACAGCCAGAACTCTGGGGTCTATACATTCTTCCCTGTCACATATTTTCAAAAAAATCTAATCAATCATGTTTCTGATTTGTCCACTGGACAATATCCAAGTGTTTCCCCTTGTGATTCCGAAAGTATATATTCACAGAAACAAATTTGCTGTCAGTCAGTCAATCCATCCTGTAATCCTCCGATGATTTAGTTCACCCAAACCGAATTTTCCACAGCACGTATGTCATGCCTTGCTTCCTATTTTTGCACTAAAGTCTCCCTTTACGATCAATCTTTCACGTTTGAAAGTGCCATTGATGATTCTTTACAAGGCCACATACCCTCCACCCCCTGGCTCCCCGACATCTTAGTCAGGGGATTCTGCAGTTGGCATACATACTTGGAAAAGATTCACCATAGAATCCCTCCAGTGCAAAAGGAGGCCATTCAGTCCATCGAGTCTGCACTGACCACGATCCCTATCCCCATACATTTACCTTAGCTTGTCCCCCTAACATTAAGGGGCAACTTAGCATGACCAATCTACCTAACCTGCACATCTTTGGACTGTGAGGGGAAGCTGGAGAACCCACAGCAAACCCATATAGACATGGGGAGAACATACAGACTTCACACAGACAGTGACCTCAACCAGGAATTGAACCCAGGACCCTGGCTAACCACTGTGCCATCATGTCGTCCAATAAGGGTTTGACTTCAGTTCGTAACCATGATCACTCTGGTTATGTTACAAAAGGGATTAGGTGTGCTGCATGCACTTGGAGACAAGACAGAGCAATATAGTTTTGGCAAATGCATCAGATAAATGCATTGTGACTACTTTTCATTGCAGCCAAAAACATGACCAAGATCAAGCTTAAATAAATATACACATTTACAGATAGCAGGATCATAATGAGGTTGATAAAGAAATGTTAGATTCTGTTCCCATGATAGGTCTCATTCATCAAATATTCCCTTACCACAAAAATTAGTGCACACTAATAACTACACATATATTAACCTTTCTCGTACACTAATCAGTAAAATTACAGTATTCATAAATTAATCATAAATGTGCAAGTCATAAAATTATTTCACACCAAATCTGAAACTTAATGCTTACCGCAACATGCATAAAATATGCAAGCTATGTCTTGTGATAATTAACTATTGATGGTAAACACTTTAAATCGTACATAGGTAAATCGCATGTAGGAAGACAATTCCAGTAAGCTACAAGTCAAATTTCAAAACCAATCTAACATATGAAGACAGACTAAATTGGTTAAGATTATATTCTCTGGGAGTTTGGAAGAGTGAAAGCGGATCGCATGGAAACTTGTAAAATTCTAACAGAATTAGACAGAGTGGATTCAGATAGAATGTTCCCAATGGTGGGGAGTCCAGAACTAAGGGTCACAGTTTGAGGATATAGGGTAAACCTTTTAGAATTGAGGTGAGGAGAAATTTCTTTACCCAGAAAGTGGTGAATATGTGGAATTCACAATCAAAAAAAGTAGCTGAAGCCAAAATGTTGTTTGGTGTGTACTAGAGAATTTCCCAAAGTGTTCCATCCTTGGAAGTGTTGTTGCAGCCAGTTGGTGGCCTACTTCATGACGTCCCTGGATGCCTCATGATTTTCATTATGGGCCAGCTGTCTTTATATGCTCAGAGGCAGTATGAGGCTACACTTTGTGCCCAGGCAGCTCTTCTCGAATCTTACTGGAGGCGCATAGATGGTGAGAATGGCTCAGAATGCAAGTGTCAGTCTGCTACCACAATTGTGAACATTCACCATAACCATTACAAATCATCTGCACACTGATGGGATGTTTGAACATGTGGTTCTTATACTTCCTCCCACTGACATAGGTGACCCACAAAGCCATGTGCATGCTGTCATTGTCACTCTGCTCCATCAATAATCTTACTATCCTTGCAAATCCATATATCTAACCCATCTGCCTCTCCATCCTTAGAGATAATGCATTGTAATTGCTTCCCTTGGTGCATAACACTTCCTTCACACATTGATGAATGGCATAGCAGGAGGATATTGGATATACGGCATGCCCCTACCTCAAACGTCTGGTCATATAGAACCTTAAAGCTACAGTAATTTGCACTGTCACTGCATGTCCTTATCCTGATGTGATGCCAAAGATCATAATGAAGGAAGTGCAAAATTCTGCAATCGCTTCCTTGGTGAGCTCAGTCATCTTAAGCATTGTTCCTAGTTCAGATGAAAATTGGAGAAATGTTCTCAGAAAGTCTGCATTTGGTAAGCCCGTCTGTGATGCATCCTCTGCTGCTTCTGTTTTATTTGTGCAGATCCATACCTCTTGCAAACTACAGGTGCTTAGATCGGATGAGCACATGCTCACTAACAGCTTGAAGAACGAACCATGGTGTTCTGATTAACCTTCAAATAGCAGGACTAAGTCAAAAGCTCTCATCTTCAAGTTGGATGGCTGGCCCTTTAAATATTGAGTAGGATTTTTCCATGTCGCTGAACACATGTTCAATGATGACTGGTTAGGACAGGCATTCAGGGGACCTGCAAAGATGAGGTTTCAGCAACATGCATCAGTGGGTTACTGACATCACAATCCAAACTCGCTTGATGATTCTGGTTCATGCACACAGGGCTACGAAGCCAAATTACGCAGCCAATATCTCTTGTTTGAGTATTGTCTTTTTTCAGAAATATCCTCAGAATAATAGCAATCAGGCGCCTTCTGGTGGAAAATATCCAGGCATTAACCGACAGCTTACCATGTCTTGGGTTGAAGTTCCTTTGATATTGAAGAGTTTTGGGAAGAGAGGAAAAACTTCTGTGACACATTAAGGAAGGGCATCACAATCTTACAGCAAGATCATAAACCAACAGCTAGTTTTAAATCTACTGATGACACATGCTGCTCTTGAACAAACTGATATTTTCTTCATGGATTACTGTACCCCAATGACACAGAAGCTTTTTTCTTTTTATTCATTCGTGGGACATGGGTGTTGCTGGCTAGCCAGTATTTATTGCCCTTAGAGGGCAATTGAGTCAGCCACATTGCTGTGGGTCTGGAGTCACATGTAGGCCAAACCAGGAAAGGACAACAGGTTTCTTCCCAAGAACACTAATGTGAACCTGATGGGTTTTTCTGACAATTGACAATGGTTTCATGGTCATCAATAGAGTTTGAATTCCAGATTTTTTTTATTGAATTCAAATTCCATCATCTGCCATGACGGATTTGAATCTGGGTCCCCAGAACATTAGTTGAGATTCTGGATTAACAGCCTAGCGATAATACCATTATGCTATCACCTTCATGTACATTGGAAAGAAAATAAAGGCACTGGTTATTTTGATATTTACTTACCCTCTTATTTTCCTGCTGTGTTGGAGCTCCTCGGGCACTGGCCATTCTGGAATCCTTTCCTAAAAAGCCATTCTGCATGCGTAATCTTAGACTGCACATAAGTAAATTACGATGAACAACATACCTGTCATCACCCTACATCAACATCTTTATACACCCAGCAAGCTTCACTGTGCAGCAGCTAGCAGTAGGAACACTAATTGTTAATACTGGTTAAGAAAGCCCACCAGTGTCTCTACTATCTCAGACTAAGACTAAGGAAATTTGGCATGTCAGCTATGATTCTCACCAACTTTTACAGATGCACCAAAGAAAGCATTCTTTCTGGATGTATCACAGCTTGGTAAGACTCCTACTCTGGCCAATACTGTAAAAAACTACAAAACGTTGTGAATGTAGCCCAATCCATCATGCAAACCAGCCTCCCATCCATTGACTTTGTCTACACTTCCCGCTGCCTCGGCAAAGTAGCCAGCATAATCAAGGACCCCATGCACTCCAGACATTCTCTCTTCCACCTTCTTCCATTGGGAAAAAGATACAGAAGTCTAAGGTCACATACCAACTGACTCAACAGGAGCTTCTTCCCTGCTGCTGTCAGATTTTTGAATGGACTTTCTTTGCATTAAGTTGATCTTTCCCTACACCCTAGTTATGACTGTAATACTACATTCTGCACTCTCGTTTCCTTCACTATAAATGGTATGTTTTAACTGTACAGTGAGCAAGAAACAATACTTTTCACTGTAAACTAGTACGTGACAATAATAAATCAAGTCAAATCAAATAATTGCTTCTTCCAGCATTTGAGTGTCACGTAGGCGATAGCCAAGGATGTTTAGCTAAAGGCTTTCATTTGTTACTGTTTTAGTCCCCAGTCCTGCATTTGCTAGCTACTTAATCAACCTATTTCAGCTGTTTCATCTAAAAGATGTGATAGAATATAGAATTCCTACAATGCAGAAGCCACCTGGCCCATCGAGACTGCACTGACAACAATCCCACCCAGACACTATCCCTTTAAGTTCCCGTAATTACCCTAACTAGTTCCCCTGACACGAAGGGGCAATTTAGCATGGCCAATCAACCTAACTTGCACATCTTTAGACTGTAGGAGGAAAACAGAGCACCTGTACAAAACCCACCCAGACATGGGAAGAAGGTGCAAACTCCATACAGACAGTGACCTGTCTCCTGCCTTTTTATTTCTTTTACTAAATATATTTCTTATCTAACCCAGTGGTGTATAATTCATTTTAATAAGAAGAATAATCCTTTCCAAGAAAGCTTCAGGAATTAATTTTTCCTACCCTAGTTCCTGGATTGCTGAGGTCAGCTGTAACTGCAGTCCAAGTTCAGATCAAATATCAAGCTCACAACTGAACCTAGTATTATCAGGGTTCAATGGATTCTTTATGTTTTATTTTTGCTAATGGAACCAGTTTGTATGTGTGAGGAGTAGCTTGTTTGTTTAATTTTAATTTTCTCTTCTCTTCACTGTTTGCTGTAGTTTACATACATCTTCATGAACATAAAGAAACAAACACACAGGAAATCACATTGCATTATTTTCAGTACAGTAAATACTGTGTTGGCTAGGATTAACATCCTTGCTATAACTGAGCATTGGTGGTACTTAATCATGAGTTTGACTATGGGGTGCACGTGGTATAAATAGAACACACATCATTCCCTTTGCAATCAGATGTTAGCTCATGACTGAATAAAAACCCACAACCTTAAGGAACAATAATATTTTGTGTAGAAGCAGAATTTCATATCCTGTTTCTCTGGAATCAAGAGCATTTTAAAAATGACTTCTTTCCCACGTTCCCCTTCACTTTCGGCCTTACAGCTCCACGATCTTACAAAATGGTGGGCAGAACCCGGAATTAGAATTCCTGCCTCCAATTCCAGAAGATCTCATTTTCACCAGTGGTTCATGCGTAAGAAAAAGCTGACCTCAGCAGGGTCATTGGAATTCAGTGATGAGTTCACACAGACATATTTTGTTGCTGTATGAAGGATCTCAACCTGTAGCATGGGAATTGTGAATTTTTAGAATAGACGGAAATGCTCTCAGAGGGCTGATGCAGTCTGTAGAACCATCAAGATGTGAAGTTATTTAAATCCACAGATCATTAAACACTAAAAAAAAAACAGGCTGCATGTGTCTTACAATAATTGATTTTTGACATTTCCCTAAGGACTATTGTCATGGCGTTATTATAAGAACATAAGAAATAGGAGCAGGAGTAGGCCATCCAGCCCCTCGAGCCTGCCCCACCATTCAATAAGATCATGGCTGATCTGTAGTGGTTCAGTACCACTTTCCCGCTTTCTCCCTGAAACCCTTAATTCCCTTGTCAATCAAAAACCTATCCATTCTTGACTTGAACATATTCAGCGAGGAAGCCTCCACCACCTCAACAGGCAGAGAATTCCAAAGATTTACCACCCTTTATGTGAAGAAACTCCTCCACAACTCTGATCTAAACCACCCCCCCCCCCCCAATCTTGAGACTGTGCCCTCTATTCCTGCTATCTTTGCTAAGCGGGAAGAGTCTCTCAACCTGTACCCTATCCATCCCCTTCATTATCTTATACGTCTCTATAAGATCCCCTGTCAGACTTCTAAACTCCAAAGAGTATAAACCTATCCTATTCAGTCTCTCCTCATAATCCAACGCCCTCATCTCTGATATCAGCCTAATAAACTTCTCTGCATGCTCTCCAAGGCCAAAATATCCTTCCTCAAATGCGGTGACCAAAACTGCACACAGTACTCCAGCTGCAGCCTCATCAGTACCCTATACAGCTGCAAAAGTACCTCCCTACTTTTATATTCTATCCCTCTAGCTATAAAGACCAACATTGCATTCGCCTTCTTAATCACCTGCTGCACCACATACTGTGCTTTTGTGATTTGTGCACAAGGACCCCCAGGTCCTTCTGTACCGTCGCATGCTGCAGCTTTTCACCATTTAAATAGTAATCCTTCCTACCATTATTCCTACCAAAGTGAATAACCTCATACTTGTAATGCTCAGCTGTTTTCCACAATGTATAACTATCCCGGCAGCCAGGCTTAAATTCATTTTCTGATTGACAGTGCAAAGAATTTATAGAAGAATTAGCTGTCTTTGATTTGGGATTATGAAAGCAAGTTTGTTTCATAAAGGGTTAAGTGCTTGAAATATTTTACTACAGACAGAATGGACAAACATTTCTGCTTCCACATTCAAATTTTGAAGATATCAGATTCTAATGAATCGATGACTTGGTCAGATCCTGACATGATGTTTGATTTGAGTTTCATATCTGTAAATTCTTCCTTTCTGACCTCTCTTTCACATTCAAATGCTGCTGATATTCAAGTTCTGATGTATCAAGTGATTCTTGTCAGCTCGTGATGTGGCATTTAGTTTAAGCTTTGTCTGTTAATTCTCCAATTCCAAAAACCTGGGCCTGTGAACAGGAGGGACCTCAAAGCTAATACTCCGTTTGTTGATAAGGCGTGTACTGTAGATATTTATTCAGGGTCTGATGCCTCCACAGGCTATTGATAACCTCTTCCCGCCCACTTCCCTGGCTTTCTTCTTCCCCAGTCCTCGCTGACTCCTTTACTAAAGTGCGTTCCTTTATTACTTTTCCACTCCTTGCAACTCCAGTCACGGATTGCATCAGGATTTCAAAAGATCTGAATAGGTTTTCATGAAAAGACGTGCATATTTTAGTATAATGAAGGTTGCAATAGATGTTTAGACATTTATATTATTTCATTTCAACATGGTTCCTGAGATCTGCTCATGGGGAGGTGACAGTCTAGTGGCATTATTGCTAGACTATTAATCTAGAAACTCAACTAATACTCTGGGTCCAGGGTTCGAATCCCACCACGGCAGATGGTGGGATTTGTATTATATAAAAAATTTCTGGAATTGAGAGTCTACTGATGACCACTGTTAATTGTTGGAGAAACTCATCTGGTTCACAGATGTCCTTTAGGGAAGGAAATCTGCTGTCCTTATCTGGTCTGGTCTACATGTGACTCAACAGCCACAGAAATGCAGTTGACTGTCCAAGAGCAATTAGGGATGGGCACTAAATGCTGCTCAGCCAGCGATGCCCATGTCCCATGAAGGAACAAAAAAAAGATAGAGACTAGATGAATTGGCATTGAAGGTGTAAAGCAAAGGATGGTGGGTGGGTTGGCATGTAAATTCCAGGGGGTGGGGGAGGGAGATGGTGAGCAATATGGGGACTACAGAATTAAAATGTAACACAAACAATTAGGATAAAGTCCCAGAGAGCTGAGTCTATGGTCATTGATCTGACATTTGGCCTGACTTTATTCTGCACCTTTTCTCTTGCAGTAAATTTCCCATCATTCAGGGGAGTTTCTCAGGATTGGTGTGACGAGTTGGAAAATTGCCCAACTTGTTTCTCTCTGGAATGAATGTCTGGGCCTTTGTCTTTCAATTTTCTCATTATTGGCCAAGGAGCCTGTTCCTGTGCTGTAACTTTCTTTGTTCTTTTAGGGAGTTTTAGTTTAGTCAGGCAGCATGGTCGGTAATGATTTGGAAACTATGAGGCTGCCTTAAAAAACCCATCTTGTTCAGAAATTATATGAAACCAGTGAAATCCCTATACACCTATATTGTACATGTGCCTTTAGTAAAATGTGTGAAATGTTTGTGTTGTATCCATTTGAACTGTGAAAAATACCTGTCAGTACAATGATAGCTTGCATCTGCTCGAAATTGGGTTAAGTTCAGAAACAGCATTTTGACTATAACACTTCAGTGAAATAGTGTTAATCTCGCAGTGGAATTAGAAGCAGTGGGAGCAATTTGAAGTATGGAATTAAAGATCATTTTATATTCCCACAGCAGAGTTCATCTAGTGCTGACTGCAATCATTAATATAATTGAGTTAACCATCAGGCGAAGTATTTCCTTGTAATGAAACATACATCAGCAAATCTGTTCTTGGGTTAAGCCTACCTACTCCCGCTGTCAAACTTGGGGAGTTGGTCCTTGTCTTTTGCACTCTGCCAAGGGGATTTTCACACTAACTTTTTTTAAAAGTTTATTTATTGGTCACATTTATTCCGTGCATGATCTGGTATACTGAGGGAGAATTTAGCATGCAGACTGTGGGAGGAAACAGAAGTGTCCGGAGGAAACCCACACAGACATGGGAAGAATGCACAAACTTCACACCAACAGTGGCCCAAGCCAGGAATCAAACCCGGGTCCCTGGCACTGTGAGGCAGCAGTGCCAACCACTGTGCCACCATGCCATCCATTGCAGTGTTAATGTTAAGTAACGTAACTTCATTGAAGTATTAATGTAAGCCTACTTGTGACTAATAAATAAACTTTAAATTTGGCTTCTGCATTACATAGCAAAAAACAGCAACACTGCAGACACTAGCCTGTCTTGGAAACGTAAGAGAGAGGCAGGAATCATGTTTCTTGGGTGGGACAGATTTGAATACGTATTGTAACAGAATTTTAAGTGCATTGTGAAACTTTTAAAGCGAATTGGATAAACACTTGAAGGGGTAACTTTTGCAGGTTGTGGGAAAAGGACAGATAAATAGGATTAATTGGATAGTTTTCTCAAAGTAAAGATATGGTAAAGGCCTAAGCATGAGGGGCCAAATGACTGCTTTCTGTGATGTACCATTCCATTATTCTAAATGAAAATATTTAATACAAGAGAGCTGAATACAGGCAGGAAAATATCTGAAGTTGAACATCCACAAGACTACAATCATAGAATCCCTACAGTGCAGGAGGCAATTTGTCCATCGAGCTTGTACCAACAACAATCCCACTCAGGCCCTATCCCCATAACCCTACATACTTATCCTGTTAGTCCCTCTGACACTAAGGGCCAATTTAACATGGCTAATGCACCTAACCTGCACATCTTTGGACTGTGGAAGGAAACCAGAGCACTCGGAGCAAACCTCTGCAGGCATGCAGAAAATGTGTAGACTCCACACAGATAGTAACCCGAATTGAACCCAGGTCCCTGGCATTGTGAGGCTGCCCTGTGCTGCCCATGTATAGAATAAGCATTGTGTGCAGGTACTAGTTTAAAATAGTAAATTGGATACATCTCATAGAATTATAAGGCAGGAATTCTGCTGAACTTTGAAATAAAGACAAGCTGCCGAAGTTTGTTATAAAAGGCTATCTTTACCTTGCTGGGTTTGACGACTGGGAACTCCAAGACCCAAAGCTTCCCATGCACACATAAACCAGGAATGGGCTGATTATGTGCAGATTGGCATGTTTTACATTCTTTGGGCTGAGGACAGGCCCAATGCACTTGTGCCAATAAGAGAAAGGGTGAGGAATCCTTGGTTAGGTGGCTATAGGTGTGCCATCGTGGCCAGCAAGTGTCCCAGGTTGGGATCAGGGAGGACAGGGAGAGTTCCTAAGCAAGTGTCCCAGGTCAGAAAGACAGTAGAGGGGATAGGAAGTGGTCCCAAGAAAAGTCAATGGTAAGGGACAAAGGCAGGGGACATTAGTTAGAAGGATGCAGAGGACAGGCATCAAGCAGAGGGAAGAAGTGGGCTCGGGAGTAGATCTGGTAATTAAAGAAAGCTCAGAAGATGTAAGAAGGCAACCAGAGGTCCTATGGGCAGTTGGGGCAAAGATACCCCTGTGGAGCAGTAATGTTCTGCTTTGTGCAGCCAATAAATTGAAATTGTGCTTTAAGTTGACATTTGAGTGCAGTCAGGGGTCCAGGGGAATGGAATCTTGGAAGATGAAACTGAAACCATGAGATGGCTATAATTTAAACTCGCTAAGTTGGAGCAACTTTTGGTGAGAATTCCAAGGCAAAATCTTCATATGTGAAGACTGGAAACTCTCATGAGAGGTTAAGTTTCAGTGAAATTGAGTGACTGACAGTACGACAGACATTCGGATGGGTTATTGTGAAACCCATGGATTCTGCTTTAGTTCCATTTGGCATAATTGTGTGTAGTGTGTTCGACAACAATCAAATTATTAATTGCAACTTTTTAATCTTTATAACCTTTTTTTTGTTCAAAATCTGCGCAATTCTGAGGATTTCTTCACTTAATCTTGGATCTCCAACTTTGTCTCCTTTATTGGTTCTTATCTGGATCTCACCAGCAGTTATGGTTTGGCCAAGGATCATGAGTTGATAAAAATTATTGACGATGATGAAAGGGTTTCTGATCAAAATCAGTATTTGAGAAAATATGGTAACTTTCCATAGAGTTCAGTTTACAGATTATTGTTTTTGATTCAATTTTCTTCTTTTGACTGTTGCCTTCTCTTACTTGGGTCAGTTCCTGGAGACTGGTAACCCAAAGCTGATTTGCCCAAATGGCCATTCTTCACATGAGTCTGGACAATGAATCTAGGCAAGTTATTCAGCTACATGGGGCATCACAGCTTTTAACCCAGGCAACTTAGCAGCAGGGCTCAATGCACAACTTGCAAATTACTGCACACTGCATTCAGAAGAGTCAGTCATACTGGACTTAAAAACGTTAACTGTTCCTCTCTTCATTGATGCTGCTAGACCTGATGAGTTGTCCTGCACATTCTGTTTTGATCTCACTGCACAACTGTCAGGAACGGGAACCCTGGATGACCACCCCCCCACCCCCCCCCACCACCACCCCACCACCCCTCGGCTCTAAGCTAGAATGCCAAAGCCAATTGTAAACAACCAATGAAGCTGCCCTAGCTGAGGTCAGCAGAGATCAGAGATCAAATGACTGCAGTGCTAGGCTGTAGATCTCTTCTGAAAACATGGTCTATCAAAAACACTGCAGCAAGAATTAATCTCGGCAGGAGTTTCTGTGAGGTTTTAGATCAGATAGTGAAAGGAAACTGCACAGAATTACCCAGCAAGGCACAAGAAGGCGTAAGTGACTGGGAAAAAATTATCAGGTTTCCAGTTGCAAGAAAACCTACCCAAATAGGGACAGAATTTTCTCCAATGAGGGAAATTTGGGAAAGATGATGGCATTATAGTGGCTAGGACAGGGGGCTGGGGAGAGGTTTCCCCCACGCGACCATATAACCTCGGCAGAAACCCCAAAAACCTTTCACGAACAAGTTTGCAATGCAGCAGATGATCGGCACGGGGCTGGGGTGGGGAATTCCCATGAAAATTTCAGGCAACGATGCGCAAGAGTTACTATATATGGGCAAAGGAAGTCCTGATTCAGACTGACTCAGACCAAAATATTTCATTTTAGACCTCAAATTAGTGATTTTGCTCATAGTTTTACAATAATGGAACAGTTAAACGATGCAACACACAACAAATCAATGTAAGTAACTGACAGCAACTGATTAAAGTGAAATTATATGCTTTAAATGATTAAAAACAATTAAGTTAGTTATAGAATCTATGGCATGGAGACAGGCCTTCAGCCCAAACTGATCCATGCCAACCAAAACGCCCATCTAAGCTAACTCCATTTGCCTGCATTTGGCCCATTTCCCTCAGAACCTTTCCTATCTATGTATCTGTCTAAATACTATTTAAATGTTGTCAATGAGCCAGCCTTAACTACTTCCTCCAGCAGCTCATACCACAGCTTATGCCCCTCTGTGTAAAAAAGTTGTTCCTCAGGTTCCCATTAACCCTTCTCTCCTTTTAACTTAAACCTATGCCCTCTAGTTCTTGATTCCCCAACCCTGAGATAAAAGACTGACTGCATTCACCTTATCCAAGCCTCTCGTGATCTTATACATTCTAAAAGATCACCTCTCAGTCTCCTATGGTCCAAAGGAAAAAGTCCCAGCCTGTCCAATCTCTCCCTGTAACTCAGTCCCTTGAATCCTGGCAACATCCTTGTAAACCTCTTCTCTAAGTTAATAGCATTGCCTCCAGTATGTTCTACCTATTGCAATACCGGTAAACGTTGTACTGGGATTTTTGTAGGGGAAGGAATTAGGCACACTATGACTCAAAAGTTCAGCACTCAGCACAATGACTGTATGAAATCTGTTCCATATAAGCAGATGACTTCATGATCATGCAGAAGTCAAACAAGTAAAAACCTAGCTATTTGTTGAGTGCTATTTTACATTAATTATCTTCCCTATAGCTTTAGCTGGATAGCTACACTATTTACTGGTGCAATCAAACTCAAAACAGAAAGGAGTATCTTGTCTGTGATGATACTGTGCTCCTGAAATATTTTATGTTTCTGCAGATATGTTTTTTTTTCACCAGAACAGTTATTATGTCTGGAGAGAATGCAGCAGATGCTAGAAAGCAGGATAATTACTCATTTCAACCATGTCACCATGAAGTTAATTGCCTTTTAGCTAGAGGGGACCCCTGTTTTTTTTTGATTAAAGTAATGGAAAATGAATTAAGTATACAGGGTCATATAATCATTTGTTACTACAAGTGGGAGGAGCTAGCTTACGGCAGAAAAAGCTTTTTCTGTGTGCAGTTGCTGGAAGGTGTTGTTAAAAGCTAGAAGCCAACATAGAAACGAGAAGCAGGAGTAGGCCATTCAGCCCTTTGAGCCCCTTAGTGTTAGGAAGTTAATAGGGTTAATAGGTAGGGTTATGGGAATAGCATCTGGGTGGGATTCTGGTCGGTTCAGACTCGATGAGCCGACTGACCTTCTTCTGTACTGTAAGGATTCTATGACTCTAGTGGTGCAGTTAAACCCAGAATAAAAAGAACGTCTCTTGCCCATGCTTGAAAAATTAAGGCTCTACCAGGCCCACACTCTCAACTAGTCTCTATTTATATTCCAGTACAACACAGTTCAAAGCCATCAATGGTCAAACACATTTTCTTTCAGGTTGCTCACTCAGTCAACAAACACGGAGACCTACAGTACATGCTTTTACCTCTGCAGATACTCAGAGGGAAAAGCCCCTTGCATCTATATCTACAAGCACTCATGACAGCTGACCTCTCTGTTCAAGCACCCTCTTCTTTTTATACCCAACTCTGCTGCCTGTTTGAGTGGGATAGTTTCTGGGAAACACAGTGTGTATGACTGTTGTGATGTTCTGGCCGTGAGGAAATAAAACACACACGCAGGGAGGAACTGCCCCCTTCTCAACTCTGCCCCCTGCTGTGTTACACAACACGCGATCGATTTTATTTCTCCTTTCCAAGATATACAAGAGATTACTAGGCAAGATCGTAGAATCTACAGTGCAGAAGGAGGCCATTTGGCCCATTGAGCCTGCAATGACAGCAATCTCACAGAGGTTCTATTCCCACAACACCACATATTTACCCTCCTAATCCCCCTGACACTAAGGGGAAATTTAGCATGGCCAATCCACCTAACCTGCAGATCTTTGGACTGTGGGAGGAAACTAAAGCACCCGGAGGAAACCCACGCAGGCAGGGAAGAACGTCACACAGTCACCCAAGCCCGGAATTGAACGTGGGTCCCTGGTGCTGTGAGGCAGCAGTGTACTAGGTCAGAGATAGATAACTGGTATTAAGCAGCAGTTTGGTAGATGAGTATCAGCAGGGAAGCACTTGGGAAGTCCTGGATCTTTAGTCAAAACGAACTGATGGCGCAGGTGTATGGAAGCACCACAGCAAAGACAGCTTATTGTAGAACTGAAGCTTGGCACAACCAGGGGCATCATTCTGAGATCGGATGGTTCCTGAACGGGGAACTGGGTTTGGAAAAGTCAGATGGTGCAACCTGAACATTTACAGCACTGTGGTAAGAGTATTCAAATACTGAGAGATTGGCATTAAGCTTTCAGCAGCATTGAAGCATATTCTTGGGGCATTAGAATGGGATCCAGTAGTTTACAAGTGTAAAACTATCCCAAACCAAATGGCCTGAAAGCGGAAAGATGAGCACATGGTGTCCATGAAGGTAGATGACAAATTTTGGTGTAGTTTTGTCATTACATAGTTGTAAACTGTTGAACTGAATCATTGAATATGAAATTTGAACAAATCAAAAAGAAGGATTTGTTGAGGCAATGAAATAATTCCTCAGAGATCAGTGTCTCTTCACCAGATTCTCTTTACTGCAAAATCAATCCCATTCCTAAGAGTTCTTCAGGTTTAAAGTTAGAATCCGGAGTGTCAGCATCCTTGACACTCTTCAACAGATGTATACGCAGACGAGACTCTCTGATTGAGTAAGCAATCGCTATCTCAATAAGGGATATTTTTTCCGATTGAACCAGATAAACAAAATCGAACTCAGGACAACCCAGAAGGGGCAGTGTCCTAAAAGGAAGCGAACCACCCAAAACCAAAGACAAAGCGGAAAGTAAACTTGAAACATCAAATTAAAATGTGATTAAATGGGTCAATAATACACCTCTGTCCCTGCGGTGCCCAGCGAGCACAGCAGGCATCAACTGTGCCCTTGGACACTGCGTGCTCCCTTTGTAGGGACATCCGGCCGCAAATATAGCATCAGTAGAGGGGTACACAGTCGGATTGCCCACAGCCTGGACCTGTAGATGGAATACCTTACTAGGCCCAGGAGTACCTCAGTCAGGGAACTCATACCCCAAAAGGCCCATCTCATGGACCTTGTTGAGGCCATTACAGGCTTGTCAGTGTAGACATAGAAATTTGCTATTGCAGCTTCTCTTGCAAATGTCTTTGGACAAAGCATCTTCAACAGCTTCATCAATGCCCCTTCTTTTGTTATAAAGTCAGACTATTCTTGCTGGTGATTGCATAGTATTGAACTCCATTCATGACAAGTCTCTAAGACCAAACGTTGTCATTCCAGGCTTCAATCCAGAGAAAGGAATTAGACTGGAATTTTAGTGCAGTCCAAAGGGAGAGCTGCATTGGTGTCTTTTGGATGAGATGTTAAACTGAGAACACAGCTACCCTCTCGACCCTCTTGTATGCACAAGATCTCATGATGCTTTCTATTTCAGAGGAACTACCCCCAGTGTCCTGGTCAATATCCTTTGAACCAAAATAGATTATCTCACATTGCTGCTTGTGGAAGCATGCTGTGTGCAAATTAGATGGTAATCAACTTGGGAAGTCCTGGGTCTTCCCTACATTACAGCAGTGCCCACGCTTCTAAAGAACATCATTAGCTGTAAACGCTTTTGATGTCTTAATATCACGAAAAGTACTAGTATAAATGCAAGTCTTTCTCTTTCTCCTAGATACCAATAATCACTGTGCTTCAAAATAAATCACGACATGTAGAGCACTTTTGAAATTTTTTAGAGGACTAGCACTTTATAAATTGTCAGTTCTGTAGAACAGTTGTAGAATCATTGTATCATAGAATCCCTATGGTGCATCGAATGACCACAGTCTCTCCCACACCCTGTAACCCTACATATTTACTCCTATAATCCCGACAATAGGGGTAATTTAGCATGGCCAACCAACCTAAACCGCACATCCTTAGATTGTGGGAGGATACCGGAGCCCCAGAAGGAGCCCACACAGATAAAGGGACAATGTGCAGGTACCATACAGATAGTGACCCAAGGCCGAATTGAACTTGGGTTCCTGGCGCTATGAGGCAGCAATGCTAAGCGCTGTGCCACGTGCTGCCCGCATACAGACCCTAACATTAACTCTGTTTCTCTCTCTACAGATGCTGCCAGATCTGCTGAGTTATTTCAGCATTTTCTGCTTTTATTTCAGATTTCCAACATTCGCATATTTTGCTTTCTAAATTCTGCTTTTGCCAATAACAATGTTCCTACCAATTGGACATATGGACAACTTTGAAGTTGCGCGTATGAAAGACCGCCTGCCCCCTCATCAACCCTCAGTTTATTGCAACAAAACCGAGCACTTCTTGCAACAAGAACGCCATGCGTGCCTTTCATCAGCATTCTGCTGAATCACCAGATGGGGAAGTCCCTTCACCGCCCCTTCATTTTCCCTTGGAAATAAAACATCTTCATTTGACAGAAAAAAAAGGCCGTAAATACCTCATGACAGCTGTACCTCCTGCCAAACTGGTGCTGCATAGAAATAAGAGTGTACCGAAGGGGAAAGATAGTCATTTACTGAGAAATCTGAGATTCTCTCCCATCAATACTTTCCCCCTGCCATGCACCATTATTGATGGAAGTGACAGTTTACAATGGGGGATAAAATGAGATGAAAGGCACCTTTGTACAAACTAAAATCACTTAATGCAGCTGAGTTAGTTAAACTTATTCATCTTAAAGCCAGTACCCTTGTAAATATGGTGAAAGATTGCAACACAATCAATGATTAACCTGTAGTGATCTACTTCTGCTTCAATTGTTTCTCATTTAATCAGCATTTAAATTATCATAGAATTATGCGGTGCAGAAAAGCCCTTCGGCCCATCGAGTCCACACCAACAGAGAAATAGCTGAACTCCCACCTAAACCCATCTGCCAGCACTTGGTCTGACTGTTATGATTGGCCATGCTAAGTTGCCACTCAGTGCGTGGGGTGGAGCAGGATAAATACGTGGGGTTACAGGGATGGGGCTTGAGTGGGATTGTTGTCGATGGGCTGAATGGCCTCCTTCTTGAGCACAGAAGATTAAGTGGGCAGCCTGCTCAAAGTGTACAAGATTATAAGGGACAAGAGTGGATAAGGAGCAGGTGTTGCCCTTAGTTGAAGGGTCAGTCACAAGTTAAATGCTTTTTAAAGGATGTGAGGCAACCCGGCTTTACCAGGCAGCGCATTCCAGATCTTCACTACCCTCTGGATAAAAAAGTTTTTCCTCACATCCCCTCTAAACCTTCTTTTCACCTTGAACCTACGTCCCCTCATGACTGACATTTCAACTAAGGGGAACATTTGTTACTTATCAACTCTGACAATGTCCTCTATAATCTTGTACATCTTGATCAGGTCACCTCTCAGTCTTCTGTGCTCAGCTGGCCATTTGGCTTCTTGAATCTGCACAGACAACAATCCTACTCAAGCCCCACTTCTGTAATCCTATTTATTTTACCCTGCTTTACCCCAGACACTAAGTGGCAACTTAGCATGGTCAATCATCTAACCCACACATCTTTGGAGCATGGGATGAAATCGGAGCACTCGGAGGAAACCCATGCAGACACGGGAGAACGTGCAAATTCCACACAGTGACCCAAGGCCAGAATTGACCCCGGATCCCTGGTGCTGTGAGGAAGCCATGCTAATCAATGTGCCATTGTGCTGGCCAGTATCAATATTAACAAAACAAGCTACAAGTCGCCATAAACAGACAAACTGAAATGAAGTTTATGATCTGTCAGAAGTGAATATTACATTACAAATTTTAAAAGAAACAATTACTTAAAATGAAACAAAAACAGAAAATGCTGGAGAAATGGCTGGAAGTCAGCACAGTGGTTAACACTGCTGCCTCACAATGCCAAGGACCTGGGTTCGATTCCCAATGTGGGTCACTGTCTGCGTATACAAAGAACAAAGAACAAAACAGCACGGGAAACAGGCCCTTCGGCCCAACAAGCCCACACCGCCACCTTGATGTTCCCATTTCTACCCGTGATCCCTGTCTATGTTTATAGATCTATGGATTGAAACCAAATTTGAGACAATTTAGGGAGAATTTGCACATCTTTGGGATGTGGGAGGAAACCGGAGCACCCGGAGAAAATCCACGCAAGCACGGGGAGAATGCGCAAACTCTCACAGATACAGGCCCAAATCCATGTATCTGCACAGCACAGCGATAGTCATTGAGCTGTCGTGTTGCCCATCAAATGGTCCAGGTCAAGCATACACTAACGACGTGAAGCACTAACATACTCTCGAAAAAAAAATCTAAGAGCAGCCCTCTCACGACCCATCGCGTGTTATGCCCCTTGTTAGACAACAAGGCAGACCAAAGTACCTGTAGGATAAAAACAAATACATCAAAATCATCGAATATTTACACACTTCCCAGGGACTCCCAAGGCACATGATCCTTATTTTAAATCAATTTTCTATATTCCTCCATTCCCATTCTGTTCATGTGCCCATCTAAGTATCTCTTAAATAACTCCAGAGTGCCTGCCTCCACCACTTTACTTGGCAGCGCATTCCACACCCCCACCACCCTCTGTGTGAAAAATCTCCCTCTAGCATCCAAATTATACCTTACTCCCCCTCACCCTAAGCCTGTGACCCCTCGTGCTATTTGAGTCCATCCTAGGAAAAAGCTTAACCCTGATTACTCTATCTATACCTCTCATTAGATCTCCTCTAAGTCTACGTCTTTCTAAGGAAAACAGCCCCAATTTCCCTAACCTGTCCTCGTAACTCAGACCTTCCATACCAGGCAGCATCCTGGTAAACCTCCTCTGCACTCTCTTCAGAGTCTCCACGATCTTCCGGTAGTAAGGTGACCAGAACCAAATGAGGTCTAACCAACGTTTTATACAACTGCAACATTAAAGGCCAGCTCTTGTACTCTATACCCCTTCCTATAAAGGCTAACATACCATATGCTTTCTTCACAACCTTCTCCACCTGCTCTACCACCTTCAGAGACTTGTGCACCTGCACCCCCATGTCCCTCTGTGTTTCTATACTCCTAATAGGTTTACTCTTTATCATATACTTCCCCCCTACATTCTTTCTCCTGAAATGCATCACCTCACATTTATCAGCATTGAATTCCATGTGCCATCTATCTGCCCAAGCTACCAGCCTATCTACGTCCTGCTGCATCGCCTGACAATGCTCCTCAGTATCCACAAGTCCAGCCAAGTTTGTATCATCTGCAAACTTGCTGATCACTCCACTTTCTCCCTCTTCCAAGTCATTTATATATATAACAAATAGAAGAGGTCCCAGTACCGAGCCCTGCGGCACACCACTAGTGACCGACCTCCAGCTAGTGTAGTCTGCTCATTCTCCCTATCTCTGCATACATTTCCTCTGGGTGCTTCAGTTTCCTCCCACAGTCCAGAGATGCGCGGGTCATGTGGATTGGCTATGCTAACTTCTCCCTTAGTGTCAAGGGGACAGGAAGGTAAATGCAGGGGGTTATGGGGATAGGGCCTGGGTGGGATGGTGGTCAGGTGAAGACTCGATGGGCTGAACAGCCGCCTTCTGCGCTGTAGAGATTCTATGAAACTCTGCAGATTGAAACATTGGCTCTATTCTCTCCACAGATGCTGTCAGACTTGTTGAGTTTCCCCAATATTTTCTGTTTTTGTTTCAGGTTTCAGCATCCATTAGAACAATTATCTAATTTTTCAAAATGTTTTGTTTTCCAAGACTGTTTCTTGCCCAGATTCTGAGAAAAATGTTCCGAAGAACTCTACCTCCCATAGGATTTGAAATCTGTCTTCTAACCTTTCTGAACTTGCAGCCATGATATCTGTTTTTAGACTTTGATTACAGGATACTGCATACACTGGAATTGTGCGTAGGATTATTATTATACTTCCAGTTTAATCAACGTGGAAACATTGTGTACTAAGCCCAACAAGTACAGCTGAAACCATTCATCGAATGTATTGACAGAAATGAAAACACAAAAGCAAAATTATTTAGCATATACTAGAAAGCTCAAAACAGTATCCTCAAAATACACACTGAATAATGTTCACTGGCACTGTAGATAATAAGTGAAAGAATATGGTCTCTCTTATATGTTTGCTGTATCTTTTCTGACTCTCATTCTCTTCCTGCTCTCTTTCTAAACCCCCTTCCTATCTAACTCCGTCTTCTTCTGCTTTTTTTGCCTTTTCATTCTTTCTTTATTTATATTGAAAGTGGTGGTATCATGGTGGGCTGCACCAGGGACAGGAGCAACATCTAGGATATGGGGTAAATCCTGCTGCACTCCAGGCTCCATCCCATCCCTTCTCCCAGCTCACTGTTTCTCCCATATCCTCTCCTCCCTCACAACGCCTCCCATGTCATTCTCACTACCTCCGTCCTCTCCTACCACCTCAATACGTCCACCCTAGCTCTTCCTTTTGACTGCATCCTTCCTTATAAAATGTGCTCCAATGCTAACTCAATGAATATGTTTAAATCTGAGATTGATAGCCAAGTAAGAGACATGGACGCAAAGCTGTTGGAGGGAGATAGGAAGCAGATCAGCTACATTCATACTGAACAATGCCTAACAGGATTGGGCTGCTTTATAGTCTACTGCCATTCCCAAAACAGAGGAGGAAGATGGGGGTGTGGTCCAACATGGAAAAGGGGCTTTGACAAAGGGTCATCTAGGCTGGAAATTTCAGCTCTTTTCTCTCCTTACAGATACTGCTAGACCTCCTGAGATTTTCCAACATTTTATCTTTTGATTTCAGACTCCAGCATCCACAGTAATTTGCTTTTATGAAAAAGGGGCCACTGAGGAAGGTGCCCCTCTTCCCATCTAAGGCCTGATGGCTCCTCACCTGCTCCTGGAATCCTCCTACCAACCTCAAAAAGAATATGACCCTTAAGTGATCAGTTAATTGGTGGCGAGGGTGGACAGGCTGTCCTAGACCTTGCCCGCTCATATAAAATTGGGAATGGTACTAAGGTCACCCAAGAACTTTATGGGCATTTGATAAGATGACACATCAAAGGTTACTGTGTAAAAGAAGAGCTCATGTTGTACTGGATAACATTGAGCATGGAAAAGGGATCGGTTAGCTAACAGGACGCAGGAACAGGGATAATTTTTGGGTTGCCAAGTACTAACCAGTGGAGTACCTCAAGGCTCAGTGCTGGGACCTCAATTATTTACAATCTGCGTCAACAACTTGAATGAAGGGACCAAATATCTGATAGCTAAATTTCTTAATGACACCATGATAGAAAATTAAGTTGCAAAGAGGAAGTGAAGTGTCTGCACAGGGTCATATAGATAGGTTAAGTGAGTGGGAAAAAAATTGGCAGGTGGAGCATGATGGGGAAAAAATGTGAACTTGTCCACTTTGGCAGGAAGAATAGAAAAACAGTTTAAATGAAGCGAAATTGTAAAAGTTTGAGGTGGAGAATGAACAAGATGTCCTGGTACATGAAATCGCAAGAAGTTAGTACCAGGTAGAGCAAATGATTACGAAATTAAATAACATTATGATGTTTATGGCAAGGGAAATGGAATATAAAAGTAGGGAGGTTTTAATGCAGCTGTTCAGGGCCTTTGGGATATTACATCTGGAGAGCTATGTACAGTTTCGATCTCCTTATTTGAAAAAGGAAATAATTGCATTAGAATTAATTCAAAGAAGGCTCATTCGACTTATTCCTGAGATGAAGGGGTTATCTTATGAATCAAGGTGGTGAGTAGGTCATTTAATCTATTCCAGTATGAATTAGATAGATTTCTGATAGATAAGAATTCAGGAAACAGACAGGAAAGTGGAGTTGAAACCACAATCAGATCAGCCATGATCTTATTGAATGGCAGAACATGTTCAAAGGGCCCAGTGGCCTTCTCCTATTCTGAAGTACTACATTCCCACATGTTCGCCTACCTGCAAAGTAACAAAACACTGTAAAATTCTGGCCCAAGTCTCCGGAATAGATTTGAATTATTATTGTCACATGCATTAACGTACAGTGAAAAGTATTGTTTCTTGCGTGCTATACAGACAAAGCGTACCATTCATAGAGAAACAAATGAGAGAGCACAAAATGTAATGTTACAGTCATAGCTAGGATGTAGAGAAAGATCAGCTTAATGCAAGGTAAGTCCATTCAAAAGTCTGACAGCAGCAGGGAAGTCAGTTGATAAGTGACATTAGACTTTTGTATCTTTTTCCTGAAGGAAGAAAACAGAAGAGAGAATGTCTGGGGTGTGTGGGCTCCTCAATTATGCTGCTGTCTTTGCTGAGGCAGTGGGAAGTGTAGACAGAGTCAATGGATGGGAGGCTGGTTTGCTTGATGGACTGGATTACGTTCGTGACCTTCTGTAGTTCTTTGGGAAACTGGTAACCATGAGCTTCAGACTCAGAGAGAATGCTATCAACTGAGCCACAGCCAACACCATAGCAAGGGTTGAGAATTATTCAGATAGATAGAGATTATTAGCTGCTACTTAAAACTTGGTTCCTGGGCCATCGAACAATTCATTTGTCAAGATTCTGGAAGCTGAATTAAGAGTTCCCTTAACAACAAATGTGTCACATATCTGACAATGTTGGACAAACAGCATGCATATGTGAAATAGTACGGTGAGAGCCAGATGAGAGAAGCAGCATATAAATTGTAAAACAGCATCCAGAATGTTCAAAACACCATCGAGAAATGATCATGTAATTGCAACAAGTAAATAAAAATAGATCAATAATATTGTGAGACAGCGTGACCGCTGAGAGATAAGGATTTAAAGAAATGTAATTTGAATAATGGGAGTTCATGCACAAAACTGCAAGTATCTATTTTGTACATTAATTCTGAGATTCAAAGCTAAAATGTGCCAACTCAGCCATCTGGTGGACACTCAGGGTATACTAAAATATTAATAAAGCAGAAGAAAAAGTGCTTCCTTAACTTTTTCCCATGACTCCACTTTAATATTTTGATCTTGATCTTAGAGTAAGATCAGGAGGTGGGGAGATTATTGAGTTGGGCACGGTGATGTGAATGTTGAGAGGAAGAATGAGACTTGTCTGTTTAGTCCACACATGTTTTGAAGAATCCGATGGGACCTCGGGGCTAAAAATGCACGTGCGGCTAATGGAGGCCTCGGCACAGATGATCCCAGGGATAGCTTGCCGGTTGCCCAAGCATGAATTCCAAGTACCTCCTCCACTGTGACTGGATCAATGGAAGTTCACAATTAGCCAATCGAAGCACTAAAATTTATGGTCAATGCTGAAGAGACAACCAATCAGGACAGGGAAAGGGATGTCCCACTGATGAATCATTTGGGAGGGGGATAAATATCTCATCCAGATACTCGACAGTCACTTTTACTGCCTCAGAGCTAGCATCATCTCCAAATGATTGTCCTGCAACCTCAACAGGTGCTGCAACCCATAGTGTTTGGAAACCTCTGGAATAAACAACACTTGGTTGTGCAAAATTGATTTTTTTATAAATGAAAACAGAAAATGCTGGAAAAACTCAGCAGGTCTGGCACACCTCAGTGGAGGGAGGAAAGAGAGTTCACGCCTCAAGTCCAATATAACTCTCCTTTTTTTTGGGTAGTGATTTTATTACGCTGTGTTCAAAAAAACAGAGTAGCAATGTATAGAAAATGTGGGAAATTCCAAGAGTAACATGGAATACAATTCTCAAAGTCAAGGGACTTGAGCATAAAATCCCAGTTTGTCAGGCTTGTACCGAGAGGGTGCTGCACTGTTAGAGGTGCCACCTTTCAGATGAAATGTTAAACCACATCTTCCCTTTCAGGTAGACATAGAAAGTTGCAGGATGTTATTCAAAGAGCAGGGCTAGTTATCCCCAGTTCCCCAGCAAATACTTATCCCAATCAAATTTTTCGCTGCATTTCCTAAATTACAATAATAACAATGCATCAAAAAACTGCTTCACAGCTTGGAACATTGTAGGATTTTGAATAACAATATAAATGCAGAACACCAATAACTTATCCTGGTCCACCCATGCTGACACGATAATTAAGGAAGTCCACAGATGTAACTACTTCCTCAGATGACTAAGAAAATTTGGCATGTCAGCTATGGCTCTGACCAGCATTTACAGATGCACCATAAAAGCATTCTTTCTGGCTGTATTATAGTTTGGTATGACTTCTGTTCTGTCCACGTCCGCAAGAAACTACAAAAGGTTGTGAATGTAGCCCAATCCGTCATGCAAAGCAGCCTCCCATCCATTGACTCTGTCTACACTTTCCTCAGCAAAGCAGCCAACATAATCAGGGATTCCACACTTGTAATCCCAGATCCCAGATACACTCATAATCAAGGACCTATACATCCTGGACATTCTCTCTTCCGTCAGGGAAAAGATACACATACTGAGATCACATATCGACCGGCTTAAGAACAGCTTCTTCCCTGCTGCTGTCAGATGTTTGAATGGACTTATCTTGCATTCAGTTGATCTTTCTCTGCACCCTAGCTATGATTGTAACACGACATTCTGCACTCTCTTCTTTCCTGCTCTATAAATGGTATGCTTTGTCTGTATAGCGTGCAAGAAACAATACTTTTCACAGTACATTAATACGTGACATTAATAAATAAAATTAAATCAAAAATGCAAATACATCAATCATTTAATAGATGAGTTCAGATACACAGTACACTTCCATTTTGTTTAATTATTCCTTTGCTTTGCTACTGATTGGTATTTGTTTCAACTTCGCCAGAAAAAGACATACCCATCAACAGGAAACAGAATAAAACAGTTTCCCTGAACTCGACATGTACAGATTATAAATAGGAAAAGTTGGTGTGTATTTCAAGGGTGAACCTTCTCTCACGGTTCAGATAACACTGATAAATGGCTCAAACTTCACTGGCCCAGTTTGTAATGTCACTTGAACTGCCTTGTCACACCCTTCAGTCTGAAATAATCCAATATAAACTGTGACATTTCTGACATAGCTCAAATGTCTGACCAGCAGTAGCAGATCTCCCATAGTGCTGCTCACTTCAAGGAAGCGCATATTACACGGGGGACTCTTTCATACATTTTGAGTTAAGCTCGTGTGGCACTGCAGTAGAACCGTACCAATGGTCATCTCCAAGTGGAAGCAGATTGGGGAGTGGGGGTGGTCGCAGCAATATGACAGGCAAGGCGAAACTGTAAGAAGCTCAGAAGACGCTGGGTTGTAGTTACAGGACCAGTCACAGAGGCCAGGGAAACATTGTTCATATTTATAAACGATTAATAGCACTCCATGGTGTGGGAAAAAAGAGTCAAGGCTCCTTCTGGGTCTGGGAGCTGCCTCTGAGGGGATGGTAATATTGGGACTTTCACAGGGGCACTCCATGACTGTGAATGGAGACAGATTTTCTGTCCAATTTAGGACAGCAGCTGTTAAAGGAAGAAGGCAGAGGCTCTCACCAACATCTTTAAAACTTGATAAATGGTTTTTGCGGCTCGTTCAGTTCTGCGCAGGGAGGGGAGAAGCCAAGTCCCTCTACAGGAAAGGTGCAGCTGCTCTTAAACCCAGCATGGAGCTCCTAAGCCTGTCTGGAACTCTGCCCCGCATCTGTCCCCC
This sequence comes from Sphyrna mokarran, assembly GCA_024679065.1. Classification (NCBI taxonomy): domain Eukaryota; kingdom Metazoa; phylum Chordata; class Chondrichthyes; order Carcharhiniformes; family Carcharhinidae; genus Sphyrna; species Sphyrna mokarran. The sequence continues at coordinate 131,097,271 of JAGIQG010000003.1, read as the reverse complement.
ACTTACCCTAGCCTTCTGCTGACTGCCCGCCTTCAGCCATCTAAACTACCTCCTGATATTGTGGGAAACTGTGGGCCGATTAGAAATTTGCAGTCTGGCTCCTTTTGTTGGATTTAATAAGGTTTTTAAAAAGCTAAACAAGTACCAGCACCAGGATTTTCAAGCTCTGTCTCTTGCCACACACCTGGCAGGGCCAGAAAAACCTGCCCACGGTATCAGGGCCAACGGCAGAGGGCCAAGAGAGCAGAGCAAGAACAGCGGGAGGATAAGAGTGGTGGCAGAGCAGTGAGAATGAGATCAGAGCGGCAACAATTGCGTCCTGAGTGGTGTCATACATTACTCAATTTGTTTATCGCTATCAGGATACCTCAATGAACTGAAATACAAACACACCATCATGTAATCCCGCACAGTGATTTTGTGACTATTTGGTTACCTCTGTTTCTGGTCTAGGAATAAAAACCGGTGGCTTCATTTTCAGGGTAAGGTCACGGAAGTCCCACTCCTCGATCACATACTGCACAGGCATACTAGGGGAGAAAAGAGAATACGCTGCAAAATAAACCATTTTTAAAGTTTCTAAAATATTGTTTTGTTATAAAGGCAAGGAATCTCTAAAAGTAGCACTGCACTTCTGGAGTATCAATGGCCTGCACTGAAGGAGAGCTCAGCTCTTTCCATTTCACAGATAAGCACATCCTGACTTCACCAGAACTGTCCTTTGGACACATGATGCAGAGTCTAGAAGCTTCCACACAGAAAAGGAGTAAAAACCTGCTGGATGAATCCTGGCAGGTTACCTGGGTATTGGCCAGTTAGAAACCCTACAGTGCAGAAGGAGGCCATTTAGCCCATCAAGTCTGTACCAACCATAATCTTACCCAGGTCCTACTCCCGTAGCCCCACATAGTTACCCTGCTAATGCCCCTGATACTAGGGTCAACTTAGTATGGCTAAACAATCTAACCCACAAATCTTTGGACTGTGGGAGAAACTGCATGTAGACACAGGGAGAATGTGCAAACTTTGCACAGACAGTGACCCAAGGCTGGAATTGAACCTGGGATCCCAGCGCTATGAGACAGCAGTGCTAACCACTGTGCCACCATGTTGCCCATTACTGGATATAAATTGAAATTAATGAAACATAGAAAATAGAAGCAAGAGTAGGCATTCAGCCCCTTGAGCCTGCTCCATCATTCATTTTGATCATGGCTAACAATCAAATTCAATACGCTGATCCTGCCTTCCCTCCATATTTCTTTAACCCACAGAGCTATATCTAATTTCTTTGTTAGAAAGCTTGGGGCTGGCTATCTGATCAGTAACATCAGAATGCAGAGTAGCGTGCTTGGTCCTGAGAGTGAATTACTTTAAAAAAGGCAACAATAAAAGAACTGTGAAATATATTTTTTAAGTATCATACTGTTGAAGGCGCTTAGAACACAAATTCCAGATCATCTGCTTCTGCTCTGCAGTGAGTGGACGAGATAGTGTCTCCCGTGCAAGGCTGTGGATCTGTAAAGAGTGGAGAAGAAAATAAACATTAAAAAATTAGCACGTTTGTTGAATAACGATGAACCCCACTGTCCTCGCCACTTTCATTCACCACATTGATATATGATGGAACCAAATTGCTGCTAAATTAATTCACTTCAATATTACAGCAATATAATTATAGAACATAGAACATAGAACATTACAGCGCAGTACAGGCCAGTCGGCCCTCGATGTTGCGCCGGCCAGTGGACCCTCTAACCTAAACTATTCCAATATCATCCATATGCCTATCCACAGACCATTTGAATGCCCCCAAAGTAGGCGAGTCCACAACTGCTGCAGGCAGGGCATTCCACGCTCTCACCACCCTCTGTGTAAAGAACCTGCCTCTGACATCCGTCCTATACCTACCACCTCTTAATTTAAAGTTATGTCCCCTCGTGTTGGTCATCACCATCTGAGGAAAAAGGTTCTCACTATCCACCCTATCCAATCCCTTGATCATCTTATACGCCTCAATTAGGTCACCGCGTAACCTTCTTCTCTCTAATGAAAATAACCTCAGGTCCCTCAGCCTTTCCTCATAATGCCTTCCCACCATACCAGGCAACATCCTGGTAAACCTCCTCTGCACCCTTTCCAATGCTTCCACATCTTTCTTATAATGCGGCGACCAGAACTGTACGCAATACTCCAAGTGCGGCAGCACCAGAGTTTTGTACAGTTGTAACATAACCTCACAGCTCCTAAATTCAATTCCTCTACCAATAAAAGCTAACACACCGTACGCCTTCTTAACAACTTTATCAACCTGGGTGCCAACTTTCAAAGAGCTATGTACTTGTACCTCAAGATCCCTCTGCTCGACAATGCTATTAAGGGTCCTTCCATTAGCCCTATATTTCATATGCCTGTTATTCCTACCAAAGTGAATCACCTCACACTTATCCGTATTGAATTTCATTTGCCACCTCACGGCCCAGCTCTGCAACCTATCTATGTCCCTCTGCAAACTGTAACATCCATCCTCGCTATCTACAACTCCCCCCACTTTGGTATCATCAGCAAATTTACTAATCCAACCCTCTACACCCTCATCTGGGTCATTTATAAAAATGACAAACAGCAGTGGCCCCAAAACAGATCCTTGAGATACACCACTTGTAACTGCACTCCAGGTTAAATATTTCCCATCAACCACCACCCTCTGTCTTCTATCAGCTAGCCAATTCCTAATCCAAACTGCTAAATCACCTTCAATCCCATGCATCTGCACTTTCTGCAGTAGCCTACCATGGGGATCCTTATCAAATGCTTTGCTAAAATCCATATACACTACATCAACTACCTTACCCTTATCTTCCTCTTTGGTCACCTCCTCAAAAAACTCAATAAGGTTTGTGAGGCACGACCTACCCTTCACAAAACCGTGCTGACTATCCCTAATCAATTTATTTCTCTCTAGATGCTTATAAATCCTATCCTTATAATTCTTTCCAAGACTTTGCCCACAACAGAAGTCAGGCTCACCGGTCTATAATTTCCAGGATGGTCCCTACTCCCCTTTTTGAACAAAGGGGCAACATTTGCCATCCTCCAGTCTTCCGGCACTATACCTGTAGCTAACGACGACATGAAGATCAAAGCCAAAGGCTCTGCAATCTCCTCTCTGGCCTCCCAGAGAATCCTAGGGTAAATCCCATCTGGCATACCCTCAAGATTCGCTAACACCTCCTCCTTATGAACCTCAATCCTGTCCAGTCTACAACCTGGTACCGCAGTATTCTCCCCGACAACATTGTCTTTCTCCTGCGTGAATACTGACGAAAAATACTCATTCAGTGTCTCTCCTATCTCCTCAGGCTCCACGCACAACTTCCCCCTGCTATCTCTGACTGGCCCTAATCTTGCCCTAACCAATCTTTTATTATTTATATACCTGTAAAAAGCTTTAGGATTCTCCTTAATCCTATCCGCCAAAGTCTTCTCGTGTCCTCTTCTAGCTCTTCTCAACTCCCTCTTTAGGTCCTTCCTGTCTAATTTATAGCTCTCCAGTGCCCTAACTGAGCCTTCACGTCTCATCATTATATAAGCCTCCTTCTTCCTCTTCACCAGAGATCCAACTTCCCTAGTACACCATGGTTCCCTCACTCGACCACTTCCTCCCTGCCTGGCAGGTACATATTTATTACGGACATGCAGAAGCTGTTTCTTAAATATGCTCCACATTTCAGATGTTCCCAGCCCCTGCAATATCCTGCTCCACCCTATGCATCCTAAATCTCTCCTAATAATAGAGATTCTATTATATTGATTCTATAATAATAATAATTATAGAATCAAAGAATACCTAGGCTCAATTCTGGCCTTGAGGGACTTGTAGAAGTCCCTCCCCATGGGACTTTTGCAGTTTCTCCCTGTGCCTTGCACGAGTTTCCTCTGGGTGTCTGGTTCCTTCCCACACTCTAAAGATGTGCAGGTTAGATGAATTGGCAATGTTAAATTGCTCCTTAGTGTTCAAAGATGCGTAGGTAACAGGGATTAGCTATGCTAAATATGTGGGTTTACAGGGATGGGGCAGTGGTGTCGGCCTGGGATAAGTTAATGCAGACCCAATGGGCCTAATGACCTCCTTCTGCAATGCAGGGATTATCTGATCCCAACACAGAACAGGGGGAGGACATTTAGTTTGTTATCTTTATATTGGTTCTTTGAATAAGTCATCACAGATGCAATATGTAACAGGCAATTGTTAAATGGAACACTCCGTTAACTGGCAACTTTGATTAACTGGCACCGTACTTATAAAAGGAGACCGCTGGGACATGGGTGGGAATTGAAAGCAGACAAATGCAATGCTAAAGCTTGAGCAGCCTAGGATCTCTTCCATAAATTATGTCTGGCGAGGACACCCCCAGTACCACTGCAGAGCGTTAACACAACACAGGAGAACAGCAGTTAGCAGTGACAAACACAACTTGATTCATGTAAAGAATGACAGCTATGGGCCTGGGATTTAAGACAATGGTGATCCATTTTCTCATCAGAGAACTGCTCTACACCGACAAGGCTGAACTAACATTCCACACTGAGAAATACCTACAGCAGCAAACAGATTCTCAGGTTTATAAAGGGCTTGGTTTGACCATCAGGAAGGCAGATGTCTGCTTCAGGACGTCACCACACTGACATTTATCAGCATTGACACTGGAGAGGTTGTTGGCAGCTTCACATATTTAGGCTTCACCAGCACAAAATGTTAGCACGTAAGTAGAATAAGTAACCAGGACAGCAATTTGAATGTTGGCCTTTACTGCAAGGGGGCTGAAGTATAAATGTAGGAAAGTCTTGCTATAACTGGACAGGGTGTATTGACAAGGTGACATGTAGAGTAGCGTGTACAGTTTTGGTCTCCTTACTTAAGGAGGGACATACTGGCAATGGAAATAGTTCAGAGAAGGTTCACTAGGATGATGTATGGTATGAAGGGCTTAAGAGAAAGAGCAGAACAGGATTGACCTGAGAAGAATGAGGGGTCATTTTATTGATTCTGAGGGGGCCTTATAGGGTTTACGCTGAGAGAATGTTTCTCCATGGGGGGGGTGGTGGTGGTGTGGTGGTGGTGGTGGTAGTCACAGTTTAAATATTACGGAATTCTCGTTTAAAACTGAGGGGAGAAATTTCCTTTCAGGCATAGCTGGTCTTTGGAATTCCCTCCCCTCAAAAGTAGTTGAGAAGGTCTTTGAATAATTCAAGATTGAGAGAGACAGATTTTTGATCAACAAGAGAGTCAAGGGGTATTGAGTGGGGGGAGACAGTCAAGAAAGTGGAGTTGAGGCTATAACGAGATAAGCATGTTCTTATTGAGCAGTGGAGTAGGCTCAATGGACCAAATGGTCTACTTCTGCTACTATTTTTTACAATACAATTGAATGGTGGAACAGGGCTGAATGGCATACTCCTGTTTTAAAACTCTCTCACAATCATGGGTCACCTGCACGTTATTTTTACAACCTTAAATCCACTCAATATTTGTAATATTCTTACTCCTTTTCAGACAATCAGCTCATTACTTAATATTTAAAAGAATTTCAAAAGACTCAAGTCTCCACAAGTTTGAATTTTATGATACTTAACAGTTTTTCCTCCAAGCACATGGGATATTATATATTCACTTGAATGCTGTGGCTCTGATATTCCTTTCTGCTCAAATATCCTTTGCCAGTGAGTCACACAGGTAGCTCCCGTCATCACTTCATGCATAAATTGGCAAAGATTCCTGGAAGGAGCAATTGAAGAGGTAGCCCCACGAAACATAGAGTGTTGGCTTCTGCTGTAACAATGTGACTGGGCCCTAAGACGGGAGGCCAAGCACATGTGACGTCCCGAGAAAACCTTCCACTGCATCTTATCTGTTCGCTGTTCCTTCCTACTTCAATCACTGCCCTGCTGCATTTGAACAGGAGTCTTCAGAATAACGATTTCTCTTGAGTTGTTAAATGCACTTTTGCACCTTGTGTGAGGAGCTCATGTCAATTCCTTGTATTGTGGATTAGATCTGCTGTGTTCCTGTCACCACTAATTTCAGTCCAGAGTTGCTGTAGATAAAGCTCTAATAAAAATGTCCCATTTAATCGTTGCAGTCAGCCAGATAAATTCAAGCGCAGGATATCTGTGAAAACAAATATAGTATCAGACAATTTAAACAAGCTTTATATTTAAAAAAAAACAAAGTTCAAATTTTATTGTGCATCATAAGTATCCAAAATAAAGGGTCTATCATGTTACAGCTCTGTATTGGATGTAATGTGACCAACAGTAACAAGCTGTAAGGGGCAGCTGACCTAGTAAACCATGGAACCAACTACAAAATGATATGATGATCAGCTGACTCACTATAAATAAGAACCTGTTGGGAATTGTGGGGAATTTGGAATGGCTCAGAGTGAGGCCTTAAGTTTGGAGTAATGAAGTTTTTTTATTAAAACCTTTCCTTGATTTTTAAGTTGTAGTAAGCTTCGTTATATTTTTATTGTCTGCATTTGAAGAGTTCCTTCTGAAGAAACACAGAATATCTGTGAACATACTGGAAGGAAATTGATATAACTAATGGTCAGGTATACGTTATGATGGAATGATGGAACATTCACTCATGTGGTAGAGTATAGTTCACAATGACTTTACAGTGCTTCACAGTACAATGTTCCTTGGTTTACTACAACTCAACATTTTGAAACTTGTTTCTTTTTAAAATTAACACTACCCCACACCCAGGTGAGCAGGTTATTTACTCCCTGGTCCTGGTGAATATCAATTTAAAGTTGGTTGTTGGGAGGTGTACCAGAACTTTCACTCTCCATTGCACTGTCCCCATCTCTAGCCTCAGCCTCTCTGTCGCTGAAATTCTCAGTAAGAAGTCTCCTAACACCAGGTTAAAGTTCAATGGGTATCACGAGATTTCAGAGTGGTGCTCCAAGGTGTTTCCAAAATTTGAGAAAAGTTCTTTTTATCCAGTACTGGATATCAGACAAGGAGTATGACAAATTACAGAGTTAAGAGCTGAGCAAGATGATGATGAAGTTGAGCTGGACATCCTTGGATATGTGTAGAAATGGACCTGATTGTGGATGGTATGCGTATAGCTGCCACCTGACCAAATGATTATTGGCAATCTGAGTTTCTATTTCAGGGTGCCAGCGTCCACAGTGTTCAGTAAATGCTGCAATTTGGTGGGCAAATTGGTTCCTCCAACTGTGCTACCCAAACTGGGCACCAGACACAAGTCCTAGGATGGAGCACAGCGTCACAGCGGTTAGCACTGCTCCCTCACCGTGTCAGGGTCCTGGGTTCAATTCCCGGCCTTGGGTCACTGTAATATGCACATTCTCCCCATATCAGCCTGGGTTTCCTCTGGGGACTCCAGTTTCCTCCCACAGTCCGGAAAATGTGCTGGTTAGGTGCACTGGCCATGCTAAATTCTCTCTCAGTGTACCCGAACAGGCGGCGGAGTGTGGCGACTAGGGGATGTCCACATCAACTTTACTGCAACCTTAATGGAAGCCTCACTTGTCACACTGATAAATAAGAAGCTCCCGTCCCGTCATCAGCGGACGCGCGAGGAGGAATCGGAAAAGAAAGAGTGGCGGGCTGAGGAAGTTGAACAGCGGGGAGGGGGGACTGCGACAGAGCAGAGGGCGGAATGAAATCGGCAATAAGCTTCTACAATCCCACCTTCCAGCCGGAGCCGGCCCAATAAAATGGCGGCGATCGTCCCCTTCGGCCAGAGACAGCTCGGCCCCGCCCCCTGCAATCGGGCCCCGCCCCCTGCAATCGGGCCCCGCCCCCTGCCACCGCTCTCCACCCCCAGCCGCCGCTCCCCCGCCCCCTACCACCGGGCCCCGCCCACAACCGCCGGGCCCCACCCCCTGCCACCGGGTCCCGCCCTCTGCGACTGGGACCCGCCCCCTCCCACAGCGCCTCCAGCCCCCTCATTTACTGGGGCCCACCCCCTTGTCCCCTGGCCGCGCCGCCGCCCTCTGACATTGGGACCTGATCTCTGCCACCTCTGCCCCGCCCCTCGGGCCCGCCTCCTGCCACGGGCTCGCCCCTCCCACTGAGCCCTGCCCCTGCCCCGCCCCTCCTCGCCCGCCCCCGCTCCCACCGCGCCCCGCCTCCTGCCACCGGGCCCCGCCCCTTTCCACCATTTTCCCCCGCCCCGCTTCTCTGGGCTGCGCCCTTTTCCATCGTCCCCGCCCCAGTCCCCTGGCCCCGCCCCCCCCTGCCGGCCCTACTCCTCTCTCAGTGTGTCTCTGATCCGGGTCCGGGTGAAATTCGCGTCTGGAGTCGCGAGTTCCGCTAAACAATCGCAGCCTAGTGGATGCAGTGCTGAGATTCCAGGGCGGAAATTCTGCTTTCTGTTCTTTTAATTTCTCACTCACTCTGACCCAGATTACAGACAAGATAGAATCTGTGTACCCAGCCTCACAGGGCTGTGCTGGAGTTAATGCTTCAAAACTGCCTCTTCACACTGTGTGCTACAGTTCCACAATTAAACCCTCTGGTCAATAACCTTCACCTGGATTCCCAATTCGAGACTTTGGATCTTTTAGTTCCACATTTGTGTAATTATTGGTAAATGATGGGTATTTATAAAATATAAACACAATGCTGAAAAAGCTCAGCTGCTCTGGCAGCTCCTGAGGAGAACTCAGTAAGAATCTGGCAACACCAATTTTAAATCCAACCGATTTATTTGATAGTAAATCTGTGAGCTTTCGACTTTCGTCTTCGTCAGGCAAATGCAGTGTTCTGGTCAAATAAATCGGTTGGATTTAAAATTGGTGTTGCCAGATTCTTACTGAGTTTACCCCAGTCCAACGCCAGCATCTCTACATCAGAGCTTCTGAGGAGAAACAGAGTTAATGTTTCACGGTCAATGTGACTTCTTCGGAGATCCTCACCTTCTCCTTAGAAATTTTTCTATTTTGAATTTCACTTTTCTAAAATGCAACCTGTCTCGTTTAAGAAACTGCTACACCTGGTATGAGTCACTAAGGTGGAACATCAACACCAGGACATTTTGCAGGCAGCCAGATAAATATATGACAGTGAAGAGAAAGGGTGAGGCAACCAGTTTCAAAGGAAAACACCAGTAAGAATGCTGCGGTTCGGAAAGTCCACCCACATATCTCGTTTCTCAGGAGGCTAAGGAAAGTCCACTATGACTTTCACCAACCTTTACAGAGGCACCATAGAAAGCATCCCCTGCGGATGTATCACAGTGTGGAATGGCTCCTGGTCTGCTACAAGAAACTACAAAGAGTAGTGAACAAAACCCAGTCCATTCCATTCATTGACTCTGTTTACATTTCATGCTGCCTTGGCAAAGCATAATTAAGGACCCCACGCAACCTGGACATTCTCTCTTCCTCCTTCTTCGCTCAGGAAAAAGATACAAAGGTCTGAGGCCATGTTACCAACTGACTCAAGAACAGCTTCTTCCCTATTGCCACCAGACTTTTGAATGGCCCTTTCTCTATCCTAGCTATGATTGTAACACTACATTATGCACCCTCCTTCCCTTTTCCCCTATGTTTTATACAAACTGTATGCTTTATCTGTGTAGCATGCCAGAAACAATACTTCTCACTGTATCCCATTACATGTGACAATAGTAAATCAGATCAGTTGGGCAGAATGACCTGATACTGCACCGGAAGGCTATATTTGTGTTAGATTGACAGGTACATAGGATAACAGTATTTAAGTTAAAAACTCGAACTTTAATTTAGCCATCGAAACAAAAGTACAAAGCAAAGAGATCAAAGAAGCTGTGTCAGCGACAGAACCCTAAGTTTGTAGTTGCCAGGTAATAGCCTAGAATGGCGTGACTCCTTCTATATCTTTCTCTCACCTTTACATCGCACACCCATCTTGTGCTCTCTAACAATGCCCAATGAATACACTGGGGTGAATTTAATAAGAAACTTAATTTGAAGCAATTTTAAAAGCGGCATTTCCGCCTTTTGGCTAAGATGCAAATGAGATCAAGTCATGTAGGAGGAGCTATGTCTATTCAAATCAGCTTGGATCATGTAGATCAAGCCCAGGACAGGAGGTGAGAGTTTGGATCAGGAATGTCTCAACTTGTTGAGACTTTGAATTGGACTTGATTGAATTGAATTGGAATAAAAACAAAAATAAATTAAAAAACAGAACTAAAAAGGTAATAATCTCTGGATTATTATCTGAGCCACCAGCTAATTGGCACACAATCAATAAGACTAAGGAGGCAAAGATTGGTGTGGGAGGAATGGGTTTGAATTCATGGAACGTTAGCACCAGTATTGGGAAAGAGGGAGACCTGTTCCAATGGGACATTTTCATCTGAATTGTGCTGGGACCAGAGTCCTGGCAACTTGTATAACTAGGGCTGTAGCTAGGACTTTAAACTAAATAGTTGGGAGGTGGGGGGTTTAATTGTATGCAGAATTCAAAAATCAAAGTTAAAGGAGAGGGGAGAAGTGCAAGTTAATGATGAAGATTTTCAACTAATTAAAGGAGCCGAGGACTCAGGAGAGTTAGTAAAGTTTTAAGACAATAATAAAATAGAGTATAGAAGATGACAGGAATCTAACCTCAGGCGGAGCAGAAAAGGTGACAAGTATGAGATGGGAGGTGGTCAATGCAGGACTGAGGGTGTTGTACCTAAATGCACACAGTAAATGGAACAAGGTAAATGAGCTTGTTGCGCACATTGAAATTGGCTGGTACGATGTGGGCATCACAGAGACCTGGCTACACGGGGATCAGGGCTGGGATCTAAATATCCAAGGATATGTGTTGTATCGGAAGGACAGGCAGGTGGGCAAAGGGAATAGGCTTGCATTGTTAGTAAGGAATGAAGTTAAATCAATAGCAAGAAGTGATATAAATCAGAACGCATAGAATCTCTGTGGGTAGAGTTGAGGAATTGCAGAGGTAAAAAGATCCTGATGGGAATTATGTACAGGCCCCTTAGTAGTAATCAGGATGTGGGGCAGAAAATAAATCAGGAGATAGAAAAGGTATATAAAGAAGGCCATATTACAATAATCATTGGGGACTTCAATATACAGGTGAACTGGGAAAATCAGTTAGGTAATGAATCCCAAGGATAGGAATTTTTGGACTGACAAAGATATTTTTTTTTGGAGCAACCTGTGATAGAGCCTTCTAGGGAACAGCAATTCTGGATTTGGTGATGTGTAATGAGGCAGATTTGATTAGAGAATTTACAGTGAAGGAACCCTTAGGGAGCAGTGACCACAATATGATAGAATTGAGAGAGAGAATCAGATGGAGTAGTATTACGATTAAATAAAGGTAACTACACAGACATGAGAGGGAAGCTGGCCAGCGTTGATTGGAAAGGGAGCCTGGCAGAGAAACAGTGGAACAGCAATAGCAGGAGTTTATGGGGGTTATTCAGGAGTCACAACAGAAATACATCCCAAGGAGGAGGAAACATGTTGAGGGGAGGACAGAGATTCCATGGCTGACAAGGGCAGCCAAAGACAGCATAAAAGCAAAAGAAAAAGCATACAAAGTGTTGAGGATTAGTGGGAAGCCAGAGGATTTGGAAGTCTTTAAAAGTGAGCAGAGGACAACGAAAAAAGCAATAAGGGGAGAGAAGGTGAGATATGAGTGTAAGCCTGCTAGTAATACAAAAGAAAATAGGAAGAGGTTTTTTCAATATATAAAAGATTCGAGAGAAGCAAGAATAGACATTGGACCTCTGGAAAATGAGACTGAAGAAGTGATAACAGGAAACAAAAGAAATGGAGAGAAACTGAATAGTTATTTTGCATCAGTCTTGCATAGGAGACTGTTAAGTAATTTAAGTGCCTATGGTGTTAAGGGTAAGATCCTGGATGGAGGATTGGCTGACTGGCAGAAGGCAAAGAGTGGGGATAAAGGGGCCTTTTTCAGATGGCAGCCAGTGACTTTTGGTGTGCCTTTGAGGTCTGTGCTGGGACTACAACTTTTCACATTAACGATTTGGAAGAAGGAACTAAAGGCACTGTTGCTAAGTTTGCAGATGATACAAAGATATACAGAGAGACAGGTAGTATTGAGGAAGTGGGGGACTGCAGAAGGAATTGGAAAGGTTAGGAGAGTTGGCAAAGAAATGGCAGATGGAATACAATGTGGAAAAGTGTGAGGTTATGCACTTTGGAAGAAGGAAGGGAGGCATAGACTACTTCCTAAATGGGAACTGCTTAGGAAATCAGAAACACAAAGAGACTTGAGAGTCAGTCAGCAGTTAGGAGGACAAACACAGTGTTAGCATTGATATTAAGGGGTCTAGAATACAAGAGCAGGAATGTATTTCTGAAGCTGTATAAAGGTACAGGGTCATCTAGATTTGAAACATTGGCTCTATTCTCTCTTCACAGATGATGTCAGACCTGCTGAGATTTTCCAGCTTTTCTTCTTTTTGTTTCAGATTCCAGCATTCACAGCAATCTGCTTTTACCACTGCTTCACTGCCAAATGTGTGGCTGTCATTGTTTCTGCTGTTACGGTATTGTAACACTGAGGACTAAAGAGAGCTCAATATCTGAGTGTAAGTGAGAAATAAACTCAGCAGTTTACTTTGAACCAGGGTGTGAAATTGTTCTGACACTCCAGCAGGTTATGTACAAACACCAGATCACGATAGCCAACAGTGTTGAAGTGAAGATGTCAGACTTTAATGCAGCCATCAAAACAAGTACAAAGCTGCAAGACAAGGGGCAGAATCCTACCATCCCTTCCTCCGGTATTTTCCAGTCTCCATTTTCCAGGGGTTGAGATCAGGTTGGAATCTGTGACTATGTTTTCGAAATGGAATCCAGGAAGTCTCAGGGTGACAGCATGGCAAAGTCTAATCAGAATGGAAAATGTAGGTTGTGAGTATAGAGTAGGTCATCACATGGCTAGCTGATGACATGGAGTTCCACAGAAGGTGGAGCTTGGAGAATTACCAAGACCTTGCTTTTATTCATTCATGGGACATGGGTGTCACTAGTTGGCCAGCATTTATTGCCCATCCTTAGTTGCCTGAAGGCAATTGAGAGACAACAATATTGCTGTGGTTCTAGAGTCACATGTAGGCCAGACCAGTTAATTACAGCAGATTTCCTTCCCCAAAGACTTTAGTGAACCACATGGGTTTGTCTGATAATCAATAATGGTGTTGTGGTCATCAGTAGATTTCGAATTCAAAATGTTTTTAGTGGGATTCAAATTCCACCATTTGCCATTGCAGGATTTTAACCTGGGTCCCCAGAACATTAGTTGAGTTTCAGGATTAATAGTCTAGTGATAATACCAAGGTATTCCCTTGGGTAGAGTGGGTATTTTAATGAGAGTTTGTACATTTGGTTAATAAATCTCCTATTTCATGCAATCTCTACACCGCAGAAGGAGGCCATTTGGCCCATTGAGTCTGTACCAACAACAATCCCACCCAGGACCTATCCCCGTCACCCCATATAGTTACCCTACTAATCCCCTGACACTAGGATTAATTTAGCATGGCCAATCAACCTAACCCGCACATCTTTCAGATTGTGGAGCATCCAGCGGAAACCCATGCAGACATGGGGAGAATGCACAAACTCCGCACAGACCGTGACCCAAGGCCAGAATTGAACCTGTGTCTCTGGTGCTGCGAGGCAGCTGTGCTAACCACTGTGCCACCGTTGAATGTCCCTTGTGAAGTCGGTGATTGAATGGAACACGCAGAAGCACATGGTCTCAGGTCTGGCAGCATAGCACCGGGACTTTGAAACATTCTGATCTGCGGTCACACTGTTGCTGGGCGCCATCCTCATCTGAACAAAGACAGGGATCTCAGTCTGAAACTCAGCCCCATGTCAATCAGATGCTGGATGTGGGTCACCTGCTGGCAGAATGTGGTATTCTCCTGATCCAGACCCCCGTGTTTCTGTCCACTTTTGCTCTTCCCCAGCTTACCCTGAAAGAAGGCTTGGGAGGTGAGGTGGAGAAACACACACACAACGGGCACACAACAGACTGGCTGCAAGAGCCAAACTGAGTGTTTTACAGACTGTTGTAAATTCTGTTTAGTTTACACACATGTAGTTGTACATAGGTTTTGCGTTCACTGTTACATCTCACACCTCCGACTTAATGAGGAGGATGCAGACCCAATCATCATGTGAGGAGAGTCACAGGAATGGAACTTGGAAAGATTACTTGGAATCTTGGGCAGGATCAATGGCCGGAATTCTCCATACCAGCAGGAATCTTCTGTCCCACCAGTAATGTATGCCTGCCATGGATTCCCCGCTGTGTGGGGTGAAATCAATGGGAATTCTCACTGACAGCGGCAAGACCACAGAACCTCACCACCGGCAAACATCACGCCACTGGCAGGAAACATGCAGCTGAGAGGAGAGAGAATCTCGTCCCTTATGTTTAGTTAATAAATCTTCCATTTGTTGAGAGTCCCTTGTGAAGTCATTGATTTAACAGACTACGCAAGGCAAAGGTTGTGAATGCAGCCCAATCCATCACGCAAACAAGCCTCCCATCCGTTGACTTTGTCTACACTTCCCACTGCCTCGGCAAAGCAGCCAACATAATCACATGCGCCCCGGACATTCTCTCTTCCACCTTCTTCCTCCGGGAAAAAGATACAAAAATCTGAGATCACATGCCAACCAACTCAAGATCAGCTTCTTCCCTGCTATTGCCAGACATTTGAATGGACTTATTTTGCATTAAGTTGATCTTTCTCTACATCTTGGCTATAACTGTAACACTACATTCTGCACTTTCTCCTTTCCTTCTCTGTGAATGGTATGCTTTGTATAGCAAGCAGGAAACAATACTTTTCACTGTATGTTAATATGTGACAATAATAAATCAAAAAATGTTTGAGCAAACTGTATTCTAACAGTTCCATGTATTCACTCCAAATGCAAAATGAATATGAATATAATTACCACAAAGGCAACACTATGCTCTAGAAGTGTATTTGCATTCTGTTTATAAATAATATTCTAATTCTGCTCAGGAGTGTCAGCTTTTTATTCCTGCTGGCTACATGGCTGAGCCTCTGCAGATTCAACTTTGCAAAGCAGAATTAGTAACTGAACTGGAAACAGCATGGGCTGTGGGAACTTCAGTGGTAACTGTGTTTTTTTATGGATACCAATTCGAAATGAAAAATACGGGCAGGCATATTGAACATAATCAAGATGTTTCTCTCCATATTGGTCATGATTACTCTATCAATTGGGTGGTACTGAGGCACAGTGGTTGGCAGTGCTGCCTCACAGCATCAGGGAACCACGTTCAATTCCTAGCTCGGGTCACTGTCTGAGCAGAGTCTGCACATTCTCCCTTTATTTGTGTGGGTTTCCTCAGAGTGCTCCGCTTTCCTCCCATGGAGAACGTGCTCCCATCTATATCGTAAGAAGTCTCACAACACCAAGTTAAAGTCCAATAGTTTTATTTGGTGACGTAAGCTTTGAGAGTGATTCCCCTTCATCAGGTGAGTCAAGGGGCCGTGATCTGAAAGCTTGTGCCACCAAATAAACCTGTTGGACTTTAATCTCGTATTGTGGGACTTCTTACTGTGCTTAACCCAGTCCAATGCTAGCATCTTCACATCCCATCAATGTCAACACGGATGGAGTAGAAATGGTCGAGAACTTCAGATTTTTAGATGTCCAGGTCACCAACAACTTCTTCTGATCTCACCTGCCGACTCAAAGGTTAATAAAACCCACTAATGCCTCTACTTTCTCAGAAGATTAAGGAAATTGGCATATCAGCTACGGCTCTCGCCAACTTTTATAGATGTACCATTGAAAGCATACTTTCTGGTTGTATCACAGCTTGCTATGGCTCCTGCTCTACCCAAGACCATGAGAAACTATAAAAGGTTACGAGCGTAGCCCAATTCATCACGCAAACCAACCTCCCATCCATTAACTCTGTCTACACTTCCCGCTGCCTCGGAAAAGCAGCCAGTATAATTAGAGACCTTCTCTCTTCCACTTTCTTCCGTAGGGAAAAAGATACAAAAGTCTGAGGTCATGTACCAACCAACTCAATAATCGCTTCTTCCCCACTGCCATCAGACTTTTGAATGGACCTACCTCACGCTAAGTTGATCTTTCTCTACATCTTAGCTATGATTGTAACACTACATTCTGCACTCTCTCCTTTCCTTCTCTATGAACAGTATGCTTTGTATAACACAGAAGACACAATATTGTATGCTGATACATGTGACAATAATAAACCAAATCAAATCCAATCAGCTGGACCAGGATGCCTTCTTCTGTTGACTGGCCTATTATTCCCTTTCTGGTCTGGCTTATAGAATACCCAAATGAGCAAGATGCCAGTAGCAAGCTGGCACCTGTGGACGGGGCATCAAATGGAGCCATCACTATGGAGTGAAAAGGGAAGAAGAGAATTCCTCTTCTTTTAAAGCAAAATCTGCAGGTTGTAACACTTTGTCACCACTGTGGGATGGTGAGTGATGGGAAGGCATGGGATGGCAAGGTGGCACATTGGTTAGCACTGCTGCCTCGCAGTGCTAGGGACCCCGGTTCAATTCCCTGCTTGGGTCACTGACTGCTTGTTCTCCCTGTTTGGGTACGTTGAGAGAGAATTTAACATGGTCAATGCACCTAACCTGCCCATCTTTCAGACTGTGGGAGGAAATCCACACAGTCTGTTGTATATTCTGTTTAGTTTACACACATGTAGTTGTACATATGTACAACTACATGTGTGGATTTCCTCCCACAGTCTGAAAGATGGGCAGGTTAAGTGTATTGGCCATGTTAAATTCTCTCTCAATGTACCCAAACAGGCACTGTAATGAGGCAACTGGAGGATTTTCACAGTAACTTCATTGCAGTGTTCATATAAGCCTACTTGAAGTTTATTTATTAGTCACAAATAAGGCTTACATTAACACTGCATGAAGTTACTGTGAAATTCCCCCACATTCCGTTGCCTGTTCAGGTTAATCAAAGAATCCCTACAGTGCAGAAGGAGGCTATTCAACCCATCGAGTCTGCACCAACCACAATCTCACCAAAGCCCTATCCACATAAGCCCATATATTTACTCTGACACTAAGAGGCAATTTAAGACGACCAATCCATCTAACCCGCACATGTTTGGACTGTGGGAGGAAACTGGAGCGCCCAGAAGAAACCCACGCAAACATGAGGATAATGTGCAGACTCTACACAGGCAGTGACCCAAGCCTGGAATCGAACCTGGATCCCTGGCACTGTGAGGCAGCAGTACCATTGTGTGACACTAATAATTAAAGAATGTAAAAAACATTGTAATGCGGTCAAACGCTATATATAATCCCCCAGGTAGCCTCCCCACTCCAGCCTGCCCCAGTCACAGTGCCAGAATGGGCTGGCAGATGGAGATTTCTGCAGCATCTCTCTGGCACTGCCACTCACAATCACTCACATACACACAACCTGCTTCTGCAGATGGACCAGCTCCTTCCCCCTGACTGGCAGCACACTCACCCAATCAGCAAGGGAAGAAGGGCCGGCTTGCCAGGAGCCAACCTATCAGCGGGTGTGGTAGGCGGGAGTTGCCATCAGCTGGAGCTGGGCTGAATGTAGCCTGGGGAAGGGAGGCATTGCAAAGCGAAATCCAGTCGATGCACTGAGCAGAGAGGGGCTGATAGCAACTCAGACCCACTATCGGTGCACTGACCCTGCCTGCAACTGCTCTGCTCCAATTCTTTTCTGTTTCAATCTCAAATGGGATTGAACTGCATGCACCGTTTTTGTTGCTTTTAAGAAGGACAAGGTAGGAATTTTAAAGAGACACACAGTGGGTTTGTCACCTGTCCCTGGATATTCCTGAAGACGCAACGTTTTATCCTGATGGATCAGCTAGAGGAAGAGGAGGACTGATTCCCAGAAATCAGAGGCAACAGTGAGTAAGAGCAATCCCACAGATCTCAGTATAACATACAGCCAGCTTGTTTCTGTATACAGCTCATCCTCTTAGTTGATGTGCTGTAGGCCTGTGTGCTGATTATATTCCACTGAATAACTGTACCTGCAAGGAATACCATTCCAGAGGAACATTTTTAACCTTCAGCATGTATGTTCATCTTCAGTTTAGTATTCTCTGTGTATTCTCTATTTCTGCATATAGTCAGATCATTTATTTAATGATAGGCTCCTAACCCTTATTCTTTTCCTCAATTGTTTACAGTAAGGTCAGTCTTGTCTTATTCAGGCCTGGTAACAGAGTCACATAGTACAAAAAAGGCCCTTTGGCCCATCAACAGAATCTATACTAATCCCGTTTTCTATCACTTGGGGTTCACCTTGCGCACTTATCTCAACCTTGCCTCAATCCATCACATCGTGAATAGAGTCTGATGCATTTCAGAGGCTACATTTTCACTCTAATCTGTTTGCCGCGTATTTATCTGATCTTAAGCTCCTAATACCTAACCACTGGCTGCATTGCCAGCCAGCCTTTGGCCTTTGGATCTAATCTCTCTGTGCGTTTGCTTGCTTGTGTTGCTCTGTCTCTGTGTGCTGTGGATAGGTGGTATGGACTGAAGGCAGGAATGGGTGGCATGGGGAGAGGGTTGGCGGGGGAGTGTTAATTTCAAACTGCACTAATTGCACCTCTTACCATCCATCTATAAACCCTGATGTGGAGATGCTGGCGTTGGACTGGGGTGGGCACAGTAAGAAGTCTCACAACTGCCAAGGCAGCCTTCAAGACACACGACACCTCAGAATCACCGAGCAGAACCTGATAGCCAGGCTCCAAATGCATGAGGACAGGAGCAACCGGGATCTTGGGTTCATGGCACACTACTTATAGTTCCCACCATACTACATGGTTTTGCAAAATCCCTACTAACTGTCCTGGTTTGAGACATCCCTAATTGCCCTTGAGAGCAGCTTGCTGGAGCATTTCAGAGACCTAGAGACATATGTAGGCCAGACAAATTAAGAATGGTGGATTTCCTCCCCTAAAGGGCATTAGTGAACAATTGTTTCACAGTCATTTTTAATGAATTCAAATTTCTCCATCTGTGGTTGAACCTGGAGGATCACACTGTGTAATAATACGACTACACCATTGCCTCTCCATACAATGCCAAGTGTACACTCCTAGATCATCCATTCACAACTCAGACTTCCAATACAAGAACTAGCTTCACTTCCTTTCTTTTCATCAACTTTCATATTTGAATGTTTCTTGACCAGAACTGAGTACTCAGGGCCTGCTCTGACTACTTTGATCTCTACCTGATCTTTGAGTTCTCTTGGTTTGGTTCCCTAGTGTAAGATGTCATAGAATCATAGGATTCCTACAGTGTAAAAGGAGGCCATTCACCTATGCACCCTCTGACATACAATTCCAACATCTTAATCAGGCATATCCCCGTGCCCTATCCCTGTAATCCCACGCATTTTACCACTAATCCATCTAACCTACACATCTTGGGAAACTAAGGGGCCATTTAGCATGTCCAATTCACCTATTCTGCACATCTTTGGACTGTGGAAGAAACCAGAGCACCTGGAGGAAGCCCATGCAGACATAGGGAGAATCCGCAAATTCCACACAGACAGTGGCCAGAACTGAACCGGGGTTGCTGGCCCTGTGAGGCTACAGGGCTAACCTCTGTGTCACCATGCCACTCCAGTTTTTGTTGATTTTGTTGATTGTTGTTCTATATAGGATGAACAAGTTAACAGTCAAATTTCCGAACACAACTAAGTGGCTTTAAACTTCAACCAATTCAATACCATTCATGGAGTATTCAAGTTACCTGTTTTTCCTTCCAATGTGCAGTACTTTTCACTTGCTGACATGCAAATTCATTTGCCATCATTTGCTCAATTATGTATCTAGTCCTTCGATAATTTTGATGGTGGGGAAGAAGCTGTTCTGAGTCAGTAAATACATGATCTCAGGTTTTCTTATCTTTTTTTTCCAATGGAAGGAGGTGGAAGAGAAAATGGGATCAATAGAGGCACCATCAAAATTACTGAAAAGTCTACTCAAGAGGTAGACTTTTGAATAGACCTACTTCTCACTAAGTTGATCTTTCTCTACACCCTAGCTATGATTGTAACACTACATTCTGCACCTTCTCCTTTCCTTCTCCATGAACGATATGCTTTGTCTTACAGCACGCAAGAAACAATACTTTTCACTGCATACTTATGCATATGACAATAATAAATCATAGAACATAGAACATAGAACATTACAGCACAGAACAGGCCCTTCGGCCTTCGATGTTGCGCCGACCAATATAAAAAGCAATGCCCCTCCAAACTAAACCATTCCCTTCTCTTCCATAAACTTATCAACTAACCTCTTAAACGCCACCAAACTTGGCGCATCTACAACTGTAGATCATAGATCATACAACTGTAGAACTGTAAATAATCAAACAGCCTTATTTGGTAGCACAAGCTTTTGGAGTGCTGTCCCTTCAAGATGAAGTGGCAATGCTCTGAAAGCTCATGCTATCAAATAAACCTGTAGGACTTTGACCGGCTGTTTTGAGACTTCTTATTGTGCCTATCGCAGTCTGACACCAGAATCTCCACGCCAATAATAAATAAAATCAAACTAAGTTAGCATCTTCTGAAGGTTTGACAAAGTCTACATTGGGTTTCATATTTATACTGATGTAAATGATAAATTTCAGTGGTCTCACTACGCATTTCTAGAGAAGCCCACTCAGTGCTATCCCCACACCCCAACATTGGTCCTTGAACAGGTACCTGCAGGTTTCTTTTCAACTATTTAATCTATTATCCTTAATTAAGATTTAAGCTTTCAGGACATTTTCATCATTGATCTTACCAGATAACGTGGATTTTTTTTTTACTCATTCAAGTGCTGGGACAGCATTTATTGGCTATTCATAATTGTCCTTGAACTGAGCGGAAGGTTTGCAAGGCCATTTCAGAGGGCAGTTAAGAGTCACATGAAAGTCAGACCATATAAGGACAGCATATTCCCCTCCCTAAAGTGCATTAGTGAACCAGATGAGTTTGTATAACAATTGGCAATGGTTTCATGGTCGTCATTAGAATTTTAATTCCAATCTTCTATTGAATTAAACTTACACCAACTGCAATGGTGGGATTCGAACCCCGGTCCCCAGAGCATTACTCTGAGTCTTTGGATTACTGGACCAGTGACAATACAATGACGCAACCAACTCTCAATTAAGGGCAACAGTGGCTTAGTGGTAACGTCACTGGACTAGTAATCCAGAGATAAAGACAGAATGTGCTGAAAATATTCAGTGGACCTACTAGAAAACCAGAGAGCAAGCCCCTGACATGGATTTCCTGGCCATGATGTAGAGATGCCGGCGTTGGACTGGGGTAAACTCAGTAAAGTCTGGCAACACCAATTTTAAATCCAACTGATTTATTTGATAGTAAATCTGCGAGCTTTCGGCCTTTGTGGCCTTCGTCAGGCGAATGAGGTGTTCTGGTCTCCAAAAGCACACATATCAGCACAGACAGTTTACAGATTGCTGATTAGAATGCGAATCCTTACACCTAACCTGCCATTCAAGTCTTAAAGTGGCTAACAGCAGAGGTTAGAGGGATGTGTATTGTCTCCAGACAGCACAGTAAGTGAGGTTTTTTGCTAACCCAGGCAAGTCATGGGGGTTACAGATAGTGTGACATGAAGCCAAGATCCCTGTTAAGACCGTCCTCATGTGTGCGGAACTTGGCTATCAGTCTCTGCTCAGCGACTCTGCGCTGTCGTGTGTTATGAAGGCCCTCTTGAAGAACATTTACCCGAAGGTCGGAGGCCGAATGCCCATGACTGCTGAAGTGTTCGCCCACAGGAAGGGAACTGTTTTGCCTGGTGATTGTTGAGCGATGTTCATTCATCCGCTGTCGTGGCGTCTGCATGGTCTCCCCAATGTACCATGCTTCGGGACATCCTTTCTTGCAACGCATTCGGCCACAAAGGCCGAATGCTCGCAGATTTACTATCAAATAAATTGGTTGGATTTAAAATTGGAGTTGCCAGACTTTACTGGATTTCCTGGCAGCAGAGGGTGTGAAAAATCCCATCGACCGTGGGGAGACTGGAAGATCCTGCCACTGGCCAATAACGGGCTGCCTCTGGCCACCACAAAACATGATGTGGTGAGGGGGGGGGGGGGGGGGGGGGGGGGGGGTGACAGAAATTCCCCTTCCCTGAGTTAACACTCTGAATCAAGCAGTGTGGCTTCTTCACTACTGAAAGAAGGCAGAAATCTGACGGGTTTCAGGCTGTTGAAAGTTGGGGAGAGGGCAGAAAATCAAAGGAGAAGGTTTGGATAGGGTAGAGGGAGAGATTAAGTGATAGTGATGCAGTGGAATGCAATGTCAAGGAAGTGGTAATGGTTGTAGCGATGAGAAAATTTAACCTTTAACTTGTCCCACTTCATCTGAATAAAAGATGTTACTGTGGCCATCCTGTGGATCGTAGTCATGCCTCTCTTTTTGTGGGGTTATGTGGAACAACCGTTGCCCCAGCCCTACTCAGACTTCCTCCCCAATCTTTTTCCAACACATTGATGACTGTTATCAGTGCCACTTCCTGCTCTTGCTGGGAAACTTGGAAAAGCTTATTGAAATTGTATCTTATGGAGGTCGACAAAATAATGAGGGGCAGAGATAAGGTCAACATCTTTTCCCAAAGATAGGGGAGTCTAAAACTAGAGACCATAGGTTTAAGGTGAAAGAGGAGAGATACAGAAGAGTCCCAGTGATGCAGTTTTTTCACACAGAGGGGAGTGAGTGTCTGGAATGCACTGCCAGAGATAGTTGTAGAGGCGGGTACAATTTTGTCTTTTAAAAAGCATTTGGACAGTTACATGGGCAAGATGGGTATAGAAGGATATAGACCAGATGTATGCAACTGGAACTAACTTAGGGGCAAAAACTAAGCAGCATGGATGGACGGCACAGTGGCGCAATGATTAGCGCTGCTGCTCACAGTGCCAGGGACCCAGCCTTGGGTCACTGTCTGTATGAAGTTTGCATGTTCTCCCCGTCTGCATGGGTTTCCTCTGGGCACTCCGGTTTCCTCCGACACTCCAAAGATGTGCTGGTTAGGTTGATTGGCCAAGCTAACTCGCCCCTTAGTGTCAGGGGGATTAATCGGGTAAATGTATGAGATTACGAGGATAAGGCCTAGGTGGGATTGTGGTCAGTGCAGACTCAATGGGCTGAATGGCCTCCTTCTGCACTGTAGGGATTTTATGAAGTTGAGCCGAAGGGCCTGTTTCCACGCTGTAAACCTCTATGAATCTATAATTCTATGACTAAATCTCTACCCTTCTCTCACCTTCAACTTGTCAGCGATCTATCAAAAATAAAAAAAAAATCCTCTCCCCTGGAGGCTGGGCAGGCCACATTATCAGACTGCTGTCCACTTTAGATATTGCACCCCAAAGAAGTTGGCCAACCCAAAGACAGTTGGTCAAGCAAGCTCTTCTCCTTTTTGTTTCAAGTTGGTCGCTGGTTACGCAGGTGCCATTATTTGGATAACCCTTGAACTGACGGTTGATAATTCATTCCGTTATTTTGAGTGGTAGCGGATGTGTCGGTGAAAACAATTTATTGAATGCACAGTGAAGAAGAATTTAAAATCCACAAAAAAGACTACAGAAAATCAAGAAATTGTAAACCATGCTTCTCCACGTTGGGTTGGACTGATCAATCCACTGTAAAGATAATTAAAGCTGGATTGAGCACCTCGGGTAAACCTAAATGACTCACCAATGCCATTCAAAGAAGAACTGGGGGGATTCTTGCTGCCACTGCCAAGAGGGATACGGAAAGAGGAGGGGTGAAATCAGAAACGAAACTTGAGAGAGGGCATGAAAGAATGTTGGCAAGTAAAATGAAGGAAAACCCAAAGTTTTTTTAATTCATTCATGGATCATGAGCGTCGCTGGTTGGCCAGCATTTATTTCCCATCCCTAGTCACCCTTGAGAAGATGTTGGTGAGCTGCCTTCTTGAATCGCTGCGATCCACGTGCCGCGGGCTGACTCGCAATGCCATTAGGGAGGGAATTCCAGGATTTTGATCCAGTGACTGAGGAGGAACAGCGATATATTTCCAAGCCAGGATGGTGAGTGGCTTGGAACTTTCCGGTAGTGGTGTTCCCAAGAATCTGCTGCCCCTGTCCTCCCAGATGGAAGTGGTGGTGAGTTTGGGAGGTGCTTGCAGAGCACTGGACAAAATCAGACATCAAGCAGAGTTAACAGTGATCTTCAAAAGGGAATTCGATATCTACTAATAAAGGAAAAATGTGCGGGTTCCTGCCTCTACCACTCTCTCAGTGAATTCCAGATTCCACCGCCCTCTGGGTGAAAAAGTTTCCCTTCAAATCTCTTCTAAATCTCCTGCCCTGGATCTTAAATCTCTGCCTCCTGATTATTGACTCCTCTACTAAGATCTTTGAAGGCAGCAAGACAGGTAGATAAATGGTTAAGAAGACATATGAAATACTTCTCTTCATTAACATTGGCAGGGAGGTTATGATGAAGTTACAAATGAAAAGGAAAAGTTCCTTCTTATTCGCCTTTTCTGTGTCCCTCATAATTTTGTGCACCTCAATCAGATCCCTCCTTCACCCTTCTCTATTCTAAGGAAAACAATGCCAGTCTAACCAGCCTCTCTTCATTGCTGAAACACTCCAGCCCAGGCAACATCCCAGTGGCTCTCCTCTGCACCCTTTCCAGTGCAATCACATCCTTCCTATATTGTGGTGATTAGAACTGCACACAGTGCTCTAGCTGTGGCCTACCCAGCGTTTTGTGCAACTTTGTCATAACCTCCTTGCTGTTATATACAATGCCTCTGCAATTAAAGGCAAGTAACACATATGCCTTCTTCACCATCTTATCTATCTGTCCTGCTGCCTTCAGCAGTCTTTGGACATGCTCCCCAAGATCTGGCTGGCCCTCTATACTTCCTAGTGTCTTACCATTCATTGTTTACTCCCTTGCCTTGTTCATCAAATTGGAAAGGACTTTCAAAGGGCAGGCACAGATACAGGGGGCTGAATGGCTTTACTATAAGAAGAGGAATTGGGCATGATCCCTTCTCTTGCAAAGAGAAAAGGACTTTTTTAAAGTTTATTTATTACTGTCACAAGTGTGTTTACATTAACACTGCGATGAAGTTGTTGTGAAAATCCCCTTGTGCCAACGCCACTGCCCTTCCGTCGCCTAATGTAGTCACTGAAAGATCAAGTCTGGGACTGGTCCTTATGCTACTGGGAGTCATCACTATTATAGCATTAACTGTGGCTCTGGTAAGTCAATCTATTTATCTTGTCCCATTTCAACCTTGGATAAACACTTGATCAGGAAGGAAATGCAGAAATGGGGAAGGCATGGGGAAATGCATTGCGGGGAAAGCACAGGGAATCCATGGCTTGTTCAAAAGTTTATTTATTAGTATCACAAGTAGGTTTACGTTAACACTGCAATGAAGTTACCATGAAAATCCCCTAGTCACCACACTCCTGTTTGGGTACACTGGTGGCATGATGACTGAAGGTGTTTTGAGTTTTGGCACCAGAAAGATTTGTTACAAATTAATTGGAAACATGGAATGAGAGAGGGTGATGGGTGAGTGGAATCAGCTGCCGTTGGTGGTGGTGGAGGCAAACTCGTTGGGGCCTTTTAAGAGACTTCTGGATGAGTACGTGGGATTTAATGGGATTGAGGGTTATAGATAGGCCTAGTAGTTAGGGATATGATCAGAGCAGCTTGTGGGCCAAAGGGCCTATTTGTGCTGTGGTTTTCTATGTTCTATGAGAAAGGAAATGGATCATTGAACCAGCACAAACAAGAAATGAGGAGTGATGAGCATGTGGAGAAAAATGATACCTGTTTGGATTTACAGACTCGCTGGAGAAACGCAAGTCAATAGACCAAGTGTTAAGCGAGGATGAACTTGGCTGTTGGATGAGGTGGTGAAATGGGCAGGTGTGAACACAGTTTAAAGAAATTCAGGCACAGAAGGAGAGCATTCTGCTCAGTTCCACCAATCTTTCTTACAATCTTTCACATTCTTTTCAACCACTTCTTAATATCTCCTTTAAGTGATTGCAATTGACCCGGATTGTCTGGGTTGTTGTTAGAAAGGAGGTGTGGAAAAAACAAAGTGTTCAGGTCATGGATCTTCACAACGAAGGAAGCTGGATGGGAGAGAATGTATGTGTAAACCAGGAGGTCATGTCACTGAGCTAGAATGACCATTCATCTTGCTCTGTACCAGACAATCCAGTTTTTAGTTAGTCGGTCCCCTACCCAACACTGGATGTCTTTATATTCAGTGCTTTTAGTTTGAGTTCACCCACAATGCAAATGCACTTATTGCTCATCCCTAATGGCCCTTGAGAATGGGTTGAGTTGGTGAGCCGCCTTCTTTAACTGTCCATGAACTATAGGAATACCCATAATGCTGTTAGAGAAGGATTTCCATGATGCTGACCTAGCAACAGTGGGAACGGCGGTATATTTCCAAGGCAGTACGGTCAGTGCCTTTGGGGCACCTTCCAGGCATTTGCTGCCCTTGTCCTTCTAAACACGAGGGGTCATGGGTTTGGAAGGTGCTGCCTAAGGAACCTTGGTGAGCTCCTGTAGTGTTTCTTGTAGATGGTGTACATTGTGTATTAGTGGTGGAGGGAATGGATCTTAGTGGAAGGGGTAGCAATCAAACAGGCTGCTTTGTCCTGGATGATATTGAGCTTCTTGAGCGTTGTTGGATTTGCACTCATCCAGGCAAGCGTATTCCATCACACTCCCGATTTGTGCCTTCTAGCTGGTGGACAGGCTCTGTGGAGTCAGAAGGTGAGTTACTCGCTGTAGGATCTCTAGATTCTGACCTGCCCTTGTAGCCACAGTATTTATATGACTGGTTATGTCAATTTCTGGTCAATGGTAACCCTATGGCTTCTTGGTATAAAGGATAAAATTAAATATGTGAATTTATAGTCTACATTATAAGATCACACAATAAGAGAGCATGAGAGATAGCTTCATGTAGAGAATCGCTTGGAGGCTATCTTGTAAATAGTTAGCGCTGTGTTAAATAAAAGATAGGCTTTGCTAATAGCATCACCTCCAACCTTATCTGTATATCCAGGACCACACACAAGACCAAAGCCAGCAATAATATATGGTCACAACAGTTCAACATGATGCAACAAGCAGACACTAGCGACAGCAAAGAGCATTCAGTGAATTGATTGGAGGACAAGAACAGCACAGGAAAATCTTCAACCAGAAAAGCAACAGCAAAAGGAAGAGATGGAAAAGTCCTACCTCATTCTGGGCACTTTACCAGTGTGGAAGGTCAGGACCAAGCTGAGAGGTGGCAGAATTGGTGTCGCAGGTTTACTGGGTACAGAACAACACCAGGACCAGTGGAAAAGGGACTGAGTGAGCAGGTGGCAAAATGGAGTTGAAGCCCAAGATCAGCTAGGCTCATATTGAAGGTTGAAGCAGGCTCGATGTCTATTGCTATCGTATTTCTTAACATTAAAATAGATTTTTGTTTTCACTGTCAGATTTTTGGTATGCAGTTTCACATGGAGGCTAGAGGAGTAAATTCTGAGTACAGTAATGGGGATATTTCTCTCCCCACTCATTTTCTTGGGAAATGTAGAGTCCAGAGAAATGAAAACCACATAATTCACCTACTTCTGTTGCTTATGTTTGCAAACAGACATTTCTGTCTGAGAAGAATTGAATCCTTCATAATATACTCATTGGAATTCAGAAGAATGAGGGAAGATCTTATCGAAACATATAAGATTATGAAGGGAATAGATATGACAGAAGCAGGGAAGTTGTTTCCACTGGCAGGTGAAACTAGAACTCATAGCCTCAAAATAAGGAGAAGCAGATTTAGGGCAGAGTTGAGGAGGGATTTCTTCACAAAAAGGATTGTGAATCTGTAGAATTCCTGCCCAGTTGAGACTACCTCATTGAATGTTTTTAAGGCAAGGATAGGTAAATTTCTGAACAGTAAAAGAATTAAAAGTTACGGTGAACAAGCAGGTAAGCAGAGCTGAGTTCAGAAAAAAGATCAGCCATAATCTTATTGAATGACGGAGCAGGCTCGAGAGGCCAGATGGCTGACTCCTGCTCCGAATTCTTATGTTCAGATGTAATCCTGTGAATAAGCCCCTCTTCACAATGAGGTTTTTTGTTCTTGAATTAGAACAATTGGGATATGGGTGTTCTAGGGCATTTATTGCCCATCCCTAGTTGCCTGATGGCAGTTGAAAGTTAACCACATTTACTGTGGCTCTGGAGTCACATGTAGGCCAGACTGGGTAAGGATTGCAGATTTCCTTCCCTAAAGGGTATTAATGAACCAGATGGGTCTTTCTGACAATCGACAATGGTTTCGTGGTCATCAGCAGACTTGTAATTCCAGATGTTTTTTTATTGAATTTAAATTCCACGATCTGCCCTGGCAGGATTCGAACATATGAACCCAGACCATTAGCCGAGTGTCTGGATTAACAGTGTAGCGATGATACCATTAGGCCATCACCTCCCCAATCCATTCTGTGTTGGTTTGGCTCAGTGAGTCTTGATCTTGGAACAGAAATTAATGGATTGAATCTCACTCTGGATTTAATTACACACATACACTGACATCACTATGCAGTGTTAGAAATGACCATTCATAGAATCATAGAACTCTTACACTGCAAAAGGACACCATTAAGCCCATTGAGTCTGCATTGACCATAATCCCATCCAGGCTCTATTCTGGTAATCCCAGATATTTATCCCGCTAATCCCCTGACACTAGGGTCAATTTAGTGTGGCCAGTCAATCTAATCTGCACATTTTTGGAGTGTGGGAGGAAACCAGAGCACCAGGAGGAAACCCACGCAGATACGGGGAGAACGTGCAAACTCCGCACAGACAGTGGCCCCAGGCTGGAATTGAACCTGGCACTGTGAGGCAGCAGCACTAACCACCGTGTCACCCTCAGCTGGGACGCTAAATGATAGACCTTGCTGCCTGTCTCAGAGGCGAGCATCGTGCTTACTGAACACAGAGAAACTGGCAATTGTTTCTCCTCAATTTACGTTTCTTTTCACACAACCCAACACCACCAAGAAGCAGGCAACTGCTATTTGTGGAGTGCTGCTGTGCTCCAGGTGCCCGCTTCATTCACCTGCGTCACCGCACTGCAGCACACCGCAGTGGCTTGTTCGGAGACGTTGCCAGGGTTCGATGTCAATGGTTGTATTTCTTTTCTACCGAGGGCTGGCTTGCGTCTCCACTGGAGGGCAGTGTTGGAAAGGTTCTGCGGCACAGACTGAATGAGACTGTCAACCCAGTTTGAGCCTCTGGGTTTAATCTTGAAAAGTGCCGGATTGACACAGCAACCAAAGAATGTTCTAGATAACCAGCGAGGATCCACACATCCGTGCATGCAGCGAGCTGTTGGGTAATTAAGTAAGATCGTTATCTCTGCTGCCGCCCCCTTCTTTTCCCTGACACACCCAATACATTTGCAGCTGGGAAACATTCCTGTTCACGGCTTTATCTTCACGTGGCGTTCTATCTTCTTACTTGCGGACGGTGGGACTAACCAACCCCCCAGGGAATTTCTCAAGCAGTGATCCGCACTGAAAGGATTAGTTTCGAGGCTTGGGCACAGGGTAGTGCGTTTTGGTAGATTGGCTGGCATTTTTTTTATTCATTCATTGGCATTGGCGTCGCTGGGTGGGCAAGCATTTATCATCCTGAGTTACCCTGAGGACAGTTTAGATTCAACCACATTGCTCTTGGATCTGGATTCACATACAGGCCAGACCGGATAAGGATGGCAGATTTCCTTCCCTAAAGGATGTTGGTGAACCAAATGGGTTTTCCTGACAATTTTCCTGACATCAGTGGATTCTTAATTCCAGATATTTTTTAATTAATTCAAGTTCCACCATCTGTTGTGGCGGGATTCGGACCCAGGTCTCCAGAACAATAGCTGATTTTCTGGATTAAAGTGTAGCGCTAATTCCACTAGGTTCCCCATTGCAACTTTGGAAGGTGGTGTAACTTTCAATGTTGTGATATTCCGAAAAAAGGGCACAACTGAAAGATACTGTTTTCAAAGATGCAAAATCCTGTGAGAATTTCCCTCTCTTAGTGAATTTATACACACAGCATCACACTGGCACTTTAAACTCACTCACAATTGTCCCTTCTATAAGCTGCACTGAAGTAAAGTTAACTTATTAGTGTCACAAGTAGGCTTACATTAACACTGCAATGAAATTACTGTGAAATTCCCTAGTTGCTACACTCCGGCGCCTGTTCGGGTACGCTGAGGGAAAATTTAGCGTGATCAATGCACCTAACCAGCAAGTCTTTGGATTGTAGGAGGGAACCGCAACACCTGGAGGAAACCCACTCAGACACGGGGAGAACGTGCAGACTCTGCTCAGACAGTGACCCAAGCTGGGAATCAAATCTGGATCCGTGGCACTGTGAGGCAGCATTTTTAACCACTGTGCCACCTTGCTGCCCTGGTTCTTAAACTGTATCTCCTATAGTTTTGGCATGTAACTGTTAAAACGCAGCTCCTGCTTCAGTTGCTATGGTACCGCATGAATAAATTAAAATGCAGGACAGATACAGGGATGTCCACTTTAATTTGGTTTCAAAGAGACTGTTTCAAAATGTGGCAAAAATGATAAGCATGTTCCAGTGCGGTGGCATTGTGGTTAGCTTTACTGCCCTGGCTTCTATTCCAGCTTTGGTTTACTGTCTGTGTGGAGTCTACACGTTCTACGTGTGTCTGCATGGGTTTCCTCCGGATGCTCTAGTTTCCTCCCACACTCCAAAGATGTGTGGGTTATGTTGATTGGCCAAACTAAATTGCCTGTTAGTATCAGGGGGGCCAACAGCATAAATAAGTGGGGTTACAGGCATAAGGCCTGGGTGGGAGTGTTGCCAGTGCAGGCTTGATGGGCTGAATGGCCTCCTTCTGCACTGTAGGGTTTCCATGATGCAATGGACCCAAAATCCTCCTCTCATTCCATTGCTTCTCATTCTACTCTGCAATGCGACCCATCCTAATTTGTCGCGTTTTAAGATTTCAGCGCATTAACATTGTGCATTGCCACATTAACCATTTTCTGTCACATTTCTAACATGCAGTACAAAGATAAAAAGCAAGAAGCTGTGTTTATATATGTGGCATCTTTCATGACCCTCGCATATCTCAAAGCACTTTTATTGCCAATACAACATGGCTGTAACATTGGACATGTGACAATCAAGGCTTCCCTGTATCAAGAAGCATTCTTCAGCTAGGGGAACTACCCAGGCATCTTTTACCCAAAAATATGCTAATTCTCTTGCAGCCGGCTTGGGTGACTGTGTGGAGTCTGCACATTCTCCCCATGTCTGCGTAGGTTTCCTCCGCTGCTCCAGTTTCCCCCCACAGTCCGAAAGACGTAATGGTTAGGTGCATTGGCCATGCTAAATTCTCCCTCAGTACCTGTAAAAGGTGCTGGAGTGTGGCAACTAGGGAATTTTCACAGTAACTTCATTGCAATGTCAGTGTAAGCCTACTTGACACTAATAAATAACTTAAATTTTTATACGGTTGGAATATTGTGGGTTCAAGTCCCATGCCAAGAACTGGAGCACAAAATCCAGGTTAACGTTGCCACGGCCCAGTGCTGCAGGAGTAATGCACTGTCGGGTGTGCTGTCATTTGAATGAGAAGTTAAAATGAATTCCCATCTACCCTTTCAGATGGAGATAATAGATCCCATAGCATTACATATTGAAGAAGGGCAGAGGTGTTCTCCCCAGTGTCCTGACCAATATACCAGTAGCGAGAAATGGAATATCACATTATCACACTGAAGTTACCGTGAAAATCCCCTAGTTGCCACTCTCTGGCCCCTGTTCGTTACAATGAGGAAGAATTTAGCACAGCCAATGCACCTAACCTGCACATCCTTTTGGACTGTGGGAGGAAACCCATGCAGACACAGGGAGAATGTGCAGACTTCGCACAGATAGTGACCCGAGCCAGCTATTGAGCCCCGGTCCCTGGCGCTGTGAGGCAGTATGCTAACCACTGTGCCACCTTATTATTTCATAAGATGGAGTCATCATGGCAGGGCCAGCATTTGTTGCCCATCATTAATTGCTCTGGAACTGAGTGACTTGCTAAGCCATTTCAGAGTCAACCACATTGTGGATCCTATAT
This sequence comes from Sphyrna mokarran, assembly GCA_024679065.1. NCBI lineage: Eukaryota > Metazoa > Chordata > Chondrichthyes > Carcharhiniformes > Carcharhinidae > Sphyrna > Sphyrna mokarran. The sequence goes on along the minus strand of JAGIQG010000003.1, from coordinate 131,064,940 downwards.
AGGCAAGGACGGCATATTTCCTTCCCTAATGGATGTTAGTAAACTGGATGGATTTTACGACAATGGTTTCATGATCATCACTGGCATTTTATTGAATTCAAATATTACCAGTTGCCATGGTGGGATTCGAACTCAGGTCAGCAGAACATTACCCTGGGTCTCTGGATTACGAGTCCAGTGATAATACCGCTATGCCACCATCTATGTTACATAGAGTGACTCCAGCTAAAGGTGTTTTCTTGGCTGTAAATGAATCACTTTGCAGTTGTGAAAGACATCGTACAAATTCTTTCTCTGTATTCCGCCTGCAGTGGAAAGATTGTCAATGCTTCTGAAACTGGACCAACAATTTTTATAACAGCTGGCAGGTTTTCCATATCAGGGAGTCAACCAGTGGAAGATAGAACTGGGGTCAATCTTCACACACTTTTATTTACACGTACTGAGGGTAGCTCAATGGGTTAACGCTGCTGCCTCACAGTGCCAAGGACCTGGGTTCGATTCCCAGCTTGGGTCACTGTCTGTGCGGAGTCTGCACATTCTCCCTGCTCTGTGTGGGTTTTCTCCGAGTGCTCCGTTTCCTTCCAGAGAAATACTGGTTGTACAAAATGTATAAAGGCAGCACATTGGCACAGTGGTTAGCACTGCTGCTTCACAGGGACCTGGGTTTGATTCCCGGCCTCAGTCACTGTCTGCAACATTTGCACATTCTCCCAGTGTCTGCGTGGGTTTCCTGTGAGTGCTCCAGTTTCCTTCCACAGTCTGAAAGACGTGCTGGTTAGGTGCAATGGTCATGCTAAATTCTCCCTCAGTGTACCCAAACAGGTGCCAGAGTGTGGCGATGGGGGAATCTCTCACCGTGACTTCATTGCAGTATTAATGCAAGCTTATTTGTGACACTAATAAATAAGCTTTATTTCCAATTCCAACAAACACTCTATCGGTCTGTTCCTATCAAGAGAGCCACAAGTGACGGCCAGGTCCAGACCCATACAATGAAACAATTATTGAATGTACAATTAGCGGCTGGCATATTTGTACCCATCTTGAACTCATGCCACCTTCAGCCATATGAATGACCTGTTGCCAGGGTTTTGCCAGTAGCTTGCTGTTCCCCAAGATGTGCCCCTATGTTAATATCCCTGGGGTTTGAGAGTTGTTGAAAGATCGGGTGGAACGGTTGTGGCTTTCAGCTGCTGGATTGAGGGTTTGGGTGGGGTAGAGGGAGGTGCCGGGGCAGGGATTTATGTGAGATTGAGCTGGGTTTAAAACGAAGTGCTCAATCTGCAGCGTTCCTTTTACGCAACAGCAGTCAGGCCTCAAAGATCTGGCTGTCACGATCCTTACATCGTTAGGCAAAAAGGGAGGCCTCAAAGTATCCTGCGGTTATTTGCATTCAGCCCGGGATCCACAGTAACCATCATTGCATCTAAACCCGCGACCTCAAAATCTCGTCTCGTGACTCTGTGCTTGCACGTGCCTCAAGCCCGGAAAATCTCGCCTGAGATCAACGGACCTTCCCATTGTCTGCGCCTTGCCTGCTCCGATTCCCGTGGCAGGGCAGGGCAGTAAAATTTCAGCCTTTTGTTTCTTTTCTGTCTCCACAGATGCTGTCATATCTGCTGAGTTTTTGATTTGATTTGGTTTATTAATGCCACATGTATTAATGCACAGTGAAAAGTGATTGTCCCTTGCTAGCTATACGGGCAAAGCATACAGTTCATAGAGTACATAAGGGAGAAGGCAAGGAGAGTGTGCAGAATGCAGTGTTACAAAATCAAATCAAAAATACACCCTCGCTATGATTGTACCCTCATCGTAGCTAGGGTGTAGAACGTAGGGTGTAGAATTAAGATGGGTGTTTTTCCAGCATTTTCTCTTCTTGTTTCAGATTCCAGCATCTGTAGTATTTTGCCTTTATCCTATTGTGAAATTAGTGTTGCCAACTCCCCCAGGATTGGCCTGGAGTCTCCAGGCATGGTGGCACAGTCGTCAGCACAGCACCAGGGACCGGGGTTCGGTTCCTGGCTTGGGTCACTGTCTGTGTGGAGTTTGCATGTTCTCCCCATGTCTGCCTACTTGTGACACTAATAAATAAGCTTTAAAAACTTTTAATTGAAGACCAGTACCCTGGACATTACTTGATTTGATTTGACCTATTATTACCACATGTGTTAACATACAGTGAAACATATTTTTTCTTGCACTCTGTACAGACACAGCATACCATTCATAGAATGTAGTGTTACAGTCATAGCTGGGGTGTAGAGAAAAATTAACTTAATACAAAGTAGGTCCATTCAAAAGTCTGATGGCAGCAGGGAAGAAGCTGTTGTGTGCCTCACTGGAGAAATATTTCAAACAATGTTGCTTTTATCATTTTCATTCAGTGAGGAGTGTTTTTGGGGTGGGAGCAGATGCTATTTGACCGGCCGTCAAGCATCATCCAATTGCATAATGAATTTTTGCTTCCCAATTAGTGTAGGAAGGAAGTGCATCCCAAGGACAGGAATAGTTGGTCGACAAATGGCTGGAGTGGGGAAAAATCAGGTAATGAAACCCTCAGGAACATGCTTAATCACAGTTGGCCATCCTTGTAGAAAGGATGGGAATGACTTATTGGAACACTGGATGTTTTAGGACTGGCTTGTGGCCAGGGGGCCACCTCTCCGTAATGGACCAACCTTCCTCGCCACCTTACCAAATTATCTCTCAGTTCCTTTTCTCACCAGAAGCATATCTAGTTGTCCTTCGAAATGAATGATGTCATTTGTAAAGCCTAAGTATTACCATCGAGCATGAGGAATTGTCAATGAGGGGAGGTTGTGATGCCTCCATAAGTTGAATGAAGTATTGAGGCTCACTTGTCGTTATTATGCCGGGCGATTGCCCACTTCCTTTTTCATTGCGACCCTACAGGGAACCGAAGAAAACTGGAAGGAGGGAGAAATTTTCACCCAAGGGGAGGAATATAAGGGGTTAGTGCCAGAAGATGTCCCATTTCCCCGTACTTTCTGATGCTGTTTCCCTGTTAGGAGCAAGCTGTTTAATTTATAAACAAGCTTTTGTTTCAGCTGCTATACATCGCAATGACCTTGTCTCCTTTCCTTTCGCAGTTTCACTTTGCCTCGTTAATGACCCTCACTAACACACTCAGAGACGATACATCATCTCACACATGTTAATGTTAACGATTTTTCCAGTAACAGGAAGAAGGAGTGGGGGGGGGGGGTTGTGGGGCGGGTGGGGGGGGGGGGGGGGTGGGGGGGGGGGGGGGGGGGGGGGGGGTGAGGGGAGGAGGAGCGGAGGGAGGGGATGGTATTGCGGTTAAAATTTGGGCTTCACAAAAAAAGGGGGTTAAAGAGGCCCAAGCGCACAGGAAAGGCCTGGTCTTAACTCTCATCCTGGCCTGTCTGAATTTGATGATCATTATCAAATGGTTTCGGACTATACATCCCCCAGGGGCCCTCACCAGAACGGCGTACCAGAGATTTGTATGCATACTGTAACAAGATCAGCAACTTTCATTTTGGATTGTGTTTTTAACATGGTGAATAATCTCAGGGTTCTTCACAGTCTGCCCCCAAGACTGCACAATAGTGGGTTCATAGAATCCCTATAGTGCAGAAGGAGACCATTCAACCCATTGAGTCTGCACCAATTCTCCGATTTTACCCAGGTCCCATCCCTGTAAGCCCACGCTAATTATCCTAACCTACTAAGGGCAGCTTAGCATGGCCAATTCCCCTAACCTGTATATCTTTGGACACTAAGAGATAATTTAGCATAGCCAATCCCCCTAACCTGCACATTTTTGGACATTAAGGGATAATTTATATGGCCAATCCCCCTAACCTGCACATTTTTGGAAACTAAGGGATAATTTAGCATGGCCAATTCCCCTAGCCTGCACATTTTTGAACACTAAGGGATAATTTAGCATGGCCAATCCCCTTAACCTGCACATTTTTGGACACCAAGGGACAATTTGGCATGGCCAATCTCCCTAACCTGCACATTTTTGGACACCAAGGGACAATTTAGCATGGCCCATCTCCCTACCCTGCACACCTTTGGACAGTAAGGGACAATTTAGCATGGCTAATCCACCTAACTTAGAAGCTTTGGACACTAAGGGACAATTTAGCATGGCCAATCTCCCTAACCTGCACATTTTTGGACACTAAGGGATAATTTAGCATAGCCAATCCCCCTAACCTGCACATTTTTGGACACTAAGGGACAATTTAGCATGGCCAATCTCTCTAACCTGCACATTTTTGGACACTAAGGGACAATTTAGCATGGCTAATCCACCTAACTTAGACAGCTTTGGACACTAAGAAACAATTCAGCATGGCCAATCCACTGTGCACATCTTTAAAGTGTGGGAGGAAACTGGAGCACCTGGAGAAAACCCAGAGGAAAAATGTGCAAACTCCACACAGACAGTTATCCAGCAATTGAACCCAGGTCCCTGGTCCGTGTGAGGCAGCAATGCTAACAACGGTGCCGCCACATGTGATTTGCCAATTTCCAAATGCTGGGTCAAGGAAACAGTTTTGAAGTAGCATCTTAAAGGAGGGAAGAAAGACAAAGAGATAGAGAGACTTAGAAAGAGAATTGTGGAGCTTCGAGCCTAGCGGTTGAATGTGCACCTTAGTGGAGAAGACCGTGGTTGCTCAAGAGGCCAGACCTGGAGGAAAGCGGAAATCCTGGAGTCTTGTAGAGCATAATCCTGCCAGAATTTGCTCACAAGTGAAGAATTTTAAAGTTAATGGCCTGGAAAAAGGAAGCAAATTGGATAATAAAAAGCTTTCCTTTGAATAATGGAGTGATTTGGGGAATGAAATTCTGCGTCGCATATTTTATAGAATTAACAATGTTTTGCTGTTTCCGCCTGGGTTATAGTAAGTGGCTTTTGTTGGTGAATAATGCAGAGCTATAAGTTGCTGGTCTGCGTTCATTGTTTTCTATTGCGATTGGACTGGACCCACGCTGGAATTCCTTCAGATTACGCAGGCCTCAGAAGATGAATATGGTACATCGAGTATTCTTCCAAGAATGGTATGGTGGCACGGTGGTTAGCACTGCTGCCTCATAGTGTCAGGGATTCGGGTTCGATTCCCAGCTTGGGTCACCGTCTGTGTGGAATTTGCACGTTCTCCTCCTGCTGGTGCGGGTTTCCTCTGGGGGCTCCAGTTTCCTCCCACAGTTTGAAGGCGTGTTGGTTAGGTGCGTTAGCTATGCTAAATTCTCCCTCAGCATACCCGAACAGGCACCGGAGTGTGGTGACTAGGGGATTTTCACAGTGACTTCATTGCAGTGTAAATGTAAACTTACTTGTGACAATAAATAAACTTTTAATTTCGAAGGAAGAAAAATCCTATCACTTTTAACAAAAAGCAGCCACTGCAGCTGATGTCTGTTTTCCCTTTTCACACAAACGTAAATCATTAGTTGTAACCGCGGTACCTTTTAAAGTCCCCTGAAGAAGATATACTAGGAGAAGTTTGGGGAAGGTGGGTGGGGGTTTGTGCGTGCCTCAATCTCCCAGGCTTCATTCCTTCAGAGGCCAACCTGCTTGTTTTCCAGTAAAGGCCGAATGGTCCAAGTTCCCTTGGTAGGTCAAAGGTCAGATGGACCTTGGCTTAGCTGTGAACTTTACCTTGACTGCTGTCACATGGCTCCTTCTATCACCTCTTCTGTCATGATTGTTCTTCTCTATCATGGAGCAGGTATCCTGGATAGTCTAGTTAGGAACACGTGACAGATAGTGTGACATGAACCCAAGATCTCGGTTCTTCATGTGTATGGAACTTGGCTAAAGGTCTCTGTAGAGATTGATGTCACGTCACACTATCTGTAACCCCCACAACTTGCCTGGGCTTTCAAAATCTCACTAACTGTCCTGGCTGGAGCCAATTTATACCTCTCTAATCAGTGCTTAACCCTCTCTCCACTCACACTGTCTGTACCTTTAACACTTGATTGCCTGCAAAGACTCGCATTCCAACCACTATTTTGTAAATTGAGTTTGTGTCTTTATATGCTCTGTTTGTGAACTGAAATTTCCACTTACCTGACGAAGGAGTAGCGCTCTGCAAGCCAGTGCAAAATAAACAAAATGCTACAAAATAAACTTGTTGGACTTTAACCTGGTGTTGTGAGAATTCTTACAGTGTTTACCCCAGTCCAACGCCAGCGTCTTCAGATCGAAATTTCTTCACTCAGAGGATGGTGAATGTGTGGAATTCACCACCATGGAATATAGTTGAGACCAAAACCTTGTGCGATTTGTAGAAGAAATTAGATATAGCTCTTGGGGCTGAAAGGATTAAGAGATATGGGGGGGAAGGGAGTATTGGGACATTGAATTTGATGATCAGCCACAATTAAAACGAGTAAAGTATATTTATAAGTCACAAGGAATTAACAATGCAATGAAGTGACTGTGAAATTCCCCTAGTTGTCAAACTCCGGCATCACTGTGGGAAGAAACTGGACACCTGGAGGAAACCCACGCAGACACAGGGAGAGTGTGCAAACTCCACACAGACAGTGACCCAAGCCAGGAATTGAACCCGCGTCCCTGGCACTGTGAGGAAGCAGTGTTAACCACTGTGCCACCGTGCTGTGAATGGTGGAGCAGGCTCAAAGGGCCAAATGGCCTCCTCCTGCTTCTAGTTTCTAATTATGCCTATTTGACACGGAAGTGACAAGAATTTTCAACAAATGAGTATTGATGAAATGCAATCCACTTAATTTGCCTCCTACAAGGAAACATAACCCTCCCGCATTAGCACTCTCATTTCTGAACTGGGCAGTCACTGATCCAGGTCCTACCAGACACTTGAATGCAACATTTTGGCTTCGTAAGAATCATCTGGACGCTTTTCTCTCCTTGCAGATGCTGCCAGACCTTCTGAGATTTGCCAGCATTTTCTCTTTTGGTTTCAGATTCCGGCATCCGCAGCAATTTGTTTTTATCCCCCTGGTAGTGTGACGACCGGAACTACAAGTTTTTATAAAAGTTTAAAGTTTATTTATTTATTAGTGTCACAGGTAGGCTTACATTAATGCTGCAATGGAGTTATTTTTACAGCCACACTCTGGTGCCTGTTCGGGTTACGCTGAGGGAGAATTTAGCTGCACGCAATACTCCCATTGCGGCCTAACTGAGGTTTGTAACAACTGCAACATGATTTGCCAACTCTTGTACTCAATGCCCCGGTGCTCTCAGAATGGCAGTGGCTTTGTTCGTGAATCACGTCTCAGCGAGGATGGTGGCAGCAGCTATTTCCACCAATTTGTTCGAATAATGAACGCACCTGCATTCGAGGGGGCTTGGGGTCTGAACCATGGTGGGGACAGTAAGGTATTAGTGCAGCAGGGCAGGCGGAGGAAATAAGAGTGCAGTCTTGTCACTGTGTAATAAAAGAACAATCTTAAACTCCACCAGGGATCATATATCAGGCTGACAAAAGGAGAAAGCGCCTCTTTAAATGGGAGTAATTAGTGAATTGTCAAGCTCTGAAATTCTGTTTTCCTCGTTCTCCTATTGAGGCGCAATATTGAGGTTTTTTCAGAACCTTTGAAGAAAAGCAGAATAGTTCCCCGAACAGGCAGCTAATTGATGGTTTAAATTAAACGAATATATGGTTTTGTGGTTATATTACACAGGCAGGGAAGGGCTTTTAATTGGTTTTTGCAGTTGAGTGTATATTTTGTGTCTATAAAACAGTCTTTCAAAGGGGGGGTTGATGCTTTCATATCACCGATCTCCCACAGCTTGGGAGAGGGCATGAGGGCCGTGTTGCTATTCAGTTGTTGCTTTCTGCAGGTACACAGCGACTGTGTTCTTTCTTCCCATGATCGTGGAGTGAACAGGATGGTTAGCACTGCTGCCTCACTGTGCCAGGAATCCGGTTGGGTAACAAAAGATTTTTCTGAGGTTTCCCCTTGTTCGGGAAGGAGGTTAGCCATGATGATGGACATATTGGTGTGATGACCAATGGGAGGGGATGTGGAGTGGAATATTTATAAAATGTTGCGAGGAATAGATAGGGTGGACTCTCAGAGACTATTTCCCAGAGCTGAAATGGTCACTACGAGAGGACACAGATTTAAGGTGCAGGGAAGCAAATACAGAGGGGATGTTAGGGGTTAGTTTTTCACTCAGAGGGTGGTGAGTGAATGGAATCGGCTGCCGTCGGAGGTGATTGAGGCAAACTTGCTGGGGTTTTTTAAAAGACTTCTGGATGAGTATATGGAAACGAATGGAATAGGGGGTTATAGATAGGTGTGTGGATTGGTACATATAGATGTGATTGGCGCAACTCATGGGCCGAAGGGCCTGTTTGTGCTGTATTGTTCTATGTGATGAACCCTCATTTAGCTGAAGTTGGAAGTGCCAGCCTTGAGTTAAACACTCAGCTCCTTCACCAAAGCTTCAAACCATGACTTTCAATATAGGATACTGCAGAATAGGGGGGTGTGTTGCTGAAGCTTTTGGTTTTGCACCCATCAGGGCAAACACAAGAATGCCAAATTTCAAACACACAAATTTACACTCTAGGAGAAAAGAATGCTGATATAGAACATGACAGCACAGTACAGGCCCTTCAGCCCTCAATGTGTTGACAAGTTGACAATTTAAAATAATCAGTTGAGCATGTCATTTATGCTTGCTGGAGGCAACATACATTCATATGCAGTGACCCATTCTCTCCAAACAAGAGGAATATGATCAAGCTTTGTACCTTTCTGGAATTTTCCGGGAGCTTGGGGAGTTAGGAATTTCCTGCTGTTTTCTCCATGGTAGTGCCTCTTCCGGTTGGCATGAATTATTGTGGATGTTCGAAATTTGGCATTCTTGTGTTTGTCCTGATGAATGCAATATTAAAAGCTTTGGCAAAAATGCCTCTCTTCATCAATATTCATTTTCTGTACGACCCATCCTATAAGTTCTTTGGTGCCAGTGATGATGACACAGTGAAGCATTTTGGAGCTAAAACATTTATGGATACAGGATAGCAAAGAAACAAATATTCTATCTCTCATTTGTGGAAGGACTTCAGTTGAACAAAATGCTATCTTCATCTTTCAAAAGTTGTCACAGAGAGTAACTGGAATGTGCAATGTGTGACCACAAGGATGAGTTGAAGTGAATTGCATTGTTCCATTTCAGAAGATAAACACTACTATATGTTGGCCAGATGATGGCACAGTGGTTTGCATTGCTATCTCACAGCGTCAGAGACCCGGGTTCCATTCCTGGCTTGGGTCACTGTGTATGTAGCATCTGCGTTTTTTTCTACATGTCCGTGCAGTTATCCTCGGGGTGCTCCGATTTCCTCCCACAGTCTGAAAGACGTGTTGGTTAGGTGAATTGGCCAACCTGAGGGTAAATTCTCCCTCAGTGTACCTAAACAGGCACTGGAGTGTACAATTTTTACAGTAACTTCATTGCAACATTAATGTGACACTGATTAAAAATCTTTAAAACCAGTGTGGTGGCACATTGATTAACACTGATGCCTTACTACGCCAGAGACCGGGATTTGATTCCCGGCTTAGGTCACTGTGTGGAGTTTGCACATTCTCACCATGCCTGCGTGGATTTCCTTCGGGTGCCCCGGTTTCCTCCCACAGACTGAAAGATTCCAGCTGGATTGGCCATGCTAAATTGCCTCTTAGTATTAGGGGGATTAGCGGGGTAAATATGTTGGGTTACAGGATAGGGTTGGATTGCTGTCAACGCAGGCTCACTGAGCCGAATGGACTCCTTCTGCACTGTAGGGGATTCTCTGATTCTTGTCAATGGGGTTGGCCTTGTGTGAGTCATAAACTCTAGTACGACCCAGTCGGGCCAAATGGCCTGTTTCTGTTGTCTGCACTCTTTATGTGGGTTGAAATTTTCCAGCCGTTCTCTCCCAGTGGGATCTTTCATTCCCACGCACAGGGTTCTCTGGTGGCAGAAGGTGCATACAATGGGGAAATTCATTGGAAGTGTCGAGATGCCAGCCAAACACAATGTGGAAGTGGCACCATTCACCACCATTCACCAACGCCCCCCCCCCGCACCCCGCGCCTACTGAAGTGACGTGAGCTGTCTGGTATATTCCCTATAGACATGACACACAGAATTGCTGGAATATGTCAGGACACATTAGGAAAATCTCAAATCAGACTCCCTCCAAAGTCAACCCAGCAAAGCCTCAGAGATATCGCTTCCTCGCTGATGTCAATAGCTCCAAAATAGCTGTGAGGATTTTTTTTTTGTGTAAGGGGATTGTCTCTGAAGATTAACTCATTTCCTCGCAGTAAACTGTGGGCCCCCCAGGGGGTGGGGGTGGAGGGGGAGCGGGGTGGTGGAGTGCTTCCGAAAAGTACAAACAACTGCTGTCGGAGAAAGCAAATTGTTGGCAGGTTCGCTGAGAGAAACATGAGTGCAGCTCAAAGTGCAGCGTATTTGGCTTTTCCAAACGGCATTTGATAAGTTACCGCATAACAGGTCATGACACAAGATAAGAGCATGTAGGGGGTGATATATTAGTAATGACAGGGGGCTGGTTAACTAACCGGAAACACAGAATCAAGATAAATAAGTCACTTTCAGGTTGGCAAATTAGGGTCGCAGGGTTCAGGGGCATCAATTATTGTTGTTATTTACTAGTGTCGAAAGTACACTTACGTTAACACTGCAATGAAGATACTGTGAAAATCACCTAGTCGCTACACTCCAGTGCCTGTTTGGGTACACTGAGGGAGAATTTAGCACGGCTAATGCACCCTAACCAGCACATCTTTCGGACTGTGGGAAGAAACCGGAGCACCCGGAGGAAACCCATGCAGACGCGGGGAGAATGTGCAGACTCCGCACAGACAGTGATCTAAGCTGGCAATCGAACCCAGGTTCTTGGTGCTGTGAGACAGTAGTGCTAACCACAGTGCCACCTATGATCATGGATACTACAGTGCAGAAGGAGGCCATTCGGCCCATTGAGTCTGTCCTGACCGCAATTCCACCCAAGTCCTGTCCCCATAACTGTACGTATTTGCGCTAGCTAGTCCTCCTGACACTAAAGGGCAATTTAGCATGGCCAATCCACCTAATCCGCACATCTTTGGATTGTGGAAAGAAACTAGAGCACCCGGAGAAATCCATGCAGACACGGGAAGGACCCTACATTAACACTGCAATTAACACTACGTTAACAGTGACCTAAGCCGGGAATTGAAACCAGGTCCCTGGCATTGTGAGACAGCAATGTTAATGGCTGTGCCACCCTACATGAATAACTTTGATAAAGGGACCATCTGTATTGTAGTCCTAGAGTGAAGTATTGTCTTACGAGGAAAGGTTGTGCATGTTGGGCCTCTACTTACTGGCGTTTGCAAGAAAGAGGGGTGATTTTATTGAAGCATATAAGACCCTGAGGGGTATTGACAAGGTTAATGCTGAGAGGGTGTTTCCTCCCTTGGGGAATCTACAATCAAGGGACACAGTTTCAATATCAGGTGGCTCTCATTTCAGAGGGAGATGAGAAGGAATTTCTTCCCTCAGAGAATCCTTAAACATATTCAAATCTGAGTTAGATGTTCAATTGATAATTAGCATTGAGGGTTAAGGAGGGGGGGCCGGCTTGAAAATGATGGTAAGGCCATATCCAATCAGGTATGATCTTATTGACCAGTGGAGCAGGCTAGAGGGGCTAAATGGCCTGTTTCGACAGTCCTATTTTCTTAAATACTTTGAGCACTAAGTCGAATCTGAGGCAAAATGTCTACTGAGGTAAGAAGGAGAGAGGACCAAGCAGTGACTGTGGGCTTCAGTCCATATTCTATAGTGTTTCAGGGAATGCATTTAAAATGTTGTTTCCATCAATGTGCATTTATCTCGTGCAGATAATACTGACAAACCTTGATATTCCCGTACAAGATAAAAGCGTATAGTGTAGGGGGGGTTATATATTAGTAAGGATAACCAGGCCCCATAAGGTTGGCATGACGGCACAGTGTTCAGCACTGATGCCTCACGGTGCCAGAGACCAGGGTTCAATTCCGAGATGCTATTGGTATCCATTGAGCCACAGCAAGTGGTCACTCCTTGTGCGAAAAGTATTACTTCTCATCTCCCTCTGAAATGAGAGCCTAACCAGTAATTCTTGGGTCTCTGTTTGTGCGGAGTCTACACATTCTCCCAATGTCGGCGTGGGTTTCCTCTGGATGTTCCGGTTTCCTCCCACAGTCAATACTGGATAAGTGCATTGACCCAAACAGGCACCAGACTGTGGCGACTAGGGGAATTTCATAGTGACTTCATTGCAGTGTTAATATAAGCCTTATTTGTGACAAAAAATACATTTTAAACATTCCCATTTTGGACTTAGCTTGCATTAAGGAGAAGCATTCACATCGAGTCTTTAATGTTAAAATCGGACCCAGGTTGGGGGGGGTGGAAATTGGTTTTGCTGCTGCGTTAGGAGAGATTGCTAGAGCTTGATTGCAGAGATCTGCTTTGAGGAAGCTTTTATGATTTGGGAGAGAGGTGTTTGAGAGGAAATTTTGAAGTGTCCAGCCAAAGCACTGACAGCACTGTCACAAGAAATGGAATGGAGAGAGGATGAGGCAGATTGGAAAGTTAAAGCCATGCTTATATCAGCCAGCAGACCAGAGAGAATGCACATCCTCTTTGAAACAATGTCACGGGATATTTTATGCCCATCAGGAAGGGCCATATTCTAATGCTCCCCTTCAGTACTGCATTATTTCATCAGCTCTGATTTAAGTGGAGTGAGGTTTGAACCCACAGCCTTCAGAAATGCTATCATTACCCATTGATCCACAGCAAGTGGTCATTCCTTGTATGAAGAAGAAATTTCTGCCACCAGCCCCAAATTCACCATTTGCTCTTTTATGAATTGTGTTGCGCATCCTGATTATGCATCCTCCCCCTCACCGATGGCAGGGCCTTCAGCTAGTAAGACCACCAGGTGGAAGTCCAACAGTTTATTTGTATGAAACACCACTAGCTTTCGGAACTGGCTGCTCCTTCGTCAGGTGGTTGGGAATTATCAAACAGTACCTCCGGCTGCCAAAGCCCATCGCAATGAAAGACTCTCCCTGAACTTTGCTGCTTTTCTCTTGTTGTCTAACTTGGTCTCTTATGACTTGATGTGGAGACACCAGCATTGGACTGGGACGGGCATAATAAGAAGTCTAACAACACCGGGTTAAAATCCAACGGGTTTGTTTGGAATCATTTGATTACCTGAAATGACTCGCATTCCAACCATTATCTTGCAATTCTGACTGGGGGGGGGGGGGGGGGGGGGGGGGGGGGGGGGGGTGGGGGGGGCGGTGGTGGGGAGGGTGATGGGGGTGGTGGGAAGGGGATGGGATTGGGAGCGGAGAAAGGCACGTTTCTCTAACAGCTGCAGCTTTCTGAGTGAGCGGCAGATCACGTTCTAGCCGGCAAACAGCAGCTGAGAACACAAACAGGGGCAAGTGTTTCAACAAAATCCACACGAGAATCGCCAACTGCTCAGCAGAGGTTCCGAGCTGAAATACTTCAAGTTTATATCATTTTGGCAAACGCTCTTAGCTGTCTATTGAAAAATACTCGTGGGAGGCTACGACTTTGAAGGCAAACCTTATTTCTTATCAAAAATATGTGATTTGATTGATTGTCTTTCATGTCCCCAGCGTTACATCTTCTATCCCAATGGAAGGGACCGGTTGAATAGAATCCCTACACTGCAGAAAGAGGCCATTCAGCCCATCGAGTCTGCACCGACTTTCCGAAACAACATCTTATCCAGGCCCGACCCCCTGCCCTATCTCTGTAAACCACTCTCCCCACTGGGCATTTACCACGAGTAATTTACCCCACCTTTAGTGTCCAATCTTTGGAGACTAAGGAGCAATTTAGCATGGCTAAATTGAAGGGAAAACATGAAGGGAAAAGCCTGAGCTTGCCATGTGGGATCTGTAGTGATCAGTTATTCCACGTTTGATTATGTGAGCCTGTTTGCAATTGATGCTCACTGTGTATGATTACATCAGCCTGGGTGTGGACTCAGAGAAAAGTCAACAAAGCTGTAGAAAGAGCAGGAACGAGCTGATGCTTGGAGGAGACATTTGGAATCATGGTGAGTTACATACAAAGGAACTAATTTTGTTTCTGTGGAGATCTGAGGTATAAAACATATAACTAGGTCCAGGAATGCGGTCATACGGCCTTGGGTCGCACAAGGAAAGCAAATGCACACTTTGGGCCTCTTCTGGACTCAAGCCTCTTCACCACTGGCTTATCCTGATGGCAGACTCACAATCACTTCCCACTCTGGCCATTGAGTGAAACCAGCAGTTGGGTGAAAATGAGGAACTATGTCCCCCTCCTCTCCCCCCCCCCCCCCCACCCCCCCCCACCCACCCCCACCCCCGCTGCAGGAGCTCCCATATGTACTTTGGCCAAAATGAACTGACCACTCACCATCAGCCGAGTGAGGGTTCGACATTCCGCCCCTCACTACAAAGAAGAAAAACAATAACACCATACATTTATGTAGTGCCTTTTACATCATAAAATGGCACAAATCTCACCCAAGCATTATCAAAAAGAATTTGATGTTGAATTACGTGAGGAGATACTGGAGCAGATGGCAAAATACTTGGTCAAAGAGGTAGGTCTTAAGGAGTATTTTAGAAGAGGAAAAAGAGATAGAGTGAGGGAGAATTCTGAATTCTGGAGCTTTGGGCCCAAGCAGCTGAAGGCACAACTGCCAGTGATAGAACGCGTACATAGCAACATTGAAGATAGGAGCAGGACGAGGCCATTCGGCCCTTCGAGCCCATTCCACCATTCATCATGATCATGGCTGATCATCCAACTCAGTATCCTAATCCTGCTTTCTCCCCATAACCTTTGATCCCATTCGCCCCCAAGTGATATATCCATGCGTTCAATGTTTTGGCATCAACTAATTCCTGGGGTAATGAATTCCACAGGCTCATCACTCTTCTTGGGTGAAGAAATGTCTCCTCACCTTCGTCCTAAATGGTCTACCCTGAATCCTCAGACTGTGATCCCTGGTTCTGGACACCCCCACCATTGAGAACATCCTCCCTGCGTGTACGCTGTCTAGTCCTGTTAGAATTTTATAAGATCCCCCCTCATTCATCTGAACTCCAATGAAAATAATTCTAACCTAGTCAATCTCTCCTCATTCATCAGTCCTACCGTCCCCAGGATGGTCAATGGTGCAGAATTGGAGCAGCGGAAGTTTCTTGGAGGGTTGTGGGGCTGGAGGAGATCATGGAGGTGGGGGAGGGGTGAAACCATGCATGATTTGAAAATGAGGAAAAGAACAGGAATGTTGTGACTTCTTCTGAAAAGCACAATGCTCATCACATCTCTCAGTCGGTTGTTGTCTGCTTGTTTACGTAGATGCTATTTTTGTCCAAAGATTATCAAAGAGCCAAGTCATTGAGAAATAGCTGATTAAAAATAGCACATCATTGGCTTTGAATCAAATCAGTCACTTGAAGCATGAGTAAATAGACTGTTTGAAACAACACTCTCTGTTGGAAAAATCTATCCTCTAAGTTCTGGTCGCTATGTTATACAAATGAAAATTTTGCTTTCTTTTTTCAGTCTCATTGTTTGAGATTCTCATTGCCTCACAATTCCTGCAGGGAACAGCCAGAGCAAAGAACAAAGAAAAATACGCCAGAGGAAAAGGCCCTTCAGCCCTTCAAGCCCATTCCAATTATGATGCCCTAACTAAATTGCTTTGACAAAGAGTTACCTGGACTCGAAACGTCAGCCCTTTTCTCTGCTTACAGATGCTGCCATAACTGCTGAAATTTCTTCTTCTGGTAAACTGAAAAAATAACTTGCCCTCACTCAATCCGTATGCCTTTATTCCTTCCCTATTCATGTACCATCGAGATGCCTCTTAAGTGTTGCTAATGTGCCTGTTTCCACCACCTTCTTATTCCAGGCATCCACTACTCTCTGCATGAAAAACATCCCCTGCACATCTCCCTTAAACTTTCCCCCTCTCACCTTGAACCTGCATCCCCTTGTAATTGACATTTCCACCCTGGGAAAAAGCCTCTGACTTTCCACCCTGTCTATGCCTCTCATTATTTTGTAGACCTCAATCAGGTCACACTTCGGTGTTCACCTTTCCACTGAAAATAATGCCTAGCTTTTTCAACCTGTCCTCATAGCCAGTGCCCTCGAGACCAGGCAACATCCTGGTGAACCTTCTTTTGCACTCTTTCCAAAGTTTGGTAGCCAGTTGTGGTGACTCTGTGGTGGGATGGCTTGGGAAGATTTGAGCTTACGCAATGGGATATAAGTGTTAGGCAGAGCCCTTGGCTCATTGATAGACAAGCTATGTGTCTCCTTCCTGGAAAGTGTTCCATGGAAAGGGCTTCACACACCTGCCTTTGACTAACTGATGCGAAACATCAAGAGAGGCACACAAATGGGCAGTGATGATGTGAATATGGGAGTGGGGAGCGAGTTGGGGGGGGAGGAGGGGCTGCAAAATGAAAAAGAAACAAGAATACATAGAATGAGGTGAGACGGAAGGAAACCTGTTGATCCATCATTCCTGTGCTGGTCTATATGGTAAGAAGCTTCACAACACCAGGTCAAAGTCCAACAGGTTTATGTGGTACCAAAAGCCACTAGCTCTTGGAGTGATGCTCCTTCATCAGGTGCTCCAAAAAGCGCTCCAAAAGCTAGTTACTTATGCTACCAAATAAATTGTTGGACTTTAACCTGGTGTTGTGAGACTTCTTACTGTGTTTACCCCAGTCCAGTGGCAGCATCTCTATATGTGGCCTATATACTCAGCACAGCTGCCTCACAGCCCCAGAAACCCCGGCCTGTGTCACTGTCCACACGTTCTCCCTGTGTCTGCGTGAGTTTCCCCCGAGTGCTCTGGTTTCTGCCCACAGTCCGAAAGATGTGCTGGTTAAATGCATTGGCATTTACAGTTACAGTTTGCAGAGGGACATAAATAAGTTGCAGAGATGGGCAAATGGAGTTTAATATGAAAAAGCGTGAGGTGATTCACTTTGGTAAGAGTAATATGTGTGCAGAATATAGGGCTAACGATAGGACTCTTAGTAGTGTAAATGAGCAGAGAGATCTCGGTGTACAGGTGCATAGATCTCTGAAAGTTGGTACTCAAGTTGATAAGGTTGTTAAGAAGGCTTATAGTGTGTTAGCATTTGTTGGTAGAGGGATTGAATTTCGGAGCTGAGATGTCATGTTGCAACTGTACAAAACTCTGGTGTGGCCGCACTTGGAGTATTGCGTACAGTTTTGGTCGCCACATTATAAGAAAGATGTGGAGGCATTGGAAAGGGTGCAGAGGAGGTTTACCAGGATGTTGCCTGGTATGGTGGGTAGGGTCTTGTGAGGAAAGGCTAAGGGACTTGAGGTTATTTTCATTAGAGAGAAGAAAGCTAAGAGGTGACTTAATTGAGACATATAAGATGATCAAAGGGTTAGATAGGGTGGATAGTGAGAGCCTTCTTCCTCAGATGGAGATGGATAACATGAGGGGACACAGCTTTAAATTAAGGGGTGGTAGTTATAGGACAGATGCTAGAGGTGGGTTCTTTACTCAGACGATAGTAAGGGCGTGGAATGCCCTGCCTGCAGCAGTTGTGGACTCGTCAAGTTCAAGTTCAAATGGTCAGTGGATAGGCATATGGATAGCATTGGAATAGTTTAGGATAGAGAGTCATAAAATTGGTTACATTGGTCAGTGCAACATTGAGGGCCGAAGGGCCTGTATTGCGCTGTAGTGCTCTATGCTCTATGCTAAATTCTCCTTCAGTGTAACCGAACAGGCACAGGAATGTGCCGACCGAGTGATTTTCACAGTAACTTCATTGCAGTGTGAATGTAAGTGTACTCATGACACTAATAAGTAAAAATATAGAAAGATCTGTTGGTTAGATGAGATGAAATAAGGTGAGTGGAAGATTGTGTGGAGCATGAACTTGTTGGGCTGAACGGCCTGTTGCTGAACTGTGACCCTTGCACTGAGATTCTGTTCTGATGTGTGAACCTGAGCAATGTGACAGCATTGTGGGGATGATGTGGCGATTCTGGAGATTAATCACACAATTTCCCCATAGGTATAGGGTGCACACCATCATGGATTCAGGATGGTAACCGTACTAATAGAAGCAAACTCCAATGGGAGTAGATCAGATAGTTATCCATATGACGGGAAGACAAAGGTTACCCTATCCCCCTTCCCTCTCCCCCTGCCTCTCAGTATGTATGACCTCCCCATTATAAATTACCTGACAGCTGGCTTCTACAGTGCTTGGGTGTTGGGTAGAATGAATATTGAATCATAAATAAGACTGCTTATTTGAGAAGAAAAAGGCAAAGTATGGTAAGTCCAATCTATAAGCTCCTTAGTATACCATCCCCTTTGAGTTACTACATAAAAGCTGCCAGCTCCCACTCTAATGGAGCAGTTAACTAGCTTACCTCCTCCTTGTGCTTTTTATATCTCTGCTCAGTAAGTGTCCCTTTGCTGGCCATACAGAGTTTGGTTGATAGCTCCCACCTGGTACAGTCTTACCAGCCTTTCAATCCAGAGAGTAATGAGTTCAAATCCCGAACTCGGAGGACATGTAAAGTGGCCAGCTGTTGTGTAGACAAGTTTGGCTCACTCTCGACTGGCCCTGCTGACTGGATCTGCTCAAAGGGAGGAAAACTATCGGGATGAGACCCATCTTGGGTGGGGGAAGACTCTGTGCAGCTCCTATCAGGCATTCCTGGAGACAGATCACTGGCTTGCTCTCCTGCTTGAAGGAGGACATGTGGTAGGACGAGTTTCAATGGAGCACATCGAACACAGCTCTCTGAATAAAAAAGGCTACTGTGCAGTTTTAAAGAGAAAGGATTTGCACCCAAGATTGCTCTCTCTTTACTGAGAAACAGCTTGCACTGCAGGGTAATTCTAAGAATGTACCAACATGCATCAAAGCCAATCAATTGACATTTGGCAGGTGGATACCAATGTAGATACTGCAGGAAGCAGCAACCTGCCATGGGGTAAGTGACCCTTAATTTGCTTTGGCAGTACCAGTGAGAGGACAATGACATCTGAACTCTCTAACTCTTCTCCAACTCCTGCTAGGAGAACTTCCACACTCCCCTAAACTGAGAACAAGGGGTCTCAGTTTCGTGAATCAACTGAAAGAAGACACTCCTGACAGTGCAGCTCTCCCTCAGCGAGACACTGAAGTAACAGTTTAGTTTATGTTCATGAAATAGGGAGCAAATCCTCATCAAATGTCCACGCACAACATGCACACCTACACCAGTACATGGCATGGTGGTACAGTGATCAGCACTGCTGCCTCAAGGTGCCAGGGACCAGGTTTCAATTCCTGGCTTGGGTCACTGTCTGTAAAATGAAAAAAGAAACAAGAACACATAGAACAAGATGAGATGGAAAGAATCCTGTTGACCCATCATTCCTGTGCTGGCTTATAGTGGTTAGCAGTGTTGTCTCCCACAATCAGAGACCTGGGTTCGATCCCCAATTTGAGTCACTGATTGTGTAGAGTCTGCACATTCTCCCCGTGTCTGCATGGGTTTCCTCTGGATACTCCAGTTTCCCCGCACAGTCCGAAAGATGTGCTAGTTAGGTGCATTTGTCATGCTAAATTCTTTCCCAGTGTACCCAAGCAGAGGCCAGAATGTGGCGACTAGGGGATTTTCACAGTAACTTTACTGCAGTGTTAATATAAATCTACTTGTGACAATAGTAAATTAAATTTATAACATACCCCCATCTTGAATCCATGTTGATGTGCAGCCTACACCTTTGGGGAAGTTGCGCTATCAATTTCCAGAATAGCCAGCATCACCACACAACACACGTATCTTACATATACAACAGTATACACACAAAACAAAGCACAGATAACACACACATAGACATTAGTAAACACACAATACACACACATCAGTGCACACACAATACATACAAAAACAGTGTAAATACAATATATACACAATACACACATATATATCAGCACACACAAAACACATATGAGGAGATCACACATCCAATGTTATCAATGGGGACCTTGACATGATTAGTCATTTTGAGGCTGGTTGCAGAGTGTCTGAAGATGACTGATCAGGCCAATTCGGGCATGGAATGTCCTGGCACATATGGGGTAGAACAGGACACATGATGATGACGGTGGTGTCGAGACTCGCGCTTGATTTGGATTAAAGTGAGGGAGAGTTGCGCAGCGTCAGCCTCACTCTCTCTTCCCAATTCCCATCTAGATCCAATGGCAAGACAAGAGTCAAGCCGGCTGGAGATAGGACTAGGCACAGTGGATGATTAGGACGTCTCTGTGTCTTGTCCTGCTCTTTGCATTCCACGATGCTTGCAAAGACAATCTTCTTGACCGTTGGACCTTCTTTTGGTCTTGTCCTCTCAATCTGCCATCTGTCTTCAGACTCTGGGATAGACATCTCCCTACCTCACCGAGGGTTGAGACCTGTCGGCTACCCTTGCCTGGTTTAGCCGGCTTGTCGAAGCCGTTGCCCGGGGTATGGCTGCTGTCACGTGCAAACAGCTACGAGCAGCTACAAGTGAGAGCTGAATGCCCCATGGGGACAAAGGATGGACAAACTGCTGTGAGAAGGGTGCAACATGTTCCCCCACCAGGGGTAATACCCATCCCTGACACTCCATACACGCCCACACAGGACTTAAATCTCAGTGTAGAGGTATAAGTTCTATTTTTACATAGTGATTTCTATGAGCAACAGACCATTCAGCCCAACAAGTTCATGCTCCACACAATCTTCTGCCTACCTTACTTGATCTCATCCAATTAACAGGTCCTTCTATCTCTTGATCTATTTATTTATTTGCGTACACACACATCAGTGCCAAAAATGAATGGTAAGCCAGAGGATTGGGAACATTTTAAAATCAAAAATTAATGACCAAAGATATAATAAAGAGGGAGAAGATAAACTATGAGGATAAACTAGCAAATAATATAAAAACGATCAGTAAGAGTCCCTTTAAGAATATAAAAAGGAAGCTTAAGGTCAAAGTGAACATTGGCCCCTTAGAGAATGAGACTGGGGAAATAATAACGGGGAATCAGGAAATGGCAGAGGAGTTAATTAAATTATTTGCACCAGTCTCCACACTAGAAGGCACACATTCCAAAAATACTAAATAATCCAGAAGCAAAAAAACGGCCAAGGAAATTAATACAATAACTATAATGGACATACTGGCGGTTCTGGAAAAGTCCCAGAGGATTGGAAAACTGCCAATGTAGCACCCTTATTCAAAAAGGGAGGGAGACAAAAAAAAAACAGGTAACTATAGAGCAATTAGCTTCACATCTGCTAGAAATGCTGGAGGCCATTATAAACAATGTAATAAAGCATTTAGAAATACATAGCATTATTAAGCAATGGCTCATGAAGAGGAAATCACACCTGAAAAAGTTATTAGAATTCTTTGAAGTGATAATGAGTGATATAGATAAAGGGGAACCAGTTGATGCTTAGATTTCCAAAAAGCATGCAAAAAAGTACTGCATAGTTACTTAATAAGATAAAAGACATGATGTTGGGGTTAAGATTGACTAACGTATCGCAGACGAAATTGGGATAAGAGAGGTATATTTCAGGATGACAATCTGTAACTAGCTGGGATCAGTACTGGGGCCACAGTTATTTACAATATGAATGAATGAGTTGGACAAGGGAAGTGAATGTACTATTGCCAAGTTTACGGGTAACACAGAATTGGTGGGAAGGCAAGTGGTAAGGATGATACAAAGGGTGGGATTTTGTGGCTGGAAAATCCCACCTGAGGTCCTATTTAGATTCCCATTGTGGGCGGGATGGGAAGATCCCACACAAAGAATCCATGGAGGATATGGACAGGCTAAGTGAGTGGGCAAAAACTTGACACTTGGAAATAATGCAGGAAAATATTGAATAAAGTACTTTAGCAGGAAGAATAAAGGAACTGAATATTATTTAAATGGAGAAAGACTGCAGAAAGCTGCACCTTGGAGGGATTTGGAATTCCTTATGCAAAAATCACAAAAGGTTAACATACAGATTCAGCAGTTAATAGAAAAGGCAAAAGGAATGTTGTCCTTTATTTCAAGGGAATAGAGTATAAAAATAGGAAAATCTTGCTATAATTATTCAAGAGTTAGTTAGATCATATTTTTGATCCCCTTATGTGTCAAAAAGGTTCACTTGGTTGATCGTGGGTATGGAGGGATTTTCTTATGAGGAGACGTTGGGCCTGCACTCATTGTAGTTTAGAAGAATGAGAGGTGACCTTATGGAGACATATAGGATTCTGAGGGGCCTTGACAGAGCAGATGCTGAAAGGTCCCTTCCCCTTGTGGAAAAGTCTAGGACCAGAGAACAGGTGAGATCTAAAACAGAGACAAGGAGGAATTTGTTTTCTCAGAGGCTGGTGAACCTGTGGAGTTCTTTACAACAGAAGGCGGTAGAGATTAAGTTGTTAGATTTGTTCAAGGCTGAGATTGATAAATTTTTAATCAGTGAGGGTGGGAGTCGAGGGTTATGGGGATAAGGCGGGAAAGTGGAGTTGATGATTATTATATTAGATATGATCTTTTTGAATGGTGAAGCAGACTTGATGGGATGAATGGCCTATTTCTGCTCCTGTATCTCGTGGCTTTCTGATGTTAGTACACACACAACCCACAGAACACACATCCATAAATCAGTGCACACACAATGCACATGTCCTACACGTACAACAATATACACACAAAACACAGCACATGCATAGACATTAGTAAACACACAAAGCACACATATCAGATACATACACACACACAATGACACATAAAGTTTTAAGTTTATTTATTAGTATCACAAGTAGTTTACATTAACAGTCAAGTTACTGTGAAAGTCTCCTAGTTGCCACACTCTGGTACCTGTTTGGGTACACTGAGGGAGAATTTAGCATAGCCAATGCACCTAACCAGCACATCTTTGGACCGTGGGAGGAAACAAGAGCACCTGGAGGAAACCCACACAGATACTTGGAGAATGTGCAGACTTCACACAGGCAGTGACCCAAGCTGAGAATCGAACCTGGATCCTTGGGGCAGCAGTGCTAACCACTGTGCCACCATACCACATAGATATCAATACACACACACTCACTCTCTCACACTCTCATGCTCTCTCTCACGCGCTCACTTTCTCTCACACCTATTCTCTCACACTCACTCACTCACATATACTTTCCAGTAAAGGTCAGTGATGATGTTTAGAACAAGGAGCCAGGCCGATTTTTCTTTTTGTACGAGAAATTTGAGATCTAAGAATGAATCCAGATGTGAGGGGATGTTTCCCAATGAGACCTGGTGTCGCTGCTGCTCCAGCCTCCTCAGTGTCACACGTTCAGTCACTGAAACACAGAAGTCTTTCCTCTCCTTTCTCCTTGTTGAAAGTGCTGCCTCACTGGGTTTTAGTTCCAGGGGGATGTTTATCCAAACAGCTTTGTCTATATTCCTTACAGCTGAGTGCCGACACTGAATGTTACTGATCTATTTGACTCCAGGTAGATTCCACAACTGAGTCCATTCTGCCTTGATTTGATAGCCACGCAGATGCACTTTCGAGAAGGTTTTGTTGGGTTGGAATTAAGCATAATGATACCTTCGCTAATATCCAGATGCCTTCCCGTGGGCTCATTCTCATACCGGTGGTGATTCAATATGAAATTTAATGCAGTATGCTGTTGAGAATCATAGAAATCAATGAAACTTCATGTAAAGAGAGGCCATTCAGCCCATCGATAACACAAAGCAACTTTAGCTAAAAGTTCTATATGAATGCAAGCGTCAGTGGGCTAGTAAAGAATCATAGAATCCCACAGTGCAGAAAGAGACCCTTCGGCCCATCGAGTGTACTTGGAGTATTGTGCGCAGTTCTGGTCGCCTCACTATAGGAAGGATGTAGAGGCTATTGAGAGAGTTCAGAGGAGATTTACAAGGATGCTGCCTGGATTGGGAGGCAGGCCTTATGAAGATAGGTTGAGGGAGCTGGGACTCTTCTCACTGGAGAGACGTAGGTTGAGAAGCGACCTGATAGAGGTTTATAAAATGTTGAGAGGAATAGATAGGGTGGACTCTCAGAGACTATTTCCCCGAGCTGAAATGGTCAGTACGAGAAGACACAGATTTAAGGTGCAAGGAAGCAAATACAGAGGAAGTGTTAGGGGTAAGTTTTTCACTCAGAGGGTGGTGAGTGAATGGAATCGGCTGCCATCGGAGGTAGTTGAGGCAAACTCGCTGGGGTCTTTTAAAAGACTTCTGGATGAGTATATGGAAACAAATGGGATAGGGGGTTATAGATGGGTCTGTGGATTGGTAGATATAGATGTGATCGACGCAACTCGTGGGCCGAAGGGCCTGTTATGCTGTATTGTTGTTCTATGAGTCTGCACTGAATACAATCCCACCCAGGCCCTACCCCCATATCCCACCCACTAATCTACACATTTTTGGACACTAAGGGTCAATTTTTTAGCATGGCCAATTAACCTAATCTGCACATCTTTGGACTGTGGGAGGAAACCAGAGCACCCAGAGAAAACCCATGCAGACACGAGGAGAATGTGCAAATTCCACACAGACAGTGACCCGAGCCAGGAATTGAACCCAGGATCCTGGAGCTGTGAAGCGGCAGTGCAAACCCCTGTGCTTCTGTGCCACCCCTACCTGTATGAACCACCATTACAATCATAGGGAGACGGTGGCCAAGTGATATTATTGTTACACTATTAATTTGGAAACTCAGTTAATTTTCTGGGGGACCTGGGTTCGAATCCCGCTAGGGCAAATGGTGGAATCTGAATTTTTTAAAAATCTGGAATTAGGAATCTACTGATGACCATGTAACCACTGGCGATTGTTGGAAAATCCCATCTGGTTCACTAATGTCCTTTAGGGAAGGAAATCTGCCATCCTTACCTGGTCTGGCCTACATGTGACTCCAGAACCACTGCAATGTGATTGGCTCTCAACTGCCCTCTGAAGTGGTCTAGCAAGACACTCAGCTGCATCAAGAGGGCAGTTCACCGCCACCTTCTCAAGGGGCAAATAGGGATGGGTAATACATGCTGACCTAACTAGTGACAACCAATGAATAAACAAAAGTTACTGCACAGAAAGACTCCAGAAAGAATCCCCATGTTGATGGCTGGCTGTCTGAAGGAGTAACTCACCTCCTGCCGCATTCCCGTAACCCTGCACAGTCTTCCTTTTCTGATAATGGATCCAATTCCCTCTTGAATGCCTGGAGTGAACCTGCCTCCACCATGCTCTCGGGCAGGGCATTCCCGACCCTAACTGCTCGCGGGTGTGGAAAGGATCTTCCTGGTGTGGCCGTTGCTTCTTTGACCAGTTACCTTAAATCAA
Source organism: Sphyrna mokarran (assembly GCA_024679065.1). Lineage (NCBI taxonomy): Eukaryota > Metazoa > Chordata > Chondrichthyes > Carcharhiniformes > Carcharhinidae > Sphyrna > Sphyrna mokarran. Next base: position 131,039,413 of record JAGIQG010000003.1, on the reverse strand, counting down.
TGCCGCCCTTGATCTTCCCACCAATGGGAATGTTGCACCCAACCTGCTCTGTCCAGACCCATTGGCTGGAATTTAACTGGGCTACAGCCCATGGTGAGAATTGGAGTGGGAGAGGAGGCGGAGCGTGGGAAAATGCGTTCCCTCGGGTGAGATTTTATGGTTTTGGTATGAGCGAGGGCATAATCTCCCCACCCGTTAAATCAGATAATGTCTTAATTCTTAAATACTTGCTTTGGTGCCACATCTTAATGTCCTGTATCTCAAGCTCTTTAACCTGATCCAGTCTGAGGATTCAGGATAGATCACAGAGGATAGAGATGAGGAGACATTTCTCCCCTCTAACAGGGGTGAGCCCGTGGAATTCATTATCACAGGAAGTAATTGATTGAACATTGAATGTATTCAAGAGGCGGATGGACATCTTGGAGCGAGTGGGATTAAAGGTTATGGGGAGAAAAATAAGGTAAAAGTAAAGAAATTAGTCACGAGCAAGGCTTCACATTAACACTGCAATGATGTTACTGTGAAATTCACCTAGTAGTCACACTCTATTTGAGCCAATGCATCTAACCAGCACGTCTTTCAGATTGTGGGAGGAAACCCATGCAGACATGGGGAGGATGTGCAAACTCCATACAGACAGCGACCCAAGTGGGAATCGAACCCCGGTCCCTGACACTGTAAAGCAGCAGTGTGACCGTGTCGCCCCTCACTAGTGAAAGCAGGATTAGACTACTGAGTTGGACGATCAGCTATGATCGTGAAGAATGGCGGAGCAGGCTCAAAGGGCCAAATGGCTTCCTCTTGTTCCTATCTCCTATGTTTCTATGTTACTGATGTAGCCAGATGTTTTGCCATGGTCCGCCAGTGAGTGGATCCACAAGGGGTTAATTTGGCTTTCTTTGGCTGAGTGACAGTTACCCACGGCCGCTGCAAGTGTTTTCCCCAAACAGGGAGGGAATTTACAAAAAAATCACACACACACAGCAGTGACAAAAAGTGAAACAGTGTGAGCCTGTTGATGGAGTGCAGTTGTTGAACACAAAGCAGCTGGGGCTAGGCAGTCAGATCAGTAGGATTTTCTCACATGTTTAGGGTTTCATTGCTGGGCTTTAGATGCACTCAGAGCTCTGGGTGACACAACTTCCTCCCCCATCCCCCATCGCCCAACTCCAACACAACTCCCCCCTTCCCCATACACTCACACACGCACGTATCCTTGAGGAGACATAGGGAGCAAGGGTGAAACTAAAATGGCCTTTCAGCTCCTCTGTGCTTTCATGGCCCCCCCTTATAGCCTCCCTCTGGATGATCCATTTAGCTTTGCAATACTAGGAAGTTTGCAGTAGAGACAGGATGGGTAGGGATGGGTGGCACATTGGTTAGCGCTACTGCATCACAGTGCCAGGAACCCGGGTTCAATTCCCAGCCCTGTTTGTGTGGAGTCTGCACATCCTCACTGTGTCTGCGTGGGTTTCCTCCAGGTGCTCTGGTTTCCTCTCATAGTTCAAAGACGTGCATTGGCCATGCTAAACTCGGTGCATGCAAACAGGCGCCGGTATGTGGCAACTAGGGGATTTTCACAGTAACTTCATTGCAGTGTTAATATAAGCCTAATAAACCTCAAAAAGGATGGCAGGTGCTCGAAAGAGAAATACTTGAGGAAATTGCGGAATTCCACAGGGCAAAAGCAGGCCATTTGGCCCATCTTGCATGCCCTAGTTCTTTGAAAAATAGGCCTGATTCATCCCACTACGCTCCTTGCCTCTTACTGCACAGCCCTGCTGCAGGGGTGGGATTCCCCGTTTTTTCCCTCACTTCCCCGGAATGTTTTGTGGCAGCTGAGGCCACCTGCTATTGGCCAGTGATGGAATTTTCCAGCCCTGCCTCCGTCAATGAGATTTCCCTTTGTTCCCGCCCTCAGGAGCCCGTCAGCGGAACTGCAAGAGCTCACTGTCAGAAAGGGCTGGAAAATCCAACCGGAAAGGAACGAGAAGGAAAAGGAAATGAAGCCCGTTCCTTCCGGTGCGATCATCCCCCACCTGTGCCCCGTGCCGCTCAATCTTTTTTTTCCCTCTCTCCAGAAATCCATCTAATTGTGGCTTTGGCCCATTTCTCAAGTCCATTTGGAATTCCACAACTCTACGGATGTAAACATTTCCATCTGACCTCCCTTTTGCGCCCCTTAATCTGAAGCGAGTGAACGACCCTCTGGGATTCGCATGGGAGCTGCGAACCATTTCTTTTCACAGCTGTCGCGCATATTTGAGATGCAAAACAAATGAATATCTATCCCACTATCAATAGCACAGCTTGTCCGGATCTTAACTATCCACTTCGGCACTATGGTGGGCGTCCGAATATCCCAACTGCAGAGAGAGTTTGTCAACAGGGGCCTCTGCTATAAATCTGACCATCTGTCTGCTCTCCTGGGCATACAGGATAGAGAGCTGGATGGTCTTGTCCTGGTCCAGGACAGTGATCATAGAGTGCAATCCCTACAGTGCAGAAGGAGGCCATTCGGCCCATCCAGTCTGCACTGACCACAATGCCTCCCAGGCTATATGCCCGTAACCCCACATATTTACCCTGCTAATCCCCTGGGAATTGGGTCAATTTAGCATGGCCAATCGACCTAACCCGCACATCTTCGTACTGTGGAAGTAAACCAGAGCCCCCAGAGGAAACCCACACAGACACAGGGAGAATGTGCAAACTCCACATTGATAGTGACCCAAGCCAGGAATTGAACCCCGGTCTCTGGTGCTTTGAGGCAGTGCTAACCAACGTGTCACCCGCATGATGCTGCTGTATGATAGCCCCTCCATAGCCCAGAGAGAGGAGTGGGAGACAGCCATGTGAAATTAGTCTCTATTCATATAATCCCTGCAGTGCAGAGGGAGGCCATTTGTCCCATCGACCCACCTTCTGTAAGAGTATCTTACCCCATAACCCCACACCATGCCAATCCATTTAACTGATACATCTTTGTACACTAAGGAGCAATTTTTACCATAGCCCCTCCAAGCCACTCACTGTCCTAACTTGGAAATATATCGCTATTCCTTCGCAGGCGGTGGGTCAAAATCCCAGAATTTCCTCCCTAACGGCGTTGTGAGTCAACCCACAACACATGGACTGCAGCGATTCAAGAAGTCAGCTCACCACCACCTTCTCAAGGGCAATTAGGGATGGGCAATAAACGCCGGCCAGCCAGCGAGGCCCAAATCCCACGAATGAGTGAAAACATTATCCACCTAACCTGCACATGTTTGGACTGTGAGAGGAAACCAGGGCACCCAAAGAAAACCCACATAGACAATGATCCAAGGCTGGAATTGAAACCAGGTCACTGGTGCTGTGAAACAGCAGTGCTAACCGCTTGTGCCACTGTGCTGCCCATAAGTGGGGTGATAAATAAGGGGTCATAGTTGGTGGTAAACATTTTAGAACTGAGATGAGGAGAAACTTTTTCACCCAGAGCGTGGCGAATATGTGAAATTCACTCCCACTAAAAGTTCTATGATAATGACAAGATTACCTGTTCTGCTAATAGCAACTGAGGGATAGGAATCTTTACATCAAACTGAGATAGCTGGCAGGGCCTCTGCTAAATGTCCCAACTAAATGTTGGCGTTCTGACAGTGCAGCACTCTCTCTGTGCTGCGCTGGATGTGTTGACTAGATTACACACTCAGGTTTCTGATGTGGGACTTAAATCCACAACTTTCTGAAGCAGAATTTGACAAAGCCTTAGTGCTTTCTGGCATCACTGGGAGACTTCCCATGTATGTAACTTAGCACTCTATTTCTAATACAATCTCCAGTACTGATGCTGTGTCTGACAGTATGATTATACATAACGGTGGCACAGTTATGAGGAAACCCACACAGACATAGGGAGAACGTGCAAACTCTGCACAGACAGCGACCCAAGCTGGGAATTGAACTCCGGCCCCTGGCGCTGTAAGGCAGCAACGCTAACCACTGTGCCATTGTTTCTTTCTGTCTTCCCTGTGCAATTCCTTCCAGATTTTGTAAACCTCTTTCAAAAGGGTTTATCTTCTCTGCAGTTCAGACGAATGAGGGGGATCTCATAGAGACTTATAAAATTCTAACAGGACTAGACAGGAAGACTGTTCCCGATGGTGGGGGAGACCAGAAGAAGGGGTCACAGTCTGAGGGTGTAGGGTAGACCATTTAGGATAGTGATGAGGAGACATTTTTTCACCCATAGAGTGGTGAGCCAGTGAAATTCATTACCACAGCGCATTCAATGTTTGGGCATCAACTCTGCACAAAACTCTGGGTGCGGCCACACTTGGAGTATTGTGTACAGTTCTGGTCGCTGCATTATAAGAAAGATGTGGAAGCATTGGAAAGGGTGCAGAGGAGATTTACCAGAATGTTGCCTGGTATGTGGCAAGGTCTTATGAGGAAAGGCTGGAGGACTTGAGGTTGTTTTCATTAGAGAGAAGAAGGTTGAGAGGTGACGTAATTGAGGCATACAAGATGATCAGAGGGTTAGATAGGGTGGACAGTGAGAGTCTTTTTCCTCGGATGGTGATGGCTAACGCGAGGGGACATAGCTTTAAATTAGGGGTGATAAACATAGGAGAGATGTCAGAGGTAGGTTCTTTACTCAGAGGGTAATAAGGGCATGGAATGCCCTGCCTGCAGCAGTTGTGGACTTGCCAACTTTAAGGGCGTTCAAATGGTCAGTGGATAGACATATGGATAATATTGGAATAGTTTAGGTTAGAGGGTCATTAGATTGGTTCCACTGGTTGGCACAACATCGAGGGCGGAAGGGCCTGTATGACGCTATAATGTTTTATGTTCTATGTTTAAAAGGCGGCTGGAGATAGCACTTGGGGCAAAAGTTATGGGGAGAAAGCAGGATGAGGGTGTTGAATTGTACAATCAGCCATTATCAGGTGAATGGCAGAGCAGGCTTGAAGAGAGAATTGGCCTCTTCCTCTTCCTATCTTCTATGTTTCTACAAAGCTCCTCTGAACTTCCTTGTCCCGAAGGAGAATAACTCTTGATCCATATTTAATGTATGAAATAATTAATGCTAACCCAGGCAAGTCATGGGGGTTCATGTCACACTATCTGTAACCCCCATGACTTGCCTGGGTCAGCAAAAAATCTCACGCACTGTGCTGTCTGGAGACAATACACATCTCGTTAACCTGTGCTCAGTGCTCCGTACACTCACGTTGTTAGCCACTTTAAGACTGGAATAGCAGGTTAGGGGTAAAGATTTGCATTCCAATCAGTAATCTGTAAACTGTCTATGCTGTTATATGTGCTGTTGGAGACCAGAACACCTCATTCACTCGATGAAGGGGACAGCCTCGAAAGCTTGTATGTGTTTACTATCTAGTAAATCGGTTGGACTTAAAGCTGGTGTTGTCAGACTTGTTACTAGGGTCCAGACAGCCAGAAGCAAGACTAATAGTGGAGTGATGAAAATTAGGGATACTGAAGACATGAAAATTCAAGGAGCACAGACATCTTGGAAGACTGCATGGCTGGAGAAGATAAAAGCCATGGAGAGGTGTGGCCACTGAAGGACTTTTACTGTGAACCAAGTCACATTTGAAGAACAATGAGTGCAGAGCAAAGAACAGTACAGCACAGAAACAGGCCCTTCGGCCCTCCAAGCCTGTGCCAATTGGGATGCCTGCCTAAACTAAAACCACATATCCTTACAGAGTCCATATCCTCCCATTCCCATCCTGTTCATGTACTTGTATAGATGCCCGTTAAATGTCGCTATCGTATCTGCTCCACCACCTCCCTGAGCACCATGTCCCAGACATTCACCACTCTCTATGTAAAAAAACTTGCCTCACACATCTCCTCTAAACTTTTCCCCTCGCACCTTAAACCTATGTGCCCCAGTACTTGACTTTTCTACCCTAGGAAAGAGCATGTGACTATCCACTCTGTGCGTGCCACTCATAATCTCGTAAACATCTGTCAGGTCTCCCCTCAACCTCCATCATTCCAGTGAGAACAAGCTGAGTTTCTCCAACCTCTCCTCAAAGCTAATACCCTCCAGACCAGGCAACATGCTTGTAAACCTCTTCCGTACCCTCTCCAAAGCCTCCACATTCTTCTGGTAGTGCGATGATCAGAATTGTAAATGAGACCTAGCTAAGGTTCTGTACAGTTGCAGAATCCTAATCCTAAAAAAGGGATTTGTGCGTGTTGGATGTTAAGACTGAGGGTCTGGAACACTTCCTGACCATGGAGTTGCTTATTGAGTGTTTGCTTTGGTTTGGTGAGTTGTGACCTCCCTATAATCATGTTTCAGATATCGCTGAGAGTGGTGTGATGGTTAGCTGGAGGCCTCGCCGGAATGGTGCTGTTGAGATGGAAGTTTGGTGTCTTTCAGGCTGAGCTGCATAAAGAGGCGACGGGCCAGAGCAACCCCGGAGGATGTCGCTGCTATTAGTCGATGTCAGCTACAACGCATCCAACATGGCAGCCTCCTTCCTCAGCCTGATGCCTCAACCGGAGCACGACAATGTCACAGACAAGATGGCTTTTCAGACGGTAACCATGGTGACAAATGGTACCAATGCCACTGCCCTTCCATCGCCTAATGTAGTCACTGAAAGATCAAGCCTGGGTCTGGCGCTTGTACCAGTGGGAATCATCACTATTATAGCGTTAACTGTGGCCATGGTAAGTCAGTTTGTTTATCTTGCCCCATTTCAACCTTGGATAAATATATATTTTTTTGTTTTCATTCCAATTCAATTCAATCAAGTCCAATTCAGAGTCCCAACAAGTTGAGAGACCCCCAATCCAAGCCGACAAGACAGGGCCCCCACCCCCTGCCCCGGATCTGATCCACATGATCCAAGCCGACCAGAGCAGGTACCACACACCCCCTCCAGACCCAACCCCACCCACACCCCAGCCAAAAGGCCGAGATGCCACCTCACAAAATTGCTTCAAATGAAGCCGAAATGCAAGCCCATGACTCCAGCCAAGCTCAATATGTCAACGCCACACCTCAGCCAAAAGGCCGAGAATGATTGGGAGGAAAATGCAGAATTATGGGCAAAGAACAGGGAACCCCTGGTTCATTCGAAAGTTTATTTATTTGTATCATAAGCAGTCTTACATTAACACTGCAATGAAGTTACTGTGAAAATCCCCGAGTCACCACACTCTGCCGCCTATTTGGGCAACTGAGGGAGAATTTAGCACAGAACAATAACCCTAACCAGCACATCATTTGGACTCTGGGTGGAAACTGGGGAACCCAGAGGAAACCCATGCAGAATGTGCAGACTCTGTGCACAGACAGTGACCCAAGCTGAGGATCGAACCTGGGTCCCTATGGCTGTGAGGAAGCAGTGCTAACCACTATAGGCTAGCACAGGAATGACGGGTCATCAGGTTTCCTTCCGTCTCACCTCATTCTATGTATTCTTGTCTCTGTTTTGATTTTGCAGCCCCTCCCCACATCGTCACCACTAGCCCCCCCCCACCACTCCCCACTCCCACATCCCCAGCATCACTGCCTCTCTTGATGTTTCGCATCAGTTAGTCAAAGTCAGGTGTGTTAAGCCCCTTTCCATGGAGCCCTTTCCAGGAAGGAGACACACAGCTTGTCTATCAATGTGCCACGGGCTCTGCCTAACACTTGTATCCCGTTGTGTAAGCCTAAATCTTCCCAAGCCATCCCACCACAGAGACACCACAACTGGCTACAAACTTTGGGGAGAGTGCAAAAGAAGGTTCACCAGGATGTTGCCTGGTCTTCAGGGCATTGACTATGAGGAGAAGTTGAATAAACTATGATTATTTTCACTGGAAAAGTGGACACTGAGGAGCAACTTGACAGAGCTCTACAAAAATAACAAGAGGCATAGACAGGGTGGAAAGTCAGAGATGGAAATGTCAATTACGAGGGGGCACAGGTTCAATCTGATGGGGGGAAGTTTAAGGGAGATGTACGGGGGATGTTTTTCATGCAGAGTGTGGTGGGTGCCTGGAATGCGCTGCCAGAGGAGGTGGTAGAAGCAGGCACATTAGCAATATTTAATAGGCATCTGGATGGGTACATGAATAGGGAGAAAATAGAGCAACATAGACTGAATAAGGACAGAAGGTTTTGTTCTTAGCTTCATTAAGGCACCATGATTCAAAATGGCGGCATGGGCTTGCTGGGCCGAAGGGCCCTGTTTTCTGTGCTGTGGTTTTCTTTGTTCTGGCTGTTCCCCAAAGGAATTCTGAGGCAATGAGAATTGCAGATAATGAGATCAGAATAGAGAGTAACATTTCAAAATTTGACGGTAGTACCGAAACTTGGAGGTTTGGCGGACATTGAGGATGGGAGCTGATTGGCTGTAACATGGCTAGTGGAATTGGCAGAGCAGCGGCAAATAGAATCTATTAATGAGAAATGCGAAATGATGTGTGAGATTCTCTGGCTGTTTACGCCAACAGGATTCTCCTGTCCTGCAACAGTGGACAGAGATTTGACTGAGCACCAGATTCTCAATCCTGGTTTGTAGCGATAGAGGGGCATGAAGAAACAGAGAATCCTGGCCAATTTATTTACCCAAACCTGAAAGGGGAGAGCAATATAGAGTTAATTCTAAAGTGTAAAATTTATTTATTAATGTCACAAGTAGGCTAATATTCACACTGCAATGAAGTTACTATAAAAATCTTAGTCACTGCATTCCGGCATCTGTTTGGTTACACTGAGGGAGAATTTAGCATGGCCAATGCACCTAATCAGTATGTCTTTGGACTGTGGGAGGAAATCGGAGCATCCGGAGTAAACCCACACAGACATGGGGAAAGTGTGCAGACTCCACACAGACAATGACCCAAGCTGGGAATTGAACCCGGGTCCTTGGTGCTGTGAAGTAACAGTGCTAACCACTGTGCCACCATGCTATCCATCATGGACAGATCCATAACCCTTAATTCCTTTACTATTCAAAAATTTATCTATCCTTGCCTTAAAAACATTCAGTGAGATAGCCTCAACTGCTTCACAGGGCAGGGAACTCCACAGACTCACAACCCTTACTACCACAGAGCGCCCAGTCAGAAATGGGTGGATTGAGGTTTAAACTCCCTGAGAGAGTTATAATTCCTCCCAGAACAATATCCTTGGCCCAGACAGCAGACCATGGGTTAATATAAGGCTACCTCTGGCTAGTTAGTGAGAAGCACAGAGTTAAGAGCGCTGAACAACTGTAGAGCCTAAAACTCCCTCTCACCGTTCTCAAACTGCTCGATGCACCTAGAAAGTTATCATAACCAGGAGGAATTTGAGGGGGGTGGTTTATGTGCATAGACTTTGAAGGTGATAGGACTTTCTGAGAGAACAGGGAACAAAACATATGAGATCTTGGGGTTCATAAATAGAAGTCTTGAGTACACAAGTGGGGAAGTTATGCAGGACTTTTATAAAGTTCTGGTTAGGCTAGAAGTGGAGAACTGCACTCAGTTCTTTAGGAAGGATATGAGAGTGTTTGAGAGGCTACAGAGGAGACATAGCAGAATGGTTTCAGGGATGAGAAATTTTAATGATTGGAAGTTAGGTTGAAGAAACTGGGGTTGTTCTCCTTGGAGCAACGGAGATTGAGGGAGATTTGAGAGAGGTGCATGAGTTGTGACGGAATGAAATAAAGTAGACAAAAAAATTTTACACAGTGAGAGGTAATGACCTGGAACTCTGTCGAGTTGGGTGGGTGGGGAGTTGGTAGCACTGTTGCCTCACAGCGTCAGGACCTGGATTCAATTCTGGCCTCAGGTCACTGTCTACATGGACTCAGCACATTCTCCCTGTGTCTGCATGGGTTTTCTCCCACACTCCAAGATGCGCAGGTCAGGTTAATTGGCCATGCTAAATTGCCCCTTAATATCTGGGGATTAGCAGGGTAAATATGTGGGCTTATGGGAATATGGTGGGATTGCCGTCAGTGCAGTGTAGAGGGGTCGAATGGCCTCCTTCTATATTGTGGGTATGCTATGAATGACTCTAATGGAGCTGGTAATTGTTATGCCTATTTTATGCCCATAAATTGGGTACACAATATTTTATTAATAGATCAGTATCGGTCTCCCACCTGAAGCACGAGCCTGGCTTTGCAAATGGTAAGACGTCTTATAACACCAGGTTAAATTCCAATAGGCTATTTGATAGCACAAGCTTTTGGAGTGCTTTCTCTTCATCAGTCACTTGATGAAGGAGCAGTGCTCCGAAAGCTCATGCTACCAAATAAACCTGTTGGACTTGAACCTGGTGTTGTGAGACTACTCACCGTGCCTAACCCAACCCAATGCCGGCATCTCCACAACATTGTGATATACCTGGCCAGAATTTCCACCATTTTCTGCTGTTGCTTCAGATTTCAGCATATTCCGCTCTGGTGTCTGGTGCACCTTTTCGTTTCTGCAGTCACACCTTCCTTGTCACTCCTCAGTATTAAGTTTCTGCTCTGTATTATTTTTGCCGTTGCCACATTGGACACTAATGAGTAATCTTTCCTTGAATTCAGGTCCTGTACATCAGGAAGAGGAAAAGGTGAGTCTGCTTGCTTCTATTTCCCTCTGAAAAGTTTGGCAAAATCCTCGTGGTTTTCGTAATTTTCTTGGTGCATCGAGCAGTTTGAGAAGGGGGGCGCGAAGGAGTTTTAGGTTCTAGAATTGGTCGGCACTCTTAACTCGGTGGTCCTCACTGACTAGCCAGAAGTAATCTTATATTAACCCATGGACTGCTGTCTGGGCCAAGGATATTGTTCTGGGAGGAGTTTTTACTCTAAGAAAGTTATCCCAATCCTCCGATTTCTGACTGGGCACTCTGTGGTAATAAGGGTTGTGAATCTGTGGAATTCTCTGCCCAATGAAGCAGTTGAGGCTACCTCATTGAATGTTTTTAAGACAAGGATAGATACATTTTTGAACAGTGAAGGAATTAAGGATTATGGTGAGCGGGCGAGTAAGTGGGACTGAGTCCACAAAAAGATCAAAAAGATCTTACTGAATACCGGAGCAGGCTCGAGGGGCCTAATGGCCTACTCCTGCTCCTAACCTTACTGAGGTGTGTAAAATCACGAGGGGCTTAGATAAGATGAACACACATAGTCTTTTTCCCCAGAGAAGGAAAATGAAAAACTAGAGGGCATAGGTTTAAGGTGAGACGGGAAAGAGGTCCGAGGGGCAAGCTGTTCACGCAGAGGGTGGTGTGGATATGGGATTAACTGCCAGAGAAAATGGTTGAGGCGGGTACATTAGCAACATTAAAACAGCATTTGGATAGGTACATGGATGGGGAAAGATTAGAACATAGAACATAGAACATTACAGCGCAGAACAGGCCCTTCGGCCTTCGATGTTGCGCCGACCAATTATGAAAAAAGCAATGACCCTCCAAACTAAACCATTCCCTTCTCTTCCATATACTTATCAACTAACCTCTTAAACGCCACCAAACTTGGCGCATCCACAACTGCCGCAGGCAGGGCATTCCACTCCCGAACCACCCTTTGGGTAAAAACCCTACCTCTGATATCCGTCCTATAACTATCACCCCTTAATTTAAAGCTGTGTCCCCTCGTGCTAGCTTTCTCCATCCTAGGAAAAAGGCTATCACTGTCCACCCTATCTAAACCTATAATCATCTTATATGTTTCGGTTAGGTCCCCTCTTAGCCGCCTCCTTTCTAACGAAAACAACCTCAAATCCCTCAGCCTCTCCTCATAAGACCTGTCCTCCATACCAGGCAACATCCTGGTAAACCTCCTCTGTACCCTCTCCAATGCCTCCACATCTTTCTTATAGTGTGGGGACCAGAACTGTGCACAATACTCCAAGTGCGGCCAGACTAGAGTTTTGTACAGTTGCAACATGACGTTGCGGCTCCGAAATTCAATCCCCCTACCAATAAAAGCTAAGACTCCGTATGCCTTCTTAACAACCTTATCGACTTGACTGCTTACTTTCAGGGATATATGCACAAATACACCAAGATCCCTCTGTTCATCAACACTATTAAGAATCCTACCATTAGCCCTATACTCTACACATTTATTATTCCTGCCAAAGTGCATTACCTCACACTTTCCCACATTAAACTCCATTTGCCACCTCTCGGCCCAGCTCTGCAACTTGTCCAAGTCACTCTGTAAACTATAACACCCCTCTTCACTATCTACCACTCCACCGACTTTAGTGTCATCTGCAAATTTACTTATCCATCCTTCAATACCCTCATCCAGAGCATTTATAAAAATTACAAACAGCAGGGGCCCCAAAACAGACCCCTGAGGTACACCACTTGTCACCGAACTCCAAGATGAATATCTCCCATCGACCACCACCCTCTGTCTTCTACCTGCTAGCCAATTCCTAACCCAATTAGCTAAATCACCCTCTATCCCATACATCTGCATTTTCTGCAGAAGCCTTCCATGCGACACCTTATCGAACGCCTTAATAAAGTCCATATATACCACATGAACCGCCTTACCCCCATCCACCTCTTTGGTCAAAGTGGGGGACATGGGACAAACGCGAGTAATTGGGACTTGCTGGGAGGGCACTATGGTCAGCATGGACTGGTTAGGCTGAAGGGCCTATTTCCGTGCTGATACTAGACTACATCTCAATCTCCATTCCCTCTGCTCCATCAGTGTTTTATTTTCTGTCAGCCAGGAATGCACTAATTTGACTGCGAGAGTGTCATGGGGATGTAAGATGGAGGAATATCAAGATCAGCCAATCCTACCTTCACTCAGTGTCAGTCACTGAACAGCAAGGCTTACCAATAACAATCAATCTCTAGCACAGGCCGCACTCACTCCCTCTCGGGGCATACATGCAATGGGTTGTGAGAGGGCTGCTCTTGGATTTTTCAAGAGTATCCTAGTGCTTCACGTCGTTAGTGTACGCTTGACCTGGACCAGTTGATGGGCAACACGACAGCTCAGTGACTATCGCTGTGCTGTGCAGATACATGGATTTGGGCCTGTGTCTGTGGGAGTTTGCGCATTCTCCCCGTGCTTTCATGGATCTGCTTCGGTTTCTTCCCACATCTCAAAGATGTGCTCTTAGGCTGATTGGCAGAACAAATTCTCCCTAAATTGTCTCGCAAATTTGATTCCAATGCAGATTTCTATAAACATAGACAGGGATCAAGTGGGAACATTGGGGTGGTGGCGCGGGCTCGTTGGGTCGAAGGGCCTGTTTCCCGTGCTGTTTTGTTCTTTGATTCTTTGAATCTGTTCACTGTGGGAAGGCGGTGAGCATAAAGGATGACCATTGGCTGAACAGTGAGGGGTTGGAGCAAATAGTAGCAGGAGGTCACTTGATGAAACTCCCAGGAATACGTCCAGGCAGAGTTGGCAGCTTTAATCTGAAATACATGAGAATTTTTAAAAAATAGCTCATTCACAGGGTGTGGACATTGCTGGATAGGCCAGCATTTATTACCTATCCCTAATCCCTTTTGAGAAGGGGATGGTCAGCTGCCTTCTTGAATTGCTACAGTTCTTGTGGGGTAGGTACACCCTCAGGGAGGGAGTCCCAGGATCTTGATCGAGCGACAGTGAAGGAACAGCCGATATATTTCCAAGTCAGGACGGTGAGTGACTTGGAGGGGAACTTGCAGTTGGTGGTGTTCCCATGTATCTGCTGCCCTTGTCCTCTTAGATGCAGAGATTGTGAGCTTGACAGGTGCTGTCAAAGGATCTTTGGTAAGTTGCTGCAGTTAATCTTGGAGCCGTTACACCCTGTTGTCAGTTTGCATTGTGAAAGAATTAATTTTTAAGATGGTGGATGGGATGCCAATCAGATGGGTTGCTTTGTCCTGGATGGTGTCAAGCTTCTTCACTGTTGCATTCATTCAGGCAAGTGGAGTACATTCCTAGCTTGTACCTTGTCGGTGATGGACAGGCTTTGGAAAGTCAGAAATTGCTCCCAGATTCCCATATTTGACCTAAGTTTAAGTTTATTTATTTGTGTCACATTGACACATCAAAGAAGTTATTGTCAAAATCCCTGAGTGGTTACAATCTGGTGCCTGTTCGGGTACACTAAGGGAGAATTTAGCACGGCCAGTGCACCTAACCAGCACATCTTTCAGACTGTGGGAAGAAACTGGAGCATCTGGACCATGCAGACATGGGGAGAATGTGCAAACTCCAGACGGACAATCACCCAAGGCCCGAATTGAATGTGGGTCCCTGGTGCTGTGAGGCAGCAGCGCTAACCACTGTGCCATATTGTAGCTACAGTATTTATGTGGCCGATCCAGTTCAGTTTCTGATCAACGATAATCATCCACCCTTGGATGTTGATTGGCAGCATCTTGGCACAGTGGTTGGCACTGCTGCCTCACAGTGCCAGGGACCGGGGTTCAATTCCCCACTTGGGTCACTGTCTGTGCAGAGTTTGCACATTCTCCCCATATCTGCGTGGGTATCCTTGAGTACTCCAGTTTCCTCCCACAGTCCAAAGATGTGTTGGTTAGGTGGATTTTCCATGCTAAAATTGTCCCTCAGTGTACCCGAACAGGCACCGGAGTGTGGCAGACTGGGGGATTTTCACCATAACTTCATTGCACTGTAAATGTAAGCCTACTTGTGAGTAATAAATATTTTATTGTGGGGGAATCCGTGTTGGCATGCTGTAGAATATTAAGAGGAGATGGTTGGATTCTCTCTTCTTGGCGCTGATCATTCCTTGGGCAATGTCGCTTGCCACTTAGCAGTCCAAACCTGAGAGCCACCCTGGCCTTGCTGCAAATGGGCACAGCGATTGAGAGAAGAAAGGGGTGGCTCTCTGCCTTGGCACTCAGGGAACTGGGTGAATAGCTCTGGAGCAACAAAGGAAGATGCTGCCAAGTTAGGAAGGCCCAACGCTGAGTTCATCTGGTGGCTGACGCTGGGATCAGAACTCGAGCCTTTTGTCCCAAGGGGTCTGAGAGTAAAGCTCACACTCTCACCAGTATTGTGTTTCCACCCACCAGCCTCCCCATCTGCTGCTGCACGAAATAAAATGTCTTTTGTAAGGTAGTTTGCTATGAATGGTGGGGCCTTTATTAAAAGCAGACCTCTCTCTGAGATATTTATTTCCCTGATGCTGTGGTTAGAGGTGGATTTAGAAGTGGCCACTGGCTGTTAACGTCTCATTCACAAACAGTGCTGGCAGGATATCCGAGAGCTCTCCAGGCCCGGGGTTCGCCCTCCAACTGAAACAGTGCAGCTGCTCCTTGGTTCCTCCCTGACCCGCCGCTCGCAGGGACCGCAGTGAATGACACATCCTTGCCCCTGGGTGCCCCTGCGGTTTGCTGAGCTTGCTTTGCCGCTGTGACACTTGGTCGCGTGGGGACCGCAGAAACCGCCCTGACTTGTCGCCAGCCCTCTCCTTCTTCCCCTGTGGATCCATTCATTAAGCTGCGGACGAGTGCTGGCCAAGATAAGGAGAGGGCGTGACCTCCTACACTTCCTCAGGCTGGAGCCCCCCACCGCCCCCCTCCCCCGCATCTCAGTCACCCTCCATTCATGAACATACGTCACTGAAGATGAAAGGAGAAATTTGCTCTTGTTGCTAAAATTAGGGCTGGAAGTCAAAACTTCAATGTGGGATCGTTTAAAGACCACTCTCACTCCTTAACACTTTAACCCCCAATTTTAACTGCCGAGAGCCATACGGTTGGTGGTATTGGGGAGCGGGCGGGGGGAGGGGGGAAAGGGGGAGGGGGCGGGAGACCCAGCTGAATGTCCCCCTCCCCATCCTCCTTGCAATGCCTGGGAGGATTTTATTTAACCCCAACCACCACCGCCCCCCCTACCCCCACCCCAGGCTAGGTCTGAGGTTAAAATTCCGATCAGGCCCAAGAGCATCATTGGAAAACGAAATAGTATCATAGAATCCTTACAGTGCAAAAGGAGGCCATTCGGCCAATCGAGTCTACACTGACCCATCCAGGCCCTATCCCCGTAACCCCATTTACCCTCGCTAGTCCCCTTGACTCTAAGGGGCAACTTAGCACCACCAATCCACCTAACCCGCACATCTTTGGACTGTGGGAGGAAACTGGAGCACCTGATGGAAACCCATGCAGACACGGGGAGAATGTGCAGACTCCATGCAGACAGTGACCCGGGCCAGGAATCGAATCTGGGTACCAGGCAGTATGAAGCAGCAGTGCTAACCCACCGTGCCACCCCGGTATATTACCTACAGTAATCTCCCACTGATTCTGTGATCTGGTCTTGATAGAATGAATGGGAACTGAGAAGCCCGCTCACTCCCACTCTTATTGCCTCTGCGTGTAACTGATTAAGTGTCTAGAGCCGGGGGACACAGATTGAGGAGAAGTAGCAGTAGATATAGAGGAAGAACAATAACAACCCCATCCAGGCCTTATCTTTATAGTCCTACATATTTAACCCACTAATCTCCCTGATACTAAGGTGTGACTTTTCCGGCCATGCTCGCCCCAAGGCCAGAAAATCCCATCCAAAGTCAACAGATCTTTGCATAATCCATATGCCACCCGCTAAAATTCCGGTGGCTGGCGGGATGGTAAAATTCCACCCTAAGGGGCAATGTAGCATAGAACACGACAGCGCAGAACAAGCCCTTTGGCCTTCGATGTTGCGCCAACCAATTAGGAACAAGCAGTGACCCTCTAACCTAAACCATTCCCCTTTCATCCATAAACTTATCTACTAACCTCTTAAACGCCACCAAACTTGGCGCATCTACAACTGACGCAGGCAGGGCATTCCATACCCTTACCACCCTCTGGGTAAAGAAACTACCTCTGACATCTGTCCTAAAACCACCACCCCTTAATTTAAAGCTATGTCCCCTCGTGCTAGCTTTCTTCATCCTAGGAAAAAGGCTATCACTGTCCACCCTATCTAAACCTCTAATCATCTTATATGTTTCAATAAGGTCTCTCTTAGCCGCCTTCTTTCTAAAGAAAACAACCTCAAATCTCTTAGCCTCTCTTCATAAGACCTGCCTTCCATACGAGGCAACATCCTGGTAAACCTCCTCTGTATCCTCTCCAATGCCTCCACATCTTTCTTATAATGCGGGGACCAGAACTGTACACAATACTCCAAGTGCGGCCGCACTAGAGTTTGTACAGTTGCAACATGACGTTGCGGCTCCGAAATTCAATCCCCCTACCAATAAAAGCTAAGACTACGTATGCCTTCTTAACAACCTTATCGACTTGACTGCCTACTTTCAGGGATCTATGCACAAATACACCAAGATCCCTCTGTTCATCAACACTATTAAGAATCCTACCATTAGCCCTATACTCTACACACTTGTTATTCCTGCCAAAGTGAATTACCTCACACTTTTCCACATTAAACTCCATTTGCCACCTCTCGGCCCAGCTCTGCAACTTGTCCAAGTCTCTCTGCAAACTATAACACCCCTCTCCACTATCTACCACTCCACCGACTTTAGTGTCATCTGCAAATTTACTAATCCATCCTTCAATACCCTAATCCAGATCATTTATAAAAATTACAAACAGCAGGGGCCCCAAAACAGACCCCTGAGGTACACCACTTGTCACCGAACTCCAAGATGAATATCTCCCATCAACCACCACCCTCGGTCTTCTATCTGCTAGCCAATTCCTAACCCAATTAGCTAAATCACCCTCTATCCCATACATCTGCATTTTCTGCAGAAGTCTTCCATGGGCCACCTTATCAAACGCCTTACTAAAGTCCATATATACCACATCAACTGCCTTACCCCCATCCACCTCTTTGGTCACTTTTTCAAAAAAACTCAATAAAGTTAGTAAGGCACGAACTACCCTTCACAAAACCATGCTGACTATCCCCAATCAATTCATTTCTCTCTAAATAACTATAAATCCTATCCCTAATAATTCTTTCCAATACTTTGCCCACAACAGAAGTAAGACTCACCGGTCTATAATTCCAGGAAAGTCTCTATTCCCCTTCTTGAACAATGGGACCACATTCGCTATCCTCCAGTCTTCCTGCACTATACCCGTAACCAACGACGACCTGAAGATCAGAGCCAGAGGCTCTGCAATTGCCTCTCTCGCCTCCCAGAGAATCCTAGGGTAAATCCCGTCCGGCCCAGGGGACTTATCTAACTTCAAACCCTCAAGAGTATCTAGCACATCCTCCTTATCTACTTCAATACTTTCCAGTTTGCAACCCTGTATCCCAGTGTTCTCCACAACTACATTTACATCTCCTTGCGTGAATACCGAAGAGAAATATTTGTTCAGTGCCTCTCCAATCTCTTCAGGCTCCAAGCACAACTTCCCACTGCTGTCCATAACTGGCCCTAACCTTGCCCTAACCAATTTTCTATTCTTAACATATCTAAAGAAAGCTTTAGGATTCTCCTTGATCCTATCAGCCAAAGTCTTCTCGTGTCTCCTTTTAGCTCTCAACTCACTCTTTAGCTCACTCCTGGCTAAACTATAGCTATCCATTGACTAACTGAACCTTCAAGCCTCATCCTGACGTAAGCCTCTTTTTTCCTTTTAACCAGCGAATTAACTAGCATGGCCAATCAACCTACATATCTGCACATCATAGAATCATAGAAACCCTACAGTGCAGGAAGGGGCCCTTCAGCCCATTGAGTCTGCACTGAACACAATCTCACCCAGACCCCCATATCCCTACATATTATACCCCCTAATCCCTTTAATCTAAACATCCCTGCACACTCAGGGGTAATTTCTTAGCATGGCCAATCAACCTAACCCGCACATCTTTGGACTGTGGGAGGAATCGAAGTACCTGGAGGAAACTTGGGGAGAATGTGCAGAATCCACACAGTCACCCCCAAGACTAGAATTGAACGCAGGGCCCGGGCACTGTGAGGAACCATGTTGTTGTCAAGCTTCATGACTTGTTAATGGAAAATGGTGGAGGGTTGCCAATTTTGCAAACACCTCCTTGTCTTCCATACACTCTGAGATTGGCATGAGGATGTTGGACTCTGGGCACTGCATCACCGCGCCCTATTTCACGATCTTGTGGAGCTGGGATTGGGAGGTGGAGCAGCTCCAACCATTTTGCAGACTTAAAATCCAACCCCTCGTGTGTCCACTCCCCTACTCACTCCTACCATGGCCGAGCGTCCTGCTCATTTTTCAATCGACGCCCAACTCGACAGAAGAATGAAAGAGAGAATAAACAAAGAACAAAGAACAACACAGCACGGGAAACAGGCCCTTCGGCCCAACGAGTCCGCGCCGCCATCCTAACGTCTTAATGACATATAGAGACCAATATAGGGACAATTTGTTACCCAGTCAGCCCAAGAGCACATTTTTGGGATGTGGGAGGAAACCGGAGCACCCGGAGAAAACCCACGCAACCATAGGGAGAAAGCAAAGGAAGAGAGTCAGACGGGGAGCGAGGGAAGCAGATGAGGAATGTTTGCCCACAGATAGAATCAGCTTGAACACTACTCAGCCAGACCACTAGATGGAGCACCACACAGGTGAAAAGAAAGGCCTGGCATTTATAAAGCGCCTCATTCGCTCTTTGCAATGTTCACCCAATAATTCAAGTCTAAGGAAAGGGAAAGGAAAAGAGAGAATGGCTCCAAATACTGCTTTCCACGATCACCAGATAGCTCAAAGTGCTTTGTGGCCAATGAAAGAACTGTCGTCACCATCGTAATGTAAAGCCAATCTGTGCACAGCAAGATCCCACAAACAGCAATGCAACAATGACCAATTAATCTGATTTTGCTAATTGAGGGATAGATATTGAGGGGGACGCCAGGGAGAACACTGTCCTTCTTCAAAATAGTGCAATGGGATCTTTCCCGTGCTGTGTTGCTCTTTGTTCTTTGCTCTTTGTTCTTTCGTATCGAACCAACCCAGGCAAACGGGATCTGGGTTTAATGCCTCATTCAGAAGCGAACCCTCCTGACAGTGCAGCACTCCCTCAGTGTTGCACCATCAGCTTTGATTTTGGTGCTCATTCCTGAGTAGGCCTTGAACCCGGGAAACTAGTGACTGGAAGGCCAGGGTGTGAGACACAAAGCCATGCCTGACAATGTCTAAGACTTGAGCTGCCATCATTACTGCTTTGAGGCAAATATACAGGAACACGAAAAAAACATGAAATATGAAAAAAGAGAAGAGAGGAAGAGGAAAAAAGATGGAAGAAAAGAGAAAGGAAAACAAAATGGGCACTGATTGTAGCATCTTTAGACATCCCAAAGTGTTTTATAGTCAATGACGTCCTTGTAAAGTGCAATAAATTCCTCAATGTCGCTTCCTCTCCATGAGTTAGTGTAACTCAATAAGGATAGAAGATGGAGTCTGGGTGATCCGAATTTTGGAGATGGAGGGATGTGTCTAGTGGTTAAAAAGCTTAGAAAAAGAAACTTTAGATTTAGAACATAGAACATAGAACAATGCAGCACAAACAGGCCCTTCGGCCCACGAGTTGCGCCGATCACATCTACCAATCCACAGACCTATCTATAACCCCCTATCCAATTCTTTTCCATATACTCATCCAGAAGTCTCTTAAAAGACCCCAGTGAGTTTGCCTCATCAACCTCCGACGGCAGTCGGTTCCATTCACTCGACACCCTCTGAGTGAAAACCTACCCCTGGACATCTCCTTTGTATTTGCTTCCCTGCACCTTAAATCTGTGTCCTCTCGTAGTGACCATTTCAGGTCGGGGAAATAGTCTCTGAGAGTCCACCCTATCTATTCCTCTCAACATTTTATAAACCTCTATCAGGTCGCCTCTCAACCTATGTCTCTCCAGTGAGAAGAGTCCCAGCTCCCTCAACCTATCTTCATAAGGCCTGCCTCCCAATCCAGGCAGCATCCTTGTAAATCTCCTCTGAACTCTCTCAATAGCCTCTACATCCTTCCTATAATGAGGCGACCAGAACTGCGCACAATACTCCAACTGGGGTCTGACAAGAGTCTTATAGAGCTGCATCATTACCTCCTGACTCCTAAACTCTATTCCTCGATTAATGACTTCTTGACCACTTCCTCCACCTGCGAGGCCGATTTAAGAGTCCTATGGACCCGGACCCCGAGATCCTTCTGCTCTACAACACAGCTAAGACTCCTACCCCTTATATTGTACTCCTTCATCCCATTATTCCTGCCAAAATGGACCACTACACATTTATCTGCGTTGAAGTCCATCTGCCACTTCTCCGCCCAGTCTTGCATCCTGTCTATGTCCCGCTGCAACTTTTGGCATCCCTCCAGACCATCCACAACACCACCGATCTTTGTATCGTCGGCGAACTTGCTAACCCATCCCTCCACTTCCTCATCCAGGTCATTTATGAAAATGACAAACAGCAGGGGTCCCAGAACAGATCCCTGGGGCACTCCACTGGTTACCGACCTCCATGCAGAACAAGACTCATCCACCACCACTCTCTGCCTTTTGCAGGCAAGCCAGTTCTGGATCCACGAGGCCAAAGCCCCTTGCATCCCATGCCCTCTCATCTTCTCCAGAAGCCTTTCATGTGGGACCTTATCAAACGCCTTACTAAAGTCCATGTACACTACGTCCACTGCCCTTCCTTCATCAGTGTGTTCAGTCACATTTTCGAAGAACTCAAAAAATTTAGACGTTAAAAAGTCAGCACTCGAGGTGTAGAGTCGTATTGCGCAGACAATGCACTTTGAGTTTGTACCGACAATAATTACCACTAAATCACGCTGATCCCATTTCCCAGCACTTGTCCCATACCCTTGAATGTTATCATGTTTCAAGAGCTCGTCCAAATACATTTTAAAGATTGTAGCATTTCTAGCTTCCCGTTTTCTCTTCCTGTAGTGAGTTAGTCTGACTGCTGGGTCAACTGCACAAATGCCAGGCCCATTACACAACTGTCCGACCGATTGCAGGAGTGCCAGCTGCTCTCCGGTACCCCACCTTGATGCCCACTCTTCATCCATCAGCCTAAGCAGGGAGTACCAGTGGGCTGGCCAACTCTGCAGCCGAAGCCTTTAGGCAGTGACCTGGATACCCCTCACCTTGGGCTGGGGGATTGATGCCAGTTGTAGCTCATGGAAGTTTGATTGGGGAGCAGAGAACTAGATTGTAGAGTTCACCTCCAGGTTCTTGTGCTAATTAATTAATGAGGAAACTGGGGCTGACACTTGGGAGAAAATCCATGAATCTTATGAAAGGTTTAATGCTGGTATGGTGCCTACACCGTGATGCCAGAGGGACTGTCGGTTGTTGAGAAACTGCCTTTGAAAGGAGCTTTCCTGATGTATTTTGTCTCTCCCTTAGGCTGGAAAAGTTACGTCATCAGCTGATGCCCATGTACAACTTTGACCCCGGTGAGGAGCAGGACGAGCTGGAGCAGGAGCTGCTTGATCACGGCCGGGAAACGGCCTCACAAACATCCCAGAGCAAGGTAAGGAGCCAAGAAAGGTGCCAACTCCAACACCCTTTCCGTAGCATGTGTCAGTCGGTGAGGTGGCAACAGCTCTTTATTTTCAACAAATTACCCACTCAGAAGGTGCCCCCAGTCACTTGGGCATGATCAGAGGCTACAACAAGCCATCTTACCTCGTGGTCATTCCCCATGTGTACCAGGTTTGATAGGGAGAGTTGGCAGTGAGAGTTTGCAATGAGGTTTGGTAGTGAGGGTTTGTAATAAGGAATAGCAATGAGGGTTTGTAATAAGGAATAACAGTGAGAGTTTGTAATAAGGAATAGCAGTGAGAGTTGCAATGAGGAATGGCGGTGAGCGTTTGTAATGAGGAATGGTAGTGATGGTTTGTACAATAAATGGTGATGAGAGTTTATAATGAGGAATGGGAATGGGAATTTGCAATGAGGGTTTGTAATGAGGAATGGTAGTGTTGGTTGTAATAAGCATTGGCAGTGAGAGTTTGTAATGAGGAATAGCAGTAAAGGTTGGCAGCAATAGTTTGTAATGAGGAATGGCAGTGGGGGTTTGCAATGAGGAATGGAAGTGGGGGTTTGTAACAAGGAATGGCAATGAGAGTTGTAATGAGAAATGGCAGTGAGAATTTGTAATGAGGAATGGCAGTGAGGGTTTGTAATGAGGAATGGTAATGATGGTTAAGAATGAGGAATAGTGGCAACGGTTTGTAATGAGGAATGGCAGTGAGGATTGACAATTTAAGTTGACAATGAAGGAGGGTTAACCATCTATTGAGTTAATGTGATGTGTCATAGTCAATCCCATTATCTGACTTGATGAAGAACCCTTTTCCGATCAAACTACAGTTGGGTATCTCTTGCCTTTGCTTGACAGGGTAGAATGTTACAGAGTTGCCGTCCTCTTAATCCCTCCTGATATTGACTGAGGTGAAAGGCCGAGAGATCTGTAAAAACGGGAAGCCCCTTCCCAATCACTGACTGACGGTATTGTCCATGGGAAGAGTGAGGTCATTCACTGTGGACGCAGAGTGAAGATAGATCCAAACATTTCCTAAACGGTGAGAACTTTGCAGGAGCGGTAAGATTTAGAGGTTGAAATATGGGAGCGTTCGAGACATGAGGAGTTGAATAACATAGTAGCCCATCTGTGTTCCTAAAGACAATATTTATCCCCAATATATTCCTGGGATAACTGAGGACCCAGCTCTATATCACGGCTGTAGATGGAACATTGAAGATTCTGGCTGTCAGGTTATGGAAGCGGGCGCTGTACAGGTCAGATTCTGTTGTGAATTTGATGGTGAAAGAATTTAAAATGTGATTGAAAGAAGCGATGTTTAAACAGACCACCTCAGTGCTTCCTCATTATGGGAAAAAGTAATGAGGGGAAATGCGATTTAAGGGTTAACAAAACACTGGAGCCTGCCAGGAAGACTATCAAACAGAACACAAAGAGGAGGGAGTGAAGGGGGTAAATTCTGACTCGCCGCTGAGTGACTCATCTCCTTTTTCCCTAGATTCTGATGCCAAGTCAAGGAACCTTGCAGAGGCCCAGCAGGCTTGTCTTCACTGATGTAGCCAATGCCATTCACGCCTGAACGTTACTGAAGCGGGCTTCAGGCACCATCAGAGAGGGTGACTATGTGCATGTTCGTGTGGAGTACTTCCGGTCATATACACATTCCGAACATGGCCTATTCTCACCTCCCCCCACCCCCGCAACCGCCTCATCCCCGGATCTCCAACTTATTGGTCATACTTAGCCACTTTGAGTAACCTCCGTACGCGCGAGGCAAGAAAACCGGTTTGTTCCCAGACAGGCGACTGGAGGTGGAAAAGTGCTGGGGGAGGGGGGGTGGTTTGGGATTCACCAAGAGGGTGAATGGATCAGTGACCGGGTTCAGGTAGTGTGTGTGTGAATCCCATCCATTTTGCTGCTGAGGTACTGAGCTAAATTTTGAGTGCTCTTGCTTGGTGGAAAGGCCATTTGCTGCCTCCACCCCCACACCCCTCACCTGTCCCCACCCTCCCCCTCCACACTCCACCTCAGACAATCACAGGAAAGAAAGCTTCATGCTCCCACCCACGCTGGATTCTGGCAATGCTCCCAGAGTGGGTTCATCCCCCACTCTGAACCCACCCACTGCTGGCCGGATGGAACTCTCAGATTCATCGCGGTTTACAGCATGGAAACAGGCCCTTTGGCCCGACTTGTCTATGCTGTCCAGTCTTCACCATTAAGCTAGTCCCAATTGCCCGCATTTGGCCCATATCCCTCTATACCCATCTTACCCATGTAACTATCTAAACGCTTTTTGAAAGAGAAAATTGTACCCGCCTCTACTACTACCTCTGGCAGTTTGTTCCAGACACTCACCACCCTCTGTATGAAATAATTGCCCCTCTGGATCCTTTTGTATCTCTCCCGTCTCACCTTAAACCTATACCCTCTAGTTTTAGACTCCCCTACCTTTGGGAAAAGATGTTGACTATCTCGCTGACCTGTGTCCCTCATTATTTTATAGACCTGTATAAGGTAACCCCTCAGCCTCCTACGCTCCAGAGAAAAAAGTCTCAGTCTATCCAGCCTCTACTTATAACTCAAACCATCCATGCCCCAGTAAATGTTTTCTGCACTCTTTCTAGGTTAATAATATCCTTCATTTACCCTCTCTGAGCTCCAGTTAAAATGAAAACCTGGTATCCTGCCCTAAGATGGGCAAATCAACCCCCCTTCACCCCCAACCCACCTACCTACCCCCTTTACAGCTGAGTTTAGTCTGGGTTTGAGATACAAATAACTATTTAAAGATGAAGATGTCTTTTCTGGAGATTCTGCAGGCACAGCAGAAATATTGAGACTTCCTGCCTTGCCCATCCTACTCTCTTTCTGCCCCAGATTGCCCAGAGGGATGGGGCAGTAGATTTAGGGGTGGTGTAACATCGGGGTCTCAGTGCTGCCGAAAGGTGAGCCTCAAATTGCGCCTCTGTTGTGTTAACACCACCAGATATTTAGCTGCCATTTTGTATTTATTGACCAATTTCAATACTGCACTCAAGGGGGCAACACCTGCTGGTTGAACATGTAAGGGTAAATCATGGACACGGTGTCGTCGCACTCCCATCTCTGGAGTCGACAGATCCAGGGGTTCAAATCCCAATCCAGGACTTGTGAATAAAATCCAGGCCAACTGAGGGCCACAGTGTCGGAGGCCTGGATGGAATTTTCCAGTGTAGTACACCACTGCCAGCGAGGAGGGCAAATCTGGCGCTCAGCCAAATCTCCGTTCACTGCAGCAAGACTGGAGAACCTCAGCGATTCAGGCAAAGTTGGAGAATTCTCCAGCGAGACCGGAGAACCTCAGCGATTCAGGCAAAGTTGGAGAATTCTCCAGCGAGACCGGAGAACCTCAGCGATTCAGGCGAAGTTGGAGAATTCTGGCCTCTGTCCTTCAGGTGAGATGCTAAACCAAGGCTGGTCTGGTGGTGGCTATCAAAGCTCCCATGGGCACTATTTTGAAGAGGAACAGGGGAGTTCATCTTGGCACTTATCCTCAACCAACACCTCTGAAACGGATGGCCTGGTTATTATTGCTGTCTGTGGGGACTTGCTGAGTGCAAATTGGCTGCTCTGACACAATTCCTACCACATATTTTAAAGCACTTTGGGATATTCTGAGATTATTGTATCTGCTTTTTCTCAATGTAAGTTATTCCTTTGCGATATAAGGACCTATCATTTGCTGTACGTTGAGTTATTGAGCTAGATTCAGGACGCTGCTCTAGATTTTGCTGAAATAAATGTCAAGAAATGTGAAGGTTTATGAGCAGCCATGTTGAAATACCAAGCAAGGTTGACATCAAATGACTCTGCCATTCCTGCCCATTTAGATCTCTATCCCCTATTATTTGAGTCTCACTGCAAACAAGGGGGAAGCATTGGTGACTAGGCGAGTAACCCAGGATAATGCTCTAGTGATCCACGTTTGAATCCCACCAGGGCAGATGGAGAAATCTGAATCCAATAAAAATCTGGAATGAAAAGTTTAATGATGATTAGAAAACATGTCCAAAAAAAGGTGCCACACAAAACTTAATAGGTAAGGTTAGGACTCATGGTGTTGGGGGTAATATATTTGCACGTTTACAGCACAGACAACAGGGAGAAAGCAAAGGGCAGGCACAAATGGTACGTTCTTAAGTTGGCGGGCTGTGACTAATGGAGCGCCACAAGGGACCTCAGCTATTTACAATGTTTATTAAGACTTAAATGATAAATGTATCTAAGTTTACTGTTAGTGAGAGAGACTTGAGTGTGTTTGTGCATGGAACGCAAGAGATTAGCACATAGATGCAGCAAGCAAGGCAAATGACATGGAGGGAGGCCCTTAATTGAAAGAGGATTGGAGTTCAAGAATAAAGACGTCTTTCTAAAGTTACACAGGAATTTGGTGAGATCACTTTTTTTTAATATTTATTTGTGGGAGATGGGTGTTGCTGGCTGGCCAGTATTTATTTCCCATCCTTGAACGTAATGGTTCGTTAGACTGCTATCAAGAGCAGTTGAGAGTCAACCACATTGCTGTGTCTCTGGAGTCACATGTAGGCCAATCCAGGTAAGGTCGCAGATTTCCTTCCTTAAAGGACATTAATGAACCAGATGGGTTTTTCAACAATGATTTCATGGTTACTAATAGATTCATAATTCCAGATATTTTTTATTGAATTCGAGTTCCACCCTCTGCCATGGCGGGATTCGAACCCAGGTTCCCAAAGCATTAGTTGAGTTTCTGGATTAATAGTCTAACAATGATACCACTAGGCTATCACCTGTGTGTAATTTTGGTCTCCATTTTTAAAGATGGATTGAAAGGCAGAACGGCAAAATTTCACTGGATTGGTCCCCGTAGATGAAGGGGTTCCCCTTTGCTGAGAGTTAATTGAGCCTATATTCTCTGGAGTTTAGAAGAATGAGAGATAATCTCATTGAAACATACAAGATTCTGAAAGAGCTTGGAAGGGTAGGCATTGAGAGATTGTTTCTGTTGACTCAGGAATCTAGAACATGGGGGCACAATCTCAGGACAGGGGATTGATCACTTAAAATTGAGACAGAGTCCCTACAGTGTAGAAGGAGGCCATTCAGCCCATCAAGTCTGTACCGAGCACAATCCCATTCGGGCCCTATCCCATTAACTCCATGTATTTACTCTGCTATTATCTCTGACAGTAGGGGTAATTTAGTATGGCCAATCCATTTGATCTGCGGATCTTTGGATCTGTGGGAGGAAACCGGGAGCACCAGGAGGAAACTCACATAGACACAGACTGCGCACAAATAGTGACCTGAGATCGGATACCTGGTGCTGTGAGGCAGTAGTGCTGGCCACTGTGCCACCCGATAAGGAAAAATGTCTTCACACAGAGGATTGTTAACCTTTGGAATTGTCTACCAAAGGGGTTTATGGATGTCGATGATATTTGAGGTTGGAATATGGGGAGTGTCTGGAAAATGAGTTTGAAGCCAAGTACCAGCTATGATCGTATTGGATGGTGGAACACACTCGACAGGCCATAAGGCCTACACATGCTCCCATCTCTTCCAACCTTGTGTTCTGATTCTTCGCTCCAGAGGCCATTCATCATTGCAGCTTCCAATTTTCAGCTGTGATTCACTCACCAGTGCACAGAAACAAGGCCCAAGTCCCAGTGCCAGGGGAGCGCCCCAATCCACCATCAGGGGAGCGCCCCAATCCACCAGTCAGGGGAGTGCCCCAACCCACCAGTCAGGGGAGTGCCCCAATCTACCAATCAGAGGAGTGCCACAATCCACCAATCAGGAGAGTGCTGTGATCCACCTATCAGGGAAGTGCCGAGATCCACCAATCAGGCAAATGCTGAGATCACCAATCAAGCGAGTGCTGAGATCCACCAATCAGACGAGTGCTGAGATCTGCCAGTCAGGGGAGTGCCAAGATCTACCAATCAGGCAGTGGGACTATTGCTTATTGGGAAAAAAAATGGACGTGCCTGAATTTCAGCTCCTCCACCTTCTCCCCACCATACACACATACATATTCTCTCACTCGCACACGCATACACACACATAATCTTATACTCACACACAGATACACACACACACACACACATTCACTCACAATCTCATACACACATATATACACATACATACACAGACACACATTGACGCACACATACTCATACACACACACACATACACAATCTTACACAAACACACAGACACATTCACTCACAATCTCATACACACATATATGCACACACATAGACACACACACACTGACACACACATACTCATACACACACACATACACAATCTTACACAAACACACACAAACATTCACTCACAATCTCATACGCACACACACACTCACACATTCTCACGCACCACACTCATACACACACACATACACATGCACATACACAATCTTACACTCACACGCACACATACACATACACAATCTTACACTTACATACACACGCACACACACAATCTTACACTCATACACAGACACATTCACTCATAATCTCATGCACACACACGCACATTCTCTCACACATCACACACACACGCACACATACACGCCATACGCACACACTCACTCACACACACACATTTACACACATTGACACACACAGTCTCTCACTCATTCACACACACATTCACATGCACACAGACACACAATCTTACATTCACACACAGACATGCGCACACACATTCACTCACAATCTCATACACGCACACTCTCACACACCACACTCATATGCACATGCAATTGCCTGAATTGAGAGTAGTTCAATGATCAGTTTAACAGCATTGGATATTCAGTGGTATGAATTTGCCCAGTTTGGATCAGCCAGTTATTATAATTGGGATAACATTCCTTTCCACTGAGCATGTGCAATGATTCCGAAATGACTAGAACAGCAGCTGCATTAAAATACCCAAGAGTGACCCTCGGAGGCTGTTATTGGTTCCTTTGATCAAACTTATTTTCTTCTTTTCATCCCCTTCTCCAGTTCTCCCCTTATCCCCGAGGAGAAAATGATAGAGAGAGAATAGAGCCTCCTGTCTTGAAACATTGGCTTTATTCTCTCCCCACAGAGGCTGTCAGACCCGCTGAGATTTTCCAGCATTTTCTGTTTTTATTTCAGATTCCAGCATCCACAGTATTTTGCTTTTATTTTGGAGAATGATAGAGTTGGTTGGGAATGTGCTTAGAGGATTGACTACAGTATTTTATTCCAACAATTAAATGAACAGAAAGAACTGCGAACACTTTGGGAAGATTGGGATGTCATCAAGTCACAGGCTGGAATTTTCCCATCCCGCCACCACCATGGGAGTTGGAGTGGGTGGGACAGGACCGTGCAAAAGTCCATTGATCTCGGGCAGGATTTTCTGGGTTTGGTGGCTGGAGATTTCTAAACATGGAGTTTTACAGTACAGAAAGAGGCCCTTCGGCCCATTGTATCTGTGCCAGCCATCAAACACCTCTCAATTCTAATCCCATTTTCCAGGTCTTGGACCGTAACCTTGTATGCTATAGCTTTTCGAAAGCAGTGACACTTCCGTGGTTTTATTATGGCCAGCATTTATTGCCCATCCCTAGTTGCCCTTGGAGGGCAGTTGAAATTCAGCCACATTGCTGTGGCTCTGGAGTCACATGTAGGCCAGATCAGGTAAGGATGGCAGATTTCTTTCCCTAAAGGATATTAGTGAACCAAATGAGTTTTCCAACAATCAACAATGGGTCATCAGTAGATTCTTAATTCCAAATTTATTTATTGAATTCAAATTCCGCCATCTGCTACGGTGGGATTCGAACCCGAGCCCCCAGAGTTTCTAGATTAATAGTTTAGTGGTAATACCATTAGGCCATTGTCTCCTTATGTTACCCTGCAGGGGGAATATTCATGAATCAACCCATCACCATTAAAGAGGTGGGGATGGTACAAAAAAATCGAGATTGACGGGTATGGATTGTCAGATTTCTATACTCACCCCATGCCCCACTCCCCTGTCTATGAGAGAGCTATCCTGGTCTTCCTTGGTTCCTATCTCTGGGCTTCACACTAATTATAATTGAAGGATTTACTTGTACAGATCCATCACCTTAAACAATTAGGCTGGTGCCAAGGAATCATCAGAACGTGTTGTGCGCTGTGTCAGTGAACACACTCAAGGAGGCAATGGCCCAGTGCTATGATTTTCATTTGATTTGATTTATTATTGTCTCATGTATTAACATACGGTGAAAAATATTGCTTCTTGCGGGCTATACAGGCAAAGCATACAGTACATAGAGAAGAAAAGGAGAGAGTGTGTAGGATGTAGTGTTACAGTCATAGCTGGGGTGTAGAGAAAGATCAACTTAATGCAAGGTAAATCCATTCAAAAGTCTGACAGCAGCAGGAAAGAAGCTGCTCTTGAGTCAGTTGGCACGTGACCTCAGACTTTTGTAACTTTCTCCTGAAAGAAGAGGATGGAAAAGGGAATGTCCGCGATGCATGGGGTCTTTGATTATGTTGGCTGCTTTGCAAAGGCGGTGGGAAGTATAGACAGAGTCAATG
The DNA here is from genome assembly GCA_024679065.1 of Sphyrna mokarran. Classification (NCBI taxonomy): domain Eukaryota; kingdom Metazoa; phylum Chordata; class Chondrichthyes; order Carcharhiniformes; family Carcharhinidae; genus Sphyrna; species Sphyrna mokarran. Next base: position 131,008,363 of record JAGIQG010000003.1, on the reverse strand, counting down.
GATGGAAGGCTGGTTTGCCTGGTGGATTGGGCTACATTCACAACCTTTTGTTGTTCCCTGTGGTCTTGGCAGAGCAGGAGCCACACCAAGCTGTGATACAACCAATAAGATGCTTTCTACGATGCATATGAAAACATTGGTGAGAATCGTAGCGGACATGCCAAATTATCATTAGACTATTAATCCAGAAACTCAGCTAATGGTCTGGGGACCCGGGTTCGAATCCAGCCATGGCAGATGGTGGAATTTGAATTCAATGTAAAAAATATCCGGAATTAAGAATCTACTGACGGCCATGAAACCTTTATCGATTGTTGGAAAAACTCATCTGGTTCACTAATGTCCTTTAGGGAAGGAAATCTACCATCTTTATCTGGTCTGGCCAAATGTGACTCCAGAGCCAAGAGCAACGCAGTTGACTCTCAACTGCCCTCTGAACAAGGGTAACTAGGGATGGGCAATAAATGCTGGCCAGTCAGTGACATCCATGCCCCATGAAAGAATAAATAAACTCAAATTTTACAACATAGGATGTTGTAAAAATGCATCTTCTGGAAAGGTAATATTGGAAAAATGAAAGAGATCTTGGATGTCTCGTCCAAAGCACCTATGGAATTATCATGCGGGCTTTACAGAGGAGATGGGGTTGGTTTGATGCTCCTTCGGGATTTACAAGTTCTAACTGCAGGCCAATTCTCATCCCTAACAGGTAAGGAGTCAGGGTAGCTATGACAATAAAGCAAGAAGGAGCGAGGAATGCAGAGAGGTTTCTGGCTCATTTTCCTCCAGCTTCGGGGCAGCTGTAAATGAGCTCTGTGCATTGCCTGTTTGGTGTCAGAGGGTCAGAAGGAGGTAGACAGCAAATGAAGGGAAGACTAATGATAATTACAAGCCTTCTCCAGATCGTCAGGTTTAGAGGTCTTCTGGTTCCTTTGTTACTAACAGGAGCTGAAAGGTTCCAAGATGATTGGTCAGTCAGAACCGTAGGATCCCTACAATGCAGATATGGTTCCTATTTTCAAGAAAGGAACAGGGATAGCCCGGGAAATTACCGACCGGTGAGTCTGACCTCAGTGTTTGGTAAGTTGATGGAGAGGATCCTGAGGGACAGGATTTATGAGCATTTAGAGAAGTTTAGCTTGATCAGAAATAGTCAACACGGCTTTGTCAAGGGCAGATTTACGTTTACCTTAGTGATGGAAAGGGATGGGCATGTACCGAATAACAGTAGATATAGCTGGGGGAAAGGTAGTTATGAGGCTATTAGGAGAGATTTAGGATGCATAGGGTGGAGCAGGAAATTGCAGGGGCTGGGGACATCTGAAATGTGGAGCATATTTAAGGAACAGCTTCTGCATGTCCTTAATGAATATGTACCTGCCAGGCAGGGAGGAAGTGGTCGAGTGAGGGAACCATGGTGTACTAGGGAAGTTGAATCTCTGGTGAAGAGGAAGAAGGAGGCTTATATAATGATGAGATGTGAAGGCTCAGTTAGGGCAATAGAGAGCTATAAATCAGCCAGGAAGGAGCTAAAGAGGGAGTTGAGAAGAGCTAGAAGAGGACACGAGAAGACTTTGGCAGATAGGATTAAGGAGAATCCTAAAGCTTTTTACAGGTATATAAATAATAAAAGATTGGTTAGGGCAAGATTAGGGCCAGTCAGAGATAGCAATGGGAAGTTGTGCGTGGATCCTGAGGAGATAAGAGAGACACTGAATGAATATTTTTCGTCAGTATTCACGCAGGAGAAAGACAGTGTTGTCGGGGAGAATACTACGATACCAGGTTGTAGACTGGGTAGGATTGAGGTTCATAAGGAGGAGGTGTTAGCGAATCTTGAGGGTATGAAAATTGATAAGTCCTCTGGGCCAGATGGGATTTACCTTAGGATTCTCTGGGAGGCTAGAGAGGAGATTGCAGAGCCTTTGGCTTTGATCTTCATGTCGTCGTTAGCTACAGGTATAGTGCCGGAAGACTGGAGGATGGCAAATGTTGTCCCTTTGTTCAAAAAGGGGAGTAGGTACCATCCTGGAAATGATAGACAGGTGAGTCTGACTTCTGTTGTGGGCAAGGTCTTGGAAAGAATTATAAGGTATAGGATTTATAAGCATCTAGAGAGGAATAAATTGATTAGGGATAATCAGCATGGTTTTGTGAAGGGTAGGTCGTGCCTCACAAACCTTATTGAGTTTTTTGAGGAGGTGACCAAAGAGGTAGATAAGGGTAAGGCAGTTGATGTAGTGTATATGGATTTTAGCAAAGCGTTTGATAAGGTTCCCCATGGTAGGCTACTGCAGAAAGTGCAGATGCATGGGATTGAAGGTGATTTAGCAGTTTGGATTAGGAATTGGCTAGCTGATAGAAGACAGAGGGTGGTGGTTGATGGGAAATATTCAATCTGGAGTGCAGTTACAAGTGGTGTACCTCAAGGATCTGTTTTGGGGCCACTGCTGTTTGTCATTTTTATAAATGACCTAGATGAGGGTGTAGAGGGTTGGATTAGTAAATTTGCTGACGATACCAAAGTGGGGGGAGTTGTAGACAGCGAGGATGGATGTTACAGTTTGCAGAGGGACATAGATAGGTTGCAGAGCTGGGCCGTGAGGTGGCAAATGGAATTCAATACGGATAAGTGTGAGGTGATTCACTTTGGTAGGAATAACAGGCATATGAAATATAGGGCTAATGGAAGGACCCTTAATAGCGTTGTCGAGCAGAGGGATCTTGGGGTACAAGTACATAGCTCTTTGAAAGTTGGCACCCAGGTTGATAAAGTTGTTAAGAAGGCGTACGGTGTGTTAACTTTTATTGGTAGAGGGATTGAATTTAGGAGCCGTGAGGTTATGTTACAACTGTACAAAACTCTGGTGTGGCCGCACTTGGAGTATTGCGTACAGTTCTGGTCACCGCATTATACGAAAGATGTGGAAGCATTGGAAAGGGTGCAGAGGAGGTTTATCAGGATGTTGCCTGGTATGGTGGGAAGGCCTTATGAGGAAAGGCTGAGGGACCTGAGGTTATTTTCATTAGAGAGAAGAAGGTTACGCGGTGACCTAATTGAGGCGTATAAGATGATCAAGGGATTGGATAGGGTGGATAGTGAGAGCCTTTTTCCTCGGATGGTGATGACCAACACGAGGGGACATAACTTTAAATTAAGAGGTGGTAGTTATAGGACGGATGTCAGAGGCAGGTTCTTTACACAGAGGGTGGTGAGGGCGTGGAATGCCCTGCCTGCAGCAGTTGTGGACTCGCCTACTTTGGGGGCATTCAAATGGTCTGTGGATAGGCATATGGATGATATCGGAATGGTTTAGGTTAGAGGGTCGGCCGGCGCAACATCGAGGGCCGACTGGCCTGTACTGCGCTGTAATGTTCTATGTTCTATGTTCTATAGATCACGCCTTACGAGCCTAGTGCAGTTCTTTGAAAATGTGACTGAACACATTGATGAAGAAAGAGCAGTGGATGTGGTTTACATGGCTTTCAGCAAGGCGTTTGATAAAGTCCCCCATGCAAGACTTCTTGAGAAGGTGAGAGGGCATGGGATCCAAGGAGCTTTGGCCTTGTGGATCCGGAACTGGCTTGCCTGCAGAAGGTAGAGAGTGGTTGTGGATGGGTCTTTTTCTGCATGGAGATCGGTCACCAGTGGAGTGCCCCAGGGATCTGTTCTAGGACCCTTGCTGTTTGTTATTTTCATAAATGACCTGGATGAGGAAGTGGAAGGATGGGTTAGTAAGTTCACCGATGATATGAAGGTTGGTGGTATTGTGGATAGTTTGAAGGGATGTCAGAAGTTGCAGCAAGACATAGATAGGATGCAAGAATGGCGAAGAAGTGGCAGATGGACTTCAACACAGATAAATGTGTAGTGGTCCATTTTGGCAGGAACAATGGGATGAAGGAGTACAATATCAAAGGTGATATTAGCAGTGTTGTAGAGCAGATGATCTTGGGGTCCGAGTCCCTAGGACTCTTAAATTGGCCTCGCAGGTGGAGGATGTGGTCAAGAAGGCGTATGGTGTACTGGCCTTCATTGATTGAGGGATTGAGTTTAAGAGTCAGAAGGTAATGCTGCAACTTTATAAGAGTCTTGTCAGACCTCACTTGGAGTACTGTGTGCAGTTCTGGTTGCCTCACTATAGGAAGGATGTGGAAGCTATTGACAGGGTGCAGAGGAGATTTACAAGGATGTGGCCTGGATTGTGAGGCGTGCCTTATGAAGATAGGTTGAGGGAGTTAGGTCTCTTCTCCCTGGAGAGACGAAGGTTGAGAGGTGACCTGATAGAGGTTTATAAAATTTTGCGAGGAATAGATAGGGTGGACTCTCGGAGGCTATTTCCCAGGGCTGAAATGGTCACTATGAGAGGACACAGGTTTAAGGTGCTAGGCAGCAAGTACAGAGGAGATGTTCATGCTGTGAATGGAATCGGCTGCCGTCAGTGGTGGCGGAGGCGAACTTACTGGGGTCTTTTAAAAAACTTCTGGATGAGTGCATGGGATTAAATGGGATTGGGCGTTACAGATGGCCTAGTAGGTATGATATGATCGGCGCAACTTGTGGATTGAAGGGTCTGTTTGCGCTGTAGTGTTCTATGTTCTGTGCAGAAAGAGGCCATTTAGCCCGTTGAGACCGCACTGACTCTCCAAATAAGCATCCAACAGAGCCCATCCCCTCTGCCCTATCCCTGTCACCCCCATGGCCAATTCCCTTAACCTTCATATCTTGGAATGCTAATGGACAATTTAGCATGGCTAATCCACTTAACCTCCACATCTTTGGACCATGGGAGGAAACTGGAGCACCCAGAGGAAACACTTGCAGACATGGGGTGAACATGCAAACTCCACATAGACATCTAGTGCTGGAATTGAATCAGGGTCTTTGGCGCTGTGAGGCAGCAGTGCTAACCATTATGGCAGCAATACTAACCACTGAGCCACCTCTCTGATCCATAAAGGCACAAATTGAATGTTCCAGACCGCTTGTTGAGGGGAGACACGCCACAGAGGGATTGGCGGCGAGAGGCCATTATTGATATGCATAGTTACTGGCTGAGCAAATTCCAATATGATAAAATTCAGATAACGTATGGGATATCAAACCTTGGGAAAAGAGGATTACAGATGTCCAGTTTTTTATCCTCTGGACTTTTGGAAAAGTATATTTCCTGACTCTATCAATACTGCAGATATAAAACAGCGCAATTCAGTTTCTGCATCTCAGCATTCTCTCTGTTGCTCTCTTTTATTTGCCCGCGGTACAGTTAAATAACTGTATGTCTCAGTATTAAAAACTGAAAGTAATCCAATGATATTGTCATGTTTTGGTGTGCATTGTGTTACTTTTTCATTATCTTTCGGTGTGTTATCGATCGCAGTGTTATATCTTGGTTTACCAGAAGCTAAATTCTGCTGTGGCTGAGACAGATTTTCTGTATATAATCCTTCAGCAGAATTATTTTATTCAGGAATACAATAAAGCAACCAAAAGAGAAAAATGCTGGAAAATCCTAGTAGGTCGGCAGGCTTTGACAAAGGACTGTCTGGATTTGAAATGTCAGCTCTTTTCTCTTCTTGCCGATACTGCCAGACCTGCTGAGATTTTCCAGCATTTTCTCTTTTGGTTTCAGATTTGCATCCACAGCAATTTGCTCTTATACAATAACGCAAGTTACCAGCGAGATGGTAGGCACAGTGGAGATGTCACAGTGAAAGTCGGAATACTGGTCCAAATTGTTTCTTCTTTCTGGGCGACTACACTGAAGCTTCTTCACCCGTCCCTTTCAGACACTGCATTCCAGCCGTACGACTCACTGTTTAAAGACATTTTTCCTCATTTCAAATCTCCAGCTTCCTTCAATTTGTTTCCTCTGGTTACTGACTTTCCCCACCAATGGAAACGGCCTTACCTTTTGTCCGCCATCAAAGTCTTTCACAATTCCAAACATCTCTGTTGATTTCTCCTCTGAGGGGAACAAACCAGCTTTCTCAAGTCTCCCTCTGCAGCTGGACAGGAGAGGAAACCAGAGCACCCAAAGGAAACCCAAGCAGACACAGGGAGAACATGCAGACTCCACACAGACAGTGACCCAAGCTAGGAGTCGAACCCAGATCCTTGGCATTGCGAGGCATCAGTGCTAACCACTGTACTGTCCCATTGCTAGCACTAGCACTGCTGCCTCACATCACCGGAGATCCGGATTTGATTCCTGCCTGGATGACTGCCTTTTTTGCATTTGGACGTTCTCCCCAAGTCTGCGTGGGTTTCCTCTAGGTGCTCCGGTTTCCTCCCACACTCCAAAAATGAGCAGGTTAGGCCACTTTTACGGAATGAGCAAGTTAGGTGGATTGGCCATGCTAAATTACCTCTTAGTGTCTAAAGATGTATAGGTTAAATGGATTGGCCATGTTAAATTATCCCTTAGTGTCCAAAGATGTGTAGGTTAAGCGGATTGGTCATGATAAATTGCCCCTTAGTATCCAATAGTGTGTCGGTTAGGTGGATTGACCATGCTAAATTGCCCCTTAAGTATCCAATGGTGTGTAGATTAGATGGATTGGCCAAGCTAAATTGCCCCTTAGTATCCAAAGATTTGCAAGTTAGAAGGATTGGCCATGCTAAATTGCTCCTTAGTGTCCAATGGTATGTAGGTTAGAAAGATTGGCCTCGCTAAATTACCCGTTAGTACCAAATGGTGTGTAGGTTGGGTGGCCTGACAGACAGGATGGGCTGAAAGGCTGCCTTCTGCATTGTCCAGATTCTATATTTCCAATACTCCAGTTTTACAAAGAGTATTTTAAGACTCTACGGCTCAGCTGGTAGGTTAGGCGGATTAGCCAGATCCCTTGTTAACCAACACGGCAAAATGAAACAGCTTCAAGCACTTGTTTAAGTTACACGTTTAATGGAAAACAAAATCAAACATTAATCTCACATTGACACAACTACTTCTTCCATTGTTAAGAGGTAAAAATCTCCAACCTTTTGAAAAGATTTAGACCCTATAAGGTGAAGAGAAAACAACAGAGGATGCTCTACGATACAAAGAAATATAGTTTTATTAGACTATGTTTAGATAAAATCAGGAAAAAAAAGAGACTTTTAAAAAAAAACTTAACTTCTAAATCATACACTGCAGAGGAACAGACATACAAAATTATCTCCCAATATATATATCTCAATTCTAATGTTGTTCCATCTAATTCAGTGCATTTCGTAATTATTCCATTGTTTACTTCTGACACATTGTGGTTGCTGAGGTAATTCGAGGATTGGTAGCAAAAAAAAACAACAGGGTCACCTCGGAGGTAGTAAACAGATACTGCACATGGCGCAAGAACGGGCCCTGAAGGATGCCCATTTTCAAACACAAAGAGACAGGCAATGCTCAGCCTAGCTCGTAGGAATGTCAAGTTGAAGCTTGTTCTTGACTGGGCGCCGCTTTATCAAAAACAGAAAAGGGGTTACACTTTGAGTTGGATGCGTCCAGCTCATTAAAAGCACTCCCCTCCCGCCGCCCCCCCCCCTGCCCAGTTCCTCTCGCGTCAGATGCTCTGAACCAGAAAAGTCATTACTACGAGAACACAAAACCCAAAAATGCCTGAAAATCTCAGCAGGTCTGGCAGTATCTGTGAGGACAGAAAAGAGATGAGTCCAGCTGACCCTTCGTCACTGAGAAAGCTTTGTCAAAGTCCTAACCGGACTCGAAACGTCAGCTCTTTTCTCTCCTTACAGATGCTGCCAAACCTGCTGAGATTTTCCAGCATTTCTTTTTTGTTTTCAGATCCCAGCATCCGCAGTAATTTTTCTACCATGAGTACACGGTTTGGTCTGGGGAGATGAGGAGGGGTGACTATATCTTATGTTTAGCTGGACTGTCTAACTGTTTGCCACCTGGCACACATACTCCTTCCCTCTATCCACTTCTCTCTTCACTTTTCCTTTTCACGTTTACTGATTTAGGGTCTGTAATGATTTCACTGTTGGTCTCTTGGAGTACAAGCTCCCTGATTGAGATCATAATTGCCTACCCAATCAGGAAGCTTCATCTGTGTCTAAAACTGGGAGCGCCAGATCTTCAGGCACTCCAAATTCTCATTGTACATCAGACATACTCTTACTGGTGGAATAGAGTTTGTAAATAAGGGGAATCCGGTGAAGAGACATGTGCCTCTGCGGAGCTATTTCAAGGTCTATCTATGATTTAAACAGGTCAACTCTGCCGAGTTCTTAATTTGCACTGTGGTTACACTGCAACATCATGCATTTATATAGCACCCTCTATACGGTGAAACATCCCCAGGCATTTCATGGGTGCGTAAGATTTGACACCAAGCCACGCAATGAAAGGTAGGCTTTAGGGAGTATCCTAAATGAGGAGATCGAGAGATCAAAGGAGATAATCTCACAGTGCAGTGCCCAATTTAATGGCTGCCATTGTTGGTACAATTAAAATTGGATATGTGTAAGAGACTAGGGTAGGAATGTTACAGAAATAAGGAGGGGCGAGGCCATGGAGAGATTTAGAAATGTGGGTGAGACTTTTAAAACTAGGGCATTATTTAACTGGGGGCACAAGCAGCAGGATTTTGGAGATCCCCAACTGACAGCGATTAGAAGATGTGACGTCAGACACTAATGTACTGGGATAGTCATGCCTAGACATCAGAAAGGGGATTTCAGTGGCAGATGAATTGAGACAGGGACAGAGCTGGAGGCAGAAAGGGGAAATAAGCAGTCTTGATGATCCACTAGTTGATTCAAACCTCCCACGCCCCAGGGAGCACTCCTTCTCTATCTCTTAGTCATAGTCATTGACTGATAAAGGTTTACAGCATGGAAATAGGCTCTTTTGCTCAACTTGTCCATGCCACCCTTTTTTTAACCCAATTTGGTCCCTATCCCTCTATACCCACCTTACCCATGCAACTGTCTGAATGCTTTTTAAAAGACAAAATTGTACCCACCTCTGGCAGCTCATTCCAGACATTCACCACCCTCAATGTGAAAAAAATTACCCCTCTGGAATTTTTGTATCTCTCCCCTCTCACCTTAAACCTTTAGTTTTAGTCTCCCCTACTTTGGGAAAAGATGTTGACCATCCAGCTGATCTATGCTCCTCATTATTTTATATACCTCTATAAGATTATCCTTATGCCCCCTATGCTCCAGGGAATAAAGTCACAGTTTACCCAGCCTCTCCTTATAATTCAAATCATCAAGTTCCGGTAGCATCCCAGTAAATCTCTTCTGCACTCTTTTTACCACTCTTCAAACCTGCGTGGACATGGGACAATTTATGGTTATTGATACATCCTTCACCATACATGTAGGGATATGGGGGTAGGGCCTGGGTCTGATTCAGTACAGACTCGATGGGCCGAAGGGCCTCTTTCTGCACTGTAGGGTTCTATGATTCTATACATGGAACCCACAGTTTAGATGCCTAATTCCCTATTCCTGTAATGTGAAGGGTTGGGTTGTCCACAAGGTCGGGGCAGTCACCTTGCCCTCACGCCTCTGATAACGACAGCTATTGGTGGTGTTACTCTCCCTCTGACTCCCTCACTGCCACTCAAAACTTCCAATGGTGGGTTTTGACAAAAAAAAGGGGGAAATGACCGAATGCTCCAATCAATATTTGCAACACGCTGCTATACTCTGAGAAAATCAATGTCACCTTCCGCTAACTGAAATATGGCCAGGAGGGGGCCATTGGGTCCATTGTGTCTGTGCTAGCTCTTTGACGACCCCTGCACCCGCACCGCTCCAAGTCTTTCTCCACAGCCCAGCAAATTCTTTCCCATTTCCAAACATTTATCAGATTCCTTTCTCCGATTGAATCTGTCTTTCAGTAGAGCATTCCTGCCGCTCATAGCAGATTACTATGTAAACAAAAGGGGAAATGATGCCAAACGGTTCAGGTAGCTCTGGCTGATTGTATAAAGACGGCAATTTCTTTTCTCACGTACATTTTGCAACGCCTCTCCCCCCTGTAAGAGTCCCTGGCTGAGCAGGCTGTGCCAATTGGCAGGGTGTTTAGTCAGTCCCAGTCCTGTAATTCTGTTGCATGTTAAATACGAACAAACCCACGGACAGTAAGGCCTAAGCTCAGGCTGCTGGAGTACACTAAAACCTCTTACGCATTTCAGAGGCAGCCCACGGGTGTGTTTGACATCCCCCCTCCCTCCCCAACCCACAGGGCCTAAGGCAAGGTGGGAGAACCTAAATAAAGCCAGTGAGAAACCCGTGTGAATCTCGTTTCTAATCAGGCCCCGTGTAATTTTGAGCTGATTCCCGCTGGGAAACTTGGGCTGGAGTTCTCCGGCCCTTCACGCCCTGCCAATTGCTGCCAGGAGTATTTGGCGCTCCACCGTTTTTACATTTTCTGTGACTTTTACTCCCCCTGGACAGGTTGTAAAAACCATAAAGCTGTGAGATCTCTGGATCTCTTGCCTTCAGGTAAATTCAATTGCCCCCTGTGTGAAGACAGTAGGGTCATCTGACTAGCTCAGGAAATGAAGGCTGCAATTTTCCAGCAACTTCCCCCTACCACCACCCCAGTCCTGTGGTGGATTTTCCCTTGGTGGGGGTAGCTCACCAAGGACCAACTTCTGGTCCCCCCAGAGTCTATGGCAATTTACATGGCTCCTTGGCCCACTGGCGGGCCATCCACACCCAGGGGGCGATTTCAATAGGACAGGTGGGAAGGGCTGAAGAATCCCAGCCAGGAGAGGGATCAGGAAAATCTGTCTTGCAAACCTTAAAGGGGAGCTGATTTTTACTGGGATTTGGCAATTTAGAGTTCGTTTTTCTTATTGTTGGCCAAATCAAAATTAATTGTGCAAGGTCAGAAGAAGCTTACTCCTTAATCTTTGACTCTGCAGTCTTGTGAAACTTCTCAATTGTCAGTGACACAGACCACGGTTAGAATTCCATAATCCTCGGAGTTAGCAGTGGGAAGACCTGGTGTGAATTCGAAGGATCCAGAAGCAGAAGAGCTATGAGGGATTTTCCTCACCAAACCCCTTCCTATCCCCCACCTCTCACTCACTCCCTGTCTCACTGACCCGTCACACACACGTACCCAGAAAAATACCACCAAAATACCCAATAAAATCACAGCGGAATAAAAAATTATTACTCAAATGTGAGATGAAACCCAATAGTTTACAACCTTGCTTGCGCAAGGCTTATAAAATCCTGTCCAAGGCCAACAAAGAATTCTGTTCTGCAAGCCACGGAATTGGGGAGGGCTGCAAAATTCCGCACCATGGGGTTGGGTTGGGGTGGGGGGGCAAATGACCTAAAACCAATCAAATCCATGGGATTATGAGCAAGAGGTGAGGAGATAACCCCATGTTCTTTCTAAGTTGGGGGGGATGTAGGCAGGCATGACAGGGGAAAGGGTTGAGGTTCGAAGGTTGAAGCTTTAAGGGTCAAAACCAATTGGTCATAGCGTGCTTTATTGTCAATTTCCGGCTGGAAACCTGACCGAGAGGAACACGCGTGCAAAAATAACATCTTCCTAAAGCATCAAACGCTCCCTTGCTGCCCAGTCGGAGGAAACAAAGCATTACATAATATTCCCACACATCGGCTGAGCATTGCCTTTTTAAGTCAAATCACAGAGCTAACACACAACTTTCCGCCGTATTAATAAACGTTAGAGAACCCAGCAGTCGTGGGATTTCCCATCCTCTGCTCTGTCCACAGGCTGAGATCAGTTGGCGTTTGTAGAGAGCTAGCTAACTGTCAGTGGTTACCGCTGCTCGCTGCACCTGCTCTGCCTTCAAACATAGCTCCAGGAAGTGAAGGCTGAAGAATGGTGTGCTGAAGCTTCCACATTCTCTCACACGGACAGAGCAGCAGGGACCGACTGGAAGTGAGACCAACCTCAGCTCCCTCTCGCCTGTGACAGTGGGAAAGCTGTTCCTGCAGCAGGAAACTGTGCTGCAAGTGAGGAGGACCAATTCTCCTCACTTCATCTCACTCAAAGGAAAGATGGCCTTGGGCCCTCATGACTGCATTGGGATTCGCAGCCAGTTCTTACCAACCTGCGAACCTTTGGACTGTAGAGTGTGCGGGAGAGCCAGCGAGAACTCCGCATCTCCTGAGCAAGTTAGGGAAAGATATCAGCTTGTCCCTTCAGTGGGAAAAGCCAATGGTGCAAAGGAGACCCAATGGGGTTTGTGCCAACCTCTGAATCTATTTCCCAGCCCAATCATTGTGTGCTAGCTTGCCATTTTGACACAAAATGAGAATAACACTCCTGTGCTCTATCTCAGCGAGGCCATGGACTCTCCAACAGAATTAGCTGGTGGAATGAACTGATTTGAAACCATTTTTCACCGTCACTTTCTAGTATTGTGGCAGTCATTGCACATGATCATGTACCTGTTTGTCAAGCTTCTCAAAGCAAGGAATTTGGTGACTGGATTCCTTCCCAATCAGCTGGGACGCTCGACCCAAACAGATTTCATTTGAATCCAGTCCCCGTTGAACACAATGGGGCCAACTTGGCAAATTCAGCTTCTGCGCGAAGAAACCAAGCAAATCCCAATGGCAAACTGGCACTGGAGCAGGGAGGGGGCAGCAAACTAAAGTTTACACCCGCATTCAGGGTGACAATTTCTGGGTGCGAGCTTTTCCCAACTGCGTTCAACCAACTTGAGTTCACTTTGGCACAACTGCAAGGTGCCCCCAGTGAGGGGCACGGTCAATTTACACGAGCAGGGTTGAACAATGCCAATCTACAGTCTTTCTCTGAACAACGGGACTTGTTCAGTTTAGGAATCCTGGGATTGAGACACTCTGAGCATCCAGCCCCAGTCACAAAGTGCTCCAAGGGTCAGATAAAGCACAAGCATAAGGATCCATCTACAATGTACCTCAACCACAATCTCAGAAGAGCATTCTGCACCACACCAGGATGATGAGGAGGAGATCTCATTGAAACTTAAGGAATACTGAGAGGACTGTATAGAGTGGAGGTGGAGAGGATGCTTCCACTAGTAGGAAAAACTAGAACCAGAGGGCACAACCTCAGGCTAAAGGGACGATCCTTTAAGACAGAGATGAGGAGGAATTTTTTCAGCCAGAGTGGTGACTTCTTTGCCGTAGAAGGCTGTGGAGACCAGGTCATTGAGTGTCTTTAAGACAGAGATAGATAGGTTTTTGATTAATAAGGGGATCAGGTGTTCTGGGGAAAAGGCAGGAGAATGAGGATGAGAAAAATATCAGCCAAGATTGAATGGCAGAACAGACTCGAAGGGTCTAATTCTGCTCCTATGTTTCATGGTCAGTCTGGTATTTCCAATGCTTGCACTCGCAATCCCTCATTAAACTTAGCGGCAAATTCTAGATGGTTTTTCTTCTGCGTCTTGGGAGCCCTTCTGCATCAGACCCTTTCCTGGGGGTTGGGGAGTGAAACTATTTCAGCGTAAGGGACAGAGAGGACCGAGCCCGGGACTGCGACGCAGCGCAAGGGTCTGCAGGTGGTTTCTAATCCGTTCCGGCACCAGTAATCTCAAATGTAAGTGGGAAGAGGCGCAAACCCAATTCCCAATGGAGACCCACCATGGCTGAGCAAAGATAAGCAGCAGGGACAGTAAATGAAACACTCCTCACTGGAATCGTATCGAGGCCAGCTTGGCGATGCGCCTGTGTTTTTTTTCTATCATATCAGTAACACAAAATACAGAAATCTGATGAGGTGGAGGCAGTAGTACAGACGTATTTTCCAGTAAGTAGCCGTGCCTTCAATGTGCTTCCTTAGACTTTGCCACTTTGGTTTCTGATCGAAAAGAATAACAATAAAAAAAACACAACAGTAGCTGTGAAAATAAAACATGAATGCAGTGTTATGTCAAAGACAAGCAAGTATCCATTCCATCAAGCTTTGGTTTGACTCAAGTTTTTTTGCTGTATATATATAAAAAAAACAGCTCCAGGCAAATAAAGAGTTTCCCACAACTTAACAAGAACACAAATTTAACTGTTAGACAGGGAGGAGACGCGAACCACAGCTGGATTCTTTAAGCTGATGTTTTTGCCTCTCAGTTGATGATGAGTTTTATCTGTTCACACACAGTGTCATGGGCTAACAAGGAACACGCTCCCTAAGCTCCTGGGCAAGAATATCATTCAATTACATTCTCCAAACACAGGAGGCGAGTTTGAGGATGGGTCAGGGGTGGGGGGAGCTAGGGGGAGGAGGCAATATTTCTTTCCTTCAAAATTCAGCATACAATGTTTCCGCAAGGTAATGCAATAAAATATGCTCCGTCTATTAAAGAAATGAGGAAAGAATTGGCTGGTTGGGGTCTTGGGAAACTGATGGGAAAATGCTTCCAAAGAGGTCGCACAGGCATGATGGGCTGAATGGCCTCTTTGTGTATCCTAAGACAATTTCTATGATGAGTCATAGAATCATAGAACCCCCATAGTGCTCAAAGGAGGCCTTTCGGCCCATCGAAATCCCACAATCCCACCCCAGGCCCTATCCCCGTAACCCCGCATTCTCACCCTGCTAATCCCCCTGACACTTGGGTCAATTTGGCGTGGCCAATACACCTAAACCACACATCTCTGGACTGACTGCCTCACATGGAAATTCACAGTGGATTGCTGACAGGAAGGTTTGTTACATTGATAAAAAGGCAGAGAATGCCTGGGTGGTTAGGCCTGTCCTAGTGGACACTGAGGTCAGTTTGACCCTTACTCTCAAAGACCTGAGCATTCACAGCACTGATCACGTGCAGCACACTGGCCATTGATCCAAACGTGGCCTACAATCACCGCTTGAAGTTGTGGAGTTCCCGTATCTAAGAAGGTGGGAGAATTTCGCCTCCTTCCCCTCCCCTTTCCGGATGCACTTGCTGCCCAAGCCTGGTTGGCTTGATTGACACGTAGCTCTTTTCCCTGCCTACGTAATGGGGTACAATTAGTTTTAGCTTCCTTGCGTACGAGGAAACTTAAGAACTAGGAATAGGCCATCTGGCCCTTCGAACCTGCTCTGCCATTCAATAAGATTGTGGCTGATTTTTTTCGTGAACTCAGCTCCACTTGCCCACCCACTTGCCATAACCCTTAATTCCTTTACTGTTCAAAAATCCATCTATCCTTGCCTTAAAAAACATTCAATGGGGTAGCCTCAACTGCTTCACTGGGCAGGGAATTCCACAGATTCACAACCTTTGAATGAAGTTCCTCCTCAACTCAGTCCTAAATCTACTTTCCCCTTATTTTGAGTTCATGCCTCCTCGTTCTAGTTTCACCCGCCAGTGGAAACAGCTTCCCTGCTTCTACCTTATCTATTCCCTTCATAATCTTGTATGTTTCTACGAGATCTGCCCTCATTTTTCTGAATTCCAATGAATCAACCTGGTGTGTCCTCAAAGTACTCCTTATCTTGTGATCTTGACTTTTGAAAGATGTTCAAAAGCTTGTACTGCCAACTCAAGTCAAACGTAAAGCTAATGCCTTTCTCCCAAAGCTGGTGACTCTCTGGGTGATACATTTCCATGGGCAGTTCTGAGGCAAGTGGATGGATGGGAGATACAGGTCAGCCCTGATCCCGTTAACAGGCTGGAGGGGCTGAATGGCCTCCTCCTGTGCCTATGTTCTCCAGCAACCATTACTAACATTGTGTGTCTCAGTGATGAAATTCGTCTGTCACAGCCGCCATAAACAAGAGATTTTGTTGAAGATCTTTACTGCCCATAGTCACCTTTGAAAACCATCGTCAAAAATCTAACCCCCTCCTTCCCCACGCCTGGCATTGACTAAAGTTCACTCCCCGTCAGGGAATACGGGGCAGTGATCAGTGATGGGAGTCCTGCCCACTTTCCCCATCTTATTCCAGGAAGAATGGAGCCTACTCCTTCACTCCACCACACTGGCTGGTGTCAGGGTGAGGGAGGGATCAAATCTGGTCTGGAGGGAGCAGTCACTCGCTAACTAACCTGATGGAGAAGGCAGCAATTGGTTCCTGACAATCTTGGTTCCTGACAATCTATTGCTGATGGGCCTTTGCCCCACACCAATCAAACCAAGAGTCTCATTGGAATTGAGTCATAATGGTTTTGTCAATGTTGAAGACTTTTCCAAAGGAGAGAGAATGGATCCAACATTCTGAGTCTGGATGACACTTGGTCAGAGCTCTCTCTCTACAGATGCTGTCAGATCTGCTGAGATATTCCAGCATTTTCTGTTTTTGCAGCATCCTCAATATTGGATAAGCTGGAAGCTGCTAACCAGGGACATTATTGTGGATTGCATGGGCCTGTAAAGTTGAGTGTAACATGCCCTATTAGTGATCTGATGCTAAACAGGTAGGAGTGAAATATGGGTTGGGCAGTGAGAAGGTGTTAAGCATCAACTAGGTACAGTAAATGGACCAGAAGCCTACATAGAATCTTTTCTCTTTCTTACGAGCAAAGCTGGATCCTTACAATGTTCTGGAGGGTTGGGTTGATTCCTGGGATGGCAGGTCTGTCATATGAGGGTAGACTAAGTTGGTTAGGATTATATTCACTGGAGTTTAGAAGAATTGAGGGGGGGGGGAAGTGTCATAGCAACTTATAAAATTCTAACAGGGTTAGACAGGTTAGATTCAAAAAGAATGTTCCTAATGGTGAAGGAGTCCAGAATTAGGGGGTCATAGTTTGAGGAAATCCTTTAGAACTGAGGTGTGAAGAAATTTCTTCACCCAGAGGGTGGCGAATGTGTGGAATTCACTCCCACTGAAAGTAGTTGAGGCCAAAATGTTGTGTGATTTCAAGAAGAAACTAGATGTAGCTAAAAGGATTAAAGGATCAAAAGGGATATGGAGGGGGGCATTGAATTCGATGATCAAAATGAATGGCGGAGCAGGCTCTAAGGGCCGAATGGCCTACTCTTGCTTCCAATTTCTGTGTTTCTATGACTTTGCAACTGGAGTCAAACTGCCAACATTTTTACCAAACTGACAAGCATCGGGCCAGTCCCTCGCAAAAGCCCATCAAATTTTGAATGCATCTCATCAAACTCATCAAATTCTGAACGCATCTTCTCTCTCAGCCCCCCAGCAACCTCCTCAAGAAGGGAAAAGCCACTTCTGCAACCCTCAGTTCCTTAAAAGCACGGCCACTTTCTCACTGTGTGAACAAACGTAACCAATTTGGGAACGGAGCCTTTGGAGGGAGCGGCCTCCAACCAGCTTAAAGTCAAGGTGTGGTTTCACAACAGTCTCCTCGTTCAAGCATAAAATGGACAAAGCCCCTCGCAATGATTCTCTGATATGTTTGCAGTGTTCTGCCGCGTATGAACCATACAGAATAACTGACTACAATGGCCTTCAATTCTTTGAAGACGGTCACAATTGTCCAGTATATATGTGAAAAAATATTCATACCGAAAAAAAAAACAGGGTTACAAGCCATAAACTAAGGTGTAAAAGACCCTCAAGCACATCTTCCCCACACCCCCTCCCCACACACCCACCCCCACACTTCCATTCCCTAACAGCTCCTAACCTTATGATGAATTTTCCATTCAAAATGGAGGCAAAACAGTTCCCTAATACACTTATCCCCACAGAGGGTTAAAAAACAAACTCATCTAGTCTTTAATTTCACCAGTTCCACATGAGGAAATGTGAGGTCCCTCATTGTTACACTGATGAGGGGAAAATAGAGTTTTTTTAAAAAAAAAGCCTTGTCTTAAAGAGGCCACCAGACTGTACGTGGAATGTGGGTCATGTGTCGCATTGTCTTCCTTCATCTTCAAGTAAAAGTTCAATTATTAGTGTCCCAAGTAGGCTTACGTTAACACCGCAATGAAGCTACTGCGAAAATCTCCTAGTCGCCACACTGTTTGGGTACACTGAGGGAGAATTTAGCCAATGCACCTAACCAGCACGTCTTTCAGACTTTGGGAGGAAACCGGAGCACCCGGAGGAAACCCACGCCGAGTTATGAGTTTTCAAGTGCCATAACTGTTCCAAACATAACGAAGCCCGAAAGGGGTATCATGTTTAGGTGGGAGATGGTGGGGGCTGAGGTGGAGGGGAAAGGGGGTAACACATCTCTCTGGCATGAATTAACAATGGCAGAACAAAGGTGGTACAAGTGGGCAGAACAGCCTCCCAAACAAGGTGAACAGAAAGCTTCGACTGAAGGTACAATATACCTGGATGGTGGCAATGAATTTTCGGAGTGCGGATGACACTTTCCACTTTCCACACTGCAGTCTGGGGGACTTTTAAGGCACACGGGTTTAGAGGTGGCACCAGTTTGTGAATCGGCACACACAGACTTGAGGTAGGTACAAGTGAGTGAGGATCAATGATAACCATGCCATGTACTTATTCACTGAGCTTCCTTTCACAATAATGGATGAGGTTAAAATGGTTTGTTTTTCTCTTGCTAGCTCACCCTGAGTGGGCTCCGGATGCGTTCTTGTCTGCTTTCTGTTGCGAAGCAACAAGTGTCGAGTAAAAAAAAAACGTTCTCACTCCAGTGGCGCGGAGTGCAAAACCCAGATTGCTGCTCCTGTGTGTTTCATTGGGTAGAATAAGGTGACAGCCACGAGACTGAGTCAAGAAGTGGCATTTAGGGAGACAACTTATGTGGAGTGCCATGCACCCCATTCGGAATACAAGTGAGACACCTTAATATAAAATAGGGCCAGTCCTGGATGCTAGGGTGTTATCAGCAAGGCCAATGAGCCTGATGTGATAGTGCTTTTTCCCAAGAGGTTTTCTGGTCAATGGTTTTTTTTGCTTTAAATAGAAAGGAATGCCCTTTTTTCTCCCTTGGTAATTGCACTGTCAGGAGTGCCCTGAGTCACATAGACAACAAGAGTGCCAGGCTCCATCCCTAAATTGCATAGAAGCTACTGACCTTGGCAGGGACATGTCACATTTGAGTGTCTATGGGTTCGCCATGCTGCAGTAAGGGTTCCTGCGTCTGGCCAGTGTCCAAGTCATGTCTGCTGGGGAGGGCACTGTGTCAGGCAGGAGGGTTAGAGATTGGGTGTGCGAGGATCACCATTGACAAATCGGGCTGGAAAGATTCACCTCCAAGGCTTCTGCAGGATCCCACTGCGAGAGACTGGGTGCCTCTAACTGACTACAGGAAGCACTCCAGAGATTCTGTCTTTAGCAAGACATGGCCAGGACTTGGTGGCCCTTCGCAGTGAGACCCCTCCAGAGGAGATTCAATAACCCAACCAATAGTCTGCTGACTCTCGGCAGGAGTGGATGATCCCAACAACAGATGGGGTCTGGAAAATCCTGTCCTTGTGCTGGGACAGGGAGAAGGGACAGAGAATGGAGCATTTTCCATCATATCAGCTGGTACTTCTTTAGGAATGTATAGCACAGTTTAGATACGGAATAAACTGCTCCTGCCTTAAGAATTTACCACAACCTTTGATTGGCAACTTGGGTTGGGTGTATATTTGGAGGTATCTTTGTGTGGCCCCTCCCACCTCTGATCTCCCCACCCAATAAGCAGCTAAGTGTTTGTCAATTCCAAGAGGCGGGGGGGAGAGTGGGGGCTATTGGGGGAGATGGGGTATACTGGCCGGTGTACAGAGAGAAGGGGAGCATCTTGCATGCTACTAAGCAAGCCCTGCACTCTTTGCAGCTGCGGAGACTTTACTTCACAAGACAAGGCAATGGGAGCAGGCAGTTGCTATCTTAAACAGGGAAGCCAAGTGGCTTTGTAATGTAGTAGTTCATTCCTCAGGCCACGGTATCCAAGAGCTCGGTGAGAAGCCCCAGGCCTGATGGAACACATGATGCATAAAGGATGGCATCTGGCAGTTTCAAGGGCATCCCAAAACTGGCCTAGATTACATTCGACTTGTCCCAACACTTGCCCTTTCACCTCACCCCTGGGCCTATCTCTTCACCTGAACCCATCTTTGTTCAGGAGCTTTCCCTTCCCCTGGCCAAAGTTCAAAGGGGGCAGCGTACAGTGAGCTTGGGTGCGGGTCGAACGACTTTCCCCACTTCTGTTGGGGGTGGAGGAGGTGAATGGGGTTCCTGGGAGGGAAGGACCTCCAGGCAGTAACACAGCATCAAGTGAGCCAGCACAGTTTATAATCTTCACCTGAACCCTGAGATTTGATCAGTGTCTTGAAAGAAAACCATGCTTAATCTTAAAGACGTATGGATTGGTCGGTGGGTGGATGGGGGGAGGGGGAGGCACGCGGTGAGGTTAGGGGGAACTGCCTGACAATGCAAACCCATCAGAGACAGGTTTTTGTTGGGTCAAAGTTTTGAGTGGGGTGGGGGGGAGGTGGTACAACGGCACGGTGGACTTGAGGTATAGTTGAGTCACACCCTCATTGGATGGAGAAACAGGGAGCCTGATTGGCCTCAGGCTGTTCCTGGATGCCAGGCAAGGGTCAGCGAGATCCCTTGCCTTTGTCACGATCACTATCAGCCGTGCCAAGCCTATTGATACACTTGGCATCACTGATTGACAGATCAGAGGTTCGCTGCAGTTTACTTCCCTTTGAGGGAGGGGTCAGGTGTGGCTGGGGGGGGGGGGGGGGGGGGTGGGAGGTGGAATTCAACAGCTGAGTATCAAGCATTGACTAAGAGACTGCAGTCCAACAGGTCCTGAACCACTGTTTCATGAGAGAAACAAAATGAACATAAAGCGACAATATGGACTGAGAGTGATTCTGGAGTCCATGACAACTGATATATATATATATATATAAAATTTCTATTTGTGGATATACAGTACAGTTTGCACGTCTTGCCTTCTTGTTCCTTTCATCTCAGATGCTGCACTTTTGAAAGACACACTGAGGTAGTTGTGAATTGTGGCCAAGATCAGTTCGACTATACATAAAATAAAACAACAAAAGTGCTCAAGTGAATTCTGTAAAACCTGACCAAGAAAAATAAAACACAGTCTTTTTTTCAAGAGTTTGATGTTCCTGAATTGTTTGAGTTACCTGAAAATTAAAAGCTCTCTGACAAAAAAAAAACGACAGAGGTGAAAATATCTTTTTTTTTAACCGTCTCTAAGCACTGCTTGCAGTCCAATTCCAGGCCTGTGAGAGGCCCGCTTTTCCCACTCAGCTGCTGTTGGCAAGATCGAGCGAGGGGACTGAGGAGCCCAGCGCTGCCCCACATTCCCTGTTGGGAGGGGGCCAGATTGCCAGCAGCGCCTGGGTGGGAGGGGTCAGCCCCAGTTCTTCCCGCTTCCCTGCCTCTGATGCACCCTTAAAGTGCGTTGGATCCCTCTACCCATGCCTTACTTACAGCTTGCTGCAGTCTGTCAGCTGAGTAGTGGGGAGAATGGCGTAGGGCTGATGGAGGTGAATCTTTTTGAAAACCTTGTGGGTTTTTGAATAAATTGGAAGAGCTTTCACCATCTATTCTTTTTTGGGGGGGGGTGGTGGGGTTTGTTGGGTGCATCCTGATGACATCATCGTAGGCATAAAGCATTGACCCTAAACACGCAGGGCAGAATTTTCCCATCCTGCCCACCGTGGGAATCGCAGTGGGCGAGACACGGACCCTCGGCCTCGGGTGGGATTTTTCCGGTCTTGGGGCCAGCGCGGCTGGAAAATCCCACCCGTGTTCCCTCCTGGTTCCTATTCTGCCTGAGATGGCCACACCCTTTAACCCTTCATTCACCTCGCTCACTCAAACAAAAAGTAGTCAAGGAAGGTCACCTCAGGTCTTGCATGTTTAAGTTGGTTTCTTCCAAGCATCCAAGACAACCTCCCTCCCCCACCAACTGCCTCCCCGATGATGTCATCAGCATTTAGCCCTCTGCAAGGATAATGAATAAAATTAATTCCAAAGTTGACGCCAATTCCTTGTTTCTCCCCCCACCTCCCACTCTGCAAATAGCGATGGCGGCGGCTGTCCCCCTCTTGGAGCAATGAATTGAATTCATTTTTGTTTTTTGTTACCCCATGACCCCCCATTATATTCGACAGAGTGAAAGCAAGTCAATGGTTTGCTTGCAATTTAAGATCTCTTCAGCCACTTAAAGCATCACATAATGTAACAGTGGGTCTTCAAATTGATTATTAGCCCTGCTGCATTTTAGTCGTTTATGTACGAAGGCCTCAGTGGTAAACTGCAGTAAGCTGTGGTATCAAAATCTCCAAAAAGGCCACGCGAAGTTGGCCGTCAAAATAACATAATGATACATCTACCGACTACTCCTCATTTTAACCCCCATCTTTGGTTTCCCATAAGTCTCTAGTACTTATCTAGGATTGCTGAACCTGTGATAGTATACAGTAGCTAATTTGTGTGGTTATAATAAAGAAAGAGAATTGAGGCCTAGTCACTACCTACTTTTTTTTTTAGCAAGGTACCCTACATTCAAGCACAGACACACACACACATAAAATGACAACCTTATCTTAAAACATGGAAAGCTCAGAAAGACTGCTGTATGATAGGAATGAGAAGTGGGCACAGGGTACTGGGGTCTCCATTGAGTCAAAACTTCCCAATAGATTTTGGATCCCCAGATTTTTGCCTATTGCCCCAGTTGAGTGGTTGGTGGCAAACCTGCTGGTTGCCCCTGAGAGGCAAAACGTGGCAAATTTGGCAATGCCATCTCACACTAGTGATGGGCGGTGGTTTCATGACATTGACATGCCAGTACAGCTCACGCGACGATAGTAACTCGCACTTGTTGTCATGGCAACAAAAATGGCCACCTCCCCAAACGCAAAGCAAAACCTTTCTCCTTCTCTTCACTTCCAAAATTGCAGGAGGGAGGGGGCAATTCTTTTTCCCTCTTCGAGGAGGGGTCTGCCTGACATTTAAGCCTGAATCAAACCACCCATAACTAATTGAGAAGGCCAACGGGCTTTTTTTCGTTTGTCCCTGACCGAGGCACCACACAAACACAACTTACGGCCACGAGACAGATTGTCCACCATTTGGATTGAACACACATTTCAAAACTGCGTCGCTGTGAGGCGAACCGTCACACGCAGCTGATTAAATCCAAGCAAAAATATATACCACGTCCTTCCCAAATCTAAACACGAGGGGAAGGGACCAATTAGTCTCTCTCAAAAGGAAGTTATGCAAAAGCGCTGAAATGCATAAACAAATGCTCTTAGCCAGTTACGGTCCAACTCTCAGCTCGCTTGGCAGGTGCCATTTCCATGCCCAGGTATCACAACCTTGTTATTTAAATATATAATATGTGGAAATTTCAGAGATTAATATCATAATTTTAACCCATCACATCATTTTCTGCTTCATTCTCCCATTTGTACTTTTCTCTAACAAACATAAGGGTGCTGCACAACATATTCTTTTCAAAGATGCTCCCACTTCCTCTGCCCGGTCATCTTGTAAATTAAGTGGGAGGGGGCATTGATAGGCAGGAAGGATACAGTTTGGGTGAAAATGAGGCATTTTTTTTTTGCCCGATGGTTGAGACACTGCCGTCATGCTATGTTGCTCTGGGCATGATCAGGCCTCAAAGACAGCGTTTACATTGAGATGGAGTGGTGCCAACTGTGTTGTGGGTGAGCTGGCTGCCCGCTATACCACGCTGTTTGGGGTATTTCTGATTCCCCAATCTGTTTAGCTGCCAGGAGTGGGTGTGAGGCTGGTGGGGGGAGGGTGCCTTATCCTCCCTAAGTAGTTGGCTTTTAATATCGCTTTTAGCCGTGGGCAGTCCCGTAACCACCCAGGGTAAGACTGAATCCAACTCCTCAGTGGTCAGATTTACCTCTTTTGTGTGTTTAGAAAGGAAAGATGTTGAGGAAGGTTGATGAATTTGATATGGATTTCAGTGCAGCAGTTGAAGGCAGGTGGGTTGGGGAAAGCCCCAGTTTCCAATCGGAAGACAAATCCCTGATTAAATAATTCCCCAACTTGGACTTCTGCTTCAGATTCAGATTGTGGGAGGCGGGGACGATTGTGGGAGAGTCCAGCGTTCTTGGAGACAAAGCCTTCAAGGCCAGAGACGCAGCTGAGGAATGCTAGAGAGGGCCTCATCGTTCACGGGAGACTCCCATCTGACAGCTGGTTAGATCTACAAGCTGGTCTGGAGCTTATCTCACCCTTCCAGTTGCTGCTGCCAGGCAACTGATAGCAGTGAGTCTCCCTTTATGCATTGTAGAGAATAGGCTGCTCTCTGCTTGTCTGTTTACATGGCTGGAATCTCTGTTGCAGAGATTATGGGGGCTGAGAATTGAGGGGTGTGGGTTGCTCATCATGCTGGCACTCGATGTTCTTATCCCTCCCACCCCCTTACTGATCCCTCAAGACCTCCTCCCCCCGCCCGCCCTGTCTGCAGTGAAGCGGAGAAGTTAAAATTGAATCTTGGTCACACAGCTGCTAATAACCTTGAAGAGAAGACATAGTCAAAGACAGAATTTGGCACTGGGGAGGCTGAATGGGAGATCGCAACCAACTCAAAACATTAAGAACCCAGTCGAGTTCTTCTTAAAATCCCCCCCGAAGTGTGGGGGGGGATCTGCGAAGGAGATGCTGTCATGAGGGTCCAACATTAAATCTGGCTTCACTCAGTCCCACAAAAATATTGGGGATATTGCGTGTGCTATGCCAATGGAGAGGTGTTGGCATCGATGACCAAATGCCCACCTTGGGGAATGAGTTGCCCCCAGTGAACCCTCCTCAGCTCAGATGGTTCTGGTCTATTGTGGGGTGGGCCATGTGAAGTGGGGGGTGGGGGGGGTGCAGGATGAGGATAAAACCACATTCGCAAATGGCGAGTGAGTGGCGTTCACTCCGCTTGGGTTTTGTTGCAAATGCAGAAAGTCTTTCTTTTTCTACAAACCTGTTGGGGGGAGGCACTGAGAAACCCAACTTTGACCCACTGGACGCCCTTATGGTTGGAGAAAATGTCCTGACGAAGGTGATTGGGATGTTGGAGAGTTCAGCCCTGGTCAAAGGCGTTTTCTGAAGATTCAAATCAAAGCCGTTTGCTTGGATTTGGCTTCTGCCTGATTCAATCCCCGTCCAATTCATCCCAGATTATTCAAGGGGACTTTTGGACCTAAACGTAGCCTCATTCTCCCTCCTCCATAACTGCTCTGCCTTTAGATTTGCTCATTCAGCTAATAAAAAGCAGAATTCACCTCTGTTAAGTCCATCCAAATTAAAAAAAGACATAGCCAGAATTATCATAGGCGATGCAGAATTTGAATCTCAGTGAACATGCTGCCGAAGCTTCTCAAAGAGCACTCATCAGACCCAACACAAGAATGCCAAATTTCAAACAATCACAACAATTTATACCACCGGAGAAATTGGTTGGCAAGTCGACTCTGATCGGTCAAGACTTTGCCATGAAGAAAGAAATGGGGAACTATGGGCTCCCCAAGCTCCCGGGTAAGTTAAAAAAAGACGCAAGGCTTGAACAGATTCCTTTTGTTTGCAGTGCATGTCGCTTCTGGCAGAGCCATTTGTCGTGGCCATTTGAAATTTGGTATTCTTGTGTTTGTCCTGATGAGTGCAAGAGGAAAAACTTCAGCAGCATGTTTCTCTTCTCACCAATACGACCAGGATTCTTCAAGTTAAGGCACGCTAACAAAGATATCTCAATGACACCTGCCAATGCAGCTAACTAAGATTGTACAGTAACCGCTTTAAATATATATTTTTCTTAAAGGAAAGTTAAACCCAGTGCCCACGTTACAGAAGATGTAAACTGATGCTTATTCATTTTCTTAAGTATATGAAAATCCACTTAATTCCTTTCCCATCGTGCCCATGTTGGCACATGGTAAAGGCTTTACGCTGGTTTTTGAGGTTGCTGTCTATCATGGCAGTGGCACAGTTGTGGCAGAAGGAAATTTATAATTAAAAAAAAAACAAAAAAAAAATTAAAAAAAAGACATTTGTTTTGTTGTTGCAATCTTCATGGCTTGCTAGACAGCGGCTGCCCAGCCAATGAGGTAGAATTTTACTGCGAGGTGCTCATTTGCCTCCTGAAGTCGATGGCTCCTCTTGGCCTTCCTCAGTTTCCTCCTGCTGATTAGAGATACAAAAAAAAGAAACAGGGTTACCATCGCCCATCGTCATGCCACCCGCTGCAGGAAACCTCACCCAGGCCCCGTGCCAATTCTCAAGATGGTAAGAGGTCTGTAAGGAGTCTTACAATTCTCAAGATGTCCATCTGAATGCCCTCCATAAATGTGAGGTACTCACAATTCTGCCATCTGTATCCTTCCTCGCACTAAATCCCACTCATCCATCATCTCAACGCAAGCTGGCCCATACTCTCTTCCGGCAATTACAGAATTCTCAAAATTCCGTGAGTTCAGGTTCCTCCACCGCCTCGCCCCTCCCTATCTGTAACCCCCCCTCCAGCTCTTTACAGCACAGAATTCTGAGGGGAGAACACGACCGAGGTGTATAAGATAGTGAGGGGTGTGGACATGGTGAGTAGGGAGCTGCTGTTTCCCTTAGTTTGACAATCCCATGAGGGGGGGGGCACAGTTTTAGGGCAAGAGGCAGGAGGGGTTTAAGGAAAGCCGGGGTTTAAGGAGTAGGCCATCTGGAAGCTGGGGTTTAAGGAGTAGGCCATCTGGCCCCTTGAGCCTGCTCCGCCATTCAATAAGACCACGGCTGATTTTTTCGTGGACTCAGCTCCACTTACCCAACTGCTCACCATAACCCTTACTTCCTTTACTGTTGAAAAATCTATCAAGCTTTGTCTTAAAAACATCCAATGAGGTAGCCTCAACTGCTTCACTGGGCAGGGAATGCCACAGATTCACAACCCTTTGGGTGAAGAAGTTCTTTGTCAACTCAATATTACAAAGGTTGTGAATGTAGCCCAGTCCATCATGCAAACGAGCCTCCTATCCACTGACTGTGTCTACACTTCCCGCTGCCTCGGCAAAGCAGCCAGCATAATCAAGGACCCTATGCACCACAGACATTTTCTCTTCCACTTCTTCCGTCGAGAAAAAGTTACAAAGGTCTGAGGTTAGACACCAACTGACTCAAGAACAGCTTTTTTCCTGTTGCCATCAGAATGGACCTACCTTGCATTAAGTTGTTCTTTCTCTACACCCTAGCTATGACTGTTAACACTACATCCTGCACTCTCTCCTTACCTTCTCTATGAACAAGTATGCTTTGTCTGTATACTGTGTAATAAGTAATGCTTTTCACTGTATAGTAATATACGTGACAATAATAAATCAAACCAAATCAAATCCCAAATCTGCTCCCCTTATTTTGAGGCTACGCCCACTGGTTCTAGTTTCACCTGCCAGTGGGAACAACCTTCCTGCTTCTATCTTACCGATTCCCTTCATGATTTTATATGTTTCTATAAGATCTCCCCTCATTCTTCTGAATTCCAATGAGTATAGCCCTAATCTACTCAGTCTCTCCTCACAAGCCAATCCTCTCACTCCAAGAATCAATTTGGTGAATCTCCTCTGCACCCCTTCCACTGCCGGTATATTCTTTATATTACACTCCTGTGGAGTGTTCTGGGTCATTTTGCTGTGCTATAAAGTGGCTACACAAATGCAAGTTGTTATTGAAAGACTTGCTCCAGAATTAAGAGTTGGGCTCAGATGTGTGGAAACATACAGTAAATTTACACGTGGCATGTATTGATCTTATCACATTACTCAGAAACACTACAAAAGGACACGTGGCATGATTGGCATCAAAGCAAATGCATTGGTCATTTTGCACTCAGTAAAATTGCACAACAAGCGATGAAAAGATTGCCCATTTTCCTTTTCCGTTGCATTATCTGAAACACATCTTGGGCCATGGCACTTGTCAGAATTCATTTGATCTTCGAACAGTATTGGTTTGTTTTCATCGTCTTAAGTAGGCGGCACCGTGGTTAGCACTGCTGCCTCACAGGGACCTTGGTTCGATTCCTGGCTTTGGTCACTGTCTATGTGGAGTCTGCATGTTCTTCCTGTGTCTGCATGGATTTTCTCCGGGTGCTCCGGCTTCCTCCCACACTCATTCCCCTGTACCTGCCACCCTTGGCACCACTGCATGCAAGGGCAAGGCCAGAAAAGGCTTGGCAAAGAGTGCAGATAAATGTGAGCTGCGGTAATTTGAGAGCAGGACTTACCCAGTTAATGGGAAGGCGTTGGGGAGAGTTACAGAGCAAAGAGATCTAGGGGTACAGGTTCATAGCTCCTTGAAAGTGGAGTCACAGGTGGACAGAGTGGTGAAGAGCATGCTTGGTTTCATTGGTCAGAACACTGAATACAGGAGTTGGGACGTCTTGTTGAAGTTATATAAGACATTGGTGAGGCCACACTTGGAATACTGTGTATAGTTCTGATCACCCTATTATAGAAAGGATATTATTAAACTAGAAAGAGCGCAGAAAAGATTTACTAGGATGCTACCAGGACTTGATGGATTGAGTTATAAGAAGAGGCTGGATAGATGGGACTTTTTTCCCCGGAGCATAGGAGGCTGAGGGTGAACTTAATGAAGTCCATAAAATAATGAGGGGCATAGATAAGGTGATAGTCAATATCTTTTCCCAAAGACAGGAGAGTCTAAAACTAGAGGGTGTAAGTTTAAGGCGAGAGGCGAGAGATACAAAAGGGTGGAGAGGGGTAGTTCTTTTTCAGAGAGTGGTGAGTGTTTGAAACAAGCTGCCAGAGGCAATAATAAAAGTGGGTACAATTTTTTTAGATGGATTGGCCGTGCTAAATTGCCATTTAGTGTCCAAATATGTGTAGGTTAGGTACCAGTTCCCTAAACCTGAGGGACAGCTGTGGCCGCAGCATGGCTGTTGAGATATTACACAGGTCATACCACAGGGGAAAGAACTTGTCCATCATGCCTGATGCTTCTAGACTAGACTTTTTCCATGTTTGCTACAACTCTCACCAACTTTAACAGCCGCACCATTTAAAGCATTCTTTCTGGTTGTATCACAGCTTGGTTTGGCTCCTGCTCTGCCCAAGACAAGAGGAAATTACAAAGGGTCATGAATGAAGACTAGTCCATCAAGTAAACCAGCCGCCCATTCATTGACTCTGTTTACAATTCCTGCTGCCTCGGCAAAGCAGCCAGCATAATTAAGGACCCTATACATCCCGGACATTCTCTCTCCCACCTTATTCTGTTGAAAGAAGATACAAAAATCTTAAGTCATGTACTAACTGACTCAAGAACAGCTTCTTCCATAGATTACCCCATGGTAAATGTGTGGGGTTACAGGGACAGGTTGGGAGAGAGGGCTTGGGTAAGAAACCATGTCACAGAGAAACTCTGTCACAGACCAAATAGACTTGTCTGCATTGTTGGGATTCTATGATTATGATACGTCAATGGGGTTTTTGTTGAATTAACAGCACTATTAATGCAGCACTGCACTAACGCATCGGGACATCAAACCTTGGGTGAATGCATTATAAACTGAGGTTAACTGGGAGTCATCAACCCACTCCAAGCCCCAAAGGAGTAGAGGTACCTCAGACCTGAATAAGCTATTAAAAGCAACCTTTAATGGAGCATATCTGTTAAGGGACTTCCCGAGTGATATTGATTAGCCCCATTGGGAGGTTTCTTGAGGGACACACCCTTTGGCCAAGCATCTGGTACGACAATCACATTTCTCGAATGCTAAAACATCTGCTAAGGTGGCAGGAAATCTGCTTTTGGAGACAAAGTTGAGATATTCACTTCTTTAATGGTCATTTAAGCAGTGAATTATCGTAAACCTCCCCTTGCATCCATTTTCGTGGCAGATGGTGTTCTCGGTCACTGGTTTAGGGCTGGTTCTTCTGGTTGGGGAGCACTGCGGGAGAGGAGGAGGCGTGGGGTTCCCCCCTTTGCACTTCCTCATTTTATAATGGAGTTAGGTGCCAGTCCCCTAAAACCCAAGGGACTGCCACACCTACAGCATGGCTGATGAGATACTACACAGGTTATGCCACCAAGTACAGGGGAAATAACTTGTCCGTCACGCCTGATGCTTCTAGACTAGACTTTTTCCCATGTCTGCTGCAGCTCTTACCAACTTTTACAGACACCCCATTTAAAGCATTCTTTCTGGTTGTATCACAGCTTGATATGGCACCTGCTCCACCCAAGACAGCAAGAAACTATAAAGGATTGTGAATGTAGCCCAATCCATCATGCAATCCAGCCTCCCATGCATTGACTCTGTCTACACTTTCCGCTGCTCCGGCAAAGCAGCCAGCATAATCAAGGACCCCACATACCCCAGACATTCTCTCTTCCACCTTCTTCCGTTGCAAAAAGATACAAAAGTCTGAGGCCACGTACCAATTGACTCAAGAACACCTTCTTCCCTGCTGCTGTCAGACTTTTGAATGAACCTGCCTCACACTAAATTGATCTTTCTCTACACTCTAGCTATGACTGTAACATTACATTCTGCACTCTCTTCTTTCCTTCTCTATGAACAGTATGCTTTGTATAATATGCAAGAAACAATACATTTCACTGTATCCCAATACATGTGACAATAATAAATCAAATCAAATCAAGTCTGGTAGGGTAGTAGTAGTGGGAGATTTCAATTTTCCTGGAGTAGATTGGAGAGAGCCCAGAGCTGTAGGAGTGGACGGGGAGGAATTTGTACAGTGTGTTTTGGAAGGGTCCTTGGAGCAGTATGTGGATGGCCCGACTAGAGAGGGGGCTAGACTGGATTTGGTTCTGGGGAATGAGCCAGGGCAGGTGGTTGACGTTGAGGTAGGAGAGCATGTGTCAAATAGTGATCACAACTCTGTCTGCATTAGGATATTAATGGAAAAGGACGAGACCGGCCCAAAAGGGAAGGTATTTAACTGGGGGAGGGCTAGATACAGCCAGATTAGGCAAGATCTTAAAGATACCGACTGGGATAAGCTTTTCGAGGGCAGGTCGACGAGGTACATGTGAGAGTCTTTCAAGGGAAAACTAAACTCTCTGCAGGAAAGATATGTGCCAGCAAGGAGGAAGGATGGGAAAGGTAGGATTAGAGAACCGTGGCTTACCAGGGATATTGAGGACTTGATCAGGAAGAAGCGAGAGGCTTACATTAGATCTAGGCAACTGGGGACTGAGACAGCGCTGGAAGCTTATAGAGAGTGTAGACGGGATCTTAAAAGGGGTGTTAGAAAGGCAAAAAGGGGCCACGAAGTGGCTCTGGCAGGTAGGATTAAGGAAAATCCTAAGGCATTTTACACCTATGTAAGGAGCAAAAGGATGGTTAGAGGCAAGATTGGACCTCTCAGGGACAGAGGAGGGGATCTATGCTTAGAGCCTGAGGGAATGGGGGAGATCCTGAATGAATACTTTGCGTCGGTATTCACGCAGGAGACTGGCCAGATGTCTGTTGCTGATGTTGACAAAGTTGAGGATCGGTTGAGGGAAATAAAGATTACGAGGAAAGAGGTGTTGGGGCTGTTAGGCAGCTTAAAGACATATAAAGCTCCGGGGCCTGATGGCATTTACCCCAGGCTGCTAAGGGAGTTGAGGGAAGACCTAGCTGGGCCTCTGATGCAAATCTTTGTCTCTTCCTTGGACACAGGTGAGGTCCCAGAGGACTGGAGGATAGCAAATGTAGTACCGTTGTTTAAAAAAGGTCAGAGGGATAACCCAGGGAACTATAGGCCGGTGAGCTTGACTTCAGTTATAGGTAAGCTAATGGAGAGGATCCTCAGGGACAGGATGTATGAGCATCTGGAGCGCTGCAATCTGATCAGGGATATGCAGCATGGCTTCGTCAAGGGGAAGTCTTGTCTTACAAATCTAGTGGAATTTTTTGAAGAAGTGACAAAAACAGTTGATGAAGGACATGCTGTTGATGTCGTCTACATGGATTTCAGTAAGGCGTTTGACAAGGTTCCTCATGGTAGACTGATAGAGAAGGTGAAGGCGCATGGGATACAGGGTCGGGTATGTAGATGGGTCGAGAACTGGCTCGGGAGGAGGAGACAGAGGGTAGTAGTGGAAGGCTCTTTTTCCGGCTGGAAGCCTGTCACTAGTGGAGTGCCACAAGGCTCAGTACTAGGTCCTCTTCTATTTGTGGTCTACATAAACGACTTGGAAGTTGGGGTAGGTGGTGAGATCAGCAAATTTGCTGATGACACTAAGATGCTTGGATTGGCGGGTACAGAGAAGCAGTGCCAGGCAATACAACAGGACATAGATAGGTTGGTAGACTGGGCAGATAGATGGCAAATGGAATTTAATCCGGATAAATGCGAGGTGATGCATTTTGGCCGGAAAAATGTAGAAGAGAGTTATAGGATAAAAGGTAAAACTATTCGGAGTATAGAGACGCAGAGAGACTTGGGGGTGCAGGTTCACAAGTCTCTGAAGGTGTCTTCACAGGTGGAGAAGGTGATAAAAAAAGCGTATAGTATGTTAGCTTTCATAGAAAAGGGTATAGAATACAAGAGTAGGAGTTTGATGTTGCAATTGTATAGAACGTTGGTTAGGCCTCACTTGGAATACTGCGTCCAGTTCTGGTCGCCGTACTATCGGAAGGATGTGGAGTCCTTGGAGAGAGTGCAGAGGAGGTTTACCAGGATGCTGCCTGGTATGGAAGGACTGTCTTATGAGGAACGATTAAATAGACTGGGGTTGTTTTCCCTTGAAAGACGTCGGCTTAGAGGGGATCTAATAGAGGTGTATAAGATTATAAGGGGTATAGATAGAGTAAATGGTGGTAAACTTTTTCCACCTTCAGAAATGGATAGGACGAGGGGTCATGGCCTTAGGGTGAGGGGGGCTATGTATAAGACGAATATTAGAGGGCAGTTTTTCACACAAAGGGTAGTGGGGGTGTGGAATGCACTGCCGAGTAAGGTGGTGGGAGCAGGCACGCTAGGGCTGTTTAAGGGTCTCTTGGACAGCCACATGAGTGGTATGCAGATAGAGGGATATAGTAGGACTGTTTAACTATGGCTTTTTTTCCACAGGTAATTCGGTCCATACTTGACCAACAAGGAGCATGCATTCGGCAGGTGGTGCGAGGACATCTCTTGGATGTTGATTCATGGGTTGCCTGGTGCTTCATGTCGTAAATGAGTGCTTTATCTGGACCATCTGAAGGGCACCATGACAGCTCAGTGACTATCGTTGTAGCTGTGCAGACACTTGGAATTGGGCCGGTGTCTGCGGGAATTTGCGCGTTCTCCCCGTGGTTGCGTGGGTTTTCTCCGGGCGCTCCGGTTTCCTTCCACATCCCAAAAATTCGCTCTTAGGCTGATTGGGAAACAAATTGTCCCTACATTGAGACTATTCCATATTAGGAATAACCTACAATTAGAATAGGATAATGGAATTGTTACTATATAGTTATGACGGCGGCGCGGGCTCGTTGGGCCGAAGGGCCTGTTTCCCGTGCTGTGTTGCTCTAAAAAAAAAGTCCTGTAGACACCTTAGTGCAATTTAGTGACTTTTCCTCCACCTCACCCGACCTCCTCTGTCACACAGTCTCTTGGAAAACATCTGGATTTTGAGTCATCGTTGCAGCTCCCAGAAATAACAATATGATAATGAGCAGATAATCTGTCCAAGACATTTTTCTGACATTAATTGGGGAATGGGGGAAGTATGATTGGTGGGGATGTGAGGAGCAACGACGATGGTGAGTAAATATTGGACAGCATAAAACCTGAGGTTTATAAAATGTTGAGAGGAATAGATAGGGTGGACTCTCAGAGACTATTTCCCCGAGCTGAAATGGTCAATACGAGAGGACACAGATTTAAGGTGCAGAGAAGCAAATACAAAGGAGATGTCAGAGGTAAGTTTTTCACTCAGAGGGTGGTGAGTGAATGGAACCGATTGCCGTCGGAGGTTGTTGAGGCAAACTCACTGGTGTCTTTTAAAAGACTTCTGGATGAGTATATGAAAAAGAATAGGGTAGGGGGTTATAGATAGGTATGTGGATTGGTAGATGTGATCAGCGCAACTCATGGGCTGAAGGGCCTGTTTGTGCTGTATTGTTCTATGTTCTATGTTCTGAGGGCCATTTAGGGAAAATCTCCAGTGAATTTCTCTCTGATCTTTGAAGGGAGTCAGCCATGTTGCAGGAGAATTCAGAGACTGGAAGCAATGAATGACAAATGACTCTTCATCCCATTTATAACTTGAGATATCTCCCATTTGTAGTGGCCATGTTTTTGATGCCTGCTCCCTCATGTGTTCTGGAAATCGGTTCAGGAAAATGGTGCTTCTTGTTTTCCATTGCATCTGACCTAATTCCACCTTTTCATTCCATGTACTAATATCCCCTTCATCCTTGTGTGCTCAGAAACATAGAACCCTGACAGTGAAGAAGGAGGCCATTCGATCCACCGATTTATTCTCTGAAAGAGCATCTTACCAGGCCCACCCCCTCCCACCCTATCCTATATTTTTCACTTTGAACAGGTAGATAGTACACAGTCACTTCTGGATAAATGAGGGAGGACTCTTTGAGTGATCTGATATTCTCAGAGATGATGGGCATGGTATTATGAGAGAAGATTCCAGAATTAATAACTGACTTGTAACTGTACTCCTCTAGAAGATATAGAGGATGGATGTCTTCCTTGGGGAGTCAGGGTAATCATCTGCCACCATTGAGAAGATAAGTGTTAGACAACTCATCTAACATACGCATGAAGGAAATTGCCAGGAATTATTTCTGGTGGCCTGGATTGGATGCAGAAATTGAAGGGAAAGCTGGAAATGTTCTTCATGTGGGAAGGTAAGAAACTTGCTACCCTTAGCACAGCCGCATCTAGGGGAAAGGTCAGAAAAGGCTTGACAAAGAGTGCAGATAAGTGTGAGCTGAGGCAAATTGAGAGATGGAACCAGGGTAAGACTTACCCAGTTAATGGTAGGGCGTTGGGAAGAGTTACAGAACAAAGAGATGTAGGGATACATGTTCATAGCTCCTTGAAAGTGGAGTCACAAGTGGGCAGAGTGGTGAACAGCATGCTTGACTTCATCAGTCAGTACATTGAATACAGTTGTATTGAAGTTGTACAAGAC
This sequence comes from Sphyrna mokarran, assembly GCA_024679065.1. Taxonomy (NCBI): domain Eukaryota; kingdom Metazoa; phylum Chordata; class Chondrichthyes; order Carcharhiniformes; family Carcharhinidae; genus Sphyrna; species Sphyrna mokarran. The sequence goes on along the minus strand of JAGIQG010000003.1, from coordinate 130,973,393 downwards.
ATTGGTAAGTCTACACTTGGAATATGTGCACAGTTCTAGTCATCCTTTTATAAAAAAGATAGTATTAAACCGGAAAGAGTTCAGAAAAGACTTACTAGGATGCAACCGGGACTTGATGGATTGAGTTATAAGGAAAGGCTAGATATGGGACTCTTTTCCCTGGAGCATAGGAGGCTGAGGGGTGAACTTAATGAGGTCTATAAAATAATGAGGGGCAAAGATAAGGCGATAGTCAACATCTTTTCCCAAAGGCAGGGGAGCCTAAAACTAGAGGGTGTAAGTTTAAGGTGAGATGGGAGAGATATAAAAGGGTCCAGAGGGGCAGTTTTTTCACTCAGAGGATGGTGAGTGTCTGAAACAAGCTGCCAGAAGCAGTAATAAAGGCAGGTACAATTTTGTCTTTTAGAAAGAATTTAGTTAGAAGGGTACGATATGTATAGAGGGATATGGCCAAACATGGGCAATTAGGATGAACGATGATAAAAGCTGGGTTGCGTGGACAAGTTGGGCTGAAGGGCCTGTTTCCATGCTGTAAAACTCTATGATTCTATGCATGTGGATTTTGTGAGACCTTTAGCAGAACATATGACGTTCATTCAAACTGGCCAGAAGTTGCTGTAATAAAATCCATTTCATTGGAAAAGACTATCAAGGGGCCAGGTAGTAGGTTTAAATTCCCTGTACAAATGTAAGTGACAACAGATCTCAATTTGTTACTTGGAATTCAAAAGTTTTGTGAAAGAGAATGGAATTCAATACATTAGGTCTGCATGGTGCTATACTACTATGAATGGACTAATGGAAAGTTTTGTTCAAACATACGTGGAGAACAGCCAGGGAACAAGGTTCACTAATCACACATCTTAACCAATTCCAACTAATGCGTAGGAATACCGCTCACTCTGCGATCATTATTGATGGTAAAATGACAAGTATGTTCAACATTTGACTCATTGAAATCTTCAAAAATGTAAGAAATTCCACAACAACAAGGACAGACAGGAAAATGGCAAAGAGCCTTAAAAGTTGAAGATCCGCCCCTGAACACGACACCTTCCATTTTCATAAGAGCAGAGAACAGTACAGCACAGTACAGGCCCTTCGGCCCTCGATGTTGTGCCTAGCTATGTCTGAACCCAAGATCAAGCTAACCCATTCCCAATCACTCTGGTGTGCTCCATGTGCCTATCCAATAATTACTTGAAAGTTCCTAAAGTGTCCAACTCCACTATCACAGCAGGCAGTCCATTCCACGCCCCAACCACTCTCTGAGTAAAGAATCTACCTCGGACATCCCTCCTATGTCTTGCACCATGAACTTTAAAGTTATTCCACTTTGTAACAGCTACATCCACCCGAGATGTAGTTTTTGCACATCACTCAATCTATCCCCCTCATCATCTTATAAACTTCTATTAAGTCGCCTCTCATCCTCCTCTGCTCTAAAGAGAAAAGACCCAACTCCCTCAATGGTGATATGGCATGGTATATATGCAGTATGGTGAGGATCAGGGTTGGCATGAGTTGGCATGGGGGCTATAAAGATCCATTGGGTGAGCAGAGGAGTATAGGTTTGATTTGATTTTGATTTGATTTATTGTCACATGTATTAACATACACTGAAAAAGCATTGTTTCTTGCATGCTATACAGACAAAACATACCGTTCATAGAGAAAGAAAGGAGAGGGTACAGAATGTGGCGTTACAGTCTAGCTCGGATGTAGAGAAAAATCAACTTAATGCAAGATAAGTCTGTCAAAAGTCTGACGGCAGCAGGGAAAAAGCTGGTCTTGAGGCAGTTGGTAAGCGACCTCAGACTTTTGTATCTGTTTCTTGACGGAAGAAGGCGGAAGGCAGAATGTCCAGGGTGTGTGAGGTCCTTGATTATGCTGCTTTGCCAAGGCAGTGGGAAGTGTAAACACAGTCAGTGAATGGGAGGCTGATTTGAGGTGTCTCGGGATAGGCATGTTGCATGGGTTGCCATAGGTAGGGCATGGGAAATGTGTGTAGAGGTGAGGAGATGTGAGGAATGAAGGCTGGAAGGGATGTTTTGTGTTCTTAAATGATATTTAGCCAAATTGTAGGTGAAAGCCCCACCTGAAAGATGGAATCTCCTATAATGTTTCAGTCCCAAAAAACTGCATTGGGGTGTTGGGCTGGATTACGTCTTGGAAGCAAAGCTTGAAACACAACGACAGAGACAGGCTTCTCACTGCACAGAGCTCATACACACCATAGGCCACACATCTCTTCTGAACCTCATGATTACTAAATAAAACCTATGATATTTGCAAGAACAAGTCTTTCTTAAGATCTTTTCAATAACTCACCAAGGTTCCTTCGATGGCACCATCTAACCCTGCGGCCTCCACAATCCACAGGGCCGAGGGCAGCAGGCACATGGAAACTCCAACTTCTCCCCAAACCGTGCACCACCCTGATTTGAAAATCTCTTCACTGGCGTTTAATCCTGACAAATGCGAGATGATGCATGTTGGAGGATCGAAGTTAGGTGTGAAATTTACTGTAAATCATAGAATCATAGAAAAACTAAAGTAGAAACAGGCTCTTCGGCCCATGAGTTGCACCGATCTTGTCTCTACCTATTAGGTTTACCTATGACCCTCAATCCTATTAAGTCCCATGTAGTCATCCAGAAGTCTCTTAAAAGGTCCTAATGAATTTGCCTCCACCACCACCGACAGCAGCTGATTCCACTCACCCACCATCCTCAGAGTGAAAAACTTACCCCTGCCATCTTCTCTGTACCTATTCCCCAACAACTTAAACCTGTGTCCTCTCGTAGTGACCATTTCAGCCCTGGGAAAAAGTCTCTGAGAATCCACCCGATCTATACCCCTCATCATCTGATACACCTCTATCAGGTCCCCTCTCATCCTTCGTCTCTCTAAGGAGAAAAGACGGAGCTCTCTCAACTTATCCTCATAAAGCATGCCACCCAATCCAGGCAACATCCTTGTACGTCTCCTCTGCACCCTTTCAATAGCTTCCACATCATTCCTGTAATGAGGCGACTAGAACTGAGCACAGTACTCAAGTGAGGTCTGACCAGGGTTTTATACACCTGCTGCATTACCTGCCGACTCCTAAACTCAATTCCTCAATTGATGAAGGCCAGTACACCATACACCTTTTTAACCACATCCCCTACCTGCGAAGCCCATTTGAGAATCCTATGAACCCAGATCCCAAGATCCTTCTGATCTTCCACATAAAAGGGCTCCATAAAAGGGTCAGCACCAAGTGGCCAAGATGATTATGAAGATGAGGTAATGATGCAGCTCTATAAGACTCTTGTCAGACCCCAGTTGGAGTATTGTGCGCAGTTCTGGTTGCCTCATTATAGGAAGGATGTAGAGGCTATTGAGAGGGTTCAGAGGAGATTTACAAGGATGCTGCCTGGATTGGGAGGCAGGCCTTATGAAGATAGGTTGAGGGAGCTGGGACTTTTTTCACTGGAGAGACGTAGGTTGAGAGGCAACCTGATAGAGATTTATAAAATGTTGAGAGCGATAGATAGGGTGGACTCTCAGAGACTATTTCCCCGAGCTGAAATGGTCACTACGAGAGGACACAGATTTAAGGTGCAGGGAAGTAAATACAAAGGAGGTGTCAGGGGTAGGTTTTTTACTCAGGGGGTGATGAGTGAATGGAACCGACTGCCGTTGGAGGTTGTGGAGGCAAACTCACTGGGGTCTTTTAAGAGACTTCTGGATGAGTATATGGAAAAGAATAGGATAGGGGGTTATAGATAGGTCTGTGGATTGGTAGATGTGATCGGCGCAACTCGTGGGCCGAAGGGCCTGTTTGTGCTGTATTGTTCTATGTTCTATGAAGACATATGGCGCGCTTATCTTTATTGGCTGGGGCATAGGAGTTGAGAAATCAGCTATATAAAACCTTGGTTAAGTCAAATTTGGAGCATTGCGTGCAGTTCTGGTCACCACACTACCAGAAGGAAGTTTTGGAGAGAGTGCAAAGAAGGTTCACCAGGGTGTTGCCTTGTCTCGAGGGTGTTGGCTATTTGGAGACATTAAATAAACAAGTACTGTTTTCACAGGCAAGATGAAGGCTGAGGGGAGACCTGATAGAGGTCTACAAAGTTCTGAAAGGCATAGACAGAGTGGGACAGTCAGAGGCTTTTTCCCAGGGTGGGAGTATCAATTACAAGGGAACACAGGTTCAAGGTGAGAGGGGGAAGTTTAAAGGAGATTTTCACACAGAGGGTGCTGGCTGTCTGGAATGCACTGCCAGAGCAGGTGGTGGAAGCAGGCACATTAAAGAGGCATCCGGATGGGGACATGAATAGCGAGGGAATAGAGAGATATGGACCGAGTAACGGCAGAAGGTTTTGCTTTTAGTTTAAGAATAAAGAGCAGTGCAGCACATGAACAGGCCCTTTAGCCTTCCAAGGCTTTCCAATCAAGATGCCTAACTAAACTAAAATTATATGCACTCACAGAGTCTGTATGCTTCCATTCCCATCCTATTCATGCATTTGTCTCTTTGCCCCTTAAATGCCACTATTGTACCTGCTCCTACCGCCTCCCTGGGCAGTGAGTTCCAGACATTCACCACCCTCTGTGTAAAAAAACTTGCCTCACACATCACCTTGAAGGCCTTCCCCACGCACGTTAAACCTATGTCTCCTAGTACTCAACTTTACTACTCTGGGAAAGAGCACCTGACTATCCATTCCGTCCGTGCCACTCATAATCTTGTAAACCCCTATCACCCCTCAAACTCTGTCATTCCAGTGAGAACAAACTGAGTTTATCCAACTATCTTCATAGCTAATACCCTCCAGACCAGGCAACATCCTCTTCCGCACCCTCTCCCAAAGCATCTGCATCCTTCTGGTAGTGTGGTGACCAGAATTGTACACAATTGGTTAGAGCATCATGATCGGCACGGGCTTGGAGGGGCCGAAGGGCCTGTTCCTGTGTTGTACTTTGTTCTTTATTCTTTATCACTGGATCCTAGAAGTCCCTCGCTGACAGTGGACTGCAGCGGTTGAAAAAGGTGACTCAACACTGAAGGGCAATTAGGGGTGGGGTAATAAATGCCAGTCTTGCCAGTGACGTTCATTTCCCAATAATGAGCAGAGCAAATAAACCCCAGCAGCTTTGTTTGACAAATTAGAGAACTGTTTGGGTAAAGGCCAACAAAAAAAAATTACAGATAGGGAGGGTTTTGACAACAGGTGTGTTAAATTGTCACGGACTAACATTAGCCGCGGTTGTTTCAACCTTTAGGGGGGGCCTTTCAAAGCCTCAGGTGGAGTGGTACACAGTCACAATGGGATTAAGATAATATCGCCACTTCTCAGTCAGTGAGGTACTGATCAGTCCCTGCCTTGTGTTCTCATCCTTTCAGAGTTATATTCAAAATAAATGAAAGGAAGAGGAGCCAAGTCATTTACAAGCCATTTAACAGAGAACACTGCCTTCCCACTAATGCTGTGTCCCTGGCAGCAGCCCCAAAGCTCCCTCTGTATCAGCACTTGTGACAAGGCAGCGCAAGTGCGGGAGCCCAGCATTTCTGCAATACTTCAGCCGGAATTCCCACGCTGGCTGCCAGGTCTACACGGGAGAACTCCCAGCCAGTGGCAAGGGCCAGCTGCATGCTTGTACTGTTAAAGACAGAAGCTCTGTGTGATCCAGATCCCACATACATACTTCTTAACAAATTGAATCTCGCTCAGGCGATGAAAGGCCCCAGTGTTGCTTTGAGGCAACAGGTTAATTTGAACGACGGATTAAGTAAAGCCGCTTCATATAATTTGGATAAATGTGAGGTTATTCACTCTGGAAGCAGAAACAAGAAGGCAGATCCCTAGCTGTAATGGCTGTAAATTGGGAGAGGGGAGTGTGCAGAGGGACCTGGGTGTCCTTGTGCACCGGCCACTGAAGGTAAGTATGCAGGTGCAGCAGGCGGTAAAGAAGGCAAATGGGATGTTGGCCTTCATTGCGAGAGGTTTTGAGTACAGGAGCAGGGATGTGTTGTTGCAATTATACAAGGCCTTAGTGAGGCCATACTTAGAATATTGTGTGCAGCTTTGACCTTCTTTTCTGAGGAAGGATGTTCTTGCTCTTGAGGGAGTGCAGTGAAGGTTTACCAGGCTGATTCCAGAGATGGCGGAACTGATGTATGAGGAGAGATTGACTGGGTTAGGATTGTTTTCACTGGAATTCAGACGAATGAGGCGGGGGGGATCTCATAGAGACTTATAAAATTCTAACAGGACTAGACAGGGTAGATGCAGGGAGGATGTTCCTGATGGTGGGGGGAGTCCAGAATCAGGGGTCACAATCTGAGGATTCGGGGCAGACCATTTAGGATGGAGATGAGGAGACATTTCTTCATCCAAGAACTTCATTCAAGAAGCAGCTAGATATAGCCCTTTGGGTGGTTGGGATCAAAGGAGAAAGCAGGATTAGCTATTGAATTGGATGATCAGCCATGATCGTGATGAATGATGGAGCAAGCTTGAAGGGCCGAATGGCCTCCTCTTGCTTCTATCTTCTATGTTTCTATATTTCATGCTGCTACCAAGCAGTGGCTACACAGGTCATATTTACTACAAACACGATGCTGCCATCAACCCAGAAAGATGGTCTGCCCACCATGCAAGATTGTGTATGAATTTCAGTGCCCGGGCAATGCCAGGTTCATAGATAGCAAGTGGGATTTTTGACCATGCTCGCCCTAAGAGCTGCAAATTCTGCCGGAGGTCAATGGACCTCTGCATGGTCCATATTCCCTCGCTACAATTCCAATGGCAAACGGAATGGAAAAGTTTTACCCAGCATGTCCCAATGATTGACTGATCAAACCAAGCCAGATGGACCTTCGATTGCTCGTAATAAATACATATAATACAGTCCATATTTACCCAGCTGTGCTTGCAAAACCCCAAACAAAATATCTACTGTGAGTGGGTTACTGGGCAGCACCTGCTGAATAATCCTGAGTGTGCAAATAGCTACACTAACAACCAATTTAAGATAATCAGTCACACTCACTAGAAGCAACACGCATTCAAGCCCTGAGTCTTTTTTTTTAATTACCCAGGAACTTGGGAAGATTTCTCCAGGGAATTACCTTGGCCAATCAAAGTCAACCTGCCAACCAATCAGCACCCTGTTTAACCTACGGTTTATAAATTGTGATCATTTGAAATTTGCAATTCTTGTGTTTGTCCTGATGAGTGAAGGCTGAAAAGCTTCTGCAACACGTCTATCTTTTTGGCAATGTTCAATGTTATTTTGTTCACCTCTGTTCTATATCTGGGTTCCCACCTCATGTCATTGCAGAGATCCAGGCAAGGGATGGTAGCAAAATTGGTGAAATCTGTGGGGGCATAAAAGGCCCATGTTGGATCTTCTAGTACACGTTTTTGATGGGATTGTCATGTGAAAGAAGAATGAGATAATGCTTTGGATCATAAGGTAGTGATTTGATGTGATTTAAAATCACTAAATCAGTCTCCCATCCATTGACTTTGTCTACACTTGCTGCTACCTCAGAAAAACAGCCAGTATAATAACCCCATGCACTCCTTAGACAAAGGTCATGTACCAACCAACTCGAGAACAGCTTCTTCCCTGCTGCTGTCAGACTTTTGAATGGTCCTACCCCGCACTAAGTTGATCTTTCTCTACACCCTAGCTATGATTGTAACACTACATTCTGCACTCTCTCCTTCTCTATTATGGAATGCTTTGTCTACATAGCACTCAAGAAACAATACTTTCAACTGTATATTAATACACGTGACAATAATAAATCAACTCAAGTAGAGAAAGAGTGAGAGGGACAAAAAGAGAGAGTGCGAAGTGCATCATGGGGGGGTTAACATTACAAGATGAGAATCTAAAATCAGAGCAGGTGCAGTGTAGCAAGATAGAAATCTTTACTCGTTTCTGTGAAAGTCTTTTACAAGTTGTTGCAAGAATGGATGTTGTATCTTTAAGAGGACTCATTCGTAAAAGACATATTAAAAAGTGCATCCACACCTCCCTCAATGTCATCAAAACGAAAGAGATAGTCATCGAATTCAGGAAGCATAAAGGAGAACGTGCCCCTGTCTACATCAATAGGGATGAAGTAAAAATGGTCAAGAGCTTCAAGCTTTGAGACGTCCAGATCACCAACAATCTGTCCTGGTTCCTCCTTGCAGATGCTATAGTTAAGAAAATACAATGTCACCTCTACTTTCTCAGGAGACTGAGGAATTTTGGCATGTCTGCTATGACTCTCACCAACTTTTACAGATGCACCATCGAAAGCATTCTTTCTGGTTGTATCACAGCTTGGTATGGTTGCTGCTCTTCCCAAGATCGCAAGAAACTACAAAGGATTGTGAATGAAGCCCAATCTATCACACAAACCAGCCTCTTATCCATTGACTCTGTCTACACTTCCAGCTGCCTTGACAAAGCAGCCAGCATAATTAAGGATCCCATGTACCCTGGACATTCTCTCTTCCACCTTCTTCAGAATGACAGCTGGAATTTGGCAAGAGAAGTGGTAGAAACTGCCCACAACTTGCACCAGGCATTGCTTTCAGTGTGGTGGCTGTCATGATAAAAACTTTCTGCTCTATGTTCAGGAGGCACAGTGGCACAGTGGTTAGTGCTGCTACCTCACAGCGCCAGGGATTTGATTCCAGCCTCAGGTGACTGACTGTGTGGAGTTTGTACATTCTCCCCATGTCTGCGTGGGTTTCCTCCGGGTATCCGGTTTCCCCCACACTCCAAAGATGCACAGGTTCGGTTGGTTGGGCACACTAAATTGCCCCTTAGCGTCCCCCGATGTGTAGGCTAGGGGATTGGCCATGATAAATGAGTGGGGTTACGGGGATAGATAGGGCGAAGCGGCCTGGGTAAGGTACTCTATCAGCGACAGTCAGTATAAACTCAATGGGTCAAATGGTCTCCTATATTATCGGGTTTCTACAGTATGAACAGCTGTCTCAGTTTTGTTTTTGCAATTGGCTAGAGAGCTTCTCATTATTTTTTTGAAAGGATGGGGTCTTATTCTCGTTGGAAAGCATTCTCCTCTGTCTCCCACACAAAAATCCTTTCTGTAACTTTAACCAGGGGAGAGGAATTGAAGTCACTATGAAAATAGCAACAGGACATTCAGCCACTTGATACTATTCTGTCCCATTCACTGGGACACCTGCGCTGACTTCATATTCCTTCATTCGCTGGGTTTGCAAAAAAATCTTTTAATCTCAGAGGAGATAGTCATCAAGTTCCGGGAAGCGTAGTGGAGAACATGCCCCTGTCTACATCACTGGGATGAAGTTGAAATGGTCGAGAGCTTCAAGTTTTTAGGTGCTATAGTTAAGAAAACCCACCAACACCTCTACTTTCTCATAAACGAAGGAAATTTGGCACTATCAGCTACAATTCTCACCAACTTTTACAGATACACCATAGAAAGCATTCTTTCTGGTTGTATCGCAGCTTGGTATGGGCTCCTGCTCTGCCCAAGACTGCAAGAAACTACAAAAGGTGGTGAATGTAGCCCAGTCCATCACGCAAAACATCCTCCCGTCCATTGACTCTGACTACACTTCCTACTGCCTCGGAAAAGCAGCCAGTATAATTAAGGATCCCACACACTCCGGACATTCTCTCTTCCACCTTCTTCCATCGGGAAAAAGATGCAAAAGTCTGAGGTCACATGCCAACCAACTCAAGAATGGCTTCCTCCCTGCTGCTGTCAGACTTTTGAATGGACCTACCTCGCACTAGGTTAATCTTTCTCTCTCCTTTTCTTCTCTATGAATGGTATGTTTTGTCTGCAGATAGTTCACAAGAAACAGTATTTTTGTGACAACATGTGATAACAATATATCGAATCAAATCAAACACTCCTTCTATGGGCAACAAGTTCTGGCATTGGATTTGAATTTTGAAGTTTTATAGTATAGAAAGTGGCCCTTCGGCCCATTGTATGTGTTCTGATTATTGAGCACCTATCTATTCTGATCCCATTTTCGAGCATTTGTCTGCAGCCTTCTATATTGTGGAGGCTTCAAGTGCTCATCTAAATGCTTCTGTCCAGAGGTAGGGGAACTTCAATTGCTCCTAAAGATCTCATCAAAATGTTAGTATTGGATGAATGAATAAAACTATAAACACTATCACCTTGTAATAATTTGTCCTGTGAGCTAGCGACTGACAGATGTTTGGTAACAAGATGGTATCTGCAAAGATGTGCGGGTTAGGTGGATTGGCCAACCTAAATTGCCCCTTGGTGTCGGGGGATTTGCTGGGTAAATACATGGGATTACAGAGATAGGACCTAGGTGGGATTGTTGTCAGTGCAAGCTCGATGGGCCAAATAACCTTGTTATACACTGTATCATAGAATCATAGAACCCTACAATGCAGAAAGAGACCCTTTGGCTGATTGAGTTTGCACCAACTGTAATCCCACTGGCCCTATCCCCATATCCCTATATATTTTACCCGCTAATCCCTCTAACCTACACATCTCAGGACACTAAGGGGCAATTTTTAACCTGGCCAATCAACCTAACCCGCACATCTTTGGACTGTGGGAGGAAACCGGAGCACCTGGAGGAAAACACATGCAGACACGAGGAGAATGCGCAAACTCCACACAGACAGTGACCCGAGCCGGGAATCGGCCCTGGAGCTGTGAAGCAGCAGTGCTAACCACTGTGCCGCCACCTCATATGCATGGATCTATGATTCTACAATTCTATGGCCTGCGGCTGATATGATGCAGCAATGGCTTTTAGGGTGTGCCTTAACAGATACATAACTAGGATGGGAATAGAGGGATATGGTCCCCGGAAAGGTAGAGGGTAATAGTTCAGTCGGGCAGCATGGTTGGTGCGGGCTTGGAGGGCCGAAGGGCCTCTTCCTGCACTGTAATTTTCTTTGTCCTTTGACACCAGCCTGGGTGTACGTCCTTCGGCTTCCGATATAGGCCGGGGATATATCACTGACCTTCCCACCATCAACCCTGTACTTCTACCTGCACCCACAACACACCACTTCCTCCCAAACCTACCTGTTACACTCTCTACTTCACCCCACCTCCCCCTAACCTCTCGCTCAGTTAGTGTCAGCAGGCCCTGTGGCTAAGTGGTTTTGTAATTGAGCTGGGTGGGTGCGTGGTGACAATCATCCCCTCAGCGGCTGGCCCATTTGAACCCCCACTTGAGAATCACACAACCATCTCAAGCACAGCGGAGGAGGCCCCTCTGCAACGGGCAGCGGGGTTGTGAGAGAGGTGCGTGTGTTCCAACCAGGGCGGGGAGAGATTTCCCATCCAAGCTCCAGACTCCACAAGAACTGAACTTCATTAAAGACTTAAGGTTCCCTTTATTTTCTCTTTCTCTTTGCAGACCTCATAAAAACGTCCTTGCTTCCTGAATTTTACAACTTCCGACTGTTACTCAAACTCATTCACAATCAGGGCCTTGGTTCCTTTTTTTTTGGTGGAGGGGGGGGGGAGGGGACCCCTTTTCTCTCGGCTAAACAAACTGAGATGAAAGAATTTTATTCCCCTGAAGGCAAGAGTTGAACATAAATTCGACATGAAGCACAGAGCGTTAGTAAACCCCCTCCTACTCCTCCCTCGCTACCCCCACCCCCGCAAACCCCTTGCCTCTCCCCCTCTCCGTCCCAGCCCCACTCTCAAGTTCAAAAACGAGGACGGGGAAAGGCCGGGGGCGAGGCAGGGTTGCTCAAAGGCCATAGATGGATTTGATAGGTGGTGACCGACAAAGGGGTCGCGACCTCCTTCCATTTCTCATCAGTGATCAAAGCGACGTCTGCAATCACAAGGCTGGGTTAAAGGTCACAGGAACTGCGTCCACCCCATCTCCATTAGGAGCTCCGACTTGGGTATCAAGGGATTGGTTATAAAGGATTAAAAGAGAAAGAGAGAGAGGGAACGAGGGAGTTGAGCAATGAAAAGGAGAGAAACAGTTCACACCAGCTAAATCTGGGTGAACATTTTTTCAAATCCCTTTTCCTCCAAGCTAAACCCACGTCTGTTTTGAAGAAGTAAAACCACTTGTAGTGGCCATTTGTATTGTGGTGTAAATGTAGTCCTGCCTCAAAGTGGTGCAGCGGTGTAACATTGATGCCTCACAGCGCCAGAGACCTGGGTTCAATTCCCGGCTTGGGTCACTGTCTGTGCAAAGTCTGCACATTCTCCCCTGGTCTGCGCGGGTTTCTTCTGGGTGCTCCATTTCCTCCCACAAAGTCCAAAGACGTAATGTTAGATGCATTGGCCATGTTAAATTCTCCCTCAGTGTCCCCGAACAGACGCCGGAGTGTGGTGACTAGGGGATTTTCAGAGTGACTTCATCGCAGTGTAGATGTAATAAGTTGATGTTACAGTAAAAACTTCAACTTTCCCTCTCTCTGCCAATGGCAAATGTGAGATAATTGTCGGCAACTTGGTTGAAATGTGAATTGTGGTGACAGGGCTGGCGGGGGGGAGAGGGTGACTGGAGTTGAATCAGTGACCTGCCTGTAGAGGGCAGTGATGGCACTCCCATTTTCTGGCCTCCAGTGACACCCACATATTGGAAGAGTGGAGTAGCGATGCTGCGTCTCCTCTCAGACACTCATTAAGAGCTACCTTTTTGTCACCTTGCGTCTCCGGCACGGTCGCACAGTGGTTAGCGCTGCTGCCTCAGGGACCCAGGTTCGATTCCTGGCTTGGGTCACTATCTGTGTGAAGTCTGCGTGTTTTCCCCATGTCTGCATGGGTTTCGTTCACGTGCTCCAGTTTACTCCCACACTCCAAAGATGTATGGGTTAGGTGGATTGGCTATGCTAAAATTGTCCCTTAGCGTCAGAGGAATTAGATGGGTAAATGCACGGGCTTATAGGAATAGGGCTTGGGGAGGATTACAATCAGTGCAGGCTCGATGGGCCAAAAAGCCACTTTCTGCATCCTAGATTCTATGATCTCCTTGTTGGCAGCAAACTTAGCTTGAATCTCATGGGACGTTTTGCAATGTTATAGATGCTGGATGAATACAAGTGGATTATCACTGTTCCTAACACGACCTTTGTAGTGATTGCAAAAAAGTGCAATACTTTTGGCAGCAAGGTCTGTCACCCAAAATTGGCCAGCTTAGTGTATACTGTTCAATTCCGGTTGCCACGCTACCAGAAGAAGGTGAAGGCTCTGGAGAGGGTACAGAAAAGATTTACCAGGTTGTTGCCTGGTATGGAAGGCATTAGCTATGAGGAGAGGCTGGAGAAACTTCATTTGTTCTCACTGGAACGACAGAGGTTGAGGGGCGACTTGATAGAAGTCTCCAAGATTACGAGGGACACAGACAGAAGCTTTTTCCCAGCGTGGAAGAGTCAATTAGTAAGGGGTATGGGTTTAAGATAGGAGGCATAAGGTTTAAAGGAAATGTAAGGGGCAAGTTTTTTACACAGAGCGTGGTGGGTTGCAAGAACTTGTCGCCAGGCGATGTCATGGAAGCAGATACGATAGTGACTTATAAAGGGCATCTGGACAAATATACAAATAGGATGGGAATAAAAGGATATGGTCCCCAGAAGGGGAGGGGGTTTTTAATTCAGGTGGACGGCATGGTTGGTGCAGACTTGGAGGGCCGAAGGGCCTGTTCCAGTGCTGTGATTTACTTTGTTCTTTGTTCAGTGCAAAAGTTCAACAAAGAAACTTAGAGGCAGGAGAGGCCATTCAGCCCTTTGAGCCCTGCTGTACTATTCAATATGATCACAGTTGATCTGATTTCAACTCCACTTTGCAGTCTGCCTCCCTAAAGGTATATTTATCTTACTTAAAATCTCAATGTTTTGTTGTCCAATTTATTAGCTCTGAATACCTGGTGTGGTATTTTTGTTTAAAGCATATCTTCACACACTGTTTCTCATTCTCAGCTGATTATCAGTTCATTGGGCTGTGCCCTGACGACGTCTACCATTGCCAATACATCATGGCATGGGACTTGATCCTGGAGCTCCAAGGTGTTGGCAAACACTTTGAATCCCAACAGTGCTACCACCCCACCCTACCCACATAATTCCGTACAATTGCCATATCCAATCCACCTAACCCGTACATTTTTGGACAGAGTAAGAAGTCTCGCAACACCAGATTAAAGTCCAATAGGTTTATGTGCAATCATGAGCTTTTGGAGCACTGTTCCTTCATTAGGTCACCTGCATCATCTTTGGACACTAAGAGGCAATTCAGTATGGCCAATTCACTGAATTCCATAGAGTCATAGAGGTTTACAGCATGAAAACAGGCCTTTGGCACAACTTGTCCCTGCCATCTTTTTTGGGAATTGGGAAGCTAGTCCCAATTGGCTGCATTTGGCCCATATTCCTGTATAACTGTCTTACCCATGTAACTGTCTAAATGCTTTTTAAAAGACAAAATTGTATCTATTCTACAACTACCTCTGGCAGCTTGTTCCAGACATTCACCACCCACTGTGTGAAAAAATTGCCTCTGTGGACTCTTTTGTATCTCTCTCCCCCCCCCCTCCCCTTAAACCTATGCCCTCTAGTTTTAGACTCTCCTATCTTTGGGAGAATGTATTGACTATTCAGCTGATCCGTGTCCCTCATTATTTTATAGATCTCTATAGAATAACACCTCAGCCTCCAGAGAGAAAAGTCCCATTCTATTTAGTCTGTCCTTATAACTCAAACCATCAAGTCCCGGTAACATCCTAGTAAATCTTTTTTGCACTTGTTCTAGTTTTATAATATCCTTTTTATAATAGGGTGACCAGAATTGTACACAGTATTCCAAGTGTCTTGTACAACTTCAACAAGATGTCTTCTGACCAATGAAACCAAGCATGCTGAATGCCTTCTTCACCACTCTGTCCACTTGTGACTCCATTTTCAAAGTGCTATGAACATGTACCCCTCAATCTCTTTGTTCTGTAACTCTCCCCGGTGCTTTACCGTTAACTGAGTAAGTCCTGCCCTGGTTCAGTTTACCAAAATACATCATCTTGCATTTGTCTAAACTAAATACCATCTGCAATTCGTCAGCCCACTGGCCCAATTAATCAACATCCTGTTGCAATCCATGATAACCTTCCTTACTGTCCACAATGCCACCAATCTTGGTGTCATCTGCAAACTTACTAACCATGTTTCCTATATTCTCATCCAAACCATTAATATAAATGACAATAACAGAGGTGAAGTGATAACAGTGTTCATTTTTAGGCTGTGGAGGAAACCCACATGGGCACAGGGAGAATGTGCAAACTCCACACAGTCACTCAAGCCAGGAATTGAACCCGTGTCCCTGGCGCTGTGAGGTGCTAATCACTGTGCCACCGCACCACCACAAGGTTGCACCAGAGGCTGGTCATACCCACAACACTGGTTACATCTATCACGGTGCTATCACAAATTGCACGTTGGTGGGTCTTCGAGTTCCTTCAAGGAAACGATTTAAAAAAATTATTATTAAATTTTTTTGCATATGGATACTCCATTGGTCCCCTTCAAAAGCTTGTAGATTTCATGTATTTGTTAACTTCCCAGGAATTGGATTATTGTACACCAATACAACTATCAAATACCCCATCTACATTGTAAAGAATTTTTGGTATGCTAAATCAGGTTACAAAGCCAGAATGCTTCTGTTTAGTTGCAACAACATTTTCAGTTGGATTAATCAAACTGCACCACAGTTTCATTCTCAAATACATCAAGGAATAATTTTCAGCAATAAACATTTTAAAACCAGAAAATAGCACTCTTAAAGGCCACATAGGTTGTTCAGTGAAGAGTGTTGCTTCTTGCACACTATCCAGACAAAGCATACCATTAATGGAGAAGAAAAAGAGTGCAGAATGCAGTGTTACAGACATAGCTAGGGTGTTGAGAAGGATCAATTTAATGCAAGGTAGGTCCATTCAAAAATCTGTCAGCAGCAAGGAAGAAGCTGTTCTTGAGTTGGTTGGTATGTGACTTCAGACTTTTGTACCATTTCCCAAAGCAAGAAGGTGGAAGAGAGAACGTCCGGGGTGCATGGGATCCTTAATTATGCTGGCTGCTCTTCTGAAGCAGCAGGAAGTGTGACAGAGTCAATGGATGGGAGGCTGGTTTGTGTGATAGATTGGGCAATATTCACCACCTTTTGTAGTTTTTTGCAGTCTTGGGCAGAACAGGAGCCCATACCAAGCCGCGATACAACCAGAAAGAATGCTTTCTCCACATCAGGTATCGTCCAACCAGTGACAAAAGGAATAAAGGGGAATTTACAACTTTGATGCCACTTTCTGTCCTGTCAGATCACTGTTTCTGAAATGATGCAGCACCGAAATATCATATTCCAAAGCTCAGGTCAGCAAAGGTTTACTCGGCTACTTCCAGGAATGGATGGGTTGTATTCTGGTGAAAGGTTGAAGAGGTTAGGTTTGTATCCACTAGAGTTTCGAAGAGTAAGAGATAACTTGACTAAAGCCTTTAAGATCCAGGGGGATTATTGCCCCGGTGGATGTGGACAGAATGTTTCCTCTTGTGAGAAAATCTAGAACTCGGGAACACAGTTTAAAAATAAGGGGTCGCTCATTTAAAATTTTTTTCTCTTGGAAGGTTGAGTCTCTGGAACTCTTTTATCATGGAATCCCTACAGTGCAGAAGGAGGCCACTCAGCCCATCGAATCTACACCAACCCCACCCAGGCCTCATCCCTGTAACCCCATGCATTTACCCCAGCTAGTCCTCCTGACACTAAGGAACAATTTAGCACAGCCAATGCGCCTAACCTGCACTTCTTTGGGCTGTGGGAGGAGCACACGGAGGAAACCCACGCAGACACAGGGAGAACATGCAGACTCCGCACAGACAGTGACCCAAGCCCGGAATCGAACCCAGGTCCCTAAGGCAGCAGTGCTAACCACCGTACCACCGTGCCACCCTAAAAAGGTAGTGGAAGCAGAGTCTCTGAATATTTTTAAGGCAGAGCTATATAGATTCTGAATGAACAAGAGGTGAAAGGTTAATGAGGGGTCAGCAGTAATGTGGGATTGGAGCTACAATCAGACCAGGTAATGCTTCTATTGAATAGTGGATCAGGTTCGAGGGGCCAAATGGCCTACCCTGTCCATATGCACAGCCAGTTATAGCACTGTCATAGAGTAATCAATGTTATAATCCAGTGGTCAACTTGTGCACAGCAAGCTCCCACAATGTGAAATTGACCGGATGATCTGTTCAGAAATACATGTTGGGGGAATTCCCCAGGCTCCAGTGCATGTGGTGTAGCGGACTCCTCACTGGGTGCCACAACATCCGCTTGTCTCTGCCCGCTGGATTTCCAGCACCCTCAGCTCCATGCCAGGCGTTTCTGGGACAGCTAGAGTCCATTGCGTTCTCCCACGAGGTTATAAGGAGTAGTGCCTCCTGGGCGCTTGGCAGTGCCAGCCTAACCCTCGGGTACTGCCCAGGGGGCAAAGTGGCAGTGCCCTAGGGAGGCACCTTGATGCTGTCACCATGAAGTGTCAAGAGGGCAGGGCCAGGACTGGGGCTTAATGCGGGGGGAGACTCTCTATGGGGGGAGATAGGTGGGGAAAGAGAGGTCCCACTGCCATTCTGCACTCAGGCATGGTGACAGACGGGAGGCCAGCGACTGGGGCTGGGCATTGGGGTAATGGTGAGGGGAGGGGTGGTCAGCATGCTGGGGGTGGTTGGGACTTGGGGAAGGTTGTGGGTGGGACCCCGGGGGGGGTGGGGAAGTCTCGGGAAGCTAACGATCAGGGAGTTGGGAGTATGGGTGGGTTCACGTGGTCAGCGATGTGGGGCAGAGGGGCTGGCCAGCGACGGGGAGGTCAGCAGTGTGGGCTACTGCACATGCGCCGATCTGAAAAATAAGCGCATGCGCAATGGCTCACTCAGCACTATGCTGCCGGCCTCTCAAGCGGATTAGGCACCACCCCCTGAATTTTAATGAGGGCTCTCTGCAGTGCACAGAGTGTGGGAGATTCATTTTGAAAATCCTGTTGTAAAAACCAGCAGGATTTACTCCAGGTTTTACGCAAATTCGATACTTGGAATATTTTTGGGGAGAATCGTTCCTCCCCCATCACTGCCAGGGATGTGGGGGCGATCGCCCCTGCCTTTGTTGATGTGACGGACAGTCCTTTGCATCTAGCCGAGAGGGCAAACAAGTTCTCGGTCTAAAGGGCGGACTCCAGAGGCAGCGGCTCTGACAGTGTAACATTCCTTCAGCGCTGCACTGGAGCCGCAGTCGAAGTTCCTTTTCAAGTCTTGGTTATTTATTGATCTTTACGGGAATTGTGTCGACCTTAAACAAAAGCACCCTGCGCTATTTAATAACCCTGGATTAGCAGTGTTGTGAGTCAGCATTCCAATGTGGTGGGGGGATCGGGGTGAGGGGGTGGGGTGGGGGTAATGAGGACGGGGGGTTGCGGGAGGATGATGGGTGATGGTGAGACAGAACGTGACTCACTCACAGGAGGAAGCAGAGTCTGAGCAGGCTCTCTCAGAGAGGGATTGAAATAATCGCAGGGTGAAGTGTCCCAAAAGGCGGAAGGATGTGGGGGGTAGTAGGGAGCAGTCGAAAACAAAAAAGTAATCCCCAAATTAAACTACCATTCTAACTGCCGGTGACATGTCAGGGCTGTGACTGCTTACAGTTTCTTCCACAATGGCAAATTCTTGCATGTAACACGCCTGCCTCTCACACGTTGCCCTGAAGACAAAGGGGGGCCCCCCCCGCTTGTCAAAACCAGCCAAGTTCTGAAATTACTCACTCGCAATTATTGAGCTTTCAGAAGTAAAGTGTGTCACCCAAAGACCACACAACAGGCCGGGGTGTGTCACACACAGGCTAACGGACAGACCTGGAGGAGGGATGTGGGGGCAGAGGATGCCACAAACAGGACAATAACTTCGCATTTTTACACCATCTGGCGTGTGGGGAAAATCTGAGTTAAAGAGGCAAAACTGAGCCATGTGAGGAGGAATTAGCACAGGTAAATCTTTAGCCAAGGATGGAGGTTTTGGGGAAAAACCTGTCAAAGTATTAGTTTATTTCTTAGTGTCACAACCTGGCTTACATTAACAGTGCAATGAACTTACTGTGAAAATCCCCCAGTCGCCACACTCCTGTTGGGGTACACTGAAGGAGAATTTAGCACGGCCAATGCCCCTAACCAGCGCGTCTTTTTAAGGACTGTGGGAAAAAAACTGGAGCACCCAGAGGAAACTCACACAGACACGGGGAAAATGTGCAGACTCCACACAGACAGTGACCCAAGCTGGGGATCAAACGCGGGTCCCTGGCACTGTGAGGCAGCAGTGCTAACCATAGAGGAGATGAGGGAGAGAAGCAGAGAGAGAATTCCAGAGCTTAGGCCGAAGACAGATCAAATCAAACCAAGGCAGATGGGGCTGATTAAAAAGCAGGAATTCTCAAGAGGTCAGAATTGAAAGAATTCAATGTTCTCAGAGGACGCTGGGGCTGGAGGATGCTGCCGAGATAGACTGGTGGGAAAAAGGTGTCTCCACTGAGGATTTTAAATTTGGGACGTTGCTGGATCAGGAAGCAGTTGATCTGTGAGCACGGATGTAACAGGGGAACAGGAGTCAGTGTGAGTTGGGAGTACGAGTATTGGATGGACTCAATGTGTAGAATAGGAGAGGCTGGTCCGGAAAGCAATGGAACAGGCGGGTCTGGAGAGAAAGGAAAATGGATGAGGCATAAGGGACGCAGCTGAGTTGGACATGGGCAAAGCTGAAAGTTAACAGAGGATCTGAAGTTCATCACAGAGCAGAATTATTTTTAAATTCAGTCACGGGATGTGTGCTGGTTAGGCCAGCATTTTTTATTGACCATTCCTAATAGTTTTTTTATTCCTTCATGGGATGTACTCTTCACTAGCTGGACCAGCAATTATTACCCTGAAGACATTATGAGTCAAATACATCACTGTGGGCCCAGATTCACATGTAAGTGGGTCAGGATAACAGATTTCCTTCCCTAAAGGACATCAGTGAACGAGGTGGCATCAACTTTTAATTCTAATTATAGCATTCCTACTATGCAGAAGGACGCCATTCGGCCTATCGAGGCTGCACCGACTACAAACCCACCCAGACCCTATCCCCACAATCCCACATATTTACCCCACTAATTCCCCTAACCTCCACAGCTTGGGTCACTAAGGGGCAATTTAGCATGGCTAATCAACCTAACCTGTAAATCCTTGGATTGTGGGAGGAAATTGGAGTTCCCAGGGGAACCCACATAGGCATGGGGAGAATGGGCAAACTTCACATAGTCACCGGAATTGAACCCGGATCCCCGGCACTGTGAGGCAGCAGTGCTCACCATTGCGCCATCATGCCACCTAGATTTAGACTTTTTTAAAAGATTTAAATTCCCCTATTTACCATGGTAGGATTTGAAACTGGGTCTCTGGAGCATTACCCTGGGTCTCTAGATTACTAGTCAAGTGACAATCCCACTTTGCCACCGCCTTCTCCATAGAGGAGCCATGAGAAGGTCGTGATGAGTTGCCTTCTTGAGCTGCTACAGTCCCTGAGTGTAGGAACAGTGTCGTGAGGGAGGAAGTTCCAGGGTTTTGACCTGGCAACAGTGAAGGAACGGTGATACATTTCCAGTCAGGATGGCGAGTGGCTTGGAGGGGAACTTGCAGTTTCCCACGAGCCTGCTGTCCTTGTCCTTCTGAGTGGTCGATGTCTTGGGTTTGGAAGGTGCGGTTGAAAGAGCTTTGGTGAGTTGCCGCAGTGTATCTTGTAGATAGTGCATCCTGTGCATCAGTGGTGGAGGGACTGGGTGTCTACCCTGGTTCATGGGATACCAATCAAACGGGTTGCTTTAGCCTGGATGACATAGAGCTATTGTTGGAGCCTCAAGGTTGTGAATCGGTCTCAGAGGGAGGGAATCAGTGGCCAGTGGGCAGAGGTTTTGGTGGGAACACAGAACAATGACCAGTGATTTCTATCCATCTAATACTGGATGTTCAACAATCCAATCTGACAAATCAGACTCAGCCGAGGTTCATTGGTGGGGATGGGGAGGCAAATTTGTGTGTTGTGAGTGTACATGCTGATATTAGGTGGGATTTTCCCAGCTGTTGGTGCTGAAAGAACCATCCAGTTTCACCATGGCCTTCATAAAACATTAGGAAGTCCTGCCTAATGTGTTTACAGATGACATTTCCAAGGGGCAGTAAGTAGAATTTTGGTGAGGCCACAGCTGGAGTATTGTGTGTGCAGTTCTGTTCACATTATTGGAAAGCTGTGAATGCACTGGAGGGGGCACAGAAGAGGTTCACCAGGATGCATGTGACATGCTAAATTGCTCCTTAGTGTCCTGGGATATGTAGGTTAGTGAGATTAATAGGATAAATATGTGGGGTTACAGGAATAGTGCCTGGGTGGGATTGTGGTCAGCGCAGACTCGATGGGCTGAATGGCCTCTTTCTGCACTGTTGGGATTCTATGATGCTGACTGGCTCGGAACACTTAAGTTATGAAGAGAAGTTGCATAGGCTTGGATTGTTTTCGTTGGAGCAGAGGACACTGAGGGGCAACCTGATCGAGGTGTTCAAGGTTATGATGGTCATGGACAGAGTGGATAAGGAGCAGTTGTTCCCCTTAATTGAAGGGTAAACCATGAGGGCATCAATGGATTCGAGGTGAGGGGCAGGAAGTTTAGGGGGGATGTGTAGAAAATCTTTTTTGTCCAGAGCGTAGTGAGGAATGTGCTGCCTGGGAGGGCGGTGGAGGCAGACTGCCTCACATCCTTTAAAAAGTATCTGGATGAGCACGTGGCATGTTATAACATTCAGGGCCAAAGGCAGGCAGATGGGATTAGGTGAGAGGTCAGGGATTTCTCACATGCCAGTGAAGACTCAATGGGCCGAAGGGCCTCTTCTGCATTGTATGATGTGATGGTTATAGTCATCAAATTCACTGAACAGAGAATAAAGAACACAGACCCTTTGATCATGATGTCTGCTAAACTAAAACCGTACACATTTATGGAGTCTGTATTCTTTCCATTCCCATCTAATTCATGTATTTGTCCCTTTGTCCCTTAAATGCCGCTATCCTATCTGCTCCCACCACCTCCCCAGAGCAGCAAGTTCCAGACATTCACCACCCTCTGTATAAAAAAAACACATCTCCTCTAAACTTTTCCCCAGACACCTTAAATCTACGTCCCCCAGTAGTTGGCTTTTCTACCTTAGGAAAGAGCATCTGACTATCCACTCTGTCCATGCCACTTATAATCTCATAAACCTCTATTAGGTCATCCCTCAGCCTTCGTCATTCTAATGAGAACAAACCGAGTTTCTCCAAACTCTCCTCATAGTTAATACCCTCCAGACCAGGCAACATCCTAGTAAGCCCCTTCTGTACCCTTTCTGAAGCCTACACATTTTTCTGGTGGTGTGGTGACCAGCATTGAACACTATATTCCAAATGAGGCCTAACTAAGATTCTGTACAGCTGCGGTATGATGTGCGAATTTTTATAGAACCATAGAAAATTACAGCTCAGAAACAGGCCTTTTGGCCCTTCTTGTCTATGCCGAACCATTTTTTGCCTAGTCCCACTGACCTGCACTCGGACCATATCCCTCCACACCCCTCTCATCCATGAACCCGTCCAAGCTTTTCTTAAATATTAAAAGTGACCCCACATTTACCACTTTATCCGACAGCTCATTCCACACTCCCATGTGTGAAGAATCCCCCCACCCTAGCATTTCTTTTAAACTTTTCTCCTTTCACCCTTAATCCATGCCCTCTGGTTTTTTTCTCCCCTAGCCTCAGTGGAAAAAGCCTGCTTGCATTCACTTTATCGATACCCATCAAAGTCATATACACCTCTATCAAATCTCGCCTCATTCTTCAATGCTCCAGAGAATAAAGTCCTAACCTATTCAATCTCTCTCTGTGACTCAGCTTCTCAAGTCCATCCTTGTGAACCTTCTCCGCACTCTTTCAACCTTATTTACATCCTTCCTGTAACTAGGTGACCAAAACTGTACACAATACTCTAAATTCGGCCTCACTAATGCCTTGTACAACGTTACCATAATTCTCCAACTTTTATACTTGATATTCCGATTTATAAAGGCCAATGTACCAAAAGCACTCTTTACGACCCTATCCACCTGTGACGTCACTTTTAGAGAATTCTGTACCTGTATTCCCAGATCCCTCTGCACTCTTCAGAGTCGTACCATTTACCCTGTACATTTTACTTTGGTTTGTCCTTCCAAAATGCACTTGCCTGCGTTAAATTCCATTTGCCATTTTTCGTCCCATTTTTTCAGTTGGTCCAAATCCCTCTGCAAGCTTTGAAAACCTTCCTCACTGAGAACTTTCCTCAAAACCTGATACTCAATGCTTTGACTGATGAAGGCAAGCATGCCGTATGCCACTGAAAGCGTGGGGAGGGGGGAAGGGTGAGGAATGGAGTATGGTCCTCAAACTTCAGGATTACCCTGAAAGAAGCCAGTACGATCCGAAAGGAAAATAAGAAGTTAAAAATAAAGCTGGAAAACCTAAGGGGGAGGGAACTAAATGACATCCATCAGCCTCCCTCGCTTTCTGCTGCTCAAAAATAATGACCTTTGACAGTCCGTCTGGATGAGAGTTGACCCGTGATCTCGGGGTGAAAGGGTTGTTTGTGCCATCTTAATCTGTCCCAACTTCTAAAAATAAATAGTATTGATGGGCTCCTGGTTGCAAATCATTGGCTTTTTATTCCTCGCTCCCTCCCTCTCGCTCTGCCCAAGTAACGGCCGTGAATGAAAATCAGAGAAGAAATCATGGTTAAAAGAGCCCACCGTGTTGGTTTCATCAGTGAAGCAAAGCCACAGGCAAGAGCAAGTGCCCTAGTACACACTGAAGTCGTCTATTAGTAACAGGAGGCTCTTGTTCTCTGTCTTAACCCCACCAAACAATTAACTTCCTGTCAGTATGGGAAGCAATTCAAAGCAATGAAGCCTGGAGGAAATTGTATTCATTTTATAGCAGAATGATTGAAACCAGAGGCCCCATACTGTTATTACTTGTTTAATCTAGGAGTTGGAGGTCTTTTGGTAAGGAATTCTATCTGCCAACTAGCCAGCGCAGCTTGAGTACAGCAACCTTTAAGTGATTTCCTCAGACTGGGGTGGGGAGGGGGCTGCAACTCGATGAAGAAAGTGGCAAAGAAATGTTGGTGAGAAAGAAAGCTATCTCTTTTATTCAGCCCGTCATTGCTTCCTTTGGTTACATCTCAAGAGCGAATCTGAACAATGACAAGGCTTTTTTGCGTTGATATGGTCGGACCCCATGCCTCTTTTTCTCTCTCTCTCTCTCCATCTGCTGTACTCCTCGGTGGAAGCAGTACGGGGCTGATTACCTCCTAGCCACACAGTGCTCGTAAGATATCACCAGAGACCAATGGCCTCGCCTGCCCCTCTTCCGGGGAGGCCGTGCTGGTAAAGTTCCGTCAAGGGTTGGCCAAGTGGTCCTTGGGAAAACGGGTGTGCAACCATTGACAAGTAAACCACGGCAGCCAATCTCACCGCAGCCTATCCAGACCACCATCCCGTTCCCCCAATTTGTCCCTCCAACCCACTCCCCCTCCACCCAGTCCCCCAGTCCAGCCGACTCATCATCTGATGGAGACATTTGTTTGATAATGCTCCTGTGACGAACCTTGTTACACTCAAAAGGTGCTACCTAAATCAAGTTGTTGTTGGCACATCGAAGCATCACTGGAAGCTCTGCAGCTCAAGCCGCCGGACTCGGAATCTTTCACCGGTCCCCCCCCCCACTTTCAGGAAAACACAACCTGCTTTTGAGTGACTTCAGGAAGGAATTCTTTGGCCATTCACGCCGGCGGGATTCCCTGTGGGTTTTGCAGTGGCGTAATGTGGGAATTGACAGCGGCGGGGCTGGAGAATCCCAGCAGCAGCAAACGGCATGCCAATCTCCCGTCACCGAGAAAACGTGCGGCTGGGAGGTGTCAGCACATTCCTGGGAAGACTTTGAGTTTTCAGTAAATCGTGCAGGTCTTATTGATAACTTGCCTTTTTGGGTTTAATGAAGCATTTTAATCGTTGTTAATTTAAAATTAATCTTTGATCTCAATGATGAGACA
This sequence comes from Sphyrna mokarran, assembly GCA_024679065.1. NCBI lineage: Eukaryota > Metazoa > Chordata > Chondrichthyes > Carcharhiniformes > Carcharhinidae > Sphyrna > Sphyrna mokarran. Next base: position 130,948,193 of record JAGIQG010000003.1, on the reverse strand, counting down.
GGTCTTATGACACAATGGGTAACAACCCAGCCTCTGAGCCTGAGTTCCTGGTTCAAGTCTTATACCAGGATCTGATGGTCAAATAAACTGTGTCTATAATTTGACTTGGTTTATTATTGTCACACGCATTAGTGCACAGTGAAAAGTATTGTTTCTTGCGCGCTATACGGACAAAGCATATGGCTCATAGAGTACATAGGGGAGAAGGAAAGAATTTGGTGCAGATTCTAATGTTGCAGTTACAGATAGGGTGAAGAGAAAGGTCAGTTTAAAATATGATAGCTCCATTCAAAAGTCTGATGGCAGGAGGAAAGGAGCCGCTCTTGAGTCAGTTGTTTCTTCAGAAGGAACCCTTCAAAATGAAAATACAACAAAACATACTCCAACTTATAAATCAAAGGAAGGGTTTAATAAAGAAACTTCATTACTCCAAACTTGGGGCCTTGCCCTGGGTCTCTCTAAGCTCTCCACAAGCCCACATTGTTCCTTATTTATGGTGAATCAGCTAGTCAGCTGACTATTACATCGCTCTGTAATTGCTTCCATGTTTTACTGGGTCAGCAGACCCTTACATTTTGTTCCCATTGGCCACATTACATCCACTACAAAGTTGTCAGCAGTTACATCCCAACATGGGTTGATACATGTTTTCAGACTTTTGTATTTCTTTCCCCGAGGGTGGAAGAGAGTATGTCCGTGTATGCGGCTTCCTTGATTATGCTGGCTGCCTTTCCCAGACGGAGGGAAATGTAGAGAGTCAATGGATGGGAGCTGCTTTGTGTGATATACTGGGCTTCGTTCACAACCCTTTGTAGTTTTTTGCAGTCTTGGACCAGTCCATACCAAGCTGTGATACATCCTGAAAGAATGCTTCCTATTCTACATGTGTAAACTTTGGTAAGAAGTCATAGTGAACATGCTGAATTTCCTTCGCCTTATGAGAAAGTAGGGGCGTTGGTGGGCTTTCGTAACTATAACAGCAGCACGGAGGGATCAGGACAGCTTATTGGTGATCTGAACAACTAAAAATTTGGAACCTCAACCATTTCTACTTCAGCCCTATTTCCTCCACTGCACTTCCTCAGCATGAGCACCAACCTGCAAATTCCTACTGAGAACACCAATGGCTGGTGGTAAGAACGGGGGAGAGATTCCTGGTCAGCCATGCCTGTTGTGAAGTGGTGCCTCTTCAAGCTATAAGCCTAGGTGACAAGTTAGTGACCTATCCCACGAATTACTAGCTACAGAGTCAGGTGGAAACCTGCCTTAGTGTGTCACTAGGAGCAGGAAGAGAATTGGAATCTCAGTGACAGCTAACTTAGCTTAAAAACTTCAAGTTAGAAAGCACTTAACTATGTCTGTCCCCTGAGCTGCACAGGGAGAGACTTGGATAGGTGAGCAAACACTAGGATTTTAGGAGCGTCTTAAAGTGAGAATGAAAGAGAGGGCTTAGGGAGTGAATTCCAGAGCTTAGGAAGCAGTAACGATGGAGTGCTACCAGAACTGCCCCCTTTTGGGTGAGATATCAAACCGGGTTTGATTCCCAGCTTGGGTCACTGTTTGCACAATCTCCCCATATCTGCATGGGTTTCCTCCGGGTGCTCCGGTTTCCCCCATAGTCCAAAGATATGTGAGTTTGATGCATTGGCCTTGCTAAATTGCCCCTTAGTGTCTCAAGATGTGTAGGTTAAATGCATGGCGTTACAGGGATAGGGTAAGGGGTGGGATGCAGACTTTGTCAGAGCGTGGGTGCAGATTCGATGGGCTGAAATGTCTCTCTCTGCACTCTGAGGATTCGATGAATGGAACTGGTATCACATGTTCCATGAGCGTGAAATTCATTATACCATTTTCCTGCCTTCAGTGTCTCCTAAGTTATCACTGGCAACAGTTATCTGATTGGTAACTGGATGTCTGCAGACTGAACTCACAAGCGATAAATGACAACACTGACCCCACTTTCCAATTTGACCCTGAACTCAGCATTTAACACCAATTTGTCTTGGCTGCTGTGTCTCAGTCAGTCGCACTCTCACCTCCGAGTTAGAAACTGCTTGGCAAATATTTTGTCAGGGCTATAAAATTGGGCACATTATTTCTCTTTTCTCCAGTTCTGTTAAAGTTTATTTTTTAATTAGTATCACAAATTGACTTACATTAACGCCGCAATGAAGTTACTGCGAAACTCCCCGAGTCGCCACACTGTTTGGGTACACTGAGGGAGAATTTAGTACGGCCAATGCACCTAACCAGCACGTCTTTCGGACTCGAGGGGGAAACTGGAGCACCCGGAGGAAACCCACGCAGACACGGGGAGAAGGTGCAGAATCTGCACAGACAGTGACCCAAGCCGGGAATTGAACCCAGACCCCTGGCGCTGTGAGGCAGCAGCGCTAACCACAGTGCCACTGTGTCGCCCAGACCAATTTGCACCGAAAAGATTCACCCAACTGGTGAATTTATCACTGACGCAAATCCGTCTTTTTGAAGGCAGGGAGGGGGGAGGTGAGGAAAAGGATGACACCTGATTCTGCACACCCATTTACAGAGGGACTGTGCGACACTTTGGTCCATGAAACATAGGAGCAGAAACAGGCCATTCGGCCCATCATGTTTCCCTGTCATTCAATCATGGCTGATCCTTTTCTCATCCTCATTCTTCTGCCTTTTCCCTATAACCCAGGGAGCAAAAAGGGGTGCTGCATTATGCAGGTGCCATCTTTTGGACAAGATCTTCAACTGAGATCCCTTCTCTCCTCTCAGGTAAAAGATCCTAGTGTGCTTTCTGAACTGGAGAAGATTTGTCCCCAGTGATACAATGTCCTGTGAAATTGACTGAGGGATAATCACAGACACAGCTACAAGCATAAACAGATAGATATATGCACACACACATGTGCAGATACACACACACACATATACATACACGCACATGCACATATACATCTACACACAGATACAAAAACAAATCAGATAGATAAACACAAATGCACACACACACACGGAAACAGATATAAATTACACACACAAACATTGATACGCACAAACATATCACACATATATGCACACACAGATATACACACACAAATACACACACAGATATACGCACACAAATACACGCACATGCAGATATACACATATACAAATACATGCACACACAGATATATATACACATACAAATGCAGGCATGCACAATATACACACACACAAATACAGGCATGCACAGATATACACACCCAAATACCGGCACGCACAGATATACACATACACAAATATATGCACACACAGATACACACACAAATACACGCATACGCAGATATACACATACACAAATACATGCATGCACAATATACACACACAAATACAGGCACGCACAGATATACGCACACAAATCACACACACAGATCTGCCTGACAGAGGGACTCAGTTCTGGGAAGAAGGTGCCTATCTGCCCATGTGCTGGCTGCCCCTCCCCCTACACACCCCCCCACAACCCTACCCCCCAGCCCCCTCCCCAGCACCCCCCTCCACCCCGACTTTGCGTCACCCACCCACCTGAGACCCCATCATCATTCACCTGAGGTTTGGGGTCCAGTGATGATCCCTGGCCTTGGGTGGATGCAATGGTCACCTCCTCCTCGGTGTTGCTAATGCTCAATGATTGGCCAGCCAGTTTTGGTGGGGTGTGGAGCTGACTTCCATCCCTGATCCTGGATTCCAGGAAAAGGCCCAGCACTGTCCTGTAAAGTGCATGATTGGACAAATGGGCCACACAGAATGAGGGAATGCAGGGCTCCCCCCACTAAGCTGAGACTCCCATTACATTCCGATGGAGTTTTGGTTTTGTTTCAAATTGTAATTTTGTCTGTAAATCCTCTTTAAAATAAACCTTAATTTAGGATGTGAAAATTTAAGAGCTTTTTTTGGCTATTGATTCAGACTGCTGCCTCACAGTGCCAGGGATCTGAGTTCAATTCTGGCCTTGGGGTCACTCTCTGTGCGGAGTCTGCACATTCTCCCCGTGTCTGTGTGGGTTCCCTCTGGTGATCCAGTTTCCTCCCACAATCTAAAGAGTTAGATGCAATTGGCTGTGGTAAATGTCCCCTTTGTGGGGAATAGCGAGGTAATGGGGATAAGGCCTGGGTTGGATGCTTTGTTGGAGCCTCGATGGGCTGAATGGCCTCCTTCTGCACTTTTAGGGATTCAACAATTCCATAAAAAGTGGCTTACAATAACACTTGCAGAATAATTTATCATCTCAATTATATTGGAAACGATAATGGTCACAGTCTGAGCAGGATTTATAACAATGGTATAACTTTATCATTCAAACTGATTCATAAAGAGCATCATGAGGCTTTTCACTAAAATAATGATTTGAAACTCAGCGTAACAATTTCCTTTTTATTCCCACAACTGAAACACAACTTTTATTTTTCTTGAATTAATTTTTTGATTTGTTCATGTTAGTACAATCCACCTTGATAAAGTGGGTAGTAGCATAGTGTCACAGTGGTTAGCACTGCGGCCTCACAGCGCCAGGAACCCGGTTCGATTCCCAGCTTGGGTCACTGCCTGTGCGGAGTCTGCATGTTCTCCCCGTGTCTGCGTGGGTTTCCTCCGGGTGCTCCAGTTTGCTTCCACAGCCTGAAAGGCGTGCTGGTTAGGGTGCAATGAAAGGCGTTGGACTGTGGGAGCCAGGGGAAGTTCACAGTAACTTCACTGTGGTGTTAATGTAAGCCTTACTTGTAACTAAGATGTGCAGGTCAGGTGGATTGACCATGCTAAAATTGCCCCATAATGTCGGGGGCTGGGTGGGGGGCTAGCTAGGGTGAATGCATGGGGTTATGGAGATGGAGCCTGGGTGGAATTGTAGTTGTTGCAGACTTGGTGGGCTGAATGGCCTCGTTATGCATTGTATGATTCTCTGGCTTACTAAAGAGATGCATTAGGGAGATTATGGCATTGTAGAGACCAACTGTGTCTTATTTATTTAAGGGAGGATAAAAATGCATTGGAAGCAGTTCAGAGAAGGTTTACAAGAATAATTCCTGAAATGGGCAGAATGTCTCAGCAGGAGAGATTGGACAAATTCGGTTTGCATCCCCTGGAGTTTCGAAAAGTAAGAGTTGATTGAAACAGGTGAAATCCTGAGGTGTTTCCTGACCAGGTGGATGTGGAGAGGAAGTTTCCTCTTGTGAGTGAACCAAGAGGTCACTGAGAGGAATCGCCCATTTCAGAGAGAGATCAAGAGACAATCTTTCTCTCAGAGGATGGTGAGACTTTGAAACTCTCTTCCTCGGGTGGATGAAGCAGAATCTTGGAATATCTTTCAACTTGAGTGCTCTGTGGATTATGAATAAATCATATCACAAAAACCAATGTGGCTGGTTGTGATTCATAATCTTAATTTTTAAAAATGCATTTTTTTACATGGGATGTAGATGTCGCTGGCAATTCTAGCATTAGTTATCTCCTAATTGCTGTTAAACTGAGTGACTTTTTAAAATTTTATTTGTGGGACATGGGCCTCACGGGATGTCAGCATTTATTGCCCATCCCTAGTTGCCCTTGTGAAGGTGGGGATGAGCTGCCTTCTTGACCCGTTGAGTGCCTTGCTAGGCCTTTTCAGAGGGCAGTTGAGAGTCACCCACATTGCTGCGGCCCTGGAGTCACATGTAGGCCAGACCAGATAAGGGTGGCAGATTTCCTTCCAAAAAGGACATTAGTGAACCAATGGGTTTTTCCGACAATTGACAATGATTTCATCAGTAAATTCTTAAATCCAGACATTTTTTATTGAAATCTTCAATACATTCCAAGTTTATTTACTAGTGCCACACAATAACACTGCAATGAAGTTACTGTGAAAATCTTCTAGTCGCCACGGTCCGGCATCTGTTCGGGTTCACTGAGGGGAAAAATTTAGCACAGCCAATGCATCCAACCAGCACATCTTTCGAATTGTGGGAGGAAACTGGAGCACCTGAAGGAAACCCACGCAGACATGGGAAGAATGTGCAGACTCTGCCCAGATAGTGACCCAAACTGGGAATCAAACCGGGTTCCTGGCGCTGTGAGACTGCAGTGCCAACCACTGTGACACTATGCTACTACCCACTTTATCAATGTGATCGTACTAACATGAACAAATTAAAAAATTAATTCAGGAAAAGTAAAAGTTGTGTTTCAGTTGTGGAAATAAAAAAGCAAATTGTTACGCTGACCCAAGACTGGAATCAAACCCTAGTCCCTAGCACCATGAGGCAGCAGTGCTAAGCATCTGTTATGGCAGGATTCGAACACAGGATTAATAGTTGAGAGGTAATACCACTGGGCCATTTCAAAAGGAAGTTAAGAGTCAACCATAAGGCTGTGTGTCTGGAGTCACGTGTAGACCAGACTGAGTAGGAATGGCAGATTTGGACTGTGGGAGGAAACCGGAGCACCTGGAGGAATTGGGAAAGACAATGCGGACAGTGACCCAAGCTAGGAATCGAACCCGGTCCCTGGCGCTATGAGGCGGCAGTGTTAACCACTGTGCCACCGAATATTTTCCCTCCGTTCATTAAATCCTTCCAAAATTTTATAATCTTCCATCATCATCCCCTTCTCTTTCCTAGACCAGTTTGGAGTTGCTGTCGACTAAAAATTATTTTCGCGCGCACGATTTAGACCACGGAGGGAGGATTTGCCACCTTCCCTCCCTGTGGTTGGTACCACCGGGCAGCGGGATATTATCCCACGTCAACATGATGCCTTCTCAAGGAGCTCCAACATTCACTTGCCTGACTCACAAACTGGGCGAAAGGAGAGGAAATCAATCTGGACAGCACAATGAAAGATAAATGTATGCATTTTATTTAAAAAAGAATCTAACTCCACAATCTGATGCAGGAGATGAGATCAGGAGAAAATTTCTAACTGCGCTCCTGCACCACCCCCTCCACCCCATCCCCCAACCCTTCCATCACTCCTTGAATGACACCAAGGTTGTCAACAGTTTCCTGATGGCTGAGATGCATAAATTATTTGGAGTGGGGAGGGTGAGGGGAGTCGCTGGCTTTGTGCGGTGATACCTCCCCCCCACACCCGCCCCGAACCTTTCTTTGTACAATCAATAGTATTTGCCATCTGCGTTGAATTAATCTAAATGAAGACCACATGAAACAGATACAGAGTTCAACAAAGCCTTCACGGGAATGATTTATTAAAAAAAAGAGGTCATCCAGAAAACCAAAGTAGTTTTTAAAGGCTGCATTCTCAAAGTATCTTCACGGAGAGGTTTTTTTTTGTAAAATATTGCCCCCCACCCTCCCCCTCTCCGCTTTATTCCCGTTTGGGTTTTCTCTGGTGGGAGGGTGAGGGAATGAGAACGGGAAGGATAGAATGTTCCAGAAGTTTAACTTGATGCCAATGCCATCGGAGTCCAGTGGAAAGATGGGCAATGGACTAGATCCTGATAGGGCCCGAAAGGGAAATGAACTTCCCACTTCACATCTCTCCGCGTGTAAGGCATAAAATGGACTGTAAATTTGTTGCCTCCCATTTCGCATTGTCACCTGATAAAGATGCCCCATACTTTGGATTGCCCCAAGAAAGATTTGAAGTTTGCCAGTGAGGGAGCATAATTTTCAAACTGGATATGGAACTGTGGAATTTCAGATTCCAAGAAGGTTACAGCATGAGAGGAGGCCAATCGGCCCATTAGAGCTCCTTGCAAACATGAATCCAAAATTACCATCACAATTCTGTTATCTCGCTGCTCATACCGAGAGCTGGGTATGTAGGATAGTCAGGCATTGATTGAGGCCCTTCCTAACGTCCTTATTAACCTGCAACAGAATGAACAACAGGTGGTGCCTGCAGATGGGGAATGGAGGGAAGAATGTGCGACTAAAATGAGAATAAGGCTGAAGACCCTCCTTTTTTTGATTGACTTTTCACTCAGCCTCCCATCCATTGACTCTGTCTACACTTCCCACTGCCTCGGCAAAGCGACCAGCATAATTAAGGACCCCGTGCACCCTGGACATTCTCTCTTCCACCTTCTTCCAAAGAACAAAGAACAATACAGCACAGGAAACAGGCCCTTCAGCCCTCCAAGCCAGCGCCACTCATTGGTCCAACTAGACCACTCTTCTATATCCCTCCATTCCTGGTTTTTTCGTGTGACTATCCAGATAAGTCTTAAATCCACAGGGAATAAGATACAAAGGTCTGAGATCACATACCAATCGACTCAAGAACAACTCCTTCCCTGCTGCTGTCAGACTTTTGAATGGATTTAAATTGCATTAAGTTGATCTTTCTCTACACCCTAGCTATGACTGTCACACTACATTCCGCACTCGTTTCCTTCTCTATGAACAGTATGCTCTCTCTGGATAGTGTGCAAGAAACAACACTGCATACCAATACATGTGGACAATAATAAATCAAATCAAAATCAAATCTTGGATAATATGATGGAAAATCATTGTGCTGGCAACTAATTAAGTTAAAACCTTTATAAATTGTTGTAATATATTCTGAATGGACTTTTAAAGATTGAATTTTCCCTCCTCAAAGAGAACAAAGAAGAACAAGAAAATTAAAAGTAAAGTCTATTTATTAGTCACAAGTAAGGCTTACATTAACACTGCGATGAAGTTACTGTGAAATTCTCCAACCAGTATGTTTTTCAGACTGTGGGAGGAAACCCACGCAGATATGGGGAGAACATGCACACTCCACACAGACAGTGACCCAAGGAATCAAACCTGGGTTCCTGGCGCTGTGTGCCGCTCTGCACAGCACAGGAACAGGCCCTTCGGCCCTTCAAGCCTGTACTGACCATGCTGCCCAAAAATGTTTGATTACTAAAGTTTGATTCGGGCGCTCCAGTTAGTGAGAAGGTGAGTGCCAAGTGTCCGATGGCTCTCTGTCTGAGATCGCTGGGGGAAGGTGTCGAGGTGGGGAAGGGGAAGAGGTCTGCTGCCACTCTGCCCGAGATCAGTGGGGGGAAGGAGGAGAGAGGCCCATAATCACTCTGTGTGGCGAAGGGGTTGGAGGGAATAAAGGGGTCAGTAATGTTGTGGGGATGGGGCAATGTCTGTGGGGTCTAGGGGAGGCATTATCGGCCGGAAGCGATGTGACAGGGGAGTCACATTCTATAATGATTTTTCTGCGCATGTGCAATTGGAGGCACTGATCGGAGCTGCAGGATTTTGGGCGCGTTAAGCCCAATCCACAGGCTTCTGCAGCGCGATTCGGAATTGCTGCTATTTTTTCAGTCAGAGTGCGTATGGAGACACCTGAGAATAGGTCTATAAGTCAGATCTGGAACACTCCCAGTTTCAAACCCGCCCAGCACTTCGAATCAAAATGGTAAAATAGGGCCCGGTATTTGAACATGTGTCTTATAATAGGTCAACACATCTTCTTTACTCTTGTAATGGCAATTGTGATGGAGGATCATCCAGACTCAAATTTTTGGCTCTATTCTCTCCCCACAGACACTGTCAAACCTGCTGAGACTTTCCAGCATTTTCTGTTTCCGTCTCAGATTCCAGCATGCACCAAGCGATTCAAGAACAGCTTCTTCTCTGCTACCATCAGACTTTTGAATGGACCTACCTTTCATTAAGTTCATCTTTCTCTATATCTATGCACTCTCTCTTTCCTTTCTCTATGAAAGATGTGCTTTGTCTGTATAGCATGCAAGAAACAATACCGTATGTTCATACATGTGACAATAATAAATCAAATCCAACCAAAATCAAATCATCTGCTGTATTTTGCTTTTTTTTCCTTATTCTTGTGCTCTCTGCCATTATTGATAAAAACCTAATATACTTTATTAATCGCGTTCTCTACCTGTTCTGCTGCCTTCAATGACTTATACACCAAGTCCCTTAGCTCCTGCACCCCTCTATTTCATATTGTCTCTCCATGTTCTCCTACCAAAATAAATCACTTCACGTTTCTCTGCATTGTTCTCCATCTGCCGCCCTTTCCACCAATCCTTCAACGTTCTTTTGAAGTTTTTTACTTCCCTTCTCACAGTTCACATCTCTTCCAAAGTTTCATACCATCTGCAGAGAATGTCACTGCGTCACGGATACTGAACGGTGCTAAAGGCTGCTTTGCAAGGCTATCACCATCAGTGCCCTACCTGAGCTGTTTCTTCTTCTTCTTGCTGTGTTCGCTGAGGCTATGGAAAGAAAATAGTTTCAGTTAAAGGTTGGTCTTCACAACATGTTCAACGCATCCAAACAACATTTCTGTAACTCTCCCCGGCACCGAGAGGAATAGGAAGGATGAAATCCCGTACAATTTCAGAAAACAATTTCTAGAGAAACTGGGCGACCTGGACAAGTTGGGCCAAAAGGCTTGTTTCCCTGCTGTAAACTTCTATGACTCTAGAACAGTATCATACACTGAGGATACCTTAGCCCCCGACACACAATGAAGCAGTATGAAGTGCTGCTTTGTGGATAAGTCTGGTAGCCATATTGCGCACAACATGGCACCTTGAAGGGAGAGAGCCAAATGACTGGTTCAATGTGCTGACTGAGGTGGGGGAATGTTGGCCAGGTTACCAGGAAAATGTCCCATAATCTCCTTCAAAGAGCAGTGGGGCCTCTAGGCTTGGGAAAAATAGATTCCATCTGCCCAAATCAACTTCTTCCTGTCCTTGGCTGAAAAGATGACCAGGGCATCACTCATAGTGAGAAGCGGGAACCCTGGCTGCTTTTTATTTCCTCCTCTGCATCACCCCAAGTGTTTTAGACCCAATCAGAGTCTTCTAATCAATGCTGATTGGAGGGAAACTGCTCTTGACACCTTCCTGGTCTGGCTCGGCTAAACAGATGTGGAGATACCGGCGTTGGACTGGGGTAAACTCAGTAAGAAGTCTGACAACACCAGGTTTAAGTCCAATCGATTTATTTGATAGTAAACTCACAAGCTTTCGGGGTTGTCAGGTGAATGGAGAGTTCTGGCCTCAGACAGAATAGAGACCAGAACTGAGGCCAGAACTCTGACAAAGGGCGAACCCTGAAAGCTCATGAGCTTACTATCAAATAAATTGGCTGGTTAAACAGGCACATGGATTAGTTCACTTTTCCAATGTGTCCTAGGGGAGTGCTCGGTCTAAAGACAGTCAACTTGCAAGAATTGCAAAGCAGTGAAATTTGGATCAACATGTCTCTTCCTTTGGGCACAGTCCAGGGGTTTGGGCTTCTGAAGAATAAAGTGATAAATTATCAACAATAAGAATACCCTTGGCCATCGTTTCAACACCAAGGGATGGGGAATAATTCACAACTATCACTCGTTACTTATCCAAGGAATTGCACTCTGGTATAAGCTTCTACATTGTGCCAACTAGCAGCAACTAGCAAAACAGGTTAAAAAGTCCATTGGTCTGGAACAAAGCTGCATTTAAGGAACATTTTACACTTGGAGAACACTGCCAATATTGGAAGAACAGAAAGAGCTGTATTTATAAACTGCCTCACCACATTCCTCTGGTATGGTTCATAACAGTCCACAAACAACCAATCATGTTCTGCATGTAATGTGGCAACCATTTTACGCACAGCAAGATCCCACAAACAACAGTCAGGTGAATGGCAGTCCGCTGTGTGGGGGCGGCACAATGGCACACTGGGTTAGCACTGCTGCCTCACAGCGCTAGGGACCCAGGTTCGATTCCCGGTCTGGGTCACTTGTCTGTGTGGACTTTACATGTTCTCCCAGTATCTGGGTGGGTTTCCTCCAGGTGCTCTGGTTTCCTCCCACAGTCCAAAGATGTGCGGGTTAGGTGGATTGGCCATGCTAAGTTGCCCCTTAGCATCCTGAGATGTGTAGGTTAGAGAGATTAGTGAGGTAATTATGTGGGGTAAGGGAGATAGGACCTAGGTGGGATTGTTGTTAATGCAGACTTGATAGGCCATATGAGCTCCTTTGGCATTGTATGGTTGAGTTGAGGGAGGAATGTTGGCCTCAGTCCACTGAAAGTTTTAAGTTTATTTATTTGTGTCACAAATAGGCTTACATTAACACTGCAATGAAACCAGTGTGAAAATCCACTAGTCACCACACTCCGGCACCTGTTTGGGTACACGGAGGGAGAATTTAGCATGGAGCTTGGTACAATGATTCATGTACAGGATGTTAGTAGCATGGACCCAAATGTGTGAGTGCCTGATCTCTCATACATTGTACAATGTGTCAGTCAGTCTCTCAGAGGTTCTCAGTCCCACTCTGCATCCAGTTACCTGCTCCCCCAGTGACAGTCCCACACTGCGCTGCCACAATCAGATTCAGTGCCTTGTGTCATTCCCATTCCAGATCACTACCCAACAACCTATTAGATCCACATGTGTGGACCTTCTCAGGTGGGGACGGGACACTTCCACATCAATTAGACTGTTGCTTGTTGGGGGAGATTTCACTGACCCTCAGGTGGTGAGCCAGAAGATTAGGGAAAAAGTTTTGCATTTATTTAGTGCCTTTTACATCCTCAGGCAGCATGGTGGCACAGTGCTTAGCACTGTGTTAGCCTCACAATGCCGGGGACCCTGGGTTCAATTCCAGCCTTGGGTGACTGTCCAAAGTTTGCACATTCTCCAAGTATCTGCGTGGGTTTCCTCTGTGCCTTCTGGTTTCCCCCCACATTCCGAAAAATGCACTATATAAATGCAAACCTTCTTTCCTATTCCTTCCTCCACTTTCTGAGAACATATCTTTCCGTCCTGTTATGCGGTCACCCCTCTGCCTATATCCCACCCTCGCTCGGACCTTCTGTTTATTTGTCACTCTGGAAAAATCCCTCGCGATTGAACAAAGAACAAAGAAAATTACAGCACAGGAACAGACCCTTCGGCCCTCCAAGCCTGTACTGACCCTGCTGCCCGACTGAACTAAAATCCCCTACCCTGCTGGGGGACCCATATCCCTCTATTCCCATCGTATTTGTCGAGACGCCTCCCAAAAGTCTCTATCCTTTATGCTTCCACTGTCTCTCCTGGCAGCGAGCTCCAGGCACCCACCACCCTCTGTGTAAAAACGTGATTAAATTTTAATAATCTGCTGCTACACAAACGCAGGCTGCCATTGTGGTGGTGGTTGTTGCTAGTCTCAGTGTGATCGGCACTCAGCGACGCTCCGAGAAGCGAAAAGCGGGCGAGATAATCGAGGGATTCCGAAACGCACAGACAAGTTTGCTTTCTGAGGTAGAATTCCAGCTCGGTTGCCACCAGTAACTTCAACAGGGCTGTTTTCCTTAAGCTAATAAACGTTTACCAGATGGAATTTAGCTCCAGGGCCAAAGTTGGCATGCTTCCAGGCCTTTAGTCTCATGTTCAACAAGCACTGCACTACCGCCCCCCCCCTCCCCCGCCCTACACAACCACCCTCTCCTTCCAATTCCACCCACCCCTCCCTCCTCCTCTTCCCCACCCCACCAACCAACCATCAGGAGAGGTTACAAACAAGCACAAGCTGTTTCTGGCAGGCTGTTTTCTGTTTTATGAATGGGACAAGCTTGGGCCACTTCCACCTTCAAACACCCCTCGTTAGGAGCAGCAGATTTTCCCAGGCTTCCTCACAAGCCAAAAAAAACTCTGGACAGCAAAAGCAAAAACAAAAACGAGGGAGAGAGAGAGAGAGAGGGAGGGAGAGGGAGCGAGAGAGAGACAGAGAGAGCCAGCTTGAGTTTTTCATGTTGCTGACTCTGTGTCAGCGAAGGTCTGGTTACTGAGATGGATTTGAAGTCCTCAAACCCACGGGTTTTAAAGTCTCAAATGGAAAGATGAAAGGCCGGCCTCCCCTGGCATAAATCAGCCCTCCACAGCAGGCCTCAAAACACCTGTTATTGTTTACTGTACCCTCTCTTTGCTGAGTGGAATCGCTAGGCCGGTTGCTGTGGGACTGAGCTTGCTCATAATCCCCAACCCCCTCACCCCACCCCCACCTCGTCGTGTCACCCCATTGATTCCCCCCCCCCCCCGCCCCCAACCGCAAGTCCCTGCAGTCAAAGAGCAAAAAAAATTACAGCACAGGAGCAGGTCCTTCGGCCCTCCAAGCCTGCATCGACCGTGCTACCCCACTGAACTAAAACCCTCTACCTTTCCAGGGACCATATCCCTTTATTCCCATTTTATTCATGTATTTGTCCAGACGCCCCTTAAAACTCACTATCATATTTGCTTCCACTATCTCCCCCAGCAGCGAATTCCATATGGAATGGTCACCCTCTGTGTAAAAAAAACCTGCCAAAGTCATTGATTTTGCCCAAACCACACAGTTCTAGGCGGGGCTTTGCCATTCAAAGTGTGACCATTCTCAATTTGCCAGTCAGAGCTTTGAGAGTGGGGAAGCTACTCAGCGTTGGAGGGGAATCACACTTTATTCCATTCAAAATCAGTCTTAACACATGTCCGTGGTGAGTTACGGGAATGGGACCCAGATGTTGTCCCTCACTATAGCTCTCTGGAAGCCACTCGTATTCTTTCAAAAAGATACTTTGAACTTTTTGGGGCGGCACGGTAGCACAATGGTTGGCACTGCTGCCTCACAGCGCCAAGGATCAGGGTTCAGGCCTTGGATCACTGCCTTTATGGAGTTTGCACATTGTCCCTGTGTCTGCCTTTCCTCCCACAGTTTAAAGATGTACGTGTTAGGTAGATTGGCCATGCTGTATTGACCTTATTGTCAAGGGGATTAGCAGGTTAAATATGTGGGGTTCCAAGAATAGGGCCTGGGTGGGATTGCGCAGGCTCAATGGCCTCCTTCTGCACTGTACGGGCCCTATTTATTCTACCTCTCACATGTTTAATTTAGTTTTCCCTTAAATGCATTGTATTTTTCTTTAACTCAACTTTATTTTCTCAACATTATTTGCTCTGGAAATGTGAGCCTCGCTGGCATAGCCTCCATTTCTTGCCCAGTCCTCATTGCCCTTTGACAAGTGGTGGTGAGCCGCCTTCTTGAACCACTAAGTCCATGTGTTGGATACCTTTTTCATCCTGTGGAAGTTTCATATCACCGAGTGGCTTGCTTGACCACCCCATAGTCAGTCACGCTCCCACGGGTTACTGGAGTCACACATAGGCCAGGCCTAGTAAGGACAGCAGATTCCCTCTGCCGAAGGACCCAACTGTGTTTATTTTTTTAATAACAATCTGGTAGATTTTTCTGACCAATATTATTGAGACTAGTTTTTAAAAAAAATTGTAGATTTAGTCATTTGGTGATACAGTACTTGAGTTAAAAAATTAAAGGCACGTCAAAGTTTTTCAACCTGCAGTTATCAGGATATTTTGTAAGTTAATAGGCGGAAAACAATAATTTGTGACACTATAGTACTGATTAGTTGGCAAGGAGACTCTGATTAGTAGAGGTGTTGCCATGGAATCAATATGCCAACCAATTGGCATTTTCTATTTACACAACGTATAAGTTGTTGTTTTTTTCCTAATTCTTGCAAAATCTCCTAGAGTCATGGAATACCTACAGTACAAAAGGAGGCCATTCAAGCCTGCATCAACAACAATCCCACCCAGGCCCTATCCCTGTAACCCCACATCTTTACGCTGCCAATAATGGACAACTTAGCACGGCCAATCCACCTAACTCACACATCTTTGGGCATGTGGGAGGAAGCCGGCGGAAACCCACACAGACATGGGGAGAACATACAACCTTCACACAGGCAGTGACCCAAGCTGGGAATCGAACCCAAGTCCCTGGCACTGTGAGGCAGCAATGATATCCACAGTGCTGCCTGATGAGTACAAAACAAAAACTTTGACATGCCTTTTTTTTCAGCAATTATATATTTATTAGTGAAAAATAGTTTCCTTAGTTGCAACAATGGGATTCATGTTTATATAACATGAAGTTGTGCCTCTGAATTATATGTCCAGTAATGTTACCACTGTGTTACTGACCCTATTAACTCTCCCTGATTGGGCATGGCAAGTTTCCTGAATTCTCTGCTGCAGTTATGAAGAACTATCTTGTATTTATGATTTTGTGTTTTGGACTCGCTTACAAGTGGAAACATGTTCTTTCTACCACCGTATCAAAGCTTTTCCTTATCTAAAAGGCCTCTGTGAGGTTTTAATCTTAGGCCTCTCATCGCCAGAGAAAACAGAAACACAATTAAATCTGGTGTGCCCTTCAAGTGAAAACAGCCCACACTGTGACCCAGAACGTGTTATTCCACCATCTGTTACTTTGGGTTTTGCAACCAGCTTTCTAACTTCTTTTCCAAACTGTTTCATTTTGTCCAGGTGAGTTAACAAAGAACAAACAAAGAACAAAGAGCAACACAGCACGGGAAACAGGCCCTTCGGCCCAACGAGCCCGTGCCGCTGTCCTAACGTCTTAATGACATATCCTTGACTTTAGGCTATGCCTATTGTTGAAGATTCCCATATAGGGACCAATATAGGGACAATTTGTTACCCAATCAGCCTAAGAGCACATTTTTGGGATGTGGGAGGAAACCGGAGCACCCGGAGGAAACCCACGCAACCACGGGGAGAACGCGCAAACTCCCGCAGACACAGGCCCAAATCCATGTGTCAGCACAGCAACAGCGATAGTCTCTGAGCTGTCATGTTGCCCATCAGATGGTCCAGTTTAAGCATACACTGACGACGTGAAGCACTAGGCAACTCCTGAAGCAACCTCCAAGAGCAGCTCTTGCACGACATGCCGCATGCATGCCCCTTGTTGGTCAACAAGGTGGACCGAATTGGCTGCGGAAACAAATAAGACTTAATTAAACATGCTAAAAAAAACTAAGACATTCCCGAGACGTGGAGCTGCAATCCCTACGGGACCAGGTAAAAGAACTGAAAATGCAGCTTGAGGACCTTCGACTCATTAGGGAGAATGAGGAGATTATTAATAGGAGCTACAGACAAGTAGTCACACCAGGGCAAAGGGGAGAAGGCACATGGGTAACTATTAGGAAGGGGAAACCTCAGGTGATGGAAAGTACACCGGTGGATGTCCCCCTTCAAAATAAGTACTCTTGCCTGAGTACTACTGTGGGGGACAGCTCATCCAAGGGAGGCAGCGGTGGCCAGCTCCCTGGAGCTGAACAAAAACAAAAACCTAAAAAACAGAGCAAAAAGGCAGTGCTTATAGGGGACTCCCTAGTGAGGGGGGCGGACAGGTGTTTTTGTGGACGCAGATGGGAGTCGCGGATGGTGGTATGTCTCCCTGGAGCTGGGATTCGGGATGTCTCTGGACGCGTCCCAGACATCCTGAAAGGGGAGGGTGAGGAACTGGAAGTTGTAGTACATATAGGTACTACTGACATAGGCAGGAAGAGGGAAGTGGACATGAAAAGGGATTATAGGGAACTGGGTAGGCAGCTGAGAGAGAGGAAAGCGAAGGTAGTAATCTCAGGATTGCTGCCTGCGCCTCGGGAGAGTGAGAGCAGGAATAGTATGAGATGGAGGTTGAATACGTGGCTGAGGGACTGGAGCAGGGGGCAGGGATTCTGGTTCCTGGATCATTGGGACATCTTTAGGGGCAGGTGTGACCTGTACAGCAAAGACGGGTGGAACCTGAATCCCAGGGGGACTAATATCTTGGCAGGAAGACTGGCTAGGGCTACTGAGGGGACTTTAAACTAGAAAGGTTAGGGGAAGGGAATAGGGATGTGGAGACTGGGAGCAAGGAAGTTAGCTCCCAAGTAGGGAAGGACTCTAGGCAGGATGAGAGGCAGGTTAGACGAGTGGGGGAGAAGGGAAATGTCCAGTCTGAGGGACTGAGCTGTGTCTATTTTAATGCCAGGAGTGTAGTAAATAAGGTGGATGAACTTAGGGCGTGGATTGCTGCTTGGGATTGTGATGTGGTGGCCATTACAGAGACTTGGATGTCTCAGGGACAGGACTGGGTACTACAGGTCCCGGGATTCAGATCCTTCAGGAAGGACAGGGAGGGAGGCAAAAGAGGTGGTGGAGTGGCACTGTTGATCAGGGACAGTGTCATGGCTGCAGAGAAGGTGGATACCGAGGAGGGAATGTCTACGGAGTCTCTGTGGGTGGAAGTTAGGAATAGCGAAGGGTCGGTGACGTTGCTGGGTGTATTCTATAGGCCACCCAATAGTGACAGGGAAGTTGAGGTGCAGATAGGGAAACAGATACTGGAGAGATGTAGAAATAACAGAGTTGTTGTGATGGGAGACTTCAATTTCCCAAACATCGACTGGAATATCCCAAGGGTAAGGGGTTTGGATGGGGAGGAGTTTGTTAGGTGTGTTCAGGAGGGTTTCCTGACACAGCACGTGGACAAGCCTACGAGAGGAGAGGCTGTACTGGACCTGGTACTAGCTAATGAACCAGGACAGGTGATGGATCTCTCGGTAGGAGAGCATCTTGGGGATGGAGATCATAATTCTATCTCCTTCACCCTTGCATTGGAAAAGGATAGGATCAGGCAGGCTAGGAAGGTGTTTGTCTGGAATAAGGGGAAATATGAAGACATCAGGCAGATGTTGGGGCGAATAAACTGGAAGGAGGTGTTCTTGGGGAAAAGCACAGAAGGAAGGTGGCAGATGTTCAAGGAATGCTTGTCTGGAGCTTTGCACGACAACGTTCCGGTGAGACAAGGAGGTTTTGGTAGGACGCGGGAACCGTGGTGCACGAAGGCTGTGGTGAACATAGTCAGGAAGAAAAGAAAGGTGTATAAAAGGTTCAAAGAGCTAGGAGATGTTGGGGATCTAGAGAAGTATAAGGCTTATAGAAGAGAGCTTAAAAAGGAAATTAGGAGAGCCAGAAGGGGTCATGAGAAGGCCTTGGCTGGTAGGATTAAGGAGAATCCCAAGGCCTTCTACAAATATGTGAAAAGTAAAAGGATGAGAAGAGAAGGGATAGGACCTATAAAAGGTGAAGGGGGAAAAGTCTGTATGGAACCGGAAGAAATGGCAGAGGTGCTTAATGAGTACTTTGCCTCAGTATTCACGGTGGAAAGTGATCTGGGAGGATGCACTACAAGTTTGCGGCAGACTGAAAAGATTGAGTATGTAGATATTAAGGAAGTGGATGTGTTAGAACTTTTAAATGCTATCAAGATAGACAAGTCTCCGGGACCAGATGGGATGTACCCCAGGTTATTGTGGGAGGTGAGGGATGTCATTGCAGAGCCCCTGGCGATGATCTTTGCGTCGTCGATGGAGACGGGAGAGGTTCCGGAGGATTGGAGGATTGCGGATGTGGTCCCTATTTTCAAGAAAGGGAACAGGGATAGTCCTGGAAATTACCGACCGGTGAGTCTGACCTCAGTGGTTGGTAAGCTGATGGAGAGGCTTCTGAGGGACAAGATTTACGAGCATTTGGAGAAGTTTAGGTTGATTAGAAATAGTCAGCATGGTTTTGTAAAAGGCAGGTCGTGCCTTACGAGCTTAATTGAGTTCTTCGAAAATGTGACTGAACACATTGACGAAGGAAGAGCAGTGGACGTGGTGTACATGGACTTCAGCAAGGCATTTGACAAGGTCCCACATGCAAGACTTCTTGAGAAGGTGAGAGGCCATGGGATCCAAGGGGCTTTGGCCTTGTGGATCCAGAACTGGCTTGCCTGCAGAAGGCAGAGGGTGGTTGTGGATGGCTCTTTTTCTGCATGGAGGTCGGTCACCAGTGGAGTGCCCCAGGGATCTGTTCTAGGACCCTTGCTGTTTGTCATTTTCATAAATGACCTGGATGAGGAAGTGGAGGGATGGGTGAGTAAGTTCGCCGATGACACCAAGGTCGGTGGTGTTGTGGATGGTCTGGAGGGATGTCAGAAGTTGCAGCATGACATCGACAGGATGCAAGACTGGGCGGAGAAGTGGCAGATGGACTTCAACGCGGATAAATGTGTTGTGGTCCATTTTGGCAGATCCAACGGGATGAATGAGTACACTATCAAAGGTAGGAGTCTTAGCTGTGTGGAAGAGCAGAGGGATCTTGGGGTCCGGGTCCATAAGACTCTCAAATCGGCCTCCCAGGTGGAGGATGTGGTTAAGAAAGCTTACGGTGTACTGGCCTTCATTCATCGAGGGATTGAGTTCAGGAGTCAGGAGGTAATGCTGCAGCTTTATAGGACCCTTGTCAGACCACACTTGGAGTACTGTGCGCAGTTCTGGTCGCCTCACTATAGGAAGGACGTGGAAGCTATTGAAAGGGTGCAGAGGAGATTTACAAGGATGTTGCCTGGATTGGGAGGCATGCCTTATGAAGACAGGTTGAGGGAGCTGGGACTGTTCTCCCTGGAGAGACGAAGGTTGAGAGGCGACCTGATAGAGGTTTACAAGATGTTGAGAGGAATAGATAGGGTGGACTCTCAGAGACTATTTCCCAGGGCTGAAATGGTCGCGACGAGAGGGCACAGATTTAAGGTGCAGGGAAGCAAGTACAGAGGGGATGCTAGGGGAAAGTTTTTCACTCAGAGGGTGGTGAGTGAATGGAATCGGCTGCCGTCGGTGGTGGTCGAGGCGAACTCGCTGGGGTCTTTTAAAAGACTTCTGGATGAGTATATGGGATCCAATGGGATTGGGGGTTATAGATAGGTCTATGGCTGGTAGGTTTTGATGTGTTCGGCACAACTTGTGGGCCGAAGGGCCTGTTTGTGCTGTAGTGTTCTATGTTCTATGTTCTATGAAACTAAAAGATAGTCTACTACTATTTGGTCCTCCCGATATTCAAACAGTCCTGCTATATCCCTGTATCTGCAGACCGCTCATGTGGCTGTCCAAGAGACCCTTAAACAACCCTAGCGTGCTTGCTCCCACCACCTTACTCGGCAGTGCATTCCACATCCCCACTACCCTTTGTGTGAAAAACTGGCCTCTAATATTCGTCTTATACATAGCCCCCCCTCATCCTGAGCCCGTGACCCCTCGTTCTATCCATTTCTAATGGTGGAAAAAGCTTACCACCATTTACTCTATCTATACCCCTCATAATCTTATGTATCTCTAAAAGATCCCCTCTCAGCTGACGTCTTTCAAGGGAAAACAACCCCAGTGTTTTCAATCTTTCCTCGTAAGACAGCCCTTCCATACCAGACAGCATCCTGGTAAATCTCCTCTGCACTCTCTCCAGGGCCTCTACATCCTTCCTGTAGTACGGTGACCAGAACTGGATACAGTACTCCAGATGAGGCCTAACCAACGTTCTATACACCTGCAACATCAGACTCCTACTCTTGTATTCTATACCCCTTCCTATGAAGGCTAACATACCATACGCTTTTTTTACCACATTCTCCACCTGTACTGACACCTTCAGAGACTTGTGAACTTGCACCCCCAGATCTCTCTGCATCTCTATACTCCGGATAGTTTTACCTTTTATCCTATAACTCCCCTCTACATTATTCCGGCCAAAATGCATCACCTCGCATTTATCTGGATTAAATTCCATTTGCCATCTATTTGCCCAATCTACCAGCCTATCTATGTCATGTTGTATTGCCAGGCACTGCTCCTCAGTACCCGCCAATCCAATCATCTTAGTGTCATCAGCAAATTTGCTGATCACACTACCTACCCCCTCTTCCAAGTCATTTATATACACCACAAATAGAAGGGGTCCTAGTACAGACCCCTGTGGCACTAGTGACAGACCTCCAGTTGGAAAAAGAGCCTTCCACTACTATCCGCTGTCTCCTCCTCCCAGGCCAGTTCTCAACCCATCTACATACCTGGCCCTGTATACCATGCACCTTCACCTTTTCTATTAGCCTACCATGAGGGACCTTATCAAACGCCTTACTGAAATCCATATAGACGACATCAACGGCTTGTCCTTCATCAACCATTTTTGTCACCTCTTCAACAAATTCCACGAGATTCGTAAGGCACGACCTCCCCTTAACAAAGCCATGCTGCGTATCCCTGATCAGATCGCAGCGCTCCAGATGCTCATACATCCTGTCCCTGAGAATCCTCTCCATTAGCTTACCTATAACTGAAGTCAAGCTCACCGGCCTATAGTTTCCTGGGTTATCCCTCTGACCCTTTTTAAACAACGATACTACATTTGCAATCCTCCATCCTCTGGAGTTTGCTTACATTCTCGGGGCACGTCTGCAGAGACCTCGGCGAACTCTTTAGGTGCCCTGCCAACATTCCGCCCCCAGGCCCGCACCTCCAAACAAAACAGATGATCTGGACATTCAACTTTCTCATTGTCTTCCACGAGGAGAAGCTGTCCACCTAATGGCTGCCATGTTTGTCCACATGAGGAAGGATATATTGCCTACGTAAGTAAGAGTGGTTAGTACTGTTGCCTCACAGGGACCTGATCGCAGGTGATTGCCTGTGTGGTGTTAGCACATTCTCCCCATATCTGCATGGGTTGCCACCGAGTGCTTTGGTTTCCCCAAAAATGTGTGGATTAGTTTGACTGGCTACGATAAATTGCCCCTTACTGTCAGGGGGAATTAGGAGCGTACATACGTGGGGTTATGGGGATAGGACAGGACCTGGATGGGATTGTTCTCGGTGCAGGCTTGATGGGCCAAATGGTCTCCTTCAGCAGTATAGATTCTATGATATAATGTTGGAATTGTATAAAACACAGATGAGGCCACAACTGGAGTATTATGTGCATTTCTAGTCATCACATTACAGGAAGAACGTAATTGCTCTGGAGGGAGTGCAGAGGAGGTTTGTAAGAATGCTGTTGGAGAAAAGTTATAAGGAGAGATTGGATAGGTAGGGCTTATTTTCCTTGGAACAAAGAAAGCTGAGTTGATAGAGTTGTACAAAATTATGAAGGGAAGAGATAGAGTGGAGAGGATAAAATTGTTTCCCTTGGCAAACAATTCGAGAACTAGGGGACATAGATTCAAGATAATCAAAGTGCAGAATTATGAGATAGAGAATCTGGTGAACTGGCGCAGCAGCAATAATCTCCCTCTTAATGTCGACAAAATCAAAGAGATTGTCATCAACTTCAGGAAGGAGAACATGCCCCTGTTCACATCAATAGGGACAAAGTAGAAAGGATCAAGTTTTTAGGTGTCTAGATCACCAGCAACCTGTCCTGATCCCCCTATGACAACACTATAGTTAAGAAAGACCCACAAATGCTTCTACTTTCGCAGAAGACTAAAGAAATTTGGCACGTCCGTTACAACTCTCACCAACTTTTACAGATGCACCATAGAAAGCATTCTTCCCGGTTTTGTCACAGCTTGGTTTGGCTCCAGCTCTGCCCAAGACCTCAAGCAACTACAAAAGGTTGTGAATGTAGCCCAATCTATCACACAAACCAGCTTCCCACCCATTGACTCTGTCTACACTTCCCACTGCCTCGGCAAAGTGGCCAGCATAATTAAGGATCCCACGTATCTCTCACATTCTCTCTTCCACCTTCTTCCTTTGGGAGAAAGATACAAAAGTCTGAGGACATGTACTAACTGACTCGAACAGCTTCTTCCCTGCTGCCATCAGACTTTTGAATGGACCTACCTTGCATTAAGTTGACCATTCTCTACACCCTAGCTATGACTGTGACTTGGCATTCTGCACCTTTTCTTCTCTGTATGCTTTGTCTGTACATAATGCAAGAAACAATACTTTTCACTGTAGGTTAATACATGACAATAATAAATCAAATCAAATCAAGTAAGTGGCAGTAGATGTAGAGGAGACATGAGGAGGAACTTCTTCACGCAGAGAGTGGCGAGTATCTGCAAGTTGTGCCTGAGTTGGTGAGAGAGGCAGAGACCCTAAACTCTTTTAGAAAGTATCTGGGTCTGCACCTTAAGCGCTGTAAGCTACAGGGCTATGGGCTGAATGCAGGAAGGTGGGATTAGAAAGGGGACCTTGGTATCATCAGGCTGGATAAGACGTGATTGAATGACCTCCTTCTGTGCTGTAACGTTTCTCTGGTTCAATGATTCTATAGCAGTTGCTGTCTTTTGAAAAGCTGCATTTCCCATCAATGCCAAGCATGCACAGTTCTGGTGTTTTCCTCTTTGACATAACTGCGAGCATCAGAGTAGGCATAAACCGGTGTCCAGCACAATGTGGAAGAAACTAAAGCCAGACTGTTTCCAGCTGATTCTCAGAGCTTCTGGGATTGATCTAAGTGAGTGTGAGCAAATCAAGTCAGGAGTATACTGGAATATTTTCCACTTGCAGCTCCAACAACATTTGGGAAGCTCAACACCATCCAGAACAAAGCAGTTTGTTTGATTGCTATCCCTTTATTATTAACATTAAATCCTCCACCATCGATGAATAGTGGTAGCCATGCGTAGCATGTACAAATAAAAACTCACTAAATCACCTTCTAAACCCATGGAACACTCCCACCTGAGGTTCCCCTTCAAGTCACTCACCATCCTAACTTGGAAATATGTCGCTGTTCCTTCACTGTGGCTGGGTCAAAATCCTGGAACTCTCTCCCTAACAGCACTGTGGGTGTACCTACACCGCATGGACCGCAGCGAATCAAGAAGGCAGCTCACCACCTCCTTTTCAAGGGGCAACTAGGGATGGGCAATAAATGCTCGGCTGGCTAGTGACACCTACGTCTCATGAACACAAAATGATTAGTGGAATTGAATGGGGAGGATAAAGAGAAAGAATTTCCTCTTGCTGGAATGCCCAGAATAATGGAGCAAAACCTGAAACTTAGAGTGAAGCCATCCAGAGGGAATATTGGGAAGAATTTCTTCATACATAGGGAAAATCTTGATGTTGGATTAGGATCAACCGAAAACTTCAAAACAAGAATGAGTCTGACAGTTTTCTGAGGAAAGGTCGCAGACCTGAAATGTTAATTTCTCTCTCCACAGTGCTGCCTGAGCGGCCAAATATAAAAGTCCAAAGTTTATTTATCCATGTCCTAAGTAGGCTGACATTAACACTGCAATGAAGTTACTGTGAAAATCCACACCTGTTTGGGTACACTGACAGAGAACTTAGCACGGCCAATGCGCCTTAACCAGCATGTGTTTCAAACTGGGGGAGGAAACTGGAGGAAACCCACGCAGACATGGGGAGGACATACAGACTGCACACAGACAGTGACCCGAAGCTGGAATTGAACCTGGGGCCTGGGCACGATAAGGCAGCAGTGCTAACCACTGTGCCGCCCAGATCTATCTCCAAACAGCACCAAGATATGTAAAGGAAGAGCATTTAGTTATACTGTGCCTTCTCGTATCTCTCATTAAGTGCGCTCCTGGGGAGAAGTGTAGGCTTCTCCAGACCATTCTGCCATTCCACTGAAAAGATCGCAGCAGATATTTTTTCATCTTAACTCAACCTGATTGCCCACAGCTGGGGTTCTCCAGTCCCACCGCAGTGAATGGAAATTTGCCTGAGCGCCCACGATCTCCGTTCTCGCTGGCGGCGGGGTGTACGAGACAGGAGAATTTCAGTCAATGGGTGAGATTTTCCAGTTGCGCTCACGTCAAGACTGGAAAATGCTGCCTGAGATGAGCGAACCTTTGCATGTTCCATCTCCCCACCCCAGACCCCCTCAACCGCAGGTGGGATGGAGACATTCTGCCCCATGTCTTTAGTGTTCGAATTCTTTGCCAGTGGTATCCGGGTACAGGGAAAGATGGAGGAGATCATCATAATGTGTAGAGTGCCATTAGCCTGTGCCCAAAGGGAAATCCTTGTGTGTATGTGTGTGTGTGTGTATGTGAGAGAGATGGATATCCCATTTCTTTTCTGCAGCTGTTTATCTTCCTGCTGCCTTGCCTGTTATTTACGACATGTTATGTGAGTGTAGGGTGAGGGGAGAAGTTGGGGGGAGGGCGGTTTGGTGGGGAAGGGGGGGAGGCTTTTAAATTAAAAGTCCTGGGAACAGCTAAAATTTGACAATGGTTCAGTGATGAAGCTTTTGTGAAAATAGACGTTCTCTTCAGGAGTGTGGCGAGGTTGCAATGTGTTACGTGGGAATTGGCCGAGAGAGAGAGAGAGAGAGAAAGAATGAATTCATTTTTTTTTCAGAAGTGGGATTCCGAAATTCCGACAGCTGCTTTCATAATCAAATTGGACGTGGTCACCAAGAAGTCACGGTTAACATCCATTCCCCCAACAACGTGAAGGATTAAAACCTTAAAACAGGCACGCTGAGAGAAGGAGAATCCTGAAACCTCTCTGGTGTCGAGGAGATTGGCGTCAGGAATGGTTTAATCCATCCCCATTCCCTGCCCTCGCTCAATTCGAATCTCAGGAGAGGGGAGGGGAAGTACATGGGGAGAAAGCGTCCTTCGTGTTAAGGGGACATGGGGCATTTTCCTAATCATAAAATCCCGGATGGTCAGGGATTTATTTTTTTACTAAACCTTGGTACCATCGGAGCAGAATTAAGCCACTCGGCCCATCGAGTCTGCTCCACCATCCAATCATGGCTGATATTTTTCTCATTCCCATTCTCCTGCCTTTTCCCCATGATCCCTGATCCCCTTATAAATCAAGAACCTATCTATCTCTGTCTTAAAGACACTCAATGACCTGGCCTCCACAGCCTTCTGTAGCAAAGAGTTCCACAGATTCACCACCGTCTGGCTGAAGAAATTCCTCCTAATCTCTGTTCTAAAGGTCTATCCGGTTAGCCTGAGTTTGTGCCCTTTGGTTCGAATTTTTCCTGCTCATGGAAACATTCTCTCCACGTCCACTCTATCCAGGCCTCGCAGTATCCGGCAAGTTTCAATAAGATCCCCCCTCATCCTTCCAACGAGTACAGACCCAAAGTCCTCAATTGTTCCTCATACGACAAGCTCTTCATTCCAGGGATCATTCTTGTGAATCTCCTCTGAACTCTTTCCAAGGCCGGCACATCCTTCCTTCGATATGGGGCCCAAAACTGCTCACAATACTTCAAATGGGGTCTGATCAGAACCTTGTACAGCCTCAGAAGTACATCTCCACTCTTGTATTCTAGCCTTCTAGCTAACATTGCATTTGCCACTATTCATTCATGGCACATGGGCATCGCTGGCAGGCCAGCATTTATTGCCCACCCTGAGTTGCCCGTGAGCTGAACGTTTCGCTTGGCTGTTTCAGAGAGCAACTGAGAGTCAATCATATTGCTGTGGATCTGGAGTCACATGTAGACCTCTGCTCTCTCTGGTCTACATCACCAGGAAGGCAATGGCTTCTTAGTATTACCGCTAGACTATTAATCCAGAAACTCAGCTCATGTTCTGGGGACCTAGGTTCGAATCCCACCACGGCAGAGAGTGGAATTTAAATTCAATGAAAGAAA
Organism: Sphyrna mokarran; assembly: GCA_024679065.1. Classification (NCBI taxonomy): domain Eukaryota; kingdom Metazoa; phylum Chordata; class Chondrichthyes; order Carcharhiniformes; family Carcharhinidae; genus Sphyrna; species Sphyrna mokarran. Next base: position 130,920,960 of record JAGIQG010000003.1, on the reverse strand, counting down.
TATCTGGAATTAAGAATCTACTGATGATCATGAAACCATTGCCAATTATCGGAAAAAACCCATCTGGTTCACTAACGTCCTTTAGGGAAGGAAATCTGCTGTCCTTACCTGGTCTGGCCTACATGTGACTCCAGAGCAATATGGAAACATCTACTGAAATAGCTGAGCAAGCCACTCATTTCAAAGGCAATTAGGGATGGCTAATAAATGTTGGCCCAGCCAATGGTGCCATGAATGAATTAAAAAAATGACGGGTTTTTACAACAATTGAGAATGATTTCACGGTCATCATTAGACTTTTAATTCCAGATTTTGATTGGATTTAAATTTTACCATCTGCCATAGTGGGATTCGAACTCAGGCACCCAGAGCATTACCCTGGATCTCTAGATTCCTCATCCAGTGATAATACCACTATGCCATTACCTTCAGAACTATCAATGAGGGTGCAGGGCAGTTGGATGCACAGCAGCATTTCCTTGATGGCGTGCCTCAGCACCACTTACGGCACCCCTTGTTTTGTTTGGGATGGCAAGTGGCATTGCCCAGGTTGCAATGCCATTGTGATCTTGTGGTGCTAACTTTGGGCTATCCTGTTTGGGCTGCCACTCAGTCACACCCACCTGGAATTCAGCTGGGATCGGATAGGGGTTGATGAGAGGTCCTGGCGCGTGACACAATAGTTCGCACTGCTGCCTCACAGTGTCCAGGACCTGGGTTCGATTCCCAGCTCGGATCACTGTCTGTGCGGAGTCCGCACATTCTCCTTGTGTCTGCGTGGGTTTCCTCTGAGTGCTGCGGTTTCCTCCACAGTCAGAAAGATGTGTTGGTTGGGTGCATTGGCCGTGCTAAATGTTCTCTCTGAGTCCCCCAGCAGGTGCCAAAGTGTGGCGAATAGAGAATTATTACAGTAACTTCACTGCAGTATTGATGTAAGCCTATTTGTGACACTAATAAAATTATAGAATTTCTACTGTGCAGAAGGAGGCCATTTGGCCCACTGAATGTTCACTGACCACAATCCCACACAGGCCCTATTCCGTAACCCCACATATTTACCCTTCTAATACCCCGAAACTAAGGGACAATTTAGCATGGCCAATCCATTTAATTTAAGCAAATAAATAAACTTTAAAAACTTAATTGAAAGGAGCTGATCTTGAATTAAAAATAGCTGATTTAAATTTACTGATAAATAACTTTACTTTTTACTTTTACGTTTTTCTTTGCCTTCCGAAGGATTGTTTTGCGTATTCAGTACTAAATGGGGTGGAGTGAGGTGAGGGGCTGGCAGGTGTTGGAACAGCCTTCATCCCACTGGCTAGGAGGAAGAAAAAGTGAGTCTATCCTGGGAATCAGATGGACCCTTCTTTAAGGTGCAGCTTCTCTGATGCTGTTGCCGGGGTCTTGATGGCGAGGGAAGAGGCTGTGGTTTACTTGTGAGATCAGCCTAGGTTCACCCTTCCCGATTTCTGCAAGTCTTTTACAGCACTCACAGTAAAATCTCAGCGGTCTATGGGCCTGTGTGGATCTGAATCTCTGGTGGCTTAGGGTGGGAGTTAGGCATCTGAATCCCTAAGTATCTGGAGGCTAATAGGGTTCTGCAGTTGGTGATCCATGTGGGGGATTGAAGGGGATTTGTGGGGGGTGGTGGTTAGGCACATGAGTCTCCAATTGTTTTGAATAAGTGCGTATTTGAGCTCTTGATGGCCTAGCTATGCCAAAGAACAAAGATCAAAGAAAATTACAGCAGAGGATCAGGCCCTTTAGCCATCCAAGCCTGCACCAACCACGTTGCCTGACTAAACTAAATGCCCCTACGCTTCCAGGGACTATATCCCTCTATTCCCATCTCATTCATGTACTTGTCAAGCTGCCCCTTAGAAGCCACTATCGTATCTGCTTCCAATACTTCCCCCAGCAACGAGTTCCAGGCACCCACCAGTCTCTGTGTAAAAAAATTGCCTCAAACATCTCTATTAAATCTTGCTCCTTGCTTCTTAAACCTGTGCTCCCTAGTAATTAACTCTTCCACCCTTGGAAAAAGCTTCTGACTATCCACTCTGTCCATGCCTTTCATAATCTTGTAGACTTCTATCAGGTCACCCCTCAACCTCCATTGTTCCAGTGAGAACAAACCAAGTTTCTCCAACCTCTCCTCGTAACTAATGTCCTCCATACCAGGCAACATCCTGTTAAATTTTTTCTGTACCCTCTCCAAAACCTCCACATCCTTCTGGTAGTGTGGCAACCAGATTTGAACACGATATTCCAAGTGAGGCCTAACTAATGTTCTATAAAGCTGCAACATGATTTGCCAATTTTTAAACTCAATACCCCAGCCAACGAAGGCAAGCATGCCATATGCCTTTTTGACCACTTTCTCCAACTGCATTGCCACTTTCAGTGACTTGTGTACCTGTACACCCAGATCCCTTTGTCTATCAATACTCTTAAGAATTCTGGCATTTACTATATATTTCCTATGTGTATTAGACTTTGCAAAATGCATTACCTCACCTTTGTCTGGATTGAGCTCCTGTCCAAGTCTCCAACTGATCTATATCCTGCTGTATCTTCTAATGATCCTCTTCGCTATCCGCAAATCCGCCAACCTTTGTGTCGTCCGCAAACTTACTAATCAATCCAGTTACATTTTCCTCCAAATCATTTATATATATATTACAAACAGCAAAGGTCCCAGCACTGATCCCTGAGGAACTCCACTTGTCACAGCCTCTATTCAGAAATGCAGCCTTCCACTGCTACCCTCTGTCTCCTTTGACCGAACCAGTTTTGTATCCATCTTGCCAGCTCACCTCTGATCCCGTACAATTTCATCTTCTGCACCAGTCTACCATGAGGGACCTTGTTAAAGGCCTTACTGAAGTCCACGTAGACAACATTTATTGCCCTATCCTCATCAATCATCTTCATCATTTCCTCAAAAAGCTCGATCAAGTTCATGAGACATGACCTTTTCTTCACAAAACCTTGTTGCCTTTTACTAGTATGTTCACTTATTTCCAAGTGGGAGTAAAGCTTGTCTTGAAGAATCTTCTCCAATAATTTCCCTACTGCTGATGTAAGATTCACTGGCTTGTAATTACCTGGATTATTCTTGCTACCCTTCTCAAGCAAAGGAACAATATTGGCTATTCTCCAATCCTCTGGGATCTCCCCTATAGCCAGTGAGGATACAAAGATTTCTCTCACAGCCCCAGCAATTTCTTTCCTTGCCACTCAGTATTCTGGAGTATATCCCATCAGGCCCTGGAGACTTGTCTATCTTGATGTTTCTCAAGAACCCCAATATCTGCTCCTTTTTGATCTCAACATGAATCAAACTATCTACACATCCTTTCCCAGACTCATCATCCACCAAGTCCTTCTCTTTGTTGAATACTGATACAAAGTACTCATTTAATACCTTGTCCATTTCCTCTAACTTCACATATAGATTCCCTCCCTTGTCCTCGAGTGGGCCAACCCTCTCCCTGGCTACCTTCTTGCTCTTTACATATGTATAAAAAGCCTTGGGATTTTCCTTAATCCTGCTGGCCAATGTTTTTTCATGATGCTTTTTAGCCCTTCTTATTCCTTGCTTGAGTTTATTTCTACTTTCCCTGTATTCCACACTTGCTTTGTGTGTTCCCAGCCTCCGAGCTTTGACAAATGCTTCCTTTTTCTCTTTGACTAGGCTCACAGTATCTCTCGTTATCCAAGGTCCCCAAAACTTGCCACACTTATCTTTCAAAGTAAGATACCTTTGGAAAAGAATTGCCTCTCTGGACCCTTTTGTATCTTTCCACTCTCACCTTAAACCTATGCCTTCTAGTTTTAGACTTTCTTACCTTTGGGAAAATACCTTGTCTAACTAGGCTGATCTATGCCCTTTGCCATACTTATATCCAAAGAACAAACCCTTTGGGAATGCAATGTGAATCATGCACAGCATAAAACAGCCACGTGAGTTTTGTAAGCGCCTTTAGCGTCATCAAAGCACTTCATCAAGAGCATTATTAAACATTTGGACAGGGTGAATAGGAAGCAGCTGTTCCCCTTGGTTGAGGGGTCAATCACAAAGGGGCACAGTTTTAGGGTGAGGAGCTGGAGATTCAGAGGAAATTTCAGAGAACATTTTTTCTTTCAGAGGGTGCTAGGAATCTGGAAAACTCTTCCTGGGAAGGTAGTGGAAGCCAGAAAACTTGCAACTTTTAAAAAATATTTGGATGAGCACTTATAGAGTGATAGAGTCATGGAAACAGGCCCTTCAGCCCAACTTGTCCATGCTATCATTTTTTAAACTCTTAAATTTGTCCCAATTGTCCTGTGTTTGGCCATATCTCTCTATACCCATGTTACTCATGTAACTGTCTAAATGCTTTTCAAAAGACAAAGTTGTACCCACTTCTACTATCTCTGGTAGCTCATTCTAGACACTCACCACCCTCTATGTGAAAGAAATTGCTCCTCTGGACCCTTTTGTATCTCTCCCCTCTCACCTTAAACTTACACCCTCTAGTTTTAGACACCCCTATCTTTGGGAAAAGATGTTGTCTATCTATGATGTTGTCTATCTCATTATTTTATGAACCTCTATAAGATTATCCCTCAGCCTTCTACGCTCCAGAGAATTTTCAGAGCACTTGAAATATCAAAACATTAAAAGATGTAGGGCAAGAGCTGAAAAATGGGACTATTGCATTTTTTTTGGTAGTTATTGTTGGCGCAGGCTTGATGGGCTGAAGGGCCTTTTCTGCGCTGTGTGACTCTATGGGCAGAACTTTACAGCCTCAGTGAAGAAAGAATGTAAATCCCCGCTCAGGCATCTCCATTGTCAGACCTTCACCTGCGCCAATTCCATGATGGGCAAGGTGGTAGAGTTCCAGTGTATGGCTCCATTCAACGATGTGGAGATGCCTGCGTTGGACTGGGGTAAACACAGTAAGAAGTCTGACAACACCAGGTTTAAGTCCAATCGATTTATTTATAGTAAACTCACAAGCTTTCGAGGTTCCCCTCTTCGTCAGGTGAATGGAGAGTTCTGGCCTCAGACAGAGCATATAACAGCAGAGACAGTTTACAGATTGCTGATTAGAATGCGAATCTTTACACCTAACCTGCTACTCAATCTTAAAGTGGCTAACAACGTGAGTGGAAGGAGCACTGAGCACAGGTTAAAGAGACGGGTATTGTCTCCAGACAGCACAGTAAGTGAGGTTTTGCAAATCCAGGCAAGTTATGGAGTTTACAGATAATGCGATATGAACCCAAGATCCCTGTTGAGACCATCCCCATGTATCTACTCAGCCGTCCTCACGTATCTGCTCCATTCAGTGATAGAGCAGCATTATTGAGAACTATGCACATATCAATGTGATACTGACCACATTTATTTTAGTAATCTTGATTGAGGGTTGAATATTGGCCCAGGACACTGCGGGCAGGAGAAAGCTCCACTCCACAAAACTGTGCCATGGGATCTATTTCCATTTGAGGGGGCAGGCAGGGCCTCATTTTATTGCCAGGATATGGCACAGTGGTAACCATAATCCCTTGCCTACTGCTCCCTGGGACACGGGTTCAAATCCCGCCAAGGCAGCTGGTGGAATTTAAATTCAACTAATAAAACCTAAAATTGAAAATTAATCTCAATGATCAGCTATCACTGTCTGTCGTAAAAAGCCGCCTGGTTCACTAATGTCCCTTGTGAGAAGAAAATCCACTGTCCTTACCTACATGTGACTCCAAACTCGCAGCAATGCGGTTCACTCCTGACTGCCCTCTGACATGCCCTAGCAAGCCAGTTGGTACAACCGATGGGCAACAAATATTGGCCTTGCCAGCAATGTTCACACCCCATGAAAGAATAAAGACAACCTAACAGTGGCAAGTTCCCTAATTCTGGATGTTGACTCAAATCGAAAGAGAGCAGGACTTGAACTACCAATCTTACCACTCAGGAGTGGAATATATATGTGTGACTAATGGAACCATGGGTCACCACAGCGCCCAGTGCACTGAGGGAGCAGGCCCCTTGTGCTAAGAACTGGCTTAGACCGGTTAGTGACGTCGGTGGTTCATTTTTCCCCTGGGCAGCAGAAGGGGAAAGTCAGCTCAGCCTTCCATCCCTGATCCGTGGCCAATGGCCTGTATTGCACTGGGGAATCCACCAGAACCTCAGCTTTCATCCTTGGTCGACCAGCCAGCCTGAGCTCCCAGGAGCTCAATGGCATCTGACATCTTGGGATGTCTTGTTCAAGTTGTACAAGACATTGGTAAAGCCACACTTGGAATACTGTGTACAATTCTGGTCACCTATCATAGAAAGGATATTATTAAACTAGAAGGAGTGCGGAAAAGGTTTACTAGAGTGCGACTGGGACTTGAAGGTTTGAGTTATTAGGAGAGGTTGGGTACACTGGGACTTTTTTCTCTGGAGAGTAGGAGGCTGAGAGGTGACCTTATAGAGGTCTATAAAATAATGAGGGGGCATAGATTAGCTAGATAGTCAACACCTTTTCCCAAAGGTAGGGGAGTCTAAAACTAGACAACATAGGTTGAAGGTGAGAGGGGAGAGATACAAGGTCCAGAGGGGCAATATTTTCACACAAAGGGTGGTGAGTGTCTGGAATAAGCTTACTAGAGGTAATCATAGAACCCTACAGTGCAGAAAGAGGCCCTTTGGTCCATCGAGTCTGCCCCGAACACAGTCCTACCCAGCCCTATCCCCATATCCCTACATATTATACCCACTAATCCCTCTAACCCATGCATCCTGGACCCTAAGGGGCAATTTCTTTGCATGGCTAATCAACCTAACCCGCACATTGTTGGACTGTGGGAGGAAACTGGAGTACACAGAGGAAATCCATTTGCCTGACGAAGACGAAAAGGTCGAAAGCTTGCAAATTTACTATCAAATAAATCGGTTGGATTTAAAATTGGTGTTGCTAGATTCTTACTGAGTTGAAACTCCACACAGACAGTGACCTGAGCCGGGAATCGAACTCAGGACCCTGGAGCTGTGAAGCAGCTGTGCTAACCACTGTGCTACCGTGCCACCCGTAATAGCAAAGACGGGTACAATTTTGTCTTTTAAAAAGCATTTAGACAGTTACATGGGTATAGCTGGATATGGGCCAAATGTGAGCAATTGAGACCAGCTAAGTGGTTTACGTAAAAACGGTGGGAAGAATAAGTTGGGCCGAAGGGCCTGTTCCTATGCTGTAAATCTCTATAGCGACAACACAAGTCAAAAGAGGAAAGTGAAGGAGCAAAGGGAGAGAAAGTTGGAGTGGGGTGGGTGGGGAAATGAGCAGGGGAGTTGTGGGAAAAGACAAATAAGGAACAAGGAACCCCCGTTCTTGTTTGAAATGAAGGCGTTTACTCAATTTAACTTTCACTGTGAACAACCCACTCACAGATTAGAAAGTAACAGATATATTGAAAACGGAAAATCCCTCTGCCTAGCGTGGATTAAAGCAACAAGCAGACTTCTGTTCCTCCACCTGTAACGTGACAATATCGTTCCTTGTGGCAAAGAAGCAGCTGATCAGAGATCGTAGCAGCTGGGCTCAGCCTAACGACTGCCTGGGTCCCCAACCCCTGGCCACTTGTGGGATCCTGCTGTGCACAGATGGGTCACGGCAACAACAAAAAAAATTTATATCACAGCTTTAACATAATGAAACATCCCCAGTGAGTTTCACAGCAAGTGGTAGAAAATGTGTGAAACCAAGCTTGGTCAGACAGGTAGCTTCTGAGGAATATTTTATTGGGGGAAGGCATGGGGAGTTGGGGGGAGTAAGATAGAAACATAGAAGATAGGAGCTGGAGGAGGCCATTCGGCTCTGCCAATCATCACGATCATGGGTGATTGTCAAACTTAACAGTCTCATCCTCCTTTCCCCCCAAAACCTTTGATCTCATTCACCCCAAGTGCTCTATCCAGCTGTCTCTTGAATACATTCAATGTTTTGACATCAACTACTTCCTGTGGTAATAAATTCCACAGGCTCACCGCTCTTTGGGTGAAAAAAATGTCTCCTCACGTCTATCCTAAATGGTCTGCCCTGAATCCTCAGACTGTGACCCCTGGTTCTGGACGCTCCCACCATTGGGAACACCTTCCCTGCATCTACCCTGTCTAGTCCTGTTAGAATTTTATAAGTCTCTGTGAGAACCCTCTCTCTCTCATACTCCAGCGAAAACAATCCTAACCTAGTCAACCTCTTCTTATACATCAGTCCCGTCTTCCCCGGAATCAGCCTGGTAAACCTGCGCTGCACTCCCTCGAGAGCAAGAACATCCTCCCTCAGAAAGGGAGGCCAAAACTGCACACAATACTCTAGAGGGCCTCACCAAGGCCCTGTATAATTGCAACAACACGTCCCTGCTCCTGTATTCAAAACCTCTCACAATGAAGGCCAACATACCACTTGCCTTCTTTACCGCCTGCTGCACCTGCATGCTTACTTTCAGCCACTGGTGCACAAGGACACCCAGATCCCTCTGCACACTCCCTTCTCCCACTTTACAGCCATTCAGATAGGAATCTGCCTTCTTGTTTTTGCTTCCAAAGTGAATAACCTCACATTTATCCAAATGATACTGTATCTGTCATTGATAGGGAGGGGGGAGTTGAGGAGAGAATTCCAGAATTTGGTGCCCAGGCAACTGAAGGCTGGTGGAGTGATGGAGGAGTAATTATAATTGGCAACGTACAAGGAGTCAGATACCTCAGAGGACCATGGGGCTGGAGGAGATTAGAGAGATAGGGAGGGGGATTGCGGTTTGAGGCTATGGAGAGATTCGAAAACAGGGATAAGAATTTTAAAATTAAGCCAGTGAGTGCCTGTGAGATAGGGGGTGTTACGAGCTGCAGAACTTTGGAGGGAATTTAAGGAGATAATGAGAAGGGGGAGGGGGTCAAATGTGGGAGACCAGCCAACAGTGTGTGGGAGTAGGTGAGTGGAGAGGTAACAAAACACGAATGATGGCTTCAGCAGCACATGGGTTGAATCCATGGCAAAGTCAGGCATCCAGGCTGGTACAGTGGCACACTGATTAGCACTGCTGTCTCATAGTGTCAGGGACATGGGTTCGATTCCAGAGTTGGGTCACTGTGTGAAGTCTGCACATCCTCCCCATGTCTGCGGGGGGTTTCCTCCCACAGTCAAAGATATGCAGGTGGTCGTGCTAAATTGCCCCTTAGTGTCCCCAGGTGTGTAGGTAACTGGGGTAAATATGCGGGGTTGTGAGGATAGGGCAGGCAGCTGACCTGGGTAAGACCCTCTGTCAGAAAGTCAGTGCAGACCTGAGGGGCAATGTGATTTTATTGTGTAACGGAGGTGGAATGAGGGAGGGGTTTTAGTCAATGGCACAGATACCAGGTCAGAGGCTCATCTCAGGGTCAAATATGATACTGAGGTGATGAACAAATTGGCTTAATTTCAGAGAATTACCAGGAAGAGGATGGAGTCAGTAGTTAGTGAACAATTTTACCTCAGGGGTGCTTTACGAGGAATGTCATTAAGCCATCGACGCTGCCAAAACATTAAGTGAATAAACTAAAACAAATTCCTACACATCCGGATCCAAACCTTTTGAGTGTAAACTCCCAACCTTTCCCATAAATAGGGATTCTCCTTCCAGCAAGGAAGGAAGCTTTGGTACGGTCACCAGTGATCCTTATCCACACAGAAGGTTAATACCTGCTTCATCCCCGCACTAATAAATCCAAACTAAACACTCAGGGATCATTATTTATTGCATTGGGATAACATCTACACATCCTTCCAAAGGGGAGGCTGTGGACAAACAGGCAATTCAAAATGGCGATTTGCAAAGCACTCTGGCACAACTGGGCAAAACCAGAAACAAAAGCTGCAACTTAAAGACAAAAACCAAACAGGTTGCAACCCCGATGCATGAATAAACAGGATATGGGTTATCTCCAGGATGAAAGAGACTTTCTGGTCACGCTGAGTTGTTTACCAGACATGAGGGCACTGTGATCCCTTTCTGGGGGGAAGGGGTTGCGAACGCTATGTGCCTCCAGCACCTACAGGCGTGGCTGTTGGGGACACGCCCAGAGATCGGTGTGGCAGCACCTGATTGGACTCTGATCGATCAGGGTGATCAAGTCCTGATCGATTGGTTGGCAATGGCCAAAAAGGGACATGAAACTCATGGGGGTATAAAGGGTGCTGTGCGACCAAGAATCGCTCTCTCTCTCTCTCTAACGAGGTGCAACAGTATTGACCATCGCCAGTGACGACCAGCATGAAGAGAGCCACCACATCCGAGAAGGAAGGAAGTCCAGAACCAGATCAAAGGACCAGACTATGCAGAGGATGACCGAGATCAGCGCACAGATAAAGGCCAATATCTGCTTGGGTATTTGCCAGTCACGCAAAGTTAAATCAAGGTCTTGTATTAGAACTTTAGTACTTCCCTGTAAGGTAACTTATTGTTGGTTGGGTGGGTGATTATTGATTGGGTGGGTTTAAATAAATATTGGTTGTACTAACAAGATGTCTATTCTTTGTCCACCGTATAAGGAATAATACAGACTGTGCGGCAGGCACAAGGCGAAGGCCTAGTGGTATTATCGCTAGACAATCAACCCAGAAACTTTGCTGATGTTCTGTGGCTCTGGGTTCAAATCCCACCAGAGCACTGGTGGAATTTGAATTAATTTAAAAAAATCTGGAATAAAAATTCTACTGATGACCATGAAACCATTGTCGACTGCTGGAAAAACCCATCTGGTTCACTAATGTCCTTTAGGGAAGGAAATCGGCCATCCTTATCTGGATGTGACTCCAGAGCCACAGCAATGTGGTTAACTCTCAACTGCCCTCCAAGGGCAACAAGGAATGGGCAATAAATTCTGGCCGGACACCCATATGAATAAGAAAAAGTATACAAGAACTCAAATCTAAAGTAGACAATTCAGCCTCTTCAGCTTGTCCAACATTCAGTAAGATTATGGCAGATCTGTTTGTGGCTTCAGCTCCATTTTCCTGTCTGACCCTCATAACCTTCCCTTGTCAATCAAAAATCTATCCAACTCAGTCTTGAGTATATTCAATGGCCCAGCCTCTATTGCTTCCTGAGGGGAAATATCTACAGACTAACAATCTGCTAAGAGAAAAAAAACCTCTTCGTCTCCATCTTAAATCGGAGATCCCTAATTTTTAAGTTGTGCTCCCAAGTTGGGGCAGTACAGTGGCACAGTGGTTAACACTGCTGCCTCACGGCGCCAGAGTCACTGAGTGTGTGGAGTTTGCACATTCTCCCCGTGTCTGCATGGGTTTCCTCTGGATGCCCCAGTTTCCTCCCACAGTCTGAAGATATGCCAGTTAAGTTGATTGGCCATGCTAAAATGACCTTTGCATCAGGGGACTAGCAGGGTAAATGTGTGGGGTTACGAGAGTAGGCCCTGGGTGGCATTGTGGTCAGCTCAGATGGGCCAAAGGGTCTCCTTCTATACTGTAGGGATTCTATGATTCTAGTTTTAGACACCCCTGTGTGTAGAAACACCCTCTCACTGTCAAGTCCTCTCAGGAACTTAAGATGTTTCAGTAAGATCACCTCTCATTCTTCCAAACTCCAATGGATACAAGCCTAAACTGCTCAGCTTTTCCTTAATGATAACCCCTTCATCTCAGGAAATGGGTTGAATGAATCTTCCCTGAACTGCTTCGAAGACAGTGCTATCTTCTGGCCCCCGGTGACTCTGTCTCAAAACTCGGAGAGGCACCTTCTTTCTTTGAGTCAAGACAGTTTGAAGTACTACTTGAGAACTTTGCAATGAGACTGGGACGGCAGTCTAATTTCCTTAACTCCCTGCAGTCCTTCTCCCCACCCCTTCCCGCACCTCTCCCTCCCCCTCATCCTCTCCTTCCTCAAACACTACTCCACAACCTCCCTCCGCACCCTGCCTCAGCAATTCCACCCCGCGAGGGACGATTGTGTGGGCCACTCTGTCGTAGAAAGGCTGGGCTGAAAAGAATGGAGGGTGTGCGTTGGCTGAGGGGCAGGGGATAGAAGGACAACGGTGCAGCCCTCGCCAATTCCGGAATCTTCCCTCTGAATCTCAGCCCTTTTCCCACTGGAGCCTTTCGGCAGACGGCAGCAGGGTCGCTGCAAACTGGAATTCCAAGAATCTGTTGTTGCACAAAGTTGCCTTTTGTTGGGCTTGGATCTGAGCTATCCCGTGTCCTGGGTCCCCCATGGCTGCCCCTCGATCAGCGTTGTAGCTTTCAGAGGGAAAGCAGCCGGAATGGGCTGTGGAAAATCCACACCAAATGCCTACTCTTTCCGACCATGAGTTATAATTGTCCCAGTAAAAGACATCCTTCCCTGCTGCACCCTGCAGACACTGAACTGGAAATAAGAACTGGCTTCTAAATTGATGGGAATGGTGGAGCGGGATAGGAAGACTGCCATTCAGCCCTTTGAGTCTGTTCCATTAAAGTTTATTTATTAGGTAGGCTTACGTTAGTAATTTTTTTAGTTTTAAGTTTTAAGCTTATTTGTTAGTGTCACAAGTGGACTGAGATTAACGCTGCAATGAAGTTACTGCGAAAATCCCCTAGTCACTACTCTCCAATGCCTGTTCAGGAACACTGATGGAGAATGTAGCATGGCCTAGGTTCAATTGATTGGCCTTGCCAATTTGCTTCTTACCAAAGATGCGTAGGTTAAGTGATTGTCCAAACATGTGTAGATTACATGAATTAGCCATGTTAAATTGCCTCTTAGTGTCCAAAGATCTGCAGGTTAGGTGGATGGGCCATGCTGAATTGCCTCTCAGTGTGCAAAGATGTACATAGATTGGCCATGCTAAATTGCCTCTTAGTATCCAAAGATCTGTAGGTTACATGGATTGGCCATGCTAAATTGCCTCTTAGTGTCCAAAGATCTGTAGGTTACATGGATTAGCCATGCTAAATTGTCTCTTAGTGTCCAAAGATCTGTAGGTTACATGGATTAGCCATGCTAAATTGCCTCTTAGTGTCCAAAGATCTGTAGGTTAGGTGGATTGGCCACTTTAAATATGTGGAATTACGGGGATAGGGCAGGAGTTGGGCCTGGGTAAGATACTCTGTCAGAGAGTCAGTACAAACCTGATGGGCCAAATGGCTCTCTTTCTGCCCTGTAGGGATTCTATGTTCTCCATAGAGAAGCAAAGGTTGAGGGGCAATTTGATGGAGATCATGAAGAGTGCAAAATTGTTTCCAGCGGAAGGCTAAAGGAGTTGAGGTGACAGATCAACAGCAACTGGCACTAGAATCAGCAGAGGGAAACGAATTTACCCTGAACATGTTCAGGATTTGGAATGTGTTGTCCGAGATTGGCGGACGGAGATTCAATAAGAGAATTGGATCATTCTCTGGAGAGTAAAAATGTATAAAAATATAAAGGGTTATGGGAAACAGGGAGAGAAACCAGCACGTATATGATGGAACAAATGGCCTCCTGTGCTCTAACCATTTTTACAACTCATGGTAAACAAATCCACCAATCTCCTCTGTAAAGAATTCCTGTGCTTGAACCTCCTTGACGGTTCAGAGTGCTTTTGGGTGTTCCTGTTTTGAGAGGTGTCACATTCAATGCCCTCCCTCACTTCCAAATTCTTCCTGTTTGCAATGCCTACTGAAGCCTGATTTCCTCGGCTATTCCAACTATCTCCATCTCATCAGCTCTGTGCAGCCTGATAGCACATCACATCTTCCCAAAAAAAATCAAACTTCAGCGAAACAGCCATGCATGAGGGCAAATATAGTGATTGAGAGAGAAAGAGAGGAAGACTGAAAAGGAGATAGAGAGAGGGGGAGAGAGGAGGAATAGAGAGAGAGAGAGATAGAGAGAGAGAGAGAGATTGGCAGGGAGACAGAGAGAGAAGAAAGATAGAAAGGGAGAGATCGGCAGGGAAATATAAAGAGAGAGAGAGAGAGAGATTGGCAGGGAGACAGAGAGAGAAGAAAGATAGAAAGGGAGAGATCGGCAGGGAAATATAAAGAGAGAGAGAGAGAGATTGGCAGGAAGATAGAGAAGAGAGAGAGATCAGCAGGGGAACAAAGAGAAGAGAGACAGAGAGAGGTCAGCAGGGACTCAAAGAGAGATTGAAAGAGCATTAGAAAGAGATGGGAAGTGTGACAGAGAGAGAGAAAAAAGGATAGAAAGAGTTTGAAAGAGAGACAGAAATAGGAAGACAGACAGACAGAGGAAAAAGTAATAAAAGGTTAGGTTAGAGAGAAAGAGAGAAAGGTAGGAAGTGTGTGTGAGAGAGAGAGGGCTGGAAGACGATTTGTACAAGAGTTAGAGAGAAAGATAAGAAAGGAGACAGAGAGAGAGAAAAAAAGGAATAGAAGGAGAGTTAGAAAGAGATTGCAAGATAGGAAAAGAAAGGAGGGGGCATTGAAGAGCATTTGTAGGAGAGAGAGAGAGAGAAAAGAGGGATGGAAAGATAATTAAAGAGAGAAAGACAAGAACGGAGACAGGTGGAGAGAAAGAGAGTGATAGAAAGGAAGAGGGCGGGAGACAAAGTAGAAAAGAATGAGGGAGGAAAGAAAGAGAAGGATAGAAAGAGAAGCAGAGAGGGGTGGCACGGTGGCACAGTAGTTAGCACTGCTGCCTCACAGCACCAGGGACCTGGGTTCGATTCCTGGCTTGGGTCACTGTCTGTGCAGAATCTCCCCACGTCTGTGTGAGTCCCCTCCAGGTGCTCCAGTTTCCTCCTGCAGTCTGGAACAACTTGCTGGTTTGCTGCATTGACCCAAACAGGGGCCGGAGTGTGGCGACTAGGGGAGTTTCACAGTAGCTTCATTGCAGTGCTAATGGAAGCCTAACTTGTGACCAGCAAATAAATTTTAAGACAGAAAGAGACCGAGCGAAAGAAAGAGTGAGAGCGCAGGAAGGGAAAAAGACAGGCGGGCACGGCCGGAACGTAAAGAAAAAGACGAAGGAAGGGTCTGGGAGAAACGGAGATTGTGACTGGAAGAGGGAGAAGCAGATTGCCGCAGGAAGGAAGAGGCAGAAAAAGGTGCAGCAGCCCTGAGATGGAAAGAAAAGGAAGAGAAACAAAAAAGAGCAAGAGAGAAAGGCTGAAGGCATTATTACTGTTATTGTGAGGGGCACTTTGTAAATATTTGGCTGTGAGGAAATTCTCTCAAGATGTTTCAGCTCATTGAACCCAGAGAGTGGACCTCAGCCAGTTGAAGTATTTCCTTCCAACACTAAAGACAGAGAAATGGCAGCAACCCAACTCAGCATCATAACCATGTGTAATCGACACAACACCAGGACAAAATATTCAGGGGAGAAACATGCAGGAAAAGCGAAAATTAGAAGTAGTAAATAAGTGAAGGTTGCTGGTGGTTTTCCTGTCACTTCCTCTTTTGTTCCCTGCCAGAGAGAGATCATCCCTGGACTACCGCTCATATTGTGTTCTTTACTGGGAACTGACTGACTAATCCTATAAGCATTATTGCTGCATACGGTCGCCAGATACCATACAGCAATTGAGTATTTGTAAACACTCTCCGCGTTGAGCTGACAGGTCCCTGAGCAGTCAGTGCGGGCGCTGCCAGCAGTGGGCAGCGAAGCAGCACAGCAAGATCCCATCCAAAGTACTGAAGCCAACGTGGGAATCAATGGAGAGAAAAGATTGGGCTGGACACAAAGAACTGCCAGCGTTCCTTCCGAGGGTGACGTGAGATTGTTTATGTTCACAGGGACAGCCAGAATCATGGCGGTTAGCACTGCTGCCTCAGCACTAGGGGCTGAGTTCGATTCCGGCCTCGGGTGACTGTCGGCGTGGCGTTTGCACATTCTGCCCATCTGTGTGTGTGTGTGTGTGTTTCCTCCAACACTCCAAAGATGTGAGGTCAGGTTGATTGGCCGTGCTAAATTGCTTCTTAGTTCCAAAGATATGCAGTTCAAGTGGATTAGCCATGGTAATTGTGTGGAGTTGTGGGGATAGTAGGGTTTGTGGGCCTGTGAAAGATGTTTTTTCAGAGATTCGGTGCAGACTTGATGGGCTGAATGGCCTCCTTCTGCACTGTATGGATTCTATGGTCAGTGAAAGGGGGTGTGGAAGTCCAGTGAGAGAGGCCTGCAGGAGACCTGAGGGAGGCCCGGTGAGAGTGGCCTGTGGGACGCCCAGTGAGAGGGGCCTGCAGGAGACCCAGTGAGAGGGGCCTGTGGGAGGCCCAGTGAGAGGGGCCTGCGCAGAGTCTCAGAGAGGTCCAACGAAAGAGGCCTGCGAGAGTCTTGCAGGAGCCCAGCGAGAGAGGCCTGCGAGAAGCCTATTGGAGACCCAGTGAGAGAGGCCTGGGGGACTGAGTGACCTGCCAGCAGCCCAATCAGCAGAAGTGGACACTGCTGAGCTGCTCAAAATGGAGGAGCTCTCAAAAGGCTCCATGACAAAGAAGGCTCAGAGGTGTTTGAGCTATTGGTATGTCAGAATAGCTCTTCCAGAGGAATGATAGTGCCCCATGGCTGCGGTTCTGTCAAGGAAGCTCCAAGACCAGACTCTGATGGCCTTCTGGCACCCAGCTGGGAGTCCAGACTCAGCCAAGTTGGGGGAGTGCAGCATAACACTGGGTAAGTTCCTTCGTATGGAAAAATAGTCCTAAAGTGGGAATTTACCTACTTGTACTGGGTGCCTGGCTCCATGGAGAAGGTGGACAGTTTATGCTACAGGCTGTCAGAGGAAAATCCAGCCATATGCAGCACTGCATCGGGGAGCAATTCCGACAGAGTATCCTGCTACTTCCTTAACATTTCTACCTCCAAAGGAGCTGGGAAGATTCCAGGCTTAGAATTCCAGCTTGTCAGTGCAGCAACTCTCTTCCCATAGGAACACACCAGACAAGTTCCCCAAGTCTAGAGCACATACTTGCAGGTTAATAGGATTCAGAGCTTCCAGAGTGTTCCTAATGACGACGCTGAAGTTTAACTTTTGATTTTTAACCATTCCACCACTTGTTCAGGGAAGGGGGCCCAGATAGATTGCCCTAGAGTGAAATCTCAGCCTCCTCCTCCCCCGATTATATCCACAGCCAGGCTACGGTGGAATTTATGTCAATGGTACAAACACTTTGGAAAACCTGAGAAATATTTGCTTCAACTTCCTTACATGGGAATCCAAACATAAAAACTAGAAGCAAGAGGAGGCCATTCGGCCCTTCGAGCCTGCTCTGCCATTCAGTGTGATCATAGCTGATCATCAAATTCAATATCCAAGATTCTCTCTTCCCCCCATGTCCCTTGATTTCTTTAACCCCAAGAGCTGTGTCTAATTTCTTCTAGAAATTAGATGTTTTGATCTCAATCACATTCTGTGGTAGTAAATTCCACACATTCACTATCCTCTGGATAAAGAAATTTCTCCTCACCTCAGTTCTAAAAGGTTTACCCCTTATCCTCAAACTGTGACCCCCTAGCTCAGGACTCCCCTCCCGCATGGGGAACATTCTTTCTGAATCTACTCTGTCTAACCCTGTTAGAATTTTATAAGTTTCTATGAGACCCTCTCTCACTATTCTAAGTTTCAATGAATACAATCCTAACAACTTAGTCACTCCTCTTATGACAGGCCTACCATCCCAGGAATCAGCCTGGTAAACCTTCGCTGTACTCCCTCTATCTGAGCATAGACATCCTTCCCCAGGTAAGGACATCAAAACTGCACACAATATTCCAGATGCGGTCTCATCAACACCTATATAATTGCAGCAAAACATCCCTATTCCTATACTCAAATCCTCAAATAGTCGACACTCTTTGATTCTGATTTAATTTGATTTATTATTGTCACATCTACAAATATAAAGTATTGTTTCTTGCACGCTATACAGACAAAACATACCGTTCGTAGAGAAGGAAGCGGGAGGGTGCAGAATGTAGTGTTACAGTCATAGCCAAGGTGCAGAGAAAAATCAACTTAATGCAAGATGGGTCCATTCAAAAGTTTGATAGCAGTAGGGAAGAAGCTGTTTTTGAGTTGCTTGGTACCTCAGACTTTTGTACCTTTTTCCTGAAGGAAGATGGTGGAAGAGAGAATGTCCGGGACGCGCGGGGTTCTTAATTATGCTGGTGCTTTGCCGAGGCAGTGGGAAGCGTAGACAGAGTCAATGGACGGGAGGCTGGTTTGTGTGATAGATTGGGGCTACATTTACAACGTTTCTTGAGTGAAACATGAGGGTTCGGAGCAAGCACAGCTGACAGCTCCTATTCCAGCCCTTCAGGCCTTTTGTAGGCGCGGTGGACCCAGCCTGTGGTAGAACTGTTGAGTAAAAGTGAAAGCAGAGCGAGGCAGTGTGTTCTCCTTATTCCAGGTGTGAAAATCTTCTGGTTGTACATTTTCTATTTATGTTGGGCAGTCTAGACAGGCAATAGCTTTGTCCTTTGGCAGCACCTTCCAAACCCACAACCTCTGCCATCCGGAAGGACAAAGGCAGCAGACGCCTGGGAACACCACCAGCTACAAGTTCTCCTCCAAGCCACTCACCATCCTCACCAGGAAATACATTGTCATTCCTACCTTCAAAATCCTGAAACTCCCTCCGCAGGACGGCACCATGGCACAGTGGTTAGCACTGCTGCCTCACAGCTTCAGGGACCCAGGCTGGATTCCTGGTTCGGGTCACTGTCTACGCAAAGTCTGCACATTCTGTGCGTGGGTTTCCTCCACGTGCTCCCGTTTCCACCCACAGTCCAAAAGACGTGCTGATTAGATGCATTGGCCAGGCTAAATTCTCCTGCAGCGTACCCAAACAGGCGCCGGAATGTGGCGACTAGGAGATTTTCACAATAACTTCATTGCAGTGTTAAGGTAAGCCTACTTGTGACACAAATAAATAAAGTTAAACTAACAGCACTGTGGGTGTACCTACACCACAGGGACTGCAGAGCTTCAAGGAGGCAGCTCACTACCATCTTCTCAAGGGTGATTAGGGATGGTCCACAAATGCTGGTCTTACCCACATTCCATGAAAACAAAAATCCTCATTGAGCTGGAAATGTCAGATCACTCAAATCATTGAGCCATTTGATTGCAATCCCCTCTTTCTCCTCTTCAGAAGGCCTGCGTCCATGTTGGGGGACGTTACCATGGCCACCACATGAGGTCACCCTTGTGCCTATTTATTGAGTCTGAGACATTCAGCATGGTTGCTTATGCAGGGGTGTGGTGAGGGACGGGGTGAGGGCATCTTAGTTTGTATATTACTGTCACAAGTAGGCTTATATTAACTCCACAATGAAGTTACTGTGAAAATCCCCACACTCCGGTGCCTGCTTGGGTACAATGAGGGAGAATTTAGCACGACCCAATGCACCTAACCAGCACGTCTTTCAGGGAGACGAAGCTGGAGCACCCAGAGGAAACCCACGCAGACACGGGGAGAACGTGCAGACTCCGCACAGGTGGTGACCCAAGCCAGGAATCGAACCTGGGTCCCTGGCACTGTGAGGCAGCAGCGCTAACCACTGTGCCACCCCTGAGGGAGTGAAGCACTGTGTGTCAGAGGTCTTGCCTTTTGGATGAGACACTAAACTGGGGTCGCACCTGACCTCTGAGGTGGACCTGAAAGATCTTCCCAGGGGCAATTAGAGATGGGCAACAAGTGCCTAGCTAGTGGCACCCACATTCCATGAGCCAATTTAAGAAAGGATCCCACGGGGGTACTGGGAGAAGCGGGGCAACTCTCTCCATGTCTTGGATGAATATTAATCCCACAATCTATACTGTCTATCACATTGCTGTTTTGGAAGTTGGTTATGTATAACTTTGTTATCACAGTTCCTACTTTCCAATTGCGACTATATTTCACGAGCCGTAGAGTGCTTTGGCACAGCCTGATGTTGTACTGGGTGCTAGTCGCTCACTAACGCTGACTTGAGTGGCGTTTTGGGCCCTGGGTTGGCATTAGGCTTTGGCCTGATTCCGCCATGTTGGGGTTCGACCAGTCCCTGGGTGAAGCTGCTCCGCCCTCCCCCAGATAACCCTTTGACCAAGCCAAAGGTCAAAGGTGCTCATCGAAACCCGCTGAGAAACTAACCCGCACCTCACACCTTGGTGACCAATGTCGGGGTAAGTAGGGGAGGAGTTGTGTGGAGGGGGCGGGGGCGGGGAAGGGAACAGACAGATACTGTCCCTTTAAATGAAGGGAAATGGAATGAAGCTGAAAATCTTACATAAGTCAGGCCTCGCCTTTTCCAGAGAGGATGTTTGAGTTGGCAACACTCTGAATTGTGTACTCAGACACCAGAACAGACACAACTTCCTGTACAGAGGGTGAAAGCTTTTGTAAGCTTATGGTACTGTATATACTGCAGTAGTGAGACTCGCTACAAATCTATTGCTCAACACTGAAGGGGAAGGGGGGGGGGGGGGGGGGGGAGGGGCACCAATCCTTTTCCCGCTGAGATTCTTGTGATTAGCTCTGACCAATATTTTGCCGCGATCCCCACCTCTCAACTTATTCTGGAATGTTCCCTTCATTGCGCCCACTGGAATTTGCACAGGAGGCAGTCACTGGGACAGAGCTGTCAAAAACCTGGGCGGCATGGTGGCACAGTGGTTAGCACTGTTACCTCACAGCGCAGCGACCTGGTTTCGATTCCTGGCTTGGGTCACTGTCCGCGCAGAGTCTGCACATTCTCCCCGTGTCTGCGTGGGTTTTCTCCAGGTGCTCCGGTTTCCTCCCACAATCCGAAAGACGTGCTGGTTAGGGTGGATTGGTCACGCTAAATTCTCGCTCAGTGTACCCGAACAGGTGCCGGACTATGGCGACTAGAGGATTTTCCACAGTAACTTCATTGCAGTGTTAATGTAAGCCTACTTGTGACACGAATAAATAAACTTAAAACAGATCACAGTTATTGAGGACAAGCAATGTTAACTGGTTTTGTTTTGGGGCATTCCTATGGACTCTGACACTCATGATTCCCCAGATCTGTATAGGAATCCCTCACTTTTCTCAAAAAGGTGGAATGTATCTCCAGATTAAGAGTTGCCAAATTTCCCCAGGTGGATTGGCTTTGCTAAATTGCCTCTTAGTGTCTAAAGGCGTGTAGGCTAGTGAAATTAGCAGGGTAAATATGTGAGGTTACGGGGTAAGCCTGGGTATGAGTAAGTACAGACTCAATGGGCTGAATGGCCTCTATAGGGATCCTATATGATTCTCCGAGGCAGAAACTCTTGGGAGTTTTTCAAAACCCTGGCAATCATTGTCAGCAGGGATGTCACTGGTGACATTGGTCACTGGATGGAGATGTCAACCCCCATGTGATTGGTCACCAGATGATTTCTTGTTGAATGGCATCAACCTGTTGCAATGTTCTCATACACGATTTGGGCTATATCCGTGTTCTTCCGAATGCCCCCCTGCTGTATTTTAGCTGCTCTTCCTCTACCCTTGTATTGAGCTAAGAAGACCCCTCTCACTGCCTCCTGTTCTACCTCCCCTTTCACCTCACTTCAGTTGTCTCGAAGCCTCCCTCAGTCTCCTCTTCCTTCCCGGATCCAACTCTCAAACCAGACCCAAGTGTAGACTGACTTCCTGATTCAGCTCCTTATCCTCTTGCCTCTTTGCCCTGAAGTTTAGTTGTGGGGTAGATGGAGAAAATCAATCTTTCTGCATCAGTGACTTCAATGAGGTCCAGGAGCCGGACCTGTTGAAACCATTGACTCTGTTTACACTGAGCAATATTCACCTCACAAAAAAAAACCCAGGTTATCTGCTGATGAGACACGTTACTGGTTGTGGGATCTTGCTGTGTGTAGGTTGGCAGCTGCTTTTCCTACATTGACTACATTTCAAACACATTTCACGGGCTGGAAATTGCTTTGAAACATCCTGATGGTTGAGTAAGGCGCCATAGAAATGCAAATCTTTCTCTCTCTCCATAAGAAGCACCACATCCTGACACTTCACCTAAATCTGGCCTCGAATTACTCAAAATCATAGAATCCCTGTAGTGCAGATGGCGGCCATTGAGCCCATCGAGTCTGCACCAACCCAGATCCTATTCTGATAACCCCACACATTTATCCTCCAATTTTCCTGTCTTCCGAGTCAGTTCAGTATGGCCAATCCACCTAACCCGCTCATCGTTGTGACTGAGAGAGGAAACCAGAGCAAACCCATGCAGACAGTGATCCAAGCCAGGAATCGAACACGGGTCCCTGGCGCTGTGAGGCAGCGGTGCTAACCATTGTGCCACCGTGCTGTCCCTGCCTTCCCTCGAACGAGGTACTAGTGGCATTGCCGCAGACAGGTCAAGGTAGAGAAATTCAACTGATAATGTTAGAGAGGTAACAAATATTGAATCCACTAGCACAGGCAAGGGCTATTCTATCTCCCATTGATGGAAAAGGGCAGGTGCAGCACAGACACGGAGCTGTTGGCCAAATGGCCTGACTCTGGAATAGAATCCCGACGTGCAGAAGGAGGCCATTTGGCCCTTTGAGTTTGCACAGTTCCACCCCGTCATCATTCCCGTAACCCTACGTATTGACCCTTCTAATTCCCTGTCACTGGGGTCAGTTTAGCTTGGCCAATCCACCTAATCTGCACATCTCTTGTGCTGTTAATACTTAGTAATCACGCCTGTTCCACAGTCACATCCCATCCTTTTCCTCACTCCCTTCCGCACACACAGTCATGTTTTCCAGGGATCCAGGCACACATGAATCACACAGCAGCAGATGGAGGGAGAATTACTTCCTGTGTACACAGTACTCCTGCAGTGAGACATACATGAGTCACACAGGACCTGAGTCAGTTGTTAGCCTTGAGCCAGTGTGTGCAGTACATGTACCCGGAAGTGTGACACACGCGAGCAGCAGAGTTGAAAGTGTTGTCAGTTACAAGTGAAACTGACCACTCAGAATGAACCTGAAACTGACACCACAAACTTGAGCCTGCCACAAACTCTGACATCTTTATTGCATTTACCCAAATTTTAGTTGCCCTGGTATATTTTCTTGCACCCACACGAAAGATTGCAGAGTCAACGAAAGAGCTCAGTGGTTTTCCGGGTATGTTCTGAGTCGTGTATTTTGGAAACGAACCAATCTCACATCATGGAGCCTGCCTCACACTCTCATTAGCGTTTTCCATACGCAGTCTATTCTCCCTTCCTTCTCTGCCAAGCAAGACTACGCACAGAATTCCCGCTCCCTTCCACCACCGATTGAATCAGACAATCTTGACTCTTGACAATTTGTGGGGGGTCTTTTATCAGTCTCTCTCCCTCTGGTATCACTCAAAACCAAAAGGCATCGGAGAGGATGAGGTTAGGGACAGCGACAAAAAGGACAGAAATAAGTACACCAGGAGAAATAAAACAGGAATGTCAACAACACAAACTACAACAAAATAATAGTAACAATAACAAGAAACTACAAAGTGTTGTGAATGAAGCTCCCTCTGTCATGTAAACCAGCCTCTCATCCATTGAGACTGTCCACACTTCCTGGAAAAGCAGCCAGCATAATTAAGGACCCCACACAACCGGACATTCTCTCTTCCACCTTCTTCCATCGGAAAAAGGATACAAAAGTCTGAGGTCACCAACCTACTCAGGAACAGCTTCTTCCCTGCTGCTGTCAGACTTTTGAACGGACCTACCTTGCATTAACTTGATCTTACTCTGCACTCTCTCCTTTCCTTTTCTATGAACGGTATGCTTTACAGCACGCAAGAAACGCTACTTTTCACTGTATGTGACAATAATAAATCGAATCAAATTAAGCAGAAGCATCATCAACAACAAAACACCTGGAACAACAAGACAAACAACAGCTGGAACAGAAGGAACAATGGCCGCAGGAATGGCAGCAGAATGATGGAGCCATTTCAGCCCATCAGGTCCAGGCCAGCCCTCTGGAGAGCAATCCTGTCAATCCCCTTTTCCCACTCCATCCCCCTATTCCTGCTCCTTCACTTCTCCGGTGCCCATTCACTTTTCTTTTGATATCACTGACCAACTTCACTTCCACCACCCGCAAAGGCATTAACTTCCACGTCGTTCCCCGCTTGCTGCATAAAGACCTTCTTCCTCATGCTTCCTGCCCTTTGCTGCACACCCCCCTCAACCCCAAGTCTTCCCCATCACATCGCACAACTGGTTGATCCTTTCCTGACTCTCGTGGTTTCTCCACAGGTGTCTTAGAGTCATAGAATCATGACGTTTGGTATGGAAACAGGCCTTTTGGCCCAAATTATCCATGTCGTCCAGTTTTACCATTAACTTAGTCCCAGTTGGTCGTATTTCCCTCTATAACCATCTTACCCATGTAACTGTCTAAATGCTTTATAAAAGACAAAGTTGTACCTGCCTCTTCTATGGCTTCTGGCAGCTTGTTCTAGACACTCCTCACTTTATGAATGAAATAATTGCTTCCCTGAAACCTTTTGCATCGCTCCCCTACCTTTGGGAAAAGATGTTGACTGTCTATGTCTCTCATTGTTTTATTGACCTCTGTACGATCAGCTTCAGCCTCCTATGCTCCAGGGAAAAAAGTCTCAGTCTATCCAGCCTCTCCTTATCACACAAACCAGCCAGTAGCATCCTAGTGAATCTTTTCTGCACTCTTCCTAGTTTAATCTGGCCCTCAACTGCCTTGGGAGCAAAACTCTGGGATTCACTCCGTAAACCTCCCCAAATTTCTCTCTCTTTCACTGAGACATGCCTTAAAACCTACCAAGGCTAAGTTTTTGTTCTAAGATGCTAACATCACCTCATGTCAACTTGAAGCATCTAAGATCCTGATGGAGCTGGACCGTTTGAGAGGATGCTGGGAAGATATTTCCTCTTGTGGTGGAATCTTCAACCGGAACTTGAAAGATAAGGGGGCGGATTTTCCAGTTTTGGGATGAGCACTGCCAGAGAATCCCACTTAAGTTGGAGATGGAGAGGAATTTCCTCTCTCAGAGAGCCGTTAGTCTTTGGAATTCGCTCTCTCCCAGAGAGCTTTGGCTTGTTGAAGAGAGGCTTCATTACACAGTTTTGATTGACAAAGGACTCAAGGGTATTGGAGGATCCAGCAGGAATCTGGCATTAAGATCAACCAAGATCTTACTGAATGGCAGAGCATGCTCGATGGGCTGAATGGCCTACATCTTCTCCTCATGAGCCAAATATTGTTCCTGCGAAGTGCACCTGATTTGATTTTGATTTGATATGATTTATTATGACCACATGTTTTAGTATACAGCGGAAAATATTATATCTTGTTCGCTATACAGACAAAGCATTGGGTTCATAGAGAAAGAAAGGAGAGAGTGCAGAATGTAGCATTACAGTCATCGCTAGGGTGTAAAGAAGGATTAACTAATGCAAGAAAAGTCCATTCAAAAGTCTGAGGGAAGAAGCTGATTTTGAGTCAGTTGGTATGTGACCTCAGTCTATTGTATCTTTTTCCCAATGGAAGAGAGAATGTCCAGGGTTCCTTGATTATGGGGTTCTCTCAGGATCCCGAAGCAAATGCAAGCTTGCACTCAGCCTGGCACAGCGAGGGTTAATCTACAGCTGTGTACATTTGGCAAAAATAAAAGTAATGGTTTTGCCATGAGCTTAAGTGAAGATGTTTGCACCCAGCCAGATCACTGACCCACCGCACAGCAAAGCACACTCCCTCTGTCGCAGCTGCAGTCATTTATCAAGTGACCACTGCAAACTCGAGATTGGTCCAAACAGGCAACCACCCTTGGCTCGCTTTCTCACTGCCAAAACACCGCAGTAAATCTCCTTCAAATCCAATGACTTCACTGCAAAGGAATTCTGGCACGACACAAAAAAAAAGTCCTGTTTGTTTCTGCTGCTCGCAGTGAGGCCAGGAATCTCCCTCTCTCTGTTTCCCAGCCAGTTTCTGCTTGATATTTTTCCCACAAACCTGTCGCAAATAGAGGCAAGGAAACATCGCCAAATATAACCTGTTTCTTTCTCTCTCCCTCTTTCCACCTGTAGCTCACATCTGGTAACAACAGCTGGAGTGAACGGAGCACATACTGACAGTGAGAGACACACACAAACAGGGACATACACACACTCTGAAATATACAGATATGCAGAGACACCGTAACAATACATCCACACACACACACATGCACGTGCATACACAGACTCGCACGCACACACACACACACACACATGCACGCACGCATGTACACAGAAATATATGGACATGTAGAGACACAAACACAGATAAACAAAAACAGGCACAGACACGTAAGGACATTCAGCAATATGTAAAAACATAGATACACACAAGCATACAGAGGCACACAGAGATGCAACGATGCACAGGGACGTATACAGATGCACAGAGATACACACAGACATATACAGACACACAGAGATACACACAGACATATACAGACACACAGAGATACACACAGACATATACAGATGCACAGATACACACAGACATATATAGATGCACAGAGATACACACAGATATACAGACACACAGAGATACACACAGACATATACAGACACACAGAGATACACACAGATATACAGACACACAGAGATATACACAGACATATACAGATGCACAGATACACACAGACATATATAGTGTACAGAGATACACACAGACATATACAGACACACAGAGATACAGCAGCCTTGATTCATTGGTACGGCCGCTCCAAAATTAGGGCAGGCAAGGCTCGCAGAACGGCATTCCCCACTGGCCTCGGGCATAACCTTACCAGCCCTGCACGGCCCTACTGGTAAAATCAGAACCAGAGATGCAGATACACACAGAAACATTCACACACACTCACACAAATGCACACACACAGACACACACGCACAGCCACACACACTTATACAAATACTCACACACACACACACAAATACTCACACAAATACACACACACAGGGACATACGTGGCTACATAAACTCACAGATACACATACAAACACACACAAACAGACCCACACTGAGATATATGGAGACAATAACAAATAGAGAAAGAAATATAGAAAGACTTGCAGACTGGGACTTCCCAGCCACACCCATCCCGAAACTGTAAAATCCCACCCAAGGTCAACGGACCTTCCTACGAACAGCCCCTTGCCCGCTCTGATTGCCGTGGCGGGCAGGATGGTACAATTCACCTGCACAGACACAATCAGAATTGTAGAACAGGAAAGATTTATTTACAAAACAACACTGTTGGCCCTGGGGGTAATGTGTTGGGATGGGGGAGAACGTGTGAGGGGTTGTCCCACGATGGGTGACGGTGAATCGGGCAAGGTCAGTCATCTGGAGAGCTCGCCAATCACAACGGCTGGGGCTCCTTTCAGTAACAGGCTCCTCCCATCCAGAGTAAAGGCTCAGCTGGCACCGGGAGCAGGAATTCAATGGCAGGAGGCCTAGTGTGGACAATCCCCAGATGTCAGTGGAAAGAGGGCCTGACAAGAGATCCATTTATATCTGTGTGTGTGTGTGTGTGTGTGTGTGTGTGTGTGTGTGTGTGTGTGTGTGTGTGTGTGTGTGTGTGTGTATGTATGTATGTGTGTGTGTATATGTGTGTGTGTGTACGTATGTGTGTGTATATATGTGTGTGTGTGTATATCTGTGTGTGTGCGTATATGTGTGTATGTGTGTGTGTGTGTGTGGTATATGTGTGTGTGTGTGGTATATGTTGTGTGTATATTGTGTGTGTATGTGTATGTGTGTGTGTGTGTATATGTATATGTGTGTGTGTATATATGTGTGTGTGTATGTATACGTGTGTGTGTGTATGTGTGTGTGTATATATGTGTGTGTGTGTCTGTATATGTGTGTGTGTAGTATATGTGTGTGTGTATGTATATGTGTGTGTGTGTATATATATGTGTGTGTGTGTGTGTATGTGTGTGTGTATCCGTGTGTGTGTGTATATGTGTATGTGTGTGTATATATGTGTGTGTGTGTGTGTGTATATGTGTGTGTGTGTATGCGTGTGTGTGTGCCTCTCCGTATCTGTCTCTGTTTCTCAGTGTCTGTGTGCGTTTGCATGTGACTCACTCTCTCTCTGTGCAAAGACAAGAAGCGAGGGGCTGGGGAATGCCCAGGGACTCTCTGCGCCCTGGGGTCAGCAGCCCCTGTCCCTCCTGCACTATGAGGTGTTTTAAAAGGTGCTGATCTTTCGCACTTATTGGACACGGCTGCTCCTCCTACTTTAGATCCGCTGTTGGGCAGTGCACGACATGGGATTCCCACTGGATCGTTTGTACACCTCTTTCTCTCTCCCTTCCTTTCCTCACCCCCACTCAAACCCCCCCCCTCCCCCAAGCATCAGCATATAAATTGCCCACCCCCCACCCCTCACCATCACCACTCCCCCGTAACCCCAACTCTTAACAGTTGGAGAACTCACATGTTCCTATGATCAGTTCCCCTGCTATTTATATCATCCATAAAGTGCTTCCAAATGGGCTGTTAGGAAGCTTCTGGCATCCAGGAGGCCTGGAGTTATCCGTCTCCTACAGCCAAACTCCTCGTTTTCCCTCGACTTCCGAGCTCAGCCCTGACACAGAGCCAACATTCCCGACTATCAGCCGGAAATCTGTACACATTCCTGAACACGTGTGCTGGGGCTCTGCAGACGTGCAGTGGGTCAGCTGTGGATACCTGGGTATGTGAAGGGGTGCGGGGACTGAGAGAGACGTGGGAAGGGCAGGAGGTAGACATGGGGAGGGTGGAAGGGTAGACCTGGGGGGAGACATGGGGGGGCAGGGTGGAAGACACGGGGAAGGTGGAGGGGAAACAGGGAGGGTAGAGGGGGAGACGTGGGGAGCGGGAGGGGACGCACAGGGAGGGCAGAAGGGGAGACATGGAGAAGGTGGAGGGGGAGACACGGAAAAAGTGGAGGGGGAGACAGGGGGAGGTGGAGGGGGAGACACAGGGAGGGTGCACAGGGATGTACGGGAAAAGCAGAGGGGAGACATAGGGAGGGCAGAGAGGAGGCATGGGGAGATGGAGGGGGAAACATGGGGAAGGGGAGACAGGGGAGGGGGAAGGGGAGACATGGGGAAGGTGGAGGGGGAGAATGGGGAGGGGGGAGATATGAGGAAGGGGGAGGGGGGAGACATGGGAGGGCAGGGGGAGACATGGATGTAACACACACAAACATAGCCTCACGCACACAGACAGACACACAGACACACACACACACACAAACATAGACACAGACACACACACACATAGCATCACACACACATACAGAGTCACACACACAGACGCAGACATACACACGCACACGTAGCGTCATAGATACAGACACAGACACCCACACACACATAGCGTAACACACACAGACACTCACATACATAGTGCCACACACACACACATGTGCGTGCATAGACACCTTGCCATTAAGATAGCGGATAAACATGCTTATAAACCCTTGTAATAACCATATCCCAAGGTCTCTTGTAAGATCCTGGATTACACTCACTTTCTACCCCATTGCCTTGGCACTTCACAAACCCTCAAACTCCACCACCTGGAAGGACAAAGGCAGCAAGTTTCCCTCCAAGCCACTCACCATCATGACTTGGAAACGCATTGCCCATCCGAACATATGAAATGGGAAAAGGGAACGTTGGCCGTGAGTTCCGGACTCCCAGCATCCTCTAGGTGAAAATGCTTTCCTCAAATAGCCTCTAAACCTCCTGCCCCTTCCCTTAAATCTCTGCCTCCTGGTTATTGACTCCTTGACTAAACTTCCTCTCTCTCCACTCTGTGTCCCTCATAATTCTGTACACCTATGTCAATCTGCATCGATATCCAGCTCTTGGCAGCACTAACCCTCTGGCCTTGTGGGTGAAATGCCAAGACTTAGAACTCAAGAGAGATGGAAAATAGCACGTGAAGCCTTTCAGAAAGCAGGAAATCCCTCCCCACTCAACTGATAATCCATCCCACAGCCAACACCGAGACAGAGGGAGGATGCAGTGAAAATAAAAGGTAAAACCTGCCTGAGCAAGTCTTTAAAATGGAACTCTGGTACACTGCAGATTTTAGTTTTCCAAAAACGGGGATTTTTGAACTCTGAATTGTTCTTTCCCCCCTCTTCCAGGGGAAGCAGATAAACTGGGCGATCAGCTAATCGTGGGATATTGCTGTTCCTGTTTACGTTACAAGTAGCCAGCATATCAAGAATCTCATGCACCCCAGACATTCTCTCTTCCACCTTCTTCCATCAAGAAAAAGGTACAAAGCCTGAAAACACGTACCAACCAATTCAAGAACAGCTTCTTTCCTTCTGCCATCAAGGTTTTGAACGGACCTATCATATATTAAGCTAATCTTTCTCTGCTCCCTAGCTACGACTGTATCAGCATATTCTGTACCCTTTGCCTTCCTTCTCCCCTGCGTACTCCATGAACGGTATGTTTTGTTTGTATAGCACCCAAAAAACAATCCTTTTCACTGTATCCCAATACATGTTTAACATTTATTTATTACTGTCACAAGTATCATAGAATAATAGAATCAGATCAGTGCAGAAGGAGGCCATTTGGCCCATTGAGCCAGCGCCGACAACAATCCCATCCAGGGTACTATCCCTGCAATACTATGTATTTATCCTGCTAATCCCTCTGACACTGAGGGGAAATTTAGCAAGGCCAATCCACCTAACTTGCACATCTTTCGGACTGTGGGAGGAAACCGGAGCACCCGGAGGAAACCCACACAGACACGTGGAGAATGTGCAAACTCCATCCAGACAGTGACCTAAGGCTTGCAATCGAACCCGGGTCCCTGATGCTGTAAGAAAACAGCTGCTAACCACTGTGCCGCCCATGTGACAATAATAAATCAAATCAAATCACTGGGATGCAATTATCGTGTTCCGCCGACCACCCCCCCCCAACCCCACCGCCATGGGAATTGTAACGCGCGGCACAGAAACTTTGGTGGACTAAAGTTGACCTTGGGCAGGGATTTCCAACCTTGGGGGGTGAGCAAGGCAGGAAAATCCCTGCCTTGGGTGTCAGGTGAACACTCGGGAATGTGGCGGGCGCTGTGCAAATGCAGACAGGGACCATTTCAATCAGCTTCCACTTCTGGGTGCTCGGTCTCCACTCACCCAGCCTACTGCTTATCTTTGTGTGTGTATGTGTGTGCATGCATGCATGTGTGCCTGTCTGCACACGTGTGTGTCTGTGCATGTGTGTGTATGCGTGCGCATGTGCCTGCGTGCACATGTGTGTGTGTGTGCATGTGTGTGCGTGCGTGTGCATGTATGCGTGTGAGTCTGTGTGTGTGTGCGTGTGTCTGTGCATGTGTGTGTGCATGCATATGTGCGTGTGTGCATGTATGCATATGTCTGTGTGTGTCTGTACATGTGCATGTGTGTGTATGTATGTGTGTATGTGTGTGCACGTGTGCATGTATGTCTGCATGTGTGTCTGTACATGTGCACGTGTGTATGTGTCTGTGCATGTGCACATATGCATGTGTTTGTGTGTGTGTGTGTGCGTGTGTGTGCGAGCATGTCGAAGACACACTCTCACACAGGGACACAGATCTAACCAAGCGCAAGTTAAATTGAAAAGAACTTTTAAAACTCTTTTCTACTGAAAACTACAACTATCCCTGCTGGCTACAGATCAACGGCAGCGCAAAAAAAACACCCAGTCTCATCGAAATGAATCATTGGCTTCACACAAACAAAACAGCGTAACAAGTGCACACGGGCAGGACACTACATGAGTCAGACATCCTCAAGTTTAATTCATTAAAGTTTTGCAAGCATTGCCTCACGACAACAAACTGTCCTGCCCATGCCCGCACTGTCAGCACTGAAAGGAATCCAGGCTTTATATAGCATCCAAAGCAGGCCAGAATAATCAGACACAGAGCATTGTGAGTTCTTAAATGGGCAATGATCCTTTTAAAATCAAGTCCGGGACCCATCTCCTGCTGCTGAACATCAGAATGTTAAAATAGCCCCTAGTTCTGAGAAAGGAGTGAAATCCTCCAAACTCTTTCATTTTGATGTGTCAAGCCACAGAATCTTTCAGCCCAGTAATATCTATTGACTAAATCATAGCATTACAGAATGCCTACAGTGCAGAAGGAGACCATTCTGCCCATCGAGCTTGCACTCCCACACGGGCCCTCTCCCTGTAACTCCACGTATTTCCCCTGCTAATCTCTCTGACACTGATGGGGCACAGCCAATTAATCTAACTCGTGCATCTTTGGACTGTGGGAGGAAACTGGAGCGTCTAGAAGAAACCGGAGCATCTAGAGGAAACCCACGCAGACACAGGGAGAATGTGCAAACTCCACTCAGACAGTGACCCGAGCCGGGAATTGAACCCAGGTCCCTGGCGCTGTCAGGCAGCA
Organism: Sphyrna mokarran; assembly: GCA_024679065.1. Classification (NCBI taxonomy): domain Eukaryota; kingdom Metazoa; phylum Chordata; class Chondrichthyes; order Carcharhiniformes; family Carcharhinidae; genus Sphyrna; species Sphyrna mokarran. Next base: position 130,888,568 of record JAGIQG010000003.1, on the reverse strand, counting down.
GTACTAACCACTGTGCCACCTTGCCTCCCAATAATACTTCCAACTGAAATTTTGCTCCAACCTACCCACCCTTCCCACTCCACCCCTTCTGGGTGTTGTTTCTCTTTCAGAGGCAAGAGCTGCTTGTAAGCACCCTGCAAGAACAGGCACTGTCTGCATTTGTGCTCCTAATTTCCCCCAACTGCTCATTGCAACAGGAGACTGGAGGCTTCACTGTTTAACACATACAATTGTCAGTAAACACAACAGGAGCTAGTATAAAGTTAATTGCGTACCTGGTTGTATATATTTGTTTTGAGAGTGTTATAAAATTCTATCATTACTGTTTTGGTACAGAATGGTCCTTGTCTTTATTTGAACAGCATTTCAATTGAACCTTCCTTTCACATGTTACTTGTTTAGTTAAAGATCCTGGTTGGTTAAATAAGATAACTTATTAATTACTCATTCAAAGTGAATGTCAGGTCTTTACATAAATGAACCTCCAAATGTTAATGTAGAATGGATAACACCTTCCCTAACACTTTTACCAGAGTATAATGTGAGGTAAAGGGGATTATCCTCTGTGCCGTGACAGTAGGTTTGGTAACTAAGTAATTACTATAACAGCATTGTAAGATATCTGTTGTCAATCTTCCTCTGATGGCCCAACTCTATCCTCATTTCCTTTATCAGAGTGCATGGTATTTGTCCCTTTCTCTATATGCAATGTTCAGTACCGTTCGTAACTCCTCAGATAATGAAGCAGTCCACGTCTAAATGCAGCAAGACCTGGACAATATCCAGGTTCGGGATGACAAACAGCAAGAACCATTCACGCCATACAAATGCCAGACAATAACCATCTCCAAGGAGAGAGGATCTAGCTGACCAGATTTGAAAATGGCTGCCTACAGCGATGACACACTGCGACAGCAGTCTAAACAAGGAGAAAATGGAACTCTCAGCTGAAGGAAGCTCCGCCCTCGAGAGCTGGCAGCCATGATGATTAGCCAGCAGCTCTTGCAGTTCCATGTAGCACCAGAACTCAGTAGCGGGCTGTGCCGGGACTAGGAGCTGCCTCCCGGGAGGGGATAATGGCAACTAGATCCAGGTTAAGTCCCGGGATGGGTAGGGATTGGGCCCTTGGAGAGTTGGGGCAAAGGGTATTTACCCTGCTAGTTCCTTGACACTAAGGGGCAATCTAGCATGGCCAATCCACCTAACCCACACATCTTTGGAGTGTGAGAGGAACCCGGAGCACTCGGAGGAAACCCATGCAGACATGGGGAGAATGTGCAAGCTCCATGCAGACAGTGACCCAAGCTGGGAATCAAACCCAGGTCCCTATTGCTGAGAAGCAACAGTGCTAACCACTGTGCACCCAGACCTCAGGAGAAAAGAGCCAAGAACTTTAACAATCAGTAGAAAAGGGACAACTGATAAGGATAGAACACTCAGAGCAAAATGAATAAGATCTTCTGGATAAAGGAGGAACATCCTCAGGAGATCTTTGAAATGGCAATATGATTCATGTGGGTAGAATTGATTGCCCCTTTGGGCAAATCCAGAACTAGCAGGGTATATGATCTCAAAATTAGAGATAAACTGCTAATGGAATGGAATTGGGAAGCACTCCTTCAGGAGTAATGGAAATCCAGAACTGTCCCACAAAAGGCTGGGGTAACTGGAATATCTTAAGTTTCAGGCTGATGGATTTCAATTGGTTATGAAGCAATGCTGAGTAAATGGAGTTGAAATACAAAGCAGCCGTGATCTAATTAAATGGTGGCACAGGCTTACGTGAGCCTGATCCAATTTTGTTTTCATACAAAGTGCCAGTGTGAAGAATTTCAAATGATCACATTAAGTGTTTTTACATCAGTCTCAATGTAATCTTATACCAACAACCTGTCCTGTTCCCCCATGCCGACACTATAGTTAAGAAAGCCCACCAATAGCTCAGAAGACTAAGGAAATTTGGCACGTCTGCTATGTTCTCACCAACTTGTACGGATGCACCATAGAAAGCATCCTTTCTGGATGTATCACAGCTTGGTATGGTTCCTGCTCTGCCCAAGACCATAAGAAACTACAAAGGATCGTGAATGTAGCCCAGTCCATCAAGCAAACCAGCCTCCCATCCATTGACTCTGTCTACACTTCCTGTTGCCTTAGAAAAGCAGCCAGCATAATTAAGACCCACGTCTCTGGACATTCTCTCCTCTACGTTCTTCCATCAGGAAAAAGGTACAAAAGTCTGAAGTCGCGTACCAACTAACTCAAGAACAGCTTCTTCCCTCTGCCGTCAGACTTTTGAATGGACCTACTTCGCATTAAGTTGATCTTTCTCTACACCCTAGCTATGACTGTAATAACTACATTCTGCACTCTCTCCATTCCTTCTCTATGTACAGTATGCTTTGTCTGTATAGCGTGCAAGAAACAATACTTTTCACTGTATCCCAATACATGTGACAATAATAAATCAAATCAAATCAAATCCTACACACCAGTATTGGTTAGATTTTAACTCAGATTCAGAGGGATTAGATCTTTGGGTGCCACTTTGTGCTATTCACACTGCTAAACCAGGCTTCCTTATCGTGTGGCTGAACCATGAACCGGTATGAACGGGGGGCGAGGAGGGGTGTGGTCAGGAAGTTTACTGCCTGCCTCACAGAAGCCTCTGATGTATCTGTGGGTTATTGGGTCAAAGGCAATGCAAATCTAAATGCCAATTAAGAAATGAGTGGCAATGTTTCAGGCAGCTGATTTCACAGAGTTCCCAATTCCCCAGGGCTTGCCTGGAGTCTCCAGGAATTACCGGTTAATCTTTTGAATAGTATTACGGACAACTTGGGAGAAAAGATAAATCAGAGCAACATTTCAATAGGAATATTTTCTATGTTCTTTAAACATCTACTTTCATTGATAATAAAAATATTGGGAAGTGGAGCAAACAAAGAAGGTTGGGTGGCACGGTGGCATAATAGTTAGCACTGCTGTCTCACAGTGCCAGGGACCTGGGTTCAAATCCAGCCTCGGGCAACTGACTGTGGGGAGTTTGCACATTCTTCTCATGTCTGCATAGGTTTCCTTTAGTATTCTGGTTTCCTCCCACAATCCAAAGATGTATAGGTTGGCTGGATTGACCATGCTAAATTCTCCCTTAGCATCCCAAGATGTGCAGATTAGGGGGATTGGCTAAGCCAAATTGTCCCTCAGTGTCCCAAGATGTATAGGCTAGCGGGATTAGTGTGGTTAATGGAGAGGGACGCTCTTTCAGAGAGTCAGTGCAGAGTTAATGGGCCAAAATGGCCCCTCTCTGCATTGTAGGGATTCTATGGTTCTATGATTTAACCAGGCGGATCAGTTGGATCCAGGAAGTCAATAAATAAAATCTCCAGGAATGGGCATCAAGAGTCACCAATCAGACATAGGATTCTCAAAGGTATGAACTACTATGTATGAATGAAATGGAAGGCTAGTATCAAAATTGTTCAATTGCACTCAGGATTGAATGCTCTTCAATTCATTTGGAGGTGCAGTCTTATTAGTAACCTTATTCAATAACTGCTAAACACCTCGTTAAAAGGTTCTACAAGAACTGTGGAAGTCCAGCAAATGTATCGGCCCCAATATAATTTACTCCAACATGGATTTGTGTAAATGATACAGAACCGAACCTGACTTTTCAGCCCATTGAGCCTCAACTGAGAACAATCCCACCTATGACTTTAACCCCACAATTAAGGGAGTTAATTTAATTAAATTAAATTAATTTAAGGGGCAATTTAGCATGGCCAATACACCCAACCAGCACATCTTTGGAGTGTCACCCATGGCCAGAATTGAAGCCGGGTCCCTGGCACTGTGAGGCAGCAGTTTAAGCCAGGCACATTAAAGGCGCATTATAAATGCAGTGTTCTTTACAAGAGGTACAATTAGGGAGGGCTGTGGCGAAAGGGGGAGTATAGAAGTGAAGCAGGGCATAGTAGGGGGGCAGGATTAGATATAATCAGCGGTGACAGGGGCAGGGATGATTTTGCTCCTGATTTGCTTAAACAAACTGCAACATGGGACTGAGTTTCTTATGGGAGTAAGAAGCTCCGTGACAATAGCCCAGATGATTACTTTAGCCTGGCAGGGGGGCGCAAAGTGGGGAGGGAATTAATTCTGCCCTCACAGCATCAGACACACAAACTAACCAATCTTCATTTTAAAAAGCAGATTTCACCAAAGTTCAGGCCAGCACCTTGTGAAGGAGTCAGACACCTTCCTTGCAAAAAGAGTTAGCAGGATGTGTGGGGGGAAAAACAAAGCACCCCAACCTCCCCGCACCTCCCCGTGACCTTTAAGATATTGTCCATTGTTCTCCTGAGAATGTAGCACACACTGACTGGGTATGGCTGAAAGGTGAGAGGGAATGTTGGCAGCTGTTGTCCCCATGTGTGGTATCCGTGGAATGCTTGCCCCAGCTGAACACTTCCTCCACTAATAGTGCACATTTCCTCTTCCCCACTGTTTTTCCAGCCCACAGCCGATACTAATAACCTGCGAGATTACTATACACAGCCCCTCTTAGTCCTCAGCCGAGGGGATTCCACAAAACCTTCCTTGTTTACTGTTGGCCAATGGGGCAAGGCTTCTTGGGAAAGTGCGTATTTGGTGAACTCTTCCTTTTTTTATCTTTAAAGGCTGAATTGACAGACAGATCGAGGGAATCATGAGAATCATTAGGGGCGGCACAGCTGCCTCACAGTGCCAAGGACCCGGGTTCGATTCCCGGCTCGGGTCACCGTCTGTGTGGAGTTTGCACGTTCTCCCCGAGTCAGCCTGGGTTTCCTCTCGGTGCTCCAGTTTCCTTCCACAGTCCAATAGATAGAACATTACAGCGTCATACAGGCCCTTCGGCCCTCGATGTTGCGCCGACCATTGGAACCAATCTAATGACCCTCTAACCTAAACTATTCCAATATTATCCATATGCCTATCCACTGACCATTTGAATGCCCTTAAAGTTGATGAGTCCACAACTGCTGCAGGCAGGGCATTCCACGCCCTTACTACCCTGTGTAGGTCTGGTGCATTGGCCGTGCTAAATTGCCCTTAGTGCCAGGGGGATTAGCTTGGATAAAGATGTGGGGTTATAGGGATAGAGCCTGGGTGGGATTCTGGTAGGTGCAGACTGGCCTCCTTCTGCACTGTAGGGAATTATTTGAAAGTCTGTTCCTGTTTAAAGCTGGTTGGAGGCTTGTGTGGGAGGCGGGGTCGGGGGGGGGGAGCAGTTATTGGTTGCATAAAAATGTTTTCAATCTGCAGAAGGGAAAAGAAGTTTCACTCACTCACCAGACAATTCTCCCAACCTGAGGAGCAAATCCGGGATAGGTTCATGCTTAATGTTATGGACAATCCTTCATTAAAACATTAAAAAGTGACACATCATATACAAGTGTAGGAAGACTGGACTGAATAAATAAATGAAAATTCTGGCCACCCAGCTAGCTCAGTCGATATTTTTGACTTGAATAACATAACTGAGCCAGAGATCTGGACATATAAATGTAAAGCTCCTGATCTCAGTTGTCTCATTAAGAACTGAAGGAGTGGCTCTTCCTCCTCCCTGTCCCTCTCCCTCTCTTTCTTTCTTATCTGATTGCACTCCAGTGAAACGCACTGGGATGTTTTACTCCGCCAAGCCAGACTGGCTCCTGACCTGCCAACACCACAATTTTAAAATGCTCGCTGATGTTTTTAAGACTCCCCGTGGCCTCACCCTCCCCTATTTCTGGAACCCTCTCCAATCTCCACAATCCTCCGAGAGCTCTGCGCTTCACCAATTCTGGCCCCTCGCACTATCCCGATTCTCGTTACTTCACGGGTTTTGTTGACAATCGACAATGGTTTCATCATCGGAGGAGGCGATGGACTTTGATGTCGCAAGCTGGGTCTGCATTTATTGTTCATTTGTATTCTCTAATAAGGACAACACAGTAGTTAGCATTGCTGCCTCACAGTGCCAGGGACCCGGGTTCAAATCCCGGCTTGTGGAGATGTAGAGTGTGTGGAATCTGCATGTTCTTTCCACGTCTACAAGGGTTTCCTCTGGGGGCTCTGGTTTCCTTCTACAATCTGAAAGATGTGCTGATTAGTTGCATTGGCCATGCTAAATTCTCCCTCAGTGTAGCAACCAGGGGATTTTCACAGTAACTTCATTGCAATGTAAGCCTAGTTGTGACACTAACAATTAAAACTTGGTGGCGTTCCTTCTGCCTCACTGCCCATCATTGGAATCCCCTCCTTAAACGTAACCACATCCTTCTCTCTTTTCTCCATCTTTAAGGTGCTTCTTAAAACCTATTTCTTTGATCACTGCGCCCATCTCCGTGTGAGACTTTGGGAGAGATTTTCCAGCTGTGCTTGCCCCGAAACTGGAAAATTCTGCTTAAGGTCAATGCACCTTTCCGGTCTGTCCCTTGCTCACTAAGATTCCCATGAATAGGAAAATAAGCTCCCTTCATGTCAAACTGGATCTGATCGTGTCGATCCTGGGATGTTTCGCGGATGTATAAGTGCTTTAGAAATGCAAAGGGGAAAACTTAGAGTCATACAGCGCAGATAGGGTCCTACGGCCCATTGAATCATAGCTGTGTGATTCCATTGGGGAAGGATGGAGATGTTCTGCGTACAAGCCTCATGCGCTCTTTGCAATTCCACCATATCAGATCAGTTCAGAACTGGAACGAGATCACGGGTGCTTCCCTGGCAAAGGTCTCTGGATGCCAAATAACCAAATAATTAACCAGGAATTGGGTTGATTCTTTCTGGCTTTGTATCTACCTGGATTAATCAGTAGAATTGGATGAGGGATAGATATCCTGCGTACATACCAATCATCGTTATTAAACATTCATTCCCTCCCTCGCTGGCGCACATTAGTGGCAGTGTGTGTCATTTACAAGATGCAGTGTAGCAACATGCCAAGGTTGCCTCGACAACATCTTCCAAATAGGTGGCTTCTACAGCCTGGAAGGACAAGGGCAGCGGTTGCATGAGAACATGCCACTACAAGGACCTCTTTAAGACACAAGAGAGGTGATGGCCTCGTGGCATTATCAGTAGACTATTAATCCAGAAATTCAGATAATGTTCTGGGAACCTGGGTTCGAATCCCACCATGGTAGATGGTGGAATTTGAATTCAAATGTAAAAAATATTTGGAATTAATAACTGTGAAACCATTGTCGATTGTCAGAATAACCTGGCTGGTTCACTAATGTCCTATGGGGAAGGAAATCTGCCAACCTTACCCAGTCTGGCCTACATGTGACTCCGTAACCACAGCAAATGTAGTTGACTCTCAACTGCCCATGGGCAACAAGGGATGGGCAACAAATACTGGCCAGCCAGCAATGCCCATGTCTCATGAGTGAATAAAAAAGACACGCCATTCTGACTAGTGGTTATGTCACTGCTCCTTCACTGTTGCTGAGTCAAAATCCTGGAACTCCCCTCACTGACAGCACTGTGGGTGTGCATAGACTGCAGAGGTACAAGAAGGTGGCTCACCATCTTCAGGGCAGTTAGGGATGACCCCTTGTAAATATGGCATTTTGCCACTGCCCCTGACAAATGGTATCAAGGGATCCATGTCAAAGGGCACCAACGACCTCCACTGCAGAATAAATTGGGGCACCCAAATGATTGTCCCTGCAATGTAAGTGAGGGAACCCCAATGATTGTCCCTGCAGTGTAACTGAGAGAACCCCAATGTTCAATAGTGTTTTGGGGGCCTACTTTTCTGGCTGAGTTTTAACAGCCCTCTGTTTCCTGTTTCAGTGGGAAATTATCTGAAGAATTGAACAGTCAGCAATAATTTCCTCACTGGAGTGTGGTTATTTTACACATTTTGACTCTAAAATGCTTATACCTGAAAATGCACCATCTGACATCCATATGGTTTTCAAATACTTGCATTTCTGTGATGTCACATCCTCAGAATCTTTTCAAAGTGCTTCACAATATGATTTACTTTGAATTGCAGATGCTGTTATTCTACAGGCGAGGATGGGCAATGTTTGGTACACAGCAAGATCCCAAGATCACAGCAATGTATTTACATTGCAGGGGCCATCATTGGGGTTCCTTCATTTACATTGCAGGGGCCATTATTAAAGTTCCCTCACTTACTCTGCAAAGGCCATCATTGGGGTTCCATCACTTACATTGCATGGGCTGTTACTGGGGTTCCCTCACCTACTCTGCAGGGGCCATCATGGGGATTCTCTTACTTACTCAGCAGGTGAAATGATTGGGGTTCCCTCATTTATATTGCAGGGACAATCATTCAGGTACCCCCATTTATTCTGCAGGGGCCCTCATTGGGGTTCCTCCACTTACAACACATTGAGGTTCCCTCACTTGCTCATCGTGAGCCATCATTGGGGTTCTCTCACTAATATCACAGGGGCCATCACTGGGGTTCTCTCACTTACTCAGCAGGGTCATCACTGCGATTCTCTCACTCAGCAGGATCCCATGAAGAGGGATGTGATAATGTTGAGAATGTCTGTTTCTGAGCTCAGATGGGCTGAAGAATATTGGCCAAAACGCCAGAGAAATCTGCTCTAGCGCTCTGGGATCTTCTACACTCTCAGACAGGGATTTGCTTGTATGCCATGGTTGTAACAGCCGCCACAGGAATATTATTTTATCCAGCTACTCTTCTTCCTTCCCACATTCTTTCTGGGAAGTGTTGGTTTAACTCAGTTGGCTGGTTCATGAATGCAGAACGACACCAACAGTGTGGGTTCAATTCCCCATACTGGCTGAGATTATTCTTGGAGATCCTGTCTGTTTAACCTTGCCCCCTCACTTGAGGAATGGTGACCCTCAGATTAAATCACCACCAGTCACCTCAGAGGGGGATGTAATCTATGGTCACTTGGGATATGGTGACTTTAACTTCACATCTATTTCTTAGGTCATTAAAGAGCTTGAAAGAAGGAATTTATATCCACATATAATCATAATAGGGATAATCCAAAATGCTCGACAGATTGCATCAAAGATCCTGCAAAGGCCAGAAAGCAAATCAGTCTCATAATTAGCCATTAGCAAGCACTGAGAAAGGGCAAGTCATAAATGTCACCGTGAGACGCCATGGCGATGGTGACATCATCTTCAGTGCAATGTCACCCATTCAAATTCAAGCCTTAAAATGGAAAACCATAGCCAGGAGGGCTCTGATTGGCTGGGACTTTGGCAGGCTGCAATGGGATTGGTAGGGTTTGAATTTCATTGAGCGAATAGGCAGGTAGCATTAGCCCGAGCAATATGGGACGAGTGAGACTTTAGATTGCTTCAGTAACAGAGGGAGAGAGAAAACAAGCAAAGTATTTTCTCCTTGGTTTCAGCAAGTTTTTATTCTTCCCATTGGAAACCCATGGAGGGGGAGAATTTTCCCATCCTGCCCACCATAGGAAGTGTAGCGGGCAGGGTACAGGGCAGGCAAAGGTCTGACAACCTTTCCAGTTTGGGGCCAGTGCAGCCAATGGCATCAGATCTTACATTGGACACAGTAAGAGAGACGAAAGCTGTTTGTTCCTATAAACTTTAAATCATTGTTCATCCTCGTTGCAAGTTCACCCGTCTGCCTCATTAAAGTTGCTTTGTTTCCTTCCTTTGTGCCCCTTTGGTTTTCCACGGCGCCATTTCTACTGGGGAAACATGGTAAGAAGTCTCACAACACCAGGTTAAAGTCCAACAGGTTTAATTGGTTATAAACGCCACCAGATTTCGGAGCGCTGTTCCTTCGTCAGGTGAGTGGGAAGTTCTCCCCGCTCCCTACTTACCTAACGAAGGAGAAGTGCTCCGAAATCTGGTGGCGTTTATAACCAATTAAACCTGTTGGACTTTAACCTGGTGTTGTGAGACTTCTTGCCATTTCTACTGCCATCTTTCACAACATAACCAACAAGAGTTGGTCAACATAACAGCCCCTTCCACAAATATTCACTCCCTCCACCACTCAGTAGTAGCAGTGTGTACTATCTACAAGATGCACTGCAGCAATTCACCAAAGATCCTTAGAAAGCATCTTGCAAACCCACATCCACTTGCATCTAGAAGGACAAAGGCAACAGATACCTGGGAACACCACCACCTGCAAAGTTCTCCTCCAAACCACTCAGCATCCTGATTTGGAAATATATCGGTATTCCTTCACAGTCGCTGGCTCACAATCCTGGAACTCTCTCCCTAACAGCACTATAGGTGTACCTACCCCACAGCGACTGCAGTGATTCAAGAAAGCAGCTCGCCATCACCTTCTCAAGGGGTATTTAGGGAAGGGCAACAAATACTCGCCCCAGCCAAAGGGACCCACATCCCATGACTGATGAAATTTAAAGAAAGTGTTAATCCAAAATCGAACTCACTTTCCTCCTTAATCGATGTTAAACTCTTGCCCAGAAACTGCCTCTGGAGCTAAGTATTTCTCTTGTTAAAAATGGTGCTCCACTAACTTGTTAAAAGCTTCAGCGACGCTAATTGAAAGCACACTACCTGCTGCTGCACGATTAATATCAGAAAATGCTGCCTGTAAAAGCCCCAGATGGGAAATAAATTACATTTGTTTACGGGGGAAGTTGTTGTGATGTTTTAATTGCATTCCGAAGCCCGCCAATTACTGCCCTCAGTATCCGCAACATTGTGTTCAGCGCGCCTTTTACCATTAATTAAAAACACATCAAAAATTCCCAATAAACTTGCCTTGTTCCCATCTGTTCAGTGAATTGAGTGTTTGGGTTGCCAGGAGAGAATCATTTCAAAGAGCACAGAAGGTTTAGTTTTTCTCTCCGTTGAGGCACCTTTAACCTTCAGACCATTCTCCTTCTGTAGAAAAGGTTGGCAATGTTGGTTCTGCAGGTTGGAAGTTCATTTGCTCACGAGAGACTCAAATACTATCTAAAAACTACGTCGTGTTTTAAACAAATCCTCAGCGATAACCTAATCTAAGATGTCAAATTCTTTTTTATTCGTTCGTGGGACATAGGCGTCAATAGCTGACCAGCGTTTATTGCTCATCCCCAGTTGCCCTTGTTCAGACGGCAGTTGAGAGTCAACCACATTGCTGTGGCTCTGGAGTCACATTTAAGCCAGACCGAGTAAGGATGGCAGATTTCCTTCCCTAAAGTGAACCAAATGGGGGTTTTACTGACAATCGATAATGGTTTCATGGTCATCAGCAGATTCTTAATTCCAGATATTTTAAAATTCAAATTCCACCACCTACTGTGGCGGGGATTCGAACCCAAGTATCCAGAACATTAGCTGAGTTTCTAGATTGATAATCCAGCAATAACACCACTAGGCCATATATATATATGTGTGTATGTATATATATACACACACACATACACATGCGCTCACACATATATATTTTACGTACATCACACATATATATAATTAAGGGGGAGCCAATGGCCGAGTGCTATTATTGCCAGGCCAAATGACTTCGCTCTGTGTTTCAGATTCAATGAAAATCTGCATCTCCTTCTTATTGATTTACTCAGGAACAGATGAATTCAACCCTTCAAGTCAATTGGATCATGTCTGATCAGATAGTGGTCTCCATTTTCCTGTCTGCCCCTCTGGTGATGCAGCCTCTACTGCTCTCTGCGATACAGAATTCTGCAGACTAATGACCCTCAAGAGAAAAAAAATTCCCCTCATTTCATTTTTAAATGATGAACCCCTAATTGAGTTCCCTAGTTCTGGTTTCCCCCGTGAGGTGAAATGTGCGTGAGAGCTTCAAGTTTCTAGGTATCCAGACAACCCATGACTTGCCCTAGTCCCTCCATGCTAACGCTATAATTAAGAAAGCCCACCAATGAATCTATTTTCTCATAAAGTTAAGGAAATTTGGCATGTCTACCAAGACTCTCACCAGTTTTTACAGATATATCATAGAAAGCATTCTTTCTGGTTGTATCACAGCTTGGCATGGCTCTTACTTTGACCAAGACCACAAGAAACTACAAAGGGTTGTGAGCATAGCCCAATTCCATCACAGACACCAGCCTCCTCTCCACTCCGTCTACATTTCCCGTTGCCTCGGAAAGACAACCAGCATAATTAAGGACCACACGCAGGCTAGACATTCTCTCTTCCACCTTCTCCCATTGAGAAAAAGATACTAAAGTCTGAAGTCACATACCAACCAACTCAAGAGCAGCTTCTTCCCATCAGACTTTTGAATGGGCTTACCTTGCATTTAGTTGATCTTTGTCTACAACCTAGCCATGGCTTTTTCACTACATTCTGCACTCTTTCCTTTCCCTCTCTATGAATGGTACGCTTTGTCTGTATAGCGCAAGAAACAATACTTTTTCTGTATACCAATATGTGAAAATAAATCAAATCAAATCAAACCAAACCAAACCCTGTCGAGCCCCCTCAGAATCTTGAGGTCATCTCTCAACTTCCTAAGCTCCTATGGGTACAATCCCATCAAGCTCAACATTTCCTCATCAGATAACACTTCCATCCGAAGAATCAGTTGATTGAAAGTTATCTGAACTGCTGCTAATTTGACGTTTCCTTTCCAATTATCGGGCGTTTGAAAACAAGGAACGCAATACTGTACAATCAGAGAGTGTGTGCCTTCATTTTCCCAATGACCAACCCTCAGTATGTAACAACATGGAAGCCATTTTGTTCTGTTTCTTACTCACCCATTTTCTTGGTCTTCCTCTCGGCCGCTTCACTCTCGGTGGCTCTGCTTTCTGTATTGGCGGAGACAGAGAGAGAGAGGAAGTCAGCACTACTAAATTAGCACTACTAAATTAGCACTACTAAATTAGGAGTTCAAATGTCTAAGAACATTATGAGTGCTCACCTACATTGCTCCCAGTCATTGGCTACTGTAATTTTGTTTAATTAGTGCAACATATTGATAACCAGTGCTGGAGTATCTTTGTGTACTGGTTCTATCCCGGCCTGAGTTAGTCAACCAAGCAACGGGCAGAGTGGCCCCCTTTATTGGGTAAATTATTGGAGGGCTGAGGGTAATTAATGACATGTAGCTCTGACTGAGAGTCAGGCTTTCGGGAACCAGAGAGGAAAGACAAGATATTTCAAAAATATACACTTGCGTCATCGAATGTTGGTCAGGCATGGGTAAACGTCACCAAGAGGCCAATATCTATAATTTATTAACAGGCTGATATGTGCAACATCATTTTGAAATAGAATTACAATCACAGAGTAGTCTCATAGAATCATGGAAGGATAGAATCATAGAGTCACTATAGTGCAGAGGAGGCCATTCGGCCCAATGAGCCTGCGCGAGCAACAATCCCATCCAGGCTCTATCCCCCCCATAACCCCATGTACTTACCCTGCTAATCCCACTGCCGAAATGGCAATTTAGCACCGCCAATCAACCTAACCTGCACAACTTTTGACTGTGGGACGGAACTGGAGTACCTGGAGGAAACTCACGCAGACACGGGGGGAATGTGCAAATGCCACACAGACAGTGACTCGAAGCTGGAATTGAACCCGGGACCCTGCACTGTGAGGCAGCAGTGTTAATCAGTGTGCTCACGGTGCCATGTAACCCCAGTAACTCTTGGTTGAACATTCATATGTTTGTACGAGGGCAGCTCTGGGCTTGAGGAATAAAATAGTAAAAATGGGGAAATCGGAATGCCGGTCCGAACTGGTCTTGTTTACTTCACAATGGAACGTCAGTAAAAACTGGGAAATCGGAATACGGCTCCTAACTGTTTATTCCAATTGGGCTGATTCACCACACAGCCGAATAGCTCTCATGCATCACTAATGGAAAATCTAACAGAGAAAGGCTGTTCTTTTCAGAAAAGGAGAGAGGAAATGGCAATTTTGTTGTTTTGTTCATATAGAAGAGGCAAAGTAAAACAGTGGTGAGAGATCCGGGCTGGAATATTCTGGTTGGCGGGAAACTATAGCACCAATCATGTGACCAGAAGATCCTGTCACCAGCCAATGGCGGGCCACCATCACCGGAAAATCCCACCCACAGACTTTTGTTGCCTGCCAAGGGACACAAACCAACAGCATGACCCAGGAGGTGGAAGAAAGGTCAGATAGAACTGGCCAGGAAGTATTTCCCAACAGTCAGTCAGCATTTCAACCCAACTTCCTGATGGCACAGTGGTACAGTGGTTAGCACTGCTGCTTCACAACGCCAGGGACTCGGGTTCAATTCCCAGCTTAGATCACTCTCTGTGTGGAGTCTGCACGTCCTCCCTGTGTCTGCATGGGTTTCCTCCAGTGCTCCAGTTTCCTCCCAAAGATATTTAGGTTAGGTGGATTGGCCATGTTAAGTTGTCTGTTAGTGTCAGGGTAAATATGTGGGGTTACAGGAATAGGTCTAGATTGCTGACTCGATGGGCCAAATGGCCTTCCTCTGCTCTGTAGGGATTGTATAATTCTATGAATTGAACCCAGATTCCTGGTGCTGTGATATAAGTATAAGATTTTGTTATTTTTCTAGTATGATAAATTAATTATTATATTAAATTAAATTCCACCAGTCATTCGGGGATTTGAACCCATGACCCCTAGAGCATTAGCTTGGCTACTAGATTATAATTCTAGTGACATTATCACTACACTGCTGTCTCCCCAGATGATGCTAACGTAAACACTCATGCATTGGCTGTAAATTGAAATCAGCTATTTTTAATTTAAAATCATCTCCTTTGAATTAAGTTTTTAAAGTTTATTTATTGGTCACAAGCAGGCTTACATTAACACTGCAATGAAGTTACTGTGAAAATCACCTTTCACCACACTCCAGTGCCTGTTCGGGTACACTGAGGGAGAATCTAGCATGGCTGGTGTACCCTCACCAGCATGTTTCTCGTACTGTGGGAGGGAACCGGTGCACCCAGAGGAAACCCACGCAGACATGGGGAGAATTCTGCACAGAAAGTGATCCAAGCCAGGAATCGAACCCGGGTCCCTGGTGCTTTGAGGCAGCAGTATCAACCACTGTGCCATCCACAATGCAGAAGAAGGCCATTCGGCCCATCCAGCCCCACCTATGCCCTTTATATGCACGTGAACCACATATTTATCCTGTTAATCCCCCCAACCCACACATCTTGGGACACTGAGGGAGAATTTAGCCAATCCACCTAACCAGCCCATCTTTTGGACAACAGGGGAAAACCGGAACACCCAGAGGAAACCCACGCAGACATGGTGAGAACATGCAAACTCCACACAGACAGCAACCCAAGGCTGGAATCAAACCTGAGTTGCTGGCACTGTGAGGCTGTGGCACTGTGACGCTCACACTTACTGGGTGGTTCCATTTTTATTTTGCTTGTGCACACTGTTGTTTTATTTACGTTGGTAAATGCTGACAGCCGGATCACTTTTCAATGCAAGTAGAACGGCTTTCCCCTGACAGAAACAGTCCGCGAAAGGGCACATCCTTAAGCGTATCAGAATTGTGTAGTCAAATCCCCGCTTTATAATTATTGTTACTCACTGCTGTTATTATTTTACCATTGAACCCTGGCCTAACTTACGAGGCAAGGTTAAGGAAGCTGGGTCGTGTTTGCTTTGGAAGCAGGAAGGCTTTGAGTCCAAATCGACTTTTCCAAGATTATGAAGGGGATTGGCAAAAGTTAATCCCGTCCAAATTGTTCACTGTGCTGGAAGTTCAAACGTCAGGGGACAAGGGGCGGAGTGGGGTGGGGTGGGGGGGGAACCAGGAGCCTGGGTGGATGAAGGGAAATGAGATTGACTTTCTTTTTCCACACACACAAAGAGTAATAGAACCGGTGCCATATTTTACAAGGACCAGGCCTTTGAAGTGGCTCGTATAAATCAATACAAGCACCAATTAAATACGTCTCTGGATTGGGAAGGTGGATGGGTGGGCTTGAGTTCAGTCGGGAAAGAATGAGCAGGGGCCCAAAGGGAGCACGCTGGAGGGATGAGCCATCATGCAGACTCTCCTCATTTTCTTGTGGAATTTGACATCAAGGCACAAAGGAAACTTTCACCGACAGGATATGAGTTCATTGAAAACTGTTGTGCAGGAATGTCAACCAAAGAACAAAAGGACAAAGAACAGTACAGCACAGGAACAGGCCCTTCAGCCCTCCAAGCCTGCACTGAACATGTTGTCCTATCTAGATCAAATACGTATACCCCTCTATTCCCTGTCTGTTCATGTGCCTATCCAAGTAATTCTTAAATGTCACTCATGCATCTACCTCAACTACCTCACTTGGCAGTGCATTCTAGGCTCCCACCATTCCCGCTCACATATTTAGATGGGCACATGAACAGAATGGGAATGGAGGGGTATAAAAAACTGATTTAAAATAGGGATCTTGAGCCTTGGGAGTCCCTGGGAAGTGTGTAAATAGATGATGATATTGATGTACTTGTTTTTATCCTACAGGTGCTTTGGTCCGCCTTGTTGTCTAACAAGGGGCATACACGCGATGGGTCATGAGAGGGCTGCTCTTGGATTTTTTTCGACAGTATCCTAGTGCTTCACGTCGTTAGTGTACGCTTGACCTGGACCGTTTGATGGGCAACACGACAGCTCAGTGACTATCGCTGTGCTGTGCAGATACATGGATCTGGGGCCCGTGTCTGTGGGAGTTTGCGCATTCTCCGGATGCTCCGGTTTCCTCCCACATCCCAAAGATGTGCTCTTAGGCTAATTGACAAAACAAATTCTCCCTAAATTGTCTCAAATTTGGTTTTTAATCCATAGATCTATAAACATGGACAGGGATCATGGGTAGAGGTGGGGACAGCGGGATGGCAGTGTGGGCTCGTTGGGCCAAAGGGCCTGTTTCCCGTGCTGTTTTGTTCTTTGTTCCTTGTTCTTTTCTATCTCCACTGAATCTTTCCCCTCCTTGCCGTGAACTTGTGCCACCTTATAATTGCTATTTCTGCCCTGGGAAAAAGCTTCCAACTGTTCACCTTATCTATACTCCTCAATTTTATAATTTCAAATACATCTCTGGATTGGGAAGGTGGATAGTTGGGCCCTCAGTCTTGCCACTCAGTCTCCGTCTTTCCAGGGAGAACAATCCCAATTTATTCAATCTCTCCTCATAGCTAATAACGTCCATACCAGGCAACATCCTGGGAAACCTTTTTTGCATTCTCCCCAAACTCTCCATGAGCTTCTGATAGTGTGATAATCAGAACTGGACACAGTATCCCAAATGTGGCCTAACCAAGGTTTTATACAACTGTAACATAATTTACCAACTTTTATACCCAATGCCCCATCTGATGAAGGCAAGTGTGTCATATGCTTTCTTCACCATCTTTTCCTCCTGAGCTGCCACTGTTAAGGATTTATGGACCTGCACACCCAGATCTCTCTGTGTGTCGATGCTGCTGATGGTTCTGCCATGTATTTTATAGCCCCCACCTGAATTATCAAAATGCATCATCTCACATTTATCTGGATTAAATTCCATCTGCCATTTCTCCGCCCAGTTTTCCAGTCTATCTATACCCTGCTATATTCTCTGACGAATCTTCATCATTATCCACAACTCCAGCAATCTTAGTATCATCCACAAACTTGCTAATCAGACCAGCAGTTTTCTTCCAAGTTATTTGTATAACAAACAGCAGAGGTTCCAGCACTGGTCCCTGCAGAACACCACAGGTTACACACCTCCATTCAGAAAAATACCCTTCCACCATCTCCCTAAGGCCAAGCCAATTCTGAATCCATTTATCTAGTTCACTCCTGATCCCATGCGATTTAATATCAAGGATTGTCCTGGGAGCACGAGATATTGAACACAAATCACTCAGATACTGCAGTGATCAAAACTGGGGAGACATATCATCTTAGAATCTCCACAGTGCATGAGAGCATTCGGCCCATCAGGTCTGCACCAGCCCTTCGATAGAAGATCCTACCCAAACCATTTCCTGAAACGCCACGTCTGTTATCCTGCTAATTCCCAAGCCTGCACATCTTTGGAACGTAGAGTTAATTTAGCACGGCCAATCTGCCTAACCTGCAAATCTTTGGATACCATGCGGCAATTTAGCATGGCCAATCCACCTAATCTGCACATCTTTGGACACTAAGGGGCAAGTTAACATGGCCAATCTGCCTAACCTGCAAATCTTTGGATACTAAGGGACAATTTAACATGGCCAATCCACCTAATCTACATTGATTTAGACACTAAGGAGCAATTTAGCATGGCCAACCCACCTAACGTGCAAATCTTTGGAGTGTGGGAGGAAAACTGAGCACCCTGAGGAAACCCACGCAGACACAGTGAAAAGATGCAAACTCTGCACAGTTACTGAGGCTGGAATTGAACTCAGGACTCTGACTCAGTGAGGCAGCAGTGCTAACCACTGTGCCATCATGCCACTCTTACGGTAATCATTTTAGGATGGGGATAAAAGTACCATTTTTTTTGTCTTCTTTTAACACATGGATTAATTACAAAAACATTGCTGAAAAGGGAGACATGTTGCTGAAGCTTTTTGTTGTGCACTCATCAGGACAAACACAAGAATGCCAAATTTCAAACAATCAGAGCAATTTATACTAATGAAGAAAAGGATTGGTTAGCAAGTTGATGCTGACTCGCTGAAATATTGCCATGGCGAAAGCAATGCAGAGGTATAGGCTCCTTTTGCACCTGGGTAATTGAAAAAAGTGAAAGCTTAAAAATATTTCTTTTGCTTGCACAGAATGGGTCACTGTGTATGAACGTGCATCACTTCTAGCAAGCACTGATGAACCATGGTACAAGCTTGACTGATTATCTTAAATTGGTTATTACTGTAGCTATTAGCGCACTCAGGATTATTCAACAAATGCTGCCCAGTTACTGAATCACACTGAACAAAGATACTGGAGAAGAAAAAAATTGCTTTTTGACTGAGTGGAGCTTAATGGCCCAGGTGGTAAAACTGTCAGGAATATATTCAGCCCAAACTGGCATCTTTAAACTGCAGAGAAAAGAGACAAGGATGTGCAGTAGAAAAGTAAAAGTGAAGCATTTCCTTCCTATCAGGTACCTTTTGGACTGCTCGCGGTTCCTTGTTCTTGCTGCCGATTGGTCTTCCTCGAGGTCGCTTTGGAGTAGGAGGTCCAACAGGTTCCTGAAGGGCAGAAGTACAAAAATTAACATTGGCATAAACTAGGGAAACATGCCAGAGGAGCATTTTTTTTCAAAACATAACAGTGCATGTAAAGATTGCAGCAGGATATGGGATCTGTGCCAAACCAAAGGTGCTTTGCTCTCGAGTTTTGAGCTTCAAAGAGCTTTACACAATTTCTTAGCACTGCTGCCTCGCAGCACCAGGGATCTCTGTTCGATTCCAGCCTCAGGTCAATGTCTGTGTGGAATCTGCATGTTCTCCCCATGTCTGCATGGGTTTCCTCTAGGTGCTCCAGTTTCCTTCCACAGCCCAAAGATGTGCAGGTTAGGGGAAATTGCCATGTTAAGTTGTCCCTTTATGTCCCAAGATGTGCAGTTCAGGGAGATTAGTGGGGTAAATGTGTGGGGTTAAGACATAGGGTCTGGAGGTGCGGAATTGGGCCTGTGTAAAATGCTTAGTTGGAGAGTCAGTGCAGACTCAATGGGCTGAATGGCCTCTTTCTGCACTATAAGGATTCTATAATTCGACAAAGGTGAGCCACTGGGCACAATGAATTTTGCAGCCTCATTTGTCCCGAAACCATAAAATCCCATCTGAGCTCAATGGACCTTTCCATTGCCCGCTCCTTGCCCGCTTCAATTCCTGTGGCAGGTAGGACGGTAAAATTCCGGTTGATGCTTACACCCTCTGTAATCAACACTTCCCATTCCTGTGTAATCCACAGGATACATTAGAAGTACCTTTAGGCTCCCTTAAAGCTCGTCCCTTCCTTGTAACCTTTATCACAGAGAAGAACAAGAGCAGCAATGTTGTGGCAACACCACAGTTTCCAAGATGAACACCATCAAAACTTGGAGATTTATCACCCGTTCCTTTGTCATCGTTGGGTCAATATCTGGAAAGTCCTGAAGAAGTGACAAGGTCAGAGGAGCTTCTCTATATGGACCAATAGCCATCTTCCCAGGACAACTTGAGTTGGGCAACAAATGCTGCTTTGCCTGTGTCACCCAAATCCCAATGACAGAACTGGGATCAGTTTGATGGGGGAATTAAAGAATCAAAGCACTTCAAGCAACATGGACTAAAGTTGCCGAAGTTTCTTATCTTGCACTCATCAGGACAAGAATGCCAAATTTTAAACAATCACAACAATTCAAGCAACTGGAGAACAATGTGCTGATTGGTAGGCAAGTCAATTCTGATTGGCTGAGACTTTGTCATAGAGAAAGTCACAGAGAATTACAAGCTCCCCAAGATCCCTGATAATTCAAAGAAACCTAGAAACAGAGATCAGAAGAGGCCATTCGGCCCTTCGAGCCTGCTCTGCCATTCATCTTGATCGTAGCTGATCATCAAATTCAATATCATGATTCTGCTTCTCCCCATATGCCTTGATTCCTTTGGCCCCTAATTTCTTCTTGAAATCAGACAACGTTTTGGCCTCAACTACATTCAGTGGTAGTGAATTTCACACATTCGCCACCCTCTGGGTGAAGAAAATTCTCCTCACCTCAATCCTAAAAGGTCTATTCCTTTTGCTCAAACTACGACCCTAGTTCTGGACTCCCCCATTATCGAGAGCATTCTTTCTGAATCCACCCAGTCTAACCGTTAGAATTTTATACATTTCTATGAAATCCCCTCTCACTCTTCTAAAAGCAAACAAGAATTATGTCCAAGTCTTGTGCCTTCTTCGGATTACTCGTTTTTGTGTTGTAAAAGTTGTAAAATATTCACAGTAATAAATGAAGGTGGATGCCTGCCGTTCAGTAACAAAGAGAACAGCAGCAACAAAAAATGCGGATAAAACTACATAATAAAGCAACAAAATCCCACACACTTGTTTTTGATCCAAAGGTGCTGTTCACCTGTAAGAACCACAACATCAGGTTAAAGTCCGAGAAGTTTATTTGAAACCACAAGCTTTCCTTCATCAGATGAGGGGAGAGTTTATGTTCATAAACAAGATACATATATACTCACAGACTCAAATGCAAGATAATAGTTGGAATGCGAGTCTTCACAGCTATATGCCATGTCTGTGAACCCAACCCTCCACTCACCTAATGAAGGAGCAGTGCTCCAAAAGCTCGTGCTACCAAATAAACCCGTTTGACTTTAACCTTGTGAGACTTCTTACTGTGCCCACCCCAGTCCAACACTGGCATCTCTGCACTATCTTTAAGAAATCAGGTCATAGTCTCCAATTAGTGGATTAGCTTATTTCACATGGGAAGCGACTTGCTGGGAAGAGAAGTGTCCCAAATGGCAAGATGGGTCTAATTGCTGCAAGTTTTGCACGAAAGCTTCCGTGCACAGCATGAAGAAACATTTACAATGTTAACTCTGGAGTTCAGTGCCAAGGTGGGCAAGTTCAGCAAAATAGCAGCGTTCTTCAAGCCCCAACGCAGCCCCAACACTCAAGTATGGAAAACATTCAATTTCTCAACACCTTGATAAACATCAGAAATTCAAAGGGAAGCTTCTTCTAAAACTTTTCGCATAAATCCTTTCCACTTGGCTGGCATTAGAATGAAATCTGAGCACCACTTGCCACTGATCTATCACCATCAGTCCCTCACGGCGAATTGGTGCTTCCTTGCTGATATTGGAACAGGAGTGAGATATCAATGTGGATCTGCTGGTGAACCTTATCTTAACCTCTCCAAGTTCTGAGATGCTGGGTTAGTTATTGATGTGGGCACCTTCCCTCCCTTTCTGTCTCTCTTGCTGTTCCCTCTCACTGGCTCCTTTTATCCACAGGAAGATCTTGGCACCATTTTTTGCTCACAAGGCCATAAGATACAGGAGTAGAATTAGGTCATTTGGCCCATTGAGTCTGCTCCACCATTCAATCATGGCTGTAAGAGGATTAGAATACAAGAGCAGGGATGTACTTCTCAGGCTGTATAAGGTTTTGGTCAGACCTAATTTGGAGTATTGTGAGCAGTTTTGGGTCCTGTATCTAAGGAAGGATGTGCTGGCCTTGGAAAGGGTCCAGAGGAGGTTCACAAGAATGATCTCTGGAATGAAGAGCTTGTCGTATGAGGAATGGCTGAAGACTCTGGGTCTTGTTGGAGTTTAGAAGGATGAGGGGGGATTTTATTGAAACTTATAGGATACTGCGACATCTGGGTAGAGTGGACATGGAGAGGATGTTTCCACTGGTAGGAAAACTAGAACCAGAGGGCACAATCTCAGACTAAAGGGGTGATCCTTCAGAACAGAGATGAGGGAGAATGTGTTGCCACAGAAGGCTGTGGAGGCCAGGTCATTGAGTGTCTTTAAGACAGAGATAGATAGGTTCTTGGTTAATAGAGGGGTCAAGAACTATGGGGAGAATGGGGATGAGAAAACTATCAGCCATGATTGCATGGCGGTGCAGACTCAATGGGCCAAATGGCCTAACTCTGCTCCTATGTCTTAATTTAGTTTCTCAGTTAAGTTTCTCAGCCCCATTCTCCCCGTAATCTTTGATCCCCTTACCAATCAAGAACCTATCTACCTCTGTCTTAAACACACTAAATGACCCGGCCTCCTCTGTGGCGATGAATTCCACAGAGTCACCATCCTCTGGTTGAAGAAGTTTGTCCTCATTTCGGTTCTAAAGGGTCACCCCTTTACTCTGAGGCTGTGCCCTCCGATCCTAGTCACTCCTAATAATAGAAAGACCTTCCTCACACCCACTCTATCAAGGCCTTTAGGTATTCTAACTGAATAGAACATTATAGAACATTACAGCACAGAACAGGCCCTTCGGCCTTCGATGTTGTGCCGACCAAAATAAAAAGCAATGCCCCTCCAAACTAAACCATTCCCTTCTCTTCCATATACTTATCAATTAACCTCTTAAACGCCACCAAACTTGGCGCATCTACAACAGCTGCAGGCAGGGCATTCCACTCCCCAATCACTCTTTGAGTAAAGAACCTACCTCTGATATCCGTCCTATAACTCATACCCCTTAATTTAAAGCTGTGTCCCCTCGTGCTAGCTTTCTCCATCCTAGGAAAAAGGCTATCACTGTCCACCCTATCTAAACCTCTAATCATCTTATATGTTTCGATAAGGTCTCCTCTTAGCTGCCTCCTTTCTAACGAAAACAACCTCAAATCCCTCAGCCTCTCTTCATAAGACCTGCCCTCCATACCAGGCAACATCCTGGTAAACCTCCTCTGTACCCTCTCCAATGCCTCCACATCTTTCTTATAATGTGTGGACCAGAACTGCACACAATACTCCAAGTGCGGCCGCACTAGAGTTTTGTACAGTTGCAACATGATGCTGCGGCTCCTAAATTCAATCCCCCTACCAATAAAAGCTAAGACTCCATAGGCCTTCTTAACAACTTTATCCACTTGACTGCCTACTTTCAGGGATCTATTGACACATACACCAAGATCCTTCTGTTCCTCAACACTATTAAGAGCCCTACCATTAGCCCTATACTCTACACATTTATTGTACCTGCCAAAGTGCATTACCTCACACTTTTCCACATTAAACTCCATTTGCCACCTCTCAGCCCAGCTCTGCAACTTGTCCAAGTCACTCTGTAAACTATAACCCCCCTCTTCACTATCTACCACTCCACCGACTTTAGTGTCATCTGAAAATTTACTAATCCATCCTTCAATACCCTCATCCAGATCATTTATAAAAATTACAAACAGCAGGGGCCCCAAAACAGACCCCTGAGGCACACCACTTGTCACCGAATAGTAAAAGACCTGGGTGTGACTGGATATCTGCTTCTCATGTGTTGATGCTAATAGCGAGGACCCTTATTGATGCTTTGTCTATGGTTTTTGAAAGGATACCCCATACTCCAAATGCGTTCAACATGAGGCATTCTGACAAGATATCCCATCCACTTCTCAGCTGATGAGGGATTACCACAGCCTCTATTCTTGACATATCTGTTCTTTGCAGGCACTTGTGTTTGTATCTTTGTCTTCCTCTGATTCTGAGACAATGTTAATGGTGTTTCCCTAAGGCCTCGATATGGTCTGAAATTCTCCATCCCAGTGGGATTCTCTGATCCCGCCAGTACTGCGCTCCCGCCTGTGGGAATCTCGCCCATTGTCGCTAAAGAAAAATGTAAAAGCTATCACATAAACAACGGATTAAATTGTCCCAACTGCACATTCAGTATTTTGTCCTCCAAAGGTGAGTTGTAACCTCGGTGGAGAATAAGAAAGGAGCAGCAACCGGCAAGTACAGCGGCAAGAAAATCGTCAAGAACCCAGCACCCAAGAATGGCAAGAAAGCCAGGAAGGAGAGTTTATAGTATCATAGAATCTACAGTGCAGAAGGAGGCCATTTGGCCCATCGAGCCTGCACCAACAACAGTCCCATCCAGGTCCTATACACTTAACCCCATGTATTTACCCTGCTAATCTCCCTGACACTAAGGGAGAATTTATCATGGCCAATCTATGTAACCCGCACATCTCTGGATTCTGGGAGGAAACCTGACCACCTGGAGGAAACCCACACAGACACGGGGAGAATGTGCAAACTCCACATAGACAGAAGCTGAACTCGGATCCCTGGCACTGTGAGGCAGCAGTGCTAACCACTGTGCCACCTTTTCCGCTGTTACTCTATTTACATCTACAAGGTGAAGCAGCAGCTTCACCCCAACACCTCCAAGGCCATGAGCATCATGAATTCGTTCGTCAATAATATACAAGTTAAGAGCAGGAGGAGGCCATTTGGCCCTTCGATATTGCTCCGCCATTATCACCATCATGGCTGATCGTCCAACTCAATAGCCTAATCCCGCTTTCTCCTGTAACCATTCACTCCAAGTGCTATATCCAGGCGCCTCTTGAATACATTCAATATTTCGACATCAACTACTTCCTGTGGTAACGAATTCCACCGGCTCACCACTCTTCGGGTGAAGAAATATCTCCTCATCTCCAAGCTAAATGGTCTACCCCGAATCCTCAGACTGTGACTCCAGTTCAATGCTTCGTAGATGAGATTTTCCAGCTTGCTCATTACAACAGGCTTGAGACCATCAGCTCCTGGGAGTTCCAGGACATCGGGAGCCTGTCCACCGCCTGGAGGGGACAAAGGCGCTGATCTGCTGAAATAAGCAGAAACAGCAAAAGGCCTTGCCTGCTGGGGACACACATCACAAACCCCACACACCTACAGCTCACACATGCTGAAAAGAATCTGGCCCACTTTTGCACATTCCTGAGGTGCACTGAGAGTCTGGTTTGGGACTGCTCAATTTTGGCAAGGCCTGGGGAGCAGGCGGACGTGGACTAAGGTGGTGGAATCGTGGCCTGCGGGCCGTTTAGCGTCAGCCCCACCACCGTTAAATTCGGGAATGCACAAAGACTTTCCGGCAATCCCACCCGCAGACATTGGGTTTCAAGAACTCGAGAGTGAAGCTGCTGCAGAAATTACAATAAAAGCAAAGCACTGCAGGTGCCGGAATCTGAAACAAGAGCAGAAAATGCTGGAAAATCTCAGCAGGTCTGGCAGCCTCCGCGGAGAGAGCACAGATCCCGTGATGGTGAACCATCATTCACCACCTCGCTCCGAAACACTGCGGAAATGAGCAGTCACGCACTCTCACAATTCCATTTTGATCACAACTGCTGCTTCTCTCCTGTGGCCTCGCTATCAGAATACTGGGGCTGAGGGGGTAAGCAAGGTGACAGGGAAAAATGCCTTATTTATTTATTAGTGTCACAAGTAGGCTTACTTGCAGTGAAGTTACAGTGAAAATCCTCCAGTCACCATATTCCATGCTTGTGGTTCTGTGCAGAAGATACACACTGTACGCAAGGCATTTAACATTCTATCATTTTTTCCATGGTCTGTAGAGTTCCAGGTGCTCCGATTTCCTTCCTCTGTCAGAAAGATGTGCTGGTTAGGGTGCATTGACCATGCTAAATTCTCCCTCAGTGTACCCGAACAGGCGCAGGAGTGTGGCAACTAGGAGATTTTCATAGTAACTTCATTGCAATTACTTAAGTTTTAAGTTTATTTATTAGTGTCACAGGTAGGCTTACATTCACCCCGCAATGAAGTTAGTGAAAATCCCCTAGTTGCCACACTGTGGTGCCTGTTTGGGTACACTGAGGAAGAATTTAGCCTGGCCAATGCACCTAACCAGCACTTCTTTCGGACTGTCGGGGGGAGCTGGAGCACCTAGAAGAAACCCGCGTAGACACGGGGAGAATGTGCAGGCTGGACACACAGAGTGACCCGAGCCAGGAATCAAACCGAGTCTCTCAGCAGCAGTGCTAACCACTGTGCCACCGTATCACCCATAACCTTTCAGAAAACAGGGATAGAGGGTGGAAAATTAGACGAGGGTATGCAGACAGGATTGAGCTCCCCAGCCGAAAGTTACACATTCTCTCCTTATTTTATCGAATTGACTGACCTTCCTAATGGTCAGTGCCGATGGAAATGGGTAATAGAGTAATGACACTCTCCCAGCGGGGGTGGTACTGCAATGCTTCTATCGCCAGAAGGTTGTAATAATGGTTTTTACAGTTTCCATTCTACACGTGGACACAGTAAGTTGCAGTGGAAAAAGCTAACAGATGTAAGATGATATTGTAAGTCATTACTGTGAGGCTTGATTGAAAAACGGATAAAGCACAAGATGAATGAGGCTCAAGATAAGCAGATAATGGTTTCTAGTTATTTGATTTGAACAAACACCCAAAGACTCTGAATAAACAGTAATAAGCACAAACTTTAAAGACACGCTGGTGGCCATCAGTGACCCAGTACGTGTAAAGTACTTTCTGTTACGTTACTGTTCTAACAGCAGCAGTTTCCACTCTCTGCCTTCCTCCTCCTGTGGTTACACTTGAGCTTCCAGCCCCAGCCTTTGGGCTTTTACATTCTAATAATGCACCCTGCGACCTCGCTTGAGCCAAATGTTGCCACATATAGGCAGGTGTATATTGTGCATGTTCAGACACACACACACACATCCACACGCAGATGCATGCACAAACACATACTTCTGCACTCACACACACACATGCACACACATTCACTCACACATCTGCACACACATACGCACACACACTCACGTGTGCGCACACTCACGTGGATACACACATACATTCACACACATGCAGACACACACACATATGCACACATACACTCGCACGAACACGCATACACATGCACACATGTGCACATGTCAGTACTCAAATTTCACTATTCCAAGTAAAGGTGGCCCAGTACTTGCTGCCATGTAAGAATCAATGGCGTATAGAGAAGCGGGGGCTTGCTGGGACTCTCTACCAGACAACGTTCCTTGAGCAAAACCCAAGGCTGGTTGGGAAATTGAATCCGGTAAATCCGGTAACCTATGGAGCAGTACAATGATTGAGAAAACCATGGAATCTGTTGGACTGTCGTAAAATTCCAAGCGGTGTGCAAATGGAATTAAAGGAAGACAACCAGCCATCTTGACCTCATTTGCCTGCCTTGTGACTCCCAAACCCTCAGGACAATTAGCTTGACGTTATAAATATGACTTTTCTGCGCACATTCCAAAAATAAATATCCAAAAAGGATTCAATTTTGGATCTGAAGGGATGGTGAACTGGTCTGTCTCCTCTGTAAGAACAGTAAGAGGTCTGGCAACATCAATTTTAAATCCAACCGATTTATTTGATAGTAAATCTGCAAGCTTTCGGCGTTTGTGCCTTCGTCAGGCGAATGAGGTGTTCTGGTCTCCAAAAGCACACATATCAGCACAGACAGTTTACAGATTGCTGAAGGTCCTCTATAAGAAGCAGTCTGGTATCCCTGCTGGACCCAGTGCTTGAAACTGCCCCTAATTTAGCACAGATAGCCACTGAATTGGCAAAATCTGCTCCCCCTTATTTTGAAGCTACATCCCCTAATTCCAGTTTCATCTGCCAGTGGAAACAACCTCCCTGCTTCATAATCTTACATATTTCTATAGGTCCTCCCTCATTCTTCTAAATTCCAATGAGTATAACCCCAATCTACCCAGTCTCTCCTTGTAAGCCAAGCCTCACAGCTCCGCAATCTATCTAGTGAACCTCCTCTGCACCCACTCCAATGCCAGGATATCCATTCTCAAGTACACAGCGATCCAAGGGTGGCCTCACCAGCACCTTATACAGCTGCAACATAACCTGCCTGTTTTTAAACTCTCACTAGCAATGAAGGACAAAATTCCATTTGCCTTCTTAATTACCTGCTTCATCTGTAAACCAATTCCTTGTGATTCTTGCACAAGAGCACCCAGGTCCCTCTGCACAGTAACACGCTTCAATTATTATATTTAAATAATAGTCCATGTTGCTGCTATTTCTCCCAATTCACATTTACCAACATTGTTCTCCATCTGTCAGATCCTTGTCCATCCACTTAGACTATCTAAATCCCCTTGCAGATGTTCAGTGACCTCTGCACACTTTGCTCTGTCACCCATCTTAGTATCATCTGGGAATTTTGACACACTACACTTGGTCCCCAACTCCAAATCATCTATGTAAATCGTAAACAATTGTGTCCCAACATTGATCCCTGAAGCACACCATTAGTCATTGATCGCCAATCAGAGAGACACCCATTTACCCCCACTCTATGCTTTCTGTTAGTTAAAAAGCAAATTTTGGAAAAGTTTTAATTGGGTTGCAGGGTGGGGGTAAAGAGTTGTGCATGGCATGGTTAGCACAGCTGCCTCACAATGCCAGGGACCCGTGTTCGATTCCCAGTTTGGGGTCACTGTGGAGGTTGCACATTCTTCTTGTGTCTGCGTGGGTTTCCTCTGGGTGCTCCAGATCCCTCTTACAGTCCGAAAGCTGTGCTGGTTAGGGTGCATTGGCCGTGCTAAATTCTCTCTCGGTGTACCCGAACAGGCGGCGGAGTGTGGCAACTAGGGGATTTTCACAGTGATTTCATTGCAGTGTTAATGTAAGCCAACTTGTGACACTAACAAATAAATTTAAAATTTTAACTCCTATTGACGTCAGAGTGGGGACGACCAGCTTTTAATTGCCTCGATAGTGAACATCCCACCTTGAGAACCTGCACATCATCCTGAATTGAATGGTGAAGATGGAGGTGTATCTGAATTAGCCAGCTCACCCCTGACCTGGGCTGGGAAATAAACCCACTGCCTGGGAATATTAGGAATCAGAAAATTCTGCCTGCTAACTCTTGTGCATTCTCCAAAAATGTTGCCGGATCTGTTAAGTATTTCTGAGATCTTGCCATCCTGACTTGGAGATATGTTGGCCGTTTCCTCACTGTCGCTGGGTCCAAAATCCAGGGAGACCCTCCCTAACACAGTGGTTAGCACTGCTCCCTCACAGTGCCAGAGACCCGGGTTCGATCCCCGGCTTGGGTTACTGTCTGTGCGGAGTCTCCCCTGTATCTGCAATGTACTCTGGTTTCCTCCCACAGTCCCAAATAATGTGCAGGTTAGGTGGATTGGACATGCTAAATCACCCCTTAGTGTCAGGGAGACTAGCTAGGGTAAATACAAGGGGTTATGGGGATAGGGCCTGGGTGGAATTGTGGTCAATGCAGACTCAATGGGCTGAATGGCAGGAGAATGGGTTTGAGAAAAGAAAAATCAGCCATGATTGAATGGCGAAGCATACTCGCTGGGCCAAGTGGGCTAATTCTGCTCCTATGTCATATGGTTTTATGGTCTCATGGCCTCCTTCTGCACTGTAGAACATAGAACATTACAGCACAGAACAGGCCCTTCGGCCTTCGATGTTGCGCCGACCAATATAAAAAAGCAATGCCCCTCCAAACTAAACCATTCCCTTCTCTTCCATATACTTATCAACTAACCTCTTAAACGCCACCAACTTGGCGCATCTACAACTGCTGCAGGCAGGGCATTCCACTCCCGAACCACCCTTTGGGTAAAGAACCTACCTCTGATATCCGTCCTATAAATATCACCCCTTAATTTAAAGCTGTGTCCCCTCGTGCTAGCTTTTTCCATCCTAGGAAAAAGGCTATCACGGTCCACCCTATCTAAACCTCTAATCATCTTATATGTTTCGATCAGGTCCCCTCTTAGCCTCCTCCTTTCTAACGAAAACAACCTCAAATCCCTCAGCCTCTCTTCATAAGACCAGCCCTCCATACCAGGCAACATCCTGGTAAACCTCCTCTGTACCCTCTCCAATGCCTCCACATCTTTCTTATAATGTGGGGACCAGAACTGCACACATACTCCAAGTGCGGCCGCACTAGAGTTCTGTACAGTTGCAACATGACGTTGCGGCTCCGAAATTCAATCCCCCTACCAATAAAAGCTAAGACTCCATGTGCCTTCTTAACAACCTTATCGACTTGATTGCCAACTTTCAGGGATCTATGCACACATACACCAAGATCCCTCTGTTCATCAACACTATTAAGAATCCTACCATTAGCCCTATACTAATACTGTAGGAATTCTTTGGTTCTATAAGCCATAGAATTCCATAGAATTTGGGGCGGCACGGTGGCACAGTGGTTAGCACTGCTGCTTCAGGGTCCTGGGTTCAATCCCCAGCTCAGGTCACTGTCTGTGTGGAGTTTGCACATTCACCTCGTGTCTGCGTGGGTTTCCTCCCACAGTCCAAAAGATGTGCGGGTTAGGTTGGTTGGCCATGCTAAAAAATTGCCCCTTAGTATCTAGGGATGCGTAGGTTAGAGGGGTATGATATGGGAGTAGGGCCTGGGTGGGATTGTGTTCGGTGCAGACTCAATGGGCCTCTTTCTGCACTGTACGGGATTCTAAACAGCACTGTGGCTGCACCTCCACCTCAGGGCTGGCAGCGGGGTCAAGAAGGTGACTCAGCGCCACCTTCCCAAGGACAATTAAGGATGGGCAGTAACTCTGGCCTAGCTGGCGACGCCTGTGAGAGGACAAATGGAAGGTCCAAGTGCTTGACCCAGAGCGACATCTCTCCAGTCCTACCCAGTGGCTCTCTCCTATCTCATTAAGCTACTCTTAGTGTTGCTGAGGCAACGCGGCACTTACTTGAGGCTGTTTCTTTGGTCTCCCCCGGCCTCTTCTGACGGGTTCGGTTGGAGCAGGCTGTTTGGGAGCTGCCGCACCCTGCCTGGCTGTTCCTTCTTTTGACCCGCTGTTGCTCATTGCTCTCGCCTGGGTGGGGGTGGGGGCCGGGAGAGGGGAGGGGTGAGACTTCCTGAGATCTTCAGCACAAAAAAGAGGGTGGGAGTCGACTCCGCAATGGCGACCGCTTCCCCGAGAGTCCAAAGCCCCCTGCTCCTGCGCAAAGAGGCCGACTCCTCAATCCAGAAACACGTGACCTGTGCAACAAAAGAAATACAGTCAGCCCCAAATTCCAACAACAACTTACATTTACATACAGCCCCACCGGACAAATGAATCACCCTCACTCTTCCTCTCGTCAGGCTATTTAGAATCCTAGGAGGTCATTCGACCCATTGAGCCTGCACCGATCGCATATTCCCCGTAATGCTATGCACTTACCCTAGCTAGCCCCTCTGATGCTAAGGGTCAATTCAGCAAGGCCAATCCACCTAACCCACACATCTTTGGACTGTGGCAGGAAACCGGAGGAAACCCACGCAGGCATGGGGAGAATGTGCAGACTCCGCCCAGACAGTGAACCAAGCCGGGAATCGAACCCAGAAGAATTTAGCAAGGTCAATACATCTAATCGTCTTTTGGACTGTGGGTGGAAACTGAAGGGTGGCACAGTGGTTAGCACTGCTGCCTCACAGGGTGAGGGATGTGGGTTCGATTCCCAGCTCAGCTCACTGTCTGTGCAGAGTTTGCATGTTCTCCATGTGTCTGCGTGGATTTCCTCTGGTTTCCTCCCCCAGTCCAAAGACGTGCTGGTTAGGTGTGTAGGCTATGCTAAATTTTCCCTCAGTACACCCGAACAGGCATCGGAATATGACGACCAGGGGATTTTCATAATAACTTCATTGCAATGTTAATGTAACTTGTGACTAATAAATAAACTTTACTTAAAATCCCTAAATTGCCTATGAACTAAATCATTTGCTAGACCATTGTCAGAGGGCATTTAAGTGCCAATCATAGTGCTGTAGCTTTGGAATCACATGTAGGCCAGACCAAGTAAGGATGGCAGATTTCCTTCCCTAAAGGACATGAGAGAACTGGATGGATTTTTAAGACAATCTATGATGGTTGTCATGGTTACCATTACTAAGACATGCTTTCAAATCCCAGATTTATTGATTGAATTGAAATTCCGCCAGCTGCCGTTGTTTGATTTCAGCTGGAATTTTGTTTCCAGTTCTGGGCATCTCACTTTCCGAAGGATGTGAACATTTTGGATCGAGTGACAGAAAATATTGACCAGAATGTTTCCAGGGATGGAATTTCAGTTATGATGATAGATTGGAGAAATTAGGAGTGCTTTCTTTACAGAGGAGAAGACGGAGGAGATTTAACAGAGCAATTCAAAATCATGAAGGGTCTGGATAGGGGGAAATTATTCCCACTCATTAAATCGGTGCTCTCCCGTTCTCAATCTGGTTAAGTAACTAGTGAAAGAAACAAAGGGGGCATGAGGAAATATTTCTTTTACACAACAAGTGGTTTGGGTTTCATAGAATCATGGAACTATACAGACGCCCTTCGGCCTATCGAATGTGCACCGAACACAATCCCATCCAGGCCTTACCCCCATGTCCCTACACATTATACCCACTAATCCCTCTAACCTACGCATCCCTGCACACTAAGGGGCAATTTCTTAGCATGGCCAATCAACCTAACCCACACATCTTTGGAATGCACTGCTTGAAACTGGTTCAATCAAAGCATTCTTTACCCAAAGGGTGGTTTCTTTACCCAAAGGGTGGTTCGGGAGTGGAATGCCCTGCCTGCAGCAGTTGTAGATGCGCCAAGTTTGGTGGCGTTTAAGAGGTTAGTTGATAAGTATATGGAAGAGAAGGGAATGGTTTAGTTTGGAGGGGCATTGCTTTTTATATTGGTCGGCGCAACATCGAAGGCCGAAGGGCCTGTTCTGTGCTGTAATGTTCTATGTTCTATTCAAAGGGGAATTAGCCTGTTCACTCAAGGATACAGCAGGAAGGAAGGGAATAGCAGTCAGTAAATCGCTCATTTGAAGAACAGACATGAGGGGCAAAGGGCCTCCTTCTACACCAAAGGTAAGGAAGTATTGTTGTAACTATCCAAGGCATTGGTGAAGCTGCGGCTGGAATATTGTGCACAGTTTTGTTCCTCTTATTTGAGGGAAGATATGATGACATTGGAGGCAGTTCAAAGGACGTTCACTAAATAGATTCCAGAGATGAGGGGTTTGTCATTTGAAGGGAGATTGAACAGTTTAGGCTTACACCCTCTGGAATTTAGAAAAATGAGGGGAGATTAAATTGAGGTATACAAGATGATAAAAGGTATGGATAAAGTAGACGTGGAACAGATGCTTCCTGTTGTGGGACATTTTAGGATGAGAGGTCATGATCTTAGAATAAAGGGTAGCAAATTTAAGAGTTGAGGAGAAACTACTTCTCCCAAAGGGTTGTAAATCTGTGGAATTTGCTACCCCAAAGTGAGTTGGATACTGGGACAGTGAGTAAATTTAAGGAGGAGTTAGATAGATTTTTAATTGGTAATGGGTTGAAGAATTACGAGGAGAAGGCAGGAAAATATGGATGAGGCACATATCAGTCATGATCAAGTGACGGTGTGGACTTGATGGGCTAAATGGTCTGATTCCGCTCCTACATCTTATGAACATATGAGAGTTCTATGACAAGTGAAAAACAAAATAACATCTGACACTAAGCTGTTTAAGGAGATGTTTGACCAAGTGATCAAAAACTTGGTCAGAGATGTAGGTTTTAAGGAAAGTCTTTCAGGGGGCAAGAGAAGCAGAGAAGGCATTCCAGAACTTAGGATCAGGCAACAATTAAAATTGTGGGAACTAAGTTGCCCAATTAGCATGAGGCAGACATCTTGGATGGTCGTGGGAACAGGGGGGGGTGGTGGAGTGTGGAGATTTTCTGTTCTGTCCGCCATGGGAATTGTAGCGGGCAATGGGAGCACCATGGAAAGGTCCAGTGACTTCGGGCAAGATTTTCCAGTTTCAGGACAAGTGCTGCTGGAAAATTCTACCCAAGGAGAGGCAAGGCCATGGTGGATTTGTAAACGGCAAACATTTCCAATGTTTTATCCCCTGCCAAATTTTGATCGTCGAAAGATCTTTGCGGTGATAGCAGTTGTCCTGGCATTGCATGACTAAGGAGACAGCTGACTCTCAGGTTGTAGCAGATGGCCTGAGTCACTTGACCACAGGTCCATCTGTTCTACCATGTAGTTTGGTAGACTGTCCTTCAATCACACAGGGCATTCTGTAACTCAAGAGTCTCGATGCCAAAAGAGGTGAAGAGGAAGTAACAAAGGGACTTCTGCAAGGGGACTGCAAAGGAAAGAAAGCAGAGCTTTGACCAGAAGCCCTGCGAGGACAGAGTTCAGAGAAACTGTACAAAATGAGACAGAAAAAAAAACTCCAGTTGACACATTACAATACTAGCAAGATCAGACTATCCAATCATTCACACAGTTCCCCTTCCCACACAGTTCTCTCATTCTGAAGTATCAAGTACACAGTTTGTGTGTATTTTCCTAGCGCCTCGAACGTTATGAATGTGTCTGTTGTGTTGTTGAATTGATAAATAACCAAAGTACGTCTGCATATGGCTTTAATTGCATCATTGAGAATGCTTTAAAGAAAGAAATGAGTGAATGTGTTAAGCTGATTAATTAGGACTCATTAGAGTTAAAACATCATGGCTCCAATATTCCATCAATGTTAGTCTAATGCTTCGAAAAGGTCAATGCTCTTTATATGTTTATTGTTTTCTTTCTCATTCCCCTTAAGGTTACAAACTAGCAGCGATGAGGAATGGACTGTTTCCTGTGCTGGATTTTATAACACTTCTGTACCTAGCCTCTCAAGAGAGGCAAGCGAGGACAGAGAACGTGAAGCTTTGTTGAGAAACCTGCAGCTCAATGCAATGTCAGGGTTCGTGAATAAATATTCTTACCCACTTTCCTGTGTCAGTTACTTTTGCATTTCCCTAAAATCCTGAGTCACATGGTCCACCTGTACACAAAGAACTGGACTGCTTTATCGGGCCTCCATCAATTGCCTTCTATAATCAGTAACATAAGATCGAAAGGAGCCCTTTCCTCATGGAGTTTACCTCCTGTCCTGCCTGAACAATCTGATCCCTGAAGGATGACAGGCTGATATGCAAAGCTCTCTGTGTGAGGAGGCAGTGGCACAGTGGCATTATCACTGGATAAGACATCCAGGGCAATGTTCTGGGGACCCAGGTTCGAATCCCACCACAGCAGATGATGAACTTTGAATTCAATAAAGAAAAACCTGGACTAACCTAATCTAACATCTTGCCAATATAGGTGGTATGGTGGCACAGTGGTTAGCACTGCTGCCTCACAGCACCAGAAACCCAGGTTCAATTCCCGGCTTGGGTCACTGTTTGTGCAGAGTCTGCATGTTCTCCCCATGTCTGTGTGGGTTTTCTCCCACAATCTGAAAGACATGCTGGTTAGATGCATTGGCCATGCTGTATTGCCCCTTTGTGTTCTAAGATCTGCAGGTTGAATCACTGAGTCTCTGCAGTAAGGTGGAGGCAATTCAGCCTATTGCATCTACACTGACAGCAATCCCACCCTTGCCCTGTAATCCTGAGTATTTTATCCACTAATCCCCCTGACACTAACAAGCAATTTAGCACAGACAATCAACATAACCCACACATCTTTCAGACTGTAGGGGGAAACTGGAGCTACCAGAAGAAACCCACGCAGACACAGGGAGAATGTGCAAATTCCACACAGACAGTGACCCAAGCCGGGAATCAAACTCGGGTCCATTTGGTCCATCGAGCCTGCACTAACTTCAACAGGGTACCTTACACTGGCCCTCTGCTCTATCCCCACAACCTTATACATCTATAGTGGCTAATCCATCTACCCTACAAAGTGCTAGCCGTGTTAGCAATTTAGCACGGTCAATCCATCTAACCTGAGTTGCACAGTGGTTGGCACTGCTGCCTCTATGTTGCCAGTCTGCGCCAACTCTCCAGCAGAGAGTCAAATCCAGGCTCATCCACCCCACTATCCTAACCCAGTAACCCCACCGTGATGGAGTGAGTTAAATTGGGGATGCTTGAGAGGCCATATTTGGAGAAGTGCAGGTATCTTTTATGGGCTGAAGGAAATTTAAGAGATTTAAGGTGCAAAGCCATAATGAAGCTTGAAAATAAGGAAGAGAATTCTAAAGTCCTGACATTGTTTGACCAAGCCTTTGCGGGCAGGGGTGATTGCATAACAGCACACAGAGCAAATAAAGACCTGGGCAGAGCTTTGGATGAGGGGAGACCAGCAAGAAGTGATTTGATTTAATTTATTATTGTCACATGTATTAACATACAGTGAAAGGTATTGTTTCTTGCACGCTGTACAAAGTATACTGTTCATAGAGAAGGAAAGGAGGGAATGCAGAATATGGTGTTACAGTCATAACTAGGGTGTAAGAAAGATCGACTTAGTGCGAGGTACGTCCATTCAAAAGTCTGACAGCAGCAGGAAAGAAACCGTTCTTGAGTTGGTTGGTACGTGACCTCAGACTTTTTGTATTTTTTTCCCCGAAGGAAGAAGGTGGAAGAGAGAATGTCCGGGATGTGTGGGGTCCTTAATTATGCCGGCTGCATTGCCGAGGCAGCGGGAAGCATA
This sequence comes from Sphyrna mokarran, assembly GCA_024679065.1. Lineage (NCBI taxonomy): Eukaryota > Metazoa > Chordata > Chondrichthyes > Carcharhiniformes > Carcharhinidae > Sphyrna > Sphyrna mokarran. The sequence goes on along the minus strand of JAGIQG010000003.1, from coordinate 130,851,616 downwards.
GATGGAGTCAACGGATGGGAGGCTGGTTTGTGTGATGGATTGGGTTACATTTGCGATCTTTTGTAGTTCCTTGCAGTCTTGAGTGGAGCAGGAGCCACACCAAGCAGTGATACAACCAGAATGAATTTTTTTTATGGTGCACCTATGAAAGTTGGTAAGTGTCATAGCCAACCTGCCAAATTTCCTTAGTTTTTCTGAGAAAATAGAGGCATTGGAACTATAGTATTAACATGGGGGAATCAGGACAGGTTGTTGGTGATCTGGACATCTAAAAACTTGAAGCTCTCGACCTTTTTTGACTTCGTACTCATTGATGTAGACAGGGGCACATTCTCCTTTGCGCTTCCTGAAGTCGATGACAATCTCCTCTGTTCTGTTGATATTGATGGAGAGATTATTATTGCTGCACTAATTCACCAGACCCTCTATCTCATTCCTGTACTCTGTCTCATCATTGTTTGAGATCCGACCCGCTGCGGTGATGTCGTCAGCAAACTTGAAAATCGAATTGGAGGGGAATTTGGCCACACAGTCATAGATGTTTAAGGAGTTTCGTTGAGAACACAGCCTTGTGGGGTGCTGATGTTGAGGATGATCGTGCATTGGAATGACCAAGGCACAAAGCGACAAAAGCATAAGAGAAAGTTTCAACAGCCAATGGGTCAAAGTCAGGCAATAGTACAGAGATGCAAATAGGTCCTCCTTTTCAGACCAGGAGCTCATCTCAGAATCAAATCTCTCAAATAAAGTTGCAAACAATTGGACTGTGAGAGTTATCAGGAGGAGAGATGGACTTAGTAACTAGGGAATGGCGTTTGGAGCAGATTTCAAAAACAATGATCAGAATTTTGCCTTCCTGCCCACCATGGGAATTGTAGCAGATGAGGAGGGACAGATCATGCAAAGATCTGTGGATCCCATGCGAGATCCACCAGTTTAGGGCCAGAAAATCCCACCCAACGTCTTCAATTCGCCCCATGTTTAAGCAGAGAAAATTTCTGTTCATCCGGTACAGGATAGCAGACAAGTAGTCTGTTAATTTATCAATAGTGGACAAGCCTGGAGAGATGGATGTGAGAGAGAGTTGGGAATGTGTCAGTGGATATGTGAACTCTGTGCTTTTAGCTGCTGCCGTCAGTAACTGCACTTTGCCAGTAGGGGTCAGTGGTTTACCATCTAGCTGGGGGGAAATCGGTGGCTGTCTCCCCTTTCCAACGCACACCAATTAGAAAGGACCAAACAAAATCAACTAGAGGCACGGTCAATTCTTTGAACAGCTCATTGTGAAAGAGATTAAAATCATTCAGTTGGGGGAAGTTCCTTCCTGGAAAATATTTTGCTTGAAATGATACAAATTCTTTCAATACAATTTGTGCAAAAATTCGTCTGACAGCATGCGGGGAGGGCATTCGAGCCTATGCTAGCACTTTGAAAATACTACCCAAAGCAGTCCCATTATCCACTTCTCTTTCTTGACATCATCTTTTCTTTCCAGCTATTTATCACAGAATCCCAACAGTACAGAAGGAAGTCATTCAACCCATTGATTCTACACCGACTCTCTATCAGAGTATATTACCCTCATCCGATCCCCACAACCCCATGGCTAATCCATCTAACCTACACATCTTGGGTCACTATGGTGCAATATAGATTGGTCGATTCACCTAATCTGCACATCTTTGGACTGTGGAAGGGAATTGGAGCACTCAGAGGAAACCCACGCAGATGCAAGGAGAATGTGCAAACTCCACTTAGACAGTCACCTGAAGCTGGAATTGAACCCAGGTCCTTGGCGCTGTGAAGCAGCAGTGCTAACCATTGTGCCACTGTGCCGCCCTTAATCAAATATCAATTCCCTTTTTTGAAAGCTACGATTGAATCTGATGCCGATGCTTTCAGGCACTGCCTTTCAGATCACCAGCAGTCGAATCTGCAATGACTTTGTCTTGGCCCCATACATAAGAAATAGGAGCAGGAGTAGGCCGTACAGCCCCTCGAGCCTGCCCCGCCATTCAATAAGATCATGTCTGATCTGAAGTGGATCAGTTCCACTTTCCCACCTGCCCCCCATAACCCTTAATTCTCTTGTCTATCAGAAATCTATCTACCCGTGACTTAAACATATTCAACGAGGTAGCCTCCACTACTTCAATGGGCAGAGAATTCCAGAGATTCACCACCCTCTGAGTGAAGAAGTTCCTCTTCAACCCTATTCTAAACTGATACCCCCTCTTTTTTTCAGGCTGTGCCCTTGACTTCTGGATTCCTTTCTAAGCAGGAAGAATCTCTCTACCTCTATCAAGTACATGGACAGCAGAAAATAACACTTCCCTTTCAAGGGATTGGGTGAGGGAGAGGGGGCCGCGCCGGTAAAGAATTAGCAAATGTAATATTTTGTGCAAATTAGCAGTTGAAGTAGCAACATAACGTATTAGCGCTAGATGAATGATCTTTAATCGTGGCGAGCTTGTGTTGACATTACCGCTCTGATCCTTCACGCGAGCAGCAGCTCCAATCGGTTAATCATTACATTTACTCAATGGAACAAAAATAGGCTTGACCACCCATTGCTGGCGAACTGAGATCACCCATCACTCTTTCACAATGTTCCACTCCAAGGCAGAGAAGTCAACGCGCTTCTAATAGTTATCAAAAAGAGCAGGAGGTGTGAACACAGAATGTATTGCAACATGCCTCTCAGCACCAGATCACAGAATCAAGACTGCTCAGAAAAAGGCTCTTTGACTCAGTAAACAAACATGCAAGTTAGGAGCTAGAGTAGACCATTTGGCCCCTTGAACCTGTTCCATCATCCGGTAAGATCATGGCTGATCTGACTGTGAACTTTTCCTCCAAATTCCACCCCCCCCTAACACCTCTAGATGATGGCCTGGTGGCATTGTTGCTAGATTGTTAATTCAGAAATGCGGTTAATGTTTCTGGGGACCCAGGTTCGAATCCCACCACGGCAGACGGTGGAATTTGAATTCTACAAAAAATATCTAGAAAAAAATCTACTGATGACTGTGAAATCGTTGTCAATTGTCGGAAAAAACCATCTGGTTCACAAATGTCCTTTAGGGAAGGAAAACTGCCATCCTTACCTGGTCTGGACTATATGTGACTCCAAAGCCACAGTAACATGGTTGACTCTCAACTGCCCTCCAAGGGCAATTAAGGATGGGCAATAAATGCTGGCCAGCCAGCGATGCCCATGTCCCATGAATATCCCAGCCAGAGACACGCATGTTGCATGAACTGCCCACTGGCCAATGATGCCCATGTCCCATGCAACATATATTCTGCGCCCTTTCCTTTCCTTCTCCTCTATGCACTCTATGAATGGCATGCTTTGTCTGTACAGCATGCAAGAAACAAGACTTTTCACTGCATCCCAATACTTGTGACAATAATAAATCAAATCAAATCTGTTCAATTCAAATATGAAGAAGGATTAGAAAAATTGGTATTTTCCATCAAAACACAGATTATACTGGAAGTATTTAAAGTTATGAAAATATGTTGCAGGGCAGATAAAGAAGAACTGCTTCCAATGGTTGAACTCGCTTCAAAGAGGGGCCATTGAGACAGGGTTAAACCTGTGATATTCAGAACAAAGAGCAGCAAAAACTTCTCACAGGGAGCTGTGAGGCTGTAGAAGCTACTTCCAGGACTGGAACTTGAGCAGAATTGTGTTCAACGCTGAAGATCCGAATCAATGAATGGGCGAAGGGAAAGGTGATAACGAGATTTATATAATGGGCCAACAGACTGACCAATCAGCAAGCTCTTACCACTTTTATTTGGACTCTGTTTTATCCCAATTTCTGGCAATTGCCACTCAGGCTAAAGGTGAGCCACATCATAGACCACAACCATCACCAGGGGAACTGTCAGAGAAGTTACAAAGCAAGTAATGATTTGATTATTATTGACTCATGCATTGGGATACACTGAAAAGTACCGTTTCTTGCACACTTTACATACAAAGCATACCGCTCATAGAGAAGGAATAGAGAGAATGTAGAATATAATGTTACAGTCATAGCTAGGGTGTAGAGAAAGATCAATTTAATGTGAGGTAAGTCCATTCAAAAGTCTGAAAGCAGCAGGGAAGAAGCTGTTCTTGAGTTGATTGGTATATGGCCTCAGATTTTTGTATCTTTTTCCCAACAGAAGAAGGTGGGAGAGTATGATGCATGCTAACAGACCTTGTGCTTATTAAGGCTACTCATTAACAAGGAAAAACTGTGCAAAGGTCGACAGCCCCCTCTCTGCCCCAGTCCTTCTTCATTCTCTCGTTTCCTTCTCTATAAACGGTATGTTTTGCCTGTATCGCGCGCAAGAAACAATACTTTTACACTGTGTATTAATACATGTGACAATAATAAATCAAATCAAACAGCAGTTCAAAAGAGCAGCTCATCAACAACCTTCTCAAGGGGCAATTAAGGAAGAGGAATAAATGCTGATCTAGCTAGCGACAGCCGCATCCATGAAGCGGCAATAAAAAAGCAAAGGGGAAGGAGTCATGCTTCAGCAATACAAACTCCTGGTTAGAATGCAGCTGATGCACTGTGAGAGAAACATAAATACTGAAGGACCTACTTGTCTTGACTTGAAGGGAGGGCACTGTGGATTTACCAGAACAATTGTTGTGAAGTTGGTGTTAGTCAAAACTATAAAACAATTGTAAAAATGCTAAGAACAGAAACTACTGCGTGGTCTATTTAAAAAGAAAAGGTAGATTATTTTTTGGTTGGACTGAAGAAAAGTAGGTGCAAACAGTACACAGACTGAAACAATGCATTCAAGGCAAAAACAACAGGGTTGCTTTGATAACAGACTTGAAGCATTTGAATCAGAACATGTTTTTTAATTTTAACCTATCAATTTGAAATAGGCATTTGAATAGCAGCAGGATTTGAATTCGATGTTTTGATAACCAATCCTACTATCGTACAAACCAATCCTACTGTGGGGATTTTGAAATGTCATAAGGGGTATAAAAAATGGGAGCAGGGGCACAAATGGAGAAGACTACCTACTCAGTAACAACTTAGTTCAGCTTGCAGAGAAAGGTAAGACACAGCCAGCAATTGCTGTCTAACAGCATAACAGCCACATTTATGTCTTAAGTGGCAGCATGGTGGCACAGCAGTTAGCTCTGCTGCCTCACAGCACTCGGGACCCTGGTTCGATTCCCGGCTTGGGCCACTGTCTGTGCTGAATTTGCATGTTATCTCTGTGTCTGCATAGGTTTCCTCCGGGTGCTCCAGTTTCCTCCCACAGTCTGAAAGACGTGCTGGTTAGATGCATTGACCGAACAGATGCCGGAGCGTGGCGGCAAGGGGAATTTCACAGTAACTGCATTGCAGTGTTAATGTAAGCCTTACTTGCAACTAATAAATAAATGTACTTACTTAGAAAGCCTCGCTTCAATTGGAAACAGGAGATAATGAAAATAGAAGATAAAATAGAGATAAGAACTGGTTGCATTCAGAGGGCGACAAAAGTTTTATTTGTTGTTAATTAATGGGAATTTATTTATCTAAACAGCATTCTATTCAAATCGTGTTTGATTGGGTTTGTTAATAGTTTAGTTGACCTGTTCACTGTTAGTTAGATAATTAAAGAACAAAAGCCTAAGGGAGTAATTTTGATTGAACCACTGAAAATTGCTGAAGCACAAATGGGACGGCACAATAGCACAGTGGTCAGCACTGTACTTCATAGCTCCAGGGTCCTGGGTTCGATTCCTGGCTTGGGTCACTGTCTGTGTTGGGAGTTTGCACATTCTCCTCGTGTCTGTGTGTGTTTCTTCTCGGTGCTCTAATTCCTTCCCACAGTCCAAAGATATGTGGGTTAGGGTGATTGGCCATGCTTAAAATATTGCCTTGGTGTTCTGAGAAATGTAGGTTAGAGGGGTTAGTACGTAAAATATGTAGAGACATGGAGGTAAGGTCTGGGTGGGTTTGAGGTCGGTGCAGATTCAATGGGCCGAGTGGCTTCTTTCTGTACTTTAGGATTTCTATGATATTCTCCCTTCTCACACACACTTTAACGGATTACAAAGAGAGGTACTTCCTGTTGAGTGTTAGTTCGTAGAGAGGAGATCAATCTCCCGTCTGTAACAGACGACCCAGAACAGAATTTTACATTGCTTGGGTGGCAAAACCCTGACCTGGAAGCCCACAAGATTGTGCGAGAGGATGCCAATATCATTGTGCACTTGAATAATGTTTTGGTCACGCGAGAGTTGGAGGTAAGGCTTGCCGGAAATCAAGTGGACAATTTAGCTCATTGAGCGCTCAATGGAACACATTTTTATTTGGCCCATCTGCTTTTCTGGTTGGCGATGGGCCAATTGACCAGATATTTTAGGCCTCCGCGTTTTAGTTGCACCCTCAATCCGAGACAGGGTGTATTGTCTGGGTTGAAATAAAATGTACACAAAGTTGTCTGTGTACCACTGTGCTGCCTCAACTTTACGCTGAGCTTTAATGTGAATAGTTATTTCCCACAGGGGTCAGCAACTCCCTGAGACCACTCTGCACAGGCTGCCCTCCCCACTGAGGGGGACGCATCAAAAACTCACCAGTCCTCCCTTCCCCCCACTCCCACTTCCAGGCCCACCCTCCCCGGCAGCACCGAATCTTTAACCGGCCTGTCACAGGGAAATCCGGCTCTGGGACCGACCATGACTGGGGACACATTTCGAGTCCATTTCCGGGACACGCGTCCAACGGGTGAAAGCTTCAGGCCCTGGACAGCCAGAAAAGTTCCATTACAAAGAAAGTTTACACAAAGTAGGGTAAGATGGGTGGCACTGTAACACAGTGGTTAACACAGCTGCCTCAGGGTGTCAGGGATCCGCGTTCAATTCCCGGCTTGGGTCCTAGCACAGCTGCCTCACAGCGTCAGGGATCCGGGTTCGATTCCCGGATGTTCGATTCTGGGTCACTGTCTGTGTGGAGTCTGCATGTTCTTCGCGTGGGTTTCCTCCGGGTGTTCCGGTCTCCTCCCACTCTCCAAAAGATGCGCAAGTTAGATGGATTGGCCTTGTTAAATTGTGTCAGAGAATTAGTAGGGTAAATATGTGGCGTTGTGGATATCAGGCCTAGGTGGGATTGTGGTCTGTGCAGACTCAATGGGCCAAATGGGATCGTATGATTCCGGATTCTCTTGAATTTGGGGGTGATGATTTGGTCAAAGCTTTCAAGAAATGGGTGGGATTATGTGGCAGTGTGGCCCCTTTACGGGGGCGTTCATAACGGGACGAGTGGTTGGGCCACAGTCGAGTTGGAAGGCTGAGCAAATCGATTGTGAGGGCATGTATCCTGAGCTGGAGGGGGAGCGTTCGGCAGTCAGAGCCAGGGAGGAGCAGTGCACAGTCACATCATTATCCTGTCTGGCCCCTGTTGTAAATACAGTTATGTGTGTTCATTGGCAGTAAAGCTTTTTGCTCTGAAACCTCATCAAGTCGTGCTGGACTTATTTCAGATTGGGTAAAGTCGATCCGGAGAAACTATTTCCTCTGGATCAGGAGTGACATTCTGGAAACATTGCAGCAGGTGGTCAAGGTTTGGAGGGCAACTGCTGGGTGAATTGTACATTTTAATTCTAATGGATGAATCCTTCAGAGCAACAGAAATCTAAGGGTGAAAGGAGAGATATGAAGCTAGGTCACAGATTAGCAATGACCTGTGTGAATGGCAGAACAGGCTGAAAAGAGCTCCTCATGTTTCCCAGGATGACGCAAGGCCGGTTTATCAACGTCACCTTCCAGATTAATGGCAAATAAATTCTCTTCCTCTGCCCACTGGGGCCGGCCTCCTGGATGGCACAGTGGCATTGTGGTTAGCCCCACAGTGCCAGAGATCATAGAACATAGAACATTACAGTGCAGAACAGCCCTTCGGCCTTCGATGTTGTGCTGACCAATTAGGAATAAGCAGTGACCCTCTAACCTAAACCATTCCCTTTTCGTCCATAAAAACTTATCTACTAACCTCTTAAACGCCACCAAACTTGGAGCATCTACAACTGACGCAGGCAGGGCATTCCATACCCTTATCACCCTCTGGGTAAAGAACCTACCTCTGACATCTGTCCTAAAACCACCACCCCTTAATTTAAAGCTATGTCCCCTCGTGCTAGCTTTCTCCATCCCAGGAAAAAAGCTATCACTGTCCACCCTATCTAAACCTCTAATCATCTTATATGTTTCTTATATGTTTCAATAAGGATCAGGGTTCAATTTCTGCCTCGGGTCACCGTGGAGTTTGCACATTCTCCCTGTGTCTGTGTGGGCTTCCGCCCACAGTCCAATGATGAGCAGGTTAGTGGACTGGCCATGCTAAATTCTCCCTCAGTGTCCCAAGATGTGTAAATTAGATGGGACTAGCCATGGAAAATGTGTGGGCCTGGATAGTGCAGGGGAGAGAGTCTGGGTAAGATACCCTGTTAGACAGTCAATGCAGGCTTCACGGAATCATAGAATCCCCACAGTGCCAAAGGAGGCCATTCAGCCCATTGAGTCTGCACCGACCACAATCCCTCCCAGCCCCCACTCTCGCAACCCTACATATTTATCCTGACACTAGGGTTAATTTAGCACAGCCAGTCTATCTAAATCGATGGACTCAATGGTCTCTCCTGCACTGTAAGGATTTTATGATGACCTGTTGAGTCTTTCTGATATTTTCTGTCCTAATTCTTTATCATTGAGGTCAACGGGACAGTAAAGATAAAGTTTATTTATTAGTCACAAGTAAGGCTTACATTAACACTGCAATGAAGTTGTGTGAAATTCCCCTAGTTCCCTCACTGTTCGGGTCAATGCAGCTAACCAGCACATTTTTCAGATTGTGGGAGGAAACCGGAGCACCCGAAGGAAACCCACGCAGACACGGGGAGAATATGCAAACTACCGATAGTGACGCAAGCAGGGAATCGAATCCGGGTGTCTGTGGGTAACCACCATGCTGCCCGTAAGTGAAGCATGGTGTAAAATGGGAATGCAATTTGTTCTGCATCCTAATCTGGGCGATTGTGGGGAGTATTTTCATCCCTTGCCTGATTTAGAAAAGAAATCTGTTAAAGTTAGAGGATTCCGCGCGCAGGAAATCATCAGTGGGAAGGTTGGGTGTTGAGAACTTGGATTCAAATCCTGGTTGTTACATCCAGATGTCATCTGCTTAAGCATATCACCAGCTGAGTCTACAGTTCATGATTCCAACGCCTCACATGCACATGTTGTCAAAGGAAACAAGCTCTGTAAATAATGCCAAACAACAGATGGCTGGAAGAAGATTTCCTGAAGCTTTTTTGTTTGGAAATGCACTCTCTTGCTTTGTGCACACAACTCACTCCCCAGAAAAGGACTCTTGAGTGGCTTTCACTCCTGGAATAACTCAGCTAAAGCTGTCCCTCGCTGCCGTCCGTCCGCCAGACCCCATCCTGACTATCCCATTCTTTGCGGGTAAATCCTCACAAAAAGGTCCAACAGCTCCAGGAGGCGTGTTCCTGGTTCAGCTCCCACAACTGCTGCCTCCCTGAGTGGAAACTAAAATCTGTTTCTTTGTGTTGCCTGGGAATCGGACATTTTGACCGGTTTACCCTAAAACCCGTTTATCCAGGTGCTCTTATTCACGGACAGACAAAGTGTCAATCCATCTTTTAACCCAAATTTATTAACAAATCCTTATAGTGCAAAGGACAAGGGGTCAGCATGGTGATTAGCACTGCTACCTTACTATGTACAAGATGTACTGTAACAATTCACCAAAGATCCTTACACAGCACCTTCCAAACCCACAACCATTTCCATCTAGAAGGACAAAGGCAGCAGATACATGGGAACACCGCCACCTGCAAATTCCCCTCCAAACCACTCACCATCCTGACTTGGAAATATATCGCCGTTCCTTCATAGTCACTGGGTCAAAATCCTGGAATTCCCTCCCTAATGGCATTGTGGGTCAACCCACAGCACGTGGACTGCAGCGATTCAAGAAGGCAGCTCATCACCACCTTCTCAAGGGGTAACTGGGGATGGGCAATAAATGTTGGCCAGCCAGTAACACCCAAATCCCACAAATGAATAAAAAAAGGCTTGCCTCAATTTTACAACCAACAAGTGACACTTATAGTGTTTACAAACTGACGTTCCATTTTGAGTTCAGAACGTGGGTTTTGATTCTGCAGTATCATGCCAGCGTCTGATTAAATTCTGAGCTAGGCAGCAATGCCCACGTCACAAGTAAGAATAGAAAATAAAGTAGCTTCATCACTCAAATAGCAGCTTTCAGAGATCCACTTATGAGATGAATGTGAGATGGCAATGGAAGTAATGGAAAATGCTTACCATTCATTCCATTCTGGTAACTGTGAACAGTTAACCAGTTTAGGACTCATAGTAAATAGGGAGATGGTGGGGGAGCAGCCTGCGATTGGGTTCTTACTCAGGGCTTCAGTAATCAGGGCAGCAGCCTTATTTATTTAGTTTTAGTGCCATAAATAGGCTTACATTAACGCTGCAATGAAGGCACTGTGAAAATCCCCTAGACGCCACAATCCACTGGTTTGGGTTACACTGAGGGAGAATTTAGCGTGGACAATGCACCTAACATAGATAAGTTGCAGAGCTGGGCCAAGAAGTGGCAAATGGAGTTTAATGTGGAAAAGCGTGGGGTGATTCACTTTGGTAAGAGTAATATGTGTGCAGAATATAGGGCTAATGGTAGGACTCTTAGTAGTGTAAATGAGCAGAGAGATCTCGGTGTACAGGTGCATAGATCTCTGAAAGTTGGTACTCAAGTTGATAAGGTTGTTAAGAAGGCGTACAGTGTGTTAGCACTTATTGGTAGGGAGATTGAATTTCAGAGCCGAGATGTCATGTTGCAACTGTACAAAACTCTGGTGTAGCCGCACTTGGAGTATTGTGTACAGTTTTGGTTACATAGAACATAGAACATAGAACATTACAGCGCAGTACAGGCCCTTCGGTCCTCGATGTTGCGTCGGCCAGTGGACCCTCTAACCTAAACTATTCCAATATCATCCATATGCCTAGCCACCGAACATTTGAATGCCCCCAAAGTAGGCGAGTCCACAACTGCTGCAGGCAGGGCATTCCACGCCCTCACCACCCTCTGTGTAAAGAACCTGCCTCTGACATCCGTCCTATAACTACCACCTCTTAATTTAAAGTTATGTCCCCTCGTGTTGGTCATCACCATCCGAGGAAAAAGGCTCTCACTATCCACCCTATCCAATCCCTTGATCATCTTATACGCCTCAATTAGGTCACCGCGTAACCTTCTTCTCTCTAATGAAAATAACCTCAGGTCCCTCAGCCTTTCCTCATAAGGCCTTCCCACCATACCAGGCAACATCCTGGTAAACCTCCTCTGCACCCTTTCCAATGCTTCCACATCTTTCTTATAATGCGGCGACCAGAACTGTACGCAATACTCCAAGTGCGGCCGCACCAGAGTTTTGTACAGTTGTAACATAACCTCACGGCTCCTAAATTCAATCCCTCTACCAATAAAAGCTAACACACCGTACGCCTTCTTAACAACTTTATCAACCTGGGTGCCAACTTTCAAAGAGCTATGTACTTGTACCCCAAGATCCCTCTGCTCGACAACGCTATTAAGGGTCCTTCCATTAGCCCTATATTTCATATGCCTGTTATTCCTACCAAAGTGAATCACCTCACACTTATCCGTATTGAATTCCATTTGCCACCTCACGGCCCAGCTCTGCAACCTATCTATGTCCCTCTGCAAACTGTAACATCCATCCTCGCTGTCTACAACTCCCCCCACTTTGGTATCGTCAGCAAATTTACTAATCCAACCCTCTACACCCTCATCTAGGTCATTTATAAAAATGACAAACAGCAGTGGCTCTAAAACAGATCCTTGAGGTACACCACTTGTAACTGCACTCCAGGTTGAATATTTCCCATCAACCACCACCCTCTGTCTTCTATCAGCTAGCCAATTCCTAATCCAAACTGCTAAATCACCTTCAATCCCATGCATCTGCACTTTCTGCAGTAGCCTACCATGGGGAAACTTATCAAACGCTTTGCTAAAATCCATATACACTACATCAACTGCCTTACCCTTATCTACCTCTTTGGTCACCTCCTCAAAAAACTCAATAAGGTTTGTGAGGCACGACCTACCCTTCACAAAACCACATTATAAGAAAGATGTGGAGTCATTGGAAAGTGTGCAGAGGAGGTTTGCCAGGATGTTGCCTGGTATGATGGGTAAGCCTTATGAGGAAAGGCGAAGGGACTTGAAGTTATTTTCATTAGAGAGAAGAAGGCTAAGAGGTGACTTAATTGAGACATATAAGATGATCAGAGTTAGATAGGGTGGATAGTGCGAGCTTTTTACCTCAGATGGAGGTGGATAACATGAGGGGACATAGCTTTAAATTAAGGGGTGGACAGATGCTAGAGGTGGGTTCTTTACTCAGAGGGTAGCAAGAGCGTGGAATGCCCTGCCTGCAGCAGTTGTGGACTCGTCAAATTTAAAGACGTTCAAATGGTCAGTGGATAGGCATCTGGATAGCATTGGAATAGTTTAGGATAGAGAGTCATAAAATTGGTTCCATTGATCAGTATAACATCGAGGGCCGAAGGGCCTGTACTGCGCTGTAATGTTCTAACCAGCACATCTTTCAGACAGTGGGAGGAAGCCCACGCAGACATGGGGAGAATGTGCACAGACAGTGACCTGAGTCGGGAAATGAACATGAGTCCCTGGTGCTGTGAGGCAACAGTACAAGTCACTTTGTTAGCACTGTGCCACCACACCGTCTGCCAGCGCTTCCTATCTCATGGTCTGTCTGTCATAATAGGGTAAAAGCAAATGACTCTGGATGCTGGAACCTGAAGAGAAAATGCTGAAAAATCTCAGCAGGTCTGGCAGCACCCCTAAAGAGAGAAAAGAGCTGACACTTCAAGTCCAGATGACCGTGCTCCTGTGATAACAGGACAGCGCAGTACTGAGAAAGCGCTGAAATGCTGGGCGGGGGAGCATCTTTCTAATATTGAAACTAGACTCCCATCTATTGAGGATTTGAGGTTGTTTTCGTTAGAGAGGAGGCGGCTAAGAGGAGACCTAATCGAAGCATATAAGATGATTAGAGGTTTAGATAGGGTGGACAATGATAGCCTTTTTCCTAGGATGGAGAAAGCTAGCACGAGGGGACACAGCTTTAAATTAAGGGGTGATAGTTATAGGACGGATATCAGAGGTAGGTTCTTTACCCAGAGGGTGGTTAGGGAGTGGAATGCCCTGCCTGCGGCAGTTGTAGATGCGCCAAGTTTGGTGGCGTTTAAGAGGTTAGTTGATAAGTTTATGGAAGAGAAGGGAATGGTTTAGTTTGGAGAGTCATTGCTTTTTTATAATGGTTGGCGCAACATCGAAGACCGAAGGGCCTGTTCTGTGCTGTAATGTTCTATGTTCTATCTGCCGACTGGGACAAGTGCAAAAAAAAAATCCCACGGCACGATTTCAAGGCAGAACAACTTAATGTCTTGGCCAATGTTTCTCCCGTAATCAACATCATAAAAGCAGGTTATCTGGTCTTTATCACACAGATGTTTGTGGGGATTCCGACATGCAAACCAGCTGCCACGCAACAACAGTGATTAGACTTCCAAAAATATACTTCATAGGCTGCTGGGCCTTTGAAATGTCCGGTGTTTGGGCAAGGTGCCAGGTAAATGCAAGACTTTCTTTCTCAGGGGCAGATTCAAAGTAAACTCGGTTATTTTGGTATTTTGAAGGTAGTCAAAGGCCACGTGTTACTTGCAAGTGTGTTAATAATTAACGTAGAAACACGGAAGATAGGAACAAGAGGGGGCCATTCGGCCCTTCGAACCTGCTTCACCATTCATTACGATCATGGTTGTTCATCCAACTCAAAAGCCTAATCCTATTTTCTCCCCATAAACCTTGATCCCATTCGCCCCGAGTGCTCTATCCAGCCACCTCTTGAATACATTCAATGTTTTGGCATCAACTACTTCCTTGGTAATGGATTCCACAGGCTCACTACTCCTTGGGTGAAGAAATGTCTCCTCATCTCCATTATAAATGGTCTACCCTGAATCCTCAGACTGTGACCCCTGGGACGCTTGTTTACAATGAACATAGAACATTACAGCGCAGAACAGGCCCTTCGGCCTTCGATGTTGCGCCGACCAATTAAGAAAAAGCAATGACTCTCTAACCTAACCATTCCCTTTTCATCCATAGACTTATCTACTAACCTCTTAAATGCCACCAAACTTGGTGCATCTACAACTGCAGCAGGCAGGGCATTCCATACCGTTACCACCCTCTGGGTAAAGAACCTACCTCTGACATCCGTCCTATAACTACCACCTCTTAATTTAAAGCTATGTCCCCTCATGCTAGCTTTCTCCATCCAAGGAAAAAGGCTATCACTGTCCACCCTGTCTAAACCTCTAATCATCTTATATGTTTCAATAAGGTCTCCTCTTAGCCGCTTCTTTCTAACGAATGATTGGATAAAGCACAGTTGGAGGTGCATGGAGGACAAAAATAGGCATGTTTTTTTACAATTGAGGTGCGGTACTCTTGGGTGGCAGGGTAGCGCAGTGGTTAGCTCTGATGCTTCACAGCGCCAGGGAACTAGGTTCGATTCTTGGCTTGAGTCACTGCCTGTGACACCTGATGAAGGAGCAGAGCTCCGAAAGCTCATGATTCCAAATAAATCCGTTGGACTTGAACTTGGTGTTGTGAGACTTCTTCCTGTGTCCACCCCAGTCCAATGCCAACACCTCCACATCACATGTGGAGTTTGCATATTCTCCCCGTGTCTACGTGGGTTTCCTCTGGATACATTGGCTTTTTCCCCACGGTGCAAAAGACGTGCTGGTGAATTGGCCGTGCTAAATTCTCCCTCAGTGTGCCCAAACAGGCGCCGGAATGTGGCGACTAAGGGATTTTCACAGTAACTTCATTGCAGTGTTAATGTAAAGCCTACTTGTGACTAATAAATAAACTTTACTTTAGTGCTGTCAGACACATTAATAGTGTTGGAATCCACTTACAATCCAAAAAAGTCCCTCTCAATTTTAATAGTTTATAAAATGTTAGGTTGAATGCAGTACAATTAGGAAAAAGAAGAATAGCAGTTCAAGGGTAGTAATTTCAGGTAGAATTCTCCAAACAGTTATCTCTTCAATCCATCAGTCTATATTTCACCAGGTTCTGGAACAGTTACCGCAGTGGAAATGCAAATGCTTAACAACAAATGTAAGTCAAAAGGCTGATTTATTGATAACTTCTACTTGCTCTGAAGAAAGAGAGGCTGGCATGTTAAGGGTTGGAATTCTCCAGTGCCTGTCATCACATCCAAAACTCCATTCACAGCAGTGGGGCAGTTGATGGCCTAGTGCTATTATTGTTGGACTATTAATACAGAAACTCAGCTAATGTTCTGGGGACCTGGGTTCAGATCCCGCCGCAATATCATAGAAACGCTACAGTGCAGAAGGAGGCCACTTGGCCCATCGAGTCTGCACCGATCACAATCCCACCCAAACCTTATCCACGTATTTATCTCGCTAATCCCTCTGACGCTAAGGGTCAATTTAACACAGCCGATCAACCTAACCCGCACATCTTTTGGAGTGTGGGACGAAACCAGAACACCTGGAGGAAACCCATGCAGACATGGGAAGAATGTGCAAACTCCACACAGGTCCAAGACCAGAATTAAATCTGAGTCCCTGGCGCTATGAGGCAGCAGCGCTAACCACTGTGCCACCATTCCACCCAATGAATTTGAATTCAGTAAAAAAAAAGTCTGGAATTAAGAATCTACTGAGGATCATGACACCATTGTCGATTGTTGGAAAAAACCCATCTGGTTTACTGATGAGCTTTAGGGAAGGAAATCTGCCATCTTTACCTGGTCTGGCGTACATGTGACTCTAGAGCCAAAGCAATGTGGTTGACTCAACTGCCCTTGGGCAACTAGGGATGGGCAATAAATGCTGGCCAGCCACCGACACCCATGTTCCACAAATGAATAAAAAAAGAAATCTCCTTCTACAGATGCTGCCAGACCTGCTCAGTGTTCCTTATTATTCATCTCACATTTCCAACATACACAAGATTGAGCTTGTACAGAACCTTCAGCCTGGATTATGCACTCAAGTGGAACTTGAACTCATGACCTTCTGACTAAGAGCGGGAGTGCAGACAATGAGTCAAAGCTGACAACCACAAGGGAGAATTTAGGGTGTTTCCTCCCCCCAACCAGAGCAGGGAAGGTTAAGGGGTAATCTGATAAAATTCTCTTTAACAATGTGATCAGGCTACAGGTAACAAAGAGATCACTGCCACTTATCAGAAAGATGGACACAGGAGAGCACTTTCTCTGAATACACTGATTCATTATTTATAAGTAGTATCGGAGATAGTGGCACAGCGAGGTAATGAGCTTGACCTTGCTGACACTTAAGAATAAGACCATCAGGCTCTAGGCTATAAGAGCAGAAGTAGGCCATTTGGCCCATCGGGTCTGCTCTTTCTATCTCTCTCGCAGTTCCCTCTCACTGGTTTGTTCGCTGGAAAGTCTTGGTACCACTTTTGCTGATGGATCTTAAGGTAGGAGCAGAATTAGCCCATCGAGTTTGTTCCACCATTCAATCATGTTTCTCAACCCTATTCTCCTGCCTTTTCTCCGTAACCCCTTAATCCCCTTATTAATCAAGAGTATATCTTTCTTTTTCTTGAATACACTCAATGACCTGGCCTCCACAGTCTTCTGTGTCATCAAACCTTATAGATCTAACACCCTCTGGCAGAAGAAATTCCTCCTCGTCTTGGTTCTAAAGGATCATCCCTTTACTCTGAGGCCGTGCCCTCGTATCCTAGTCTCTCCTGCTAGTGGAAACATCTTCCTTACTCTATCCAGGCTTTTCATTATTATGTAAGTTTCAATGGGAACCTTGCTCATATTTCTAAACTCCATCAGGTTAAAAGGGCCAGAGTCCTCAAACTCTCCTCATATGTCAATCTGGAACTAAGAATCTATTGATGACCATGAAACCATTGTCAACTGTTGGAAAAACCTCATATGCTTCACTAATGCCCTTTAGGGAAGGAAATCTGCCATCTTACCTGGTCTGGCCTACATATAACTCCAAAGCCACAGCAACGTAATTGACTCTCAACTGCTGTTGGGCAACTCCACTGGTCGAGTACAGACCCAGAGTCCTCAAACGCTCCTCAAACTTTTTATCCCTGGGATCATTCCCATGAACATCCTTTAGGCCCTCTCCAAGACCAGCACATCCTTCCTCAGATATAGGGCTCAAAATTCCTCACGATATTCTAAATGGGGTCTGACTAGAGACTCAGCAACACATCCCTGTCTTTGTATTCTAACCCTCTCAAAATGAATGCTAACATTGCATTTGCCTTCCCAACTGCCGACCGAACTTGTGCATTAACCTTCAGAGAACCTTGAACAAAGTCCCTTCGTGCTTCCACTTTCTGAATTCTCTCTCCTTTAGAGAATAGTCTGTGCCTCTATCTTTCTTCCAAAATGTTTGCCCGCTCTCTCAACCTGTCCAAGTCCTTCTGCAGCCCTCCTCAATACTACCTGCCCCTCAACATATCTTTGTATCATCTGCAAACGTAGCCACAGTGCCCTCAGTTCATAGAATCATAGCAGTGCAGGAAGAGGCCATTCGGCCCATCAATGCTGCGCTAACAACAATTCCACCCAGGCCCTATCCCCATGCATCTACTCTGATAAACCATGTATTTATCCTAGCTAGTTCCCCGACACTCAAGGTCAATTTAGCGTGGCCAATTCACCCAACCTGACACACCTTTGGATTGTGGTAGGAAACCGGAGCACCTGGACAAAACCTGCACAGCCGTGGGGAGAATGTGCAAACTCCACACAGTCAGGAATCAAACCTGGGTCCCTGGCACTGTGAGGCAGTAGTACTAACTACTGTGCCGCCCCATCTAAATCATTGATGTATAAAGTATTACGCTGTGGTGCCAACACCAAACGCTGTGGAACTCCACTAGTCAACGGCCGCCATCATGAAAAGGACCTCTCCACCTCTACCCTCTGTCTTCTGCCAGTCAGCCAATCTTCTATCCATGCTAGTACCTTGCCTCTAACACCAGGGGTTCTTATCTTACTCAGCAGCCTTCTGTGTGGCACCGTGTCAAAGGCCTTCTGGAAATCCAAGTAGATAATGGCCACTGGCTCTCTAGTTAAATAATAACGGGTCCGTTTGCTTTCTAAATTGGCACAAGATGCCCATGCCCTCCTACTGCCATATGAACATCTCAGAGTCACACTGTGCTTTCTATCAAAAACCATCCCAGTCATTTTCATCACTCCAGAATGAAGCAACTCCTTCCAGAACGTTCTAGAAATGCACTTCTATCGAAGCTTCTGTTTATGATCTGTGTTGAGGCACTCCCATCATATTTTGAGGTAAAGTATTCAGAATTTCTGGGTGGCACAGCAGTTAGCACGGCTGTCTCACAGAGCTGAGAACCTGGGTTCAATTCCAGCCTTGGGTCACTGTCTGTGTGGAGTTGGCACCTTCTCCCCGTGTCTGCATGGGTTTCCTCCGAGTGCTCCAGTTTCCTCCCACACTCTAAAGATGTATGGGTTAAGTGGTTAGCCATGCTAAATTGCCCCTCAGTGTCAGTAGGGTTAATAGGTAGGGTTATGGGATAGGGGAGGGTAGGGATTGTGGTTGGTGGATGGACCGAATGGCCTCTTTCTGCACTGTATTGATTCATTCTAAGATATACTGCAACGATTCCCTACAGCTCAATGGAGTTCTAGCTAAACTGTAGCTTTTTGCTTCACGTCAACTGTGGCTCTTGCGTCTAAAGCACTCAGTTTTGAGTTTTAAGTTCCTCTCCAGAACTCAAGCGGATCAGCACCAAGGCTGACACATGAGTTCAGTACTGAGGGAACACTGCACTGCAGGAGGTGCTGTCTTTCAGATGAGATGCTCCATCTGCTTGTGCAAGTGGATGCAAAAACTCCCACGCCTCTGCTTTGCAGAAGAGCAGGTAAATTAGCTCAGGCTTTAGTTTAAAGGTTATTTATTAGTGTCGCATATAGGCTTATGTTAACACTGCAATGAAGTTACTGTGAAAATCCCCTGGCTGCCACATTCCGGTGCCTGTTCGGGTACACCGAGGGAGAATTTAGTACGGCCAATGCGCCTAACCAGCACGTCTTTTGGACTGCGGGAGGAAACCGGAGCACCCAGAGGAAACCCACACAGACATGGTGAGAATGTGCAAACTCTACACCGACAGTGACCCGAGGCTGGAATCGAACCCGGATCCCTGGCGCCGTGAGGCGGCACCGCTAACCACTGTGCCACCCCATGTCCTGCCTGATATTCATCCATCCATCCGCACCGTGAAAGAAAAAAACCCAGATTATCAGAGTAATTATCACATTCGCACAGTTCCAATCACACTGACAATTGAAAAAATGTTGGTGGAATGCAGATGTTAGCTTCTGGTGCCAACACAATGGAAACAGAAAGCACTTACTCTCCCTTGCACTTGGAATCAAAGCTATCGCTCCCTCTTGCCAAGTGAATACTGTGATAAGGAGGGACAGGAATACTTCATCCTGCAGGGAGTCTGTGTCTCAATCACAAAACCTGAAATCGACCCAAGATTTGCAAAGGTTGAACCCCGAGTCTCACATGTAACATTAGCCTTAAGTAGACTGTCCATCGATGGGCAGAGCAGCTCCACTCCAAGATGATTAACTTAGCAGCTTCCTGTTATTTTTCAATTACTCGGTTCACTCTGATACGAGGCACTTTGCGAAGCGCAGAGACTGAGGCTCAACATGTACAGAGATGAAAACAGAAAGAAGACCACTGGGTGGCAGGATTGGTTGCTACATTATCCTTCCATCTCTGGGATCAGGGTTCTAACCCATTCCAGATTGGTGAGCTGACAGTCTCCTTTCCTCCCAGCCGTCAAACCGAGCTTCAGCTCCAAATAGCTTCTGCTCTGCTTCCAATAGAGGTGGCACGGTTGCACAGCAGTTAGCGCTGTTGCCTCACAGTGCCAGGGACATGGGTTCATTTCCCAGCTTGAGTCGCTGCTGGTGTGGAGTTTGCACATTTTCCCCGTGTCTGTGTGGGTTTCCTCTGGTTTCCTCCCACACTCCAGAGATGTGCAGGTTAGGTGGATTGGCCATGTTAAGTTGCCCCTTAGTGTCAGGGGGATTAGCTACGATAAATGCATGGGATTGTGGGGATAGGGGCTGGGTGGGATTGTGGTCTGTGCAGACTCGATAGGTCAAAAAAAGGTCTCCTTCTGCACTGTAGGATTCTATGATTATATGATTCTACTCTATGATTATATGATTCTACTCTATGATCTATGAAAAACCGGTCATTATTCAATGCAAGCTGCCAATATCACTGAGAAAGACTCACTTTGTGCAGTGACTGTGAACAGGGAAGTCTTGGATGTTTGGGGATAGACCACATTGTTGGATTTTCTCGGCTTTAAAGTGTGGCAAATGTGATCCTGGAATGTCAACGCTGGCAATTCACAGCGTCAGCATCACTGAACCTGACAAAATACAAAACTCATTTGGAAAACTTCTTCCACCACATGTGGCACTGCGATTTGAAAATGTGCCCAATATCACACTCAGCATCCTACAGGAGTTAATGTGCTTTTGGCAGTCCTGTGTAAGCAAAGGTTTCCCTACATAGAGAGGATATTTACCCCCTACTGTGCCACACATAACCATCCCACTCCCAGCCCTCATCCACTGCCACAGACCGGATTATCCAAATTACATATGCACTCATTATACACTGTAAGAAGTCTCACAACACCAGGTTAAAGTCCAAGAGGTTTATTTGGTAGAAAACGCTTTTGGGGCTCTGTCCCTTTGTCAGGTGAGTAGGAGTTCTGACAAAGGGGCAGAGCCCCAAAAGCTATTGGTGCTTGTTACCAAATAAACCTATTGGATTTTAACCTGGTCTGGTGAGATTTCTTACTGTGTTTACCCCAGCCCAATGTCAGCATCTCCACATCATGACTTGCTTTACACACCAGAGCAGTCAAACATGGGTTGAAAGGAGAATCCAAGAACATTAAGCAATGTAACATATCAAGCAACACAATTACAGCAGGACGCCATTCCAAGAACACAAATAAAGGAGGAAACCATGACAGGAAGACACCAATCCAGGAACATGATTACAGGAAGTCACAAGTCCAGGAACAAGATTACAGGAGGACACCATTTTAGGGACATAATTACTGGAGGGTGACATTCCCCAGATACATCTGAGGACACCATTCCAGGAATACAATTACAGGTGGATTACATTTCAGGAACACAGTTACAGAAGAAAACAATTCCAGGAATTCCAGGAATAGGAGGATTCCATTCTAGGAACACAATTAGAGGAGGAGACAATACTAGGATCACATTTAGGAGGAAACCATGCCAGGAAAACAATTACAGGAGGACACCATTCCAGGAATGCAATTATAGGAGTACACAAATCCAGGAACACAATTATAGGACAACACCATTCCAGGATTGCAATTACAGGATGACATCATTCCAGAAATGCAATTAGAAGAGATACCATTATAGAAACACAATTATAGGAGGACACAAATCTAGGAACACAATTACAGGAACACAATTACAGGATACTATTCCAGGAACACAATTACAGAAGGATACCATTTTGGGAGCACCATTCCAGGAACGGAATTGCAGGAGGACTCGAATCCAGGAACACAATTACAGGACAACACCCTTCCAGGAATGCAATTACAGGAGATACCATTATAGAAACACAATTACAGGAGGACACAAATCTAGGAACACAATTACAGGAGGACACCAGTACAGCACAATTACAGGGTACTATTCCAGGAACACAATTGCAGGATGATACCATTACAAGAGCACAATTCCAGGATGACACCATTCCAGGAACGCAATTGCAGGAGGACATGAATCCAGGAACACAATTACAGGAGGACACCATAACAGGAACACAATCACACAAGGACACCATTCCAGGGACACAATTACAGGAGGGCACAATTATAGAATCACAATTACAGGACTACACCATTCAAGGAACACAAGGACAACATTCTGAGGAAACAATTACAGGCAGACACTGTTGCAGCAACACACTTACAGAAGGACACCATAATAGGAACACAATCACAGAAGGACACAATTCTAGGGACACAGTTACAGGAGAACATCATTTAAGGAACACAATTACAGATAAAACCATTCCAGGGACATAATTAGAGGAATACTCCATTATAGGAACACCATTACAGAAATAGATTATTCCAGGAACACAATTACAGAAGGACACCATTCCCAAGACACAATTGCAGGAGAACACCATTGCAGCAACACGGGTGGAGGAGGACACCATTCTTGGGATACAATTACAAAATGGCAGCTTTCCCGGAACACAATTACAAAAGGACAACATTCCCAGGACAGGATTGCCACAGTAAACCATTTCAGGAACATAATTATAGGGAAACACCATTACAGGAACACAATTACAGGAGGACACTATTCCAACAGCACCATTATAGGAGGGCACCATTACAGGAAGACATCAGTACAGGAACACAATTACAGGAAGGCATCATTACAGGAATATAATTACAGGAAGACAGCATTCAAAGAACACAATTGCAAGAGGGACACCATTCCAGCAACACAATTACAGCAGGATACTATTCCAGGAACATAATTACAGGTTAAAACTATTTCAGGAACACCCTTACGTTGCCAAGACACAAATACAGGAGGATACCATTGAAGGAACACAATTATAGATAACAATTCTAGGGATATGATTATTAGAAAGCAGCATTCTAATAACACACTTAGAGGAGGTAAGGTCTCCACTATTCAATTACATCATGACTGATCTGTATTTTAACTCCATTTGTTCCCCTGGATTTTATAATATTTACCACCCAAATCAAACAAAAATTTACCAATCACAGTTTTCAAGACTTGTATTGTCTCATCCTCCAGGGCTTTTTTTAAATGCAATTTTACTGCATTTATAGAGAAATGCTAGCACAACAAAAGTCAAATTGCTTATTCCTTGGAAAGTCGATTTATGTGTGGATTCATTAAATATTAACTTGTGTTTCTGGGATTAGATTTGGAAGAAATGTTCTCCCTCAGTGACATGGTTAGTACATACATAGACCTGATAAGAATTTGCATTGGAGAGGTACCACATGGAGAAAGTCCGACTCACATGGAACATGCTTCAGTTTTACAGGGCATTGGTGAAACTGCATCTCCAATATTATCTGGCGTTTTGGTCTCTTTATTTAAGGAAGGACATAAACATGATGGAAGCAGTTCAGAGGATACCTTGATTGATACCTGGAACAAGCAACTTATCTTGCAGAGTGGGCAGGCTGGACTTTCATTATTGATTAGAAAGATGGAGGAAAGGGTTAATTTAGTTTGATTTGATTTATATTGTACACAGTATCAATGGATGGGAAACTGGTTTGAGTGATGGATAGGGCTACATTCGCAACCTTTTGTAGTTCCTTGCGGTTTTGAGCAGAGCAGGAGCCATACAAAGCTGTGATCCAAACAGAAAGAATTCTTTCTATGGTGCATCTGTAAAAGCTGATGAGAATCGTAGCCAAATTTCCTTAGTCTTCTGAGAAAGTAGAGGCATTGGAGTGCTTTCTTAACTATAGTGTCAGCCTGGGGAGATCAGGACAGGTTGTTGGTGATCTGGACACCTAAAAGCTTGACCCTTCCTACTTCATCCCCATTGATGTACACAGGGGCATGTTCTCCTTTATGCTTCAAGAAGTCAATGACAATCTCCTTCATTTTGTTGACTTTGAGGGAGAGATTATTGTCACCACACCAGTTCACCAGATTCTCCATCTCCTTCCTGCACTCTGGCATATACAAGGATCCTGAATAGTCTTGAAACCTTGGAAGGATGTTTTCTCTTGTCAATTCTCCACAACAGCCAGTTCTACCTATAGCCCCTTTATATATCAGTAACTTCTCTTGGCTAATTGACGTCAAATTAGGACTTAATCGGAAGGTCTGTTAACCCATTCCTGACAAAGGTGGGATCATTGAATATTTTGAAGGTAGAGGTTGACGGATTCTTGTTACAAAAGTTAAGCAAAGTGACGGATGGAAATGGGGAACGCGAAGCAAGCAGTTCAGCCATGGTCATATTGAATTGTGGAATAGGCTAGAGGGGCCAAATGGCTTACATCTGTCCCTCTTATATACGATTGTCAACCCATGATGGTATCCTGATAAATGGCTCACTTCCCTAGGCATGATGTAGAGATGCCGACTTTGGACTGGGGTAAACACAGTAAGAAGTATGACAACACCAGGTTTAATCCAACTGATTTATTTGATAATAAACTCACAAGCTTTTGGGTTTTGCCTCTTTGTCAGGTGAATAGACCTCTCCATTCACCTCCACTCACCTGATGAAGGGGCAAACCCAGAAAGCTTACGAGTTTGCTATCAAATAAATCGGTTGGACTGGTGTTGTCAGAGTTGTCACTTCCCTAGGGCCAGAAGGTTCGCAAATAAAAAGTGGGGCTTCATTTTCAAACGTGCCACGGGCAAGGGGGGAGGTGGGAGAACCTCGGGAAGTGCACCCTCGGGTGGGGACATCAGTCTGCTGACTCTTCCAAGAGCAAGTGGGGAGAGGTTTCCAGCCACCTGTTCACCACCAGCTAACGGCCTGTTAACTTCCGTGAGAAGTGAGTTGATGGGCTGGGGAGGGCCAGGTAGAGATTTTCAAAGTGGTCTACAGCACAGAAACAGGTGCTTCGGCCCCCCAAGCCTGTGCCAATCATGATGCCTGCCTAACTGTAACGATATGCTCTTACGGAGTCCGTACCCTTCCGTTCCCATCCTATTCACATGTTCATCTAGATTCCCCTTAAATGCCGCTATCGTACCTGCTCCCACCACCACCCCAGGCAGTGCGTTCAAGACACTCACCACCCTCTGTGTAAAAACTTGCCTCGCACATCTCCTCTAAACATTTTCCCACGCACCTTAAACCTCTAGTCCTCTAATACTTGACAAGTGTGCAACTATCGGGAACAAGGCAAAAAGACAATGTTTAATGTGACCAGTGAATAAAAGTACAATGATAGGAAAACAGGGTTTTTGGAACAGGGTGAATTAAACGCCCCTTGGACAACCTCTTGGCGCTATGCATGGTCCTCTCCTCTCCAGCCTGCTTTCATTCTGTCAGGCCCAGTCACGTGGTTTACCCCTCAGCATTGCAATCGAGGATCAGTTTTCACCTCCATGCTCCACCCCATCACCAACTGGTCACCGAGGTTGCCACCGGCCCACCTCATGGCTGCTAGTTTCGGGAAACAGCATCATCTCAGCATTTGTCTCCCGACCCCAGATTGAAAGCCAAGCCCAACATCTCCATTGCACGACCCCCTGAGAAAGCTTCACCAAACCAGGGTTTAACACTGAAGAAGGAAGTGGAGATTAAAAATGTTCTCGACATGAAGGCACTGACAATTTATTTAGAATCATTGAATCTCTACATTGCAGAAGACCATTCAGCCCATTGGGTCTGCACTGGCTTTCTGTCA
The DNA here is from genome assembly GCA_024679065.1 of Sphyrna mokarran. Lineage (NCBI taxonomy): Eukaryota > Metazoa > Chordata > Chondrichthyes > Carcharhiniformes > Carcharhinidae > Sphyrna > Sphyrna mokarran. The sequence continues at coordinate 130,825,868 of JAGIQG010000003.1, read as the reverse complement.
GAGCATCTTAGCCAGGCCCGCTCCCTGGCATAATTCCATGCACTTACCCCACTCATGTGTCCTAACCTACACATCTTGAGACACTAAGGGGCAATTTAGCACGGCCAATCAACCTAACCTGGACATCTTTGGACTGTGGGAGGAAAGTGAAGCACCTGGAGGAAACCCATGCAAATACAGGGAGAACATGCAAACTCCACACAGACAGTCATCCAAGCTGGGAATCGAACCCAGGTCCCTGGCACTGTGAGGCAGCCGTGCTAACCACTGTGCCAACGATTAACAACATATTGAGCCTGTTAACGAACCAATCATTGGAAAATTCTCTTTGCATTGTCGGGCAGCCCAGCTGTGAAAAGGTTTGAGGGAGTTTCACAGCAGCTGCAATGAGGCAGGGCAAGGGTGGAGGTAAGGTCCTGGCACTGGGACTGCGATCGAATGTGGGAGTTGAGCAAGGAGCCAGACAGAAAAAGGATCCTTCTTAAAACTCCAAATCTTCAACAGAGCTGCAGAGATGACGGCAACTACAAAAGGTCATGAATATAGCGCAGTCCATCTTGCAAACCAGCCTCCCATCCATTGTCTACACTTTCCACTGCTCCAGAAAAGCAATCAGCACAATTAAGGGCCCCACGCATCCCAGACATTCTCCCATCTTCTTCCGCTGGGAAAAAGATATAAAAATCTGAGGTTACATACCAACCGACTTAAGCACAGCTCCTTTCCTGCTGCCATCAAACTTTTGAATGAACTTACCTTGCTTTCTCTACACCCTACCTATGACTATAACACTACATTCTCATTGTAACTCTCTCATTTCCTTCTCTATGAATGGTATGCCTTGTCTGTGTAGCACGCAAGAAATAACATTTTTCACTGTATGCTAATACATGTGACAATAATAAATCAAATTGAATTTTAAAAAAAAGGGCACAGCGAGGAAATCACCTGTTCCACGCATCTTTAGAATGTGGGAGGAAACCCATGCAGATACAGGGAGAATGTGCACATTTCACACAGACAGTGACCCAAACTGGAAATTGAACATGGGTCTCTGTTGTTGTGAAGCAGCATTGCTAACTACTGTGTCACCATGCCAACATGGTTGGGCAGTGCCCACTGGCACAATGGAATTTCATTACAGTGTGAATGTAAACCTACTTGTAACTGATAAATAAACTTTACTTTTACTTTACTGTGCAGGGAGAAGTGATAGAGAGCACACGACTGGAGTAATGGAACACTGATATTGTGATTACCTCTTTTCAGGAAGGACTGAGATAGAGATGGCGGTGGCACAGTGGTATTGTCACTGGGCTCGCAATCTGGAGACCTGGGTTCGAATCCCCCCATAGCAGGGGAACATGAGGCCATTGTTGGTTGTTAATAAAAACCCATCTGCTTCACTAACATCCTTTAGGGAGGGAAATTTGTCATCCTTACCTGGTGTGGCCTACACGTGACTCCAGAGCCACAGCAATGTGGTTGACTGAAATGCCCACTCAGAGGGCAATTAGGACTGGCCAGCCAGTGAAGCTTACATCTCATCAAAGAATTAAAAAAACAAGGCAGTATAGTGAAGGTTCACTAAATTGGGACCAGGGGACAAGAGGCTAATATTGAGCACTTTAGGCTCATATTTGTTAGAGTTAAGAAGAATGAAAAAATTGAAGTATATAAGATGCTAAAGGGGATTAACAGGGTAGAGCAGATATTTCCCCTTGTTGGACATTATAGAACGAGAGGCCGTAGTTTCAGAAGAAGAGGTGGCAGATTTTAAACAGAAATCAGAAGGAATTACTTCACTCGCAGGGTGGGCATTTGGAATTCTCTGCCCCAAAGTCTCATGAATGTTCCATCACTGAATATATTTAATACTGAGAGAGGAAGGATTTTGATCTCACGGGGAATGAGGAGAAGGAGGAAAGATAGAATTCAATTCATCATCGTACCGAATGGCAGTTCGATGGTTGGTTCCGGGGATGAAAGGGTCGACGTACGAGGAGAGATAAAATCGTTTGGCCTTGTACTGACTGGAGTTTGGGGGGGGATCTGACTGAGGTATATAAAATATTAAAAGGGATTGATAAATGGAGACCAAGGGCGAACCATGGGAAGGTCCACTGACCTCGGGCGGGAAAATCCTCCCTCAAAATGTTTCCTCTTATGGGACAGTCTCGAAACAGCAGTCACAGGTACGGGTAGATTAAAAATTGAGATAAGAAGCTACTTCTCGTAGAGGATGGTGAAAATTTGTGGAACTCGCTGCTGCATAGCGTAGTGGAGCCTGAATGGTTTCAAGAAGGAGATTTTTTCTAAATAATAAAGGGAGATATGGAGAACAGGCGGGGAGGTGGATTTGAGGTCGGGGGAGATCAGCCATGATCTGATTGAATGGCGGAGCGAGCTCAAACGACTGAATTTGCCAACTTCTGCTCCTCATCTCTATGGTCCATTTCTCCTTCTAGTTCTTACACTCTTATCTTTTGTTTACAGCAAACGTTGCTGGTGCCCCCGAGAAGGTGATGGAAACATATCTTTGAGTTTGTAGAATAAAAATAGCCAGCAGTGCAAATACCACACAAGGAGCTCAAGCAAGCTGAGAGAAACAGAATGTGCAGCTGTGCAGACCATGTGGAGAAGCGGGGCCCATGAACTCGGCTACACTCCAGGGAATTACTGACGGAGTGCTGTGCCCCCCCCAGTACACAGCGGAGAAAATGTCCCCTCCAGTGGGTGTCAAAACATCTCACAGTGGTTAGCACTGCTGCCTCACAGCGCCAGGGACACTGTCTGTGCGGAGTTTGCACATTGTCTTCGTGTCTGCATGGGTTTCCTTTGGGTGCTCCGGTTTCCTCCCATAGTCCAAAGGTCGAGCTGGTTAGGTGCTAAGTTCTCCCTCAATGTACCCGAACAGGCGCAGGAATGTGACGATTAGGGGGTTTTCACAGTAACTTCAATGCGGTGTTATCAGGCAGCACAGAGGCACAGGGATTTTCCCGGTTCGGGTTACTGTCTGTGCGGAGTCTGCACTTTCTTTCCATGTCTGCCTGGGTTTCCTCCGGGTGCCCTGGTTTCCTCCCACAGCCCGAAAGACATACTGGTTGGGGTAATGTCCCCTAGTTGCCAAACGAGGGGGTTTTCACAGTAACTGCATTGCAGTGTTAATGTAAGCCTACTTGTGATGGTAATAAATTAAAACAAGGAGGTACTGAGTGCACTTTGGGTGCTACAATCAATAACAGCCCCACTGAATAAAAAATAGTGAATCAGTCACCCCATGGTGTCGGTGGGACATTGCTGTGAGCAGGATCACTCCCACGTTTTGGGATTAAAGTGACAGAGGGTTCACTCTGAAATAATTCATTAGATACAAAGTGTTTTGAGGCAGCCTGACAAACATTGTAGGATGAGCTGAAATATTATCTGTTATCAGTGAAAGAAGTGAAGGAAGTAATATATTTATACAGCACCTTTCACAATCACCAGATGTCTCAAAGCACTCTACAGCCAATGAAGTCCTTTGAAGTGTATTCACGGTTGTAATGCAGGAAGCTGGGCAGCTAATTTTGCACACAGCAAAATATCAGTGTGGAAATGACCAAGAGAATCTGCCTTTTTGTTCGTGATGTTGGTTGAGATTAAAACTCGGCAAGGGCACCCTCAGCCCCCCAACTTATTCCAAATCACCCATCAGTGTCAGCCGATGGAGCCTCAAGTTAAGACTTCATTGGAAAGGCGGTGCCTTTGACAGTGTAGCACACCCTCAGCTCTGCACCAGAGTCCTCCGGTTTCTGGAGTTGCCCTTGAATCAAGAACCCTTGTGACTCGGGATTGACGGAGGGATGGATGGACGGGGTGGAGCAAGGCAAAAGGCAGGTTAGATGAGGGGAGAACAGTCCTATCAACAGAGGCACAACTGACTCTCATAGAAAAATCAGCAGTCCTTAAAATCTGATGGGGCAAAGATTCCACAATGCTGGGATTGCACATACAATCCTGGACACTGTGCAATTTTCCCGACATTAAAGGGTGACATGGCGGCACAGTGGTTAGCACTGCTATCCTACAGTGCCAGAGACCCTGGTTCAATTCCAGCCTCGGTTCACTGCTCGTGTGGAGTTTGCATGTTCTTCCTGTCTCTGCATGGGTTTCCTCCGGGTGCTCCGGTTTCCTCCCACGCTTCAAAAATGTGCAGATTAGGTGGATTGGCCATGATTAATTGCCCCTTAGTGTCAGGGAGATTAGCACGGTAAATATGTGGCGTTACAGGAACAGGGCCTGGGTAGGATAGTTATTGGTGCAAGCTCAATGAGCTGAATGGCCTCCTTCTGAACTGTAGGGATTCTATGATTTTATGATACAAAAGGCGTAAAATGCTCCACTGGCTGCAAAACGTTTTGAGCTATCCTCTGACAGTTCACATAATCACAGTTATCAGTCTTCATTCAATTCAATTTATTCCTCATGAAATTAGGGAATGGCTGAAGGCACTGGATACTCCGGGCCCTGGCAACATTCTAGCAACTGTCCTGAAGACTTGTGTTCCAGAACTTGCCATTCCCATGGCCAAAAAGAATCAGAACAACAGTCTGAACAGAGTTGATGGATTTCCAACTGAAATTTTAAGTGAACGTGAAGATATAAACTCATTTTTACCAGACTAATGCCAGGAATGGACAGGTTGTCTTCTGAGCATATCATAGAACCCCACAGTGCAGAAAGAGGCCCTTCAGCCCATCAACAAACCCAATTCCACTCAGGCCCTATCCCCATATCCATACATATTATACCCACTAATCCCTCTAACCTATTTATCCCTAGGCATTAAGGGGCAATTTCTTAGCCTGGCTTATCAACCTAACCTGCACATCTCTGGACTGTGGGAGAAAACCAGAGGAAACCCATGCAGATACGAGCAGAACACACAAACTCCACACTGACAGCGACTCAAGCCGGGAATCGAACCCAGGACCCTGGAGCTGTGAAGCAGCAGTGCTAACCACTGTGCTATCGTGCCACCAACAAAAGGTTGTGGAGGTTAGGTTTGTATCCATTTGAGTTTCGAAGAGTAAGAGGCAACTTGATTAAAATCTTTTAAGATCTGAGTGGCATTGGCAGGGTGGATATAAATACAACCTTTCTTAAACATTGGGAGTTGGGGAATGTGGGAATCACAACTGTCCATGAAATAAAGGTAAAATAAAATTAAAAGCCAATTTAGGCTTATAGAGTCACAGGGTGCAACCTTACTGGTCATTCATGCATGTTCCTGCTGAAGTGAGGTCGGGGAATTTGGCACCCAGGCAAATCTCCATTCCTGTGTGGAATGGGAAAATCCAGCCCTAGGGTTTTACAGCACAGGAAAAAGGGTAGAGAAGCTGTTTCCTCTTGTGGAAGAATTGGGAACAAAAGATTTGAGTTTAAAAGTAAGGGGTCGCTCATTTCGAGACCTTTTTCACTCACAGGATCGTGTGCCTAAGGAATTTTCTTTCACAAAAGGCAGTAGAAGCAGAATCTTTGAATATCTTGAAGGCAAAGCCAGATGGATTCTTGATTAACAAGGGGTGAAAGGTTATTGGGAATAGTCAAGAAAGATGGGATTGAGGCCACAATCAAATCAGCCATGATCTTATTGAATGGCAAAGTGGGGCTGAATGGCCTATTCCTGATTTGTATAGAATTCCTACTGTGCAGAAGGAGGCCATTTGGCCCATCAAGTTTGCACTGACTCTGTGTCAGAACATCTTACCCAGGCTCATCCTCTAGCCCTATCCCCATAACCTGTGCATTCACCTGTTAATCCCCCTAACCTGCACATTTTGGGATACAAAGGGGCGATTTCTCATGGCCAATCCACCTAACACCTTTCTACGTTAACTAGATAGTTGGGAACTGATAAGTGAGCAGGAGAGCTCGCCCAGACGTTGTGGGAGTGCCAGACCAATGTTGATTATGACACCACTTATGTGTTTAATAAACAGAGCATTTAAATTTACAGATGCGCAAGGATCCAGAAGGCAAGTGCTGGAGAGATCAGTTGGACACCCACAGTCACTAATCCTATAAATGCATCTGCTGCTTCAAAACTCCACTGTTCTGATTTTTCCCTGGCCACCCTCGTAAACCTCAACTCCACTTCTGCATTCTGACTCGCACCAATGCCCCCTTCACACATCAGCCCCCTCAACTACACTGACTTTTGCTCAATTATAAAACTCTCATCCCTTGGGTGGCACGGTGGTTAGCACCGCTGGCTCACAGTGCCAGGGACCCAGGTTCAGTTCCCAGCTTAGGTCACTGTCTGTGTGGAGTTTGCATGTTCTCCCCCGTGTCTGTGTGAGTTTCCTCCCACAGTCTGAAAGACGTGCTGGTTAGGTGCAATGGCCATGCTAAATTCTCCCTCAGTGTACCCGAACAGGTGCCGGAGTGTGGCAACTGGGGAATTTTCACAGTAACTTCATTGCAGTGTTAATATAAGCCTATTTGTGACACTAATAAATAAACTTTATAAATAAAACATAAAATAAATGAAACCAACCCTTTGTCTTTCTATAATTGTTGCTAGTCCTTTGTTCCTCTGTGTTCCTCCAGCCGCATCCTCTTGTGTGTTCCTGACTTCCTTCATCCTAATATTCAGGGCCATGTGCTCAGCTGTAAGATCCCCATCTTTAGAATTTCCCTTCACAGTTTTTAGGTGTCCAGATCACCAACAATCTGTCCTGGTTGCTCAATGCAGACACCATAGTTAAGAAAGCTCACCAATGCCTCTGCTTTTCAGAAGACTGAGGAAATTTGACATATTTGTCATGACTCTCACCAACTTTTACAGATGCACCATAGAAAGCGTTATTTCTGATTGTTTCACACCTTGGTATGGCTCCTGCTCTGCCCAAGACTGAAAGAAACTAGAAAAGGATCGTGAATGAAGCCCAATCCTTCACGCAAACCAGCCTCCCATCCATTGGCTCTGTCTACACTTCCCGCTGCCTCGGCAAAGCAGTCAGCATAATTAAGGACCCCACACATTCTCTCTTCCATCTTCTACCATTGGGAAAAAGATACAAAACTCTGAGGTTAGATGCCAACCGACTCAAGAGCAGTTTCTTCCCTGAATGGACCTACTTTGCATTAAGTTGATCTTTCTCTACACCTTACCTACTACTGTAATACTACATTCTGCATTCTTCTTTTCTCCTCTACGAATGGTATGCTTTGTCTATATAGAGTGCAAGAAACAATACTTTTCACTGTATGCCAATATGTAACAATAATAAATTAAATCAAAATCATCCAAGGCCAAAGTTGAATGCAGATCCCTGGCACTGTGAGGCAGCAGTGCTAACCACTGTACTACTGGGCCAGATGGCTTGCTCTGTATTCAAAGTAATTGGATATGTTACAACAGAAAATCAATCCACTTGTTCTGGGTGAATTAATATCAAGGTTTTATTCCACAGCAAAGGCAAACAGTGGATCAAAACAGATGTAGTAATGCTGCCACAGAAGCCAGGAATGATAGTAATGTCCTATAATATGTCCACTTTTCAGTCAACATACTCTCAGAGGAAATAAAGCTTTGGAAATATTTGATTGTGAAGACAACGAAGATAAAAGGGGAAAATGTCAGAAGATATAGAAGGATAGCTCTAATGCTGTCAAATGATCAAATCATTTTCAATAAAGTTTTTCAATAAATGACAACACGGGGGGGGGTGGGGGGGGGGGAGGGCAATGGCGTAGTGACATTATCACTAGACTATTAATCCAGAAACTCAGCTAATGTTCTGGAGACCCGGGTTAGAATCCCATCACAGCAGATGGTGGAATTTGAATTCAGTAAAAAAATTACGAATCTACTGATGACCATTAAATGATTGTTGGAAAAATCCATCTTGTTCACTAATGTCCTTTAGGGAAGGAAATCTGCTGTCCTTACCTGGTCTGGCCTGCATGTGACTTCAGAGCCACAGCAATGTGGTTGACTCTCAATTGCCTTCCAAAGGCAACTCGGGATTGGCAATAAATGCTGGCCCAGCCAGCGACATCTACGAAACGATTTTAAAAAAGTCCGCTCTTGCCAATTCCACTTCAATAAGGAAGAAGCCAAAAGTCTATTTCCAACAATCCACTGAGTAAATGCTTCAAAATTGTCACCACTTAACTCAATCAGCTGGGCAACTTGACTTCCAAACCAGAAATTTCAGAAGAACATTTGATTTGATTTATTATTGTCACATGTGTTAGCATACAATGAAAAGTATTGTTTCTTGAGTACTATACAAAGTATACCATTCATTGAGAAGTTAGTGAATACCATATTCTAATCATTCTCTGGATAAAGAAGATTCCTTGGAATTCCCTATTGGATGTATTAGTGTCTACCTTACAATTATAGACTCTAATTCCAGTCTCCCCTGGGGCAGCACAGTGGTTAGCATTGCTGCTTCACAGCGTCAGGGACCTGGGTTCGATTCCCGGCTGGGTCAACGTCTGTGTCACAATCATAGCTAGGGTATAGAGAAAGATTAAGTTAATGTGAGGTATATCCTTTCAAAAGTCTGACGGCAGCAGGGAAGAAGCTTTTTCGAGTCAGCTCTGTTATCATCTCCCTGTTGTCTTTTACAAACTTCTTGTGAGTTACTGCCCAATAGGGATAAGGGGTTATCATGGTGACAGGATTCAAGATGGTGAGCTATTGAGAGTCCAAGGAACATCAGAAAAGACCATCTGATCGCCACCAGAAATGGTTTACAACCTATTTTCCCCAGCTAATTCTTTTTGCCAATGTAGAACTTCCCTTTATAATTGTGAATGGTTCCAAGCTATCAACACTCTCAAATGGCATTAACAATACAGAAGTAGACCATTGTATCTAACAGGTCCATGTCAATGTTCCACATCAGCCTCCTCCTACCCTTCTTCATTTAGCCCCATTAATATATCCTTCCACTTCTTTCTCATCTGCTTATCTCACTTCCCCTTAAGGTTCTAGCATCTCTGCCAAGTCCTCAACTATTCCCTGCGTTAGTGAATTCCACATTCTAATCATTCTATGGATAACAAAGTTGGTTTGGAATTCCCCATTAACGCCTACCTTATATCCATGGACCCTAGTTCTGGTGTGCCCGGGGGTGGCACAGTGGCTCAGTGGTTAGCACTGTTGCCTTACAGTGCCAGGGACCCAGGTTCAATTCTGACTTGGGTCACTTCTGTGCAAAGTCTGATGCGTATCCTTTCGTAATTTCCAAAATTCCATCAGCGTTTTCCAATCTAAAAGGAACCGTAGTGTGTTCATTCATCCCTGATAGTATAACCTCATAGTTCTGTATCATTCTTGTAAATCCCTTCTGCACCTTCCCCGGAGCCTCCTTATTATTTTTATATGGAGGTCTGAGCTGGTCATAGTGCTACAAGTGTGGTCTAATCAAGGATATATAACAAGACTAACAAAACAGCTCTGCTTCTCAGTCCTACCCCAGAAAAAATCTCAGTGCCTTATGCTTCCAAGGCTTTATGGGTGGCACAGTGGTTAGCACTACTGCCTCACAGCGCCAGGGACCTGAGCTCAATTCCCATCTTGGGTCACTGTCCGCACATTCACCCCGTGGGTTTCCTCCAGGTACTCCGACTTCCTCCCACGGTCCAAAAGACGTGCTGGTTAGGGTGCATTGGCCGTGCTAGATTCTCTCTTTGTGTTCCCAAACAAGCACCAGAGTATGGTAACTAGGGGATTTTCACAGTAACTTTTTTTTTTGAAAGTTTACTTACTAGTCACAAGGCTTACATTAACACAGCAATGAAGTTATTGTGAAATTTCCCTAGTCGCCACAATCTGGCACCTGTTTTGAGTCAATTTGCCTAACCAGCAAGTCTTCAGACTGTGGGAGGAAACCCACACAGACATGGGGAGAACATGCAAAGACAGTGACCCAAGCCAGGAATCGAACCTGGGTCCCTGGCGCTGTGAGACAGCAGTGCTAACCACTGTGCCACCGTGTGGCATTATGTCAGCCTGCTTGTGACACTGATAAATAAAACTTTTGAAAAACGCTTTCAGTAAATAGTCTGATTCTCCTAACAATGTGTACCAGCAACCCACTGCTGCTCCGACAGATAGCCCATTTTCCAAGGATTATTTGGTCCCCTTCCTACCAAAATGCGCCACCTCGCACTTTTGAAAATTAATTTCATTGTTTGCAAGTAGCATTACTTCTCCATTCATTCATCTGCTCTCCTGAGCTTCCCACGTGCTTGCTTACATTGTGGTAAAAATGCTTCAGGTGATGTTTCCCGTTAAGTGGTTTGAGTCGGAAAGAAGAGTCAGATTGGACTCGAAGTGTGAACTGTTTTCTCTTCATGGATGGCAGCAGACTTGCTGAGTTTCTACCCCTTCCCCCCACCCCCCCCACCCCCTGGAGGCAGGCTGCATTTACAATGTAGATTTTTCTATGTCCATTGTTCACGCTGGTGAGATTTTTCCATTCCGCCGCAGTGAAAGATTGGCCACCAAAGTCTCTGACTTTGCTGCAGTGGGATCGTGCTGACGCTGCCGGACCTGTTGAGTTTATCCAGCATTTTTCTGTTCTTATTTTGGATTTCCATCATTTTGCTATTACTGAACGTTTGGATTCTCCCCGAAGAAACTAGAACTCAGCTGCCTGATTTGTGATCGATTTTATTTGGTAGGTGGGAGAGGCGAGGGGGCAGACCAGAAAGTGGAATTGAGAATACGACCAGATTAGCCAGGATCTTATAATAGACCAGACTCAAAAGCTGAATGGCTTACTCCTGCTCCTAAGTTCTAAGCCACCTTTCTGAGATGCTTAAGGCCACGTTTTCACCATCAATTTCATTCCAAATGTTCATAATCCTATCCACGGTGGCACAATGGTTAGCACTGCTGCCTTACAGCGCCGGGGACCTGGGTTCGATTCCCGGATTGGGTCACTGTCTGTGCAGAGTCTGCGCGTTTTCCCCATGTCTGTGTGGGTTTCTTCTGGGTGATCTGGATTCTTCCCACAGTCTGAAAGACATGCTGGTTAGGGTGCATTGGCCACGGTAAATTCTCCCGCAGCGTATCTGAACAGGCGCTGGAGTGTGGCGATTAGGGGATTTTCACAGTAACCTCATTGCAGTGTGAATGTAAGCCTGCTCATGACACTAATAAATTAACTTGATTTTTAGCTTTCCATTCTGCCTTCCCTGCATACAATTTGCTGCATTTTCATCCCTTTTCAGTTGTGTGAAAAGATCACATGGATTCGAAATGTTAACACTGCTTCACATGCTGTCAGAACTGATAAGCTTATCCACCATTTTCTGTTTTTATTTCCTGATGCTCGGTATCGACCAAATTAAGACGCTCAGATTCTGAGAGAGGAGGCTGCAGTTACACTGTAGGTGTTTTTATCTCCATGCATGCATCCTGCCACATGGACATTATAGTTAAGAAAGCCCATTAACGCCTCTACTTTCTCAGAAGACTAAGGAAATTTGGCATGTCACTACAACTCTCGCCAACTTTTATAGATGCATCATAGAAAGCATTCTTTCTGGTTGTATCACAGCTTGGTATGGGCTCCTGCTCTGCTCAACATGGCAAGGAGTTACAAAAGGTTGTGAATGTAACCCAACCCATCACGCAAACCAGCCTCCCATCCACTGACTCTGCCTACACTTCCTGCTGCCTCGGCAAAGCAGCCGGCATAATTAAGGACCCCACGCACCCCGGTCATTCTCTCTTCCACCTTCTTCCATCGGGATAAAGATGCAAAAGTCTGAGGACACATACCAACCGTCTCAGGAACAGCTTCTTCCCTGCTGCTGTCAGACTTTTGAATGAACCTACCTCTCATTAAGTTGATCTTTCTCTACACCCTAGCTGTGACTGTAACACTTACATTCTGCACCCTCTCCTTTCCTTCTCTATGAACGGTATGTTTTGTCTGCAAAGCACGCAAGAAACAATACTTCAAGTCAAATGTCCTGCACTAATGTGCCAACCCTTTTTAACATGTCCCAACTTTCCTCAGCAAAGTTGCTGAACTGTCTGAAACTGGCTTCCCCTCCCTTCCCTCCCACCCACTCTGCCCCTTGCTCCCGTGTCTGATCCTGATTCCCTAAGCTTTTAAAATGATGATTAAGTCTGGAAAAAATATCTGGGGGTAGAGTTTCTGCTACAGATGAGTTCAAAAACTGTGCTCGAAATGTGCTTGAGATTGAATGGATTCAGTTAAACTTCACTCTGTCACTTTACATCATCCACAAAAAACACAAGTTTTTACAAACAGACAATGTAATAGACATTCTCATTGATTTAAAAAGTATTCAATGATGCCCTTAAGAGTGGTAGTAACCTGGTACGCTTTCTTAATTCAGTTAAAATGTCTTGGCCTCTGTCTGATCTAAAAATCACTAAAAATGACCTTTAAAAAAGGTCCAGCATCTGTTCGGGTCAATGCATCAAACCAGTACGTCTTTCAGACTATGGGAGGAAACTGGAGCATCCGAAGGAAACCCACGCAGACATGGGGAGAACGTGCAAACTCCACACAGACAGTGACCCAAGAAAGGATGTCCTGAAGCATGATACATTGGGGAGACCATGCAGACACTATGACAACGGATGAATGAACATCACTCGACAATCACCAGGCAAAACAGTTTCCTTCCTGTGGGCGAACACTTTAGCCGTCACGGGCATTCAGCCTCCGACCTTCGGGTAAACGTTCTTCAAGGGGGCCTTCACGACACACGACAGCGCAGAGTCGCTGAGCAGAGACTGATAGCCAAGTTCCGCACACATGAGGACGGTCTTAACAGGGATCTTGGCTTCATGTCACACTATCTGTAACCCCCATGTCTTGCCTGGGTTAGCAAAAAACCTCACTTACTGTGCAGTCTGGAGACAATACACATCTCTCTAACCTGTGCTCAGTGCTCCTTCCACTCACATTGTTAGCCACTTTAAGACTTGAATAGCAGATTAGGTGTAAGGATTCGCATTCTAATCAGTGATCTGTAAACTGTCTGTGCTGATATGTGTTGTATTGCAGATCAGAACACCTCATTCGCCTGAGAAAGGCTACAAAGGCCAAAAGTTGCAAGTTTACTATCAAATAAATCAGTTGGATTTAAAATTGGTGTTGTCAGACCTCTTACTGACTTTAAAAAAAACCCATGTCATTTAATAGTTCCAATGGGGTAGACTAGTCAAGTTTCTCAGTAAATTAGTTATCACTTGATGTGATTTGGGGCAAATTGAAATTGAGTTATGTCATGGAAAACATGAATATAACTGGATCTCATTGAATCCCTACAGTGCTGAAGGAGGCCATTCAGCCCAGTGAGTCTGCACCGACAACATTCCTACCCAAACCCCTTTCTTGTAATCCCATATGCTTACCCTGATACTAAGGGGCAATTTAGCATGGTCATTGCACCTAACTGTCACATCTGTGGAGTGTGGGAGGAAACCAGAGCATCCGGAGGAAATGCACTCAGACTGGGGACAGTGTGCAATCTACATACAGACAGTGACCCAAGGCCGAAATCGAACCCAGGTCCTGGGCACTTTGAGGCAACAGTGCTAACCACTGTGCCACCATACTGCCCATTGTAAAGAAAAGTTTATTCATTTGTGAGACTTACATTAACACTGCAATGAAGTTACAATGAAATTCCCATAGTCACCACACTCCAGCATCTGTTCGAGTCAATGCACGTCTTTCAGACTATGGGAGGAAGCTGGAGCATCCAAAGGAAACCCGTGCAAACACAGGGAGAACATGCAAACTCCACACAGACAGTGACCCAAGCCGGTAATTGAACCTGGGTTCCTGGCGCTGTGAGGCAGCGGTGCTAACCACTGTGTCACCATCTGTTGACAAACTGCTGATATTTGGAAATCCTTCAATCTGTTGTGTGAGCTCCTGTCGATTCCATCCGAACCATGCTGACGCAACCGGCCACAACTCATCCTCCCCCACAACCCTCACCCCCCACACCGCCAACTCTGTGGCACAGAGAGCAGAGAGATCCCCAACCCACACCTGCGATGCTATTGTCCCCTCATTGTCTCAAAACAACGCAACAGGTAATTCCAGCAAACCGGCAATTCATTTGTTAAATCGAGCCGTTGGAGGTGCAGACAGCAAACATATTGACTGATGCAACCAATTATAGTAAAACCGGAATGACCAAGCATTGAGTTGAGTAAACCAGAGCAGCACACGGTCTCTCTTTCTCTCTCCACCGTCCAACAAACAGCCAAGTGTAAGTGACTACTCCCTCTGCTGGGGTACAGGCAACACAGATTCAAGTTACTCTTTTAAATCGATTGTTTTAAATTTTAACGAGTAATCAAATACAAAAACACAAGAACACTGCTCCAGGAATGAGAAAATTCATTTCAAAAGCGATACTTTCCTTTATAGCTTTACATACATTTTGGTACAGTGTTCTTACTTTCTGCACACTTTAGTGGAATATATTCAAATAACCTGTTGCTCATCTTATGGGTGAGTGTCAGTTTGTAGTGATGGGCGGAATGGGCATTAAAAACAGAAAATGCTGGACAAACTCAGCAGGTCTGGCAGCATCTGTGAAGAGGGAAGCAGAGTTAATGTTTAGAGCCCATATGACCCAATAAGAGGCATTGAGACCCAAAACGCTAACTCTGCAGTCCAAATTACTGCTGGAATCTGAAACAAAAACAGAAAATGCTGGAAAATCTCAGTGGGTCTGGCAGCATCTGCGGAGAGAGGAGTAGAGTCAACATTTCAATGGATAACTCTTCCCAGACTTAGAGTGTTGGTCCTATTTTTTTCTCTACATTAACTCTGTTTTTCTCTCTCTCTCTACAAATGCTGCCAGATCTGCTGAGTTTGTCCAACATTTTCTGTTTTTTTTAATTCCTGATTTTCAGCACCTGCAGTATTTCACTTTTGTTTAAATGGATGCAACCAATTATAGTAAATGTTAAATTATTAACATTGTTAATTGGATAACCATTGTTAAATGGATAACCTTAAGAATAAAAGGATTGTGAACAAAGCCCAGTCCGTCACGCAAACCAGCCTTCCATCCATTGACTCTGTCTACACTTCCCGCTGCCTCAGAAAAACAGGCGGCATAATCAAGGACCTCACCACCCCAGATATTCTCCCTTCCATTGGGAAAAAGACACAAAAGTCTGAGGTCACGTATCAACCAGGTCAAGAACAGCTTCTTCTCTGCTGCATCTGAATGGACCTACCTTACATTAAGATTATCTTCCTCAAAGTTTATTGAAAAGTTTAATTATTAGTGTCATAAGTCGGCTTACATTAACACTGCATGAAATTACTGTGAAAATCTCCTAGTTGTCACACTCCGGCGCCTGTTCGGGTACACTGAGAGAAAATTTAGCACGACCAATGCACCTAAACTGAACACTAAACTTTGGACTGTGGGACGAATCAGGAGCACCCGGAGGAAACCCATGCAGACACGGCGAGAACATGCAGACTCCATACAGACAGTGACCCAAACCGGGAATCGAACACAGATCACTGGCACTGTGAAACTGCAGTGCTAGCCACCAGGCTGCCCCATATGTATCCCAATCCATGTGACAGTAATAAATCAAACCAAATTGTATTTTACCAGACTAACAATCAGAAAAGTAGAGCTATTGACTTAAACGTTTTTTTTAGGAAGATGGGCTGGAACTGTTGTTTACTTCTGAGACAATGTCCATCAGATCTTACATTAGTCGGAGTAACTAATTTGTACTGTCAATGCACTAGAATGGGAATATAGTCATTCCCATAAATGCAAAATACTACGGATGCTGAAATCAAAATAGCATTTCCTATCCCTCCTTCATAGCTAAAATAGCCAGGTAACTTTATAAAGTAAACACGACTCGAGGTTTGTGCACTTCTTATAGATCTGATCCCAGTTCTGAAGTGGGGTGGGGGGACGAACAGCACCCTACACATTCGAGATTGGATTTGGAAAATGAACCCGGTTCTGCTTGCAAAATTTCATCCACATTAAAGTTTCCGCTGGAGAAATGATAACTCCCCTTCCAGAATAAAACACGTTAATCCCTCCTTGACCACAGAGTTCTAGAAAGGTTTCATTTCATTGAAAGGTTTGATTGCCATTCAACAGTGGCGATGTGCCTTTTATTTTTTACCAAAGGGGACTATCCCTCTCTCTCTCACACACACACACACACACCTCCCCGGATTGAACCCTCTGGAATCTCAAGTATGCCATGGGAAACGCATTCACGGGAATTCCATCCAGTTTGCGTTTGACCAGGTTGTTGGTGGTTGGGGAGGGAGGTGGCGGGGTGGGGGGGGGGGGGGGAGAGGCGTGGTGGGTTGGGAGAAGTTTTAAAAAGATGAATTATTTTCTAAAAAAAATGCACAATCCAGGATGTGAGTAAGATTCAGGCAATTTTCCGCTCTAATGTAATTCTTGGAAATCAAAGTTGCTTCCTCTCCCCCCCCCCCAATGCGAAAAGGGTGGGGGGGGGGGAATAAATTCACTGGTTGGCAGTGGACTGAAGGCACAAACTGTCGGTTTGAAAGTTAACCATAATTATCAAGGATCGCAACGAGTGAAGGAACCCGGTATACTGACAATACCATACTCGCCTCGTCTGACATGAACCTTAATCTCTCTGGCATTGCATCTGAGCGTCCCAATTAACAGTTGGCACAGATCTGCAAGGAAGATTTGCAAGGAAGGGGTTGGCGAACAAACACACAAAAAAAATACATCTTGGACCAACTCTACCCAGACGGGCAAGTGGGAGGTTTTTAGACTGACCCTACCCCCACTCAATGTGCTATTCATTCATCAGAAACAAACTTATTGACCACTCTGAGGGGCAAGCAGCAGGACTTCAACCTGAATGCCCTTAAACAGAATGGCCTGGATGTCTTGAGGTACTGCACATTGGGCACCCCGGTCACCATCCACCTCCCACAAAATGCAAGTGACAATAAAGAAAATGTAATGCATTTCAGGCTATCACTCCCCCCCCCCCCCCCCCCCCAGCCACACACACACACATCACAAATAAAAACATTCGGGAGCAGTTTTTTAAAAAAATAAATATGTGTACACACGCGACTTTGCAAATAAACACACAACTTGTAAATGAAATACACAGAAGGTTTCCAATGCATCAGTCTGCTCCTGCTTGGTTGCAGTCGCTTTAACTCACGTCTGCGGCCAACCATCCCAATGCACAAGTTAAAACACACACACACAAAAACCCCCGCGCCGCCAGCAATTAAAAGGGGGGAGAGAAAGAGAGAGAGAAATCCGGTAGATTTCTGTAGCAGAGGGCGAGAGATATGAAGCCCCCGTCCCCAGTTGTTGCGAGTTTAAAACTCTGAGAGATGACATTCTGTGGAGAATCAGGCTAACTCTGAAATCATCTTGTGTAGACCAATGATAAACATGTGGACGGTACTCTTGTCTAGTCAGGGGGTGACCCGGTGGTGGGTGGGGAGGAGGGTACCTTGCTAAGAGGGAGAATCTGCATTCAAAACTAACAAAAAAAAGTTCCCCGGGAGGGAGGGGGAAAACTTTCAAAACTTTTAAAAGTTTTAAAAACCAATTTGGGCAAGCCGCAATAATCTATTTAATATATATATAATGCATTTGCCTTTCCAATAATGTATCTAAGCGAATCAATTCACTCAACAGTTCAAATTTCCCCAAGTCAATTTCTGCACAACGTGCATTTTGTTATTCTGAATAAAAAATACAGAGTAATGATGCCAAAGAACCCGGGACATTTCACTCAAGGCGATCTGATTAAAATATTCAATTTTTCATTCAACATTTTGGACTTGAAATTCATTCAATCAGGCTGCACGGGAGGAGAGTGGACTATTCCAACTCACAAATCACAATATCAACATTATAGAAATTGCATGCGATTATTTTACTTTTTTTTTGTTAAAGACTCAGCCACATTTTAATCCAAAACGCACCAGATTGACATGACCCAAACCTGCAACTGACTAAAAAATCGACCTGACTTGAGTGAGTATTGCAGTTCCAACATCCAAAAAAAACTTGACACACACAAAACTCAAGTCTATGGCTTGGGTGTAATAGTTACACCTCCCATTTTAAAACTCAAAGCAAAGCACTGGGGGGGCTACCACCGACTGAAAGCAAATTCCCACTTCCTTATTTGTCCTTGTGCAAAAAAATAAAATTTACCATCGGAACTAAAGTTAAATAACGCACCGATTTGTCCTCAAGTTTTTTTGGAACAGAATCCACTGAACTCAGCCAACAAGCAAGGGTCGCTGCAGCTCCAAGCAGAGAGAGAGAGAGAAAGAGAAGAGGGAGGGTTGGTGGGAGGTTTGGGGAGTGAGTGAGGGAGGGAGGGAGGAGGGAGGGGGCGGGGGTGGGTGGGTACTGAGGAGAATGGGAGGGGAGAGGAGGGTGGTGGCGGGGTGGGGGGGGGAGAGATCTCCGTTTAAATGCAGAATATATGAATCAGTTCCTCACTCGATGAACACTGCGTTCAATTTACTGTACTGCGGTTATCATTGGGTCTACAGGCGTTTTAAACTCGCTCTATTCACACTCAAACACTCACACACTCCCTGCCAAAATGCATAACATAGTTATGGTATTAAAGCATAGTCTAAAAAGCAGTTGTTAGCAGAGGAACCCCGCCCCCTGCAACGCCTCTGATTGACATTTATTGGGCAAAAATTGAGATCTGGATTCAAATTAGTATTTGGAAGTTACAAACTGGGGCCCTTAAAGGGGAACACACACTTCTGACCTTTTAAAGGGGCAATGTCCGATGGCGTTCAGGGAGATCATTGATTGCAGACTGATTTTTTTTCTTTTAAGGGGAAAATTCTTATAAGCATTCTCTTTGTACTCTCCAACCGGATGCAATTGCCACATCTGGCCCGTCAGTTCATTCCTTCATTTTCAAAAAAGATCTTTTCCCAAATTAAGGGACAACCCCGCCAACTCTCTTCCTCCCCCAAGCTTCACAAAATAATCCTGCGACCGTGTCTACTTCAATGACCAAGCTGTGCGGGTTTTCTATTTGAGTTAGGGGCGGCACAGTGGTTAGCACTGCTGCTTTGCAGCTCCGGAGACCTGGTTCATTTCCCAGCTTGGGTCACTGTCTGTGTGGAGTTTGCATATTCTCCTCATGTCTGCGTGGGTTCCCTTCAGGTGCTGTGGTTTCCTCCTACAGTCCAAAGATGTGTGGGTTAGGCTGATTGGCCACGCTAAAAAAATTGCCCCTTAGTGTCCTGAGATAGAACATAGAACATAGAACATTACAGCGCAGAACAGGCCCTTCGGCCCTCAATGTTGCGCCGACCAATTAAGAAAAAGCAATGACCCTCTAACCTAAACCATTCCCTTTTCATCCATAAACTTATCTACTAACCTCTTAAACGTCACCAAACTTGGCGCATCTACAACTGCAGCAGGCAGGGCATTCCATACCCTTACCACCCTCTGGGTAAAGAACCTACCTCTGACATCCGTCCTATAACTACCACCCCTTAATTTAAAGCTATGTCCCCTCGTGCTAGCTTTCTCCATCCTAGGAAAAAGGCTATCACTGTCCACCCTATCTAAACCTCTAATCATCTTATATGTTTCAATAAGGTCTCCTCTTAGCCGCCTCCTTTCTAACGAAAACAACCTCAAATCCCTCAGCCTCTCTTCATAAGACCTGCCTTCCATACCAGGCAACATCCTGGTAAACCTCCTCTGTACCCTCTCCAATGCCTCCACATCTTTCTTATAATGCGGGGACCAGAACTGCACACAATACTCCAAGTGCGGCCGCACTAGAGTTTTGTACAGTTGCAACATGACGTTGCGGCTCCGAAATTCAATCCCCCTACCAATAAAAGCTAAGACTCCATATGCCTTCTTAACAACCCTATCGACTTGATTGCCAACTTTCAGGGATCTATGCACATATACACCAAGATCCCTCTGTTCTTCAACACTATTAAGAGTCCTACCATTAGCCCTATACTCTACACATTTGTTATTCCTGCCAAAGTGAATTACCTCACACTTTTCCGCATTAAACTCCATTTGCCACCTCTCGGCCCAGCTCTGCAACTTGTCCAAGTCTCTCTGCAAACTATAACACGCCTCTTCACTATCTACCACACCTCTGACTTTGGTGTCATCCGCAAATTTACTAATCCATCCTTCAATACCCTCATCCAGATCATTTATAAAAATTACAAACAGCAGATGTGTAGGTTAGAGGGATTAGTGGGTAAATATGTAGGGAAATGGGGATAGGACCTGGGGGGGATTGTGGTTGGTGCAGTCTCGATGGGTTGAATGGCCTCTTTCTGTTCTATAGGAATTCTGAGAATTTAATTTGATTTATTCTTGTCCGTGTCTATGTAGGTTTCCTCTGGGTGCTCTGGTTTCCTTTGGCCAAGCTAAATTGACACTAGTATCAGGGAGATTAGCAGGGTAAATGTGTGCAGTTACAGGAACATGATCTGGGTGGGATTGTGATTGGTGCAGACTCGATGGGCTGAATGGCCTCCCTCTGCATTATAGGGATTCTATGATTCTATGTATTGGGATACAGTGAAAAGTATTGTTTCTTGCATAATACAGACAAAGCATACTATTCGTAGAGTACATAAGAGAGAAGGAAAGGAGAGAGTGCAGGGTATAGAGAAAGATCAGCTTAATATGAGATAGGTCCATTCAGAATTCTGATACCAACAGGGAAGAAGCAGTCTTGAGTTGGTTAGTACATGACCGCAAATCTTTGTGTATTTTTCCCAATGGAAGACAGTAGAAGAGAGTATGCCCAGGGTGCATGGGGTCTTGGAATATGCTGGCTGCTTTTCCGAGGTAGTGGGTAGTGTAGATGGAGTCGATGGAGGTTGGTTTGCATGATGGATTGGGATATGTTCACAACTCTGTAGCTTCTTGTAGTCTTGGTCATACCAAGCATCCGGAAAGAATGCTTTCTATGGTGCATCTGTAAAAGTTGGTGAGAGCTGTAACGGAAGTGCTGAATTTCCTTAGCCTCCTGAGAAAGGAGAGACATTGGTGAGTTTTCTTAACTATAGTGTCGGCATGTGGGGACCAGGACAGGTTGTTGGTGTTTTGGACTGCTAAAAACTTGAAGCTGTCGACCATTTCCACCATGCTCTGTGCAAACCCTCACCTACTCCTTGTCCCCACCCCTCCACTCTGGCTGAAAATCCCTCAGTGACAACAGTGCAGCAAAATGCTACTGTTTTCCTTCAATTTGGTCTCCCTTGCTAGATTCAAAGATCTCTTCGCTTGTATTTGTCTTTTTCTCTGAGGTCCAGAGATACTATATTGTTCCCTGATCTCAGTTAGAATTTCAGAAAATTGGTGAGTGTATTGGCGTTGAAAGGGTATATTAGAGATTCATCATTTAGCCTTGATCTGACTTTTAAACAAAATACTAAAGGTCAGAATCTGGGCAAATAACTTTGAATAGGTTCATTGCAGAAGACGCAAGGGAACAACTTTGGGATGCAAAAGCAAAACTCAACAGATGCTGGAAATCAGAAAGACAATGTTGGAGAGAAAAACAGAGTTAATGTTTCGAGTCCAAATGGCCCTTCTACAGAATTGGAGAAATGCCATGAATTAAATACTGGAGGGGAAGAGGGGTTGCTGGGGTAGAATGGAGAGTCAGGGATAAATCAGAGTTAAGGAGCGATTGATGAAGATATCATGGGTATTAGACAAGGAGGCTGTTAATGCGTTCTTCAGGGAGTGTTAATGGTGTTAATAGTCACTAAGGAAGGATAGCAAATGTTTTGATTTAATTTGATTTATTATGTATTGATACACAGTGAAACGCATTGTTTCTTGTGCGCCATACAAAGCACACCATTCATAAAGAAGGAGAAGGGAGGATGCAGAAGGTAGTGTTACAGTCAGAGCTAAGGTGTAGAGAAAGATCAACTTAATGTGAGATAGATCTTGATGGCAGCAGGGAAGAAGCTCATCTTGAGTTGGTTGGTACGTGATTTTTGTATCTTTTTCCTGACAGAAGAAGGTGGAAGAGAGAATGTCCGCGGGGCATGGGGCATTTAGTTGTGCTGGCTGCTTTGCCGAGGCAGCGGGAAGTGTAGACAGAGTCAATGGGTGGAAGGCTGGTTTGAGTGATGGACTGGGCTTCATTCACGACCCTTTGTAATTTCTTGCAGCCTTGGTCGGAACACGAGTCATACCAAGGTGTGATATATACGAAAAGGATGCTTCCTATGGTGCATTTATAGAAGTTGATGAGAGTTCTAGTGGATATGCCAAATTTCCTTAGTTTTCTGAGAAAGTAGAAGTGTTGGTGGACTTTTTTAACAATAGTTTCTGCGTGGAGTAGGGGGCAGGACAGGTTGTTGGTGATCTGGA
This sequence comes from Sphyrna mokarran, assembly GCA_024679065.1. Classification (NCBI taxonomy): domain Eukaryota; kingdom Metazoa; phylum Chordata; class Chondrichthyes; order Carcharhiniformes; family Carcharhinidae; genus Sphyrna; species Sphyrna mokarran. The sequence goes on along the minus strand of JAGIQG010000003.1, from coordinate 130,803,428 downwards.
CATTTAAAACATTGAACCTGTCGACCCTTTCTACTTCATCTCCATTGATGTAGACAGGGGCATGTCTTCCACTATGTTTGTGGAAGTTGACGACTACCCCTTCAGTTTGCTGAAATTGAGGACGTAATTATTGTCGTTGCACTAATTCATCGGATCCTCTATCTGTTTCCTGTACTATGTGTGTACTGTCGTGTGTTAATAAGTGAAAAAAGATCAGTGCTCAGTGGGAGAAAAACTGAACATCCTTGGCTGTGTGAAGAAGGTTCACCAAAATGTTGCCTGGTCTTGAAGGCATTGACTTTCAGGAGAGGTTGAATAAACTGGGATCATTTTCACTGGAAAGACAGAGACTGAGAGCAGACCTGATAGAAGTCCACAAAAGTATTAGAGGTACAGACAGGGTGGATAGTCTGAGGCTTTTTCCCAGGGTGGAAGTGTCAATTACAAGGGACGCAGGTTCAAGGTGAGAGGGGCAAAGTTTAAGGGAGATATGCAGGGGAGGTTTTTCACACAGAGAATGGTGGATGCCCGGAACATGCTGCCAGAGGAGGTAGTGGAAGCAGGCTCATTAGCAACATTTAAGAGGCATCTGGATGGGTACATAAAAAGGGAAGGAATGGAAAGATACAGACCAAGTAAGGGCAGCAAATTTTTTAGTTAGCATGGCTTGGAGGGCCGAAGGACCTGTTCCTGTGCTGTAATTTTCATTATTCTTTTCTCTTAGGGTACAAGTTGAATAACTTGATTCTGTTAGTAAACATCAGAAGTGGAATATCTTTGCAAGTATTGATTGGTAATGATAAATATATTTCAAACAACAAAAGGTGCGACTGAGTAACTACAATATCAATAGATCAATAAACAAATCAAAAATGAAATAATAACCTGACTTCTCGTAAGTCTGCATGATGATGGAATGGATAAAAAGGAGAACACACAGAATTGTATTCTTAAAAATAATTCCATCAATTTATTGCCAATTCAATTGATAATCAAGTTATGAAAATGTAACATTCCCAAAAGCATCTCACTTATTCTTTTGATAAAAATCAGTGTACAAGTCATGTATTTTTTAAAAGTGGACACCTGTATGGTCCTTAATTTTACATTCTATATTTTCACGAATTGAATCAGTTAACTGGTTCATCTCCACAATGACACCTCTACCAATGAGAGTCCTCTTACCATCTAATCGATACTCTCTTCCCATGAAGCATAAATTGTCATTCCCTTTACATTTGGTGTTCTTGTGAATTGTCCTGATGAGTGCAAGATGAAAAGCTTCAACAGCACATGTCCTTTTTAGCACTATTCAAGTTCAGTAGATACCAAATGACTATGAGGCTGTTCTCGCGACTATTTAAAAAGAGCAAATATATGTCTGAGGAAAGGGATAACATCTATGTATCTAAAGTTTATTTATTGGTCACAAGTAAGGCTCACATTAACACTGTAATGAAGCCAGTGTGAAATTCTCCCAGTTGCCACATTACAGCACCCGTTCAGGTCAATGCATCCTAACCAGCACGTCTTTCAGACTGTGGGAGGAAACGGGAGTACCCGGAGGAAACTCACGCAGACACAGGGAGAATGTGCAAACTCCACACAGACAGTGACCCAAGCCGGGAATCGAACCCGGGTCCCTGATGCTGTGTAGTAGCAATGCTAACCACTGTGCTAAGATGCTGTCCCTGGAAGACCTGGCCAGATCACCCGGCTTGGCAGCTATAAAGAAAGAACATTTGGAGGCAGATGATTAAACAGCATCATTCATTTGAATAGACAAGGGCACAGTAGTGATACATGTTTTAAAATGATTTTTTGCTATTGAACAGAACTTAAAAATATTAACATGATAGAAGCAAAAAGAAAAAGTGAACTTGGACATTGGTTTCTCAGCTAATCCCTGTATTGAATTTGGACACACTGAACTGGATCACAACTGAAAAAAACACACTAAAATTCAAATTATATTTCAATCCTTATTTTGTTATTGGAAATGTTTTACACAGTCTGTCTCCATCTAAGAGAAACAGCTGCTGTTATGAAAAACTTGTTTATCTGCATTGTGTACCCTACAGGAATGCAATCAATTTTTAGCTAACCTTTAGTCTTCTGATTCTACATGTAGTCAAGTTAGCGGACAGTTTTTGAGCTTAGCAGAGTTAATTGCATAGGCAGAAATATCTTGAAATTAATTCTTTGCATAGATGAAGCAAAGCAGTGCGAAGCGTAGATGTTTTATATTCTGACAATATTTTATTTCAGGGGACTTGTGACGAGATTACATTGCGTCTGCAGCATAGAAACAGACCATTCATTCTGCTTGGTCCACATAGACATCTATTATCCACATCAACCTCTTCCTGCTCATCAATATTAAACCTTTCAGAGTATCTTCATCCTTTCTTCCGCCTTAGTATCAGGCATTCTTTGAACGTCAAGATTTCTCTTGAATTCTATCTCAGATTTAGAGGTGGTTAACTTATTTTGATATCCAGTAATTTTGATTTTCTTCACATTCAAGATCTATAGCAATTGTGGTTGATTTGATTTAATAATGTCATATGTATTGCTATACAATAAAATTAATTGTTCTTGAGTGCTATACAGACAAGGCATACCATTCATAAAATACATAGGGAGAAGGATGGGAGAGGGAGCAGAATGTGTTACAAACATAGCGAGGCTGTGGAGAAAGATCAACTTAATGAAAGGTAGGTCCATTCAAAAGTCTGATGGCAGCAGAGAAGATTTGATTTGATCTGATTTATTATTGCCACATAATACAGACCCACTCGCGGGGTTGAAGAGGGGGTCAGGGCTGTGGAGGTGGGGTGGTGAGGGTGGAAGGTCCTGCGGGGGGTGGGGGTAGCTGCCATTGTGTGGGAGGAGGGAGAGAAGGGAGATCGGGACTACCTGGGGCTGAGGGGGATTTTGAAAACCCTGCTGGGAAAAAAAACCCAATGGGATTTACTCCAGTTTTTATGTGAATTCGACACTTAGAATTTTTTTGGGAGAATCCCACCCATTGTTTCCTCGGCGCTATACAGACAAAACATACCATACATAGAGAAGGAAGGGAGAGGGAGCAGAATGTAGTGTCACAGTCATAGCTAGGGTGTACAGAAAGATCAACTTAATGCGAGGTAGATTCATTCAAAAGTCTGACGGCAGCAGAGAAGAAGATGTTCTTGAGGAGGTATGTATGTGGCCTCAGATTTTTGTATCATTTTCCTGACAGAAGAAGGTGGAAGAGAGAATGTCCAGGGGGTCCTTAATTATGTTGGCTGCTTTTCCGGGGCAGCATGAAGTGTAGACGGAGTCACGACCCTTTGTCGTTCCTTGTGGCCTTGGTCAGAGCAGGAGCCATACTAAACGGTGATACATTTGGAAAGCATGCTTTCTATTGTTGGTGAGAGTTGTAATAGACATGCTAAATTTCCTCAGCCTGCTGAGAAAGTAGAGACATTGGTGGGCTTTCCCTCTGAAATGACCAAGCAAGACACTCAGTTCAAAAGATGGGACACAAATCCTGCCCTTTTCAGTGAAGCCCGCATGACAGATCCCTCTGGCCCTACAAGGTTATTTCCCTCAGGTACCTCTCCAAGTTTCTTTAGAAATCATTAGTCATCTCCACCTCCACCACCATGATAGGCAGTGAGCCGCAGGTCACTTCTGCTTCCGACATAAAATAGCTCTTCCTCTTGCACTGAACCTTAAATCTGAGTCCCCTAGTTCTCGTGTGAATAGCTTCTTTGTCTACCTTGCTTTCATGCTATCTATACAACAGAGAAACGAATCCATGAGAAAGTTTTTGATGGGCAAAAGGACAGGAATCTTAAGTCAAAGGGAGGAATAATTCTCAAGTCGCAGCGTTTTTCTTGTATTCTATCCAGGAGTTCGAGAGAAGTGTTGGAAGAACCGTGCCAAATATTCAAGTTTTGCATAGACATGTCTTTTCTCATGTTAAGAGTCACTGAGTGGAACAGAAGAGTTTGGCATGTGTGTGTGTGTGTGTGTGTGTGTGTGTGTGTGTGTGTGTGTGTGTGTGTGTGTGTGTGTGTGTGTGTGTGTGTGTGTGTGTGTGTGTGTGTGTTGGTGTGTGTGATGTGTGCTGGTATGTGTGAGTGTGTATGTGTGAGTGTGTGTGTGTGTGTATGTGTGACTGTGTATGTGTGAGTGTGTGTGTTGTGAGTGTGTGTGTGTGACTGTGTATGTCTGAGTGTGTGTGTGTGTTGTGAGTGTGGGTATGAGTGAATGTATGTGTGTGTAAGTGTGTGTGTGAGTGTGAATGTGTATGTATATGTATGTAAGTGTGAGTGAGGGTGTGAGTGTGTATGTGTGAGTATATGAGTGTGTGTTTGTGTGTGTGGGTATGAGTATGTATGTGAGTAAGTGTGTGTGAGTGTGACTGTGTATGTGTGAGTGTGTGTGTGTGAGTGTGGGTGTGTGTGTGTGTGAGTGTGGGTGTGAGGGTGTATGTGTTTATGAGTGTGTATGTGTGAGTGTGTGCGAGTGTGTATGTGTGTGAGTGTGAGTGTATGTATCTGTGTGATGTGTGTGTCTGAATGTTTGAGAATGTGTGTGTGGTGTGTCTGTATGTGTGAGTATATGAGTGTGTCTGTGTATGTGCATGTGTGTGGTTGCGTATGAGTGTGTGTGTGTATGTGTATGTGTGTGTGTGAGTGTGTGTGTGGGTGCGTGGGTATCAGTGTGTGTTTAAATCTGTGTGACTGCATGAGTGTGTGCAAGTGTGAATGTGTGTGTGTGTGTGTTGTGAGTGTGTGTATGAGTGTGTGTATGTGTGTGTAAGTGTGTGTGTGTGTGAGTGTGAATGTGTATGTATATGTATGTAAGTGTGAGTGAGGGTGTGAGTGTGTATGTGTGAGTATATAAGTGTGTGTGTGTGTGTGTGTGTATATGAGTGCATGTGTGAGTGTGTGGTTGTGTGAATATGTGTGGGTGTGAGTGTATGTGTGTGAATGTGGGTGTGAGTGTGTGTGTGAGTGTGAGTGTGCATGTGTGTGAGTGTGTGTGTGCATGTGTGTGAGTGTGTGTGTGTGAGTGTGTATGTGTGTGTGTGTGTGTGCTGTGTGTGAGTGTGTGTGAGTGTGTGTGTGTGTGTGTGTGTGTGTGTGTGTGTGTGTGTGTGTGTGTGTGTGTGTGTGTGTGTGTGTGTGTGTGTAAAATAGATTGCAAATGATCTCAAATAGGTGATTGTTGTTTTGTGGGGAGATTCAATGGTTTTATAATTTTCATTGCAAGTCTCAAGACATGAAGGAAATGAGAATTGAATGTACTCAGTATGTTACGTGCCCAGAAGATGTTGAAACTGAAAGAGGTTGGTGAGGAAAGAGTTGAATCATCAGTTAACGGTGGAAAGGATTGGAACATTGCTGGTGACCATCTTTGCTTCAGAGAGAGAGAGCGAGAGAGAGAGGTTCCTCACTTCTCCCTTGAACAGTTTGCCCAGATAGCTTCCAAGACTCCTTTAAATGTCTGGCTTAACAAAACCAATTTTTAAGCCCTTTGTCTGTAAAATCCATGAAAGGAATTTGATTAAAATGTTTTGCAGTCATTGTTGTACAACATGTAATCAAATTTTGATATCTCATCTCAAAGACCTTTGACATATTTCATAATATGAACATAATAGAAACCAACAAAAGATGGGGTTATTCCATCCTCCACAGAGTGTTTTGAGTGTCAGTTGTGTGTATCAGGCTGGTTAGCAGTTTCCATGCCTTGATAGAATTACAGTTGATTAAAGTCCATTTTTTTGCATTTTTAATAGCTTCCTTTCAAGAGTTCCAGTTTGAGGTGGACCTTGACACCCTCCAGGTTTGTAACTCCATGCAACACGTCAGGACAAGTCTGCAATGTAATCTATATAATCTATTTCAGAACTTTCCAGAAAAATGGCTGCCAGTGCCAGAGCTCTACTGCCTCACCTTTCACGGATTCAGAGCGGAAATGTCAATTGACTTCGGATGAAAATTTCTGGTCTCGCTGGAATGAGGCCTCAGATGTCAGGTGACCTGTGGTAGCCATCAGTCTTAAAGACTTATGAATAAGGACACCCACATCCCTTTAAACATTAATACCGCATCTGGACTTATCAGTTTTGTTTTTACACAAGGAACTTAGGATGTAGCTGATCACATTAAAACAAATATCAAGCTATCTGTCAGTAGCTCTTGTTTTCTTGGACCTTTCATAATGGTAATCTCTGTAGTATTTCTGTGTATATTTTTGGAAATGGTTCCTCTTCAAACTGTTTGGTATGTCTTTGGTTAGCTAGTGAAGTTATAGATAAATCTCGTTCAGTCACAATTTCCCATCATTGTGACACTGGCCAAGAATATTAAGGTGTACGGAGTCAAGGCAGGTGGATGGAGTTAGATTACAGATCAGAATGAATGGTGAAGGATTGTTCCTTTGTGTCAACTGCCAACGTATTGAGGGAACTATTATTACTAAAGAAGAAAAGACTTTTTCTTTGATTTTTCACCACTCTGCTGAAGACATCAGGGTTACTTCACCACTTTTAGCAAAATGGTACGAGGGCTGATAACAGGAATCCGAATTCTTGCTTCTTATGATCTTACCAGCACTGGATATCCAGCACATTCAGCCTCTTGCGCATTTCTGGCGAGAGGCGCAATAAATTATATAAAGTTATTCTCATGCTAATTTCCATGTGATTAGTGAGCCCGATCGTCTGAGCTCACTTGCCTTTGAGGCCTCGCCAGGAGAAGTTCCCTCTGCCAAGCATCGCATGTGGTCCCCGTGGATATGGACCAGCCGTGATGGTTTCGCCGGTAGAACTGGAGGCCATTGAGGGCCCCCCGAGAGGTTGAGGCAACAGGTGCTGCCCCTTGAGCAATGCCAGAGGGTGTGGCCTGAGGGGAGAGGGCCTATGGAGGGGTGGGACCTGTGGGGGTAGCCCAATTGGGTAGGGGGGTGGGGAGAGGGGGCGATCAGTCTGGGTAGTAGGGGTAATATTTCTGGGTGCTCATGATCAGCTGTGACACCCAGAATACTTGGGAGGGGGAGTGTTTCATTGAGGTCAGCTGCGTTAGTAGAGAGCTGACAGATCTCTTGGACCTGACAGCTGTCTGCGGGTTGCCCTTGTGCGTGTGTAACCACAGATCTGCACATGCGCAATGACATCCTCTACAGTTGCAGAAGCCTTGCTGGTGAGTTAAGCCCCACCCTCTCCCTCTAGTGGCTAGAAATGGTTCCTCCTCTAAGTACAGAAGATATGCAATTTGGACTCACCAAAAAAAATGGATCTGAAAGAACAAAGAACAAAGAACAAAACAGCACGGGAAACAGGCCCTTCGGCCCAACTAGCCCACGCTGCCACCCTGATGTTCCCACCTCTACCCGTGATCCCTGTCTATGTTTATAGATCTATGGATTAAAAACCAAATTTGAGACAATTTAGGAAGAACTTGTTTTGCCAATTAGCCTAAGAGCACATCTTTGGGATGTGGGAGGAAACCGGAGCTCCCGGAGAAAACCCACGCAAGCACGGGGAGAATGCGCAAACTCACACAGACACAGGCCCAAATCCATGTATCTGCACAGCACAGCAATAGTCACTGAGCTGTCGTGTTGCCCATCAAATGGTCCAGGTCAAGCGTACACTAACAATGTGAAGCACTAGGATACTCTCAAAAAAATCCAAAAGCAGCCCACTCACGACCCATCGCGTATATGCCTCTTGTTAGACAACAAGGTGGACCAAAGCACCTGTAGGATAAAAACAAGTACATCAATATCATCATCTATTTACACACTTCCCAGGGATTCCCAAGGCTCATGATCCCTATTTTAAATCAGCTTTCTATACCCCTCCATTCCCATTCTGTTCATGTGCCCATCTAAGTATTTTTTAAATAACTCCAGAGTGTCTGCCTCCACCACTTTACTTGGCAGGGATGTGAAACTTTCCCATTTTCACACTAGCAAGGCACTTAGAATTTTTCTCTTAAAATTACCCCATCAACTCTTTCAGAGACTTTGTTCCATTGGTGACACTCATCAATTGATCCCCCCCACCAAAGATAGCAAGTTCTTTCACCTCAGAGTCAAAAAGATGTAGGTTCAAGCCCCACTCCAGAAATTTGAGCACAAATTCTAGACTGATGCTCCAATACGGTACTGAGTGAGGCGCTGCACTGTTGGAGATGCCATCTTTCATGGAAGGTGATAAATGAGATGGCAATGTGAATTGTGAGGAGGATATAAGGAGGCATCAAGGGGATTTGGAATGGCCAAGTGAATGGGCAAGAGTGTTCCAGGCAGAATATAATGTTAATAAATGTGAAGTTATCCACTTTGCTAGGAAAAAAAGACAGGAAGGCAAAGTATTTCTTAAATGGCAAGAGGTTGGGAAGTGTTGATGTCTAAAGGGATGTGAATGTCCTTGTTGGCTTTCATTGCAAAGGAGCAATAATGATTTGTTGCAGTTGTGTAGAGCCTTGGTGAGACCATACCTGGGGTATTGTGTAGAGTTTGGTTTCCTTAGTTAGGGAAGGGTATTCTTACCACAAAGGGACCCCGCCAACATTTTCTCTTCCACCTTTTTCCATCGGGAAAAAGATAAAAAAGTCTGAGGTCACATACTAACCGACTCAAGAACAGCTTCTTCCCTGCTGCCATCAGACTTTTGAATGGGCCTACTTCACATTAATCTTTGATTAATTCATTGATCTTTCTCTACACCCTAGCTTTGACTGAAACACTACATTCTGCACAGTCTCCTTTCCTTCTCTATGAACAGTATGCTTTGTCTGCATAGCGCGCAAGAAACAATACTTTTCACTGAATGTTTACACATGTGACAATAATAAATCAAAGCAAATCGAATCAAAAATCAGTGGATGTTAATGAGACTAATTCCTGGGATTGTCTTATGAAGAATAATTGAGGAAATTAGATCTGTATTCCCTCGTGTTTCAAAGAATGAGAAGTTATTGCAATAGAGCTTATAAAATTCTCACAGGGTGTGACAGTGTAGATGTGGAGAGGATATTTTCCCTGGCAGCTGAGCCGAGGATGAGGGATCATAATCCTGGAGTGAGAGGGATGCCATTTCGGATGGAGATAAAGAAGAATTTTTTTCCCTCAGAATGTGGTGAATCTTTGGAATTCTCTACTCTAGAGAATTGAAAGCTCAATGTGATATTGGATGTGAAAGCTCAGTCACTGATCATATTCAGGACAGAGGTTGATGGACTTCTGGATAATAATGACATCAGGAATATGGAGATGGTCGAAAATTATGGCACAGAGGTAGAACGTAGAACATAGAACATTACAGCGCAGTACAGGCCCTTCGGCCCTCAATGTTGCGCCGACCAGTGGAACCATCTAATAACCCTCTAACCTAAACTATTCCAATGTTATCCATATGCCTATCCACTGACCATTTGAACGCCCTTAAAGTTGGCGAGTCCACAACTGCGACAGGCAGGTCATTCCATGCCCTTACTACCCTAGGTGATGCGCCACGATGAGCTAAATGGCCTACACTCCTGCTGTTAATTCCTGTAAACTGAGACCTTGTTTGCTGTATATTGTGGACATAAAGGATTCAACCCCATTCTTCTGAAGAAGGGCAAAGAATTCCTTGCAGTGCCCTGGTGGGCAGCATCATGGCAGAGTGGTTAGCACTCCAGCCCCATAGTGCCAGGGACCCAGGTTCGATTCCTGGCTTTGGTCACTGTCTGTGTGGAGTCTGCACATTCTCCCTGTGTCTGCGTGGGTTTCCTCTAGATTCTCTGCTTTCCTCCCACAGTCTGAAAGGTGTGCTAGTTAGGGTGCATTGGCTGTGCTAAATTCTCCCTCAGTGTGTGCCCGAACAGGCGCCGGAGTGTGATAACTAGGGGATTTCCATAGTAACTTCATTGCAGTGTTAATCTACTTGTGACACTAATAAATAGACTTAAACTTATTACTTACCTCTCAATGAACCTCGTGAAAAGATTACCTGGCTGCTTTCACAGTGCTGTTGGTAAGGGCTAGATGTGGGCAAAGTGGCTTCTGTCTTTCCTGCATTGCAGCAGTAACTGCATTTCAAAAGCATTTCTCTGTCTGTGAAAGACTTTGTGATATCCTGAGGGTTTGACAGGCAATATATAAATGTCCAAAAGAAAACACTGGAAAATCTCTGCAGGTCTGGCGGCATCTGTGAGGACGTTTTGAGTCCAGATGACCCTTTGTCAAAGCTTTATAAATACCAGTCCATCTTTGAACCATTGCCAAAGCTCAGCTGCAAATAGGATGGGTTTTTAAGGGCAGCACAGTGGCACAGTGGTTTGCACTGCTGCCTCACAGTGCCAGGGACTCAGGTTCGATTCCCGGCTTGTGTCACTGTTTGTGTGAATTCTGCATGTTCTCCCCGTGTCTGCGTGGGTTTCCTCCAGGTGCTCCGGTTTCCTCCCACAGTCCGAAAGATGTGCATTGAACCGAAAAGGTGCTGGAGTGTGGCGACTAGTAATTTCACAGTAACTTCAATGCGGTGTTAATGGAAGCCTTATTTGTGATTAATAAATAAACTTCAAAAACTTTAACTTCAAAACGCTTCCAGGATTATTCTGGAGTGTCAAAGAAATATGGCCTCAAAAAATGCAGTGAAAAATATCCCACTAATTTTGTTTTTCATTTCCTTTGAGTACTTGTGCTCTTTACTTCTGGAAATATTGGAGATGATGAACAAAATAGAGCAGTGGTGGGCAGCCTGGGCTAGTATCTGCACTGCATGAGTGGCCTTCCTTCATCTCAGTGGGCCGCAAGATTGAAATCGGACGTGCTTACTAACTGTGACCCATCAATCAGATTAAATACATTTAATAAGTGCCAAATACTTCATAACAAGTGATTAAAAATGCTTCATCATTCATATATTAATAGAGTCATAGAGAAATACAGCATGGAAACAGGCCCTTCGGCCCAACCAGTCCATGTCAACCATGGTGCCCTCCTAGTTAATCCCAATTGCCTGCGTATGGCCCGTATCTCACCATCCTTTCCCATCCTTGCACTTATCCAAATGTTTCTTTTAAATATTGCAATTATACTTGCCTCAACTACCTCCTGTGGCAACTCATTCCATATCCACACCACCCTTTGTGTGAAGGAGTTGCCCCTCAGGTCCCTTTTAAATCTCTCACCTTATACCTGTGTCCTCTAGTTTTCAATTCCCCTCTCTTGGCGAAAAGACTATGTGTGTTCATCCTATCAATGCATTTCGTGATATTACACACCTCAATAAAGTCACCTCTCATTCTCTTATATTCCAGGGAATGAAACTCTAGCTTGGCCATTCACTCCCCGTAACTCAGACCCAATAGCAACATCCTTGTACATTTTTTTCCAGTTTATTAATGTCTTTTCTATAACAGGATGACCAAAACTGTACAGTCATCAACTTCAAATGGTAAAAGCAAAAGAATTATTTACGCTTTGATTGGACACAGAGGGAGTGCACTGCTCTCGCAGTCAATGGTGTGAACAATCACTGTGTACCTCACTTCAATTGCCCTTACTTTGCTTGAGAATCGGTTCAGTCAGGCCCCTAGGAAAGAAATACTACATTGACGGCAATCAGCGTAATGTGGCAGCCCTGTGCCTGGGTAACAGTCAACGAAACATCTTGTGGGGTTGCACTCAGAGCCCGATGGGCTGCAAGTGGCCCCAGGGCCCCAGGTTGTTCACCACCGAAATGGGCTACTTGATCGGGTTGGGGTGGTCGGAAACGTGATTAAACCTCCAAGGATACATCCAACCAGAGGAGGTGACAACAACTTGCCGTCGCTGCTACATCCGTAAATTTGCAAAATGCTCGGAATTGTAATTCCCTATAGTGCGCAAGGGGGACATTCGGCCCATTGAGTCTGCATCGACAATAATCCCACCCAGCCCCTATCCCCATAACCCCATGTATTTACCCCAGCTAGTTCCCCTTGACACTAAGGAGCAATTTAACATGCCCAACCCACCTAATCCGCACATCTTTCTGAGTGTAGGAGGAAACCCCCACGTAGACACGGTGGGGGACATTGCGCAAGCTCCAGACAGACAGTGACCCATACCGGGAATCAAACCCAGGCCCCTGGCGCTGTGAGAAGCAATGCTAACCACTTTGCCACCGTGCCGTCCCCTAGGTGCTTAAAAAATGTGCAGATGGGCAGGGTGGGTTTAAACCTTGGATCTTCCTGTTCTCTACCGAAACTGTGCCTCACCTCACCGGGCTATGAAGAGACATTGAAAGGCCACTTTTATTGAGTGGACCCCCTCTTGGCAAGAGCAAGCGGCTTTTTCAATTTCCGATGTCTAAAATAGTGATGAAAAAGCAAGAAATATTGCAGTATCTTTTCCACGGAACTGTTATTTAGGGAGTCTGTTCTGCTGGCTGGGTTAAGACCTGGTCCTGACACTGACAACAGTAGAGATTTACAACAATAATTACAAAGGCTTCTTCCTTTACTAATCCAAGAAAATCCGAGCGAAGATTCCTTTCAAGTTGCGGCAGTAAATCTTTATTATTTTATGCGGGGAACAATCAGCACAAGCCGTGGAGATGCACGTATCAAGTTACTGAAAATCTGAAGGTACAGATGTACTATATATACGGAAGACAGGACGGAACTTGGAACTTGAACCTCAGTGACAAAACCATGAAATATGAACTGAAATTTTGTGCAAAAGGAGCTGGAACGAGATCAAGCCGCAGTAAGCTCTGGCGTTTGAGTATTCAAGATTTATCTTCTTCAATTTTCTCTCACTCAACTTTGATCCAGAATACCCATTTTCCATGTGCGTGGACAAGTGTTCGCTGAATTTGTACGACATTCTCCTGTTTGTTCAACAGAGACGCAACCAAAATAAATGAAAAGAAAGCAGGTTAAAGCACTAACTTGCAGCCCTGCGCGAATTTGGCAGCCTGAATCCACCTCCAAAGTCTGTCTTCCCCTTATTGTCATCTTCATCTAGAAAGTGTGGAAAGAAGGAGGCCATTCGGCCTATCGTGTCTGTGCTTGCTAGAAAGAAACAGTGTTCCGGACTAATTCCACCTTCTAGCTTTCGTTCTGCAGCCCAGTGGTTCATCGCATCTTGATGCCTATGCTCTGGGCTGTACAGTGGCACAGCGGTTAGCACTGCTGCCTCACAGTGCCAGTGACCCTGGTTCGATTCCCGGCTTGGGTCACTGTCTGTGCAGAATCCACACATTCTCCCCGTGTCTGCATGGGTTTCTTCCGTGTGCACCGGTTTCCACTCACAGTCCGAAAAACGTACTGGTTAAGTACATTGGCCATGCTAAAATCTCCCTCAGTGTACCCAAACAAGTGCTGGAATGCAGTGACTAGAAAATTTCCACAGTAACTTCATTGCAGTGTTAACACAAGCCTACTTATGACTCTAATCAATAAACTTAAGTTTTTTTTGATCTTACCACTCTGTGTGATAATCACTCATTGTATGACATTTTCCTGTATATCTCTCCTATAATTTCCTTTTCACAGTTTTACCGATGCCTCTTGCTCTGCCATCCCAGTGCACCTTGAAGTAACGTTCCAAATTAACCTCATCTATACTACGTTAAGTATTAATACACTACTCACCTCAGTTTTAATGACTAACCCTTTATCTTAACTATATCCCCTTGTTGGACATTTGGGGCTGGATTTTCGGACTGCACTCACCCCAAAGACTGGAAAATCCCACCCAATGCCACTGACTTTTGCATAATCCGTATTCCTCCCACTATGATTCCTGTGGCAGGCAGGGGGGGAAAATTCCTCCCATAATCTTTTCTCAGCTCATCTCAAAGGTGGCACGGTAGCACAGTGGTTAGCACTGCTGCTTCACAGCTCCAGAGGGTCTGGGTTCCATTCTCGGCTCGGGTCACTATGTATGTGGAGTTTGTACATTCTCCTCGTCTCTGTGTGGGTTTCCTCCAGGTACTCCGATTTCCTCCCACAGTCCAAAGATGTGTAGGTAAGGTTGATTGGCCATGCTAAAAATTTTCCCTTAGTGTTCTAAAATGCCTAGAGTTGCGGGTAAAATATGTAGTGATATGGGAGTGGGGCCTGGGTGGGATTGTGGTTGGTGCAGTATCGATTGGCCGACGGACCTCTTTCTGCACTGTATGATTCTATGATATGAACTCTTACTTTCCAATGCTCTCACATGTGTATTGCAATTGCTCATTTACCTCCTGCCTTTTTGCTGCTACTGACACATTCCCTTCTCTCGCTAATCTAAGGAGTGGACCCCCTCCTCTTTGGCCATTGTTCTTCTTGTACAAAGCCCTCACTCTCATCCCTCTGTCCTACATCGTTTCCACTCAAAGGGACATTTCAGTATGTAAAATTTACCCTCACCAAACTCACACTATGATGTGGAGATGCTGGCATTGGACTGGGGTAGGCACAGTAAGAAGTCTCACAACACTAGGTTAAAGTCCAACAGGTTTATTTGGAATCACGAGCTTTCGGAGCACTGCTCCTTCACCAGGTGACCGGAGGTAGTTTCGCAAACATGATATATATAGACAAAGACACAGTTGCAAGATAACTACAAGTTGGAATGTGAAGAATGATTGGAATGTGAGTCTTTCCAGATAATCAAGTCTTTACAGGTAAAAGTGATAGGGCGATAATCACCAGGTTAAAGAGATGTGAATTGTCTCAAGCCAGGAAAGTTAGTAGAACTTTGCAAGCGTAGGCCAATGGTGGGGGGTTACAGGTAGTGTGACATGAACTCAAGATCCCAGTTGAGGTTGTCCTCATGTGTGTGGAACTTGGCTATCAGTTTCTGCTCAGCGATTCTGCATTGTCATGTCTCTTGAAGGGCAGCTTGGAGAATGCTTATCTGAAGGTCAGAGGCTGAGTAACCTTAACTGCTGAAGTGTCCCCAACAGGAAGGGAACATTTCTGCCTGGTGATTGTCACACAGTGTCCTTCCATCCATTGTCGCAGTATCTGCATGATACTGCAGATACTGCGACAGAGATTCCATCCTCAGGGGTCTGTTTTGGGGCCCCTGCTGTTTGTAATTTTTATAAATGATCTGGATGAGGGTATTGAAGGATGGATTAGTAAATTTGCAGATGACACTAAAGTCGGTGGAGTGGTAGATAGTGAAGAGGGGTGTTATAGTTTGCAGAGGGACTTGGACAAGTTGCAGAGCTGGGCCGAGAGGTGGCAAATGGAGTTTAATGTGGAAAAGTGTGAGGTAATGCACTATGGCAGAAATAATAAATGTGTAGAGTATAGGGCAAATGGTAGGATTCTTAGTAGTCTAGATGAACAGAGGGATCTTGGTGTGTATGTGCATAGATCCCTGAAAGTAGGCAGTCAGGTCGAGAAGGTTGTTAGGAAGGCATATGGAGTCTTGGCTTTTATTGGTAGAGGGATTGAATTTCGGAGCCGCAACGTCATGTTGCAACTGTACAAAACTCTAGTGCGGCCGCACTTGGAGTATTGTGTGCAGTTCTGGTCCCCACATTATAAGAAAGATGTGGAGGCATTGGAGAGGGTACAGAGGAGGTTTACCAGGATGTTGCCTGGTATGGAGGGCAGGTCTTATGAAGAGAGGCTGAGGGATTTGAGGTTGTTTTCGTTAGAAAGGAGGCGGCTAAGAGGGGACCTAATCGAAACATATAAGATGATTAGAGGTTTAGATAGGGTGGACAGTGATAGCCTTTTTCCTAGGATGGAGAAAGCTAGCACGAGGGGACACAGCTTTAAATTAAGGGGTGATAGTTATAGGACGGATATCAGAGGCAGGTTCTTTACCCAAAGGGTGGTTCGGGAGTGGAATGCCCTGCCTGCAGCAGTTGTAGATGCGCCAAGTTTGGTGGCGTTTAAGAGGTTAGTTGATAAGTATATGGAAGAGAAGGGAATGGTTTAGTTTGGAGGGGCATTGCTTTTTATATTGGTCGGCGCAACATCGAAGGCCGAAGGGCCTGTTCTGTGCTGTAATGTTCTATGTTCTATGTTACTCCTCAGCACATCTTTTCTGTAATAATTTGTATCTTCGCCTATATATGCCATGCTTGTGAACTAACTCCACTCACCTGATGAAGGAGCAGTGCTCCAAAAACTTACAATTCCAAATAATCCCATTGGACTTTAACTTGGCGTTGTGAGACTTCTTGCTAAACTCAACCTGTTCCCAGATAGGCGATGATTTTAACCCGAGGGTCATTATACCTCGGGTGAGGGGAAAGGTTGAGAAGGCAGAACCTTCAGAGTCACCTAGGCTGGTGTGGGAATTGAACCTGTGCTGTTGGCGTAAACTCTGCACCACTAACCAGCTATCCAGCCAACTGAGCTAAACCAACCCATTACACATAGAGTGACTTAAATTTGCAGAATCAATGGAACATTTACTGTATGTATCAAAAATAATGAATGTACTTCACATTTACTATGTGATGCTTTATTACATATCTAAGGTGTCTCACGGTGAGACACCTTTCACAGTATTCACAGTGGAAAGTGATCTGGGAGGATGCACTACAAGTTTGCGGCAGACTGAAAAGATTGAGTATGTAGATATTAAGGAAGCGGATGTGTTAGAACTTTTAAATGCTATCAAGATAGACAAGTCTCCGGGACCAGATGGGATGTACCCCAAGTTATCGTGGGAGGTGAGGGATGTCATTGCAAAGCCCCTGGCGATGATCTTTGCGTCGTCGATGGAGACGGGAGAGGTTCCAGAAGATTGGAGGATTGCAGATGTGGTCCCTATTTTCAAGAAAGGGAACAGGGATAGTCCTGGAAATTACCGACCGGTGAGTCTGACCTCAGTGGTTGGTAAGCTGATGGAGAGGCTTCTGAGAGACAAGATTCACGAGCATTTGGAGAAGTTTAGGTTGATTAGAATTGGTCAACATGGTTTTGTAAAAGGCAGGTCGTGCCTTACGAGCTTAATTGAGTTCTTCGAAAATGTGACTGAACACATTGACGAAGGAAGAGCAGTGGACGTGGTGTACATGGACTTCAGCAAGGCATTTGACAAGGTCCCACATGCAAGACTTCTTGAGAAGGTGAGAGGCCATGGGATCCAAGGGGCTTTGGCCTTGTGGATCCAGAACTGGCTTGCCTGCAGAAGGCAGAGGGTGGTTGTGGATGGCTCTTTTTCTGCATGGAGGTCGGTCACCAGTGGAGTGCCCCAAGGGTCATTTTCATGAATGACCTGGATGAGGAAGTGGAGGGATGGGTGAGTAAGTTCGCCGATGACACAAAGGTCGGTGGTGTTGTGGATGGTCTGGAGGGATGTCAGAAGTTGCAGCATGACATCGACAGGATGCAAGACTGGGCGGAGAAGTGGCAGATGGACTTCAACGCGGATAAATGTGTTGTGGTCCATTTTGGCAGATCCAACGGGATGAATGAGTACACTATCAAAGGTAGGAGTCTTAGCTGTGTGGAAGAGCAGAGGGATCTTGGGGTCCGGGTCCATAAGACTCTCAAATCGGCCTCCCAGGTGGAGGATGTGGTTAAGAAAGCTTACGGTGTACTGGCCTTCATTCATCGAGGGATTGAGTTCAGGAGTCAGGAGGTAATGCTGCAGCTTTATAGGACCCTTGTCAGACCACACTTGGAGTACTGTGCGCAGTTCTGGTCGCCTCACTATAGGAAGGACGTGGAAGCTATTGAAAGGGTGCAGAGGAGATTTACAAGGATGTTGCCTGGATTGGGAGGCATGCCTTATGAAGACAGGTTGAGGGAGCTGGGACTGTTCTCCCTGGAGAGACGAAGGTTGAGAGGCGACCTGATAGAGGTTTACAAGATGTTGAGAGGAATAGATAGGGTGGACTCTCAGAGACTATTTCCCAGGGCTGAAATGGTCGTGACGAGAGGGCACAGATTTAAGGTGCAGGGAAGCAAGTACAGAGGGGATGCTAGGGGAAAGTTTTTCACTCAGAGGGCGGTGAGTGAATGGAATCGGCTGCCGTCGGTGGTGGTCGAGGCGAACTCGCTGGGGTCTTTTAAAAGACTTCTGGATGAGTATATGGGATCCAATGGGATTGGGGGTTATAGATAGGTCTATGGCTGGGTAGGTTTTGATGTGTTCGGCACAACTTGTGGGCCGAAGGGCCTGTTTGTGCTGTAGTGTTCTATGTTCTATGTTCTATGTCTCAGCTAATGTTCTGGGGACTCAGAAAGTGGAATTTGAATTCAATAAAAAGTATCTGGAGTTGAGAATCTACTGATGACTGTGGAACTATTGTCAGAAAAAAACTCATCTGTCCTTTAAGGAAGGAAATCTGCAATCCTTACCCAGTCTGGCTTACATGTGACTCCAGAGCCACAGCAATGTGGTTGATTCTCAATTGCCCTTGGGCAACTAGGGATGGGCAATAAATGTTAGCCCAGCCAGCGATGCCCATGTCCCACGAATGATTAAAAAAAAGTATTACTTAATATATCCGAGCGTAGCTTATCCTATGTAACTTACTATAGCTGAACGTGCTCCATAATGTAACTTAATGTGCCCTCCATCCTGGTGGAATTTAATAAATCTTAGATCCTGAATGTCCTCAGGTTTTCTGCCACTGTTCCGTTGAAACGACATTGAAGGTGCAACTTAAACCCTATCTACATGCTCCATTAGGACTTCCTGTGGGAGAGGTACATTCACGCAAAGGCAGAAAGTTTTTGGGATCAGCATGTCTCTCATCTTAACGTAACTCAGTAAAAAGTCTCACAACACCAGGTTAAAGTCTAACAGGTCTATTTGGAATCACAAGCTTTTGGAGCACTGCTCCTTCATCAGAGGATCTCCAAGAAGACCATGCACATCGAGACTCAGCTGATGAAGGGGTAACGCTCCGAAAGCTCATAGTTCCAAATAGATCTGTTGGACTTCAACCTGGTGCTGTGTGACCTCTTACTGTGCCTACCGCAGTGTAACACTGACATCTTCACCGAATGTAAGTTAATGTAGCTGAGATGTCCTAACACAGGAAACTGTATTAAGTTCCATTCAAGCACTTCATGAATGGTACTCTCTTCCTCTCCCATATGTCTGACCTCGCGCACTCTTACTCCGGGATATTTCGCTGCATCTGAATTAAGCATTGCCATTGCTCACATTCGAACTCCTACACGTCTTTGATGAACTCAATGCACTTTCTCTCCCACACACCTCCTCAAAGAACTCGCCCTCCCACACACACCATTATCAAATGAACACATTGCACTTCCCTTCCAGGCGCCCACAGACAGCCCACACCAATTCAAGCTCTCTCCACTCATACTCTGTTCTCTGTCTTCCAGGAAACCCAGAATATGTCTCTCATTCACAGAAATCATCATCAGGTCATCATCTCTCTCAGCATTTCTTACGTATCTCTCTCACATGAACGCTCGTGGACGGAAGGGCTGTAGTTGAAATACTGAAAGCCTTGATCGCACGGACAGTGAGTGTTATACCTTTGTTTTGAAAGCCGTGAATCATGGAATAGAATCCCTACACTGCAGACGGAGACCATTCAGCCCATCGAATCTGCACCAACCACCCAAGCTCTATCCTCATAGCCCCATATACTTAGCTTGCTAGTCCCCCTGACACTAAGGTGCAACTTAGCACGGCCACGCCGCACATCCTTGGACTGTGGGAGGAAATCGGAGCTGAGTAGGTAACAAGGAGGTTGTAGCATATTTGATGTGGTCCATTTGTATGTCTTCACCCATAGAGTGGCGGGGGTCTGGAGACAATGGCCTATTGACATTATCGCTACACTATTAATCCAGAAAGTTAGCCAATATTCTGGCGACATGGGTTCAAATCCCGTCACAGCAGACGATGGAATTTGAACTCAATAAAAAAAATCCAGAATTAAGAATCTGATGACCATGAAATCATTGTAGATTGTTGGAAAAACCTGCCTAAAAGATGTGCTGGTTAGGTGGATCGGCCATGCTAAATTTTCTCTCAGTGTGCCCAAACAGGCATCAGAGTCTGGCAGAAGGGGATTTTTACAGTAACTTCATTGCAGTGTTAATGTGAGCCTACTTGCGACACTAATACATACTCAGACATGGGGAGAATGTGCAATCTCCATACACAGTCAGCGACCCAAGGCTGGAATTGAGCCGAGGTACCTGTCACTGTGAGACAGTGGTGCTAACAACTGTGCCACCGTACACCCCAGGAGGGAGGGTTAGACATAATAACACAGGCAGTCAGGCTAACCTCGGTGATGGGAAAACAACTGAAAGAAATTCTGCTGAACAGGATAAACTTCATTTGGAAAGATTAATCAAAGACGGTCAATGGTGAGTTTGTTAAGGGAAGATCATGTGTGATGAGCACAGTTTTATTGTTTTATTGTTTGTAGCACGTTTGGTGAGATCTATAAACATGTCTTTATCCAGAGAGTGGAAGGGATCTAGAGACAATGGCAATCGCTAGACTATTAATCCAAAAACTCAGCTAATGTTCTGGGGATGGGGTTCGAACCTCACCATGGCACAATTTGAATTTAATAAAAGATATCTAGAATTCAGAATCTACTGATGACCATGAAACCATTGTCAATTATGAGAAAAAAACCCATTTGGTTCACTAATGCCCTTTAAGGAAGGAAATCTGCCGTTCTTATATTTACTAACAGACCCTGCTGCCGTAAGACTTTTGAATGGACATACCTTGCACTAAGTTGGTCTTTCTCTACACCCTGTAATACTACATTCTGCAGCCTCTCTTTTTCTTCTCTATGAACTGTATGCTTTGTCCGTCTAGCGTGCAGGTAACAATACTTTTCACTGTATGTGTCAATAATAAATCAAATCAAAAAATTCAAATGTGAAGCAGATCTAAAGTGCGTCAGGTCCTATTGAGACTCTCCTGGTCCTAGTCCTAGTTGGAATGTCCTAGGGTGGCACTATGACACAGTAGTTAGCACTGCAGCCTCACAGCACCAGGGAACACCAGATTCGATTCTCGACTTGGGTCACTGTCTGTGTGGAGTCTGCATGTTCTCCCAGTGTCTGTGCTCTTGGTTCCTCCCGCAGTCTGAAAGACATGCTGGTTAGATGCATTGGCCATGCTAAATTCTCCCCTAGTAAAGCCGAACAGACTCCGGAGTGTGACGACTAGAGCATTTTAGAGCAAACCAGCCTCTCATCCATTGACTCTGTCTACACTTACCACTGTCTCAGCAGAGCAGTCAGCATAATTACGGACCCAACGCACCCAGATATTCTCTCTTCCATCTTCTTCCATCGGGAAAAAGATACAAAAGTCTGAGGTTGCACACCAACCGACTCAGGAACGGCTTCTTCCCTGCTACTGTCAGACTTTTGACTGGACCTACTTTGCATTAAGTTGATCTTTCTCTACACCCTAACTATGACAGTAACACTATGTTCTGCACTCTCTCCTTTCCTTCTTTATGAATAGTATGTTTTGTCTGTATAGTGCACAAGAAACAACTTTTTTTTTATTGTATATCAATACATGCAACAATAGTAAATCAAATCAAATTTTCACAGTAACTTCATTGCAGTGTTAATGTAAGCCGACTTGTGACACAAATAAATAAACTTAAACTTGACTTTTTGATACACAGCCAAGCGAAAGCGAAACAGCATTCAAGCGAACGTATGCACAAAGTGTAAGAGGAGGAGTACAGCTTTAAGGAGCTGATTACACAGATTAAAACCCCTCTCTAGGTAAGCAGAAATATTGAAAAGCTGACAGTCCGCCTACCCAAGAGGGAAAATGAAGAGAAACATTTCTTTTATGCAGCGAATTGTTACGATCTGGAAAGTGCTGTGATTCAATGGTAACTTTAGAAAGAGAATTGATTCGATGCATTAAAGGGGGAACATTTGCAGTGCTTGGGGTAATGGGCAGGATTGGCTCTTTCAAAGAGTCATGATGGGCCCAATGGCCTCTACGCCACAATTCAAAGAGAAAGAAAAATTGCACAGCAGGATTGATTTCTTTTGATTCACAGGTATTGGTATACAGTGAAAAATATTGTTTTTTGCACGCTTTGTAGACAAAGCATTCTGTACATAGAGGAGGAAAGGAGGGAATGCAGAATGTAGTGTAACAGTCATAGCTAGGGTGTAGAGAATGATAAAATTAATGCAAGGTAAGTCCATTCAAAAGTCTGATGGCAGCAGGGAAGAAGCTGCTCTTGAGACGACTGGTACGTGACGTCGGACTTTTGTGTGGAAGAAGGTGGAAAAGTGTATGTTTGTGGTCCTTGATTATGCTGGCTGCTTTTCCAAAGCAGTGGGAAGTGTAGACAGAGTCAATGGATGGGAGGCTGGTTTGAGGGATGGGATTGGGCTTCGTTCCGACCCTTTGTAGTTCCTTGCGGAGTCTTACCAAGCTGTGATGCCAGAAAGAAAGCTTTCTATGGTGCATTGGTGAAAGTTGGTGAGAGTTGTAGAAGACATGCCAAATTTTCTTTGTCTTTTGAGAAAATAGAGGCTTCCCTAATAATACTGTCTGCATGGCGGGGCCAGGATAGTTTGTTGGTGATCTGGACACCTAAAACAATAAAGCTTTCGCCATTTCTACTTCGTACTCATTGATGTAGATGGGGCATATCCTGCACTGCACTTCCTGAAGACAATGGCTATCTCCTTTATTTTGTTGACATTGAGGGAGAGATTATTGTCATTGCTCTCGTTCACCAGATTCTCTACCTCATTCCTATACTCCAGCTCATCATTCTTGGAGATCCGATCCACAATGGTGTGTCATCAGCAAACTTGAAAATTGAGTTGGAGGGGAATTTGGTCACACAATCATAGATGTACAAGGTGT
This sequence comes from Sphyrna mokarran, assembly GCA_024679065.1. NCBI lineage: Eukaryota > Metazoa > Chordata > Chondrichthyes > Carcharhiniformes > Carcharhinidae > Sphyrna > Sphyrna mokarran. The sequence continues at coordinate 130,780,610 of JAGIQG010000003.1, read as the reverse complement.
ATAGTAGGCAGCTGAGGATACAGCCTTGTGGGGCACTGGAATTGAGGATAATCGTGGAGGAGGTGTTGTTGCTTATCCTTCCTGATTGTGGCCTATGAGTTAGGAAGTTCAGGATCCAGTCACAGAGGGAGGAGCCGAGGCTCAGGCCACAGAGATTGGAGATGAGTTTTGTGGGAATAATGAAGCGTGAGCTGTAGTCAATAAATAGGAGTCTGACGTAGATGTCCTTGTTGTTCCAGGGTTGAGTGCAGGGCCAGGGAAATGGCATCGGCTGTGGTGGTCAGCAAACTATAGTGGATCCAGGTAGCCTGGGAGGCTAGAATTGATTTGTGCCATGACTAACCTTTTGAAGTACTTCATAATGATGGATGTCAGAGCCACTGGCCGATAGTCATTAAGACACAATACTTGGCTTTTCTTCAACATGGAAAGATGGTCATCTTCTTGAAACACGAAGGGACCTCAGATTGTTGTAAAGAGATGGCTATGAAAACTCCCATTTGCAGGTCCACACAGGACCTGAGGTATCCGACTTATCCAGGTACCCAGTCTGGGCCATGTATTGACTTTTGAGAAGGCTGCTCTGACTGCAATGGGAACCTCAGATTCACCTGAAGCTTCTGGGATGGACACTATCATTTCTTGCTCAAAACGGGCACAGAATGCATTGAACTCATCAGGGAGGGGTATGTTAGAGCTGGTTATTTTATCTGCCTTTGTCTTGTAGCCTGTTCTGCCTTGCAAACCTTGCCGTAGTCGGCAGGAGTCCGTGTGGCAAGCCTGGGACTCTAGCTTGGTCCGGTATTGTCTTTTGGCCAGTTTGCAATGCTTTGTAATGTGCTGAAGAGAGGGTTGAGATTAAGCACAGGATCATATAGCCTCACTCATCCATAAAATCCTACATGAGATTAACGCCCCTTCACGTGGTCTGCCCTTCGCTTGCTCCAATTCCCATGGTGCTTGGGACAGTAACATTCCAGCCTAAGCATCTGTTTTAACTGGACATTTAGTGCCGATAGTTCAGGGAGTTCTACTTGAGGGAAATTGTCTACTTATGTTTTTATGATGACATGAAGACACCAGTCACTTCTGAGGGATTGGCCAGACACGGTGTGGGTTCGTTTATTTAGACCAGGCTTATGAGGACAATGTAGAAAGTTGAAGACATCAGTGACAGAGCTGTGTGTGTGTGCTCTGCTCCAAAGCAAAAGTGAAACTAAGACTGAACTGCATGACACACTTCCCTTTTATTGATGCCATGCTGCTTTCCCTTAAAGGCACATTACAACACATCCTGCAATGGCTTGAGCAAAGAATAAATACCAGTCTTTAGCTGATTGGGCCTGTTCTTGTACGTAACATCTGATGCAAAGCATCTCTGATCTCCTGCAAAATCCTAAACTGTATCTGCACTAATCATGTCAGGTACAAACATGGAGCAAATAACTTCTCAGAGGCTGCTGTCTCTTCACCAGGTTTCCTATTTTAACAAACATATCTCCACTCCTAAGGATGCTTCAGGTACAAAGTCAGAATCTGGAGTGTCAGTACCCCTGACACTCCTCATAGTACACACAGATGAGACTCCCTGATTAAGTTAACAATCATTCCTTCAGTCAGGGAGCTCATACCCCAAGTGTCCAACATAATGGGCCTCACTGAGGTCATTACAATGGACAATTAAGGACGCTTTGCAGTCTGTGACTGTGGTCACAGAGGGAGCATGCACGTGTCCGAGGGCACTGTGGAGACCTTCCAGGCTCGCTGGGCGCCACAGGGCCTGGGGTCCATTATTGACCCTTTCTGTCAAATTTTGGTTGAATGTTTTAAGTTTCCTTTGTACTTTATTTTGGGAGGGTGCTTCCCTTCTTTTTTTGGGACAGCCCTTTTTAATTTATCCCTCAGTTAATTTGATTTATTTTAATTGGTTGCAGCCAAAATATTGACTGTAGTCATCTGGGACAGACGCGCACTGTGTAATGATTCAATGATTCACAAATACAAAAGGGGGCACCACAATGGTATACTCTGTTACTCCTGAAAAATTATCAGTTTTAACCATCTGAATGTAGCTGTTGCCCCATACTTACACCATCCATAAGAAAGAGAGAGGCAGGATCACATGTCTGGGATTGAGCCGGAATGACAATTGGGTTAGGGGCTATGGCACAATAGCTGGAATTTTACCATCCCGCCTGCCACGGGAATCGGAGCAGGCGACAGGCAGATCATAGACAGGCCTGTTGACCTCTGGTGGGATTTTGGGATGAGCGAGGCCGTAAAATTCCGCCCAATGTCTGGGTATGGGAATTTGAAAAGGATGCAAGGACATTAGTTGGGGATTATGGCACAATTGCTGCAATTTCGATAATGCTGTAGTATGTCTCAGTAGTTAGCAGTGTCCATGGAAATTCTACAATGCAGAAGAAGGCCATTCGGCCCATCTGCACCAACTCACGGAAGGAGCAATCTACCAAGGCCCACTCCTCCATTCTATCCCCATAACCCCACGCATTGACCATGGCTAATCTATCTAATTGACACATCATGAGACTCTAAGAGGCAATTTAGCATCGTCAACCCACCTGACCTACACGTGTCCCGGACTGTGGGAAGAAACCGGAGCACCCAGAGGAAACCCGCACAGACACAGGGAGAACATGCAACCTCCAGTGACCCAAGCCGGGAATCGAACCCGGGTCCCTGGCACTGTGAGGCAGCAGCGCTAACCACTGTGCCAACGTGTCACCCCCTTGGGTTTTAAAATTACATTGCAGATTTTTAGTATACTTTGACGCTCTGTGGTTACCATTTTGCAATTTATTTAACGTTCTTGCCGCTACACTTTCCTTGGGATAGTTGATTAGGCTCGACAAGCTTTGCATCACCTCATCTGAGTGACTGTTCCACCCAGATCTTGAACCTATAATCTCTCACGAGGTAGACATGAAAATGGGACTGGCTGCCACAAATTCCGCCATCTAGTGGCCTTGCAATTAATAACAGTTTGCTGTCATTCGCCTGTGAGATTGGAAATACCTTGATTTGATTTATTACTGTCACATGTATTGGGATGAAGTGAATAATATTGTTTCTTTCATGCTATACCGATAAAGCATACTGTTCGTAGATACAATGGGGAGAAGGAAATGAGAGGGTGCAGAATGTAGTGTTACAGACACAGCTGGGGGTAGAGAAAGATCAACTTAATATACGATATGTTATACCTCCACTTGGTTAAAGGCAACTGGAGGATACACTTCAGGGTACATGAGCCCCAATCTGACTCCTCTAAATAATAATGCAGGGTGGGGTTGGAACCGAGAGATTAACCGATTATCGGGATCCTGATCCCTCTTTTCGGAATTATAACTTTTCAAGTTTGGACGATCGGGTTAGGTTAATTGGTCTTGCTAAATTCATCCAAGGGTCAGAGGGTTAGCAGAGTATATGTGTGGGGTTATGGATATAGGGCCTAGGTGGGATTGTGGTTGGTGCAGGTTTGATGGGCCAAATGGCTCTCTTCTGCACTGTAGGGATTCTATGATTCTATCTCCATTTTTTTCATTCATTCATGGGACATGGGCATCGCTGGCTGGCCAGCATTTATTGCCCATCGCTAGTTTCCCTTGGAAGGCAGTTGAGAGTCAACCACATTGCTGTGGCTCTGCAGTCACATGTAGGCCAGACCGGGTAAGAACGGCAGATTTCCTTCCCTGAAGGACATTAGTGAACCAGATGGAGCTTCACGGTCATCATTGGATTATTAATTCCAGGTTTTTTTATTTGAATTTGAATTCCATGATCTGCCGCGCTGGGATTCGAACCCGGCTCCCCAGAACATGAGCTGAGTTTCTGGATTAATAGACTCGCGCCAACACCTCTAGGCCATCGCCTGCCCCTCATGAGAAGAAAGAGAAACTAACACTGATACAAACAACTTCAGGGCGTCCTGAGGTTGACAACTAGATATTTTTGATTTGCAATCACTTTGCTGATGTTGGAAAAGCAGAAGGCAAATTTGTGCACAGCAAGATCCCACAAACAGCAACGTGATAATCGTTAGGCCGTCCGCTTTCACCGGTGTTGATTGAGGGGTAAATATTGGAGCAGGACACTGGGGAGGATTCTCCTTCACAGTAGCACCTGGGACCTTTTACTCATGCCTGATAACCCCACATGTTTATCCTGCTAATTTCCCTGATATAATTTAGCACGGCCAACCAACCTAACCTGCACATCTTATGGACTGCGGAAGGAAACGGGAGCACCCGATGGAAACCCATTCTGACATGGGGAGAATGTGCAAACTCTGCATACTCTATGACCCAAGAAAGGAATCAAACCCAGGTCCCTGGTGCTTTGAGCAGTAGTACTAACCACTGCCCCATCGCGCCTACGTTTTACGTCCCATCAAAAGACAGCACTCAGGGGGCGGGGTTTTCTGACCACCCTCGCCCCAAAACGTGGACCCCCAGCTCAAAGTCAAGGGAGCTTTGCATGGTCTGTATCCTTCCACTACAATCCCCATGGTGGGTGGGATGATAAGATTTCTCATGGAGTGTTTAAACAGAGCTCTGTGCTTAAGTCTCTGTAGTAAATGGCACAGTTGTTAGCATTGTTACCCCACAGCGCCAGAGGCCTGGATTCGATTCCTGGCTTGGATCACTGTCTGTGTGGGAGCCTACACGCTCTCTGTGCGGGTTTCCTCCGGATGCTCCGATTTCCTCCCACAGTCCGAAAGACAAGCTGGTTGGGTGCACTGGCCGTGCTAAATTCTCCCTCAGTGTGCCCAAAACAGGCGCTGGGGTGTCGTGACTAGGGGATTTTCACAGTAGCTTCACTGCAGTGTTAACATAAGCCTAGTTGTGACTCTTAAACTAGACTCTTTGCCACACAGCCAAGTGAAAGCAAAACAGACCTGAGGCGTGTACAAAGTATACAAACTTTAGCTGGACTTGAATCTGAAATATTCTGGTGCTGTGTTGCCCACTAGAGCCGCACTTGGCAGTCTGACACCCGCATGCCATCCTAAATGACACCTTTGGCAGATTTGAACCCCTAACCATCCGAGCCTGTGCCAGCTGCCTCGCATTGTACTGGTTCAGTGTCATTGGAACAGAGCCTCCTCTGAATTGGAAATGTTAAATCTTTCATTCTCTCCCGTCAAACACAGCCCCATTTTTTTTCTTTTCACTGCAAGCCTTGCCAGCAGTAAGTTAAACGGCAGTAAATCCTGAAAGTTGTGTTTCCGTGTTCGCTGTGAATTCTGCGGAGGATTCCTGCGGCAATATATCCTTGTCTCGTTCAGAATTAACTTGAGAATTGCCCGTTGTGCAAGCTGGAGATGCACTGGAGCTTTTTAGTGTTGTATTTGGAGGTGTGGGGAGGTGGGGTGCAGGGGGGTGAGGGTGGTAGGGTAGGGGGTTGTGGGATGGGGGAAGATGGCATTTGTGCAAAGGTTAACCCACGCACTGCTGGCACTGGTTTGGAGTCACCTGGAATTGAAGATCAGTCTCCAGGACACTGCTGTGTCCAGGGATGACCCCGGGGATAAATCATCAGGATAATAAAAAAGGATTGTTTTTCTCAGTTGTTTTCTTTGAACACAAGAAACAAATAAATTAGAAACAGGAGTAGGCTATTCAGCCCTTCAGCCTGCTCCAACAAGCCTGCTCTACCATTCAATACAGTTATGGCCATTCCGTTATCTCAATATCAGACTCCCCTTTATTCCCTATGATCTCTTAATGCCATTAAAATCTCTAAAATCTATCTATCTAAGGTGGCAAGCTGGTTAACACTGCTGCCTCACAGCGCCAGGGAGCTGAGTTTGATTCCCGGCTTGGGTCACTGTCTATGCGGAGTCTGCACATTCTCCTCATGTCTGCGTGGGTTTCCTCCAAGGGCTCTGGTTTCCTCCCACAGTCCAAAAGACGTGCTGGTTAGATGCATTGGCCGTGCTAAATTCTCCCTCAGTGTACCCCAACAGGTGCCAGAGTGTGGCCACTAGGAGATTTTCACAGAAACTTCATTGCACATTTTCGGATTGTGGGAGGAAACCGGAGGAAACCCACGTAGACAACGTGCGGACTCTGCGCAGACAGTGACCTACGCTGGGAATCGAACCCAGGTCCGTAGCGCTGTGAGGCAGCAGTGCTAACCATTGTGCCACCGCGTGGTCTGAGCTTTGAGGAGAGATTGGAAAGGCTGGAGCTGTTTGCCTTGGAGCAGCAAAGGGTGAGAGGGGACCTGACAGAGGTGTATGAGATTTGGATAGGAAGGTACTTTTTCCATTAATCGAGGGGTCAATAACCCAGGGAGATTTAAGATCAGAGGTCGAAGACTAAGCAGGGAGTTGCGGAGAAATAGTTTCAACCAGAGGATGGGGCAGGCAGAGATTCACATAACATTGAAGAAGTGTTTAGATATTCACTTGCGCTGCTGTAACCTCCAGAGCTATGAGCCAACTGCTGGAAAATGAAATTGGTGTAGTCAGATCCTTGTTAACCAACAGGATCATGATGAGCTGAATGGCCTCCTTCTATCCTGGGGATCTATGGATAAGCAGCAGCCACATACACGAACCCATTGGCCATTCTGCTAATCCCCTGTCCAAATTACAGTATGTGGGTAGCGTGGAAGGAGGTACAGAATCACAAAATTTTTGTCCATGGACCACAATGGACTTTTTTTTTATTCATTCATGGGCCATGTGTGTCGCTGGCTGGCCAACATTTATTGCCCATCCCAAGTTGTCTGGGGGCAATTGAGAATCAACCACATTGCTGTGGCTCTGGAGTCACACGTAGGTAAGGACAGCAGATTTCCTTCCTTAAAGGGCATTAGTAACCCAGATGGGTTTTCATAACAATTGACAATGGCTTCATATCGTCAGTAGATTCTTAATTCCAGATTTTTTAAAATATATATTGGATTCAAATTCCACCATCTGCTGTGGCGGGATTCGAACCCCAGGCCCCCAGTACATTAGTTGAGTTTCTGGATTAATAGTCTAGTGATATTACCACGAGGCCATCACCTCCCCTCGCAGAGAGGTTGCACTGCGGTGCAGGGAGTCAATTACAAACTAAACAAAATCGTTTCAGCGAGTAGGGAAGTTTCCAAGTTGTAATCAAACACCCTTTCCCACTAAACAATCCAGCAATCACTGGACTACAGTAGCACTTGTCCGGCCAGCTTTTAGCTGGAAGGAAAGTTAAATGTCTCTGTCAATTTTGCAGTGAAGTGTTTACATCTGTAAGTTTCTGCTGCCAAGCTCCATCTCGAACGGTTAATGAACTCCAATCTGCTGTAATATGTTTAGTCGATTTCATTGTGTTAAAGGTCTCTTTTCAGTTGCACCTAGTATTGAACTGACTGGCTGATCGTGGGAAACTGGCTTCACATTGTAGCACACATTCTTTTCCACTCTCGTTCCCTTGTTCTTGATCTCAACTCATGTCATGTGGCGGAGTGGATCAAAAGGTGAGGCCGGCTCCTGGAGATCCTGTAGACCCCTTTGTGTGTGTGTGTGTGTGTGTGTTCAGGAAACCCAGCTTCCACCAAGATAGACCGCAGCCGAGATAATGGGGGGGCTCCCTTTCCTTAAGCGGTGTAGAGTAGGGGGAAGGAAAGAGAGCAAAGGAAGGAGAGAGGGAAGGGGGTGGGAGGGAAGGGGGGAGAGCAGGGAGAAGAAAGAGGGAAGGAGAGAAGATAGAAGAAGGAGGCAGAGGGGGAGAGAGAGGACGAAAGAGAGAGAGAGGAAAAAAGAGAGAAAAGGAGGATGCACATTGTGGAGTTTGCACATTCTCCTCGTGTCTGTGTGGGTTTCCTCTGGGTGCTCCGGTTTCCTCCCACAGTCCAAAGATGTGCTGGTGAGGTGGACTGGTCATGCTAAATTTTCCCTTAGTGTTAGGGTAAATGGATGGGATTGCATGGATAGGGTCTGTGTGAGATTGCGGTCGATGGGCCAAATGGCCTCCTTCTGTACTGTAGGACTTTATGATTCCACCGTGCTTGGAAAGAGAGAGAGAGAAAGAGAGATGAGAGAGGGAGGAAATGTGGAGAAGAGAGAGAGGGGGCTGAGATTGGGAGGGAGAGGATGAGGAGAGAGAAAGGGGTGAGGGAGAGGGGAGATCAGGTGGAAAGGTTGAGGGGAGGGGGGTTATAAGTGGAGACAGACAGGGACATGGAAAGGGAGAAGGGGAGAAAGGATAATTGGGATGTGAGGGGATGAAGGAGATAATGGAGGGCAGAGAGACAGAGAGAGAGAGAGAGAGTCAGTCTCAATCTAATGGATATAACTTGACATGAGAAAATGAGCAATCAACAATTGAAATAAGGATTCACTGATGTGGAATAAGGAAAACATCACACTGATGTGGAATGGAGGGATGAACAGAATGGGATGGAGCTTTGGCAGAATGTTGGGAGGGAGATAGAAAGAGGCTACAGGGTAGCGATTGTCAAACACACACACGTACACATACAATCAGACCCATGTTCACACCCCCACACACATGAATACACATACATGTACACATACCCCTACATACACACCTACGCACACACATACACATATCCATTCATAGATATTCACACACATGTACTCAAAGCATACTCTTACAGAAACACTCATATCCACAAACACCCGTGTCCACAATGATACATACTTACAAACACACACTTTCACATGTCTAACACACACACATGTCTAACACATACTTACGCATGTTTATGCACACACCCAGAAACACACACTCTCACAAATACATGCATACATACATCAGTACACATTCAGTCTCACACATACATTCTTAAACACACATATACTCACAAACGCATACATACGCAGACGCTTACGCATTCGTAGCACATACTTCAACACATACACACATACAGGCACACAGACATTCATGATTGCACAGATGCATGTACATATTCAACCCCATGCACAGACTCACACACACCTTCTCACAAATATACTCATAACCATACTCACACACCAAAACACACATGGGGCAGCACAGTGGCACAGTGGTTAACATTGCTGCTTACAGTACCAGGGACCTGGGTTCGAATCCTGGCTTGGGTCATTGTGTAGAGTTTGCATATTCTCCACGTGTCTGCGTGGGTTTCCTCCAGGTGCTCCCGTTTCCTCCCAAAGCCTAAAGATGTGTGGGTTAGGTAGATTGGCCATGCTAAATCACCCCTTAGTGCCAGGGTAATTAGCTCGGGTAAGTGCATGGGGTTGTGAGGATAGGGCCTGGATGGGATTGTGGTCGGTGCAGACTCGATGGGTCGAATGGTCTTTTTCTGCACTGTAAGGATTTTATGACTCAAACGCACATACTTACAAATATGTTTCAAAGAAAATCTTCAGACATCATAAATCAAACACTCTAAGGAAGAGATTAAAAAGACAAAGTACTGAACTTGAATCACAGTTTAATGGGAACTGCAAACCTGCCAGACAGAGTCAACAGACATTCAAACCCCACTGTAGAGGACAAAATTACTTCATCTCCTGAAATGTGTCAATGTTTTTTGATATCAAACTGCGACTACTTGTTCTACAATAATGACTGAGAGACATGTTAACCAGATTCCTTTCTCGGAATATATAGACAGGAGGTTTTTAAGAGTTGCTTGCCAAGCCAGATAAAGAGAGAATACACTGAAGTCACCTACAAAAGCTGCTGAAGAGAGTATAAAGAATCATAGAATCATATAATAGAGAAGAGGCCCTTCAGCCCATTGAGTCTGCACTGATGTATGAGAAACACCTGAACTCGCACCTAACCTCATTTACCAGCACTTGGTCCATTATCTTGAACATTGTCATAGAAATCCTTCGGTACAGAAGGAGGCCATTTAGCCCATTGAATCTATGCCAATCACAATCCCACTCAGGCCTTAATCCCATAACCCCACACACACTAGGGTTAATCCCTCTGTCACTAGGGTCAATTTTAGCATGGACAATCAACCTAAATCTCACGTCTTTGGAGTGTGGAAGGAAACCAGGGCACCTAAAGAAAACCCACGCAGACACGGGGAGAATGTGCAAACTCCACGCAAACTGTGACCCAAGCCTGGAATTGAAACTGGGTCCCTGGTGCTGTGAGGCAATAGTGCTAACCTACTCCACCATTATGAGATGTCAAGTGCTCGTCCAAGTATTTTTTAAAGGATATAAGGCAACCCACCTCTACCATCCTCACCGGCAGTGCATTCCAAATCGTCACCACCCTCTGGATAAAGAAGTATTTCTTCACATCCTCCCTAAACCTCCTACCCCTCACTTTGAACCTATGTCCCCTGGTGACTGACCCTTCCACTAAGGGGAACAGCTGCTCCTTATCCACTCTGTCCATGTCTCTCAATCTTGTACGTCTCTGTCAGGTTGCCCCTCAATTTTCTCTGGTCCAACAAAAACAACCTTTCCAACCTCCCTTCATAACTTACATCTTCCATCCCAGGCAACATCCTGATGAGTCTCATCGCATAATTATAAGGGAATTTCCTTCTCTCCCAAGTTAAGAAATTCTTTATTTCTTTGATACAATAACAAGAAGTAGGAAAGAACCTCGGGAGAAACTTCTTGGTTCCTGAGAAGCAGATCATAGAATTAAATAAAAGGAAATTGTCTCCAGCGGAGTGCAGTTATCTGCATGGATTTCATCTGGGTGCTCCCATAGTACAACCAGGTTAGGTTGATTGGCTATGCTAAATTGCCCCTTAGTGTCAGGGGGACTGGCAGGTTAAATATGTGGGATTACGGGAATAGTGCCTGGGTGGGATTGTTGTCAGTGTAGACTCGATGGGCTGAATGGCATTCTTCTGCATTGTAGGGAGTCTATGATTCTTTTATGATCTGGTGGCCTTTGTTGCTGTTAACCTTTCTGATGTCTCTTTGACTTTTGTTATCCCTCCACTTTGCAGACACAACCCAAAAGGTTTTCTAATGGAAGGTTAGGGGATTATTTCCTTGTAACCTGGACAAAGGAGCAAAACATTACCTGTTTTATCTCTGACAAAACCAATTTCCATTTGGCATATGAATTGTCAAGGTGACTGATGGTCAATGTGCCATTGTTGACAGTATGTCAACAACATTGGCACACTTACCCACTGGTGACTGGGCAGCTGTTGTCCAAATGTGGAAGTCCCAGATGCAGAGCTGTGGCACCTACACTAGCAGCTCCCATGCAGGGGAGGGAGCTTGAGTCTCAACTTCAATTCTGGCTCTGCATTCTCCTTGGCACCATGGTTCTGGCAAAGAGGTCTGTCTTCTTTATGGGTAGTATTCGTCAAACAGAGATGCCGGTGTGGGGCTCTACCATCACACATATCTTCACAAGCATCAGAGTCTCAATGGGGAATTGCCAGTGTTGGACTCGGGTAGGCATAGTTAGAAGTCTCATAATACTAGGTTAAAGTCCAATAGGTTTATTTGATGGCACAAACTTTCAGAACACTGCTCCTTCATCAGGTGAATGCAGAATATGTTTCACAAACAGGGCTTATATATAGACACAAACTCAATTACAGGATAATGGTTGGAATAGGAGTCCTTAACAGGTAATCAAGTCTTTACAGGTGCAGACAATGTGAGTGGAGAGAGGGTTAAGCCCAGGTTAAATAGGTATGAATTGTCTCCAGGATTAGAGTCTTGCTGCAGTGAACGGAGATTTGGCTGAGTGCCAAATTCTCCATGCTCGCTGGTGGCAAAGTGTGAATAGCCAGAGATCAGCCATGATCATAACGAATGGCTGAGCAAGCTCAAAGGGCCAAATTGTGAGCAGCACGGTGACACAATGGTTAGCACTGCTGCCTCACCCGGGTTCAATTCCCAGCTTGGGTCACTGTCTGTATGGAGACTGCACATTCTCCCCATGTCTGTGTGGGTTTCCTCCCACAGTCTGAAAAACATTCTGGTTAGGTGCGTTGACCTGAACAGGTGCCGGCGTGTGGCAACTCGGGGAATTCCACAGTAAATTCATTGCAGTGTTAATGTAAGCCTTGTGAATAATAAATAAACTTTAAGAATGTCCTCATCCTGCTCCTGTTTCCTAAGTTTCGACATTGAGGAGGAGAGAAATACCAGCTTTTGACCCTGACATGGACTCAGGATCTTGGTAAACTCAGTGTAACCCAAACAGGTGATGGAGTGTGGCGACTGGGGGATTTTCACAGTAACTTCATTGCAGTGTTGATGTAAGCCTACTTGTGACGCTAATAAATAAACTTTAAACTGATTCCCAGTGATCTTTCGCACTAACCTCTCCACAAAAGTTTTGGGGTCAGGAAGAGGATAATTTATTGAAATAATGGCATGGAGTCCTACACTATCAGAGGTATAAATCTGGTGGCCATCAGGCAGAGAATGGAAATTGGTACAGTCCGGCTCTGACTGGGCTGAGGGTAAATGATACTATATTGCAACGTAGGAAATGAACAAAAAGCCTTTTCCTAAAATCTCTAGTCTCGATTTTAATCAAAATTGGCTTCTATGGAGGGTAAATTCAGGCAGATTATCAGATGGACACTCACTCCAAACCCATCCCATTATCTTCAGATGGAGTTGGGTGAAACTTGGCCCTGTCCATTCAATATCACACAACACATGGTGCAGTTACTCATTGAACCACTAGGGAGCTCTACAAGTGCGGATTTAAATAAATTGCTGCCGGGAAGATAGAGTTATTGTAAAACTAAATGCTCAACAATAAACACAGTGACACCTTAAATCCGGTATGTGCATCAGTGTGCTCATGTGTGAGTCAGTGTATCTGAACATGTATGTGTGCATTTATATACAGCTGTCCATGGGTGTGCGTATGCGTGTGTGCATATATGTATGTGCATGTGAGTATCTATTTATGTGTGTGCATGTGTGTCTATGTGGGTGCATGTGTTAGTGTGTGTGTGTCTATGTGTGTGGGCACAAGTTTGCATATGTGTGTGTGCATGTGTGGGCACATATGTGAGTGTCTGTGTGTCTGCATGTGTGCGTTTTTGTGGATGCGTGTGTCTATGTGTGTGTCCATATATCTGCGCGAGTGTGTCTGTGTGTGTGTGTGTGTGTGTGTGTGTGTGTCTGCGTATGTGTGGGTCTGTGTGTCTGTATCTGAGTCCACGTGCCTGTGTATGTGCATAGGATCGTTCTGTATCCAACTGAGGTTCAGAATCCCAGTTTGGCCCTTCTGGCAAAACCTGCTTCCGAAGACCATCCCTGAGCTAATTGGAGTTGAGGAAAGGGTTATTGGTGCTTGATCTGGGTCCACCAGTCACTCCAGGGTCAGCTCAGCACAAGGAGTGACCTCCTTTTTGGGATTGTGGGACTTTTCCCTGGGGGGAGAGTTGCGGGGGGGAACAGCAGGGCAGTGATATCCCTCAGAAGGCAGCAGCCAAAGGCAATCTCGTGACCTGAGATTGATGCAAACCAACGTGGCAAATCGCCCAGGAGCTCAGACAACCCAGCTGCTTTCTGTCCTCAGTAAGAAGTCCCACAATACCAGGTTAAAGTCCAACAGGTTTATTTGGTAGCAAAACCTCTCCTGCCCTACTCACTTTCTATCCTCAGCCCAGGAATACTGAAGCCAAATCATCACCACATAACACCATTTGGCCCCTTGTGCCTGTCTGGCTTTTAGAAAGAGTGAACTGGATTGTCCCACTTTCCCCTTCTCCCTCCACACCCCAGTGAAACTCTTTTCTTCCTCACCAAATTTCTTTCTGTGACTCTGACCAATTTTTACAGATGCACCGTAGAAAGCATCCTTTCCAGATGTATCACAGCTTGGTATGCCTCCTGTTTTGACCAAGACCGTTAGAAACCACAAAGGGTTGTGAATGTAGCCCAATCCACCAGCCTCCCATCCACTGACTCTGTCTACACTTCCCGCTGCCTTGGAAAAACAGCCAGCATAATTAAGGACCCCACGCCCCCCGGGACTCTCTCTCCCACCTTCTTCCGTCAGGAATAAGGTAAAAAAATCTGAGGTCATGTACCAACTGCCTCAAGAACAGTTTCTTCTCTGCTGCCATCAGACTTTTGAATGGAGCTATCATACATTAATCTGAATCTTGTCTACACCCTAACTATGAGTGCAACACTACATTCTGGACTCTCCATCACTACAAACAGTATACTTTGTCTGTATAGCACACAAGAAACAATACTCTTCATTGTATGTTAATTCAATAATAAATCAAATCAAATCAAAGACTTCACCCTCCAATGATCATTTGAAATCACAGTGGCACAATGGTTAGTACTGCTAGCTCACAGCGCTAGCGAGCCGGGTTCTATTCCTGGCTTGGGTCACTGTCTGTGTGGAGTTTGCACCTTCTCCCCATGTCTGTGTGGGTTTCCTCCGGGTGGTCTGGTTTCCTCCCACAGTCCAAAGATGTGCAGGTTAGGTTTATTGATCATACTAAATTCTCCTTAGCATCAGTGGGATTAGCAGGGTAAATATGTGGGGTTACGGGAACAGGGCCTGGGTGGGATTGTGGTCAATGGGCCAAATGGCCTCCTTCTGCGCTATAGGGATTCTTTGATTCCTGGCTGAGACGGAACTCTGTGAGCTGCATGCAGACAATAAACTCTTCCACATTATATTCAATCTCTCGGCAATCAATTATATCTCCCTTTAATCACAGGGCCAGGAGGGGACTCTCAGAGTTCTGTCGACAATTAATTCCATGGCTACTGATTGACCTGGGCAGGATTTTGAAATATTTTCACACCTAACATGGTTCAATAAGCATGTGATTACATTATCACATCAATACATTTGAGTGAACTTCTCAGAGTATATTTGCATTTGGGTCACTGCTGGAACTGTCTCCCATAGATTAGGTACTTTTGAGTCATACAGTCATAGTGATTTGCAGCACAAAAAGTGGCCCTTCAGTTCAACTTGTCCATGCCACCCCTTTTTTTAATCCTTAAGCTATTCCTAATTGCTCATGTTTGGCCCATATCTGTTTGTATCCATCTTACCCACGTAACTCACTAAACGCTTTTTAAAAGACAGAATTGTACCCGCTTCTACTACTATCTCTGGCAGTTCGTTCCAGGCACTCTATATGAAAAAAATTGCTCTTCAAGACTCTTTTATATCTCTCCTCTCTCACCTTAAACCTATGCCTTCCAGTTTTAGACTGCCCCATCTTTGGGAAACAATGTTGACTTTCTAGCTGATCTGTGCCCCTCCTTATTTCATAGACCTCTATAAAATCACCCCTAAGCCTCCTACGATCCAGAGAAAAAAGTCCCAGTTTATCCAGCCTCTTCTTAAAACTCAAACCATCAAGTCCCGGTAGCATCCCAGTGAATCTTTTCTGCACTCTTTCTAGTTTAATAACATCCTATGAACTATGTTGAAATCAACCTAACAAAGTGGAATGGGAGGGGGAGGTGGTGGTGACATAGTGGTCTTGGGTTGGACCAGACACCAGAGGAAATGTTCCGGAGACCCGGCTTCAAATCCCACCATGGCAGATGGTGAATTCCCTTCGATGGATGGCGATGGGATTTTCCAATCCTACTCATCATGGGATCGGAAATTATTGGCTTGAAGTCAATGGATTTTTAACAACTCCGTCAAATTTTCCTTCCGCCCATGAAGATTCATGCCGCAGGGAGGCAGGGGACTAAATTATTACAGCCAAGGACTTGAAAGAAAGAGGTTACCATTTCTGTAAGTGTCTGTTCTGATGTCAGTCAGGATGTTTCCGAGTGACTTACGATCAATGGAATATTTGTCTAAAAGCACAGCTGTTGTTGTAATGCAGGAAACTTGATGGCCAATTTTTGCACAGCAAGATCACTGGCCTATTCACACCTACAGGCCTGACGCACAAAGCTTTGTGACTAGATGGTTCATCTAAAGCTTGGTATTTCTGCAGCACTAACTCAGGTTCTGGAGTGGGATTTTGGCTCAGGGCACTCACTGATCAGAAGCGATGCCCAATGCTGATTGTTAGCTGTGACTCGGCAAGTAGCCATTTCACCTCAGCTGGTCATGGATTCAAGTCCCACTCTAGGTATTTGAGCACATGATGCTTGGCTGAGAGTTTGGCATGCTGCTGAGGGAGTGCTGCATTGCTGTGGGCACTGTCTCCCGATTGTGACAATAAACCAAAGCCTTGAGTTCCCCCCCGAGAGGATGCAAACAAATGCCAGATGGCACTTTCAAAAAGGAGTGGAACGATATATGTTCAAGGCGAGGGGCAGGAAGTTTGGGGGGATGTGAGAAAAAGCTTTTTTACCCAGATGGTGGTGACGATCTGGAATGCGCTGCCTGGGAGGGTGGTGGAGACGCATTGCCTCACATTCTTTAAAAAGTGCTTGGAGGAGCACTTGACACATCATAATGTCCCGGGCTATGGGCCAAGTGCTGGTAAATGGGATTAGGTGGGAGTTCAGGTGTTTCTCACATGTCCATATAGACTCGATGGGCCAAAGGGTCTTTTCTGCACTGTGTGATTCTAGGATTCTGCGGAGGTTTTCCTGCTTTTTATTCCCCAGGTATCATCCAAACAAAATCCATTATCTTGACGTTATTGCTGAGGGCCAGGTTGCTGCAGAATTGCCTGCCATTCGAGACAATAACAAGCAATTTCCCGCGACTGACCCTTCAAAAACACTTCATTCGAAAGGATGCTGTGTCACAACTGTGATAAGCAGGAAGACATAGACTAAAATTTTTGTTCAAGAAGGGGAAGAGAGACCTTCCAGGGAATTATAGGCCAGTGAGTCTTACTTCTGTTGTGGGCAAAGTATTGGAGAGAATTATTAGGGATAGGATTTATAGTTATTTAGAGAGAAATTAATTGATTGGGGATAGTCAGCATGGTTTTGTGAAGGGTAGGTCGTGCCTTACTAACCTCATTGAGTTTTTTGAAAAAGTGACTAAAGAGGTGGATGGGGGTAAGGCTGTTGATGTGGTATATATGGACTTTAGTAAGGCGTTTGATAAGGTGGCCCATGGAAGACTTCTGCAGAAAATGCAGATTATGGGATAGAGGGTGATTTAGCTAATTGGGTTAGGAATTGGCTAGCAGATAGAAGACAGAGGGTGGTGGTTGATGGGAGATATTCATCTTGGAGTTCGGTGACAAGTGGTGTACCTCAGGTGTCTGTTTTGGGGCCCCTGCTGTTTGTAATTTTTATAAATGATCTGGATGAGGGTATTGAAGGATGGATTAGTAAATTTGAGGATGACACCAAAGTCGGAGGAGTGGTAGATAGTGAAGAGGGGTGTTATAGTTTGCAAAGAGACTTGGACAAGTTGCAGAGCTGGGCCGAGAGGTGGCAAATGGAGTTTAATGTGGAAAAGTGTGAGGTAATGCACTTTGGCAGGAATAATAAATGTGTAGAGTATAGGGCTAATGGTAGGATTCTTAATAGTGTTGATGAACAGAAGGATCTTGGTGTATATGTGCATATATCCCTGAAAGTAGGCAGTCAAGTCGATAAGGTTGTTAAGAAGGCATATGGAGTCTTAGCTTTTATTGGTAGGGGGATTGAATTTCGGAGCCGCAACGTCATGTTGCAACTGTACAAAACTCTAGTGCGACCGCACTTGGAGTATTGTGTGCAGTCCTGGTCCCCACATTATAAGAAAGATGTGGAGCATTGGAGAGGGTACAGAGGAGGTTTACCAGGATGTTGCCTGGTATGGAGGGCAGGTCTTATGAAGAGAGGCTGAGGGATGTGAGGTTGTTTTCATTAGAAAGAAGGCGGCTAAGAGGAGACCTTATTGAAACATATAAGATGATTAGAGGTTTAGATAGGGTGACAGTGATAGCCTTTTTCCTAGGATGGAGAAAGCTAGCACGAGGGGACATAGCTTTAAATTAAGGGGTGGTAGTTACAGGACGGATATCAGAGGTAGGTTCTTTACTCAAAGAGTGATTAGGGAGTGGAATGCCCTGCCTGCAGCTGTTGTAGATGCGCCAAGTTTGGTGGCGTTTAATAGGTTAGTTGATAAGTATATGGAAGAGAAGGGAATGGTTTAGTTTGGAGGGGCATTGCTTTTTATTTTGGTCGGCGCAACATCGAAGGCCGAAGGGCCTGTTCTGTGCTGTAATGTTCTATGTTCTATGTTCTAAAATAGACTATACCACTGTTATGTTTGCATGTTTTGATTTTGTAGTTGCCCATCCCTCTTGCCCTTGGAAGACAGTTGAGAGTCAACCACATTGCTGTGGCTCTGGAGTCACATGTAGGCCAGACTGGGTAAGGCCGGCAGATTTCTTTCTCTAAAGGATATTAGTGAACTAGATGTTCTTTTCCAACAATCGACAATGGTTTCATGGCCATCAGTAGATTCTTAATTCTGGATATATTTTATTGAATTCAAATTCCATCACCTACCATGGCAGGATTTGAACCCAGGTCCTCAGAACATTAGCTGAGTTACTGGAATAATAATGTAGTGATAATACCTCTCGGCCATCACCTCCCACCATATATATATATTTATTGTAGAGTACTAGCACAGTGAAACTGAAAGGATTTTCCAAATGAAACTCTCTCTGAATTTTGATGGTTCATTTCTTACTTAAAAGGGGAGGTGTGATGTCAGTGTCTCTTTCAGAAAAATTTGTTTTAAATCATGATCTCTGCAGCTCTCACAGTCAGTGTGTCTCATGCTCACAGTATTGGGTGATATCATTAGTGGGAGAAAGAAATTATGTGCAGAATAGGTGACAAAGGCTGTTTTCAGTTTCAGTTTGGATCTGCAAGTTAGAGTGGGGTTATAGAAGGGACAGTAAGCTAAAAGCAATGTTTTCCCTGTCTCCCTGTTGTTTTGAAAGTTCTGTTTGTTTTCCTGAAGGGTGAAAGTGTGCTGTTATTGAGGGTTGGACTAAAGTCTCTCTAGTGCTTTGGGAAACTATCTTACCTTCAAACTGTTCAGAGTCTCAAGAGCAGAATTCAACTAAAGGCCCCGATCCCAGTACCAAGTGAGCATTAATCTGTGCTGTGTTAAAACTGTGAAGTCTTTTTGTTGTCTGTGGGTTTAATTGGAACATATTTGAGATATTCATTATAATGGCTGTTTTCTTTCTTGTTTAAAGTTGTTAAAAGTTCTTGTTAATTTTCTTACTATACATGTTAAATAAACTTTGTTTGATAAAAGCTCCCTTGTGCATTGTTTGAATCATACCTAGTGTGAAACATCCCGTGTTTATCCTAGCCAAATTCAAAATGCAAAACTTATGATTCAGGTGGGCTTCATAAAACACTTTGGAGTTTTTAAGCTGAACCATAACAAGCATTAACGATGTTTGAGGTGATGAATAGCCATATAGAAATGCAAGTTGTTTTATTCATTCTTCTGAGACTTTCAGTGGATAACCCCTGAATAGCTTCAAGAGCAATTTCTAGGCCCCTGGGTTACAAGAATGAATATAAACACAGGTCATTCAGTATTGATGGGAATATTATGATTTGGGCTCATAGAGATGTCCATGATGAGTTGCACTGGCAAACATGATATTGGACTAATAACTTAGCAGCTATTTAGCTGAACTACTTGGAATGTCAGATAGAAACAATGAAAAATTGCCTCTTATCTAAGGTTAGCATGTGGTTTTGAGTTGATTTGATTTGATTTATTATTGTCACATGTAATGGGATACACTGAAAAGTATTGTTTCTTGTGTGCTATACAAACAAAGCATACCATTCATAGAGTAAATAGGAGAGAAAGAAAGGAGAGGCTGCAGAACGTAGTGTTACAGTCATAGTTAGGGTGTAGACAAAGATCAACTTAATGGGAGCTAAGTCCATTCAAAAGTCTGACAGCAGCAGGGAAAAAGCTATTCTTGAGTCGGTTGGTACGTGACCTCAAACTTTTGTATCTTTTTCCTGATGGACAAAGGTGGAAGAGTGAATGTTAGGGGTGCTGGCTGCTTTTCCAAGTCAGCGGGAAGTATATAGAGGGTCAATAGATGGTGGGTTACGTTTGCATGATGGATTGGGTTACGTTCACAACCGTTTGTAGTTCCTTGTGGTTTTGGTCAGAGCTGGAGCCCATACCAAGCTGTGATACAATCAGAGAGAATACCTTCTATGGTGCATCTGTAAAAATTAGTAAGAGTCATATCGGACATGCTGAATTTCCTTAGCCTCCTCAGAAAGTAGAGGCTTTGCTGACTGGAGTTACTGCATTTGGCTCTGCACGTTGTACATCAGGAAAGATATATTGCCCTGTTGTGGGGGTGCCATGCAGAATCTGGGCTCAAAACGTTCAATGATGAGGAGAGTTTGCATTAAGCTTGCAATCCTTTGAGTTTAGAAGATAGAGGATAAATCTAATGTGGGTTTTCGAAATGATTAAGAACATAGAACAAAGAAAAACTACAGCACAAACAGGCCCTTCGGCCCACAAGTTGCGCCAAACATATCCCTACCTACTAGGCTTATCTATAACCCTCTATCTTACTAAGTCCTATGTACTTATCCAAAGTCTCTTAAAAGACTCTATCAAATCTGCAGTTTGATGGGGTAGATACATTGAAACAATCTCCTCTGCTAGGCCATACTGGAGCATTCCTTGTTTGAATGTTATTGTTTATTGCGAAGAGAATTGAATCCAAAAGGAGGGAGGTTTGGCTTCATTTTTACAGGCATGAGTGAAAGCATTTCTGGAGAATTGGCTACAGTATTGGTCTCCTGTTGGAAGTAATTCAGAGACGCTTTACTAGACTAATACCTGGAATGGGATGGGTTGTCTTCAGACGAAAGGTTGAACAGGCTGGGTTTGTTTCCACTGGAGTTTGGAAGAGCGAAAGGTAACTTGGTTGAAACATATAGGATCCTAAGGGGATTCACCAAAGGGAATGTGGAGAGAATACTTCCTCTTGTGGGAGAGTGTAGAGCAAGGAGTCACTGTTTAAAAATAAGGGGTCGCTTCTTTCAAACAGAGAGATGTAATTTTTTTCTCTGACACGATCGTGAATCTTTGGAACTCTCTTCCTCAAAATGTGATTCTTTGGGTGGGATTTTCCAGCTACGCTTGTCCCAAGACCAGAAAATCCCACCCGAGATCAAAGGATCTTTGCATGGTCTTGCCCCGCCCACTCCCGTTCTGGCGGCTGGAAAATTTCTTCCCTGAGGATTTCACTATTTTTAAGATAGAGGTGGAGAGAATCGAGGGGTGAAAGGTTATTGGGGTAGGCGGAGAACACAACATTTTGGCCTCAACTATGTTATTTGATAATGAATTACACACATTCACACACCACTGGGTGAAGAAATTTCTCCTCGCCTCAGTGCTAAAAGACTTACCCCTTATCCTCAAACTATGATGCCTAGTTCTGGATTCCCCCACTTTCGGTAACATTCTTTCTGAATCTACCATCTAACCCTGCTAGAATTTTATAAGCTTCTATGAGATCCCTTCTCACTTTTCTAACCTCCAGTGAATATAATCCTAACTGACTTAATCTCTCCTCATATGACAGAACTGCCATTCCAGGACTCAGTCTACACCCTCTACAGCAAGGACATTCTTCCTCAGATAAGGGCACCAAAACTGCACACAATGCTCCAAGTGTGAGTAAGATTGTCTCAAGTGATGGATGTAGAAGATCTCATGGCACTATTTTGAAGAGGAGGACATTCTAGCTAATGTTCCACAATGTTGCTTTGAACATGGACTACTTGGTTATTGTCACATCACCATTGGTGGGATCTTACTGTCCGTAAATTGATTGTGAGACTCTCCATATTACACTTCAGAAAGACTTCAAAACCTGCTCAGGTGTTCTCAGCTCAGGAAAATAACTATTAACTCTTACTTTCTTGAGTGAGGAAGCAGATTCTAGTGGTCACGCGTTGAGCATGAGCCCAGAAAGGGCTATTAAACTGCACAGTTATCCCAGTTAGTCATGACTCCTGCCCTCATTGAAGCTCACAAATATGCAGGAACTTCCTCGTGGAGCCCAGGACACTGAGCTAACTATGACACTGCTACCAACAACCAGCCATCAATAGAGTACAGATCAGCCACTGAATATGGATGATATGAACATAAGAACTAGGAGCAAGAGTAGGCCATCTGGTCCCTCGAGCCTGCTCCGCCATTCAATAAGATCATGGCTGATGTTTTTGTGGACTTGGGTCCTCTTACCCACCCGCTCACCATGACCCTTAATTCCTTTACTGTTCAAAAATGTATCGATCCGTGCCTTAAAAACATTCAATGAGGTAGCCTCAACCGCTTCATTGGGCAGAGAATTCCACAGATTCACAACCCTTTGGGTGAAGAATTTCCTCCTCAACTCAGTCCTAATTTTTATCCCCCTTATTTTGAGGCCATGTCCCCTAGTTCACGTTTCACCCAGCAGCTCCCTGCTTTTATCTTAACTATTCCCTTCATCATCTTATATGTTTCTATAACATCTCCCCTCATTCTTCTGAACTCCACGATCCTCCTTGACTGCTCGAAAATGGGCAGCACATTATCTTAGGTGTCCATGGGGAAAGCATTTGGTATGATAGATGAAAGAGCTTGCAATTACTCAGCACCTTTTGCAAACTCAGCACTTTCTTTCCAGCAAATACCCCCTTCTCTGTCACTCTCCGGTGGTACCTGAAGTGAGGGGAAACACTTTGTAAAGAGTACACAGCCCAGGCAGGAATCTGCCACTGCAGTTTATCAACTTGAGGAGGTTATTGCAGTGCAACTGCCTCATGGTTCTGTTTGACCATTAAATTCCCCACTGCCCCCTGCACTCCCCTTACTGCCTGTTATCAGACATATTGGGAGGATTTACAGGCTGATAACTGACCTGTTTGGCCACATTACGAACACAGCCTGTGCGGCTGTCAAACCCCAGAATGGAATCGAACTTCTGGTCAGAAGTAAGGACACCACTCGCTTCGCCACGAGACCCTTAGTGAATGTAGCCCAATCTATTGCACAAACCAGCCTTCCATCCATTGACTCTGTCTGCACTTCCAGCTGCCTCAGCATAGCAGTCAGCATAATCAAGGACCCCATGCACCCCGGACATTCTCTCTTCCACCTTCTTCCATTGGGAAAAAGTTACAAAAGTCTGAGGTGACCTACCAACTGATCCAAGAACAGCTTCTGCTCTGCTGCTGTCAGACATTTGAATGCTGGTGGCACAGCGGTTAGCGCTGCTGCCTCGCAGGCCCAGGGACTCGGGTTCAATTCCCGGCTTTGTAGAGTCTGCACTTTCTCCCTGTGTCTACATGGATTTTCTCCGGGTGCTCTGATTTCCTCCCACAGTCTGAAAGATGTGTTAGTTAGGTGCATTGGCCATGCTAAATTCTCCCTCAGTGCACCCAAACAGGCACCAGAGTATGGCGACTAGATGATTTTCATAGTAACTTCATTGTATTGTTAATGTAAGCCTACTTGTGACACTAATAAATAAACTTAGAACCATTAAGTGGATCTTTCTCTACATCTTAGTTATCACTGTGACACTATAGCCTCTCCTTTCCTTCTTCCTTATGTACTCTATGAACGGTATGTTTTGTCTGTACAGCATGCAAGAAACAATAATTTTCCCTGTATCCCAATACATGTGATAGTAATAAATTAAATCAAATTGAATCAACAATAGCAGTTTGAGAAGGTATGTGGGATCCTCAGATTTCTGACTAAAGACCTGAGTTGCAAAATCAAGGAAGCTGTGGGTAAACCTTTCTAAAACTTTGCCCCAGCATCAACAGGAGTATTTAATTCTGGGCACCACACCTCAGCAATGATGAGGCCCCAGAGAAATGGGGCAGGAAAGATCCGGGGATGAGTAGAGATTGGCTGTTCTCTCGGTCGAGATCATAGAATATAGAACCCTACAGTGCAGAAAGAGGCCCTTCGGCCCATTGAGTCTGCACCGAACACAATCCCACCCAGGCCCTACCCTGATGAGATGGGATAGAAATGTTCAAAAGCAGGAAGGGATCTGGACAGTCTCAATACAAAGAATTTTTTTCCTGTTGACAAAAGGGTTAAGAAACAGAGGATGTAAGGTGATTGGCAAAAGCAACAGGAGGAAATATTATTTTAGGCGGTGAAGGGGTTGGGATCTGCAATACGCTGTCTGATGGTGTACAAGATATTTAATCCCGGCTTCCAAAAGAGAATTGGCTAGGCGCCTGAAGAGACAAAGAATTGCAGGTTTAGAACATTTAGGATGGAATTCAGGATAGAACATTTAGGATGGAGCTTGGTTTAGAACATTTAGGATGGAATTCAGGATAGAACATTTAGGATGGAGCTTGGAGTAGAACATTTAGGATGAAGTTTGGGGTAGAACATTTAGGATGGAATTTGGGATAGAACATTTAGGATGGAGTTCAAGGTGGAATACTTAGGACGGAAATGAGGAGACATTTCTTCACCCAAAGAGCGGTGAGCCTGTGGAATTCATTACCACAGGAAGTAGTTGATGCCAAAACATTGAATGTATTCAAGAGGTGGCTGGATATAGCACTTGGGGTGAATGGGGATCAACGGTTATGGAGAGAAAGCAGGATTAAAGTTAATTTATTAGCCACAAGTAGTTTACATTCACACTGCAATGAAGTTACTGTGAAAATCCCGTAGTCGCCACACTGTTCGGGTACATTGTGGGAAAATTTAGTACGGCCAATGTATCTTACCTCATGTATTTGGATTGTGAGAAGAAACCGGAGCAGCTGAGGGAAGCCCATGCAGACATGGGGAGAATATGCAAACTCCACACAGACAACGACCCAAGCCAGGGATCGAACCTCGGTCCCTGGCGCTGTGAGGCAGCAGTGCTAACCACTGTGCCACCGTGCTACCCTAGTCTATTGCGTTGGATGATCAGTCACAATCATGATGAAGGGCTGAATGGCCCCCTCCTGCACCTACCTTCTATGTTACTATGCTGGGGATGAGTTAAGATTGCATGTGTGTAGAGGGGTTGAATGGCCTTGTCTTGAACAGTCACTTCTCTGTGAAACACACAGGAGCTAGGGGAAGGGAAGAGGCAGGTTAGAGTTTTCAGGTTTGCTATCTGGTTAAGGAGTACAGCCAGAAGGTTAACTCATTCCCTTTTGTCTTTCTGGATGTTCCCTGGCCGTGTTGTGGGTGTGTGTGTGGTTTTGATGGAGCTTCCTTCCCTTTAGGATTATGCGCTTTCGGTGGGGGAAGCGGTTTGGGGGTGGGGTGGGGCTGGTGTGGCAGGAGTTATGGGGGGGAGGGGTTGGTCACAGAGGGCCGACGTGGGTGCAAAGCGATTGGATTGTACGAGCTTGTTTCGGCAGCCTGTCCCTGGCTCCGAGGCGAATAATGGATTAAATGAAGTGCTGAACTCGTTGGAGCTTATTAATGCAACTAAAGGTAGCAGGACAAAGGATGAAAGCATTCCTGCCAAGGAAAGGCTGGCTCTCCGGAATTCCAGCCTGACCTGTCACTGTATTATTGTAAGGTAATCACCGCTTTCTGTTAAACTGTCACATAAATTTGGAGGAATCTGGGAAGAGGGGAAATTGCTGGAGCAGTGGGTCAGAAAGAGGGAGTGAGTCTCTGCTCCCTGGTTTTGCACTTTCTCACTGGATCTCCCTCGGCTCATCTACATAAGCAAGCGGGAGCACAAAAACTGGGAGCTAAATACATTTTGACATTTGTGCCTTCAGTCTGCAGTTCTTACACTAAGATTTCCCAAGTAGTATATTTATTTTAATTTGATTTGATTTATTACGATCACGTGTATTAGTATACAGTATTGTTTCTTGTGCGCTGTAAGACCATAAGACATAGGAGCAGAATTGGGCCACTCAGCCCATCGAGTCTGTTCCACCATTCAATCATGGCTGATATTTTTCTCATCCCAATTCTCCCGACTTTTCCCCATTATCCCCGATCCCCTTATTAATCAAGAACCTATCTATTTCTGTTTGACGCTCAATGACCTCTCCCCTTCTGTGGCAAAGAGCTCCACAGACTCACCACGCTGTGGCCGAAAAAATTCCTCCTCATCTCTGTTTTAAAGGACTGCTCCTCTAGCCTGAGGTTGTGCCTTTGGTTCTAATTTTCCCTACTAGTGGGAACATCCTCTCCGTGTCCACCCTATCCAGGCCTTGCAGTACCCTGTAAGTTTCAATAAGATCCCCCATACAGACAAGACATACCATTCATAGAGAAGGAAAGGAGAGAGTGTAAAATATAGTCATGACCAATGAGATTTCATTGATGAGGGAGCTGTTCTTTTTGTCTTTGCTTTTGGTGCTTTCACAAGGTGATGGTGGGGTGTCAGGGGTGAAGGGGATGATAGGTGGTGGAGGTGTGTGTGGTATTGGTGGGTAGGGGATGCTAGGGAGAATAAGAAGCATCTCAGAGCCTGGCATCTCAAAACAAAGAACAAAGAAAATTACAACACAGGAACAGGCCCTTCAGCCCTCCAAGACCATGCTGCCCTCTGAATTAAAACTGCCTACCATTCCAGGGACCATATCCCTCTATTCTCATCCTATTCATGTATTTGTCAAAACATCCCCTAAAACTCACTATCGTATCTGCTTCCACTATCTCCCCCGGCAGCGAGTTCCAGACACCCACCATCCTCTGTGTAAAAAACACTTGCCTCGTACACCTCCTTTAAACCTTGCCCCTCACTCTTTTGAACCTGCACCCCCTAATAATTGACTCTTTCACCTTGGGAAAAAGCTTCTGACTATCTACTCTGTCCATGCCCCTCATTATCTTGTAGACTTCTACCAGGTTGCCCCCTCTACCTCCATCATCCAAGTGAGAACAAACCAAGTTTCTCCAACCTCTCCTTGTAGACTAATGGGCAACATATCAGGCAACATCCCCCCGATTAATCTTTTCTGGAGCCCCTCCAAAGCCTCCACATCCTTCTGGTAGTGTGGTGACCAGAATTGAACAATTACGACCCTTATAAATGTGTTGGTTTGTCTCCTTTGCTTCAGTTTGCCTGGTTGTTGGGGGGTGTAGCATTTCTAATACTGTAATCCTTTCAATGGCCATTGCTGTCTAAGGTGGCCTTTGCTGTCCGTCCCCTCATTGCCTTTGAACTGAGTTGCCTACTCGAACACTTCAGAGTTCAGTTGAGAGTCACAATATTCCTTGGGTTCTGGAGTCACATGTAGGCCAGACTGGATAAAGACAGCAGATTTCCTTCACATTAGTGAACCAGATGAATTTTACCGACAATCGACAATCGTTTCACCGTCATCAGTAAACTTTAACTCAAATTTCACCATCTGTCTTGGTGGGATTTGAATCCAGGTCTCTAGATTATGAAACATGTGACACTATCCATCTGGTGTCACTAATGTCCTTTAGGGAAGGAGATCTGCTGTCCTTACCCGATCTGGCCTACATATGATTCTAGAGCTGGTTGACTCTGAAGTGTCCTCTGAAATGGGGGGCAGCTAGGGACGGGCAATAAATGAAGGCCCTGCCTGTAATGCCTGCACTCTTTAAGTGGATAAAAAAAAACCCTTTATATCACTGCCTCTCACCTGAGAGAGCAGACAGGGCTTCAGTTTGACATCTCATCCTAATAGTTGCATCTCCAACAATGTGGCACCTCTTCAGCGCTGTGATTGGAGACTTGAAGCTACATCCACCAGTTGAGTTTGGTTAACACTCCTGTCCTTTAACCAATGATAGACTTGCTGCATCTGTAACGCTTTCCTTCTGAAGCCTGAGACTCAGCTGCAAACAAAGCTCTTCCAGAAAACGTTTGATTCTTGAATGTCAATGCACAGGCCACCAAGTTAAAGAACATAAGAACCCGGAGCAGGAGTAGGCAATCTAGCCCCTCAAGTTTAGCTGCTCAAAGTTCTAAAGTTTAAATTTACTTATTAGTGTTACAAGCAGGCTTACGTTAACACTGCAATGAAGTTACTGTGAAAATTCCCTAGTTGCCATACTGTTCAGGTACAATGAGGGAGAATTCAGCATGGCCAACACACCTAACCCGCATGTCTTTCAGACTGTGGGAGGAAACGGGAGCACCCAGAGGAAAGCCATGTAGAGATGGGTAGAATGTGCAGATTCTGCACAGACAGTGACCCAAGCGGGGAATCAGATCCGGGTCTGTGTGTGTCTGTGTATAGGTGTGTGTGTGTGTGCGCGTATGTTTGTGTGTGTGTATGTAGGTGTATGTGTATACGTGTGTGTGTATGTGTGTATATGTGTGTGTCTGTATATATAGGTGTATGTGTGTGTGTGTGCATGTTTGTGTGTATAGGTGTGTATGTATGTGTGTGTATGTGTGTGTGTGTGTATGTGTGTGTATGTATATAGGTGTGTGTGTGTATGTGTGTATATGTGTGTGTCTGTATATATAGGTGTATGTGTGTGTGTGTGCATGTTTGTGTGTATAGGTGTGTATGTATGTGTGTGTATGTGTGTGTGTGTATGTGTGTGTATGTATATAGGTGTGTGTGTGTATGTGTGTGTATGTATATAGGTGTTTGTGTGTGTGTGTGTGTGTGTGTGCATGTGTGTGTATGTATATAGGTGTGTGTGTGTGTATAGCTGTGTGTGTTTGTGTGTGTGTATAGGTGTGTGTGTTTGTATGTCTGTATAGGTGTGTGTATGTGTATAGGTATGTGTGTATATAGGGTGTGGTGTGTGTATAGGTGTGTGTGTGTATAGGTGTGTGTGTATATAGGTTGTGTTTGTATGTGTATATGTGTGTGTGTGTATAAGTGTGTGTGTATGTGCGTATGTGTGTGTGTATATAGGTGTATGTGTATAGGTGTGTGGTGTGTGTATATATAGGTGTGTGTGTGTATGTGTGTGTGTTTGTGTATAGTGTGTGTGTGTGTGTGTATGTGTGGTGTGTATATAGGTGTGTTGTGTGGTGTGTAGGTGTTGGTGTGTGTGGTGTGTATATAGATGTGTGTGTATGTGTGTATGTGTGTGTATATATAGGTGTGTGTGTGTGTGTATAGTGTGTGTGTGAATGTGTATATAGGTGTGTGTGTGTGTGTAGGTGTGTAGGTGTGTGTGTGTGTGTGTATATACGTTACAGATGCAGCAAGTCTGATGAGATGTCAAACTGAAGCCCTGTCTGCTCTGAAAGGTAAGAGGCAGTGATGTAAAGGTTTTTTTTTTATCCACTTAAAGAGTGCAGGCATTACAGGCAGGGCCTTCATTTATTGCCCGTCCCTATGTGTGTGTGTGTGTGTGTATATGTGTATGTGTGTGTGTGTATGTGCATGTGTGTATGTGTGTGTGTCTGTATGTGTGTGTTTGTGTGTGTGTGTGTATATAGATGTATGTGTATGTGTGTGTATGTGTGTGTGTCTGTATGTGTGTATTTGTGTGTATGTGTGTGTGTATATAGATGTATGTGTGTGTGTGTTTGTGTGTTTTGTGTGTATGTGTGTGTGTGTATATGTGTGTAGTATATAGGTGTATGTGTTTGTATGTGTGTCTGTGTGTATGTGTGTGTGTGTCTGTGTGTGATGTGTGTATGTGTGTGTGTGTATGTGTGTGTGGTGTATGTGTGTGTGTGTCTGTATGTGTTGTTGTGTGTGTGTATGTGTATGTTGTGTGTGTGTATGTGTGTGTGTATATAGATGTATGTGTATTTGTGTGTATGTGTGGTGTGTTGTGTATGTGTGTGTGTATATTGTGTGTGTATGTGTGTATGTGTAATATAGGTGTGTATGTGTGTGTATTGTGTCTGTGTGTATGTGTGTGTGTGTGTGTCTGTGTTGGTAGTGTGTTGTGTGTATGTTGTGTGTGTGTTGTGTGTGTATATAGGTTGTCTGTGTGTATGTGTGTGTGTGTGTTTATGTGTATATAGGTGTGTATGTGTTATGTGTGTGTGTGTATGTGTGTGTGTATGTGTGTGTATGTGTATATAGGTGCGTATGTGTGTGTATGTGTGTCTGTGTGTATGTGTGTGTGTGTGTGTCTGTGTGTATGTGTGTTGTGTGTGTATGTGTGTGTCTGTGTGTTGTTGTGTGTGTGTGTGTGTGTGTCTTGTTATGTGTGTCTTGTGTATGTGTGTGTGTGTGTGTGGTGTATGTGTGTGTGTGTGTTATGTGTGTTGTGTGTGTGTATGTGTGTGTGTGTGTGTATGTGTGTGTGTCTGTATGTTGTGTGTGTGTCTGTGTGTGTGTGTGTGTGTGTGTGTGTGTGTGTGTGTGTGTGTGTGTGTGTGTGTGTGTGTGTGTGTGTGTGTGTGTGGATTCCTGCAGGAATCCTCAGTAAAATAAAGCAACAATGGACGGAGATCGCCAGGAATGGGAAGATATTGTGAGACATTGACTAGAACTTTACGCCCCCACTCATCGTGGAATGAGAGCGGGTGAGGGGCGGCGATGAAAATATCTGTCGACCTCAGGCGTGATTTTACGGTTTCGGGACGAACGAGGCCGGAAAATCCCGTCCCTTTCTGTCACGTCCAAACCAGCCGACCCGGGATGGAACCTGACACGCCCCAAAACAAAAAAGAGACCAGAGACAGAATTCCGAAACAGAAGCCTGTTGGATTGCTTTCCCTCTCAGCTTCCCACCTGGCTTTCCATTCCCAGTGAAAGGACCCCAACAATCCCCCGGCTGGCCTATGGCAATGCAGTTGACAGCAGATGCCAAGTATTATTAACAGCAGCCCTCCCCCCAACCCCCCCCCCCCCCCCTCCACCCCAATGCGCCCCTCGCCGCATTCACAGCCTTTTTTTAGGTGGGAGCCAAACTGTTTGCAAATTAAAGGCATTCTTGAAGTAAAAACTAACGGCATTTGGTTCCTTCAATCACTTTCCCAGGCCCCAGTGTATTGCTAGGTAATTTATTTGAAGGAAAAACACCAGCTATGACACACAGGGAGGGAGGTGGGGGGGGGGGTGTTGCGGGGAGGGTAGGGGCTCTCTACCATGACCTTGCCTTTCACAGCCCAAGCGTTTTAACTGGTTCAATATTTTGCACAGTAGTTATTCATTAGGAACCCTGTAAGATACCAGCCGTCCCCGGCTTTTTATTCCTAAATGAAAGTTAATTTGGGCTGCCCGTTCGCTTTCTAAATGTATTGGAATAAATTAAAATGCCAAGCAGAAATTAATGAAGAATGGAATGTTTTGTTCTGTTTTTTTTCCCCTCTTGGTTTCAGAGAGCTTCCCCCCCACTCTCTCCCTCCCGCAATTTGTCACTCCACACCGCACCCCCCTCGTCCCTGCTCACTACTGGGCTATACAATTGTGAAAGAAGACTGAATGACTGACACTTCCAAATTATTCACACATTACAATTTCACTAGGTTAAGCTCGAAGTGGTAGGCCTTCCCCCCACCCTGCCAGAAGACTGATCTCCAAAATCCCACATCCTCTATCTCACTTGGCGCGCCTGAAGTAAGCAAATGGAGAGAGAAGTAGACCAATGTTCCCAGAGCCCCGTGGAAGGGTCATTCAGACACAAAATAGTATTCTCTCCCTGCCGATGCTGTCGGATCCAGTGAGATTTTCCAACATTTTTCTTGTTTTTATTTCGGATTCCGCAATAGTTTGCACTTATCTGAAGGAAAAAACAGTTGGCGTATAATGTTTACCTCACTCCCTGAATCAAACGTGGGTGGCACGGTGGCACAGAGGGGTCAGCACTGCTGCCTCACAGGACCCCGGGTTCAATTTCCAGCTTGAGTCACTGACTGTGTGGCGTCTGCACATTCTCCCCGTGTCCACGTGGGTTTTCTCTGGGTGCTCCAGTTCCCACTTTGGACTACTCACAGTCCAAAGATGTGTAAATTAGCTGGATTGGCTGTGCTAAATTACTTGTAAGTGTCCACAGATGTGTGAGTTAGGTGGATCGGCCATGCTAAATTGCCTGTTAGTGTCCAAAGCTGTGTAGGTTATGCGGATTGGCTGTGCTAAATTGCCCCTTAGTGTCGGGGGGATTAGCAGGGTAAATATGTGGGGTGACAGGGATAGTGCCTGGGTGGGATTGTGGTTGATGCAGACTTGATGGGCTGAATGGCCTCCTCCTGCACTGTAAGGGTTCTATAATTCTTGTCCCTTTTGACATTTAATCACTTTCGCTCTCTATCCATTCACAGGCCTTTCCCTTTTACTTGTGTTCCCCCTCTCTCCTCAGCTCAGTTCTTGTTGTAAACTGTGACCACGCAACCTTTTCCACTTCTGATGAGGGCCACTGACCTGAGACATCACCCCTCCTTCTCTCCCCACAGATTCCATCGGACCTGCTGAATCCTCCCGGCATTTGATGGTTCTCATTTCAGATTTCCAGCGTTGGCCATGTTTTGTTTTTGCTTCATGGAATATTCTAGATTATGAACTGTACAATCTGGGATTCCAGTCAGCCCAGGACAGGCTGTAGGGATAGAGAATCTTGGAACTAATATATCAAGCTACTTTAGGCTACAGATTCATTACAAATCTGCCCGCAGTTTTCCCATTGGTTATTGTTCATGAAGTGGATAGGCAACACCTTAGAATCCCTACATTGCAGAAAGAGGCCATTCAGCCCATTGCATCTGCACTGACTCTCCAACAGAGCATGTAACCAACATGCAACTCCCACCACCCTATACCTGTAACCCCACGCATTTACCCCATTAGTCCACCTAACCTATACATTTTTAGACATTAAGTGGCAATTTAGCATGGCCAATCCACCTAACTTGCACATCTTAAGGGTAGCGCGATGGAAGAGCACTGTTGCTTCACAGCGCCAGGACCCGGGTTCAATGCCTGGCTTGGGTCACCCCCGTGTAGAGTTTGCACATTCTCCCTGTGTTTGCACGGGTTTCTTTTGGGTGCTCCAGTTTCCTCCCACATTCCAGAGATGTGAGGATTAAGTTGATTGGCCATGTTTAGTGTCAGGGGAGTAGTAGGATAAATGCATGGGATTACAAGGATAGGGCCTGGGTAGGATTATGGTGGGTGTAGATTCAATGGGCCAAATAGCCTCCAACTGTACAGCAGGGATTCTATGATTTTTGGACTCTGTGAGGAAACCCACGAAGACATGGGGAGAATGTGCATACTCCACACAAACAATTACCCGAGTCCAGAATTGAACCAGGTCCATGGCGCTGTGAGGCAGCAGTGCTCTTCCATCGCGCCACTGTTCCATATGCACATAACTCACAGACTGTGTTGTGGGGGGTGGGGAGGGATGTGTATGACTCGTTAATGTTCAATATCCATCACTGGAGAGAGGAGAAGGCCAATCATGATGTGAAAAACAGGCTGTATGAAATTTGTGAAGCTCACTGATGGTCTAGTCGTACTATCTCTGGACTATTAACCTAGAAACTCAGCTAATGATCCGTGGACCCAGGTTCGAATCCTACCACGGCAGAAGGTGGAATTTGAATTCAATAAAAAAAAATCTGGAATGACCATGAAATCATTGTCGATTGTCAGCAAAACCTGTCTGGTTCACTAATGTTCTTGAGGAAAGGAAATCTGCTGTCCTTACCTGGTCTGGTCTGTAAGTCACTGAAATCTTCAAAATCCTACAGTGCAGGAAGAGGCCACTCAGCTCATTGAGTCTGCACTGACAACAGTCCCACCCCAAGCTCTATCCCCTTAATGCCACACATTTACCCCACTAATCTTGCTTAACTATGCATCCCAAAACACTAAGGGGCAATTTAGCATGGCCAATCCATCTAACCCGCACACCTTTGGATTTTAGGAGCAAACTGGAGCACCCAGAGGAAACCCACACAGATATGGAGAGAATGTGCAATTCCCACACAGATAGTGACCCAAGCCAGGAATCTGGCTCCCTGACACTGTGAGGCAGTAATGCTAACTGTCCCATCCTGCAAACAGTCCAAAGATGCGACTCCAGGACCCCAGGAATGTGGGTGACTCTCAACTGCCCTTGAACAACTAGGGACAGGCAATAAATACGGGATAACCATTGACACCCATGTCCCACGAAGGAATAAAAGAAACTGCATCGCTGAATGGGAGAATCCAGGGAAAATGTTGAGGCTGGCTGCATTTCGAACAAGATATGGAAGAAGAATATAAAGGATAACGCTGGGGTGACAGGAAGGAATGGCTGAAGAGAGGCATAGAAGGTGGAGATCATTATGGGTAAGAACATGTGGTAAAAAACATTAAATACTTCACTTCATCAATAAAATGATCCCTCACACAAATGATCACACTGATTGTTGTGATGTAGGAATAATGCAGTGGCCATTTTTCCCATCGGTACCATCCTCAGCGAGGTAAACCAGCAGGCAATCTACCTGTAGTGGGGTTACTTGAGTGACGAACAAGATGACAAAGCTATTCACTATTTTTAACAATTAATTGGAGGTCAGAATAAGAATTGAAGATTCTCAGTGAGCTAATGGATTCTCCCTGACACTTGTCGACAATCTGCCCTTTTTGAGGTTCTGTGTCTGGAGATGTGTATCTTTGGCCGCATGTATCACTTTATCTTATCTAAGATGGCGCTGGAGCGAGGCGACTTCTTGCAAGCTGTGCCCGGCACACCTTCCAATTCTATCTTTTACTCTCGTTCTGTGCTTCAAAAACTTTATTCCAACTCTTTCAATCTCCCTAACAGTGCTTTAATCTCTTGTAGCCTTGTTGTCATCAATGAATGGGCCTACCTTGTATTAAGTTGATCTTTCTCTACACCCATAGTGTTTCTCATGGTGTCATGACTGTAACAGTATATTCTGCATCCTCTTCTTTCCTTCTCTATGAACAGTATGCTTCGTCTGTCCCGTGCTCAAGAGACAATACTTTCACTGTATACCAACACATGTGGGCAGCATGTTGGCATACAGTGGTTATCACTGCTGCCTCATGGCGCCAGGGACCCCAGTTTGATTCCCGGCTTGGGTCTGTGTGGAGTTTGCACATTCTCCCCATGTCTGCTTGGGCTTCCTCCAGTGCTCCAGTTTCCTCCCATAGTCCAAAGATGTGCAGGTTAGATTGATTGCCCATGCTAAATGACCCCTTAGTGTTCTGTGAAGTGTAAATTAGAGGGATTAGCGCAGTAAATATGTGGAGTTCCAGGGTTAGAGGCTGGGTGGGATTGCAGGCTCAATGGGCTGAATGGCCTCCTTCTGCACTGCAGGGATTCTATGAAACAGAACCAATTGTTTGTGAAAAAAAAACATCCCAGCGATTGGGAAAGGTAACACACCATTAATTGCGGACACAGTGAGTCTGCAAGTGATTTTTCGCCGCAGAGGTTTGCGAAACAAGCTTTCATTCCAGTCCTAATTCTGAACCATCCTGGTCATAGCGCTGAACAATGCAACCTAAATAAACAAGAGACCATCACTGGCAGCAGCCAGTGTTAATCCCTGAGGAATTTTCAGAACTGAGAGATGGAAGCTCCGAAAGGAGCCGGAACACAGAATTCTGGCAGGGAAATGAGAGCATGGAGAGGATGGAGGGGTTCAAAGGTTGATCAGTGGCCACAAAAACTCGTCACTTTCACACCTCTCCTCACTCGTAACATCCACCATGAACATGGGAGTCTCAATCCTTGGTTTTTAATTTGATGTGCACAAAACACACAAAGCTCACACCCAGTCCGCTTTCTCGGAGAAGCAACCAGCATAATCAAGCACCCCCTGCACCCCGGACGTTCTCTCTTCCACCTTCTTCTGTCGGGAAAAAGTCTGAGGTCACGTATCAACCGACTCAAGAACAGCTTCTTCCCTGCTGCCATCAGACTTTTGAATGCATCTATCATCTATTAAGTTGGTCTTTTTCTACATCCTAATTATGAATGTAATATTTCATTCTGCACCCTTTCCCCCTGTGTAGTCTATGAACGCTGTGCTTTGTCTGTAGTGTACAAAAAGTAATACTTTTCACTGTATACCGGTATACCAGACTGGGACATTTTTTCCTGGAGCACAGGAGGCTTTGGAGTGATTTGAAAGAGGTCTATAAAATAATGGGGGGGGGCATAGATCAAATTAAGGGAGTCTCAAACCAGAGGGCATGTGTTTAAGGTGAGAGGGGAGAGATACAGAAATGTCCAGAGGGGCAGTTCTTGCACTCCGAGGGTAGTGAGTGTCTGGAACGAGCTGCCAGAGGCAGTAGTAGAGGTGGGCACAATTTTGTCTTTCAAAAAGCATTTAGACAGTTACACGGTTAAGATATGTAGAGCAGGATATGGGCCAAATGTGGGCAACTGGGAGTAGCTTAGTGGCAAAAAGTGGGCGGCATGAACAAGTTGGGCCGAAGGGCCTGTTTCCATGCTGTGAACCTCTATGACTCTATAACTTTATGTGACAATAATGAATCAAATCAAAAATCAGCCTGAGAAAGTGCAACATCTGACTCCCTTCCTGGGTATAAGACCAATAACTGAATGCATATCACAGAAAGAAGCCAAGTTGTCAGTGCAAACTTGATGGGCCAAATGGCCTCCTTCTGCAACGTAGGATCTAGTGATTCTATAATGATTTCCGGTTTTCTTATGTCCCACACGAATCTCCTTCCGCCCAAATTCAACTCACCCTCCTTCTTCACTATCCCTGAATGTTGGCATGGTGGCATAGTGGTTAGCATTGCTGCCTCACAGCGCCAGAGATCTGGGTTCTATTCCTGGCTGAGGGCTGTGCGGAGTCTGTACATTCTCTCCATGTCTGCATGGGTCTCCCCCGGGTGCTCCAGTGTCCTCTGAAAGACGTGCTGGTTAGGTGTGTTGGCCGTGCTAAATTCTCCTTCGGTGCACCCGAACAGGTGCTGGAGTGTGACGACAAGGGGGTTTTCACAGTAACTTCATTGCAGTGTGAATGTAAGCCTACTTGTGACACTAACAAATAAATTTTAAACAGAAAAAAATTCATCTAACCGCCAGACAGTTAAGAT
Source organism: Sphyrna mokarran (assembly GCA_024679065.1). Taxonomy (NCBI): domain Eukaryota; kingdom Metazoa; phylum Chordata; class Chondrichthyes; order Carcharhiniformes; family Carcharhinidae; genus Sphyrna; species Sphyrna mokarran. The sequence goes on along the minus strand of JAGIQG010000003.1, from coordinate 130,743,772 downwards.
TTCAGATGGTAGCAAGTTCCACGCTCTGACCGTTCTCTGGGTAAAGCGGGTTGCTCCGGTATACTGATTCAAGAGCATATTGTTCCAGAAACTTCCATCAAATGAAGGCCAACCTGTATCGATCTAATTCTATCCCACTTTTACTGGTCCGAAGTGGTCACTTCTCAGCTGGTCACAGGAGCTTGTACTCCTGCAGCAGGTTCTGAAGTTGGTGCGTACTTTTGAAATTCAAAGGAACAAAATTAAAGGAAAATGTAACAGATTCCGAGTACAATTTAATGAGACATCCTGGATGTGAAATATTCCGTATGAGGCACAAAGCAGCCTCTATGAGTGTATTGAAAGTAGGAACACAAGGGCAGTCACAGAGAATTGTTGTTTCAGTTAATGAGACAACTCTGAATTGTCACTATTATTTTGGAAGACCAGCAATGAGGTGGCTAATTACAGCAATGACAGCTTGCATTTATATAGCACCTATAGGGGAGTAACATGTGCCAGTTAGCCACTTCCCGGAAATGTGACCAAGCAAAACAAAGAACAAAGAACAAGAACAGCACTGGAAACAGGCCCTTCGGCCCAACGAGCCCGCGCCGCCACCCCGATGTTCCTACTTCTACCCGTGATCCCTGTTTATGTTTATAGGTCTATGCATTGGAACCAAATTTGAGACAATTTAGGGAGAATTTGTTCTGCCAATTAGCCTAAGAGCACATCTTTGGGAAGTGGGAGGAAACCGGAGCATCTGGAGAAAACCCACGCAAACACGGGGAGAATGCGACAGACACAAGCCCATGTATCTGCACAGCACAGCGATAGTCACTGAGCTGTTGTGTTGCCCATCAAATGGTCCAGGTCAAGCGTACACTAACGACGTGAAGCACTAGGATAATCTTGAAAAATCCAAGAGCAGCCCTCTCATGACCCATCGCGTGTATGCCCCTTGTTAGACAACAAGGCGGACCAAAGTACACTAAAGCACGCGAGGATATATTAGGATGGGCGGTCAAAATCTTGGTCCGGGGGGTTAACTTGAGAAGTATTTCACAGCAGGGGAGGAAGGTTTAGGAAGGTAATTCCTGCAGGATTGCAGGCAGCTGGAGACATGACCACCAATGGTGGAGTGATTGAAATGGAGGAAGGGCGAGTGGCCAGAGTTGGAGGACGTGCAAAGATCTCAGGGGTTATTCTGAATCAAAACATTAACCCTGTTTCCCTCTCTGCAAATGCTGCTTGTGTTCGTCCAATACTTCATATATTTACTTCAGATTTCCAGCATCTACAGTATTTTGCTTTTATCTCAGGGCTGGAAAAGATTAGACATAACCTAAAACTAACACAGAGTGATTCGGAATGTACACTTAGTCACTCGTTCATCAGTCTAGGTTGACAGCAGGATCCTTTTAAAATTGCTTCTATCGTAACCAGCCGAGGGGTTTGAAAAAAGGTTCGAGGTTTGAGGAGGTTCAGCTCTCCTCAGTCAGGGATAGAATAAGATGCCGGTATCCCAACTGGAATTGAATAAACTAGGACTGCACCAAGATTATTCCCTTCGAAGATAACAAATTGAGGGATCTCGTCCAGGGATTAGTCATCACAGTTCATGGTCAACCATTGCTTGGCCCATTTTGGTCAATGGTGTTCCAGATCAGTCATTGGTTGGCTGATTTTGATCACTGGTGTTCCTGATCAGCCATTGGTCAGTTGATTTTGGTCACTGGCTGCGTGACCAGTCATTGGTTGGCTGATTTTGGTCACTAGCGATGTGATCAGCCATTGGTCAGTTGATTTTGGTCACTGGTTGCGTGACCAGTCATTGGTCAGCTGATTTTGGTCACCAGCTACGTGATCAGCCATTGGTTGCTCCATATAATAATAAAAGAAAAACACTACAGATGCTGAAATCTGAAATAAAAACAGAAAATGCTGGAAAATCTAACCAGATCCGTTAGATCTGTGGAGGGAGAAACAGAGCCAACATTTCGAGTCTGGATGACCCTTCAACAGAGCTGAAGGGCGGGATTTTATATTTCATGGTGGCATCATGCTGCGAGTTGGCAGAAATGGTGATGAATGTTCCTTTAAATGCCTTTTCCCCCATCATAAAATCTGCTATTCTAACTTCATGTCGCTATCAACATCTCCTCCAATCCTTCATGCTGCCATTAACGCTTCTTCTGCCTTGTGTCCTGTGTTGCAATCTCTCCTAGCTTCATCTATCACTAACCCTCTATACACCATTGACTAAGATCAGCCAACCAATGACTGATCAAGAATACCAGTGATCAAAATCAGCCAACCAATGACTGATCAAGAATACCAGTGATCAAAATCAGCCAACCAATGACTGATCAAGAATACCAGTGATCAAAATCAGCCAACCAATGACTGATCAAGAACACCATCGACCAAAATTGACCAATCAGTGGCTGATCATTGCAATGACCAATCCCTGGACGAGATTCCTCAATTTGTTACCTTCCATTCCTCCAATGGGAATAATCCTTGTGCAGTCCCTTCTTCCTTACCAGTGTAAAACCCATCACATTTCACCCTCTATTTAACTCTGAAGACGGGTCATCCAGTCTCGAAATATTAACTCCGTTTCTCCCTCCACAGACATTGCTGAGTTTATCCAGTGTTTTCTGTTTTTCGAACAGAATGGTCCATGTTGGTCTCTGGTGTAGGTGACCAACCTTTATTGGTTAATTAAAGGAGACGAATCGATTTTTAGTGTATATTGTGGCAGTGACAATGTGGCTTTTTTCACTAAAGTCCTCTTTAATTTCAGCACCTGGGGGAGTTCAGAATTAGGCCTGGCGTAACCTTGACAACGCCAGAGGAAGCTTCCATTTCTTCCAAGATGGCGGCAGAGCGAGGTGACGTCTTGCGAGTTGTTCCCAGCATACCTTCCAATTCTACCTTTTATTTTCATTCAGTGCTTCCAAAACTTCATTCCAACTCTTTTAGACTCTTTTTAATTTAATCTTTTCTACATTCTGCAGTCTCTCCTTTCTTTCTGTATGAATGGTATGCTTTGTCTGTGTCACGTGCAAAAAACAATACTTCTCACTGTATGTTAATACATGTGACAATAATAAATCGAATCAAATCAAACCAGTAAGTCAGAGGCCTGTCTGGCAGGCATTATTCTCTCAGGGCTGTGTAACTTCACCGAGACTGAGCGTGGTTGGGTTTGGCACCTATCAGATCACTGAAAACACCAAGGGCAGTCATCAAAAAGACCAAATGCAACTTTTCAGTCTCTCATTCCTCAAGCTCGTGTTTCCCCAGAGGGTGACATGATGGTTAACACTGCTGCCTCACAGGGACCCGGGTTCAATTCCAGCTTTGGTCCCCGTCTGGTGTGGAGTTTGCACATTCTCCCCATGTCTGCGTGGGTTTCTTCCAGGTGCTCTGATTTCCTCCCAAAGTCCAAAGATGTGTGGGTTAGGCGGATTGGCCATGCTAAATTGTCCCTCAGTGTCAGGGAGACTAGCTAAGGGTTAATACATGGGATTATGGGGATAGGGCCTGGTTGGAATTGCTGTCAGTGGAGCCTGTTTGAGTTTCTTGGTTGCAGTTAGTAAAGAAGACATGAGTTCTGCTTTCTGAAAAACTATTTTTACTTCTTTGATCCAACACCACACACGGCTCTCCCTGACACCCAGTGCCTCCTGTGGCCCCTTTAAAAATCAGTTTTTTTTTTGGTTAATTGACATCATATTAGGACTTTATTGGAAGGTCCATTAACCCATTCCTAACACAGGGTCGATGGGACAAATGGCCTCTGTAATAACTTCAGTCAGGCCATTGAGGTTGCCCAATTGAAGTATGAACTTCCTAATTAAGAAATCAATTGATGGGCCAATCCAGGAGTTTTTTTGTTGTATTTAACCGTGTGCGTCAGTTCCTCTGGCAATGACTAACTTTGCGTACTGCTATTGGAATTGGAAACAAAGGGATTTTGTGAAGGGACTTCTGTCTCCGAAGACTTATTATAGCCTTTTATGACTTATTGCAACCTCCTTTTGCACTGTAGCAATTCCATAAAACTCTATAAAAACCTGTCCACATCATGAGATAAAGAAATTCAGAGGGAGCTACTTCTTTAAGGAAGACTTGATGTCTTTAATTTCTACTTCTGGAAAGTTTGGGCGCGTTCCCTTTGAGAGCAAATCAAAATCCTTCTGACTGGTGAACACCCCCTCCGCACCCCCCACCCTCCGCTCCTGTCCTGCTCGAGAGCATCCTCTGTGCTACACTGCCCCCTTGTGTAGAAGCTCTGGCGCTCCCAAAATTCCCAACCCGAGGGGACTTGCAAAAGGATCCAGAGGTAGCAGTTTGAAAGGGGCTCACATTGAGGCAGAACCTTTCCCAATCTCAGGATTCCCCAGTGTGATGGATGATGGTGTCAAGACTAGTGCTTGATTTGGATTAAAGTGAGGCAGAGTTGCGCAGCGTCAGCCTCGCTCTCTCTTCCGATTCACATCTGGATCTAGTGGCAAGACAAGAGTCAAGCTGGCTGGAGATGGGACTAGACGCAATGGATAACCAGGACGTCCCTGTGTCTTGTTCCGCTCTTCGCATTCCACGATGCTTGCAAATCTTCTTGACCGTTGGACCTTCCATTGGTCTCGTCCACTCAATCCGCTGGAGTCTGTCTTCACATGCTGGGATAGACATCTCCCTAACTCACCGAGGATTGAGACCTGTCGGCTATCCTCACCCGGTTTAGCCGGCTTGTTGAAGCCGTTGCCCGGGGTGTGGCCGCTATCGCAGCCACGGTGAGAGCTGGGTGCCAGGGTGGAGACCAAAGGGTGGACAAAGCATCCTGAAAAGGACGGGACATAGAACGTAGAACGTAGAACGTAGAACACTACAGCACAAACAGGCCCTTCGGCCCACAAGTTGTGCCGAACACATCAAAACCTACCCAGCCATAGACCTATCTATAACCCCCAATCCCATTTGGATCCCATATACTCATCCAGAAGTCTTTTAAAAGACCCCAGCGAGTTCGCCTCGACCACCACCGACGGCAGCCGATTCCATTCACTCACCACCCTCTGAGTGAAAAACTTTCCCCTAGCATCCCCTCTGTACTTGCTTCCCTGCACCTTAAATCTGTGCCCTCTCGTCGCGACCATTTCAGCCCTGGGAAATAGTCTCTGAGAGTCCACCCTATCTATTCCTCTCAACATCTTGTAAACCTCTATCAGGTCGCCTCTCAACCTTCGTCTCTCCAGGGAGAACAGTCCCAGCTCCCTCAACCTGTCTTCATAAGGCATGCCTCCCAATCCAGGCAACATCCTTGTAAATCTCCTCTGCACCCTTTCAATAGCTTCCACGTCCTTCCTATAGTGAGGCGACCAGAACTGCGCACAGTACTCCAAGTGTGGTCTGACAAGGGTCCTATAAAGCTGCAGCATTACCTCCTGACTCCTGAACTCAATCCCTCGATGAATGAAGGCCAGTACACCGTAAGCTTTCTTAACCACATCCTCCACCTGGGAGGCCGATTTGAGAGTCTTATGGACCCGGACCCCAAGATCCCTCTGCTCTTCCACACAGCTAAGACTCCTACCTTTGATAGTGTACTCATTCATCCCGTTGGATCTGCCAAAATGGACCACAACACATTTATCCACGTTGAAGTCCATCTGCCACTTCTCCGCCCAGTCTTGCATCCTGTCGATGTCCTGCTGCAACTTTTGACATCCCTCCAGACCATCCACAACACCACCGGCCTTTGTGTCATCGGCGAACTTACTCACCCATCCCTCCACTTCCTCATCCAGGTCATTCATGAAAATGACCCTTGGGGCACTCCACTGGTGACCAACCTCCATGCAGAAAAAGAGCCATCCACAACCACCCTCTGCCTTCTGCAGGCAAGCCAGTTCTGGATCCACAAGGCCAAAGCCCCTTGGATCCCATGGCCTCTCACCTTCTCAAGAAGTCTTGCATGTGGGACCTTGTCAAATGCCTTGCTGAAGTCCATGTACACCACGTCCACTGCTCTTCCTTCGTCAATGTGTTCAGTCACATTTTCGAAGAACTCAATTAAGCTCGTAAGGCACGACCTGCCTTTTACAAAACCATGTTGACTATTTCTAATCAACCTAAACTTCTCCAAATGCTCGTAAATCTTGTCCCTCAGAAGCCTCTCCATCAGCTTACCAACCACTGAGGTCAGACTCACCGGTCGGTAATTTCCAGGACTATCCCTGTTCCCTTTCTTGAAAATAGGGACCACATCCGCAATCCTCCAATCCTCCGGAACCTCTCCCGTCTCCATCGACGACGCAAAGATCATCGCCAGGGGCTCTGCAATGACATCCCTCACCTCCCACAATAACCTGGGGTACATCCCATCTGGTCCTGGAGACTTGTCTATCTTGATAGCATTTAAAAGTTCTAACACATCCGCTTCCTTAATATCTACATACTCAATCTTTTCAGTCTGCCGCAAACTTGTAGTGCATCCTCCCAGATCACTTTCCACCGTGAATACTGAGGCAAAGTACTCATTAAGCACCTCTGCCATTTCTTCCGGTTCCATACAGACTTTTCCCCCTTCACCTTTTATAGGTCCTATCCCTTCTCTTCTCATCCTTTTACTTTTCACATATTTGTAGAAGGCCTTGGGATTCTCCTTAATCCTACCAGCCAAGGCCTTCTCATGACCCCTTCTGGCTCTCCTAATTTCCTTTTTAAGCTCTCTTCTATAAGCCTTATACTTCTCTAGATCCCCAACATCTCCTAGCTCTTTGAACCTTTTATACACCTTTCTTTTCTTCCTGACTATGTTCACCACAGCCTTCGTGCACCATGGTTCCCGCGTCCTACCAAAACCTCCTTGTCTCACCGGAACGTTGTCGTGCAGAGCTCCAGACAAGCATTCCTTGAATATCTGCCACCTTCCTTCTGTGCTTTTCCCCAAGAACACCTCCTTCCAGTTTATTCGCCCCAACATCTGCCTGATGTCTTCATATTTCCCCTTATTCCAGACAAACACCTTCCTAGCCTGCCTGATCCTATCCTTTTCCAATGCAAGGGTGAAGGAGATAGAATTATGATCTCCATCCCCAAGATGCTCTCCTACCGAGAGATCCATCACCTGTCCTGGTTCATTAGCTAGTACCAGGTCCAGTACAGCCTCTCCTCTCGTAGGCTTGTCCACGTGCTGTGTCAGGAAACCCTCCTGAACACACCTAACAAACTCCTCCCCATCCAAACCCCTTACCCTTGGGATATTCCAGTCGATGTTTGGGAAATTGAAGTCTCCCATCACAACAACTCTGTTATTTCTACATCTCTCCAGTATCTGTTTCCCTATCTGCACCTCATGTTCCCCCACCAGAGATACTACCCCTCCCTGACACCCCATTCACCCCACCATCTTTACAACCACCTTGAAGAACAGCCGCCGTCGTACTGCCGTAAATGCAGCACCTAAACTATGCACAGCAAGATCCCACAAGCCACTGATCTGAGGGCCGTCAACCTCGCTTACACGGCGGGAGGGATATTCCGGCCGCGCTCATCCCCAAGGCTGGGATATCCCGCTCGAGGTCAACGGGCCATGCCCCCCCCCCCCCAAACCCGCTACAATTCCCGTGGTGGTTAGGGATGGGAAAATTTTGTCCAGTGTGTCTGAAATCGGATTCGGATCCGTGGATTTCTCATTCAGGGGTGAAGGAGGAGAGAATGAGGCCTGCCTTTTGGGAGATCGAACCAGGGCAGGACTTACTCAGGACGTTGGGGGTGAGTTACAGAACGAAGAGATCTAGGGGTCCAGGTTCATAGCTCCTTGAAAGTGGGGTCACTGGTGGACAGAGTGGTGAAGAAAGAACAAGGGGTTCATCGGTCAGAACACTGAATCCAGGAGTTGGGAATCTTGTTGAAGTTGTACAAGACACTGGTGAGGCCACACTTGGAATACTGTGTACAATTCTGGTCACCCTATTAGGGAAAGGATATTATTAAACTAGAAAGAGTGCAGAAAAGATTTATTAGTATGATACCGGGTCTTGATGGTTTGAGTTATAAGGAAAGGCTGGATAGACTGGGACCTTTTTCCCTGGAGCGTAGGAGGCTGAGGGGTGATCTTATAGAGGTCTATAAAATAATGAGGGGCACAGATCAGCGAGGTAATCAATATCTTTTCCCAAATGTAGGGGAGTCTAAAACTAAAGGCCATAGGTTTAAGGTGACAGGGGAGAGATACAAAAGTGCCCTGAGGGGCAATTTTCTCACACAGAGGGTGGTGAGTGTCTGGAACGAGCTGCCAGAGGCAGTAGTGGAGGCGGGTACAATTTTGTCTTTTAAAAAGCATTTAGACAGCTACATGGACAAGATGGATATAGAGAGGTCTGAGCCAAATGTAGGCAATTGGGATGAGCTTAGCGGTTAAAAAAAAGGCATGGACAAGTTGGGCTGAAGGGCCCGTTTCCATGCTGTAAACCTCTATGACTTAAGTCATAGTTACATTGCCAAGGTAAAGAGAAAGAGTTGATGGACATTTTAATAGACTTACAAATTGGGAATAGCTGGGGCACGAGCTGTGTGGGAGGGGGGACTGTGAAATCAAACAATAAAGAAAATGTTTCAGCTTCATCAACCGGTGTGGAACCTGTTCACACCAAAAACTGTTTGCTGATGCACTATCACCCAATTCACAGCAAAACAGGGAGTCAGAATTGACACATAATGTCTCTCTCGGAGTAATTACTGCGTTCAAACCTTTGACTCAGGTCAATCAAAGGCAGTGGTTATCGAATTCAGTAAAAAGATACGAATTCCAATAAAGATACGAACTAGTGTCGCCAGCTAACGTCACAGTTGAGGTCAGGGTTGCAGGAACCACAGATAATTCCTCAAACCTCCCACTTGCAACTCATTCAATCGTTCATTCTGTAATTCAGTGAAGGGGCAGTGAGATAACGCACTGGTTTTTACACTGAAGTTTACTCTGCAATCTGCTTCCTGTGCTGAGCATTGGGAAGAGGTTGAATCATCAGACTTTTTTATCCATTCGTGGGAAATGGGGCATCGCTGGCTAGGCCAGCATTTATTGCCCATCCCGAGTTGCCTTGGAGGGCAGTTGAGAGTCAACCACATTGCTGTGGCTCCGGAGTCACATGTAGGCCAGACCGGGTGAAGACGGCAGATTTCCTTCCATGAAGGACGCCAGTGAGCCAGATGGGTTTTTCCGACAATCATTTAATCGTCACTGGTAGATTCTCAATTTTGGATATTCGAATTCAAATTCCACCATCTGCCGAGGCGGGATTCGAACCCAGGTCCCCAGATTGTCAGACGCAGTGTCAGCTCAGGTGGGAAGGTCAGGGTGTAGCTCTACAGCTAACATTTCTACCATGTTTTTAAACACTCCATTGAAAAAAAAACCAGGAGAGGGGTCCCACCACATTGCGCTGGCAGAGACTGCAGCCCTCCCCCCAACGCCCCCAAGCCCCCTCACCCCCACCTCTCCGCCCCGGCAACATCTACAGAGTTCGGGGTGCCCCTAGTGTAAGAATAAAAGAAACCAAAAATGGAAGGTCCCCAGAGAAATGGATCCCCCCCCCTCCCCCCCCCACAGGACAGGGAACCCCCCTTACCCTGCATCATGGAAGCCCCACTCTCTCCCCCTTCCACTTCCCCCACCTCCTGTCTACCCACAGGATGCAGAACCCTCTACCCCGCACCCATGGAACCTCACCCCTTACCCCCTCTCCCCCCACAGGAGGCAGAACTCCCTACCCTGCACCATATGAACAGACAGTCCAATATGAATACCTGGGGTGCACTTGCCAGAAAAATCCATCTAAGATCAAGGGATCTTCCGCGTGGCCCGTGTCTCCCCCCCATCCCCATTACACCTCCAATGGCCAGGACAATTCTGTCCCAGATCTGCGTTGGTAAGAGGGCTTGAAAGGTCCGTGGGCTTTCAAAGTCAGTTTCCTGTTATCCCATTGGTGGAGCCAATCGAGTGGGAACCCCCTCCCCCGCCATGGAGTAAAAACCCCTTTGGGTTTCCCTCTCAATTCTCCATCAGTCCTTCCTCCCCAAACAGGGGCAGAAAAGGGAAGGGAATTCCAGGGTTTTGACTCAGCAACAATGAAGGAACGGTGATATATTTCCAAGTCAGGATGGTGAGTGGCTTGGAGGGGAATTTGCGGGTGGTGGTGTTCCCCTGTATCTGCTGCCCTTGTCCTTCTGGATGGAAGTGGCTGTGGGTTTAGAAGACGCTACATTCTTTGGTGAGTTCCTACAGCGCACCTTGTGGATGATCCACACGGCTGCTTCTGTGCGCCGATGGTGGAAAGAGTGAATTTTTGAGATTGTAAACGAATGCCATTCAAGCGGGGCTGCTTCATCCTGGATGGTGTTGAGCTTCTTGAGTGTTGTTGGAGCTGCACCAATCCAGGCAAATGGAGAGTATTCCATCACACTCCTGACTTGTGCGAGGCTGTGTGTGTGTATGTCAATGTGTGTACATGGCGTGTGTGTGAAGTGCCTGTGTGTTGTCTGCATGTGTGACAATGTGCGCCATTGTGCATGCGTCATTGTCTGAGTGTGAATATGTATATGTGTGAATACGTGTGTATGTGTCTGTGTGTCAATGTATCTGTGAATGTGTGTATATGTGTGTGTGTAAATATGTGTGTTTTTGCGAATATGAGTGTGTATGTATAAATGTGTATCTATAAATGTGTGCACATGTGCCTGTCTGTGCGAATGTCTGTGTGCGCGTGCGCCCACATGTGTGTGCAAGTGTGTGAGTGTGTGTATACGTGTGTGCGTGTGTGTGTTTCTGTATGCCATTATGTATGTGTGTTTGTGTGGGTCAGTGTGTGTGTGTGTGTGTGCATGTGTGTTCTTGTGTGTGTGTCTGTGTGTAACTTTGTGTGCGTCTGTATGTGTGTCAGTGTCTGTGTGTTTGTGAGTGTTCAAACCTGTCGTTGTTAAGTAATCCTACCAACAGAGGGCAGAGTTCCAGCTGTGGGTGGTGGGACTGTAAATCAGACTCTGAGCAGCAGAGGGCGGCAGAACTCCATGAATCGCAGCAGCAGCTGAACCAGGTTCCAGTTTAAATGATCACTCAGCATCAGGTTGTCAACCTCACTCCACAAAGATCAGGGAACTTGGTTCATAGATCACACTGATCCTGACAATGGGATCTATGAGTGACTCCCAAAGTCTTTTCTCAACAGGGTTAATTTTAATTCGGGTCCCAGAGAAAGAAAGAGACATTTCAAGAGTATTGAAGGATGGATTAGTAAATTTGCAGATGACACTAAAGTCGGTGGAGTGGTAGATAGTGAAGAGGGGTGTTATAGTTTGCAGAGGGACTTGGACAAGTTGCAGAGCTGGGCCGAGAGGTGGCAAATGGAGTTTAATGTGGAAAAGTGTGAGGTAATGCACTATGGCAGAAATAATAAATGTGTAGAGTATAGGGCTAATGGTAGGATTCTTAGTAGTCTTGATGAACAGAGGGATCTTGGTGTGTATGTGCATAGATCCCTGAAAGTAGGCAGTCAAGTCGAGAAGGTTGTTAAGAAGGCATATGGAGTCTTAGCTTTTATTGGTAGGGGGATTGAATTTCGGAGCCGCAACGTCATGTTGCAACTGTACAAAACTCTAGTGCGGCCGCACTTGGAGTATTGTGTGCAGTTCTGGTCCCCACATTATAAGAAAGATGTGGAGGCATTGGAGAGGGTACAGAGGAGGTTTACCAGGATGTTGCCTGGTATGGAGGGCAGGTCTTATGAAGAGAGGCTGAGGGATTTGAGGTTGTTTTCGTTAGAAAGGAGGCGGCTAAGAGGGGACCTTATCGAAACATATAAGATGATTAGAGGTTTAGATAGGGTGGACAGTGATAGCCTTTTTCCTAGGATGGAAAAAGCTAGCACGAGGGGACACAGCTTTAAATTAAGGGGTGATAGTTATAGGACGGATATCAGAGGTAGGTTCTTTACCCAAAGGGTGGTTCGGGAGTGGAATGCCCTGCCTGCAGCAGTTGTAGATGCGCCAAGTTTGGTGGCGTTTAAGAGGTTAGTTGATAAGTATATGGAAGAGAAGGGAATGGTTTAGTTTGGAGGGGCATTGCTTTTTATATTGGTCGGCGCAACATCGAAGGCCGAAGGGCCTGTTCTGTGCTGTAATGTTCTATGTTCTATGTTCTACATGCATTTGCATAGCGCCCTTCACATCCTCAGCTTTTTACAGCCAGTGAAATATGATTCTACCACAGTGACTGGTGTAACAGAGGAAACGCGACTGCCCCTTTGGGTTCAGCAAGGGAAAGGCGGTATTACCAGGTGGTATTACCACGAGATTATTAATCTCCAAACTCAACTAATATTCCAGGGACCCAGCTTCAAATCCCCGTCACGGCAGATCGTGCAATCTGAGTTCAATAAAAAAAAACTGAAATTAAGAATTACTGTTGACCATGAGCTAAGCTGGGAATCGAATCCAGGTCCTTGGAGCTGTGAAGCAGCAATGCTAACCACTGTGCCATTTCGACAATAAAGAAAAAGTCCAACGGGATGACTGTCTGTGAGTAACTAAAGAACCTAAGAAACGTAACAATCTTAAAGAAAAAATGTCTTTTGTTTTATTCCTTAGTGGGACATAGGTGTCGCTGGCTGGTCGGCGTTTATTGCCCATCCCTAGTTGCCCCCTGAGAAGGTAGCTGCCTCCTTGAATCGCTGCGGCCCAAGTGCTGTGGGTTGACCCACAATGCTGTTAGGGAGAGAATTCCAGGATTTTGACCCAGCGACCGCGAAGGAACAGCGATATATTTCCAAGTCGGGATGGTGAGTGGCTTGGAGGGGAATTTGCAGGTGGCGGTGTTCCCATGTATCTGCTGCCCGTGTCCGTCTGGATGGAAGAGGTCATGAGTTTGGAAGGTGCTGTGTAAGGATCTTTGGTGAATTGCAACAGTGCATCGTGTAGATAGTAACACACTGCTGCCACTGAGCATCGGTGGTGGAGGGAGTGGATCAAACGGGGCTGCTTTGTCCTGGATGGTGTTGAGTTTCTTGAGTATTGACAGAGTTCCAGTGGTTAACTAACGGGGACAGCTCGCAAAGACCAGCTTCGTGTTCTCCTGAGTATATGGATTATGGGGTGATGTAATCGACATGTTTAAGATGATGAAAGAATTTGCTGGAGTAAATGGACAGAATCTATTCCCTCGCGTCGTGGGTAAGTAGAGGGAGTAAACTCAGAGCCAGGCTGTTCATCATCGATGTCAAGAAACATCCCCTAACTCAAAGGGGAGTGGAATTCTGGAACTTTCCCCTCTCACAAATCAAATCTGTCCAGGCTGGGACAACAATGGAAATTTTCAGAAGTGTGATGGCTGGATTTTTTGGGGGGAAGGATTTTAAAGATGTCAGAGGGGAAAAATGGGGTTAGGGTACAGGTTGGCCAAGGTCTGACTGTACAGCTGGATGGGCTGGATGGCTGCAGTGATTATTTTTCACATACGTTTCCGGATGGAAAATGATCTGAAGTGTGAGGAAACATAGAAGATAGGGGCAGGAGGAGGCCATTCAGCCCTTCGAGTCTGCTTGCCATTCATCACGATCATGGCTGATCATTCAACTCAATAGCCTAATCCTGCTTTCTCCCTATAACCTTTGATCCCATTCATCCCAAACGCTCTATCCAGCTGCCTCTTGAATACATTCAATGTTTTGGCATCAACTATTTCCCGTGGTAATGAATTCCACAGGCTCACTACTCTTTGGGTGAAGAAATGAGTCCTTATCTCTGTCCTAAATGATCTACCCTGAATCCTCAGATTGTGACCCCCTGGTTCTGGACTCCCCCACCATTGGGAACATCCTGTCTACATCTACCCTGTCTAGTCCTGTTAGAATTTTATAAGTTTCTATGAGGTCCCCCCCTCATTCGTCTGAACTCCAGTGAAAACAATCCTAACCTAGTCAATCTCTCCTCATACATCAGTCCCACCATCCCCGGAATCAGCCTGGTAAACCTTTGCTGCACTCCCTCGAGAGCAAGAACATCCTTCCTCAGAAAAGGAGACCAAAACTACACACAATACCCTAGGTGTGGCCTCACCAAGGACTTGTATAATTGCAACAATATGGAGATGCCAGCGTTGAACTGGGATAAACACACTAAGAATTCTGACAATACCAGGTTAAAGTCCAACAAGTTTATTCCCCCTTTAAGATCTTTAAGACTTGATTACCTGTAAAGACTCGCATTCCAACCATTATTTTGTAAATTGAGTTTGTGTCTTTATATTCTGAACAGAACTCCCACTTACCTGATGAGGGAGCAGTGCTCCTAAAGCTAGTGACTTGTGCTACCAAATAAACCAGTTGGGATTTTAACCTGGTGTTGTGAGACTTCTTACTGTAATTGCAACAACATATCTTGCTCCTGTGAATGAGATCTCTCACAATGAAGGCCAACATCCCATTCGCCTTCTTTACTGCCTGCTGTACCTGCATGCTTACCTTCAGTGACTGGTGCACGAGGACACCCAGATCCCTCTGCACATTCCCCTCTCCCAATTTACAGCCATTCAGGTAGTAATCTGCCTTCTTGTTTTTGCTTCCAAATAACTTCACATTTATCCAACTTAAACTGCGTCCACCATTGATTGGCCCACTCACCCAACCTGTCCAGGTCATGCTGAAGGATCTCTGCATCATTGTCACAGTTCACCCTCCCATCCAACTTGATACAGAATCATAGAACGCTAGCAGTGCAGAAAGAGGCCCTTTGGCCCATCGATTCTGCATCGAACACAATCTCATCCAGGCCCTAACCCCATATCCCTACATATTGTACCCACTAATCCCTCTAACCTACTCTTCCCTGGACAGTAAGGAGCAATTTCTTAGCATGGCCAATTAACCTAACCTGCATATTTTTAGACTGTGGGAGGAAACCGGAGCACCCAGAGGAAACCCACGCAGACACGAAGAGAATGTACAAACTCCACACAAACAGTGACCCGAGCCAGGAATCGAACTCAGATCCCTGGAGCTGTGAAGCAGCAGTGCTAACCGCTGTGCTACTGTGTTGCCCAGCTTCCGAGATTATCATCTGCAAACTTTGAGATGTTACATTTTTCTCCCTCATCCAAATCATTAATATATGTTGTGAATAGCTGAGGTCCCAGCACCGCTCCCTGAGGCATCCCACCAGTTACTGCCTGCAAAAACCCACCCGTTAATTCCCAGCCTCTGGAGGACCCATGGAAAAGAAGGGAAAAAAGCACTCTAAGCTCGATTTTCCTGCTTCCTGCCCTACCCACGCAGCACTGTGGGTGGAAAGGGCGGAGAGAGGGGGAGAGGTAAGAGGCATGAGGGGGAATGGGACACCTATCGCAATCTTCACGGGCCATCCTTTTCCATCTAATCAGTCTCACGCCAGGGAACAGGAGCAAGCGGATTATAATATGCAAATGTGATTTGCATCTGTTTAGCAAGTCTGACCCACTATCCCCTCGTTCACCCCGTACCCTCCTCCCAGTGTAAATGTGTGTGTGTGTGTGTGAGGGGTGGGGCATTGGAGAGAGAGTGAATGTGAGAGGTGAGAGGATAGAGAGATTGAGTGTGTAAGGGGTAAGGGAGAGAATGTGTGAGGGGGAATTGAAAGAGTGTGTGAAGGCAAGAGAGAGAGAGAGAGAGTGAGTGAGTGTGCCTGTGTGTGTGTGTGTGAGGGGTAAGGGAGAGTGTGTGTGTGTGTGTGTGTGTGTGTGTGAGGGGTAGGGGAGAGAGTGTGTGAGGGGAATTGAGAGATGTGTGAGGGTAGGGAGAGAGTGTGTGAGGGTAAAGGAAGGTGTGAGGGGGAGGAGAGAGTGTGAGGAGTAAAGGAGACAGTGTGGAGGGGAAGGGAGAGTGTGTGAGGGGTAAAGGAACAGGTGTGAGGGGTGTGTTGAGGGAAGGGAGAGAGTGGAGGGGGATGGAGAGAGTGTGTGAGGGGAGTGAGAGAGTGTGTGAGGGGTAGGGTAAGTGGAGGGAGGGAGTGTGTGAGGGGGAAGGGAGGGGGGAGTAAGTGAGTGAGTGGGAAAGGGAGAGAGTGTGTGAGGGGTAAAGATGATGTGAGGGGGAATGAGAGAGGGTGAGGGGTGGAGAATGTGTGTGGGGGAGATGAGGAGTGTGTGGGGGAAGGGAGAGAGTGTGTGAGGGGTAAGGGAGAGAGTGTGTGAGGGGGAATTGAGAGAGTGTGTGAGGGGAAAGGAGTGTGGAGGGTAGGAGAGAGTGGTGAGGGGTAAGGAGAGAGTGTGTGGGGGGAAGGGAGAATGTGTGAGGGTGAGAGAGTGTGTGAGGGAAGTGTGTGAGGGGAAGGGAGAGAGGTGTGAGGGTAGGAGAGGTGTGAGGGTAAGGAGAGAGTGTGTGAGGGGAAGGGAGAGAGTGTGTGAAGAGTGATGGGGAATTGAGAGAATGTGTGAGGGGGAAGGGAGGGAGTGTGTGAGGTGAAGGGAGAGAGTGTGTGAGGGGTAGTGAGAGAGTGTGTGAGGGGTAGGGAGAAGTGTTGAGGTAAGAGAGTGTGAGGGGAAGGAGGGTTGTGTGAGGGGGAAGGGAGAGAGTGTGTGAGGGGTAAGAAGTGTGTGAGGAGGGAGAGATGTGTGAGGGGGAATTGAGGGAGAGAGTGTGTGAGGGGTAAGGGAGAGAGTGGTGAGGGGGTATGGAGAGAGTGTGTGAGGGAGGAGTGAGTGTGTGGAGGGTGAGGGAGAGAGTGTGAGGGGTAAGGAGGAGAGTGTGTGAGGGTAAGGGAGAGAGGTGAGGGGGTAGGGAGAGAGAGTGTGTGAGGGTAGGGAGAGAGTGTGGAGGGGAATTGAGAGAGTGTGTGGGGTAGGGAGAGAGTGTGTGAGGGGAATTGAGAGAGTGGGGGAGGAGTGTGTGAGGGGTAAGGGAGAGGTGTGTGAGGGGAAGAGAGAGTGTGTGAGGGGTAGGGAGAGAGTGTGTGAGGGGGGAAGAGTGTGGAGGGTAAAGGAGAGAGTGTGAGGGGGAAGGGAGAGAGTGTGTAAGGAGAGAGTGTGTGAGGGGGAGAGGTGTGTGAGGGGGAAGGGAGAGTGAGGGTGTTGAGAGTGGAGGGAGAGAGTGTGTGAGGGGAATTGAGAGAATGTGTGAGGGTGGGAGAGAGTGTGGTGAGAGAGTGTTGGAGGGGAGTGAGGAGAGAGTAGGGAGGGAGAGTGTGAGTGGGGAGAGAGTAGGGAGAGAGTGTGTGAGGGGTAGGGAGAGAGAGTGTGTGAGGGTTGAGGGTGTGTGAGGGGGTAGGGAGGAGTGTGTGAGGGGGAATTGAGAGAGGGTGTGAGGGGTAGGGAGAGAGTTGTGTGAGGGGGTAAGGGAGAGAGTGTGTGTGAGGGGTAGGGAGAGAGTGTGTGTGAGGGGTTAAGGAGTTGTGAGGGTAGGGAGAGAGTGTGAGTGGAGGGGTAAGGAGAGATGTGTGAGTGTGTGAGGGGTAGGGAGAGAGTGTGTGAGGGGTGAGGGTGTGAATGTTGAGAGTGGGAGGAGTGGTGAGAGTGGTAAGGAGAGAATTGTAGGGGGTAAGGGAGAGAGTGTTGTGAGGGTAGGGAGAGAGAGAGAGTGTGTGAGTGGGAGGGAGAGAGGTGTGAGGGGGAGGGAGAGAGTGTGTGAGGGGAGAAGAATGTGTGAGGGGTAGTGAGAGAGTGTGTGAGGGGAAGGGGAGTGTGAGGGGTAGAAGTGTGTGTGGAGGGGTAAGGGAGAGAGTGTGTTGGAGTGGGTAGGGAGGAGAGTGTGTGAGGTGGTAGGGGTAAAGGTGTGAGTGGTAAGGGTATAATGTGTGAGTGGTAAGGAGAGAGTGTGTGTGACGGGGAAGGAGAGGAGTGGAGAGGGTAGGAGAGAGGTGTTGAGGGGGAATGAGAGAATTGTGTAGGGAGACAATGTGGGAGGGTAGGGAGAGAGTGTGTGAGGGTAGGAGAGAGTGTGTGGGGGAATTGAGAGAATGTGTGAGGGTAGGGAGCAATGTGTGAGGGTAAGAGAGTGTGTGAGGGGTAGGGGGTGTGTGAGGGGTAAGGGAGAGAGTTTTTGAGTGGGTGAAGTGGTAGGGAGAGGAGTAGTGTGTGAGGGATGGTGAGGGAGAGAGTAGGGAGGTGTGTGAGGGAGAGGTGTGTGAGGGTAAAGGGAGAGAGTGTGTGAGGGTGTGTGAGGGGTAAGGGAGAGAGTGGTGTGGGAGGGTAGGGAGAGAGTGTGTGAGGGAAGGAGAGAGTGTGTGAGGGGTTAGGGAGAGAGTGTGAGAAGGCGAGAGAGTGTGTGAGGGGTGGTAAGGAGAGAGTGTGGAGGGGGTAGGGAGGTGAGGGTAAGGAGAGAGAGAGTGTGTGAGGGTGTGTGAGGGGAAGGGAGAGAGTGTGTGAGGGGGAATTGGAGAGGTGTGTGAGAGAGTGTGGAGGGGTAGGGAGGAGAGAGTGTGTGGGGGGGAAGGGAGAGAGTGTGTGAGGGGTAGGGGGAGAGAGTGTGGTGAGGGGTAAGGAGAGAGTGTGTGAGGGAGTGGAGGGAGAGAGTGTGTGAGGGGGAAGGGAGAGAGTGTGTGAGGGGTAGGAGAGAGTGAGGTAGGGGAGGGAGAGTGAGAGTGTGTGAGGGGTAGGGAGAGAGTGGTGAGGGGTGGGAGAGAGGTGTGAGGGGGGGTAGAGATAGTGTAGAGGGGTAGGGAGAGAGAGAGAGTGTGTGAGGGGGAAGGGAGAGGTGTGGGGGGTAGGAGAGAGTGTGTGAGGGGAGAGGGAGAGGATAGGAGGTGTGTGAGGGGGAAGGGAGAAGTGTGAGAGATGAGAGTGTGTGAGGGGTAAGGGAGAGAGGGGGTGGGAGAGGTGGTGAGGGGGAAGGAGAGAGGGTGAGGGGGTAAGGGAAGAGAGGTGTGAGGGGTAGGGAGAGAGTGTGAGGGATGGCGAGAGGAGGGGGTAAGAGAGAGTGTGTGAGGGGGAAGGAGAGAGTGTGTGAGGGGGAAGGGAGAGAGTGTGTGAGGGGGAAGGGAGAGAGTGAAGGGAGAGAGTGTGTGGGGGGTAAGAGAGAGTGTGTGAGGGGGAAGGGAGAGAGTGTGAGAGTGTGTTGAGGGGAAAGGAGAGAGTAGGGGGAGGAGAGAGTGTGTGAGGGTTAGAGAGAGTGTTGTGAGGGGTAGGAGAGAGAGGGGTTAAGGGAGGAGAGTGTGTGAGGGGTGGAGAGAGTGTGTGAGGGGTAGGGAGAGAGTGTGAGGGGTAAGGGAGAGAGGTGTGAGGGGGAAGGGAGAGAGTGTGTGAGGGGTAGTGTGTGAGGGGTAAGGGAGAGAGTGGTGAGGGGGAAGGGAGAGAGTGGTGAGGGGGAAGGGAGAGGTGGTGAGGGTGTAGGGGAGGGAGAGAGTGTGTGTGAGGGGTAAGGGAGGAGAGTGTGTGAGGGGGAAGGAGAGAAGTGTGTGAGGGGTAGGGAGAGTTGTTGTGTGAGGGGTAAAGGAGTGTGTGAGGGGGAAGGGAGAGAGTGTGTGAGGGGGAGGGTAAGGGAGAGGTGAGGGGGAAGGAGAGAGAGAGGTTGTGTGAGGGTAAGGGAGAGAATGTGTGAGGGGGATTGAGAGAGTGTGTGAGGGTGGAGAGAGTGTGTGAGGGGGTAGTGGAGAGAGTGTGCTGAGGGGGAATTGAGAGAGTGTGTGAGAGGAAGGGAGAGATGTGTGAGGGGAAAATGAAAGAGTTTGTGAGGGGTAAGGGAGAGAGTGTGGAGGGGTAAGGAGAGAGTGTGTGAGGGGGAAGGGAGAGAGTGTGTGAGGGTAGGGAGAGAGTGTGTGTGAGGGGGAATTGAGAGAAGTGAGAAGGTAGGGAGACAATTTGTGAGGGGGAATTGAGAGAGTGTGTGAGGGGTAGGGGGAGAGTGTGCGAGGGGTAAGGAGAGAGTTTTTGAGGACTAGGGAGAGAGTGTGTGAGGGTGAAGGAGAGAGTGTGTGAAGGGGAGGGAGAGTTTGTGTGAGGGGTAAGGGAGAGAGTGTGTGAGGGGTAAGGGGAGAGAGTGTGTGAGAGTTAAGGGGGAGATGTGTGAGGGGTAAGGGAGAGAGTGTGTGAGGGGTAAGGGAGAGAGTGTGTGAGGGGTAAAGGGAGAGTGTGTGAGGGTTAAGAGAGAGTGTGTGAGGGGTAAGGGAGAGAGTGTGTGAGGGGGAAGGGAGAGAGTGTGTGAGGGGTAAGGGAGAGAGTTTGAGGAGTAAGGGGAAATGCAGAGTTTATGTGAGGTGTGACTGTTGTTGTTCTGACCCTAAAGGGAGCCATAGTAGAGGGGGCAGGCTGAAGATGGAAGGGGAAAGAGGGAAGGGGGAGCCCCCAAATTGAGGCTGACCCAGGGCCCCACCAACTGTAGTTCTCTGGCTGAGGGAACTATCGGAAATAGGGAATGATGTGTTAATCTCGGAAGCTGAACAGTGTGCTGGCTGCAGGACAGTTTGGCGGAATATTGAGAGGAACCTGGGGCGAGGCAGGATTAGATAAAGGGCTGTGGAGTTTTCAATGAGCTGAGGTTTGCATGGGGATAAATGTTTGGTAAAGAGAGCATTGGAATGTGTGAGATTAGAGGTGAGAGAGGCTCGGTTAACACTGAGGAGCTGATGCAGACTCTCTGAGAGTTCTCCTGTGAGGTGCTAGAGGGATGTTTATCATTTAGTGACAGGTTTGCCCCCGGCACCTTCCTCCCTTCCAGCTGCTTTCACTTTACACTTTCAACAACGTCCCGGCTGAACTGAAAGAATCTCTTCCTCATTAACAACTCCGAGGCCTGTGTCTGTGATTTCCCTGTCTTCAGGCAGAGCCCTCCATGTGACTTCCATTTGGATAAAGTCTGCTTTTGAAGAAGTTTATTGCATGGCTGTTTATTGCACGGCTAACACGATCACCTTGTTTTCCCTGCAGAGATCTTGGGGACAGTAGATCACTCTTTTGATCTAGGTGTTTGGAGTGATCTATTGGTCTGGAACGGACACATTTGCAGCTAGCTCATTCAGAATAAGGAGGTCTGGTGAGTAACATCCCTGCCTCTGAGCCAGAAGCTCTGAGTTCAAGTCCCACCCCAGGACTTAATGATCAAGAAGGTAAACTCATAGCATGGTCAAACAGGCTGAGTACAAAAAACTGGTTTAAGAAAATTAGCATAAATCATCTCACCAAAGGACACACCTGGAATGCAGTGTAAAGTTCTGCTCACCCTATTGTAGAAAAAGTATCATTGAACTAGAAAGAGTGCAGAAAAGATTCACTGGGATGCTACTGGGACTTCAGGGATTGAGTTATAAGGAGAGGCTTGATAGACTGGGACCTTTTTCTCTGGAGTGTAAGAGGCTGAGGGGTGACCTTCTCAAGGTCTATAAAATAGTGAGGGGCACAAATCAGCTAGATAGTCAATATCTTTTCCCAAAGGTAGGGGAGCCTAAAACTAGAGGGCATAGGTTTAAAGTGAGAGGAGAGATACAGGAGTGTCCAGAGGGGTAATTTTTTTCACACCGAGGGTGGTGAGTGTCTGGAACAAGCTGCCAGAGGTAGTCGTAGAGATGGCTACAATTTTGTTTTTTAAAAAGCATTTAAACAATTACATGGGTAAGATGGGTATAGAGGGATATGGGCCAAATGTGGGCAATAAGGACTAGCTTAGTAGTTACAAAAAAAAGGCAGCTTGGCCAAGTTGGGCTGAAGAGCCTGTTTCCACATTGTAAACATAAATGGCTGTATGAGATGGTATTCTTCCTGACTGTGTGCAATAAAAAATGTTACTCCTTAACATTAGGCATCTGTGCCTTGTTTGGAATTCACTTCCTGATGGAATGATAGACATGTCCCTGCTTGTGGGAACTTGTGGTCAGGAACTGCATTTATCCTTAAAAAAAATGAACCCTTTCTATTTTTTGTCCAAAGGAAAATAATACTCACCCCTCATTATGTATTCTGGCACAGAAAGATGGCACCTCTGGCAGTGCAGCACTCCCTCCAACTCTCGAAAACATCATCAAACTTGCACCATTGGTTTGATTTGATTTTATTTATTATTGTCCCATACAGTGGAAAGTATTGTTTCTTGCACTCCATACAGACAAAAACATACCATTCATAGAGAAGGAAAGGAGTGACTGCAGAATATTGTACAATCATAGCAAGGGTCAATCATAGAAAGAAACCATTCAGCTCATTGAGTCTGCACTGTCCATAATCCCACCCAAGCCCTACCCCCATATCCCTATATATTTTATCTGCTAATGCATCTAACTTATGCATTTCAGGACAGCAAAGGCAATTTTGGCATGGCCAATCAACTTAACCCGCATGTCTTTGGACTGTGGGAGGAAACTGGAGCACCCGAAGGAAACCCACGCAGACACAAGGAGAATGTGCAAACTTCATACAGACAGTGACCCAAGCCGGGAATTGAACCCAGGTCCCTGGAGCTGTGAAGCATCAGTGCTAACCATTGTGCTACTGTGCCATCCTGGGTGTAGAGAAAGATCAACTTAATGCGAGGTAAGTTCATTCAAAAATCTGACAGCAGAGGGAAGAAGTTGTTCTTGAGTCATTTGGTACGTAACCTCAGACTTTTGTACCCTTTTTCTGAAGGAAGAAGGTGGAAGACAGAATTCCGGGGTCCTTAATTATGCTGGCTGCTTTGCCGAGGCAGCAGGAGGTATAGGCAGAGTCAATGAATAGGCGGCTGGTTTGCATGATGGATTGGGCTACATTCACAACCTTTTGTAGTTCCTTGCAGTCTTGGGCAGAGCAGGAGCCCATACCAAGCTGTGATACAACCATAAAAGATGCTTTCTATTGTGCATCTGTAAAAGTGTGTGAGAATTGTAAATGACATGCTAAATTTCCTTAGCCTTCTGAGAAAGTAAAGGTGTTAGTGGGTTTTCTTAACTATAATGTCGGCATGGGGGGACAGGACAGATTGTTGGTGATCTGGACACCTAAAAACTTGAAGTTCTCGATCCTTTCTACTTCATCCCCATTGATGTAGACAGGGGCATGTTCTCCTTTAAGTTTCCTGAAGTCAATGGCAATCTCCTTCGTCTTGTTGACATTGAGGGAGAGATTATTGTTGCTGCACCAGATTCTTTATCTCACTCCTGTATTCTGTCCCGTCATTGTTTGAGATCCAACCTAGTATGGTTGGTGTGTGAGAGTCAGATGGTGCGCAAGGTATAGACAGTGAGATAGGGGGCAATGAATTCCTCTTTCACACTGTGCACTGTACCTGTAAAAATCAGCACTGAGCTTGGCTTCATTCCCGAGCATCTGGAATAGATAACTCTGCTGCAGTCTGTATGTGTTGAGCTCTGTAGGGAACATGTGTACATATCTCCAACACCTCAGATGCAGATTGAAAGCAGGCTCACTGCTCACCTTGATAAAACACATCGTTGTTATTTTGTTTAGCCGTTCTCCCGATCCCTCCTGAGCGTAAGGGCTAAATCGTGGGGAAATTGCGTGCTCATTGATTGAACATTGGCTCCGCAGTCTGTTCTTGGTTCCATGTCAGAGATCATGAATGAAAACTTGCTCCAGGATTCCAGCTTGTGAAGCAGCCACTTCCAGGTGGTGAGGTGGGAGTGGGGGGTTACAGTTGTGGGGGGAAGGGGGCCGTTGACCAGTACAGCCGTCAGGGATTAAAGCCTCTGGATGAAACATTCAACTGAGTGGCCGTTCAGATGAGCCAGAAAGATTTCCAGATCCATTTCCACTACGGACATTCTGATGTCGGAACTCTTCAGCCACTGAGGCCACTACCTCAGAATTCCTTCCCTCTTACCTCTCCGAATGAGCAGCAGGGCCTCAAGAATTCAACTCATCACAACCTACTCAAGGTACAGAACAAGTGCTGACCTTGCCAGAGACAGTCACATCTCATGGAAGAATGAAAACAAAACTTGAACATTGCTGGAAAAGAGACAGGTTGTCAAATCTTTTCATCTTGCACTCATCAGATTTGGAAGATTACCTGTCCTAAAGGGAATAGCAATTTATAGCACACAGGCATTGAGTTTAAAAATTGACAAGTCATGTTGTAGTCAGTAAGGCCACACTTGAAATATAGTGTTCAATTCTTGTCACCATACTGCCAGAAGGATGTGGAGGCTTTGGAGAGGGTACAGAAAAGATTTACCAGGATGTTGCCTGGTCAGCAGGGTATTAGCTATGAGGAGAGGTTGGAGGAACTTGGTTTGTTCTCACTGCAGCAACAGAGATTGACCTGATAAAAGTCTACAGGATTATGAGGAACCTGGCGTGGATAGTGAAAAGCTTTTTTCCAGGTTGGAAAAGTCAATTACTGCAGACATAGGGTTAAGGTGCGAGGGGCAAGATTTAAAGGAGATGTAAAAGGCAAGTTTTTTACACAGACTCAGAGAGTGGTGGAGCCTGAAACCCATTGCTGGGGGAACTAGTAGAAACAGATATGATAATGACTTTTAAGAGTCATATTGACAAATACATAAGTAGGATTGGAATAGAGGGAAATGTTCCCTGGAATGGTAGGGGGCTTTAGTTCAGATGGGTAGCGTGGTCGGTGCAGGCTTGAAGGGCCGAAGGGTCTGTTGCTGTAATTTTCTTTCTTTTTTCTTCTTAGAGAAGGGAGAGATTTCTGACTCAAAAATGAACTGTTAATGGCAGAGCCATTGTCACAAGGAATGCACCAGGGAGCAGTTAACTGCCAAGCTTTTGTTTAAATTTGGAACAGGCAGATCGAATCTGATTGGTTAAGGCATTACTATGGGGAATGAACCAGGAAATGGCTGATCCCCAATTTTTTCTTTAGTTGAGAGAGGTGCAATATCTGCTGTCCAAACACTGTGCCATTTTTTTAACTAAAAAACCATGTTGCCAGTATCCTGACTGAGCATTCATCTAATTGTCTTTTGTAGGAACCTCCAGAACACAGATTGAATGTGATCTATGCTGCAAAATAACAGATACTGAACTTCAAAGGAAATTCGTTGGCTGTCCTGAAGGTTGAAAGGTGCTATATAAATGCAAATTCTTTGTGCTTTAGATGTTTTCTGTTTGATGAAACAATGAGGCTTAGCCATATTATATTTGAACTCTGGTTTTGGTTTCTGTACACTTCAAAACAATAGGGTAGTAATTCTGATGCGCTCGCTCTGGAATAGGAACATCGGACTTGTGAAGAGGAAAAGACCATTCAGCCCTTCAAACCTGCTCCAACATTCAATAAGATGATTAGCTCATCTGTTTGACGTTGTAACTTTCCTGCCTATCCTCCCATAATCCTTGGCCCCCATGTCTACCAAAAATCTCTCCAACTCAACTTGGAATACATTCAGTGAACCAGCGTCCTGGGAGAGGGAATTCTGCCGACTAATGACTCTCTGAGAGAAAACATTCTCCTCATCTCCATCTGAAAAGAGAGAAAAATCCTCTTATTTTTAAACTGTGTTTCTTTGTACCTATTTATTGATAGGATGTTTCCCACTGGTTTTCCATTGGCTGGAGAACCAGTCCGAAACTTGCCAGATTTCTGAGGGAGGAGGTCCATTGGGCACTTAGCTGGCCAGTGCCAGGCCTTCCCTGGCATTTAGGACCCTCCTTGTGCCAGAACTCCCATGTCCTGAGAGATGCCAGCCACTCAGAGGCCTGAAGTCCTCCAGCTCTGCTGCTCCCCAGTGCCTGCTGCTGGTAGTTCTTCAAGGACTTCATCAGAGATCATGGCTGGATTCCTAGACATGAGTGAGTGAGGACGAGAAGAGGTCATGGGAGTGGGGTTGTGGGTGGTGCACAGGTGAGAATGGGCAGGTGGTTTTGATGGCAAAGGTGGCTTTCAGTGTGCCTCTTTGGCACTTTTTCCTGACGATGGGCCCAATGCCTGGGCAAAGCATGGTTGGCAACGTGGGGCCCCAGCAGTGGGCCTCGGGTGAACCCAATGAAGTTTATTGGGCAGCTTCAGGAAGAGCCATGCTAATTCCATTGCGCTAAATTCCAATAGGCTCAGGGATAATGGGTGTCGGGGATGCAATGGCCTAATGGTGTTATCTCTCGACTGTTAATTCAGAAACTCAGTTAATATTCTGGCTCCTGGTTTGAGTCCCAGTACACTAGATGATGGAATTCGATTTCAATGAAAGGAAAATGATCTGGAGTTAAGAACCCAGATGGCCATGAAACCATTGTCAATTATCAGAAAAACCCATCTGGTTCACTACTGTCCTTTAGGGAAAGAAATCTGCCGTCCTTACCCGGTGTGGCCTACATGTGACTCCAGAGCCACAGCAATGTAGTTGACTCTCAACTGCCCTCTAAACAAGGACAACAAGGGATGGTCAATAAATGTGGCGAAAAACGACACCCATGTCCCACAAATGAATAAAAAAAGTTGAGCCTGATTGTCACCTACCGTGAGTTAGTAAGTTTCAGCTATTGACTGCTTTCCATTTCTGTCTTAATCACTCCCCGTTTAGTTTGGTCACTGGATGGTATAGTTTGTACACAGTGCAAACTATATCCAGATATGTGTGTACAAAAGCTGCTAAGGTCGATGCATATCCATTTACAGAGGCTACCACAGGTGGAACTCATTCTGTGCCCTCCTCTACTAATTGTGCTCAATGATGTTATGTGATGCAGCACAGCAGTTAGTGCTGGTGCTTCACAGCGCCTGGGTTCAATTCCGGCCTTGGGTCACTGTCCATGTGGAGTTTGCACATTCTCCCCGTGTCTGTGTGGGTTTCCTCCAGGTGCTCCGGTTTCCTCCCACACTCCAAAGATGCACAGGTCAGATTGATTGGCCATGCTAAATTGCTCCTTAGTGTCAGGGGGATTAGCGGGGTAAAAGTGTGGGGTTACAAGAATAGAGGTTTGGGTGGGATTGTTGTCGGTGCAGATTCAATGGGCCAAATGGCCTCCTTCTGCACTGATGCCCACGAATGAATTAAAAAAATTTACGCATTAATGAGTTTGATTGATATCCATCGTATGTGAGTAAGTTCCTTGCATTGTCTACTTTTAATTTCTGTTTTAATCACAAGAAACTTCCTTGCAATCAGTAATTGGATGGGTCTGGCTCTCATATTTCCAGCCTTGTTGAACAAGATTAAATTCTGCCAATGTAATTCTAAGTTATATTGAGATTTCTCTGCTGTCCTGTTTTACACATTGGAGGCTTTGTCCAAGACACACATTTCTGCGTTGGCATCAAACTCAGGCACAGTTCTCCTGACATCTTCACTCAGAACTGCAAGGATTGATGTGGAGATGCCGGTGTTGGACTGGGGTGGGCACAGTAAGAAGTCTCACAACTCCACTTTAAAATCCAACATGTTTGTTTGGAACCACAAGCTTTTGGAACGCTGCTCCTTCATCAGATGAGGGGAGCATTGGGTTCAAAAGCACAACATATATAGACAAAGACACAATTATAAGGTAATGGTTAGAATGTGAGTCTTTCCAGGTAATCACGTGCAAATGGAGAGGCCTGATGTTGTGAGACTTCTTACCGAACTGTAAGAACGGTTGATGATGTGGCAACTTTTGAGGTAAGTGCTCTAATCCCCATGACATCCAAATAACTTGTTTCAAAATGGAAACAGAACATCTTGGATATAAAACCCGTCACATTTTGGCTCATTCTGCTTTGATGACATAACCCCCATGCTCGGCCAATCGGTCAAAGTTTCCCTTCAGATCAGCAAAGAATGCATCAGTGACTGGAGATAGAGCGAACATGCAAGTGGGAGACGCTGCTCAGATCAACGCCCTTAGGTGGCATAATCTACTGAACAATTTGCAATCATTTGCCTTCTTTGTTTCACCGACATCTGTCTGTTATTAGGTTTCCAGCGTGTTCACTGATGGGGCGTTCCACACCCGGGGGAGGTCAAAGTGTGTGAAGATTTACTTCACAGACCGACTGCTCCTCATTCCATTCTCTGCCGTATTTTGGAGAACATATTGGTTCCAGGCAGAAACTGATTCAATTATTCAGCTAATCTTAAAATCTGTTGGGAAAGGAAGGTTCGCAATATCATAGAAATCCTACAGTGCAGAAAGAGGCCATTCAGCCCATCGAGTCTGCACCAACCATAATCCCACCCAGATCTTACCCCCATATTCTTACTTATTTACTCACTAATCCTTCTTTTAACCTACGTATCTCAGGACACTATTTTTAGTACGGCCTATTAACCTAACCCGCACATCTTTGGATTGTGGGAGGAAACCAGAGCACCCGGAGGAAACCCATGCAGGCACAAGGAGAATGTGCAAACTCCACACAGAAAGTGACTCGAGCCAGGAATTGAACCCAGGTCCCTGGAGCTGTGAAGCAGCAGTGCTAACCACTGTGCGACCGTGCTGATACCGTAAGCATCTTTTATCTGATTGCATTTGCCTCCCAAATTAACACTCAATGGATTTTCCCTGAAGTGTATCTGGGAAGGCAGAAGGGTGGGTATGTGGACGGGGGAGCAGCATTTGATGGGGAAAAGGGGACGTAGGCTCACTCCTCCCCACCAAGAAGTAAATAATTTTTCTGTAGCTCGCTGTAACACTGACTGCAGGACTGGGGTAACAGTAAGTTTATTTAACTAACTCCGCAGTTGTAAAGAGATACTTCGGATCTGCCCAAGGCTCAAAGGAATTCTGGCACACTCCTGTCACGTGATTGCATCATCATGTAGTCATGTGATGACCTGATCTACACCCTCACTGTTTAGTTTGGGTCCCGGGTGGTGTGTGGTGTAATAATGTACACAATGCAAACTACATATAGACACGTGTGTACAAAAGCTTGTAGGGTCGATGCTTAAACATTTACAGAGGCTGGAACCCATTCCATAGCCTACTCTACTGGGCTAATTACGCTCAATGATGTCATGTGATGCAGCTCTTCCATGCCTTTTTGCCTCATGGCTACAGATGCTTTTCTACAAACATAAACCGTCAGTGGAACAAAATCATTTAATCACATGTGATACATGATTAGTAGACTGCTAGTGATCTGGCAGTCAAAAACATCATTTCGATTTGATTTATTATTGCCACACATATTCGTATACAGTGAAAAGTATTGTTTCTTACATGCTGTACAGACAAAGCAGACTGTTCACAGAGAAGGAAAAAAGAGAGTGCAAAATGTAGTGTTACAGTCATAGCTAGGGTGTGGAGAAAGATCAACTTAATGCAAAGTAGTCCCATTCAAAATTCTGACAGCAGCAGAAACTGTTTGTCAGTACGTGACCTCAGGCTTTTGTATCTTTTGCCCGACAGAAGAAGGTGAAAGAGAGAATGTCTGGGGTGCATGTGGTTCTTAATTATGCTTTGCCGAGGCAGCAGAAAGTGTAGACAGAGTCAATGGATGGGAGGCGGGTTTGAGTGATAGATTGTACATTGTCATCTCTGGGGCTTGAAGTTGCAGGGCATGCAGTTCTGGGCCAAGCTGAATGAGCCCTAACGTGATGCTATCTCAAAATCTGAACACATCCTGATTCACAATGTGGAATTTGAAGTCTCCTTGTGTACAATGAGGGATAGTTACACCCTCGGTAGCTAAAGTCTGTTCGCCATAAGCCACGAGGTCAGACTGTTGGTCGAGTTCTGCTATCACATCTATCTGCCATAGCTTCTTGCAAGAAAGTACAGTGGGCAGGAGAGTGAGACTAATTGGATAGTACTCCCAAAGATGAGCTGAATGCTGCTCTTCTGTGTTGTATAACTCCATGGTTCTCTTTACTTCTCAATGAATTACTTGTAAAAGAAAGGAGGATTTTAGTATCAAATGCTCATTCTGGATTTGTTTCTCTCGCAGGATCTGTAGACAGGGATATGTAAATGCATTCATGTGAATAGAGATGTATAGACAGAGACGTATAGATAGAGATATGTAAATAGAGAGGGTAGATGGAGATGGGCAGACAGAGATGGGTAGATGGAGATATTGTAGACAGAGATGAGTAGATGGAAACAGTAGATCGAGATGTGTAGATGCAAACATGAAGATGCAGACATGTTGTTGGAGATATATAGATACAGAGGCATAGATGCAGGTATATAGACAAAGATGTGTAGATAGAGATGCGTGGACACAGGTGCGTAGACACGGGCATGTAGCTGGAGATGTGTAGGCAGAAACATGTAGACGCAGATGTGCAGAAAGGGAATTCTAGAGCTTGGGACCCAGGCAGCTGAAAACAAAGCCATTGATGGTAGAGCAATTAAAATGGGAATTGGCCAAAGGGCCAGAATTTGAGGAGTGCAGATGTCTTTGTTGGATTGTGAGGCTCGAGAACATAGGGCGAGACAGAGATAAGGAGTCTGGAGGGATTTGTAAAGGAGGATGGGGGAGGGGGGGGGAATTTTCCCATCCCACTTGCCACCCACTTACCATGCAAAGGTCCTCAGGTGGGATTTCGGGTGAGAGTTGCTGGAAAATCCCAGCCGAGTAGTGGATGCAAGTTCGGCCCGGTAAGATGTGATGTTGGACGAACTGTAACAGTACAAGCAACTTTCAAAGTTCCTTTGTGTTGCAAACTTTCAAATCAGCCAACTCTGACTAAATATTTGCAAAAGAAATCTCTCATCGGTTGCAGGGAAAAGACGCAAGTTGTGGAACAACGTTTCAGAAAATAGATTTCCACCTTTGCTGTAAGATTCGCTGATGATGAGATATTTCTTGTCATCAAATGATTCTAATTTGAATGTAGCTGCTTCATTGAAAGGTGCAGCTGAAGAGTGGGATGCCATCATATTAGTCTCAACCAGTTATTATCTGTGATTGGACACACTTCGAGTCTGAAGGTTTTGTACTCAAATTCCACTCCAAATACTTCAGCATAAAATCAAGGTCCAACACGCCAGTGCAATCCTGAGGGAATGCTGCACTGTTGGAGGTGCAGTTACCTCAATTACAATTGAACCAATCACGGTGTGCTGTTCTTACTCTTGTCCATTGGTCTGTTTCCAAGGAGATGTGACACGAAACGTGGTCTTTGAAGGGCTGTGATTAATGTGGGACATGTTTGGGGGCAATTAATATTTGAAATTGGAGCAATTTGAGGGGAGCTTTACACTAGCCTTAGTGTCAGGGAAAAAGGGTTCTGCTTTTCATCAGCCCTGTAGTTGTAAGGTCAGGTGGGATTTAGAGACTGGACTTTAAGCAAAGTGAGACCACCAAAGTTAAAAACAGTGAGAGAGAATCTGAGGTAAATCAGGAATAGATGGCACCAAGCGAGGGTTTTAAAAGCCTGGAGATTGTGAGATGGAGTTAGCAAAGGCGATAGTTTGTGGCAGACAATAAGTAACTGTGGACTTGAAATAGCAGGGTGTATATAACATGTGTATGTCCTGACCTTTGTCTTTAGAAGCAAGAAGGTTTACAGCAGGGAAACATGCCCTTCGGCCCAACTTGTCCGTGTCACACTCTTTTTTAACCACTAAGCTAGTCCCAATTCCCTACTTTTCGTCCATATCCCTCCATATTCATCTTACCCACCTAACTTGTCTGAATGCTTTTTAAAAGACAAAACTGTATCCCCTCTATTATTACCTCTGGTAGCTCATTCCAGGCACTCACCATTGTCTGTATGAAAAAATTGCCCCACTGGATCCTTTTGTATCTCTCCTCTCTCACTTTAAACCCGTGCCTTCTAATTTTAGACTCCCCTACCTTTGGGAAAAGATGTTGACTATCTAGCTGATCTGTGCCTCTCATTATTTTATAGATCTCTATAAAATCGCCCCTGATCCTCCGATGCTCCAGAGGAAAAAGTCCCAATCTATCCAGCCACTCCTTATAACTCAAACCATCACATTCTGGCAGCATTCTAATAAACCTTTACTTTGGCTATTATTCAAATGAAGGTGTTAAATCAGAAAGCTATTGCTGTTTAGGATTAAAACCTTAATAGCATCATTAAAATATTTTAATAATTTATAACTGTTCTGAAAGACTGGAACCAGCCAGTGAGGTATTGAGCTGTCTGTTCACATCAGCAGGACTGGAAGACGCTGAAGGGCTGGAAAACTCCAGAGGAGTTCAAAGTGTCTCACTGTAATCTCTCACCTTAAGCATTTGAAGAAGTGACAGTGTTACGATGGGTGGTGCAGTGGCACAGTGGTTAACACTGCTGCTTAAGGTGCCAAGGATCCAGAATCAATTGTGCCTTGGATAACTGTCTCTGTGGAGTCTGTACATTCTCCCTGTATCTGCATGGGTTTCCTCTGGATGCTCTGGTTTCCTCCCACACTCCAAAGATGTGCAAGTTTAGGTGCATTGTGACAGTTTTGGGACCCATACCTAAGAAAGGATGTGCTGGCCTTGGAAAGAGTCCAGAGGTGTTTCGCAAGAATGATCCCTTGGAATGAAAGGTTTGTTGTATGAGAGAGGTTGAAGGGCCTGGAGTTTAGAAGGATGAGGGGGGATCCATTTGAAAGTTACAGACTACTGAGAGGCATAGATAGAATGGACAAGGAGAGGATGTTTCCATTAGTGGGAGGGGCTAGACCTCGAGGACACAGTCTCAGGAAGAGAAGCTTCTTTAAAACAGAGATGAGGAGGAATTTCTTCAGCCAGACGGTGGTGAATCTGTGGAACTCTTTGCCGCAGAAGGCTGTGGAGGCCAGGTCACTGAGTGTCTTTAAGACAGAGACAGATAGGATCTTGATTAATAAGAAAATCAGAGATTATGGGGAAAAGGCAAGAGAATGGGGATGAGAATCAAATCAGCCATGATTGAATGGTGAAGCGGACTTGATGGGCTGAATGACCTAATTCTACTCCTATATCTTTTGATCATATAGATTGGTCATACTAAATTGTCCCTTTGCGTCCAGAGATGTGTAGGCCAGGTGGATTAGCCATGGGAAATGTATGGAATTGGAGTGGGGGTGGGGGTGGGGGGGGGGCAGGGTAAGATGCTGTATGGGAGAATCAGTGCAGCTTCGATGGGCCAAGTGGCCTCCCTCCTTCTGCAACGTAGGGATTTTATGATTCAATTGAAGTTGAAAAACATGGATGGCCAGTTGGTTTGCCTTAATGATGTTGGCAAGGAAGCCACCGGGATTAAACTAGCATTCTGGGACCCTTTACATCCACTTCAGAATGAAGATGGGCCCAGGTTTAAAGTCTCAATCAAGAGGCAGCAACACTTCCAACAGTGCAGCACCCCCCCTACAGTGCATGTTGAACGTAAGACTGGATTTGTGCTTAGGTTTCTGGAGCAGGATTTGAACTGAATACATTTTGACCCAGAGGTGAAAGTGCCACCAGCAAATGCTTCACTTTGAAATCATAAAAAGGAAGAAACCCTACAGTACAGAAAGAGGCCATTCGTTCCATCGAGTCTGCACCTACCACAATCCCACCCAGGCCCTACCGCCAATCCGTACATATTTTACCCACGAATCCTCCCTAATATATGGATCTACAGTCAATTTAGCATGGCCAATCAACCTAACTCGGACATCTTTGGACTGTGGGAGGAAACCGGAGCACACGGAAGAAACCCATGCAGGCACAAGGACAATGTGCAAACTCCACACAGACCCAAGCCAGGAATCGAACCCAGGTCCGTGGAGTTGCGAAGCAGCAGTGCTAACCACTGTGTTACCCTGCCGTCCTTTGTATCTTACTGATAGAAGGAATTGGCTCTGTGTGAAGCTACAGCTCAGGAAGGTCAAAAGAACTTAAGTGCAAGTATGTGAAAATCATTAATGATGGATTTCCTGGACATGAGAAGTTTGAGAGAGGTGCAGGAATTTATCCAGCGCACGTGCCTTCGACCTTGATCTTGAATGAAAAAGTGGATAAGTTGTGCGAAAATTCATAAAGAAGTCTCAGCCAGTGTTTGTGTTTTTGGCTAAATTCCAACAGAACGCTGTTGGAATGAAAATTATTCTGGAACACAATCACTTGAAACTGTTTTGAAAGAGTTTAATTAGTGAGACTAAAAATTGCTCCATCTTCAAAATTACAAATTGACAGATTCTGGACCAGAAAATGCATAGCTCTTCCAACATTCTCCTGCTCTAACCTGCCCCTGAACAAGGGGCTGGAGATGTGACAAATGGAAATGTGAGGGATGCCAACTACTTCAGACTAATAGAGAAAGAAACCTTATCCCTTAACTGCCAAAATACCAGAAAGATTGTGAGTGAAAGCCCTGCATTAATAGCACGAACAGCAGGGTGGTTAACGCTGCTGTCTCATTAGCTCCAATCACCCGGGTTGAATTCCTGGCTTGGGGGTCACTGTCTGTGTGGAGTTTACACATTCTCCCCATGTCTTCATGGGTTTTCTCCCAGCTTTCCATCTGAAAGATGTGTTGGTTAGCTCCACTGGCCAAGCTAAATTGTCTTAGAGTCTCGGGATGCGTAGGTTAGAGGGGTAAATATGTAGGATTACAGGAAAATGGCTGAGGTGGGATTGTTGTCGGTTCAGACTCAATGGGCCGAATGGCCTCTTCTATTTTGTAAGGATTCCATAACCCTATGACCCTTTTTCCTCACACAATGGGTCCAGTTCTATAATAATACCAGCAACAAGCTTGATCAGCTTTGAGAAATTGGCTGAATAGATAAAATTGAATCGATATCAGCATATGGGCAATATTGAGTGGATATCAGAACACACAGGGTTAGAATGCATGATTTTTCTTGAAGAAGCAAAAAAAGGATGCAAAAGAGAAAGATAATTTCCAGAGAGACAGAATTCATTGCACATCTTGATCTCAGTGCCTGTTTTTGGAGGTTATTCATTGTAACACCCACAATCCATCAACAACCTGTCCTGATCTCTTCATGTCATCACTATAGTTAAGAAAGCCCATCAATGCCTCTATTTTCTCAGGATGCTAAGGAAATTTGACATGTCTACTATGACTCTCATCAACTTTTACAGATGCATCCTTTCTGGATGTATCACAGCTTGGTACATCTCCTGCTCTGACCAAGATGTACTCTGAGCAAGAAATTACAAAGGGTTGTGAACATAGCCCAGTCCATCAGTCAAACCAGCCTCCCATCCACTGACTTTGTCTACATTTCCCGCTTCCCTAGAAAACTAGCCAGCATAGTTAAGGACCCCATGCACTCCACACGTACTGGATGGGATTTCATGGCCTTGCTTGTCCTGAAACAATAACATCACGCTCGAGGTCAACTGACCTTTGTCCACCCCTCGTCTGTTCTGACTCCCATGGTGGGTAGGATGGGAAAATTCCAACCACTCTCTTCCACCTTCTTCCGTTGGGACACAAAAGTTGGAAAACATGTCCCAACTGACTCAAGAACAGCTTCTCTCCGCTGCCATCAGACTTTTGAAGGGTCCAATCATATATTTATCTGATCTTTCTCTTTACCCCACCTGCAACTGCAACTATATATTCTACAGTCTCTCCTTCCTTTTCTATGAATGGTATGCTTTGTCCGTGTAGCATGCAAGAAAGAATACATTTCACTGTATGCTAATACATGTGATATTAATACATCAAATCAAATCAAAGCATTTGAAAGTTGCAAGACCAGGTGAGAAAGTTGGTAAAAATGCCTAAGTAATCCTTGAACTTATATGCAAGAGGCAAAGATTACAAAAGCAATGAAGCTAAACTCTAAGAAAGTGTTTGAAAGGGTGACAGCAGCAGATTCAATACTGTCAGAAGGGGATTTAGGTTTAAGTTTATTTTATCAGCGTCACAAGAAAGCTTATGCTAACACTGCAATGAAGTTACTGTGGAAGTTGCCACACTGCCGGTACCTGTTTGGGTACATTGAGGGAGAATTTAGCATGGCCAATGTATGTCTTTTGGATTGTAGGAGTAAACCAGAGCACCCGGAGGAAACCCATGCAGATACAGGGAGAATGTGCAGACTCTGTACAGACAGTCACCTGAACTAGGAATGGAACCTGGGTCTCTCGTCCTATGAAACAGCAGTATTAATCACTGTGCCACCGTCCCACCCTGTTCTATGAATATGTGGAATACACTGGCTGTAAGGCTGGTGGGAAGCAGGTTCAATAGCAACTTCCAAATGGAGAATAGGACAAATTCATGAAAAGGGGGGAAAAGGGCAGGTCTCTGGAGAAAGATTAGTGCGGAGTGGGACTAAAGGGATTGTTCTTTCAAAGAGTTGCCTAAGGTGGGATGGACTGATTGGCATCCTTCTGAGCTGTAAGATTCTGTGATTCTCAACTGTGGCACCTTTAGCGCAAAGAAAACAAAAGTAATTGTGGATCTTATTCAAAAATCAGCTGGAAATCTGAGAGATGAAGAGGCAAAGTGAAGGTGTTACCCTGCACAGGGCAGTCAACCGACTGAAGCCAGATCACAAAATAAATTGCACATGTTTCTTCACATGGAAGCAAAGAGCAGGGGGGAGTTGCTTTCTGCACTGTAGATGGATGGCTGATTGTTCTGTGTTACACGAGTGGCCTCTTGAACAGTACAATGGCCACATGGGACTGATTACAAGCCTATATCCTTAGCCAGCTGCCCTCACCTCAACTGCAATATTCCCTCTTCAAAAGAAAATGATTCAGGAAGCGTCAGCTGACATCCCAATGTTTCCCGGGAGAGACAGGAGAAGCTGGGTGTGTTCACTTCAGTATGGAGGGGATTAAGATTTAATAGGCGATTTGGAAATGACTATGGGCATTGACAGAGAAGAAATTGGCAGGAGTGTCTGTAAACAGAAGATATTGTTTAAGATAATTGGCCAAAGATCCAGGGGGGAGAGGTGAGAATTTATTTTATACATGTGACCAGGACTGTAATGCCTGAAAGGGTGGAGTAAGCAGATTCAATAATAATCTTCAACAGGAAATTGGATACATATTTAAAATGGGATAAAAATTGTAGGGCCATGAGCAGGGAAAGAGGACTAAAATGGTCACTCGCTCAACGAGTCAACACAGACCAGATGGAATGAATGGTCTCCATTATTGCTGTATGATTCCTATGAGAAAGTTAGCTGGTGGAGCTCTGCATCACAAGCTATAGAACATGCCAGTCAGTATTCACCTTCTGTCCCCAGATCATTACCCTGGGTCTCTGGATTACTAATCCAGTGACAATTCCACTGCACCACCACCTCCTTTAATAAGACTGCGAAGATTTAATTTGATTTATTATTGTCACATGTATTAGGATACAGTGAAAATTATTGTTTCTTGTGCGTTATATAAGCAAAGCATACTGTACATAGGGAAGGAAAGGAGAGAGTGCAGAATGTAATGTTACACTCATAACTTCCTCCCTCGGTATGGATATTTCCCTCAACTGGTCCACAGCTCCCTCAGAGACAGGAGCTGTCAACAAGCCCCTCTCCTTCGTGAATACCGACGCAAAGTATTCATTCAGGATCTCTGCCATTCCCTCGGGCTCCAAGCACAGTTCCCCTCCTCTGTCCCTAAGAGGTCCAATTTTTCCTCTAACCACCCTTTTATTCCTAACATAGGAAGTCTCACAACACCAGGTTAAAGTCCAACAGGTTTATTTGGTAGCAAAAGCCACTAGCTTTTGGAGTGCTGCCCCTTCATCAGGTGATTGGGAGTTCTATACAAAAATAAGGCATATAAAGACACAAACTCAATTTACAAAATAATGATTGGAATGCGAGTCTTTACAGTAATCAGCTCAGAAAATCAAGGTACAGAAAATGTGAGTGAGAGAGTGTTAAACACAGATTAAAGAGATGTGTATTGTCTCCGGACAGGAAAGTTAGTGAGATTTGCAAGCTCAGGCCTGGGGGAGGTGGGGGGGGGGCAGGATGGGGGTTGTGATGGGACAGAGATAGAATGTAGAAAAGGGGTAACGGAGGAGAAAAGGTAAGGGAAAGGGAATGAAATGGGGGAAAGAGTTGGGGGGGGGGAAGAAAAATGAAGACAATAAAGAAATAAAAGTTAGGCAACAGTAAAAAAAATTAAATACAATAGAATGAAAACAAAGGAGGCCAAGATAGAGTAGAACATCATCTGAGTTATTATGAACTACTCTACACAGAATATATCGCAATTGGACAACACAACATGGAAATGACCAGGAACTGATATCCTGCTTGTCTTCAAAATAAGACTCAATTGTGTAAATGCCACTTCGGTCCTCCGTAAAACCCGGATCTTTACGATCTGCCAGACAGGCTGGAAAGTCATATCTACATTTCAGATGGCCAAGAAAGAGTGAAAAGCAGAAAATATCTGTGTGTGTGTGTGTGTGTGTGCGTGGGGTGGGGAGGTGGGTGGTGGGGGTTGGGGGGTGGTGGGGGATCTGGTGAGAAAAGTCCCAGTCGCACAATGGGTGAAACTTTAGTCTTACTCATGGCTCAGGTAGGAATTTGAATGCAGACCAAACTGATGAGACAATAGACCTGAATCGTTGCCAAGTGTTTCCATCCAACAGAGAGCAAACTGGATATCGGCTAACCTCATTCTCGGTAGGCACCAGTCCATAAAACCACAAAGCTCATATTTCAATCTTAATTAGCAGATTAGCAGTAAAGTGGCAGAGATATTAACAATTTATTACTCAGAATTAGAATGCATTTTACGGTATTGAATCAGGCCTTTCGGCCCAACCAGTCTATACTTGTACTATTTATTTCATGTTCCCCTAATACTTTGGAAAAAGTGCTGGGGAAGTTCAGAGAGTCTGGCAGTGTCAGTGAAGAGAGAAGCAGAGTTAACATTTGGAGGCCAACATGAATCTTTATTCCAAAGAAGAGGAATATGTACAAGCACTTTGCAGGAGAACTCAACGAAATGTCTGCTCCAGGGATTTAACACAATAATAGACACCGTCAACATAACCTGCTGCCTTACATCCTGGTTCCATAATGACACGTGTACACTACTTGGGTGGCACAGTGGTTAGTACTGTTGCCTCGCAGCGCCAGGGACCCGAGTTTGATTCCCGGCTCCAGTGTCTGCCTGTGCAGAGTCTGCACATTCTCCTCATGTCTGCATGGGTTTCCTCTGGGTGGTCCCATTTCTTCTCACGATCCAAAGATGTGCCGGTTAGGTAGATGGGTCATGCTAAATTGTGCCTTAATGTCCAAAGATGTACAGGTTAAGTGAATGGGGTCCCTTAGTGTCCAAAGATGTACAGGTTAGGTGGATGGGCCATGCTAAATTGTCCCTTAGTGTCCAAAGGTGTGTAGATTAGGGGGATTAGTGGGTAAAATGTGGGATTACAGGGCATAGGGTCTGGATGGGATGCTCTATCGGAGAGTTGGCGCAGACTTGATGGGTTGAATGGCCACTTCTGTACAGTATGGATTCTATGATTCTATTAATCTCCTGGATACTGCTACACACAACACACAGGGAATAAACTCAAAGGGATGTAAAATAATAGTGATTTTATTGTTCAATTTCTTGATGTGGTTTTGTTTGGAATGAAAAACTTGTCGTGTGAGGAACGGTTATGGACTC
Organism: Sphyrna mokarran; assembly: GCA_024679065.1. Lineage (NCBI taxonomy): Eukaryota > Metazoa > Chordata > Chondrichthyes > Carcharhiniformes > Carcharhinidae > Sphyrna > Sphyrna mokarran. Next base: position 130,704,392 of record JAGIQG010000003.1, on the reverse strand, counting down.
TGGGTCTCTACCCGTTGGAGTTTAGAAGGATGAGGGAGGGATCTTATTGAAACTTACAGGGTACTGCGAGGCCTGGATAGAGTGGATGTGGAGAGGATGTTTCCACCAGCAGGGAATAGGGCACAATCTTAGGCTAAAGGGACGATCCTTCAAAATAGAAATGAGGAGGAATTTCTTCAGCCAGAGAGTGGTGAATCCGTGGAACTCGTTGCCGCAGAAAGATGGGGAGGCCAGGTCATTGAGTGTCTTTAAGACAGAGATAGATAGGTTCTCGATTAATAAGTGGACCAGGGGTGATGGTGAAAAGGCGGGAGAATGGGGATAAGAAAAACATCAGCCATAATTGAATGGCGGACCAGTGGCCTCATTCTGCTCCTATGTCTTATGGTCTTATGGTTTAATAGCTATAACATGTATTGTAAAAGACAAAAAGCTGTTGTTTGACCAGATGAGACAGTTAGAGGAAGGAAGGCATAGCCTCGAATCCCAGGAATAGGTCCAAAAAGCATTGGTGAGTTTAACCTGATCTCGGAATACTTGTTGCTGACAATGCATTGTTCTCACTACTCACCCTTTGACAGGATAAAATTGAACACGTAATAAAATTAAAGCAAACATAATCTTTCCCTCAAAGAGTTTGCAATCTGTACAGAAAGTTCTCAGAAATCAATCCCGCATTTGAATTGATGCTTTTTCCATCCCAATGCTTCATTGGTGTTTGCCTGACAGTGACTGAAAACATTTAATCAGTGCTTAAGGTCTCGCGGTCAACATGATGGAGTTCCAGAAAGTTCCATCACTGTAAAACCTGTGTAACACGATAAGCAATAAACACCTTATAACCGGAATACTCTTGGCCAAATAGACTGAGTTTCACAACAACACACTCTGTTATTCACAATTCCAAAGATATAAGCTGGACAGCCAGGCCTGAAATATTTTGATTGTCTGGACACCTTGAATCAGAAAGCAGAAGCATGGGGGGGTTTCCCCTCAATCTGGTTTCCAATGTGGATTTTCGTAAGCAGAGACAAGGGTCATGGGCGGAAGAGGGAACTCACACTGTTAAAATGGCGGCGCGGGCTCGTTGGGCCGAAGGGTCTGTTTCCTGTGCTGTGCTGTTCTTTGTTCTTTGTTTTTTGTCTTTTTCACAACCTTATGTGTGCTCCGTTGGGGAGGAGAAGCTCGCAACTGACTGGTGGTAGTATCTTCCAGTTCTATGAACAGGATTTCCCCCATGGTGCCTCTCTTCGCCAGAAACTCCAGGGCTGGGGATGTGTCATTGACGGGATTGGAAGCCCAAAAATGTGCAGGTTGGGCTGATTGGTCATGATAAAATGCCACTTTTAGAAGGGTAACTATGTGGGGTTACAGGGATAGGAAGGACCTGGCTGGGATTGTTGTCAGTGCAGGTTCGATGGGCCAAATGGCTCCCCTCTGCGCTGTAGGATTCTATGATCCTGCCGGTGTGAACGGACGGGAAATTTTCCATTCTGGAGACTGGGCGAGAAAGCCAGTGTGATTCCAGCGGGAAAATTCAAAGGAGATGTAAAGGACAAGTTTTTTTTTACACAGAGAGTGGTAGTGTTTGGAAAGCACTGCCAGAGGTGATGGTAGAGGCACATATGATGGGGGCATTTAAGGAGCTTTTAGATAACTTCATGAATATGTAAAGAAGAGAGGGTATGAACCAAGGGCAGGTAGAAGGGATTAGAACATAGAACATTACAGTGCAGAAACAGGCCCTTCTGCTCATCGGGTCTGCACTGACTACAATCCCACCCAGGCTCATTGACTTAATTTGGCTTCATATTTGGTGCAACATTAAGGGCAGAAGTGCCTGTCCCTGTGTTGTATTGTTCAATGTTTTATGATTCTTGCTGCTGGTGGCTCAGATTTTTCTGCCTAATTTTCCACTTTCCAGCTCATTAATTAAAGCCGTTGACTCTCATGTTAGGGTGGTTTGTCTGCCCCGCCCTTACCTCAAGGGGTCAAAGGTCCTGGCGCCATATTTAAACAAAGTGTGGACTGAAAGACCTTCACCGCAGTCCAGAGTCGGTGTGAATTCCTGCTATGTCATGGTGCTGAAACGGACAAAACTCTCAGTATCAAGGTTCAACGAAGCTTCTCTGGTAACGCTCTTCCACGTTGTCCAGAAAAGACGGGAGAAATGAGAACAAAGAACAAAGTACTTTTAACATTTAAGAGAAACTTGGACAGGTTCACGGATGAGAGGACTGTGGAGGGATATGATTCAAGTAGGTCTAGGCAAAGAATGGTTCAGCACAGACAAGAAGGGACAAAGGGCCTATTTCTGAGCTGTAATTTTCTATGGTTCTAACCCCTCACACCCAAGCATGCTATCTGTCTATCTCAGCTTTGTACACAGGTCATATCACGGCCGATAAAAATATCATGGCTGATATTTTTCTGGGGCCGTTAGTTAGGGATATAATCGACACAGCTTGTGGGCCGAAGGGCCTGTTTGTGCTGTAATGTTCTATGTTCTATGTCTCCGGGGAAGTTAGCACCTGTGGTGAAACTCTTTACCACAGAGGGTTGTAGAGATGGACAGTTAAGGGTGTACAAGGAAGAGATAGATTTTTAATCAGTGACGGAATCAAGAGTTGTGAGGGGAATTAGGAGGGGAAAAGGGGGGTTGAGGATTATCCCATCAGATCAGTCACAACCTCATTGAATGGAGGAGCAGGCTTGATGAGCCGAATGGCCTACTTCTGCTTGTTTGGTCTCAGGATGCGGTCCGGTAGTGTGAGTAAAACTTCTACTCACCCCAAGGTCACATTCTCAGAGACATAAGGCAGCTTAAAGGTTACTGACCACAGAGGTGTCATACTTGAGATGTCATGAGGGGAGGGGCGATCTTTCTGGAAGGATGGGGTGGGAAGGGGTCACAAATAAAGATGAATGCACAGCCTTTAAAGTGTAAGTCTGCCAGTGTTTATCCCCCTCCAAGTCTCATATTGGATACAAGGTCCCGCATTCATCCAAAGATACAAAATGATTTGATTTGATTTGATTTGATTTATTACTATCACATGTATTAATAAATGCAGTGAAAATTATTGTTTCTTGCACTTTACAGACAAAGCATACCATTCATGGAGAAGGAAAGGAGATAGTACAGAATGTAATGTTATAGTCATGGCTAAGGTGCAGAAAAACATCAACTTAATGCGAGGTAGGTCCATTCAAAAGTCTGACAGCAGCAGGGAAGAAGCTGTTCTTGAGTCGATTGGTACGTGACCTCAGACTTTTGTGCCTTTTTCTTGATAGAAGAAGGTGGAAGAGAGAATGTTCAGGGTGTGTGGGTTCCTTAATTATGCTGGCTGATTTTCCAAGACAGTGGGAAATGTAGACACAGTCAATAGATGGGAGGCTGGTTTGTGGGATGGATTGGGCTACATTCATGAGCTTTTGTAGTTCCTTGCGGTCTTGGGCAGAGCAGGAGCCATACCAAGCTGTGATACAACTAGAAAGAATGCTTTCCATGGTGCATCTGTAAAAGTTGGTAAGAGTTGTAACTGTTGTGTCAAGTTTCCTTAGTCTTCTGAGAAAGTAGAGTTGTTGGTGAGCTTTCTTAAGTATAGTGTCGGCATGGGGGGGACCATCTGGGGCATGCGTCCCAGTAGGAATGAAACTTCAGTGTAAGCCCGAGAGATGGTGAGAATTGACCTGTCTCTGTGCTGAGCTTGTTTGCATATAGTTTATCTTTCCTTCAATGAATCGCTTTTGTGATTCAAAGTTCCCTTGCCATAATACCTCATGCTACAATAACCGACATTTGCAAGTTCCCTTCCAAGCCATTCACTGTCCTGATTTGGAAATATATCACGGTTCCCTCGCTGGGTCAAACTCCTGGAACTCCATCCCTAATAGCGCTGTATGCATACATTGTTACTTATTTATTCAGAGGATATGTTACAAGCAAAGCAAGTATTTGTTGTCCATTCCTTGAGGAGGTGCTAGTGAATAACATGGACTGCAGTGATGGGACAGCTCATTCTCGATAGCCAATCCTTTGGAGTTTTTCCAGCATTTTCTGTTTCTGGTGCCTGTGCTTTGTGTCCCAGGTGTAATATCCACTGTCTCCATCAATCTGATTACAATGCATGTGCTCGGCGTTCTGCTTCCACTAATGAACAGGACAAAATAGACCCTTTGGGGAATTTCTCTGCTAGCTCACAGAATATTTTAGTTCTATCTGGAAGTTGCATGAAGATTCCTTGAAAGAACATTTCTCCCAGTCTGTCTGCTGTGTTGTGAAAAGCCACAGAAAGCTCCACTCCCTTCATTGGAATCCAGACTGATTTCCCTCAGTCTTGCTCTGCCCCACCACTATGTCTAGACCTCTGTCAGCATTGGATAGCTCTAATTGAGGTGATTGAGATCACAAACTTTCAAACCACACTCCCCTAAACAACCCCCCCTCCCTTCCCAACCACCCCATCTGCCAATAATGAAACTATTGCTTCAATGAATAAACTGTTTCAAACAAAGGACAGTGTAATAACTCAGAAAGCCTGGCTGGCAAGGAACATCAGTTATTTACTGGGTGGCACGGTGGTTAGCACTGCTGCCTCACAGTGCCAGGGATTCCGGTTCAAATCCCGGCTTGGGTCACTGTCTGTGTGGAATCTGCAGGTTCTCCATGAGTCCAGGAGGGTTTCCCCCGGGTGCTCCAGTTTTCTCTCACAGCCCAAAGGTGCGCTTGTGGGTTAGGTGGATTGGCCATGCTAAGTTGCCCCTTAGTGTCAGGGGGACTAGCTAGGGGATAGATCTTGGGTGGGATTGTGGTCAGTGCAGACCAAATGGGCTGAATGGCCTCCTTCTGCATTGTAGGAGTCTATCGTTCTATCACTGTCTGTGTGGAGTTTGTACAGTCTCCCTATGTCTGTGTGGGTTTTCTCCAGTGCTCCTTCCACAGACCAAAGATGTGCACATTAGATGGATGGGCAGTGCTAAATTGTCCTTTTGTGACCCAAGATGTGTAGGTTAGATGGATTGGCCGTGCTATATTGCCCCTTAGTATCCCATGATAAATGGGTTAGATGGATTGGCCATGCTAACCTGTCCCTTAGTGTCCCAAGGCTATAGGAAAATGTATGGGGTTACAGGAATACAGCAGGAAAGAGGACGTGGGTGAGATGCTCGGTAGGGCAGTCGGTGCAGATTCGATGGGCCAAATGGCCTATTCTGCACTGTCGGGATTCTATGATTCCACAAGCTAAAGCCACAGCCATGGTGTACACACACTGGTCCCTGCCTGAGACTGATATTCTCTATCACCCTTTGAAAACTGCCACAAACCAGGGACACTGCAATGGGGAAGTGAGTATACTCATTTATTCCTTTGTGAGTATTTAGGGTGACACACTCTCTGAACAATGCCTCAAAGCTCCAGTTGGAGATAGATGTGGCTTATGTCTAATTTGTAAAATATGTGGCCCTCCCCCCCACCCCTAGCCAGCTTTGCATACAAGTCTTCCACATGTGGCACAGGGTATCTGTTGACCATCAATTTATAATCCCCACAGAGACGGAACGAATTGTCGAGTTTTGAAACTGGGATGACCGTCGCGGCCCATAAGGCAAATTGTGCTGGGCGCGTCATGCCAAATCCCTCTCGATGTTCCAGTTGAGCCTCCTGCTTTGGCACGTGAGGCATGGGGAACCTGGTGTGCCTTGAAGTGTTTAGGTTGGGCCTCTGTATTGGTGTAGATCTTGGTTCTAGCGTCTCTAATTTTCCCGAGGTCTTCTTGGAACACTTTGGGACACTTCCCAAAGACTTTGTGTAAATTGCCAGTTCCCATTTTAAAAATCTATTGTCATTCCAGGCAAATCATCTGTAGCCAGTCCCGTCCCGAAAGACTGAGCCCTGGTCCTTGCCACCACTATTAGTGGGAGTTAGATTGTTGCTCATGTTTAACTAGGGTTATGCTGGTCCCAATAATATGAAAGGGCTTCCTGGCCAATCTAGTCTTGGTGTCCAGTTGGCTTAAAGGAAGGATGGAAACATAGAAACTGAAGTAGGCTATTTGACCCTTCAAGCCTGCTCCACCATTCATGGCTGATCATTGATTTCAATATCTTGATTCCCCCATTTCCCCTCATGTCCCCTGATCCCTTTAGTCCCAAGAGCTATGTTCAATTTCTTCTTGAAATCAGACATTTTAGCTTCAACTCCATTCTGTGCGAATGAATTCCACAACTTCGCTATCTGTGTGAAGAAATTTCTCCTCACCTCCGTTCTAAAATGTTTACCCCTTATCCTCAAACTACAACCCCTACTTCTCAACTCCGCCACCATTGAGAACATTATTTCTGAAAATACCCTGTCCAACCCTGTTATACATTTCTAAGAGATCTTCTCTCATTCTTCTGAACTCCAATATAATCCTAACCAACTTAGTCCCTCCTCATAGGCAGACCTGCATCTCAGGAATCAGCCTGCTAAATCTTCACTGTACTCCCTCTATAGCAAGGACATCCTTCCTCAGATAAGGATTTCAAAACTGCACACAATATTCCAAGTATGGCCTCACCAATGCCCTTTACAATTGCAGCAAAACACCCCTATTCCTGTACTCATATCTTCTCACTATGACGGCCAACATAAAATTTACCTTATTTACTGCTTTGATTATAGTTGCCTAAAGGTTTATTTGTTAATAATAGATACAATGGCTCCTGCGTCTACCTCCATGTCTAGGGGGTGACCTTTTACCTGGAGTTTAATGTGGATTGGAGCCACTTTGGGTGCAGCCAAGCAATTTAACTATATCAATTCTTCATTCTTGAGCTGGTTGATTTGAATAGCTCTCATCAGAGCAGGCTTTGCCCTCCCGCCTGGGCAGTACATGTTTTGCCTGTTTTGATAGTCGTATCTGGTTGAGATCCCATGACTACAAATGCAGCAAGATGCATTTGTTCCTCACTGGATTATGGACAGACTTCTCATCGAGTTCTGGAACACCCTGAATCTAATTGCCCATTTGGTAGCAAATGGGAGATGCGGGTGTTACCTGCAGAGGATTTGGTTTTGCAGTACTGGGGTTGTCCAAGACTGAGGATGATGCGGTCTATGGATCCCTGAAGTTCCCTGGCATTTTTGCGGGAAAGGGCCAATTCTATGGCTTTTCTTGAGGTTCAGAGTTGGTTCAGCCAGTAGCTTTCTTTTGGTGGCAATATTATTAATTCCACATACTAAACAGTCCCTTAACATTTCAGGAAGTGTTGACCGTAACTCATAGTGTTCCACCAATATCTGCAATCTTGTCTGATGGCAGCAGGGAAGAGCTGTTCTTGAGTCGGTCAATACGTGACCTCAGACTTTTGTATCTTTTTCCTGACAGAAGAAGGTGGAAGAGAGAATGTCCGGAGTGCATGGGGTCCTTAGTTATGCTGGCTGCTTTTCTGAGGCAGCAGGAAGTGTAGACAGAGTCAATGTACGGTCAATGAAATGGAGTGTCGGTATTGAATTTTGGGCACTGGAGTGGAACTTCATGCCCCAGCATTTTTTGACTCAGGGAGCACTCTCGAATGAGTCACAACTGAGATATCATATGGCACACAAATTCAGGATTAATACTGGATGTGGAACAAGAAGTGTGAGGAGAACAATACGCCAACAAAAGGTGTTCGAAGTATGGAATACATTAACACAAGCGAGTGTCAGAGCTAAGTGAATCACTGCATCTTCTGGAATGAACAGCTGAGGTGTCAGCCTTGGCTCATGGTATGGTACCATCTCCTCTAAGTCAGCAGTTCAAGCCCCATCCCAGGCACTGAAGTGCATAAAACTAGGCTGACACTTCATTACATGATGGATGAACGCCTTTCAGACAAGATTTAACTGATTCATTTTCCGACCTTTTAGGTGCAAACAGAGGCACTTTAGCAATAAGGAAGATTCCCCCATTGTCTAGGCTAATACTGGTCTCTCTTGAAGAGTTTAATGGTGGCCAAGTGGTATTATCATTGGATTATTAATCCAGAAACAACTAATATTCTGGGGATCTAGATTCGAATCCTGTTGTAGTAGATGTTGGAACCTGAATTCAATAAAATAAAATATCTGGAATTAAGAATCTACTGATGACCATACAACAATTGTCAATTGTCGGAAAAACCCACCTTGTTCACTGATATCCTTTGGGGAAGGAAATCTGCCATCCTTACCTGGTCTGGACTATATGTGACTCCAGAACCACAGCAATGCACCATAGGAAGCATTCTTTCTGGTTGTATCACAGCTCTGCCCAAGGTCGCAAAAAACTACAAAAGATCATGAATGTAGCCCAATCCATCATGCAAACCAGCCTCCCATCCGTTGATTCTGTCTATACTTCCCACTGCCTCAGCAAAGCAGCCAGCATAATTAAGTATCCCTCTCTTCCATCTTCTTCCATCGGGAAAAAGATACAAAAGTCTGAGGTCACGTACCAAACAATTCAAGTGCTGCTGTCAGACTTTTGAATGGATCGACTTTGCATTAAGTTCTCTATGACCTAGCTATGACTGTAACACTATATTCTGCACTCTCTTGTTTCTATCTCTATGAATGGCATGCTTTGTCGATATAGCGCGCAAGAAACAATACTTTTCATTGTATGTTAATACATGAGACAGCGATCAGTCAAATCAAATCAATGTGATTGACTCTCAACTGTCCTTGGCCAAGTAGGGACGGGCAATAAATATTGGCCAGCCAACAACACTCGCCCCATGAATGAATAAAAAGAAATTATACTCTGCTCATTGGATTGCAGTGTTTCTCACCTCGGTGGCTGTACTTCATTTCATTGGTCCTAGCACTTAGATCATAATAAGTTCCAAATAAATGCAACTTCTTTTTTTCCTTTATAAATGTTTGAAGAAAACATTATTTTTTAATTCACTCATGGGACATGGGGCATCACTGGCTGGGCCAGCATTTATTGCCCATCCCAAGTTGCCCTTGGAGGGAAGTTGTGAGTCAACCACATTGCTCTGCCTCTGGAGTCACATGTAGGCCAGACCGGGATATTCTCCCTCCCAAACAACATGTGCGGGACTATAAAAAAATAGAAACAGGAGTAGGCCATTCAGCCCCTCGAGCCTGTTCCACCATTTCAACACGACACGGTCAATCCAACATTCCCGGGAAAATTCACCCCATGATATTTCAAGTGCTCATTCAATTATTTTTCAAAGGTTGTAAGGTTTCCAGCCTACACAACCTTCCCAAGCTGTGCATTCCAGATTCCCAACACCCTCTGAGTGGAGAAATGTTTTCTCAAACCCCCTCTGAATCTTCCGCCCTTCACTCAAAAGTTACTCCCCCTCATGATTGACCCCTCAAAGAAGAGGAACAGTTGCTCCCTGCTTACCCTGTCCATACCCCTCACAATCTTATACACCTCAATCATGTCCCCCCTCAAACTTCTCTGCTTGGATTTGACGATGGTGGGAGTGACAGGGGGGAAAGCAGAGTGTAAAAAAACTAGGCATCTTTGTGAACAGAATAATGTCCCCTCCCTGACCTCTGTTCACGCAGCAGGAGCAGGACTTCAGCAGAGTCTATTTGCGTCATGGAGTTTTCACTCCTCTGCCTCCAGCCTGCTAAGGGCACAAGTCTGACCAGCAGGGGGTGCTTGGACCCCTACTGGCTGAGAGAGCAAGTTCCTCGACAAGTCCATGGCGTCCCTACGGAAGGTCATTCAGCCCATCAAATTTCTACTGAACTTTCAAGAGAGCACTTTACCCAGGGCCCTATCCCCATAACCTCACGTATCTACCCTGTTACAGGGTGGCATGGATGCGCAAATGTTAGCTCTGCTACCTCACCTGGGTTCAATTCCAGCTTGGGTCACTGTCCGTGTGAGTTTGCACCTTGTCCACATGTCTGCATGGGTTTCATCCAGGTTCCCTCCCATACTCCAAAAGTGTGGTTAGGTGCATTGACCATGGTAAATTCTTTCTCAGTGTACCCGAACAGGTGCCGGAGTGTGACAACTAGAGGGTTTTCACTATTTTTATTTATTCAAGGGATGTGGGCCTCACTGACTGGGTCAGTATCTGTTGCCCATTCCAAATTGCCCTTGAACTGAGTGGCTTTTTTTAATTCATTAATGGGATATGGCATCGCTAGCTGACTAGCATTTATTGCCCATCCCTAATTGCTCTTGAAGGGCAATTGAGAGTCAACCACATTGGTAAAGACGGCAGATTTCCTTCCCTAAAGGACATTAGTGAACCAGATGGGTTTTTCTGACAATCAACAATGGTTTAATGGTCATCAGAAGATTCTTAATTCCAGATTTTTTTTATTGAATTCAAATTCCATCATTAGACATGGTGGGATTCGAACCTGGGTCCCCAGAACATTAGCTGAGTTTTTGGATTAAAGGTCTAGCGATAATACCATTAGGCTGTCACCTAACCAAAATGGCTTGCTAAGCCATTTCAGAGTGGGCCACATTGCTGTGGCTCTGGAGTCACATGTAGGCCAGACCAGGTAAAGACGGCAGATTTCCTTCCATAAAGGATGCTTGTGAACCAAATTATCTTTTTGTTAAGAGAATTGGAATCAAAAACCATGGTGGGACTCGAACACAGAGCTGGCTGGATGTCTGAGTTATCAGTCCAGTGGCATTACCACCGTGCCACCATTACTCCAGGTTTGGTATCAGTTAGGATACCAGGGGAGAACTTACCCACTCTTCAGACAATGCCATAGCTTCGCTAATGTCCATCTGCTGCGAGGGGATAGATTGGGCCAAGGGGTGGCATATGCTACAGTCCTGAACTCCTTCAGTAACCCTGGGTGACACTGTGGCAGAGTGGTTAGCAGTGCTGCCTCACCCAGGGCTTGGGTTCGATTCCCGGCTGTGCAGAGTCTGCGTGTTTTCCCCGTGTTCGTGTGGGTTTCCTCCAGACGCTCCAGTTTCCTCCCATAGTTCAAAAAGTAGGCTGGTTAGGTGAATTGGCCATGTTAAATTGTCCCTCCGTGCATCTGAACAGGTGCTAGAGTGTGGCGACTAGCGAATTTTCATAGTAATTTCATTGCAGTGTTAATGTAAACTAACATGTGATTAATAGAACAAAGAACAAAGAACAAAACAGCATGGGAAACATGGGAAATAAATTTTAACTTTAACTTTTAACTGCACTGCAAGCATCAGCATGAATTCTGTGCTCAAGTGTCTAGAGTGAGCTAAACACACAATCTCCTGACTAATTGGGGGGTTGTGGGGTGCCAACCTCAAGCCAGGGCTGATAGCTACTGATACCTCTATGTGTGTTGACTCAGGCGATGTTGGACATGGCCCTCTTTCTCTTTTGAGGCTGACAATTGAAGTAAAGTTTATTAATGAGTCATAAGTAAGGCTTACATTAACACTGTAATGAAGTTACTTGAAAATCCCCGGCACCTTTTCGGGTACACAGAGAGAATTTAACATGGTCAATGCACCTAACCAGCACATCTTTCAGACTGTGGATGGAAACCGGAGCATGCAGAGGAAACCCACGCAGGCAAGGTGGAAAACGTGCAGACTCCGCACAGACAGTGACCCAAGCCAGGAGTCAAAGCCTGGTCCCTGGCGCTGTGAGGCAGCAGTGCTAACCACTATGCCACAATGCCAACCCAAAGACTGGCCACTCAGAAAGGGAAGTAAGTCAGTCTCTAATTGAGGAAAAGGAGCTCGAACAATATCCAGCAAGGAGTCTGAAGCTGACACTGCCAGTCCGCTGGGTTTTACACATCTTCTATTATTTGGTGAAGGGATTAAATCTTCCTAATCTGTCTGTCAACTGGGGAACATCCGTCTGGAATTCAACTGTCATCTCTCCCCATTCCCTGAACAATTTTCCCAGAGTTAGTGAAAGTTCAGCCCCAAATGTCCAGAGACTGCGTTGGAATAATGTTTAACACTGAACTTCCTCTGAAGCTGTCAGCAACCTGACGGGTTCTGTTTAGTCAATAACTCATTTTCCGTTGCATTTTATTTGTGCTCTAAATCGCTATCGACAATCTCACCTTGCAGTTTCTCATGACGGATAGACCCGCAAAGTGCTTTATTCTTTTGTGACTCTTAACTTGCTGTGATTTGTTGTCTTGCTGACATGATTGAAGCTCTTAACAATACGGGACAGTAATGTGCCAAGTGCAGGGCCCACGTGGAGTATTGTAAATAGGACAAAGAACAAAGAAAATTACAGCACAGGAACAGGCCCTTCAGCCCTTCAAACCTACACTGAGCATGCTGCCTGACTAAACTAAAATCCCTCTATTCCCATCCTACTCATGTATTTGTCCGGGTGCCCCTTAAAAGTCAATCGTATCTGCTTCCACTACCTGTCCCAGTAGTGAATTCCAGACACTCGCCACCCTCTGTGTAAAGAATTTGCCCCATACATCTCCTTTAAACCTGGCTCCCCGCACCTTAAACCTATGCTCCTTAGTAATTGACTCTTCCATCCTGGGAAAAGGCTTCTGACTATCCACTCTATCCATGGCCCGCATAATCTTGTAGACTTCTATCAGGTTGCCCCTCAATCTCCATTGTTCCGGTGAGAACAAACCCAAGTTTCTCCAACCTCTCCTCATGGCTAATGCCCTCCATAGCAGGCAACATCCTGGTAAATCTTTTCTGTATCCTATCTAAAGCCTCCACATGGTGACCAGAATAGTAAGAGCAATGGTCTGGGAAATTATCCATTGGCCTCTCGTTGTTAACAGGACAGGAGAAAGGCTTCCTTTCATTCTATTGGAAATCCTCTCACCCAATCTTCTCTCCAAATCTCCGCTGTTGTACCCAATTTGTTTATTCCGTTCAAGTTAATGCATGCCCATGTGACAGCACAGCTTGCAGGGACCACTGCTCTATCCTTCACGTCAGCACGGTGGCACAGCGGTTAGCACTGTTGCCTCACAGCATCAGGGACCTAGGTTCGAATCACGGCTTGTATTACTGGCTGTGTGGTGTCAGCATGTCCTCCCCATGTCTATGTAGGTTTCCTCTGAGTGTCCCAGTTTCGTCCCACAGTCCAAAGATGTGCGAGATAGGTTGAAGGGCCAAGCTAAACTGACCCTGAGTGTACGGGGATTAACTGAAGGTAAATACCTGGGGTTACAGGGATAGGGCTTCAGTGAGATTGTTATTGGTGCAGGCTCGATGGGTCAAATGGTCTCTTTCTGCAGTGTAGGGAGCACTTGGAGGAAGCCCACACAGACAAGGGAAGAACATGCAAATTCCACAGTCACCTAAGGTCGGAATTGATCCCAGAATTCTGACACTGTGAGGTAGCAATGCTAACCACTGTGCCATCACAAGACATAATTTCAAAATTTGACACAAAATTGGGAAATTTGGTGGCCATGCAGCACTTTGAAGAGGAGTGGGTTAAATCTTAGAATACCTACAGTGCAAAAGGAGGTCAATTGGTCCTTTGAGCCTGCACAGATAACTATCCCATCCAGAGCCTTACCTCCATAACTCCACGTATTTATCCTGCCAGTCCACCTGACACTGGTCACACTAAATTGCTTCTTAATCTACCTGTACATCTTTGGAGTGTGGGAGGAAACCAGAATACCCTGAGGAAACCTATGCAGACACAGTGAGAATGTGCAAACTCTACACAGACAGTAACACAATGTCAGAATTGAATCCAGGTCCCTGACGCTGTGAGGTGGCAGTGTTGACTACCGTGTTACTATATCACCCATAGTTTTTTCATGAAGTGTGGCATCGCTGGCAAGGCCAACATTTATTGTCCATCTCTAGTTGCTCTTGAACTTGTTGTCTTGCTAAGCCATTTCAGAGGGCAGTTGAGAGTCAACCACCACATTGTTGTGGCTCTGGAGTCACATGTAGGCCAGACCAGGTAAGGATGGACAGATTTCCTTCCTTAAAAGGGCATTGGTGAACCAGATGGGATTTTCCAACAATTGGTGCTGTTGTCATGGTCACCATTACTGAAATGAACTTTACATTCCTGTGAGAGCCATTGAACAAATGAACAAATTAACTGGATGCTTGACCCCTTTCAGGAATGCTGTAATGAAGTCAAGGTTGGGTAAGGTTGGCATTTCCTTGCCCAGATCATGACAATTGAAGATTGTTGCCATGGTCACCAGTGCTGAGATTAACATTCAATTCCAGACTTACAAATTGAATTTAAGTTCTACCAGCTGCTGTGATGGGATTTGAACCTGTGTCCCCTCACGACCCCACCCCCTCCCCTTCCCTCTCCCCCTCAGAGTAACAGCCTAGGCCTCTGGTACTCCAGTGCCACCACTACTACATCACCATCTCCACTTAAACTGTTCCAAAGAGCTTTCAAAAAGCTAACACAGGAGTGATGGGTTGAATGGTCTGCTACAGCTCTATAAACTATTGCAAAGTAACATGACCATCCGTGCTCCAGAGAAAAGGGTAGGGAAATTGTATTGGCATAGTGGAGAGAATAGACTACAGATGGTAATGGGAAACAAAGTTTGAAGCAGCAAACTTTTAAAGTTTATTTATTAGTGTCACAAGTAGGCTTACATTAACATTACAATGAAGTTACTGTGAAAATCCCCCAGTGACCACACTCTGGCGCCAGTTCGGATACACTGAGGGTAAAATTAACATGGGTAATGCACATTTTTCGGACTGTGGGAGGAAACTGCAGCACCCAGAAGAAATCCATGTAGACATGGGGAGAATGTACAAACCCCACTCAAATAGTGACTCAAGCCAGGAATTGAAGCCAGGTCCCTAGTTCTGTGAGGCAGCAGCGCTAATCACTATACCACCCATTGTAAAGTTTGTTTATTAGTCATATAAGGCTTATATTAACACTGCAATGAAGTTACTGTGAAATTCTCCAAGTCACCACACTCCAACGCCTGTTCGGATCAATGCACCCAACCAGTATGTTTTTCCAGGAGAGAACCGGAGCACCTGAAGGAAACCCACGCAGACACAGGGAGAATGCGCAAACTCCACACAGACAGTGACCCAAGCCGGGAATGGAACCTGGGTCCCTGGCTCTGTGAGGCAGCAGTGCCAACCACTATGACACCATGCTGCCCCAAAGAGTGGCTCACTGAACCAGAATGGAGCGTTTGGATGTGAGGCTGTGACTTCTATAAAATGGAAAGTCGCAAAAATGCATGCTTTTGGACGCAAGAATTTGACATTTCCAGGAGTGGTGGCAGCGGGTGGGGGCGTGCAGCTTGGGGTTTTGCCAACTTCCTGCCTTCAACACTTCAATGACCACTCTACCTGTTCCCATAATGAAGGCACTATTACTCGGAAACGAGTATACGCCACTAGCTTAAGTTACAAAATCTGTTTAAACTGCTTCTTTTCACGCATTATGGGATTATAAAGTTGGCAGGAGGGCGCTTTTTCAAAGCATCTGCTACTTAGCGAAAGCTGTTTTGCAGTTGTTGGTTAGATTTTGCATAGATTGTTATGTTGATTATTATGTGTCAATCTTTTCTGTTGGAAGAGGTCGATATGTAATCCATTGAGGCTCCCTGGCCCAGTATCTACTGATGGAGTCTACAAGTTCTTCATACAGATTTGGGCTGGTCGGAAAATGGTGTCGCACCTCAGTGGCCAGCAAAAAGAATAACAAGTGGGTTTTCTGATTCTGTTCATTCCCATTCAAGAGAAAAATATGTTTATGTGTTGCATCTTTCATCACTTCGGGATGTTCATATAATCATAGAAAAACAGGCCCTCGGCCCTCAAATTGCGCCAATCATATCTCTGCCTATTAGGCTTACCTATAACCCTCAATCCTATTAAGTCCCATGCATTTATCCAAAAGTCTCTCAAAACACCCAAACAAATTTGCCTCCACCACCACTGACGGCAGCTGATTCCACGCACCCACCACTCTCTGAGTGAAAAACTTACCCCTGACATCTCCTCTGTACCTGCTCCCCAGCACCCTAAACCTGTGTCCTCTTGTGGTAGCCATTTCAGCCTTGGGAAAAGCCTCCAAGAATCCACCCGATCAATACCTCTCAACATCTTATACACCTCTATCAGATGCCATCTCATCCTTCGTCTCTCTGTGGAGAAAAGACCGAGCTCTCTCAACATGTGTTCCAAAGCATTTTAAGCAATGTCCTTGATTTGGTTTGATGTAATACTGCCACATGTATTAACGTGCAGTGAAAATTATTGTTTCTTGCGCATTATACAGATAAAGCATACCATTCATAAAGAAGGAAGAGAGAGACTGCAGAATGTAGTGTTACATCATAACTAGGGTGTAAATAAAGATCAACTTACGATGAAGTAGGTCCATTCAGAAGTCTGATGGCAGCAGGGAAGAAGCTGTTCTTGAGCCAGTTGGTACGTGTCCTCACACTTTGTATCCTTTTATTAAAGGAAGAAGATGGAAGACAGTTTGCCTGGGTTGTGTGGGGCCTTTAATTATGCTGGCTGCTTTTCCTAGGCAGCAGGAAGTGTAGACAGAGTCAATGGATGGGAGGCTGGTTTGTGTGATGGATTGGGCTATGTTCATGACCTTTTGTAGTTCCTTACAATCTTGGGCAGAGCAGGAGCCCATACCAAACTGTGATACAACCAGAAAAATGCTTTCTATGGTGCATCTGTAAAAGTTGATGAGAATCACTGCTGTCTTGGAGGAAACACAGCAGCACAGAAAGCTCACACTCAAAGAGCAACAAAATAAATGGCCAGTTTTGAGAGGAGAATAGGACATTGGGTGGAGTTCCCTTTGTGAAACAACACAGCAGAATCTTTCACATCCACCTGAGAGGCCAGTCAGGACTTTCATTTAACATGATGTTTGCAAGATGGTACCTCTAACTGTGCAGCATTCCCTCAGTTCTGCGCAGGGAGTGTCAGCCTAGGTATCTGTGCTCCTGTCCTTGATCCTGAGTGCCTGGATCCGGGAAAGCGGTTGGATCCTCATATAATGGTCAAGGAACTGAGAGGCAGCTTCCTTCTTTGGCAGTTTGTTTGTGGCGTCGTGTTGTTCGCCTACTGCAAGGCTCAATAATTTTTATGAGATTTGGACAAATACTGGGAAGGTTTACCAGACTGATTCCTGGAATGGCATATGAGGACAGGCTAAATTGGTTAAGGTTATATTCGCTGGAGTTCAGAAGAGTGAAAGGGGATTTCATAGACGCTTATAAAATCCTAACTGGTTAAACAGGGTAGATTCAGAAAGAATGTTCCCGATGATGGGGGAGTCCAGAACTAGGATTCATAGTTTGAGAATAAAGAATAAACCTTTTAATACTGAGGTGAGGAGAAATTTCTTCACCCAGAGGGTGGCAAATCTGTGGAATTCACAAACACAGAAAGTAGTTGAGGTCAAAACGTTGTGTGATTTCAAGAAAAAATTAGATATCACTCTTGTGGCTAAAGGGATCAAGGAATATGGAGGAAAGGGGGAAATCAGAATATTGAATTTGATGATCAAAATGAATGGTGGAGCAGGCGCGTAGGGTTGAAAGGCCTATTTTTGCTTCTAGTTTCTCTGTTTCTGTGTAAAACATCTTGAGCTGATGTAAATCTTGGCTTGCTGATTCCAGGATGGCCACATTCTTCGAGATCACATTGCATGGTTTCCCACCTTCAATCACACAGCTCCAAGAGTCTCACCCTTCCCAACAACTCTTTCTAATTAGAATGTGAAAGGTGAGATGTCAGGAAAAGTCCTGAGGAACTGTTCTGGGCACCACACGTAAGAGGGAAGGAGATGTTTCCCTGGAAAGCACAGAGTCGATCGAACAGGATGCATGGAGGGGAGATTACACGAACTAGAAATTGGAAAGGTTAGGGGGAGGAATTAATTAAAGATCTTCAAGACATTAAGCAGAACAGACCTGGAGAAACCATTTCTACTTGTTGTGAATTCTAGAACCTGAGGGACACAGTCAAAAAAAAAGGCAAATATTTCAGGAGTGGGAATAAGAAGCACTTCAACATGCAAAGGGTAATTAAAAACTCAGAATTCTCAAATGGCAATTGATGTGATTTACAATTGTTCAACACACGTGCATGATTTTCAGTTAGAATTTGGGCTTGGGTAACTTGGTCTTGAAGATAGTATTAAGGATTTAAAGGGGGAGGGAAGTGATGATTGTCCCTTTCAGGACAATATGACAGAGGAATAATTAAGTGGGTAATCACCCCAGAAAGTGAGGCTCTCTCTTAGGCAGAAGACAGCTTGAAGGCATGGGGTAGAACATGCTGGGTAGAGCTGGGGAAGAGGGTGGGAATGGGTAGAAGGCACTTTGTACAGTTTTTCCTTATTAATTAATACATTTTGTGTTCCCACTGAGTGCAGCATAACATGTTCTGATTAAACCAAAACTAAAAAGACACACAATGATCTTTCTCTCCGTGTTTGCCTACACCAGTGTCTTGGACAGCAATCTTTACTTGCGGGAGATTGCTGGAAAGTTTGGGAAGCTTTAGTCAATTCCCATATATGGATCCAACACTTGCTGACTGTAGGAATGCTTTGGAAGTCTGACTCCCTTTTATTTCTCGCGGGCTTCCCTCTCCTTTCATTCATTGAAGGAAAAATATTCAAATAATCACTTCCTTTCCTTTTCATACAAAAATGGCTGAGGATTTAATCTTGATCTGAGGCAGTTTCATAATTTCCAGATGTGGAGTCCCGGGGCTAAGGGTTCAGTTACTGCGAACTGATTAGGAAATTTACCATTATTTCGGGGGCGGGAGAGAACATCATTTGCCCGCGGCTTTCCTTTAACACCGGCTGGAAACCTGATGCCGAGGAGCAGCGGAGATGAGATCAACAGATGGAGTCAGCAGACATGTGGCAATGGGAGACTCTCCTCCATGCCCCCCTCATCCCCCTCGGCCGTGTTTGATCTCTCTCAGCGGCAGAGCTCTGGGGAGAGTTGAGTTCGCACGGGCGGATGCAAAGGTCATGACTTCTGACATTCGCTCTGGGCTGTAAAAAAACATATAAAGATCTCTAGAGCTATTGCTGTTTTAGCCGCAAGGGGCACCAGGAGCTGGTTGGCACGGAGGGTAAACAATTCTCTACAATCCCTGGGTGGCAATTTCACTGTTTACTGCCTTGGGTATCCGGAGAGGCATTTTGAACCTTTTATTTGCGTGAGATTTACAGCACAGAAACAGATCATTTGATCCAGCTGGTCCATGACGGTGTTAATACTCTACAAGGGAACCTTTTCTCACTTGACTTCATCGAACACCATCTACATATCCTTCTATTCCTTTCTGTATTCAGCTGGTTTCCCCCACAGGTCAACTACTCTATTCCCCTCCACAAGGTCACGTGGTAACACTCTTCTTTGTTATGAAACTTCTTCTGCATCCCTTAATGGGTTTGCTGGTGACTATTTTACGTTGAGAAGTCTCACAACACCAGATTAAAGTCCAACAGATTTATTCAGAATCACAAGCTTTCGTGGCACTGCTCCTTCATCAGGTGAGTGATGAGGAAGGGTCACCTGAGAAAGGAACAGTACTCCAAAAGCTCGTGATATCAAACCTGTTGGACTTTAACCTGGTGTTGGGAGACTTCTTACTGTGCCCACCCCCGTCTAACACCAGCATCTCCACCTCATATTTCACATTGGTGGATCCTAGTTTTGGATTTTTTCCCATAATGGGAAACATTTTCTCACAGTCTATCCCATCACACTCCTTCATAATTTAAAAAATAACTTTCAAGTGGTTAGCACAGCTGCCCCACACCACCAGAGGCCAGGTTCAATTCCTGACTGGGGTCACTGTTGGGGAGTTTGCATGTTCTCCCCATGACTGGGTGGGGTTCCCTACGGGTGCTCCAGTTTCCTCCCACAGTCCGAAAGATATGCTACTCAGGTGGATTGACCATGCTAAATTGTCCCTTAGTTTCAGCGAATTAGCAAGATAAATATGTGGAGTTATGGGGATAGGGTCTGGGTGGAATTGTTGTTGGGCAGGCTCGATGGGCTGAATGGCCTCCTTCTGCACTGTAGGGATTCTATGATTCTATTATTCAATGAAGTCAGCCTCTCAGACTTGTCTTTTCAAGAGGAAATTACTGCAGGCTGCTGAATGTATTTTTATCATCATAATCTCTCAGTTCCACTGTTGTTCTTGTCAATCTTTCTTGCAACTATTTATTTGTTTCAAAAACCTTCTTGCAAAGCGGAGGCCAGAACTGCACACATTCATGTTTTACTTTGTCAGATGGGATTGAAATAAAGAACAAAGAATAAAGAAAATTATAGGGCAGGAACAGGCCCTTTGGCCCTCCAAGCCTGCACTGATCATTCTGGCTATGATGGTTCATCATCTCATTGTATTAGCATAGAGCATTTCCTTGTTGATTTGATTTGATTTGATTTATTATTGTCATGTATTAACATACAGTGAAAAGTACTGTTTTTTGTGTGCTATATAGACAAAGCAAACTGTA
Organism: Sphyrna mokarran; assembly: GCA_024679065.1. Lineage (NCBI taxonomy): Eukaryota > Metazoa > Chordata > Chondrichthyes > Carcharhiniformes > Carcharhinidae > Sphyrna > Sphyrna mokarran. Next base: position 130,683,938 of record JAGIQG010000003.1, on the reverse strand, counting down.
CACAGAGAAGGAAGGGAGAGAGTGCAGAATGTAGTGTTACAGTCATAGCTAGGATGTAGAGAAAGATCAACTTAATGCAAGGTAAGTCCATTCAAAAGTCTGACAGCAGCAGGGAAGAAGCTGTTCTTGAGTCGGTTGGTACGTGATCTCAGACTTTTAAAGGGGTGGAAGAGAGAATGTCCGAGATTGCGTGGGGTCCTTAATTATGTTGGCTGTTTTGCTGAGGCAGCAGGAAGTGTAGACAGAGTCAACGGATGGGAGGTTGGTTTGTGTGATGGATTGGGCTTCATTCACAACCTTTTGTAGTTTCTTGTGGGTTTTTTTTCCCTCACATCATCCTGCAGCTTACGTCTTGTTGCAAAAGTCAGGTCAGCTCCTGTTCCAGAGCTGTGTGGCATGACGAGAAGACAGACTGGCATGTACCAGAGGCATGCCAGAGGCAGCTTAGATCCTTGGAAATTCTTGGGAAAGGACAAGTGGTCCCAACAACAGGCAGTGTTCAGGAACAACCCACTGGATAAAACCATCTCTGTCTACCATTCCGCTCAATCTCTCTCAAGTTCCACTGATGTCATGGCAGTTTTGAAAAGGCACGCAAGAATTAGGAGGATAGGCCTTTTGGCCACTTGCGTCTGCTGTTCCATTCGATTAGATCTTATTCTGGGGAAGTGATCGCCTAATGGTATTATTGCTAGATTATTAATCCCGAAACTCAGCTAATGTTCTGGGGATCTGGAATCCAATCCCACCACAGCAGATGGTAGAATTTGAATTCAATAAAAATATCTGGAATTAACAATCTACTGATGACCATGAAACCACTATTGATTGTTGGAAAAAAAACCATCTTGTTCACTAATGTCCTTAAGCAAGAAAATCTGCTGTTCTTCCTCAATCCAGCTTACATGTGACTACAAATGCATCATAGAAAGCATTCTTTCTCGGAGTTGTAGCACAGCTTGATACGGCTCCTGCTCTGATCAAGACTGCAATACATTACAAAGTGTTATGAATGAAGCTCAGCCATCAGCAAATCAGTCTCTCATCTATTGACTCTGTCTACACTTGCAAAGCAGCCAGTATAATTAAGGACGCTACGCACCCGGACATTCTCTCTTCCATCTTCTTCCATCAGGAAAAGATATAAAGGTCTGAGGTCACATACCAACCAACTCAAGAACAGCTTCTTTCCTGTTGTCATCAGACTTTTTGAATGGACCTACCTCATATTAAGCTAATCATTCACTACACTCTAGCTGTGATTGTAACACTACATTCTGCACTCTCTCATTTCCTTCTCTATGTATGATATGCTTTGTCTATATAGTGTGCAAGAAAGAATACTTTTCACATTATTCTTTCTTTTACATGTGACAATAATAAATCAAATCACTGTGAGCATACCTAGATCACGTAGACTGCAGTGATTAGAATCACAGAATCCCTACATTACAGGAGGAAACCATTCGGCCCATCAAGCCTGCACCAATAACAAAATCCCACCCTACTCACACACCCCACATATTTACCTTGCTAATCACCCCAAAACCATGGTCAATTTAGCGTGGCCAATGCACCTTCCCGCACATCTTTGAACCATAGGGGGAGATTGGAGCACCCGGAGGAAACCCACACAGACCCAGGGAGAACGTGCAAATTCTGAACAGACAATGGCCCAAATAAGGAATTGAACCTGCGACTGAGATGCTGAGAGGCAACAGTATTAACCACTGTGTCACTGTGCCACTCAATAAGGCAGATCACCACCTTCTCATGAGCAACTAAGGATGGACAATAAGTGCTGGCCCTGCCAGTGATGCTCGGGAATGAATATTTTTTTATAGCTCCAGATTTCTATTACCCTGGAATGTGCTACCTGGGAGGGTGCTGGAAGCAGGATGCCTCCCACCTTTTAAAAAGTACCTGGATGAGCACTTGGCATATCATAACATTGAGGGCGATGGGCCAAGTGCTGATGAATGGGATTAGGTAGGAGTTCAGATATTTCTAATGAGTCAGTGCAGACTCAATTGGCTGAACTGCTTCCTTAGCAGTATATGATTCTACGATTCCATGATTTGTATCAAGATGTGCTTCCTGATGTTATCTGTGAAATGTCTACTTCGAATTTTAACGTTATGTCCCCTTATTCGAACCTCTCCCCGCCGGATGAATGAATTTCTTCTTTAACTATCCTATCAACTTCTTTCATTGCCAAAAAATCCTCAATAAAGTCACCCGTTAATCTTTAACGGTTAAGATTTGTTTATGCAACCTGTTCTCACAATTTAACATCAGGTTCAATAAGAAGAAAACAGAATAATGTGGACAGGTCCCCAAGTCAAATCTTTGCCCAGGGGCCCTGTCAAACCCAATACACCATTAATGACCAATCACGAAATTGGCAGGGTAATCAGATTTCATTTTCACAATCAGTGGGCGATAAACCCTGTCAGAACGGTTTATTTGAATTGTCTTTTGTTCGTTAAATTCCTTCAGCGTTGCAAGTCTTCAGGGGAACTCATGAAAAATACACACACTCCTTAGAAAAGCCATTCCTTCCCAAAGCACTCATAAAGAAATTGAATCTCTGGAGAGAGACACAACCCAGGGCCCGAAGAACAACACTGGTCACTGCCCTCCCCACTCTAACCCACTAAAACCCAATCCAATTATCAACACTCAAGATAAAGGATCATTGTTCAAGCCTATTAAATTCCTCAGTCCCATAACAGAAGTGGATAACTTTCACCGTCTGCTTACGCTGAGTTTAATGCCAGCGTTCCAACTCATTACACTAAACATCCCACCGTTACTGAGAAACAGACTTGTCACCTCGTCTGTTTGGACTGGGCTTAAAATCTAAAGGCAAGAGGTGAAAGGACAACCCCTGGCCCACTGACCCAGCCCCATCCCCTCCGCCGTCCCTGTTAACACGTCCAGAATGAGTTACGATGTTTAGCGGGGATAAACTGACACTTCATGGTGACATGATGCTGATGGTAGTTAGCTCAACAAGATAAATCAGACAATGAATTTGCCACAGTGATGGTGGTGCCACAGGAAGATGCTTCTTACAATTATAAGGCAGGACTAATGCACGCACAGATAATGTATGTATGCACACACACACACACACACGCACACATACACACACACAAACACACACACATGTCTGCATCATAGACACACACAAGTGCGCACACACACACATGCCTGCATCAAATATATGCACTGACACACGTACGCACACACACTCATACTCACTCACAATCACACACACACAGATACACACTCACAGAGACACATACACATACTCACACACTCTCACATTCACACACACTCTCACACTCGCTCACACACACACTCTCACACTCACACACACTCTCACACTCACTCACACACAAACTCTCACACTCACACACACACTCTCACACTCGCTCACACACATACTCTCACACTCACACACACACTCACACTCGCTCACACACGCACTCTCACACTCACACACACACTCACACTCGCTCACACACACACTCTCACACTCACACACACACTCAAACACACACTCATACTCAAACCCAACTATCACTTTCTCACACACACTCACACATACCCTCACTCTCACACATACTCACACTCACACATGCCTGCAACAAATACTTTGCCACTATTGGCCCAACTCATAGAATCTCTACAGCGCAGAAAGAGGCTGCTTAGGCTATCAAGTCTGCACTGACTTTCCAACAGAGCACCTTACCCAGGCCCTTCCCCTGTAATCCCACATATTTACTCTATTAATCCATCTAACCTGCACATCTTTGTGGTGTGGGAGGAAACTGGACACCCAGAGGAAACCCACACAGACAGAGGGGAAAATGTGCAGACTCCACACAGACAGTGACCCAAGCCAAGAATCAAGCCCAGGTCCCTTGTGCTGAGGGCAGCAGTGCTAGCCACTGTGCCACTGTGCTGTCCTTGGTTAGCCTCCTGCAACGGGTTGGTGGATGGCAGACACACGGACGGTCTCTCCCACCATTGGGAATACGCCCTGGGGAAACACTTCAAGCTTTCCACTTCTCAGTTGGTAGGAGTTGGATAATGAGTTTATTGACCAAAAGGCAGGGCAAAAGAGGTCAGCTTTTGTTGAAGAGGTGGTGGTGACTGATGTCACGTGAAGGTTGTCCCCGGAAGACAACACAATGTTATGAGGAGATTAGGCATGGATGATTGCTGTTCAGTCCTAAATGTGTTAACGTCAACTTTCCAAACATTGGAATACTTTCTGCAGTCGCTTAGCAGCACAATCTGTCAGCTCCGAACGAAATGTTTTGAAGCTTAAGGTCAAACCAAAGCCTTATGGGAGTTGGGCCCTAATATTAAGTAGAACCATTCAACATTGTTACTGAATTGGCAGTTTCGCTGGGGGAATCCAGGACAAATGCTTACTTAGGAAAGCAAAATGCTCAATTGATACCTTCTGAAATGATGTTTCGAGTCTGCGCTTGAGACATAAAGTTGATCAGTGAAGATAGATCTTTATTCTCCAGACAACCTGATCTGAAACATGGCCTGGAAGCCCTGAACACTGGGCAGGAACAGGGGGATGACACACTGCTGAAGATTAATGCATCTCAAATTCTTGACCTGATGGAGGTCTACAAAATAATGAGAGGCATAGACAGGGTGGATAGTCAGAGGCTTTCTTCCAGGATAGAAATGTCAATTACAAGGGGGTACAGGTTCAAAGTGAGAGGCGGAAAGTTTAAGGGAGATGTAAAGGGCAAGTTTTTCATGCAGAGATTGTGGGTGCCTGGAACGCAGTGCCAGAGGAGGGTATGGAAGAGGGCACATTCGCAACATTTAAGAGGCATCTGGATGAGTACATGAATAGAGAGAGAACAAAAGAATACAGACTGAGTAAGGGCAGAAGGTTTTGTTTTTAGTTTTGATAGGGTATTATGATCGGCACAGGCTTGGAGGGCCAAAGGGCCTGTTCCTGTGTTGTATTTTTCTTTGATCTTTGGTCTTTTTATATGAGCACAAGGTTTTCGAACAATTCTGCATGCGGCTCTTTAGTTCCCACATGCCATGTGCAGTTTTCTAACTGCAAATCTTTATCCAATTTCCTTTTGAACTATTCAACGTGCTTCCATTCTCCATTCATTTTGTGCATTCCAGATCATTACAGCTCGCTGCTTAGAAAACATTTCCATATGTCGCCTCTGGTTCTTTTACTAATCACCGTCAATCTGTGTCCTTTGGTTTCTGAACCTTTCGCCTCAATTATTTGGGCTAGAGTGGGAAGTGTATCAGCAATTTGTGGGGAGCCTCACCAGAAAGTTAATGGACTCCATCCTCTATATGTGCCGGCATATTGCTAAGGACAATTCAGCTTGGTTGTTTCTGATTACACTGTGTGTGTGTGTTGCCATGGCCGCTGAGATGGCCACTGACATCAAAGATGGCCGCTGACATCAAAAATGGCTGCTGATATTAAAGATGGCCGCTGATAGCACTCTGCAGATGTGCAGAGGTTTGCACTCATTCTAAATTTCAAAGCATCCAGAGTGAAAAGTTGCCAGTATCGATTTACACGTGTGCAAATTGCATCATGATGTCCGGATGAGGGGGATGGGTGGGCAGGCGGCCTCCTTCTGAACCCGGGGGAATTATAGGATCCTTGGCGCCAGTTTCTCTCCCACTGGACCCAGACCTGTCACTGCCTTTACCTGAGCCTGTGTCCAGCACCATCACACAGATTGCCTGCCATTGATTCCACTCCACCACCATTCCCTTCCAGCCCCTCTGTGACCTCCCCAGCCACTGAAGGACTTTAACATCAGGCCTGTCATCCCGACCAGATTCACACACCACCCCAGGCCCAACAACTATTTGTTACATTGGCACAATTGTTTGCGGCAGTTGCCTTTGCCAGTCTAGAAAGATTCCAGAGTTATTTCCTTTCTCTGACTGTGCAGAAATGAGTGGCACCATCCTTTTTTACTGGTGGCTGCCTGGCCTGTCATTAAGTATGGCGTGTCACTCAAAAAGATCTGGGCTTGTGTGTCTGCGCTGAGTTGGTGTAGGATGCAGCATTTTGACAATATGCCATTGCCTCTTCTCGACAGTGAGAACAGATTGGATGGCCAATCTGAACTCTCCTCCAATAATCCTCAGACTCTCTGATTCGATTTTGATTTATTATTGTCAAATATACTAATATACAGTGAAAAGTATTATTTCTTGCATGCAATATAGACAAAGCATATCTTTCATAGAGCACGTAGTGGAGAAGGAAAGGAGAGGGTACTGTTGCATTGTCAATTGCTGTAAAAACCCATCTGGTTCACTATTGTGCTTCAGGGAAGATAATCTGCCGTCCTTACCCAGTCTGGCCTACATGTGACTCCAGAGGCACAGCAATGTGATTAACTCTTAGCTGCCCTTGGCAACTAGGGATGAGTAACAAATTCTAGCCAGCCAGCGATGCCCATACCCCAGAAATGAATTTTTAAAAATTGATATGTTACTTGTTTAGTTAAAGTTCCCAGTTGGTTAAATAAATAACTTGTTAATTGTTCACTTAAAGCAAGTGTCACATCTTTATATAGATGAACGTCTAAACATTAATGAAGACATATCATCAATTTTAACAGATTATGAAGTGAGGTAGTCCTTTTTGGGGAATTTGGTGTGGCTTCTTGGAAGGTGGTCAAGTTCTACATTGCAACACTAATCTCCATTGCAGAGGGCATTTGAGAATCAACCATATTGCTGTGGCTGAGTCACATTAGGCCAGACCAGGTAAGAGCAGCAGATTTCCTTCCCTAAAGGACAGTAATGAACCAGATAAGTTTTTAAAACAATTGACAATGGTTTCATGGTCATCATTAGACATTCAACTGGAGATACTTATTGAATTCAAATTTCACCATCCGCCATGGTGGGATTCAAACCCAGGTCTCCAGACTCTGGGTCTCTGGCTTACTGGTCCAGTGACAATATCACTGCACCAGTATCTCCCCTCATGCACAGGAAGCTCCCACAAACAGCAATACGATAAAGCCCATAATTCTTCTTCAACAGGATTTGTTGAGGGGTAAAAATGATCGGGAAAGTGGTACTGATATTCCTTTGGTATTGCACTGAGGTTCCAACCTGAATTGGGTGCTCAGGCCTTTGGGATTTGAACTGTAATGTTCTGACTCCGAGGTGAGCGTACAGCCCACAGAGCTGTTAAGGTGGGGACGGGAGTGTAGGGGACATGTGGTGGTGGGAGAGGTGGTGGGGTGGGGGATGTGGAGGGAGGAGTTCAATTGAAAATTTTGAAACAGGGATTATTAGATTTGTGTTAGGCTGGAGTATTGTTAATTCTTAACCTCCAAATGAACTCCTTTGTTCATTTAGTCTGTCTATGACAGACTAAATTTTGTCTCCACATCTCATCCCCAAGGACAGGACATCCCGCGTTCTGTTTATGCCTTTGTTCCAGCTCCATCGACATCACAGATTAATATCCATATTCCGCTGCTATTTTCATGGCTCCCACTCACTAACCCAGACCTGACCCACTGAGATGTTTGTCCTGATAATAAAAACTCATCAATGAAAATAATCTCAAGATGACTCTTCAACATTCCCAGTGATGAGGTCGTGACTATTTCCTTTGGCAGCTTCTTCCAATGTGGGATTGTCCCTGCAATGAAAGATTGTTGATCCACTGTCTTGCAAACAAATGCACCAGAATTCTAATGTCCCATCCACCATGGAGTTGGAATGGGCGAGGGACGGACAAGGGAAATGTCTGTTGACCTCGGGCAGGATTTTTCACCCATGGTCCTTGTCATTGTGGATGACTACTTCATGTTTTGACATTGCCGAAGGGCACTGTTACTTGTTTATGTCGATTTCTGTCAGACAATTACAGTGGCACAGGGTTGGCACTGCTGTCTCATAAAACCAGGGACCTGGGTTCAATTACGACCTTGGGTGATTATCTCACAAGTTCTCCCAGTATCTGTGTGGGTTTCCTCTAAGTGCACCGGTTTACTTCCACACTCCAATGATGTGCAGGTTAGGTGCATTGGCCGTGCTATATTCCCCCATAGTGTCCCAAGATGTGCAGGTCAGTTGGATTAGCCATGGGAAATGTGTGGGGTTATAGGTTTAGGGTAAGGGAGATGGCCTGGGTGAGATCCTGTGTCAGGTAGTCGGTGCTGACTCAATGGGCCAGATGGCCTCCTTCTGCAACGTAGGGATTCTATAGTTCTATATTTAATGGAATGTGGGCGGATGTACCATAGAAAGCATACTTAGAGTGGTTAGCATTGCTGCCTTGCTTTTGACTTTTTCCCTGTGCCCTTCTCTTTGTTGATCCTCCGGGTGCTCCATTTTCCTCCCACAATCCAAAGATGTGCGGCTTAGGTTGAACTGGCCATGCTAAATTGGCCATAGTGACAGAGGGATTATCAGAGTAAGCGTGTGGGGTTACGGGATTAGGGCCTGGATAGGATTGTGGTCGAAACAGACCCGATGGGCTGAATGGTCTCCTTCTGTACTGTAGGCATTCTATGGATTCTTTCTGATTGTATCACAGCTTGGTATGGCTCCTGCTCTGTTCAAAATCACAAGAAACCAGAAAGGATTATGAACGAAGCCCAGTCCATCACTCAAACTAGCCTCCTACCCAGTGACTCCGTCTACGCTTCCTGCTGCCTTGGAAAAGCAGCCACATAATCAAGGAACTCATCCATCCCAGACATTTTCTCTTCCACCTTCTTCTGTTGAGAAAAAGATACAAAATGTACCAACTGACTCAAAAACAGCTTCTTCCCTGCTGCTGTCAGACTTTTGAATGAACTTACCTTGCATTAAGTTGATCTTTCTCTACACCCTAGATATAACTGTAACACTACATTCTGCACCCTCTCATTTCCTTCTCTATGTATGGTATGCTTTGTCTGTATATCGCGCAAGAAACCATACTTTTCACGGTATACTAATACATGTGACAATAATAAATCATCCTTTGAGTAGCACTCCACAATGTTTGTCTGATCAAAGATACAAAATGATCAATAATGGCCTCATCGTTCTTTGGATGTTTCCTTCCATTTTTGTTTCTATTGAAAGTCCGCTGATTGTAGGATTTCGATTCAGTCAGAGGAACAGAAGGAGGTCATTCAGCCTCTCGAGGTTGTTTCCACCACTGTTGCTGTCACGGCTGACTATAATTCTATCCACTCAGTGGGAATACTCTTACCAATTAAAAATTGATGATCTCAGTTTTGATTCCCTCAGCTTCAACAGTGTTTTTGTAGCAGGAGTCGGCACAGCACTGCTGCTTCACAACTTCAGGGTCCTGGCTCAGGTCACTGTCTGTGTGAAGTTTGCACATTCTCCTTGTGTCTGCGTGGGTTTGACAACATAAGAAATAGGAGTAGGCCATCTAGCCCTTCGAGCCTGTCCCACTGTTCAACGAGGTCATGGCTGATCTGAAGTGGATCAGTTCTGCTTTCTCCCCATAACACTTAATTCTCTTGTCTATCAGAAACCTATCTACCCTTGACTTAAATATATTCAGGGAGGTAACCTCTATCACTTCAATGGGCAGAGACTCACTACCCTTTCAGTGAAGAAGCTCCTCCTCAACTCCGATCTAAACTGCCCCCCCCACCCTTATTTTGAGGCTGTGCCCTCTAGTTCTGCTATCCTTTCGAAGCCGGAAGAATCTCTCTACCTCTTACCCTATTTAGCACCTGCGTTATCTTATATGTCTCTGTAAGATCCCCTCTCAGCCTTCTAAACTCCAGTGAGCACAGACCCAGTCTTTTCAATCTCTCTTCATAAGCTAACCACCTCATCTCCAGTATCAACCTGGTGAACTTTCTCTGTACCCCCTCCAAGGCCAATATATCCTTTCGCAAATATGGTGACTAAAACTGCACACAGTATCCAGTTGCAGCAAGACCTCCCTGCTTTTATATTCTAACCCCCTCACTATAAAGACCAACATTCCATTTGCCTTCTTGATCACAATCACTTGTTTTCTCCGGGTGCCCCGGTTTCCTCTCACAGTCCAAAGATGTGCAGGTTAGGTTGATTGACCATGCTAAGAAATTGCCCCTTAGTGTCCAGGGATGTTAGGTTAGAGGGGCTAGTAGGTATAATATGGGGTTAGGGCCTGGGTGGGCTGTGTTCAGTGCAGACTGGATGGGCCGAAGGGCCTCTTTCTGCACAGTGGGATTTGATGATTTTTCGATTTCCACTATTATCTGTGTGAAGCACCTCTGAATGGGCTGACTATAATGTCAAGATTGATTTGATTTATTATTGTCATGTGTAATAATACAGTGAAAAGTATCGTTTCTTGCATACTATGCAATCAAAATATACCGTTCCTGGGGAAGGAAAGGAGAAGATGCAGAGGTGTTACAGTTGTAGCTAGGGTGTAGAGAAAGATCAACTTAATTTAACATAACATTGGCTCTATTCTTTAGAGCAACACAGCACAGGAAACAGGCCCTTCGGCCCAACGAGCCCGCGCCGCCGTCATAACTATATAGTAACAATTCCATTATCCTATCCTAATTTTAGGTTATTCCTAATATGGAAGAGTCTCACTGTAGGGACAATTTGTTTACCAATCAGCCTAAGAGCGAATTTTTGGGATGTGGGAGGAAACCGGAGCGCCCGGAGAAAACCCACGCAACCACGGGGAGGACGCGCAAACTCCCGCAGACACCGGCCCAATTCCAAGTGTCTGCACAGCTACAGCGATAGTCACTGAGCTGTCATGGTGCCCTTCAGTTGGTCCACATAAAGCACTCATTTACAACATGAAGCACCAGGCAACCCATGAATCAACATCCAAGAGCTGTCCTCGCACCACCTGCCGAATGCATGCTCCTTGTTGGTCAAGTATGGACCAAATTACCTGTGGAAAAAAAAGCCATAGTTGAACAGTCCTACTATATCCCTCCATCTGCATAACGCTCATGTGGCTGTCCAAGAAACCCTTAAACAGCCCTAGCGTGCCTGCTCCCACCACCTTACTCGGCAGTGCATTCCACACCCCCACTACCCTTTGTGTGAAAACTGCCCTCTAATATTCGTCCTATGCATAGCCCCCCTCACCCTATGGCCATGACCTCTCGTCCTATCCATTTCTAAAGGTGGAAAAAGTTTACCTCCATTTACTCTATCTATACCCCTTATAATCTTATACACCTCTATGAAATCCCCTCTAAGCCGACGTCTTTCAAGGGAAAACAACCCCAGTCTATTTAATCGTTCCTCATAAGACAGTCCTTCCATACCAGGCAGCATCCTGGTAAACCTCCTCGGCACTCTCTCCAAGGACTCCACATCCTTCCGATAGTACGGAGACCAGAACTGGGCGCAGTATTCCAAGTGAGGCCTAACCAAAGTTGTATACAACTGCAACATCAAACTCCTACTCTTGTATTCTATACCCTTTTCCATGAAAGCTAACATACTATACGCCTTCTTTATCACCTTCTCCACCTGTGAGGACACCTTCAGAGACTTGTGAACCTGCACCCCCAAGTCTCTCTGCGTCTCTATACTTCGAATAATTTTACCTTTTATCCTATAACTCTCTTCTACATTTTTCCGGCCAAAATGCATCACCTCGCATTTATCCAGATTAAATTCCATTTGCCATCTATCTGCCCAGTCTACCAACCTATCTATGTCCTGTTGTATTGCCTGACACTGCTCCTCTGTACCTGCCAATCCAAGCATCTTAGTGTCATCAGCAAATTTGCTGATCTCACCACCTACCCCAACTTCCAAGTTGTTTATGTAGACCACAAACAGAAGAGGACCTAGTACTGAGCCTTGTGGCACTCCACTAGTGACAGGCTTCCAGTCGGAAAAAGAGCCTTCCACTCCCACCCTCTGTCTCCTCCTCCCGAGCGAGTTCTCGACCCATCTACATACCCGGCCCTGTATCCCATGCGCCTTCACCTTCTCTATCAGTCTACCATGAGGAACCTTGTCACACGCCTTACTGAAATCCATGTAGACGACATCAACAGCATGTCCTTCATCAACTGTTTTTGTCACTTCTTCAAAAAATTCCACTAGATTTGTAAGACAAGACTTCCCCTTGACGAAACCATGCTGCATATCCCTGATCAGATCGCAGCTCTCCAGATGCTCATACATCCTGTCCCTGAGGATCCTCTCCATTAGCTTACCTATAACTGAAGATTAATGCAAGGTGAATCTATTCAAAAGTCTGATGGTAGCAGGGAAGAAGCTGTTCTTGAGTCGGTCGGTATCTGACCTGAGAATTTTGTATCTTTTTCATGATGGAAGAGAGAATATCTGGGGTGCTGGGTGTCCTTGATTATGCTTTTCTGAGGCAGCAGGAAGTGTAGACAGTGTCAGTGGATGGGTGGCTGAGTTGAGTGATGGACTGGGCCCTTTGTAGTTTCTTGCAGTTTTGGACAGAGCAGGAATCATACCAAGCTGTGATACAAGTAAAAAGAATGCTTTCTATGATTCTAATGTATTCCTAGATTGTTCTATAGACTGTTGCGTGAGAGGAAATAGTTCCCGTCAATCTAACTTAGACATTTTTAATCATCTAAAATGCCTTAAATCCCTTGAATCTTTTACACTTCAAGATACATGACTTCGAGCCTAATCTGTGTAACTGTTCTGGCAATTTAACTCTTTTAGCCTTGGTAGCATTCAAATGAACATACATTCTTCAGTTCCTTGTTTAATATGACTAATAGAATTGTTAGTTTGTGTGTGTTGCATGTGGGGAGCTTTTCTGCCAACAAGTGCCCGTCTTGTCTCTCAGAAAGTCAGGGAAGGGAGATGGGCAGGAGAAAGGAAGTGGGGGGGTGGGGGGAGCTGAAGGAGAGGGTCAGTGAACGGCATTGGAACACAGGAGCCTGGCAGTGATGATTGCCGTTTGCCAGGGAGCCTGACAAAGGCCTTGTTGACGAGTGAGCGAGTCCTCCAAGGACAACCTCCTCGCCAACCCTGCCAATCACCTTGTCAGCAGATGACATTGCGTTAATGAGGCATGACGAGGAATCTGAAAGCCAAGAAGTGAAGGGTGTTGAGAGAAAAGGTCACCAGGAATGGCCGGGAAGGCCTAGAGGGGATGCTGATGCTACTCATCTTAACAATGTAGCACTGAGGTGTTGAGATGTGTGGTGATCAGAGAGAGGCATCCATTACTGGACCACCCCGTCTCTCAAACACGAGGGGCCTATCTGCACTCTTGAACTATTTTTAATGAGATCAGTTCTTATATCCCTTGCTTTCTATCTAATTGTACTAACAATCTTTGTGATTGAAAGCATTAAATAATGTCTGCTGAAAAGCTGTATTGCTTTTCATTTTCCACTACTGTTAAACTATCTCGTGACTCTCAAAAAATAAAAACAGGAGTAATATGCCTGAAGTAAAACGCCTGGAATGGCGTAACTGGTGTAACATGCCTGAGTAACATACCTGAAACACATCTGGATTGGCGTGTCTGGGATAATACATATGGAGTAATAGATCTGGATTAAACAACTAGTGTAATATGCATAGAAATACATCTGGAGTAATACATCTGAAGTAAATTAACTGGAATAATATATCTGGGGTAATACACCTAGAGAAATACATCTGGAGCAACATACCTAGAATAGATCATAGAATCTCTACGGTGTAGAAGGAGGCCATTTGGCCCATCAAGTCTTCACTGACCACAATCCCGCCCAGACCCTATTCCCGTAATCCTACTTATTTATCCCTGATACTAGGGTCGATTTTACCATGGCCAATCAACCTAACCCACTGTGGGAGTGAGTGTGGGAGGAGCACCCAGAGGAAACCCACACTGACACAGGGAGACTGCGAACTCCACACAGACAGTGACCCGAAGCCAGAATTGAACCTGGGCCCCTGGTGCTGCGAGATAGCAGTGCTAACCGCTGTGCCACCATGCCACCCCTCAACCAAAACAGACACTGCCATGGTATTGTCATGGAACTTGGCAGCTTCCTATCGGGGAATTGAACTCCGATCGTCTGCTTGACAGGCGGGGATACTAACCTCTACACTAATGAGGAAGCAGCACTGTTTTCTGTGCATTTGCTTTGGAGAGCCAGGGTGCCAAATTTTATTTCTACAGGGGATGGTAATGCATCGCCTGAGAGTGTGGTGATGGCAGATTTAATCATGACTTTCCAAAGGGAATTGGATAGTTAAATGAAGCAAGAATATTTGCAGTCTGTTCTCTGGGGAATTGACGGGGAAGTGGAACAAGTTGATTGATTTGCTCTTGCAGAGAGCTAGCATGGAGATGATGAACTGAGTGGCCTTTTTAGGTGCTGTAACCATTTTAGGATTCTACGATTCTTTCCTCATGTTTCTTTGTGTGGCACAGAATCAGGTTTTGTTTGAGAATGGTTGAGTACCTTCGAACATCTTAATATGTTAAAGGCACTACAGAAATGTAAGTTGTTGTTGTGAGTAATGTCTGACACCATTTTGAATCCGTGCCCACGAATGTTCAGCTGGAAATTGCTCCTATCTCGATGCTGCTTTTTATCCAGTGGTTCCAGCTGGGAAGTGAACCTTCATGAATGTCTTGTACATGATGCCAGTGTGGTTGAATAGCCCACCACGTATCACCACTTAAGTTCACCCACAGAAGTTGGTTACCTTGGTGATGGCTGCCATCAGTGGTGGTAGAGGAGAACTCGCTGCGGTCTTTTAAGAGATTTCTGGATGAGTACATGGGATTTAATGGGATTGGGAGTTACAGATAGTTCTATGGCCTAGTAGGTACTGATATGATCGGCACAACTTGTGGGCCGAAGAGCCTGTTTGTGCTGTAGTGTTCTATGTTCTATGGTACTGTCAGTGGGTGGTATCCTCAGGATATGGTTCAGGAACACAGGGGAGAGGTGAAATGGGAGGAAATCTGTCCTCATAATTTGATTTGATTTGATTTATTATTGTTACATGTGAAAAGTATTGTTTCTTGCGCACTGTATGGACAAGACATACCATTCTTAGAGAAGGAAAGAAGTGAGTGCAGAATGTACTGTTACAGTCGTAGCTTGGGTATAGAGAAAGATAATGCAAGGTAGGTCCATTCAAAAGTCTGATGGCAGTAGGGAAGAAGCAGTTCTTGAGTTGGTTGGTGCATGGCCTCAGACTTTTGTATCTTTTCCTGATGGAAGAAAGCGGAAGAGAGTACACCCAGAGCATGTGGAGTCCTTGATTATGCTGGCTGCTTTTCCGAGGCAGTGGGAAGTGGAGACAGAGTCGATGATGAGAGGCTGGTTTGCATGATGAGCTGGGCTTTGTCCACAACCCTCTCTGGTTTCTTTTTGACCTTGCGTAGAGCAGGAGCTATACCAAGCTGAACCAGAAAGGATGCTTTTTATGGTGCATTTGTAAAAGATGGTGAGAGTCATGAGGAAGACACATGTAGCTGACTGTTTGTTTAAGTGAATTATGGAGCTGTTATGGTATCTCTAAATTGGAGACAGGTCTGCACGGCACCATGATAGAGATTGATCATTGCTGAACTGAACTCTGTTGCTCTATTTTACGGCTCCTTCAGCTGTAGAGGAACGCAGTGGAAAATCATGACTTCCTGGAGGTATCCAAAACCATATTTGTAGTATGCTTGGAGTAATATATCTGGAGTAATATATCTGGAGTAATATATCTGGAGTAATAATGGTCTATGTCCAGAATCACAGATTCCATGTATGATATTGTTTCTGTGACAGAACTCCTCCGGCTTTTTTCAAATTACGATCTGGGGCTTTGCTGCAATTGGTTAAACATAATTTCTTTTAAAATATTCCCCTTGGTAAGGATAGCTGTGTATATCCTTTCTCTTTGAATGGAGTTTTATGGCATCAGATTTGCCACAGTCCTTATCAGGGAGGCAATGGTCTAGTGATATTATCATTAAACTATTAATCCAGAAACTTGGCTAATGTTCTGGGAACCAGGGTTCGAATCCCGCCACGGCAGATGGTGGAATTTGAATTCAATAAAAAATATCTGGAATTAAGAATCCACTCTTGACCGTGAAACTATTGGCGATTGTCGGTTCACTAATATCGCACAGTGGTTAGAACTGCTGCCTCAATAATGCCAGGGGTTCGAATCCCAGCTTGAGTCACTATCTGTGTGGAGTTTGCACATTCTCCCCATGTCTGCATGGGTTTCCTCCAAGCACTCCAGTTTCCCCCCACAATCCAAAGATGTATAATTAGGTGGACATGCTAAATTGCCCCTTAATAGTCAGGGGGGCTAGCTAGGGTAAATGTATAGAGTTATGGGGTTAAGGCCTGGGTAGGATTGTGGTCGGTGCAAACTCAATGGGCTGAATGACCTTCTTCTGCGCTGTAGGGATTCTATGAATGGCCTTTAGGGAAGGGAATCTGCCATTCTTACCTGGTCTGATCTATATGTGACGATGTAAAGATGCCGGCGTTGGACTGGGGTAGTAAGAACTCAGTAAGAATTTAGCAACACCAATTTTAAATCCAACCGATTTATTTGATAGTAAAATTGTGAGCTTTCAACACTCTGTGTCTTCGTCAGGCAAATGCAGTGTTCTGGTCTGGAATAGCACACATCAGCACAGACAGTTACAGATTGCTGATTAGAATGCAAATCCTTACATCTAACCTGCTATTCAAGTGTTAAAGTGGCTAACAATGTGTGTGAAGGGAATCCTGAGCATTGGTTAAAGAATTGTGTATTTTCTCCAGACAGCACAGTAAGTGAGGTTTTTTGCTAACACAGGCAAGTTACGGGGGTTACAGATAGTGTGTCATGAAGCCAAGATCCCTATTAAGACCGTCCTCATGTGTGCAGAACTTGGCTATCAGTCTCTGCTCAGTGACTCTGCACTGTCGTGTGTCATGAAGGCCCCCTTGAAGAACATTTACCTGCACGTCGGAGGCCGAATGCCCATGACTGCTGAAGTGTTCGCCCATAGGAAGGGAACTGTTTTGCCTGGTGATTGTTGAGCGATGCTCATTCATCCGCTGTCGTAGTGTCTGCATGGTCTCCCCAATGTACCATGCTTCGGACATCCTTTCTTGCAACGTATTAGGTAGACAACGTTGGCCGAGTTGCAAGAGTATGTACCGTGTACCTGGTGAATGGTATTCTCACGTTTGATGATGTCGTCCATGTCTATGATCCGGCATGTCTTGCAGAGGTTGCTGTGGCGGGGTTGTGTGGTATTGTGGTCACTGTTCTCCTGAAGGTTGGGTAGTTTGCTGCGAACAATGATCTGTTTGAGGTTGTGCGGTTGTCTGAAAGCAAGAAGTGGGGGGGTGGAGATGGCCCTAGCGAGATGTTCATCGTCATCAATGATACGTTGAAGACTCCGGAGAATTTGTCGTAGCTTCTCCGCTCCGGGGAAGTACTGGACAACAAAATGTACTCTGTCCACCGTGTCCCGT
Source organism: Sphyrna mokarran (assembly GCA_024679065.1). Taxonomy (NCBI): domain Eukaryota; kingdom Metazoa; phylum Chordata; class Chondrichthyes; order Carcharhiniformes; family Carcharhinidae; genus Sphyrna; species Sphyrna mokarran. The sequence goes on along the minus strand of JAGIQG010000003.1, from coordinate 130,666,452 downwards.
GTTCGTCTTCTGAGGAGGTCAGTGCAGTTTATCATTGTGGCACGTCGGAACTGTTGATCGATGAGTCGTGCGACATATCCTGTTCTCACGAGAACCTCCTCGTGAGAACAGGATATGGTGCTCGACTCATCGATCGACAGTTCCGACATGCCACAACGATAAACCGCACTGACCTCCTCAGAAGACGAACACGGGACACGGTGGACAGAGTACCCTTTGTTGTCCAGTACTTCCCCGGAGCGGAGAAGCTACAACATTTTCTCCGGAGTCTTCAACGTATCATTGATGATGATGAACATCTCGCTAGGGCCATCCCCACCCCGCCCACTTCTTGCTTTCAGACAACCGCACAACCTTAAACAGATCATTGTTCGCAGCAAACTACCCAACCTTCAGGAGAACAGTGACCACAATACCACACAACCCTGCCACAGCAACCTCTGCAAGACATGCCAGATCATAGACATGGATGACATCATCAAACGTGAGAATACCATTCACCAGGTACACAGGACATACTCTTGCAACTCGGCCAACGTTGTCTACCTAATATGTTGCAAGAAAGGATGTCCCGAAGCATGGTACATTGGGGAGACCATGCAGACACTACGACAGCGGATGAATGAGCATTGCTCAACAATCACCAGACAAAACAGTTCCCTTCCTATGGGCGAACACTTCAGCAGTCATGGGCATTCGGCCTCCGACCTGCGGGTAAATGTTCTTCAAGGGGACCTTCGTGACACACGACAGCGCAGAGTCGCTGAGCAGAGACTGATAGCCAAGTTCCGCACACATGAGGACGGTCTTAATAGGGATCTTGGCTTCATGACACACTATCTGTAACCCCCGTAACTTGCCTGTGTTAGCAAAAAACCTCACTTACTGTGCTGTCTGGAGAAAATACACAATTCTTTAACCAATGCTCATGATTCCCTTCACACACATTGTTAGCCACTTTAACACTTGAATAGCAGGTTAGATGTAAGGATTTGCATTCTAATCAGCAATCTCTGACTGTGCTGATGTGTGCTATTGCAGACCAGAACACTGCATTTGCCTGACAAAGACACAAGAGTGTTGAAAGCTCGCAATTTTACTATCAAGTAAATCGGTTGGATTTAAAATTGGTGTTGCTAAATTCTTACTGAGTTCTGATCTATATGTGACCCCAGAGTCACAGCAATGTGGTTGACTCTCAACTGCTCTCGGGCAACTAGGGATGGGCAATAAATGCTGGCCAGTCAGTAACCCCAATATCCCACAACTTAATAAAAAAAAGAATGGGTTGAGTTAAAAATTAGAAATGGTCACCAAACCTGCATATTTTTTTAAAAAAATTTATTTGTTCATAGATATGGGAGCTGGGGCCTAGGCCAGCATTTATAGCCAATGGAAAGGCTTTAAACTGCTGCACTCGATGTAGTGTAGGTACACCCACGATGCTGTTAGGGAGGGAGCTCCAGAATTTTGACTTGGTGATAGTGAAGGAATGACGAAGTGAATTGCCAACACCTCACCCACCTCCTCACCTCAACCCACATTCTGGCAGTTAGGTCAGACAGCTTCCGGAATTTTCTGTCAACCGCTGCAACAGAAACAGTGTCGTAAAACCCTCGGGCACCTCACTTTGCTGCCAGTGCTCATTGTAGATTTCCTGTAGCTACAGCTGTTTCCGAGTGTTGGCAGGAGCTCTCAACATCAACCACTCAGATTTCAATCCGTCAGCTACGGAGAAACAGTCTGTCAAGGGGATCACGTCACCCTCCACGTTGGAGCAATTCCAGATGCCCCACTCTGTCTTCCCTGGCTAACAAACACAAGAGGCTCACTCCATACCTGGTAATCCTATTGAATAGACAAACACAACCCTTATCCTAATCTATGGCACAAATATAGAACCATGTGGAAGGAGGCCATTCTTCCCATTGTTCCTATGCAATCTCTTTGACTGAATTTTCAGAGTTCAGGAGTTTCTGTCAGAGTAAGCATAGAGATATTGAAAAATAAGAGCAGAAGGAGGCCATTCGACCCTTTGAGCTTGCTTCGCCATTTATTATGATCATGGCTGACCATCCAACTCCATAACCTATTCCCGATTCCACCCCATATCGTTTGATTACCTTCAACCTCAAGAGCCATAACTAACTCCTTCTTGAATACATTAATGCAGAATTTTCCTGTTGCACCCACCAGGGGAATCATAGCGGACGGGACACAGACCATGCAAAACCAGCATGATTATGGAGTGGAGTGTCAAAGCATTCCAGCACCCCCAACAATACCCATTCCGAAAGATTTTTGTAACCAATCTCCCATCTAACAAATCTTAACTTGGTGCCAGCATCGATATGTAGCTCCGTATTTCTTAATCTAAATCATTCATATATATGGTGAAAAACTGAGACCCAAGTGAGTTTATTTAGTAGTCACAAGTGACTTACATTAACACTGCAATAAAATTACAGTGAAAATCCTCTTGTCGTCACTGTCCTGCGCCTGTTTGGGTGCACTGAGGGAGAATTTAGCATGGCCGATGCACCTTAACCAGCATGTCTCTCAGATTGTGGGAGGAAACTGAAGTATCAGAGGAAACCCATGCAGACACAGGGAGAACATGCAGACAGCATAGTGACCCAATCTGGAAATCTCTGGCATTGTGAGGCAGCAGTGCTAATCACTGTGCCACCGTCATGCTTCTCGGTTCCACATCAAACTCTGGTAACCACTTCTTGACACAGCCACTAATCAGAGAACGGAATATTTATTTCCTCTCTGTAGCTCCTATCTTGTTGTGTCAGTGAATCTGTGGAGAGACAGCCAAATCATGTCCCAGGATCTCCTCATCCAGAGAATGGTGAGCCTGTGGGATTCACTACCACACAAAGCAGTTGTGACCCAAACACTGTGGGTGGGATTTTCTACAGAACTTCGTCTGAACTTCCAGCCACCTGACAGAGGGACAGGCTGTCCTAAAAGTTTGTGGTTTTTGGTATAAGTAAACCTGTTTGGACTCTAAACTGGTGTTGTGGGATTTCTTTCTGTTTTATCCCGGTCCGATGCCGGCATCTCCACATCGTGGGATTTTCCAACCACACTTGACCCAAAGCCGGGAATTCACACCCAAGAATGGAATTGGCATTCCTCCGTGACATAAAACAGTTTCTCCCTTTCCGCTCCATCAAGGACCCCTGCCATCCAAAGAACTCAGGCCTCCATCTCAGAGTAGTACACAGATGGAACTCATTTTTTAGAGTGTCACAGGTTTACTGAGAAAAGTTTTACAATATTTGCAAAATCATGACAACCTCTTTCCTTGCTTCTTATCTGAATTCTAGCTTCTGGGTGGTTGTGTGGGGTCTGTTTACTTAGCTCTGGTTCCACACCCAGACTTAATCAATCAAGAGCTGACAGCAGGGATCAGTCACCAGATTATCACAATCAAACACAGAGCAATCAAACCATTGAACACAATACTCCAGTGGAGGCCTAACCAATGCTTTTACAAAGGCTTAGAATAACTCCCTTGCTTTTGGACACTGTGCCTCTATTTATTAAGCAAGTATGCTATTATTTACAACAGTTTTATTAACTTGCCACCATGGTTTTTGTGTGAAGACTCTCAAGTCCATGTCCTCCAGCACCCTTCATAAAATTACACCATATGAACATACGGAATAGGAGCAGGATACAGAATAGGGCCATTCAACCCCTTTAGCATGCTATACATTTAACAAGATCATGGCTGACCTGTTTGTGTTGAGTTCCACGTCTTCCCTCTACCTCCTGATAGCCATTGATTTCTTTCCTGGACAAAAACTTATCTATCTCTGCCTTAGAGATATTCAGTGACTCTTTGGCCTCCAACACCTACTGAGACGGGGAGTCCAAAGTCACATAACCCTCTAAGAGAACCCTTAACTCCATCCCATGAGGGCATCTCCTAATTCTAAAACAATGATTCCGAGTTCTGGACTGACCCACAAGAGGAAATATCCTTCCTGTGTCCATCGTGTCGAGGCCTTTCAGAATCTCATATGCTTCAATTCAGTCAGCCCTCACTCTCCTAAACTTGAGTGGAAACAAGCCCAATCTGTCCAATCTATCCTCATAAGACAACCCACTCATTCCAGGTATCAATTTAGCAAATCCCTTCTGAACTGCCTCCAATACCTTTACCTAGCTCCTTAACCAGGGAGACCAAAACTGCATGCGCCAGATGCAGTCTCACCAATGCGGTGTATAACCGAGGCATAACATCCTTACTTTTCTGCTCAATTCCTCACTTCAGATTCCATTAGCGGTCCTCACTCCTCTGTCCAAAGGATGCTCGTTGTGGTACCAAGCCCAGGAGATATCAGCTTCGACTTCACGGACTGCGCTGAGCTAATTGATGAGAGGTGGAGACTGCGATTTGAGTGTTATAACTGTTATTGTGTCTCTGAGCTGTAAGACAATCCACCAAGGTTCCTGTTACTGACTTCCCTCCACTTACTTACGGGCAAACATGGTGGCACAATGGTTCGCACTGCTGCCTCACAGCGCCAGGAACCCATGTTCAATTCCCTGCTTGGGTCACTGTCTGTGTGGAGTCTGTACCTTCTCCCTGTGTCTGCTTGGGTTTCCTCCGGGTGCTCCTGTTTCTTCCCACACTCCAAAAATGTGCATGTGAGGGTGGATTGGCCATGTTAAATTGCCCCTTAGTGTTAGAGAGACAAGTTGGGTAAATACATGGGGTAATGGGGATAGGACCTGGGTGGGATTGTGGTTGGTGCAGACTTGATGGGTCGAATAGGCTCATTCTGCACTGCAGGGATTCTGTCAACGGGATTTTCCAACCACGCTCGCCCTGAAATTCCTGTCAGAGTTTAACAGAGCTTTCTTTCCATAGTCCACCCCAAGCCTTCTCCGATTCTAGTGGCACTGGAAAATTTTCCCCGATAATTCTATAATTCTAACTTTTCCTGGAAAATGCATGGAGATACAAGATGAATTCTTGACAAGCTCAAGCAGGCGTTTGTGAAGGGGGAAAGGAGAGGGATTGGGAGGAAGTTGCAGAATGGGTCGGGGCGGGTAGAGATTGTCAGAGATATTCCGATCTTTTCGTAAACCTCCCCAAATCTCCTTTCAAGTGGGGGGGGGGGAGTTAATCCCATGAAATGCAAAAACTGCAGAATGCTTCTGAAAAGAAAACACGCTGTATCTTTGAAAGACTTTGCTGTGAAGGAACAGATGTGCTGATTGATTTGGCTGTGAATCAGAACATCTGCAATGGAAATGACACTTTGATAAATACCTCATTAAGGAAAAATAATTCCCTTGCAATGGGGGGGGGGGCGAACAATAGACGCAGCTTGTAACATTCAAGGAATTAATGTCTTGAAGGTACTTTGCATTATACAGCTATTCATGTCATCATTTTAAAGATTAACCCATTTCAAAGGGTAATTGTTCACAATAACATCCAAACACTCTGCAAGTAACATAGTTGTTTGTTTGAAAGACTGAACAAGGCAACTTGCATTTATATAGCACCACCCACAGCCCCAGGATGTCCCAAGCCACTTTACAGCCAATCAGGTTCTTTTTGGATGGTAGCCCCCATTATAGGGAATGCAAACTGCAAAGCAATCTCCCTCAAAGAGTAATGTCTGGGTCAGTTGTTTTAAAGTTTATTTATTTAATGTCACAAATAGGCTTACATTCACACTGCAATGAAGTTACTGTGAAAATCCCCTAGTCATAAGAATATAAGAAATAGGAGCAGGAATAGGTCATCTAGCCCTTCGAGCCTGTCCCGCCATTCAATAAGATCATGGCTGATCTGACAGTGGATCAGTTCCACTTTCCTGCTTTATCCCCATAACCCTTAATTCCCTTGTCTATCAGAAATCTATCTACCCCTGACTTAAATATATTCAACGAGGTAACCTCCACCACTTCAATGGGCAGAGAATTCCAGAGATTCACCACTCTTTGAATGAAGAAGTTCCTCCTTAACTCTGTTCTAAACTGCCTCCCTCCCACCTTATTTTGAACCTGTGCCGTCAGTTCTGCACTCTGGCGCCTTTCGGGTACGCTAAGGGAGAATTTAGTATGGGCCAATGCACCTAAACTGCACACCTTTCGGACTGTGGGAGGAAACCGGAGCACCCAGAGGAAATCCATACAGATACAGTGAGAACGTGCAGACTCCACACAGATAGTGACCCAAGCCTGGAATCGAACCCTAGTCCCTGGCGCTGTGAGGCAGCAGTGCTAACAAAGAACGACACACAACACAGCACGGGAAACAGGCCCTTCAGCCCAACGAGCCCGCGCCGCCGTCCTAACGCCTTAATGACATATAGAGACCAATATAGGGACAATTTGTTACCCAATCAGCCTAAGAGCACATTTTTGGGATGTGGAAGGAAACCGGAGCACCCGGAGAAAACCCACGCAACCACGGGGAGGAGAACGCGCAAACTCCCGCAGACACAGGCCCAAATCCATGTGTCTGCACAGCAACAGCGATAGTCTCTGAGCTGTCATGTTGCCCATCTGATGGTCCAGTTTAAGCATACACTAACGACATGAAGCACTAGGCCACTCCTGAAGTAACATCCAAGAGCAGCCCTCGCACGACCTGCCGAATGCATGCACCTTGTTGGTCAACAAGGTGGACCGAACATCCTGTGGAAACAAATAAAGTATTTAAACAGTCCTGCTACATCCCTCTATCTGCAGACCGCTCACGTGGCTGTCCAAGAGACCTTTAAACAACCCTAGCGTGCCTGCTCCCACCACCCCACTCGGTAGTGCATTCCACACCCCCACTACCCTTTGTGTGAAAAAATGCCCTCTAATATTAGTCTTATACATAGCCCCCTCACCCTAAGGCCGTGACCCCTCGTTCTATCCGAATCTAATGGTGGAAAAAGCTTACCACCATTTACTCTATCTATACCCCTCATAATCTTATATACCTCTAATAGATTCCCTCTCAGCCGACGTCTTTCAAGGGAAAACAACCCCAGTACGTTCAACCTTTCCTCGTAAGACAGCCCTTCCATACCAGGCAGCATCCTGGTAAATCTCCTCTGCACTCTCTCCACGGCCTCCACATCCTTCTGGTAGTACGGCGACCAGAACTGGACGCAGTACTCCAAGTGAGGCCTAACCAACGTTCTATACACTTGTAACATCAGACTCCTATTCTTGTATTCTATACCCTTCCTATGAAGGCTAACATACCATACGCTTTCTTTATCACTTTCTCCACCTGTACTGACACCTTCAGAGACTTGTGAACCTGCACCCCCAGGTCTCTCTGCGTCTCTATACTCCGGATAGTTTTACCTTTTATCCTATAACTCCACTCTACATTATTCCGGCCAAAATGCATCACCTCGCATTTATCCGGATTAAATTCCATTTGCCATCTATCTGCCCAGTCTACCAGCCTATCTATGTCCTGTTGTATTGCCTGGCACTGCTCCTCAGTCCCCACCAATCCAAGCATCTTAGTGTCATCAGCAAATTTGCTGATCACACTACCTACCCCCTCTTCCAAGTCATTTATATACACCACAAATAGAAGGGGTCCTAGTACAGAGCCCTGTGGCACTAGTGACAGACCTCCAGTTGGAAAAAGAGCCTTCCACTACTACCTGCTATCTCCTCCTCCCAAGCCAGTTCTCAACCCATCTACATACCTGGCCCTGTATCCCATGCGCCTTCACCTTTTTTATCAGCCTACCATGGGGAACCTTGTCAAACGCCTTACTGAAATCCAAGTAGACGACATCAACGGCTTGTCCTTCATCAACCATTTTTGTCACCTCTTCAAAAAATTCCACTAGATTCGTAAGGCACGACCTCCCCTTAACAAAGCCATGCTGCGTATCCCTGATCTGATCGCAGCGCTCCAGATGCTCATACATCCTATCCCTGAGGATCCTCTCCATTAGCTTACCTATAACTGAAGTCAAGTTCACCGGCCTATAGTTCCCTGGATTATCCCTTGACCCTTTTTAAACAACGGTACTACATTTGCAATCCTCCAGTCCTCTGGGACCTCACCTGTGTCCAAAGAAGAGACAAAGATTTGCGTCAGAGGCCCAACAATGTCATCTCTCACCTCCCTTAGCAGCCTGGGATAAATACTATCAGGCCCCGGGGCTTTATAAGTCTTTATGCTACCTAAAAGCCCCAACACTTTGTCCCTCATAATGATTATTTCCTTTAACGGGTCCTCAAAATCCTCAAAGCCGGCATCAGACATCAGGCCCCTCTCCTGCGTGAATACCAACGCAAAGTATTCATTCAGGATCTCCCCCATTCCCTCAGGCTCTAAGCATAGTTCCCCTCCTCTGTCCCTGAGAGGTCCAATCTTCCCTCTAACCATCCTTTGGCTCCTTACATAGGAGTAAAATGCCTTAGGATTTTCCTTAATCCTACGTGCCAAAGCCATTTCGTGGCCCCTTTTTGCCTTTCTGACACCCCTTTTAAGATCCCGTCTACACTCTCTATATTTTTCCAGCGCTGCCTCTGTCCCCAGTTGCCTGGATCTAACGTACGCCTCCCGCTTCTTCCTGACCAAGTCCTCAAAATCCCTAGTAACCCACGGTTCTCTAATCCTACCTTTCCCATCCTTCCTCCTTACCGGCACGTGTCTTTCCTGCAAAAATTTTAGTTTTCCCTTGAAAGACTCCCACATGTGCAGCGTCGACCTACCCTCGAACAGCTTATCCCAGTCGGTATCCCTAAGATCCTGACTAATCTGGCTATATCTAGCCCTCCCCCAGTTTAACACCCTCCCCTTAGGGCAGGCTTCATCTTTTTCCATTAATGCCCTAAAGCAGACAGAGTTGTGGTCACTATTTGACACATGCTCTCCTACTACAACGTCAACCACCTGCCCTGGCTCATTCCCCAGACCCAGATCCAGTATAGCCCCCTCTCTAGTCGGGCTATCCACATACTGCTCCAAGGACCCTTCTAAAACACACTGTACAAATTCCTCTCCGTCCGCACCTTCCGCTCTCGGCACCTTTCAATCTACCCCAGGGAAATTGAAATCTCCCATTACAACTACCCTATTCTTCCTACACTTAGCTAAAATTTCCTTACATATCCCTTCTTCCACGGCACGCGGACTGTTGGGCGGTCTGTAGTACACACCCAACACAGTAACCTCTCCCTTCCTATTCCTCAACTCCACCCATAGCGACTCAATTCCTAACTCAACCATACCACCCTCCTTCTGCACTGCTATGATGTGATCCTCAACTAATAACGCCACTCCCCCTCCTCTCCTCAAACCACCTCTATCATGCCTAAAACACTTATACCCCGGAATATTCAATTGCCAGTCCTGCCCTTCCTTTAGCCACGTCTCAGTCACCGTCACCACTTCTAACTTCCTCTCGAACATTATTGCCTTCAGTTCATCTGTTTTGCCAGTCACACTCCTCGCATTAAAACACATGCACTGAAGGCCCTCAGGCACTCTCTGATCTTCCCTCCTACTCTCCGGAGTTACCCTGTCACCAATCTCTCTCCCACTCCCAGTTCCCTCTATCTCCCCACCCCCCCTCCATATTAGTTTAAACCCTGCCGAAAAACTCCAGTTAACCTCCCAGCTAAAATATGGGTGCCCTTCCCAGACAACTGTTCCCCGTCCCTCTTGTATAGATGCCCCTCCCTCCTGAAGACTTCCCAATGGTCTAAGAATCTGAATCCCTCCACCCTACACCAATCCCTCAACCACGCAATTCAGTTGGAGCACCTCGTTGTTCCTAACCCTGTCAGTCCCGGGCATTGGCAGCAGCCCAGAGAATGCCACCCTGGAGGCCCTACACTTCAGCCGGGCCCCCAACTCCCTGAACTGCCTACGTATGTTCCCCCTGCACTTTGTTCCTACATCCTTCTCTCCCACGTGGACTATTACATCAGCCTTAGCCCCTCCACCCTTCAAAATTCCCTCTACCCTCTCCGTAACATCCTGGACCCCTGCTCCAGGGAGACAGACTACCATTCTGGAGTCCCGCTTTTGCCCACAGAACCGCCTGTCGATCCCCTTGACCTTCTCATCCCCCACCACTATCTCACATCCCTCACTCCTACCGTCCTCCGGGGCATTTAGATCCCCCTCCCTTGCACTCTCTACCTCAGCTGTTGCCCTACCCTTGACGTTCTGGGATGCCTCCTCTGGGGTGATCTTAGTGCCGTGACTCCTTTTCTTTTTCAACTTCCTATCTGTTACCCACCCATCCCTCCTCAAAGGCCCTGGGGTCCCTTCTGGACTGTGGTCCCTGTTCATTAGCCCCTCGTTCTCTCTGACTATAAACATATCCTCCAGTCTCAGCTCCAACTGCCTCACCCGAGCCCTCAATCGTTGCAATTCCAAACACTTTGTGCATATGTGGTCTTTCGGGAGATGTGCTGCCTCCAAGAATGTCCACATATGGCAGCGAACACAGTGGATGCGTTTTATCATGGAACCTGACATTTTATACACCCCCTTCAGAGGTATGGGACCTTGAGTTTGGGTGGGACAGGAGTCCAGCCTCTTACCACGTCCAAGCCTGCGTTCGCTCAAGCCCAGTGAGCTTAGCCCTTTCAGCTCTCACTCTGCTCCTCGCCTCACTCCACTGCCTGCTCCCGACACTGCCCGCTGTCTACCTTGGCCTTATTTATATAGTCCCGCGCTTCCTTCCCAGCAGTCCCTGCGCCTATCTCCCGCTACGGAGTGCCAAAATAAACAAAAAACCCCCGCGACCTAAACCTATTGATTAAAGAAAGATTTCAAACTTCAATAGTCTCACCAGCAAGCAACCACTTTTCAAAATCACAGCTCCGGAGAACAGTGAGCTAACCACTGTGCCATCGTGTTGCTCTAATCAACTTAATTAAAAGGCACCTCCAGTTACTTACCTCAACCTCCATGTACTTACAGGCGACATGGTGGCACAGTGTTTAGCACTGCTGCCTCGCAGCACCAGGCCTTTTTAGGTACTGTAATCATCCTAGATTCTACGATTCTTTCCTTATGTTCCTTTGTGTTGCACAGTATCAAGTTTTGTTCGAAAATACTGCACCCTGAGCACATTGGAACATCTCAATGTGTTAAAAGCATCACACAAAGAAGGTTGTTATTGTGGGTGATGTCTGACACCATTTTGAATCTGTGTCCATGAACATTCCGCTGGAAATTGCCCCTAACCCGATGCCGTTCTCTATCCAGTGATTCCAGCTGAGAAGTGAGCCTTCATGAATGTCTTTTATGTGATGTCCGTGTGGTTGAGTAGCCCACCATCTATCACCACTTAAGTTCACCTACCGAAGACGATTACTTTGGCGGTGGTACGGTAAGTGTTTGGTGCCCCCAGTATAAGATTTGAGAATGGAGCTAACTTCACACCAGGGGAGAGGAGAAATGGAAGGAAGTCTATCTTTCATAATTTGATTTGGTTTTATTATTGTTACATAGAACATAGAACATAGAACAATACAGCACAGAACAGGCCCTTCGGCCTTCGATGTTGCGCCGACCAATATAAAAAGCAATGCCCCTCCAAACTAAACCATTCCCTTCTCTTCCATATACTTATCAACTAACCTCTTAAACGCCACCAAACTTGGCGCATCTACAACTGCTGCAGGCAGGGCATTCCACTCCCGAACCACCCTTTGGGTAAAGAACCTACCTCTGATATCCGTCCTATAACTATCACCCCTTAATTTAAAGCTGTGTCCCCTCGTGCTAGCTTTTTCCCCTAGGAAAAAGGCTATCACTGTCCACCCTATCTAAACCTCTAATCATCTTATATGTTTCGATTAGGTCCCCTCTTAGCCGCCTCCTTTCTAACGAAAACAACCTCAAATCCCTCAGCCTCTCTTCATAAGACCTGCCCTCCATACCAGGCAACATCCTGGTAAACCTCCTCTGTACCCTCTCCAATGCCTCCACATCTTTCTTATAATGTGGGGACCAGAACTGCACACAATACTCCAAGTGCGGCCGCACTAGAGTTTTGTACAGTTGCAACATGACGTTGCGGCTCCGAAATTCAATCCCTCTACCAATAAAAGCCAAGACTCCATATGCCTTCCTAACAACCTTCTCGACCTGACTGCCTACTTTCAGGGATCTATGCACATACACACCAAGATCCCTCTGTTCATCTAGACTACTAAGAATCCTACCATTTGCCCTATAGTCTACACATTTATTATTTCTGCCATAGTGCATTACCTCACACTTTTCCACATTTCCATGTATTAGCATATAGTGAAAAGTATTGTTTGTTGCATTGTTTCTTGCATGCTATACAGACAAGGAAATGAGAGAGTGCAGAATGTAGTGTGACAGTCATAGCTAGGATGTAGAGAAAGATCAACTTAATGCAAGGTAGGTCCATTCAAAAGTCTGACAGCAGCAGGAAAAAAGCTGTTGAGTCAATTGGTACGTGACCTCACACTTTTGCATCTTTTTCCTGACAGAGAAGGTAAAGAGAGAATGCCCAGAGTGCATGGAGTGCTTAATTATGCCGGCTGCTTTGCCAAGGCAGCAGGAAGTGTAGACAGAGTCAATGAAGGCTGGTTTGCATGATGGACTGGACTACATTTCACGACCCTTTGTCTTGTGGTCTTGGTCAGAGCAGGAGCCATATCAAGCTGTGATACAACCAGAAAGAATACTTTCTATGATGCATTTGTAAAAGATGTTGAGGGTCATCAGGAAGATGGACGTAGCTGAATGGCCCCTTAAGTGAAATTATAGAGCTATGTACCTTTAAATTGATGGCATTGCATGGCCCACTCAGTGTACAGCACTGCGATAGAGAGTGATCGTTTCTGAACTGAATTCTGTCCTTCAGTTGTTACTGATTACTGCTCCCTCAGCTATCCAGAAAACCCAGTTTTCCTGGAGATTCCCAAGCCCCTGACATGACCAGGTTTGTAGAGAACAGCCCCCCAGCTCTCCCCCACTATCACCCACCATCCGCACCCCCCCATCCCCTTCCCCCCGTCCCTGCCTCCTAACCCAGTTATCTCGCGCTGGAGTCCATGAGCGGCAGGAGCCAGGCTAAAGTGGAAGCAGCTGTACGATTAAAGGAACAGTAAAAGTCTTTGTGTGTTTTACTTAGCAACAGGGGCAGAGATCGCTTCAATCCTAATGCGAAGAACTTTCCACCTCCTGCTTTCAAAGGTGTATTGATAACATGCAGGTCTAGAAATCCGTGCAGCCGAAATGCTGCGCATTGTACCCAACATCTGCCCCCACCCCCCTACTGGCACCCCTCCCCTCTCCCTGTCCCGCAGCACCCCAGGTCTCCAATATTGTACATACATTGTCGAGGCTCTTTCGCCAACCTTTCTCATATAGATTCAAATCTAACTCCTGCGTCTCAAGCCCACAATCTAGGCTGGGATTCTGGGCAGGATTTTATGGCCTCGCTTGAAATCGTAAAGTCCCGCCTGAGGTCAACGGACTTTCCCATTGTCTGCCCCTCACCCACCCCAATTCCTGTGGTGGGCAGGGTGGTAAAATCCCTGCCACTGAGTGGCAGCGCTGAGGGACTGCCGCCGTGTCAGAGGGTCAGTGCTGAGAGAGTGCCGCCCTGTTGGAGGGTCAGTGCTGAGGGACTGCTGCCCTGTCGGAGGGTCAGTGCTGAGAGAGTGCCGCCCTGTCGGAGGGTCAGTGCTGAGGGACTGCTGCCCTGTTGGAGGGTCAGTGCTGAGAGAGTGCCGCCCTGTCGGAGGGTCAGTGCTGAGGGACTGCCGCTCTGTTGGAGGGTCAGTGCTGAGGGACTGTCGCCCTGTCGGAGGATCAGTGCTGAGAGAGTGCCGCCCTGTCGGAGGGTCAGTGCTCAGGGACTGCCGCACTGTCAGAGGGTCAGTGCTGAGAGAGTGCCGCACTGTCGGAGGGTCAGTGCTCAGGGACTGCTGCCCTTTTGAAGGGTTAGTGCTGAGGGACTGCCACACAGTCGGAGAGTCAGTGCTGAGAGAGTGCCGCCCTGTCAGAGGGTCAGTGCTGAGGGAGTGCCGCCCTGTCGGAGGGTCAGTGCTGAGGGAGTGCCGCACTGTCGGAGGGTCAGCGCTGAGGGAGTGCCGCACTGTTGAAAGGTCAGCGTTGAGGGAGTGCTGCACTGTTGAAAGGTCAGTGCTGAGGAAGTGCTGCACCGTCGGAGAAGGGTCAATGCTGAGGGCGTGCTGCACTGTTGAAAGGTCAGTGCTGAGGGAGTGCTGCACCGTCGGAGAAGGGTCAGTGCTGAGGGAGTGCTGCACTGTTGAAAGGTCAGTGCTGAGGGAGTGCTGCACCGTCGGAGAAGGGTCAGTGCTGAGGGAGTGCTGCACTGTTGAAAGGTCAGTGCTGAGGGAGTGCTGCACCGTCGGAGAAGGGTCAGTGCTGAGGGAGTGCTGCACTGTTGGAGATGCCACCTTTCAGATATGATAAATCTAAATGCCTACCTTCTTGAGTGCAAGTAAATGATTCCAGAACTTCATTTCATCGAAGAAAGAGGGAGCTCTCTCCCCTTAATTGTTCCTTATATAAAGGTAGCATACTGGTTAGCACTGCTGCCTCACAGCATCAGAGATCCAGGTTCGATTCCTGGCTTGGGTCACTGTCTGTGTGGAGTTTGCACATTCAGCCCATTTTTACGTGCTCCGGTTGCCTCCCAAGGTCCAAAGATGTGCAGATTAGGTGGATTGTTTCTGCTAAATTGGCTCTTACTGTCCCAAGATATATGGGTTAGAGAATTAAATATGTGGATTATTAAGTAAGCCTAGTTAAGACTCAGTGCAGGCCCCGTTGGCCGAATGGCCTCCTTCAGCACTGTAGGGATTCTTTGATTCTCTGAATGTTACTAAGACAGACTATCTGATGGTTATTACATTATGGGAACCCCGCTTCCTATTTTAAAACAATTCCTGCACTTCTAAAAGATTTGATTTGCTGGATAACAATTTGGGACATCTTCAAATCTTGAAAGGCGCTCAATTAATGTGACTTTTTCCATTTTCAGTGAACCAAAAACCAGATACAGACAATCATTCCTTCATTTGGACTTTACACAACAGGCATCAAAAAGTAGGAAAGGGGGAAGAAGCAGCTCACTCAGTTGACAGTATTTGATTTACTGAGACTGTTAATTGATTAGTCACATGGGGAGACAGAATATACAATCATAGAATCCCTAGAGTACAGAAGAAGGCCATTCAGTCCATTGAGCCCATACTACCCACCTTTGCCCTATCTCTGTATTTACTCTGCTATTCGCCCTGACAGTAAGGGCAAATTTAGCATGATTAATCAACCTAATCATCACATCTTTGGAGAGTGAGAGGAAACTAGACCAGCCGAAGGAAACCCATGCAGACATGGGGAGAACATGCAGACTTCACACAGACAGTGACCCGAGGCTGGAAGCGAACTGGGATCCCTGGCGCTGTGAGGCAGAAATGCTAACTACTATGTCAATGTGCCACCCACATTCTTCCTCAAGCTTTGTTGCAGAGCTGCTGGACTAGGTGTGGATGGTTTGGAGTGACAAGCATGGCAGAATCTTCTCTTCGATTGATAAAAAAAATGATGATCTTATCCTGGTGCTCCAGTTTTCTTCCACAGTCTAAAGATGTGCGGGTTAGGTTGATTGGCCACGCTAAAAATTGCCCTTAGTATTCCTGAGATGCGTAGGTTAGAGGGATTATTGGGTAAATATATAGGGATATGGAGGTAGAGCCTGGGTGGAATTGTGGTCGATGCAGACTTGATGGGCCAAATGGCCTCCTTCTGCACTGTAGGGCTTCTATGATTATTGGTGTAAAAATAAACATTTGGGAACCTGCTGATGGAAATGACTACAGAGGCCATGGGTCTGTCACTGCTCTCATTGCCTAGGCAATAACACGTGCCTGAACTCAAACAGGCAGCCAAAGGACTGTGCAGGACCCCTTTCCACAAACGGGGCCTGGGAATTTCCGGATTTCTTGTACTTGATAAGTAATTCTTATCACGAGAGGCTCTGTTCCTTCCTCTCTCACTGGGCCTCAGTGAATTTACTTTCTTGCGTGTGAATTTGAAGAGTGCTGTACTGGGCCTTTGGACTTCCCTCTCATGACATTGAAACTTGGCTATGCCACCATCTTTACTATTGACCGTCACAGCACTGCAAGGGTCATCTTAAAGTGACCACGACACCTTTATGTCTCACCAAGCCTCTACGTTCAGCTCCTCTTCTGACAAGAACAACAATGGGTGGGATTCTCGATCCTGTAATGGGGGGTGGGTGGACTCCAAAATCGAAAGACCGCCCACAATATTTATATAAGTAATCGAGAATCAATTGGGCCTGTTACCAAGCTAATGGTTACTGATAATATGTTGTCCAATGCTGGCAGTTGGGTGAGAGTGACTTTCTAAAATAAGTTCTTCAAAGGAGGCTTATCATTCACCGAGATTGAAGCTTTTGGGACGTTACTAGTTGCAAATTCGCTTTTGCAGTTTCATTCAAAGCTATGGGGACTGCATGGTCAAAGGCTGTGAAATGTTTTGGAACATTTGGAACAAATTGGAAGACATTGGAACAAATGTCTTGAAGATGTGATAATTTGCCGTATAATTTAAAGCTCTTTCAAGAGTTTCTTCCCAGGAGGTTGCAGATTTAAGCCCCATTTCCAAGACTCAGGTACAAAGACTGGAATGTTACAACATACATGCCGGTGGAATTTTTCCATCTTGCTGAAGAGAAGGGGGATTTGGCTGGGTGTCGAATTCTCCGACCTCGGTGCAGCAGGAGTGTGCTGTGAATGGTTGCTTAGATCATTCCCCATTGTATAGACTGGCCTGGCTAACACTACGGTGTTACACTGTCAGAACTGCTATCCTTCAGCTGATATATTAAACCTCATCTACTCTTCTAGGTGGTTGTAGATGGAGCACTATTTTGAAGAAGGAGGTGGAAGATTAGCGAGCCAGATAGGTTTTTAACAACAATCACAATGGTTTCATGGTCATCAGTAGATACTTAATCCCAGATACTTTTTATTGAATTCAAATTCCATTATCTGGCGTGGCGAGATTCGAACCCGCTTCCCCAGAACATTTGTTGATTTTCTGGATTAATAATCCAGCGATAATACCACTAGGCCATTGCCTCCCCTTATTTATCTCATTGCTGTTTATAGAATCTTGTTGGGAGGTAGAGGGGTGGCATTGTAGCAGAACAGTTATCATTGCTGTCTCACAGCTCCAGGGACTCTGGTTTGATTCCTGGCTTGGGCCACTGTGTGGAATTTGCATGTTCTCCCCATATCTGTGTGGGTTTCCTCCGGGTGCGCTGATTCCCTCTCCAAAAGATGCGCTGATTAGATGGCTATAGTAAGTTTTTCCTCAGTATACGTGAACAGGTGCTGGAATGTGGCGATCAGGAGATTTTCACTGCAGTGTTAATGTGAGCCTAACTGTGATAATAATAAACTTAAACTTAAATAAATTGGCTGCCATGCGTCCGATATCACAGCAACGTCTACACTTCAAGAATAGAGTCATAGAGGTTTGCAGCATGGAAACAGGCCCTTCAGCCCAACTTGTCCATGCTGCCCTTTTTTTTAAAACCCCTGAATTAATCCCAATTGCCTGTATTTGGCCCATATCCCTCTATACCCCGCTTTACGCATGTAACTGTCTAAATGTTTTTTAAAAGAACTTTGTACCTGCCTCTCCTACTGCCTCTGACAACTTGTTCCAGACATTCACCATCCTCTATGTGAGTATTTTGAAGTATTTGATTGTTAATCATTAGGCTAGGTCTAGGCTGCAGGTAGATGTGATGTAAATACCCACCTGTCTTTGTTTTCCTCCTCAGCGCTGTTCAGTGTAAATATTCCTGCCATGTTCACGATGTTACTGATGCAGAGCAAGGCAGAGAAATCTCCTCTCGTTCAGTAGCCCCTCATTCATATTGCCTTCCAACCCAGCGGCATATTATATTTAACACTTTAAATGAAAATCTCATTCTTTATGTGCGTCACGTAATGGGGGGCACAACTGCGTAGCTTTAAAGGGACACTTCAGACACCAGTGACTAATGGAGACAATATTCAGCCAGTCATGTAACAGATCCACTATCAGATTAACAGATGGAAGCAATTTAAATGGTATTGAGTATAGTTGGTGATTGTTTGAAGAGATTGCCTTGTAATAAAGTCTGCCCTCAGGAGCACAGTGGGAGAGTCTGTTACCCTACTGGAAAGGCACAGATTTGTGATGTGGGGATATGCAAAGCCAGCAGTGCTATTGATCAGAATTACGATACATCGTTTGAACCTGTAGTTTGCCTTTATATTGGGTTTCACGCACCGCAGTGTCCGGTGAACACATTCACCGGGGCTTGAAGCTGGAAAGACTTATTTTCAGCTAACATTGAACCCCGTACAAGGTCAACAACCATTTCGCACTGAAAATCATCTCAAGGAATTTCGCTACATTGTAACACAGTCCCATGTCAAAGTGAATGAGGAACGACTTGAAAATATTGATCAAGGAACTCAACTTTAAAATAAATTTTAAAATCTCCTCCAGTCCCACAAACCACTGAGATCACTCTGCCGACCCAATTCTGGCCTTTCATGCATCCCTGTTTCCCTTCGCTTCACACTATAGATATTCTATAGATGGCCTTGCCATCCACTACTGAGATCCTAATGTCTGGCATTTCCTTCTTAAACCTCTCCACTTTTTTCCCTGAAGCATTGGAGGCTTAGGGGTGATATTATAGAGGTCTATAAAATAATGAGGGGCATAGATCAGCTAGATAGTTAACATCTTTTGACTACAGCAAGGACAAGTTGGGACAAAGGGCCATTTCCATGCTGTAAAGCTCTATGACTCTGTGACCTTTTCCAAAAGATAGGGAGTCTAAAACTAGAGGGCATAGGTTTAAGGTGAGAGGGGAGAGATACAAAAGGATCCAAAGGGGCAATTTCTTTCCACAGAGGGTGGTGAGTGTCTGCCAGTGGTATTAGTAAAATCGGGTACAATTTTGTCTTTTAAAAAGCATTTAGACAGTTCCATGGGTAAGATGGGTATAGAGGGATATGGGCCAAATGTGGGCAATTGGGCCTAGCTTAGTGGTTAAAAAGAAGAGTGGCATGGACAAGTTGGGGCCTGTTTCCATTCTGTAAATCTCTATGACTCTATGACCGTTTGATTCCAAAACTGTCAGCCCTCCTCCACCCATGGTCTGCACCTCCTGCCAATTGGCTCAGCTTCCTGCCAGAACGATTCATAGAGTCCTCACAGATTATGTGATTTTTGGAACATTTCCCCCTCACTTCCCCATTTTTAGGGGTACACTACTATAGTTTCTCCCTCCATAGATACTGCGAATTTGCTGAGATTATCTAGCATTTTCTCTATTTATCCCACCTTTCTCTCCTCTGATGACTTGCACCTACCTCTTTGATCAAAGGTTTTGGTCATCTGCCCCATCTCTTGATGCAACCTGGCATCAAATGAAGATTGAAAATTCTCCTGTGAGGCACCACATGGTGGCACAGTGGTTAGCACTGCTGCTTCACGGTGTCAGGGACCCGGGTTCGATTCTTGGTTTGGGTCACTGTGCGGAGTCTGCACGTTCTCCCCATGTCTGCATGGGCTCCCCTCAGGTGCTCCAATTTCCTCTCACAATCCGAAAGATGTATTGGGGAGAATGTGTAGACCCCACACGGACAAGTGACTCGAGGTAGGAAATGAATCCAGTTCTCTGGCGCTGTGAGGCAGCAGTGCTAACCACTGTGCAGGAGTGCAAATGAGCAAATGCTTAGTCACAGAGGTAGGTTTTAAGAAGTGTTTGGAAGGAGAAAAGTAACGGAGCGGTGCAGGTAAGGAATTCCATTGCTAGAGATACATCCAACAGAAGGTAGGGTTGCCAATAATGGAGTGTTTATAAGCCTTGCATATGAGGCTGGAATTAGAGGAACGCAGATACCTCAGAGGATTGTGGGGTTGGAAGTGGTTATAAAATTAGGGAGGATTGATGCCATTGAGGAAGTTGAAAATAAGGATGAGAATTATAAATTTATGCGTTGGTTGACTGGGAGCCAATTTCAGTCGGCGAGGGTAGAACTAACCGGGGAGATGGCAGTCACTGCGAGTTAACCTGAGTTTTAGGTCACAGAGGGAAGAATGTGGGAAAGTAGACCTGTGATGGAATTGTAGGGTGCAGAGATCATATGAACTGGAGATGGCAGGTAATGATAGGAAAATGGAAATAGGGGCACTCTAAGTGATAGTTTGAATGGCTTCACCTCATGTTGTTGCCACGGAGAGGGATGTAGTTGGTTGCCAGGGAGCAGAGCATTGTAGCAAAGGAACTATAGTTTCAGCCTTCCTAACGTGAGCAGCACAGTGGCAGTGTGATTAGCATTGCTGCCTCATAGTGCTGGAGACCAGGATTCGATTCCTGGCTTGGGTCACTGCCTGTGTGGAGTTCTCTGCACGAGGGTGCTCCGGGTTCCTCCCACAGTCTGAAAGATATGCTGGTTAGGTGCATCGGCCATGCTAAATTCTCACTCGATACTTTAAAGTTTATTTATTAATGTCACAAGTAGGCTTACATTAACACTGCAATGAAGTTACCGTGAAAATCCTCTAATAGCCACAATCTGGTTCCTGTACGGGTACACTGAGGGAGAATTTAACATGGTCAGTACGCTGAATCAGCATAACTTTTAGACTGTTGGGGGGGGGGGGAGAGAAACCAGAACATACATAAGAAACACATGCAGACACAGGGAGAATGTGCAGACTTCCACAAAGACAGTGAGCCAAGATGGGAATCGAACCCAGGTCTCTGGCGCTGTGAGGCACAGTGCTAACCACAGTGCCACTGCGCCAAATCAATTTTACTGTGTAGACACCCATTTGCGAAGACCTTCTATGTTTGAACTTGAGCTCAGTGGGAGTGAGGGTATCGCTCTGATTCATTGCACCATCCAGTTTCCTGTCAACATGCCAGCCTTGAGCTGACTAAAGCAGCAGTACATACTTCTTAATGCACTTTGAGCTGCAGTGCCGTCTTATTACAAATTACATCATTTTTAAACTTGATATTATTGCCTTGGAGTGAATAGTTTGATAAATTGCTGTTGGTTTTGGATGAGGGCTCACAGAAGGCGCCAGTAACTGAAGTCTTTGGATTGAGATGAACGAGATGGTTCACTGAGCTGCTCAGCTGAGAAATCCTTTACGCTTCTTTACACAATTCAATTAATAGAGTCATAAAAGATCTGAAGCAACGGTAATTACAGACAATTTTCTTCATCCCTATTGTGAAAAATTTACTGCTGTGCAATTATATCATCCACAGCAGGAGAGATTAAAAGGGCTGGAAGATAATTTTTTTTTCTATTCACTCGTGGACTAGCATTTATTGCCCGTCCCTAATTGCCCTTGAGTCTGAGTGCCTTGCGAGGCCATTTCAGAGGACAGTTGACAGTCAGCCATTCTGACTGCTCTGAAGTCTCATGTGGGCCAGACCAGGTCAGGAAGGCAGATTTTCTTTCCTAAAGGACACTAGTGAACCATTTGGGTTTTTTCTGACGATCGACAATGGTTTCATGGTCATTAGTAGATTCTTAATTCCAGGTATTTTTTACTGAATTCAAATTTCACCATCTGTTGTGGTGGGATTCGAATCCAGAACATTAGCTGACTTTCTGGAATTACAATCGAGCGATAACATCATGGTGCTATTGCCCCCATCTTTGGACAGCCTTATGACTCTTATAATCCAGATCATGTTCCCCAGAAGTAGGGTCCCGGATTGTCAACTTCAACAGGAATAGAGGAATCATTTCCCAGATCAACGCGACTACCTCGGGAGGGGAGCCTCAAATGGTACTATTTGCATTCCGGATGACTGGATGTAGAATAGAGTCAGTGCCTCCCCCACCACGCAATAACAGATTGGAAGACTTTGTCCCAGTTCTGTCCAAAGTTGAATCCTTCCTCCTCATTCCCCCTCACTCCTCACCCACTCCTCATTCCCCCATTCATATCAATCTATGACCCTTGCACATCTCAATGGCCACTCATATCCCTAATGCTGACCCATGACTTTCCACCCACCTCAAATGGCCCCCATCCCCTGTGTGCTAACCCATACCCCTTTGTCAATCACCAATGTCTTCCACACTCTCCATGCCAACCCCATGCCCCTTAATCCACTTGTAATTATCCCTCATATCCTCCATGCTAACTCATGCCCCTCTGCCCATTATCAAAGGCTCCTCATACTCTCCATACCAGGTCACTGCATTTTCATGTCATTTTGCCCAGTATACAACCAGTGTACAGAACCAATGAACTCTATGCTAACATTAAATTGTGTAGAAAAGCTCACAAAGCTCACTATTCATAATTTTCTTTTCAACAAACTGTTGGTGCTATAACCCTCTAAAGAGTCAATCAACTCGTTACTTGAAGTATCGATAGCAGAAATTATGAACACTTGACACTCTGGGGTAATTTTACAGTGTGTTGTACCTGGAACAAATCCTGTTAAGTCAGGGAAATTCCAGTCCTTTTCGGCTGGAACAAACTGGATTGTGCCCAGAGGGGGCAAGAAAGTGACTAGCATATATTTGAATGTAATCTAAAATCTTTAGCAAATTTAAAGTCAAATCTTTCGGCCTCATGCAATTTAAAATTTATTTATTAGTCACAAGTAGGCTCACATTAACACTGCAATGAAGTTACTGTGAAAATCCCCTAGTCGTCACATTCCGGCACCTGTTTGGGTACACTGAGGGAAAATTTAGCGTGGCCAATGTGCCTAACCAGCACGTTTTTTGGACTGTGGGAGGAAACAGGAGCACACAGAGGAAACCCACGTAGACACAGGGAGAATGTGCAGACTCTGCATGGACAGTGGCCCAAGCTGGGAATCGAACTCGGATCCTTGGCACTGTGAGGCAGCAGTGCTAATCACTGTGCCATTGTGCTGCCATACTCCAACAACGTGCAATGTTTTCACCCACAGCAGGATATCCACTGAGTAGCAAGTGTTACTGGTCAGTGTGGAATGGAGCTCCTCAACATTGTCCCTCTGTGTCTAGATCATGTTCTCAAGGCTCCTATCAATGTCCTTTTGTGTCTGGACCATGTTCCCATGACCCTCAGCAAAGGTCTTCAGAGACTAAATAAATGCTTGGGCTCCACCACTCATGGCCCTGATGTCCTCCCCAGGCTTTCCATTATGGACACCACCCATGCTGTGTTAGCTTGGGTGCCAAGCAATGCTGACAACATTTCCTGCACATGAAAGCTTTGGGATCTTCCAAGTCACCTTGGAGTTACTGAAATACCACTGATTCCCCCTCCTGGATTCCTCTGCTCTTACTTTGCATCTCCAACAGTGCTGGGAGAAACCGTTCTGGAAGCTTAGCATCTGTTGGGGTCCAGCTATTTCCTGGGGTCATGCAAACCTCCAACTATCCGCTCCTATGGAATTTCCTGTCTCAACCTGTTGTGTATCAGTGGCTGTGTGGTACGCAGCAGATCCTGAAGCCTGTCCACTAACATATCCCACTAAAGTGCATGTCTCTGGGCTGGTGAATGGTGGTATGTTACCTGTGATGACTGATCAGTGTTCTCCTCAGAACTCTCCTCTGAGGTTGCAGGGGGAATGACTACTCTGGATGGCCCAGTGTTAGAGTGCCACATTAGAAATCCCAAGATATATCATGAACCAAGACTAGACCTCAACATTATCTCTATTTTGACATTAATATGAGGCTCAGATTTTCAATCCAGGCAGGAGCCTACTGACAAACTAGGGAGCTCTTATCAAAATAAACTTTATATAACAACATAGTTCAACTATAACAAATGAATTAGCTGAATGTTTAACAATTGAACAATACTGAAACATGACAAGTTATAATTCTTAACTGCTAACCTATCTCTCTGATAGCAAAATGATCAAGCAAAATGAATCCTTATAGATATCAATTTCTTTTTCTAATTAGCTAGAAAAACACAGGTATACTTGCTATAATTTAGATTGACAGTCCTGGAGCTTTTAGAAACCCTTTGTAAAGAGACAGCAATATATTGTTTCCTTCAGGCAGTCCAGGTAACAACTGTTTGTATTTTAAAATGAAAATGAAACAGTATTTCTTTCCTTCAAGCTTAGCTCGTCCCATTAAGTACATGATTGCCCCTATCGATCAACCTAATCAAAACTCTACTCTGAAACTCCGGGGGGAACCTAAATAAACATAAATGCATTAGCTCTGCTTAAACAAACACACTGGGGGCCAGGAGAGCTTGTGGTTTCTAGCTGTGCTGGCCCCAAAATTGTAAAATCCTGCCTGAGATCAATGGATTTTTCCATGGTGTGTATCTCAGTGTTTACAATTCCCATGGTGGATGGGACAGGAAAATTCCACCCTCCATGTGTAAAAAAAAGTACTTACCTTAGGATTCCAGCTACAAACTTAAAGGTTTTGCCAGACAAATCAGCACCCTGCAAAATAGATCTGAATTCTAAACATATCCCTTACAAGAACCATGATAGAAAAATATTTCTTAAAAGATACATTAGCATCACACTGGCCTTATCCTGCAAAACAATGGACATGACTTCAGAAATTGGGAGCGACAAGGGTCTGAGAAATAGACAACTCACTGGAGATGGGTCAACTAGATGAAGGTGCAGTGCACTTTCACTTTTTTGATACAATCAGAAAGAAAATTGGAACTAAGGAACAAAAGAAATTGTCCACTACGACTCTCACCAACTTCTACACCATAGAAAGCATACTTCCTGATTATATCATAGCTTGGTATGGCTCCTACTCTGCTCAACACCACAAGGGTTGTGAGTGAAGCCCAGTCCATCACTCAAACCAACTTCCCATCCTTTGACTCTGCCTATACTCCCCACTGTCTCGGAAAAGCAGTCAGCATAATCAAGGGCCCCACGCGCCCCAGACATTCTCTCCTCCATCTTCTTCTGTCAGAAAAAGAAACAAAAGTCTGAGATCACGTACCAACCGACTCAAGAACAGCTTCTTCCCTACTGCCATCAGCCTTTTGAATGGGCCTAACTCGCATAAAACTGATCTGTCTCTACACCCTAACTATGACTGTAACACTACACTCTGCACTCTCTCCTTCCTTCTCTATGTATGGTAGGCTTTGTCTGTATAGTGTGCAAGAGACAATAATTTTCACTGTGTGCTAATACATGTGACAATATAAACCAAACCAAATCAAATCAAATCAGCTTTGCTGTCAGTCACAGCTTGCTCCTGGGCTTGCTCCTCAGTGTCCTTTCCTCATAATGTGTAAGGGCTTGCTACTTGGGCATTCCCCCACCTGTCTTCTCCCTCTCTCTTTTATTATGGGCTATCTTCTCCTGTGGGGACACAAAGAGGATTTTGTGAGCTGGATGCCTGGCGGATTTAGGTCTACAGATGGGCATTGTGTTTGGACAGGAAGCGGCTATGGCAAGGAGTGCCAGGCAGGGGTTCAGAGGAAGCTGCTGGGGGATTGGGTGTTGTCAGTCTAGCGATAATACCACTGAACCGCTGCCTCTCCTCCTAGCATGCCACCTGCAAACTTCTCTTTTCTCGCTCCTGCTTTTCACCTTTGTGCTGATTTCTATCTTCCTCTTTGCGCTCTCTATCACTTATTTCTGCTTTACTCCTCTTGTAATCTGAGCAGCCAGTGACATTCGGAAATCCTCCGTTTCCTAAACCAATCAATCCGAGTAAGTTCTGACAGCCTTTCCATCCATTTTGTTTCATTTACCCTTCCTCTTGAGGTTCTTAACCATAGAATCCCGACAGTGCAGAAGGGGGCCATTCAGCCCAGCAAGTCTGTACTGACCACAATCCCACCCAGACCCGTAACCCCACATATTTACCCTGATCATCCCCCTGATATTAGAGTTGATTTAGTGTGGCCAATCAATCTCACTCGCACATCTTTGGACAGTGGGAGGAAACAGGAGCACCCAGAGAAATCCTGTGCAGGCACGGGGAGAATATGCAAACTCCACTCCACATGGACAGTCACCCGAGGCCGGAATTGAACCGGGTCCCTGGCACTGTGAGGCAGCAGTGCTAACCATTGTACCACCATGCCGTCCTTGTTCCAGCTTCATTGCACAAAAACTTAAGTCCCTTCTGTGAAACTGCCAGGCAATTGACAGGGCAACCCCTGCTTTCTCTCACCTCCAATCTGGCTACTCTGCTGACTAGTGAGCTATCAGCAGTGTGTTAAGTAACGGCGAAACGTAAAACAGAAACTACTTAAAAGCTCAAAGCAACTGAAAAGTGAAGACAGGTTAACTTTTCAGGTGAAGAATGACCTTCCTGAAGCACTTCTAGTCATAGGCCTGGACCTCAACTGCTAATCCATCTTTCACTCTGAGGGCGGACGGAGTTTCGCCGCACTTGGGTTATTTCATATTTTCCACATTTGCAATCTTTGCTTCCCCCTTTCAGCTCTCTGATGTGACATTGTTTGCAGAAGGACTTGACGCAGCGATTAAATAAAGATCAGCGATGACAGATGAGGGCAGCTTCACACAGGGAGCTGAAATCTTGCGTAACTCGGTAATTAACCCTCTTAACCAACACAACATGGAGAATGACGGATTGCAAAACACCAGTCGTCTTTCTTGGGTTGAGGGAGAGAATTTAAAACATGCTCCTTGTTTGGAGTTATTTTCTTCTGTTTTCAGAACATTCCCATGTTTTTCCAGAAGTTGAGTTTAATCAAAATCCTCCTGCCCTAACTCATATCCAGGCCTGTTCGCTTGTCGCCGGCATCTAGATTGAGCTTCTCGTCTGGCGATACCCTGACTTTAAAACTTTCAAATTTCTTTTCAAATCCCTCCATGGCTTCCTCACTCTCTGTCAAGCCCTCCAAACATAGGAAACAGAAGCAGAAGCAGCAGAAGCAAGAAGGTGGCATAGTGGCATAGTTGTTTAGCACAGCTGCCTCACAGTGCCAGAGACACGGGTTCAATTCTGGATGGCTGTCTGTTTGGAGTTTGCACATTCTCCTTGTGTCTGCACAAATTTCCTCCAGATTCTCTGATTTCTTCCCACAGCCCAAAGATGCGTGGGTTAGGTGGATTGGCCATGGTAAATGTCCCTTTGTGACAGGGGATTAGCCAGGCAAATAGGTGGGGTTATGGGGATAGGGCCTGGGTGGGATTGTTGTCAGTGCAGACTCGATGGCCTGAATGGCCTCTTTCTGCACAGTAAAGTTTTGCAACACCAATTTAAAATCCAACCAATTTATTTGATAGTAAATCCGCGAGCTTTCGACACTATGTTGTGCCTTCGTCAGGCAAATGCAGTGTTCTGATCTGCAGAGGCACTCATATCCACACAGACAGTTACATACTGCTGATTAGAATGCGAATCCTTACATCTAACCTGCTATTCAAGTGTTAAAGTGGCTAACAATGTGTGTGAAGGAAATCCTGAGCATTGGTTAGAGAATTGTGTATTTTCTCCAGACAGCACAGTAAGTGAGGTTTTTTGCTAATCCAGGCAAGTTACGGGGGTTTACAGATAGTGTGACATGAAGCCAAGATCCCTGTTAAGACCGTCCTCATGTGTGCGGAACTTGGCTATCAGTCTCTGCTCAGCAACTCTGCGCTGTCGTGTGTCACGAAGGCCCCCTTGAAGAACATTTACCCGCAGGTCGGAGGCCGAATGCCCATGACTGCTGAAGTGTTCACCCACAGGAAAGGAACTGTTTTGCCTGGTGATTGTTGAGCGATGCTCATTCATCCGCTGTCGTAGTGACTGCATGGTCTCCCCAATGTACCAAGCTTCGGGACATCCTTTCTTGCAACGTATTAGGTAGACAACGTTGGACGAGTTGCAAGAGTATGTACCGTGTACCTGGTGAATGGTATCCTCACGTTTGATTATGTCATCCATGTCTATGATCCGGCATGTCTTGCAGAGGTTGTTGTGGCAGGGTTGTGTAGTATTGTGGTCACCGTTCTCCTGAAGGTTGGGTAGCTTGCTGCGAACAATGATCTGTTTAAGGTTGTGCGGTTGTCTGAAAGCAAGAAGTTGGGGGGGTGGGGATGGCCCTAGCGAGATGTTCATCGTCATCAATGACATGTTGAAGACTCTGGAGAAGATGTCGTAGCTTCTCTGCTCCGGGGAAGTACTGGACAACAAAGGGTACTCTGTCCACTTTGTCCCGTGTTCGTCTTCTGAGGAGGTCAGTGCGGTTTAACGCTGTGGCACGTTGGAACTGTCGATTGATGAGTCGAGCGCCATATTTCTGCACTCTTTCTGCACAGCAGGGATTCTATTAAAAAAAAGTATTTGAAGAGTTCATTTATTAGTGTCACAACACTATATTAACACTGTAATGAACTTATTGTGACAATCCCCTAGTCGCCACACTCCGGCGCCCGTTCAGGTACACTGAGGGAGAATTTAGCATGGCCAGTGCACCCAGCCAGCATGTTCATCAGACTGTGAGAGGAAACCGGAGCACCCAGAAGCAGACACAGGGCGAATGTGCAGACTCCACACTGACAATGAATTGAACCTAGGTCCCTGGAACTATGGTGCAGCAGTGTTAACCAGTGTTAACCACTGTGCCACCGAGCTGCCCCCCATGGAGTAGGCCATTCGGCCCTTTCGTCCTGATCCTGCCATTCATTTTGATTATGGTTGGTCATCAAATTCAATATCCTGATCCCGCCGTAGAAGCATATGCAAAAAACCCACAGATGCACCTCCGAGAACTCCTGCTCCTCCAATTATGGTGTGTTGCGGATCCCCAATTTTTTCACAACATCCCAACTTCACAATTTCACACGTGTGCCATCAGCTGACCAGTCCATAAACTCTGGAATTTCCTCCCTCTCTGCACCCCTCGCCCTGTGACCCTCCTCCTTTGAATGCTCCTTCAAATCTAGCTGATTGATCAAGGTTTGGTTCACCTCTCTCAATATCGATGCAATGTCAAGTACCATCCAATGACCCCCCTATGACCTTTTATCATGCTCAAGATTCTATATGAGTTATTTTGTTGAAGCTCTTCACTTTGGCTGTACTGTAACAGCGGCTACCCAGGAGGTCGAGTGGTGCAGTGCGGAGAGTCCCTCTCTCTGAGCCAGAATCTCTGGGTTCGATTCCCACTCTAGGCTGGATGGCTGCCATGCATCAGATTGAATGCCAACTGTACAGGGTTCGTTACCTGGATTTGGGACCTATTTCCTGTGATGGAGGTTGTGGTTGGGCCTGCCTTTAAGCAGAGGACTGAAATCTGGTACCTGTCGAGTTAGCAGGGACTATGAGGACCAGGAGACTATCTATTATTTAATAACTACACATATTCATTTTCTGGAAGGTTTAACTGATTGGAGATCAGAATTGGGAACACTGGCTGATTTACCGTTTCCCAGCTTGGATTTAGAACAAAGAATAAAGAATAGTACAGCACAGGAACACATTCTTCAGCCCACTGAGCCTGCATAATTATATTGTCTAGACTGTATCCCTCTATACCATATCTGTTCATGTGCTTATATAGATAAGTCTTATATATCGTTAACGTGTCTGTCTCAACCACCTCACTTGGCAGTGCATTCCAGGCCCTTATCACCTTCTGTGTTAAAAAACATTCCCCCGCACACCTCCACAGAACCTTTCCCCCCCTTACCTTGAACTTGTACCCCTTGTAATTGTCATTTTTGCCCCGGGGAAAAGCATCCAACTGTATTCCCTATCCATATCCCTCATAAACTTCTGTCAGTTCAGTCCTCAGCCTTCGTCTTTCCAGGGAGAACAATCCCAATTTATTCAATCTTTCCTTGAAGCTAATGCCCTCCATTCATTATTGCAAACTGTAGAACTTCTGCAGTTTACTAAGACACGATAGCAACATCGAACTGAATCTGAGTCTGGTGCCTTCAGGTCTTTCTGTACACGCAGCACAGAACCAAGCCATTTAGCCCATCTGCCTTTGTGTGGGTATTTATGTCCTGTATGAATTTCCTTTCACCCAAATACAGTGCATCCTACCAATACATCTTACCAATCCTTTTTCCCTTGTGTATTTATCTAGCATTCCCTTGATACTCTATTTATTCCTTATTCAACTTCTCTCTGTGTTAGGAAGCACGGTGTACTGGCTAAAGAGGTTTGTCTCTCTACCCAAATCCCAATTCATCTCCTTTTTCTTTTATCCCCTCCATGTCAACTGGTATCATTTGACATTTCCTGGCCAGCTTTGACAACTTTGACACTTCCTGGACAGCTCAAAAACTTTGACAAATTTGACAGAATCTGTGCAACTTGGCAACTTGACAGTTCCTTGACAACTTGACACTTCTTTGACAGCTGGACGCTTGGACAGCTTGACATTTCTGATGAGTTTGTGTGTAAAAAAGTTCACAATCATGTTTAAATCTAACAATTCCAAAGGGCGTATTACCTCTCCCAGAGGTGCTTTATGCCCCCAAAGGCATCCTGGGACCTAATCCAAAGCAGCACCTTAACTTGAAAGGAGACTCTTTGCTATCCAATGAATCTACCAAGTTAAGATCTCCACTTCTCTGGTTGGCTCTACATGCTCTGGGATTACGCAGATTGGATGTCAATGGAGACAGCTGATGATTTCATTGGCCAACTGCCTCCACCAATTACACATGTACTAACACCAGCCCCGTTCTAGTCACACCCCCACAGAGAT
Source organism: Sphyrna mokarran (assembly GCA_024679065.1). NCBI lineage: Eukaryota > Metazoa > Chordata > Chondrichthyes > Carcharhiniformes > Carcharhinidae > Sphyrna > Sphyrna mokarran. The sequence goes on along the minus strand of JAGIQG010000003.1, from coordinate 130,635,707 downwards.
GGGAAATGCTGGGTTCAGGGGCAGGACTTGGATATTTTGTCTATTTTTGGGCCTCTCTGGATGACAGAAATCTGAGCCTGAGCCTCTCTTCCCCTCCTTCTGAGACTTGTCTCCTGGTTCTCGATTCCGTCCTTCCCCTACCCTGATGAGTCCTGGAAGAATTTTGAACGCTTCAGTGTAGTCACTCCTCATTCTTCTAAGCTTGAGGGAACGCAGGCCCAGTCTTCTCAATCTCTCTTGATAGGATTGGGAAAATTGGATTGCCCCAAGGGAAATAGGTTATTTGCAAATGGGTCAGAGTGGTTTCCTCCTCTGCCATGTTAGACCATCCATTGTACTCACCGATTCTTTCGCCAACAGCCACTACCCATTTCAATCCATTCACATTAACTTGACATTGACATCAGCCGGTGTTTGGACAGGTCAAAGGCTGAGGGTCAATTAAGATTGCACAAGCAGAAGTTGACCCCATCTGTTTGTGCTGCTGTAAAAGGTCCCTAACCTTTGACCTCAATCCTCCCTCACCATCGTCTATCTGATAATAAGGCCCAGGCGTGGTGATTGCAGAAAATGACCAGATTACAGGCTCTGGACATTCCCTAGTAATTAGTGATGAGATCGGGCCATTGCTTATGGCAAGGTTCTGTGAGACTGGCATGGGGCTGGTTGTACATGGGGTCGAGATCCGTGTTAGGCTCTTTTTAAAACATAGAGAACAGCCCACTTGATCGGCACATCCATTCTTCCATCACCGACGCTCAGTGGCAGCAGTGTGTTACTATCTACAAGATGCACTGCAGCAATTCACCAAAGATCCTTAGACAGCACCTTCCAAACCCATGCCCACTTTCAACTAGAAGGACAAGGGCAGCAGATACATAGGAACGCCAACATCTGCAAATTCCCCTCCAATATATATCTTCGCAGTCGTTGGGTCAAAATCCTGGAATTCCCTCTCTAATGGCATAGTGGGTCAACCCAGAGCATGTGGATTGCAGCAAATCAAGAAGGCAGCTCGCTACCACCTTCTCAAGGGCAAGTCAGAATGGTCAATAAATGCTGGTCAGCCAATGACACCCATGTCCCACAAATGAATAAAAAAATGAAGGTAGAATCATAGAATCTACAATGCAGAAGGAGGCCATTCTGCATCAACTACAGCCCCACGTATTTACCCTAGCTAGTCCCCTGACACTAAGGTCAATTCACCATGGGCAAACAGCCTAACCCACACACCTTTGGGTAGAGTCATAGAATCCCTGCAGTGCAGAAAGAGGCCATTTGGCCCACCGAGTCTGCAATAACCGCAATCCCACTCAGGCCCTATCCTCATGCATTTACCCTAGATAGTCCCCCTGAAACTAAAGGACAATTTATCATGGCCAATGCACCTAACCTGCAAATCTTTGGACTGTGGAAGAAACCGGAGCACCTAGAGGAAACCCACGTAGACACAGGGAGAACGTGCAAACTCAACACAGACAGTGACCCAAGCCAGGAATCGAACCCGGGTCCCTGAGAACCTGAGGTTGTCACAACCCGGGTCACAGGTCTCACAACCCGGGTTGTGAGGCAGCAATGCTAACTGTGCTGCCCTGCTGTCCTTTGTTTACATTATAAACGGATATACTTTGCTTACTTCATCCTCTTTTGTGTTTTTATTTATGCATTCAACATCAGCTGACCACTTTACGTGAATATTCAATTTGCATATCTCACTGAGCATTCTATTGGGTCCAGATAGTCCATAACTGAGGGTTGAACTTGGCTATTTTGCATGATTTTTTAAAATTTGAATTGACTGAAGGTGTGCCATTGGAGTATTTTATCTGTTTATTATTTGAGAATTACACACACATAGACAGATTAGACCTTAGACCTCTCCAGTCTTAGTCTACCATTCAATGGAATCATGACTGATCTGTGACCTAAAATAAAATTTATAACTGACTTTTCATCAATTATTACTTTCAAAGAGAGTTCCAAACCTCTAGCAGCCTTTGGGTGTAGAAATGTTTCCTCATTTCATTCCTGAGCGGTCTGGTTCTCATTTTTAGGCAATGCCCCCTAATCCTTGATTCTTCAACTAGTGGAGATAGTTTCTATTCTAATAGTTCTCTGATATCTGAGCTCAACTCTCTTCTCCATTTCTCAGTGCTGCTCCTGATACCTTCTTTCAATACAACTTTGGTTCATCAACTCAATCTCTCGTTCTTCAGATGTTCCAATTTAGCAGGAGCGCTTACGGGATCGTAGAAACATAGAAGATAGGAGCAGCTGGAGGGCATTTGGCCCTTCGAGCCTGTTCTGCCATTTATAGAATCATAAAATATTAGACCATTTGGCGCATTGAACCTACATCAGCAACAATCCCACCCAGGTCCTATCTCTGTAACCCAAATATTTACCCTCCTAGTCCCTCTGACTCTAAGGGGCAATTTATCATGGCCAGTCAATCTAACTTGCAACATCTTTAAAATTGGGAGGAGATTGGAGAACCTGGATGAAACCCACAGAGACATAGGGAGAATGTGCAAATTCCCCGCAATGACCTGAGGTCGGAAGCGAGCCAAGGTCCCTGATACTGTGAGGCAGCAGCGCTAACCACTGTGCCACCGTGCAACCCCAATTACCATCATTGTCCAAATCAAAAGCCTAATTCTGCATTTCCCCAATAACCTTTGATCTCATTTGCCCCAACTGCTATATCCAGCCACCTCTTGAATACATTCAATGTTTTGGCTTTAACTACTTCCTGTTGCAATGAATTCCACAGGCTCACCGCTCTTTGAGTAAAGAAATGATTCATCATCTCCATTCTAAATGGTTCGGGAGTGGAATGCCCTGCCTGCAGCAGTTGTAGATGCGCCAAGTTTGGTGGCGTTTAAGAGGTTAGTTGATAAGTATATGGAAGAGAAGGGAATGGTTTAGTTTGGAGGGGCATTGCTTTTTATATTGGTCGGCGCAACATCGAAGGCCGAAGGGCCTGTTCTGTGCTGTAATGTTCTATGTTCTATGTTCTACCCTGAATCCTCAGACAGTGACCCCTGGTACTGGACTCCACCACAATCAGAAACATTCTTGCTGCATCTACCCTGTTTAAACCGTATTTTAAATTTTATAAGTCTCTATGAGAGATTTGAATTATTGATTATTATTTATTGAATTATTCCTGTTGAGGAAGTCCTCAACATCAAGGCTGAATGTGTGGGGATGGTGGAATGCCACACTCTGTCTAAAATCAGATGGTAGAAGGGGAAGTTGGGGGGGACATTCTGATGCCCAAATCCCCAAAACTTTGAGTGTTTCTTTTTAATTGGATCACTCGGCTATTCTGTGCCAGGCATCACTTGATGTTGTGCAGAAAGAGAAGAAATACGTGCATTTATTAATAAATTTGGAAATATTGCATCTCTTCAGAGACATGAATAGGATGGGAATAGAGAGATATGGTGCCCGGAAAGTTAGGGGGTTTTTAGTTCAGCATGGTCGGAGCAGGCTTGGAGGGCCAAACGGCCTGTTCCTCTGTTGTAATTTTCTTTGGTTGAAACGCAGAACAAAACAGTCAATGAAAACCAACTAATTAGACTTATGTTTCTGAATATGTGGCCGGATATTGCTGTGAATAAGAATGAGTCATTGATAGACAATCAACCTACAGTTGAACTTGGCTTTCTGTTTCAGAGGTTTCATCCAACAACACTTTCTCACTTCTCAATTGTTTTATTTGACTTGTCAGAATAATGGAAGTTATAATATTTTTATTTGAATCTGATTGTGCAATTCCTATATGAAGTAATTTTGTTTGGTTTTGCTGGCTCATATCCAAACATTCTCCAAATGAAAAAAGATCTTACCTACGCTGATGGATCTCAATGTCACATGTTTAAATTGAGTAATCACGGTTTATCCATGACTTGTTTGATCTCCTTAAGAAGGTGAATAACCCCCCTTCAAGAATTTGGATCCTTAGAGTGTCAAAGAAGATTTTGATATGGAGATGCTGGTGTTGGACTGGGGTGGGTGCAGTAAGAAGTCTCACAACACCAGGTTAAAGTCCAACAGGTTTATTTGGAAGATTTTATAAATCATCAGAGCTGACCAAGAAAAAACTCCCATCTGACTTGTACATCCTTTTTGCTTGACCATTACGTGGGCTACATGGAAACACAGATGGTGCAGAAATAGGACATTCATCCCATTTCTCATCTAAATTATCATCTAACTTTTCATTCCCTTCTCCCTCATTCACCTCTCTACATATCCCTGAAATGTATCCATATTACTTGCTATAGAGACAAAAACGATAGGAGCAGGAGGAGGCCATTTGGCCCTTCGAGCCTGTTCATCACAATCATGGTTGGTTGTCCAACTCAATGGCCTAATCCTGCTTTCTCCCCATAAACTTTGATCCCATTCGCCCCAAGTGCTATATCCAGCCACCTCTAGAATGTTTTGGCATCAGCTACTTCCTGTGGTCATGAATTCCACAGGCTCATCACTCTTTGGGTGAAAAAATGTCTCCTTATCTCCGTTCTAAATGGTCTATCCTGAATCCTCAGACTATGAACCCTAGTTCTGGACTCCCTCACAATCAGGAATATCCTCTCTGCATCTACCCTGTTTAGTCCTGTTAGAGTAACTTTCTATGAGATTCTCCCTCATTAGTCTGAACTCCAGTGAAAATAACCCTAACCTAGTCAATCTCTCCTCATACATCAGTCCAGCCATCCCCAGAATCAGCCTGGTAAACCTTTGCTGCACTCCTTTGAGAGCAAGAACATCCTTCTTCAGAAAAGGAGACCAAAACTGTGCACAATATTCTAGGTGTGACTTTACCAAGGCTGTTACATTGACCAGAATTGTAAGGTGTACAATTTTGGATGCACATCAGTGGCAGGTTGGCTAACTTCAATGAACTTTACTATATTGTACTGATGATAGTTCTTCGTCCAGAACAAACTTGGATAACATCACCCACCTTCAACATCTATCATTACCAGAACCTCCCAGTAATGGGTTTGGATGAAATGTGCAATGCAGTTTTAGCTGGAGGTTAAGCAAACGGTTTAATCCAGTTATATGGTGCATGGGACACAATGATGTCAATATGCATCAAGCAAAATAAAGATAAAGTTAGGACTGAGATAAAGGTTAAGAAAAAGTTTGATACAGGCTACATGTTCAACTGGCAGCTTGGCTCACTGTTTTTGATTTATTGAATTTATTGTCACATTTATTAGCATGCATTTCTTGCGCACTATACAGACAAAGCATACCGTTCATAGAGAAGCAAAGGAGATAGTGCAGAATGTAGTATTACAGTCATAGCTAGGATGTAGAGAAAGATGAATTTAATGCAAGGTAGGTCCATTCAAAAGTCTGACAGCAGCAGCAAAGAAGCTGTTCTATTCTTGAGTCGGTTGGTATGTGACCTCTTACTTTTGTGTCTTTTTCCTGAAGGAAGAAGGTGGAAGACAATATGTCTGTGTGGCGTTTGCATGTTCTCCCTGTGTCCACGTGGATTTCCTCTGGGTTCTCTGGTTCCCTCCCACGGTCCAGAGATGTGCAGGTTAGATTGGCTTTGCTAAGTTGCCCCTCAGTGTCCCAAGAAGTGTAAATTAGGTGGACTAATGCATGAAATGCATGAAGTTAGGCTGGGAGGGTGAGGCTGGGTAAGACGCTGTTTCAGAGATTCGGCGCAGACTTTGTGGGCCAAATGGCTCCTTCTGCATTTGGGGTTTTATGGATTCTATGGAATGGACCCTGTTCTTACGATTATATCACCAAATCATTATTATGCGGTCGGAAGCAAAGGATCCCAAAACACGATTCAAAAAAGTAAAAGAAGTTTATTCCTGAGCTTTGGTCAACATTTGCCATTCAAGCAACATTACTGAATAATATATGATTGCCCATTTATCTCATTGCTGTATGTGGGATCTTGCTGTGTGAAAATTGCCCATTATTATCCCTCTAACGGTAAATGCACTTCAAATGTTTGTCACTGTTTGGAAAACACTTTGGAACATCCTGGGATCACAAAAAATGGAACACTTTTTTTGTTCGGATATTGATTAACGCGCCTCAAATTCTGAGAATTGGAATACATTATTTCCTCCCAGAGTTGAGGGAAAGTAAACTGAAGGGTAGCTTCAATTGTTGTCCATTGTTTGACAGAAGACAGAAGCCACCACCCAATCTATTCAGCCTTCCAGTCAGGGCATGTCCCAGCAGCTGGTCCATTGATTTACATTCTCCCACTAGTCTTGCCAATGTCCATTGCCGTGGTTACTATCAGAAGCCAAAGCGTTTCCAGGAATAACCAGAAGAATGAGACCGAATGTAATCAGGGCTTGCCCCTGATACAATGGAAGAAAGGCCAGTCCATTACATCCCCCTTTTGTTCTTGGCTCTCTGTGCTTAGATAATAGCTGCAGAGGGAACAATCCTTCGCTTCGCCTGGGAGTGAACCCTGGCATACCCACAGGCTTAGCTGTTAACCCTGTGGGGAGCCAAAGTAACTTGAGAACACCAAGTAGGAATTTCAGTGCTTTACCGAGAAGTCCTCCTTACATTTCTTGTGCTGTTCACGCTTCAGCCCATCCATCAAGAATATTTTGCTCATTCTCCATCGACCTCTACGTACTCACCGGGAGCAGAACAGTTTTGTAAGCATTGTACTGTCTCCAAAAAACATCCCATGTAAAATAAATAGATAGCAATCTGGAGTTATTGCTGAAAGCAGCAAGATTGTTTATTACTAGTGTCATAAGTAGGCTTACATTAACAGCGTAAGAAGTCTCACAAGTTAAAGTCCAACAGGTTTATTTGGAATCATAAGCTTTTGAGTCACTCACCTGATGAAGGAGAATCAGGTGTTAACCTGGTGTTGTGAAACTCCTTAATGTGCCCACCCAACTCCAACACTGGCACCTCTACATTAACACTGCAATGAAGTTGCTGTGAAAATTTCCCATTGTTATTTATTGCAGAACACACAAGAATTCGAAGGAGGATTAGGCTATTTGGACTTACAAGCCTACTGCCGTCTCATGGATATTGAGACTTTGGCTTCACCTTTTATTTTCCAGTTGGCCCATCCCCCCACTCCCCCACCTCCCTCCATCACCGCTCACTCACTGAGCCCTCCAACTTTCCACCAACCCATAACTCTTGACTAATTTTTCAATCAAAAATCTGTTCAACTATCAATCTTAAATATATTAAATGACCCAGTACCCACCGCTTTCTGGGGATTATGGGGTAAAGGGGATAAGGCCTGGGTGAGATTGTGGTTGGTGCAGACTTGATGGGCCAAATGGCCTCCTTCTGCACTGTTGGATTCTATGAAAATAATTACCCAGATCAACAACCATCTGAGAGAAAAATATTCTCCTTATCTCTGCCTTAAATGATGGACCCCCATTTTTCAACAGTGTTCTCAAGTTCTAAACTCTTCCCCCCTCCCCTGCCCCCATTACAAAGAAGAGCAGCAACATCTTAGAATCTTACGCTCGGAATCTTATCATCCTTCAGGATTTTCCCATCCCACCGCAGTGAACAAAGATTTGGTTGGCCACCAAATTCTCTGACCTCGCTGCAGCGGGAATGTGGCATGAACGATCGGTGAGATCACATTCTTATATGTTTCACAAAGATCACCCCCTCATCATTTTAAACTCCAAAGAATATCGACTCAACTTGCTAAGGGTAGCATGGTGGCACATGGTTAGAACTGCTGCCCCATAGTGCCATGGACCCAGGTTCAATTCCTGTCTGTATGGAGTCTGCATGTTCTCCCCGTGTCTGCGTGGGTTTTTTCCCACAGTGCAAAAGACATGCTGTTTAGTTGCATCGACCATGCTAAATTCTCCCTTAGCATATCCCAGTGGGGTGCGGTGACTTTGGGATTTTCACAGTAACTTTGTTGCAGTGTTAATGTAAGCCTACTAGTGACTAATTAATGAACTTTAAACTTTACAAATGGGGCTGATTGGTTGGCAAGTCAACTCTGATTGGTTGAGAGACTGTCGTGACAAATGAAACTGTAGATTCCCACTAGTTTGTTTGTTCAGAAAAGGTGCAATGTCTCAACATAGCCCATTTGTTTGCAGAGGACAGGTCCCCGCACATAAGTACATCTAGCAAGTGTAAATAAGCTACATTTGACTAATAATCTTAAAGTGGTTGTTAGTGTAACTTGTTAGCACACCTGGGATTGTTTTGCTGGTGCTGCCCCGGCATGGAATCGCATCCAACATTAGACATTATTCAATTCCGGCCTTGAGTGACTATCTGTGCGGAGTTCGCATGTTCTCCCTGTATCTGTGTGGGTTTCCTTCCGATGCTCCAGTTTCCTCCCACAGTCCAGAGACGTGCAGGTTAGTTTGATTGGCCATGCTAAATTGATTCTTAGTGTCAGAGAGGTAAGATGAGGAGAATTTTTTCTAACGTAAAAAATTATTCTGATCTGGAATACACCATCTGAAAGGATGGTGAAAGCAAATGGAATGTTAATTATGAACAGAGAATTGGAAAGAGAATTGAAGGGGAAAGGTCACAGGGCCATAAGGAAAGAGTAGAAGAAATTGATCAATGGGAATGGTCCTTTCAGACAGCTAGTATAGGCTGTACTATCATTCAATGGGTTGAATGGCCTCTTTCTATGCAGTTTCCATAACTCTAATGCTTTTTCACATGTTTCTGGTGGTTCATAGAATCGTTACAGTGCAGAAGGAGGCCACTCAGCCCATTGAACTTGTACTATGCCCGTCACCCCATATATTTACCCTACCAATCCCTGACACAAAGGGGCAATTTAGCATTGGCCTATCCATCTAACCCTCACACCTTTGGAGCACCCGGAGGAAACCCATGCAGGTACGGGGGAGAATGTGCAAACCCCGCATAGAACGTCGTGCGAAGCTGGAATCGAACTGGGATCCTTGGCGCGGAGAGGCGACAGTGCTAGCCGCTGTGCCACTGTGCTGCCCATAAATTAGTAAATTAAACGTCATTCCATTCTGTTGACAGGAAAGAGCTCCTTGTGGTCCCACGATATCAAGGGAAACGTGCAAACTGCTCATTAGGGCTGATGAGCAGACTGTAACTGTGGTGACTTTTTGAGCTCAGGCAGGAAACAGTATGCCGGAAAGTTCTAGAAATAGTCATCATTTGTCAACAAAATTAATACTGGCGGGTGAGCTAATAAAACAGCAGCCACATCAAAGCATCTCGCAAGACGCTTAGATTCAACAAGTGGACAAGAACCTGGAATCGGCTGCTTGCTACAGACCGAGAGAGACTGCAAGCCTGTGGCTAAAATAAGTCGGCACAAATCAAGTTGCATGAATTATGATTTTCTAAATAAACTGAATGAGTTTTTTTTTTGGTTATGGGAAACACTACTACAGTAATTTTAACTCTCAACCTGATTACAATCATTTTACATGCGGTTATAAACACTTAGTGTCTAGACAGAGTCTAGTCCAAGTCAAACAGTTCAGCTGTACTAAAACAATATGGTGCTCAGGGAGCCATTGAGGAGTATATTTGCTAACAGCAATAAGCAAATGACAGATTGACAAGACCAGATAAACACCACTGCTGGCTGCGCTTTGAGTGCTCAGAAAAATAATTAGCCCAACAGCCTCGATTTAAGATTTTCTTTTGTCGGGAAGGGTTTTCCTTCTCACTGCTGTTCCCCCTGCCAACTTCCTGCCATACCCCACCCCCCCCCCCCCCCCCCCCCCCCTTTCCTGCTTTGCCAAAGCCTCCTGCTGAAGGGAGGGACGTTAGCCTCCGTGGGATTGACTGCCCTCCAGTATCTAGTCCCCATGCCTAGTTGCTGTGTCAATCTCGGCAACTGACTACAGCTGTCCTTAACCCAACCCTACCCCCGCAGAGAACAAAGAACAGCACAGGAAACAGGCCCTTTGGCCCCACAAGCCCGTGCCACCCCATTTTAACACACTCAGTGAGTGCCTTATTCAAGACTTTCGTCACTCATCGATATTTTTGTCTACCGGGGAGAACATGCAAACTCCCAGAAACATTGATGCAAGCCAGAGACCCGACCCGGGTCCCTATAACTGCACAACAGACAGTGATAGTCACTGAGTTGTCGTGTTACCTGTCAATTGGTCCTGATTACGCGTACACTAATGGACGTGAAGCACTGGGCAACTCTTGAAGCAATATCCAAGAGCAACCCTTGCACGACCTACCGCGTGTATGCGCCTTGTTGGACAACAAGGCGGACCGAATCTCCTATGGATGTGAAAGCAGACATCAATAAACATAAATAGACATGCAACAGGCTATACAGACAGTAATAGAAGATCCCCAATAGCTCCAATGTAAGTGACAAGCTGAGCCTTAAAATTTGTTGGAAGACAGATAGGAATCTATTAACATCCTGAGGTTCTTGATCTTCAACTAGAACATAATTAAGGACCCCACGCACCCCGAACACCCTGGTTAAAGGTGAAATCTCCCAAAATACTATCACCCAGAGATGTCAGCCAAAGGCTGAGGACATATTTTTATCACCGGAGTTGAGGTAGCAACAGGAACACCCCAGATTTGTTTCATTGGATGGAGAAGCTATAGACGGAGGATATTGAGGCCAAAGTTGGTATTTCCTCTGCTAAAACCAGCTCAGACTGGAGATTAAAGAGTGTGTGCTCAGTCTCTGGCAAAAATCAGAATTAAAAATGTCTGTTATAATCAGTGTCCAAGTTGTAAAAAAAGTGTCTTAAAAGCTGATTGTTTTTACAATAGTGGATTGTTAAATGCAATGGCATTTGTCCAAGATGCTCTGGGTTTATTGGTTTTTGTTGGAGTTTTCTGAAGCTGGTAAAGGAGGTGTGATGTTAAATTCCTGCGTTCTTTGCTTGCTGCTAATTTACACAAGGCTGTATTTACACTCTGTGTGGCGGGTAGCGGATATCAAATAAGGAGAGATGTAAATCAGCTTGCTGATTCATTATTCTCCACCTTATACAATTGAACAAAGTAAACATATCCTCCCCAATAGCAAGATTTATAGATATGACAGTGTTTGATCTACCTGCACTTCAATGGATTTTTGCAATCTTGTCTGCCATCTCTTGGCATCAGCCTTAGGTCGTATCGATGTTCTTTTCTTTGTTCATGGGATGTGGGCCAGCATTTATTGCCTATCTCTCAGGACACTTTAGAGTCAACCATAGCAATATAGACCAGGCCGGGTAAGGATGGTAGATTTCTTTCCCAAAAGGACATTAGAAAGATAGAAGCAGGAGAAGGCAATTCGAGCCTACTTCCGCCATTCATCCTGATCCTGGCTGATTGTCCAATTCAATAGCCTAGAGTAACATCGAAGATAGGGCCAGGAGGAGGCCAATGGGGGCAAGAGGAAGCCATGAGTGAACCAGATGGGATTTTCCCCCATAATGGTTTCATGGTCATCAGTAGATTCTTAATTCAGATTTTTTTATTGAATTCAAATTCCACCATCTGCCATGCTGGGATTCGAACCCAGGTCCCCAGAGCATTAATTGAGTCTATGGGTTACTAGCCCAGGGACAATATCGCTACACCACTGCCTCCCCATAGAATTGAACTTGTTACCAACGTTAAAACTTCGGGAAAAAATCTGGAGCAGTGCCCTCCCCTCCACCGTGCCCCCCCCTCGCCTCACCCCCCATCTCACCCTCCCATGCATACACAAAGGGGACAGCCCGTGTGTGTGTGTGTGTGGCAGGGTGATGGGGAGTGGAGGTTCTTTGAATTTTGTGATTAGCATTTCACTGAAATAATATTGAGAATGTTTGCACTTTGCTCATTCTTTTACAACATTTCTCCCACTGGAAAATCGACCAGATACTGTAGATGAGCTGGTTTCTCAAATTACTGACACCAAGGACATGCAACAAAGTGGAGTTTCTTCACTCTCTTAGCAACTGCATGATACATGCTCTGCCTGCATTCCCGAGGATAACTCCCACATTCCAGGAAAACTCCCATGTTCCCAGGGATAACTCAGTAACTCAGTAAGAGGTCTGACAACACCAACTTTAAATCCAACATGAAGGCACCAACACACGACAGCGCAGAGCCGCTGAGCAGAGACTGATAGCTAAGTTCCACACACATGAGGATGGTCTTAACAGGGATCTTGGCTTCATGTCACACTACATGTAACCCCCATGACTTGCCTGGGTTAGCAAAAAACCTCACTTACTGTGCTGTTGGAGAAAATACACATCTCTCTAACCTGTGCTCAGTGCTCTTTCCACCCACATTGTTAGCCATTTTAAGACTTGAATAGCAGGTTAGGTGTAAGGATTCGCATTCTAATCAGCAATCTGTAAACTGTCTGTGCTGATATGTGTGCTTTTGGAGACCAGAACACCTCATTCGCCTGACGAAGGCACAAACGCCGAAAGCTTGCAAGTTTACTATCAAATAAATTGATTGGATTTAAAATAGGTATTGTCAGACTTCTTACTGAGTTTACCCCAGTCCAACACCGGCATCTCTACACCCAGGGATAACTCCCAGGGATATCCCAAGCTTTGAGATAACTCTTGCATTCCTGAAGATAACTCTCATGTTTTCAGCGATAACTCCCACACTCCAGGATAACTCCCAAGCGCTGGGATAACTCCCATACTCCAGGATAACTCCCACACTCCAGGATAACTCCCATGCCCTGAGATAACTCCCATATTCTGGGATAACTCCCATACTCTGGGATAACATCCACACTCTGGGATAACTCCCACACTCTGGTATCACTCCTGCGCTCCCAGGAATAACTCCCATGTTCTTGGGGATAACTCCTGCTCCCTGCGATAACTCCCGCATTCCTGGAGGTAATTACTGCGATCCCAGAGATAAATCCCACACTCAGGATAATTTCCATGCTCTGGAATAACTCCCGTATTCCCAGGAATAGCTCTCATGTTCCCAGCAATAACACCCACACTCCCAGGGATAAATCAGACACATCTGAGCTAACTCCTATGGATAACTCCCAGTCTCCTGGGGATAACTCCAGTGCCCTGCCATGTGACCGGCTTCATAGCTGCAATGTCACATTCTCACATGATCACGGCATCTTCTCCATTTAGTTAGGTCACCCAGTGGCACATGTAACAGTGTGAGCCATTGGAAAGTATGTACACACCATTGTGTGACATACACAGTAATCAAGCCAACAGTGCATCATTATTTACATATAGAGGGATTAAGCTGTTACAGCTGGTGTTACAGCCCCTCGCGTCTCCTTTTTCTCCCCCTCCCACCCTATCACACCGTTTTGTTATAGAAAACTGAAATGTGAAAGCCCGTTCTAGGCTAAATGATAATAAAGTCCTAGAAATCTGTGTTTGGTTGGCTCAGACTCAGCATGTGAATATGCCAGTTGGTGATGTTGTAGCCTTTGTCCTGAGTTTGGGTGACCTGGGATGTTCTGTCAGCGTGTTCTGTGGGTGTAGGGCTCACTGTGCTGGCCTCTGGTGGAGTCTGTATGTCCACTGATGTAGGGGGGCCTGAGCCAGTGGCCTGATACTGAGGTGTCGCGCCATCTGTTGGTGCTGGCTCCGATACCCGATGAAGGTGTGCGTCCTGGGCATTGTCTGAGGTTGCCATGTAACTGTTCGGTTGCTGGGCATGGATGTGCCACCTGGTCATGGCCATGTGCACTGTGGATCCTGACCACTTGACCAGGTGGTAAAGGGACACGGGCAGCTCGAGCGTAGTGCTTTTTGCTCGTCAATCTGGGTTGCGTGAGAGCATCATTCACATTGGGTTGAGCCGCAACAGGGCCTGAGGAATAGGAATCGTGGTCCTGGTCCCCATGGACGGGAGTTACTATGCTGACCAGGGCCTGGCATGGTCAATTTCACAGGGCAAAAAGTGCAGAACAGTAGACTGTGCCACCCAATGCCCATTGCAAGAGGAAATGTGGGACTTTTCCCACATGTGGGAAATGTGAGCAGATCAAGGACAGACCTGAGATGCACCTATTGCAATGACTGGAGAAAAAATTGAAGAGTTTGGGTCAGATTTTTGCTGATGTAGAGATGCCGGCATTGGACTGGGTAACACACCAGACGAAGGAATACCATTTCCAAAAGCTTGTAAAATTACTATCAAATAAACTGGTTGGACTCTAACCTGGTTCTGTGAGAAGTTTTACTCAGATGTTTGCTATCAAGGCAGGTAACTCAAGATAGGGCATTTCTCAACTTGCCAGTTTATCCATCCTCACATTTACAGTTCCTTATCCTGGGAAACATTCTTGTCAATTTCTTCTGAACTCTCTCCAGCACCTTCACATCCTTGTCTGTGATTGGAGTACATCACTTTCAAACTTAACGTGGAATTCAATGGTATTATCACTATTTCCCTGCCAATCATTTCCATTATCAATTAACCCTGCTCCATTATACAGTGCTGCATAACTTCATTCCGAGTTAATTCCACATCATATTGATTCAGGAAACTCTCATGAAAACACTTTCCAAACTCATCCCCCACACCACAATTTAATCCTCACAAAGATTGGACAGACCCCACAGTTATCATGTTGCAATAAAAGCAAAATACTGTGGATACTCAGTGTCTGAAATAACATCAGAAAATGCTTGATAAACTCAGCAGGTTGGGCAGTATTTGTGGAGAGAGGAACAGAATTAACGGGCAGGATTTTCTTTACAATCTTCACACACCGCCAGACTGTTTGACTGTGCAAATCGGGGCTACTCTTGATCTGCGCAAAGTCTCATCCGTATGTGTGTAAAGTTAGGAAATTCCATGGACTTGTCGACTGGGTGAGTGAAGCAGAGCTCACCACTGTGCCACCGCTTGATCCTAATTCTTGCTCTTTCCATTCAAACCTACAGGGTTTCCTTAGAATCTCTGAAGTGCAGAAGGAGGCCATTCAGTCCATTGGGTCTGCACTGACCCAGCCCCTAGCTCTGTAGCCCCACGTATTTACCCTGCTAATTCCTCTGACACTAAGTGGAAATGTAGCATAGCCAATCCACAGAAACTGATAGCCAAGTTCCATGCACATGAGGACAACCTTAACCGGGTCACACTATTTGTAACCCCTACGATTTCACTTGTAAAATCTCACCAACTGTCCTGGCTGGAGACAATACACATCTCTTTAACCTGTGCTTAACCCTCTCTCCACTCACATTATCTGTACCTTTAAAACTTGACTACCTGTAAAGACTCACATTCCGACCACTATTTTGTAAATTGAGTTGGAGTCTTTACATGCCCTGTTTGTGAACAGAAATCCCACTCACCTGATGAAGGAGCAGCGCTCTGAAAACTTGTGGCTTGTGCTACTAAATAAACCTTTTGGACTTTAACCTGGTATTGTGAGACTTCTTACTATGCAATCCATCTAACCCACACATTTTTGGATTGTGTGTATCCTTTGTATACCAAGGGTTTGAACCACACTTCATCCACTATGGAGACCCTGAAGGTTTGAGAATCTGCATGTTATGAAAGTTTGCTGAAGATGTTGCTTTGTGTTTTGAAATATGTGGCAAACAAAAAGATGGTTCATCAGAATGTGTGCAATGGGTAACCTTGCAGTCGGTGAACAGAAAGGAATAGCATTAGTCACACTGTGCACACCCACTGATCTCTGAATATTTCTACGTCGAGGCTGAAAACTAGAACTAATGTCCAAGTGAAGTAAGACTGACTCCAGTTACATCTTTCACAACCAAAACCACTTGCTGGGATTCAGTTACCAATTATTTTCAAGTAGGCCAAACAGGACACATATCCTGTTGCAATTTAAAATGATTTGAATAGTAAGCTGTTGAATTCAATTATGAAGCAGAATTACACAGCCCCGAGTTCCCTCATGATCTCAGTCCAAATAACAAATTAATTTGGATAGGATCAAACCGAAGAAGAACTTCAAACACGATTAACCTGTGGCCAGAATCTGGGGGGAAGGGAATTAATTTGTTTAATTCATTCCTGGGACATGGGCATAACTGGCTGGCCAGCATTTATTGCTGATCCCTGGTTGCCCTTGAGAAGGTGGTGGTGAGCTGCCTTTTTGCAGTTCACATGCTGTGGTTTAACCCACAATGCCGTTATGGAGGAAATTCCAGGATTTTGACCCAGAGATTGCGAAGGAACGGCAATATATTTCCAAGTCAAGATGGTGAGTGGCTTGGAGGGGAGCTTGCAAGTGATGGTGTTCCCATATATTTGCTGCCCTTATCCTTCCAGATGATTTGATTTTTGATTTGATTTGATTTATTATTAACATACAATGTTAATAATATTATTAACATAAAATGTTATTAACATTTATTAACATACAGTGAAAAAGGTGTTTCTTCCGTGCTATATATATAGAACATACTGTTCATAGAGAAGGAAATGAGAGAGTGCAGAATGTAGTGTTACAGTCATAGCTAAGGTGTAGAGAAAGAGCAACTTAATGCAAGATAAGTCTATTCTGACGCAGCAGAGAAGAAACTGTTCTTGAGTCGGTTGATACATGATCTCAGACTTATGTATCTTTTTCCCAAAGGAAGAAGGTGGAAGAGAGAATGTCCAGGGTTGTATGGGGTCCTTAATTATGGTGGCTGCTTGGCTGAGGCAGTGGGAATTGTGGATTGCGTCAATGGTTGGAAGGCTGGTTTGAGTGATGGATTGGGCTACATTCATAACCTTTTGTAGTTCCTTGCAGTCTTGGGCAGAGCAGGAGCCCATACCAAGCTGTGATACAACAATGCTTTCTATGGTGCATCTATAAAAGTTAATGAGAGTCATAGCTGACATGCCAAATAGAAGTTGTGGGTTTGAAAAGGGCTGCCAAAGGATCTTTGGTGAATTACTACAGTGCATCTTGTAGACAGTACACACTGCTGCTACTGAGCTTTGGTGATGGAGGTTTGTGAATGTGATACCACAAAAGCAGTCTGCTTTTCCCTGGATGGTATCAAGCTTCTGAAGTGTCATATAATCCTAGAGTCCCTACAGTGCAGAAAAAGGCCATTTGGCTCATTGAGTTTGCACTGATCACAATCCCAGTCAAACCATATCCCTGTAGCTCTACATATTTGCCTTGTTAAGGCCTTCTTAAGGCCTCTGACACCATGGGGCAATTTAGCATTGCCAATCCACTAACCCACACACCTTTGGACTGTGGAAGGAAACTGGAGAACCCGGGTGAATTGCAGGGAGAACATGAAAACTCCACACAAACAGTCACCTGAAACCGCAATCGAACCTGTGTCCCTCATACTTTGAGACAGCTGTGCTAACCATTGTGTCACCATTTGCCCGATGTTAGTTAAGCTGCTTTGTCTGATGGTCTGCTCTGTTAAACTAACAACCTGGGTGCAATCCAAGGTCAATTTCTAACGCAACTGTTCTGATGAATTGAAGCCGAGTCAAGTTTGGCATCCGGAGGGTGCTGTTACATAAGATTGCTCCCACTGATGGCTTAGACATTCTTGTTGGTTTCCTGAGTCAAAAAGTAGCAAGTCACTCTGACACTCCAGAGACCTGGGCACAAAGTCTGGGTAGTCCACATTAGTACTGACAGCAAGTGACAGCTTACAGATGAGATAAAACCAGAACCACGTCTGGCTTCTCAGGTGAACTTTTGGGATGTCATGACATTATTGTGCAGAAGATGTACAAGTTAGGTGGAGTGGCCACGCTAATTTGTCCCTCAGTGTCCCAAACCAGCCTTCCGACATTGACTCTGTCTACACCTCCCTCTACCTTGGCAAAACAACCAGATTAATCAGGAAGGAGAATGTACTCACGCACCCCCATTCATTCTCCCCTCCGTCTTGTTCATTCAGGAAAAAGGTAAAAAAGTCTGAAGTCATGTACCAATCGACTCAAGAACAGCTTCTTCCCTGCTGCTGTCAGACTTTTGAATGGGTCTACCTTGCATTAAGTTGATCTTTCTCTGCACCCTAGCTGTGACTGTAATACTACATTCTGCACTCTCTCATTTCCTTCTCTATGAATGGTATGTTTTGTCTGTATAGCGTGCAAAAAACAAATCTGTTTCACTGTATGTTAATACATGTGACAATAATAAATCAAATCAAAGATGTGGAGGTTAGATGGATTAGCCATGGGAAATGTGTGTTACAGAGATAGGGCGGGGGAGAGGGCCTGGGTGAAAAACTCTTGTTAGAGAATCAGTGCAGACTTTTCTGCACTTTAGTGATTCTATGATGCAATGATTCTATTGTGCGGAAGAGCAGGAAATCCTTTATGTTGTTGTGGCCAATATTTATTGCTCACGCAACACCTTAAAGCATATGATATAATCATTCTCAGATTGTGGCTTGTAGGAACTTGCTGTACTTAATTTGCCTACTATGTTTCCTACATTACAACAGTGACTACACCTCAAAAGAATGTGCTTGATTGTTTGTAATGATGTTTTGGTGCATCACCAAAGATGTTAAAAAAATGCAAGGCTTTATTTCTACTGAGGAAACTCAGTGCTGAAGCAGAAGAGTTTCTGTGATAGTTAAGATTTGAAGGATTTCTTATTTGAGAGGCAAGACTTTCCGGATTGGGAAAATCTTCACACCATATCTAAGGATTATTAACTGAAAACCCAGCATTAAACATCTGGAGTGAGCCCATATCAACCAGCTTTGGCAGAATCCCAGAGAGAGGTTTTACCATTACAAAGGATTAACCGAATTTTCTCCTATTGGGACAGTTATTCTCATGTTTGTACGTGCAGTTTGTATGTGGAGTTTGATGCAACAAGTCATCTAAGTGAAAATGAAGAGATGATAACCTAGTGGTATAATTGCTAGATTGTTAATCCAGAAACTAGGTAATGTTCTGGGGACCCAGGTTCGAATCCCACCACGGTAAATGGTAGAATTTGAATTCAATAAAAAATATATGGAATTAAGAATCTACTGATAACCATGGAACCATTGTCAATTGTCGGGAAAACCCACTTGGTTCACTAATGTCTTTTAGGGATTTCCATAAACATAGACAAGAGTCATGGGTGGAACTGGAAACATTGAATTGGCAGCGTGGGCTCGTTGGGCCGAAGGGCCTGTTTCCCATGCTGTGTTGTTTTTTGTTGTTGTTGAAATCTGACATTCTTACCTGGTCTGAACTATACATGACTCAAAGCCAAAGTAATGTGGTTGACTCTCAACTGCCCTGTGAACAAGGGCAACTTGGGATGGTCAACAAATGCTGGCCAGCCAGCGATAACCATGTCCCAGGATTGAATAAATAAAAACTAGCCAGATTGAAGCATTCTCAATAACATTATCAGAATTAGTGATTCCAAATGTCTCTGATACTGCTCGACATAATTCTTTGAAAAAGGAGGCACTAGCTTTTCTTCAGTCATGTCACCGTGAATTGGCCATTCATGAGTAGGCCATTCAGCCCCTCAAAGCTGTTCTGCCATTCTACTCGATCATGATGTGGAGATGCCAGCATTGGACTGGGGTGAGCATAATAAGAAACTTCAGTGACAGTACTCAAAGAACAGTGCCTTGGCTGACATTCTTCTCTTGATCAAGATTAGTAATGAAGGAGCAACCATCTGAAAGCTCGTGATTCAAAATAAACAGTAACTTCATTGCAGTGTTAATGTAAGTCTTATTTGTAAATAGTATATTAATATTAAAAAAAAACTTTAAACCTGATGGATTTTAACCTGATGTTGTGAGACTTCTTACTGTCAGTCACATCATGACTGATGTTATTTTAACTCCAGAGCAAATAATTTCACATCAATCTAAGAGGATAAAGCAAAAGCTTCAATGTCGCAGTTGAAAGGCAGCATCTCCAATGGTACAGCCCTTTCTCAGCACTGGGCTGGGTATTTCACTCTAGATGATGTGCTGAAATCTCTGGAGCAGGTGTTGAACCCACAACCTTCTGATTCAGAGCGAAGAGTGTTGCCCAGTGAGCCACGGCAGACTCCTCTGTTTGGGTAACGTATCTGGGTCCCATTGGTCCCGATAGGAATGGCCTTGTTTAATACAGACTGTAACTATCTCAGACACATGGCTGTATTGTACATCAATAGCCAAGCTGCAGAAACGGAGATGCCTCTTATTTCTTGTTATTTGAAGCAAATATTTCCCAAGAGAATGTTTTTCTTTCTTCACTGGCAGTAGCGGGGGCAGGAGAAAGGTCAATTGATTACCATGGTATATCAAACTCTGACTGCTCAGAGTGTTGTTATTGGCAGTGGATCCTGGTCAGTGTAATAACTCAGGCCCTGTATTGAGTGTCAAGGTCATATCTCCAATGTCATTGACAGCCCTCCTGTCTCACTGTGTCTTTCAAGTTATTAAGCTCCAGCTATGTTGCCCACAAGGATTTGTGAAGTACTTTTCTTACAGAGAAATCCATTCAAATCTGCACTGTTCCCCTCATCAAGCTACGTAAAGTGCTTCACTTAACATCAGTCATACTGAAGCCCAATGACGTGGCAACTACTTTACACTCACAAAGTTCCCACAAATAACAGTGAGATGAATCATCAGTTTCTTTGCTTTTTATTAATCTTGATCAAGGGGAAAACATTAAACATAAGAACATAAAAACAAAGAGCAGGAGTAGGCCATCTGGCCCCTTGAGCCTGCTCCGCCATTCAATAAAATCATGGCTGATCTTTTCGTGGACTCAGCTCCATTTATTTGCCCGCTCACCACAACCCTTAATTCCTCCACTGTTCAAAAATTTATCTATCCTTGCCTTAAAATCAATGAGGTAGCCTCAACTGCTTCACTGAGCAGAGAATTCCATAGATTCACAACCCTTTGCGTGAAGAAGTTCCTCCTCAACTCAGTCCTAAATTTGTTCCCCCTTATTTTGAGGCCATGCTCCCAAGTTCTAGTTTCACCCACCATTGGGAACAATTTCCCTGCTTCTATATTACCTATTCCCTTCATAATCTTACATGTTTCTATAAGACCTCCTGTTATTCTTTTGAATTCCAATGAGTACAGCCCTAGTCTACTCAGTCTCTCCTCACAAGCCAACCCTCTCAACTGGAATCAATCTAGTGAATCTCCTCTGCACCCCCTCCAGTGCCAGTGTATCCTTTCTCAAGCAAGGAGATCAAAACTGTACACAGTAAATGTTGGCCAAGGCACTAGGAAATATCTTCTCTGTTCTTCAAAAACTATCACAGGATCTTTAGTCTTATCTTCCTCCTTGAGATATCATCCCTTTCATGATTATAGACTTCCATTGAGTTGGTCCATGATTATATTGGCAAAGTATTGCAATCTATTGCCTTTTCTTTCTGCAGTATGGCTGACCAGGAAGCTTCTCTCACTATCGGGCACATCATAGAATCATAGAATCCTGACAGTGCATTCGGCCCCTTGCATGAGTCTCCAACAGGGCACCCAGGTGCTCTCTCTCTCCACTTAACCCCCCGATACTTTCTCCTCCAACCCCTCTGACCTACATATCTTGGGACACTAAGGGGCATTTAGCATGGTCAATCCACCTAACCCGCATATCTGTGGACTGTGGGAGGAAACTGGAGCACCTGGAGAAAACCCACGTAGATACAGGGAGAACCTACAAACTCCATACACACAGTGACCCAGGGCTGGAATTGAACTCGCATCCCTGGCGCTGTGAGGCAGTCGTGCTAACCACTTTGCCACCCTCACTGGAAGGATTTTCAGGATGAGGCGGGAAAAAAAAACATATGTTATGAGCTACCTTTTAAAATTATTATTTTTTATCCTTTAAAATGGATGACGTTTTACCCTGACTAGCCAAGACTCATCCCAGAAGAATTTATAATCTTCAGAGTCTGTTTTCAGTTTAAAAGAACACACAAATGCCCCTTCCAAGAGCTGCACAAAGCTTTTTCATTTCTAAGGCGGGACTCCAGCCACCTGTGATGACATGTCTGCCCCAGCCAGCTGTCACCAAAGGCAGCTACTTGTGACTTCTAACCTCCGAAATGGTGTTAATGATCTGACCGTTACCTGCTTCAAAACACAATAGGTTCCAACCAAGTGCCTTGATAGTAAGCCCAAAACCGCCCTGTCACATCAGCGAGACGGGAGCTGTATGAATTCTTTTAATTAATAAGCTGTTGGTTCTTATTCTCAATCACTGTTTGAACTCCAGGAGAAACAGCCCATCATGGTCTACAGCTCAATCTCGAGCAGTTGGTAGCAGAAAACATCCATCCCTCATCGGAACCATGAACGAATGGGACATTGGAACTTGTGCCATTGAAGCTAATTCAACTCTGGGCGCATTCTCCCATTTGAAGTTCGTCCACCCTGCAACGATCAGCCAACTATCAACTAAGTATCATAAATAGTGCGGAGACAAACTTTAGATTATAGGGTAATAGAGATGGGCTGGTCAGTTGGTCAGAACAGTGGCAAATAGAATTAAACCCTGAGAAGTGTGAAATGTGCATTTTTGGGAGAACTAACAAGACAAGGGAATACTCGATGATGCTAGGAAGAACAGAGACATGAGGGACTTTGGGGTGCAAGAGCAAAGATCCCTGAAGGTAACAGGACAGCTAGATAAGATGGTTAAGATATATGGGATACATGCCTTTATCAGTCGAGGCATAGAATATAAAAACAGGGAGGTTATGACGGAGCTATATAAAATTCTTTTGCCAGTTATTTTAGATCTGTGTTCACTCTCTATTGATCTTTTTGCCTGACTGAGAGCCTCATTCTGTGTTGATCATCAATATTGATCCTCAGTGTAATTTGGCTCCACCGGTTATGATCTAATTTGCAATGTTTACCAACAGTAATTTAGAGGATGAAGCGGATTCAATGCTCTCAGACTTGCCTCCAGGGTCTAGGTGTGCGTTCTGCTCAGGTGATTCCGCATACTCAACACCAACTGGACTTGCGGGCCACATGACCCTCCGGGTGGTTGCCCTCTCAAGGGGTTAGGTACTACAATCTTCTGATCTTGTGTCAGACGCACCTCATGCACATGATTACAGGAGGTTAAAGACATTTGGCATGTCCGCTATGACTCTCATCAACTTTTAGAGACACACCACAGAGAGCATCACAACCTGGTATGGCTCTTGCTCTGATCAAGTCTGCAAGAAATTACAAAGGGTCATGAATGTAAGCCAGTCCCATCCATTGACTCTGCCTCGGAAAAGTAGCCAGCATTATCCGAGGATCGCATGCACCCCGGACATTCTCTCTTCCACCTTCTTTCATTGGGAGAAAGATACAAAAATCCAAGGTCACATACCAACTGACTTAAGAACAGCTTTTTCCCTGCTGCCATCGGACATTTGAATGGGCCTAACTTATATTAAGTTGATCTTTCTCTACACCCTAGTTATGACTGTAACACTACATTCTACACTCGACTTTCCTTCTCTATGAACGATATGTTTTGTCTGCACAGCATGCAATACTTTTTACTGTATATTAATGCGTGACAATAATAAATCAAATCAAATCAAAAATGAATGCCTTTTGGTGCAGGCTAAAATTGAAAAATATTCAAAATAATCAACACAGCCCATTTCAGAGTAATTTGCTGGAATTTTATCCCCCTGCCCACCGTGGGAATCGGGGTGGGCAGGCATAGAATGGAAAAGGGGTTGACCTCGGGTGGGATTTTCCGGTCTTAGGTTGCGTGAGGTCATAAAACCCTGCCCATTAAGCTTTACGGCCATGGAGTACATCTGAAACCGGGCTTGAAAACCATTTCAGGATGGATACAATTTAATCAGTAACTCAGTGTTGCCTTGACACCAACTCAGTTGTGTGGTTCAGATCCACAGTTTGGCAGTACCCTCAGTTAAAATGATTTTTACAGCGTTCCTTCCCCAATTTCCCTCCAGAATTTAGATTCCCCTCAGAGGAAAGGCCGATCACACCAAATCAGGCGCTGTTATCAAGCAATCTCAGTTAGCATTCAGACTTCCCTTCCGATTGCTTCCAGGTTTGTCAGCAAGGAGCATGTAAATACTGTGGATCCATGTGTGGCTTGTCAGTTAACCGTTTAAGGACAATAATGCCGCTTTGAAATAGTGAACATGAACCCAGGGAGGGAAGAGTGGGTGAAACACAGAAGGAGGCCTTTTGACCCGTTTGTGCCTGTGCTGGCTCTTTGAAAGAACTTTATAATTAATCCTACTCCCCTTTCCTTTCTCTGTTTTCTTTACCTTAGCTTCCCAGTCAGCCTTTTATCCAAAGAACAAAGAACAACACAGCACGGGAAATGGGCCCTTCAGCCCAACAAGCCCGCGCCGCCATTTTAACATTGTGAGTTCCCTCTTCCTTCCATGACCCTTGTCTACGTTTATGGCACTCCACATTGGAAACCAGTTTGAAGGGAGACTAACTTAGGGACAATTTGTTATACCAATCAGCCTAAGAGCACACCTTTGGGTGTGGGAGGAAACCAGAGCACCTGGAAAAAAACCCACGCAAGGAGAATGCGCAAACTCCCACAGACATTGGCCCAAATCCATATATCTGCACAGCAAACAGTGATAGTCACTAAGCTGTCGTGATCCAATCCCATTTTGAAAGTTAGCACTGAATTAGCTTTGATTGCCCTTTCAGGCAGCCCCGCACCAGACCACAACAAATCTCCACATTCCAAAACTGTGTTCATCTGGTTTTGTTAGCTCGTCATCTTAAATCTTGCCAGGCCACCCACCCATCTTCCAGTGAAAACAGTTCACCCATATTTACTCAATCAAAGCAGCAAGAAGAGTACAGAATGTAATGTGACCTTCACAGCTAGGGTGTAGAGAAAGATCAACTTAATGCAAGGTAGGTTCATTCAAAAGTCTGAAGGCAGCGGGGAAGAAGATGTTCTTGAGTCTATTGGTACGTGACCACATACTTTTATATATTTTACCCGAAGGGAGAAAGTGGAAGAGAAAATGTCTGGAATGAGAGGGATCCTTAGTTATGCTGGCTGCTTTGCTTCTTCAGTTTGAATACCATTGTTAATTCTCCTCTGAATCTAGTCTTCACTGAGGAAAGAAACCATATCTTAGATGAAGTCCCTCATCCCAGTTGGCTTAAAATTCTTGACTTTAATGGTAAACTCCTGAAATATATTTTTCGTTGGGGTGTCTGCTTTAGTAGATCCCAAACTTGGCTGTAACTTGGAGCCCACAGGTCCCAGCTTTAAATATTTCCTGTCTAGGTTTGTGATTCCATAGCTTGGCTGGAAAAGCAAGGAAGAGGCAAGGTGGCAACCTCACATGATACCTTGGGAAAGATTGATTTGATTTGTTATTGTCACATGAATTGGGATACAGTGAAAAGTATTGTTTCTTGCGCACTGTACAGACAAAACATACCATTCATAGAGTACATAGGGGAGAAGGAAAGTTGAGGGTGCAAAATATGGTATTACAGTTACCCACAGGGTGAAAAGAAAAATCTACCTACCATGTGATAGGACCATTCAGAAGTCTGATATCAGTGGGGAAGAAGCTGTTCTTGAGTCGGTTGGTACATATTCTCAGACTTTTGTATCTTTTTCCTGACAGAAGGAGGTGGCAGAGAGAATGTTCGGGGTGCTTGGAGTCCTTAATTATGCTGGCTGTTTTGCCGAGGCAGCAGGAAGTGTAGACAGAGTCAATGGATGGGAGATTGGTTTGCGTGATGGATTGGGCTACATTCACGACCTTTTATAGTTTCTTGCGGTCGAGGGCAAAGCAGGAGCCACACCAAGCTGCGATAAAACCAGAAAGAATGCTTTCTATGGCGCAGCTTTAAAAGTTTGGTGAGAGTTGTAGCTGACAAACCAAATTTCCTTCGTCTGTTAAGAAAGTGGAAGCATTGGTGGGCTTTCTTAACTATAGTGTCAGCATGGGGGAGAATACCAAGCTGTAATACATCTGAAAAGTTCTCAGCTCTGACGAAGGGTCATTCAGACTCAAAATATTGGCTCTATTCTCTCTCCATAGATGCTGTGGGATCTGCTGAGATTTTCAGCATTTTTTTTATTTCAGATTCCAGCTTCCGCAGTATTTTGCTATTAAATACTTCTGGAAAGGGTACTTTCTATGGTGCATCTGTAAATGTGGTGAGGGTATTCCCTGTAACTGTTCCCCATCACTATATCATCCATCGCATCTCACCCCTTGCTTCACACCTGCAACCTGGCAATCTTCAACTAACATTACTGGGCTCCAGCACAGCAAGTTCTCATTTATTCTACTCTATCCCACAGTCCCTGAAAATGTTTAGGCTCATTATTACATCAAATTTACTGGACAGATATAAACCAATTGACTCAAATGGTCTAAGCTGATATTAATGTTCCACTTGAGGTTTCTCCCATGCTGTTAACTTCACCTACAGAACCTTCTATTTTGTTGGCCCATGTGTGTTTACTAACTTTTGCTTAAAGGGTATTCATCTCACAGGAAATTCCACATT
Source organism: Sphyrna mokarran (assembly GCA_024679065.1). Lineage (NCBI taxonomy): Eukaryota > Metazoa > Chordata > Chondrichthyes > Carcharhiniformes > Carcharhinidae > Sphyrna > Sphyrna mokarran. The sequence continues at coordinate 130,609,263 of JAGIQG010000003.1, read as the reverse complement.
CTGATCACTTCAAGAAGTTTCTCTCCAGTTGGATTTTTTTTGCGTCTGTTTTATTACGATATACTACACAATCATCTTCTCAACAATTATCCTAATCAATACTTACAGAAATCTATCAGGCCACTGATTACTAAACCACTTGTAGAAAAGAAATCAAATCTGTCTTTATCCATTTTGCAAAAATTACCAGTGCCACAGGGGAAAGCTATAGAGTGCAAAATCAAGAGGTTTCCTGCTTTCAATCTCTCTCAGTATTAAAATGTTCCTTTGTAAGTCATACTCCTAAAGAAGGTGGTTCTTTGTGGTCGCCAACCTTGCCATTGAGGCAAAAACATTGGGAATTCATTGGCAATATTAGGCCCACGTACTAAGCCCAAGTGGGCACCAGATCCATAAAGGAACCAGATTCACATGGACACCAGATTCACATAGGAACTGGATCCACATGGGAACTGGACTCACATAGGCACTAGATTCACATAGAAAACAGATTTACACGGACTGCAGGTTTACATAGACAGCGGATGCACATAGGAACCAGATCCACATAGAAACCGGATTCACATAGGAACCAGATCCACATAGAAACCGGATTCACATCGGAACCAGATCCACATAGAAACCGGATTCATATCGGAACCAGATCCACATAGAAACTGGATTCACATCGGAACCAGATCCACATAGGGAATCTGGGGAAGCAATGGTCTAATCCAGAAACTTAGTTAATGATCTGGGGACCTGGGTTCGAATCCCACTATGCCTGATGTTGGAATTCGAATTAGGTAAAAAAAAATCTGGATTAAGAATCTACTGATGACCACTGTCGATTGTCGGAAAAGTCTGGTTCGCTAATGTCCTTTAGGGAAAGAAATCTGCTGTCCTTACCCAGTCTGGCCTACATAGGACTCCAGAGCTACAGTAATGTGGTTGACTCTCAACTGCCCCTGGACAACTAGGACTGGGCAATAAATGCAGGGCAGCCAGCGACACTCATGTCCCACAAATGAATAAAAAATAGGCACCAGACCTACAAGGAGTGGGCACTCCTTCAAATGCCACTATTTGAAAGAAGATTGGGTATTTAGCAGCAAAGCTCTCAAACAGTTAATGAAAATGCATGGATGTGCAGAGGCCAAAAGTAGTTACATCCAAGGGACCCAGTTGTAGTCTGTGAGCAAGAATGAGAACAATTAGTGTTAATTCAAAAGAACATGATGATTGGCGTGCAGCCAGGCAGTGTGATGGGTGTGCCTTCCAGAAGGATGAGATGTTACACTGCTCAATGGGGTTGAGTTGATGCTTCTTAAAATTCCTGGGCCGTTTTCCAATACAGCAGATTTTCGCCATAGTTGTATAATCGCTGTTACATTTCTGAAATAAAATGGGAATTAATTTCTCAGATATGCATGGAATTGGCAGCCTGATACGAATGATATGCTTATTATACTTGTGAAAGCTACATATCCATAGATGCAGCTGCAGTACCTGTGATTTCAAATGTCTGAAGATATTTATACACCACAGAAAATTCAAGGAAGATTTTCACTTGCTGGCGATGCAGATTAGGGAGGAATTAATGCAAGATCTGTGCATCTAATAAGGCTCCATTTGAGACCCCAAATTCCTTGAATATTCCGTGAAGTTCTGGACTGAATCATAGAATCCCCATAGTCCTAAGTTCTGGTCGCCACATTATGAGAAAGATGTGTAAACATTGGAAAGGATGCAAATGTATTAGTATGCAGTGAAAAGTCTTGTTTCTTGAGTGCTATACAGAGAAAGCATACCGTTCATAGAGTACTGAGGGGAGAAGGAGAGGATGCAGAATTAGCGATACAGTCATAGCTAGGGTGTACAGGAAGATCAGCTTAATACATGGTAGGTCCATTCAAAAGAATTGGTAGCAGGGAAGAAGCTGTTCTTGAGTCGATTGATACATAACCTCAGAATTTTGTGTCTTGTTTCTGATGGAAGAAGATGGAAGAGATGCTCAGAGTGTGGGGGGCCTTAATTATATTGGCTGATTTGTCAAGACAGGAGGAAGTATAGACAGAGTCAATGGGTGGGAGGCTGGTTTGTTTGATGGACCAGACTGTGTTCACAATCCTTTGTCATTTCTTGCGGTCTTAGACAGAGTAGGAATCATACCAAGCTGGGATATGATCAGAAAGGATGCTTTCTGTGGTAAAAATTGGGGTTTTATATTTAAGTAAAGTCCAGGTGAAGAGGATTCAGATCCTACAACCCCTTCTCACTCCTTTAGCAATAACCTTACATCCATGCCCTCTGGATGCTGACCCGTCTGCTACTGGAAACAGTCTATCTAACAGTCTATCACTCTATTAAAACACTTCATGAATGCAAACACCTCAGTGAAACACAATGGGAGATACTGTAAAACAACACACAGTACCATTGACAATTTTAAAATGCGCCCCATGAACCTCATAATTAAAGCTTGTAGCGAGAAACTCCACAGGTCAGGTTGCATTTAATAACAGCAACTTATTGCTTGTAGCACAATGCAGTTTTGTGTTAGCCCAAAGGCCGGTTAGCGTTCAATCCACAGCAATAATTGAAACTTTTAGGTTGGTTAATTGTGAGTTGTTTTTCTTTGTGGGGGCTGCAAGGGCAGAAGAGACATTGGGATGGGGGGATGTTGGTAATTTTTATGAAAGGCAGCAAGCTACGCACAGTGAGGAAATGTCGATTCTTTGTGTTGGAGTTCATGCAATGATCAAATGTCTATTCCTAGCATGGATGCTGGTACAATGTCAGTCAGGTTATGAGACGGAGATGGAGCTTGTGACAAAGATGGTGATTTCTATCCTGGGCAGGCAAGAGATTCAATAACAGCAACAATGGGTGGCACAATGTTTAGAACTGTGACCTCGCGGCTCCAGGGAACCAGGTTCAATTCTGACCTGTTCAACACTGTGTGGAGTTTGCACATTCTCTGCAGGTCTGCATAGATTTCCTCTGAATGCTCGGGTTCCCTCCTACACTCCAAAGGTGTGCAGATTAGATGGATTGATCGTGCTAAACTGCCCCTTAGTGTTCCAAGATGCATAGGTTTAATGGATTAGTTATTGGAAATGTATTGGTGTTCTGGGGATAAGCTGGGGCAAAGGACCTGGATAACAGAGTTGGTGCAGACTTGATGGGCTAAATGGTTTTGTCTGTGTTGTAGGGATTCTATGATTCATCTGACAACTTCAATGTAGTAAAACGTTTCATAGAAGTACAACAAAATAAAATTTGACACATTTGGGTGGGATTTTTAGCCTCACTCACTCCAAGAGCGGAAAATTCTCCCTCAGGTCAATAGAGCTTTGTGTGGTCTGTGTCCCACTCCTGACAATTCCCGTGAAGGTTCGGACAGGAAAATTCCACCCATAAATTGATGTTAGGTTGGATAAAAAGTGGGATTTTTAGAGGATCACAGAGAGAATTTGAGAGACAATAAGGCATAATGAGGGGCTTAGTAGCTGAGGGCACAACCAGCAACGAAGGAATGATGGAATATTGGTGAGCAGAAGAGGCTGGAAATGGGCAAGCTTAGAGATCGTCGAGGGGCAAGGAGCTGGAGAAGTGGTGAAACTACAAGATGGGTTCGAAAACAAGAATGAGGATGTTAAAATTGAGCCGTTGTTGAAATGGGAACCAGTTTATGTCAGCAAACATCAGCCTGGTTCATTCTCCAAAAGCCTCAATACTATTACTTAGCGACAGTAAGGACACCAAAGGATCAACCCATCCATTGGGTATTATCTATAAGATATCAGATAGGGTTGTTGGGGCTAATATGTTTGGATTGAAGAAATAACTCTCTTGTATTCATATCTTGCCATTCCTAATATACCGACCTCTTAAATAATCTTCATTTGTCATGAATATAACAACAATTTGTCTTTATTTAGTATCTTTAATATAATGAGGTGTCCTAAGGTACCTGGGGATTTTTTTGATTTGATTTATCATAGTCACATGTGTTAACATACAGTGAAAAGTATTGTTTCTTACACACTATACAGGTAACACATACAGTTCATAGAGAAGGAAAGGAGAAAGTGCAGAATCTAGTGTTACAGTCAAAGCTAGGGTGTAGAGAAAGATCAATTTAGTGCAAGGTAGGTCCATTCAAAAGTCTGATGGAAGAAGCTGTTCTTGAGTTGGTTGATATGTGACCTCAGATTTTTGTATCCTTTCTGCCCAGTGATGTTGGAGCTATCGTCAATACATAACAGCAGTTACCACTATTCAAAGTTATTCATTGCACTTCACAGAATCACAGAATTGTTACTGTGCAGAAGGAGGCCATTTGGCCCATCGTATCTGCATTTGCTCTCCAAACGGCTTGGTGCTGTACCCCTGCCTCTTCCCCGTAGCCCAGTGCATTGTTTCCATTCAAATAATCATCTAATGCCCTCTGGAATGTTGCGATTGAACCACAGATCGAGACTATACGTTCCAGACCCCAACCACTTGCTGTGTGAGAAACACAATGCTCCATCGAGAGAGAGAGAGAAACAGATAGCGCACAAAATCGATGGAAGTCTTTCTTTTCCTCTCTGCCTTGGCTTTAACCTTCAGAACCTGCTTAAACCGTGCAAGATCCACCACACTCTCTCATATTCCACCAAAGCTTAAATAACACATTGTTCATGACTCTGTTACTAATGAGTAAATCCAGTAACACGCTCTTTAGCATACCATTGCTGTGACATTTTAACCAACCAGTCTCACACATGCTTTTCTGGCCATGGTTTGCCATTTCTTTGCTTGTTCTATCTTTGCCAAGAAAAATCAATCTTCTCACGGAGCAGAGAAAGATCTTTACTTCAAAGCAAAGCGCCAATAAATCTAGTTTGCATTGATGTTTAAAATGCATACTGAATTGATTCTGTTGACGGATAAACTGAACTGCTTTCTCCAGGGTAGCGGGACTCAGTGTTCCTCAATCTTCCCACTGCATCAGCTCTTTTTCCAAGTAATTTGGCAATTTCCCTCTAATTTCTGTGCCTTTTCCCTTTCATGAGCCAGTTGGTGTCACTGGAGAAGGTTCAGTTCACCATACAATGGTGAATTATTTCCAATTAGAAAACTTGAATAATTGACTAACTAATTCAACTGTGGATACAGCATTGCTAAGGGCAGATGTCATTTGCCCATTATTCAGTCAGCTGAATAATACTTGTTATTGTTACCAATAGATATTTTCCTTCACTGTGAAAGTTTATAGAATCTATCTGGGGAAATGCAATTATTTTTATGGCTATCTCACCCCCTCCGCCCCCACCTCCACCTATCACTGGTATTGTGGCACAATGCTTAGCACTGCTGCTTCACAGCACCAGGGACACAGGTTCGATTCCCGGCTTGAGTCACCCTCTGGGTGCAGTCTGCAAGTTCTCCCCATGTCTGTGTGGGTTTGCTCTGGGTGCTTAGGTTTCCTCCCACAGTCTGAAAGACACACTGATTAGATGCATTGGCTGTGCTAAATTCTCCCTCAGTGTATCCGAAGAGGCGCCAGAGTTTGATAACTAGGGTGTTTTCATAGTAACTTTATTGCAGTGTTAATGTAAGCCTATTTGTGATACTAATAAATAAATAAACATTGTTGATGAATTCAGTTCCCATTCTCCACTCTCCTCATGGATAACATGGTGGTACAGTGATTAGCACTACTACCTCATAGCACCAAGACCCGCATTCGATTCCTTGGGTCACTATCTATACGGAGACTGCACATTCTCCCCGTGTCTGTGTGGGTTTCCTCTACGTACTCCAGTTTCCTCCCACAGTCCAAAGATGTGCAAGTTACGTTCATCATTCATGCTAAATTACAGCTTCACATTAAGGGGATTAGCAGGGTAAATATGTGGGATTATGGGGATAGGGCCTGGGTGGAATTGCTGTGAGTGCAGGCTCGATGGGCCAAATGACCTCCTCCTGCACTGTAGGGATCCCATGAATGTGAAGATTCCAATCTTACACACATAAGCCCTGTGTTGGCTATATGTTATTTCAAACGGATTTGTTCTCCAGTTGTGGGAAGTATAAAGTCACACTTAGTTCCCAACACGGAGCAGTGGGAATAGGTTATACATAGAAAATAGGACCAGGGGGAGGCCATTTGAGTCATTTGGTTTGTTAGTGGCTGATCATCCAACTCAAATGTTTGATCCTGCCTTCTTCTTGAACCACAACAACTTCCTATAGTCCGTCTCTTGAGGTCTAGAAATCCAAGATTCTTATCCAGCGATGGAAAAGGAATGATGATATACCTCCAAAATGGTGCGCGACTTGATAGTGCTCTCATAATCTTTGTTTATTCCTTGCTCAAAGTCATAGCGAGGAGAGTGGGGGGATCCAAGGGGTAGATGGAGATGTTTCGTTGAAGTCACCTTAGTGTGTTGCAACAGTGCATTTGTATATCGTACATACCAAGGCTGCAGTGGGAGCAGACAATAAGTTCAATAATTGAGTTGGCAATTAGATGAACTGTTTCATCCTGAATAATATTACGTTTTTCGATTCATGTTATTGCAATACTAAATGAGTGGTGACCATTCTGTTGCACTAGCAATGACCTAGTGATGTTATCACCATTCACCCAGAAACCCAACTAAGGTTCTGGCCACGCACGTTCAAATCCAGGCACGGCGGATCATGGAATTTAAATTCGATAAAAAAAATCATAGTCAATGCTCCTAACCAGCATATCTTTTGGATTGTCGGAAGAAACCTGAGCACCCGGAGGAAACCCACAAAAACACAGGGAGGACCTGCAAACTTCACACAGTGACCCAAGCCAGGAAAGGAGATTTGGCTGAACATCAAATTCTCTGGTCACATTGGCAAGTGGTGGGAGAGTGTGAACAGGAATTCTGGCCCAGGACGGAAATAGAAAACAATTATAGAATCCCTACAGTGCAGAAGGGAGCCATTCAGCCCATCAAGCCTGCACCAGCAACAAACCCAGTAAACTCATGTACTTAATCTTCAAACACACCTGACATCAGGGGCAATTCAGAATGGCCAATCCTCCTAACCCACACATCTTTGGAAGTGGGAGAAAATCAGAACACCCAGAGGAAGCCCTACCAGGTACAGAGAGAACATACAGACTCTGCACAGACAGTGACCCAAGCCAGGAATCGAACCCGGGTCCCTGTCGCTGGAGGTAATTGTGCTGTCCCAAGATGGACACGGTGAAAGAGATAAAGGGAAATCCTGTTGGGAAAAAAGGCAGGATTTCTTCAAGGCAGGCATTTCTGGAAGAGAAATGGCAGTGAATTAAGCAGAACTTGGAGATTACTTCTCCAAGCTAGCTTGTTCCTAGTTACTGGGAGAATTGTTTGAGATCAAACTTGAGAATGGGATATTAATGGAAGGTTTGACGGACGTGTTTAAAAATACTGAAAGGATTTGCAGAAAATCTATTTCCTCTGGGTGGATGAATAAAAAGAAATTGGATAAAATCTGAAAATCAAGCACGAGCAATGTCATGAAGCAATCCTTTTCACAACTTGGAGTTCATTTCCTCAAAAGACTGCAAACGTCGGGAGACAATGAAAGTTTTCAATGTTTGTTAACTTGAAGCACGTGGACAGGTAAAGTGAGTTGAAATGCAGATCACCCAGAGTCTAAAAGAACAGCAGACATGGACCCAAGAGGCCGCCAGACCCATGGATATTTCTAACGCCCTTCAGCTCCAAACCTGGGAGTCATTTCCAAGTAATGTTGATGGAGGATCCTGAGGAGGTGCGGCCCTTATCTTTCACATGTTGAAAGGTACAAAGCAAATTATTTAATGCAGTCTCCATTTTAACAAGGATAACCACTACTTGCACTCATTGAGAACCCTGAAGCATTCTGGAATGCTTGTTGTAAGACATATAATCAGAAAAGAATGGATCCTGAGCTAACAGAGGAGGGCAGATTAAAATGTAAAGGCAGACAGATCTTGAAAGGGCAGGAGGCGGTGGAGACTTGGAGGAGTTTATTCCAATTACTGACTAGAATTTTGGCAGGATAAAGTCCTGTGCATGCCAGTTTAGACCAATCTCCTCCTGTCTGACTGTCACCAAGTTCCAGAAAGATTAAATTCAGTCTATATGATCTTGTTATTCCTCAGCCTTCATTCATACCCACAGGAAATTTGCTGGAACATATGATTTGACAACAAGCTCTCGGGGCAAACAATGGCTTGCCAAGTTGCTCTAATAGCCAAGGAGATCTCATTTGTTATGTCTGATAATCGTGGTCCCACCATGGATACCAACAAAATCATTTAAGATCTTCACAAATGACTGCAGGAGACGAATGCAAACCCCTCAGACCAGACTAGACTGATCTCTCTGCTGAATAGATAAAAGTGTAAGAAAGTAGGAACCAGAAAGTTTTGACTAACTGTGGCTCTGAGGGGGCCAAACAGATGTTGTGATTGTTTTATCCTTTTCCTGCGTCCACATTGCTTCCTCCTGTCCCCAAGAGCAAAGAATCTAATCAAACAGCAGTATGCTTCATAACCACAAGCGCAGGGATCGCAGGAATTCATCTCCTACGTCCACTTCTAAACACAGGAATCTGCTGGATCCCATGCGCACTCCCCTCTCACCCCCATTACCCTTTACCCTTCCCAGAGATAACCTAGCCCTTTGAGCACACTAAAGTCTAAAGTTTATCTACTAGTGTCACAAGTGTCGGCTTTCATTAACACCACAAGGAAGTTACTGTGAAGATCCCCTGGTTGCCGCACTCTGGCGCCAGTTCGGGTACACTGAAGAAGAATTTAGCACGGCCAACGCATCTAACCCGAATGTGTTTGGATTGTGGGAGGGAACTGGAGCACCCGGAGGAAACCCACACAGACAAGGGGTCAACATGTAGACTCTGCACAGTGACTCAAGCTGGGAATCGAACCCGTGTCCCTGGCACAGTGAGGCAGCAGTGCTAATTTTAGACGGTGGCTTCCACAACATCGACAGCAACAACCCGCATTTATATAGTACCGTTAGTATGATAAAACATTCTGAGGCATGTCACACAACGTAGAACCATAGAAACGTTATGGCACAGGAAGAGGCCATTCATGTCTGCAAGGGCTGCAAAAAGAAACTAGCTGCCCATTCTTAACAAAACCACAGCATGACAGGGCTAGAATTAACACTGAACCACGTAAGGAGATATTAGAACAGTTGATTGAAATCTTGGTCAACAAGGTAGGTATTAAAATGTGTCTTCACAAAGCAGAGATAAAAACAATATGATAAAATAATTTTGAACATTATTCACTGTTGTGCAGGAGGAAATCCCTCTAACCTACGCATCTCAGGACACTAAGGGCAATTTTTAGCATGACCAATCAACCTAACTGGCACCTCTTTGGACTGTGGAAGGTAACCGGAGCATCTAGAGGAAACCCGCACAGACACAAGGAGAATGTGCAAACTCCAGATAGATAGTGACCCCAGGCAGGAATCGAACGCAGATCCCAGGCACTATGAGTGCCACCACGCCACCCCACGGAATGGTACAAATGTCAGGTGTCAGTGCCAGGCACGATGTAGAGATGCGGTGTTGGACTGGGATAAACTCAGTAAAGTCTGGCAACAGCAGAGACTGATAGCCAAGTTCTGCACACATGAGGATGGTCTTAACAGGGATCTTGGCTTCATGTCACACTATCTGTAACCCCCGTGACTTGCCTGGGTTAGCAAAAAACCTCACTTACTGAGATGTCTGGAGACAATACACATCCCTCTAACCTCTGTTGTTAGCCACTTTAAGACTTGAATGGCAGATTAGGTGTAAGGATTCGCATTCTAATCAGCAATCTGTAAACTGTCTGTGCTGATATGTGTGCTATTGGAGACCAGAACACCTCATTCGCCTGACGAAGGCCACAAGGCCGAAAGCTCGCAGATTTACTATCAAATAAATTGGTTGGATTTAAAATTGGTGTTGCCAGACTTTACTGAGTGCCAGGCACGCCCAGGGCAGCTTCATAGCATCACTGAAGAGAACTAAACATGTCTCTACCACTGTCCCAATCCAGACGTGGGAATTTACTCTCCCTACCCTGCTGGCAGGATCTCCCAGTCCCACCGAGATGGTAACCCCACTCCCCCCACCACAAACCCTGCCTGCTGCAGCTCCCTGGAAGGTGCGAACAACAGGAAACCCCATTGTCTGTAGTGGGCACAGAAGATCCCACCACCAACCAGTGAAAGGCCACCTCTGCTGAGGCAATAGACACTTGCGGGATTGATGGAGGGTGGAGGGGGAATCCAAGGCGGTGGATTGGCCATGTTAAATTGTCCCTTAGTATCAGAGGGCCTAGCTAGGGTAAAGGTACGGGGTTATGGCAATAGGATTTGGATGGGTTTGTGGTCGGTGCAGACTCAGTGGGCCAAGTGGCCTACTTCTGCACTGTATAGATTCTATGATTCTACTCCAGTATAGCATTAAGGGTTTGCTGCACTGTCAAAAGAGCTGTTTATCTTTCATAAGAGAGATGAAACTACAAGGGACTGTTTGCTAAAATAGATGTAAAATATCCCATAGCACCACGTTCAAGTGCTGGAATGTTCCCCTGTGCCCTCCCCAAAATTACTCCTCAATCAATAGCACGAAGGAAACAGATTAATGGGTAATTATCATGTGCAGTTTGCGGGGGTTTACTTTGGACACAAATTTCCTTTGTTTCCTACAATGACCACACTTCAAAAGTGTTTTATTGGCTCGATAGTGCATGCAGACATCCGGTGTTTACAATAAGAGTTATATAAATGTACATGTGTTGCTTACTTCCTCGTATCAAACCTTCACCAGACTCCCCGTATCAGCTGGAAAGTGGTTCCTCAGATTTACTCCAAAATCATTTTGAGATGACAAGTGTAGGCGGTGGAAAATGGGAAGAAATAAAAGCCTCTCCTTTGACCACAGTGGCACAGTGGTTAGCACTGCTGCCTCACAGCTCCAGGACCCTGGGTTCAATTCCAGGCTTGGGTCACTGTCTGTTTGTACATTCTCCCTCTGTCTATGTGGGATTTCTCCGGGTGCTCCGATTTCCTCCACACTCCAAAGATGTGCTGGTTAGGTGCATAGGCCATGCTAAATTGCCCCTTAGTGTCCTGGGCTGCATAAGTTAAAGGGATTAGTAAGGTAAATATGTGCGGTTACAAGGATAAAGCCTGGGTGGGATTGTTGTTGGTGCAGGCTCGATGGGCTGAATGGCCTCCTTCTGCATTGTGGACAATTAGGAAATTATCCACATTATCTTGGGAGACCCTTGGAGTGAACAGGACTCTAATTGTGGATTCCTGGGGCGAAGTTTTCCCATCCCACCTGACAGGGCTATCGGGATGGGCCATACAAAGGACTGTTGTCCTCAGGCAGAATTTTCCGGTGCGTGCGTAGCCGGATAATCTCACCCCAAGAGTGGACAGCGGGAGAGACTGGGAGAGAGAGAGAAAGAAAGAGAGAGAAAGAAAGGTTTCTAAGATATTCTTCTTAAGCAATCTTACAGAGTTGAGGATGGTTTGGTTCCACACTAAAGATGAGTGATAAATGTGTGACCTACAGAATCTGTCACAGGATGGGGTTGATGCTGGTTGGAGGAGGGGATGGCTGAAGTCCCCAGGTTTCTACTCTCTTCATTGTTGACATTCCACTTGCTCTTGGTGATACGACTCAGGGGGGCAATATTTACCTTGCCACCTACAACAAGCTTCGCGGAGGGAAGGGGGGAGGGGAGTGGTCTACCATTGACATACACTGGGATCTTCTAGTCTTGCTACAATTACCAGCATTTCCTGAAATTGGGGATGGGCAATAAATGCTGGCCAGCCTGAGATGCCCATGTCCCACGAATGAATAAAAGTAACAAAGGAAGCTGACTGTGGTTGTTGGACGTCAGTCATGTGAGCTCCAGGACATCATCACGGGAGTTCCTCGGGATAATGTCCTACACCCAACTGCCTTCATCTGTTTTATCAATGCTTTTCCTGCCATCACTAGTACTGAGTAAAAGCAAATTACTTTCGCTGGCATCTGAAACAAAAAGAGAAAATGCCGTAAAATCACAGCTGGCAGCATCTGTAAGGAGAGAAAAGAGCTGGTGTGTTTGCTGGTGTCTGCACAATATTCAGCACCATTCATGACTCCTAGTGACTGAAGCTGTCTACGTCCACAGCCCAGTGGTTAGCACTGCTACTTCACTTCAGGGACCTGGGTTCAGTTCTGGGTGACTATCTGCATGGGGTTTGTATGCTCCCCTCACGTCGGCGTGGATTTCCTCCGGGTGCTCCAGTTTCCTCTCACAGTTGAAAGATGTGCAGATTAGCTGGGTTGGACGTGTTAAGTTGACCCTTAGTGTCCAAAGATGTGCAGGTTAGGCAGATTGGCCATGGTTATGAGGATAGAGGAGGGGACTGGCCTGGCCTGAGTAAAATGTTCTTTCAGAAAGTCCGAGAGCCAAATAACCTTCTTCTGCACTCACAAAACAGATGAAGATGGTTGGGCTTGGCACATTATCCCGGAGAACTCCTGTGATGATGTCCTGGAGCTCAGATGACTTACATCCAATAGTCCCAACCAGCTTCCATTTTTTTTATTCATCTGTAACACATGGGTGTCTCTGGCTGGCTAGCATTTATTACCCATCCTTAATTACCCAAGAGCGGTTGAGCGTCAACCACATTGCTGTGGCTCTGGAGTCACATGTAGGCCAGACTGGGTAAAGATGGCAGATTTCCTTCCCTAAAGGACATTAATGAAACAGATGGGTTTTCCGACAATCGACAAAGATTCCATGGTCATCAGAAGATTCTTAATTCCAGATATGTTTCTTTTATTGAATTCAAATTCTACCATCTGCCATGAACCCGGTTCCCCAAAACATTAGCTAAGATTCTGGTTTAATAGTCTATCAATAACACCACCAGGCCAGTGTCTCCCGATATGTTCGGTACAATCCAACCAGCTTGTACTTATGCGTTGCATTTCCACTTCCTTTCAAGCACATATCTGTTTTGAAAGTTGCTATTGAATTTTTCAGACAGCGCACTCCAGGTTATAACTGATTCCTGTGTAAAAATTCTCATCTCTCTGTTTCTTTTTGCTGGTTACCCTAAATCTTGCACAAATTGCATCCATTGACTCTGTCTACACTGCCTCAGAAAAGAGCCAGCATAATTAAGGACCTCATGCACCCCGGACATTCTCTCTTCCATCTTTTTCCGTCAGGAAAAAGATACAGAAGTCTGAGGTCATGTGTCAACCGACTTAAGAACAGCCTCTTCCCTGCTGCTGTCACCTCACATTAAGTTGATCTTTCTCTATACCCTAGCTATGACTGTAACACTACATTCTGGACTCTCTCCTTTCCTTCTTTATGAACAGTATGCTATATCCATATAGCATGCAAGGAACAATACTTTTCACTGTATACTAATAGATGTGACAATAATAAATCAAATTAAAAAAAAAACAGAATTATCAAAATAAAATTTCTGATGGATTTTACATACAACACGGTTCTTCTCTCCCTACTTGCCCCATCCCTTTCTCCTTCCCCCAACTGTGAGAAGCATTTTTTGATAAAGCTTCGATTTCCTGGGAATGTTTACTTTGGGATGGTGCAGGCAGTCTGTGAGAGACAGGCAAGCTGTGATTCAAAGTGTGATCCACGCAAGTGTCAGTCCTTTTAACAGCAATGTCTTCTCAGGATTCCAGGCTTCAGACATGAAAGAGAAACTGTGTTGAGCATAATACACACCAGGAAACCCAACTCCTGGGCACTACGGGGATTCTGCCCACCAATGATCCAAGGGGTGGAGGGGGAGAGAGAGGGTTGGGGTGGCAGGGCAGGGTGTGGGGGGAGCTTGCTTTTATCACTCTTGCCTTCTCTGTTACATAGAAGATAGAAGCAGGAGGAGGCCATTTGGTCCTTCGTTCATTGTGATCACAGCTGATCGCCCAACTTAGTAGCGTAATCTTGCTTTCTCCCCATAACCTTTGATCCCATTCGCCCCAAGTGCCATATCCAGCCGCCTCTTGAATATGTTTTGACAAGTCCAGCGAAATGCTCTGCCTTCTTCAATCTTGGTAGCAAAGGAGGACAAAGAATTTGATTGAGGGCCAGATTCTCCAACCTCAACAGCTGCCGGGATTCTGCAGTCCCGCTGCAGTGAATGGGGATTTGGCTGAGTTTCAAATTCATTGAGGCGTAAATGGTCGGAGAATTCTGGCTAAAAGAGGAAGAATAGGGTGTGGGACCACATTGGCTAATAACATAAAAGCAGACCATAAAAGTTACTATATGTATGGAACGAGAAAAATAATACTATACATCTTTTTCCAAAGATTGGGGAGTCTAAAACCAGGAACATAAGTTTAAGGTGAGAGAGAATAGATACAAAGGGATCCAGAGGGACAATTCTTTTTCACTCAGAGGGTGGTGAGTGTCTGGAACAAGCTGCCAGAAGCGGGAGTAGAGGCAGATACAATTTGGTCTTTTAAAAAACATTCAGATAGTTAAATGTGTGGGATATAGATGGATAGGGGCTGAATGCAGGCAATTGGGACTGGCTTATTGGTTAAAAGAAATGTATGATGTCGAGATGCCGGCATTGGACTGGGGTAAACACAGTAAGAAGTCTCACAACACCAGGTTAAGGTCCAAACAATTTATTTGAAATAAAAATTTATTTGATTTATTATAAATACATAAATAAATTTATTTCAAATAAATTGGTTGGACTTTAACCTGGTGTTGTGAGACTTCTTACTAAAAAAAAGGCTGCATGGACAAGTTTGGCCAAAGGGCCTGTTACAATGCTGTAAACCTCTGTGACTCTAAATGACCTCCTTCTGCACTTTAGGGGTTCTATGATTGTATGAGCTCTATAAAAATAATGAGGTTACTCGTTAGTCAATAGCCACGTGGCAGGGTGCTGGATTTGGAGTCCTGAATTGTGAAGAAAACTGGAGTTCAGTTCTGGCACCAGCCCTCCTGATAACCCCTCTGTCCGTCACACTGTCCCTCAGGAAGATGTTTACGATGTGAGGCTGGATGATTCAAATACCACGTGGGGCGTTGTTGGTTTTCTTGATCAGGGCTTCTGAACAGAACTGAAAGTTTTTGGTTTTGACACGTCCTTCGATATATTCTGCCTGAATATCATTCTCCTTGTACAGCTGCTCAGAGTTAACACGCTTTCATACCTGCCTTTTTAAGGGTCCAACCCAAGCAACCACGCTCCGCGAGAGCCCAATAAACATTTTTCAGCTGTTCCTAAATGATTACAAACTGAGAGAAAATTGGCTGATAATTGGGCTGAAGGAGTTTTAAAGAGGCACTGGGATAGATCTTAGCATCTGGAGTCTGACTGTGGCAGCTTTCTCTGCTCAGAGTGCCTGTTGCAAATGCAAGCACTCACTCCTCACAATTCTTTCAATGTTGAGAAACCAGAAGCACGCAAAGCCAAGAAGGTATTCCGGAAAGTTCTTGTGGGAGGTCAAAGGTCGGCATGGCAATCCCCATTACTTTGAAACATAGAAACTAGAAGCAGGAGTAAATCATTCAGCCCATCGAGCCTGCTCCATCACTCTTTTTGATCATGGCGGATAACTGAATTCAGATCCCTCCTTCTCCCAATATTCCTCGATCTCCTCAGTCCCAAGGGCTATATCTAATTTCTTCTTGAAATCAGACAACGTTTTGGTCTCAATTACTTTCCATGGTAGTGAATTCCACAGATTCATCATCCTCTATTCATATAACTTGTTCATAGAATCTTACAATACAGGAGGAGGCCATTTGGCCCACAAAGTCTACACCGGGTGGGACATAATCCCACCCAGACCCTATCCCCATAACTCCATGCATTTACCTGAGATAGTCCCCCAAACAATTTAGCACGGCCAATCCACCTAATCTGCACATCTTTGGACTATAGGAGGAAACCCACACAGACATGGGGACAATGTGCAGACTCCACACAGACAGTGACCCAAGCCGGGAATTGAACCTGGGTTCTTGGAATTGTGAGGCAGCAGTGCTAACACTGTGCCACTCTGGGTGAAGAAATTTCTTCTCAGCTTACATCTAAAAGGTTTACCCCTTACCCTCAAATTACGACCCCCTAGTTCTGGGCACTCCCCAACAATTGGGAACATTCTTTCTGAATCTACCCTTTCTAACCCTGTTAGAATTTTATAACTTACTGTGAGACCCCCTCTCACTCTTCTAAAGGCTACTGGATATAATCTTGTATTACCAATGTAAGAACTCATGACAAACTGCAAAGCAGTGTGAGGTGAGGAGTATCGATTACCACATTGTTAGTTAGGAGAGGTGAGTAGAGGAGCCAATGTGTTAGGTTGCTGTGGTGTTTAACGCTTAGCTGGTGGGGGCGGGCAGGGTAAGGGGGCAGAAAGTCATGTTGCAGGCTTCACAAGTCAGCTAGAAATCTGAGGAGATCACCACGGGTACCTTGAGGTGGTGAACCCAACAATCTGTTATTATGGCTCACACAGCAAGCGGCACAGAAGCAGAAACAGATCCCCTGTGGTGATCAGAGGGATCGAGTAGACGCGCTTGTCCATTTTATATATCGGCACTACTCTCCAGTTTGAAGTCTGCATACTACTGTGCACAAGTGAGGTGGCTGCAACGACTCCCAGATGGGGAAAGAAAAACCTCATAATGAGAAAAATGTTTTCCAACAATGCATCCAAGATATATTTTTTGTACTAAATCTGAAGTGTGCGCGTCAACTTGCTAACTAGTCTCATTGTGGCCGTTCTCAAATCCCACGTAACCTGGTGTGGTTGGAGACTTGACACTGCGTTCAGTATCCCAGATGGTATCAATCTACAATTCCTGGCTGGGATAGGAAACAGTGGAAAGATGGGCAGGAGCGAAGTTTGGGAAAATCTTTCCTGTGGCGATTGTTGGCTGGGTGGAACCAGTTGGAACTTAGAACTCGAAGCCCATTGAAATTTTATTATTTGATCCAATTCCTTGTATCTGTTAAACACCGCAAAGCCAGGAGCAAGCAGGGCCAATAAAACTGTGTGAGCAAGTCCAAATCCACAGAAATGCTTCCAGTTGGAAACTTTATCCCCTCCAAGATGCCTGCAGTACTCAATGTCCTCCAATCAGGATATCAAGCACAAAGTCATAGAATCATACAATGCAGAAGAGGCCCTTCGGCCCATTGTGTCTGTACCGACATATTAGAAACACCTGAACTTCCAATTAATCCCATTTACCAGCACTTGGCCCATAGCTCTGAATGTTATGATGAGCCAAATGCTTATCCAGATATTTTTTAAAGGATATGAGGCATCCCGCCTCCACCACCCTCCCAGGCAATGCATTCCAGATCATCACCACTCTCTGGGTAAAAAGATTTTTCCTCACAGTACCCCCCAAACCTCTTTCCCTCATCTTGAACCCATGTTCCCTCGTGACTAACACTTCAACTAAGGGGAACAGTTGCTCTTTATGTAATCTGTCCATGCCCCTTAACAATCTTCCACATCTCGATCAGATCACCCCCCCTCCTCAGTCTTCTCTGTAGTAACAAAAACAATAACAACTTTCCGTACACCCGACGAAGCAACAGCGTTTCCGAAAGCTTGTGGGTTTACCATCAAATAAACTGGTTGGACTTTAACTTGGTGTTGTCAGACTTCTTACTGTGTTTACCCCAGTCCAATGCCGGCAGCTCCCCAACAAAAACAACGCAAGCCTTTCCAACCTCTCTTCATAACTTAAATGTTCCATCCCAGGCAGCATCCTGGTGAATCTCCTCATGGAATCGGTCAGTCAAAGTTTTCTGTACATTACCAGCAAATCTTTATTAGCTTTATTAATCTATTGGGGAACAGGCAATTCTGGATTTGGCGATATGTGAGGAGGAAGACTTGATAAGGGAATTTAACATAGAAATATAGAAAATACAGCTAAAGACGAAGGAACCTTTGGAAAACAGTGACTACAAGTGATAGAATTTACCCTGCAGTTTGAGAGGGAAATGCTAGAATCAGATGCAAGGGTCTTACAATTAAATAGAGATAACTACAACGACACAAAGGAGGAACTGGCCTTGATTGAAAAGGGAACTGGCAGGGAAAACAGTGGAACAACAATGGCAGGAATTTTTGGGGGTTATTCAGGATCCACAACAGAAATTCATCCCAAGGAGGAGGAAACAAGCTGAGGGGAGGACGGGGTATCCATGGCTGACAAAGGAAGCCAAAAATAGCATAAAAGCAAAAAAAAAGCATATAAAATGGCGAGGCCTTCAGAAGCCTTTTAAAGCGAGAAGAGGACAAACACATTATTAAAAGATCACAGAGTACTTGGAAGTGCATGATAAAAATAGGACAGAGTCAGCATGGCTTCATAAGGGGAGGTCATGTCGACAAATCTGTTAGAGTTCTTTGAGGAGGTAACAAGGAAGTTAGATAAAGGAGGACTAGTGTACATAATTTATTTAGATTTCCAAAAGGCTTTGAAAAGGTGCCGCAAAGGAGATTGTTAAATAAGTTAACTGCCGATGGTGTTAAGCGTAAGATCCTGGCATGGAAAGGGGATTGGCTGGCTGTTTTAATTATTTTACTTTAACTGGATTAAGTATGAAAATAAAACTATCTTAACTTCCTGTTGACGATCTGGTGGTTTATGATAAACACCCAGCAATGTAGCCGTCCCTTTTTATTCCAAAAACTCTACCCATAAAGCTTCATTTGATGTCACCTCCAAGATATCATCTCCCCTTCCTGCAGTAACTGCCTCCTCAATGTATAATGCAATGCCTTCTTCTCTTTTACCCTCCCTCCTCTCTCTTGCCTGAAGGTTCTATATCCCAGGACATTGAGCTGCCAATTCTGCCTCTCACTCAATCACTTCTCTGTGGCGGCTACTGTATCATAATTACATGTCTCAATCCTCGCCCTTAGCTCATCCGGTTTATCTTTAATACTCCTGGCATTAAACTAGTGGTCCTCCAGCCTTGTCTTACTCCCTTGGAACGTTCTATTCCCTCTTACCTGGTTTGATTTTGATTTGATTTATTATTGTCACATGTATTAGAATACAGTGGAAGTATGGCTTCTTGCATGCTATACAAAGCATGCCATTCATAGGGAAGGAAAGGAGAGAATGAGGAATGTAGTGTTACAATCATAGCTAGGGTGTAGAGAAAGATCAACTGAATGTGAGGTAGGTCCAATCAAAAGTCTGATAACAACAACTTGATTCCTTTTCTATATTATACTGTATCTCTATTCTGCGAACAGTCTTCTCTCCTTTTTATAAGGAAGCCTCTCTGATTGTATCTATAGTGGTCACAGCGGGTGAGCAGATAAACACTCACGGAATTGAAAAGTATTTAAATAAAAGCCTGTGGTGGTCAAATGAGGGGAGAGAAAAGGGGGGGAAACCATTCAATCCTCCTCACTTAACCGTAACACATAGTGATACCTTTCACAAAGGCGTGCAGCTGTGAACAGGTCAATCAAACTGACAGGTCCTCTTCGAGGGAATGTATGTTTTACTGTCACTGCGTCCCTCGGCTGAAATGGTACAAGAGGCACTGAGTTGTTAGAATGAAATTAGGGCATCTTTTACAAATCTGTGATCAGAATATCTCAACATCAACTCTCCCACATGCACACATGGATGCTTACCATGAGGGAACGCTTGGTTCAGCAATTGAGGATGGCACAGTGGTTAGCATTGCTGCCTCACAGCATCGAGGACCTGGGTTCAATCCCCGGCTTGAGTCACTGTCTGTGTGGAGTTTGCACATTCTTCCCGTGTCTGCGTGGATTTCCTCCGGGTGCTCTGGCTTAGTCCAAAGGTGTGCAAGTTAGGATTGGCCATGCTAAATTGCCCCTTAGTGTCAGGGGATTAGCAGGTAAATATATGGGGCTACAGGGATAGGGCCTGGGTGGGATTGTGGTCAGTGCAGACTTCATGGGCTGAATGGCCTCCTTCTGCACTGTAGGGATTCTGTTCTCTGATTCCATGATTGATTTGTGCTTTATCCAAATGCAGGTTCTTGTCTGCTGATGCTTCATCCAGGGATGTGTGTTTTTGGCTGGTTGTCTTTCTATCAGGGTTGGCTTTCTGCTACCTTCAATAGGACAGAGCAAGCCCCAACTCTGGCCCAGCCAGAATGAGCAGTGAGGTCTGGGGGGTTGCTACGGGCGAGAATGGTGGGGAGATGGTTGAAATATGGGGGAGGGGTGGTGAGCGGTGGAGAAGATGAAGAGATTTGTGTTTTTTTAACTGGCGAAAGTAAGTTCAGTTGTAACGTCTGAAAGGATGCTGCGATAAATACTTTGAAGAAAAATAAAGTGGGCTGATTCAGGGAGCTGACACTGGTATGATGGGCTGAATGGCTTCCTCCTCTGCTGTGGACCCAAAAATTGTTCAGTTTTACTGAGTTCAGAGCCTAAAGTTGGAGAGTTTCTTTCCATGTGTGATGATCTATCCAAACAATGGCACAATGGTTAACAGCACTGCCTCACAGCATCAGGGATCCGGTTCAATTCCGGCCTTGGGTCATTGTCTGTGTGGAGTTCGCACAATCTCCCCGTGTCTGCTGGTAGTGGGTTAAAGCAAATTACTGCTGGTGCTGGAATTTGAAACCAAAAGAGAAAATGCTGGAAAATCTCAGCAGGTCTGGCAACATCTGTAAGGAGAGAAAAGAACTGGGATGTTTGCTGATGACTGCACAATGCTCAGCACATTCTTGACTCCTCAGAGACCGAAGCTGTCTCCATCCACAGCACAGTCCAGAAGTTAACACTGCGCCAGGGACCTGGATTCAATTCCAACCTTGGGTGACTGTCTGTGTGGAGTTTTTATGCTCCCCTGTATCTGCATGGATTTCCTCCGGGTGCTCTGGTTTCTTCCCACAGTAAGAAGTCTGACAACACCAGGTTTAAGATTTATAAATCGGTTGGACTTAAATCTGGTGTTATCAGACTTCTTACTGTGTTTATCCCAGTCTGACGCGGCATCTCCATATCATTCCTCCACAGTCCAAAGATGCGCAGGTTAGGTGGATTCACCATGCTAAACTGCCCCTTAGTGTCCAAAGATATGTAGGCTAGATGGATTGGCCACGCTAAATTGCCTTTTAGTGTCCAAAGATGTGCAGGTTAGGTGGATTAGCTATCCTAATTGTTCCTTAGTGTTCAAAGATGTGTAAGTTAGGTAGATTGGCCATGCTAAATTGCCCTTAGTGTCCAAAGATGTGCAGGTTAGGTGGACTGGCCATGCTAAATTGCCCCTTTGTGTCCAAAGGCGTGCCGGTAGGGGGATTGGCTGTGCTAAATGACACCTTAGTGTTCCAAGACGTGCAGGTCAATTGAATTAGCCATAGTAAATACAAGGGATTATGGGAATCGGGCAGAGACCTGGATAAGATGCTCTTTCAGAAGCAGACTCACAGGGCTGAATGGCCTCATTTTGAATTGTAGGATTCAATCGTTCAACATCTAGGAAAGGGGAGGCAAAATCCTGAAATCATTTAAATATGGTCGGAGGCTGCAGTGGAGAATCTAAAGTTTTCTTCTGAATGCAGGGGCCAGGTAGACGACCTCCCTTGTCCATTACATGCGAGCGAAGAAAGAATGAGGAATGTCTCAGCCAAAGCAACTCGCAGTATCTCAAACTGACTGCCGAGAATTGATTTACGTGACTATCATTTGCCTTAGGATTTGCTTTCAGCTCATTCAAGCTCTCCCTCCACTTCTGAAAGCTATTAAGTGTCGCAAATTAAATTGACGTTGGCATAATCGGTCCACTGCACTGCGCACAACTATCAAAATATTGGCAGGGAACATCTGGCAGGTCTCCAGATACGCCACTCACACTTTACTGTCTGAGTCTTGGCCGGGGCAAAGGAATTTAAACAATCTCTCATCAGCCTCACAAATAAACATGATACCACCCGACCTTCTTCTGTGCGTTCCATTTTGCTTGTCTGTATTAATTACATGCATCCAACACTCACTTCCCACCGTCATGGCTTTCAGAGCTGTAGCCAGTCTATTTAAATTCTCTGCTGTCATTCCCATAAAAGCTACAGGCGGGATCTTCCCCCATCCATCTCCCCTCTCTTCCCTGGGCCTGGTAGATGAGTGTAGGGTTTAATGTGGAAATGGGGCACTCCACAGTCCCTGAAAAACAAAGATCTCCCATTTATATGGGGTTTCTGGTGACCACTTTACTGCTCACACAGTATTTGGCTTCTGCAATCACTGTTATAATGTGGGAAAAACAGCAATGTGACAATGACAAGTTAATCTAGCTTTTCGTCGAGTTTATTTTTTCTTTCATTGGACACAGGTGTTGGTAAGAATCGTGGAATCATAGAAAACTACAGTGCGGAAGGAGGCCATTTGGCCCATCAAGCCTGCAACGATTCTCCGACAGAGTACCTTACACCCTATACCCGTAACATTGCCCCACACATTTCTGCTAACTAATCCAGCTAACCAGCATTTTTGAGTGTTTGCTGGGGAAATTATGGGTGGCACAGTGGTTAGCACTGCTGCCAGGGACTCAGATTCGATTCCCGGCTTGGGTCACTGTCTGCGCGGAATCTATACGTTCTTCCCGTGTCTGCATGGGTTTCCTCTGGGTGCTCCGGTTTCCTCCCACAGTCTGAAAGACTTGCTGGTTAGGTGCATTGGCCGTGCTGAATTCTCTCTCTGTGTACCTGAACATGCACCAGAGTGTGGCGACTTGGAGATTTTCACAGTAACTTCATTGCAATGTTAATGTAAGCCTACTTGTGACACTAAATAAATGAATAAATAACAATGAAGAAGCACATTGCCGTGGGACTGGAGTCAAGTGTAGGCCAGACTAGATATGGACATTCGTGGACTCAAAGGGTGTTTACCACAATTAATGATAGTTTTATGGTCACGAGAATCATAGAAACACTATCGTGCAGAAGGAGGTCATTCAGCCCATCGAGTCTATGCCAACCACAATCCCACCTATGCCCTAATTCCATAATCCCACATGTTTAATGTGTTAAACCCCAATATCAGGTAATTTATCATGGCCAATCCACCTTACCCGCACATCTTTGGACTGTGGGAGGAAATTGGAGCACCAGGCGGAAACCCACTCAGACACCAGGAGAATGCGCTCACTCCATACAGACTGACCTGAGGCTGGAATCGAACCTGGGTCTCTGGCGCTGTGAGGCAGCAGTGCTAACCACTGTGCCACCTGAGTTTTCTATTGAACTTAAATTCCACCAGCTGCCATTGATAGGATTTGAACCCTTGTCCCCAGACAAGCTGGGGTCTCTATTTACCAGTCAGCGACATTCCCACTATGCCACCATCTCCCCGAATGTTGATTGAGTGATGTGTATTGATTTGATTTGATTTATTATTATCATACGTATTAAATCAAGCATAACATTGGTGAGGATATCGGGGAGAACACCTCGTACACCTCTGTTTAATGGACACAGGGAGAACACCCACTTGAGAGGACTTCAATTTAACATTTCACCCAAAAGATGTGTGGCATTCTCTCAGTATTGCATCCAGAGTACACATTATTTTACAAACACAGAATATAACTTGACTCCCACAGCTTCCTGACTCAAAAGGAGAGAGTTTGAAAGGAATCAATGGCCCTTTGATACATGGAGTAGCATTTTTACATTAAAATTGAACATTGTATTGCCTCAAGGCAGACAATCTTCAACACAGGTCACTAGGCTCATTACACTGGAAAGCAATTATGTTGAGCTCTCACTGGAAAAGAGGAACATTGCAAAAAGGGAGATATTTTCCACTTGCAGAAGAGTTGGTAACCAGAGAGCCCAGGTTTATGATAATTGACGAGGGAGGGGGAATTGAGGAGAATTTTTAGATGTGCACAGTGAGTGATTTTAATCTGCAATTGCTTGAAAAGGTGTAGAGTCAGTCATAATATTCAAAAGTTAATTGGATAAATACTTAACCAGGAAAACCGTATAATGCCATCGGGCAAAATGGAGAGGAATGTTGCTACTTCTTTCGGGAAGGCATCCCTGGAAAAGTGAACGTTGCAAAAGGGAGTCAGAGGATGTGGATGGGAAGGGATAGGGCAAGAGACTGGATTGCAATCAAGATAGGAAGAAGTGAGAAGCAGGAATAAGCTGACAAGATGGACCGACCAGGGCAGTCCTGCTTGCAGATTTTGGGAAGGAGGTAGAAGCAGGCTATCTGGGATTTGGAGACAATGAGGTTGAAAGCTGCAAATGGAAGCTCACTGGAGGAGATGCAGTCATTGGCAGTCCTAGAGAAAATGGCTTGGTTTTTGATGGTGAGGTCATGGTTTGATTTGATTTGGTTTGTTTTATTATTGCCACATGTATTAACGTAAATGAAAAATCTCGTTTCTTGCACACTATACAATCAAAGCATATCGTTCATAGAGAAGGAAAGGAGAGAGTGCAGAGTGTAGTGTTACAGTCATATCTAGGGTGTAGGGAAAGATCAACTTAGTGCGAGATAAGACCATTCAAAAGTCTGACAGCAGCAGGGAAGAAGCTGTTCTTGAGTCGCTTGGTATGTGACCTCAGACTTTTCTATCTTTTTTTCCGAAGGAAGAAGGTGGGAGAAAGAATGTCTGGGATGCGTGGGGTCCTTGATTGTGCTGTTTTGCCAAGGCAGCAGGAATGTCAATAGAGTCAATGGATGGGAGGCTGGTTCGCATGATGGATTGGGCTACATTCATGACCTTTTGTGATTTCTTGTAGTCTTGGGCAAAGCAGGAGCCGTACCAAGCTGGGATACAACCAGAAAGAATGCTTTCTATGTTGCATCTACAAAGGTGAGTGAGAGTCAGAACTGACATACTAAATTTCCTTAGGCTGATGAGAAAGTAGAGGCGTTGGTGGTTTCTTAACTATAGGGTCGACATGGGGAGAAACGGGCAGGTTGTTGGTGATCTGGATGCCTAAAAGCTTGAAGCTCTCGTCTCTTTCTACTTCATCTATGGGAAGTAGGGGGAAGTGTCCAAGAGTTGGTGCTCAGACTCTGCGAGGTAGAGGTCAGCATCCCAGAAAACAACAGCCAAACCCTTGTTGGCGAGTTTGATGACAAAGTCTCTTCCAGGAGAGTAGCTAACTGGATTATTCTTTCAGAGACCCATTATAGACATGATAGCGGGATAGAAACATAGAAGATAGCAGTAGGAGGAGGCCACTTGGCTCTTCAAGCCCATTCTGCCATTCATTACAATCATGGTTGATCATCCAACTCGATAGTCTAATCCTGCTTTCTCCCCATAACCTTTGATTCATTTTCCCCAAGTGCTGTAGCAACCCCGTCTTGAATACATTCAATGTTTTGGCGAGGACTACTTCCTGTGGTAATGAATTCCACAGGCTTACTACTCTTTGGGTGAAGAAATATGACCTCACTGCAAGCTTACCTTCAGTGAGTGATGCACAAGGACACCCAGATCCTGCTGCACACTTCACTGCAATGAAGTTACTGTGAAAATCCTTTAGTCACCACACTCCAGCGCCTGTTTGGGAGAATTTTGCATGGCCAATGCACCTAACCAGCACATCTTTTGGAGGAAACGGGAGGATGCGTAGCAAACCCACGCAGACACAGGGAGAACATGCAGACTCCACACAGACCCAAGCCAGGAATCGAACCTGGGTCCCTGTGTCACCATGCAGCATTCAGACATTAACATGGCTTATAAAATGATCTCTGGCATTCCCCACAAATGACTCTTATCCAATATATTATTTGCTGCAGCTGTTGTTTCCAGCATTCCCTCTTTTGTTCTCTGTTTTGCTGGCAAACTTCAAAAACTAGACCGCCATTAATTTTGGAAATATTTTGGAAAAAAGTCTCTTTGGTTTTTGATGGACAGTTTTCAGGGGAACAGCAGGCCTGCGCTCTGAGTGTATTTTTCCATGACCCAGATCTCGTGCCGTTCACTGGAAATAGGTACCCAGAGGGGCTGAGGAGCAGAGGTCGCAGGCACTTACACAGTAGCTGTGCATACCTGAAGTTGGATTCCATTAAGAAACCTGAATACCATCATAACAAACGGAAAGAAAATATTAAACGAGTGGCCCATTCCTTAGTCTGCATTGAGGAGGGGTTGGTCTTGAACAACTGTAAACTCTTGGGAATATTATTTGCTTAAGTGTTGAGAATTACTCTTTGAGGAAAAATTTCTTTGAGCCAAAGTTCTGTCGCTTGCTGTTTCTTTAATAAGTTTCCATGTAAATGCAGGATAAAGATGTTACTCTCTACATAGGTAAGGTTCTTGGCCACCTTTTAGATATTTTCAATCCAAATAAAACAAAGGATAAAGTTTCTCATCCGTAGCACACGATGTTGTGATCTGCCTCAATTACTACTGCGGCCTCACCATGGCAACTGGAATATTTCCGTGTTTGTATGTGTGGCGTGTGTGTGAGGAGTGTCGAGATTGTCGACCACACCTTGGGAGGAAAATGGCAACAAAATTCACGACGTGTTGGGAATAGAGAGGAAGAGGGAGTGTGAGGAGGGGATCTGTAGGAACAGGCTTTAATGTGGACTGGCACGGGGCCAGAATTTCAAAATATTCCTTTAGCTTTCTTCACAAGATTGGTTCCTGGGATGAGGGTGAGGCCAGCATTGATTAGTGATCCTCGGCTACCAATCAGTGTGCGGTGTGATCCTTCTTCTTGTGCTTCCACACACCATGTGAATAAAGAACAATAAAGCACAAGAACAGGCCCTTCAGCCCATCATACCTGCACTGATTCCTAATCAGAAAGAATGATCATGGAGAAGAAGGCCATTTGGTCCTTTGAGTGTGCATCGACAACAATCCCTAGGCCCTAAGCTTGTAACCCCACATATTTACTCCACTAATCGCTCTAACCTGCGCATCCTGGAACACTAAGGGGCAATTTATCATGGCCAATGCACCTAATCTGTACATCTTTGGACCTTTATTTGGTCTCACTACTTCTTGCCCATAAGCAGATTCTATCCTCCTGTTTGCCTCCTGTTCGTGTGTCCAACAAGATAGAGGTTGAACGTTGCTAATGTGCCTACTTCTACCACCTCCACAGGCTGTGTGTTCCAAACACCCACTCCCCTCTGTGTGAGAAACTTCCCCTGCACATCTTCCCTAAATTTGGCCCCTGTCACCTTAAATCTGTGCCCACTTGTATTTGACACTTCTACCCTAGAAAAAACTCACTGACTATTCACTCTGTGAATAGTCCATACCTCTGATAATTTTATAAACCTCTATCAGATCGCCCCTCAGCCTCCGTCTTTCTAGTAAGAGGTATTCCACGGTGGTGTTAGGAAGGAACCTCCAAGAGTTTGACCAGCGGCAATGAGGAATGGTGATGCATGTTCATGTCAGTTTAACGTAGGATTTGAAGGGGATCTTGGAGAGGATAGTGTTCCCTCAGGTTTGCTGCCTTATCCTTCTTGGTGTTGGACATCGTAGATACCTCATATCATTACAGATTTGGTTCTTAATGTTTCTGCTTCTATCCCAATTAAGAAGAGTTGCAAGGTAGTGGCACAGTGGTCAGTACTACTGCCTCACAGCTCCAGGTTCGATTCCCGTCTCGGGGAATCCCAGCTGCAGGCAAGCTGGGAGAATTCCAGTCATTAACTGGGTTTTTCTCTCTCCACAGATTCTATAAAGCCTGCAGGGTTTTTCCAGCACTTTCTCTTTTGAATCATAACTTCCCATCACCTGCAGGAGTTGGTTTAAGTGTCTTGGTGGAATTTGAAGGCAGAATGTTGAGGCTGAACAGAAGAATACTGTGCGATTACTGATCCTGCAGGTGCAAGATTGCCTGTGGGTGGCTAACAATTAATGAAGCCCTCGGAACAGCACTGCACATTTTTATTAGCTTAAAAAATGCTCATAGAGGTCAAGATTAGATGCAATAATAAGTGTACAAATTCTCCCCATGTCTGCGTGGGTTTCCTCTGGGTGCTCCGGTTTCCTCCCATCAGTCTGAAAGACGTGCTGGTTAAGTGCATTGGCCATGCTAAATTCACCCTCAGTGTACCCGAACAGGCGCTGGAGTGTGGCGACTAGGGGATTTTCACAGTGACTTCATTGCAACCTTAATGTAGGTAATGACCTGGACATGCCGGAGTTGGGTTGAGGTGAGCACAGCAAGTGCTACCCAGATGAGTGGAACATCTGCTGAAGGATTGTTCTTCATTCACAGGGTCTGTGGAATTTCGAGAAGCAGGAACACCACTACATGCCAAAAAGTAGCTGAGGATCATTAACCAATACTGGTCTCACCCTTGTCTCGTTCACCTGCTGAAGGAGCAGAGGTCCGAAAGCTCGTGCTACCAAATAAACCTGTTGCACTTTAATCTGGTGTTATGAGACCTCTTACAGTGTTAATGTAAACCTGCTTGCGACACAAATACATAAACCTATACTTTATGCACTCCAACCTAGGGAGAAGGAGAGGGATGAGGTAAAAACAGAGTAATTTGGCTTGAAGCTAATGATGGACTGATAAATTGTACAAATATCCCAATTCAGACACTTGTTTATTATTGTACCTAATCTTGACCTCTATAAGCATTTTTTAAGCTTATAAAAATGTGCAATGCTGTTCCGAGGGCTTCATTAATTGTTAGCCACCCACAGGCAATCTTGCACCTGTAGGATCAGTAATCGCACAGGATTTTTCTGTTCAGGCTCAACATTCTGCCTTCAAATTCCACCAAGAAACCAAACCCTGCAGGTGATGTTAGGACTCAAAAGAGAAAGTGCTGGAAAAACCCTGCAGGCTTTTCAGAATCTGCAGAGAGAGAAACTCAGTTAATGGCCGGAATTCTTCTAGCTCGCTGGGATTCCCTGGTCTCACTGCACTGAATGGAGATTTAGCGGAACGCTGGCAAGCTGTGAACGGCTGGAGAATTCCCTTTCAGTGTTTCAAGTCAAGTATGACTCTCCGTTGACAGACCAGCCTGAATCATTTTGATGAGCTTCGTGCCTATCCTGGGGATAAGAGCAAGATCACAGAAACCCTATAGAAAGAGGCCATTGGGCCCATCGAGTCTGTGCCAGCAACAATCCCAACCATGCCCTATCCCCATAGCCCCATGCACTTATCCCGCTAAGCCCTCTAATTTATGCAGTCCAGGACTCTAAGGGGCAATTCAGCACAACCAATGTATCTATCTCACACATCTTTGAAGTGTGGGAAGAAACTGGAGCACCTGGAGGAAACCCATGCAGACACAGAATGTGCAAACTCCACACAGTGAACCAAGCTGGGAATCGAACCCGAGTCCTGGAACTATGAGGCAGGAATGCCAACCACTGTGCCATTGTGCCACCCAATTGCGCTGTTCCACTTGTGTTTGAATAATAGAAAAGATAGTGAGTTACTGGAGGAACAGAGGAAATTGGCGATATTTTGATTTGGAGTTTAATTACAGAGGACCACGCTACAGACGTTGCTGTTTCATTTCCATGTAATGATCGGTGATGATGGCCTCCCTGTTATTTCCACCGCAGAATCCGACCCGTTACGTCTTAGCTGATGATAATTACATCTGCACGGCCACAGGCAACCCAATTTCATTTTAAAGGGACTAGCACAATCAAATTGTAACGGCAAAGAACCCAGGGTTGATTCACCTTTATCCAACATGTGTAAATGTGCACACTGTGATTAATGTATGGTTTGATGTTTGGGGCATAGCCTCAAAATAAGGGAGAGCAGATGAGTTGAGGAGAAGCTTCTTCACACAAAGGGTTGTGAATCTGTGGAATTCCCCACCCAGTCACGCGGATGAGGCTACCTCATTGAATGTTTTTAAGGCAAGGATAGATAACTTTTTGAACATGTTAAGGAATTTAGGGTTATGGTGAGCGGGCGGGTAAGTGGAGCTGAGAAGATTAGCCATGATCTGATTGAATGGCAGAGCAGGCTCGAGGGGCCAGATGGCCGACTCCTGCTCCCAGTTTTTATGTTCATCTCCACACGCTCTCAGACCGTGTGTGGCTCAGGTCAGCTACAGTTCAAACTCCCACCTCCATGAAAACCACACGAATACATTAATTTCTCACTGGCTACAGTCTCTCGAAAGTAGAATTGCAAAAATGATATCAATTAGCACTGAACTGGAGCCAATAATGTGCTGAGTGCGTAAATCAGTCAGCAACCAGCTTTAACTCTGCCACTTTCTCTAAACATTGTGGTTAATATATGAAGATACACACATTCAAAGATCCGGTCTGATGAAATACTAATTATACCCAATGTCATTACAATCACCGCTCATTCCCACCTTGTTTATTTATCGTGGGCCTTTTGGCCTTTAAGTGGAATGCCGACGCCCCCCCACTTTGGGAACTAAAAACAAGCAAAGCCAACTGTTTTGTGAGCGTGACTTACCTACCCCACAGGCTAATCTGGACTAATCTGACTCACATCAAAAAGAACAAGTGCGACTGTTATTGCTAAGAAAGCCGCATTCGTTTGAAAGAATTCTCTCTCCCCTCTGGTCCTTGGAAGAATTGAACTGTAGAGAGGGCACAGTCTCAACCCCTGGCAAGTACCAACCTACCTGAATGGGATTTTCCAGCAGTCTTCAGCCCAGTGCTGGAAAATCCCACCGGAGATCAATGGACTTTTGCACAGCCCTCTTCCACCCATTACAATTAGCCTCCTCTGTACTGTAGGTGTTCTGTTCCTGCATTGATATAGCAACTCTCCCAAATTCCTTTGCAGCCAACGGATAACCATTGCAGTGGGATTTTCGGCTATCCAAATGTTCCTGTCCTGTCTGTGGAAAATCCCATTCTATATTTTTTTTAAAGTTTATTTATTCATCACCTACATTAACGCTGCAGTGAAGTTACTGCAAAATTCCCCAAATCGCCATACTCCGGCACCTGTTCGGGTCAATGCACCTAGCCAGCACGTCTTTCAGAATGTGGAAGGAAACTGGAGTACCTGGAGGAAACCCAAACAGACATGGGGAGAATGTGCAAACTCAACACAGACAGTGACCCAAGCCAGGAATTGAACCCAAGTCCCTGGTGCTGTAAGACAGCAATGTTAACTGCCGTGCCACCCCTAGTCACTGTTATAATTCAGGAGAGAGGCTGAAACAGGCAAGGTTTTGTTTTGCAGAACTCTTTCATTCCCTACACCTTCTGTGGTTTTGGTTGTCCTGAGCTCTGATTACAGAGCTGGTTTGGATTAATATGATGTTGTGTGCATGAGAGTCTGCTTGGAACTAGGTTTATTCTGCCAGAACATAGTTCATAAGTCAACCTTCAATAAATCTGCAAACGTACAGCAACACTGAGTGTTTGATATCACATATATCACTCTGTGATAATACATCATGTATAACATCTGCTGCATTTCAACGACCTTCTTTAGAATGTCATTGGGGAGACAGACAGAGTAGGTGTTCTGCTGAGCTTAAAGTTTAACTTTATTTATTAGTGTCACAAGTAGGTTTACATTAACGCTGTAATGAAGTTACTATGAAAATCCCCACGTCACAACTCTCCGGCACCTGTTCAGGTACACTGAGGGGGAATTTAGCATGGCCAGTGCACCTAACTGGCACGTCTTTTAGACTTTGGGAGGAAGCTGGAGCACTCGGAGGAAACCTATGCAGACACGGGGGGAATGTGCAGACTCTGCACAGACAGTGGCCCAAGCCAGGAGTTAAACCCGGGTCCCTGGTGCTGTGAGGCAGCTACTGTTGTGCTATGATGCCATTCTCACAGGGAGAGTGTTGGTTTTCCTCTGCCACTTGCTAAACTTGCTTCCTCTCCATCTCAGGAAGCCCTCCAACCTCCAAGCTACTTTCTGTCTCCATATTTCCTCGTCTTTTCACACCATCTCCAGCATTTGTGAGAATACTTCTGCAGCCACTGACTCTCTCAACCAGCCCCTGACATCCCTGTATTGTTCAATTGGTCTGCGTTTGATTATGCACATCTAAAACCAATCCATGCTCACTGTGCTTGATTGGTTAAGCCTGCGTGTTGACTCAGAGCTAAGAAAACAAACACCATAGAAGCCATTAGAAGCTGACTTATAAGCATGATATTTGCAGAAATATTCTAATATTTTTTGTAAATAAATGTAGTTCACATTTAGAAATTAGTGTTTTTGCTGCGTTTCTATAGGCAAATGAAGCATGTAAGATATACAACATCCATTGACTCTGTCTACACTTCCTGCTGCCTCGGCAAAGTAGCCCCACTCAACCTGGACATTCTCTCTTTCACCTTCTTCCGTTCGGGAATAGTTACAGAAGTCTGAAATCACATGCTAACTGACTCAAGAACAGCTTCTTCCCTGCTGCTATCAGACTTTTGAATGATCCTACCTTATATTAAATTGATCTTTCTCAATACTCTATCTATGACTATAACACTACATTCTGCACTCTCTCCTTTCCTTCTATGTACTCTATGGACCATATGCTCTGTCTGTACAGTGTGCAAGAAACAATACTTCTCACTGTATCCCAATACATGTGACAATAATAAGTCAAATCAAATCAACACATCCCTCTCCCCAACTAAACTCTCTGTCTTTCAAGTCCCAAGAATAGGTCTCATGTCCTTAAGTTTAAGAGGTGCAGGTTTTAGGGTAACTGCAAAAAACAGGTTTGCCGTTCATTGCCAGAACACATAGAAGTATCTGAAAGTTCAAATATAAAACAAAAATTGCTGTAAATGTTCGGCAGCTCGAGCAGCATCCACGGACAAAAAAATAAAGTTAACATTGCAGATCACTGATCTACCTATACAACTGGAATAAGCTGACAATGTTGTATGCTTAAACAAACGTGGAACAGCGAGGGGGAGGCGTGAAGGCTAAACGGAAGGCATCTGATGGAGTGGAAAGGCAGAAATTATGTATTTTTTCTTCTTTATTTGTTCATGGTGTGTGGGCATTGTGTATTGCCCATCCCTGAGAGTATATAACAGCCAAGCACGTCGCTGTGGATCTGGAGTCTTGAACAGAAGGCCAACATTCCATTTGCCTGCTTACTGTAGCTGCATGCTTGCTTTCAGTGACTGATGTACAAGTACACACCCAAACCCCTTTGTATGTTAACATTCCCCCATCTATCAATATTTAAAAAATTACCTGCCATTTTGTTTCTCTGTCCAAAGTGGATAACTTCACATTTGTCCAAGTTATATACTGCATCTGCCCACTCCCTCACTCAATTCATCTAAATCAGCTATTTAACAAAGCTCCCTAATATATCTCAACTAACTTACACCTCATACCTTCATAGCTTCCTTTGATTAGTTTCAGGACTCTCGGTTCAGATTGGACTTCTTCAATTTCCATCCAAATGAAGAATTCTATAATGTTATGGTCACTCTTCCCAGAAAAACCAGATTATTAATTAATCCCTTTTCGTTGAATAATACCAAATCCAGGATAGTATGTTCCCTATTTGGTTCCTCAATAAATTGGTCTAATAAATCAACTCATATATACTCCAGAAATTTATCTGTCGCTGTATTATTGCTAATTTGGTTTGCCCAGTCTATAGATAGA
Source organism: Sphyrna mokarran (assembly GCA_024679065.1). Lineage (NCBI taxonomy): Eukaryota > Metazoa > Chordata > Chondrichthyes > Carcharhiniformes > Carcharhinidae > Sphyrna > Sphyrna mokarran. Next base: position 130,575,637 of record JAGIQG010000003.1, on the reverse strand, counting down.
TTGAAGTCACCCATTATTGCTGTCATATCCTTGTTACCTATCTCTCTAATTTCCTGTCTAACACTACCCCCTACCTTACCACTGCTGTTTGGAAGCCTATAGGCAACTCCCAGTAATGTGTTCCTCCCTTTGTTGCTTCGTAGCTCCATACACATCTTGAGTTTCTGAGCTAATAACCTTTCTCACTATTACACTGGTTTCATCCTGAACAAACACCACCACATTATCTCCTTTCCCATTTTGCCTCCTAAATATCGAGTACCCTTGGATATTCAATTCCCAGACTTTGTCACCTTGTATCCATGTTTCTATAATCACAATCACATCATACCCATGAATACTAATTTGCGCTGTTAATTCTTAAACCTTATTAAGAATGTTCCGTGCGTTCAGATACAATGCCTTTAGACTTGCCTTTTTAATATTTTTACACCTTTGTTCCAAAATCTACAGTACTTTGAAAGACAATACTAAAGCATCAACCATTTCCCTGGCCATGTCTCCTGCTATCCTAGGATGTAGGTTATGGGGTCCTGAGGTTTTAGCAGCTTGATGTGATTTATTATTGTCATATGGTTTACTAGACAGTGAAAAGTATTGTTTCTAACACGTTATACAGGCAAAGTATACCATTTATAGAGAAGAAAATGAAAGAGTGCAGAATGGAGTGTTACAGTCATTGCTAAGTTGATCTTAATGTGATGTAAGTCCATTCAAAAGTCTGGCAGTAGGAAAGAAGCTGTAGTTCAGCCCGTTGGCACGTGACCGCAAATTTTTGTATCTTTTTCCTGACAGAAGAAGATGGAAGAAAGTGTGTCCAGGCTGTGTGGGATCCTTAATTATGCTGGCTGCTTTTTTTTGAAGCAGTGGGAAATAAAAATGGAATCAATGGATGAGAGGCTGGTTTACGTGATAGACTAGGCTTCATTCACAATCCATTGTAGTTTCTTGCGGTCTTGGACAGACAGGAGCCATACTAAGCTATGATACAACTAGAAAGAATGCTTTCTATGGTGCAACTGTAAAAGTTGGTGAGAGTCTTAGTAGACATGCCAAATTTCCTTAGTTTTCTAAGAAAGTAGAGGTGTTGGTGAGCTTTTTTAACTACAGTGTCGGCATGGGGGGGACCCAGAACGTCTTGCTGGTGATCTGGACACCTAAAAATGTGAAGCTCTCAACCATTTCTACTTTGTCCCCATTGATGTAGACAGGGACATGTTATCCACTATGCTTCCTGAAGTCGATGACTATCTATTTCATTTTGTTGACATGGAGGGAGAGATTATGGTCATCACACCATTTATTGCCTACCCCTCATTGTCCTTGAGAAGGTGATGGTGAGCTGCCTTCTTGAACTGCTGCAGTCCATGAGGTGTAGGCACATCCACAATGCTGTTGGAGAGGGAGTGTCAGGATTTTGACCTGACAACATTGATGGTTTGGTATATTTCGATGGCATATTTCCAAGTCAGGATGGCTGTGTGGCCTGGGAGAGGTAAGGGATGTGGTTGGGGGGTGTGGTGTGAGGAACGGGGGGAGATAGGAGTGGGGGGGGGGGGTGTGGTCGTGGGAATTTCCAGGTAATGGTGTTCCCATGTCATTTGTCTGCTGCCTTGTCCTTCTAGGTAATAAAGATTGTGGATTTGGGACACGGCTGTCAATGGAGCCTTGGCAAATTGCTACAGTGCATTTTGTTCAGGGAATGCAGTGCTGCCTAACACCCGGGAAGCAACCATTGTCCATGTTGGAAAAACCCAGCGGGCTCACCAATGTCCTTTAGGGAAGGAAATCTGCTGTCCTTAACTGGCCTGGCCTACATGTGACTCCAGAGCCACAGCAATGTGGTAGATTCTCAATTGCCCTCAGGTAACTAGGGATGGGCAATAAATGCTGGCCAGCCAGTGACGCCCATGTTCAATGAATGAATAAAAAAAACCTTGTACTTATGTAGAGCCTCACATGTAGTAAATCCTCCACGGTGCTTCACAGGAGCTTTCTCAAACAAAATCTTATCTTGAGACATTTAAGGAGATATTTGAGATGGGGATGGATGGGCAGTTGTGTCACAGAGGAAGGTTTTGCATCTTAAGAGACAAGACAGAAATAGGCAGGGAATTCCAGGACTCCGGGCTGAGTAACTGTAGGAGCAGTGGCCAGTAGTGAAGTAATAAGAACAAGGAGTGAAAGAGAGCAGAATTGGAGGAGTGCAGATATCTTCAAGAGCATGAGAGCTGAGGTTAGATGGGGAAGGATGAGATCATATAGGGATTGGAAAACAAGGATGGAAATTTTAAATTGAGACACAATAAATACTTTTGAAGTGTGGGGATGGCAGGATTTTCCAATTAAGCATGCATGAAGACTGGAAATTCTCACCCAAAGTCAATGACCTTTAAATGGTCCACTGGATTACTTTAAAGTTTTAAGTTTATTTATTAGTGTCACAAGTCACCTTACATTAACATTGCAATGAAGTTACTGTGAAAATCCCCTTATCGTCACACTCCGGCACCTGTTCAGACCACAGTGAGAGAGAATTTAGCATGACCAATGCACCTAACCAGCATGTCTTTCAGATTGTGGGAGGAAACTGGAGCACCCACGCAGACACGGGCAGAACATGCAGATTCTGCCCAGACAGTCACCCAGTGTCTGTCCTGCCCATTACAATTCCAGCGGAGAGTGGGAGGGAATATTTGCAATCTGTAATGTCAGGAATGCTGCATATAATCTGTACACAGCCAAGTTCCCTTCCCAGGAAATGAACAATCAGGCGATCAGTTTATTGGTGATGTTTGTTGAGGAATAAAAAGTGACTCAAGCCCTGTCGTTCTCTGGAGAGCGGGGCTGGAATTTTACTGGCACCAGAATTGGGGCAGGCAAGACTCGCAGAATGGAATTCTCCCTTGGCCTCAGGTGAGGGTGTAATATCCTGGCCATAGTCTGCATCCATTTGAGGCAGAGCCCCAGTTTAACTTGTCAGCCAAAAGACATCTTTTGGCAGTGAGGCACTCCCCTGGAACCGCACCGCAGTGTCACCCCAAGTCCTGTGTTCAGGCACCACCATGCCACCACTGAGAGCAAGCTGGCACCATGGTTAATTTGACCAAGTCTCAGCTTTATGAGTCTCCCAGTCAGAAACAAAACTACCTCAGTGCTATTCGTGGTGATTCAATGTTGAAGTTCCGCTCAGTTAAGCTGCTTAGTCCCAATTATGGAAACAATGCCTTCATTTAATGGTTAATCACACCGGCAGCTGTAAATTTAAATCAGTAAATAAGCCAAGTTGCATTATACACGTGTAACTGCAAAATAGCCTTAATGGCTGCAGATAACAATTGCTCTGGAAACAATGCAAGGAATTGTGTCAAGCTCTGATATTTGCCTTTGTGCTTCCTTCTTTCACTGTTTTTCTTTAAGTCTATCTCACACGTTTTTCTCTCCTTGAGTCACATTCATACTTGCTTTCTCTCTCACATACTCACACTCAAACTTTCCCTCTCCCTCTCTCACACACACTTTCTCTCTATCCTTCTCTCACACACTCACTTTCTCTCTCACACTCTCACTCCCTCTCTCTCATTCACACTTTCTCAAACACACAGTCATACTTCCTCTCTATTACTCTCTCGCACTCAACTTGATCTTTCTCACACATATGCTCATACTTTCTCTCTGTCACTCTCACACTCACACTTCCTCACACACGCACTTTCTCTTGCACACACACTTACACTTTCTCTCACTCTCACGTGCACACTTTCTCTCTCTCTCCCTTTTATATTTACTTTCTCCTTTACCTCCAGAGCAGCTCCAGATCCTGTTTCATTTTATGATATCTTTGAAACATACCCTCTATATTCAGCAGAGTAGTTTATGTCTTTTGAATTACAATCGAGCTGGTTTATACTGTATAAAATTCCACTTAATGCTGAACACTAATGGTGATCATTTTTCATTTGGAGTGGTATAAATCCCCGGTGGTTAGCACTCGCTTCCGTGTCTTCTGTTCCTCAATAACTCTAATGGGCCCCACCAAGGACAAGATGGTTAATCATACTTGCAGCATTTCGTTTACTGACTCAAATGAGGTGCCCCCATCACATACAACTCTCTCAGATCTGTCCTTGATGGTAAGTGCGCATGGATTAAATGATAATGGATTGCTGGGCTATGTTGAGAATAAGCAGGGTACAGCTAGCCAAATGGTTAAGATACCAGACCAGCATTGGGAAGGTCAGACTGCAATTATCAGCCTGGTGATGTTTAATTGTTGTAAAAAACCTATCTGGCTCCAAATCTTGTTAGGCCAATATGTGAATGAGGTTCATTAATTCCCACGGGGGAGGCGATGGCCTAGTGGTATTATCGCTAGATAATTAATCCAGAAACTCAGCTAATGTTCTAGGGACCCAAGTTCGAATCCCGCCACGGCAGCCGGTGGAATTTGAATTCAGTAAAAAATATCTGGAATTAAGAATCTATTGATAACCATGAAACCATTGTCGATTGCTGTACAAAGGCTCGATCTTACATTTCAGATCCAGAAATGACTTGAGGAAATTTTCAGGCAATGGCTGAGTGGTGTTATCGTCAGACTATTAATCCAGAAACTCAACTAATGTTCTGGGGACCCGGGATCGAATCCCACTGTGGCAGATGGTAGAATTTGAACTCAGTAAAAAATATCTGGAATTAAGAATCTAGTGATGACCGTGAAACCATTGTCGATTGTTAGAAAAGCCCATCTGATTCACTAATGTCTCTTAGGGAAGGAAATCTGCCATCCTTACCCAGTCTGGCCTACATGTAACTCCAGAGCCACCATCACTCACTTCAAGGGCAATTATGGATTGACAATGAACATTGGCCCAGCCAGTGGGACACATATCGCTTGAATGGATAAAAAAAACCTATACTTTCTTATTTCCGTCTCTTCTTCCAGCTTCTTTTGTGCTTTTCAAAAAATTGAATAGTGGCCAGGAAAGTATGTTTGTGTTTATTTGTGTTTGGATGAAGGGAATTGAGTACGTGCATGTGAGTGTGTACGTGTGTATGTGGAGGGATGGGGTGTGGGAATGGAGAAGAGCCTCCTCTCAGTTGTATGGAAGTTTATTTTAACCCCACACCAGATCATGTTGCATTTACATTATTCCAAACTGGGTTTATCTCCTTATCAGAGTTTTCCAGTGGAAGTTAGCATCATTAGCGGTGTTTCTGATTTTGATTTATTATTGTCACATGTGTTGGGATATGGTGAAGAGTATTGTTTCTAGTGTGCTGTAGAGACAGAACATACCATTCATAGAGTAAATAGAGGAGAAGGAAAGAGGAGGGTACAGAATATAGTTCCAGTTACAGATAGAGTGCAGAGAAAGATAAGCTTAATACATAATAGATCCATTTAAAAGTCTGATGGCAGCAGGTAAGAGCTGTTCTTGAGGTGGTTGGTACATGATATCAGTCCGTTGTATCATTTTCCCAATGGAAGAAGATGGAAGAGGAACTGTGTAGAGTGCATGGAGTCCTTAATTATGCTGCTTCTCCAACGCAACGGGAAGCATAGATGGAGTCAATGGATTGGAGACTGGTTTGCATGAGGGTCTGGCCTAGCATGGTGGCACAGTTATTAACACTGCTGCCTCACAATGCCAGGAACCCAGGTTTGGTTCCCGGCTTGGGACACTGTCTGTGTAGAGTCTGCATGTTCACCCGCGTTTCCTCCGGGTGCTCCAATTTCCTCCCACAGTCTGAAAGACATGCTCGTTAGGTGCATTGACTGTGCTAAATTCTCCCTCAATGTTCCCAAACAGGTGCTGGAGTGTGGGGGATTTTCACAGTAACTTCATTGCAATGTTAATGTAAGCTTACTTGTGACTAATAAATAAACTTTAACTTTGAAGTTTCTTGCAGTCTTGGGCAGAGCAGCAGCCATACCAAGCTGTGATACGTCTGGAAACATTGATCTGATAAACAGCTAGAAAGAAACACTTGTCTCTCTGTCTCATAATGACTTATTGCTGATGTGACCATTGTCCAGTATGTGGTGTGACAGCTGTTTCGGCAAACATCTAGATCCATAAACAGTAAATGCCGGGAAAATTTAAAATAAAACATGCCCCAAATGAGTGCTCCTTCACTTCCTCCATGTCAACCTATGCTTCATACACAATACCCCTGGCCCTTTATAGTCCCCTATGCCCCTCTATTGACCCCAAACCTTTATAGCCCCTACTACCAACTCAAGGCAACAAGTGGCCCACCCACTACCATTCACACTTTCATCCAAATGTCAACTCACCCTGTATCCATGCACTTTAGGAGCCATGCCATGTGATGAAATAAAATAAAGTTTTAATTGTTTATTGATTACTTCAAAAATTAAAAATAACTTTCACTGATAAAATCCGTTTAATATATTTAAATTTCTTCAAGTACTTAATCTCTTATGGAAATGGTCATTCCAAAACACAATTAATCTTTACATACATTTGTACTTATAGCCCCTTGTAGAAGGCTTTGAGCTGCCAACCAAAGAATGAACTTGCAATCCTAATGATAGATTATGGAATCAGCGATGCAGCACTGATGCTTAATGGTAATTCTCAGGTTTAAGTCAATAAGCAGCTCAGTGAAATGGCAGGCACTGATTTTGTTTTCAATTCTGGATGTGTTTCTTCAAGAATGTAAGAAGTTTGGGGATTTAAATGCCTTGAAAACTTGGCTGTTCCACTCACTTATGCATTTTCATGTCAATTTTTAATAATCTCAGAAGGTACCTGTCCTCTCACAATGGACACTTGACCTCACCCAAAGGTTACTGGACTCCTCTGTAAGGATCCCTTACCTCTCCAAAGAGCTACGCTACCTCTTCAAATGATTCCAACAGCTTTAGGTCTTTTACTCCAATTTCTAAAGCTCACAAGTCATCTTTTGCACATTGAACCAATGATGATTACATCGGTTTGAAGGCAGCTGCACTTTTATAGTTGCAGTTGTCTCAGTGAGCCACAGATGTGCGAATTAAAACTTACTCCCAACTACCTCCTACCCTATCCCTGGTTCCCCTACACCAGCAGTAATAATGGGTTCTAGGATAGTTGTGGGGGTGGATTTAGAGGGAGGGGTGGGGTGAGGGGGGTGGATTTCTCAAATCCAGACTTGGGCGCCATTTTGGCTAAGTCAGAGGCCTAATCCGTCACCGCGAAAATTCAGGCCAAAGTCAATGTTTCACATCGAGCCCAACTGTTCTTTGGAACACAGATGCTGGCAGGCCCGCTGAGGTTTTACAGTGTTTTTTTTGGTTTTTATTTTGGATTTTCAGCATCCGCGGTATTTCGCATTCCTCTAAACTACAGCGAGGTCCCTACTCTCCGACACTTGTGATAAAGACGGCTGCAAGTGATGTGCCCACAGAGCCTGAGGTCGCAGCCCCGCCACAGCTGGAGAAACGCTGCTCTCATGAGTGAAATATCCTCTGCACATCATCAAATGTAGAATTAATGGCCCCGTGCGATTTAATATGCAATATACAAGAGCAATATAATCCAGAGCAATTACAATGATGTATATTCCAATGAATCTGAACAAACAAAACTTAGAGTATCCATCTTACGATTTAGAATTTACAGCGCGGTCTGTTTATTTCTCCATTTCAGCCTTTTCCCTTCCTGAAAAGACGTCTAAATCTTAAGAGGAGAAACTGCAGAGCTGAGGTTTGTTTCTGGTTCAGATAAATGGGAATATTTGGCACCAGCTCTTTGCAAAGGGAAAAAAAAGTGACCAACGTTATAATTGTCCTGATCCTGAAAGTATCGGGCGTTTGGATTTTACGGACTCACTCCCAAAACCATAAAATCCCGCCAGAGGCCATCACACTTTTCCATCATCTGCCCTCACCCCACCCCCTGCCGCCCCCTCACTTTCCCCCCGTCTCGCCCCTCCGCCTGCTCTGATGGTAAAATTCCGGCTGCTATGTAAAACAAAAGCCTCGCAACCTCTCTACCACTTACTCCTTCACCAGCACCGTGGCACAGTGGTTAGCATTGCTGCCTCAAAGCGTCAAGGATCAGGGTTCGATTCCCGGCTTGGGTCACTGTCTGTGTGGAGTCTGCATGTTGTCCCCTCTGTCCGCGTGGGTTTCCTCCAATTTCCTCCCACAGTCCGGAAGATGTGTTGTTGGGTTTGGGTGCACAAGTCTTACTTGTGACTAATAAATAAACTTTATTTACAATGGGCGGCAGGGTGGCACAATGGTTAGCATTGCTGCTTCACAGCGTCAGGGACCTGGGTTCCATTCCCGGCTTGGGTCACTGTCTGTACGGAGTCCGCACCATCTCCTGTGTCTGGATGGGTTTCCTCCGGGTGCTCTGCTTTCCTCCCACAATCCAAAAATGTGAGACTTAAGTGCATTGCCCATGCTAAATTGCCCCTTAGTGTCTCAGGATGCGCAGGTTAGAGAGATTAGCGGGATAGATATATGGGAATAGGCCCAGTTGTCAGCACAGATTCAATGGGCCAAATGGCCCCCTTCTGCACTGTAGGGATTCTATGATTCTTTCTTTCCTTCCAAAGCTCCTCAAATTTTTTCACCAACTTCCTTCTCAACTCTCTGATTGCTCCTTAGTTGGCTCACCATCAATGTTAGTTTACATTACACCAAAGTACCTGAGGGCATTTTTACTAAGAGAGAACCATTCTATAGGCATGAGCAATAAAGCTCTTACAGTATTATGACTAACTGCAGCTCAATGTTGATTTGATCTGTTTTGGTTTGATTTATTATTTTCATGTCTACGGGCATACAGTAAAAAATATTGTTTCTTGCACACAATAGACAAAGCATACCATTCATAGAGTACATAGAGGAGAAGGAAAGAGAACAAAGAACACTACAGCACAGAAAGAGGCCCTTCAGCCCACCAAACCTGCGCCAATCATGTTGTCCTCTCCAGACCAACTGCCTGCATCCCTCTATTCCCCGTCTCTTCATGTGCTTATCCAGATAAGTCTTAAAGGTCACTAACGTATCTACCTCAACCATCTCACTTGGCAGTGCATTCCTGGCCTCTGTGTTAAAAAAACTTTCCCCGCACATCTCAACTGAACGTTTTCCCTCTTACCTTGAACTTGTGCCCCCTTATTATTGCCATTTCTGCCCTGGGATAAAGCTTCCAACTGTTCACCCTATCTATGTCCTCATAATTTTATAAACTTCTACTAGAAGAGGGTGCAGAATATTGTGTTACAGTCATAACTAGGGTGTAGAGAAAGATCAACTCAATGTGAGGTAGGTCCATTCAAAAGTCTGACAGTGGCAGAGAAGAAGATGTTCTTGAGTCGGCTGGCACATGACCTCAGACTATTATGGAATTCCTTACAATGATTCTTAAGTACATTTTTAATGTTTACCAACTTGTCTATCTCATAATTTGTCAAATTTCCTTTAGAAATCCCAGTCCGACGCAGAATCCCAAAACAAACATAAGATGAACTCCAGGGGCGGGATTATCGGGGCAGATTCACCTCCAAACTGTTGTATCCCACCCGAGGTCAATGGATCTTTATAAGGTCCACTAGCTCCTGCCACCATCTCCCCACCACCTGTTATAATTCCTGTGGCAATGGGATGGGAGAATTCCAGCCCAGGTTGTGGAAGGTAGTGGATAATGGGATGACTAAGATTTATGAATGGGTTATGAGAAGAGATGATGTAAATTAGATCTGTTTTCTCTCGAATTTAGGAGGTTGAAAAGTGATCTGATCAAAGTCTTTGAGATACTAATAGGAAAAGACAGAGTAGATTAAGATAAACTATTTCCGCTGGTTGGAGATTGTAAAATGAGGGGGCTTGGTTATGAGGGCCAGACTGTGCAGGAGAGATGTTAGGAAGCACTTCTACACACACAGGGTGGTAAAAGTTTGGAACTCTCTTCCACAAACTGCTATTGATGCAAGATTAGTTATTATCTTTAAACCTGAGATAAATAATTTTTTTGGTTAGGTTTTAAGCTTATTAGTGTCGCAAGTAGACTTACCTTAACACTGCAATAAAGTTACAGTGAAAATCCTCTACTCGCTACACTCTGGTGTCTGTTAGGGTACACTAAGGGAGAATTTAGCGCGATCAATCCACCTAACCTGCACATCTTAGAACTGTGGGAGGAAGCCGGAGCCCCCAGAGGAAACCCATGCAGACACGGGGAGAACATGCAAACCACCCAGACAGTGAACCGATGCCGGAATTGAACTCGGGTCCCTGACCCTGTGAGGCAGCAGTGTTAATCACAGTGCCACTGTTTCAAGGGATATGGACAATAAGAAGTCTGACAACACCAGGTTTAAGTCCAACCAATTTATTTGATAGTCGGTTGAACTTAAACCTGGTGTTGTCAGACTTCTTACTGTGATTCCCCAGTCCAACGCCAGCAACTCCACATCATAAAGGGATATGGGGCAAAGGCAGGTCTATGGAGTCTGATCACAGATCAGCCACGATCCCATTGAGTGGTGGAGCAGGTTCGAGGGGCTGAACGGCTGTTCCAATGTTTCTAACTTTTAAGTCTTGAGTTTTTTGTTATCATGGGCAGAATTCTCCAGCCTCCCAGCCACGAGTTTCCAGGAAGATGGCACTTTTTTTGCTCATGGCAAGGTTCTCCAGTCCCGCTGCTGATGATGGGAATTCCCACTGATGTCACCCCACGCCAGCGGGAAACCCATGGGCGGAGGTACGCCGCCAGCGGGACCGGAAAATCCCGCTCTCACGAACGGCCGGAGAATTTCGGCCATTGAGCGTTTTTACGATGAGCTGGCTGAGGTAAACGGCAAAGTTATTGACAGGAATTTGAGTTATTTTCAGGGATTTGGATAAGTCCTCCTCTTGCCAATTAGGAACTTCTCAACAGACAGAGGCACTTTTTTTTAAGTGGATTTTTAATTAGATTTGGGTGTCATTCAATAAGTTTTGCACCTGGCAGATACTTTGCATGTGCCAGATACCAGGTCAGATGTAAGCTTTAAATGGTGTGTATATATATTTTTTAATCAGTCAAGTGAAAGAGGATCAGGGATTTATTCCAGAATTCGGGGTCAATGTTTGCCCTAAATTGCAGCAGAATCAGATTTATACATTGTTCCATTGTTTTTTTTTATGGACCCATCTATCTAGGTGTCATATCATGTTCCACTCGATACACTATTTTATAAAAAAACTAGTGTTTTAAATGCTTTGGTCGAGACTAAAAACTAGAGGAACAAAAGTAGGCATTTCAAGCTCTCAAGCCTGTTCGGGTTATTCATAAAACTTTAATATATAGAAACATAGAAACACAGACGAAAGGAGCAGGAGGAGGCCATTTGGCCCTTCAAGCCTGTTCTGCCATTCATCAGTATCATGGCTGATCATCCAACTCAACAGCCTAATCCTGCTTTCTCGCCATAACCTTTGATCCCATTCACCCCAAGTATAACATCTTTTGAATACATTCAATGTTTTGGCATCAACTACTTCCTGTGGTAATGAATTCCACAGGTTTACCACTCTTTGGGTGAAAAAATGTCTCCTCATCTCCGTCCTAAATGGTCTACCTTGAATCCTCAGACTGTGACCTTTGATTCTGAACTCTCCCGCTATCGGGAATATCCTCCCTGTATCTATTCCGTCCAGTCCTGTTAGAATTTTCTACATCTCTATGAGATTTCCCCCCCCTCATTCGTCTGAACTCCAGTGAAAACAATCCTAACTTAGTCAATCTGTCCTCATACATCAGTCCCGTCATCCCCGGAATCAGCCTGGTAAATCTTTGCTGCACTCCCTCGAGAGCAAGAACATCCTTCCTCAGAAATGGAGACCAAAAGCACACAATATTCTAGGTGTGGCCCCCTGTGTAATTGCAACAACACATCCTCTTGCAATGAAGGCCAACATACCATTTGCCTTCTTTACTGCCTGCTGCACCTGCATGCTTATAGAACATAGAACATAGAACATAGAACATTACAGCACAGAACAGGCCCTTCGGCCTTCGATGTTGTGCCGACCAAAATAAAAAGCAATGCCCCTCCAAACTAAACCATTCCCTTCTCTTCCATATACTTATCAACTAACCTCTTAAACGCCACCAAACTTGGCGCATCTACAACAGCTGCAGGCAGGGCATTCCACTCCCTAATCACTCTTTGAGTAAAGAACCTACCTCTGATATCCGTCCTATAACTCATACCCCTTAATTTAAAGCTGTGTCCCCTCGTGCTAGCTTTCTCCATCCTAGGAAAAAGGCTATCACTGTCCACCCTATCTAAACCTCTAATCATCTTATATGCTTCAATAAGATCCCCTCTTAGCCGCCTCCTTTCTAACGAAAACAACCTCAAATCCTTCAACCTCTCTTCATAGGACCTGCCCTCCATACCAGGCAACATCCTGGTAAACCTCCTCTGTACCCTCTCCAATGCCTCCACATCTTTCTTATAATGTGGGGACCAGAACTGCACACAATACTCCAAGTGCGGCCGCACTAGAGTTTTGTACAGTTGCAACATGATGCTGCGGCTCCTAAATTCAATCCCCCTACCAATAAAAGCTAAGACTCCATATGCCTTCTTAACAACTTTATCCACTTGACTGCCTACTTTCAGGGATCTATTGACACATACACCAAGATCCTTCTGTTCCTCAACACTATTAAGAGCCCTACCATTAGCCCTATACTCTACACATTTATTGTTCCTGCCAAAGTGCATTACCTCACACTTTTCCACATTAAACTCCATTTGCCACCTCTCGGCCCAGCTCTGCAACTTGTCCAAGTCACTCTGTAAACTATAACACCCCTCTTCACTATCTACCACTCCACCGACTTTAGTGTCATCTGCAAATTTACTGATCCATCCCTCAATACCCTCATCCAGATCATTTATAAAAATTACAAACAGCAGGGGCCCCAAAACAGACCCCTGAGGCACACCACTCGTCACCGAACTCCACGATGAATATCTCCCATCAACCACCACCCTCTGTCTTCTATCTGCCAGCCAATTCCTAATCCAATTAGCTAAATCACCCTCTATTCCACACATCTGCATTTTCTGTAGAAGTCTTCCATGGGCCACCTTATCAAACGCCTTACTAAAGTCCATATATACTACATCAACCGCCTTACCCCCATCCACCTCTCTGGTCACTTTCTCAAAAAACTCAATGAGGTTAGTAAGGCATGACCTACCCTTCACGAAACCATGCTGACTATCCCCAATCAATTCATTTCTCTCTAAATAACTATAAATCCTATCCCTAATAATTCTCTCCAATACCTTGCCCACAACAGAAGTAAGACTCACTGGCCTATAATTATCTTCAGTGACTGGTGCACGAGGACACCCAGATCCCTCTGCACACTCTCCTCTCCCAATTTATAGACATTCAGGTAGTAATCTGCCTTTTGTTTCTGCTTCCAAAGTGAATAACCTCACACAGCCATGATTGAATGGCAGAGCAGACTCGATGGACCAAGAGGCCTAATTCTGCTCCTATGTCTGATGGTCTTATTTATCCAAATTATACTGCATCTGCCATTGATTTGCCCACTCACCCAACTTGTCCAGATCATGCTGAAGGATCTCTTCAGCCTTTTCACAGTTTACCCTCCCACAGAACTAGGTATTATCTGCAAACTTTGAGATGTTATATTTTGTTCCCTCATCTAAATCATTGATGTATATTGTAAATAGCTGGAGTCCCATTAGAGCAGAATTAGGCCATTCGGCCTATCGGGTCTGCTTTGCATTCAATCATGGCTGAAAGGATCCTCAACCCCATTCTCCTGCCTGTTCCCCTTTGATCCTCTTTTCAATCAAGATCCTATCTATCTCTGCCTTAAATACACTCAATGACCCGATCTCCACAGCCTTCTGGGGCAATGAATTCCACAGATTCACTACCCTTTGCCTGAAGAAATTCCTCCTTATCCTGGCTCTAAAGGGCCTTCCTTTAGTCTGGGGCTATGTCCTCGGAAGCCAGTCTCTCCAATTAAAGGAAATATCCTTTCCATGTCCACTCTGTCCAGGTTTTTCAGTATTCTGTAAGTTTTACTGAGGGCCCTTCTTATCCTTCTAAACTCCATCGAGTGCAGACCCAGAGTTCCCAGATGCTCCTCATACATCAAGCTTCTCATTCCTGGGGTTATTCTTGTGAATCTCCTCCCCTAAATTAGATCACACGATTCACTCAGCTTGGTTCCATAACTTTTCAATGTTTTCGCTTATAAGAATCTTCCAATTTTGAAAATTTCAATTTACCTTCAACCTCCTTGTCGGGGGAGAGTTTCTGATTTCCATTATCCTTTTTGTGAAGAAGTACTTCCTGAAATCAAGGTTGAACAGCCTCCCTATTATTTCTCCCTATCAACATCTTTGATCATCATAAACACAACCAGAGACTGGGAATCCTGTGGGAGTAACTCATCCCCAAAGACTGTCCAGCACCTACAAGGCATAAGTCAGGAGTGTGATGGAGTATTCTCTATTTGTCTGGATGGGCGCAACTCCAACAACACTCAAGAAACTCTACACCATCCAGGTCAAAGCATCCCACATCATTGTTACCCCTTCTGCAAACATTCACTCCCTCCACCAGCGATGCACAATGTGTCCAATCTACAAAATGCACTGCAGGAACTCACTAGGTCTCCTTAGAGAATATCTTACAAACCCATGGTTGGAAGCATGTAGAAGGACAAGAGCAACTGACACGAGACCACCTGCACCTGGGATTTTCCCTTCCAAGCCACTCACCGTCCTAACTTGGAAATATGTCGCTGTTCTTTCGCAGTCGCTGAGCCAAGATCCTGGAATTCCCTCCCTAACAGCACCGTGGATGTGACTACATCACATGGATTGCGGTGGTTCAAGAAGGCAGCTCACCAACATCTTTTCAAGGGCAAAGAGAAATAGGCTATCACAGCGATGCCATATCCCACGAATTAATAAAAAATATAACTGCAATTAGACAGCCCCTTAATCATCTATATACATGGGACAATACAAATCTAGCATAGGCAACCTGGCCTCAGAATATTACTCTTGATGTCCAGAGATCATTTGTGTAAATCTATGCTGCACCCTCTCTTTTTGGGTGGCACGGTGGCACAGTGGTTAGCACTGCTGCCTCATAGCACCAGGATCATGGATTCAATTCCAGCTTTGGGTCACTGTGTGGCATCTGCACGTTCTCCCCGTGTCTGCATGGGTTTCCTCCCACAGTCCAAAGGTTAGGTTGATTGGCCAGGCTAAATTGCCCCTAGTGTCAGGGGATCAGCAGCGTAAATATGTGGGGTTACGGGAATAGGGCCTGGGTAGGACTGTGGTTGGTGCAGACTCAATGGGCCGAATGGTCTCCTTCTGCACTGTAAAGATTCTATGATTCTATAATTCACCAATGCCAACATATATTTCCCTACGGTGCGGTGCCTAGGGCTGAACTGAGTCACTCCAGATGGAGTGTAACCAGTACTCTGTAACTTTCAAAGCTGTCCATGATTTAGTGTGTTCAAGCCAGCGGCGCATGCAAATGAAAACAAGAAGACCCGTAGGAAAATAAGACACAGCTTGCTCCAGACACACAAAGTGTGTTGCCCCAATTATCTCTCATCTCTTTCTTGAACCGTATGGCAGGTCGTGTGGGAATGAAATGGAGTTGAATCGAAGCCTGGGCCAGTTTGGGTAGAAGCTGCCTTGCTATCTGGCTTGATATGAAGCAGCAAGCAGAGAGAGCCGGCAGTGTGGGCCCAGGGTTCAGTGTCCTGTGGTCTGGCATCATGTCAGTGCAGAATCCAACACACACACAGGAGCTCACAGCTCACACATTATACACAGTGTCTGCTCAGCACCGGCTGCCGATTGCAGGCTCTATCCCGCGGTTGAAAGAAATGACTTCATCATTGCAGGTTTAGCCTGCCCCCCCCAATCTGGTACTCTTTAGCAAAGGAGAATCTCAGGCACTGGTGGGACAGACAAACAAAGCAATAACTGATGTGCATCAATGTGTCTTTGAGGCTGGGGTGTGGGTACGAACATGGGGAGAGGACAAAGGAAGCATTCAACCAAACCTCGAACCCAAACCGACTCAAGTTGGGAGATGCTTGAATTCATTCCTCAGGTTCAGGGCTGGCTGAAATTGTTTCAAAGTTGTGATATGTTGCTAAAGCTGTGGAGCTTTCTTCCTCCATCCCTTCCTTCCATCATTCCCAACCTTTGGGCTAGGACGCGGAGGCTTTGGGGAAAGCTTTACCAGGATGTTGCCTGCTATGAGGAGAGATTGAATAAACTGGGACTGTTCTCCCTGGAAAGACGGAGGCTGAGGGGCAACCTGACAGAAGTTTATAAAATTACGAGGGCCAGAAATAAAGTGAACAGTTGGAAGCTTTTCCCCAGGACAGAAATGATAATTACAAGGGAGACACAAGTTCAAGGTAAGGGGGAAAGGTTCGATAGAGATGTGTGAGAGAACTTTTTTTTTTCTACAGGGGCTTGGAATGCACTGCCAAGTGAGGTGGGGGAGGCAAATACATTCGCAAAGTTATCTGGATAGGCACATGAACAAACGGGGAATAGAGGGACACAAGTTGGGCTAAATAGGACAGTGTGTTCGGCGCAGGCTTGGAAGGCCGAAGGGCCTGTTCCTGTGCTGTATCGTTTTTTAATTCTTTCCTCCTTTCCCTCCTCCTTCCTTCCTTCCTTCCTCTCTCCATCCTTTCCTCCCTCCATTCCTTCCCCTTTCCCTCCCTTTCATCAACTTCCTCCCTTAGTTCCTTCCTCTATACCTTCCTTTCCCGTTCCCTCCTCCCTCTCTCTCTCTCTCCATTCCTTCCTTCCCTCTGTTCTGCCCTCTATCTCCTATCTTCCGTTGCATTCCCTCTCTCCTTATTTGATTTGAGTCTGTCCTTTCGGGACAATATTGGCAGGGCCAGTGCGACAAAGTATGTACTCATTAAAGAGACGGTGTTGACACTTAGCAGCCGCTCCGATGATGCCGGTGTACGTGAGATATAATTGATAGCAGCAGACCACCAAATCTGTTCCATTGGAAACAAGATTGGATATTGTTTTCTACTGGTTTCCCTCCTTATTCCCTCAGCAATACGCCCTACAACATAGTTCTAGAGATAGTGGGCATCAGTGACATTACCTTTCTGACTTTGTACATGCCTCCCATCCCTCTCTCCGAGCATCTTGGCCAACAGTTACCCCTCAACCAACATCACTTAAAGCCAGGTGACCTGCTCACTAGCACAGTCCTGTCTGTGGGATCTTGCTATGTGTGAATAGGCTGCCAAGTTTCCTGTATGTCAACACTTATTACTCCAACAAATTAACACTTCAAGAATACTTGATTGGTTGCTACACACTTTGAGATATCCTAAGGATGTGAAAGGTGTTATCTATCTTTCTTTTTTTAAGTCTTTTTGAGCACTTCTTGTTTTTCTATTCTATATATAGTGCAACAATACTCTGCCTTTAAGAAATGTGCTTGTGTCATGTTTCCTGTGCAAGATTTGTTTTAGCAATCAGTTCTGTCAGCCAATGCCACTTTATCTCTATCCAGCAGTCCCTGTTGTCACTGCAGCAGCGTAATTAACCTTAATTACTAAAATGTTTGTTTTAATCTGAACTAACGCAGTGTTATTATTTTAGTGTTTTCCCCTGGGTTTTTTCTAGAGTAAGGATCAATAAGGTTGATCGACAGGAAAAATCATGTGACTAGGTGTGATCAGGCTTGCACAGAGAATTGAAATCAGTTGCTGCTTGGGATCTTTAGAGAGACGTAGCTTTCTCTTTGTGTGTCTCTCCCTCCCCCTGGATTTGGAGACTGGGATCAGCCTGGAAATAAGTGCCTTCTCTGGAGGCTGCTGTATGGGAGTCAGAAGACTGGTGTATTTCTGTATCTGTCCAAATAAGTTAAAAGGCTGGAAACATAGCATCCACGTCAGCCGATTTTTTATTTGTGCTAACTTATTCTGAAGCGGTATTTATGACTGTGGGGGCATTGCTTACATTGGAACTATAGAGATAGCTAGCTGTTCAGAATTATATCTTGTTTAGTTTAAACGTTTCAAAAAATATGCTAATTCTTTCTGTTACATTTTAACTGTATTGTTAAATAAAGTTTGTTTTAATAAAAGCTCCCTAGTGAGTCAATGGGATCATACGTGGAGTGAAATACATTATCCTCATACTGATGCCAAAACCAAAAATAGCTGGAGTTTAGGCTAACTTCATAATGTATTGTGGAGTTTCTGATCTGGTCCCTAACAATAGGTTCACTGATTGATGATCAGAGATTTAAAACCTGGTTGATTGTATCTCCCTCTCCTCCAATAATCTCTTCCCAATTGCTGCTGGACATTCGGAAATGGTGAAAACTAGTCTGGATAATTGAGCTACGACAGAAAGGATCCCTGGGTTTAATGGCTTTTTTTTCTCATGAAAGAAACAAAAGCTTGCATTTACGTAGCGCCTCATATGACCACTGGACAATTCAAAACAGTTTACAGCCAGGGTATCACTGGGAAACACAGCAGCCATTGGGAAAAGCAAACTCCCACAAGTAGCAATGTGATAATGATAATTAATCAATCTGTTTTTTGTGATGAGGCTTAGAGGATAAATATTGATCAGGACACCAGGGGTCACTCTTGTCCAAAAGAGTGCCATATGGGTCAGAATTCTGATGTCAAATGCTACCCTCCCCCCTCCCCAATGCCAGCAAGAACAGAAAATTTGGCCCTCAACCAAAACTCCAGTTAGCGCAGCGGGAATGGAAAATGTCAGCTGTGAGCGTGGTTGGAGAATCCAGCCCATGACTGTTTACAATATGGATGGCACAGTAGTTTAGCACTGCTGCCTCACAGCACCAGGGACCCAGGTTCAATTCCAGCCTTGGATCACTGTCTGTGTAGAGTTTGCACATTCTCCCAGTGTCTGCGTGAGTTTCCTCCGGGTGTTCCCGTTTCTTC
This sequence comes from Sphyrna mokarran, assembly GCA_024679065.1. Classification (NCBI taxonomy): domain Eukaryota; kingdom Metazoa; phylum Chordata; class Chondrichthyes; order Carcharhiniformes; family Carcharhinidae; genus Sphyrna; species Sphyrna mokarran. The sequence continues at coordinate 130,556,627 of JAGIQG010000003.1, read as the reverse complement.
CCACAGTCCAATGATGTGTGGGTTAGGTTGATTGGCCATGCCAAATTGACCCTTTGTGTACATTAGAGAGATTAGCAAGGTGAATATATGGGGTTATGGGGATGGGCCTGGGTGGGATTGTTGTCATTGCAGACTCGATGGGCTGAATGGCCACCTTCTGCACTGTAGGGGTTCTATGATAGGCACAGAATATTACTGTCATAAGTAGGGTGTAGAGAAAGATCAACTTAATATAAGGTAGGTCCATTCAAAAGTCAGCAGGGAAGAAGCTGTTCTTAAATCGGTTGGTACATGACCTCAGACTTTTGTATCTTTTTCCAAACAGAAGAAGGTGGAAGAGAGAATGTCCGGGGTGTGTGGGGTCCCTGATTATGCTGACTGCTTTGCTGAGGCAGCGGGAAGTGTAGACAGAGTTCATGGATCAGACAGAAGGAAAACTTAGCTGATTGGTGGTGAAATCTAGCCTCAACACATCAAGAGGAAGCTAATGGCTACATCCCAACTGACTCTGCTTTCACACGAGAAGCCTTTTGGATGAACGCCAGCCCACGGGAGGCGGATTGCCTCGGTCAGTCCGATATCACTGTGGGAAGATTAGGTGGTTCAGTGTCCTCCCAGCTCAGCTGGGAATCTGAGGTGCTGATAACCGCATCCTCTCACAGCGAGGACACAGTTTAACAGAGCTATCAAGGAATGGTCGCGGAGGAGTGAAACCAGCTCACGGAGCTCGGGGAGTGGGGGGGAAGAACCTGTGGCCTTCGACAGAGACAGTTTCAGAATATCCCCCTGAATAAGGCTGAAGATTGTTTGTGTCTGTTCATCATCCAGAACACAGGGTTGCGGGTTCCCTCGGGAGAAAGCTGGGAGTCTTGTGGAAACGTGGGACAGGAATCGCTCTGCCTAATCTTAAATGATACGGGGAGAGGATTACAGCACCAGAGAGTCTTGCCATTCATAACTTAAAAGCAAGCTTCAACTTCCGAGCACAAAGAATAGATTGTAAAATACAATCTTTGTTGTCCCAATATTCCTCCCACTGCTCAACTTTTCCCACCTTCATTCCTGAAAGGATTGACATATTTAAATATGCGTGTCCCCGCTCCAATTGGTAAAGTCACAACCTGAGCGGTTCCTAGGTCAGAAAGCACAGTGGTTACACCATTGGGTGTTGTTTAATGATTTGTCCACGAGTTCAAACCTCACTGCAGCAGCTGGGTGGATTTAAATCCAACTGAGTTAATACATTTGGAATGAAAAGCTGCTGAGCATGAAACTACCAGATTGTTGTAAAATAGATTTTTAAAAAAAACATCTGGTTCACTGATATTCCCCCTGAGGGAAGGAAATCTGCAATCCCTAACTGGTCTGACCTACACGTGGCTCCACAACCACTAAAAATGGCCTAGTGAGTCACTGATGTCCAAGAAGGCAGATCACCAGCATCTTTCTAGGGCTTTGATTTGATTTGATTTGATTTATTATTGTCACATGTATTAGTATACAGTGAAAAGTATTGTTTCTTGCACTATCCAGACAAAGCATACTGTTTATGGGGATGGAAATGAGAGAGTGCAGAATGTAGTATGACAGTCATAGCTAGGGTGTAGAGAAAGATCAACTTAATGCAAAGTAGACCCATTCAAAAGTCTAATGGCAGCAGGGAAGGAAGTGTTCTTAAGTCGATTGTTACGTGATCTCAGACATTTGTATGCGAGTGAGTGTGTATGAGAGTGAGTGTGTACGAGAGGGTGAGTGTGAGAGAGAGTGTGTCTGAGAGTGACTGTGCAAGTGTGTGAATAATTGTGAAAGTGAGTGAATGAGAAAGTGGATGTGCGTGTGAGCATGTGTGAATGAGAGTGAGTCAGTGAGTGAGTGTGAGAGTATTGTGAGCAAGTGTGTGTGAGAGTGGGTGTGAATGAGAGTGAATCAGTGAGTGAGTGTGAGAGGGTTGTGAATGAGTGTGAGTGAGTGTGTGTGAATGGGAGTGAGTCAGTGACTGAGTGTGAGAGTGTTGTGAATGAGAGTGAGTGAGTGTGTACGAGAGTGGGTGTGAATGAGTGCGAGTGAGTGTGTGCGAGAGTGGGTGTGAATGAGTGCGAGTGAGTGAGTGTGAGTGTTGTGAATGAGAGTGAGTGAGTGTGTGCGAGAGTGAGTGTGAATGAGAGTGAGAGAGTATGTGTGAGAGTGGGTGTGAATGAGTGCGAGTGAGTGAATGTGAGAGTGTTGTGAATGAGAGTGAGTGAGTGTGTGCGAGAGTGGGTGTGAATGAGTGTGAGTGAGTGTGTGCGAGAGTGGGTGTGAATGAGAGTGAGTGAGTGTGTGCGAGAGTGGGTGTGAATGAGTGTGAGTGAGTGTGTGCGAGAGTGGGTGTGAATGAGAGTGAGTGAGTGTGTGCGAGAGTGGGTGTGAATGAGTGTGAGTGAGTGTGTGCGAGAGTGGGTGTGAATGAGAGTGAGTGAGTGTGTGCGAGAGTGGGTGTGAATGAGTGTGAGTGAGTGTGTGCGAGAGTGGGTGTGAATGAGAGTGAGTGAGTGTGTGCGAGAGTGGGTGTGAATGAGAGTGAGTGAGTGTGTGCGAGAGTGGGTGTGAATGAGAGTGAGTGAATGTGTGCGAGAGTGAGTGTGAATGAGTGTGAGTGAGTGTGTGTGAAAGTGGGTGTGAATGAGTGTGAGTGAGTGAATGTGAGAGTGTTGTGAATGAGTGTGAGTGAGTGTGTGCGAGCGTGGATGTGAATGAGAGTGAGCAAATGTTTGCCAGAGTGTGAGTGAGTGTGAGAGTAAGTGTGTGTGTATCTCCCTATATTTGCAATTTCCTCCATCACTATAATCTCCCAGCCCCAGCATTCTGTTTCTCAAACTCTAACTCAAAATACATCTCCATCTCTCCAGCACTGGGATCTGAACCCTCCACATGGAAACTCTCCAACATCTCCTCCTCCCACTCACACTCTCATCTTGCTTAAAACTGACCTCTGGTCACCTCACCCTAACCAATCCCTCCCATCCCAACACCTCCACCCCACTCCGCACTGCCAATCCCTGCACCCCCCACATCCCTAACCCCCACCTTAACCATTTGATGACAGCTCTGTGAAGCACTTTAGAATATTTGTCTTTTAAAATCACCCCATAAATGCCCTTTATTGCTTCAGCAAGAGCCTGGAATTCAGTCGAGGGGATCAAATAGTTTGCATAAAGAATCACTGATATCTGAGAGTGTGTTAGAGGCTGGAATTTAATCAAGGAGTTCAGATAGTTTATATTTAAAAAATCTGCCAGTATGAGTTACAGACTGAAATCTAATTGAGGGATTCACTTGGTTTATGTGGATAATAATGTGTCCTTGAGATTGAGCTGAAACTTGCTGGGTCCCTGGCAGTGCTGTGGCACAGTGGTTAACACTGCAGCCTCACAGTGCCAGGGACCCAGGTTCGATTCCAGCTTCGGGTCATTGTCAGTGTGGAGACTGCACATTCTCCCCATGTCAGCATGGGTTTCTTGCGGATGCTCCGGTTTTCTCCCACGCTCCAAAGGCCATAGAATCCCTACACTGGAGGAAGAGGCCATTCGGCCCATCAAGTCTGCATTGACCACAATCCCACCCAGGCCCTATCCCCATAAGCTCATGCATTTACCCCAGCTAATCCCCCTGATACTAAGGGACAATATAGCATGGCCAATGCTCTAACCCTTACATCTTTGGACTGTGGGGTGAAACCGGAGCACACAGATGAAACCCATGCAGATATGGGGAGAACTTGCTGACCCTGCACAGACAGTTATCCGAGCTGGGAATTGAATCTGGGTCCTTGGCATTGTGAGGCAGCAGCGCTAACCACTATTAATTCGCTGGATTAGCCATGTTAAATTGTCCCTTAGTGTCAGGGGGATTAGCAGCGTAAGTCTGTGGAGTTACAGGAATAGGGCCTGAGTGGGATTGTTGTCAGTGCAGGCTCAATGGGCCGAAGGGGCACTGTAGGGGTTTAATTAGGGAATCTAATCAAGATGTCGAAATAGGTTGAAGATAGATAAACTGATGGCTGTTTTTCACGTGTAAGTCTGTGTCCCTTTGGCCTTTCCCTAAGGAATGGCACCCCAATCCAAATAAACTAGACCGGGAATAGCCGATCCTTCTGTTACACTTACCTCTCTGAGGACAGACCTGCAAAGTTGATGTGGATGTGAACATCTCTGTGAAAACCGCAGGGAAACTCCAATTTAATTGGCTTTTATACTTGGGAATATTAATAAAGCGCTTTTTGACCCTGAGGCCAGAATGTGATGTTACATTTAATCTGCTGCAGCTTTCAAAACATTTCCTTAAAGAAAAAAAATTGCCAATTTGTTGAATTGGGCACGACACAATTTTTTTGGACGCGTTTCAAAATGTGGAAAACGACGTAATCTTCTGCTGCAAACGCTGGGCAAAACGGTTCCGGGGTTTGGGGGGGGGGGGGGGGGGGGGGGGGGGCAGCGCTGGGGTAGAGGGAGGAGGGGAGGTGAGGAGGGTAAGGGGGAAAGGGTATAGTTTAAGAGGCATCACTTCAGGGGCAGTCATCAATTGAATGACTTTCAAACCCATTTGTCCCAGTTCGTAGCGTTTCTTTCCCCAATCCTTGAAGAAAGCGTTCCCCAGGGGAGAGTTATCGCTTTTTTCCTTTCTGCAACTCCCCTCGGAGAAATGGTAATGAAGGTTGGGCCTGCAATAAGTTGGATTTTTCCGGGGCCAACCTCCAGGAATCAGAGGGACATTTTCATATTTATTGCATTCCTGTCCGGACAGAAGTTGGTTTGAGCTCCCTCCAGTGGTCTTGTGCATAATGGCGACACTGGGGTCTGACGCGGGGGCGGGGGTAGTTTGAGAGGGTTCATCTGAGTTCAGTCACAGAATCCCGACAGGAGGCCATTCGGCCCATCGAGCATTCATCAACAACAATCCCACCCAGGCCCCATCCCCTGTATTTACCCTGCTAACCCCCTTGATATGAAAGGACAATTTAGCATGGACAATCCACCCAACCCGCACATCTTTGGAGCGTGGGAGGAAATTGAGGAAACCCACGGAGAAAGAGAGAGAAAGTAGAGACTCTACATAGTGAGTCACCCAAGCCGGGAATTGAACCCAGGCCCCTAGCGTTGTGAGGCAACAGTGCTAACCACTGTGCCGCCGTGCTGCCTAATGGGCTGCTGTTCCTGAATAGCTGGGATTGGTGGGAGGTGTTCGTGGGAGGACCAGCCACAGTCGGAGACTCCTGATTGCTCTGCCATCCCAACGCATTCAAAGAACAAAGAGCAAAGAACAAAGAACCATACAGCACGGGAAACAGTCCCTCAAGAGTGCTCCACTATTCAATAAAATCATGGCTGACCTGACAGTGCCCTCAATCCCATGTACCCATCTACCTCCTGATAATCTTTCACACTTATGTTAATCAAGAGTCTACCCAGCTCAGAAGCTAAACAATGATTGGAGTCCAGGGGGAAGGGCTCAGGGTTTTAGGTGCCCGCATCACCCACCTGTCCTGGCCCCACCCGCTCCCCAAGCTGACATTGTAGTTAAGAAAGCCAACCAACGCTTCTACTTCCTCATAAGACTAAGGAAATTTGGCATGATAGCTACAACTCTCAACAACTTTAACAGATGCACTATGGAAAGCATTCTTTCTGGTTGTATCACACTTTGGTATGGCTCCTGCTCTGTCCAAGACAGCAAGGAACTACAAAGGGTCACGAATGGAGCCCAGTCCATCCTGCAAACCAGCCTCCCATCCATTGGCTTTGTCTACACTTCCCGCTGCCTCAGCAGAGCAGCCAGCATAATTAAGGACCCCACTCACCCCAGACATTTTCTCTTCTCTCTTCTTTTGTAACTTTTTAAGGTCTGAGGTCACACACTGACTGGCTCAAGAACAATTTCTTCCCTGCTGCTGTCAGACTTTTGAATGGACCCACCTTGCATTATGTTCATTTTTCTTTACATGCCAGCTAACACTGCATTCTGCACCTTCTCCTTTCTTTCTCTATGAATGCTACGCTTTTATTGTATGTATGGCTTAGGTTCAAAGACACGCGGATTAGGTTAATTGGTCATCCTAAATTAACCCTTAGTGTCGGGGGACTAGCTAAGGTTAGTGCATGGGCTTATGGGGATGGGGCGTGGGTGGGCTTGTGGTCAGTGCAGGCTCGATGGACTGAATGGCTGCCTTATGCACTGTAGGGATTCTGTGCAATTGTGATTCTATGACATGCAGTCATTGATACTTAGTATACTCCTGTCTGAAAAATAAATGTCAAACCGTCTGCCATCTCTCCACCTGCATGAGAGAACATCGCACCGAGACACTTCACACGGAGAGAAGAGGGTTTTTATTCCCTGGCATTCTGACCAGCATTTATCCCTTGACAAACATTATGTAAACAGATTATCTAGTTGGCACTGCCTGTGGGATCTTTTCGTGTGTCAATAGGCTACTTAAAATAACTGTGACTAAGTCCCCATTGCTATAAAGTGCTTTCAGTTGTGAGCATCAATGCAATTCTTCATCTTCTTTTAACATTCATTATGAAATAGGACAAATGTGGATTTCAGGCAGTCAGGGTCCTGATATGGGTACAGGGAGTACCTTGTGCCTGGGCTATAGATTCAATAGGGAGTGGAGTCTATAAGACTGACCAGGTCCTGGATATAGACTAGTGCAGTCATCACAGAACAAACCAAATCTATCTTCAGCTGCTTCAGTGCTGGTGGCAGCAGAGAGAGCCGGCTTCCTGCCTCAATCCCAGGGGTACAGCAGCTCCAACTCACAGAATTAAGCCATTTGGCCCATTGAGTCTGCACCGACTACAATCCTACCCAGTCCCTAGCCCCTGCATATATCTACCCTGCTGATCCTCCTGACACTAAGAAGCAATTTTGCATGATCAATCAACCTAGCCCACACATTTTTGGACTGTGGGAGGAAACTGGTGCACTGAAGGAAACCCACAGGGAGAATGTGCAAACTTCACAGAAACAGTGACTCAAGCTAGGAATCGAACCTGAGTCCTTGGCGCTGTGAGGCAGCAGTGTTAACCATTGCACCACCATACTGCCCGTAAATGAATGCTTAATTGCTGCCCCATCCACAAACATTCACTCCCTCCAGTACTGACACACAGTAACGGTGGAATGTACCATCCACTGCACTGCAGGAACTCACCAAGGTTCCTTAGGCAGCACCTTCCAAACCCATGATCTCTGCCATCTAGAAGGACAAGGACAGCAGGGAGCACCACCACCTGGAGGTTCCCTTCTAAGTCCCTCACCATGCTGACGTGGAAGTAAATCACTGTTCCTTCACAGTCGCTGGGTCAAAATCCTGGAATTCCCTTCCTCACGGCACTATGGGTGTATCGACACCTTCAGAACTGAGGTGGTTTCAAAGGCACCTCACCACCATCTTCCTAAGGGCAACTGTGGATGGGCAATGAATGTCGGCCAGCCAGTGGCATCCATGATCATTATTACAAGAAAGGCTCTTGTGTTCTCACTGGAACGACAGATGTTGAGGGGCGACCTGATAGATGTCTACAAGATTATGAGGGGCATGTATAGAATGGATAGTCAGAAGCTTTTCCCCAAGGTGGAAGAGTCAATTACTAGGGGACATAGGTTTAAGGGCAAGGTTTAAAGGAAAGGGATGAGGGAGATTTTTTACACAGGGGGCAGTGGGTGCCTGGAACTCGCTGCCAGGAGAGGTAGTGGAAGCAGATATAATAATGAGTTTTAAGTGGCACCTTTACAAATGCATGAATAGGATGGGAGTAGAGGGATATGGTCCTCGGAAGGGTAGGGGGTTTTAGTTCAGTCGGGCAGCATGGTTGGTGCAGGCTTGAAGGGCTGAAGGGCCTGTTCCTGTGCTGTAATTTTCTTTGTTCTTTGTTTATTGAACAGCATTTGCCGATTGTCACAGTGAGATTGCGATTTCGCCCTCCATAGCACTGATCCATAGGTGTCCACTGATTTTTAGAACATTTTGTACACACTCCCTACGTCTTCCCTAATGTTGCCAGCAATTCTCCCTTACCCCCATCATATCCATTAAGAAACCCTCATTCTCGTTTATAAGTAAAGCTGCCAATACTGATTGGACAGATGTGTGAAGGTTTTGTTACATTGCCTTCTGCCCCCAGATGCCCCACCCTCTTCTCCTGCCATTGGCCACCTGCCAAATCCAACCTCATAGTGTCCTGCCTGCCTGCTCTAATCAGAAGATTAATAAACTTTTCATTTGATTGGATTATCGACACTCAGTTCAGAAGCCTTCTTTACCGCGTCAGAGAGCTTTAATATAATTCATAAAAGAAAGCGTTCAAAGGAAATTTGAATTTTTAACAGAATTATTGCCCCTTATCATTTACTTTGATCGCTGTGGCCTCTAAGAGATTAGTCTTTAATTGTTGGGCACTCTAGGGTAATGCTAAATCATAGAATCATAGACTCTTACAGTGCAGAAAGAGGCCGTTCGCCCATCAAGTCTGCACCGAACACAATTCCACCCAGGCCCTACCCCATATCTTTATATATTTTACCCATAATCTTTCTAACCTAAGCATTCCTGGACACTAAGGGTCAATTTCTTAGCATGGTCAATCAACCTAACCTGCACATCTTTGGACTGTAGGAGAAAACCAGAGTAGCTGGAGGAAACCTATGCAGACATGAGGAGAATGTGCAAACTCTACACAGATCGTGAACTGAACCCAGCACCCTGGAGCTGTGAAGCATGCTTACCATTGTGCTACCATGCTGCCCATGGTAACACAGTTGGCAATCCACATATGTCAGGTGCTCCACCCAGTTGCCTGCCTTATAAAGTGGCACAGTGGCTCAATGGTTAACACTGCTGCTTCACAGTGCCAGGGATCTGGGTTCAATTCCCAGCTCGGGTCTGTGTGGAGTCAGCACATTCTCCCCATGTCTGCATGGGTTTCCTCTGGGTGCTCTGGTTTCCACCCACAGTCTGAAAGACGTGCTGGTTAGGTGTATGAGCCATGCTAAATTCTCCCTCAGTGTCCCCGAACAGGCACCGGAGTGTGGCAACTCAGGGATTTTCACAGTAACTTCACTGCAGTGAGTAAGTATAAACCTACTTGTAACACTAATAAATAAACAAACTTTAAATAAGTCCACAACCCTTTGAGTCAGAAACAGGAGTGCAAACCCTAAACCAAGACTGAGTCCTTGGGAGGATATATACAACACAGCAAAGGTGATGCGCAGTCTCCGAATCCCCTCTCACTCTCAGACAATGTATATTATAATCAGATCTTCCGGAGATGCTGGATCAGTTCCCAAAATGTCAATGGCTTTGAAACAAATTATTTTCTTTCTTAAATATACCTTCCTTAAACTTACAAAGACAATGCAGAACGGACAAGGCAAGTCATCTCCTTGCCAAAAATCAAATTCAAATTGAATCCCATTCATGGTCCTGACAAAAGAGACAGAAATTAGATATTGCTCTGGGGGCTAAAGGGATCAAGGAAATGGTTTTGATTTGATTTATAATTGTCACATGCATTAGTATACAGTGAAAAGTATTGTTTCTGGTACAGATAAAGCATACTGTTCAGAAAGAAGGAAAGGAGAAGCAAATGTCGTGTTACAATCATAGCTAGGGTGTAGAAAAAGATCAACTTAATGCGAGGTAGATCCATTCAAAAGTCTGACAGCAGCAGGGAAGAAGCTGTTCTTGAGTCGGTTGCTATGTGACCTTAGGCTCTTGTTATCTTTTTCCCAATGGAAGAAAGTGAAAGAGCAAATGTCTCGGGTGTGTTGGGTCAACGAATGGTTTGCAGGATGGACTGGGCTTTGTTCATGACCCTTTGTAGTTTCTTGCTGTCTTGGGCAGAGCAGGAGCCATACCAAGCTGTGATACAATCAGAAAGAATGCTTTCTATGGTGCATCTGTAAAAGTTGATGAGAATTATAACTGACATGCCAAATATCCACTGCTTGCTATGGGGGTGTATGCGTGTATGTGTGTGTGTGTGTGTTTGTGGATGAGGATGATAGTGGAGGGGGGTGACACAGGAATTGGAAGGTGGGGTCAGGATATTGAATTCCATGATCAACCATGGTTAAAATGAGCAGGCTCAAAAGGCCGAATGGACTATCCAGCTTCTGGTTTCAATGATCCAAACTGATAGAAAAGGCGTGATATGGAGATACCGGTATTGCACTGGGGTAAGCACAGTAAAAAGTCTCACAACACTCGGTTAAAAGTCCAACAGGTTTATTTGGTAGCACCAGCTTTTGGAATGCTGTCCCCTCATCAAGTGAGTGATAGAAAAAGCATTATACCTGATCTAAAGAAGGTTCATCCAGACTGTAATCTCTCTCCACAGATACTGTGGGATCTCCTGAGATTTTCCAGCATTTCCTACTTTTGTTGCACCTGATCTGAACCAAAAAGACCGATGAAAATTCCCTGAATTTGTGCTGGTTTTAAATCCAAACAATTTTGGATTTAAATTTACAACCGAATTTCAGCGAAAGGGCAGAAGCGGTGCCAATCCGCACTGAGATGGATCTTTAACTGCCCCGTGACTTGCCCAGTGCAAAATTACTGCTCGGAAAGAAATATAACGTACCTTCCCAATCTAAAATTTTCACTTCTTCCTGCGAATCCTGCACAGCAATGAAGCCCAATCCTCAAGGCACAGTCAAAAGGAACACAAATTGGCAAATCTTCATGTTTAAATTCAGTGTGAATGTTCCTGGGAGATTTACAACCCTGATTTTCATCAAATTCCAACCTCCGTTCCCCGGTTGGAAATGTGTCTGTAGTTCTAGACCTCTGCTTTTTTTTCTGAGTTGTCCTCAGATTAAAATGTAAGATGACACCAAAGTGATACCAAATAAACCTGTCGGAATTAGGCTGGTGTTGCGAGACGTCTAATTATTAAATGGAAAAGTTAGCTGAGCTGATTTAAATTAACCTGAACACAGCAGGGAGAGGAGGGGAATGTTCCAGGAGGATTTGTGTTGGGAACTGGCTTCTTTCCTCGTGTTTGGGAGAGGGAGGGAGGCGTGACCCTCTGGGTGTTGGGATCGAGGGAGGGGCGCCCCTTATATATAAGAAGCAAAATCCTCGCCTTGTTAGCTCAAATATAGTCTGTGATCAGGGGAAGGGAAGTGGTTTGTCTGCCCGTAGCTCAGCGCGGATCCCGCAAGCTCCTGCAGCCTCACCACACTGCCTCTCTCTCTTAAACTCCACTACCTGCCAGGAGACAAAAAAAACTAGACTGTGAGATCGGGTTTGACAAAAGAAGGATAAAAGGACAAATAAGCAACTGCAGAAAAGAAGGAATTGTTTTCTTCAAGACTCTTAAATCCAACAACAGACCCTAGAATGAAATGTTCCATATTTCTGAGACCAATTTTCCTTCTGTTCGTGTATCTGCTGGAAAATGTGGGAGCTAAAATGAATATTCCCAGACTCCGGCTCTCCTACAGAGGTAGGTGGCGAACTTTGGATTTTTTATAAAATATTTTGTGCGAATTACAATTATTTTCCAGACCAGATTTTTATTTCTTGCTCCTTGCCACAGTTGGGGTGGATGTTGTATAGAACAATGTGCGTTGTTCTATACAATGATATATTTTGGGATTGCAGAGTGCTTGCTTTATGTTGCACTGTCTTGAAATGGCTTTATCAATTTCAGATGAAGGGGATTGACGCGAAAGTGATCAATTGAATAGATGTCATTTGGATGTCTCCGGGATTGTCATAGTAACTTCACTGCAGTGTTAATGTAAGCCTACTTGTAACACTTACAAATAATCATAGCACATTTTATTGAGCCACAATTGTAACTTTATATTCCAAAAAAAATTGGACCCTTTAAGAATCCTCGTGGGTACGAATCTGTTTTATTTCAAAGGGTGCAATTTTTGCTATTGCTTAAAGAACTGGTCTTCCTGACTATTTTTCATGGCATGATTGGCAATCAACCAGCCAGTCTGTGATGCCAACAGTTTAAAGTTTATTTTATCAGTGTCGTATGTAGGCTTATTAACACTGCAATGAAGTTACTCTGAAAATCTCCTAGTTGTCACACTCAAGTGCCTGTTCAGGTGCACTGAGGGAATTTAGAATGGCCAATGCCCCTAACATGCATATCTTTCAGACTAGGGGAGGAAACTGGAGCACCTGGAGAAAACCCATGTGGAAACAGGGAGAATGTGCAAATTGCACAGACAGTGACCCAAGACAGAGTGCCTGGTGCTGTGAAGCACCATTGTACCACCCAGTGTAAAGTGTTGGGGAGGTCAAGGCTTTTACTGAAAATGTGTGTGTTGATAAACTTGAAGCAAGATATAGAAAGTGATTAAAAATTCTCTGCATTTGAAATAGGAAATACCTCTCTAACATCTTCAACAAAACTGCATTGATCCCTCTGGTAAATGGGAGATGAAGGGAGGTGAGATAGACATCCCCAATGTCTCTCTCTCTATCCCTCCCTCCCTCTTTCTTGTAGTTGGTAACATCTGGATCTCATCAGCCCAGTTATTGAACCCAGAGGAGCTTCCCACCTGAATGTTATCTCCACTATGAACTCCTCACTTGCTATTCTCCTTCAGTCTGCTGTCTATTTATCTGTCCTTGAATTTTATATATATATTTTGCAGAGTATCAGCAAGTACAATGTTGAGTATTATTGTGGGACTGTTGCATTTCTTGTTAAAATTGCATCTGTTTATGATCCAGAGTTAGTTTGTTAGTATTATATCTGGAATGAATTGCCTGACAAAGTAGTGGAAGCAGATTCAATAGTAACTTTCAGTAAAGATTTGAAAGGATTTTTATAAATAGGAAAATGGTACAGAATTGGCACTGATGCCTTCTTTTATGCTCTGCCATTCCAGTTTTATTTGATTTAATTTATTGTCACATGTATTGGGATATTGTGCATATACAGCCAAAACATACCATTCATAGAGTAAATAGGGAGAGGGTGGAGAATGTGATGTTGCACTTACCAATTAAGGTGTAGAGAAAGATCAGTTTAATATATCGTGGAGTGAGAATTTTACAGCCTTGCTTGTGCCGAAACCACAAAATCCCACCTGAGGTCAATGGACCTTTCCATTGCCCTTCTCTCAGCCACTCTGAGGTCTGTGGTGGATGGGATGTTAAAATTCCAGCCATGGATTACAGAGACTGAAGATCATTCAACACTCACTGGCTCATAGCCAGGTTTGTCCATTGTGATTTGTTTCATTGTGTCTGAACTAACTGGCAATGTGAGGAGGCTTGGCAGACATTTGAATAAATTCAGCAAGACATTAATTGACTTGTGGCCAGATTTGCTCATTCTAATTTGTGTTATTCTGAGCACCGATCTTGGCTGAGGTCTGCCCCTGTCCAGTGCAATTTACTGAAGAGAGGGAAAACTCAAGGTCCATCAATTCCATCTTCTGCCTCCCTGCTAATTGGGTGATCCACTGAGTTGTTGAACAATTATAGCGAGAAGCCTGTTATTTAGTCAGTAAGTAATAACAACAATGCTGCACATTACAGCAGTGATGAAACTTCAAAACAACACTCATTGGCTGTACAGAGCCGTGGAATGTCCTCAGATGTGGAGGCTTTGGAGGGAGTATAGAAAAGGTTGACCAGGATGTTGCCTGGTATGGTGGGTACTAACTGAAGAGAGATTGAATAAACTTGGATTGTTCTCCCTGGAAAGACAGAGGCTGAGGTTTGAATTCCACCATCTGCCATAGTGGGATTTGAATTCAATAAAAAAAATTTAGAATTAAGAATCTACTGATGGCCATGAAACCATTATAGTGAACCAGATAGGTTTTCCCAAATTTCCTTTTAGAGAAGGAAATCTGCCATCCTTATCTAGTCTGGCCTACATGTGACTCCAGATCCACAGCAATGTAGTTGACTCTCCACCTTCCTAAGGGAACTATGATGTGGTGTTGCCAGCATTGGACTGAGGTAGGCACAATAAGTAGTCTCAACACCAAGTTAGTCTAACAGGTTTATTTGATAGCTTGGAAACACTCCAAAAGCTCATACTACCAAATAAACCTGTTGGACTTTAATTTGGTGTTGTGAGACTACTTATTCAGGAATGGGTAATAAATGCTGGCCAGCCAGCAATGCCCATGCCCCAGGGATGAATTAAAAAAAGATTTGAGAATGGACAAAGTTGCCTCTTTCCTTCCAAGCATCCTACACTCGTATGTCATGTCTTGAGTTACTCGTCCACTGTCTCCGGAAATGATATTTTCCAATTTTGCATTTGAATGGATCAAGACTTAATGCTTCCATGTCTGCTGAAGGGGCTTGTTGAAGCATTGGCTTGAATTCTGTGAAATAAAGGCAATCACTTGTACGATGCCTTTTATCAAATCTGTCACAGTGGTCCCAAAGCACTTTCTGTGCACTGAATCATTTTGTTGGGGATTTATGCACCAGCACAGCAGCCAACTTGGAAGTTCTCTGAATTGTTCTGTGGGATCTTTTTACATTTTTTTAAAAAGGCAAAAGAGGCCTTGCTTTAATATCTCGTCCAATATACTGCACCTCCCACAGTGCTGCACAGGGACCGGCACTCCATATCATGTACTGTAAGTTTCTGGAGTGGGATGAAGTGAAGAGTAATCATTACAAACATGACTTAAGGAGAGGAACGGACAGAAAATAGTCATTGCAAAGTAAAAGTAAAGTTTATTCATTTGTCACAAGTAGGCTGACATTACTGCAGTGAAGTTACTGTGAAATTCCTCTAGTTGCTACATTCTGATGCCTGTTTGGGTCAATGCACCTAACTAGTATGCCTTTCAGGCTGTGGGAGGAAACTGGAGCATCTGAAGGAAACCCACAGACACAGGGAGAATATGCAGACTCCATACAAACAGTGATCCAAGTCGGGAATTGAACCCAGCTTCCTGACACTGAAGCAGCAGTGTTAACCACTGCCACTGTACTGACCAAAGGTTAGTGGGAGAGGTGGGACAGGTAAGAGGTAACCCAAAACAGATGGGAAGGCATTTATATTTGTTAAAGGGGGGGAATTGGGGAATAGAAGGGTCTTCAGGAAAGTGTCAAGACCATTATATTTGGAGAACAAAAATTAAAAACGAGAACTATAGGATCCAGAGTTGGAGGATTGAAGGATGTGAGCTGGGAATAGGACTGGCTGAAGTTTTAGTTCACACGTAGGCTTACATTAATACTGCAATGAAGTTACTGTGAAAATCCCCTGTTTACCATATTCCAGTGCCTGTTCAGATACACTGAGGGAGAATTTAGCATGGGTCAATGGATCTAATGAGCATGCCTTTCAGACTGAGGAAGGAAACTGGAGCATCTAGAGGAAACCCACACAGACATGGAGAAAACATGCAGACTCCACACAGTGACCTAAGCCACAATACCAGGCTGGGTCTCTGGTACTGAGGCAGCAGTGCTAACCACTGTGACACCATGTCACCTCAATAGATGGACCACAAAATCTGTTGTTTACCTGTTTGGGAGTGTGTGCTTGGAAAAGATCCTGTCAGCTGATGTCTTACACATAAGAACATAAGAAATAGGAGCAGGAGTCGGCCATCCAGCCCCTTGAGCCTGCCCCGCCATTCAATAAGATCATGGCTGATCTGCAGTGGTTCAGTACCACTTTCCCACTTTCTCCCTGTAACCCTTAGTTCCCTTGGCAATCAAACCTATCCACTCTTGACTTGAACATATTCAGCGAGGAAGTCTCCACCACTTCGTCAGGCAGAGAATTCCAAAGATTCACCACCCTTTGCGTGAAGAAACCCCTCCAACTCTGATCTGAACCACCCCCCCTCCTAATCTTGAGGCTGTGCCCTCTAATCTTGCTATCTTCACTAAGCAGCAAGAGTCTCTCAACCTCGAGCCTATCCATTCCTTTCACTATCTTATACATCTCTTAAGATCCCCTCTCAGCCTTCTAAACTCCAAAGAGTACAAACCTAGCCTATTCAGTCCTCATAATCCAATGCCCTTATCTCTGTTATCAGCCTAGTGAACCTTCTCTGCACCCCCTCCAAAGCCAATATATACTTCCTCAAATGCGGTGACCAAAACTGCACACAGTACTCCAGCTGCAGCCTCACCAGCACCCTATACAGCCGCAAAAGTACCTCCCTCCTTTTATATTCTATCCCCCTAGCGAGAAAGGCCAACATTGCATTTGCCACCTTGATCACCTGCATACTGTTTTTTGCAATTTCGTGCACAAGGACCCCCAGGTCCCTCTGCACCGTCACATGTCTTACACGTGCAAGAGTGTGCACATTTGACAAAGCCCTTTTATTGGGCAGCTCGATGATTAGCCCTGCTGCCTCACAGTGCCAGAGACCTGGGTTTAATTCCGGCTTTGGGTCGCTGTCTGTGTGGTGTTTGCACTTTCTCACCGTGTCTGCGTGGATTTCCTTGGGATACTCTGATTTCCTCCCACAGTCCAAAGATGTGTGGGTTAAATGCATGTGTTGGAGTGAAACAAAAGCTAAATTGACCCTTAGTGTTTGGACGATAAGCAGGATAAATACGTTAGGGGTCTGGGTAGGATTGTGTTCGGTGCAGACTCAATGGGCCAAATGGCAACTTCTGATTCCAAAATCGGAATATTTGTAAGATATCCCTATTTAAATAAAATCTAATTAACAGACTCATTAAATGGAACAAGCATTATTCAATTCAATGCACTTTAATTTTACGTGTGTATGCTTGATGCTGAGAGTATAAACTGTCTTCAGCCCATATTCTTCTCCCTTTTTTAGTTATTAATTCAGTCAGGAGATTGCCTCCCTGTGGGCCATGGTGCAAAATACGATCCCTCACAAGCATATAAGCCTTTCCTGTAATAGTCTCCCATTGAAAGGAAATTTGCGACTCCCTGTGGATAGTGTGATGACTTTCACAGATGGGATGGTCGAATTGATTCTGCAGATGTAGTGTGAAGGACTGTCCTACAACACCCCAGGGACTCTGATCATGTAACATTCAGACTTGTCATGTGTTGGAGTGAAACAAAAGCTGATAGAAACATTAGCGGTTTTTGTGTTGGTGCCAAGTGTATATAATTGTGACTGGCAAGGGAATACGGAACAAAGGCAAGATAAAACCTGAGCCAGACATCATTAGGAGATCGGGAACCAATTTTTTGGCTTGCAATGAAGGTTACAAATCGGGAGGAAGAACAATTTCCTTTGCTTCCCTGAGCTCCTACCATTTTTCAAGTGGCATATTTGCAGGTCAGGATGATCCTTGGGTGCAAAACACATCTTCCAGATTGGAGTCCTTATTGTGAGGATCAGGCCAATTGAATTTTTTCCTGCACACAATTTTCACGTGACGGTGTGGGTTTTAGAAATCTTAGAAAAATGTACCTCCTGTCCTGCAAAGGTAGAGTGAGCCTTAGGTTGACCACTAGTTTTTAAGTGTTCTCATAGATTACAGTACTTTTTCCAATGTAGAAAGTGCCATAACGCATTAAATGTAAAAAAAAAATCCTGTTGCCCTTTGCTGTCATGTTTTGTACTGTGACTTAAATCTGTCATTTGCTTTGGCTGTTATAACTCTGCTTTCAAAAATTGAAAAAAAAAATCTCTACCTACTTTCCATTGATAAACACATTGCTTGAAACTGATCCATTTCGAAGCAATGTAACTTTAGATTTTTGTTAATACAGCCATAGCCATTCTGAATGCTTGACTGAGATTCAGAAGTTGTAAATGGCTTCAGCTCAATAGCTGGTACATTATCCAAGAATGACAGTTTAAAGAAGATGCAACTGATGGGCTTCTTTTATTTAATCAGCTCTTAAAGGATTAGATTTTTTATGCTGGGATATAATAACTTCCTTAGTGTAGAAGAACAGCATTCAATCCATTGAATCTGCACTGACCACAATTCACCCAGGCTCTATTCCTGTAACCCCCATGTATATTTACCCTGCTAATCCCCCGACACTAGAGTCAATTTAGCATGGCCAATCAATTTAACCTGCACATCTTTCCCTCCACTGCACCGCCACCTTCAGTATCACTGATAATAAAATCCTTAATTCAAATTCATTATTTGTCTGAAGTTTATTTTATTTCAATGATTTTAAAATTGTTTTTGTTTCCTGACATTGCACTCAGTATAGACTAGGTGAGTGGCGATGGATGTGGCACAGATGACCTGGTGAAATATTGTGGTGGGGGGTGGGTGAAGGGGTCATGGGATGGCATCAGTAATCTGAGGAGTTTGATGTGGCATGGGGGTGGGTGATCTCAGTGGGCATTGGGGGAATGCTGAGGGAGGCGAGGATTGTGAGGCATTTGAACTACTTTGGGAGCTGGGCCGCTGTGTTGGACAACTGAGTCGGGCCTTCTTGCCAGCTCAACTCTACATCCAAACTCCCCATGTACTCCACTACAAACTCTCAAAACAACTCTGAACCCCCACCCCTGTGTGAAAATCTAATAAAATCCCAGGAAAACTCAGATCTGGGGGTGGCTGTGCACTTGACAAAGGAGAAAATGCTGGAAAACCTCTTGGTTTCAGATCCCAGCATCTGCAGTAATTGGCTTTTAGCCAAGGCGCACAAGTTGGATCATCCCAATCCCACAGGAAAATACGACCCTTGTCCTCCAGCTCTGAGTAATCTTACATTCTCTCTCTCTGCCTGTTGCTGGATTGCAGTCCTACTGGCTGGAGACAGACTCCAAGACTTAGCTGGTTCTTTAGCAGCAAGCTGTCCAGTGACGAGAGGATTTTCTGTGGGCACAAGTTTTTGTTCTTCAGGGCTGTCAGTTGACACAAGCCATTGTTGAGCCAGTAGTGAGGGATGGGACAGGACTGAAGTGAGGAATGGCAGGCACAGTTTGTTCACTGTGCAAAGTCACCAGACATTCTGGCTGAAATTCTCTGGCCATTCATGTTTGTGGGGTTCTCCAGCCCTGCTGACACTGCACCAATCCCTATGGGTTTCCTGCTGATGTAAATGGGAATTCCTGTTGGTAATGGGCAGCATTGGTTAGCACTGCCACCTCAGTGCCAGGGACCTGGGTTCAATTCTGGCCTTGGGTCACTGTGTGTGGAGTCCGCACATTCTCCCCATTTCTGCGTGGGATTCCTCTAGGTGTTCTGGTTTCCTCCCACAGTCTAAAAATGTGCTGGTTAGATTGAATGGCTGTGCCAAATTGACTCTAGTGTCAGGGGGATTAGCAGGGTAAATATGCAGGGTTACAGGGTTCTCCCCCTAGCGAGAAAGGCCAACATTGCATTTACCTTCTTAATCACCTGCACCTGCAGACTGTTTTTGTGACTCGTGCACAAGGACCCCCAGGTCCCTCTGCACCGTCACATGTCTTACACGCACAAGAGCGTGCACATTTGACAAAGCCCTTTTATTGGGCAGCACGGTGATTAGCCCTGCTACCTCTCAGTGCCAGAGACCTGGGTTTAATTCCGGCTTTGTGTCGCTGTCTGTGTGGTGTTTGCACTTTCTCACCGTGTCTGCGTGGATTTCCTTAGGGTGCTCTGATTTCCTCCCACAGTCCAAAGATGTGTGGGTTAAATGCATGTGTTGGAGTGAAACAAAAGGTAAATTGACCCTTAGTGTTTGGATGAATCGGGCCTGGATGGGGTTGTGGTCAGTGCAGAATCGATGGGCCGAATAGCCGCCTTCTGTACTGAGGACTCTATGATCCTATGACCAGAGAATCCTGCAGCTAACAAAGAATGCAGCACAGTGGTTAGCACTGGCACCTCAGTGCGAGGGACCTGGGTCCACTTCCCAGCTTGGGTCACTATATCTATGTGGGGTTTGCATCTTCTCCATGTCTGTGTGGGGTTTCCTCAAGATGCTTTGATTCCCTCCCCACATACTGAAAGTCATGCTGGTTAGTGTATTGACCTGAACAGGTGCTGGATTGTGGTGATTTGGGGAATTTCACAGTAACT
Source organism: Sphyrna mokarran (assembly GCA_024679065.1). Lineage (NCBI taxonomy): Eukaryota > Metazoa > Chordata > Chondrichthyes > Carcharhiniformes > Carcharhinidae > Sphyrna > Sphyrna mokarran. Next base: position 130,536,643 of record JAGIQG010000003.1, on the reverse strand, counting down.
TCATTGCAGTGTTAATGTAAGCCCTACTTGTGACTATCATGGGGAATGCATCAGTTGATGATAACTGGTAGTTAACTGCCAAGCAGCATTTCAAATTTAAACCAGGTAGCTTGACAGTGATTTTCATTTTATTTGTTCAGGGATGTGGGCAGTTGGCTAGGTCCATTCAGTATCCTAGAATGGAGTGGTTTGCAGGATTCATTTCTAGCAAAAAAAGTACTAAGGTTAATTCGCTGGTTAAAAGGAAAAAAGAGGCTTATGTCAGGATGAGGCTTGAAGGCTCAGTGCAATGGATAGCTATAGATTAGCCAGGAGTGAGCTAAAGAGTGAGTTGAGGAGAGCTAAAAGGGGACACAAGAAGACTTTGGCGGATAGGATCAAGGAGAATCCTAAAGCTTTCTTTCTATATCTTAAGAATAGAAGATTGGTTCTTTTACCCAGAGGGTGGTAAGGGTATGGAATGCCTTGCCTGTGTCAGTTGTAGATGTGCCAAGTTTGGTGGCATTTAAGAGGTTAGTAGATAAGTTTATGGATGAGAAGGGAATGGTTTAGGTTAGAGGGTCACTGCTTGTTCCTAATTGGTCGGTGCAACATCGAAGGGCCTGTTCTGCACTGTAATGTTCTATGTTCATTTCAGAGTCAACCACATTGTCATTGGCCTGGAGTTACATCCAAGTGAGATCAGATAAGGATGGCAGATTTCCTTCCTTTGCATGAGTGGGCCACTTGGATTTTTATCACAATCGACAATAGTTCCATGGTCAACATTAGACTTTGTTCCAGATTTTATTGAATTCAGATTTCACCATATGCTGTGGTGGGATTCAAACCTGGGACCTCCAGAGCATTACCCTGGATCATTAATCCAGCAGCAATATCAGTGTGCCACCATCTCCCCTTGTCCTGAAGAGTGCAAGATGAAAAACTTTGTCAAAGTGGTGCTTTTTGCAGCAATGTACTACTGGCCACTCATCTTTCAGGGTGGCACGCTGGCGCAGTGGTTAGTGGGAATCCAGGTTCAATTCCAGCCTCAGGTGACTGTGGAGTTTGCACATTCTCTCTGTATCTGCGTGGGTTTGCCCCAGGTACTCCAGTTTTCTCCTACACGTCCAAAGATGTGCTGATTAGGTGGATTGGCCATAGTAAATTGACCCTTAGTGTCAGGGGAATTAGCTAGGGTAAATTCATGGGGTTATGGAGATGGGCTTTAGATGGGATTGTGGTTGGTGCAGACTTGATGGGTCAAATAACCTCCAGCACTGTCAGATTCAATGATTTACATTCTCTCTCACCTTTAACGTAATATGTGTTTTTTTTAAGGACCCTTCATTTAAAAACCTTCCAAAATATTTTGAGTTCCTTCCTGCAGGAATTCTGTGTGATGGCAGGCTATGTGTGATACATTACAAAGTGATTGTGGCTCTCCCTCGAGTGTTGATCTCATGTTTTCTGGGTTTGAGTTTGCAACATTTAGCGTAGAGCAATAAGGAAACAACAGCTGGATTAATTCTTGTTGGTTGCAGCAATTTGGCCCCTCATTATAATCAATATCCCGAGGCTACCTCCACCAATCTGCATCTGAACCCTTACGTAATTCCAGCTGTGCAACAGAACTTGATGTTGTTCTATCCCATACTGAAGCAATGAGAGACTGCACCTTCAGGGAAGACACCCCTCCAACGTTCTGGTCTGTCACTGCTTCCATTGCTGTGACTGTTGTGGCACACTCACCTCTCAGCCATGGTCCTGGGTTCAAATCCCACTCCAGGACGTGAGCTCAAAGTTGCGGCTAATGTTTCAATGCAAGAGAGGGAGTGCCGCACAGTCAGAAGTACCTTTTTTGGAACATTACATTGAATGTAAGGTCCCACCTGCCCCCTCAGGTTGAAATGCAAGCAGCAGGAAGGTACAGTAGTTAGCACTGCTGCTTAATGGTGTCAGAGACCTAGGTTCGGGTCACTGTGAAGTTTGCACATTGTGCCTGTGTGAGGTTTTCTCCACGTGCTCTGATTTCCTCCCACAGTCCAAAGCTGTGCTAGTTAGGTGGATTAGCCATGCTAAAATGACCATTAGTGTCAGTGGGGGTGGGGGGGGGGGGGCAAGGTAACTATGTAGTGTTACAGGAATAGGGCCTGAATGGGATTAAAAGCAAATTACTGCAGATGCTGGAATCTGAAACCAAAAGAGAAAACACTGCAAAATCTCAGTGGATTTGAGCAAAGCTTTGACACAAGCTCATCTGGACTCAAAACGTCAGCTCTTTTCTCTCCTTACAGATGCTACCAGACCTGCTGAGATTTTCCAGCATTTTCTCTTTTGGTCCAGTGGAATTGTTAGCCGTGCAAACTCAATGGGCCGAATGGCCTCCTTTGTGCATTGTAGGGATTCTATGATTCTAAAAAATCCTGTTGTTCTATTTAAGATCAAAGGAGATTCCCCCCCCTGCTGTTGATAAAAAGCATTTTTTAAAAAAGCTGGCTCTCTGGCCATTTTGCTCCATCTGAGGGAGCTTGCTGTATGCAAACTGCCTGCCATGTTTCATACATTTCAATGGCGTTTGGTTGTAAAAGTGCTTTGGGATGCCCTGAACTTGTAAATCTGCACACATTTAATCTTTTATCCCTGGGGTTGTAAACATGGAGGGTGCACCAAGACACATGTAGTGGCCAACTGTGTGGGCACCAAGTCACCACAAACAGAAGCAGTCTCCAGAGAAGCTTCAGCCTTCCCCAACTTGGCCAGGAGTTTCCCAGCAGGCCCTGGGTGTCAGCAAAGATGTGGCTTCGTACAACAACTTGCATTTGTGTCGCCTGCAAACGGAGTAGCAAAATTGTCCCTAAATTAGTCTTCCCTCAATGTTCCCCAGTAGGTGTAGACAAAGGCAGAAGAGGGCACTTACAATGTTAAAATGGTGGAGCAGGCTCACTGGGCCAAGGGGCCTGTTTCCTGTGCTGTTTTGTTCTTTGCCCAAATTCTTTTGGGTGCCAGTCAGTTGGTGGCACAGAGGGTGTGTAACACATTGCATTTAGCTGGCATTGAAGGGACACTGATAATGGGAGGGTCTGCAGACAGCAATTAGATTTGAAAAATGATCACAGAATCCCTGCAGTGTAGAAGGAGGCCATTCAGCCCATCGAGTCTGCACCAACCACAATCCCACCCTGGTGCTATCCTCATAGCCCTATGTATTTCCCTTGCTAACCACCCTTCCGCCACTAAGTGGCAACTTAGCATGGCCGATCTGTCTAACACTCACCCCTTGAGTGAGAAGAAACCAATGCAGACACAGAACGTGCAGACTTTGCACAGACAGTGACCCAAGCTGGGAATCAGACCCAGGTCCCTGGCACTGAGGCAGCAGTGCTAATGGCTGATGCCAACTCAGTGGAAGGTTCTGAGTTGGAGAGATGGATGAAACAAGCAAATTGTGGGTTTTACCTTTCTAATCATGACTGGTAAAGACCAACTCTCCCTTTTCCATTTCCACCCCCACCCTGTCCCCCTCGTATGTTGGAAAAGTCCAGGAAAACACCTGCTCATAGCTTTTGTTTACACACACTAGGGGAGGAAATGTGGCAGTGTTTTACACTCTGTTTAATTCCCTCAGGGGATTTCTACATCTGTGCACAAGGATATCGTCCAACAAGCACTTGCGAGGCAGTCGAATTCAAAACCTGACAAATGTATAGTCATACTCAATCATGTTGAGAGCGAGGAGTGGGGAAAGGTCTGTGTAGCTGGAGATTAGACAGACATAATTCTGTGTGTGGCTGGTGCTGGATTAGTTCAATGCAACTGGGATTATGGAGTGTGAGAATAAATACAACCCCACTCTCCACCCAACAACATACAGATAAGTGTGGGAATGTTTCTAAAGATGAGGGTCGGGTCTGATATTTTCTGTGGACCGTGTGTATTAAAGGCCAGCGTTTGGAATATTGGGGTGGCAAAGGAAGCAAATCCCAATGAATGTTGACTTCAGCAGGAGGGTAGGAGTTTCTACAAGAAAATTCCAGCAGGTCTGACAGCAGCTGTGGAGAGGGAATACAGCCAACATTTCAAATTGGGATAACCCTTTGTAGAGTGAGACTATTCAGCCCCATTCATTTAGATCATAGCTGATTTGTTGGGAATTTCCCTCAACTTATATTTCCCCTTGTTGAAATGGTGTTGGTTACTGCAAGTGTCTGTTCAAGAAGCTTTTGTGATTTTTGTTTGTTCATCATAAAATCCCTACAGTGCAGGAGGAGGCCATTCAGCCCATTGAGCCTGCTCAGACAACAATCCCACCCAGGCCCTATCTGTGCAACCTCATATTTTATCCCTTGATACTGAGGGGCCATTTAGCATGGCCAATCCACCTAACCCGCACATCTTTGGACTGGAGCACCTGGAGGAAACTCATGCAGACAAGGTGGGGGGGAAATATGCAGATTCCTCAGTGACCCAAGGTGGGAATTGAACCCGGGTGCTGCTCCACAGCACCACTGTGCCACCCCAAAAGCATTTGGAAAAAATCAAAGTGGAGAATGTGAGAAGGTTTTACTACTTTACTGTTTGTGTATAATTATGAAGAGTACAGGCAAGGGCTCCTGCTGTGTCTAACACTTAACCCGTCTCTGCTCAACACTATACTGACCCTGTCAGATTCTTCTACATCTCATCCTGGTCTCTGACGTTTTGATATGGAATTTTCTTAGTTCACTTCATATCTGACGTTGTTTGGTATGTATTTACAGCTGGGCTCATCATGAAACAGGAAAATCCTGTTTTCCCAAATTACAAAGTTGTGCGGGTTAGATGGATTGACCATGCTAAATTGCCTCTTAACATCAGGGAGACTGGCAGGGTAAATATGTGGGGTTACGGAGATAGGGCCTGGGTGGATTTGTTGCCCAGTGCAGGCTGGATGGGCAGAATGGAGTTGGTGAACTGTCCTCTGTCTTGAATATTCGCAGCCTCGTGGGGAGGGAATTCCAGATTCCCATTCTTTGAAAAAGAACATACTCATTTCCCTTCTGAACAGCCAGTTCTCATTTCAAAATGATTGTGCCTGCCAGATTTCTTTGGATCATACAGCACAGAAGGAGGCCCATTTCATCAGTGATAATTCTTTGAAAAAGTTTTTCTATTTGCTCCACTCTGTCTTTCCCCTCCTCCTTTTGAATCTTTACCCAGTTCCCTTTGGAAAGTTAATAGTTTATCCATTTCTATCACATTTTCCAACTCTTAATGGATCAAATGTTTCAGCAGAGAGCTTGCTTCTGGCTCTGGAGAGAGCTACCCAGCCAAGATCCCATGGGATTTGTGGCTTGGATTTCACCTTTCCAATGTTCATTTCAATCTGTCATCAACTGCAGGCCGTCTTGAGGTGCCAGCAGGAGTGATGTCATCTAGGAAGCTAAGGAGCCAATCACATTTCAGAATTTCCACGGCAAGGCAGGAAGTAAAATGCATTGATTATCCATCCCTTATTGTTCTACAGAAAGCAAATTAACGATTGAGACACATACATGGGATTGTTATGGACACTGAAGTTGTGGGAACTGATTTTATGGGGTGTTTTTGTGAGAGAATGTAACTTAATTATTGAATCATAGAATCCTTACAGTGCAGAAGGAGGCCATTCAGCCCATTGAGCCTGCATCAGGCAATAAATCGATCCAGGTCCTAGCCATGTAACCCCACATATTTACCCTCACTCGGAAGCTAAGAGGCAATTGAGCATGGTCAATCCCCTAACCTGCACAACTTTGGAGTCTAGAAAAACAGGATTTTCCTGTTTCAGGATGACCATGGCTTAAAATCCCACCAATTTCCCAGTCTAACTAGTGTCTTGTATAAATTCTGCATAACCTCATCGTTCTTGTACTCTGTTTCTGTTTTAAGCTATCAAAGCTGTTCATAATTTTTGAAACCCCACCTCTTAACCTTCTCTGCCAAGAACTTCTATCTTTTTGATTGTTAATAGCTGATTCAACCCTATCCATCTCCAGCTGGTCCATAAATTCTTTCTAAACCATTCTTTTACACCAGACTATTGGGTCACTAGTATGAGGCTGATGTGTAATACACCAAACATTGTGCTGCTTTACATATGAAACTCTTTTGAACATACTCATCTTTTGTAAAATCATGGCCTAGTTTCTATATCAATTCTACTTTCTGAACCTATCTCCATAACTTGCTGCCCAAGCATTGAACAATCTCTTGAATTATTCCTCAACTGGGGTTAGAAAATTCTAGAAGTTCCTAACTGCCTGAATGAAGAATTCTCTCTTCTTCTCAAGTCCAGAATGGCCAACGCCTTATCCTGAGACTATTCTCCAATCAGGGCCGGGCGAAACAGTCTCAGCATCTATCCTGCCAGGCAACTTTTATTTATGCATTAGTGCCAGAGGTAGGCTTACATTAACACTGCAAAAAAAAAAACCCTAGTTGCTGCAGTCTGGTGCCTGTTTGGGTACACTGAGGGAGAATTTTTAACACAGCCAATGCATCTAACCAGTGTGTCTTTCAGGAAATCGGAGCACCCAGAGGAAAACCCATGCAGACACAGGGAGAATGTGCAGACAGTGACCCAAGCTAGGAATCAAGCCCAGTATTCCCTTGGGTCTCTGAGTGCAGTGATAATACCACAATGCCACTTGTGTCCTCCCATTTAGGAAGGTTCCTATTGTAACGTCCAATTGAACAAGGTTCCTCTAATTGCCCTCCAGGCATAGTGGTGCATCATCATCTTGTCAAGTTGACCCCAGCCTCAGATTGCTGAGCATGAAGAGATCCAGAATGTTCTGAGCAACCTGCCTGCCATACATATTTTTGGATTGAGGAGACAGCAGGAGCTGCCAGCTCAGTGTACAGGAACCTTCTGAGAAGCGGTGGCCACTGCCTGGAACTTAGCAAGAAGATTTTGCATCAGAAAGCCCTCGGTTGCCAGATTGAAGCATGAACTTCTCTCTGCCCTTTAGATTGTATCCATGAGGATTGAGCTGTGGTTGATTTCCTTTCACTACAACTTGGCAGAAGTCATTGTCTGAAAGCAGAACAAAAAGCCTTTGATTGTCAAATGTCTAAACATTACTGCTGATTCTTAAAGGTGCAGCTGGCTGGTATTTATCCACACAGGCTGTTATCAGGTCAGTGAATCGTAATGCACCAAAGCAGGCCCTTCAGCCCATTGTGTTTGTACAAGCTCTTTAAATGAGTTGTATGAGACAAGTTTTTTACACAGAAGTTGATGGGTGCCTGGAATAGGGCAGCATGGTGACAGTGGTTAGCACTGCTGCCTCATAGTGCCAGGGACCCAAGTTGGATTCCGGGCTTGGGTCACTGCATGTGTGAAGTTTGCTTGTTCTCCATATCTGTGGGTTTCCTCCCACGTTCCAAAGACATGCTGGTTACATGGATTGGCCATGCTAAATTACCCCTTAGTGTCAGGAGGACTAGCCAAGGTAAATGCATGGGATTATGGGGATAGGGCTTGGGAGGGGATTGTGCTTGGTGCAGACACTGGGGCGAATGGCCTCATTCTACACTGTAGGGATTCTATGCCTCTACGAACTCGCTGATGGAGAGTTAGATATAATGATTTTTAAGGAGCTTCTTGGCAAATACATGATTAGGATGGGAATAGAGTAATATGGTCCCCAGAAGGGTAGGGGGTTTTAGTTCAATTGGGCAGCATAGCCAGTGCAGGGTTGGAGGGCCAAAGGGCCTTTTCCTGTGCTATAATTTTCTTTGTTCTTAGTTCCACTGCACTGCTGTATCTCCATCGCTTTTGTTGTTTTTCTCCTTTTCAAGTGTTCATGAAATTTTCTTTCTGCAAGTTCCCCTCCAAGCTATTTACCATCCAGACTTGGAAATATATTGCTGTTCCTTCATAGCCGCTGGATCAAAATCCTCCCTCCCTAATGACATTGTGGGTAAACGCACAGAACATGGACTGCAGCAAATCAAGATGGTGGATCACCACCACCTTCTTGAGGGCAACTAAGTTGGCAATAAATGCTGGCCAGCCAGTGATGCCTATGTCCCAAGAATGAATTTTAAAAAATCTTGAGTTCTCTCACCATGCTTTTGGGCATGTATTCCAAATCACAATAGGTAATAACAAGGCTTAACAACGTCACCTTTAAGAATAATTGGAGGTTTACAACAAAAATCCAACATTTCCTTTATGGCAGTTTTCCACTCAATGCTAACGTGTCTGACCTGAATCCTCCACAATGTGACGTATATTAGCTTTGACAATAAGAAGGTATTTTTGAAAGTTGCCAAAAATAATAATGTAATTCAATCATTAAGTAAAGGAAACAAGCCCTACAAAGTGAATTAAATCCACCTATCGCTGAAGTAGAGGAAGCAGTTACCAATGATTTTTGTTTCATACCTTCACGCACACATTTCTCCCCCTTTTGTGAAGTTCATGGGGCTGATGATTAACCTGTTTGAGTTGTTATGGGCACTCCTTCCATAGTCAGCAAGCCTTGAAGTGAGCAGCACAGTGATTAACACTGATTCAGTGGTAGAGACCCAAGTTCGATTCCCGGCTTGGGTTGCTGTCTAAAGAGACTGCAGACAGTCAAGGTGTACAACCTCCTTAACCACTCATTGGCAAGATCTGGCGATGGTCAGTATATGTGCTGGACTCCTAACTGGGACATGATCTGCTCATCTCAAGCCTCTGAACAGAGAGGATTGATTGTTCCAGTTGGTTAGAGGAGCTAACCCTAAGGCGATGACATTCGCTCAATTCCCAGCTTGGATCACTGTCTGTGCAGAGTCTGCATGTTCTCCCCATGTCTACATGAGTTTCCTTTGGGTGCTCCAGCTTCCTCCCACAGTCCAAATGTTGTACTGGTTAGATGCATTGGGTACATTGGCCATGCTAGGTTCTCCCTCAATCAGGTGGTGACTAGGGGGATTTTACTGGTGCAATGACATATTATTCAATCAAGCCTGGGGTAGGATTAAGAAAAACAGTTCATGTAGTGTAAGTCAATGACTTGTGTTTGCCTCTATCAATTAAAACATGTTCCAAAGCCAATTTATAGGAGGTAATTTCTAACTTTGAACATGTCTAAGTTTGGAATGTGTAATATCCTGTTCCTTGTCTGAAATTTCCTGTGTAGTTTCCTGCTCCTGTTTTTAATCCTTTCAATGGGATGTGGGCATTGCTGACAAGGCCAACATTTGTTGCCCATTCCCTAATTGTCCCAGAAGGCAGTTAAGTCAACAACAAACAGAATGCTGGAAAATCTCAGCAGATCTGATAGCATCTGTAGAGAGAGAATATCTGATTTATTATCACGTATTAGTATACAATGAAATGTTTTTCTTGCACATTATACAGACAAAGCACACTGTATACAGAGTGCAGACTGTAGAGTTATAGTCATAGCTAGGGTTAGAGAAAGATCAACTTAATGCGAGCTAAGTGCATTCAAAAGGCTGATGGCAGCAAGAGGGAAGAAGCTGTTCTTGAGTCGGTTGGTACATGATCTCAGACCTTTTTCTGATGGAAGAGAGTACACCCAGGGTGTGTGGAGTCCATGATTATGCTGGCTGCTTTTAACATAACATAGAATCCTTACAGTGCAGAAGGAGGCCATTCAGCCTATTAAGTCTCCACTGACCACAATCCCACCAGGCCCTATTCCTGTAACCCCACTTAATTACTTTGTTAATCCCTCTGACACTAGGGTCAACTTAGCTTGGCCAATTCTGAGGCAGCAGGAAATGTAGACAGGATCAGTAGGTGGGGAGCTGGCTTGAATAATGGATTGGGCTTAGTTCACAACCTTTTGTAATTTCTTGTGGTCTTGGACAGAGCAGGAGCCATCAATCATTTCTTCTTCGTCCCAATTGATGTAGACAGAAGCCAAGTTTGAGTTTGTGACTCATTTGAGGGGGGGGGGAGGTTGAGAGATCTATGCATCTTGGATAAGCAGAAGAATTATCTCAAATTTCTCCACTGCTATGAAGCTCAGGTCAACACCAATCTTTTCACTGGGGCAATGATATGGATGAATGTCTGCCTCTTGGATTTAGCAGAGGTGGTCGCAATCAATCAGACTGCTCTGCCCTCAACATTGACTATTGTAACTAAACTGAAACCATCAGGGTTAAAGCTCTGGAGAACAATGCTTGGCAACACTAAGATTTCAAATGAAAAAACATTGGCCTGTAAATCAGACTGAGCACAAGCACCAAACATTGGCATCCATTCTGTGTGCAAATCCTCTGAGTGGAGGGTCTATATGACACTTCATTGCTGGAACTTGGCTTTGTTTGACTTCCAAATACACCTGGCTTCCATTCTTGTGGCCTCAAGCGTCTTCGTAGTCAGTGTTTGCCGCAGATATTTGACACCGGAAGCAGTGCAGGGAGAAAGTGCGTTGGATTTTAATTAACTTTCCCCTTTTCTCTCCCAGACAACAATTGGTGCATGTGGGTGAAAATGAGCTTGTTCTCCAGAACCCTGCCAAGGACTAATTTGTTGCTCTGTTTAACCTTTCAGAGGACTGGGGGTGGAGTTGGGGTTGGCTGATGTTTGTAGCTGGGATCTGAGCTGTAATCAAGGTTACAATGACGTTAAGCTGGAAGCTGCAACTCTTTGACCACTGGGAATTAATGCACATTTTGGAAGTAAGAGGCCAGTCGCATTTACATAGCACTTTGCACAGCAGTCAATACTTTCCACAGCATTTTTATAGCCAGTTAACTCATTGTTATAATCAAAAAGTGGTGGCCCAAAGTGCACAGCAGGATCCCACAAAGAAAGTCTAAGGTCATGTACCAACCAACTTAAGAACAGCTTCTTTCCTGCTGCTGTCACACTTGAATGGACTTGTATTAAGTTCTCTACACCCTAGCCATTACTGTAACACTCTGGGCTCCTGCAGAAGCCCAGGATGGGCCAAATGGCTGCTTCCTGTATTGCGGGATTCTATAGATTCTAACAACTCTTCGTCCCAACATTGACTAAGGTCCCAGAAGTCTCTTTGCTCTCATCATACTGTTATCATCCCAACCTTTCCAGCCATTTACAGGGTCAAGAGTGTCTGAACTGAAGTGTGAGGGTAAGGAGACCAGATAATGGGGCATGCCCTGCATATTCAAGCTGTGTGCCACTAGTGGCTTAGTGCCAGTATATGAAAGCTAATCTCAAATAAGGAAAATGATCATGTGCTATTGGAGCCTGTAGCAAGATTCAACACCTTCAGAATAGCAAAGGTAAAACAGAATAGAATACTGTGTACAGTTCTGGTCTTCCTATTACAGAAAGGAGATAGACCCATAGAAAACTACAGCTCAGAAACAGGCCTTTTGGCCCTTCTAGTTTGTGCCAAACAATTTTTTTTGCCTTGTCCCACTGACCTGCACTTGGACCATATCCCTCCACACCCCTCTCATCCATGAACCCATCCAAATTTTTCTTAAATGTTAAAAGTGACCCCACACTTACCACTTTATCTCACAGTTCATGCCACACTCCCACCACTCTGCATGAAGAAGCCCCCCCCCCGCCAATATTCCCTTTAAACTTTTCTCCTTTCTATATCTATAATAGGGTGACCAGAACTGTACACAGTATACTGAAAGAAATTAAAAGATTTACTAGGCAGCTACCAGGGTTGATGGTTTGAGATATAAGGAGAGGCTGGATAGACTGGGACATTTTTCCTCTGGAGGCTTAGATGATCTTAGAGGTCTATAAAATAATTAGGGACATAGATCAGCTAGATAGTCAATATCTTTTCATAAAGGTAGGGGAGTCAGACTAGGGGGCATATGTTTAAGGTGAGTGGGGAGTGATATAAAAGGGTCCAGAGGGGCAATTTTTTTCACTCAGAGGGTGGTGAGTGTCTGGAATAAGCTGCCAGTGGTGTTAGTAGAGTCAGGTACAATTTTGTCTTTTAAAAAGCATTTAGACAGTTACATGGGTAAGATGGGTATAGAGGGATGCAGATTGAACAAGGGCAATTGGGACTAGCTTAGTGGTGAAAACTGGGTGGCATTGTCAAGTTGGGCTGAAGGGCCTGTTTGTGCTGTAAACCTTTAAATTTCTTATACTGGAGTCACAAAAGTTAAAGTGCCATTTTGTTTGACAGCTTACTGTAACTTCCACTTTTTAATCCACTGGGTATTGCTGCCAAGGCCAATGTTCAGTGCCCATTTCTAATTGCCCCTTGAGGAGATGGTGGTGAGCTGCCTTCTTGAACTGTGGCTGTCTGTGTGGTGTAGGTACACCCAGTGCTGTGAGGGAGGCAGTGCCAGAATTTTGACCCAGCAACTGATATGTTTGCAAGTTAGAATAGTGGTTGGCTTGGAGAGGGAATTTGCAGGTAATAGTGTTCCCAGGTATCTGCTGCTCTTGAGGTGGTGCAGATGTGAGTAGCTATCAATTAATCCTTGAGTTGCCATTGTACAAGCAGCTCTTGAGTTTTCTTTGAGTGAACTCTCAACCATGTAAGTTTCAAATTCCTTCAAGAATTTTGACTTTATTAATTGTCTGGGACAGGGATGGCTTCATAGTGAGGCAACACTGCAAATGTGGTTAAATGTGAAATGCAGCAGTGGCTAAAACCTTTATCTAACCAGGTTCTCATTCAGATCTATTAGCTCTGAATTGCAGTTAGGAAATGAAAGTGGGAAAGACTGAAATCCACCCCTTGCTCTGCCTTTCTCACATCAAACAATGAAATTTTCATCACTGCCGGTCCAGTGCCTGGCTTGCTGAACTCATTTCCTCAGAGGGGAGCCAATTGTTGCTCTGGTTTTGTAGCAGTTTGTAGATAAAATAACACCCCACACAATTAGCAGTCACCATCAGCTGGGTGAAGATGGATAGTGGGTGTTGGAAACTCCTATCCTGCAATTTTCAGAGTCTGGCAGTTCCAGCTCCTCAGTTTGGAGAATGTAACCAGAAGTTTAAGTTTTTTATTCACTTGTTGGACATGGGTGTTACTGGCTAACCAGCATTTAATGTCCATGCTAGTTACCCTTGGAGGGTAGTTGAGAGTCAACTACATTTGATGTGGCTCTAGAGTCACAGTAGGCCAGACCAGGTAAGGACAGGAGAGTTCCTTCCCTAAAGGACATTAGTGAACTGGATGGGTTTCTCCAACAATTGACAATGGTTTCATGGTCATCAGTTGATTTCTAATTCCAGATATTTTTTTCTCAGCAAGGCGTACAGCTATCAATGTGAGCAATGTTGATGTGATGTCTTGTACTTAGGCCCTGACTGTTGGGAATGGGTTAATAGTCCTTAAATTAAGCCCTAATTTGATGTCAATTATCCAGTAGAAGTCACTGATATATATAGGGGCCATAGGTGGCACAGGGTTGTTGGTAGAGAATTGTGTAGAGTTGGATCAAAGAAATAAAGGTATTTATGAAGAAACAGAACTTGTATCTTTACTGAACAGCAACCAAGAGGGTTGCTGGATTCTGAATTCAAATTCCATGTGTAGGTGATAACATTGAACTGGGAGCTCAGCTGTTCTTGGACTAAACCACACCCATCCCAGTCCCCCCTCCTACCCAACCAAACCCAATCTGGCATCAGCCCTCCCCATTTACCCTGGTGTCTTTCCATAGTCTCCTCCTATCATAGAACCCTACAGTGCAGGAAGAGGCCCTTTGGCCCATTGACTCTGTGCCAACCACAATCCCACTCAGGCCTTACCCCCATATCCCTACATGTTATTATCTGCTCATCCCTCTAACTCGCACATCTAAGGGACAATTTTAGCATGGTCAATCAACCTAACGCACGTCTCTGAACTACGGGAGGAAACCAGAGCACCTGGAGGAAACCCACACAAACGAGGAGAATGTGCAAACTCCACAGTGACCTGAGCTGGGAATCGAACATGGGGCCCTGGAGCTGTGAAGCAGCTCTGCTAGCTACTGTGCTCCTCAGGCTCCTATTTCCCCTATACACCACCCCCCCCCCCCCACACTTTCTGTCTCCCTGAACCCTAGTCCTTGCTTAGGTACCCATTCTTCCCCTCCCCACAATGTTCTGCTCCATTTTCCAGCTGGCTATGGTTGTTGCTCATGATAGCACTACCTAGGATTGCTAACAACCCTCCAGAGTTGCCCTGGAGTCTCCCAGGTCAATCTCTAGGTTACTGCTGAGCGCAACCGTGGAGAAAAATCATTGGGATGTTAAAATAAATTGGTTCTCATTTTCCTGGAACAATTCTCTTTACCAGATATAAAAAAATACTGTAAATGGGGGAAGGAAGGCTGTTGGCCGACAGTCAACCATTATCCAATTGTGTAATGAGTCTTTTTGCTTTCCAATTGGCACGAGAAAGCAATGTGTCACGAGAGCAGATGTGTTGGCCAACTGATGGCTGAGTGTGGGGGCAAGTCATGTGATGAAACCTCCAGGAATATACTTAATTGGCAACCCTCACACCATAACATCTGGCAGAGACAGTGCAGTAGTGATAACGTCACTGACTTAGATTTGATTTGTTATTGTCACATGTATTAGTGTACAGTGAAAATTATTGCTGCTTGCATGCTACACAGCCAAAGCATACCTCTCATAGAGGAGGAAAGGAGAGCATGCAGAATGTAGTGTTACAGTTGTAGCTAGGATGGTGAGAAAGATCAACTTAATGTGAGGTAAGGCCATTGAAATGTCAGCAGGGAAGAAGCTGTTCTTGAGTCAGTTGTTTCCTTGTTCTGCGATACAGCTCAACATATCCTCTGATAGCCACAGGTAGGCCTGGCTGGATGATGTCAATGTATTGCAGGAAAGGTTACCTGTCACCTTTCTGTTATGCAACTGCCAGCATTGGCCATCAACACTGCTTTCTTTCCCAAACCTCTGGAACTGAGTCATTACCCTCTGATTACTGGCATGGAAAAAACCTGAGGGGGGAAACACAGTCTGTGCAACATTAATCAAGCATTTTTCTTTATAATTCTTCTCTTTGCTTTGAAGGCTTTTGTTAGGTAGGGAGTGAGGGCTGATTTGTCAAAAAACATCTAAGTTCTCAAATTTAAAGTTTATTTATTAGTATCACAAGTAGGTTCACATTAACACTACTATGAAATTACTGTGAAAATTCCCTAGTCTAATTCTCTAATAGTTTCCTCATCTGTCAATTAGTGTAGGAGGTGGGGCTTTGAGGGGGACATTTCAGATCGCCATTGGTGGGACTATAGGAAGGTGTGCCCAAATGGAGGCCACAGGTCATGTGATACTTGGACAATGTCCATCCTGAGATGGCTGCCCTGCACTCCACAGTTTCTAGCAGGGGCAAGATTAAACCTACAGGGGACTTCAGGCAATTATATTATATAACAGCTTTAAGGGCTGTTCACATAATATGGTGATGTTAGGGTGTTAAACTGGCTGCTATATTGCTATCAGTTGTCCTCTGTCCAGGCATCAGCTTCTTCAATAAACCTTGTTAGTTGGAATTTAAGTATGCAAACCGTATCTTCCTTTTTATATAAAACCCACAGCCTTTAATCACTCTTTCAAAGTGAGGACTCTGATTTTTTTTTAATGTTCAGCAAAAGTATATCCAAATGATAAGGAAGGACTGTAGAACAAAGAATCAGCCATGGATATCTAAGGAAATTGAGGGTATCAAATTGAAAGAAAATGCATGCAAAGTGACAAAGATTAGTGGGAACCAAGAGAATTGGGAAATCTTTAAAGGTCAACAAAGCATGAAAAAAGCTATAAAGAAAATTTAAAATGGATTATGAAAGTAAACTAACTCAGAATATAAAAATGGCAAAAGTTTCTATGAATAAAAATGGTGAAAGTGAACATTGGATGTTTGGAGAATGAGAGAGGAAATGTAATAATGAAAATGAGAAGGCTGAGGCATTGAACAGGTATATTGTGTTGGTCTTCACAGTGGAAAGCACAAATAACATAACATGCCAAAAATTGACAAGAAGGCTATGGTAGGTGAGAACCTAGAAACTATCATTATCGTGATACAGGTCGTGTTGGATAAACTAATGAGGCTAAAGGTAAATAAGTCTACTAGTCCTGATGGAATGCATCCCAGGGCACTAAGAGATGGTGGGAGCAATAGCAAATGCACCAGTAGTAATTTACCAAAATTCAATGACTCATGGATAGTTCCTGTAGATTGGAAAACAGCAAATGTGACACCACTGTTTTTAAAAAAGGAGGCAGACAAAAGGCAGGTAACTATAGGCTGGTTAGCTTAACTCCTATAGTAGGGAAAATGCTTGAATCTATCATCAGGGAAGAAATAGTGAGACATCTGGATATAAATTGTCTCATATTGGTAAGATGCAGCATGGGTTCATGAAGGGAAGGTCATATTTGATTAATTTGGTGGAATTCTTTGAGAACATGGACAGTGGGCAGCCTGTGGATGTGGTGTATCTGGATTTCCAGCAGGCATTTGATAAGGTGCCAGACCAGACTGCTATATGACATAAAGGTGCATGGTGTTACAGGCAATGTATTAGCATGAATAGAGGATTAGTAACAGCAAAGGATGGGGGTGGATGGATGTTTTTCTGGTTGGTGATCAATGATGTGCCTCAGATCAGCATTGGGACTGCAATTGTTTATGATTTACACAAATGACTTGGAGTTGGGGACCAAGTGTAGTGTGTCAAAAGTTGCAAATGACACTAGGATGGGTGACAGAGCAAAATGTGCAGAGGACACAGTCTGCAAGGGTATAAATAGTCTGAGGGTAAGCATCTGGCAGTTGGAGTACAATGTTGGTAAATGTGATTTCATCCATTTTGGTAGGAATAACAGCAAAATGCACTACTATTTAAATAGTAAAAAATTGCAACATGCTGCTGTGCAGAAGGATCTGAATGTCCTTGTGTAAGAATCACTAGGAGTTGATTTGCAAGTGCATCAAACAATTAAGGCAAATAGAATTTTCTTTCATTGCTTGAAGGATGGAGTTTAAAAACAGCAAGGATATGTTGCAAGTGTATAAAGTGTTGGTGAAGCTATATCTGGAGTACTGTGTACAGTTTTGGTCTCCTTATTTGAGAAGGGATATACTGGCACTTGAGGGACTGCAGAGGAGATTCAATAGATTGATTCCAGAGTTGAGGGTTGGCTTATGAGGAGAAACTGAGTAGACTGGGGCTATACTCATTGGAATTCAGAGAATGATGGCAGATCTTATAGAAACATGTAACATTATGAAGGAAATAAGATAAAAGCAGGGAAGTTGTTTCTACTGGCGGATGAAACTAAAATGAAGGAGTATGCCTCAAAATAAGGGAGAGCAGATTTAGAACTGAGTTGAAGGGAAACTTCTTCATTCAAAGGGTTGTGAATCTGGAATTCCCTACCCATTAAAGCAGTTAAGACTACCTCATTGAATGTTTTTAAGGCAAGGATAGATTAGCTTTTGAACAGTAAAGGAATTAAGGGTTATGTTGAACAGGCGGGCAAGTGGAGCTGAAAAAAAATCAACCATGATCTTACTGAATGGCAGAGCAGGTTCAAGGGGCTGGATAGCCTACCCCTGCTCCTAATTATGTTCAGTAAACCTTATTGTTAATTGAAATCTATGTATGCACACAATATATTCCTTTGTGTAAAACCCACAGCTCTCAATATAGTGAAACACTACATATGCAGATAGTTTGCAAATTGCATTAAGATACATTTTTCAAATTGCACGTATTTCCTGTTAGCATACAATGCAGGCATCTGGTATGGTAACAACATCATGTAAAATAATATGCAAGTATATAATGCCTTTCCAAGCGTCAGGATGTCTTCATATACGTTTTGATTATTCTAACTAGTGTTGTGACTTCCTGGAAGGATGCGCAATCCCATTTCTCCATCTTTTATTCTCTAGGGATGGCACAGTGGTTAGCATTGTGGTCTGACAGTGCCAGGATGCAGGTTTGATTCCTGGCTTGGGTCACTGTCTGTGTGAAGTTTGCACAATCTCCTCATGTCTGTGTGGGTTTCCTCCAGATGCTCTTGTTTCCTCCCACAGTCTGAAAGATGTGCTGGTTAGGTGCATTGGCCATGCTAAATTCTCCCTCAGTATATCCAAACAAGTGCCAGAGTGTCAACTAGAGGATTTTCGCAGTAACTTTAGTGTTGACATAAGCCTACTTGTAACACTAATAAATAAACTTTTTCATATTTTCCTTCATTCTTCTACATTTTGCTGTTTTGTGCCTTATTTGCAAGTGTTCTCATAATTAAAGTTACATTAAGTGAAGTCTGACTGTAACTTTAATATGATTTGATTATTGTTGCATGTATTAACAGTATTGTTCCTTGTGTAGTGTACAAAAAAGCATGACGTTCATAGAAGGAAATGAGAGAATGCAGAATGTAGTGTTATGGTCATAGTTGAGATGTAGAGAAAGCTCAACTTAATGCAGGGTAGGTCAAGTCAAAAGTCTGACAGCAGCAAGGAAGAAGCTGTTCTTGAGTCAGTTGATATGTGACCTCAGACTTTTGTAGCTTTTTCCCAAAAAAGAATGTTTGGGATATGTGGGGTCCTTAATTATGCTGGTTGCTTTGCCGAGGCAGCGAGAAGTGTAGACAGAGTCAATGGCTGGGAGGCTGGCTCTTAACTGTGGAGAAACTGACCTTTCAACTCAACTGACCCATGCTGCACACAGGTCTGTTCTCACCACGCTACATCCTACCAGCCAAATCCTTGTATTCCTTACTCCCTTGTGTTTATCTGACTTGCCCTTTTTGAAGTAAATCGATGCTTATTTGCCTCATCTATTCCATTTGATAGCAATCTCCACATTCTCTAACTTGACTAGAAATGACGTGTAGACTGAGAGGTTGGATTTTCGTGTGGGTCCATTTGCGAACAAATTTCAGATATCCCGGAAGAAACAGTGTAAACACGGAATGTGTACGAGTCGCTGAAGGGACATTGTTTGCTATTTTTGATTTTATGAGCAGCCAGTTCCTCTGACAAAAGGTGTGGATTGTGATCTGTCCAGAGAGCTTCCTCTGAACAATATTTTACTGTGTAAATTGCACTTTAATCAATGCTCACAAACATTAAAAGTCAGAACAGGTGCAAGGCCTGCTATACCATTCAATAAGATCATGGTTAAAGCCTTGACCTGTCAATTCTCCTGCACTCTTCTCACACCTCTTTTCCCTTGGTTTCTCTTTATTCATTTGTGGGACATGGGCTAGCCATTGCCCTTGACTTGCTGGGTCATTTCAGAGGGTAGTTGAGAGTTATCACGTTGCTGTATCTCAGGAGTCACATGTATTCCAGAGCAGATGAGGCAGATTTCCTCCCCTAAAGGACATTGAAGTTTGTTTAATTTTTAGAGAAGTAGGCTTACATTAACACAGCAATGAAGTTATTGTGAAAAATCCCCGAGTCGCCACACTGCAGCACCTGTTTGAGTACACTGAGGGAGAATTTAGCACGAGCAATGCATCTAATCAGCATGCCTTAATACGTCAGATTATCAGGGTTTTCCTGATGATCAACAATGGTTTCATGATCATCAATACATTCTTAATTTCAGATTTTTTTATTGAATTCAAAATTCATCTTCCACTGTGGCAGGATTTGAACCTAACTCCCCAGAACATTGGGCGAGTTTCTGGATTAACTGTCTAATGATAATACCACTAAGCCATCGGTGGTACCCAAATAGCATTAATCTCAGTTTTGAATATACTTAACGACTGAGAATTTCACAACCTTCTGAGTTAAAAAAAAATCCTCCTCATCTCAGTACTAAGTGGCCAATTGCATTATTGTGTATATGTCTCAAATCTATTTAGAGATGACACTAATTCCAATGTGTATAACAGGGTTTAGTTCAGTGTTTGGAAATGTCTACTCCATGCTTCTGGCTCTGCCTTCCAGTTCTTTCTACATTTTTTACTTTTCCTTGATCCTCACCCATCAAGCACTGAGCATCAAGTACACACAGCAAGAAATCTGACAACACCAGGTTTAAGTCCAATCAATTTATTTGATAGTAAACTCAAGCTTTCAAAGTTACCTCATTCACCTGATGAAGAAAACCTCAAGCTTGAGTTTACTATCAAATAAATCGGTTGGACTTTAAACCTGGTGTTGTCAGACTTTCTTGCTGTGTTTACCCCAGTCCAATGCTGGCATCTCCACATCATAACGAGCATCAAGAGTAAGCAGACTGTCAAGATCAAGCGAAGAACAATTGATCACTATACCTTTAAATCTTAAACTTGCTAACCACAGCAAATAGCTTCTCAATATAACCCTCAAGAATCTTCTGGATTTAATTAGATCACCTCATGTTCTTTTGTATTACAGTGACCACAGACTTGTTTTCACTCAATCCATTTTCATAGGATAACCCCCTCAGACCAGCCTATAGACCTTATTGCATTAAGTTGAAAGACTGTCCTTCCCTGGGTAAAAAGACCAAAACCATCCACAGTATGGTTTGGTGTATGGTCTAACCTAAGCATTGCTTTCCCAATGCAGGGCAAAGGGTACAGAGGATGGGGAGGAGACCAGAATTGGGAATGTAGAGTTGTGAGACTGGCAAAGATTAGAGACCAGCTGTGACTTTCTTTGAAGCCTCATAGAATCATTGTAGGGATTTAATGTGGAAAGAAGCTGTTTGGCCTGTTGAGTCTGCACTGACAACAATCCCACCCAGGTCCTATCCCTGTAATTCCACAGGATTACCCTGTTAATTCCTCTAACCTATGCATCCTGGGACACTAAGGGGCAATTAGCACCTAACATAGAAATCTTTGGACTGTGGGAGGAAACCAGAGCATCTGGACAAAACCCACACAGACATGGGGAAAATGCAAACTCCACTCTGAGTGACCTGCAGGGAATTGAACCCAGGTCTCTGGAGCTGTGAGGAAGCAGTGCTAACCACTGTGCCACCATGCTGCCTCATTTGTGTTGACAAGAGGATGGAATGATAATGCAGCTTTCAGATGAGACTTGAACCCTGGGAGATCCCAGGATAACACTTGACACACTGGGACCAAAGTCTTCCTTGACAATAAAATAAAGTTTACTGTCATTGTAACAAACTCCTCATTGAGGATAACTCTTGCTGATGTAGTATTAACACACTCCTGAGATGGAAATATTTACAGGTGCTGCCTGTATTGTAGGGTTGAGAATTCGTCCATTATCTTATGGCTAAATCACAAATGTTTTGTGAAAATTTCCTGTTTTGTTTTCTGGTCAATGCATCAGGAGATTTTTACAAAAACATTGGTGACGTGAATGCATAGAAGCTGTAAGAAATCTCCCTTCCCCCCGTTCCATTTCCTCCCATTCTCCTTGTGTCTCTACCACAATTTATTAACCATCCTCTGTTCCCATACTTCACCTCCCTGCTTTTCAAACACCTTTTCATCACACATTGAGCAAGATCAGAAGCGACATACATTCATACGCAGGGACCTCTTCTCTGCAAAGAAGAGGCATAATGCATTTGAGGTAGCTAGATTTAGCACTTGGAGCGAATGGGGAGAAAGCGGGGTTAGGCTACTGAGTTGGACGATCAGCCGAGACGATCGTGATGAATGGTAGATCAAGCTCAAAGGGCCAAATGGCCACCTCCTATCATCTATGTTTAAGCCATGCATGTTTTTTGTATTAACTGGAAGTATA
The DNA here is from genome assembly GCA_024679065.1 of Sphyrna mokarran. NCBI lineage: Eukaryota > Metazoa > Chordata > Chondrichthyes > Carcharhiniformes > Carcharhinidae > Sphyrna > Sphyrna mokarran. The sequence goes on along the minus strand of JAGIQG010000003.1, from coordinate 130,514,999 downwards.
GAGAACCTGTAGTTAGTTACCTGTTTTTTTTTTTTTTGCTATGGCAATAGCTTGGCCAGTCAACTTGCCAAAATTTGGTAATCTTGCATTTGTTCTGATGAGTCTAAGACCGAAAGCTTTGGAAACACATCTCTCTTTTCAGGAATGTTTACGTCTGTCTAAACCGTACTTGGCTCAATGAATATTAACAACCTTCTGTTGGGAAATTGTCTAGAACCCTCTATCTCTGATTTACACTCTGAGACTTTGAATGTTTCCAATTCTTCCAACTCCTGGAAAGCTGTAGGACTGACATTTCTGTGGACTGAACAGCTATACTACCCCACTCACCTGCTACCCTTCTACTGCCCAACTACCATCTCAACCCACAATTCACCACTCTTACCCTCTCAATAATCAGATCCTCCATTTCACCCCCCCAGATCTATCCTACCTCTTCACCTTACCTTCTCTCCTAACAAAGTGGGTTGGGTGTTAACTTATGAGAATAGGTAGCTAGTGCTATAAGAAGTGGACCTGGTTTTACTTTGATGCTTCTACACTACAATAGAACATAGAACATTACAGCACAGTACAGGCCCTTTGACCTTTAACGTTGCACTGACCAATGGAACCAATCTTATGACTCTCTAACCTAAACTATTTCAATATTATCTATATGCCTATCCAATGACCATTTGAATGCCCTTAAAGTTGGCAAGTCAAACAATGAAGTGTTCCACTTGAAGGATTCAATTGAAAGCAACAAAATAAAACCAGACTCACTCCAACTTATAAATGAAAGAAAGATTTAATAAAGAAACTTCATTACTCCAACACTTGGAGTCACCCTGGGCCATTCCAAACTCCCATAAACCCCAGCAGCTTCTGATTTATTACTGAGTCAGCTGACCACCATCATTTTGTCACTGGTTACATAGTTTACTGGGTCAGCTGACACAGCACATTACCATTGGTCACGCTACAACAGATCCAATGTTACCATTGGTTACACGTGAAATCCTTAGCAAATATATCTAATGTGTTCCAATCAAACCAATCCCATAGACAAAAGGCCTTTTTTCACAGGTTTAACACTGCAAATGTTCGTGTGATACTGGAAATTGAAAGCTTTGAATGAAGTCTGCAGTTCTCTGGATAGACTCAAAACAGGTTAAAATCAGAACAGTTTCCCAAAATAACAGGGACTCCAGGCAAGCCATCAACTGATTCCACACCCCCTTCAGAAAGGCAAAACTTTACTTGCAGCTAACCAACAGAATTTCCAAAAACCAGGAGAGAGAGAGAGAGACTTCTTTACAATTTGATGCCCCTTCTAAAACTCAAACTGAATGACGTCCTGTCGTTTGACTTGCTAACTGGCTTTTCTCCAAACAATGCAGAACATCCCAGTAAAATTAAACAAACCTCTGTTTAGGCAGCAATAAAAAGACTCTCGTAGACAGCCTGGCAACAGAAAAACAAACCGAACGAGTTTGCTTACAACTGCAGAGTACGTGATTTTTAAAAAAACTTTTCTTAAAGGTACACTGATGTCACAGTTCCAATGCTCTGACAATTGATAAGGTTAGTGTCACAAATACAACTATCAACCTTTAATCTCTTTGGCCACTTTCAAGCTCAGTTTGGTATCGCCAACTCCCAGCATTGAATCCTAGAATCATTGTGCAGAAGAAGCCCTTCAGCCCATTGAATCTGCACCGATTTGAAAGAAACACCTGACCTCCCACCTAATTCCATTTACCAGCACTTGGTCCATAGCCTTGAATGCTATGATGTGCCAAGTGCCCATCCACTCTCTATTTAAAGGATGTGAGGCAACCCACCTCTTCCACCCTCCCAGGCAATGTATTCTAGACTGTCACCACCCTAAACCTCTTGCCCCTTATCTTAACCCATGTCTCCTTGTGACTGACCCTACAACTCTTTCCTAGGGTAGAAAAGGCAAGTACTAGGGGATGTAGGTTTAAGGTGCGTGGGGACAAGTTTAGAGGAGATGTGTGAGGCAAGGTTTTTACACAGGGTGGTGAATGTCTGGAACATGCTGCCAGGGGAGATGGTGGGAGCAGGTATGATAGCAGCATTTCAGGGGTATCTTGATGAATACATGAATAGGATGGGAACGGAAGGACACGGATTCCGTAAGTGCAAATGGTTTTAGTTTAGACAGGCATTATGATCGGTGCAGGCTTGGAGGGCCGAAGGGCCTGTTCCTGTGCTGTACTGTTCTTTGGTATTTGCTCTTTGTAAGGAGGAAGGCTGCTCCCTATCCATTCTCATAAACTTGATCAGGTCACCCCTTTTTCTTCTCTGCACCGAAGAAAACTAGATGTAGAGATGCTGGTGTTGGACTGGGGTAAACAAAGTAAGAGGTTTGACAACACCAATTTTAAATCCAACCAATTTATTTGATAGTAAACTTGCCAGCTTTTGGCTTTTGTAGCCTTTGTCAGGCAAATGAGGAGGTGTTCTGGTCTGCAATAGCACACATCAGCACAGACAGTTTACAGATTGCAGACCAGAACCCCTCATTCACCTGAAGAGGGCTACAAAAGCTTGCAAGTTTACGATCAAATAAATCGGTTGGATTTAAAATTGGTATTGCCAAAGAAAACAATCCAAATCTATCCAACTTCTCCTCATTTAAATATTCCATTCCAGGCAACACCTTGGTGAATCTCTTCTTCACCCCTGCAGCACAATTTAAAGAATTTGTAGAAGTTTTTTTGAAGTTTGTTCATTAGTCACAAGTAAGGCCTCCATTTTCACTGCAATGGAGTTATTGTGAAATTCCCCTAGTCATCACAGTCCAGCACATGTTTGGGTCAGTGTATTGGCGTGTCTTTCAGAATGTGGGGGGAAACTGGAGCACCTGGAGGAAACCCATGTAGGCATGGGGAGGACATGCAAACTCTCTCAGACAGTGACCCAAGCTGGGAATGGAACTCAGGTCCCTGGTGCTGTGAGGCAGCAATGCTAATTATTGTGCCACATATGCAATCCTATTCTTCCCATAATGTGGCAACCAGAATTTCACACAATACTCTAGCTGTGTCCTCAACTGTGGCATCCTCCACCCTAGGCATCAGGCCTGTTCAGGTCCATGCCAAGGAAGAATTGACAGTGGTGAAAACTGTTGAATGTGTGCTGCATAATGTGTAGTAACATTGTGATGCCTCAATCTGCAATCACATTGATACAAAGCTCCATAATAGGATATATAGAATGCATAACCCAGGGTGATGGGCCCTTGTCAAAACCAAAGTGCGCCTGGAACCCTTGAAGCATTCTGTTTAATGTAACTGACAACAGTGAATCAGGGAGTGAAACTTTATTAAGTCAAATCTACTCGGACGTGTTCCAAATCTTCGGGGCATCCAGTTTGAGGTTTATATAACTCAGCAAACACGATCACGTTGCTTGATTGACATCATGTAGATTCCAGACCTGTTTAGGATGTGGGGACCTCTGATAGCCCTGCCCTTCCAAACCTTAATGCCTCATTTCAGTTCATAACCACTCTTTTCAAAAAAAGACTTATTAGAGTCATAGAACATAGAACATTACAGCACAGAACAGGGCCTTCGATGTTGTGCCGACCAAAATAAAAAGCAATGCCCCTCCAAACTAAACCATTCCCTTCTCTTCCATATACTTATCAATTAACCTCCTTAAACGCTACCAACCTTGGTGCATCTACAACAGCTGTAGGCAGGGCATTCCACTCCCTAATCACTGAGTAAAGAACCTACCTCTGATATCCGTCCTATAACTCATACCCCTTAATTTAAAGCTGTGTCCCCTCGTGCTAGCTTTCTCCATCCTAGGAAAAAGGCTATCACTGTCCACCCTATCTAAACCTCTAATCATCTTATATGCTTCAATAAGATCCCCTCTTAGCCGCCTCCTTTCTAACGAAAACAACCTCAAATCCTTCAACCTCTCTTCATAGGACCTGCCCTCCATACCAGGCAACATCCTGGTAAACCTCCTCTGTACCCTCTCCAATGCCTCCACATCTTTCTTATAATGTGGCGACCAGAACTGCACACAATACTCCAAGTGCGGCCGCACTAGAGTTTTGTACAGTTGCAACATGATGCTGCGGCTCCTAAATTCAATCCCCCTACCAATAAAAGCTAAGACTCCATATGCCTTCTTAACAACTTTATCCACTTGACTGCCTACTTTCAGGGATCTATTGACACATACACCAAGATCCTTCTGTTCCTCAACACTATTAAGAGCCCTACCATTAGCCCTATACTCTACACATTTATTGTTCCTGCCAAAGTGCATTACCTCACACTTTTCCACATTAAACTCCATTTGCCACCTCTCGGCCCAGCTCTGCAACTTGTCCAAGTCACTCTGTAAACTATAACACCCCTCTTCACTATCTACCACTCCACCGACTTTAGTGTCATCTGCAAATTTACTGATCCATCCCTCAATACCCTCATCCAGATCATTTATAAAAATTACAAACAGCAGGGGCCCCAAAACAGACCCCTGAGGCACACCACTCGTCACCGAACTCCACGATGAATATCTCCCATCAACCACCACCCTCTGTCTTCTATCTGCCAGCCAATTCCTAATCCAATTAGCTAAATCACCCTCTATTCCATACATCTGCATTTTCTGTAGAAGTCTTCCATGGGCCACCTTATCAAACGCCTTACTAAAGTCCATATATACTACATCAACCGCCTTACCCCCATCCACCTCCTTAGTCACTTTCTCAAAAAACTCAGAGGTTAGTAAGGCATGACCTACCCTTCACAAAACCATGCTGACTATCCCCAATCAATTCATTTCTCTCTAAATAACTATAAATCCTATCCCTAATAAAGCCAAATGTGTTGAGTGCCAAGCCTAAATGATCTCTTTTGTTCCAGCTCAAGTAGAATCCAATTCATGGTCTCCCCAGGAGAAACGGGTAAGATCAAAGCAGACAAGGAAAGGCATTGCACCTGATCTTATCTGATGTTTGATGCACAGAATTCCTACAGTGCAGAAGGAGGCCATTCAGCCCATCGAGACTGCACCAACTCAGCATCTCACCCAGGCCCTTGCCTCCACCCTACCCCTGTAATCATTTACCAATCCCTCAAGCTACAAACATAGGGAAACTAAGGGGCAATTTATCATGGCCAATCCACCTAACTGATCTTTTTTCAGAAGGAACACTTAAAAATGTAGCAAATGAAATAGCAACAAAGCTTACTCCTATTTAATAAAGAAATATCATTACTCCAAACTTGGAACCTCACACTGGGCCAATTCAAGCACCCTACAATTTTACATTTATAGTGAATCAGTTGGACACCTGACTGTTACATCACTGTCCAGCCTCAGGTCACTTTCTATGTGAGTCCCCATGTCTGCGTGGGTTTCCTCCCACAGTCCAAAGATGTGCAGGTTAGGTCAATTGGCCATGGTAAATTGACCTTTAGTGTTGGGGAGATTAGCAGGATAAATATGTGGGGTGGTGGGAATAGGTCTTGGGTGGGATTGTGGTTGGTGCAGACTCGATGGGCAAATTGCTTATCTCTGCACTGTAGGAGTTCTATGATTTATGATCTATGAATAACAGCTGACATCCAAATTGAAAGAGCAAAGGGGAAGTCTCCGAAAAGATCGGGATCAAAGTTCAGTTGACCTATCTGGGGGTTTGGCGGAGTCTGTCTTTCAGACCACTCTTGCAAGATCAATGGCTCACCCTCCCTGCAGCTCCTTCCACCTCCCCTCATTCTGCCATCACTTCCACAGCCCCAGAGGCAGTGGTGACCCAGAGAACTGGACTTGTCAATCGAGGTTAATTAGCTTTAATTGCCCTGATTTCCCTAATCAATCACTGGCATGTCTGAACGCAGCCTGACCAAATAGAGAGAGTTTCTGTTAAATAATTACAGCAGCAGAATAAATAAACATGTGTCCAACTGAACTAAATGAGCAGCTTGGGAAAATAAACAGTCGGATACTAAATAAACTGGGAGAATGAATCAATTACACACTCCGATACGAGTAAGTACTCAACTATTTGTTCTATCGTCAGTCCAATTAAGATTGGGATTATATTGTTGACGTGCCCACATTACATCTGGTTATCACAGGGATTCAGAAGGTGGGAAGGTTTTTTTCCACAGATGTTCAGTAGCTGCTGCTACCGGCACAGTGGTACAGCGGTTAGCACTGCTGTCTCATGGCACCGGGGACCCGGGTTCAATTCCCAACTTGAGTCACTGTCTGTAGGGAGTCTGCACACTAGAATTGTAGAATTCCTACAGTGCAGAAGGAGGCCATTCAGCCCATCGAGCTTGCACTTATAACAATCTCACCAAGGCCCTATTCTCACATTTACTCTGCTAATTCCACTAAGAGGCAGTTTAGCACAGCCAATGCACCTAACCCATATATCTTTCAGACTGTGGGAGGAAACTGGAGCACACGGAGGAAGTGCACGGGGCGAATGTACAAACTCTGCACAGAAAGTGACCCAAGATCAGAATTGAACCTGCAGTGGTGCTAATCACCGTGCTACCCCTTTTCTGCGTGGGTTTACTCTGCGTGCGCAGGTTTCCTCCACAGTCTGAAAGATGTGCTGGTTAGGTGCATTGGCCGTGCTAAATTCTCCCTCAGTGTTATCCAAACAGAGGCTGAGTGTGATGACTAGGGGATTTTCACAGTAACTTCATTGCAGTGTTAATGCAAGCCTTACTTGTGACACTAATAATTATAATTTAAGACTTTCACTTGCCCACATTAGGATTGCAGCTGCATTTGTATAGCACCTTTCAGGATGTTGCAGAGCAGCCAATGAGGTATTTTTGAAATGTAGTCACTGTTGTAAATATTGAAAAACATGGTAACCAATTTGTGCCCAGCAAGCTCCCACTAACCTGCAGGTGATGATGACCAGATATTCTCACCAAAACCTTGCTGGCATTGACACCAATGGAACATTACAGTCCTGCTGACTGTGCGTCCCTGTCATGGGTTTCCCAATTGCAGAAGTGGGTCAAATGGGAAGCCCTGTTGACAGCAATGAGGATGTAAGATTTTGCTGCCAGTGAGCTAGTCACCATAAGCCATTGCCACAAAACACCATGGAATGATATAAACTTTAAAGCATAAATGTTATTGATGCACCATTTTAATTTAACTGTGCTTCCAAGTCTTGTTAAAGGCAATGGCTTGAGTGTAAGGGACACTGTCCCATCCCAGAGGTAACTGTCTTTTCAATTACCAACTGCTCCAAAGTTTCTCAGGCCACAGCTGCCAAACTGACCCCTATCTAAAAGGGCAGCAGATACGTGGGGACACCACTCCGAGCCACTCACCGTTCTGACTTGGAAATCTATTGCCATTTCTTCACTATCATTTCAAGAAGGCACCTCATCACCATCTTCTCGCGGGATGAGCAATAAATACTAGCTAGCCAGCCAGCGGCACACGTCCCAAGAATGAATTTAAAAAAAAAAAATCGTCTCCCTGTCTCCGATTATCCCAAGACCTCTGAACCCCTCCTCCTTGTTTGGTGTGTAATAAAAAAATGCCCCAGTGTTTTGTTTTTTTTGGTGGAAGGGGGTTTGGGGGAACCTGATCTCGTTTTCATATGGATTATAAGAATCATCATTCAGAAGGAGGCTTTTTTAATTTATTAATCTTGAGTAAGGCTTACATTAACACTGCAATGAAGTTACTGTGAAATTTCCCTAGTTGTCACACTCCAGCACCTGTTTGGGTCAATGCAAATCTTTCAGACTGGGAGGAAACAGGAGCATCAGGAGGAAACTCATGCAAACATAGGGAGAACGTGCAGGCTCTTAACAGACAGTGACCCGAGCTAGGAATCAAACTTGGGTCTCTGGCGACGTGAGCCAGCAGTGCGTGCCACCGTGCTGTCTGTCTTTCATCTGTCCCACATGCTGAGAGGCTGCCATTCCTGGCTCCCTCCAACATGTGTATACTAGCGAATCCAAGAATCACGAGGCAGAGAAGGTGGTCATTCACTCCATTGTGCTAGCTCTTGGAAGTAGTTGTTGAGTTGGTTCCACTCCCAAAGAACAAAGAAAACTACAGCACAGGAACAGGCCCTTCAGCCCTCCAAGCCTGCACTGACCATGCTGCCCCTCTGAACTAAAACCCTTTCCCCTCCCGGGACCATATCCCTCTATTCCCATCCTATTCGTGTATTTGTCAAGATGCCCCTTAAAAGTCATTATCATATCTGCTTCCGCTACCTCCCCTGGCAGCAAGTTCCAGGGACCCACCACCCTCTGTGTAAAACGCTTGCCTTGTACATCTCCTTTAAACCTTGCCTCTTGTACTTTAAACGTGTAGTCCCTAGTAATTGATTCCTCCACCTTGGCGGGGGGGGCAAAAAAGCTTCCAACTATCCCCAGCCTCCTGAATCTTTCCCTCTTCACCTATTCCTCGCACTAAATCTGCTTCCACAGCCTTTTCGGGCAGACCCGGTACTTTGAATGGAAAGGATGTTAGGAGAAATAGCATTACCCCCAGTTTAATATAAAAACCATACACACACACAGTATCCACACGAGCCTCACTTAAGGAGCTGAATTCCCAACTAGTGCAGAGTTACTGGGATCATGTTCCCATGGTGCTAAAACATGATACACTTGACAGTTCAGAACCAAGACATTCCTGTATTTAAATTGCAGCTGGATGTGGTCACTCCCACGCTCTCATTGTACAGAGTGACATGAATTAAATACAAGGACCTGTGATTTTACCCCACCCCATTCCTGCAAAATACAGAAATATTTGAAAATGTTGGATTTTCAGGATCCATCATCCCGGCAAATTTCATAATCTTCTCAAAAAAAATCACCGAGGACGACATCTGCTTCCATGAAACCTGTCAGGAGTGTTATCAACTTTCCTCCGTATAACATTCCCAATATATCTCTGTCGTTCATTGAGATTGCTCCTGGCAGAACCTTTATTCTCAATAGACCCTCCCTGGTTCCATGATTGTTACAGTTACAGAGTGTTACTTTGAGTACAAAGTGCTTTTATAAACCTTTCTCACAGTGGTTAGCACTCCTGCCTCACAGTGCCAGGGACCTGGGTTTGATTCCAAGCTTGGGCTGCTGTCTGTGTGGAATCTGTACATTCTCCCTGTGTCTGTGGGGTTTCCTCCGGGTGCTCTGGTTTCCTCCCACAGTCCGAAAGACGTGCTGGTTAAGGTGCATTAACCATGCTTATTTCTCCCTCTGTGTACCCGAACTGGCGCCGGAGTGTGACAACTAGGGGATTTTCAGTGTAACTTCATTGTAGTGTTAATATAAGTCTACTTTTGACACTAATAAATAAACTTAAAACTTAAGTTTACTTGTGTCTGTTGAAGTTTCTGAGCATACTTAGGTTTTTGAGGGCTTTTCAGTCTGTGAGGAAATGTTCTGTAAGCGAACCCTGTGTTGCCAGTGCTCCTGTTTTCATAGTTATTACTGTTCAGCTGAGTTAGTTTTTGTTAACCTTTGTTACTTATTGACATAAAGAAGGTCATTCTTTACTGCATCTGACTACCTTATTTGTGCTCTCCAGTTCCCAGTCATCATTCTCAAATCATCACAGCTCCTGTCAATAGGCATCTGACTGTCCAAGTTTTAAATTGTTTGGTCTAATTGATTGGAAAGCAATAATTTCTTTTTTAGATTTTAATAGCAGGGTGTGGGGAGAAATACAGCATTGAGATAATGGATCAGTCATGACCATATTGAATAGGGAAGCAGGCTCGAAGGGCTGAATGGCCTACGCCTGCTCCTGATTTCCAGGTTTATTCCTCCACACGAGCTTGCAATGACCACGATAAAGCTGCAGGGCGTGGGGGTTTTTATAAACTTTTATAGTTTGATGTCTCAATCACATTCTGTGTGAAATATGTGGCTGTTACCAACACCTACAAACAGCCCTGATCTCTAATACATGCTCATACACTGTACCAGTGCCTCATGTACTACTCGCCCACTGCACAATGCCACCATGCACTCTCACTCACGCACGCTGTACTCTCTCACACACCTCATGTCACGGATAATGACCCTAATTTCAGATTGACTGGGGCCTCTTGGGGACAGGGTCCTGCTTTCACTCATGGATCATGCTCACTGGTAGCGCCACAAACATTTGGCGCTTAATTTTGCCCTCTGTCAATCTGCGAACTAACATTTATCTTCAGTGTGTTCATGTTGCCAATTAGCTCAGAAGGGCGACCCTAAGCCAAGTGTTTTCCTGCCCGTCTCCTTGCTGCTTCTTGGAGGTTTGATTATTGCCAACCCGATGTCTTGGCTTCTGACCCTTCACCTACAAACAGCATAGCCGGCGCTAGTTAACCCCCTCCTAACCAATGTCGTGACTGACTCTTGCTGCTGTCCCCTTAGGAAGTTTTGCTTCCATGATTGCTCCCTGAGTAACTGATTAAACAGCTTAAAATGTTGCAGCGATGGAGTCAAATCTAATACATTTCTAGCAATTGAATTGCAATCAGTGGTTTGTGATGCTGATGGCGAGTTAGATTTTCTGTGCGTACTAATTTCACAGTCCAACAAATCCATATGTGTGGGGAAGATATAGAGGCACTGATCCAAGCGAGGATACCCGAAACCATGGGAGATTGTAATCTCTAAACAACTGCCTGCTTTAATTTTAGCCCATCCACACTTTTTTTTAAACTAGAGACATGCGTGGAATGCTGATGCTTAATAATTTCCAGCAGTGGGACTGAAGTTTTTATTCAGCGGCTTCTAGAAATTATCATGATTTTTATTCTAATGAAACACAGGTTGCTGCGGTGTCGGATCATCTGCAGGTTGGGGTTGTTGAGATACTGGCAGATCTGCTCGGAAGATGATCGCCCTGAAGTTGCCTGGCAGACACAGGACAGCATTTTCACGTGAAAGGAAGAAAGTTTAAAGGGAATATTAGAGAGGGGGCCTTCTCCATACAGAAGGTGGTGGGTATGTGGAATGAGCTGCCGGATAAAGTGGTAAATGCAGGGTCACTTTTCAGAAAAACTTGGACGGGCTCAAGAATGAGAGGGGTGTGGAGGGATATGGTTCAAGTGCAAGTCAGTGGGACTAGGCAAAAAAATGGTTCGGCACAGACAAGAAGGGCCAAAAGGCCTGTTTCTGAATTGTAATTTTCTATGGTTTCTGTGGTCCATCAGCCATGAGAATCGTCGCGGGTGAGACACGGACCGTACAAAGGTCTGCTGACCTTGGGCGAGGTTTTCTGACCTTGGCGTGAGCACAACCAGAAAATCCCACCCACAGATTCATAGAATTTCCACAGTGCAAAAGGAGGCCATTTGCCCCTTCGAATCTGCACTGCCATTCCAACAGCATCTTGCCCCCCACCCTCCCATTTCCCATAACCCCTATACATTTAGCCCCGACTCCCCTTAACCAACACATCTTAGGATAATAAGGGGCAATTTAACATGGTCAATACACCCAACCCGCACAGCCTCGGAGTGTGAGAGGGAACAGGAGCACCTGGAGGAAATCCACACTGTGCAAACTCAGCACATGTAGTGACCCAAGCCCGGAATCGAACGCAGGTCCCTGGTGCTGTGAGGCAGCAGTACTAACCACCCGTGAGTTAACTCAGTAACCATGAGTTACTGAGAAAATTTTAGGGTTCAGAGCTCAGGAGCCAAAGTGTAAGAGGTCATGATTCCTACAAGACAAAGTACTTGGCATTTTGAGACTCTCTGGATTGGATCAGGCAATGTGTATTCATGAAGTTAGCTGGGGATAAAACTGGGCAATATACCAGAGACAACACTCCTACCCTTCCTCAAAATACTGCCCATGGGATCATTTGTGTCTGAGAAGTTACACGGGGTCACAGTTTAACATCTTATTCAAAAGACAGCATCTCTGACAGTGCAACTCTCAGTACTGGACTGAGATGTCAGCCTGAATTTAATGCTCCATCATGTTTGCCAGTTTATAAAGTGGGGGAGAACAGATGAAAGTTTGCCAATATTTCGCTATGTCTCTGCTGCAACCAATGTTGCGAATGCCCAGTATATAGCTCATGTTAATATTTTAGGGGTAATTTTAGTTCTTGGAAGATTAAAGTTTAATTGTTTTTTTTTTACAAAAAAGGGACAAATGCAACTGAAGTATCTTGGAGTTTATTACACTAAATAAAGTAACAGTTTGTTGCATTTTGGACCACGTGTGGTTTGCAGCTCATAGAGAAACTCTGGGAGCTGTTATTAGATTCCAAGCAAATGAGGATTAGAGAAGTCTGGGGATCCATTTATAGTTGAGAGATTGGAGTTTGGAGAAACTCAGGGATAGTGTCAGCTTAGTGAAGATAATCATCAGTAAAAGGGCTGCCATTGTGCTGGTAATTAGAACCAGGACCGCATCACATGGTATGCAGTCTGAGGAGGAGAGATTGAACCAAGAAGAGTTGAACAGCTATTGAAATAAACTGTGTCAGAATGGCTTTTGACAGAAATTCAAGTCTAGACCTTTCAAATATAAAGAATTGAAATCCCTTGTGAGGAGACAGAGTTTTAATGAGATTTTGTGACTCGCAGAGGTCACTGATGTATGGATGGGTTGATGAGAAATCCATGGGATCTGGCTTGGTTACATCTGTCATTGTACACACCCTTGTACATTCAATCATGTCTCCCTGTTAATTTTGATTTACCTGACATTAATTCTGAACAGTAGGCATATCAGAAAGTTATTGTGGAGCATTTTACTTTACTAACTTTGTTCAGTAAAGTTTGTTTTATCTGATTAAAGTTGAAGAATTTTGTGGCTTTACTCTCTTAGTGGCTGACTGGGATTTCAAACTTTGTCTAACCTGAAGAAAAATTTACTTGTTCCTAAATGGCTTGAAAGGCCAATCTGTGTGAGTCTCACAATTCAATATGTGCAGTCAAAGCCAATCAATGAAGCAAAGCTCTGTATTGACGAGAAACCAATGCTGGCTCTTTGAAAGTGAAAGGAAGTACAGAGGAGGTTCACCTGAGTGTTGGCTGGGTTGGAGCTTATGACCTATAAGGAGAGATAGGCTTTCTTTAGAGAAGGCTGAGAGGGAACGTGATTATGATTATGCTAAAGATTATGAAGGGTATGCACAGGTTAAATAGGAAGCAGCTGGATCAATCATGAGGTGTACAGTTTTAGGATGAGGTGCAGAAGATTCAGAGGGGATTTGAGAGAGAACTTTTTTGCTCAGAGGGTACTGGGAAATGCTCTGCTTGGGAAAGAGTTGGGGCCGGAAACCTTGTGACCTTTAAAAATTATTTGGATGAGCATTTGAAACATCATAATTACAAAGGGTCATGACCAAAGCCCAATTCATCACATAAATCAGCCTCCCATCCATTGACCTATCTACACTTCCCATTGCCTTGGTAAAGCAGCCAACATAATCAAAGACTCCACGCACCCCGGACATTCTCCCTTCCACCTTCTTCTGTCGGGATAAAAGATACAAAAGTCTGAGATCACATACCAAGAACAGCTTCTTCCCTGTTGCCATCAGACTTTTGAATGGACCTACCTCACATTAAGTTGATCTTTCTCTGCACCCCAGTATGAACAAAGAACAAAACAGCATGGAAAACAGGCCCTTCGGCCCAACGAGCCCATGCCACCACTCCGATGTTCCCACCTCTACACACGATCCCTGCCCATGTTTATAGATCTATGGATTAAAAACCAAATTTGAGACAATTTAGGGAGAATTTGTTTTGCCAATTAGCCTAAGAGCACATCTTTGGGATGTGGGAGGAAACTGGCGCACCCGGAGAAAACCCACGCAAGCACGGGGAAAGTGCGCAAACTCCCAGACACAGGCCCAAATCCATGTATCTGCACAGCACAGCGATAGTCACTGAGCTGTCGTGTTGCCCATCAGATGGTCCAGGTCAAGCGTACACTAACAACGTGAAGCACTAGGATACTCTCAAAAAAATCCAAGAGCAGCCCTCTCACGACCCATCGCGTGTATGCCCCTTGTTAGACAACAAGGTGGACCAAAGCACCTGTAGGATTAAAAACAAGTACATCAATATCATCATCTATTTACACACTTCCCAGGGAACTCCCAAGGCTTATGACCCCCTATTTTAAATCAGTTTTCTATGATTGTACATTTCAGCACCTTCTCCTTTCCTGCTCTACGCACGGTATGTTTTGTCTGTATAGTGCGCAAGAAACAATCCTTCTTACTGTATGTTAATACATGTGACGATAATAAATTAAATCAAATAATATTTCAGGATATGGTATAAGTGAAGAAAAATGTGATTAGTGTGCCTTCAGTGGCAGATATTGTTGATGCAAACTCGATTGGCAGATGACCTTTCCTGTGCAGCATGATTCTATGGGAGATTTTTCCTGACCTTGGGAATCGTGCAGGGGGAGGGGTTACCATGCAAAGGTCCATTTACCTCGGGCAGGATTTTCCACTTCTGGGGCGGAAAATCCCGTCCCATTTGCCACTTCCCAATTCTATTCCCCTTTCTCCTGTAAATGTGCCCTTTATAAGCACATAATCCAGTTCCTGTTTGAAAGTTACTGCTGTATCCACAGGGAGTGTGTTCCAGATTATAACAACTCACCGCAATAAAAAAAACATTCTTCTCTACGGTTTTTCGAATTATCTTAAATCTGCAACGACCTAGTTATCAACCCTCCGATTGGAAACAGTTTCTCCTTGTTTAGTCCATCAAAACCCTTTGTAATATTTGATTTATTATTGTCACATCAATTTGTATACAGTGAAAAGTCTTGTTTCTTGTGCACTATGCAAAGCAGATCCCACACAGAGAAGGAAAGGAGAGGATGCAGAATGTAGCATTAGAATCAGAGCCAGGGTATTTGCGAACATCGATATAGTGCAAGGTAGGTCCATTCAAAAGTATGATGGCAGCAGGGAAGAAGCTGTTCTTGAGTCAGTTGGTACATGTCCTCAGACTTTTGTATCTTTTTCCCGATGGAAGAAGGTGGAAGAGAGAATGTCCGGGGTGCGTGGAGTACTTGACTATGCTGGCTGCTTTCCCAAGGCAGTGGGAAGTGTAGACACAGTCAGTGGATGGTTTGCGTGATGGATTGGGCTACATTCACGACCGTTTATGGTTTCTTGCAGCCTTGGGCAGAGCAGGAGCCATACCAAGCTATGATGCAACCAGAAAGAATGTTTTCTATTCTGTGAGCGTGAGTGCCTGTTAAGTACTGCCTTAACCTCCTCCATTCTAAAGACAAACGTGCCCAGTTTTTCCATTCTCTGTGTATAACTGAAATCGGGTTGTTTAAAACAGAAAATTAAGTTGGGGAGGACACTCAAATCATTTGCTCCTGCCACAGAGATCATAGCTGCTTACTGCACACTGACCTGGATGAGACGATGGGGTTGAATGTATTGCTTAATGTACAGCACTGTCTCACTGCAGGGATTCACTTATAACTGTTCCATTAGTCTTAATTATAGAATGGATTGCTTCCTCTGTGGGCAGGAGCAGGCTCTAACTACCCATTTGTTTTATAAGTGAAGTTTAACTATTTCCTGAGGTCAGGACACCGGTCCTCAGTAGTTCCTTTTGAAGTCATACCTCTTATCCGACAATTCTTTTTCATTTTGGAAACTCTTGCGCAAATCATTGCTGGTTCTTTGCACATCCAAGGGATCTCGTGAAATTTTTCTTTTCGTTAAGAATGAGATATTAATTTGTTTTTAAGGTCCTTTGTGTCAGCAAATAACGGTCGTAGCGACACAATAGGCTTCGGATTGCCGATGTTTAGCATTCTTTGTAAATTAATATCATATTTCATGTAGGAACTAATACAGCAACTTTGTTCGTGTCAAGGTTAGATTTTGCCAATATTCTTCAAGCCGACCTCCCAAGTTATAGCCACAAGGAGCCTCAGTTGTGAGTCTCGTGTCTCCTCCTGGCACCACGTTCTCCACAATTACTCCCCCCACCCCCCCCACACATTCTTACTCCAATTGCTACTGGGCGCACAGCAACAAAAGGAGAAAAACGATGATACGTGGTTTTTAAATCACAACTTCCAAACAGAACAATGTGCTTTGATTATACGCGATAAAACAGCTTTGGAAATGTGTGGCTGCCTATTTCTGCACAGTAAGATCCCACAAGCAACCACATAAGTGACCAGGGTGCTCGGATCTAAGGACTCATGGTTAATAGAATCCCTGCAGTGGAGAAGGAGGCCATTTGGCCCATCGAGCCTTCACCAACGACAATCCTACCCAAGCCCTATTCCTGTAATCCCGTATATTAACCTTGATAATCATTTTTTTTTAATTTGTTAGTGTCACAAGTAAGCTTACATTAACACTGCAATGAAGTTACTATGAAAATCCCCTTGTCACCACACCCCGGCACCTGTTTGGGTACATGGAGGGAGAATGTGCAAACTCCACACAGTCACTTGAGGCCAGAATTGAATCCAGACTTCTGGCACTGTGAGGCAGCAGTGCTAACCCCTGTGTGGTTCATAGAAACTCTACAGTGCAGAAAGAGGCCATTTAGCCCACTAAGTCTGTACCGATCACAATCGCACCCAGGCCCTATCTCCATATCCCCACACATTTACCCACCAATCCCTCTAACCCACACATCTCAGGACTCTAATGGGCAATTTTTAGCATGGTCAATCAACCTAACCCATGGGAGGAAACCAGAGCACCCGGCGGAAACCCAAGCAGACACGAGAAGACTATACAAACTCCACACAAACGGTGACCCAAGCCGAGAATCGAACCCAGGTCCCTGGTACTGTGAAGCAGCAGTGCTAACCACTGTGCGACCGTGCTGCCTTTGAGGAATAAAATGTTGACCAATGGCCAAGTTGGGGAGGAGGAAGAGGTCTAGGAGTGGTTGGAGGATGTCCCTACTGTCCTTCGAAACAGTACAGTAGGAATGTTGATATTCATCAGGGCTAGCAGATGGGGACTTGTTCAAAATTCATCTGACTGCCAGAGGCTGGAATTCTCTTGCTGTTCACAACAGCACACTCTTGCCTATGGATTTCCTGCCAGTATGGGATGACATCAAAGGGAATTCCCATTGATAGCGGGAGGACTGGAGAATCCCACAGTTAGCAAACAGCACACCACCTTCCACCAGCGGGAAACACACAGCTGGGAGACCAGAGAATCTCGCGCAGAATCTTCAACAGTGAAGCACACCCTCAGTGCTGCACTGAGGCTGAGTGGTTATATGTGTGACTTGAGTTTATGAGTTCAAATCTTATAATGGCTAGTTATGAAATTAAACTCATGAAGCTAAGTTCACTGATGCCATTTATTAAGATTTCCACTCTGAATGATATTTGAAGTGGTTATTTTTAAGGAAGGATTATAAATGTTGCATCTTGGGAAAGCAAGTTATTTTTAAAAGAATGCTCATTTTCTAAAATTCAATGACTGCTTTTTTAACCTTGATCTTTTCCAATCCTCCTATCTCTGAGAGATTCTTCTACCAACAGTCTAGAATGTTCCTCCCTAATCTCTACCTCGCTATTGCACCGTTGGGTTGCCAATGCCAGTGGGACATCTTCCCGGAGATGTCATCACATGAACTCCCTTCATTACGATCCTATTGGTTGTCTGACATCCCAATACTTGCAGTGCCCAGCCTGATAGCCAATTGGAAATCGCACACATCTGGTTGGTTGTCAGTCAGATAGTCTTCTCCCCATCTCTGATATTTTAGAATGAATAAACAAAAATGCACAGCGTCTAGAGGAGGGCGACAGGGGGGAAATTGTCTTGATTATCCCTTCACACGGGGTCATTGAATCCTACAGTGCAGAAGGAGGCCATTCAGCCCATTGAGCCTGCACCGACCACAATCCCACTCAGGCCCTATCCCTGTAACCCCATGTGTTTATCCTGCCAGCTCTCCTGACACTAGGATCAACTCAGCACAGCCAGTTCACCTAACCTGCATGTCTGTGGGAGGAAATTGGAGCACCCGAAGGAAACCCATGCAGACATGGGGAGAATGTGCAGACTCCACGCAGACAGTGACCTAAACCGGGAATCGAACCAGGTCCCTGGGGCAGTGCTAACCACTGTACCATCATGCCACCCATCCTATAACCTAACAACTCTCTCAATCTCTCTACTCTTCCAAATTTGGGGATCTCATGCATTCCCAGATTTCATTAATGGCCATGCTTTCAACTGTCTGAACTTGGAATTCTGTGATGCGCGTGTGGAATTCTCTCCCAAGGCAGACTGTGGTGGCCAAATCACTGAATATATCGAAGAAGAACGTAAATCGCTTTCTCAAATGTGAAGGTGTTGAGGAGTATGGGGAGGGTGCGGTGGAATAGTGCCAATATGGAGGATAGGCCACAATCATATTGAATGGCAGGACAGGCTTGGCTCGAAGGGCCAAATAGTTTCCTCCTATTCCCATTTTTTTGTGTTTCTAAATCCCTAAACTCCTCCTCAATCTCTTCAGATGTATCATGCTACCTTCTTAACCAATCTTTACCTGTCCTAGTGTCTACCTGTGAGGCTTAGTGTCGAATATGGTCAGATAAAGCTCCTGAGAAGCAAAAATGCAACATTAAAGGCCCTATCTGAATGAAGTAACCCAGAGCAACCAGTTGCCCCTTTTACACACACAGTCCGTTTTTCATTTCAGCTAAAGTCACGGCTGGGCAACCCTTTTTGGAAAACATCGTTGACCTGTTGTGACCTCCCTCTGTTGACCAATAGCAGCCAAACACAATAGCAGCCCCCCCCCCCCCCCCCCCAGGTGCTGTCACAGCTGGATCGGCCAGCATGCTGTGTTGCAACAGCTGCCGGAGCCCATGGTAACAGAGCGGTGTCCAGGATACCGTGGTAACACGCGTGCTCGGCGTGTGGCCTGCATCCAGGTGTCCGCCATCGATCATTGACTTGGAATGTTTGCACGCCAGTGTACCGGAACTTTCTGTTACGAAAGGAATCTTGAGTCTCTCAGTTCATTTCCAGGCGAGCTCAACTTGATGTGATTTAACGCAAGGAAACCTGATACATCTTCAGAGGAGGAATTAAAGATTGGAAACAAAGTCGTAAAACTTTAAAAAGGAGCAAAGACACGGATTTCGCTTCCGTAGCAGTGGACGTTGATTTGCCTTTTATTTGGGATGCACTGTAGTTCCAGTGCGCCCCAAGTAGTTTGTCCTCTTGAGGATGTGGGTGGGGATCCCTCTCCCTCCCCCCACTCCTTCCCTGCCACTGATTAAGTCCGTGGAGGGGATGTCATAAATGGCCTTTCCTGCCCATTGCCAAGTGCGGTCCCTAAATGAGCAGCTAATTCCCCAATTAAAAGCCTCACTCTGCCCCCATGGATATTCACCCAGCATCAGATGGTGGGAGGTTTCCCAAGTGGGAAACATAAAAGCAATTCTATTCAGGGTTCTTTGCAGGATCTTTGGGAAGGTCCATTGTCAAACAGTAGTTGCTTGTTCAAGGGACTTTGCACGGTAAGTACTCTCACCAAAGCAGGTTAAAGTCCAACAGGTTTATTTGGTACCATGAGCTTTCATCGTCAGGTGACTTGGGCACAGGGAACCGAGATGGGAGCCCTTGCCGCCGACTCTCTGCCTGCCTGTGCTTGACTCCGGCCTGGGATCCAGCAATAATCCTAGGCCTCAAGTGGCCAAAGGACCTCAGGAGGAGGCACAGCCCTGCACTTCCTCCTGGAGTCCAGCAACAAATTCTAGGCCTCAGGTGGCTGGTGGACCATTAGCAGCCCTGTACCTTCTCCTGGGGTCCGGCAACAATCCTGAGCCTGTTTGAATGAGCTCCACATCATGACTTTCTCAATCTAGAGCAAGGCCCATACGTTGTCCACTAAACTGCCTGAGCAACAGAAGCCTTTCTCCAGCAGAGTTAGTGCTGGTGTCTCGCTACTTTTTCAGGCAGTGGGTGAGACACCCGCCAAGAATGGAAAATTTGGCCCCTTGTGTCAGGAAATGTTGATATTGAAGACTCATTGTTGAAAGTGGAATATAGTTCAATATGGAACATGCAATGTGTGTGTGTTTTGAAGTAAGTCTAATTTCTAGCTTTCTTTCATTATGCAAAAAGAAATATATTTATACACTGCCTTTCATGATCTAATTTCATGACCCTCAGGAAATACTTTTGAATTCTAGTCACTGTGGTAATGTAAGAAACGGAGTGGCCAAGTTGCGCACAGCAAGCTCCCACAAACGAGTTGAGATAGTGATCAGATAACTCATTTCAGTGAGATTGGCATGATCCCCTGCTCTCCGATAAAGCCATCACCATTTTCTGCCCACTTGAAAGTGTAGATAGAGCCCACAGTTTGAGATCACAGCCAAAGGAAGACTTCTTGTACAGTAGTGTGCCCAGATCACCAACAACTAGTCTTGGTCCCGCCATGCCAATGCTATAGTCAAGAAAGCCCACCAATGCCTCTACTTTTTCAGAAAGCCAAGAAAATTTGCCGGCTACAACTTTCACCAACTTTTACAGATGCTGCATAGAAAGCATTCTTTCTGGTTGTATCAGAGCTTGGTATGGCTCTTGTTCTATCCAAGATCGCAAGGAACTCTGAAGGGTTGTCAATGTAGCCCAGTCCATCTCACAAACTAGCCTCCCACCCATTGACTGTCTACACTTCCTGCTGCCTCGGCAAAGCAGCCAGCATAATCAAGGATATCCTGCACCTCGAACATACAATCTTCCACCTTCTTCCATTGGGAAAAAGATAGAGGTCGGAAGTCATGCAGTAACTGACTCTCTCCTGCTGCCATCAGACTTTCGCTTGGACCTACCTCATTAAATTGATCTTTCTCTACACGACTGTAACACTACATTCTGCACCTTCTCCTTCCCTTCTGTATGAACAGTATGTTTGTGCTTTGTCTGTATAGTGTGCAAGAAGAAATACTTTTCATTGTAAACTAATAGATGTGACAAGAATAGATCAAATCAGTACAGTTTGGAAGTGTACCTTTGGGTGTTTTGCAGTGGGAGTTGACTCCAGAGACAATATTCCCTGCTAACATCCCTTTTGCTGTGAGCAAGATCTGCTTGTTGGGCTTCAAAACCTTGGCAAGCTTGGCATGTGGCTGTTCACCTGAGTGTCTTGATCATAGAATCCCACGGTGCAGAAGGAGGCCATTCAGCCTATTAAGTCTGCGCCAATCACAATCCCACCTAGACCCGATCCCGGTAACCCCACTCATTTATCCCGCTAATCCCTCTAACTTATGCATCCTGGAACACGAAATGGAAATTTAGAATGGCCCATCCACCTAAACCGCACATCTTTGGACTGTGGGAGGAAACCAGAGCACCTGGAGGAAACCCATGCACACATGAGGAGAACATTCAAACTCCACACAGACAATGACCCCAAGCCAGAATTGAACCCCGGTCCCTGAAGCTGCAAGGCAGCAGTGCTAACACTGTGCCACCATGCCATCAGGGATTAATGTCTACACAGGGGCTTTGGTGACAGATTCTCCATGGCTGCCGCACTCCTACACAGCCTACGGGAACATCCCCCACAAATACCTGACTCCAGGATTGTGCTACACTGCAGAACATTATTTTGCTTATAGTAAATGCTGTTCTCCTGCTGAACCTCACTCCATTTGTAAGTGTATTAACATCTGGATAGCAGAAGTGACTGGAGCGTGTTAAATAGCCACCTAATCAAAGCCTGTCCTTGCACTGATCGGTGCCTTCAGCCTGAAGCACCGAAACCCAAACTCATTTGGTTTTTCTCCTGACATCTGAATGATAAACGCTCTGTAATCAATTGAAACAGAGAGGGATATTTTCTGCAGTACGCATTTTCTGCTCGCAATCCATCGGTGAATCAAACAACTTCTTGAGTGCCTCCCAAGACCACATCTGTGGTGAAGCCAAGTCTTGTGTGTGAGTATGGTCATGCTCCCTCTTATAGAATAAAGCTCAGATATTTGAACATCTGCTTTCTGAAACAGCAAGGTTCTGCCCGTTGGCCGGCTGAGTTTGGGCTAGACGTTACGCTGGGTGTGTTTGCAGCGTTATTGTTTGTACAAGTGTCTGAGGGAGCTTTCAGAAGCTGGTAGGGGAAGTTTAGAAAGGACCGTCTTGGCGAATGAAGTCAGCAAGGGGCCTTGGGAGGGCGGTTTACTGGCACAGTAGGGACAAATGGAACAGGGAATTTAAATGAGAAAAGGGAGAGAGTTTGGGATGAGATCTGGGTTGGGGATTTCCTTTGAATCACTCACAATCCCATCTCCACACCTTGCCAGAGGTGTAGCAGACACTCTGCTTATGGTAGTAGGGTGGGAATGCTCGGAGGATGTTCTTGCTTCTGTGAATGACAAAAGCAGAGAGGAATAGGTTCACCCCACACACACAGACACAGACACAGACATACCTGTCCAAATACGCACGCACACGCACACGCACACACACGTTCACAAATAACTCCATGTGCATGCACACCACCAACACACCTAACAAGCATATACACACAAAAGAACCCATACGCACACACAATACACTATGCATAAGCAATCTTCGACTCATGCTGCACTGTGGCATAGTAGTTAGTACTGCTGCCTCATGGCATCAGGGTTCGATTCCTGGCTCGGATAACATTTGGTGTGGAACCTGCACATTCTCCCCATGTCTCCCTGGGTTTCCTCCTGGTGCTCTGGTTTCCTCCCACAGTCCAAAGATGTGTTGGTTAAATTGTTGGCCATGCTAAATTGTCCCTCAGTGTACCCAAACAGCTGCCAGAGTGTGGCGACTAGGGGATTTTCACAGTAACTTCATTGCAATGTGAAAGTAAGCATACTTGTGATACGAATAAATAAACTTTAAACACACATCCTTTATGCACACATACTATCACACAGACAGACACTCACACAGGCACCTTAACACACACGTACCTACACACGTGCTCAGAACACACCTCGGCCCCTGTGAACCCTGACACACACGCACAGAGAATTGCACATTTAATAAGGTGACTTCCGCTGCCGTGGTTCACAAATGAATAGTGACAGCTTGGGTGAGCTAGGGGACAGCACTGACGTCCTTTGAGCTGCACTGTAACACAAGACTGCACCTTCAGGCAAAGAGGAAAGAAAGAAATGAAGTCGTGTTTGTGGTCCAGTGACATTGAGCTGATTGAGTTGGATGGATGTCTACACGCCAGCTCTCTAACCATTAACACTGGAGCTAGTTCTGAAATGTTTGGGTTAATCTGCCTCATTCCACTGAATGTTCCTTTGTCCAGAGGTCAGGCTACTATTTTCTGGAGGGCAATTTCTCGTGCATTTGCTTCTTGTTAGTTATTAACTTCAGAAATGATGGACAAGGCACCTCAGCTTTTAGTTTTAGCTTTGTTTTGTGGCAGAGCCTTGTTGGCAGGGAAGAGGCAGAATTAGCCAGAGGCAGAGATGCCCAGTAAAGCAGTGGTGGGATCTGCTGAATCGGATCCGGGATACCCAGATTCCTCCAAAAACAGGGGTTGACTTTTACATCCAAAAATGAACGGCGGGCACAGATGTGGATGGGCATCATTCTGAAATGCCACCCACTTCTGAAGCAAAGAGTGGATGTGTCTTAAACTCCCATGGTTCACCGATTCATAGAATGGCACAGTGCAGAAGAGGCCATTCAGCCCACCGAGTCTGTACTGACACGTGAGAAACACCTGACCTCCCCACCTAATCCCATTTACCAGCACTTGGCCCATAGCCCTGAATATTATAATGCGCAGTGCTAATGTCAGTCTACTTGTAACGCTAATAAATAAATGTTATTTCATTATTGTATACAGGAGTTTCCTGTGTGTAAATTGGCTGCTGCATTTCCTACATTGCAACAGTGACATACACTTCGAAAGTTGCTTTGGGTCTTTTTGAAGTTATGAAAGGCATTGTATAAATGCAAGTCTTTTTTCTGTTCTTAAACACCAGTACCTGCACATTGTTAGCCCAACGCAAGTCTCTTCAGCATTTTTTATGAATATAACAATATGACTTAGAAGGGGGGGAAATGTTTAAAGTTCCAAATCTTGGAATCATAGAATCAAGCAGTGCAGAAGAGGCCTTTTAGCCCATCGAGTCTGCACCAATACATAAGACCTGAATTCCCACCTAATCCCATTTATCAGCACTTGACCCATAGCCCTGAATGTTATGATGTGCCAAGTGCCCATCCAGATGCTTTTTAAAGGATGCGAGGCATCCCACTTCCACCACCCTCCCTGGCAGCGCATTCCAGACCGATACCACCCTCTGGGTGAAAAAGCTTTTCCTCACATTCCCCTAAACCCGCGTTAAACACAACCTGCATACCAGGAAATGAAACATGTATTTGTGTGGAGAGAAATTGAGGCTGATTTACTAACACAAGTGTCACATGTTATGGCTGAATACTTGAGGGTGAGGGAGGGGTCGATTTATACACCGAGTATATAAAAATCCGTAAAAATAGATAACTAGAAAAACCAAATTCACTCCATTCTTCGCCTGTTTGTGAGTCCAGGTCATCGATAAATTGGAAGTTCGTTCAGTTTCTTTCTCAATGTGTTATGAATCTTTTGGAATTCTCTACCCCAGAGAGTTAGAGAAACTAGAAGCAGGATTAGGCCACTCGGCCCTTCGAGCTTGCTCTGCCAGTTGTGGATGCTCCTTCCTGAACCCATTTCAGGCTGTGTCTGACAGTTTCTGGTGTCTCGGGAAATGTAGGGGTTATGGGGAGCAGGGTGGGTAGGTGGAGTTGAAGTTGGTGATTAGCCATGATCATGTTGAATGGTGCGGTGGGCTGAATGGTCTATTCCTGCCCCTATTCTTCATATTATGGTCCCACGCTTTTAGGATCTGTACACTTCATGGTTACGTATCACCTACAACACAGCTAAAGGCCACAACACACTACAAATAAACTTCCTCCCACCACCATTCATAAAAAATTATTAGCGTCACAAATGGGCTTACATTCACATTGCAATGAAGTTACTGTGAAAATCCGCTTGTCGCCACACTCCGGTACCTGTTCGGGTACATTGAGGAAAAATTTAACATGGCCACTGTATCTAACCAGCACGAATTTTGGACTGTGGGAGGAAACTGGAGCACCCAGAAGAAACTCACGCAGAACATGCAGACTCCGCTGCCTCATGGTGCCAGGATCCAATTTCAATCACAGCCTCGGGTTATGGTCTATGTGGAGTTTGCATGTTCCCTGTGTGTCTGCGTGGGTATCCTTTGAGTGCTCTGGTTTCTTCCTACAGCACAAAGACATGCGGGTTGATTGGCCATGCTAAATTGACCTTAGTGTCAGGAGGATTAGCAGGGTAAATATCTGGGGTTACGGGGATAGAACCTGGATGGGATTGTAGTTGGTACAGCTTCGATGGGTCAAGTAGCATCCTCCTGCACCGTAGGGATTCTATGACAGGGATCCAAGCCAGGAATCGAACCAGGGACCCTGGCACTATAAGGGTCACCATGCTACTGTTCACCCAATCCAATCAGCATATCCTGCTGAGAAACAAAGACATATCATTTGATTGGTGATCATACGGATGTTACTGGCTCCATTAGAACTTCTCTTGTTTTATTAACACTGTTATGCCCCTAATTTCGTCTTCTCTTCATTCGCAAGTCTTGGGACTATGTGTCGACCTCAATACCTTTTTCCCACCTCTAATCTTAAAAAATCTTAAAAGCTAGTCCAGCTCCGTTCCCACCTTTTCCCTGGTAGCATTCTGAATCACCTCAGTACTTTTCTCTGCATTTCTCAGTGAGAAGGTCAGCCAGCCTGTCTCAACTCAACAACCAATTAAAATCCATGCAGCTAAGTCTAATTGGATTCCTCATCAAGTTCCCCTGGGCAGCCCCTTCCCAACCCGGGATCTCTATCATCAAGAAGGACAAGAGATTTTATTTATTAGTGTCACAAGTAAGCTTACATTAACATTGCAATGAAGTTACTGTGAAAATCCCCTCCGGCACCTGTTCAGGTAACACTGAGCGAGAATACAGCACAGCCAATGCGCCTAACCAGCATACCTTTCAAATTATGGATGGAAACCAAAGCATTTATTGGCCATCCCTAATTGCTCCTTGGAAAGGTGGTGGTGAGTTGCCTTCCTGAACCTCTGCAGCCCCTGTGGTACAGGGGCAGCATGGTGGCACAGTGGTTAACACTGCTGCTTCACAGCTCCAGGGACCTGGGTTCAATTCCCGGCTCGGGTTACTGTCTGTGTGGAGTTGGCACATTCTCCCCATGCCTGCGTGGGTTTCCTCCCACAGTCCAAAGGGTTAGGTTGATTGGCCATGCTAAAATTGCCCTTAGTCTCCTGAGATGCGTAGGTTAGATGGATTATTGGGTAAATATGTAGGGATATGGGGGTGGGGCCTGGGTGGGATTGTGCTCAGTGCAGACTCGATGGGCCGAATGGTCTCTTTCTGTACTGTAGGGTTTCTGTTCTATGACACCCCGAGGAAATCCGTGCAAAGGACGTGAGACTCCGCACAGACGGTGGCCCGAGCCGGGAATCGAGCCCAGGCCCCTGGCGCTGTGAGGCAGCAGTGCTGACCACTGTGCCACCGTGCTGCCCAATGGAAGCAGCTTATGGGAATACCATCACCTACAGGATTCCCTCCGAGCCACAGGTCATTGGAAATATATCGGCTGTTCCTTCACTGTCAAAATCTTGCACTCCTTCCCTAACAGCACCGCGGATGTACCTACATTACACGGGCTGCAGAGATTCAGGAAGGCAGCTCACTACTTCATTCTCAAGGAGCGATTAGGGATGGGTGATAAATGCTTGTCTAGCCAGTGACGCCAACGCACCCTGAAAGAATATAAAAACAAATGTTAAAAGTTGTTGCGTGCATGAAATTATCTTTTTGCCCACGAACCAGCCACTTCCTCCTCAGTAAATAAGCTGTCAGAATGTTATTAATTTATAAGCAACCCAGAATGAAATATCGGCCAGTCGGATGATTCACAATTTCCTTTTTAGTTAACTGCGGAGTATTTTCCATCATGTAAACTTTTTCATCGCTCTTTTTTTAAAAAATGTGCTGGATTCTGGAACCTGAAGCAATAATTAAAGTTTACAAAGAAGGCGACTGTGCGCAGCTTGAGCAGTAACCATGGCGATAAACTTGGCTTAAAAAAAATTTATTTTTTTATTGAGCAGGAAATGTTGCAGTTTAAGAAAGTGCAGCAACAGGGGCAAACTGTGCTGGGGACCGAACAAAAATTGTCTGGAGCTCCCCATCTTAGTCGGCTTGCTTTCCAGTCGAGTGGAATTGGGAATGGATGAAGCTGTGAGGGTTGTCACTCTCTGTTCGTGGCCTTAGAATCTCCAAAAACTCGAAGATTCATCTCCACCTCACTGCCCCAAGCAGCTCAGAAGAAAACACAAAACAGCAAAGGCATCAACTTTCATTTTTAAAGTGCCTTTGACAAAATAAAGATGTGTTCAGAGCATGATGAGTCAGGTTGAGTGCTTCAATGTATAAAGTCCTTCCTAATGTGCCAGTGGCTGGCGTGAGCGGGAGAGGCTCCTGCTTGACATGCAGTGGTGCCAACTTAACCTATCAGCCCCGTGGCGACAGACTCGCAAACTGTCCCGGGAATTACCAGCTAAGGTAACAGACGAGTGTCTGTCGTCGTGCACCGTGAGGTGCGGCAAGAGAATTGCAATGGAACTTGACAAAATATATGTCACACCGAGCGTTTCGTAGGAGCAAAATCCGGCACCGAGCTGCATAAGGAGCTCTTTAGGGGATGACCAAAAGCTTTGGTCTCAGAGGAAGATCTGGATAGAGTTTGAGAGGCGGCGAGGTTCAGGGAGGGAAGTCGAGAGCTTATTGTCCTTGGCAGCTGAACGTAGGCCACCAGTGGTGTTGTGATTGTAAAATGTAATATGCTGAAGAGGCCAGAATTAGTATGACATTAGAGGGTTGTGCGGTTGTTGAGAGATTAATAGAGAATTGTGAGGCTTTGGAGGAATCTGAAATGAGAATTTTAATAGTTCAGACATGGATTAAGAAGCTGAAGGGACGGTGGGGTGGCACAGTGGTTAGCACTGCTGCCAGGGACCCAGGTTCAATTCCGACCTCGGGTGACTGTACGCCATCTGCACATTCTCCCTGTGTCTGCGTGGGTTTCCTCTGGGTGCTCTAGTTTCCTCTCGCACTCCAAAGATGTTCAAGTCGGGTGGATTGGCCATGCTAAATTACCCCTTAGTGTCCCAAGATACGCAGAGTTGGTGAATTAGCCGCGGTAAATGTGCAGAATGGTGGAGGGGAAGGTCTGGGCAGGATTCTCTTTCGAAGCATTGGTGCAGACTTGATGGATTGGAGTGCCTCGTGGTTAAAGGGGAGGTGGAGAATAAGGGAGGATGGGAAGTTATGTAGAGGTGGAAATAGTTAGTCTCAGTAATGGTCCAGATATCAGTTTAGAAGCTCATCCATGAATAATAAAAGGCTCAGAATGCAACCTATAGAATCCATGTCCGTTTATAATCCACTTGAACCTCCTCCCATTTCTCCTCACTTAAATCCATCATCATAACCAGTTTCCAAATTTCCAAGTTGTCCCACAGCCTGATTTGAGGGAGAGACTTCCCGATTTCCGCTAGCCTTTGTGGGAAGGAGCACTAGCTGACATCACCGTGGAGTGATCCAGCTCTGCACATAGATAGTTCCTCACTCTAAACACTGTGAGGCAGCTTAAACATCTCAATGACATCACCCAATAATCTTCTGCATTTGAAGAGCAAACAAGCCACGTGGGGCTGATTAATCCTTTCAGCCACTTGCTCAGCCTGATTTGCATAATTGCCTGAGGTTGCTGAGAAAATCCGCTGGTGTGAAAATCCCAAATTGTCTCAGACAGTGACAGACAGCAGGCGGACAATCACGCTTACTGCTGCTCAGTGTCAGAAGATGCATGTCACTCTCGATGTACATCCTCTCTTGATGTACATCCCCTCGATGTATACTCCCTCTCAATGTACGCCCCATCTCCATGTACACCCCCTCTCGATGTACATCCCTCTCGATGTACATCCGCTCTTGATGTACATCCCCTCTTGATTTATATCCTCCCCTGATGTACACCCCCTCTCGATGTACACCCCCTCTCGATGTACACCCCCTCTCGATGTACACCCCCTCTCGATGTACACCCCCTCTCGATGTACACTGGCTCTTGATGTACATCCCCTCTTGATTATACCCTCCCCCAATGTACACCCTCTTTTGATGTACACACCCCTCAGTATGTACTCCCTCTCGATGTACACCTCCTCTCGATGCATGCCCCTCTGATGTATATCCACTCTCGATGTACATCCTTCTCGATGTACACCCGCTCTTTATGCATGCACACTCTTGATGTACTCCTCCTCTTGATGTACGCCTCCTCTCAATGCACGCCTACTCTTGATGTACACCCGCTCTTGATACACACCCCCTCTCGATGTACGCCGTCTCTCGATGTACACCTCTTGTTAGATAGTAAATGAAGGTGAGTGTGCTGCCGTGTGTGTTTTCATAGGTCACGTGTAGCCAGGCGCTATCCCTCGATGGTTTGCCGTCTGCTTCCAGTTTGACTCCCCCCACAGTACACACTTCAAAGAGAAAATTAATCAGCTCGGTTGCTAAGTGTTGATCTGGCCTCCTCTCGTGCCCCGTGCCGCAGCAGCGAGAGTCTCCAAGGACTTCATGAGCAGCACAATGGTGGAAGTGAAAATATTTAACTGATCTCCAAGACCTGAGCTTTGAGTTCTTTACGAGAGGCTTGCCAAAGAGAGGAGACCTTTTGCCATTAGCGACCTGTATCTTTGCTTACATTTTCATCAGCTCCAAATTATCCCTCTGTATTCACCATTTGGTCTACTCACTTTCTATTCATTATATCTTAATGATTGCTGTTCCGGGTGGGAGACTGCTCCATATGTTAACAGCTCTCTCAGGAACTTAGTTCGTTCTAAAGTTAGGTGGATTTTGTAACAGTGCCATTATTGTTCCCTGGTCTTCTCATGAGTTAATAACAAAATTTCCTCCGTACTGCCAATTCAGGAAAAGAAATTGGAACCTTTTTGTGACCTTACTGAACCTGCTTTTGAATCTATTTTAGCTCTTAAGGTTTGAGGGAGTGCTGCACTATCAGTAGGCATTTCTTCACCCAAAGAGTGGTGAGCCTGTGGAAATATTACCACAGGATTGGTAATGGTTGATGCCAAACCATTGAATGTATTCAAGAGTCAGCTTGATAGAGCGCTTGGCACGAATAGGATCAAAAGTTATGGGAAGAAAGCAGAATTGAGTTGGAAGAAAAGCCATGATCGTTATGAATGGTAGAACAGACTCGAAGGGCCAAATGGTCTCCTCCTGCTCCTATCTTCTACGTCAATGATGCTGTCTTTTGGATGAAGAATTAAACCAAGGTTCTCACCTGCCCTCTCTCAGTGAGATGATGTGGAGTTGCTGGTGTTGGACCGGGGTAGGCACAGTAAGAAGTCTCACAACACCAGTTTGAAGACAAAAAAAGTTTATTTGGACTTATAAGCTTTCAGAACACTGCTCCTTAAAGGAAAAATTAATTACCTTGAATCCGAAGTTGGGTTTGGCCTCTTCTGTCGATACTCAGTCATTGATTTTTCATTAATCAGTACAATAAAATCTCTCAAATGCTCTCTCCTTTGCAGTGCTCCAAAAGCTTGTGATTCCAAGAAAATCTGTTGGCATTTAACCTGGTGCTGTGAGACTTCTTACTCTCTCAGGTGGACGTAAAGGCTTCATTTTGGAGAAGGATAGTGAGGTTCTCCCTAGTCTCCTGGCTGATATGTATCCCTCAGCTAAGATCACCAAACTAGGTCTTTGGGTTACTATCACATTGTGGGTGTGGCAATTGTCCCTTCAAAAGCAACGCAGCAGAAGAGGGAAGGTGATGGCTTAGTAATATTATCACTGATCGATTAATCCAGGAACCCAGCAAATGTTCTGGGGACCCGGGTTTAAATGCTGTCACGGCAGATGGTGGAACTTGAATGCAATTTTTTAAAAAGTTTGGAATTAAGAATCTACTGATGATCATGAAACCATTGTCAATTGTCAGAAAAACCCATCTGGTTCACTGTTGTCCTTTAGGGAAGGAAATCTGCTGTCCTTGCCCGGTCTGGCCTCCATATGACTCCAGAGCCACAACAATGTGGTTGACTCTGAACTGTCCTCTGAACAAGGGCAACTAGGGATGGGCACTAAATACTGGCCAGCCAGCGAGGCCCATATCCCACGAATGAATAAAAAAAAACTGATTTTGGGATCAATTGGGACTGGGCGTGGGTAACCACCCCAGGGGGTGTAACTCTCTTTTAGGCAGAAGACATCTAGAAGATATGTAGGGACTAGGGCAGCCAAGGTGCTGCCAGCCTCTGTACAATTCTTCCCTTGTTAATAAATACCCCATGTATTCCTGATGAAATTTGTGGCTTGCATCATGACAATGGAAGCTTGCTATGTCCAAAGTGGTTGCCAACTTTCCGACACTGCAACAGCAAAGCTTCAAAGAAAACTGTATTGGCTAAAAGTATTTTGCAACATGCAGAGTTCTATTTCTTTTACATTAAGACACCCGATGCTTATTTACAGCTTCCTCAACAGAGGGCAGAAAGGGCAGAATTTTCCCTGCGGGGCAATGGTGGGAGGTGAAGTGGCTTTTGAATTCTGTGGGTACCTTTTCCTACTACCTACTCACCTGTCTCCAACTTGGCTGTGATTTACTAGTGGGCAGGAGAACGTCAGCAAGGAGTATGAAATCCATCCAGTAAGCCTGCTTGTGCCTTGGCTGGGAAATGTGGGCTGGTTTCCATCTTTAGGAGCTGCCTTTTCCAATCAGAGGTCCCCTGAATTTGCTTCCCATCCGCCGACCCCAAAATGGGTGCCATATGCCCCCACACCTGCCTCTGCATCCTGCCTCCCTTCCCATCTCTTGTCAGCTAAGGTCCCCTCTCCTGCCCTGAAAGATCTCCCAACCATTCCTACCGCACCCTCCCCTTTCCCAAATTTCCCTGTCATCTGACCACTTATTCTGCTTCATTGGAACTTGAATGCAGTCCCAACAATGGCCACTGTTTTCTGTGGCGCTGCTGAGACCCAACACCTGATTGGCCAGTAGCGTACAGAGGCAGGGCTTCCTTCTCAAGTGAGCCCTCTTGAAAACTTTAGAGGGATTTAGTCTTCTGAGTCAAGACAAGTGACTAATTGCGAGTTGGGGTAATTTCGAGGCAGTGGCACAGGGATAAAACCTTTGCTTCTCCATCTTGCCCTCACACAATTCCTCAGAAGAAACTGTGAGCTGATGTAACTGTTGTCAGGTCTCTGTCTCTCTCTCTTTGCTGATGTGATCCTGAATTGGCTCCTAATAACTTGTTGAGAACATGAGTGACACAGGTTGGCTCAACCTGAGCTTTTCACCTCCCCTTCAGTACCGGCCAATCTCCTCATGACTCCACATGAAAATAAACTTGGCGAAGGCAGAGCTGTCAACATTAGGCAAGAGTTAGGAATGAAACATAGATGGGAATCAGAGAGACAGATTACAGACTTGCTGAAACATGAGGACCTGCATTCAATTTAAAGAACGAAGCATGTCAAAACTGAGATGTGTCTAATTTTGGATGGTTGTCGGTTTTGGTGAAGCACTTTCTCTTTCCTTCTCTCTTTATTTCACTCTGCTTTCTCTGCCATTAGTTGGAATTTTTCTCTCAGCCACCTCTTCCCTTCTTCACTGTTAGATGTTTGAATTGGAATCGCATGAGCAAAATAAGGCAAAATAGAGTTTGACATAGCTGCCACATGGGGCCCCATCCAAAGGCAGCAAAGCCTGAGGCTGTAGGCCTGAACAGCACCATTTTGGGGAGATACACCTCAAGATACAACTTGAGAAGTGCCCTGAAGGCAAGACCCAGAGTGTGGGAGGAGATGGGGAGAAAAAATGCATTTAGTCGTGGGATGGCAATGTTACTGGCTATGCTGGAGAAGGTGTTAGTGAGCTGCCTTCCTGAATCTCTGCAGTCCATGTGGTGTAGGTATACCCACAGTGCTGTTAGAGAGGAAGTTCTAGGATTTTCATTTAGTGACAGTGAAGGAACGGTGATATGTGCCCAATGGTTTGTGGCTTCGACGGAGACCTTCAGGTGCTGATATTTCCATACATCTGCTTCTTGTTCTTCTAGACACATCAGTTAGCATTGCTGCCTTACAGTGCCAGGGACTGAGTTCAATTCCCGGCTTGGGTCACCGTCTGTGTGGAGTTTGCACGTTCTCCCCATGTCTGTGTGGTTTTCCTCTGGGTGCTCCGGTTTCCATCCACAGGGGTGCAGGTTAGATGCATTGGCCATGCTAAAATTGTCCCTTAGTGTCCCAAGATGTGTACGTTAGGGGGATTAGCGGGGTAAATATTTGGGGTTAGGGGGATGGGGCAAGAGTGTGGACCTGGGTTAGATGCTCTGTTAGAGAGTCAGTGCAGAATCGATGGGCCAAATGGACCTCCTTCTGCACAATGGGGATTGTCTGATGGTAGAAGTCTTGGATTCGGAAGGTACTGTTGAAGGAGCCTAGGTGAGTCGCTGCTGTATCTTGTAGATGGTAAACATTGCTGCTACTGTGTGTGGTGGAGGGAGCGAATGTTAAAGCTGATGGCTGTGATGCCAATAAGGGGGCTGCTTTTCCGAGATAGTGTTGAGCTTCTTTAGTATTGGAGCTGCATCAATCCAGGAAATGGAGTGGAAATTGGTCCATTGCATCCACTTTATGATGATAATGTGGGAATAACAACTTCTCGTTCCTGACCCATTGATTGTTGCTGGTTAGTGTAGGAGAAGGGAATGCAACTCCACAAGTGACTCCAGAGCCACAGCAATGTGGTTGACTCGCAACAGTTCTCTGACCAACGGCAACTAGGGATGGGCAATAAATGTTGGCTAGCCAGCAGCGGCAATGTTCGATGAATGAGTCTAAAAAATAAATGCATAGAATGAGGTCTACCAGACACTGAAGTATAAATGTAACCAATAATAGTCAATGTCATCGCCTTTCTGGAATGAAATGTGATTTATGAATTGGGTTAGCCCTTTGCATTCCCAGACTCTGCAAAGTGAAATACTGATGTTTTATTGCATGAATTTCACAGCTGAACACATAGATCTTCACCGCCATGAATGGGTCTATCATCCAGTGAATTATGGCAGTGTGATCAGACCATGATGGGCCTGGAAACCATCTCTATCTGATTGGGAGGCAGTTCCCAGTGCTGCCTAGGAGAGTTCCCCTTCATTCCTGAAGGAATGCACTCCCTGGAGAAATGGTTCCACATCATTGGTATCTGGCGCAAGCTTTGAACAGCAGCCAAATCGTGAGCTGTTGCTGGGTTATTTCTACTTATTCCTTCACGGGATGTGGGTGTCGCTGGCAAAGGACAGCCTTTCATTGTCCACCCCTAATTCTCGCTTTAAAATCAATCACATTTCCACCTTCTTCAGTTCTGAAGAAGAGATTTTTAATTCTTAGGATGGGCATCACTGGCTAGGCCAGCATTTATTGCCCATCCCAAACTGTCCTTCAATCGAGTATCTCATTCAGCCATTTCAGAGGGCAGTTAAGACATAACTAATATTGCAGAGAGTCTGGAATCACACGAAGGTCCGACCTTTGGTGACTGTATGGAGTTTGCACATTCTCCCCGTGTCTGTGTGGGTTTCCTCCACGTACTCCAGTTTCTTCCAGGTTAGGCGTCATAGAGTCATAAGAGTTTTACAGCATGGAAACAGGCTCTTCGGCCCAACTTGTCCATGCTGTCTTTTTCTTTAAACCCTGAAGCTAGTCCCAGTTGTCCACATTTGGCCCATATCCCTCTGTATCCATGTAACTGTCCAACCGCTTTTTAAAAGGCCATGCTAAATTGCCCCTTACTGTCAGGGGACTGGTTGGGTAAATGCATGGAGTTGTGGGGATAGGGCCTGGATGGGATTATGTTTGGTGCAAACTCGATTTAAAAAAAAAAGGAAAACAAAAGTTTGACAGCATCTGTGGGAGAGAACAGCCAACGTTTCAAGGACCCTTCATCAGAGCTGTCATTCTCTTCCCATAATTTGAGATGATTTGACGGGGAAGACAGCGAGAGTTATTTGCCTGTTTCTTCTGGGGACAAAGAGAGGCTCATGATGTTAAACTGAATGCTCTTGAGGCTAAGCCAGTTGAAAAGATCTGAGGCTGAGAATCTTTTGATGGACAAGGGTATTAAGAGAAAGAAACACAAATCGAGCCACAATACAGATCAGTCATGATCTAGGCTGGAAGAGGCAATGGCCTAGTGGTATTATCACTTGACTATTAATCCAGAAACTCAGCGAAGAATATTCCAGGGACATGGGTTCGAATCCCACCACAGCAGATGGTGGAATTAGAATTCAATTTAAAAATATCTGGATTTAAGAATCTACTGATGACTGTGAAATCATTGTCGTAAAAACCCCATCTGATTTATGAATACTCGTTAGGGAAGGAAATCTGCTGTCCTTACCTGATCTGGCCTTACGTTTGACTCTAGATCCACAGTAGCGTGGTTGACTCCCAAGGCAACTAGGGGATGGGCAATAAATGCTGGCCGTGCCCCATGAGTTAAAAAAAGACTGCATGGCCTATTGGCCATCCAAACATTTTACTGAATTTCCACAGGTTAGCAACCACTTTCTTCCCCACTTCCCTGCTCATTCAGCAAGAATTCCGCCCAGGCTGTGTTAACGAGGCCCGGCAGCCAAAATCCACATGGTTTCGTTCTGCCAAGTACGAGCGAGAGTTGAAATAAAACCAGAAGGAATTTCCTGCCAGAGATCGGCTCCCTAATCCCCTGCTCCCACCGTATAAAATGACACATTGCTTCTCATAAATGAGGAAAGTCAATCGCCCCTTCCTTATCCAGCAATAAAGAACCCCATCACATCCGAATCGCAGTATTCAATTGCTCTTAACTTCCAGGGTTTTCACTCCCACCGCCTTACTGGAAATCCATTGAAGGTCCATCTTGTTGTGCGGAAGAACCTCCTTGGAATGGGTACCTGGGATGAGGGAGTTTGGTCAGATGGAGAGATGTGGGAGGTTTCTCTGAGAAGCAGGCATGAATGGGAGATTTAATAGAGGCATTGAAAATTATGAAGCGTTTGATAGAGTAGACAGGAAGAAACAAGTCTCTCGGGGCCGAATGCTTGTGTTACATACTCACCAGATGTTCAAGTTTGGCTAGGTTGCACTTCTTCGATCACGTTTCCCCAATAAACTGCTCTGGGACCATCGTAACTGTGGTTTTAAGCCAAGATTAATGTGGCAAACAAATATGCATTAACAAGTAACTAAAGAAAAATTGTTTCCGCTGACAGAAGTGTTAATAATACAGGTTTAACGTAGAAACATAGAAACTAGAAGTAGGAGGAGACCATTCGGCACTTTGCCATTCATTATAATCATCAAATTCAATATTCTGATCACCCCTTCCTCCCATATCCCTTGATCCCTTTATCCCCAAGAGATATATCTGGTATCTTCTTGAAATCAGATATTTTGGCCTCAGCTACTTCCTGTGGTAGTGAATTCCGCACATTTACCACCCTCTGGGTGAAGAACTTCCTCCTCACCTCAGTTCTAAATGTTTTACCCTTGATCCTCAAACTACAGCCCCTAGTTGTGACAGCCTAATTTCATTTTTGCTCCAGAGTAGGATTTGAATCCATAACCTTTGGAGGCAAGCACACTACCAGCAAAGCCACAGGTGACATTTTTATTAGCAGCAAGTTAAGAAAACTCTTTTTACATTTCTGATCTGAATAAGTGGGAATCCTAGAATCCCCACATTGCAGAGGAGGCCATTCAGCCCATCGAGTATGCACCAACTCTTTGGCAGAGCATCTTACCTTATCCTCAAATTATGACTCTTAGTTCTGGACTCCTGTACTGTTGCGAACATTCTTTCTGCATCTACCCTTCTAATGCTGTTAGAATTTTATAAGTTTCTACGAGATCCCCTCTCACTCTTCTAAACTCCAGTGAATATAATCCTATAAGACGTAGTCTCTCTTCATATGACAAACTACCATCCCAAGAATCAGCCTGATAAAGCTTTACTGAACTCCCTCTATAGCAAGGATTTCCTTCGTCAGATAAGGATACCAAAACTTCACATAATCCTGGGTCCTGGGTTCGATTGCCAGCTCAGGTCACTGTCTGTGTGGAATTTGCACGTTCTCCTCGTGTCTGCATGGGTTTCCTCCGGGTATTCCAGTTTCCTCCCACAGTCCAAAGATGTGCAGGTTAGGTTGATTAACCATGCTGAGAAATTGCCTCTTAGTGTTCAGGGATGCCTAGATTAGAGGGATTAGTAGGTATAATATGGATATAATATTAGTGGATATAATCAGTAGGGATATGGAGGTAGGTCCTGGATGGGATTGTGTTTGGTGCAGACTCAATGACCAATGTAGGGTTCTTTGATTCAGTATTGCAGTTGTGGCCTTACCAACGCCCTATACATCCCTATCTCTGTACTCAATTCCTCTCACTATGAAGGCCAACTTTTGCCGCCTTTACTGCCTGCTGTTCCTGTGTGCTTACTTTCAGTGACTGATGCACAAAGACTCCAAGATTTCATTGCGTATACGCTTCTCAATTTACACCATTCAAGTAATAATATCTTCCTATCATTGTTACCAAAGTGGATGACCTCGCTTTTATCCACATTATACTGCATCTGCAATGCCCACATCACACTGAAACATCTCTGCATCCTGCTCACAGCTCACCCGCCCACATAACTTTGTATCATCTGCAAATTTGGACAAAAGAAATTCAGTTTCCTCTTCCAAATCAATAATATATAATGTAACGTAACAGACAAAATTATGAAGTGAGTAGATGAGGGGATTTTTTTTAACACAGTAGATTGTTTTGATCTTGATGTGCTGCCAAGGTTCACTAACTTTGAAAAGAGAATTGTGGAATATAGTCTTCATGTCTGAAGGCATTGCTAAGATGAACTACATTGTAAGTGTACAAGTTTGTTTGCAAGAGTTTTGAATTATTTCTACAATCATACAATGTCTGCACTATCCTTACAGCTGAGATTCTCGTAGCATCCATGGTGTCTGAGTCCACACCTAGGCTTGACCAATCAAGCACAGTGACCGTGAATCTGTCTTCAGACCTGCATAATCAAACATAGATCGATTAAATCATTGAAAATTACAAATCGGCTAAATCATAAATCCAAAAAGCAAAAATCATTGAGGTTGAGGGAAAAGAGCTGAGGAGCAGGACAAATTGGGCAGTAACTTTATAGAGCTGGACAGACACGATGAACCAAACGTCCTTCATGATTCTGGGATTCCTGACATCAGTCCGAAATTGGTTTTATTCATTCGTGGGACATTGCTGGCTGGGCCAGGATTTATTACCCATCCCTAGATGCCCTTGGAGGGCAGTTGATAGTCAACTACACTGCTGAGGCTCTGGAGTCACATGTAGGCCAGACTAGGTAAGGACAGCAGATTTCCTTCCCTAAAGGATATTAGTGAACCAAATGGATTGTTCCGACAATCAACAATAGTTTCATGGTCATCAATAGATTCTTAATTCCAGATTTTTAATTCCAGAATTCAAATTCCACCATCTGTCGAGGCGGGATTTGAACCTGGGTCCTCAGAATATTATCCCTAGAACATTTTCCAAAGATGTGCAGGTTGGGTCGATTGGCCATGTTAAATTAACTCTAATGTTAGGGTATTAAGAGGGTATGTAAGAGGTGTTACAAGAATAGAGCCTGGGTGAGATTGTGGACTGTGCAGATTCAATGGGCCGAATAGCCCCCTTCTGACTTAGAAATTCCATGGTTCTATGATTAGCTGAGTTTCTGGATTAATCATCTAGCAATAATGTCATTAGGCCATTACCTCCCCAATTTCCCCGTGTATTGTTCAAAATTTTGTCCCTTGTCTTCTACATCACTCTAGCTGAGTTTCAGAATCCTTTCCAATTCCAGTTGCTGTCTTGCAAATGATGTTGGAAAGACAGTTTGGCACGGTGTGGAAAGAGCAGGGAGGATTCCGGGGTCCCGGCCAACATTCCTTCACTCAGCTCTGAGCCGGTCATTCATTTATTTGCTGTTTATGGGACTTTCATTGCGTGAAACAGCTGCAGTTTTGGCCTGGAAAATAACAAGTGACTGCACTTCAAAAATCATTCTTTGGTTCTAAAGTACTTTGGAACATTCTCAGGATGTCAGGTGGTATATAAATCACAGGTCCTTCCTCCCCTATCACCATTAAGATCCTTTCCCAGATACCTCACTGCAGGGCTGGAGATCCCAAGAGGCAAATTCTCACCTTCACTCTCTGGCCTATAGAACAAACTCTTGGCCCTTTATAGGGTCCACCTCAGGCAATATTCTACCAGAGTTCCTTCTATCCTGCTCGTTTTAGAGCCCAGTTCATTAATTCTGCTGACATTTGGCACTGCCAAGAAGAAAAAAAAATCAATTCCTTTATTTTTTCCCTGGTGCGTTTCCTAATTATCTTCAATTTGTGTCCTCGGGTTACTCATCCTAGTATGAGTGGAAACAGTTTCTGCTTATTTACTCAATCAGTGCGTATTTGTTTGTGACGAGAGGTTTGACTGCTGCGATTATGAACAGCCCCAGAGCAGTTTATTAGGGGAATATAATTGAATCGACCCCAGCCAAACATCTGGCTGGTTTATAGTGCAAGTGTTTGACCCTTGCAGCTCCGATCTATTGGAGTACAATACCCTTTTTTGTACTTCCGAGGCTGCATTTGGAGTAGGTGCTTCTGTTTTTTGTTCGACTTCCTAACAAGTCGGAATTGTTTTTCTGCGGCAGAGTGGGTAACCAAAGCCATGAGGTGTAACTATTGCGAGGAAAACGCCTCAGGCTTTGGGTCTGAGGCAGGTTTGGTATCGGCTAAGGCCACAACAGCGATGAATAGCCAGAAACCAGAAAGAAAGACACGGTACATTTTCGACATTATCCTGAATGTTTTTATTAGGATCTGGTGACAAACAGTCTCTCGGAGTAACCTTCCAGGGTCGGCCCAGAGCAGTCAAGGCCTCGTTTGAAAGGCTTTGTGGAACTTCGTGTAAGACTGACAGGATCTGGCCTGATGAGGTGAAGGCATTTGAGCGCAACTTGTGGTTTTCCCAAATCTAGTCGGCATCTAAGCTCACCAGTGGGATTGTTTTACAAAGGGACTGTCTGATGCCATGTTTCATATCAATGTATAGAAGGGGGCTTTCTAGCTGTTCAGGAAAAAGAAGGAAAAGATTATCCAACAGCTACTTATCTGTATTGATTAGCTAATCAATAGTTAATTGGAGAGACGGCAAGCAGCAGCAACTCACACACATCAAGTCATAGAGATATACCACACAGAAATAGACCCTTCGGCCCAGCTTGTTCATGCTAACCAAGTTTCCTAAACTGGGAGAGTCCCATTTGCCTGCTCTGGCCCATATTCCTCTAAACCTTTCCCATCCATGTACCTGTCCAAATGTCTTTTAAATATAATTGTACCCACTTCTGCCACCACCTGAAGTGGAGATGCTGGCGTTGGACTGGGCTAAAAACAGAAAGAAGTCTCACAAGACCAGGTTAAAGTCTAACAGGTTTATTTGTAGCAAACGCCACAAGTTTTTGAAACTGATAGCCAAGTTCCGCACACATGAGGATAGTCTCAACTAGGATCTGTAACCCCTCACAACTTGCCTGGACTTGCAAAATCTCACTAACTTTCTTATCTGGAAACAATACACATCCTTTCAACCTGTGCTTAGTGCTCTCTCCTCTCACATTGTCTGTACCTTTAATACTTGATTAGCTGTAAAGACTCGTATTTCAATCATTATTCATGTAAATTGAGTTTGTGTCTTTGTGCCCTGTTTGTAATCAGAATTCCCAACCGCCTGACAAAGGGACAGCTGAAAGCTTGTGGCGTTTGCTACAAATAAACCTGTTGGACTTTAAGCTGGTGTTGTGAGACTTCTTACTGAGAAAGTTGCCCTCTCAGGTCCCTTTTAAATCTTTCCCCTCTCACCTTAAACCTATACCCTCTAGTTTTGAACTCTCATACTCTGGGACAAAGACCTTGACTATTCTGATCTCTGCCCCTCATGATTTTATAGACCTCTATAAGGTCACTCCTGAGTCTCCTACGCTCCAGGGAAAAATGTCCCAGTCTAGCCAGCCTCTCCTTATAATTCAAATCTTCTAGTTTCGGTAACATCCTTGTAAATCATTTTTGCATTCTTTCCAATTCAAATACATTATGTAGGGGAGCTTCAAAGTGTTGGGTTTACTGGTATACGTGTACACCATCTACCCTGAAATAAAAAATGCTTCCTTATTAATTGGTACCCACTGACTGAAGCAAAAAACGGGATGTGAACAATTTACCACTCGAATGAATGGAAAGATTTGTAATTATTTGATACTGGAACTCCAAAATATTATCATTAGTCAAAATCCACTCACTGTTGTCATATGGGGATCATGCAAAGACATTTTGCATCTGGTGAGGTCCCACAATCTGCAATGAGGTGTCCATTTGGAATCACAGAATGCCATAGGAGGCCATTCAGCCCATCGTGCCTTCACCAACAATAATCCCACTCAGCTCCTATCTCTAACTCCACGTATTTACCCTGCTAATTCACTGACACTTAGGGAGAAGTTAGTGTGGCTAATCCATCTAACCTGCACATCTTTGGACTCCTACACAGATGTAGAGATGCCGGCGTTGGACTGGGGTAAACTCAGTAACAGTCTGGCAACACCAATTTTAAATCCAACCGATTTATTTGATAGTAAATCTGTGAGCTTTCGACTTACGTCTTCGTCAGGCAAATGCCTGCTCCTACACAGACACAGGGAGAACGTGCAGACTCTACACAGACGGTGACCCAAGCCGGGAATCAAACCCAAGTCCCTGGCACTGTGAGGCAACGGTGCTAACCACCGTGCCAGCTCAGCCAGGACATTGGAGAATGACCTCTGCCCTTCGAAGTAGTTCCATGGGTTCATTTACATCTTCAGTAGTGAGGGAGGACTGCATTGTTGGAGATGCAGTCTTGGGAGTGAAACATGAAACTAAGATCCTGCCTGCTCTCTCAGGTGAGATCCCAAGGCATTAGTTTGAAGACAAACAGGGAGATTCTCCCTGATGCCTTTATCACACACACAGCAGCACTGAAACAGGTTATTTGGGCATTTATTTAATTAGATTTGGTTGGGAGTTTGGTTAGCTTAAAATAATTGTGGAGATTCCTACATTCCACTGCACTTCCAAATTAAATCAATACTTGAGAAGCGCTTATGAAAAGCCTGGATTTATTAAGGGTTCTGTTGTATGGAAAACTTTGCTTCTTAGAGAAAACTGTCCAACAATTCTGTATCATTCACTGGAGGATTTCCTTTTAAAAGTTGCCAGCTTTTCAATCAGTATTTTTAATGTGTTGAAAGGAAGGCACGAACAGAAAAGTTTCACATGGCTTAATAACAGAAATTAAAATGGTTACTAAATGTGGTTTAGAATGAGCTTGTGTAATTTCATAGAAACACCTCAGACTCCTGTATTTACTGCTTTGGACATTGGGCTGTAAATATTGCTACTGAGCTTTGATGAACATTATCAGGTTTAGATATTTCGATTCAGCTTTTTCCTTTTGATTTGATATATTATTGTCATATGTATTAGTTTACAGTGAAAAGTGTTGTTTCTTGTGCATTATACAGGCAAAGCATACCATTCATAGAGAAGGGAAGGAGAGAGTGCAGAATGTAGTGTTACAGTCATAGCTAAGGTGTAGAGACAGATCAACTTAATGCAAGGTAGGTCCATTCAAAAGTCTGACAGCAGCAGGGAAGAAGCTGTTCCTGATTCGGTTGATACGTGACCTCGGACTTTTGTATCTTTTTCCCGCCAGAAGAAGGTAGAAGAGAGAAGCCTGGGTGTGTGGGGTCCTTAATTATGCTGGCTGTTTTTCTGAGGCATTGAGAAGTGTAGACAGAGTCAATGGATGGGAGGCTGGTTTGAGTGATGGATTGGGCTACATTCACAACACTTTGTAGTTCCTTGCAATCTTGGGCAGAGCAGGAGCCATACCAAGCTGTGATATAACCAGAAAGAATGCTTTCTATGGTGCATCTGTAAAAGTTGGTGAGAGTCATAGCTGACATGCCAAATCCTTGTCCATGAGGGCATTACTGCTTTAAAGAAGGAATACAGCATCAGAAGCTGATAAAGACAGAGGTCTCATAATTTTCATACTCTGTGGCAATGAATTCCAAACATTCACTGCTCTTTGGATGAAGGAATTTCTCCTCACCTCAGTCCTAAAAGGATAAGGATAAAGGAAAAGGATAACACTTTTTAGGATTGAGGTGAGGTGAGGAGAAATTTCTTCACCCAGAGAGCAGTGAATATGTGGAATTCACTAACCGCAGAGAGCAGTCGAGGCAATGACGTTGGGCGTGATTTTCCATCTGTGCTCGCCCCAAAACTGGAAAACCCCGTCTCAGGTCAACAGACCTTTGCACGTTCTGTCCTTCCAGAGGATTCCCATGGCGGGTGGAACGGGAAAATTGCCCCTCGTTGTCTGATTTCAAGAAGGAGTTCAATATCGTTCTTGGGGGCTAAAGGGATCAAAGATATACGGGAGGGATGGCACAGTCTGGATATTGATTTGGATTTGGATTTGGCGACTAACTATGATCAAAATGAATGGCGGAGCAGATTCCAGGAGATTTCTTTCAGGAGCTGACTCAACGAAATTTGCATATTTGAAATTTATTTTTAAATGGTTTTGTTTAAATAACATTACCTTGGAGGCATTGCAAAGGATTCATTCCAATTGTGTATATCCTGCTTAAATGTTCCCATAATGTTGGGTTCATGACTTTCCCTGTCAATG
The DNA here is from genome assembly GCA_024679065.1 of Sphyrna mokarran. Lineage (NCBI taxonomy): Eukaryota > Metazoa > Chordata > Chondrichthyes > Carcharhiniformes > Carcharhinidae > Sphyrna > Sphyrna mokarran. The sequence continues at coordinate 130,470,924 of JAGIQG010000003.1, read as the reverse complement.
GCATGTGTTGTTGCGAGCGGATATTCACTATGAAAGCATTGGAATTACCAATCAGTATGGAAGGTGCAACGACACTCTTGGGTCCCCCCTTAAGACAGTCTAACCTTCCTCCAGTGGATCACAGACTTAACAATGAATGGTGGGCTTGACTGAACACTTATTGTTTCCTTTGCTTTAGATCTCTTGGCTGCCAATAGATCTGTTATATTCTTTGGTTACCGTGGTTTCCTGGATTTCCGTTCAATGTACCTCGATGAGTATCATGACCGCCTTTTCATTGGAGCCAAAGATGCCTTGTACTCACTCCAGCTGGACCAGCCAAGCACTGACGCCAGAGAGGTAGCTCAACTTTGTTATCTGATATTCTTGTTATGTTAGGACAGAGTGGGGGCAAAGGATGTAAGCTTGGAGTTAGAACCAAGACCATTTAGAAGGGAAACTAAGATGTCCTTTGCCCACAGGAAAAGCAGTGAAAATCAAAAAAAAATCAGGAATTCTATGCTCCAAATCACAAAAAGTTATTATGCAGGTACAGCAGGTAATAAATAAGGACATACTTTGCTAATGGGATAGAGTATAAAAGTAGCAGAGTGCTCTTGTAAGATATAGGACATTGGTGAGATTGCATCTGGAGCATTGTGCACAAGTTTGGTCCCTTTATTTGAGGAAGGACGTAAATGTTTTAGAGGCAGTTCAGAGAAGGTTCACTAGATTGATTCCAGGAATGAAGGATATGTCTTATGAAGATGGCACAGCGGTTAGCAATGCTGCTTCACAACACCAGGGATCTGGATCTGATTCCTAGCTTTGGATAACTGTCTGTGTGAAGTCTGCACATTCTCCCCATGCCTGCACAGGTTTCCTCCCAGTGCTCTGATTTCCCATAAAGATGTGCAGGTTAGGGGGATTGGCCATGCTAAATTGTCCCTTAGAGTTGAAAAACATCTAGGTTAGGAGGATTGGCCATGCTAAATTGTCCCTTTGTGCTCAAAAATGTGTAGATTAGGGGGATTGGCCATGCTAAATTGTTCCTTAGAGTTGAAAGATATCTAGGTTAGGAAGATTGGCCACGCTAAATTGTCTCTTAGTGCTCAAAGATGTGTAGGTTAAGGGGATTGGCCATGCTAAATTGTCCTTTAGCGTTGAAAGGTATCTAGGTTAGGAAGATTGGCCATGTTAAATTATCCTTTAGAGTTGAAAGGTATCTAGGTTAGGAAGATTGGCCATGTTAAATTATCCTTTAGAGTTGAAAGGTATCTAGGTTAGGAAGATTGGCCATGCCAAATTGTCCCTTAATGCCCAAAGGTATGTAGATTGGGGGATTGGTATAAGATGCTAAAAGGAATTGACAGAGTAGAAGCAGGGTGGATGTTTCCTTTTGATGGACATTCTAAAATGAGAGGCCATAATTTTACAGTAAGAAGTAGCAGATTTTAAACAGAAATAAGGTGGAAATTGATGGGTAATGTCGCGATGTTGAAGATATTAAGAGAGGACAAGCGTGTAGAACCATCTCTTTTAAGATGAACTAGGAGGAAAGAACAGAACAGTTAGCATTTGCTTCATGTTTAACATGTTATGAGGGCATTCCAAAGCAACAATTAATTACTTTCTCAGGTCTCTACTTCTATAAGACAAACACACCAACCAACATCCATCTAAAAATAGTCAATGAGATGGAAGACTAGTTAATGTGTTTGTGATGATTCTTGTTTTGGGAAGATTGTTGGCCAGTGACAGAGCTGGTAAATAAAAAAAGCAAGCATATTTTCTGTATGTTTTAAAATTGACGTTATTTAATTTATTCTAATTTTATTTTCTCGATCTTTTGGATAAGCGTCAGATCCAGTCCAAGATCGGATGCAATATATTTTCTTGTCAGCTTGGATCTTGTGGGACCATGAATTGGATTCAATTTGAATTGGTTTTTGGAGCAGGAGAAGAGATCAGTGAAAGACTCGCTCTGTTTCCTCTGCACCTGGGCTTTGTAATTTTAAGAATGGAGTAAAAACATGCTTAAAAAAGATTTTATCTCAAAAGTTATTTCCTTCACGAATATAGAGATCTGGTAACATAAAGTCAATTTATTAGTCGCAAATAGACTTATGTTAACACTGCAATGAAGTTATTATGAAAATCCCCAAGTCGCCACACTCCAGTAACTTCATTGCTGTGTTAATATAAGCCTACTTGGGTACACTGGGGAAGAATTTAGCATAGCCAATGCACCTAACTAGCACATTTTTCAGACTGTGGGAGGAAACTGGAGCACCCTGAGGAAACCCACACAGACACAGGGAGAAAAAGCAGATTCCACACAGAGACAGTGATCCAAGCTAGGAATCGAGCTCAGGTCCCTGGCACTGTGAGGTAGCAGTGCTAACCACTGTACTACCGTGCCATCCCTGTAGAATCATAAAAAGTTTACAGTGTAGAAAGAGGCCACTTAGCTTATCAAGGCTGCACCAACAATAATTCCACTCAGGCCCTATCCAAAAGCTCCACATATTTACTCCGCTAATCCTTCAAACATACGCATCCCAGAACACTAAGGGCAATTTAACATGGCCAGTCGACCTAACCTGTACATCTTTGGAGTGTGGGAGGAAACTGGAGCACCCGGAGGAAACCCACACAGACAAGGGGGAGAACATAGACAGACAGTGACCCAAACCTGAATCAAACCCGGGTCCCTGGTGCTGTGGGGCAGCAGTGCTAACCACTGTGCCATTGTGTCAGCCCTAAGGTACAAGATTCAATGTACTTTGCCGATAAGAAATGTCCTACAGAATCCAACTACAGTTTTTACTTTGATTTGATTTATTATTGTCACATGTATGAACGTACAGTGAAAAGTATTGTTTCTTGCGCGCTATACAGACAAAGCATACCTTTCATAGAGAAGGAAAGGAAAGGGTACAGAATGTAGTGTGACAGTCATAGCTAGGCTGTAGAAAAAAATCAACTTAATGTAAGGTAAATCCATTCAAAAGTCTGACAGCAGCAGGGAAGAAGTTGTTGGTACATGATCTCAGACACCTGAGATGATGACACCATCGTGTCAAGACACAGCGTTCTGGGACACCGGTGTTGAGGGTGATCGTGGAGGAAGTGTTGTATAATGGCAAAAATATGATTTGATAAAAGAACCTCCACTTAAAGTCGCACGTTTCAGGAACATGACTACAAAAATCCAGTGAGGAATTGTTTTAATCATAGAATCCCTACAGTACAGAAGGAGGTCATTCAGCCCATCACATCTCCATCAACCACAATCCTACCCAGGCCCTATCCCCATAACCTCATACACTTACCATAGCTGGTCCCCCTGACACTAAGGGGCAATTTACCATGGCCATCCCACTTAACCCACGCATGTTTGGGAGGAAATCAGAGCATCCAGAGGAAACCCACACAGACATGGGGAGAACATTCAAACTCCACGCAGACAGTGACTCGAGTTAGGAATCAAAACTGGGTTCTTGGTGCTGTGAGGCACTGGTGATAACCACTGTGCCAATGTGCCATCCCAAATTGTGTTCATATATTCCTGGCACAGTGAGGTGTGTAAGTGTGTAGCCACGGACAGTTCTATGCCTGTGGCGCAACTTAACTGAAATGGGCAATGTGATGGTGATAATGGGTGGCACGGTAGCACAGTGATTAGCACTGCTGCTTCACAGCTCCAAGGTCCTGGGTTTGATTCACAGCTCCGGTCACTGTCTGTATGGAGTTTGCACATTTTTCTCGTGTCTGCGTGGGTTTCCTCCGGGTACTCTGGTTTCCTTCCACAGTCCAAAGATGTGCGGGTTAGGTTGATTGGCCGTGCTAAGAAGTTGCCCTTAAGTGTCCAGGGATGCATAGGTTTGAGGGATTAGTGGGTATAATGTGTATGGATATGGGGGTTGGGACTGTGTTCGGTGCAGACTTGATGGGACGAAGGGCCTCTTTCTGCACTGTTGGTTCTAAAAAGGGAGATAGCAATATAATTGTGGTAGTAAATTTGAAAGCGATAGCTTGACATATCCAGTCAGCAATGGAACAAAATTGCTACGAGAGCCAGTCACCTTATTGTCTACTGGATAGCAACGGTGAGTTCTGATCCCGCTTGAGGGGCAACTTAATAAGATGACGACAACTTATAAACCTTTTAATCTCCACTGAACTAATGAAATAAATCTGGAAATCAGGATTATTATGAGTATTGCTGACATCCTTGACATCGTTTAACTTCTCCCAGCAACTGGATCTTTCAGTTCTCGGCTCAATGTAAGGAAATGACTTGAAAGCAGAGAACAATTAGTGATTAGATCAAGATGATTTTGCTTGCTACCCGTGTTAGTAACGCCTGGAGCTCCTATTTCACTGTTAAATGTTATTCCAGCGAGCCCCATAAACATTGTGGGTCATGGCTGAAATTAATTGAAAACCTCCAGACTTGCCAGATAAATAAGGCACTAAGCCAGTTCACAGTCTGGCCATTTCACACCAAGCTACGTAGTGAGGCACCTGGTCACTCTTTGTGGTCAAGGCAAGATGGAGAGAGATTCATATTGAGTTTGGAGGGCCTGTGTTTAATTTAATTTCTTCTGATTCCACTATGTGATGAACTGGGAGCAGGAGAAGGCCAGTCAGCCCCTGCGTTTGATCCATCATTTAATAAGACCATGGCTAATTTAACACTCACTAAGTCCACTTTCCTGCCTTATCTCTGTAACCCTTAATTCCCCGACTGATTAAAAAGCCTATCCATCTCAGGCCTGGAAATGTTCAAGAATTCGACCTCCACAAGTAAAGAATTCCAAAGATTCGCCACTCTGAGAGAAGAAATTCTCCCTCAAATCCATCTTAAATGAGCGCCTCTTATTCTGCAACTGTGCCTTCTGGTCCTACACTCTCCCATGAGTGGAAACATCCTCTCAACATTTACCCCCTAATGATCTGATATGTTGCAGTTATATCACCTCTCGTTCTTCTGAATTCCAAGGAGTAAAGACCCAACCAGTTTAATCTTCCATATAGCAGTTCCCCCACACTGAGGATCACCCTCATAAACCTCCTCTGTACTGCCTTCAATGTTACATATCCTTCTTTAAATAAATAGACCAAATCTTGTACGTACTATTCTAAATGTGGCTTCACTGGTACCTTGTGCAGTTACAGCAATACCTCTTACTTTTATGCATCAGTCCCTGGGAATAAAAGTCTGTGTTCCAATTGCCTTCCCAATTATCTCTTACTCCCGTCTGCCGGCTTTCTGAGTTTTATGAATAAGGCCCCAAGTCTCTTTGTGCTCCAGCTTTCTGCAGTCTCTCTCCATTTAAATAATAATTTGCCACCTTATTCTTTCCAAAATGATCAATCTCACATTTTTCTACATTGAATTCTACTTGCCAATTCTCTACCCACTCAGTTAACCTATTAATATCTCTCTCTAAACAAATTACATCCTCCTTATAACCTGCCTTCCCAAACATCTTTGTATCATCTGTAAATTTGACCACAGTACACTCAGTTCCTTCCTCCAAATTATGAATGCATATTGTGAACACATATTGTGAAGGGTTTCCAGCACTGATCCCTGTGGCACTCCAATGCCGTCCAACTTGAGAAAGTTGTTAAAGGTAATGTATTAACATGGATAGAGGATTACTTAACTAACAGAAAGCAAAGTGTGGTGGTAAATGGGTGTTTTTCTGGTTGGCAATCATTGACTACTGATGTGCCCTGAGGGATCCGTGTTGGGACTGCAATTGTTTACGATTTACATAGATGATTTGCATTTGGAGACCAAGTGTAGTGTGTCGAAATTCACAGATGACACTAAGATGAGTGGCAGAGCAAAGTATGCAGAGGACGCTGAAAATCTGCAAAGCGATATAGTTGTCTAAGTGAGTGGCAAAGACCTGGCAGATTGGAGTACAGTGTTGGTAAATGTGAGGTCATTCATTTTGGGAGGAATAAGAGCAAAATGGACTATTATTTAAATGGTAAAAAATTGCAGCATGCTGCTGTGCACAGGGACCTGGGTGTCCTTATGCAAAATCACAAGGAGTTGGTTTGCAGGTGCAGCAGATAATTAAGAAGGCAACTGGAATTTTGCCCTTCATTGCTAGAGAGATGGAGTTTAAAAACAGCGAGGTTATGTTGCAGCTGCATAATGTGCTGGTGAGGCCACATCAGGAATATTGTGTATAGTTTTAGCCTCCTTACTTGAGAAAGGATATATTGGCACTGGAGGGGATGCAGAGGAGATTCACTAGGTTGATTCGAGTGTTGAGAGGGTTGGCTTCTAAGGAGAGACCAAGTAGACTGGCGCTATACTCATTGGAATTCAGAAGAATGAGGGGAGCTCATATAGAAACATATAAGATTATGAAGGGAATAAATAAGATAAAAGCAGTTCTTTCCACTGGCAGGTGAAACTATACCGAGGAGGCATGGCCTCAAAACAAGAGGAAGCATATTTAACACTGAGTTGAGGAGGAAAATCTTCATACAAAGGGTTTGAATCTGTAGAATTCTCTATCCAGTGAAGCATTGAGGCTATCTCATTGAACGTTTTTAAGGTAAGGACAGATATATCTTTGAATAGTGAAAGAATTAAGGTTATGGTGAGCAGGTGGGTAAGTAGAACTGAGTCTATGAAAAGATCAGCCTTGGTCTTATTGAATGGTGGAGCAGGCTCAAGGGGCCAAATGGCCTACTCCTGCTCCTAGTTCTTATGTTCTTATGTTTTTATAAAATTCTAACAGGACTAGACAAGGTAGATGCAGGGAGGATGTTCCCAATGATGGGAATCAGAGTCTGAGTTAGATTATTTAGGATGGAAATGAAGAGACATTTCTTCACGCAAAAGTGGTGAGCCTGTGGAATTCATTACCTTGATGTTAAAACGTCTTTTAAAAAGCATTTAAATAGTTACATGGGTAGGATGGGCATAAAGGGATATGGGCCAAATGTGAGCAATTGGGATTAGCTTATGGGTTTTAAAAAAAAGGCGGCATGGACAAGTTGGGCTGAAGGGCCTGTTTCCATGCTGCAAACCTCTATACCTTTATGGGTAAAGGATGGCATGGTAGCACTGCTGCCTCTCAGCGCCAGGGTCCTGGATTTGATTCCCGGCTTGGATCACTGTCTGTATGAAATCTGCACATTCTCCCTGTGTCTGCATGGGTTTCCTCCAGGTGCTCTGATTCCTCCCACAGTCCGAAAGATGTGCTGTTTAGGGTGCATTGGCATGCTAAATTCTCCCTCAGTGTACCCAAACAGGTGCCGGAGTGAGGCGATTCGGAGGTTTTCACAGTAACTTCATTGCAGTGTTAATGTAAGCCTTACTTGTGTCACTAATAAATAATTCTGGCCATTTGCGTATCACTGATTTTTTTTCAATCACTTCTGATTGGGCTGTCTGGTCAAATACTTGACTTCTGTATGCTCTGGTTAATGACACTCCCTTCCCCTAACTCTCCATGAGGGAAGCAGTTTCTTTCTAATCAAAGCCAGTTATAATTGTTGAGACTGGTAGCCCACCAGCCTGCAGTGGATTGTGAGTTTTGTATTTTGGGAAGAATGCGAATGGAAATCTTTCACCAGAGAATTTCTCAGCATTCAGTGAAACAATGACAAGCAGATGCAGATCTTGGCCGTGGGCTGATGATGAGCAAACCAAGAGTTATCCTGATGAGAACATGTTATCACGTCCATCATACACAGCAATAAATTGTTCCCTATCGCACATAAATGTACATCACTCAGGGGCGTGTAACTGCCAGGGAACAGCTCCATAAGAGCGAGTTACTCTAGACAGGGGGATGACAAGATATCAGTTTGATAAATCAGGCCAATTTATATCGAATTACATGGAGTTGGCAGAGGGAAACTGGACTGTTTGGTCGAAACTGTGTTTGTTTTCAACATGAGCTCCTTGGGGGCTACAGATAGTGTGACATGAACCCAAGATCGTGCTTGAGGCCGTCCTCATGTGTGCGGAACTTGGCTATCAGTCTCTGCTCGGTGATTCTGCGTTGTCAGGTATCTTGAAGGTTGCCTTGGAGATCAGAGGCTGAATGCCCTCGCCTTGCCTGGCCTTGCAAAATCTCACTAACTGTCCTGGCTTGAGACAATTCAAAGCTCTTTAATCTGTGCTTAACCCTCTCTCCGCTCACTGTCTGCACCTGCAGAGACTTGATTACCTGTTAAGACTCACGTTCTCCTGTAATTGAGTCTGCGTCTATATATTGGTGAACCAAACTCTTCACTCACCTGGCGAAGGGGCAGCACTCCAAAAGCTTGTGCTGCCAAATAAACCTGTTGGATTTTAATGTGGTGTTGTGAGACTTTTTACTGTGCCCACCCCAGTCCAATGCTGACATTTCTGCATCACCTCACACTGGCAGGGTTGCCCCATGAGGAAAGATCAATTACAATGTCTGGCATTTGGAGACGTGAAGGGCAATCCTATTAAAACTTGTAAAATTCTTGACAGAGTCTATTTACTAAATTTTTATATCTATTTTCCTGATGAAAGAAGATGGAAGAGTGTATGTCCGGGGTGCATGGAGTCCTTAATTATGCTGGCTGCTTTGCTGAGGCAGCGGAAAGTGTAGATAGAGTCAATGGATGGGAGGCTAGTTCATGTGAGGCACTGGGCTATGTTCACAATGCTTTGCAGTTTCTTGTGGTCCCTATCAGAGCGGGAGCCATACCAAGCAATTTTGGAAATAAGGGGGTTAGCTTATGAGGAGAGATTGAGTAGATTGGCCCTGTACTCATTGGAGTTTAGAAGAGATCTTACAGAGACATATAAGATAATGAAGGGGCTAGACAGATAGAAGCAGAGAGATTCTTTCCACTTAGAATGGAAACAAGAGCTAGAGGGCACAGCCTGAAAACAAAACTCTGTCAATTTAGAACAGAGTTGAGGAAGAACTTTTTCTCCCAGAGGGTAATGAATCTTTGGAGTTCTCTGCCCATTGAAGCAGTGGGGGGCTACTCATTAAATATGTTTAAGTCACAGATAGATAGATTTTTGACCGATAAGGGAATTAAGGGTTATGGGGAGCAGGCGGGTAAGTGAAACTAAATCACTATCAGATCAGTTATGATCGTATTGAATGGCAGGACAGGCTCAAAAGTCTAAATGACCTACTCCTGCTCCTATTTCTTATGTTCTGATGTCACCGTTCCTTCACTGTCATTGAGTCAAATTCCTGGCACTCCCTCCCCACCAACGCTGTGGGTGTGCATGCACCACACGCACTGCAGCCGTTCAAGAAGGCAACTCACCACCACCTCCCCAAGGGCAATTAGCGATCAGCAATAAGTGGTGACTGAGCCAGTTATGCTCACATCCCATAAATGTATTTTTAAAAAACCATGTGTATCTCAATATTTTAATTAACATACCGTTAATATTATCACTTTAATTATAGGAACAAACAAAATGTGGTTGTGGTTGGATCAATCCAAACCAGATTCTCATTTCAGTTTCACACAAACAATGTGAAACCTTCACAGGGACATGCAGTGTGGTGAGGTTCAGGAGCACAGATATGGAAGCATTCTCCTTGAGTTTGCGTGCATTCCTGCACTTTTTCCTAACTTGTACATCTGTGTGTGACATATTTCCCCCACATTCACCCTGCCTGGCCTATCCCATCACTCACATACTCATCTGTTTCAAATACACTAGACAGTGAGCCAAATGACAAAGATTTCCTCCGTTGACAGGAAGAATATTTCTCCATAATTTTGCTGCTGGGAAGCTAGCAAAAACCAAATCTGCCCAGAAGAGTTTGCAGGTGTGGTTATTCACGGAAGGACTATTATAGACTAATATGAAGTCTCACAACACCAGATTGAAGTCCAACAGGTTGATTTGGAATCGTGAGCTTTCGGAGCACTATTCCTTCATCAGGTGAGTGGAGGTTAGTTCACAAACACGGCATATACAGACAAAAGCACAATTGTAAGATAATTACAGATTGGAATGTGAAGATCTATAATTTATAACTGTTCTAAGTATTTAATTAAATAATGTAATCTGTAATTATCTTACAATTGTGTTTTCCCCTGTAAATGCCATGTTTGTGAACTAACCTCTCCATTTACCTGATGAAGGAGCAGGGCTCCAAAAGCTCATAATTCCAAGTCAACCTACGGGGTGGCACAGTAGGACAGGGGTTGGCACCACTGCCTCTCAGCACCAGAGATCTGGGCTCGATTCTCCGGCTTGGGTCACTGTCTGCGTGGAGCTTGCACATTCTCCCCGTGTCTGCGTGGGTTTCCTAGAGGTACTCCAGTTTCCTCACATTCTGAATGAGGTGCTGGTTAGGTGTGTTGGTTCGAGCAGCTGTCGGACTGTGGCAGCTGGGGGAATGTCACAGTGACTTCATTGCAGTGTTTACTTATAATAAGTAAACTTTAATTTTTAAAACCTGTTGGACATTAAGCTGGTGGGGTGGGACTTCTTACTGTGCCCACCCCAGTCCAATGCTGGCATCTCCACATCATGGCTGTGAGGCACTGTGCCACTGTGCCACCCCTAATAGCACGGAAGATACTTCTAATGAATTTAATCTCTCCTTTGCATCTGACACCTCTTGTATAGTTTACCTATAAAATTCATCAATGAAGAAAGGGATGAGTTTCAGGAGCAGAGGTTTGTGAAAGCTGAGACTGGCCGATCTCAGTAAGGGCCTGGTTTCTGCAGCTGCCTGTTTAGTTTCCCCTGGCAATTGTTTGGCAGGAAGATCATTGTTGTGTATGTTTGTAATTATCTAGTTTAGTACAGTGAAATGTGGAACTGCTTCAACTGAAAGGCTGGGTTAAACTGGCAGAGATTGAGTGCTGGTTAAAATAAAGCCTCTGTGGATTTTGGTCTCTTATTTTAAAATCCAACATCATGGAGTGAGAAATTATTCCTCTCTCCCTTTCGTAGAACCATAGGATCCCTACAGTATAGAAGGAGGCCATTTGGCGCATTGTGTCTGTACTGGTCACAATCCCAAGCAGGCTCCATTTTCGCAACCCCACACAATTATCCAGATAATCCTCCTGACACTAAGGGGCAATTTAGTATAGCCAATCAACCTATGCCGCACATCTTTGGAGTGTGGGAGGAAACTGGAGCACCCGGAGGAAACCCACGCAGAGACGAGGAGGATGTGCAAACTCCACATAGACAGTTACTTGAATTGAACCCAGCTCCCTGGTGCTGTGAGGCAGCAGTGTTAACCACTGTGCCATCCTTTCTACTTGCTAAGGAAAGTGAATTTAAGGATGGGGAAATCTCATCTACAGATTTCACTGTGCAATGAGTACATAGTACCAAGCACTAGAAATAGGATAATGGGAGAGAGGAATGGGGTTAATGGAAAAGAGGGAATGGGGTTAATGGAAAAGAGGGAATGGGGTTAATGGGAGAGGAGGAATGAGGTTAATGGAAAAGAGGGAATGAGGTTAATGGGAGGGGGGAATGGAGTTAATGGGAAAGGGGGAATGGGATTAATGGAACGGGGGAATAGGGTTAATGAGACAGGGGGAATGGGTTAACGGGAGAGGGATGGGTGACGAACAGAGGACGGAATGGATAATCAGTGAACGTTGATCTGAAGAAAAGGTATTCCCCAGAGGAATCCTGAATTGGATCGTGGAATTTTTCCACTTTGGCTTTTCACTCATTCACTAGGGCACTGCCTTTGGTTTTTGCTGCAACTCCTAGTCAGTGTTTGAAAAGCTCCTCAAAGGCTTTCTTTGCAAACTGGGAGTGGGATGATTCAGAAAGTTAATCTCTCTATCCCTGCATGCTGGAGCTGGTGGAACTGGGTGGAGAGTAAGCTATAATTCCCAGAGAATGTTGTAACTAGGACTAAGGGAGAGTGGGACAGGTCAGGGACAGGTCAGTGACATGACTTGTTACAAATGGAGCAGCACAAGTTGACCCGAAGAGAAAGGTAGCAGCTGGATCTGGCTGTGACAGAGTGTTTAAAAACAGATTAGCTGAGATTGAGATGATCTTGTCCCTAATATCCCTCTCCTTCAACAAGTGGAAGAACAAGTGGGGCAAGATTTGTATTTGCATAACTTTGTTCATACTCTTAACTCAAACCTTGTACAGCCAGCTCAAAACTGTTGAAACAGAATGGGTGGAATTTAGGAGATTTTTTTCAAAACTGGGAGTGTTCCAGTATTTCAATCCAGTTTTCAGGCCCAATCTTAGGCACTCTTTCTCTCTGAAGTTTTGGGTTCATCACTTTCTAGCCAGAGAGGCTCTGAATGGGGCCTAACTCATCAGAGAGCGTGGAGAGGGAGGTAGTGCGAATGTGCAGACCTCTGATGCTGCACATGCGCATTAGCAGTAGCAGGGCTCTAACAGACAGAGAGAGAGCTGTCAGGCCCCTGCTGCTGCAGGCAGCCTTAATCAGCAACACCCCCTCTCAGCAATCGTGGGGACCCGCAGCCTAAGATGCAGCCAATCATAGTTGCATTATCCCAGAAATTGCCTCAAACAGAATATACGAATTCAGCTTTGTCACTTCTGCCGATATCACCCAGTTAAGTTTAACTACCGTCCTCCCTTGAGATGGTCCATATCATGCATCAGTTGTTGAGAGTAAGTGCCCAGGTACAGCAGGCAGTAAAGCAGGCATGTTGGCCTTCATAACAAGAAGATTTGAACATAGGAATCAGAATATTTTACTGCAATTGTACATGATGTTGGTGAGGCCACACCTGAAGTATTGTGTGTTTTAGTCTCCTTATCTAAGGAAGGATGTCCTCGCTATAGAGGGAGTGTAGCAAATGTTTACCAGGCTGATTCCTGGCATGGAGGTCTGTCATATGAGGAGAGACTAAGTCAGTTAAGATTATATTCACTGGAGTTTAGAAGAGTGAGAGGGAATCTCACATAAATTTATAAAATTCTAGCAGGGATAGGTTCAGAAAGACTATTCCCAAACCATAGAATCCTAGGGCACTGAAAGAGGCCATTCAGCCTGTCGAATCTGCACTGACCTCAATCTCACCCAGGCCCTGTCCCCATAACTTCATGTTTTTACCCCAGCTAGTACCCTGATACTAAGGGGCAATTTAGCCAATCCACCAAACGCACACATCTTTGGACTGTGGGAGAAACCTGAGCAGCCGAAGGAAACCCACACAGGAATCATGCAAACTTCACACGGATAGTGACCCGATCCAGGAATCGAACCTGGGTCCCTGGGGCTATGAGGCAGCAGTGTTAACCACTGTGCCATCCGAGATTTCCACCATGGTCATCATTAGACTAAGGTTGTTGTTTGAGGATAAGGGGTAAACCTTTTAGGACTGAGATGAGGAGCAATTTCTTCACCCAGAGGATGGTGAATGTGTGGAATTCACTGTCACAGAGCCAAAACATTGTGTGATTTCAAGGAAAATTGGATATACCTCTTGGTGATGAAGGGATCAAGGGATATGCAAGGAAGAGGAGGATCAGGATATTGAATTGATGATCAGCCATGATCAAGGTGAATGGTGAAGCAGGCTCAAAGGGTCGAATGGTCTACTCCTGCTTCTAGTTTTTATGAACAGACCGATGGGACCTCAGTTTAATAATGCATCCGAAAGTACAGCACAGCTGACAGTGCAGCACCCCTTCAGCCTGGTCCGTCAGACTTTGTTGTTGTCCTCAAGCTCTGGAGCAGGGCTGAGAATGCTGTGATTCAGAGGTGAGTGAGCCGCAGCTGGATATGGGTGAAAAGGTGGAAGGTTCGGGTCAGATGTTAACTTTAAGTCTCTTTATTATGGGATGTGGGGAGCAGGCGGATGTGAAAGGGGTAGGTCACAGATCGGGCATGATCCCAGGGAATGGTGGGATCGGCTCAGGGGGCTAATTGGCCTCCTCCTGCTCCTTTGCTCTCTGTGACGGGGGAGGAGGGGAGCGGTTCGTGAAGGCTCAGAATGGTTCTGTGGTGTTATTGATATAAGTTGACTGCAATTCATAATATAACCCATTGTGTAAAGTGTTTGGAAATACTCAGGCGTGGTAAAGTGCTAGATAAACTCACGGATTTCCACCCTCTCCGCCCCCAAGTGCTGAACTGTTTAGGAAAAATACTATTCTTTGTGATATTAATAATATCACATTACACCGACGTGAGTAAGGAAGGGCTCATTGGGTGATTAACACACGTTGGGGCAGAAGCTGACACTTGCGTGCATGCAACACTTATTGGATTAATTGTCATTTAATGCTGGTTTAACGATTCTTTTCCTTGTTCCCTTTCAGATTTACTGGCCAGCGCTGCCTGGTCAGGAGGAGGAATGTGCCCTCAAGGGAAAAGACCCACTTGTAAGTGTAAAGGATTTATTGTCTATAGTGAAGCCATTTGGGGAAGCTGTCAGTCAACCTTGTCAATGGGCTCCTGCCACCTTTACAAATAATTGTCATGTTTAAAACCCAACCTCAAGTTCCCTCACCCGGCATTGTGAGGGATTTTCCATTGTAAACTATGGCTCTTCACACCCTGCTCTCCGTGTGCTGTGTGCATTTGTAAAAATTAATGGTTTCCAGAACTCCTGCACGGTGCACTCAGCTCAGTGCTGAACCAGAATGTTTTTACACACACACACACACACACACACGCACGCACACACTGGACTTTACTGCTGGAGTGAGTGTTTGAAGCAGAGGGTTGGGGTTTATCCTCCCCTGTCAGCACCTTTGGATTTGCTGGGGGGCTGGTAAGGGGTGGAGGGTGACGGAGGTCTCCCAAGATGCCTTCCCGCCGCCTACCCTTCTCCCCACAATTACCCTCCTCCACACCCTGCCACCCAGCCACTCTCCTCCCCTTCCCCTATCCACTCTCCTCTTCCCCCTCCAGCCACCCTCCTCCCACCACCCCGCAGCCAACCTCCTCCCCCCCCCCAGTCACTCTCCTCTCTCCCCCGCGGCCCTCCTCCTCTCCCCCCCCAAGCCAACCTCCTCTCCCCCCCCAAGCCACCTCTACCCCCCCTCCCCCCAGCAACCCTCCTCTCCTCCAGCCATTCTCCTCTCCCCCAAGCCACTCTCCTCCCACCCCCAGTCAACCTCCTCTTCTCCGCCACTCTCCTTCCCCCACCAGCCAACTTTCTCCCCCCCCAGGCACCCTCCTCGCCCCCTTGTCACCCTCCACCCCTCCCAACAGCCACCCTCCACCTCCCCAGCCACTCTCCTCTCCCTCCACCACCTCCTCCCCTCCCAGCCACTCTCCTCTCCCCAGCCACCTCCTTCCACCGTCCCCAGCCAACCTCCTCTCCTCCAGCCAACCTCCCCCCCCCACCTCCGCCAACCTCCTCCCTCCCTCCGGCCACCCTGCTCCCCACCTTCTACCCTCCACTCCAGCTACTCTGCTCCCATCAGTTACCCACTCCTCCCGCTACCTTTCTCTCCCAAGTCACCCTCCTCCCTGCCAGTGACCCTCCTGCTCCACAGCTGTCTGAAATGTTGCTCGGGTTGAATGGAGGCATTGGGCCTGGTATTGAGATCCTCAAGAGGCCAACTAATGGTTGTTTAATGGGTTCACCCTGACTCTGTCTGCTATTGTACATCCAGCACCAAAACACCTGGAGGAAACGCACGTAAATACGGGGAGGAGGTGCAAATTCCACATGGAGAGTGACCCAAGCCGGGAATCGAACCTGCTCCCTTGGCACTGTGAGGCCACCGTGCTGAGCAGGTGACTATTCAACTGCGTCCAGAACTGGACGTAATAGCCAGTCTATTCTTTAAACTCTGCCACTTACGTGTTGCTTGGGGGGACTGTGAGTTCACACAATATCCTCCCAATCCTCTTGTCATGTATAAGAGTCCTGTAGTTCTTAATATAAGATGAATGGGGAGTATTTCTCAATGGTGATTTTGAAGAAAATTACAACACAGGAACAGGCTCTTTGGCCCTCCAAGCCTGCACCAACCATGCTGCCCATCTGAACTCAAACCTCCTACACTTCTGAGGAAAAAAATCCCCATCTTATTCATGTATTTGTCAAGACTGTTTCAAAAATGACTTAAATCTGCTTCCACTATCTTCCCTGGCAGTGTGTTCCAGGCACCCACCACTCTCTGCAAGAAAATTTGCCTCGTACATCTCCTTTAAACGTTGCGCCTTACACCTTAAACCTGTGCCCCCTACTCTTCCACCCTGGGAAAAATCTCCTGACTATCCACTTTATACATGCCACTCATAATCTCCTCCTCTCTCCAAAAGCCCCATTGGAGAATCAGTTTTTATTCCAGATTTCAGGGATCCAGCACAGGGGCTACAGGATTAGAATTTCCTGGAATCATTGTGGGGACACCAGAGTTAAACTTAAAGGAAAAGTGCGATAGAAACTATCTCTTCAACTATTCCTCTTGACTGTGAAATCATAAGAACTAGGATCAGGTATCTGGGTCCTCAAGCCTGCTGCGCCATTCAATAAGTTAAAAGGCTGATCTTTTCATGGACTCAGCTACATTTACCACTTCTAACTAACTAACTTATTCTGCAATTGCCCTTCAGGTGGACACTTTTATCAAATCTCTCTTCTCAGTCTTAACATGTCTTCCAAATATGCTGTGCTTTTGTTGCCATTTATTAACAGAAAGATATGGTACAAGTTATATCTTCAGCATGTAGAGATGACAAGTTGGCCCATCAATTCTATGTCATCTCTCCGACAGAGCAGCATACCCCACCTCCTGCCCCATCCCCACACATTTACCGTGGCTAATCCCCTAACATACACATCTCCAGATATTGAGGGAAAATTTAGCATGGCCAATTCCCCCTAACCTATACTACTTTGGGCCGTGGGAGGAAACTGGAGCACCTAGAGGAAACCCACACAGATATAGGGAGAATGTGCAAACTCCACGCGGACAGTGATCCAAGCCAGGGATCGAACCCTAGTTCCTGGTGCTGTGAGGCAGCAAGCCAACCACTGTGCCACGATGTTATCCATTTCTGCCTACTCTCAGTATCCTATCAGCTAATCAATCTTCTATCCATGCCAATAGATTACCCCTATACTCCTATAAAGTTTTACTTTTCACAATAATTTTTGATGTGGCACCTTATCAAATGCCTTCTGGAAATATAAGTACAGTACATCCACTGGTTCCCCTTTATCCACAGCACATGTCATTACTTCAAGTAACTCCAAAACCAACCTCCCATTAATTGACCCTCTCTACACTTCCCACTGCCTTGACAAAGCAGCCAGCATAATTAAGGACCCCACGCACCCGGACATTTTCTCTTCCACCTTTTTCCTTTGGGAAAAAGATACAAAAGTCTGAGGTCACGTACCAACCGACTCAAGAACAGCTTCTTCCCTGCTGTTGTCAGACTTTTGAATGGACTTACTTTGGATTAAGTTGATCTCTCTCTACACCCTGGCTATGACTGTAACACTACATTCTGAACTCTCTCATTTCCTTCTCCAAGAACTGTATGCTTTGTTCGTAATAGCGCGCAAGAAACAATACTTTTCATTCTATTTTATTTAATTTTTTTCTGTTCTCTATCTTTTGTTTCTTTATTTTCTTTCTTCATTTTCCTTACCCCCATTTTGCCCCCCACTTGATTCCCCCTTCCCTTAATTTTTCTCCCCCCACTTCCCCTTTTCTACATTCTACTTCTGTCCCATTCCCCTCCTGCCCCCCCGCCCCCCAACATCTTCATCAGTCACAGCCTACAGCTTCTCTGCCATTTGGCCATTCACACCCTTTATTCTCTCTGCGGACAGCCATTAGCAGTCTTTTCCCCTGGTTTCTGTGGCTATGACTCATCTCTCATTCCCTCTCCCTGCGGTATAAATAATGCTTTTCAGTACCTTTTAGCTTTGACAAAGGGTCACCTGGACCAGAAACATCAGCTCTTTTCTCTCCTTACAGATGCTGCCAGATCTGCTGATATTTTTGTAGCATTTTCTCTTTTGCTTTTAGATTCCAATGTCCACAACAATTTGCTTTTAATACTTTTCACTGTGTGTTAATGATAATAACAATAAATCAAATCACGTCAAATTAATAAATTGGCTAAACATGATTTCCCTCTCCAAACTATGTTAACTTTGCCTGATTACATCAGATTTATCTAAGCTATAACATCTTTATTAATATCTGAACATTTTCCCTGCGACAGATTTTAAGCTCTCTGGCCTGTAGCTTTCTGTTTCTGCCTTCCTCTTCTCTTTTGGAGTAATTTGTTTGAGATGGGGATGGAGACCCAAAGGCACGGTCGAGTTTTGAAAATGAGAAAAGGGTTTGAGGCAAGATTGAAGGGGACGTGGATTGCGAATTGCAGAGAGCAGAGCCATCCTGACTGACTGGCCGCCAGTGACAGTGCTCAGGGTGATGAGGGATGAGGACAGGAGCTCTGGGTGGCAGGGGTGGGAGCTTTGGATGTGTTGGCCAGGGCCTTTGGAGTTATTGGAGCCAGGAGAGAGTGAACACTTACTGTCAGTGAGGAAGCAGCTAAATAGGATTGCAAACAGGATCTTGATCAGTTGGGCCAGTGGGCCGATAAATGGCAGATGAATTTTAATCTAGATAAATGCGAGGTGATGCATTTTGGTAGATTGAACCAGGGCAAGACTTAGTCAGTTAATGGTGGGGAGAGTTATAGAACAAAGAGGTCTAGGGGAACATGTTCGTAGCTTCTTGAAAGTGAAGTCACAGGTGGACAGGGTGGTGAAGAAGACATTCGGCATGCACGGTTTCATCAGTCAGAACATTGAAAACAGGAGTTGAGATGTCTTGGTACAAGACATTGGTAAGGCTACACTTGGAATACTGTGCATAGTTCAGGTCACCCTCTTATAGAAAGGATATTATTAAACTAGAAAGTGTGTAGAAGGTTGCCATTAGGACTTGATGGTTTGAGTTATAAGAGAGGCTGGATAGACTGGGACTTCTTTCTCTGGACGTAGAAGGCTGAGGGGTCAGCTTATAGAGGCCTATAAAATAATGAGGGGCATAGATCAGCCAGATAGTCAACATATTTTTCCAAAGGTCAGGGAGCCTAAACTAGGAGGCATAGCTTTAAGGTGAGAGGGGAGAGATACAGAAGGGTCCAGAGGGGCAATTCTTTTATTCAGAGGATGGTGAGTATCTGGAACAAGATTCCAGAGGTAGAAATAGAGGTGGGTACAATTTTGTCTTTTAAAAAACATTTAGACATGGGTAAGATTAGTATAGAGGAATATGGGCCAAATGTGGGCACTTGGGACTAGATGATAAAAGATGGGCAGTATAGACAAGTTGGGCTGAAGGGCCTGTTCCATGATGTAAATCACTATGACTATACAGCAGAATTTTACTGGCACCTCCACCCGAGGTTCGTATGATTCTGCCCGAGGCCAATGGGGAATGATGTACTCCGAACCTCTCCCGTCCCAGAATCAGAGTGTGCGTGTCGGTAATTTTCCGGCCTCTGATTCTATTTTGAGATCAAGTCGGGGAGGCCAGATAGCAGGGCGGTGTATCAGTGATAATATTTTGAGAGTCTCTTCAGGCCACAGATCACAGATGATGTATTATAACCCTTCCAAACCAGGGTGGGATGTGTAACTGCGGCAGCGTTACAATGAGTGTGGGCTGGGCTAACTTTCCCTATTCTGTTAAACCATAGAGTGTCTGGTGGGAACAATGTGAAATTCTATTTCTGACCTTGCTCCTTTGACCTGGTGAAGAGAGGCTGTTTCTTGTCTGCTTTCTTTGGCAGTGAAGCTTTATTTTCTTTTCTAAGAAAGATCCTCATGTCCACTTCTCAAGCTCGGCGGAGCCCTTTCATCAAGGAGGGAAGGGTTGCCGTCGAAGGATTGATACGGTGGTGCTGGCGCGTATCTCTCAGGAGCAGCCTCTGAGTCTCGCTGGGAATTCTTTCTTTCCCTTTGCCACACAGGAACACTCTGGCAAACGACACTGCGAAACAAAAACAATGCGGCAGCCATTTCCTGGCTGTAACTGGTGTGCTGAGAAAGAGACCTCCTGACCTCAGAGCATCTTGTCAGGCCTTACATGGTAAAGAGACTCCAGTGGAGAACTTCTGTGAAAGGTTGGCACTGTCGAACCACTGTGATGAAGTATTAACTTCTCAGAGGTCTACTGCTTCCCTTCATTGTGTGCAGGGTACGAGAGACTCAGCCATCACAAACAAATGGCAAAGCCCATTAGGGCAGGAATCGACTCAGTGTGTCTCAAACAATGGTCGAAACCACAGCTCAAAAGCTTGCTCATGTTGCCAGAGAAATTAACATAGAATAGAATAGAATTTCTATCGTGCAAGAGGAGGCCATTCAGCCCATCAAGTCTTTGTGACAGAGCATCTTAAACAGGCTCATCCCCACCCTATCCTCATAATCTCACTAATATTTATTTACATATTTACCCTACTAGTATCCCAAATCCACTGCAATGAACTCACCTGCACATCTTTGGATAGTAGGGGGCAATTTAATATGGCCAATCCCCCTAATTTGTACATCTTTGGACACTGAGGTGCTAATTTAACATGGACAATTCCCCTAACCTGTACATCTTTGTTCACTAAGGTGCAATTTAGCATGGCCAATCCTTCTAACCTGTACATCTTTGGATACTAAGGTGCAATTTAGCTTGGCCAATCCACCAAATCTGCACATCTTTGGGCACTAAGGGGCAATTTAACATGGCTAATCCCCCTAACCTGTACATCTTTGCACATTAGGGGGCAATTTAGCATAACCAGTCCACCTAACCTACACACCCTCGGTCTGTGGGAGAAAACCAGAATATTTGGGGGAAATGCACACAGATATGGGGGGAAAGTGCAAACTCCACTCAGACAGTGACCAACAATTTGAATTGAAATTGAGTGAGTGCTAACCACTGTGCTACTATGCCACCTGTGTATGAAACCAGCACCAGCACCATGAAGAGTAATTGTTGCCCACAGTTTCAATCACTCAGGAAAATGCCACTCTTAGGACCATAAGACGTAGGAGCAGTAATCGGCTTTTCAGCCCTTCCAGTATCACAGAGACTGGGAAATGGCAGAATACCCAGGCTGGGGCTAATTATTTGGCAAAGATTTTATCTTGTTCAGAGATTTGAGCCAGTGATGGATATAACTGCCCCGACTACTCGTGTGTCACCCATGTGTTTATTGACCTACCTTGGCACATGGTTAAGTGCACCTCAAATATCTCCCTGTTCTCCTCCCTCCCTAACTGCAATCTCCGTCAACCCTCAAACCTCCATCCGTCCAACAATTCTGGCCTCTTGCTGTACGTTCCTGATATTATTTGTTCTATCACTGGTGGCTGAACCTCAGCTGCCAAGATCCTAAGCTCTGGAATTCTATCCCATACATCTCCACTAACATACTACCTAAAACCTACCTCTCGACTGTGCCAACAATTCCTGATGTGGCTTGAAGTCAGATTTTGTTTGATGTTGCTCTGGTCCTATGCTTCATGACATCTTGCCACATTGCAGGTCAATATAAATGTGAGTTGGTGTTATCCTGAAATTCTTTAACATTTGAAAAATGCGGGAAGTTTTGGCAGTTTTTACCTGTACCTAGGGACAGTGCGTTAGCACAGTAGTTAGCAATGCTGTCTCACAGTGCCAGGGGCCCGGGTTTGAGTCCCGGTTTGAATCACTGTCTGTACAGAGTCTGCACATCCTCCCCATGTCTGCATGGGTTTCTTCCAAGTGCTCCAGTTTCCTCCCACAGTCCGAAGGGTGCATTGGCCATGCTAAATTTTTCCAAACAGACACAGGAGTGTGGCGGCTAGGGGATTTTCATTGCAGTGTTAACGTAAGTTTTACTTGTGACACTAAATAAATAAACTTTAATTTCGATGTGGAGATGCCAGTGTTGGACCGGGTTTGTGCAGTAACAAATCTCACAACACCAGGTTAAAATCCAAGAGGTTTCTTTGGTAGTACAAGTTTTTGAAGCACTGCTCCTTCATCAGGTGAGTGGAGAGTTGGGTTCACAAACAGGGCATGTATAGATTCAAGGACTTTACATTCTAACTATTATCTTGTAATTGAGTCGATGTCTATATATACCTTGTTTGTAGACCCAATTCTCCACTCAACTGATGAAGGAGCAACACTTTGAAAGCTCGTGATTCCAAATAAACTGCTTCAACTTTAACCTACTGTTGTGAGACTTCATACTTTAACTTGTTGGGTCGAATGGCTTATTTTTGAGTGGGGGTATCGGTGTAACCTACACAGTGTGTAGGGTATTTGAATTTGCTTTTAAGCAAAGATGAGAGTAGGCAATATCCAAATCTCCAACTCTGGGTGAGCACAAACCTGACCTATCAAACACTGCCCCTCTGGTGAACTCAAGGGCTTTATTTTGCTCTCCTTTCTGTTGCAGAGTGAATGTGCCAACTACGTGAGAGTACTGCACCCATATAACCGGACCCACCTGCTGGCCTGTGGAACGGGTGCTTTCCAACCGATGTGTGCCCGGGTGTACGTGGGGCACAGAGGAGAGGTAAGCTGCTCACTGACACCCACTTTTGAAGGTCTTGCCATGAACCCGCTTCTTTACTTCAGACAGTGTTACCCCCGTGGCACTGGCTGCCAGTGGGTTGTCTTGTCAGTCCACTGCCAGGGAAAGCGCCAAGGTGGGGTGGGCCCAGATTCAGTGGGACTAGAAGTTCCTACAAGTGGGAAAGAACAGATAATCCCATCCTGGGTGTCTTGAATTGATGGGAATTTCTCAGGTGGCAGGAGGGGTGAGGGTATGAGTGGCATTTGATTTATTATTGTCACACGTATTAGAATACAGTGAAAAGTATTGGTTCTTGCACGCGATACAGACAAAGCCATTCATGGAGAAGGAATGGAGTGAATGAAGTGTTACAGTCATGACTAGGGTATAGAGAAAGATCAACTTAATGCAAGGTAGGTCCATTCAAAAGTCTGACAGCAGCAGGGAAGAAGATGTTCTTGAGTCAGTTGGTACGTGACCTCAGACTTGTATCTTTTTCCTGACGGAAGAAGGTGGAAGAAAGAATATCCAGAATGGTTGGAGTCCTTAATTATACTGGCTGCTTTTCCAAGGCAGCAGGACGTATAGACAGAGTCAATGGATGGGAGGTTGGTTTGCGTGATGGAATGGACTACATTCACAACCTTTTGTAGTTTCTTGCAGTCTTGGGCAGAGCAGGAGCCCATACCAAGCTGTGATACAACCAGAAAGAATGCTTTCCATGGTGCATCGATGGTTGAGGTTGCTGGTGGCATGAAGAGTCGGTGGGGCGGCAGGAGAGGTGGGGATGTGGGCAGCAGGAGGGGTGGGGATGTGGGCAGCAGGAGGGGTGGGGATGTGGGCTGAGGAGGGGTGGGGGTGGGCAGCAAGAGGGGTGGGGGTTGGGCAACAGGAGGGCTGGGGATGTTGGCAGCTGGAGGGGTGGGGATGTGGCAGCTGGAGGGTGGGGGTATGAGCAACAGGAGGGGTGGAGGTGTTGGCAGCTGGAGGGGTGGAGATGTGGGCAACAGGAGGGGGGGGGTATGGGCAAACAGGAGGGGTGGAGATGTGGGCAGCAGGAGGGGTGGGATGTGGGCAACAGGAGGGGTGGGGGTATGGGCAACAGGAGGGATGTCAAGTGTGGCAAGAAGAGAAATACTGCCCCTCGGCCTTGAGATTAACTTCCAGCCCAGGATAGGCAGCAAGAGGATGCGTGGGGGAGGGAGGGGTGGGAGAGGGACTGAATACTGGGCTCCTGACCCCAGGGTGCTACATACTCACCCACTGTCATTACAGCTGTGGACATTCTAGCATCCAATAACAAGGACAGTGAATAAATCAGGCTGCCACGGTACAATTTTAAGATCGGCCATGCAGGTTTTGCAGTGACTGGCAAACTCACCTATGAATGGGGAAGTGGGTGCCATTGTCTAGAACATAGAACATAGAACAGTACAGCACAGTACAGGCCCTTCAACCCTCAATGTTGTGCTGAGCTATGTCCAATCCCAAGATCAAGCTATCCCCTCCCTATAATTCAGGAGTGCTCCATGTGACTATCCAATAACCGCTTGAAAGTTCCTAAAGTGTCCGACTCCAGTATCACAGCAGGCAGTCTACTCAACCACTCTCTGAGTGAGGAATCTACTCAGACATCCCTCCTGTATCTCCCAACATGAACCTTATAGTTGTGCCTCCTAGTAACAGCGACTTGTTGGCCTGGCAGAAGGGAAGTGCTTACCTCCCATTTACCTTGGGGATCTTGAGGAAGGTTTCAACACTCCAGCAACAGCCTCCACCCTCAGGAAAGGCAGAGCAAAGATCAGAGGTGGGGTTATCCACCCTTTACTTGACTGCACCGTCTTTCCGTGCATCTCGAGGTGAGTACAGAAGGTCTGGTGCTCAGAATCAACAGCTGTGGTTTTATATGAGGCCAGAAAGCAATGGAGACCAGCTTGAGTCTGCCAAGGACTGTCTTTAATTATGGACAGAGATCCTCCAGTCACACAAGAGGCCAAGGAATGGATCATAAGAATGAACTGTCCACAGGGAGAACTGAGCCTGTCGATTCAGCTTCAGGAAGAGAGGATTAGAGAGGCAGCACAAATTCACAGGAAGAGATTACCATGATAAAATACTTTGCGCCGAGGTTTCAAAGATACTTAATGACTTGGGGAAAATGAACACAGATTAAGAGTTAAGGAAGCTGAGCGAAGAGCAGGCATGTTTATTGTGAAGGAGATATTGAAACAAGCGGCACTCACTATTCCCTCGTCAAATCCCCATGGCCAGTGGAGGACAGAACTCCCTGACCACACGGCTGCTCTGGATAGATGGTGCAGTTGGTATTCTGGAAGGGTTGAGATCAATTGGATGTTACTTGACTGGAAGCTGCAGTGTACAGCAATGAGGGGGGAATTTGGCAATTCCTATCTCTGATTGGTGTTGAAGGGTTGCAGATTGGGATTTGGGGAATAGCGTGGGAAAGTGGCGCTGAGGTAGCTAATCAGCCATGATCTAGGAGCATCGGAATTAGGAGCAAGAGTGGGCATTTCAGCCCTTTGAGCCCACTTCTCCATTCCATAAAACCATACAAGATATAGAAGCAGAGTTAGGCCATTCGGCCCATCAAGTCTGCTCCGCCATTGTATCATGGCTGATATGACTCTCATCCCCATTCTCCTGCCTTCTCCCCATAACCCTTGATCCTCCTATTGATCAAGAACCTATCTGTCTCTGTCTTAAAGACACCCAGTGACCTGGTCTCCAGAGCCCTCTGTGGCAATGAGTTCCAGAGATTCACCACCCCCTGGCTGAAGATTGATCTACATGATCACGGCTGATCACCTTCTCATCCTAACTCCATTTCCCTGCCTTTTCCCCAAAGCTCTTTATCCTGCTTTTAATCAAATATTTATCCATCTCTTTCTTGAGTCCATGGATTGATTCTGAATCCACTGCACTCTGGGATAGTGAGTTCCAAAGTTCCACAACCTTCAGTGAGAAGTAGCTTCCAATTATCTCTGTCTTGAATCTCCCCCTCTTACTCTACAAGTAAGACCTCTTGTCCCAGAGTGTTCTGGAATTGAATGGTGGGACAGGCTTGATGGGCTGAATGGCCTACTCTTGTCTCTAATTGGTAAAGTTCAGTTCCTGCCACTGGAAAGCTTGAAGGTTAATGGCAGTTGGAAGCACGTTGGTGGAGCTGTGTCACCAGCTTAATGGCGCTGAGCTCTTCCTCAATCTCTGGCCTAACCATTTATCCATAATGGAAGAGGTAATAGCCTAGTGGTGTTGTGGCTGGTGCATTCATCCGGAAGTGTTCTGGGGACACAGGTTCGAATCCCGCCAAAGCAGATGGTGGAATTTGGATTCAATAAAACATATCTGAAATCAAAGATTACTGATGACCATGAAAACATTGTTGATTGTTGGAAAAACCCATGTGGTTGACAAACGCCCTTTAGGGAAGGAACTCTGCCATCCTTATCCGCTCTGGCCTACATCTGACTCCAGGTTGACTCCCAACTGCCCTCTGCAATGGCCAAGCAAGCCACCCAGTTAAACATATAATTCCCAGTGCGGAAGAAGGCCAATCAGCCCATCGAGTTGGCACCAAAAAGGGCCACAGAGACTCTAGAGCCACAGCAATGTGGTTGACTCTCAATCGCCCACCGAGAGCACAAAGGGACAGGCAACAAATGCTGGCCCAACCAGCAAAGCCACGGATGAATAATAAAGAATGAACTAGATCCACAAAATCCCTGAGCAGAATTAGGAGCTATGAAGTGAAACATTTTACACCTTATTTTCCTCCTGCTGGGGCAGTAATTCATTCCTATTCATCCAGCACAGCTCCTGACAGTTCCTGTGCGCGTGGAGGCTGAGGCTGTGCGGGGGATAATTTACTTACATTTCATGGCGTGTGCTTCACTTAGTGTCAACTCCTGGAGATTTATGTTGCACATGGGACTGTAAAGGAACAAATTACTGCAGTTCTCCCAACCCCCTCACCTTCCCTGCTCCCTCCCCCCGTCCCCACGTGCCCCGCTACTGTACAGGCAGCATGTGCAATCCAGAAATGTTGAGCTTGGAACTCAATGCTCACACACACACACACACACACGTACCACTCTCCAACGGGGTCAGTGATGTGGAAACCAAATCACCGGCCTGCTAGGTTGACTTCCAGCTACGTAGGCTGAGGCTGTAGAGCAATAAGACTGGAGGGAGTGGACACAGGCCTCGGAGTTAGAAACTTGTGGAGTCAAGTCCCACTTGTGCATCGAATCTAGACTATGCCGGACTGATTGGAGACGTCACCATCTGGATGAGATCTTGGGTAGCGCAGTGGTGAGCACTGCTGCCTCACAGCGCCAGGGACCCGGCTTCAATTCCTGACTCGGGTCTGTGCAGAATTTGCACATTCTCCCCGTGTCTGCGTGGGTTTCCTCCGGGTGCTCCGGTTTCCCTCCACAGTCTAAAGATGTACAAATCAGGTTGATTGGCCATGCGAAATTGATCCTACTAAGAAGTCTCACAGCATCAGGTTTAAATGCAACCAGTTTGTTTGATAGTAATCTCACAAGCTTTTGGAAATTGTGTTCCTTCGTCAGGTGTGTGGAAGGTTCTGACCAGAAAAAGGCATATAAAGACACACACAAATTGACCCTAGTGTCAGGGGGATTAACATGGTAAATATGAGGTGTTACGGGGATAGGGCTTGATGGGATTGTGGTTGGTACAGACTTGATGGACTGAATGGCTTCCTTCTGCATGTCAAGATTCTTTGATGTTAGACTGAGTCCCTTTCTGCCCTCTTGAATGAGCAACCGAGATCCCATAGCACTGTGGAGTTCTCCTCTATGGCCAGGCACATATTTAGATCTCGGTTCCTTTTTTGCAGTTGTGATGAACCATTTTTTAATGGGGAAAAGGTGGTAACAGTGATTTAGTGTCAAATGTCAAGTACTAAACCCGAACAGCTGGAGGAATTCAAATCTGATTAATTGTTGAGTTTGCAATCAAATGCTTGTCGCATGATCATGGAGCTACCAGATTGTCTTAAAAACCCATCTAATTCGCAATAGGAAAGGGAATTTGATGTCCACACTCAGTCTGGGCAATGTGTGGCTCCAGAGCCACAGCAATGTGGTTGACTCTTAACTACTCTCTGCGACGGCCAAGCAAAACCACTCAGTGTTCATTGCCACCGTTCAAGGTTAGTTACTGCTGGGCAATAAATGCTGATCTCGCCAGGTGCACTTCTCATCCCAAGGATGAATAAAACAAAAGCTTCCCGTAGCTTTGAGAGCAGTGTATTCTTTCTGGAG
Source organism: Sphyrna mokarran (assembly GCA_024679065.1). Lineage (NCBI taxonomy): Eukaryota > Metazoa > Chordata > Chondrichthyes > Carcharhiniformes > Carcharhinidae > Sphyrna > Sphyrna mokarran. Next base: position 130,443,104 of record JAGIQG010000003.1, on the reverse strand, counting down.
GTGTGTAAATCCCGTGTCTATCTGGAAATGAATCCCGGGATATGATCTAACCAGCTGTTCGTACCCCACTGCAGCGAGGTTGGAGAATTTGGTGGCCAATCTTTGTTCACTGCAGCAAGATGGGAAAATCCTGCCGGCGTGAATGATTGTTACAATCCTGTACACCAGACGCAATTGTGTAAGAGTGTGAAATACAGTGGATAGGTTCATGCATAGGGAACGGCTTCCCATTTGCTGGCCCATTTTTTGAGGGATGTTCACAGGTGGCACAATGGTTAGCGCAGTTGCCTTGTAGCACCAGAGTCCCAGGTTCAATTCAAGTCACTGTCTGTACAGAGTTTGCACATTCTTCCCATGTCTGTGTGGGTTCCCCTCCGGCAATTCCGGTTTCCTCCCACACCTCCAAAGAGGTTAGGTTGATTAGCCATACTATATTGACCCTGGTATCAGGGGGATCAGCAGGTTAAATGGGCAGGGTTACAGGAATAGGGTCTGGGTGGGATTGTGGTCAGTGCAGACTCGACGGGCCAAATGGCTTCCTTCTGTGCTGTAGGGATTCTATAATTCTACAAGAGTTTGTGGGCGCTGGTTTTACCGATAGTTGCTTCCTTTGTTTTATTAAGAACAGTGAAGTTGGTCGTCAGCGACAGGGGACTTATGCCCAAGATCGACAATGAGATATTGATGGAAGAACCTGCTTCTCGGGGGAGTAATAGCTACACTTTGCAATCTAAATGAGTTTCCCAGTAAAGGAAGCACAGAAGTTATTAGTAGGTTTGGTTAATTATTGAAGTTTCATTTAATCCTATTCTGACCTGGGCGTACAAAGCATAATGTTGCTGGCTTACCTTCATGAGGATTTAATCATCTCAAAATTGGCTGTGTTCCACTGTTCATCTGCGCACAAGTTAACTTTTTTAACAGATGCCAGCAGTGTCTTGTTTGACTGCTTGGAGCCCGTGTAATAGTCGACTTGCAATTCCTAGAGTGCAAATTAGATGTATTGTTAAATTCCACCATCAATCTTGATCTGAGGCGTGGCAACTGATTCTGCATTGCTTCATTCACCCACGAAGCTCCTCGATGGAAAGGGTGGGGAGAGACTGACAGAAGCTAACAGAGTTGCTTACTTAACCCTCGTGCACTGCCAGACATTTGTCACATCCGACAACTTTGGCAAACTCCTCGCTGGATCCACCCACATAGATGATCAGGCAGTCACTGCCTCTGCTTCCTTATCCTCCTTCACCCCTTTCTGATCTCTCTGAATTTCAGTGGTGCGGAGGGGCTCTCTGTGGAGCTGAGAATATTGGAAGAGGACGATTGAATGGAGATGTACAAAACCATGAATCATAGAATCCCTACAGTGTACAAAGAACAAAGGACATACAGCACAGGAACAGGCGCTTCAGCCCTCCAAGCCTGTGCCGATCATGATGCCTGTCTAAACTAAAACCGTTTGCACTTTTCTTCCATTCCTATCCTATTCATGTATTTGTCTAGATACTCTTTAAATATCACAATCATACCTGCTCCCACCACCTCCCCAGGCAGCGGGTTCCAGATATTCACCACCCTTATGTAAAAAAACTTACCTCGCACATCTTTAAGCTCCTCCCCGTTCACCTCAAACCTACGTCCCCTCATCCTTGACTTTTCCACCCTAAGGAAGAGCATCTGACTATTCATTCTGTCACTTATTATCTTGTAAACCTTTATCAGGTCACCCCTCAACTCCCGTCATTCCAGTGAGAACAAGACGTGTTTATCTCCTCATAGCTAATATCCTTCAAAGCAGGCAACGTCTTGGTAAACCTCTTCTGCACCCTCTCCAAAGCCTTCATCTCCTTCTATAGAGAGAGACCTTTCAGCCCAGAGAGTCTGCAGCGATTCTCTGACAGAGGACCTCACTCAGATCCTCTCCCTCGCCCTATCCCTGTAATCCCACACATTTACCATGGCTAATTCACTTAACCTACACATCTTTGGACTTTAAGGGGAAATTTAGCATGGCCAATCCACCTAACCGGCACATCTTTTGGACTATGGGAGGAAACTATGGTGAAAAATTACAATGTGCTACTGTGCTGAGGGACCTGGGGGTCCTTGTGCATGAATTGCAAAAACCCAGTTTGCAGGTGCAGCAAGTGATCAAGAAAGCAAATGGAATGTTGGCCTTTATCGCGGGGGGATAGAATATAAAAGCAGGGAGGTCTTGCTGCAATTGTACAAGGTACTGGTGAAGCTGCAACTAGAGAACTATGTGCAATTTTAGTCCCTTTAATTGCGAAAAGGATATATTGGCTTTGGAGGGAGTACAGAGAAGGTTCACCAGGCTGATATTGGAGATGAAGGGGTTAGCTTATGAGGAGAGATTGAGTAGATTGGGCCTGTAGTCGTTGGAGTTTAGAAGACTGAGGGAGAATTTTATAGATACATATAAGATAATGAAGAGGCAAGACAGGGTAGAGACAGAGAGATTATTTCCACTTAGAAAGGAAACAAGAACGAGAGGGCACAGCCTCAAAATAATGGGGAGTCAATTTAGAACAGAGTTGAGGAGGAACTTCTTCTCTCACAGGATAATGAATCTTTGGAATTCTCTGCCCATTGAAGCAGTGGAGACTACCTCATTAAATATGTTTAAGTCACACGTAGATAGATTTCTGATCAATACGGGAACTAAGGGTTATGGGGAGCAGGTGGGAAAGTGGAACTGAACCACTATCAGATCAGCCATGATCTTATTGAATGGCGGGGCAGGCTCAAAGGGTTAGATGGCCTACTCCTGCTCCTATTTCTTAAGCAAACCAGCACACTCCAAGCACATAGATATGGGGAGAACACAAACCCAAGGCCAGAATTGAACCCAGATCCCTGGCGCCGCGAGGCAGCAGTGTTAACCACTGCGCTACCATGCCATGCCAATCCATATCTGCCAACGCTCAGCTGGAGAGTTAATGTAAATGAAGAGAAAGAGAACGTTAAAAGAGGAATACAACTCTGCTTGACCTTGGAAATGTCTTATTCCTTTATTTGTATGTGGTCCTTAATATGATTCATAACTAATTTAGGTGACTTAACACAGGAAGTAATCAATGGCTACCTCAGTTGTGAGTCATTAAGGTGTGATGCATGAACAGAGACTGACTGCCCTCCATCCATCAATCAATCAATAGACCGTGCGAGGTCACGATCCTCCCTTCTAATCAATAAGCGGAGGTTCGGGAGTTTGGAATTCCTTGAGAGCAACATCTGTTATGCCCCAGGGTTTGGAACTGTGAACAGCACTTTGTCTCTTAAAGGACAGGATGGACGCAGTCGAATGCCTCCGAGGAATTCCCATCTTGCTTGCTACGGAATCCTTCAAAAATATGACAATTAACAGCAGGGGAAGTGAGAACCTCGTGGGATTATTGCTACATTCTGGAGTTGATGCAATAAGTCATCATTCTATTACTCACAAATGGAGCTAAGGGATGCGATGGCCTAATGCTATTATCAGCAGACTATAATCCAGAAACTCAGCTAATGTTCCGCGGACCCGGGTTCGAATCCTGCCACAGCAGATGGTGGAATCTGAATTCAATAACAAAAAATCTGGAATTAATTTACTGATGACTGTGAAAACATTGTTGATTGTCAGGAAAAACCCTTCTGGATCACTAATGTCATTTGATTTGATTAATTATTGAAACACATATTAACATCCAGTGAATATTGTTTCTTGTACATTATTACAGACAAAGCATACATTCATAGAGGAAGAAACGAGACAGTACAGAATGTAGTGTTACAGTCATAGCTAAGGTATAGAGAAAGATCAACTTAATGCAAAGTAGATCCATGCAAAAGTCTGACAGTAGCAGTGAAGAAGCTGTTCTTGAGTCAGTTGGCATGTGACCTCAGACTTTTGTACCTTTTTCCCAGTAGGAAGAAATTGGAAGAGAGAATAGGGAAGGAAATCTGCTGTCCTTATCTGGTCTGACCCCCATGTGACTCCAGAGCCAGAGCAATGTGCTTGATTCTCAACTGCCCTCGGGCAACTAGGGATGGGCAATAAATGCTGACCCAGCTAGTGATGTCCATGTCCCACAAATGAATATAAAAAGGCTGTAATTGGACAATGAACTGTAATAAAGAGGAGGTGTTCAATAAACCTATTCAAACCCAAGGAACCAGGCTATTGTACCTGAGCTCTCATTGTACATGTGTACATTTTGGGATTTTATCATTTTAATTTAATGATGTCATCGGTATAACTTTGTGTTTAGTCTGTGAGGATGTGAATATTTGTCAAATCCACATTGATCAATTTTTCAGTTAGGGAACACCTGTACGCAGCTGAAGAGCTCCACATTCTGAAGGTACTTGGAACAAGTGTTGGCTTTGCTCAGTTGGTAGGTCTTGAATAGGAAACCTCAGCACCATTTCAGTAATTCACAAAATCTCTGCAGTGCAAAAAAGGCCTTTCAGTCCATCGAGTCTGCACTGACTCTCTGACAGAGTAGCTTACCCAGGCTCTCCCCTCCACCCAAACAGTGAGCATGGCTAATCTACCTAACCTATAGAGCTTTGGGACACAAAGGGGCAATTTAGCATGGGTTAATCCTAAACTGCACCTCTTTGACCGATGAGAAGGAAGTGGAGCACCCAGAGATACCCCACACAGACATAGGGAGAACATGCAGACTCTGCACAGTTACCCTAGACTGGAATTGAACCTGGGTCCCTGGCGCTGTGAGGCAACAGTGTTAACCACGGTGCCACCGTGCTGCCCACAACCGAGTGGTCCTTAGTATCCTGTTCCGATCTCGCAGTCCAGTTGGCAGGACAGTGGGTCCAGGGATGTGGTTGGGGATGGGGAATCACAGCAATTTAGAAAAGGAACAGACCGGGCCAATAATGGCTCACAATCGAGTGGAACATGTCCTGTGACATATTTAAGAATTGATGAAACTTACAGGGCTATTTGGGTCGGAGAATGAGACAAGCATTTTCCATCCATTTGGATGAGCAGAGAGGAGGAACAGGCCTTAAAAGATTATGTGAAATAGCATGGGTGGAATTCTACAACCTCAACCCTGGAATCAGGGCAGTAAAATTCCAGCCAAGTATCTAAGGCCGGAAATAGCAAGAATGCTGTTCCAGGTTGGCATGCAGTAATGTGGTTTATATTTTGATTTGACTTATTATTGTCACATGTATTAGTATGCAGTGAAAAGAATTGCTTCTCACATGATACAGACAAAACATACTGTACAAAGAGTACATGGGGAGAAGAAAAGGAGAGAGCGCAGAAGGTAGTGTTATAGCTAGGATGTAAAAAAAAAGATCAACTTAGTGTGAGGTAGGTCCACTCAAAAATCTGACAGCAGCAGGGAAGAAACTGTTTGAGTCGGTTGGTATGTGACCTCAAACTTTTGTCAGTCTTTTATTTGAGTTAACATTAGATTATTATTTGAATAGAGACAATGTGCAGGAGCATGGGGAAAAGGCAGGGGAATAGCACGGAGTCATGATGCTCATTTGGAGAGCCAGTGCAGACAAGATGGGCCAAATGGCCTCCCTTTGCACCGTAAGAGTTCTGTGCTAGATGGTAGAGTCATGAGTTTGAAAGATACTGTGGAAGGAGCCTTGGTGAGTTGCTGCAGTACATCTTGTAGATGGTACACACTGTTGCTACAGTATGCGTGTGGTGGAAAGAGTGAATATTGGAGATAATAATGGGATGACAATCAAACTGCTTGCTTTGTCCAGGATGATGTGGAGCTTCTGGATTGTTGTTGGAGCTGCTTTTCCCCAGACAGGTTTCTCACTTGTCCTATTTTTTGGAAAACTTTGGAAAGTTCTTAGATAGGCACCTTTTCCATATATTTACCATGCACAGATGCACCATAGAAAACATTGTTTCTGGTTGTATCACAGCTTGGCACGGCTTCTGCTCTGCCCACGTCTGCAAGAAACTACGCAAGGTTGTGAAATAGCCCAATCCAACACGCAAACCAGCTTCCCATCCATTGACTCTGTCTCCATTTCCCACTGCCTTGGCAAAGCAGCCAGCATAATTAAGGACCCCCAGGCACCCTGGATATTCTGTCTTCCACCTTCTTCCTTCGGGAAAAAGATACAAAAGTCTGAGGTCACATACCAACTGACTCAAGGATATCTTCTTCCCTGCTGCTGTCAGACTTTTGAATGGACTTACCTTGCATTAAGTTTATCTTACAGTCATACCTAGGGTGTAGAGAAACGCTACATTCTGCTTTCTTTCTCTATGAACAGAATGCTTTGCCTGTATAGTGTGCAAGAAACAATATTTTTCACTGGATGTTAATACGTGACAATAATAAATCAAATCAAATAAAATTAAATGTCAATGTAATGCAGCAAGCAACGCCAATCCTCTGAATGGATGACTGACATCTCGAGAAAAACTTTACCAAAAGCTAGCCCTAAAACTCAGAGCGTCTTCTGGGATTTAAACACCATATGCGAAGGGGGAATATTGCAGTTCTTCACAATCAGCGGTTCCAAAGCTCGCAGGCTAAAAACTAATAGTCACACAGTGATAATAATTCATCTATGAAGAATTGTTTTTGTTTGGCTTGGCTGACTCAGGCTTTGAAACATTGGAATCACTCGAATCTTCAGCAGGCTGTATTAATCAGTAGCAGGACATCTGCTATCCTCATACTGCTCCTTCCAACTTTCTGAACCTAATGAAGGTGAGAGAGGTAGAAGGGGCAAATTGCAGAGCAGCCGGTGGGGTTTATACCTGAATGGGTTTACAGTTTCTGTCTCCGGTGCCGAGGGACATCCACAAAGGAATCCGTCACCCTAACTGGGAGTGAGTTGTGCATCTGGAGACATACAGCACAGGCCCAAATGTTGATTGAATCTTTGGCTTTTACCCAACTGCACTATACATGCACAGGAATTGATATTCAACATTTACAGGCACCAGTAATTGCTTAGTCTCTTGTCTTGTGCATCTTGAGTGCCAACAAGAATGAGCAATAAAAATACAGCATAGAGTGACACAGTGTTTAGCATTGCTGCCTCACAGCACCAGGAGTATGGTTCGATTCCCGGCTTGGGTCACTGTCTGTGCGGAGCCTGCATGTTCTCCCTGTGTCTGCATGGGTTTCCTGCAGGTGCTCCAGTTTCCTCCCACAGCCCAAAAGATGTGCTGGTTAGGCACATTGGCTGTGCTAAATTCACCCTCAGTGTACCCAACAATGCTGGAATGTGGTGACTAGGGGATTTTCACAGCAACTTCATTGCAGTGTTAATGTAAGCCTACTTGTAACACTGATAAATAAACTTTAAAAAAACATTATGCACCGCAGCAATAGACATGGGAAAATTGGCTTTGCCCAGTATGTTCTGTACTCTGTGACACACAGTGCTTGCACAATGCATGTGAGCAGAGTGCCTTATTAGACTATTTCTGTCATTTTTATTGTCCATTTAAAGCCAGTAATTGTCATATTTTTTAAAAATCCCACAATAAAACAATGTGGGAATTCAGTGTGATAGTCAGCATGTCTGCATATCCTAGAATGGATACACCGGAATGGTGAACATGTGGATTGTCGCTGCAAAGGTCCCAAGTTCTGGAATTCTATCCTGGAATCTATCCCTCTCTTTTCCCCTCTTCCTCCCAGCCCTCATTTTAAGATGCATCTTAAAGCCTGCCTCTTGACTACCTGCCTTCTTGGAATGCATAAAATCCCTACAGTGCAGGAGGAGGCATGTTGAGTCTGCAGTGACCCTGTGAAAGACCGCTCCAGCTCAGCCCACTACCCTCATCCTAACCCCATAACCCCTCGCATTCACCATAGCCAATCCACCTAACCTTCACTTCTTCTCGCTCAGTTGGCTGCACAGCTGGTTTGTGATTTACAGCAATGCCAACCGTGCTTTTCAATTCCCGCACCAGCTGAGGTTATTCTTCAATAGCCCCAAGTTCTCAACCTTGTCCCTTGCCTGAGGTGTGGTGATCTCAGGTTAAATCACCACCAGTCAGCCTATGTTAAAATTTAAAGTTTATTCATTACTGTCACGAGTAGGCTTACATTAACACTGCAATGAAGTGATTTTGAAAATTCTCTAGTCGCTGCACTCCGGCGCCTGTTGGGGTACACTGAGGGAGAATTTAGCATGGCCAACTAGGATATGGTTTTGATTTGATTTGATTTTTATTTGATTTTTTTTATTGTCATATGTATTAACATCCAGTGAAAAGTATTGTTTCTTGCACAAAAATATAATTTACAGAGAAAGAAAGGAGAGAGTGCAGAATGTAGTGTTACATTCTGTGAGGCAGCAGTGCTAACTACTGTGCCAGCCCATGCAGTTCAGTGTCAAAGTGATAATGGCACCTACAGTACATCCTGCGCGACACAAATGCTATTTGTCATTTCAGTTTGTACTCCCATTGCGTTTTCGACGCATCATGAGTGTCTTTGGCTGCCCGTTTGTGCCATTTCAGTGAGGGCCCTGACGAGAGAGCGGAAGCTTTTGAATATTTTACAGCTTTGAAGAGCCGATACTCTCGTTACATGGCAGAGGAGACAGTCCACTGGGAGATGACACGCTACTTCTCACCGGGGTCACTCAACAGAGAACATATTATATTCTGACGCAGTTATCCATGACTTACAGTTTTACAATGTGATTATTTGACTGCAGGGATTGCAGGCAGGAAATGTTCGATACTGGCACCCTGCGTGGGAGGTGGTGGGACGGGAGAGGGGAGAGTAGTCAATTATCTGAGGCACGATGGTTCTGTCATATCGCAAGACTCTCAGGATATTAAATAGCACAACTGCTGAATATTTGCCTCAGCTTCGCATGAATCTCTTTCCCTGAATGTAAAAGGCAATGACTTTTATATAATGCACTCCAGGCACTTTACAGGAGGGAGCAATAAGCTCAAAGAGAAGGGGAAGGGTGTAGTCAGACTGAATAAGATTTTACCCCTAAGACATGGCTAGTCCCAGCGTACGATCTTCCTTCTGAACTCTGATTCCAGTGAGTTTAGCTCGCATGATTCCAGAGCTTAAACGCCCATATCCCATTGCAAGATTTTATTTAGATATACAGCCTTAACCCAACACCACCTTTCACTTCTATCCCAGTTTGATGGAAACAGATTTGCCGTTGGAATCATTTGCTCACTAAAACTATTCTTCCTTTCCATAAGATACAGGACCAGGGTTCAGCCCTTCAGGTTTACTTCAATCATGGCTGATAGGTTTCTCAATCCCATTCTCCCATCTTTTCTCTGTAATCTTTGATCCCCTTATCAATCAAGAACCTTTCTATCTCTATCTTAAGTATACTCAATGAGCTGGCCAGCACAGACTTCTGTGGGAATGAATACCACAATTCATCAAACTCTAGCTGAAGAAATTCCTCTTCATCTCAGTTCCAAAGGGCCGTCTGTTTACTCTGAGGCCCTCGGATCTTAGTCTCTCCTATTAATGGAAACATCTTCCCCATGTCCAATCTACCCAGGCCTTTCAGTATTCTGTAAGTTTCAATAAGGTTCCCCCCCTCACCTTTCTAAACTCTTCATCGAGTACAGACCCTCAAACACTCCTCATACATCAAGCTTTGCAATCCAAGTATCATTCTTGTGAACCCCCTCTTAACCCTCCCTGAGGCCAGCACATCCTACCTCAGGTACGGACTCCAAAATTGCTCACATTGTTCCAAATGACGTCTGACCAGAGCCTTCTACAGCTTCAGCAGTACATCACTGCTTTTATATTCTAGGCTTCTCGAAATCAATGTTAACGTAGCATTTGCCTTTCTAACTACCAACTCAACCTGCAACTTAGCCTTAAGGGAGTCCTGAACGAGGACTCCCAAGTCCCTTGCACTTCTGATTTCCGCCTTCTCTGCCCATTTAGAAAATAATCTATGCCTCTATTCTTCTGACTGAAGTGCATACTTCATACTTCTCTACGCTGCATTCTACCTGCAGCCCGGTGGTAGGGCTGTACTGATACTAACCTGGCACATTCAAGGTTTCCATAGAATTATATTTCGCATGGCCAATCCACCTAACCCGCATACCTTTGGAGCATGGGAGGAAACTGGAGCACCCAGAGGAAACCCACACAGACACAGGGAGAACATACAGACTCCACACACACAGTGGCCCCCAAAGGCCAGAATTGAACCCGGGTCCATGGCGTTGTGAGACAGCAGTGCTAACCACCGCACCACCCTGAAGGTCATATGCCTTTGGGGACAGGCAGTGAAGGGCAGGGTTAGACTAAATACGGTGACATTCCTCTGATGCCCTGAGCCACTGTATTTGCAGGATTACCCGCCGTGAACCATCTTGGCATCTCATACTCAGCTGGAAATGATGGCACTAACTCCTCTTTGTGTTTTTTACCCCCAAGCATGCTTTCAGAATGGAGGTGAACAGTGTGGAAAATGGGCGTGGTAAATGTCCACATGACCCCAACCGACCCTTCGCAAGCACATTCATTGGTAAGCCATTTTTGAAAATTGCAAAATAAACTTCTTTAGCAGGGTTCTGATGATAAGATTTCACCTCCCCGCAGCAACGATGCTGGTAGGGAAACTGCCACCAGCCCCCGCCCTTAAATAGTCCTCGCAATGAGAATCCCTCTTCGGAGGTTCACAATTCGTATTGTAGCTTGTCTCAGGCTTCGTTGCTATCTTAGGGTGGTATGGTGGCACAGTGGTTAGCACTACTGCCTCACAGTGCCAGAGAACTGGGTTCAATTCTGGCTTTGCTCACTGTCTGTGCGGAGTCTGCACATTCTTTCCGTGTCTGCGTGGGTTTCCTCTGGGGCTCCGGTTTCCTCCCACACTCCAAAGATGTGCAGATTCGGATGATTACCCATGCTAAATTGCCCCTTAGTGTCCAAAAATGTGCAGATTAAGGAGATTAGCCATGGTAAATTGCCCCTTAGTGTCCAAAAATGTGCAGATTAAGGGGATTAGCCATGATAAATTGCCCCTTAGTGTCCAAATATGTTTTATTTTGGGGGGATTAGCTGTGATAAAGTGTCCCTTAGATCCAAAGATCTGTAGATTAGGGGATTAGCCATGATAAATTGCATCTTAATGTCCAAATATGTTTTATTTTGGGGAGGTTAGCTGTGATAAACTGTCCCTTAAAGTCCAAAGATGTGTAAATTAGGGGGATTAGTGGGTAAATGTGTGGAGTTGCGAGATAGGGCAGGGGAGTTGGGCCTGAGTAAATTGCTCTGTCGGAAAGTTGGTATTGACTAGATGGCCAAATGGTCTCCTTCTGCATTGCAGGGTGCTATGATTCTGAAGAATGTTGCAGAAAACAATGGTCTTCTGCCCAGAACTGTTTATTTACACACTAACTATTTACAAAGTTAGAAAAGATCAGGACAGAGCTCTCAGAATTGCAGCACAATCATCATCATTTAAATAGCTCCCAATACACATGCTCGCGATCATCAGGTTTAACCCTTTACACAACAGCCATATGCAAATCCCCTGTGAAGAGCCCTGATGATGGAAATGCCCCTTTAAAGGGTTCTCATGAGGCAAATCATACTTGAAAAGCTTCTGAAGATGAGAATCAATCTTTAAATGGATTCCAGTGAGGTGAATTCTCCCTAAGAGACATCCTAAAATTTCCTCTTGCGAACACCTCTTCTGAATGTGATTGGGACAGAGGAAGTCCCAGTGTGCGGATGACTCCCTATATTATGTATTATCCTGCCGGATTTCGACAGTGTCCTCTGCTGATGTGCCTCTTCCAGGTTCACAGTGTTAACAGGCAGTCCATAGTGTTTAATCCGGTCAATAAATCATTCTTGCAAAGTCCTCCTCCAGGGAGACATCAACCTGGTTTCACAATTGATTTGGAGAAACTGCACTTTTCAGCAATCAATTTAATGGTAATTTCTAAAAGTCAGACGAATCTGTTTAGAGGGGAACTCCAAAAAAATGATTAAAAGGTCGAACCAGTTTGTTGGAGAGGTCAGCGATACTTTTCCTTTGGTCTCATTGTCTGGAAGAGTGCAATATGTCACCAGGTTCTGAGCAGCAATTTGATCTGTTCCACATGTTAACGACATAAATACAAGTGAAGTCATCATGCCTCATTAGCATTGCCTGAAAAAATAGACTGGCAACTTGAGGAGACAGCAAACTGCCTCACTTAGTGCATTACTGATAATTGTTGAGGGACCTCATAATCCTTTCCTGAATCATCCTTCTAGGGTGGCACAGTAGTTAGCGCTGCTGCCTCACAACACTAATATTTGATTAGTGTTTGATTCCTGGCTTGGGTCACTGTGTGGACTCTGCATGTTCTCCGGTTTCCTCCCACGCAGTCCAAAGATGTGCGGGTTAAGTTAATTGGTCATGGTAAATTGTCAGGGGGAATAGAAGGGATTAAGGGGATGGGTTTGTGAGGGATTGTGGCCAGTGCAGACTTGATAGGTCAAATAGCCTCTTTCTGCACTATAGGGATTCTATGATGAAGTTCTCTGACATGGATTTGAGCTTTTCTGCTATCCCTTTAGAACGTAGAACATTACAGCGCAGAACAGGCCCTTCGGCCTTCGATGCTGCGCCGACCAATTAGGAAAAAGCAATGACCCTCTAACCTAAACCATTCCCTTTTCGTCCATAAACTTATCAACTAACCTCTTAAACGCCACCAAACTTGGCACATCTACAACTGCCGCAGGCAGGGCATTCAATACCCTTACCAACCTCTGGGTTAACAACCTACAATAGTAGTAATGATGTAGAGATGCCGGCGTTGGACTGGGGTAAACTCAGTAAAGTTTTACAACACCAATTTTAAATCCAACCAATTTATTTGATAGTAAATCCGCGAGCTTTTGACACTATGTTGTGCCTTCGTCAGGCAAATGCAGTGTTCTGATCTGCAGAGGCACTCATATCCACACAGACAGTTACAGATTGCTGATTAGAATGCGAATCCTTACATCTAACCTGCTATTCAAGTGTTAAAGTGGCTAACAATGTGTGTGTGAAGGGAATCCTGAGCATTGGTTAGAGATAACCAATGCTCAGGATTCCCTTTACACACATTGTTAGCCACTTTAACACTCGAATAGCAGGTTACTTGTAAGGATTCGCATTCTAATCAGCAATCTGTAACTGTCTGTGTGGATACGAGTGCCTCTGCAGATCAGAACACTGCATTTGCCTGACGAAGGCACATAGTGTCAAAAGCTCGCGGATTTACTATCAAATAAATTGGTTGGATTTAAAATTGGTGTTGTAAAACTTTACTAAAGAACCTACCTCTGACATCCGTCCTATAACTACCACCCCTTAATTTAAAGCTATGTCCCCTCGTGCTAGCTTTCTCCATCCTAGGAAAAAGGCTTTCACTGTCCACCCTATCTAAACCTCTAATCATCTTATATGTTTCAATAAGGTCTCCTCTTAGCCGCCTTCTTTCTAATGAAAACAACCTCAAATCCCTCAGCCCCTCTTCATAAGACCTGCCTTCCATACCTGGCAACATCCTGGTAAACCTCCTCTGTACCCTCTCCAATGCCTCCACATCTTTCTTATAATGTGGGGACCAGAACTGCACACAATACTCCAAGTGCGGCCGCACTAGAGTTTTGTACAGTTGCAATATGATGTTGCGGCTCCGAAATTCAATCCCCCTACCAATAAAAGCTAAGACTCCGTATGCCTTCCTAACAACCCTTGAATCCTTTGGTCCTTGAATCCATGCCAATCCGCACTCCAGCTAACCACTTAGGATTTCAGGTTTAAAGGCACCTCGTGACAAATGTCACTTTTATTGGCATGGTGGCACAATGCTACAGTCATGGGTGGATGGCACTAATGGGTGGCACGGCGGCACAATGGTTAGCATTGCTGCTTCACAGCAATCGCGCCAGGGACCCAGGTTCAATTCCCGGTTTGGGTCACTGTCTGTGCAAAGTCTGTATATTTTCCCCATGTCTGCATGGGTTTCCTCCAGGTGTCCCGGTTTCACAGTCTGAAAGACATGCTGTTTAGGTACATTGGTCATGCTGAATTCTCCTTAGTGCAACAGAACAGGGGCTGGAGTGCGGAGAGTGTGGGATTTTCACAGTAACTTAATTGCAGTGTTACTGTAAGATTACTTGTAACACTCATAATAATAAATAAACTTAACCCTCACATTTAAGGAGCGTTAAGATGAGAATTTGAAATGCCGTAGAATGCAAGGCCACTGGCCAAGTGATGGAAAATGGGATTAGAATAGATAGGTGTGTGATAGCCAGCACAGACAAGATGGGCTGAAGGGCCTCTTTTTGTGCTGTAAAGCTCTGACTATGAAATCCCAGCCTTCTTAGTCAGGAGTCACACAGATAAATGTGAGCGTAGAGGTGAGGATGCATAGGGAACCTGGAAAATAATTTGAAACCAAGGTGACAATGATTTAAATTGAGAATGAATAGCTAGACACCAGGAACACAGCCAACTGTAGCCAAGGATAGCCACATCATCTGACTCCATCTTCCTCCATTCCTCAGGTGACGAGCTGTATTCTGGACTGACAGCCGACTTCTTGGGAAGGGACCCCATCATCTTCCGGAGTCTGGGCTCCCGCTCCGCCATGAGGACAGAGCTGGACCAACGCTTGTTGCAAGGTAACCAATAGCTGGACGTCTGTCCGGTGCTGTGGGTAATCCAATTGGGCCTCTCGCCTTGGGAACCCGCCCGCCATCCTTCATTGGACGGCAAATCCAAGCATGGCTGTTAATTGGCCACAACCCAGAAGACTCTAGCTGATCTTTGATCAGATAATTGTCCCAACGGCAACATTTTTCTAAGCACTCCATTCCTGACCTTACGGCGGCACCCATAGAAATCCAGGAGCACTGGGAATTGGGTGTTCCAGGCTTCAGAATTCCAGTCTGCTATCCCTGTGGGTGAGTCTGTCCACTGGGACATGGGATGGGTAACAGATGCTGGCCTTGCCAGCAAAGGCCACACCCCCATGTAGGCATCGCTGGCAAGGCCAATATTTGTTCACACCTGATCACAAAGATTCCCAAGCTTACCCTCTGACGCTGTCAGAGAGTGTTCACCTAACACCCCAACCCCGCCACCAGCTCAAACCTTCTCTCTTGGCTTATCTTGCAGACCCCAAGTTCGTGGCCGCACACCTCATCCAGGATAACGTCGACCGCGACAACGACAAGGTCTATTTCTTCTTCACAGAGAAGGCCGTGGAGTCGGAGGGCAAAGTCCAGGCCATTTACAGCCGGATTGGACGCATTTGTGCTGTGAGTCAGGGACCCGAGGGATACGGGGATAGGGTTGGAAAGTCGGATTGAGGTGGGAGGTTATTCCCGACTGGATTGAAAGGCAGAGCGGATTCGATGGTGTGTGTGGCCCACTGCCTCTATCTCTAACAATCCTCTTTGTTGAATTTTGAGGATTTTGTTGCCAGGAATGTGAATGCAAAAGATCATCAAATGGAATGTAAAACAACAACTTGCATTTACATAGCACCTCTACTGTAGTAAAATATCGCAGGGAACTTCCAAAGAACGCTACATCGAATTGTACCATCACTGTATGGTACCGTACATCATCCTTTTAACTAATTCACCACTCATTTTGCCATTTTGGCAAAAAATGGGATCAATGTTAGGTCATTGAACCCAACCCATCTCCTTCCATCAGCAGGAATTCTCTATCCTGCCCTCCCATGCTTCACAACAACCTCCTCCCTCCCCCACTCCTATAGATATATCCTGGGCCATGTGTACCTGACCTTGTGTTGCTGGGGCACCTGTGCCACACATTCAACAGATTGGTACCTCAGAGTCTCATGTTAGAACATCCGACTGTTGAGTGAAGTAATGTTTATTTAATGGCAGCAAGTAGGTTTACATTAACACTGCAATGAAGTTATTGCGAAAATCACCGAGTCGCCACTCTCCAACGCCTGTTCGGATCAGCAATTCTTTCAGACTGTGGGAGGAAACTGGAGCACATGGAGGGAACCTCCACAGACACAGGAAGAACATGCAGATTGTGCACAGACAGGTGACCAAAGCCGGGAATTGAACCCGGATCCCTGACACTGTGAAGCAGCAGCGCTAACCACTGTGCCGCCTCCACATCCTGATAAAGAAAGCCCTGACCCTCGCCTTCCTGTTGTGGTTAGAATACTGGGGTGGTTTTTGTCTCAATCTAGGCTAGTGATAGAGACTCTAGGCTAGTAAGTGAGCAGCATGAGTGGCCCTCCTTCATCTCAGTGGGCCGCAAGATTAAAACCAGACTTGTTCACTAATCATTCCAGGGTTAGGTGGATTGGCCATGCTAAATAGCCCCATAGGGTCAGGAGTACTAGCTAGGGTAAATGCATGGGGATAGGGCCTGGGTGGGATTTTGCAGACTCGATGGGTCGAATGGCCTCCTTCTACGCTGTAGGAATTCTATGATTCGTCACTTCATGGATAAGATCGAATACATTTAAGACGTGTTGAATATTTCGTAAGTTACAAAAAATGCTTAATCATTAATATATTAATAAAACTACCAACATCAAGTGGTATAAACAAAATAAATATTTAGGCTTTGATTGGACACAGAGGGAATGCACGGTTCTCACAGTTAATGTCGTACGCAGCAAAGGGAGTTTTGCCGTCTGCAGGAATTGTAGTGGGTGGAGGGAGGGTTATGCAAATGTTCGTTACCTCAGGAGGGATTTTTTGGTCTTGGGGTGACCGTGGTTGGAAATTTCACCTCACTTGCCCTTTTTCTTCACACGCATGTCACGCTAGTCATGGTGGTAGGAGAAAGAAATCCGCAGACAGAAACCGGTGGAATCTGGCAACCCTGCGGGTGGGCAATGGTCAACAAACTACCCTGTGGGCCTCACTCAGAACCCTGACTGGCCATCGGTTATCCACCGCTGACCTGGGCTATCGTAACGTTGGTCTGATCACTGTTTTACGAGCCGCAGTGAGAACTCCGAGGTTGGGAGCTGGGGCGATGGCCGGATGGAGAATGGGTGGCCCAGTGTACAACGGGACAAGAGCCAGTAAAGCATCCATCAGACCTCCTAACTTGTGGTGTGAAGTTAAGAGTTTGGGTTCCGGTTTCACATTAAAGGGCCACTGAACTTAGCCTGACAGTATTTTGATGGTGCCGCGTGGGTACTGAGAACTGAGGAGGCCCTCCCCACCCACTCCATTCACCGTCCCCTCATAATATTTACCTCATCCCCTCGGGGTTGCCTCTTGCATTAACGTCTCCCAGATGTTTGCTCATTGGACGTTTATTCTCTCATTTTCCCGGAGTTTAGCGCTGAAGATCCCAGGGAAATGTTGTCAAAGCTGGAAGTCTGTCCCTGACAGATAGTAAAACTCGACGTGTGAGTTGAAGTTTCCAGTCCAGGAAACGGCTTAATGGGCGTCAGGAAGCCTTTTGTGATTTTGACAGGAGTTATTTTGTTTTTAGTGGGGTTTTTTTCCAACCATGTTTTCTTTAACACATTTTATGGGATGAGTCTTTTATTGGGATTTGCCGGAAGACCATGATAGTTCCCTCGAACTCCCACGAGTCTCTCAATAAACATTTAAAAACATTTAAACAGCGTAGACACATTGAAACATAGAGGATAGGAGCTGGAGGAGGCTATTTGAACCTTCAATCTGCTCCACCATTCATTACGATCATGACTGATCATCCAACTCAATCGCCTAATCCTGCTTCCTCCTCATAACCTTTGATCCCATTCACCCCACAAATGCTATATCTAGCCACCTCTTGAATATATTCAATGTTTTGCAAGCCATAGAATCATTTCCAGAACTTTCCCGAGCCCAGCAATTGGGCAGTATGGTTCAGTACACCTGGTTCGATTCCCGGCTTGGGTCACTGTATGTGTGGAGTTTGCATGTTCTCCCCCGTGTCTGCGTGGGTTTCCCCCAGGTGCTCCAGTTTCCTCCCAAAGTCCGAAGACATGAAGGTTCGATGCATTGGCCGTGCTAAATTCTCCCTCGGTGCACCCAAACAGGCACCGAGTATTGTGCTGTAATGGTAACATATTTCCAAGTCAGGATGACGAGTGGCATTGAGGAGAACTTGCAGGTGGTGGTGTTCCCATTGTGTCTGCTGCCTTTGTCCTTCTCGATGGTAGAGGTCACGGGTTTGGAAGCTGTTGTTGAAAGAGCCTGAGTGAGTTGCTGCGCTGTGGTAGTAATGGTGTTTACAGTTAGGAAAGGTTTTGATAGAAAGAAATCAGACAAACTGAGAATAAAAAATACATGTTGTCAAAGTTTTTCCTGAAGCAATCATCAGGACAATTTACAAGCATACCAAGCAACTAGGGGATTTTCACAGTAACTTCATTGCAATGTTAATATAAGCCTACTTGTGACTAATAAATAAGCTTTGCTTTATTACGATCATGGTTGATTATCCAACTCAGTAGCTTAATCCTGCCTTTTCTACACAACCTTTGATCCCATTCATCCCAAGCGCTATTCTAGCTGTCTCTTGAATACATTCAATGTTTTGCACGCAACAGAATCATTTCCAGAACCTTCCCCGAGGCCTAGTAATTGCCTTTAAGATAGTTTTGTTGTTGTGTATGCTCCAAATGCCACAGAAAATGCCTCGTTCTTTTTTTTAAATGATGGATATAGCCCATGTTTGTCATTTCTTTTTATTCAGTTCTTTCCAAGTGTTTCATTCCCCGGACTGAAGACACCATGAACTACACAATAAATGCTGCATTATTGCCTCATTATTTCCCTTTCTCAACACTTGAACTCTGACCTGTAGAGATTAACAGCTACAGGGGTAAAGAGGAAGAGAAAGATTCATTAAGCTGGAGAGAGAGAGAGAGTGAGAGATGGGGAGGACTGATTTTCATCTATAAATATGAGTTGTTCCAACGGTTTCCCATCTTATCAGAGCTTTGCCATCACATTCCAGCATTGTGAGCCTGTATAAATCCCAGATGGATAAGGGAATTCCCCATCTCTCAGCCCATCGAATAGACATGGTTCATATGTCAACATATCAGAGTAGTAGCAAGATATGGCATAAAAGATCCAAGTGTTTTCCTTTTAACAGCTGGAAATCTGAAAAGGCCACACTGGAGAAGTTGGGATGTTCTTATTCTTCTGAGGGCTATGGGCATTGTTCGCAATTCCAGCTTTTATTGCTCATCCCTAATTATGCTTGAGAAGGTGCTGGTAAGCTGCCTTTTTGAACTGCTGCGTCGATGGGCAGCACAGTGACACGGTGGTTAGCACTGCTGCCTCACAGTGCCAGGGACCTGGGTTCGATTCCTGGCTTGGGTCGCTATCAGTGCGGAGTTTGCATGTTCTCTCTCTGTCTACCTGGGTTTCCTCCCACAGTCCAAAGATGTGCAGGTTAGTTGCATTGGCCGTGCTAAATTTCTCCTTCGTGTCAGGGGGATTCACAGGGTAAATACATAGGTTACAGGAATAGAGTCTGGATGGGATTGTTATAAGTGCAAGGTCAATGGGCCGAATGGCTTCCTTCTGCATTGAAGGGATTCTATGATCCTATGTGGTGTGGGTACACCCACAGTGCTGTTAGTGCGGGTCAGGGGGGGCTGGTGGGAGGTGGGAGAGGGTAAATTTTGCAGGATTTTGATCCAGCCACAGTGAAGTAATGGTAACATATTTCCAAGTCAGGATGACGAGTGGCATTGAGGAGAACTTGCAGGTGGTGGTGTTCCCATTGTGTCTGCTGCCTTTGTCCTTCTCGATGGTAGAGGTCACAGGTTTGGAAGCTGTTGTTGAAAGAGCCTGAGTGAGTTGCTGCGCTGTGGTAGTAATGGTGTTTACAGTTAGGAAAAGTTTTGATAGAAAGAAATCAGACAAACTGAGAATAAAAAATACATGTTGTCAAAGTTTTTCCTGAAGCAATCATCAGGACAATTTACAAGCATACCAATTGTAATGGGAATATCAAATTATACCACATGAGAAGAGAGTGTGCGTGTGTCTGTGTTTGAATGAGAATGTGTGTGTGTTCACGTGTGCATGTGTGTCTTTATGTTACAGTGTGTATGTGAGGGTACGTGTATGTGTGGGTGCGTGTGTGTGCACGTCTGCGTCTATGTGTGTGCACGTGTGTGTGTGTGTGTGTGTGCCTGTGTGTGTGTGTCTGTGTTTGAGTGAGAATGTGTGTGTGTGTTCATGCGTGTCTCAATGTTACGGTGTGTGTGTGGGTGTCTGCATGTATGTGTGTGTGTGTCAGTGTGTGGGTGGGGATTGTGTGTTTGTGTGTGGGGGGGGGAGGTGGAGTATCTTTGTGTCTATGTGGCTATCTGTGTGAGAGTGTGTGTGTGTGGGTGGGTGGGTGCCTGTGTGTATGTGTGGGTGCCTGTGTGTGTCAGTGGGTGGGGATTGTGTGTGTGTGTGTGTGTCTATCAGTGTATGGGTGAGGGTTGTATGTGTGTGTGTGGGGGGGTATGTTTGTGTCTCTGTGGGTGTCTGTGAGTGGGTATCTGTGTGTGTGTGTGTGGGTGTCTGTGTGCATGGGTGTCTGTGTGTGTGAGTGGGTGGCTGTGTGCATGGGTGTCTGTGTGTGTGAGTGGGTGTCTTTGTGTGTGAGTGGGTGTCTGTGTGTACGTGGGTGTCTGTGTGCATGGGTGCCTGTGTGTGCGTGGGTGTCTGTGTGTGTGAGTGGGTGTCTGTGTGTGTGTGGGTGTCTATGTATATCAGGCTGATAACAGCCATCATCAGCTGTTAGATTGATTATCTTGACTGATAACCTCATTAGGGGTGAACTAATAACCTTTGCAATGCTGGTGTTGTTAACCTTGCCCTGATAACCCTTTGCCCATCAGTCATCACATTGGTTCATGTTTGGAATGCCCCAGGTTTTGAGTCTACAGGGTGACTGGTTCAGGGCAGGGACAGAATGAGCAGGCAGTTCACATTGCTTGCAAATGGTCTGAATGCGCGGCATTGCAGCCTTGCGTGAGGCACTCACCCGAGATGTGAGATTACACCTGGCTTGGGCAGTACAAATTCCCAGGGGAGAGTTCAATTTTTCATTGTTATTATTGACTGGCAGCTAAAAGCAACATTCAGCCAGCACTCAGACCACATTCTGTATAGATTGATTGTGCTGAGTTTTCAGGGTGCGGAGAGTGAGATTTCCTCTAAAGTAGGCAGAATGGGGGGGGGGGAGCATTTGGAGATGGTATTGGAGAAATTGCGGACCATAATAGGCAACTTCCCCCATCAAACTGTTCAGCACATAGTCAGAAAAAACCTCCCCCCCCCCCGCCACAAGGGAAATGTCCCCCTCACAAAACGCCTTCTCTGGCACTGCCCCCTGGCACTTTGAGTGAATATCTGTGCAATGCCAGGTGGCAGTGCCAGTGTACCACCCAGGCATGACTCTCTTTCCTTTCCTGCCGCAACACCCTCTCCCCCGTTCCCAGGGAGGTACTCACCTGCGCACCTTCGGGGGGGGGTTCTGCTCGCCAGGCGTACATCGTGTGGGAGCTATCGTGATTCACTCCGCTGTGAACAGATGATCTAATGGGATCGATCTAATGGGTGTATGATAAATTGACAATTATTCTTTCAATGTATTCACATGAGGATCCCACCATTCAACGTGGGGATTTCCACGGTGGCGTTTTGGGTTTCCTGTGGGATGTCCAGCTCCCGCCGCCAATCCCTCCCCAAAAACCAGGACCGCAAATACCATCCCCCAACACCGTCTGCTGAGTGTCTTTTTCTATCTTCTCACTGGGTGTGGGCCTCACTGCTAGGCCAACATTTGTTGTCCACCTCAGATTGCCCTTGAGAAGGTGGTGGTGAACTCCCTTCTTGATCCATTGCAGTTTGTACTAAACTGTGAACATACAAACATACACATTAGGAGCAGATTCAACCCATCGAATCTGCACTGACCACAGTCCCACCCTATGTCCATAAGGACATGCATCGACCCTAGCTAGCCCCCCTGACACTACAGGGCAACTGGATGGCCTCCTTCTGCACTGCAGGGATTCTATGAATAACTGTCTTTTACTGATTCTGCAAATTCTTATATTCTTAAATGCCCGTGAAATGTCAATATGAAAAAAAGGGCAAAGAATAAAGAGAGCTTGTTGCTGTGATGCTCAGAGTTCAGCTGGACAGAGAATAGAGACAGGGAGCTGAATTTTATAACCCTATGACAGAGGAGGACCTGGGATTGGAAAATGTGGCCAACCATTCAAACACACATTGGCCATAGCAGGAGTGTAAAATCCCTCTGAAGGAAAATTCTACATAGTCTAATCTCCGTTGCAGATCCCAATCCTCCTCTTGAATGGTAGAAATGTTTACAAAAATCGGAATGTCGATTAGTTTGCTGCTGCCATCTTTAAGAGAGCGGGAAGCCACTATTTGGGGAGGTAGTGATCGCAGAAGGTTACAAAGCATAACTGATGAGGTGTTTACAATGGTACCTTTCAGAATGACGCGGGAGGCCAAAGGGCACTGGTAAACAAATGGAGCACATTTGTCAAAGCCAGGCTGATATGTTCCGTTCCAGGACCTGATGGGATAGACACCTACTTTGATGAGCTTGGTAAGCAAGAGGTTATTTTGTTTCTTTAAAGCGAGGAATGTGAGTGGGGGTGGGTTAGGGCGGGGGAATGGGAGATTATTTCACATGCTCTGTTCTCTGTGTCGGCGCCGGGGAATTCCTAGGCCAGCTCTACAGCACAAAGCCAGAACAAATCTCCCTTGTTCTGTGAAATCAAGGACCTACCACTTTGGGATATTTTTTATTTCATTCATGGGACACAGGCATCACTGGCTGGCCAGCATTTGTTGCCCATATAGGGCGACACCATGGCACAGTGGTTAGCACTGCTGCCTCACTGCGCCAGAGACCCAGGTTCGATGCCCAGCTTGGGTCACTGTCTGCATGGAGTTTGCACATTTTCCCCGTCTCTGTGTGGGTTCCCCTCAGATGCTCTCGTTTCCTCCCACAATAAGAAGTCTCACAACACCAGGTTAAAGTCCAACAAGTTTATTTGTTAGTAAATTTGATAGTAAACAAGTTTATTTGATATTTTTACTATCAAATAAACTTGTTGGACTTTAACCTGATGTTGTGAGACTTCTTATCGTGTTTGCCCCAGTCCAACGCCAGCATCTCCACATCATTCCTCCCACAGCCCAAAGATAGATAGAACATTCATCGAATCAACCAGTATAGAAGGAGGCCAATCAGTCCATTGAGTCTGCACCGTCCACAGTTCCCCCCAGGTGCTATCTCCATAACCCTATACATTTATCTTAGCTAGTCCTCCTGACACTTAGGGGCAATTTAACATGGCCAATCCACCTAACCTACACAACTTTGGACTGTGGGAGGAAACCAGAGCATCTGGAGCAAACCCATGCAGACACAGGGAGAATATGCAAACTCCGCTCAGACAGTAACCTAGGTTTTCAAGCTGTGAGGCAGCAGTGCTAACCACTGTACTACCGTGCTGTCTTATATGCAGGTTAGGTGGATTGGCCATGCTAAATTGCCCCTTAGTGTCAGGGGGACTGGCTAGGATAAATATATGGGGTTATGGGCATAGGGTCTAGGTGGGATTGTGGTAGGTGCAGACTCAATGGGCTAAATTGTCTCCTTCTGCACTGTCGAATTCTAGTTTTATGATGCCTGGTTGAACTTGTGAAGGTAGTGATGAGCTGCCTTCTTAAACTGCTGCAGTCCACATGCTGTGGGTTGGCCCACAGTGTCATTAGGGAGGGAATTCCAGGATTTTGACCAGGCGACTGCGAAAGAACAGCGATACATTTCCAAAATGTTTAACATTTTACACAGAGAAGTTAAGAGTGGCATTGGGATCGTTCCAAGCTGGGAGGATAGACATTTGAGTCCCTTTCCAAATATAGAAATCAAAATGCCATTGGAGGTTTCCAACGATTTGGGTATTGTACAAATATACCTTGTTGGTGATTATATAATATTTGGCTTTATCTCTGTCACAGAGGATGTGTTTCTACTGAGGACAAAGGATGAGAAGAATCCAGAAATTTATGCTCTGTTTAGCACAATAAGGTAGGAAGTCATTTTATTTGACCTTTAATAAGCAGAGTAACAGAGAGAGAGAGTGCTGGGAGGTGGTAGGAATTCATTCATCTTGTATTGAAGCAGTGCCTTTCACAATTGCAGAGTGCATGGGGATGGCGATAGTGTCATTGTTTGTCGCTGGTCTAACAATCCAGAGAAGCAGGCTAATGCTCTGGAGATGTAAGGTTCAAATCCCGTCGAGGCAGTTAGAGTCATTGAGATTTACAGCATCAAGTCTGCACTGGCCACAATCCCTATTTGTCCATGCTGCCCAGTTTTTATTAGCTAATCCCAATTGCCCACATTTGGCCCGTATTCCTCTACCCATCTCACCTATGTAACTGTTTAAATACTTTTTAAAAGATAACATTGTACCCAACTCTATTACAATCCCTGGCCATTCATTCCTAATGCTTACCACCCTTTGTGTGAAAAATTACCCCACTGGACATAAGAATGTAAGAACATAAGAAATCGGAGCAGGAGTAGGTCATCTAGCCCTTCCAGCCTGCCCGCCATTCAACAAGATCATGGCTGATTTGAAGTAGATCAGTTCCACTTTCCCACCTGATCCCCATAACCCTTAATCCCCTTGTATATCAGAAATCTATCTACCCATGACTTAAATATATTCAACGAGGTAGCCTCCACCACTTCAGAGAATTCCAGAGATTCATCAACCTTTGAGTGAAGAAGTTCCTCCTCAACTCTGTTCTAAACTGCCCACCCTCCCTTATTTTGAGGCTATGCCCTTGAGTTCTGGTTGAGATACAAAAGTTCTGGATACTTTTGTATCTCTCCCTTCTCACCTTAAATCTATGCCCTCTAGTTTTAGTCTCCCTTACCTTTGGGCAAAGATGTTGACTATCTAGCCCCATAGTTTTTCAGCTCATGGGTGTAGAGATTGGGAGAGATAATCTATCTAATTGCCGGAGGTATAACGAGAACAAAGCATGCCAATTTAACAATCTATCTCAAAACCATCCAGGTATAAGAGTTGTATTGGTGTATAAAACATCAACAGTGCTGTGATTAACCAGTTAAAATAAGCAAGTGATGCCTCCATTAAAGGGATCACTTAGGAACATTACAAAGCATCCACTAGTCTAATCAGCAGCCAATTCAACACTTGTGTCTATGGCTGAGTGTTAGGTTTACAAATTTACTTTCCAGTTTTAAAGAACACAAACTATGAGACTAGAGGCCCAGTAGTTTATGGATATCAGATGATGTTTGATTAAACTATGGTCTACTATGTAATTCTTCTGTGGTCCTAATAAAATAAACAACGCTAATGGTGTTTAAACCCAGCCTGTGCTGAGCTTGCTGATCTGATAGTGGGTAGATGATGCGACACCGCAAATTAATCCCCAGACAAGAGAGAGGGAAATCTGGCGGAGTTCAGCTTTGGTGACTGCTTCTGTTGTAGTGGGATCAGCCTGGACTGTAATAGCCTATTATCACTCATTGCTCTCACAATGAAGAATAGCTGGGGATGAATTCTTCCTGTTTTACTTCAGTGCAATTGTTAACCGATAGGTACAGATATGAATTAAAAAGGTATAAATAAGATTCTTTATTTTAATTATTTTGGGAGTTGCAAGTGATATGGGCAAGGCTACACTTCTTGCTCTCCCATTGTTTGCCTGACACCATTAAGTGTCAAACATCTAGTTGTGGGACTGGAGTCCCACAGAGCTCACGCTATACTAAAATGGCAGGCCCATCCCTAAAGCTGGAAGAGTCAATTACTATGGGACATAGGTTAACAATGTGAGGGGCAAGGCTTAAAGGCAAGTTTTTACAGAGTGTGGTGAGTGCCTGGAACTCACTGCCGGGAGTAGTTGTGAAAGCAGATACGATAGTGACTTTTAAGGGGCATCTTAACGAATACATGAGTAGGACAGGAACAGAAGGATATGGTCCCCGGAAAGGTAGATGGTTTTAATTACAGAATCATAGAACTCTACAGTGGAGAAAGAGGCCCTTCGGCCCATCGAGTCTGCACTGACCACAATCCCACCCAGGCCCTACCTCCATATCCCCACATATTTTATCTGCTAATCCCTCTAACCTAAGCATCCTAGTATACTAAGGGCAATTTTAGCATGGCCAATCAACGTAACCCGCACATCTCTGGATCTTTTTAGTTCAGTTGAGCAGCATAGTCAATGCAGGCTTGGATGGCCAAAGGGTCTGTTTTTCTTTGTTTCTTTGATATCAGGGTCCCAGTTGGAACAAAAACAGAAACTTCTGGAAAATCTCAGCAGGTCTGGCAGCATTTGTGGAGAGAGAATAGAGCCAATGTTTCAAGTCTGGATGACCGTTCTTCAGAGCCCTCACAGAGCATCCGTTCAGACAAAGGCTCACCTAGACTTGAAACGTTGGCTCTATTCTCTTTCCACAGATACTGTCAGACCTGCTGAGACTTTTCCAGCATTTCCTGTTCTTTGTTTCAGATTCCAGCATCTGCAGTATTTTGCCATGTCTGTGTGGGTTTCCTCCGGGTACTCCAGTTTCCTCCCACACTGCAAAGATAAGGTTAGGTTAATTGGCCATGCTAAGTTGCCCCATAGTGTCAGAGGGATTAGCAGAGTGGATACATGGCTTAAAGGCATATGGTCTGGGTGGGATTGTGGTGGGTGCAGACTCAACGGACTGAATGGCTTCCTTTTGCCCTGTGCGATTCCATGATCCTCTGATGCAGTGGAGTTTCGAGGCAGACTGGTTTGAAATGTGGAACAAAAATAATTGTAAAGCATTTCATTATTTGACTTCTTTAACATTGTAAATCTGATTTCAGTAATGTGTTCCAAGGCTATGCTGTTTGTGTCTATCACATGGCTGACATACGGGAGGTGTTCAATGGACCTTACGCTCACAAGGAAGGACCCGATTATCAGTGGATAGCATATGAGGGCAAAGTACCTTACCCAAGACCTGGATCTGTGAGTATCCTGACATGGGAAACTCGGTGAATGCTGTTCTGGTATCTCAACATAATCTGACCCATTCTGCAAGGAGAAACTGGCAAATGAATCCTCAATTCTTCTAGTCCAATGTAAACTTCTGTGTTCCTTATTACATAATTAAAAAATCTCACAACACCAGGTTTAAAGTCCAACAGGTATATTTGGAATCACAAGCTTCTGGAATGCTGCTCCTTCATCAGTGCAGTGTTCCGAAAGCTCGTGGTTCCAAATAAACCTGTTGGACTTTAACCTGATGTTGAGAGGCTTCTTACTGTGCAAGTCCAGTCCAACACCAGCATCTCCACACCATGGCTACCTTATTACTTAAGGGGAGGTAGTAGTGTCAGTAAACTAGTAACCCAGAGACCAAGGGTAATGCTCTGGGAACCTGGGTTCGAATCCTGCCACGCAGACGGTGAAATCTGAATTTAATAAAAATCTGGAATTAAAAATCTAATGCTGATCATGAAATCACTAAAAACCTATGTGATTTACTAACAACTTTTAGGGAAGGAAACCTGCTATCCTTACCTGGTCTGGCCTACGTGTGAATCAGACCCACAGCAATGTGGTTGACTCTTAAATGCCTTAAGGTATGGTCAATAAATGCTGGCTCAGCCAATAAAACTCACATCCTATGAATGAATTAGGAAAAGCATCGATTTTGATCTTATTATTCACCTTTTTAATCTCTGCATGCATCTCTGCACAGTTCCCGCTGCCTCAGGAAAAGCAGCCAGCATAATTAAGGACCCCATGCACCCCAGACATTCTCTCTTCCATCTTCTTTCATCGGGAAAAAGATACAAAAGTCTGAGGTCACATACCAACCGACTCAAGAATAACTTCTTTCCTGCTGCTGTCAGAAATTTGAATGGACCTACCTCACATTAAGTTGATCTGTCTCTACACCCTAGCTATGACTGTAACACTACATTCTGCACTCTCTCCTTACCTTCTCTATGAATTGTAGCTTGCAAGAAACAATAGTTTTCATTGTATACTAATATATGTGACAATAATAAATCAAATCAAAATCAAAATCCTAGGCTCCTAACATGCCCTCACTACCCTTGGATCAAGTGGACAGGCAGGTTGGTGCTATACTCCTGCTGCCTGGCAGTGTGGAGCTGCTGCTTGCCAGGGGAATATTCAGGAATAGCCCCGCTTTGATGCCTGGCTTGCTCCACGCTACTTGCTGTGTGCCAATGGGCTGTGCTGCTCCAATTCTCTCCGTTTAAATACGTTGGCATCTGCCTCAACATGTCTTGGGGTTCCTGTACTCAGTTTCAAAAGGTAAGGCACCTGGTACTTATAAAACAAGAACAGATCACGGTGCAGATGAAAAGCATTGCTTCTGATCATCTATCCCAGCCTGCATCCCTTCCTGAACAAGATATCGGTGCAAGTATCCCACATTCAGGACACATGAGCTAAGACCCATGAGATCAAATCCAATTGGGAATTAGAATTCAGTTTTTTAAAAAAGCAAGAAACAAAATTTTTTTATTGTGATGATGAAGACATTAGATTTTTGTAAAAGTCCAGCTGACTCATTGGTGACTAAGGAAACTTGCCTGGTCTGGTCTCCATGGGACTCCAGATTCACACCAATGTGGGTGACTCTCAGGAATGGGAAAATAAGTGCTGGCCCAGCCTGCGATACCCACATCCTTTTTACGAATAAAACAAAAGATTCCAGATTAACAACAATGTGGTTAGCTTTAAAGTTTATTTATTAGTGTCATATGTAGGTTTACATTAACATTGCAGTGAAGTTACTATGAAAATCCCCTAGTCACCACACTCCAGTTTGGGTACACTGAGGGAGAATTTAGCACGGTCATTGAACCTAACCACACAGCCATCAGACTGTGGGAGGAAACTCATGCAGACATGGGGAGAATATGCAAAATCACTCAGACAGTGACCAAGCTGAGAATCGAATCCAGGTTCTTGGGGCTGTGAGGCAGCAGTGCTAACCACTGTGCCATCATGCCAACATGTAAATTGTCCTCTGAAATGGCCCAGCAAGCCACTCATTGTATCAAACAGTGACAGTGCAGCAGATTAAGAAAAGGCCCACTGTCACTTCTCAGCCTTTTGACTGTGATCAAGAAATAGATTAAACCCAAGATGGTTTGTAATACCTCATCATGTCAACCTGGAGCACGTTTGTCTCTCTTATGGGACCATGAATTGGATCCAATTGGAATCTGAATTTGGTGTTTGGAGTGACTAAGGAATGGAGTGGGATCTGCTCGTTCCATTCTGAACATTAACTTTGTAACTTTAAGAATGGCATAAACTATTTTAAAAAAGAAGGTTCAGGGTGGCCTCCTGAAGGGTAACCAGGGACAGCTGGTAAATTCCAGCCTTGTCTGTGTCCCCAACATCTCACATGAGAGCATGTATTTAACCGCCTCCCATCCCCCACCCCCCATCATCATGATTTAATTCTACCTCTGTTGGTATTTGACAAAACAACCCTTCTTCCCCAACCCCAGAATCATAGCTTGGTGACTTCCAGATTCTCTGTTAATTACCGTCCCAGATAACTCCCAGTGTTCACTGGTTGGCACGGTGAAACAGTGGTTAGCACTGCCGCCTGGGGGCTGGGTTCAATTCCTGGCTTGAGTCACTGCCTGTGCGGAGTCTGCACTTTTCCCTGTGTTTGCATGGATTTCCTCCGGGTGCTCCGGTTTCCTCCCGTAGTCTGAAAATGTGCAGGTTAAGTTGATTGGCCATGCTAAATTGAGCCAAGCATCAGGGGGATTAGCAGGGTAAAATTTGTGGGTTTACAGGAATAGGGCCTGGGTGGGATTGAGGTCAGTGCAAACTAGATGGGCCAAATGGCCTGCAAGGATTCTATGATACTACCTCTCTTTCCTGAAAGAACAAATGAACCTTAGTTTGAAGAAATATGTGTCAATATTAGCTAAATTAATGACTGATCCCATTGCCTAAATTCCCGATATTGTGATTGATTCCTTTTTCTTTCTTGTTCTTGTTCCCTTTCTGCAGTGTCCCAGCAAGATCACCACGCAACCCAGCCAACAATACACCAGCACCAAGGATTACCCAGATGACGTTCTGCATTTTGCCCGTAGTCACCCGCTGATGTTCCAGTCAGTCTACCCCATCAATCAGCACCCCGTGCTGGTGAAGACCAGTGTCCAGTACAAGATGACGCAGATAGTGGTGGACCGGGTCGAGACCGAGGATGGGCAGTATGACGTGATGTTCATTGGGACAGGTAGGCCAACGACATCAACGCTTTCTAAACCACACGCTTTGCCATGACTGCACAGTCTTTGGAATGACACGGAATTTACAGACTACTGTTCATCCGACAAGTTTCTGCTTCATACAAGCTTCCTCCCACCCCTTGTAATCTCACTCCATTGGTACATCCAACATTTCCCTTCTCTGCTCCTGTTCCCTTCTATCTTCCAATGAAATGTATCTCTGTCTATCGCCTTGACTGTTCTTTGTAGCAGTGAGTTATGCGCTCAAACCGCACCCTGAGGTTAGAAGAATCCATGTGGGAATCACATATGTAAAGGCTCTCCAGTCTGGGCTGTTCAGCAAGTGCCAACTCATTTTGTGCTGTGTCTCTATGTGAGGTGCACAAGAGGAGGCAGTCTGTAGCTATTGCATGTAAGGGTCATGCATGTGAGGGTCATGCATGTGAGGACCTTTGATATCCATGTGTGTGAGGGCCATGCATGTGAGGATCATGCACATAAGGGTCATGCATGTGAGAAACATGCATTTGAGGACCTTTGATATCTGTGTATGAGGGTCATGCATATGAGGGTCATGCATGTGAGGGTCATGCATATGAGGGTCATGCATGTGAGGGTCATGCATATGAGGACCTTTGATATCCATGTGTGTAAGGGATATGCATGTGAGGGCCATGTATTCAAGGGCCTTTGAAGTCCATGAGTGTGAGAACCATGCATGAAGACAGGAAGTTGCCTGTGTGGGTCTTGTGTATAAGTGGTGTCAAGAGAGAGGCTCTGTGGCCATGTGCTATGCGTGTGCGCTCCTGAGGTGAAACCAGCAATGTCATGTGTGTGTAGCGGTGCCAGTTCACGCCTTTAACCACCTCCTGCAGTTCAATGGGAGCTTCCCGGTCTGAAGTTAATGTCTTCAAACCTCGCTCCAGAAGTTTACCGTGTCAAAGAGGCTACCCATCCCAACAAAGTACTGAGGGAGCACTACCCTGTCAGGGGCACGCCATCCTTCAGATGAGAAGCCGAGTTACGGCCTCACCAGCAACAGTAAAGGATGCCAGGAAGCTTCTAGAACACCGGTCCAGCTCTCCCACGCTAACATTCCTCCCTCGATTAGTATCAGCAAGCACAAAACAACACTAACCAGTCTAATCATTGTTTGTGGGATCTTGCTGTGCATATACTTTACCACTGACAATTGCTGACAGTGCCATTCAAATCGTAACTCGGGTGGAGAACTTTCCGGGGGAAGGTGTTTGGTAAACGCCAATCTTTGATCGAGAGGACACAGGATTTCAATGATCCAGTAGGGACAAGGGTTATTAAATCTATATTCAGTTAAATAAGGTTCAGTTTCCTGTTTTTGATCTGAGTCTTAGAACCATGCCACGCCTCCCCATTTCCCCCTCCACCTGTCCCCACCAACCCTCCCATACAAAGTTCATTAATCAGTAACAGAACAGGCTAGCAATCTCCATCAATAAACAATATTGCCCCACCGCCAGCCTGGTGTTGAAGACTCTTTATTCATTCACCTCTGACATTTGCCCAGTGTCTAGCTGCTGTCAAACCTTGCTGTCAGGCTCAAAGTGTTGACAGATCATGGAGGTGGGGTAAGGGAGGGCTGCTTGGATTTTCTGTCTGGAAGACTGCCCTCCAATAACTAACCACATGCCCCCAAGCCCCTTGAATGTTTAAACCGAGCCGTGTATTCTTTCCAGAGATTCCCCGGTGCGAGTAGTCTAAACAGGTTCCCCTCCCTCTGACATTCTTTACAGAAAGCAGCCCAGCACTCTGGTTTGTTCCCTCACTGAGTTCCCTTTGTTGACAGTGCAGCGGAGTGTCTTTTCTTGGCTCTGCAAATGTCAAAATTAACAGACCCAGTCCTTGTGATGTGATTGTGTGAGGTCAGCGTTCAAGAGGCCAGAACAGTCAACACAACAAACAACACAGGGAATATCAGTAACACCCACTGTTCTGGATTTATCTGTTTCCCCATTTCTTTTCAATCAATCATTTCTTTCACTCCGTCCTGCACATGTTACTCAGCAACTGCGTTGAATAAGGCGCTGGTTTTTTTTCCACCTACTCCTCACTCAGTATGAGGTGAACAGAAGGCAGACATTTGCAAGCATTTTCTTGATATTTTTTCATGGGATGTGGGCATCACCGGAAATGCTAACACTTGTTGCCCATTTCCCCCTAATTGTCCTGGAATTGAGTGCCTCACTCGGCCATTTCAGAGGGCAGTTAAGAGTCAACTATATTGGGGTGGACCTGGAGTCTTACGTAGGCTGGATTGGGTAAGGACAAGTAAGGGAAGTGCAGTGCCTATCACTGCTGTCTCACAGCACCAGGAATCTGGGTTCAATTCCGGCTTTGGGTGACTATCAGTGTGGGGTTTGCATGTTCTCCCTGTGTCTGCGTGGGTTTCCTCCAGGTACTCCGGTTTCCTCCCAAAGATATACAAGTTAGGTGGATTGGCCATACTAAATTGCTCCTTAGTGTCCAAAGATGTGCAGGTTAGGTTGATCAGCTATAGAGTCGGCTTACAGCATGGAAACAGGCCCTTCAACCCAACTCGTCCATGCTGCCGTTTTTTTTGAAAGCTAATCCCAGTTGGCCACATTTGGCCCATATCCCTCTATACACATCGTACCCATGTAACTATCTAAATACTTTTTAAAAAATAAAATTGCACCCACCTCTACTACTACCTCGAGCAGTTGTTCCAGACACTACTCTCTGTGTGAAAAAATGTCCCTCTGGACACTTTTGTATCTCTCCACTCTTACCTTTAACCTTTGCTGTCTAATTTAGACTCTCCTACCTTTGGGAAAAGATGTTGACTATCTATCTTGTCTATGTCCCTCATTATTTTACAGACTTCTATAAGGTCACCCCTCAGTCTTCTAGTCTATTCCCAGTCTATCCAGCCTCTCCTTATAGCTCAATCCATCAAGTTCCAGTAGCATCCTAGTAATTCTTTTCTGCATTCTTTCTAATTTAATAATACTCTTTCTATAATAGACCAGAATTGCACACAGTATTCGAAGTGTGGCCTTACCAATGTTTTTTAAAACTTCAACAAGACATTCCAATTCCTGTATTCAGTGTTCTGACTAATGAAACAAGCATGCCAAATTCTTCTTCACCATTCTGTCTACTCGTGATTCCACTTTCAAGGAGCTATGGACATGTATTCCTAGACCGCTTTGTTCTATAGCCATGAAAACTGTCCCAAGATGCTGGAGGATAGCGAATGTGGTCCCATTGTTCAAGAAGGGGAAGAGAGACTTTCCAGGGAATTATAGGCCAGTGAGTCTTACTTCTGTTGTGGGCAAAGTATTGGAGAGAATTATTAAGGATAGGATTTATAGTTATTTAGAGAGAAATGAATTGATTGGGGATAGTCAGCATGGTTTTGTGAAGGGTAGGTCGTGCCTTACTAACCTCATTGAGTTTTTTGAAAAAGTGACCAAAGAGGTGGATGGGGGTAAGGCGGTTGATGTGGTATATATGGACTTTAGTAAAGCGTTCGATAAGGTGTCCCATGGAAGACTTCTGCAGAAAATGCAGATGTATGGGATAGAGGGTGATTTAGCTAATTGGATTAGGAATTGGCTAGCAGATAGAAGACAGAGGGTGGTGGTTGATGGGAGATATTCATCGTGGAGTTCGGTTACAAGTGGTGTACCTCAGGGGTCTGTTTTGGGGCCCCTGCTGTTTGTAATTTTTATAAATGATCTGGATGAGGGTATTGAAGGATGGATTAGTAAATTTGCAGATGACACTAAAGTCGGTGGAGTGGTAGATAGTGAAGAGGGGTGTTATAGTTTGCAGAGAGACTTGGACAAGTTGCAGAGCTGGGCCGAGAGGTGGCAAATGGAGTTTAATGTGGAAAAGTGTGAGGTAATGCACTTTGGCAGGAATAATAAATGTGTAGAGTATAGGGCTAATGGTAGGATTCTTAATAGTGTTGATGAACAGAGGGATCTTGGTGTATTTGTGCATAGATCCCTGAAAGTAGGCAGTCAAGTCGAGAAGGTTGTTAAGAAGGCATATGGAGTCTTAGCTTTTATTGGTAGGGGGATTGAATTTCGGAGCCGCAACGTCATGTTGCAACTGTACAAAACTCTAGTGCGGCCGCACTTGGAGTATTGTGTGCAGTTCTGGTCCCCACATTATAAGAAAGATGTGGAGGCATTGGAGAGGGTACAGAGGAGGTTTACCAGGATGTTGCCTGGTATGGAGGGCAGGTCTTATGAAGAGAGGCTGAGGGATTTGAGGTTGTTTTCGTTAGAAAGGAGGCGGCTAAGAGGGGACCTAATCGAAACATATAAGATGATTAGAGGTTTAGATAGGGTGGACAGTGATAGCCTTTTTCCTAGGATGGAGAAAGCTAGCACGAGGGGACACAGCTTTAAATTAAGGGGTGATAGTTATAGGACGGATATCAGAGGTAGGTTCTTTACCCAAAGGGTGGTTAGGGAGTGGAATGCCCTGCCTGCGGCTGTTGTAGATGCGCCAAGTTTGGTGGAGTTTAAGAGGTTAGTTGATAAGTTTATGGAAGAGAAGGGAATGGTTTAGTTTGGAGAGTCATTGCTTTTTTCATAATTGGTCGGCGCAACATCGAAGGCCGAAGGGCCTGTTGTGCGCTGTAATGTTCTATGTTCTATGTACGTTAGGTGGATTGGCTGCTCTAAATTGCCTCTTAGTGTACAAAGATGTGTAGGTTAGGTGGATTGGCCATGCTAAATTGCCTCATAATGTCCAAAATTGTGCAGGTAAGGTGGATTGGCCATGCTAAACTTCCCCTTAATGTCCAAAGATATACAGGTTAGGTTGATTACCCATGGGGAGGGTGGTCAATGTAAATGATCTCTTTCTTACTGTGGGATTTCTATGGTTGCTATGGACAGCAGATTTTCCTCTCTCTGAAGTTTTTATGACAATAGTTTCATGGTCAATATCGTTGAGGCTAGCTTTCCAATTCCAGATGGAAAACTAGATTTAAATTCCATTGAGTACCATGGTGGGATTTGAACTCCGGTCTCCAGTGCATTAGTCTCCATATGCATATAGTCATATAGCCCAGACTATATGACTGGAATACAGTCATTACCATTACCCCATCATCTTCTGTACACTTAGGAGGCTTGAGGCCTAGTTTAGCACGGGGTGTTTATCCTGAGGAACTGGGGTAGGATGGATCGAACACCCTCTTCACCAGTAGGTTGCGTGTAAGTTAGGAGCTCTCTGTGTTTGGGGTGCCAGCATCTCATGGCATGACCACTTCATACAATAAATACGCTGGCCGGGCATTTAGCATCACTTTCATACCCTGCAGATGTTGTCTGGAAGAGGGAGGAAGTTGTGACTGTGGGAAGAGAGAAGGAACTTTCATTGAAATAGCACCTTCTCCTGATCACAGCACACCCTGCAGTGCTTTGCTGCCAATGAAGTGGTAGTAAGGCAGGAAACAGGGCAGCCAGTTTGTGTACAGCAAGATCCCACAAACAGCAATATGATAACGAGCTGGTTATTTGTTAACTAAATGATGTTGATTGAAGGATAAATATTGGCCAGGACGCCCACCCTCACATATGCATGCACACATGTGCACATACATGCATATACATAGACACAACACACTCATGCACGCACATAGACTCAAACATGCACACACACACACACACACACACACACACACACACACACACACACACACACATGCATACTTTTTGAGATAGCAACATGGGATCTTATCCATCCACTGGGACAGTGAAAATCAGGCAGAGCAGAATTAGACTAATGACAAGAGAAAGTCCACAAAATATCGACAGACCACGGAGGAGGAAGGGGCTGGAGGGTGAGAATGTTGAAGATATTTTTTTTAAATTCCCTCGTTTCTTCCCAATTAAATTGACTGAAGAGGAATTTTAAGAGCAGTTGCTGTTTTCTTCCTCGGCAGATTCTGGGGTGGTGCTGAAGACAATCGCTCTGAGGAAGGGGAATGCAATGCAGAGCGAGGAAGTCATTCTGGAAGAGCTCCAGGTCTTTAAGGTATTCATTGTGTCCCATTGCATCATCAAGACATAATCTGACAAGAAGAGGTTACCTCCTAATATTTTCCCAAAGGATTATCCTGTTTTGTACACAGTGCATGACGGATCTGACGGATTCTCAATGGTTACTGTGTGGCTATGACAAACCCCCTTCCATGAGATTAGCCCTGACATGGTTATACCTTCTTCCAGGCCAAATTAAGGCTGAACATACCTTATGTTGGAGAAGCACAGTGGCCCAGTGATTAGCACTGCTAACAGCACCAGGGATCTGTGTTCAATTCCCAGTTTTAGTCGCTGACTGTGTGGAGTTTGCACGTTCCCCCCCTGTTTGCATGGGTTTCCTCCGGGTGCTCCGGTTTCCTCCCACAGTCCAAAGATGTGCAGGTTAGGCCATGCAAAACTACACGTTAGCGTCCCAAAATGTGTAACAGGATAAATATGTGGAAATAGGGGCTAGGATGGAATGCTCTGTCAGACTGTTGGTGTGGAGTCAATGGGCTGAATGGTCTCCTTCTGCACTGTAGGGTTTATGTGATATGTTGTGGAACAAAGAACAAAGAAAATTACAGCACAGGGACCGGCTCTTCGGCCCTGCATCGACCATGCTGGCCTACTGAATTAAAACCCCCTATTCCTGAGGCACCATATCCCTCTATTCCCATCCTGTTCATGTATTTGCAAAGATGTCCCTTAAAAGTTAGGGGCATCTGGAGTCAGGATCTACCCTCAGGCACTCGATGCTCTGAATGAGTTTCCCACAGCAGATAAGCTCTTAAAACAGGCAGAATATCCCTAATTTGCCTTGGTATGGGGCAATGGGATTTGTCACATGAATCAGAGATAGCAGAGAGGGACCTCAGTTTATAGTTTACTCAGACAGACTGCACCTCTGGCAGTGCAGCACTCCCACAATATTGCAGTGGAGTGGCAGCCTGGATTCTGTTTTCTAAGCCTGGAGTGGGATTCGAACCCGCAATCTTTTTTCTTAGAGGCAAGAGTGTTCCCCACTAGGCCAAGACTGTCATTATCAACCAAGATCAGAATCATTCTCCAGGAAATAGAGATATGTATGTAGAAAAACTGGGAAGAGAATTGTCTAATAATGGTTTCGGTTTTCATATTGCCAGATTCCAAATCCCATCACGTCGATGGAGATCTCTGTGAAACGGGTAAGGAACTCCATTCTCTGACACATCTTTCGGTTGGTGTCAAACTCCTGTGATATTCTCAGTCTAACATTCTTCTGATACCTTGCAGCAACAGCTGTACGTTGGCTCGAGAGTGGGGGTGGCCCAGGTGAAGCTCCATCAGTGCGAGACCTATGGCAATGCTTGTGCCGAGTGTTGCCTCGCCAGAGACCCCTACTGCGCTTGGGATGGAAGCTCCTGTACCAGATACCAGCCCACCGCTAAAAGGTAACATGTCTGCTGCACTTTCTTAGCTAATGTTCTTTCACTGCCTTCCACATAGTGTTGAAGTATTTGGTGCTGGGGTCGGTTGCTATATATTAACCTGTTGTTGGGTAAACTAGTGAATAAATCTGTGTCTTTATTCACATGTGGTTAAGATTTTGAATCTGCTGGAGTGCGAGGTAGTGAGGAATGTGTGGTATACGCACTAACTGCATTAATATCTACATGGCTTGGATAGTGAGTTAATGTATACTTAGGGCTTGACAATTATATGTGTTTT
Organism: Sphyrna mokarran; assembly: GCA_024679065.1. Lineage (NCBI taxonomy): Eukaryota > Metazoa > Chordata > Chondrichthyes > Carcharhiniformes > Carcharhinidae > Sphyrna > Sphyrna mokarran. Next base: position 130,405,010 of record JAGIQG010000003.1, on the reverse strand, counting down.
TCACAATGTGTGTGTTTGTGTGTGTGCATATGTGTGTTTGATGTATGTGTATGTGTGTTTGTGTGTGTGTTTGCATGTGTGTTTTTGCATCTGTGTGCGTTTATGCATACATGTGTGTTTGTGTGTTTGCATGTGGGTTATGTGTGTATTTGTGTGTGTAGGTTACTTTTCATGTGTGTGTGTGTGTGTGTAGTGTGGGTTATGTGTGCATTTGTGCATGCAAGTTTGTTGTCAGGTGAGTTTGTGTGGGTTATGTATGTGTGTGTGTGTTTGTGTATACATGTGCATTTAGTGTGGGTTATGTGTTTACATGTGCATGTGTGTAGTATGGGTTATGTGTGGTGTGTTTGTGCATGTGTAATGTGGGTTATGTGTATGTGTGTGTGTGTGTGTGTGTAGTATGGGTTATGTGTGTGTGTATTTGTATAGTGTGGGTTATGTGTGTACGTGTGTGTGTGTGTGTGTGTGTGTAGTGTGGGTTATGTGTGTGTGTTTGTTGTGTGTGTGTGTGTATACTGTGAGTTATGTGTGTGTGTAGTGCGGGTTATGTGTGTGTGTGTTGTGGGTTATGTGTGTACGTGTGTGTGTGTGTGTGTAGTGTGGGTTACGTGTGTATTTGCAAGTACAGTGTTAGCTCTTGTTACTGTGTTGGCGTGTGAATTGTGAGGATGTTTGTACAATTCTGTTTCCCCTTTGAGTGCTTTACCATCACGTACACATTAAAACAATTTTAGACCATTGAATCAGTGAACTCGAAAACTGAATGACAATCTGCAGGGATAGAGCACACAATCCCCCAGCAGCTTCAGCAAGATATAAACTTTCTCTTTCCCCTTGTTTCCCTAACCCTAACCTTAACCATGCCTCGTATGTCAGCCCAGAGCGCCAGTGGGCAGTGTGACCCAGGCACTGTCCTCAACCTGATGTTCACGGGCACGGGTTGCTGATGAGTTGGCGGAAGTGGGAACTCTGGAGAGTCATCCTCTCCTGTAATTGGACAGTGGGAGACAATCGCATCTTGTCCACGGCTGCCTTGGAAAAGGTCAACTCAATTTCTCTAGACTAGGGGTTAACGGATATGTGGCTACGGAGGGGTTAAGACCAAATGTTGGCAAAGCTGTTAAAAGGGAGGGAGTGAATAATCCACTTCATTCCTGAGCCACTGTGAAGGTGGGTGAGTGAATCCCAAGCTCTTGCTAGCCTCTGATAGCCAGCTGATAGTCAATCCACTGACCTGACAATTAGAACTTTTATGTTTAGAACTTTTCTATTTTAAGGTAGAGAGAGGCAGGAATGTTCTTCGTAGAAGAAAACAGACCCCCACCCCCCCCACTTCTTCCCCAGAATGCCTCGCCAGCTGAAAAGCCCCCATTCTCATTAGGGATAGCTTGATCTTGGTTTCGAACAAAGCTGAGCACAACATGAGGGCAGAAGGGCCTGTACTGTGCTGTACTATTCTATATTCTATAAACGGTAGCATCCTAAGGAAACCGACACAGACACGGGGAGAACATGCAAACTTCACACAGTTACCCAAAACTGAAATTGAGCACAGGTCCTTGGCACTGTGAGGTAGCAGTGCTAACCACTGTGCCACCATGCCTGTATTGAAGATCTGATCATTTAGGGCTTGACATTCATTTCATCACCTCACTTAAGGCTCCTCTCTTTGTTTAGGCGTTTCCGAAGACAGGACATTTGGAACGGTAACCCCATTCATCAGTGCCTGGATCAGAGTTCGATTGGTAAGGAACTGCCACCACTTTCTTCCTTCCAGCTGTATCGACTGGGATCCTTTAAATATATCAAGGTGACTTTTCTGTGGCCGGCTTAATAGGTAATCGCTGGAATGTGATCTGATTTATTATTGTCACATGTATTAGTCCATTAGTGAAAAGTATTGTTTCTTGCATGCTATTCTGATAGACCATACCATTCATAGAGAAGGAAGGGAAGGTTGCAGAATGTAGTGTTGCAGTTACAGATAGGGTAAAGTGAAAGATCAGCTTAATATATGATATGTCCACTCAAAGTCTGACGGCAGCAGGTAAGAAGCTGTCCTTGAGTCGGTTGGTACGTGACCTCAGACTTTTATCTTTTTCCCAACCTGAAGAAGGTGGAAGAGGGAATCTCCGGGGTTGGTGGGGTCCTTAATTATGCTGGCTGCTTTTCCAAGGCGACGGGAAGTGTAGACAGAGTCAATGGATGGGAGGCTGGTTTGAGTGATGGTCTGGGCTACATTCACATCTCTTTGCAGTTTCTTGTAGTCTTGGGCAGAACAGGTGCCATATCAAGCTGTGATTCAACCAGAAAAAATACTTTCTATGATGCATCTGTAAAAGTTGGCGAAAGTTGTAAGGGACATGTCAAATTTCCTTAACCTCCTGTGAAAGTAAAGGAATTGGTGGGCTTTCTTAACTATAGCATTGGTACAGAGGGACCAGGACAAGTTAGAACATAGAACATAGAACAATACAGCACAGAACAGGCCCTTCGGCCTTCGATGTTGTGCCGACCAAAATAAAAAGCAATGCCCCTCCTAACTAAACCATTCCCTTCTCATCCATATACTTATCAACTAACCTCTTAAACGCCACCAAACTTGGCGCATCTACAACAGCTGCAGGCAGGGCATTCCACTCCCTAATCACTCTTTGAGTAAAGAACCTACCTCTGATATCCGTCCTATAACTCATACCCCTTAATTTAAAGCTGTGTCCCCTCGTGCTAGCTTTCTCCATCCTAGGAAAAAGGCTATCACTGTCCACCCTATCCAAACCTCTAATCATCTTATATGCTTCAATAAGATCCCCTCTTAGCCGCCTCCTTTCTAACGAAAACAACCTCAAATCCTTCAGCCTCTCTTCATAGGACCTGCCCTCCATACCAGGCAACATCCTGGTAAACCTCCTCTGTACCCTCTCCAATGCCTCCACATCTTTCTTATAATGTGGCGACCAGAACTGCACACAATACTCCAAGTGCGGCCGCACTAGAGTTTTGTACAGTTGCAACATGATGCTGCGGCTCCTAAATTCAATCCCCCTACCAATAAAAGCTAAGACTCCATATGCCTTCTTAACAACTTTATCCACTTGACTGCCTACTTTCAGGGATCTATTGACACATACACCAAGATCCTTCTGTTCCTCAACACTATTAAGAGCCCTACCATTAGCCCTATACTCTACACATTTATTGTTCCTGCCAAAGTGCATTACCTCACACTTTTCCACATTAAACTCCATTTGCCACCTCTCGGCCCAGCTCTGCAACTTGTCCAAGTCCCTCTGCAAACTATAACACCCCTCTTCACTATCTACCACTCCACCGACTTTAGTGTCATCTGCAAATTTACTAATCCATCCTTCAATACCCTCATCCAGATCATTTATAAAAATTACAAACAGCAGGGGCCCCAAAACAGACCCCTGAGGCACACCACTTGTCACCGAACTCCACGATGAATATCTCCCATCAACCACCACCCTCTGTCTTCTATCTGCCAGCCAATTTCTAATCCAATTAGCTAAATCACCCTCTATTCCACACATCTGCATTTTCTGTAGAAGTCTTCCATGGGCCACCTTATCAAAAGCCTTACTAAAGTCCATATATACTACATCAACCGCCTTACCCCCATCCACCTCTCTGGTCACTTTCTCAAAAAACTCAATGAGGTTAGTAAGGCATGACCTACCCTTCACGAAACCATGCTGACTATCCCCAATCAATTCATTTCTCTCTAAATAACTATAAATCCTATCCCTAATAATTCTCTCCAATACCTTGCCCACCACAGAAGTAAGACTCACTGGCCTATAATTCCCAGGAAGGTCTCTCTTCCCCTTCTTAAACAATGGGACCACATTCGCCATCCTCCAGTCCTCCGGAACCACACCCGTAACCAACGAGGACCTGAAGATCAGAGCCAGAGGCTCTGCAATCTCCTCTCTTGCCTCCCAGAGAATCCTAGGGTAAATCCCGTCCGGCCCAGGGGACTTATCCAACTTCAAACCCTCGAGAATTTCTAACACATCCTCCCTATCTACTACAATACTCCCCAATTTGCAACCCTGTACCTCAGTGCTCTCCACAGCTACATTTCCAGCACTCTGCGTGAATACCGAAGAGAAATATTTATTCAGTGCCTCACCAATCTCTTCAGGCTCCACGCACAACTTCCCACTGCTGGTGATCTGAACACCTAGTTGTTGGTGATCTGAACACCTAGAAACTTGAAGCTTTTGACCATTTACACTGATGTAGACAGGAGCATTTCCTCCATCAGTCCTTGTAATTAGCGGGGAGACAGAAGGTGAGAGACTGTTTTTGTGACAGTGGTGGGAGTGGTGTTCTAGAGATCTGCAGCTGCCCTTGTCTGCTGTGACTTTTCGTGCCTTCAATTTGCTGGTAATTTGTCCATTAGTGGTGTGTGAGCCATTCCTTTTTTGCAGCAGGTTGGGTCCCATTATATTCAGACAATTCTGTCATAGGATCATAGAATCCCTACAGTGCAAAAAGTGGCCATTCGGCCCATCGAGTCTGCATCGACCACCCAGGCCCTATCCCCATAACCCCACACATTTACCCATCAATCCCTCTAACCTACGCGTCTCAGGATACTAAGGGGCATTTTTTTAGCATGACCAATCAACCCAACCAGCACATCTTTCGGACTGTGGGAGGAAACTGGAGTACCCAGATGAAACCCATGCACACACAAGGAGAATGTACAAACTCCACGCAGGCAGTGACCCCAGCTGGGAATCGAACCTGGGTTCCTGGAGCTGTGAAGCAGCAGTGCTAACCACTACTACCGTGCCACCCATGTCATCTGACAGCTTAAGGATTTTTTTTCACCTTTCTCTTTATATGCTCACCAGGTGAGGGGACTTTTTGTTTGCACTACCCCACAGTACCAGGGACCAGGTTCGATTCCTGTCTTGAGTCATTGTCTGTGTGGAGTCTGCATTTTCTTCCCATGTCTGTGTGGGTTTCTTCCGGGTGCTCCGGTTTCCTCCCACAGAAAGATGCGCTGGTTAGGTGCATTCTCCCTCAGTGTATCCGAACAGGCACTGGAGTGTGGAGACTGCAGGATTTTCACAGTAACTTCATTGCACTATTAATGTAAGCCTATTTGTGACCCTAATAAGTAAACTTGAAAAAGAAATGGGGAACCTTTTCCTGTTTCCCGCACTTCCCGGAAGGTGGAAGTGGGAACGTTAAAATGGCGGCGCGGGCTCGTTGGGCCAAAGGGGCTGTTTTCCGTGCTGTGTTGTTCTTTGTTCTTTGAACAGTTTGATACGCAATTCTCCTCCCCGCACTGGCTCACAGTAGCCACCATTGGCCAACAGTGGAATCTTCTGGTCCTACTCTGTCAACAGGACATCTCGCTGTTTGCATCTCCACTGTCGAGGGAACATCTGATGGAGGATGTTTTCAGGCCACTGGAAGATCCCACTGACATGAATGGCTGGGAAATTCTGGGATATCGAGCACCCCTGTCCCCAAACCCACCTCCAGCCCCTCACACTTGGCCTCAAAACTGATCATAAGCATTTTCAATCAATTCAGTAGGGAGGCAATCTCCATTTTTTTTTAATTCATGGGACACAGGCATTGCTGGCTGGCCAGCATTTATTGCCCATCCCTTGAAACTGTGTGGCTTACCAGACCATTCCAGTTGTGAGTCAACCACATTGCCGTGGCTCTGGAGCAACATGACTGGGTAAGGACAGCAGATTTCCTTCCCTAATGGACATTTGTGAACCAGATGGCGGTTTTTCCGACGATCGACAATGGATTCATGGTCATCGGTGGATTCTTAATTCCAGATATTTTCTTTTTATTGAATTCAAATTCCAACATCTGCCATGGCGGGATTCGAACCCAGAACGTTTCGTACATGAAACCATCCTGAGACTTGCTCAAGAGTCAGGATGGTTTTGTGCTTGGGGCTGATCATAATCTTCAAGACACATTTCTCAGAGAAATTTTTCTACGCCATAATCTGGGCTGCACTTTAACTCGGGACTGGAGTTGGCACACATTTCAGTTTTCTTTTGAAAAGAGAAGCTTTAATATCTTGATAAAGATTTTCCTTTTTTCCGTGCCTGCTGGTTACCGTGCTGTCGTGCCTTTTTATAGAAAGTTTATGTTAGTAAATCGGCCGGGCCTGTGGGCCATGCTGAAGTGGTGAATCCGTACTGTTTTGTCAGGTGCTCCCTCACAGAGGGAGAAGGAATGTTGTGAAGGGACAAAACAACACATGGGGCGGTTGGTTGCTAAGCAGCATCAGCAAAGGTCCGATAAATGATCATTTTCCCAGTCCCTCCACCGCGAAATGGTGCACAGACTAGAAGGATGGGAAAGTGGATGAATACGACCTTTTCCAAGTTGGGATCTTTCTCAGACCTCCCAGTCTCTCCCTCCCCTGCCTGTATCCCTCCCACTGTTGTCCAGTTTTTACCACCGAGCTATCAAAAAGCAAAAATAAGTATCTGATTTTTTTCTCAAAATTGCTCTCCCCATCACAATCCCAAATGTGTACTTTTGAGTTTAGAGAAACTCCAGAACATAATACTTCCGAGGTAATAGCCCTCCCGCAAAGGGCCCAAACCATTTCTGGCACTGCACCAGTCTGTGCCCAGGTATTGGTCTATTAGGTGGTCAGAGCTAACACATGCTCACCATGATGCAATCTCTGCTCTTTGCCAGTTAGTTTATCGGCTGCAGTTTCCATGGCAGCCTGATGGTTGCTTTGCCAATCTCTCAACCTGTGTCAGTTCGAAGGTTGAAGGAACTCCAGCCCTCAACCTGATGGATGGCACGGGGGCACAGTGGCTAGCACTGCCACCCTCACAGCACCAAGGGCCAAGGTTCAATTTAGCCTCGGGTCTGTATGAAGTCTGCATGTTCTCCCCATGTCTGTGTGGGTTTCCTCCACTGTCTTCCCTGCTACCATCAGACTTTTGAATGGTCCTACCTCGCACTAAGTTGATCTTTCTCTACACCATAGCTATGACTGTAACATTACATTCTGCACCCTCTCCTTTCCTTCTCTGTGAAAGATATGCTTTGTCTGTATAGCATGCAAGAAACAATAGTTTTCACTGTGTTCCAATACATGTGACAATAATAAATCAAATCAAAACCTCTCAAAATATTTTGTTCCTGTTATTGGAGAAAGGTAAATGGGACAATGGTCCACCCTCATTATAATCCATTGCAATTGACCATTTCACAGCATCGTTATGGTGCAAAATGAGGCCATTAAGCCCATCGCACCTAAACTGACTCTCCAAATGAGCAATTCACTTAGCACCATTCCCCTGCCTTTTCCCCATTCCCCTCTACATTATTGCTACTTAATTAATCACCTAATATCTTCTTGAATACCTCGATTGAGCCTGTCCCCACCACATGTCCAGGCAGTGTGTTCCAGACCCAAACCGCTCACTCTGTTAAATATCTCTTTCTCACATCGTATTTGCTTCTTTTGCAAATCACTTTAAATCTGTGCCCTCTCATCTTGACCCTTTTACAAGTGGAAACAGTTTCTCCCTATCTACTCTGTCCAGTTTCCCTTGTGATTTTGAACATCTCTATCAAACCTCCTCTTAGCCTTCTGCTTTCCAAGGAGAATAGTCCCAATTTCTTCGACCCATCCTCACAAGTGAAGTTCCTCATGCCTGGAACCATTCTTTTAAATCTCTTCTCTCCAATGCGTTCACACCCTTCCCATTATGTGGCATCCAGGACCGTCCAAAAATATCCCAGCTCTTGGTTCTGTTTGACTGGTATTACATAAAGCCAACAAATAGTTCTGCTCTGAATAGAAAAATTTCAGTATAGGATATTAGTGAACATCAATAAGGCGTAATGACTCAAACTAAATTGCCAACATATTAAAAATAAATGAAATAAAAAAGAAAAATAATTGAGAAAACAAAAGATGAGAATTATTTTATACAGCCAGTATTTATTATCTGGACAATAGAGTGATGGGTGCAGATTCAATTAGTAATTCCCATCCAGAGACTCTGTCTACATTTACACTGCCTAACAAAAGCAGCCAGCATAATCAAGGATCCCATGCACCAGAGACCCCATATTCTCTTCACCTTCTTCCTCTGGAAGAAAGATACAATATCTGAGGAAAAATTTTTTTTTGCTCAGAGGGAGCTGGCGATCTGCAATGCACTGCCTGGGAGGAAGGTGGAGGTGGGATGCCCCATATCCTTTAAAAAATAGTATTTTTTAATGAGTATTTGGCACACCATAACATTTTACGCTATGGATCAAGTGCTGGCAAGTGGGATTAGGTGGACAGGTTAGGGCATTTCATGCATCAGTGTAGACACAATGGGGCAAAGGACCTCTTCTACACTGTAGGAATCTATAATTCTGTGAAAAGTCTGAAATCTTCCCCAAACAGACTCAAGAACAGCTTCTTTCCCTGCTGCCCTAAATCTTTGAGTGGACCTATCGTATATTAAGCTGATGTTTCTCTATACCCTTGCAATGACTGTCATATTATATTCTGCACCCTCTCTTTTCCTTCTCCCCTATGTACTTTATGAAAGGTATGTTTGTCTGTATAGTGCACCAGAAACAATACTTTTCGCTCTTTACTAGTACATGTGACAATAATAAATCAAATCAAATGATAATTGGAAAGGAGAAAATGCCAGGGCAATATGGAGAATGTGCAGGGGAGTGGGATTATATTGGTCTTTCGAAGAGTTGACATAGACACAATGAGCCAAATACCTTCCATCTGGGCTGTTGGATTCTGTGATAGGTTCTGATGAACCCAGTACAATTATTTTTGAGGTCTGATTCTCTTGACCAGAACACAATCCTAATAATCTACAATTGCTTTTAAAAATGTCTTTTGAAACAGTGGAAGAGTTTGATAGTGTGGAGGAGAGAGTGGTCTATGGGACGGAACACAACAGCACCTTTCTAGAATGCATTCCAAAATCACTTCAGGCCACCGTCAAGTGGTTCGTACAGCGAGCTGTGGACGATGTGAAAGATGAGGTGAGTGAAGAGCATTTTCCCCGCATGCCCCGGCTTTATCTTTCGGGTGACGGCGCTTTTAATGAGTTGGAAGCAGGACAAGTGGCTGCCTCAAAATGCTGCCAGTCAATCGGAGGCCAGCAGCCGTGTGCCATCCCAACATCTGTGGCCTGCAGGAGCCCTGGATGGTTAAAGAACCATTAGTACGGCCAGACCCAGTGCAGGCTGGGATCTAGTCGGCAGATTTTGACTGACCAGCAGTCAGCAAGGTTAAAGCTGCCAGATTACACGGTGATTACAAGCTTCTCCTGCCACTGTTTGATCAAAGTGGTGGTGGAATAAGGCTTTTTATGGGGAATAATTGCCCAGTTAAAAGCCTCAGTCATAGAGTCCTACAGTGCAGAAGGAGGCCATTTGATCCATCAAGTCTTCAGTGGCTCTCTGATAGAGCATCTTACCCAGATCTTATTCCCATTACCCCAAAGTATTTACCCTGCTAACCACCGCCCCTACTACACACATACACACACACACACCTCCATACATACACACACACATACACACACACACACACACACACACATATCTTTCAACACTTAAGGGACAATTTAGCATGGCTAATGCACCTAACCAGCACATCTTTAGACTGTGGGCAGAAACTAAAGTACCTGGAGGAAACCCACACAGACACGGGGAGAACATGCAAACTCCACATAGGCAGTCACCCAAGTCAGGAATCGAGCCCAGGCTCCTTGGGACTGTGACATAGCAGTGCTGTGCCACCCAATGCCTCCAAAAAAAGACAATTTTGAATCATTTCTCCACCCAGTCCTTTCCTCTGTTGCCCATAAGATCATGGCAGGGGCAGAGGGTGTGCCATGCTTACCCTGTCATCCTAATTTAAGGGACCAGCAACCTGTCTTTCCACCCTCTGGTAGCCTGTCAAATTCAGCCTTCCGAATTGAGCTCTGGAATTCCTTCCCTCATCACCCTACATCTACCTCTCTCACCTCCTTTAAAAACCTTCCTCTTAAAGCCTCGCTCTTTGGCTTAGCTTTTGACCGCGAGTTACCTCAAGTAGCTTGGAGGGTGTTATATTCCCTCCAATTCCATTGGGCCATTTTGTTACGTTAAAGGTGACGCACCAATTTGCGTGTTCGCAGGTGAAAACAGACGACAGGATCATCAAGACCGAGCACGGCCTGTTATTCCGGAAGATTTACCGGATGGACGAGGGGACGTATTACTGCAAAACCATGGAGCACGGCTTCACGCAGACCGTCACCAAGATCTCGCTGGAGGTGATCGAGAGCGAGCAGCTGGACGAGATCTTCAACCGCGATGACGAGGAACGCACCAACCGGCCCTGTGTGACCCCGCCCCGCCGGCTGCACGGGCAGAAGCCCTGGTTCAAGGACATCATGCAGCTGATCGGCTACTCCAACTTGCACCGGGTGGAGGAGTACTGCGAGCGCGTCTGGTGCAACGAGAAGCAGCGTAAGAAGCGGCGGATGATGCTGAGCAAGTGGAAGCTCATGTCGGAAGGGGGTCGGAGGGGGAAGAGCAAGCCACGCAACAGGACGCCCAGGCAGGTCGCCGACACATAGGGCCGGTGACTCCCACCTCGCCTGCACTGTAAATAAGGACTAAGCTCGAGAGACCAAAGCGACTGGAAGCGTTCCCAGAGTGAAGCCGCTTTGCAAAAATGGACACATCTCCACCAAACGTCACCCACTTTGGGAGCAAGGGTGACCAGGGTCAAAAAAAACGATCTAGAGACTCCCCCAAAAGTTTCATTTTTTTTTTGTTTTGCTTCTCCAATGTAAACCCGAATCAATTCTTCTTCAATTCCATATTTTCTGATTTTACTGCCCCCGTACTCTTGACCTTGCTGATGAGAGTAAATAGAAGTAATCATGTTAAATTGCATCTATTTATGGATGTTATTTAATTACTCGTTGGGATTACTGGATGGTCAGTATGAGGGGGGGTCACGGGGAGCAAAGGAATGTTTGAGCACAAGCATGAGAGAAAAGAGCAAGGCACGGCTACCATTAGGTCAATGTTGCCCGACTTATTCAACTGCAGATATCGACACGGTGGTCAGTGCTGCTGCCTCACGGCACCAGGGACACAGGTTTAATTCCCAGCTTGGGTGACTGTCAGTGTGGAGTCTGCACATTCTCCCCCAGTATCCGTGCGGGTTTCCTCTGGGTGCTCCGGTTTCCTCCCATACTCCAAAGATGCGCGGGTCAGGTGGATTGACCATGCTAAATTGCCCCTTAGTGACCAGCTACGGTAGATGCATGGGGATAGGATCTGTGGTTGGCGCAGACTCGATGGGTTGAATGACCTCCTTCTGTATGATTCGATGATTAATTTAAAATGGCATTGGGCACCCAATTCAGCCCGTGATTATGGCACTGTGAATCTCCTCTACAAACAATGGGTATATTCTAGTGGGCACTTTCTGATCGATATAAGTGGGTATTCCGATGGGTAGAAATAAGTGGGTCTATTCTGTTGGATGCCCTGGTGATACGTATATCATTTTTAGAATGTCCTGGTTTGCCCATATTGTCACAATTCAGACATTTCCTAAGATCTAGGTCTGGTCCTTTTTGTTCTGCTTAATTAGTACCAGCCTTAAAAGGGAAACAAGCTGTGATTTGTTGTAAATAGGTGACTGGGGGGCATCGCTTAGCAACATTTCACCAGAGCTGAAGGAAAAGCTCAGCATGCGATTCTGCTCTGAACACAGTAAATTTCACTTTGTGTTTTCCATCAGTTTCTGACCCTGGTTGTTAATAATACTTCATAAACTTATTCCAGGCCTCACCTTGTACAGATTAGACGTGGGCTGGATCTACCCCTCCCCCCACCCCGCTCCTCCGCACCCCCCCAACACACACACACCCCCACCCGGCCCTCACAGAGTCCACTGGTTTATATGAAGAGAATACACTGGAATCCCTGCTGCTGATGATACAGAGCTCAGACAGTGAGCTCCCACTCCAACCGCTGCTATGTGCATGGTTTCTCCAACTGCTTACAACATTACTGTGTGTCCCACAATCTCAGACACTGCGTCCCAACTAGTCTCCTCACCCCGCGCACTCCCCTATCATTCTCCTCACACCCTCCCCCACCCCAACCAGCCCCCTCACTGACCCCCTCCCCCAGGGCCGCTCTCCTCACTCCCCTCCCGTCTCTCTCTTCACTCCCTCCCCGCCCAACACTCTCCTCACTCCTTCTGCATTGTTGGGATTCTATGGTTCTGTGGGAGAGCGGGGCAAATAGTGAGGGGGAGTGAGGGAGAGTGAGGCAAATAGTGAAGGGAGTGGGGCAAATCATGAGGGGAGTGAGGGAGAGTGGGGCAAATAGTGAGGGAGAGTGGGGCAAATAGTGAGGGAGAGTGGGGCAAATAGTGAGGGAGAGTGGGGCAAATAGTGAGGGAGAGTGGGGAGAGTGGGAATGAGTGAGGAGTGCAGGAAAGGATTGAGTGGCTGTCAGTAAGCCACGTTTAAAAGCCAGTGGAATTCTTGGTTGCTGTTTTGTGCCAATTTGCTCTTCAATACTGAGACACATCTGGGAAACTCCCTCACATTCTCCCAGCTAACTTGGAGACAGCGTTTGATGCAGCAAGTAATTGGGAAGTCTCTGTCTGTGATAATACAGGCTGTGGCCCAGCCTCAGCCTCCCTGTGTTCTGACCCAAATAAACACAGGCAGGAAAATAAAGTTCTCAGGGCCGGAGCCTTCGTGCTGGGAACCATGCCGATCAGCCCCCAACAGGAAAAACCCCTCATCAGTCTCCAGAGAAATTCCAGAGACTGACGAAACTCTAACAAAGATTCGGTCAGAGAGTGAGAAGATTCGATGCAGGATTCCCAGCTACTGGAAGCAGGATGTCCGTTTGGCTCATTAATGAGCCAATTAGTGCCCATTATCCCGAGAATGCTGCAATTTAATGGTAGTTCAGGGATGAAATGGAGAATGCACAGATCTCCCTTGCCCTTGGAAAGTTATAGCAAACCCACATGGGTTAGGCCGTGCTAAAATTGCCCCTTGGTGTCTCAGGATGTGTAGGTTAGCTGGATTAGCCAATGGAAGTGTTATGGGGATAGGGCAGGATGGGCCTGTGTAAGATTCTCTATCAGAGGTTGGTGTAAGCTGGGTGGGTCTTCTGCAATGCTATGATTCAGTGGGAAGGTCCTTCAGAGGCAGTCAGCGCTTGATCAAATGACTCAAAATCGAGTGGGGTGGGGGTGCAGGAAGTCACCTCCTCCCCTGTCACTAACCCCTATAAACCTGCCCCCTCTTCCCACAATACCCAGAGAGCGTTACAGTGAGTTGTGGTATATGAGAAAGTGTTGCATGTGAGATAAGGTATATCAGAGAGCGTTATAGTGAGTTATGGTATATCAGAGCGTTTTAGTGAGTTATGGCATATCAGAGCATTGTAGTGAGTTATGGTATATCAGAGCGTTACAGTAAGTTATGGTATATCAGAGAGCGTTACAGTAAGTTATGGTATATCAGAGCGTTATAGTGAGTTATGATATATTAGCATTATAGTGAGTTATGGTATATTACAGCGTTATAGTGAGTTATGGTATATCAGAGCGTTACAGTGAGTTATGGTATATCAGAGAGCGTTACAGTAAGTTATGGTATATCAGAGAGCATTACAGTAAGTTATGGTATATCAGAGCGTTATAGTGAGTTATGGTATATTACAGTGTTATAGTGAGTTATGGTATATCAGTGTTAAAGTGAGATGTGGTATATGAATGAGGAAAGTATATTAGAGTCTTACATAGAAATATAGAAGGGAGGAGCAGGAGGAGGCCATTTGGCCCTTCGAGCCTGCTCCGCCATTCATCATGATTATTTATGGCTGATTGTCCAACTCAACAGCCTAATCCTGCTTTCTCCCCATAACAAAGAACAAACTACAGCACAGGAACAGGTCCCTTGGTCCTCCAAACCTGTGTCGATCATGATGCCTGCCTAAACTAAAACTATATGCACTTACGGAGTGCGTATCCTTCCATTCCCATCCTATTCACTTTGGAGTCCGTAGGAGCCTGGCCTCAGTAACGCTGTTTGGCAATGGCTCTTTCCCAATTGAAACAGTAAGTGAGAAACGCCATGGAAATGCCTCTAAAAATCAAAGATTAATATCACAAAGGAAAAGCTCAAAGTCCTTTCCTCCATCGTAATTATTTCTTTCGTGATTTTCAGAAGGCTTATGATAAAGAAAGATTTCTGTTTCCTTCTGAAGGCTTTGGCAGTATCAATTCTGCAAACATTGCTGACAAGGTCATTTCAAAGGATTCCTTCAGCAACTGTACATATAACTGAAATCACTCCAGATTTCATTACTCTACACCGAGTTGCTACTTAACTAACCAATGATTTAGTGCTGGTAAAATCTCAGCAAGCCTGGTAGCACCTATGGAGAGAGAAACTGAGCTACTGAAATCTCAAAGCAATAAAAATCTGGAATTAAGACTCTACTGATGGCCATGAAACCATTGTCGGAAAAACCCATCTGATTCACTAATGACTTTTAGGAAGGAAATCTGCCGTCCTTACCTGATCTGACATACATGTGACTCCAGAGCCACAGCAATGTGGTTGACTCTCAACTGCCCTCTGAAGTGACCCAGGAAGCCACTCAGTTAGAGTTAGAATCTCTAGTGCAGAAGAAGGCCAATCGGCCCATCGAGTCAGTACCAACTCCCTGAAAAAGTATCTTACTGAGATACATCTGTAATCCCACACCTTTATCCCATTATTCCCCACCAACCTACACACCTTTAACAATTGAACATGGTCTATCCATCTAACTTGCGCACCTTTGGACTATGGGAAGAAACCGGAGCGAGATTATGCAAATACCACACAGACTGTCATCCGAGGCTGGAATTGAACCTGGGTCCCTGGCACTGTGAGGCAGCAATGCTAACCACTGTGCCACCGTGCCACCCTAGTTGAAGGGCGATTAGGGTTGAGCAATAAATGGTGGCCTGGCTAGTGATGCTGACATTCTATGAACTGAAGAGGGTAGAAATGTGAGAAAGCAATAAAATCTGTCACATTTCTGCCTCATATCAGCTCGAGTCATACGGGCTTGAAATGTTAACTAACTCTGTTTCTCTCTCCACAGATGCTGTTGAATTTTTTCCAGCATTTTCTGTTTTTATGTCAGATTTCCAGCAGCTGCAGTATTTTACCTTTACTTCAGTGTTGATGTTCTACGATTCACCTTTTTCCAGATAACCCGCTCCCTGAGAGCTGCTGAGTTGACAGTCCATAAGTAGACAGAGAGAAGCAGACACTTCAATTGGCCGCACTCCATCTGGGGCGGGGGGAATGGGGGTCACAGGTCATCCAACTGAGGCACAAGAGGTCAAGTTGACCAGGATTCTCCCAGGACACAGCCACGAGGAAAGCAGGAAGAAAATCGTCGGGGCAAAAAATTCCTTTTTTACTGTCCTTTTTACCACCCCTATCATTTGAAATAAAGTTTGGAGATGGGGAGGAAATGTTATTCGACACAGTCAAGAATCATCCAATTGGCCAACAAAGGACATGATTTTCCCCATGTTTACCAAGGCTTCACTCTTGGGTTCAAATGGGTTCAGAAGCTCAAAATGTGTGAGCATAATCACTCAATCATGATTCGTCCCCTGGTTGGCCAATCAGTAGCCAGAAGAGGTGGGCGGTTGCAGGGGATGAACCAATGGGAGTCCTTCTAGCACTGAGGGATAAGAAATTGGCCTATCAGAGTTAACTCAGAGAAAGGGTTCCTAAGATGGAGCAGCCCACTCTCCAACATTTTTACATGTAGAATAAAAAATGTCTTTAATAGCCGAGCTATTCTTATCGAGGATCATAGAGCCATCCTTATCCCCCAGGGCCTCGAAGAGAATGACTCAAGGCATGGGATGGAGCTGTGAAACTGTCACTCCTGTCAGCAGCCTGAAGTTCTGCCCCCACGCCCGTCCTCAGAGGTCTCCGCAAGAGCGTTTTCCAAAATTTTACCCCGTGAGATCTCATTTCAGTGCCTCAGATTTCTTTAAGCAATCGCTTACCCTCCTCTCCCCACCACCACCATTCCCCGCCCCACACACACACACACACACACACACACAGCCTCACCACTGTAGATTGGAAATCGAGATGGGGACGGGAAGGTCAGAGAATTGTTCGGTTAGGACGGTGACTGGGATGGAGATGGGGACGGTGCTGGATTTACCCTGGCAAAAGGGAAGACCCTGATTTCTGCAGGCTGTGGTTGTAACAGTGACTGGGCCTCAGTCAACAGACTGGATAAGCCACACCTAAAGACAGAAAACCAGGGGCCACGCAATGGCCAAAACTGCGGTTTGAACTCCATAGCCACCTTTGGCTACCTTGGAGTTTGCAACCCCAAGACCCCATCCCACGACTCTACTGGGGGTCACGAGCCCACAGTTTGGCAGCCCACTGCTCTAAAGTGTTCCATCAAAAGAACCCATTTCTTTTCCATATAGCCCAGGGAAAGCGAGTTGCCCAAGAGGATGGACACATGAGTCACAATGGCAGAGGTCTGGTGGGGCAACGGTCGTTTGATGAAACCTCAAGTGAAAAATCCAATCAGAACTGACAACTCTTAAGTGCTGAGCTCTCAGGAACTGTAAATCTCAACAAAAGGAAAAGAAATGAAATAGATAAATCAGAAAAAAGTCAACTCGGTTCTTCATATTGTCAGGATGGCCATGTTGGAATTGGTCCCCAAAGCCTTAGTTAGGCCGCATTTGTTGGGTTAAGCCACCCTGATATTCCTTTTGTGACCTATTGCTTTACGGAATTTGAATCTGGTTGCAATTTGTAAAATAATGTATATAGTTTTAGGTATTTTGTACAGAATTAGGTCATTTTCGATTCATGCTTTTTTCTCCCTCCCAGTTACATTTTTAAACAGTCTCACAGCCTGGAGATTAAGTTCAACGACAGGCAAAATCTAGATTTTTGTTTTGCCTTTTCTCTAAAAAAAATTATTTATGACGATGTACACTTATATTTGACGTAAAGTTGCTGAGTTTCCACGATCTACACAGTTAATAGGCAGGATTGTACAGATTTGTGTGGGCAAGGCTGAAAATTCCCGCCCAAGGTTAATGGAAGTTTTAGTTGTCAGAACCTCATCTGCTTTGATTCAGAGTGGATGAGGTGGAAAAATTCCGGCCAATATTTGTATCACTGTGCTTCAAGCTGTAGGGAGATGGGGAATGAAGGAACACAATTGCATCAGGTTTTGGCAATTTTTCCACAGGGCCATTTACCTTCAATCATTTAAATCTTCAGATCGTGAGAAGCCTACAACTTCAAACACTTTGAGTTAGTTTTGTAGAGTTCTGTTAAAAATGAACACTATTTAATCAGTTTCCATCTGCTTTAGATGTAATTTTTACTCTTTTAATGTATATTTATGCACTGGCAAATAAATAAAATCCAGATGTATTAGTATGTGACTTTCTACGGTGAGTCCTGTTTAGTTTTTGGACATCTAAAGATATCTTTGTAAAACAGCAACAATTAATTTGTTACTTTTTTTAACCCAGACTCAAATACTTTTGCGTATACAATTGTTCACATTTCCTCTTTGAAACTATCTTAGAATTCCCGGGTGACTGGTTCTGAAAGGAGTCATGTTGGGAAGGGCCCTTTCATTTAAAGCTTGCACTATTCCAAAATGAAATGCGACAATGGAAATTACATCCCATTGATATGGGATCACCCAGCAAAAAGCATGAATTGCTAACTTCTTTCCCCCTCCTTTACAAACGGTACAAAGTGTGCAGATAGCAGCCCCTATGTTTAAATAGGATGGTTAAGTCTTATTCATGAGCCTCACCTCATTTAACAGGGACACTGATATTGAGGTTCACCCCAAGTGAAAAGGTTACTGACAAACGAGATTCCGCATCAATTGTCTCCTATCTAAAAGAGTTACTAATAATGAAGTTCCTCATTCACCAGTGAGGAGCTTCTCCATGTGTTAAAGCTTCAATGCTATCGAGGTTCTTGCTAAGGATGGTACGGTGATTAGCGCTGCTGCCTCACGGCACCAGGAACCCGGGTTCACACACTGCTGTGTGGAATTTGCATGTTCTCCCTGCCGTCTGTTTTTCCCCCGGGTACAGCGGTTTCTTCCCACAGTCCAAAGGTGGATTGGCCATGTTAAATTGCCTCTTAGTGTCCAAAGATGTGCAAGTTAGGTAGATTGGCCATGTTAAATTGCCTCTTAGTGTCCAAAGATGTGTAGGTTAGGTGGATTACCCTAGTAAATTGATCCTCAAGATCGAAAGATGTACAGGTTAGGTGGATTGATCATGCTAATTTGTCTCTTAGTTTCCAAAGACATACTGGTTAGGTGATTGGCCATGTTAAATTGCCTCTTAATGTCCAAAGATAGGCAGGTTAGGGGGATTGGCCACTCTAACATGCCCCTTATTGTCCAAAGATGTGGAGGTTAGATGGATTGGCCATGATAAATTGCCCCTTAGTGTCCAAAGATATGAAGATTAAGGGGGGTTACAGAGAAAGGGCCTGAGTAAGATGCTCAGTCGGAGGATCAGTACAAACCCGAGTGGGCTGAATGGCTTCCTTCTGCACTGTAGAAATGCTATGATTCTTAAAAGTTCCAATGCGGAGATTCCCCATTTTAAAAAGTCACTGGTGACAAGGTTCCCCTATTTTAAAGGGAAATTGATCGTGAAGTTCCCCAGGATTCTGATTTTTAAAAAGCCTCCCTATTGGGAAGGGACGGGCAGGATTCGGTGCTAATTTGACCAGCTCTTCATTCGGCTCTCAGCCAGAGAGAAGCAGCAAGCTGCTTTCCTGTGGTTGCCGGGAGACCGGAGTGGGAGCTGAATGTGCCCATTGTGTGAGGGAGTGTCAGCCACAACTCACAGGGTTGAAGGCCGAGACTGCCCAGGAGTGCTGTCGCCAGCCTAACACAAACACCTATTGTCCTCCTCACTGCTTTACGGAACTCGAATAAACTAAATCCATTCTGAAGGAAGTGTCCCAGAGCCGGTGCTCTGACACATCACCGGGTCTCCTTATTGTTCTGTCAACAACAGCCAAGCTTGAAGAGTCGCAACACCCCTCTGATGAAGTTAGAACATACAACATAGAACCCTACAGTGCAGAAACAGGCCCTTCAGCCCATTGAGTCTGCACCGACAACAATCCCCCCATACTCCTACACATTTACTTGTTAACCCCTCTAACCTACACATCCCAGAACACTAAGGGACAATTTTTAGCATGGCCAATCAATCTAACCCGCACATCTTTGGACTGTGGGAGGAAACCGGAGCATCAGGAGGGAACCCCACGCAGACGCGAGGAGAATGTGCAAACTCCACACAGACAGTGACTCGAGTCGGGAATCGAACCCAAGTCCCTGGAGCTGTGAAGAAGCAGTGCTAACCACTGTGCCACCATGCCACCCTAACCACTGTGCTACCGTGTCACCCAGTAAGTTGTGTTCACTTAGTTCAACATGGCCTCAAGGTTTTTTAATGCCAAAATTTATTTTTCTCAGCAGGTAAACCTTGCTTGTGGTGATCTAATATCATTGAGGGGTAGGAGTAGGGAGTTCACAACATTTTAGAATGCCCACAGTGCAGAAGGAGACCATTTGGCCCATCAAGTCTGCACTGACGACGAGCCCTATTCTCAGAACCTCACAAATTTACCCTGTTAGTCCCCCCTGATATTAAGGGATAATTTAGCATAGCCAATCAACCTAACACACACATCTTTGGAGTGTGGGAGGAAACTGGAGCACCCAGAGGAAACACGGACAGAATATGTAAACTCTAGAGGGGGTGGGGGGGGCGGTGTGGACGAGATAGCCTAATGATTTAGGATTCCAAGTGTCCATCTTTAAGAATTGAGATTAACCCCACCCAGATCATCCACACGCCCCTGCCCACTCAATCCACCACCTCAAATATTTACTCCCTCCACCACTGATGCACAGTTGCAGTACCATTGACAAGATGCACTGTGGCAATTAGTGTCCAAAGATGTGTAGGGTAGGGGAATTAGTGAGAGAAAAGTGAGGGGTTACAGGGATATAGAAAAAATGTTTTGTTGGTGAGTTGGTGCATACTTGATGGGCTGAATATTTGATTTGATTAGATTTATTATTGTCAATTGTATTAGTACACAGTGAAAATTATTGTTTCTTGCATGCTATACAGACAAAGCATGCTGTTCAAAGAGAAGGAAAGGAGAGAGAGTGCAGAATGTAACATTACTGTCATAGCTAGGGTGTAGAGAAAGATCAATTTAGTACGAGGTAGATCCATTCAAAAGTCTGATGAGAAGCTGTTCTTGAGTCAGTTGGTATGTGACCTCAGACTTTTGTATCTTTTTCGCAATGGAACAAGTTGGAAGAAATAATATCCAGGATGTGTGGGGTCCTTAATTATGCTGGCTGCTCTTCCGAGGCAGTGGGAAGTGTAGACAGAGTGAAGAATGGGAACTGGTTTGCGTGATGGATCTTGCATTATTCAATTCCCTTTGTAATTTCTTGCTCCTCCATCTGCACTGTAGGAATTCTATAATTCTATAACTCATCAAAGCTTTTTCGATAGCACCTTCCAAGCCCACAACCTCTGGTACCTTAAAGAACAAGGGCAACAAATGCATGGGAGCACCAGCATCTCAAAGTTTCCCTCCCCAGTCACACACCATCCTAACTTGGGATGATACCATTTCTCCTTTATCATTGCTAGGTCAAAATTCTGAACCACACCCCCTCCCAACAACATGTCAAAGAACCTCGATCACAGGGACTGCAGTGGTTCAAGAAGGCAGATCACCACAACCTTCACAGGGGCAATTAGGGATGGGCAATGTCTGCTGGCTTTTCCAGTGACAATAAGGCTACAATTTTACTACCCGGCCTACCTCAGGAATCAGAGCAGGCGAGGGGCAGAGCACGGGAAGGCCTGTTGACCTTGGGCAGTATTTTACGGTTTCAGGTCTAGCAAGGCCATAAAATCTCGCCCTGTGATGGAAATATTTTTGGATACATTCAGCTGAGACTCTCTTTCAGCCAAATGATCCACACTAACTAGCGTTCAAAAATAGAGGTAATTTAGGACTTGCACAGATTGTAGAACGTAGAACATAGAACACTACAGCACAAACAGGCTCTTCGGCACACAAGTTGCGCCGATCATATCCATACCTACGAGGCCATAGAACTATCTGTAACTCCCACTCCATTAAATCCCATGTACTCATCCAGAAGTCTTTTAAAAGACCACAGCAAATTCACCTCCACCACCACCTACGGCAGCCGATTCCACTCACTCACCATCCTCTGAGTGAAAAATTTACCCCTGACATCTCCTCTGTGCCCCAAAGATGTGCTCTTAGGCTGATTGGCAAAACAAATTCTCCCTAAATTGTCTCGCAAATTTGGTTCTAACGCATAGATCTATAAACATAGACAGGGATCATGGGTAGGAGTAGGAACATCGGGGTGGCGGCGCGGGCTCGTTGGGCCGAAGGGCCTGTTTCCCATGCCGTTTTGTTCTTTGCTCTGTACTGGCCATTCAATGAATTGGATTGGCACAAAGCTACTGGAATCAAGGACATTAATTGCAAGGCCATCAGCATAGGTCACAGATAGAGCAGGAATAGTTAATGTTACTGTGCATTACCCACAATACTGACGTTAGGGTGACAATCCAGAGAGGAGGATCCATCTTATATCAGTGACATCAGTGACTAGGATGGTATGTTGCCCTTGTGAATTGGCCATGGTAAATTGCCCCTTTGCGTCAGCGAGACTAGCTAGGATAAATGCATTGGGTTGCGGGGATAGGGCTTAGGTGGGATTGTGGTCGGTACAGACTTGATGGGCCAAATGCCCTCCCTTTGCACTATAGGGACTCTATGATTCTCACCTGAACAAATCCGGGATGGGATTTTTCAGTCTCCTTGAAATGCGAGGACAGAAAATTTGGGATTCCACCCTAAACTACTCTCACTCTCAGACAGCCCTGGAAGATCCCAGCCGTGAATGAGCTTGCAAAATTTGGGGTCAGGTCTTTGCCGTCAGGCACATATTTTTCCGTGTCAGTCCAGTAGGGTGGACATTAACCACAGAACTTGCAATTCTAGAGTAGAATCATAGAATCCTTACGGTGCCGAAGGAGGCCATTTGGCCCATTGCTTCTGCATCACTGCAATCCCACCCAGGCCCTATCCCCATCACCCTACATATTTATCCTGCTAGTCCTCCTGACATTAAGGGGCAATTTAGCATGGCCAATCCAACTAACCCATGCATCTTTGGAGTATTCACACTTCCAATACACCCAAAAAACACCACCCAGTGAGCTACAGAGTCCTCTCACAACATAGAATGACATGTTAAAGTCCCTATAGTCTCAGATGATGATATGCTTTGAAGACATGAACTGACTGGTATTGATTTAACTTCAGGATCACCACATCACTCGGGCAAGGGGTGAAGTTGAGAAGGCAAGGTCTTCATGAATAACCTCAGCCAGTATGGAATCAAACCTGCGCTGTTGGCATCACATTGCATCACGAACCAACCACCCAGCCAACTGAGCTAAATCAACCTCAACACAGAATTGTATTGGTGAGGAAGTGAGGGCATTAGTGCGTCTGAACGCTGCAGGCCTGCAGTTCTGTATGGTCTTAAAAATAATTCACCTCCTACTTGCCACACTTATGTCACCAGTGACGAATTGTAGATGCCCAAGGATTTTTTTAGTCATTTGTGACACATGGGCACAATTATTGCCCATCCCTAGTTGCCCTTGGCAAGGCCATTTCAGAGGGCAATTGAGAGTCAACCACATCGCTGTAGCTCTGGAGTCTCATGTAGGCAGATTTCCTTCCCTAAAGGACATTAGTGAATCAGTTGGGTTTTTCCAACAATAAACAATGGTTTCATGATCATCAATAGACTCTCAATTCCAGATCTTTTTCATTGAATTCAAATTCTGCTATCTGCCATGGTGGGATTCCAACCTGGGTCCCACAATAATCTTTTATTATTATTGTCACAAGTAGGCTTACATTAATGAAGTTACTGTGAAAGTCCCCTAGTCACCACACTCCAGCACCTGTTTGGATACACTGAGGGAGAATTTAGCATGGCCAGTGCACATAGCCAGCACACCTTTCAGACTGTGGGAGGAAACCGGAGCACACGGAGGAAAGCCAAGCAGGCACAGGGAGAATATGCAGACTCCACACAAAGTGACCCAAGCCGAGAATCAAACCTCGGTCCTTGACACTGTGAGGCAGTAGGGCTAACCACTGTGCACCGCAGTGAATTAGATGGGTTTTTCCAACAATTAGTAATGGTTTCATAGTCATCAGTAGATTCTTAATTCCAGATTTTTTTTATTGATCGCAAATCCCACCATTTGGCGTGGTAGGATTCGAACCCGGGTCCCCATTAGCTGAATTGCGATAATAGTCTAGTGATAATACCACTCCAGTTGCCTGGGAATTGCCTCCCAGTATACTGGTTAAAAATATCTAGTAAAGAATAATAAGGTCGCACATCTTAGCAGCTAATCTTACAATCTTGGATCAGTGTCTCCTGTATACAGACTAGAATAGAATGATAAATCCGTGTTGTCCCTGGCAAGTAGCCAATATGTGTTGTATGCAGCAAAGCACATCTTCCTGCGCTGGTTGGGATATTTCAAAGGATGTTCATTTATAACTAGCGTAAACAGCCTTTCATGAGGTAATGAGGCAGAGATTTACTTTGCTAATTAAATTGTGCTCATCCTTCAGTTGACCAACTTAACCTACATTTAAATGGGAAGATAATATCTTATTATTGTAAGGATCAATGGCCATATTCAGTCTCTGAGTGCAAAAGGTTTAAGCCATATTTCAGCACAACACTGAAGCAATGTTTTGTTTAAGATGAAATGTTGAACTAAAACCCTGTTTATCTGCTCTGATGGAGGAAGAAGATAGCAGACCTTCATTTTAAATCAATGTTACACTCTGCTGTCATACACAGTGGCAGCAATATGTACCATCTTCAACCTGTCCTAGTCCCCCCCATGCCAATACTATAGCTATGAAAGCCTACCAACGCCTCTATTTTCTTAGAAGATTGAGGAAATTTGGCACGTCTCTCACCAACTTTTACAGATGCACCAAAGAAAGTATTCTTTCAGGTGGTATCACAGCTTGGGATGGCTCCTGCTCTGCCCAAGACCACAAGAAACTACAAAGGGTCATGAACAAAGCCCAGTCCATCACACAAACCAGCCTCCCATCCATTGACTCTGTCTACAGTTGCAGCTGCCTCAGAAAAGCAGTCAGCATAATCAAGCACTCTCTTCAATTCACTCTTGAAGAGAGAATCAAGACATTCTCTCTTCCACCTTCTTCTGTCGGGAAAAAGATACAAAAGTCTGAGGTCACGTACCAACTGACTCTTCTTCCCTACTGCCATCAAACTTGCATTAAGTTGATCTTTCCCTTGACCCTAGCTATGACTGTAACGCTACATTCTGCACTCTCTTCTTTCCTTCTCTATGAACGGTATGCATTGTCTATATAGCGCGCAAGAAACAATACTTTTCGCTGTGTGTTAACACATGCGACGATAATAAATCAAATCAAATCAAAAGTCACTGAAGAAACTCACCAAAGCTCCTGATGCAACACCTTCCAAACCCACGACTGTGACCATCTAGAAAGACAAGGGCTGCAGACTCCTGGGAGCACCACGACCTGGATATTCCTCTCCAAACCACTTATCATCCTGACTTGGAAATTTGTTGCCATTCTATTGCTGTCTCTGGGTCAAAATCCAGGAACCCCCTTGCTAACAGCTCTGTGGGTGTACTTACCTCAAGAAAACAGCTCACCTACTTCTCAAGGGCAATTTAGTTATGGGCAATAAATGCTCGATGCCCATATTCCTTGAATTAATACAAAAACAGCTCCACTGGGTGTAAATGTGGTGTGCTCGTGAATCACCTTCTCACAGGGTCTGCTCCTCCAGCCTGGTTGTAGTCCCATCAGTGGCCACCACTGACAGAGGCGCTACTGGGACTGAAGTGCTGCCAGCTCTCCTCTGATTGGCCAGAAGCTCTTGGAGACGGGATTTCCAACATTCCCAGGATTGAAGCCCTGATGACAACTCATTAGATGCCTGAAAGATGGATATAAAATCCAACCAGGGCTGCACGTGACAATCTAATCCATGCTGTCACTGGCTTTTAGGTCTCTCATTGGGGTCACCACTCTGGAATGAAACCAGTGACAACTTTGTAATGTGACCAATGGTAACAAGGTGTAAGGGTCAGCTGACCCAGTAAACCATGGAATCAATTACAGAATGATGTTGTAGCCGGTTGACTCACTATAAATAAGAACCTGTGTAGAATTGTGAGAAGTGGCCCAAGGCAAGGCCTCAAGATTGGAGTATTGACATTTCTTTATTAAACTCTTTCTTTGATTTATAAGTTGGAGTAAGTTTTGTTCTATTTTTATCGTCTGCATTTGAAAAGTTCCTTCTAAGGAAACAATGACTGCCTCAACAAAACACTGACTAATAAATGCTAGATTCATCTCAATCGCCATAAAATCTGGAAAGAGCAAAATGAAAAGACACAAGGCTTCTGCTTGCAAAGAACACTGTGACATTTCACAGGAAGAATACAAAATGATTCACTATTTACACTCAAATCCAGCCAATTTGGTGACCAACGCCACCATACGTGTTTGTCTTGTTCTTACGTTGTGAAATACCAGCCCTTACATTAACACTGCAGTGAAGTTGAAATTCCCATACTCATCATAGTCTGGCCAATGCATGAAGCCAACACATGGCCAGCAGCCTCCCCTCCAGGGGACATAGTAGAAAGAGTCGGGGGATTAAGTTTTTAGGTGTCCAGATCACCAACAATCTGTCCTGGTCCCCCATGCCGACACTATTGTTAAGAAAGCTCACAATGCCTCTACTTTCTCAGAAGACTAAGGAAATTTGGCATGTCAATTATCACTCTCACCAACTTTCACAGATGCACCATAGAAAGCATTCTTTCTGATTGTATCACAGTTTGGTATGATTCCTGCTCTGCCCAAGACTGCAAGGAACTACGAAAGATCTTGAATGTAGCCCAATCCATCACACAAAACAGCCTCCCACACATTGACTCTGTCTATAGTTCCTGCTGTCTTGGCAAAGCAGCCAGCATAGTCAAGGATCCCATGCACTCCGGACATTGTCTCTTCCACCTTCTTTCATCAGGAAAAAAATACAAAAGTATGAGATTGCGTACCAACCCACTCAAGAACAGCTTCTTTCCTGTTGCTGTCAGGCTTTTGAATGGACCTACCTTGCATTAATTTGATCTTTCTCTACAGCCTAGCTTTGACTGTATCACTACATTCTGTACTCTCTCCTTTCCTTCTTTATGAGTGGTCTGTTTTGTCAGTATAGCACGCAAGAAACAGTACTTTTTACTGTGTTTTAATACAAGTGACAATAATAAATCAAATCAAAGTCTAAGTTTCTGTGGTGAGTTTAATTCACTCTCACAGAATTGTCACAGCGCAGGAGGAGGCCACTTGACCCATCAGCTTGACACTAGCTCTTCAAGTAAGCAATTTACTTAATGCCATTCTCTAGCCTTTTCTCCATAACCCTGCACATGATTCCTTTCCGAATAATAGTCGAATTCCCTTTCCAATGCCTCGAAAGGCAAAATGTTCCAGGCCTTTTCCTGCATGCAAAAGGATTTCCTCATGTCACCTTCGCTCCTTTTCATTTGTAGTCACTTGGCAAACGCATCAAATCCTGGGGAGGTTGGAACCAAATTTGCGAGGTTAATTGCCTGGGGAGATGTGTGGCGCAAATCATGCAGGCAAACTGTGGCAATTCACAGCTCACGGCACATCACCTCTTGGGCACAGATTGCTGAATTACTTAAAGCGTGAGAATCAACCTCAGCGATGCTTCCCCAGCGAATTCCAGACCATTATTATTCAACGTAATTTGTTTGGAATCAATATCAATTTCCTAGTTCCAAAAGATGATCTGACTATTTCTGGGACTTCCTGCTGTGCAAAAGCAAGCAGCCGTTTCCTGTGCAGTAACGTCCGTTAATAAATACTGAGGTCACTGATCGAGCCACTCTCGCTGCCATTGAGTTCCACTGAATTAGTTGTTAAAATGTCAAAAGCTACTCAACAGGAAATTTCTTTTCACAATAACTCCATGGCCAAGGTTGGAGATGGCCTATCAGTGTAGTCAAACAGAAGGGAAGCTGAGTAGCTCTTCAGCCTGTATTCTCTTGTGTGAGATGCACCTATAGTACTGTTAATCCTTGTGCAAAATAAACCCTGGTACCCCTGGCGTGCCCATTTGGCACAATCCATCACGAACATGATTTTCCTATCACACGCATCTATGCTAGACTGCAAAGGTTTCTTTACCAGATTACTTGTTTTTTTTTTATTTACTCGTGATGAGGCTAACTTTCCTTACCTAGCCCTAATTGCCCTTGGAAGGTGATAGTTTATGGTTTATTTATTTATTCGTCACAAGTAGGTTTACATTAACACTGCAATGAAGTTACTGTGAAAATCTCCCAGTCGCCACATTCCAGCACTTTTTTGGGTACGCTGAGGGAGAATTTTGCACTGCCAATGCATCTAACCAATACGTTCTTCATAAAAATCCTACAGTGCAGAAGGAGGCCATTTGGCCCATCGAGCCCGCACTGACATCAATCCCATCCAGGCCCTATCTCCGTCACCTTAACACATTTAACCCATCTAAACTACACATCCTGGGACACTAAGGGGCAACTTAGCATCGTCTATGAACCTAACCCTTACATGAACTGGGGGAAACGTTCGGACCCTGGAAGATTTATCTTGGTATATTACTTTTCTTTTATTCATTTGTGGGAAATGGGGGCCGTTGGCTGGGCAGCATTTATTGCCCATACTTTGTTGCCCTTGTTCAGAAGGCAACTGAGAGTCAACCACATTGCTGTGGTCTCTGGAATCACAAATAGGCCAGACGGGGTAATGAAGGCAGATTTCTTTCCGTGAAGGACATCAGTTGACCAGATGGGTCTTTGCAACAATTGACAATGGTTTCATGGTCATCATTAGACTCTTAACTCCAGACTTTTTCTCTTAAATTCAAATTCCACCATCTGCCATGGCAGGATTCAAACTCAGGTCCCCAGAACATTAGTTGAGTTAATAGATCAGCAATAGTTCTACGAGGCCATTGCCTCCCTTTGGTATTGGTTCAGGAATTTTTGGAATACTTTGATGGACTTTGATGGTCACTGGATGTTATGAATCAGTGAAAGGAGGAAAATTGAGCTGATTGGAAGCAAGGAGTAGCTTTAGACTGGTTCTTTTAAAGTCTAAAATTCTACAGAGAGCATGCAATGATTTGAAGTTTAAATGCAGCATGAGGCTTTTGAATGTTTTAAAACATTAATAAGGGCTGTCTTTTCTGTACTATAGAGTACTTCTTCTCTATTAAGTAATGTTTGGTCAACGTTGATATTAGTTTGCTTGGTACAGTAAAAGTCTTAAATCTTGACATCTTGTCACGTGATTCCTTTAAGTTGGTCACTGTGAATTCAAACTATTTTCTTTTAAAGTTAATCAGCTCTACAGCATCTTCTCTGAAATTCTACCCGGATATTTCACATCCAGCCGAACATGTGTTATTCAATTTAAAACACTTCCAACAGTGCAGCATTCCCTCACTACTGCACTGGAGTGTCAGCCTTGACTTTCCTACACTTGTAACTGGTGCTCCCAGAGATCTGTGATGCATTGAGCCTACTGATGATAGAGACAAGACCTTAGAATAGAATCATAGAATTCTTACAGTGCAGATGGAAGCCATTCAGCCCATCGAGTCTGAACTGAATCTCCAACAGAGTGTCCTACCCAGGACCTACCCCCAAACTCCACATATCTACCCAACTAATCCCCCTAGCTGACATATCCTGGGACACCAAGGGGTAATTTAGCATGGCCAGTCCAACTAGCTTGCATATTTTTGGAATGTGGGAGGAAACCGGAGCAGCCGGAGGAAACCTATGCAATCACCCAAGGCCAGAGCTGAACCCGCGTCCTTGGTGCTGTGAAGTAGCAGTGCTAACCACTGTGCCACCGTGCCGCTGTATGAATGTGAAACCAAGCAAATATTTCAGGCAAGTGCTTTGGTCATCCTCTGAGGAGGCCCCAGCAGTCCAGCTATTGGAAGTTACCGCAGCAGCAACCCAAATTCTTGGCAACATGAATTTTCCCATGGAAAGAACAGGCCCCAACTTTTCGGAAATATCCAGCGATGACGTTTATTTCTGGTGTTGTTAACTTTGAACTGATCAAGTCATAGAGGTTTATAGCATGGAAACAGGCCCTTCGGCCCAACTTGTCCATGCTGCCCCTATTTTTAAACCACAAAGCTAGTCCATGTTTGATCCATATCCTTCTATACCCATCTTACCCATCTAGCTGTCTAAATACTTTTTAAAAGACAAAATTGTACCCGCTTCTACTACTACTTCTGGTAGCTCGTTCCAGACACTCACAGTGTGAAAGAATTGCCCTCTAGATTCTTTTGTATCTCTCCCTTCTCACCTTAAACCCATATCCTCCAGTTTTAGACTCCCTATCTTTGGGAAAAGATGTTGACTATGCCCCTTATTATTTTATAGACCTCTGTAAAATCACCTCTAAGCCTCCTATGCTCCAGGGAAAAGAAAGTAAAATTTATTAGTCACAAGTAAGCTTATATTAACATCTCAATGAAGTTACTGTGAAATTCCCCTGGTCAACACAGTCAAGTGCCTGTTCGTGTCAATGCACTTAACCAGCGAGTCTTTTAGAATGTGAGAGTCGGAAGATAGTGCTGTATAAGACCCTGGTCAGACCCCACTTGGAGTACTGTGCTCAGTCCTAGTCACCTCATCACAGGAAGGATGTGGAATCCATAAAAAAGGTGCAGAGGAAATTTACAAAGCTGTTTCCTGGATTGAGTGGCATATCTTATGAGGATAGGTTGAGACAGCTCGATCTTTTCTCCTTAGGGAGAGATGAAGATGAAAGGTGACCTGATAGAGGTGTATAAGATGTTGAGAGGTATTGATTGAATGGATTCTCAGAGGCTTTTTCCCAGGGCTGAAATTGTTGCCACAAAAGGGCACAGGTTTAGGGTGCTAGGGAGCAGGTACAGAGGAGATGTCAGATCTAAGTTTTTCACTCAGAGGGTGATGGGTGCATGGAATCAGCTGCCGGCAGTGGTGGTGGAGGCGGATTCAATAAGGTCTTTGAAGAGACTTTTGGATAGGTACACAGCACTTAGAGGATTATCGGTAAGCCTAGTAGGTAGGGACATGTTCGGTGCAACTTGTGGGCCGAAGGGCCTGTTTGTGCTGTAATTTTTCTATGTTTCTATGAAACCAGAGCATCTCGAGGAAACCCACGCAGACACTGGAAGAATGTGCAGACTCCATACAGTCAATGACCCAAGCCGGGAATCGAACCTAGATCACTGGTGCCGTTAAGCAGCAGTGCTAACCACTGTGCAACCATGCCACCCCCAGTCTATCCCAATCCTAATCTACCCCAGTCTCTCCTTGTAATTCAAACATTGATGGGGAAAGGCATTTCACTGACTTTCAACTTCCAGAACATTGGCACTTTGACACACTTTTGTCTCCATTAGAAACCCTGCTGTCGCATGACCTTACCCTTTGAACCTTTAACTAGCAAGAGAGAGATGTTTCAGCCTCTCCATGAAGATAGAGATTTATCTGTGCAGTCACTTGTTCTAAATGACTGTGCTTATTACTCCACACGATATTGTAAGTGGGGACACTTAAAGTGTCCAGCTAACTCCCACCCCCCCAAAATAGTTTATAATATTTGCAAATCAGTGAATGGTATGAATTGCCTTTGAAATAGATACAAGGGATGGTTATCTCCCAAATTCTATTAAAAGTACATTAACTGTTCTATGGTAAATAACTGAATCAATCTTATCTGTATACATTCAAAAGGTAAGCCTCCCGTATACCACACATTCTGACAGATATCAAAGATCTTCAGGCTGATAAGACGTTAACAAAAACGCATTTCACTGAGGTCTTGTCAATTTTGCAGGAATTGCATTTGAAGCATTAAGAATTTTCCAAGAACGGATTTCGCAGTTTCAATTAGTTTCAGAGGGGAGAGTTTTACTACTTGACTGCGTTTTATTGTCATAGATTCCTTACAGTGCAGAAGGAGGCCATTCAGCCCACTGACAACAATCCCACCTCAGCCCTATTCCCACAACCCAACACATTTACCCATTTACCTACGCATTCCAGGACACTCAGGGCAATTTAGCATGGCCAAACCCGCACATCTTTGGAGAGTGGGAGGAAACCAGAGCACCCGCAGGAAACCCACGCAGACACAGGGAGAATGTGCAGACTCTACATAGGCAGTGACCCAAGCCAGGAGTCGAGCCCTGGAGCTGTGAGGCAGCAGTGCTAACCACCATGCCACATGCAGTGCCTTGTTTTATATCTGTAGCAAGATGCAAGTGAATGAGGGAAAAATAGCCACCAGTACGGTTTAAATAAATGACACCGCCTGTAGTTGGGATTGAAGCAAAGCATTGCGGACGCTTGAGCATTTGAACTAAAAGCAAAAATGTGGACATCCTTTTCTTATTCATTTGTGGGATGTGTGCATCACTGGTAGCATTTGTTACCTATCCCTAGTAGCCCTTGAACTGAGTGGCTTGTTAGGTCATTTCACAGAGCAGTTGAGAGTTAACCACGTTGCTGTGGCTCTGGAGTCACATGTAGGCCAGGCCAGATAAGGATGGTAGATTTCCTTCCCTGAAGAACATTAGTGAACCAGATGGGTCTTTCCAACAATTGACAATGGTTATCAGTAGATTCTTAATTCCAGATAATTTTAATTGAATTCAAATTCCATCACCTGCCGTGGCAGAATTCGAACACATGTCCCCAGAACATGAGTTTCTGGATTAATGGTCTAGCAATAATACCACTAGGTCATCACCTCCTCTATTCAGTGTGTCAGCTGGTATCTATAGAGGGTTAGGTTACAAGATCAAGAACTTCATGGTATATTCTGCAGCCAGATTAGACCCATACTATTTGCTATTTTTGTATTAATGGAAGAATAAGATGTTTCCCTTCAGGTAGAATTCTAATGGTAAAGCTGGGAAGCTTTTATCAAAACAAACTTTAATTAATGATTTGATTTGATTTATTATTGCCACATGTATTAACAAACAGTGAGAAGTATTGTCTATTGCACGCCAACAATTCATAGAGAAGGAAACGAGACACAGTAGAATGTACTGCTACAGTCATAGCTAGGGTGTCGAGAAAGATCAAGTTAATGCAAGGTAAGTCCATTCAAAAGTCTGACGGCAGGAGGGAAGAAGCTGTTCTTAAATTGGTTGGTACGTGACTTCAGACATCTTTTTCCCCAAAGGAAGAAGGTGGAAAAGAGAATGTCTGGGGTGCGTGGAGTCCATAATTATGCTGGCACAGTTAATTATGCTAACCCAGTTTAACAAATGAATTAGCTTAACATTTAACAATAGAACAGTATTTAAACATGGCAAGATACAATTCTTAACTGCTAACTGATCTCTAAGTAATATTATAGACTTAAATTCCTGTTCAAAATCAGTTATCAACAGCACAGACTTACAGTGCTGGCACTTGTGAATTGTCCTAGAGTTTTTTGAAAACCTCTGGAGAGGACAAGATAGAGACATCTGTCTTCAGAAACTTCTCACTCCCCACAAACAGCAGCCTCCAGAGAGAGACATGGAGAGAGATAGAGACATCTCCCCTCAAGCCCCTACAAACGACAGCATCCAGAGAGAGACAGAAAGACATTTCTTGCTTCTTTCAGAACTAACAAGAAACTCTACATCTTAGCTCCACCCATTCTCTGCCAATCAACTTAATCAAGACTCTACACTGATCCTGGGGAAACCTAAGTAAACATAAGTGCATTAACTTTCTTTAGGCAAACACATCTTAAGCTAAAATTGGTCATTATGGTGCATTCTTAACATGGAAGTGTGTGTTTTCCTAGACAACTCAGCACCTTATAAATTCTGCCAGTGAGCAACGAAACAAGGAGAATTTGTTTATAAGAACAAAAGTTGTTACAAGTTGGATTACTGCAATGATTTCAGCCAGGCTAATGAGATTGGCTTGCTCAAGTATGAACCCCTTAATGACTTAATTAGACGTGCCATCAATAGGTCCAGGCAGCGGGTGATCGATGGGGCCATCCATCCTGACTGCTTGTCCATCTACCGTGGCTACATTCACGACCAGGTGTCCCTGGAGAGGGAGCATGCGGTGTCCACGGGCGCATTCGACGCCTTCCGTGCACGTTGGGCACCACAGAGACTGAAGTGTGTTATAGACCCTGATAATCACATTTTGATTTGATGCTTTAAGTTCCCTTTGGACTTTGGTTTCTGTTTGGGCCGTCCCCCTTACTTTTTGGGGGGCTGCCCCTTTTAATTTGTCCCTAAGTTAATTTGAGTTTGTTTATCTGTTGGGTATGCAAAAGAGGCATCTAATGACTTAATTGATAGTCAAATCAGAGAGCCTCATGCTCCCTATTTAAAGCAGATGTGGCAGGCTTTTAGCCTGCACTCAGCAGCAAGCAACTGGAGTGATGGTTGTGTACAGATGTATGGGGTAAATAAATGAGGTGATGAGACAGTCACCTCTGTGGAGTTATTACAATTACACTGCCTGAAAGCTTGGTGGCAGTAGATTCAATAATAATTTTCAGATTAGATGAATGTTTGAAGGGGGAAAATTTGTGAAGTGATGGGGAGAAGGCAGTAGGGTGGAATTAGGTTGCCCTTTCAAAGGGTGGACTCCTTTAGTGGTGTATCATATATCCTAATCAGAGGAGAGTAAGATGTCTTGGAAAAGAAGTAAATTTTAACTGCAAGCATAGAGGTTAGATATACAGTAATAGGGAACCAGATTTTGTGAGCTGATGGGCTCTTTTTGTGCACTCTTATCAGTAGTTTCATGAATGACAAGGGAAAGTGGAGGCAGTTCAGGGAAAAAAAAATCACTGGCTGATTCTTGGGATGAAGGGGGTTGACTTATGGGAGGAAGTTGAGCATTGTTGGGTCTGTGCTAATTGGAGTTAAGAAAGATAATTTTATTAAAACAGGGCCAAGGGAGTTTGAAAGGGTGAATGCTGAGACAATGAATGGGACCTTCAAACATTCCCCTTTCCTGTCCCCCCCCAAGGCCTGCCATTGACAGGCAATGGAATCTTCCAGCCCTGCCACTGGCAGGAATGGCTGGAGAATCCCCTCCTCCTAATGCTCCCTCATGTGGGGGTATCTGTAACTAGGGGGCACAGTATGGTGGGACTGGAAATGTTCACCCAAAGCCAATGGGTCTTTGCCAATCCCTCAAATTTTCCAGCCCAGTTGTAACGATTCCTGCAGTGAGCTGGATCAGAAAACCCTAGGTGGACATGAGAGGCACTTCTTCTCCTTGAGAGGACTGGAGGTGGATCATTGGATACATCAGTGGTTGAGTTTGGGAGATTTTTGATTGAAAAGAAAATCAGACTTTATGGGAGTCAGGTGGAAAAGTGAAGTTAAGGCCACAATCAGATGGGTGGCATGGTGGTACAGTGATTAGCACTGCTACCTCACAGTGCCAGGACCCTGGGTTTGATTCCTGGCTTGGGTCACTGTCTGTGTGAAGTTTGCACATTGTCCCCATGTCTGCTTGGGATTCCTCTGGGTGTTCTGATTTCTTTCCACAGTTCAAAAATTGCACTGGTTAAGTGCATTGACCAGTGTACTCAAGTACTGGACTGTGGTGATTTTAGGAGATTTTTACAGTAACTTCATTGCAGTGTTAATGTAGACTACTTGTAATACCAATAAATAAACTTTAAACTTTTAAAAGAACAGTCATGATCTTATTGAGTGACAGAGTAGGACTGAATGGCTTGCTTCTGCTCCTATATTTCCAGGAACAACAGGTGTGAACAAAGGAGATATAATTCTGAAATTCCACAAGGACATATTGTGAATCCTAAAGATAACAGCACTGAGGCAGTAAAATTAGAGCATGTTGTCCAACTGTGGAGCAATTAAACAGTTGGATCAATAGGCTGACATCTCATTAATTGAATTGAGGTGGTGAGAGTTGTATAAACAATCATCACGCCAACACAAGCTCTTGTGACCTGTTGATCATTCCAGGTGTGTAATCCTAGGAGGTTCATGTTTGGCTGTTCCCAAACATATAAAATTCTGATGGAGCTAGATGTAGGAAGTGTTCCTGTTATTAACACCAGCAGGAATGGCTGGAAAATCCCCTCCTCCAAATACTTCGTCGTGTGGGGGTATCTGTAACTAGGGGGCACGGTATAGTGGGACAGGAAATTTTTTTGGTGTTGGGCAAGTGCAGAACTAGGGGTCACAGCCTAAGCAACAGAGGTAAGCCATTCAGGACTCAGATGAGGAAGAACTTCTTCACTCAGAGTTGTGAACTTGTGGAATTCTCTATCACAGAATGCTATTGGGGCCAGTTCAGTAGATATATTCAAGAGGGAGCTGGACCTTGTCCTTGTGGGACCAAGGAGTATGAAGAGAAAGCTTAGCGGGATATTGAAAGTGTATGATCAACCATGATTATATCGAATGGTGGTGCAGGCTTGAAGGGCCGAATAGTTCACTCTTGCACCTATTTTCTATGTTTCTATGACCCTACACCTTCCACCCCTCCCAAACTGAGGCAATCTTCCTAAATGGTCCTTACTACAGAGGGACAGCAGCGACGGTTTACCAGACTGACTCCTGGGGTAGCAGATCTGTCATAAAAGGAGAGACTAAGTTGGTTAGAATTACACTCACTGGAGTTTAGAAAAGTGAGAGGGGATCTCATAGAAAGTTATAAAATTCTAAGAGGATTAACAGAGTAGATTCAGAAAGAATGTTCCTGATGGTGGAGAAATCCAGAACTAGGGGTCATAGTTTGAGGATAAGGGGTAAACCTTTTAGAACTGAGATGAGAAGAAATTTCTTCACCGAGAGAATGGTGAATGTGTGGAATTCACTACCACAGAATGGAGTTGAAGCCAAAACATTGTGTGATTTAAGAAAAAAAAAACAGATCCAGCTCTTGGGACTGAAGGGATCTAGGGACATGGAGGGAAGTGGGGATCAGGATATTGAATTTGATGATCACTCATGATCAAAATGAATTGCAGAGCAGGCTCGAAGGGCCAAATGGCCTACTCCTGTTTCTATGACAAAGTCAGATCTGGTTCCTTTGTTCACAGAAGAAAGCAGGAAAACTTCTGCTGCTCTGAAGTCACACCAACTGCAATAAGACAAGTGAAACATTTTTGTCAAGTCAGTTCAAGAAAGGTATTAACACTTAATAAAATGTCCCCAGCCGCGCACATGTTCCGGATTACAATGCATCCTCTTCTGATTTTTGTTCCCTTTGGAGCATCTGTACTTAATCAAATGGATAAAATATGACCTTAACTAGAGGCTGCTACTTGCCTGACTCTTTGTGCTCCCAACTCACATTTACTGATTTACCAGAGATTGGACATAGTTACAAATGATTACTGACCATATCGCTAATTAGTGCACCAGAGGACCAGGAAAGATAGTGGTTGAAATTCTCCAACCGTTTACCCTGACAGAATTCTCCAAGCCCATTAACAGTGGATCCCTGCCAGTGAGGGGCTACTGCGCATGTACTGAACTCGGCACTAACAGATCGGCGCGTGTGCAGTGGCCCACTCAGCGCTATGCTGTCGGCTCTCTGGCGGGAATAGGGCCCAGCCCAATTTTTAATGAGATTCACGCTCGGGCACTCTGCGGTGCAGGAGATTCATTTTGAAACACCCGTGGAAAAAAACCAGCGGGATTTTCAAGTTCTAAGTTACGCCATGAGGAGAACTTCCTCAACCAAAACTGTACTCCAGGTACAGTCTCACCAACGTCCTGCACTTGAAACAAAACTTCCCTACTTTATTATAATTTGCATTCAATTATTTCAACAATTGATATTTCAGAATCTGCTTCAGAAAGGAGATGTTTCTGTTTAGGCAAGGTGCAAATGTTGACTAAACCGTGTTTTTACATACAGAAGGTGCACCACAGTGAGTTTATTATTAGTAACAAATATAACTTAAATTGGGAAGCACATCCAATTCAATTGTGTCAATCAATAGTAGTGATGAAGGTATTAAACATTAATAGCAAATTGTGTTATGTTGCTAGATTTTGCAAGTGAAAATATGGTTTACTTCTGATATTAGTAATGGTCTGCCTTGTGACTGGAAACACAAAAAGAAAGGAGAAGCACTTGAAAGAATTGAAAAGAAAAGAAGAGAAAAGACGGGAGAATGGGACTGAGAAAAATATCAGCCATGCTTGAATGGCAGAGCAGACTCAATGGGCTGAATAGCCCAATTCTGCTCCTATGTTTCATTGCCTTATTTACTCCAGTTTTTACGCGTATTCGACACATGGAATTATATTTGGAGAATCCCACCACATGTACGAATAAACAAAATGAAAAGAAATCAGCCAGTTTCTCAAAGATTGGCTTTAAGAGACATTCTGAAAATGGAAGAGAGGAAGGGAGGTTGAGGAAGGAGAATCCAGAGCTTAAGAAGTGGATTGCACGGCAGTCAATAGTGAAGTGATTAAATTTACTCAAGAGAATAGCAATAATAGTTATATTACTGATTGTGTAATCCAGAGGACTGGACTAATGACCCACAGACATGAGTTCATATCCCATCACAGCAGCTGGGGAATTTAAATTCAGCTGATTTAAATAAATCTGTAATGAAAGACTAATGTGAGTAATGTTGACCGCACTGTATGATGATGGTGATTATCTAATAAATTGTCGCAAAAACCCATCTGGTTTCCTAATGTCCTTCAGAGAAGAAAATCTGCCGTCTTAGTGGTTTGGCCTACATTTGACTCCAAAGCCTCAGCTACATCGTCAAATCTTAGCTACCATCTCAATGTCCTCGCAAATCACTCAACTGTGTCAAATAGTTTTGCAAGGACGTTTAGAGTACAGAGGAGATTTACCAGGATGCTGCCTGGTTTGGAGGGTAGGTCTTATGCGGAAAGGTTGAGGGAGCTGGGGCTTTTCTCTTTGCAGCAGAGGAGGATGAGAGGCGATTTAATAGAGGTTTATAAGATGATGAGAGGGATTGATAGAGTGGACGTGCAGAGACTATTTCCTCGAGTGGATGTAGCTGTTACTAGGGGGCGTAACTATAAGGTTCATGGTGGGAGATGTAGGAGGGTTGTCTGAGATAGATTCTTTGCTGAGGGTTGGGGTGTGGAATAGATGACCTGCTGTGATAGTGGAGTCAGACACTTTAGGAACTTTCAAGCATTGTTGGATAGGCACATTGAGCACACCAGAATTATAAGGAGGGGAAAGCTTGATCTTGGGATTGGACATAGCCTGGCACAACATTGAGGGCTGAAGGGCCTGTACTGTGCTGTACTGTTTTATGTTTTATGTTCTATGATTACAAGAATGTAGTGAATGGATCTCCCAATGTTGGCTAGGCAGTGGGCACCACAGGCCCTACCCAGATAGTCCTGTAAAGTCCCCCTTATTGACCCCTGTACCAACAATGACACAACCATCGCACAGAATAGTCAAGCAACAGCCTGTGCAATCATATTCCTGGGATAATAACTTGCAGTCAATATCCCAGATCATCATCATTCCAGGGTATGTCCTGTCCCACCTACACAACAGACCCAACCAGATTAGGTGACACAGTGGCATCCAGCAAACTCAACAACAACAATTATTATTTTTCTAAAGCATCTTTGGTGTATTGGAATGTCCCAAGATGTTTCACAACAAGCCACAGATTGCCAACAATTACTCTGAGGTTGGTGCCCTCGGAGATTGGTCAGAGAGGTAGATTTTAAGAAGTGCCTCAATGGAGGAAAGTGAGAGAGCGGAGAAGGGATGTAAGGAGGGAATTCTGGAGCTTGGTGTCCAGAGAACTGAAGGCATGGTGATACTCAAGATACCAGAATTAAAGGAGCACAGATATCCAAAGGACATAAGATATAGGAGCAGAATTCAGCCATTCAGCCCATTGAGTTTGTTCTGCCCTTCGATTATGGCTGATATGACTCTCATCCCTATTCTCCTGCCTTCTCCCTGTAAACTTTGATCCCCTTATTAATCAAGAACCTATCCATCTCTGTTTTAAAGACACTCAATGACCTGGCCTCCACAGCCTTCTGCAGCAATGAGTTCCACAGATTCACCACTCTCTGGCTGAAGAAATTTTCTTCATTTCAATTTTAAAGGAGCATCTCTTCACTCTGAGGTTGGTGCCCTCGAGTTCT
Organism: Sphyrna mokarran; assembly: GCA_024679065.1. Lineage (NCBI taxonomy): Eukaryota > Metazoa > Chordata > Chondrichthyes > Carcharhiniformes > Carcharhinidae > Sphyrna > Sphyrna mokarran. The sequence goes on along the minus strand of JAGIQG010000003.1, from coordinate 130,365,437 downwards.
AGTCTCTCCTACTATTGGAAAAATCCTCTCCACATCCACTCTACCTAGGCTCTCAGTATCCTATAAGTTTCAATTAAATCCCCCCCGTCTCATCCTTCTAAACTCCATTGAGTATAGACCCAGGTTCCTCAACTGCTCCTCATGTGACAAACCCTTCATTCCTGGGATCATTCTTGTGGATCTCTTCTGGACACCCTCCAAGGCCAGCACACCTTTCCTTACTGAGGAATTTATGAAAAAATAAGAGAGAGAGAGAATGGGGATGACAATCCTCTCTTAGGTATGGGGCCCAAAACTGCTCAAGCTATTCCAAATGAGGTCTCACCAGAGCCTTGTACAGTCTCAACACTACTTCCTGCTCTTGCGTTTTAGCCCTCATAGAAGCTTGTAGTGCTGGAGGAGGGGTGAGGTTTAGAAGGATTTGGAAACTAGGACCTATTTGACCTCACCCTGACCAATCTATCAGCACAGATGCCATCTGTCAATGATTCATTTGATTGGAGTATCTGCCGTACAATTTTTGTGGAGACAAAGTCCCATCTTCTCAGTGAGGACACTGTCCATTATGTTATGCGGGGAGGAGATGGCCTCGTGGTAGTATCGCTAGATTATCAATCCAGAAACTCAGCTAATGACCTGGGGACCCAGGCTTGAATCCCAATACGGCAGATGGTGGGATTTGAATTCAATAAAATTATCTGGAATTTAAGAATCTACTGATGACCATGAAACCATTGTCAATTGTTGGCAAAACGCATCAGGTTCACTAATATCCTTTAGGGAAAGAAATCTGCCACCCTTACTTGGTCTGGCCTACATGTGACTCCAGAGTTACAGCGATGTGGTTGGTTTTCAACTGCCCTCGGGCAACTAGGAATGGGTAATAAATACTGGGCAACCAGCCCATGTCCCACAGATGAATGAAAAAAGACTGCTACCGTGATAGATTTGGAAGAGATCCAGCAGCTCAACACTGGGCATTTATGTGTGAGCAGCAGAATTGGATTCTACCAGAATTTGCATCCTCATGTTCCTCACTCCACCATTTCTATCAGGGAGATAGGAAGGGGTAACATCATGAGTGAAAAATTTAAAATTGAAACAGTGCTCATCCAAGAGCCAACATAGTCCAGGAGTGGATAGCTGATGGGTGAAGAGGAGTTGGAGAACGTTAGCACTTGGGCAGCAGAGTTTGGATGATTTCTAACATATTAAAGGATAGAGTGTGCAATGTCCTTTTTAAATTTTACTGGTTGGGCCAGCATTTATTACCCATCCCTAATTGCCCTTGAACTGAGTGGCTGGATTTCAGAGAATATTCAAGAGTCAACTACATTGCTGTGGACCTGAATTCACGGCAGCATGGTGGCACGGTGGTTAGCACTGCTGCCTCACAGTGCCAGGGACCCAGCTTCAATTCTCAGCTTGGATCATTGTCTATGTAGAGTTTGCACATTCTCCCCATGTCTGCATGAGTTTCCTGTGGGTGCTCCAGTTTCCTTCCACAGTCTGAAAGACATGCTGGTTAGGTACACTGGTCATGCTAAATTCTCCCTAACTGTACCCGAAAAGGTGCCGGAATGTGGCGACTCGGGGATTTTCACAGTAACTTCATTGCAGTGTTAATGTAAACCTACTTGTGACACTAATAAATAACTGTAAAAAAACTGGACAGACCAGGTAAGGACAGCAAATATCTTTCCCTGAAGGACATTAGTGAGCCAGATGGAATTTTCTGACAACTGACAATTGTCATTCGTAGACTTTTAATTCCAGATGATTTTCAAATTCCAAATTGCACCCTCTGCCATGGCTGGTTTCGAACCCCGGTTCTCAGAGTATTACTCTGGATCTACTGGATTACTGATCCAATGAACACACCACAACACCACTGCCTCCACTACATTGACACTTCATTGGGAAAATCAGGTTTACAGGTAACAAAGGCATGGCTGAGGGTTTCTGTAGCAGATGAGCTGAGGGAGGGGTGGAGTGGGGCAAGATTTCAGAGCTGGTTATGGCAAGATGGTACAGTAACTGGTTGGAATCTCATCTCACGATCAAATAAGACAGTAGAGTTCTGAGCAGTCCAGTTCAGTCTTGGGAGAGAGACACAATCAGTAGTTTGGGAATGGAGTTTGAGACGGATTCTCCAACCTCGCCAACAACTGAGGTTTTCCAGTGCCGCTGCAGTGTACAGAGATTTGGTTAAGCACCAAATTCTCCATCCTCACTGGCAGCAGCGGCAAGGCATGAAAGGATGGAGAATTCCAGTCAATATCTTTGGTTTCTACAATATTTAATTGGAGAAATCTTCTTATCCAACAAGGAAGCAGGCAACTTCGAGGCAGTGAGGGGACTGGGAGGTAGAACTGGCTATTGTCAGTACAGTTGTTCAAATAACACTGCTAAGGGACGACTGATGTGATTTGATTTGGTTTATTATTGTCACACGCATCAGGATACAGTGAAAAGTATTCTTCCTTGTGGCTATACAGACAAAGCATACCGTTCATAGAGTATATGGAGAGAAGGAAAGGAGAGGATGTAGAATGTAATGTTATAACTATGGCTAGGATGTAGAGAAAGATCAAACTAATATATGATTGGTCCATTCAAAAGTCTGATGGCAACAGGGAAGAAGCTGTTCTTGAGCCAATAGGTATGTGTTTTCAAACTTTGGTATCTTTTTCCTGATGGAAGAAGGTGGGAGAGAGAATATCTGGGGTACATGGGTTCCCTAATTATGCTGGTCTCTTTGCTGAGGCAGTGGGAAGTGTAGACATAGAACGTAGAACACTACAGCACAAACAGGCCTTTCGGCCCACAAGTTGCGCCGATCACATCTATACCTACCAAGCCATAGACCTATCTATAACCCCCAATCCCATTATATCCCATATACTCAACCAGTGTCAATAAAACAGAGGCTGCTTTTGAATGATGGACTGGATTCATTTATGACCCTTTATAGTTTCCTGCAGTCTTGGGCAGAGCAGGAACCATACCAAGCTGTGACACATCTGGAATGGATGCTTCAACAGTGCATCTGTAAAAATTGTGGTTACGAAAATGAATGGATCCAGAGGTAATACAGGAGCAGGAAGAGAAACCTTTACAAACTATTCCCTGATGACAATGAAGAGAAAGAAAATCCCAGAGAGTGAGGTGGCATCCGACTAATCTTGAATTGTCTTTGTTTCGAATGAATGACCTCATTCGGACTGACATCTTTAACATTCAACTTCTGCATTTTGGTACTAACCCAATTCCATTTTTTCCTGCTGTAGTTTATAGATGTCATTTTCTCTTTTGCACCTGGGATTTCTGGGCTCAACCTCTCATGGTTCAACAACATTCTGTCAACAAAGACAGATGATTCCCCTGGAATGTCGCAATAAACATTTGTGGATTAATAGTAAAAATGTGTAGGAGCCAAACAGACAGGCATCCGTGAATAATGTCCCTTTTATGATGCATTGGTCTCCAGCTGGACTCATTTGGAGATTAATTTGAGAAATCGAACAATTTTAAAATCTCTTTCCTGTCAACCGTGCACCAAGTTTAGGATACGTCTGTGCTAAAAGCCAACAGGATGGCTAAAGAGTCTAACTGCAATTGTATACAGCCTTGATGAGACCATATCTGACATACCATGCACAACTTGAACCCTTTTACCTAAGGAAGAATATCCTTGCTTTAGACGGACATTGTAAGGTGCGGGGTTTCTTTTATTCATTCGTTAGATCAGGACATCACTGGCTGGCTTTGCCCATCTCTAGTTACATTGAGAAGTTGGTGGTGAGCTTGAAGCGTGTTGTGGGTTGACCCACAATGCCATTAGTGAGGGAATTCCAGGATTTTAACCCACCAACTGCGAAGGAACAACGATACATTTCCAAGTCAAGATGGCGAGTGGCTTGGGTGGGAGCTTGCAAGTGGTGGTGTTCCCATGTATCTGCTGCCCTTGTCCTTCTAGATGGAAGTAGTTGTGGGTTTGAAGGTGCTGCCTTAGGATCTTTAGCGAATTGCTGCAGTGCATCTTGTAGATAGTGCACACTGCTGCTACTAAGCGTGGGTGGTGGAGGGAGTGGATGTTTGTGGATGTGGTGCCAATCAAGTCGACTGCTTTTGTCCTGGATGGTATCAAGCTTCTCAGGTGTTTTTGGAGCTGTACCCATCAAGTTGTAATAAGAACTACATCCAGGGTGTAGTTTTTATTAAATTATTCATAATCTGAGATCATTTAGGGCTACTCGGGAATCTTTGCTCAAGAGGGAAAAGGACTGGTTATTGATGATATACAAGAGATCCAAGAATTGTTTACCACTAAACTTTTAGTGGTTCCAGAATCCTGTCTATGGACAGAAGTCTGGCCCCTACGGTCCCATGGAATGGTATCTGTTATTCAACATCTGAAGTCTCTCAGCCACATTATTTTCTTGTCCAGTAGGACTGTAATAATGGTTCCCGTGTCCAATTTCAAGTTTATACGTCAACTGAGATCTTCGCAATTTCAGAATGAAAATCCAGGGTCTTTGATCTTGCCCAAAAAGCATGGCACTCTCATCCTTCTAACTTACATATCCCTGGGTCCTAAGGGGCAATTTAGTATGGCCAATCCACCTAACCCACATGTCTTTGGAGCACCTAGAGAAAACCCACACAGACATGGGGAGAAAGTGCAAACTCCACTCACACAGTGACACGAGGCTGAAATCACTGTGCACTGTGAGACAGTAGTGCTAACCATTGTGCTACCATGCCACCTGAGAAATTGCTTCCCTTGGCCTAGAATGACTCTGTTTCTGTACCAACCATCTGGACAGGTTGGTTTACTTTGTACACAGTTTGCTTCCTCTTCTTAATACGGGTCTGTTCAACATTTTTTCAACAAAGAAGGCCGAGATCCAATGATTAGATTTTTCTCTGCTTTAGTGCAATGTTTCTGTGACTTAGAACATCGAATCTCGGCTTTTGCTAGGCTTTTTTAAAATGCCTGCTCAGTCGCAATTTATTTATAATTAGTTTTCTTCTTTGTTCAGAGTGAGCTTGACTGTCTTGTGCAATTTAAAAGCAATTTCTGACAACCACAGTATTTAACTTTTTTCAGAACTTTTGTTGTCCAGGAATTTTAAAGTTTTAGCTCACCCCTGTTAGGTCTGGTGGCTCTGCGCATCTGGGTATTGAAGCTGGACCTCCATCGGATTCAATTCAGTCTTCTGCTGCAGTGAAGAATTTAATTGCTGCCTCCAGCTTCTAAGCTTTTCTTTGGCACTTCTTTTTGTTCATTACTTGAACCTTTTCTTCAGGTCAGAATGCGTCTTTGATTTTTCTTTCTGTATTTCAGGATTTTAGTTCTCTGTTGCAGTTGCTACAAGATTTTGAAGTATTCTATTTTCTGCCACCGCACTGTAAGATATTTGATGTTCATTAGTGTAGGTAAATCAAAGTTTATAAATTATTGTAAATATATATACTTAGGTACAGTAAAGGACAAATTTGGGAGTTATTTGCATGCTTGCTTCTCAACAGGGCTTTGTCTAATGCCATGCCCACACCTACATGTGGACCACTGTGTGGGTAGTAATGTATTCAGTCTCACGTTAACCCTTAATGTGACAGACCCTTATATTACAAGGATGTGCAACAGAGATTCACTGGACAGATTCCACAGATAATGAGGTGGTCCCATGGGGACTGTTTAAGTAGACTGGGGCTTTATGCTCTAGAGTTTGGAAGAGTAAGAGAGAATCTCACTGAAACATAGAACATTTTAAAGGGGCTTCAAAGGGTAGATGCTGGAATGGATTTTTTTCCCCTCACTTTAGAACCAAGAACCAAGGATCCACAGAATGTGGTGCTGGGCAGGTGAGAAGAAACTTCTTCATTCAAAAGGTTGCACATTTGCAATTCTCCCCTCCTTAGAGAGCTGTTCAGCCATTGAGAATATTCAGGGAAGAGATTGATAGAATCATGGTTCTATGGGAATCTCGGGATATGACCATATTGTAAGGAAGTGCAGCTGAGGTAACTTAGTGGTTTTACTGAATGGTAGCGCAAGCCTGAAGGGTTCTATCCCTGTTCCTGTATTACTAAGTTCTTAAATGTCAAAGAAGAAATGCAAAAGAAGGAAAAGAGAAAAAAATGAAAGGAGAAGGGAAAAAAGAAGGAAAGAAAAATGAAAGAAAGAAGGAGATATAGTAGGGCTTCCAGGGAAATTGGGCTCCAGCAAGGTAGGAAAGAGGAGAAAGGGTTAAACAGGCTGTCTGGAAGTAGTATCGAAACTCACCGTAGGTAGACACATGACCAACTACAAATAACTACCTCCTAGACTGCACTAGACAGTCACATCCCAGGTGATACTCTTCCAAGATTACAGCAACAATAAGAAATCAATGCCAGTTATCATGACCCCACGACGTCTACAAAAGACATACAAATTCCATTGTGCCTCCAGAGAACTAATCAAGTATCGGGGAGATGGTGACAATTGACATACACAGTTGAAATTTACATTCGAGGAGGAAACTGCAGATCTTTGAGATTACAACAAGGTAGACAGGATACGTGGAAAGTAACGATTAAAGATAAAACCACACAGGGCAATGTGATACCGCACAGTGTGATAAAAACAGAACATGAACAAGTTTCAGATAACAGGATGATGACCAAATCAAAGTGGAGTGCTTTGTAAAGCTACAAAGAAGTATAAGAATATGTAAGTTCCTACGATTAGCAGGTAGCTCAGGAACAAGCTGGAAATACAGCTCTGGGTACTCCTCTCCCTGATGCATGTTGAATACAATCATTTTTGTTGAAACGCTATGCAGTCTCTGAAGACCCAGTTCGTTCACTCCAGCCAAGAGAGGAAAAAGAGAACGGAAGAAGGAAAAGAGAATGACTGTATGCATTAATTAATAAATCAATCGATCAAAGAATCAATGAAGAAAGAAAAAGAGAAAGAAGAAGAATGAATGAATGAGGAGAAAGAGAAAGATGGAGAGAAAGAAAGAAGGAAATAAGGAAAGAGGGAGAAAAACAAAGGGTAGAATGAGAGAGATAGAGGAAGGTAGGAAAGAAAAAGAAATTAGAGAAAGGAAGAGAAGAAGGAAGGAAGCGGGGAGGTAGGGAGGGAGAGAAGGAGAAAGATTTGCTACATTTCAGACATCTGTTTATCCCAAAGTGTTTTAGATTTTCGGCATCAAGTATTTTGGTTTTGGATTTGGAGATTAATTCTACCTGTTTCACCCCTATAGGACGTTAATAGCGAACCAAGCGCCACTGTGCGGATTCATTCCCCAGTCTGATGAACAATCTTTGCTTTGTAAACCTCCTGGGACAGGCTAAAGCAGATCAGGAAGACACTCTGCAGGGGGGGAATCAGTGGGGCTTCACTTCACCTACAGCCCAGAAACCTCCAAAGCTCTCTAATCCTCAGAGCTCAAAAGTAATTTCAAAGAAATGTCTCCCTAACTTTGCAGCAAGAATAACTGTGACTTGTTTGGCAGAAGAAGGATCCATCAAACTAAAACACAGGGAAACCAATGCTTCAAAATCAATCTAATAGAACAGAAAAAGGTCACTTTTGCCAATTCCAGAGTGAAGCAGCATTAAGAGGTACAGGGTGGAAAATTTCCCATCTGATATCAGTTCATGGTGTCTCCCTGTTCACCACATCAGTGATGCAAAGATCAGAACTTCCAGCATACGTCCCCGAGTTGATTTGTTAATGATTCGGGGCAATGGAGGTCAGAATATTTTCAGAGTCGTAATCCTCAGAGATGGGAGGATGTTAGAGTGAATTCAGCAGGTGGGTATGGTGGCACAGTTGTCAGCACTGGTCAGCACTGCTGCCTCACAGCGCAAGGGACCCAAGGTTCGATTCCGGCCATGGGTGAATATCCGTGTGGAGTTTGTACATTCTCCCTGTGTCTGCATGAGTTTCCTTTGGGTGTACCAGTTTCCTCCCACACTCCAAAGATGTGCGGCTTTGGTGGATTGGCCATTCTAGATTGTCCCCAATATCAAGGGGCTTAGTAAATATGTGGGGTTACAGAGTTAGGACCTGGGTGGGATCATTGTTGGTGCAGGTTCATTGGGCCGGATGGTCTCTTTCTGCACTGTAGGGATTCTGTGATTCTATGAAATGTAATCTATGAGATGGGATGGTTTCAGTGGAAATAAAACATCCTTGTAGCACATCAGGCAACACTTACTTCAGTGAGTTCCAATTTCCTGCGTTTTTGGCTTGATTTCTGTGGTTGGAGATTGTTATGCTTTGGCGAAATTGTTTTTAGTCTTTCAAAGAACACATGTCAGCTTTGAACAATGGCGATCTCTCAGCCCACTTGATTTCGCTGTTCCAAAATACCAGCTCCATTTTCTTTCTACGACAGTTATGCGCTGTTCCTCATTCTCCAGCAACTTTCCAGATCATCCATCGGTACCCAGTCATCATTGTCAACCCTGACCCCCGCACTCGCTCATCCTCCTGCCCTGATGTCTCTCTAAGTGTTGTAAAAGTTCAAAAATAATTTTTTTAGTCATAAGTAAGCTTACATTCACACTGCAATGAAGTATGAAAATCCCCTAGCTGCCACACTCCCGGTGCCTGTTCGGTTACACCGAGGGAGAGTTTAGCACGGCCAATCCACCTAACGCTGTGGGAAGAAACACAGAGTGTGGGAGGAAACTGAAGCACCCTCAGGAAACCCATGCAGATACAGGAAGAATGTGCAAACTCCCCACAGACAGTGAACCAAGCTGGGATTCGAATTCAGATCCCTGGCACTGTGAAGCAGCAGTGCTAACCACCGTGCTGCCCTGTGTTGTAACGAGACAAAATGATTCCAGATAATTAGGATAGCTGGAAGCCACACCAGCTTTGGGCTTATATTCCCTATGCTGTGAAGTATCTAATATATCTCCGCACGTCCTCTCCGAGATGTCTCTTCACAAAGATTTACACCATGACCCAACTCCTAAAGCTATTTCACACAGCACTTTACTCAGATAACAGAGATCAGAATCAATTCTCTTTGTTTCAACAAAACTCAAATTGAACCACAAACCATGTCTTCAGGAGTAAGTGTTTGGGATATTATCCTTTTCCAAAATATTTGCTTGGCTCAGCCCTCCTCTGGCTGAGTTGGAAGGCTGTGAGCTCAAGTCCATTAAGGGACTTGCATGTGTAATCTAAGGTGACACTTTGGTGCGAGAGTGCTGCATTGTAGGAGTGTTTCAGACACAACGTTAATCCATTTCTGACTCCAAAGGATCACACAGCGCTTTTTCAAAGCACAGCTGAGAGTTTTCCTGCTGCTGGGGCCAGCAGTTATCCCTCAGTCAACGCCAGTGAATCAGGTTACCTCATCATCCATCTCCTGGCTGTCGTTGGGACCCTGCTGCGTGCAGGTTAAAGTAACCATAGTGAATGCACGATTATGAAGCACTTTGGGACATGTGGAAAGTGCTCTATCAATCAAAGTATTTCTTTCAACCTTCTTCCAAGTTGGAGAAAGGGACCCAAAAAAAAGCCGAGCAGCTTTGCTGCCTCAGGCGGGATTTTCCAGCTACTCTGGCCCCCGATGCCGGAAAATTCTGCTGGAGGGGCCTTTACATGGTCTATATCCCACCTGCTACAGCTCCCATGGCAGCCGGGACTGGAAAATTCCACCCCTCATGCACAAATGACGATATTCTTGTCTCTTCTCTTATTCATTCATGGGATATGGGCATCGCTGGCTAACCAGCAATTTATTGCCCACCTCTTGGAGGGCAGTTGAGAGTCAATTACATTGCTGTGGTTCTGGAGTCACATGTGGGCCAGACCAGGTAAGGATGGCAGATTTCCTTCCCCAAAAGACATCAGTGAACCACATGGGTTTTTCCAACAACGGTTTCACGGTCATCAGTAGATTCTTAATTCCGGATACTTTTTATTGATTTCAAATTCTACCATCTGCCGTGGCGGGATTCGAACTCAGATCCCCAGAACATTAGCTGAGTTTCTGGATTATTGGTCTCGCGATAATACTACTAGGCCATTGCCATCCCTCAGAAAGGATATACCCACCATAGCGGGAGGGAAGCATACGTTCTCCAAACTGATTCTGAGGACGGCAGGTTTGTCATATGAGGAAAGATCGGGTCAACTAGGCCTGTATTCACTGGAATTTAGAAAATGCAAAAAAGATCTCATTGAAACGTGTAAAATTCTGACAAGTCTGGACTGACTGGATGCTGTGATGTTGTTTGCTTTGACTGGGAGTGTAGAACAAGAGATCACAGTCTCAGGATAAGGGGTAGACCATTTAGAATTGAGAAGTTTTTTAACTCATGAAGTGGTGAACATGTGGCATTCTCCACCACAGAAGGCTGTGGAGGCCAAGTCACCGAATATACTTAAGAAGGAAATAGATTTCCAGACTCTGAAAATGGTCAGGGGAAAGGGGAGGATGCAGGAGTGTGGTGTTGTCATAGAAGATCAGCTATGATGGGTGGAATTGTGGCCCAGTAACAAGCACTGCTGCCTCACAATGCCAGAGACCAGTTCAATTTCAGTTTAGGTCACTGTCTATGTGGAGTTTGCACATTGTCTCTGTATCTGCATGGGTTTCCTCCGGATGGTCCGATTTTCTTCCACAGTCCAAAGATTTGAAGGCTAGATGGGTTGACTAAATTGCCATTAATATCAGGGGGACAAGTTAGGGTAAATGCATGGGGTTATGGAAATAGGGCCTGGGTGGGATTGAGATTGGTGCAGATTTGATGGACTATATGGCCTCTCCCTGCACTGTTGGGATTCTCTGATTCTATGATCATGTTGAATGGCAGAGCAAGCTTGAAGGGCCGAGTGACCTACTTCTGCTCCTATTTACTATATTTCTATGCTGTGATGGTGCCAGAATTTTCCAATCCTGTTTGCCACATCTGCGCTACCAGCGAGAATAGAGAATTCAGCCAAAACCCCGTTCACTGAAGAGGGACTGGAGATCCCAGTCATAGGCAAGGTTGTAAATTCTGGCCATCGTGTTCAAACATAGTTTTGTCAAGGACTTTCTCATGAAAGGATTCCCCATTCAAAATCACATCACAATCGACTGTCATTGGATTGGGTGAAACTTGTCTATCCGTTGACAGTTTTAGTGAAGGCACGGTGGCATGACGGCACAGTGGTTAGCACTGCTGTCTCACAGCGCAGGACCCGGCTTCAATTCCGGCCCTGGGTCACTGTCTGTGTGAGTTTGCACATTCTCCCTGTGGGTTTCCTCTGGTTTCCTCCCACACTCCAAAGATGCATAGGTCCGGTTCATTGGCCATGCTAAATTGCCCCTTAGTTTCCAAATGTGTATAGGTTAGGGGAATTAGCAGTGTAAATTCCTGAGGTTATGGAGAGAAGGTCTGGGTAGGATTGTTGTTGGTGCAGGCCCAATGGGTCGAATAGCCTCCTTCTGCACCGTAGAGATTCATTGATTCTATTGAGATAGGTAAAACATTTGCAGGCATGAAGGAAGATGTCTCTGAAAGAAAAGTTAACAATAAATGGGGCTCAATATAAATAATTGTGTGGATGTTGTTTCCCTTCTCTGACAGTTAATCGGGAGTCTGGAAAATTTTGGGGGTGATTTTGAGGCTGCATTGCTGTCTGCAGGATCAGTGGCTTTAGATCCGGAGAAACCCAGAAACGCTAGCAAGATTGCAATGTCTAATTTCTGCTTCCCCTTACCGGCAACGTAATCAAGTTGGTATCCGTGATAGATCTGTTATTAGATCCACTCAGAGAGTGATATTCCTCACTGGAAGCTCAGGAAACTGCAGCCCCGTCCCCTCAACGTGTCAGAATGAAAGAAAGGGTGATGGAGGCAGGAACCCTAAAATATTTAAAAATGATGTGGAGGTGCTGGTGTTGGACTGAGGTAGACACAATAAGAAGTCTCACAACACCCGGTCAAAGTCCAACAGGTTTATTTGTAATCACAAGCTTTCAGAGTGCTGCTCCTTCATCAGGTGACTGGAAGTTAGTTCACAAACATATATATAGGCTAAGATACAGTTGTAAGATAATTGGAATGTGAAGAATGATTGGAAGGCAAATTCTTACAGGTAATTAAGTTTTTATAGGTACGAACTGTGGAGAGAGGGATAATCTCTCTCTCTCAGGATAAAGAGGTGTGAATTGTCTCAAGCCAGGACAGTTAGTAGGATTTTGCAAACCCAGGTACTATGGTGACCATTACACGTAGTGTGACATGAACCCAAGACCAGGTTATGGCCGATCTCATGCTTGCAGAACTTGGCTATCAGTTTCTGCTGGGCGATTCCAATTAAGAAGCCTTTAGATGAGCACTTAAAACATCATAACACACAAGGCTATGGGCCAAGTGCTGCAAAATGGGTTTAAAATACTGTGCAAACACAATGAGCTGAAGGGCCTCTATTTGTGCCGTAAAATCTTGCGCCAGAATTCTCCAGCCATTCCCAATGGTGGGAATCCCTGGTCCCAGCAACTGCACACCCCCCACCCCACCCTCCCTTGACTAGGTTTCCTGGTGGGGAGGTGTAGCTTCAATGGGAATATTCATTGACACAGTGGGACAGGAGGCCCCCCAGTGAACAGTGCACTGCCTCCCTCCACCGAGAACCACACTGAGGAGAGGCCAGAGAACCTGGCCTGATGACTCTAAAGAAAAACTTGCATTTTTATAGCACTTCTCAGGACTTCAGAGTATCCCCATGCGCCTCAAAAGCCAATAACCTGCCTTGTTTGAAGCATAATCAGTGTTGTAGTGTGATAATCCTGATAACCTCACCATAGACAGGATGTGATTGCAATGGGAATGGTACAGAGGAGATATTACCTGGGATAGAGCATTTGAGCCATATTTGATTTGCTTTGATTTATTATTATGAAAACTACTCTTGGCTGTTGAGGTCTATGGGAATGCCCTGAGATCCTGAGAGGTGCTATAAAAATGCAAGTTTTTCTCATCAGGCGAGGTTTTTCTGTCCACCCCTCAGCGCAGTGGAGGGAGACAGTGCAGCATTCACTGGTGGTGGGGGTCTTCTGGTCCCACTGTGTCAATGGGTATCCCCATTCTCCACCAGGAAACTCAGTGGCGGGGGTGTGATGCTGTTACTGGGATGAGGGATTCCCGCCATTGGGAATGGCTAGAGAATTCCGGCCGTAGAATTTTACGGCACAAATAGAGGCCCTTCAGTTCATCGTGTTTGCACAGCACCTATGTATTGTAAACTCATTTTGCAGCACTTGGCCTGTAGCCTTGCATGCTATACAGACAAAGCATACTGTTCATTGAGAAGAAAATGACAGAGTGCAGAACGTAGTGTTACAGTCATAGCTCACGAGTAGAGAAAGACCAACTTAATTCAAGATAGATCCATTCAAAGTCTGGCAGCAGCAGGGAAGAAGCTGTTCTTGAGTCGGTTGGCACGTGACCTCAGACTTTTGTAATTTTTTTCCCAATGGAAGAAGTGGAAGAAAGAATGTCTGGGGTGCGTGGGGTCCTTGATTATGCTGGCTACTTTGTCGAGGCAGCAGGAAGTATAGACAAAGTTAATGGATGGGAGACTGGTTTGCGTGATAGATTGGGCTACATTCACAATCTTTTGCAGTTCCTTGTAGTCTTGGGCGGAGCAGGAGCCCATACCAAGCTGCGATACAACCAGGAAGAATGCTTTCTATGGTGCATCTGTAAAAGTTAGTGAGAGGGCAGGGCAGGAAAAGAGAGATCGTCATTATTGCGAGCTGATATGTGGAGGTTGTGATATTCCTACTTAGACGTCTCTCCCCTCAGGGGAACAGCAGTAAAATTGTGACGGGACCTCACATGAGGCCCCACGTTTCCCAAAATATCCCACCTTGCGACGAGAGGGGAAAGACAGTGAGAGAGGGAGAAACGCTGGCCATTCTGTGATGGGATATTTCTGCAGATTACACACTGATTGTTAAGCTGCAGTGACAGGACTGACATGATTGATAACTAATCAGGCCAGGCTGTGGGGAACCAGTTGCTAACTGTCAGTTCACAGCCTGACATGACATCCCTTCCGGAAGAAATTGATTGATGAAGTGCAAAGCAAAACATTGTGGAAGTATTCTCTCTCGGAGGGAATGAGAAAAGGTTAACCTGTTTTTTTGAAACAGGGTTGATTGGGTGCAGGAGAATCACAAACTAAACGTTACTGGTGAACAAATTTGTCGTCTTCGAATATCTGACAGCCTCATTTCCATTTCTGACTGCTCTGCACACAGATCCTTTGGCACTTATTCATCGCTGAGGCATTACTGCCTCCGGATAGCAATATAACCAGGAAAGATATTCTCTGAACGCAGACCCAGCCTCAAAAATGTTTTGCAAACCGTGTACAAGGAGGAAAGTTGGTATAGCACCACTCAGGGAAGCACGAAGGTACAGTGGTTAGCACTGCTGCCTCACAGCACCAGGGACTTGGGTTCGATTCCTGGCTTGGGTCACTGTCTGTGCAGAGTCTGCATGTTCTCCCTGTGTCTGGGTGGGTTTCCTCCGGGAGCTCTGGCTTCCTCCCACAGTCCGAAAGACATGCTGGTTAGGTGCATTGGCCATGCTAAATTCTCCCTCAGTCTCCCCAAATGGACGCCAGAGGGTGGAGACGAGGAAATTTTCATAGTAACTTCATTACAGTGTTAATGTAAGCTTATTTATGGCACACAGAAAAAAACAACTTCAGGATTCCGCAAAGTCCTTTGCAACCACTGAAGTATTTTTGCTGCAATGCAGGGCAGTTAAGGTGTGCAGAACAAGCTGCCAGAAGCAACAATATGATAATAAGTCCAGGCTGTTTTGCATCAGCCAGCGCATTGAGTACAATGTTGACCCACAGGGTCAAGGGGAAACTCTCTGCTATCAGAATCTTTGGTATTTATCTGAGGGTGAGCAAAAAAGTTTCATCCTTCTTCTGAATGAGAGTGTTTCCAAAGATGTAGCACCCTCAGTATGACACAGTACAGTACAGTCCTGCACCAATCCTCTCCCTTTCCCTTACCGCCAATGATGGAGCTGCTTCAACTGCAGCCATTTTTTGGGACTTGTCCATTGAATGTAGCTACCACTGAGAGGGCAGCATTCATAATTGCCCTTGAGAGGTGGTGTGAGCTGCCTTCTTGAATCACTGCAGTTCATGTAGTGAAGGTGCTGTTAGCGAGGAGGTTCCTGGATTTTGACCCAACATGTGGAGATGCCAGCATTGCGCTGGGGTTAAAACAGTAAGAAGTCTCACAACACCAGGTTAAAGGCCAGTTTGGTAGCAAAAGCCACCAGCTTTCAAAGCACTGCTCCTTCACAGGTAAGTGGGAGTTCGGTTCGCAAACAGGGCATATAAAGACACAAACTCAATTTAAAATTGTAAACTGAGTTTGAGTCTTTATATGCCCTGTTTGTGAACAGAACTCCCAATTACCTGATGAAGGAGCAGCGCTCCAAAATCTAGTGGTTTTTGCTACCAAATGAACCTATTGGCCTTTAACCTGGTGTTGTGAGATTTTATACTGTGTTTTCCCAGCCACAATGAAGGAACAGCCGATAAATTTCCGAGTCAGGATGATGGGTGGCTTGGAGGGGGATATCCGGATGGTGGTGTTCCCATATGTCTGCGGCCCTCATCCTTCTAGATGGTCATCATCGCAGGTTTGAGAGGTTAAGGAGACTTGATGAGTTCCTGCAGTGAATCCTGTAGATGGTACACACGGCAGCTCCACTGTGCCACTGTTAGAGGGAGTGAATGTTTGAGGTAGTGGAGGGGATGCCAATCAAGTGGGCCTGCTTTGTCCTGGGTGATGTCAAGTTTCTTGAGTGTTGTTGGAGCTGCACCCATCCAGGCAAGTGGGGAATATTCCAATACACTCCTGACATTGTGCTTTGTAGATTGTGGACAGGATTTGGGATGGGGGATGTGTGTTGGAGGTGAGTTACTCGCCACAGAATTCCCAGCCTCTGACCTGCTCTTGTAGCCACTCTGTTTATAGGGCTGGTCCAGTTCCTGGTCAATGGTGACTCTCAGGATGTTGACAGTTGCCGAGGTGTTGATCTTATTACAAAAAGGGTTATGTTATAACCTGGAGTACTGCTGAATCCATGGAAAACTTGATTTTGAAAAGTTACAAAGAGAAAATGCAAAAGATATCGAAAATCTGCTCGGCTGGATAATGCTACACTGCTACTGCTGAGATTCGAACATTTAACCTAATTCAAGTTAAATCAATTTAACTTAACAAGTTCATTTCAATACATTTTATTGATAATAAATTCAGCAAAAATACGTTCCTGCTTACGTTCCTGCGGCTCAAAAAAAAGGATAAGATGTATGAAATTTATTGTGGAAAGGAGATTGTAGATGTTGGGAAGCGCCCTGAACTAATCATTCAATAACATTCACTACGCAATCAGCATGAACATAATTGGAATATGAATGCATGAGTGAATCTGCGCCTTGAATAATTGTCCTCGGATATATCATCACCAGATGTTCAAGGTTGTTGAATATCGTCTCTCAGTCTCTTTAGCGAGATGCATCGAATAATTTACAGTTACCAAAAAAAAAGTAATTACCCTTGTTTATATCTGGGCTGTTTCTCATTTTGAAAGTTGTGGCTTGTTTGATTTTATTACCCTGTTCCGACATGCCTGCCTTTGACTGAACTCATTAAACCGGGGTCAATGGCTTGGCTGATGTGGAACTGGTGGAGTTGACACAGGAAGTTGTGGACGTACTGATAGGGTACAGCTGGGACTCAGTGGCTGTCTCACTTTCACCTCTAATATTGGCGCGTTTCGCCCCATTGCGTTTGTATGGGGGGATGCGCTCCTATTGCTACGAAGACTTGAAACAGAATAGACGTCAAAATCTACTCAGCCCACCTCCATTCTACAAGCATTAATCATCGCCCCAATTCCTGCTGACCACACTGCCCCTGTCTTAATTCATAGGGATGCTGACGTGGAGTTGGCACAGTAATAAATGTCACACCACAGTCGTGCAAACAAAAAAAGTTGTGCAATATTGGTCTGAGGAATCGGATGATCTCCTATGCGGCTGCTTGGAATCAGTGGACTGGTCAGGATTTAAAAACTCTGCAACCAGCCTGAACAAGTATGACATGACAGCAAGTAACTTCATTAGTAAGTGTGTAGAAGACTGTGTGCCAAAGAAGCAAATCCGTGTGTTCCCCAATCGGAAACCATGGATGAACAGGGGTATCCACTGCTTGATACGTCCAGGTCTGAGGCATTTAAGTCAAGCAACACTGACCTATACAAGAAAGTAAGGTACAATCTAGGAAGATCCATTAAAGATGCCAAAAGACAGTACCAGATCAAGCTAGAGTCCCAGGATAGCCACACAGACCCCCACTGACCATCGCAAGGTCTGCAAGACGTAATGGGCTATAAGATGAAGGCATGTAGAATCTCCGGCTCCAACACACCCTCCCTGATGAGCTCAGTGCATTCTACGCCTGTTTTGAACAAGAGGTCAGCAAGACCATGTCCTCTACCCTGGAGGCCCTGGATGAACATTTATCTGGGGTCACTATTGCAGATGTCAGAGCATCCTTCTTAAAGGCCAACCCATGGAAAGCAACTGGCCCGGATGGGGTACCAAGATAAGCACTCAGGTCCTGCACAAATCAGCTGGCAGAGGTATTCACAGATATCTTCAACCTCTCTTTACAACAACCTGCTTCAAGAAGATGACTATCATCCCAGTACCTAAGAAAAACTAAGCAGCGTGCCTTAGTGGCTATCGGCCAATGGCTCTAACATCCATCATTATGAAGTGCTTTGCAAGGCTTGCCATGGCACAAATCAATTCCAGCCTCCCAGACTGCTTGGATCCACTACAATTTGCCTACTGTTGCAACTGGTCCACAGCAGAAGCCATCTACCTGGCCGTGAACTCAATCTTGGAACATCTAGATAACAAGGACCTATGTCAGACTCCTATTTGTTGACTATAGTTCAGGCTTCAACACCATTATTCCAACAAAACTCACCTCCAAATTTCGTAGCCTCGGCCTTGACTCCTCCTTCTGCAACTGGATCCTGAACTTCCTAACTCACAGACCACAATCAGTCAGGATAAGCAACAACAATTCTTCCATGATCATTCTCGATACCGGTGCCCTACAAGGCTGTGTTCTTGTTCCCCTATTATACATCTATGACCGTGTGGCCAAATTCCACTCCAATTCAATTTTCAAGTTCGCTGATGACACCACCGTAGTGGATCGGATCTCAAACAACAATAAGACAGAGTACAGGAATGAGATAGAGAATCTGGTGAACTGGAGAAGCAACAATGATCTCCCTCAATGTCAACAAAAGGAAGGAGATTGTCATCGACTTCAGGAAGCATAAAGGTCAACATGCCCTTGTCTACATCAACAGGATGAAGTGGAAAGGGTTGAAAGCTTCAAGTTTTAGGTGTCCAGATAGGCATCAATCTGTCCTGGTCCCCTCATGCTGACACTATTGTTAAGAAAGCCCACCAATGCCTCTACATTCTCAAGACACTAAGGAAATTTGGCATGTCAGCTCCGACTCACACCAATTTTTACAGATGCATCATAGAAAGCATTCTTTCCAGTTTTATCAGAGCTCAGTATGGCTCCTGTTCTGCCCAAGACTGTAAGGAACTGCAAAATGTCATGAATGTAGCCTAGTGCATCACGCAAACTAGCCTTCCATCCATTGACTCTGTCTACACTTCCCGCTGCCTCAGCAAGCTAGCTGGCATAATTAAGGAGCCCACACAACCCAGACATACTCTCTTCCACCTTCTTCCATTGGGAAGATGATACAAAACTCTGAGGACACGTACCAACTGACTCAAGAACAGCTTCTTCCCTGCTGCTGTCAGACTTTTGAATGGACCTACCTCGCACTAAATTGATCTTTCTCTACACCCTAGCTATGACTGTAACACTACATTCTGCACTCTCTCATTTCCTTCTCTATGAGCAGTATGTTTTGTCTATATAACGCACAAGAAACAATATTTTTCACTTTATGCTAATGCATGTGACAGTAATAAATCAAGTCAAATCAGGAATTAGGAGCAGTAGGAGACAAATTCAATCATTTGATTCTTCTTTGCCATTCAATCAGATATGGCTGATGGCTCCCTGGTCTCAAATCCACTTGTCCACCTGTTCCTCATATCCACTTATCCCTTTATTATTAGAGGTCTATCTCCTTCTTGAAATTATTCAATAATTCAGACTCCATGCTATGGGGCAGTGAGTTCCACAAATTCACCACCCTCTCCAAGAGGTAGTTCTACCTCATCTCAGTTTTAAATCTACCATCTCTCAGCCTATACCTGTGATCTCTCATTTGAGATTGTCCCATAGAGGGAACATTTGGTCTACGCTTATTTTATTGAGAGGTTAATTCCTATATAATGTCCAACACAGTGCTCTTCTCTCTTTCACCCTTATCCAATCCTCTTAAACACCCACAATAGCCCTGAAGAAGAATGCTACAGACTGGAAATTTTAGCTCTGATCTCCTGTCCAGGTGCTGCCAGACCTGCTGAGTTAATGGGGCATTTCTGTTTTTACCTCAGATTAAAAACTCAGTTGAGAAAAGGCTTGAGAACTGGCAGCAATTTGCTCCTGCTCCCGGTGAAGGAGACGCAAAACGTATTGCTGATGGCTACTGGGCTAACGATTCAGAGGGTTGGACTCGCTCTGAAAAGGTGAGTTTAAATACCACCTGTAGTGAAATTTAAATTTGACTTATTAATAAATCTGGAATGAAAACCTTGTCTTGTCTCAATAAAGTTGCCCATGAGACTATGGGATTGTTATATGAATCCATCTGGTTTGCAAAGGAAATCTGCCATCTTTACCCAGTGTAGCCTAACGTGACTCCAAACCAACAGCAACATGCTTGATTTTTAGCTGCCCTTTGAAATTGGCCACTTAATTGTATCAAATTGCTACACCAAACTGCAGTGGTTCAAAAGGTTGGTTTTCCATCACCTTTGCCAGGCAATTAGGGGCAGCACAGTGGCATAGTGGTTGGCACCGCTGCCTCAATGCACCAAGGACTCGTGTTCAATCCCTGAGCTTGGGTCAGTGTCTGTGCAGAGTCTGCATGCTCTCCCCATGTCTGTGTGGGTTTTCTCCAGGCACTCCCGTTTCCTCCCACAATCCGAAGACGTGGTGGTTCGGTGCTGAATTCTCCCTCAGTGTACCCAAACAGGTGTCAGGGTGTGGCGACTCGGGAATTTTCACCGTAACTTCATTGCAGTGTTAATTTAAGCCTATTTGTGACACTAATAAATAAATAGACTTGTCAGCGATGCTCAAACCTTTGGAATGAATAATGATAATAATTATAAAAGACATGACCAAAGTTAAAGTTTTATTTATTAGTGTCACAAGTAAGGCTTACATTAACACTGCAATGAAGTTACTGTGAAATTCCCCTAGTCGCCACACTCTGGTCAATGCACTTAACCAGCACGTCTTTCAGAATGTGGGAGGAAACCAGAGCACCCGGAGGAAACCCATGTAGATACAGGGAGAAGGTGCAAACTCCACACAGACAGTGACCCAAGCCGGGAATCTAACCTGGATCCCTGACGCTGTGAAGCAGCAGTGCTAATCACTGTGCCACTGTGATGCCCTATGTGAAGTTATTGTGAAACTATTGATACAATTCTTTATTACCATAAACCACAACGTATCAGTCACTCCAATGTATAAGGCAACCCCTTTTTCAGTGCCAAATGTTATGTTTATAACTGTACTCAGCATACAAGTAACCACCCTTCCCTTTCCTACAAAGAAATGCTATACGGACTTCAATGCTTCACTTCAGAAAAAAATGTTTACTCATCTTACAAGTAGGGGTGTGGGAGCAAACAGATCATGTGGGCCGTGTTGTCAAGAAGAGGTGCAAGAGTTGAAGATGTACACACAGAGCAGACGCCAGGTGATGAACAACAAACAGAAGTGGCAAAAAGAATGAAGCACGAAGCTGGTTTTGAGCAAAGAGTCGCAATGTTTGCTAACCTGTCAGGTAACTGTGCTGTTAGCAGGGAATTCAGTGTTAGTGAAAATCTGTTATGAGGCTCGAAGAAGAAGGAGTCCGTTTTGAAGAAGATATCCAAGAATAAATGAGCCAAGAAAGCCTTTGGCCTGATCTTAAAAGCATTCAATGGAATGGATCTTCGAATATTATCATAGCAGATCAACCCTACAATGCAGAAAGAGGCCAACCAGCCCATCAAGTCTGTACTGACCACAATCCCATCCAGGCCCAACTCCCATATCCCTATACATTTACCCGCTAACCTAAGCATCCCAGGACACTAAGGGGCAATTTTAGCATGGCCAATCAACCCAACCAGCACACCTTTCAACTGTGGGAGGAAATTGGAGCACCCGGAGGAAACCCATGCAGACACAAGGAGAATGTGCAAACTCTGCATAGACAGTGACCCAAGGCTGGAATCGAACCTAAGTCTCTGGAGCTTTGAAGCAGCAGTGTGAACCATTGTGCTACCGTGCCGCTTCCTGTCAGAATAGTTACGTCCCCACTAGGAATGCAATGTGGATGCTCATAAGAACTAGGAGCAGGAGTAGACCATCTGGCCCCTCCAGCTTGTTCTATCATTCAATAAGATCATGGCTGATCTTTTTGTGGACTCAACTCACTTACCTGCCCGCTCACCAAAATCCTTCATTCCTTTACTGTTCAAAAATACATCTACCTTTGCTAAAAAAAACATTCAATGAGGTAGTCTCAACTGCTTCACTGGGCAGGGAATTCCACAGATTCACAACTCTTTGTGTGAAGAAGTTCCCCCTCAACTCAGTTCTAAATCTGCTTCCCTTATTTTGGGGCCATGCTCCCGAGCTCTAGTTTCACTTGCCAGTGGAAACAACTTCCTTCTTCTATCTTATCTATTCCCTTCATAATCTTATATTTTTCTATAAAATTATCCCTCATTCTTCTGAATTCCAATGACTATAATCCCAGTCTATTCAGTCATTCCTCATAAGCCAACCCTCTCAACTCTGGAATCAACCTCCTCTGCATCCCTCTCCAGTGCCAATATATTTCCTCAAGTAAGGAGGCCAAAGCTGTAGACAGTACTCCAGATGTGGCCTCACCAGCACCTTATACAGCTGCAACATAACCTCATTGTTTGCACTTTAGTGGCTCAACTCAAACCCTGAGGCCAACAAAGGTTTCAGACCAAAAGTTAGTTGGTGTAGTTGCTTTATCGGACAAAAATGTCCAGTGTACTGTTGTGGCAGGAGATCGATATGATTCAGAGGCTTTCAAAAGACAACAATGTGTAGGTTTAGTGTAGTTTTGTTGGTGCAGGCTCAATGAGCCAAAGGGACTCTTCTGCATTGTGTTACTCGGTGGGTGGGAGTTTCCAGCCTCGCTTGTCCTGAAACTGTAAAATCCTAGCTGAAGTCAACAGACCCTCTTATGCTCCCCCTTTGCCCACTCTAATTCCCGTGGTGGACAGTCTGGTAAAATTTCGGCCTGTGGCACAATATTTGGTGTTTGCATGCTGAAGCCTCCGATGAGCTGAGGACTGCCTTGTGTGCCCCAGTCAACCAGGTTTGATGCTGATGTATGATTTCCTGTTGGCATGATCCAAGATCAGATGGGATGCTGGGGGAACAGCTGTTTTAATGAATATTCATGAGATCCATATAGATGCAAAGGGAGTTCACACCACCAGGCAGCGCCCTGCCATTAACCTGCCACTTAGGGGGAGAATTGCAGTGTCATTTTACGCTAGCGGATTTCCAAATTATTGGCTCCTGTCTGGATATTTCACTCCAGCCTGTGACCAAGTCACAGCACTGGAGAATTCCATCTAACAGATTGGGATAGATACATCCCACCTCACTGATGGAATTTTTAATGCAAATTTCAGCTCAATTACAGCACAGAAACTGGCCATTCAACCCATTTGATCTATGCTAGTGCTTATGATCTACACATACATCCTTACTTTATCTATTCCTTTCCCCTTTATATATCCATCTTTGAAGACGTTTACGCTGTTTACATCTGTGTAATTCTTTATTACCGTAAATCACAACATATAAGTCACTCCAATGTATAGGGCAACCCCTTTCTCAGTGCCAAATTTTATGTTTATACCTGTACTCCCATATCCTTTTGAAAAATCTGGACCTATTGATGGCCATGAAACCCCATTGTCGAATGTAGGGAAAACCTATCTGGTTCACTAATGTCCTTTAGGGAAGGAAATCTGCATTCTTACCCGGTCTGGCCTACATGTGACTCCAGAGCCAAGCAAAGTGGTTGACTCTAAACTACCCTAGGGCAACTAGGGATGGGCAATAAATGCTGGTTAGCCATGTCCCACAAATGAATAAAATTAAAACTCTTCTTTTGGCTGACAAAATTCCTCTTGAACTCTTGATTGGTTTTATTGGTGATGAATGCCTTTCATCTTTGTTGAGCTTTCAATCCTCCAGTCCCCACAATGGTGATGTCACTGGGTTCCGGCTGGAAACCAGACATCGAACGAAGGTCTGGTTGGAATTCAAATCCACTGTAAACAGTCTGCAGTTGTTCAGAAAGCAGCACGCAATGACACACTGCTGTCTCCCCCCTTCTTTTGAAATAAAAACTCAATGGCCTCAGCAGGTTTAAAGGTATGGATATTACATCCCAGGACACCCTCACCACTGCTTCTCCCATTGCCAACAGTAACATTCCATGGCAAAGGAATTCAGCTGTGTGACTTCTCGGAATCCCACGCCGGATCAGCAGTTTGAAGGAGGCAGCTATCGAATGTCTTGTCATAATTTGCAGCAAAAGCAGCCAGCCCCATCTTCAGATTTTCACAGACAGTTAACTCCAGGATAATTCATCCCATACCACCTGCCATTAATCTTCCCTTTAACGTGTTTCATTACCGCAGTGAACCATCAAAACTGGGGTCAGTTTACAGCTTAGCATACAAACGGCACAAGGAATTGTGGATCTTTGGGAAAACCATTTTCTCTCCGTGCTAAATTGATCTCGGGGCTCACAGCTCTTAAAGTCACTGCGGCATGGTGGCACAGTGGTTAGCACCAGGGACCTGGGTTTGATTCCTAGCCTTGGGTCACTGTCGGTGTGGAGTCTACACATTCTCCCTGTGTCTGCGTGGGTTTCCTCTAGGTGCTCCAGTTCCTTCCCACATTTTGAAAGATATGCCCGTTAGATGCATTAGCTATGCTAAATTCTCCCTCAATGTACTCAAACAGGTGCCAGAGTGTGGCAATGAGGCAATTTTCACAGTAACTTCGTTGCAGTGTTAATGTAAGCCTACTTATGACACTAATAAATAAACTTTAACAACTGAGATAGAATACCAATCAAATGCATGGGGTATTTTTTCTTCCCATTCAGCATTCCTGTTTGCATGGGGAGACAGTGGTGTGGTGGTGTTGTCACTGGACTAGTAGTGCAGAGAACCAGAGTAAGATCTGTGGACCCGGGTTCGAATCCTGCCAGGGCATATTGTGAAATTTGAAGTCAATAAATATCTGGAATTAAAATTCTACTGTTGACCACAAAACTATTGTCAATTGTCAGGAAAAAACCCATCTGATTCCCTAATGTCCTTTAGGGAAGGAAATCTGCTGTCCTTACCTGATCTGGCCTACACGTGACTCCAGACCCAATGTTGTTCAGTCTTATGTTGTTCTTCCCTCAAAATAAGGGGAGGTGCAGTTTAGATCAGAGTTGAGGAGGAACTTCTTCACTTTTAAGAGTGAGTCTCTGGAAGTGGTGGAGGCTACCTCGCTGAATATACTTAAGTCACAGGTAAATGGGTTTCTGATAGATGAAGAATTAAGGGTTATGAGGAGAAAGCGGGAAAATGGAACTGAACCACTTCAGATCAGCCATGATCTTGTTGAATGGTGGGGCAGGCTCGAAGGGCTAGATGGCCTATTCCTGCTCCTATTTCTTATGTTCTTACGTTGCCTGAAATGGCTTAGCAAGCCACTTAGTTCAAGGGGCAATGAGGGATGGGCAATAAATCCTGGTGACACTTATCAACAACCCCTCTGTTATGTCCGTCATTCGACCACACCCACTTTGTCCAATGGAAGAAATCCCCGCAGCTTTTCAGCTCTGAACAAATGGCCAAAATATCTCACCTGATGAAGGAGCAGTACTCCGAAAGCTCGTGATTTCAAACAAACCTGTGGGACTTTAACCTGCTGTTGTGAGACTTCTTACTGTGCTTAACCCAGTCCAACGCCAGAATCTCTACCTCAGCCAAAATATGGACATTTTCTTTCCGGGTGTCACTTTTTGAAGCACCTCTCCCTTTGCCTTACGGTCTGTGTGTGGAATTTTAAGAAAACATCTTAGTATCCACATTCCAAATTTTATCCCACAGATGTTGACTTATTGTCAAGAAAGTTTCACAGGAAAGTGAATAGGAGTAGGATTTTATGAGCAGTTTCCTTATTACAAGTCAGAGTTGTTCAGGTGAAGGATGTGTCAATGTTTTCAGGGTGCAATGAAGCGAGAGAAGAGGAGGCTCCCTTAGGAGATAATCAGTGAAATTGCGTTCGAATTGCCTGTTCCGGTACCGTACAATACAATGTAAAATGGGCAAACACTTAATAGAATCATAGAATCCCTAGGGTGCAGAAGGAGACCGTTCAGCCCATCAAGCCTGGCTCTCTGACTGAGCATCTTAACCAGGCCTGATCCCTGTAACCCAACATAATTATACCTCTAATTCTCCTAACTTCTTGGGACTCGAAGAAGCAATTTAGCATGGCCTATCCACCTTTGCTTAATGCTACCTCCACTCACATTGTCTGCACTTTAAAGTCTTGCATTCTAATCAGTATTCTGTAAACTGTGTGTGTGTCTTTATATGTCCTGTTTGTGAGCGGAACTCCGCATTCACCTGATGGAGGAACAGCATTCCGAAAGCTAGTGGCGTTTACTAACAAATAAACCTGTTGGTCTTTAACCTGGTGTTGTGAGACTTCTTACTGTGTTTACCCCAGTCCAATGACGGCATCTCCACATGATGACAATCCACCTAACTCATACATCTTCGCTGTAGGAGATGGAACCAGAGTATTCAGAAAAAATACATGCAGGTATGGGGAGAATGTGCACCCTCCACACAGACAGTGACTTGAAGCTAGGATTGAATCTGTGTCCCTGGTGCTTTGAGGCAGCAGTGTGAACCACTGTGCCACCGTGCCGACCCAAAGTGCAAAGTGGGAATTGCCAGCAAATGAAAGAATCATTGCATAAAATCCTGGTTGTTGCTGTTGCAGCAATTCAGGAACAACCATTGCTTCCTGGAGTCTGATGTCAAGAATTGGGAAAAATCAGTAACTAGGTATCTGCCCTTGACTGCTGTCCAGCAGATCCCATTGGGAAGTCTCCAAATGTAAAGAAAGGGGAGAATTCCAGCTCAGTCAGGACACTCCTTCCCACAATCACTGATGGTCACTGATTGGCTTTGGTCATCAGGTGGAGGTATCAAAGGGCTATTGGCATCAGTACCCACTATCACCATCAGAGGGTAATCACTGCTGCCTCACAGAGCCAGGGAACAAGGTTTGATTCCCAGCTTGGGTCACTGTCTATGTGGAGTCCGCACATTCTCTCCGTGTCTTTGTGAGCTTCCTCCGGGTGCTCCAGTTTCTTCCCCAGTCTGAAAGACATGGTGGTTACGTACATTGGCCGTACTAAATTCCTCCTTAGTGTACCCAAACAGGCACCAGAGTGTGGCGACCAGAGGATTTCACAGTAACTTCACTGCAATATTAATGTAAGCCTACTTGTGACACCAATAAATAAACTTTAAACTTAAACATTAAAGAAGAGAATGGGAAAAGGAGAGAAAATTGAATTGCAAAGGACAATAAATAGTTACCATAGCAACTCCCACTCTTGTTGGCCGGTCAAACCTCCTGGGTTGCCCTGGAGTCTCCCGAAATTGAAGGACTCAAACCAGCCTCCCATCCATTGACTCTGTCTACACTTCCCGCTGCCAGCATAATTAAGGACCCCCTCTCTTCCTCCATCTTCCAACGGGAAAAAGATACAAAAGTCTGAGGTCACGTACCAACCGACTCAAGAACAGCTTCTTCCCTGCTGCCACCAGACTTTTGAATGGGCCTACCTCGCATTAAGTTGATCTTTCTCTACACCCTAGGTATGACTATAACATTACTTTCAGCACTCTCTCCTTTCCTTCTCTATGAATGGTATGCGTTGTCTGTACAGCACACAAGAAACAATACTTTTCACTGTATCCCGATACATGTGACAATAAGAAATCAAATCAAATCAAAAAGGGCATTGGCATGGAGAAAAATCATTGGGATAATAAAAAAATGATTTAATTTTCATTGAACATTTTTCTTTGCCAGATGCAAATAACGAAAATAGGAGCCACTTGGTTAACAGGTTGACATCATCCTATTGGGTAATCAGTCTTTTTGCTTTCTGATTGATGTAGGAAGGTTGTACTTCACAAGAATGGATACGTTGGCTGACTAATGGCTGGAGGGTGAGGGAAGATTGTGTGATGAATTCTCCAGAATACATTTAATTATTGATGGCAACCCTACAATCATGGTGAAGCTCAAAGCCCCACAGGCTGAGGGGAAAAAATTACATTGAATTTTCCGACCTGCCTAGGCTCCTTTAATTATGGCTCGGGATAACGTCAGACTGATTCCTTGAAACTCAGCCCCGAGACAGGATTTACGAAAGTTGCCTGCTCAAACTCAAACAGCCGTTTTGCCCGTTTAAAGTTACTGCTCTTGTGACTTTGTGGAAAATCAAACACATACGTGAGATTTATTTACACTGAGTGGAACCTGCCTGTTTTTGAATAATCACAGAGGAGACAGCTTAACGGGAATTGCTAGTGTATCTTAGAGAAGTGACTCCAGCAATATTACTGGTGCTAAGACCTTATACGTGATTCACAGAAAGCTGATATGCAGATGCGGCCAACAATTAGGCAGACAAATGGTATGTTAGCCTTTATTGCAAAGAGTTGCAGGAATTCTTTTTATCGTGTCTTCATGCACAAATTATTCTCCCGTTTAGGGAATAGTGGGGGAAGGATTCAATGGATCAAATAGCCTAATTTCTGCTCCTACATCTTTTCAAGTTATGGGCTGATAATCAACCTGTTGAACTGTTGTGAACACTCCTTCCACCGACAACAAGTCCTGCTATTGGATTTAAGATGTGAAGTTGCCGGTATTGCATTGGGGTAAGCACAGTTAGAAGTCTCACAACATCAGACCAAAGTCCAGCACCACCAGCCCCCAGACTCCCAAGCCCACCACCACAAGGCGAGCGAGGACCCAAGCAGATATTGATCTTCATCCGTGCACTGATCTCTGCAGTCCTCTGCGTATTCTGGTCCTTTGGTCTCATCTGGCGTTCTGACCCTAGTCTTCCTTCCCTGACGGATGTGATGGCTCTCCTTGTGCTGGTCATTGCTACTGATGGTCACTGTTGTCGTAGTACGATGGTGGGGTCACAGAGAGGACAAATGAGCTACAACAATAGTGACTGTCACCAGCGACAACCAGCATAAGGACAGCCACCACACCCAAGAAGGAAGGAAGACCAGATCCAGAGTGTCAGATCAGCCTAAAGGACCAGACTACGCAGAGGAGTCTGCTCTACAGAGCTATATACAGCTTTGGCTTCCCTACCTAAGGAAGGATCTACTAGTCTTAGAAGGGATACAGCGGAAGTTTGATTATAGGTAGAAAAGGGCTGTCCCATAAGGAGAGACGGGGTAAAAAAGGGCTTGTATTTTCTGGAGCTTAGAAATGAATGTCGATCTCATTGTAACATTCAAAGTGTAAATAATTGGAGCTCAACACTTCAGATCCAAACCACCCAGCTATAGAACACCCAGGATCTTTTTCGCAGAGTCGTAATGTCTAATGTTAGGGGACACACTCTTGAAGTGAGAGATGGAAAGTTAAAAGGAGATGTGAGGGGCAAGTATTTTACACAGAGAGTGGTAGGTGTCTGGAATGCGCTGCCAAGGATGGTGGTGCAGGCATATACGATAAGGGTGTTTAAGGTGTTTTTAGATGAGAACATAAATATGCAAGGAATCGGGGGAAATACTGCAAGGACAGGCAGAAGGGATTAGTTTAGTTTGGTAACAAATTCAGCACAACATTGTGGGCCAAAGTGCTTATTCAATGTGCTGTACAGTTCAAAGCATAAAGGATTGTGAATGAAGCCCAGTCCATCATGCAACCCACCCACCACCCCCCTCCCCCATCCATTAACTCTGTTGACATTTCCCGCTGCCTCAGCAAAGCAACCAGCATAATCAAGGACCCCACGTACCCCGGACAGCCTCTCTTCCAACTTCTTCCATTGGGAAAAAAGATACAAAAGCCTGAGGTCATGTACCAACTGACTCAAGAACAGCTTCTTCCCTGCTGCTGTCAGACTCTTGAATGGACCTACTTCACATTAAGTTGATCTTTCTCTACACCTTAGCTACACTCTCGTTTTCTTCTCTATGAACAGTATGCTTTGTCTGCCAAGTGTGCAAGGAACAATATTTTTCACTTGTACCCCAATATGTGTGACAATAATAAATCAAATCAAAACTCTCTGTTCAATGTTCTAACCGCACAGCAATGTTTTGATAGTATGTGCAATCTGACAGGCACGCTTTTATAACCATGCTTTCTTTTGAAGTATGGTAGGTTGTTCAGTTTCACAGATTGGAAGTTAACACATTGGTCTCTCACTGTGTAATGCTGTATCTGCACAGATGGGGGAGGATATGCTTTAGCAGATGGGAGCTATAAAACTGATAATCTGTGAGCTCTACTCATCTTCATGGGCACAAGGTAGCAAGCGTGTCACATCATTTAAATGCTGCATGACCTGGTGGCACAGTGCTCAAAAATTGAAAGGCATGTCATTCGCAAGGACAATCAGGGTCACATTATTGACACAATACTGGCGCAGAAGGTAATAAATCACATAATAGAACCTCCAGTGTTATGTCACAACAAATTGACAACAGCAAGACAAAAATTTTTCCCTTGCTCCTTTGCAATGGATCATAGAACCCCTGCAGTGCAGAAGGAAGCCATTTGGCCCATCGAGACTGCACAGACCAATCCCACCCAGATCCTATTCCCATAAACCCTCTTGCTAATCCCCCTGGCAATAACAAGAAATTTAGCATGGCCAGTCCACCTAACACGTACATCTTTGGAGTGTGGGAGGAAACTGGAGGACCCAGAGGAAACCCACACAGACAGAGGGAGAACGTGCAAACTCCGCACAGACAATGACCCGAGGCCGGAATCAAACCTGGGTCCTTGGTGATGTGAGGTAGCAGTGCTAACCACTGTGCCACCATCCCCTGCCTCTTTACTTGCCTCCAAAGGAACAGGTTTTTTCATGCTTATTTTACAGCTTTGGGGAAGTTGAGGTGAAGTCTTCACTTGTTCTTAGAAACACAGGTTCCCGAAGGAGGCCATTTGGCCCATCTTTCCTGTGTTAGCTCTTTAAAAGAGCTGCCCAATTAGTTGCACTTCTCTCACTCTTTGTCAAAGTCAGAGAGAAACAAAGAGAATTATTATTCCCATTTGAGGCAGGAATACAGGCCTGGGGTTTATTAGAGTGGCACAGGGGTTAAGTGACTTTAGACAGGCGTTCTTTCCAGTGACCCCATGTCTCTCTTCCAGCAGATATCCTTCACCGTGACAATAATGAAAGGTCCGTGCCCTCGTTGACAAGTATCAGTTCCAGCATCTGCCAAAATATTCCAGCCATAAATTGAACACTAAAGGATTTTTTTTTACTGAAATGAGTGGCAAGGACTCTGTCCATTTCCATATTCAGTACAGTGAGCAGACCCTTTTGTATCCATCACTTGTAGAGCCTTAAGGGCTGGCATTGATCTTTTGGGCCGAATGGCCTATTGCCTTGCTTTAGAGGCAATGTAACTACAAGCCGCGATTGGCTAGGCCTGCTCATGGTGGGAGCTGCTGCAGGGAGGACAGAAAACTCGGAGAGCCAGTCAAATGTTGATTTATATTCAGGAGCACCCAGCTGTGGACGGGTCCAGAAAATCCCCTCTGCGGGTGGTCTGTAAAATCCCAGCTGTGGATAGGTCCAGAAAATCCCATCTGTCGGCAAGTCTGGAAAATGCCAGCTGCGGCCAAGCCTGGAAAATCTAAGCTGCGAATGGTCCAGAAAATCCCAGCTATGGGCAAGTCCGGAGAATCCCATCTGTCGGCAAATCTGGAACAAAGAAAATTACAGCACAGGAACAGGCATTTCGACCCTCCAATCCTGTACCAATCATGCTGCCTGACTGAACTAAACCTCCATACCCTTCCGGGAATCATATACCTCTATTCCTGTCCTATTCATGCCTCTAAAAGTCACTATTGTATCTGCCTCCACTACTCGCCCTGGCAGCGAGTTGCAGGCACCCACCACGCTCTGTGTAAAAAAACTTGCCTTGTACATCTACTTTAAAAATTGCCCCTCGCACCTTAAACCTGTGCTTCGTGATCATTGACTCTTCCACCTTGGGAAAACACTGCTGACTATCCACTCTGTCCGCATCTCTCATAATCTTGTAGACTTCTATCAGCTGTGGACAAATCCCAGTTTATGTAATTCTCACATAACAAATGATTTGATTTCTGCTTGTGTTGTGATGATGGACACAAAAAAATATGGAATTTACACAAAAATATTGGACTTTAAAAACACCTGACTTTTATTAGTCCTTAAGGTGGCTGAGAATGTACAGCTAGCCTTGTTAAAGCCTAACGAGTTTATTTGGTTATGTAAGCCACTAGCTTTCAGAGCACTGTCC
Organism: Sphyrna mokarran; assembly: GCA_024679065.1. Lineage (NCBI taxonomy): Eukaryota > Metazoa > Chordata > Chondrichthyes > Carcharhiniformes > Carcharhinidae > Sphyrna > Sphyrna mokarran. The sequence goes on along the minus strand of JAGIQG010000003.1, from coordinate 130,333,493 downwards.
CTTCATAAGTTCATAAGCAACTGATATTGCTCAACTTCATCATTCACACGTCACCAAGGATCAGATGAGAAAAATCTCCAGAGAGAGAGTCTGTTGGCCAAGTTTGAGAACTGAAGTCACCGTCAAGAAGTGTGAGGCTTGTCAAGAACAAACAGCAAGTCAGTGCAAAGAAGCACTCAATCCACACAAAGTTCCTGCCCATCCTTGGTGCAAAATCACACACCACCTCTTTCATACGAATGGCACTGACTTCATCACTTTCGTCAACAGCTTTACCAAGTACAGCATTATTCAACAATTGCACATTAAATGAAGCACAATCAATGTACGCTCTCTAATTTCCAATTTATCTGCTGTGCCTAGAGAAATTACTGTGGACAATAGCCTGCTGTTTGTTGGTAAGCCATTTCAAGACATGACTGAGAAGTGGAATATTAAATACACTACTTCTCCTCATTACCCTGGATCTAACAGCTTAGCTGAACTAACAATTCGCATGGCGAAATCCTTAATCTCAAATGTAGACCAACCCAAGCAAATCCCACATGTCGCAATATTGAGTGATGCTTTTAATAGCAAATATTTTATCTCTGAGAGAGCTCATGACTGCCAGACGGTGTGTATCTGTTTATCTGCTCTTCCTTGTTATAATCTCTCAGGATCTAGGATCTGAATGGACCAATACGTACACACACAGGGTGCTAACCACTGTGCCACCTGGGAGTGAGAGAAAGAGATAAATCCCATACTAGGGAAAGGATGACATTAGTTTTAAAAGCCTGAGAATTGTCAAAGGATGAGGAAACAGAACAGAGATAACAAGTACTGGAGAGGCTGCTGAAGAAAGAATAGGAAGAGTAAAGGAGTGATTGATGGCCTAGTGGTATTATTGCAAGACCATTAATCCAGAAACTCAGCTAATGTTCTGAAGACCCAGGTTCGAATCCCACCATGGCAATGGTGGTCTTTGAGTTCAATAAATAAATCTGAAATTATGAATCTACTGACAAGTATAAAACCATTATCGGGAAAAGCCCATCTGGTTGACTAATGTTCTTTAGGGAAGGAAATCTGCCGTCCTTACTAGGTCTGGCCTACATGTGACTCCAGAATAATGTGGTTGTCTCTCATTTGTCCTTGGGCAACTAGGAATGGGCAATAAATGTTGGCCAGCCAGAGATGCCCATGTCCCATGAATGAATAAAAGAAAATAGTTTTGGTTTGAATGCAGTAAGGGGGCATGTAGGGAGGAGAAAGGACAGCATGGGAATAGGAGGTAGAAGGGAGGAAAGATCAGAGCAGAAATAACCGGCATAGACATCCATCTTTGCATGTTGTCCTTGTCAAGTTTATAACCCCGGGAATAACCCCAGAGGAGGAGGGAGCAAACGCATGTAGTAAATATTTCACTTTTCAAACAAACCTCACATTTTAACTCTGCAGCAGGAAACGCACTAAATACCACGCAATCAGAGTCAATAGCATGGCATGACTGCCATTTCAGTCTTAATTACAGGATGTGTTCATCCCTTGAAGCAAGTTCCATTAGCTAATTGGAAATGTATTACAAACAAACGTGGTGACTGAATAATCGTTCGGCTACAAGGTGGCTCCACAATTTCCCAGGCCCCCAAGTAAAACTCCAGCAATTTCAACGCTTTGTCTATTTAAGTGAGTCGCTCAGCAACTCAATCAGCACGGGACGGAATCCGTGTTATACACACACGCAATTAGCCGCTCGCTCCAGCCAGAGGTGGAACAGTGGGGCCGGCTGTTCCAACATCGAGGAGAGTGTGATCAAAGGCAATTTTAAAACGCTGTGGTGATGAATGCATTTGTCAACCCAGCCCCAGGAAATTCACAGTGCCCAGAGTGCGCTGGTGGAGGGAAGAAGTGGGGGAGGAGAACGGGAGGGAGCTTTGCCCCAACACCATCCTGGAAGGACCTCCAAAACAGATTTGTGATACAGCAGGGCCCTGTGGGAAAGCAAGTTAGTCCATCTGAGGCAAAACGGTGACACAATGGTAGTGTGGTGGTTGGCACTGCTGCCTCACAGCACCAGGGACCCGGGTTCAATTCCAACCTCGGGTCACTGACTGTTTATACACTAGCTTCATGCCAGCTTTCCTCCAAGTGCTCCGGTTTCCTCCCAAGGTCTGAAGATGTGTGGGTTAGGTTGATTGGCCGTGCTAAATTTCCCCTTAGTTCCAGGGAAGTTAGCAGAGTAACTATGTAGGGTTAAGGGGTGCGATTATGGTCAGTGCAGACTTGATGGGCTGAATGGCCTCTTTCTGCACTATAAGGATTCTATGAAGTTTCTTATGGTCTCCTAAACATAGAAGGGCCACTTGGAGAAGCTGTTTAAAGTATTAAATGGATTTCATATAGTACATAGATCGTAGAATCCCTACAGTGCAGGAGGCCATTTGGCCCATCGAGTCGGCACTGAACCTTTGACAGAATATCTTATTTAGGTCTTTTCCCCCACTCTATTCGCGTAACCTCATGTGTAGGTTAAGTGGATTAACTGTGGTAGATGCATAGGGTAATGGTGGAATAGGGTGGAGAAGGGGGGAGTATGGGGAGTGGAGTGTGCCTAGGTAAGATGCTGTTCAGAGAGTGGGCGCAGACAAGATGGGCCAAATGGCCTCTTTCTGCCCTGGAGGGATTTTATGATTCTGACATCTGTCTGTCCACCACCTCTTTTGACCCTGCCACAGATGTTGACGATAACGTTGAGGGTATGGCCAAGACTTTTTCACCTCTGAGATTGCCAAGTGCCAATGGGGGGACCTCAGGACCCTGGGGCGTGTGGTCACAGGGATCAGGCTGTAATGAGTTGTCACTTTGATAGATTGCTTGCCCTTGCACTAATTGCAGTGAAACATCACTGAAGGCAAACAGAAGGTGTAAGGAAAATATTTATTCTCCTCCTTGCACCGGCAGGGTTTGAGACCCCAGTCGACCTTTCACGGGGAGCAGTGTTCCTTCCCAGAGTGCTGGTTGGAGATGCTGCTTTGAATTACCACTCTCGGACTTTGGGTGAGACACACTTGCCTATGCTGTCTTCTCAAACACAACTCGCCGCGCAGAGGGAAGTTTTTGTCATATATTTAAGAATATATTTAAAATATTTAAAAATATTTAAGGGAAACTTTGCTCTCCCCCCCATCCTGTACCAAGCTGTATAAATACATGACACGGCTCCAAGTCAATGTGTTTAATTTTTCCAGAGGTCGTCTGCCCAGCATCTGGAGAAATAAAATGTTATTAACACTTTGAAAAATAAAGAAGTCTTTTTTGCAGGAGTTTTTTCTTGATCATTTATAAAGCGGCAGTCACCTTTTTTTACATCTATGCCAAGTGTGAATTAAAGGTGACAATTGTTCCTATCCAAAGAAATTATGGAATACCTTCCCTGAAGGCTGTAAGACTTAGGAGTAGAATTAGGCCATTCAGCCCATCGAGTCTGCTCCGCCATTCAATCGTGGCCGATACTTTTTTCATCCCTATTCTCCTGCCTTTTCCCCATAATCTCTGATCCCCTTCCAGTGCAGAAGCAGGCCATTTGGCCCATCGAGCCTACACCAACTAGAGTCCCACTCAGTCACTATCCCCATAATCCCATGTACTTACCCTGATATGAAGGGGCAATTTGACAAGGCATTGTAATCTAACCCACACATCTTTGGAGTGTGGGAGGAAACCTAGGTGCCCAGAGGAAACCCACGCAGACACAAGGAGAATGTGCAGACTCCACACAGTGATTCGAGACTGGAATTGAACCCAGGTCCCTGGCACTGCGAGGCAGTAGTGTTAACCACTATGCCAACCCAGTCTTGGTTCATTCACAGCTGGGCTTTTATCGCACCTCATATTATCCGACAAGATAATGGCAGATTAGCTGGATTAACGAGGGAAATGATGGTGGTTGTATTGTCACTGAAGCAGTAATCTGGGATGCAGGTTCATGTTAGCTGATGTGATGTTAATTTAAATATTAAAACCTGGAATTGAAAGCTAATCAGTAATGGTGACCATGAAATTATCGCTCAAGTGTCATAAAAACCTACCTGGTTTACTAATGTCCCTTTTAGGAAGGAAATCTGCCATCTTTTACCAGGAAGTTTGGGTGGCACAGCGGTTAGCACGGCTGCCTCACAACATGAGGGACCCAGATTTGATTCCAGCCTTGGGTTACTGTCTGTGTGGAATCAGCACCTTCTCCCCGAGTCTGCACTTCAAACCCTGGCTAAGAGATCATCTGGGGATCTTGATAGGGGATCGTGTCACATCTCTGAGTTAGTAATCCTCCTTACCTGTGACCCCCCCCTCCCCCCCAGCCCCATGGAGGGATTTTAAAAATCTACTAGTCTGTGATAGGAAAAGTTGCTTCTTGTTTTCGCCTCTACTAACTGAGGTCTAATTTTAAGATTCCATCATTTTCTTGATTACCTCATCAGTGGAAATAATTCCAACACATCTGCCGAATCTTTTTAGCGTTCTGCACCAACTGAGCAATGCTTTGTTTTACAAATGGTTTGCAGCCTAGAAATTCCATTATGGAAACCCACTGACGCTGTGTGTGTGTGTGTGTGAGAGAGAGAGAGAGTCTGTGTGTGTGTGTGTGAGAGAGAGAGAGAGAGTCTGTGTGTGTGTGTGTGTGTGAGAGAGAGAGTCTGTGTGTGTGTGTGTGAGAGAGAGAGAGTCTGTGTGTGTTGTGTGTGTGAGAGAGAAAGTCTGTGTGTGTGTGCATGTGAGAGAGAGAGAGTCAGTGTGTGTGTGTGCGTGAGAGAGAGAGTCAGTGTGTGTGTGCGTGAGAGAGAGAGTCTGTGTGTGTTGTTGTGTGTGGTGTGTGTGTGTGAGAGAGAGAGAGAGTCAGTGTGTGTGTGTGAGAGAGAGAGAGTCTGTGTGTGTGTGTGTGAGAGAGAAGTCTGTGTGTGTGCGTGAGAGAAGAGAGTCAGTGTGTGTGTGTGCGTGAGAGAGAGAGAGTCAGTGTGTGTGTGTGCGTGAGAGAGAGAGTCTGTGTGTGTTGTGTGTGTGGAGAAAGTGTGTGTGTGTGTGTGTGAGAGAGAGAGAGAGAGAGTCTGTGTGGTGTGTGAGAGAGAGAGAGTCTGTGTGTGTTGTGTGTGTGGAGAGAAAGTCTGTGTGTGTGTGCGTGTGAGAGAGAGAGAGTCAGTGTGTGTGCTGTGAGAGAGAGAGAGTCAGTGTGTGTGTGTGCGTGAGAGGGAGAGTCAGTGTGTGTATGTGCGTGAGAGAGAGAGTCTGTGTGTGTTGTGTGTGTGAGAGAGAAAGTGTGTGTGTGTGTGTGTGTGTGAGAGAGAGAGTCAGTGTGTGTGTGTGCTGAGAGAGAGAGTCTGTGTGTTTGCGTGTGTGTGTGTGTGTGTGAAAGAGTGCATGTGAGAGCAAGGGTGTAAGTGTGTCTGTGAGTGTGTGTCTGTGAGTGTGTGTCTGTGAGTGTGTGTATGATTGTGTGAGAGTGTGTGTATGTGTGTATGTGAGTGTACGTGTGTGAGTGTATGTGAGTGTGTGGCTGTGGGTGTGTATGTCTGTGTGAGTGTGTGTGTCTGCTACGGCAGTTTTGCCCAGGTTGTGAACTCAGTTCCAAGCCCTGCTGCTTTGACCGTGAGCCCGACTCCCATAAACCATGTCAGCAATTACACAAAGCTAACTGAACAGTCCCTGCCCTGCCCCCATGTCCTCACCACTTGCTCTGACTGACTCGTGCTGTCGAGGCCAAGAATCAAGTCATGAATTGAAGTGTTGAGGCCATCGGAGGTGAGTTTTGTTTTTCCCTGGAGCTCATCATCTCTGGCAACCTCAGTAAGGGAATGATGGGTGGCTTGGTTATTCTGTGGCACTGTTCTTGCTGCAGTGTAGGCATTGTCAGCTCTCTCACTAATCCTAACAGGGAGTGATGCTTGTCCTTTGATTAAACAAGTCCTGATATTACCATCAATTTTGTTTTATTCATTCATGGGACATGGGCATTGCTGGCTGGCCAACATTTATTGCCCATCCCTAATTGCCCTTGAGAAGGTGGTGGTGAGCTGCCTTCTTGAATCACTGCAGTCCACAAGCTGGGGGTAGCCACTGTGCCTATGTAGTGAGTCTATGACATTGGAGATTGTTTGTCTTGGGAAACGTGCATTTTAAAGGAAAAACATACACATATGCATCGAGGGACAGAAAACCCCATCCAGCCCATCCGAATCATATCTCTCAGAGTACTCTCTCCAACAACTCCCATAACCCCATGCCCCACCACCCAACCATCTGGAGCAGACCAAGAAGGAGATTCAAAAAAAGCCTTGGCCATTAATGTTCAGGAAGATCATCACTGTCAGTAAGATTAGGGAGATATGTGGGTAAAGTTTTTCACACAGAAGGTGGTGGGTGCCTGGAACGCGGTGCCAGGGAAGGTGGTGGAAGCAGGCTCATTAACAACATTCAAGGTCTGTCTTGTTAGACACAAGAACAGAGGAATAAAATCCATGAACTGCAAAAAAATTTATTTATTAGTCACAAGTAGGCTTATATTAACACCGCAGTGAAATGAAAATCCCTCAGTCTTCACACTCCAGTGCCTGTTCGGGTACACTGAGGGAGAATTTAGCACAGCAATGCACTTAACCAGCACATCTTTTGGATTGTGGGAGGAAACTGGGACACCCAGAGGAAACCCACGCAGGCACGGGGAAAATGCACAGACTCCGCACAGACAGGAATTGAACCCGGGTCCCTGACGCTGTGAGGGAGCAGTGTTATCCATTGTGCCACCGTACTGCTATGATGACACAGGTTTGTTGGGCTGAAGGGCCTGTTTCTGTGCTGCTTTATTCTTTATTTGGCACGGTACTAGGGTGAGGGCGGCACGGTGGCACAGTGATTAGCACTGCTGCCTCACAGTGCCAGGGACCCGGGTTCAATTCTCAGCCTTGGGTCACTGTCTGTGTGGAGTTTGCATGTTCTCCTCATGAGTGTGTGGGTTTCCTCTGGTGCTCCAATTTCTTCCCACAGTACAAAGATGTGCAAGTTAGGCGGATTGACCATGCTAGATTACCATTGAGTGTCAGGGGGAATAGCAGGGTAAATGTGTAGGGTTTATAGCAATAGGGCATGGATGGAATTATTGTCAGTCAGACACAATGGGCTGAACGGCCTCTTTCTGTCCTGTACGTGATTCTACGATTCTTTGTCATGGTGGATATGATTGACCCATCCTGAATTGTCCTGGGAGAGGATAGCGAAACGATTTCTTGAACTATAATCTGGTAGAATTGAGTGGCTTGGCTAGGCCACTTCATTGGGGCAGCTGGCAGTCAATAATAAATAAAACAAAATGATATTATTGTTATACACAAAGTGCAATGAAGTTTCACCAGACTTGTTTCTGGGATAGCGGGGGAGTGTAATGAAGGGAAATTGGCCAGATTGAGCCTATATTCTCCACAGATTAATAGAATGAGAGGTGATCTCACTGAAATCTACAAAATACTTGAAGGAATACACAAGGTAGATGTAGATGTTTCCCTTGGATGGGGATTCTAGAACTAGGGGGGATAATTTCAAAATAAGGGAGATGCCACTTAGGACAGAGGTGAGGAGAAATGTCTTCACACAGAGGGTTGTGAACCTTTGGAATTCTCTACTCCACAGGGTTACGGAAGCTGAATCATTGAGTGTGTTTAAGATAGAGATTGATTCCTGATTAACAATAACATAAAGAGATATGGGTATAGTGTGGGGAAAAGGCATCAAAGCCGTATTGAATGGTCGAGTAGGCTCAATGGGCTGAACGGCCTATTCCAGTTCCTACATTTCTAATAATATTGCTTTGTGTTTGGAACCATGTGTGGGCCAGGCCAAGGAAGAACAGCAGATTTCCTTCACTAAAGGACACTGATGAACCATTTCTTTCTCTCTACAACAATCCAATAACTTTCATGTTTTTGCTGACACCTGCTTTTCAAAATTTCCAGAAGCCATGGCGAGATTTTAACTCACTTTTACCCAAGTGCTTGTTGCAGCTGTCCCTCGATTTGAGGATAACGTTTACTCAGGATCGAAAGTCTTGAATCTTCATTAAAGTGAAGAGGATTAGGGTGACACTGTGGCACAGTGGATTAGCATTGCTGCCCCTCAGCGCCAGGAACATAGGTTCAATTCCCGGCTTGGGTCACTATCTATGTGGAGTTTGCACATTCTGCCCGTGTCTGCGTGGGTTTCCTTCCCGGTGCCCTGGTTTCCTCCCACAGTGCAAAGATGCGCAGGTCAGGTTGATTGTCCATGTTCAATTGCTCTTTAGTGTCAGGGGAATTAGCGGGGTAGACACATGGGACTCCAGGGATAGGGGTTGGTGGGATTGTGATCAGTGCAGACTCGATTGGCCAAACAGCCTCCTTCTGCACTCTAAAGATTCTATGGTTATTTCCAACATACTGGTCTTTGGGCACACAGGACAGGCTGTCACATGAGTTAGGGGGATCTGTTTCTTATTCTTTCCTTCTCTGCTGCCGCTCTGTCTCACTGAGATGCTGGGACGCAAGACATGGTACAGCTTCATGGACAAGTTGTCGCATTTTGACGATTGATAGCAAGCCCCTCTCAGTCATTAATGTCCCATAGAATCCCAACAGTGCAGAAGGGGGCCATTCAGCCCATTGGCTGGAATTATATCACCCCTTCCACCACAAGGGATGGAAAATGGAGAAGTCCATTGACAGGATTTGACAGTTTCAGGACAAGTGGGGCCATAAAATCCCACCCAGTGAGTCAGCACCAACTCCCTGATAGACTACCTTATCCAGACCCTCCCCTCCGCCCTATCCTTCTATTCCCATACAATTTTCATGGTTATTCCATGTAACCTCCACATCTTGGGACAATTAAGGGGCAATTAAGCATGGCCAATCAGTCTAATCCACACATCTTTGGAACGAGGAAAGGAACACCACGCAGACATGGGGAGAAGGCGCAAAGTCCTCACAGACAGTGACCTGGGCTGGGAATTGAACCCTGGTGCTGTGAAGAAACAGTGCCACCATTCCACCCATTGGTTAAAGAGATTTCCACTCAGGTGGTGTTTAATACTGACGCCACGACCAAAATTTTCTGATCTCATTCGCTCCACCACCCAGTGGTTAGCATCGCTGCCTCACAGAGCCAGAGACGCGCATTTGATTCCAGCCACAGGTCACTGTCTGTGCGAAGTCTGCATGTTCTCCCTGTGTCTGCATGGGTTTCCTCCAGGTGCTCCAGTTTCCTCCCATAATCCGGAAGACATTGGCCATGCTAAGTTCTCCTTCAGTGTGTCAAAACAGGGTGCCGGAGTGTGGCGACTAGAGGATTTTCACTGTAGCTTCATTGCAGTGTTAATGTAAACCTGTTTGTGATTAATAACTGAACTTTAACTCTAACCTCTGCCAGTGAGACTGGGGAATGTGGCACACATCCAAAACTCCATTCACTGCAGCGGCATCAGAGATCCCAGCCACGGGGGATGTTAAAGGATTCCCAAAGGCCATGTAGATTTTCCCTCGGAATGTTGCTTCCCTTATGTTCCTAGAAGGATAATGACACGTGTTCTCCTGTATCTTCCTGTCGCCGAGGAAACCTTGCTTTAGCACAATACTTGGATAATGAAGATGCATTATAGAATCATGGAATCCTACAGTGCAGAAAGAGGCCATTCAGCCCATCGAGTCTGCACCAACCGCAATCTCACCCAGGCCCTATCCCCATAATTTATGAAGATCTTATGCAGGTCTTATGAAGAGAGGCTGAGGGATTTGAGGTTGTTTTCGTTAGAAAGGAGGCGGCTAAGAGGGGACCTGATCGAAACATATAAGATGATTAGAGGTTTAGATAGGGTGGACAGTGATAGCCTTTTTCCTAGGATGGAGAAAGCTAGCACGAGGGGACACAGCTTTAAATTAAGGGGTGATAGTTATAGAACGGATATCAGAGGTAGGTTCTTTGCCCAAAGGGTGGTTCAGGAGTGGAATGCCCTGCCTGCGGCAGTTGTAGATGTGCCAAGTTTGGTGGCGTTTAAGAGGTTAGTTGATAAGTATATGGAAGAGAAGGGAATGGTTTAGTTTGGAGGACAGACATGGACGACATCATCATCAAACGTGAGGATACCATTCACCAGGTGCACGGTACATACACTTGCAACTCGGCCAACGTTGCAATACGTTGCAAGAAAGGATGTCCCGAAGCATGGTATATTGGGGAGACCATGCAGACACTACGACAGCGGATGAATGAGCATCACTCAGCAATCACCAGGCAAAACAGTTCCCTTCCTGTGGGCGAACACTTCAGCAGTCATGGGCATTCGGCCTCCGACCTGCGGGTAAATGTTCTTCAAGGGGGCTTTCGTGATACACGACAGCGCAGAGTCGCTGAGCAGAGACTGATAGCCAAGCTCCGCACACATGAGGACGGTCTTAACAGGGATCTTGGCTTCACGACACACTATCTGTAACCCCCGTAACTTGCCTGGGTTAGCAAAAAACCTCACTTACTGTGCTGTCTGGAGAAAACACACAATTCTCCAACAATGCTCAGGATTCCCTTCACACACATTGTTCGCCACTTTAACACTTCAATAGCAGGTTAGATGTAAGGATTCGCATTCTAATCAGCAATCTCTGACTGTCTGTGCTGATGTGTGCTATTGCAGACCAGAACACTGCATTTGCCTGAGGAAGACACAGGAGTCGAAAGCTCGCGTTTTTACTATCAAATAAATCGGTTGGATTATAAATTGGTGTTGCTAAATTCTTACTTAGTTTGGAGGGTCATTGCTTTTTATATTGGTTGGCGCAACATCGAAGGCCGAAGGGCCTGTTCTGTGCTGTAATGTTCTATGTTCTATAACCCCATGCATCCCTTACACTAATGCTCCATTTAGTGTGGCTAATCCACCCAACTTACGCATTTTTTAGATTGTGGGAAGAAACCAGAGCACTCGGAAGAAACGCACACAGACACAGGGAGAACGTGCAAACTCCACACAGACAGTGATCGGAGCCAGGAATCGAACCCAGGTCCCTGATGCCACCAGAGGCAGTGCTAATCACTTTGCCACCCAGAGAGAAGAGAGAGTATGAGAGAGAGAGAGTATGAGAAAAAGAGAATGTGACAGAGAGAAAGTGTGAGGGAGTGAATGTGAGAAAGTGAGAGAGTGTGAGAGAGGGAGTGAGGGAGTGTGAGGGCGAGAGTGTGAGAGAGAAACAGAGCGTGAGAGAGAGTGTGAGAAAGAGAGAAAATAGAAAAAGGGAGGTCCTGTGATAGGTGAAAGACAGGAAATGTTAATTGACAAAAGGATTGATATCACAAAAGGGGTGCTTATGGACCAAGTGTGGAGGTGTGAATGGCGAAATGATGAACAATTTCACACAGGGCTAACAATCCTTGAATCGCCACCAAAGAGCTTTGGCCGCCCTTGCAAAACCCACGGTCTTTCTGACTGTCCCTTAGTCACCCAGAACCTGAACACAGCGACAAATAGAGTTGTTGTTGTTGAAATGGCTCAGCCAAAGTTGACTTGCCAACCAATCAACACCCTTTCGTCATGAGGCATAACATGTAATGATTACTTGAAATTGAGCATTGTTGTATTTGTTCTGCTGAGTACAAGGTGAAAAGCTTCAGTGGTATCAGCAATATTTTCAACAAGGCTCAAGCTCTGTACAAATGATGTAGAGATGCCGGCATTGGACTGGGGTAGTAAGAACTCAGTAAGAATTTAGCAACACCAATTTTAAATCCAACCGATTTATTTGATAGTAAATTTGCGAGCTTTCGACACTCTGTTTCTTTGTCAGGCATTTGCCTGACAAAGACACAGAGTGTCGAAAGCTCGCAAATTTACGATCAAATAAATCGGTTGGATTTAAAATTGGTGTTGCTAAATTCTTACTGAGTTCAAATGACTGTCAGCCAGTGGGTAGTTCTTGCTGGAGCGTTAAAACTATTTATTATCTTTCAAAATATTCCTTGGTTTTCCTTGATACAGTAAATCACCTCAGCTGTCTGGAGGAATCGATGTGATTTTATTTGATTTATTATTGTCACTTGTATTAACATACAGTGAAAAGTATCATTTCTTGTGCATTATACGACGCAGCATACCGTTCATAGAGAAACAGAGAGTGCAGAATGTCGTGTTACAGTGATAGTTACGGTATAGAGAAAGATCAACATAATGCGAAGTGGGTCCATTCAAAAGTCTGATGGCCGCAGGGAAGAAGTTGTTCTTGAGTCGGTTGGCACGTGACCTCAGACTTTTGTATCTTTTTCCCTATGGAAGAGAGAATGTCTGGGGTGTGGGGGATCTTTGATTATGCTGGCTGCTTTTCTGAGGTATGAGAAGTGTAGATAGAGTCAGTGAATGGGAGGCTGGTTTGCATGATGGATTGGGCTACATTCATGACCTTTTGTAGTTCCTTGCAGTCTTGGGCAGAGCAGGAGCCCATACCGAGCTATGATACAACCAGAAAGAATGCTTTCTACGGTGTATCTATAAAAGTATTTGAAGTATTATTTATTTCTTTTTCAATTCATTCCGGAGATACTTTTTAACAGCTGATTGCAGATTGATGTTTTCTCCCCAGATTCTGGTTCAACATTTCATATCCTGTCAAAGGGTATTTTCCCACCTTTATCCTCATTTACCTGATCTAAGTCCCTCATGCTCTTCACATCTCCTTAAAACACCTTTCTTACTAATGTTTGACATGGACACACAATGTTGAGATCCCATTCAATGTGGGTCAATGAATTCTGAACATGGTACACTGCTACCCTCTGCTGGAGAATCTCTTGATAAACAGAAATGAGAGGGAGCTTTTCACTTGATGTTTCACCATGTTTGGCACAGGCATCTTCCCTGGGTTAGCAGCAGCGATCTGATTAACTCATTGTGGCACAGATATCTCTTCCAACCTCCAGCCAGCGTGGTAAAAAGAAATATAAAGAGAGCCTTAGTTTTCAGATGTTCGTCTGAGATTTCACAGGAGGAACATCGGCAACAGGTTAGCCGAGGGAGGGGAGAAATGGATGAATTTCAATAGGAAGTGCTAGTGCACTGACTGCATCAACATGTCTAGCATTCAGAGTCCTGCAAGAGTGGATAACTCTGAAGGTTACGATGAGGAGTTGGAACACCCAAACTCACATTCACAATGCGCTGGAATATGCATAATAGAACATTTGGCCCATCGAGTCTACAGTGACTATCCCAAACAGCATCCTATTCGGTCCTATTCTCACCTATTTACCCCGTTAATCCCCCTAATCTACACATTTTGGGATGCTAAGAGTGGCACAGTGGAGAATGGGACAGTGGCACAGAGGTTAGCACTGCTGCCTCACAGCGCCAGTGACCCAGGTTCAATTCCCAGCTTGTGTCATTGTGTGTGCAGAGTCTGCACGTTCTCTCTCTGTCTGCTCCAATTTCCTCCCACAGTCTGACGATGTACTGGTTCGGTTTACAGGCCATGCTAAGTTCTGACTCAGTGTACCCAAACAGGCGCCGGAGTGTAGCAGCTAGGGGATTTTCACAGTAGCTTCATTGCAGTGTTAATGTAAGCCTGCTTGTGACAATAATAAATAAGTTTTAAGCTAAGGGACAATTTTCCATGGCTCATTCCCCTAGCCTACACATCTTGGGACAGTAAGAGGCAATTTCCCATGGCTAATCTCTCTAACCTACACATCTGAGTCACTGTGTAGACAATGCTCAAATTGAGCCCAGGTCCCTGGTGCCACCGTGCCGCTCCCACCCATCGCCATGCAACAACATAACTTCATGTTATCTCCAAGATTTGTTGAGTGGTTAAAAGATTGCTGTTGTTGTTATCACAACTTCCAGAGTTGATAGTAAGAGTGATAGATGCCAGTTACTTTCATCGCTTACTCAGCTCAGAACTGTAACAATGGCAAACAATTCATTTGTCTCCCCAGCGTGTTACAAGGTTTTCTAGGGAAAGTTGATGAAGGTATTGGAAAGGAGCAATGACACAGCTTGGCTAGAGAATTGGACTCTTCATCCCAGAGTTGTGAAATCGTGGAATTCTCTAACATTGAATGTGTTCAGGAAAAGAAAGGGTTTTTGTAGATTTCAAAGGCATCAAGAGGAATGGGGAGAATGCCGGAATACGCCATTGAGATAGAGGACCAGTCAGGATCGTAATGAATGACAGAGCAGGCTTGTAGTCCTGAATGGCCTTCTGCTCCTATTTTCTTTACGAACCACTGATGCCTGCGAGTTGAGTTTTATTGATTTTCATTAAAAGAATGTAGGGGTTTACAACATGGAAACAGGCTCTTTGACCCAACTTGTCCATTGGTCCTATCCCATGGACAAGTTGGGCCGAAGGGCCTGTTTCCAAGTTTTTATATTTTCCAGCCTTGGGGGGGGGGGGGGGGCGGGGGGGGGGAGCGAGGGTGGCTGAAAAATCCCACACACTCGCCTCAAGATTGGAAAATCCCACCTCAAATTAATGGACCTTTGCATGGTCCCCCTTTTCCTCACCCCAGCCAGCTACAATTCCTGCAGTGGGCGGGACAGGAAGATTCCGCTCTATAAATGGAATGTCTATGGTGAGAATGAGATCCCTGGCTTGGTATTACCAGTTCCAGCTTCGATCTGGATTGGATCCAAGAGTTGCTCTGGATTTTTAAATAGCTTTCCTACTGCTCCATCTCTTCTTAAATATAATTCCACTTCCCAATGAGGTCAGGTTTAGTTTTCTATTTTATCTATAAAGAATTGAAACAGCCATGTGCAGGAAGAAGCTCCCCCCAGTGTTGCACTGTCAGTAACTGCTCCCCAAGAATCATCTGAAACAGACCAATTACCTTTAGTTATGGTCCCACTATCTTTCCCCAAAGGTAGGGGAGACTAAAACTCGAGGGCACAGGTTGAAGATGAGAGGAGAGAGATACAGACTAAGAACACAGTCTCCTGGTCATTTTGAAGCCTACAAATACCCTCATTGTGGTCTATTAGTTTGCCAATATTTACAAGCTTGTAAAACAGCTCCCGACATCCAAATCCACGTAATTTATAACACTTACAAAGAGTAATGAATGCAGCTTCCTGACTGGAAAAGCCTCCATCCATCAGCATCTTTCTTTCAGTCACCGAGCTGGTTTTGTATCCATACTGATATTCTCCCCTGTGTGGTGTAGAATGTGTAAAGTATGAGAGAGTTAATATTTGACAGGCCTTTTTTTCCATTTCGAACACTGTTTCCTTTTTGGAGCAGTTGACTGATTGGTTTATAATTGTTACGTGTATTGGGGGACAGTGAAAAATATTGCTTCTTGTGCTCTATTCAAAGCATATCGTTCATAGAGTACAAAGGGGAGAAAGGGGGTGCAGAATGTAGCGTTACAGCGAGGTTATAGAGAAAGATCAACTTAATATACAGTAGGTCCATTCAAAAGTCTGATGACAGCAGGGAAGAAGCTGTTCTCGAGTCAGTTGTACACGATCTCAGACTTTTGTACCTTTTCCCATGGAAGAGAGAATGTCCAGGTCACGTGGGAGCCTTGAATATATTGGCTGTTTTTCCAAGGCAGCAGAAAGTGTAGTCAATGGGTGGGAGGCTGGACAGATTGGGCTTCAAACACAACCCTTTCCAGTTTCTTGCAGTCTTGGACAGAGTAGGAGCCATAGCAAGCTGCGATACAAGGATGCTTTCCATGTTGCAACTGTAAAAATTGGTGAGAGTGGTAGGGGGCGTGCTGAATTTCCTTAGACTCCTGAGAAAGGCTCTGATGGTCTTTCTTAACTATAGCGTAGGTGTGGTGGGATCATGTTGGTGTTTGTGTCTGACCTCTCTCTGAAAGGATAAAAGAAAATCTTGTTGTCTGCACCACAGGGTCATTGGCATCCAACCATCCTGAGAACCATGAGGTTGGGGGGTATGTACCTGCCTTATGCCCCTTCCCAATTCCCAGCACCTCCTCATTTTGCTACCTGGCACCACAGGCAAACAGCTGATGGTGTGATCGTGGAGCTTTTGCTTCCCGATCCCATCAACACCCCCTCACTCTGATCCGCACCTCCCCGCCAAGTTCCTGTTTTCAGATACCAAGCTTGCTTGGTCCCAGGGTCCGAGACGGGGGGGGGGGGGGGGGAAGATAGTGATGAAGAAACCCCCGTCCATCTCTCGCCCTCAATCACCGGCTCAGACACCAGCAGTGCATGTACCTTCCAGCTCAGCACAGAACTGAGATCCACTGAGTCACTGGGACACAAATGGCTTCAGGCCAGGAGAGGGGAAAAGATGATTTGTTCCCCAGCTCACCTCTGGATAAGGTTACGGGTGAATACAGCTGCAGTGATCACAGCTGAGGAAACTGGTGAGGGAGGAATTCAGGAAAATCACAACAGAAAATCTTGGAAAATCTTAGCAGATCTGCCAGCCTCTGTGGAGAGAGATAGAGCCAACGCTTCTGAATATTCAGATGGGATTCGATTCTTCACAATATGTAGGAGCAGAATTAGGCCATTCAGCCCATCGAATCCGTTCCGCCATTCACTCATGGCTGACATACTCCGCATCCCCATTTTCCTGCCTTCTCCCCATAACTCTTGAACCCATTACCAATTAAAAACCCTCGTTAAATTTACTCACTGTCCCAGCATCCATCCCACTTTGGGGTAGCGAACTCCACAGATTCATAACCCTTTGGGAGAAGTAGTTTCTCTCCAACTCTCTTTTAAATTTGCTACCCCTTATCCTAAGACCATGACCCCTCATCCTAGAAGAGGAAGTATTTCTCCATTTTTAAAGGTGGGACTGATATCAATGTGGTTGCTGCCTTAGAAGACCACATGACTGGTTTCCAAGAGACTCAGATCACTGTGATTCATAGAATCATAGAATTCCTACAGTGCCGAAGGAGGCCATTTGGCCCATTGAGCCTGCACCAACCACAATCCCACCCAGGCCCTATCCCTGTAACCCCATGCATTCACCCTAGTTAGTTCCCCTGACACTAAGGGGCAATTTAGCATGGCCAATCAACCTAACCCACACACACATACATCTTTGGACTGTGGGAGGAAACCGGAGCACCCGAAGGAAACCCACGCAGACATGGAGAGAATGTGCAAATTCCACACAGACAGTGACCCAAGCCTGGAATCAAACTGGTTCCCTATGAAGCAGCAGTGCTAACAAATGTGTCACCCCAACTCACACCTCTGAATCCTTAACACCCGTGTCAAGTGCAGATTATAAACAAGTCAATTTCAGGTTCTGTGTTGAGTGATACGAAAAAAACTTTATTAACAGAAATTTTAGGCATTAATATGCAATAGTTAAAAACCACATCACTGTCTCGAGAGTATTGAAAAGGCAGGTGCATTCTTTAAACCACCACATTATTGAAACGCAGGGAATATGTTTGAGCCTGACAGTTTAATATAATCTTTGGTTTAAGACAGTGAGCTTCGACAAATTACAGAAAGGTATTAGTGAGCAATTTAGTACCATCCATTAATTTCACCATTGTATATTAGTCGATGCTACGAGAGAGTGTTAGATCGGTGCTGAGATGAAATAACTGCAAGCTGATCTTGATGCAATGAAAGAGAGAATGGCCCTATGTTTGGCCAATGTCACATCATTTAGATAAATCACACCCACCCCAACCAGAACTCCTCCAGAATTTCACGTATAACTCTTACCAAGCCCCGACTAGGGCTCAGGGCTGAAGGTTTGTGAAAGAACAGTAAGGGGTCTTGATGTTACAGTTCATTTGAGATTCTCGAGCCGTGGGGTGATGGTGAAAGCCAACATGGTATAAGGTTCTATCACAAAAGTGGACACCAAACTACACCATTCAACCAGCTTGAGTTAGACCTCAAGTAGAACACTTGTCCACTTTGGGTCACCTCAGTGGTTAGTGATGTAGAGGCTTTGGAACAGATTCAAAGTGAGGACTGTGAAGCACTTTACCCTTCCAGGTCAGCTTACTAGTAGTAGCTGGGCAATTTTACTTTTAGGGCACAGTGCTTAGCACTGCTGCTTCACAGTGTAAAGGATCCGGGTTCGATTCCCAGCTTGGGTCACTGTCTGCATGAAGTTTGCACATTCTCCTGTGTCTGACTGGGTTTCCTCCAGGTGCTCTGGTTTCCTCCCACAATCCAAAGATGTGCAGGTTAGATGGATAGGCCATGCTAAATTCTCCCTCAGTGTACCCGAACAGACACTGGAGTGTGGCGGCTGGGGGATTTTCACTGTAACTTCACTGCAGTGTGAATGTAAGCCTACATGCGACTAGTAAATAAATTTTAATTTTACATAGATTAAAGGGCTTATTTATTTAAAGTTTATTTATTAGTATCTCAAGTAGGCTTACATTAACACTGCAATGAAGTTATTGTGAAAATCCCCTAGTCACCACAGTCCAGCATCTATTTGGGTACACAAAGGGAGAATTTAGCACGGCCAAAGCACCTAACTAGCACGTCTTTCTGACATGGAAGGAAACCCACGTAGACACAGGGAGAACCCACAGACTCCACACAGACAATGAACCAAGCCGGGAATTGAACCTGGGTCTCTAGCATGATGAGGCAGCAGTATTAACAACCAATGTGTCGCTAACTTTAGGTAAGCACGTAAATATGCAATGAATAGAGAGACGTGGACCAAGGACAGGCAGAAGGGATTAGTTTAATTTGGCATCACGTTCCACACACACTGTGAGTCAAAGGGCCTGTTCCTGTGCCGTACTGTTCTATAAAAGTAATCAAATGTTTATAATAACAAGGGGACGTGAATGTGTACGTATTAACAAATCACTGTGATTAGAAGGAGCAGGGATCAGACATCTCAATTACACGTGGGCAGAAACTAGGTTTGGACGTCAGGATATTCTGCCTTTCCCAGAGGGCAGTGGACATCTGGAGCAAGTTACTGACCTGCACTCTGAGCACTGTTCCACTATCAACTTCCAGAAGAAAGCTGGAACTGGTCCTGCCAGATGTCACAGCAACCCAATGTCACTGGAATACTCGGTCACATAAAGCATAGTATTCTGGCATAGTCCGGATTGCCTGAAGGTCGGGATGGGGGGACGGAGGAGGATGCAATGTTTCAAATATTCATCCCTGCTCCAAATTGGACTTGAATTTGTTTTTGAACCTGTTTTTTCCACTTCGGAATATTCTAGAGGATCACAAGGGTGTCTTTTTTTTGTGTGAATTATATTACAGAAGACATCAGGACTTTGTGGGGCTTAAAGACCTAATGGTCTTTACCAATCCATCGTCTTTATCTCATTGCACATTGCATCTGGGAGGGTTGGGGTGGCTCAGTAGTTTAGAATGCTGACCTGTCCATATTGATATAAAGCTCAGGCAGAGATATATGATTAAGCAGTGAGACAGGAGCTAAATGATACTATTGCTTCAAGTGCGAGACACAAGCTTTAAAACATAGGCCAGCAGAACGATAGATGTCCAAGAACATTGTCCTCCAACACTCAGGTTCAAATACAATCTAGATGGAAGAAGTAGTTCTTTGCAATGGGGTACAATAATGCAATGGGGAAGAGAAATGTTGAATCTGGTTGTCTAAGATTCCCGTCCTAAATGAATATTGCAAATCTGGGACAACACTGTCTAATTCCTTCTGAATATCTGATCTCTCCAGTCACTTCGTTTGACCCCAAACTTTGCTTCAAGCTCCCCATTCTGCCCATCACCAAGATTCCTTGCTTCCACCTCCATATCATCGTTAACTTGTATTCCCCAACTCACACCACCACCTCCACACTCCCCCCATGGAAATCCTCATCCATTCTTCTGCTGCTGTCAGATTGTCTTCTCCTGTAATCCTCGTCACGGGCTTTCTGCGTTCCAGTCTACTCCAACTCCACCCTGTCCAAAGACTCTGCCACCTTCATCCTGCCTCTCAACAAGTCCTCCTGACCTCCCATCCTGTGGTCTGGAGTGGTTCTGACCATTCTCTGACCTCCTCAGCTCCTGTATCCCATCCAATGTTCCTTGGTCCTCTGATTCCACCACCTAGTTCATCCCCATTCCCTGTGCTCCGTACTGATGGAACAGCAGTCTCAGTCTCTGTGACTCCCCAACCTCAACAACCAGCTAATCCTCCACTTACAGACTTACTGAAACCTCTCTATTTCCTTTCATTTTCAGTGCTAAATACTTAAATCTTGACCACTTCGAACGCTGGCATAGCTACAAACTAACTTTATTTGTTGGTTCTGGTTAAAGAGCTCCAAGATAAAGATTTCCTTTCAAATCCAAAACCCGTGAATAAGAGCAGCCACAATTTACCCACAAATTGTGCAGTAAACTGCACTTTTAGTCCATTTTAAAATCCCTTTCAGTATGCTCCCTACATCTGTTATCATTCAACTGTAATATAACCTGAAATAATTTTTATCACTCATTTTGTGAGAATTATCCACTCTAAATAAACCAATTTCTTAGCCAAATACATTCTGGATCTAAACATGAAATTTGTATCGCCATATAATTCATGATGAGTAACACCATTTGTCACATCTTAATTCCCCCATCCAAATAGATCCGAAAGATCTTTTGAAGTTTATTTATTAAGCTGACAAGCAGGATACATTAACACTGCAGTGAGGCAGCATAGTGGCACAGTGGTTAGCACTGCTATCTCACAGGGTCTAAGGATCTAGGTTCAATTCCCTGCTGGGGATCTCTGTCTTGCAGAGTCTACATGGGTTTCCTCAGGATGCTCTGGTTTTCTCCCACAGTCCAAAAAACATGCTGGTTAGATGGAAAAGGTACAGAGGAGGGTTGCCAAGATGTTGCCTGGTATGGTAGGAAAGTCTTATGAGGAAAGGCTGAGGGAGTTGAGGTTGCTTTCACTAGCAAGAAGAAGGTTAAGAGTGACCTAATTGAGGCATACAAGATGATCAGAGGTTTAGATAGGGTGGACAGTGAGAGCCTTTTTCCTCGGATGGTGATGGCTAACACGAGGGGATAGAGCTTTAAATTAAGGGATGGTAGTTATAGGACAGATGTCAGAGGTAGGCTCTTTACTCAGAGGGTAATAATGTTCTATGTTCTATGCTCTATGTTCTATAAGGGTGTGGAATGCCCTGCCTGCAGCAGTTGTGTACTCGCCAACTTTAAGGGCATTCAAATGGTCATTGGATAGGCATATGGATAATATTGGAATAGTTTAGGTTGGAGGGTCATTAGATTGGTTCCACTGGTTGGCACAACAATGAGGGCCAAAGGGCCTGTACTGCGCTGTAATGTTCTATGTTCAATGTAGATGGAGTGGCCGTGTTAAATTCTCGCTCAATGTACCTGAGCAGGCACTGGATGTGGCGACTAGGGGAGTTTCACAGTAACTTCATTGCAGTGTTTATGCAAACCTACTTGTGACTAATAATTTAGCTTTATGAAGTTACTGTAAAAATCCCTTAAGTCATCACATTCCGCTGTCTGTTCAGGTACACTGAGGGAGAATTTAGCATGGTCAACACACCTAACCAGCACGTCTTTCGGATTATGGGAGGAAACCGGAGCATCCAGAGGAAACTCAAGCAGACATGGGGAGAATGTGCAGATTCCACACAGACAGTGACCCAAGCCGGGAATCGAACTCAGGACCCTGGCACAGTGCTAACCTTGCTGCCCATTACAACAGCATCTAACTGGTTTTACACTGCACTCCTGGTTCTATTCTTGAGACTTATCTTAAAATAGCGTACAGAGATAGACATAGCCATATATGTACAGAGAATCATAGGATCCCTACAATACAGAAGGAGGCCATTCAGCCCATCAAGTCTCCATCAACCACAATCTCACCCTTGCCTTATTCCCATAACCCCAAATATTTACCCTCTAATCCCCTGGCACTAGGTTTAATTTACCATAGCTAATCAACCTAACCCGCACATCTACATGAAGGAAAGACAGAGGGTGTGAGAGAAAAGAGAGAGAGAAAGACAGATAATGTAGGAAGAAAAGAGAGGGAGAAAGATAGATCAACTGAAAAACACACAAAGATATCTAATGGACCAAATTACTCTCCTGTTCCCCATTTACTTCCAAGATAGGAACGCCAAATCTCTTTGCATTCCACTCTCCGAGAAGGTGAGACAGAAACAGAAAGAGATAGACATGGAGAAAGATTGGCACAAGGTGACACGTGAGGGAGAGAGAGAGAGATTCAGACACAAAGGCCGGATCTCTATCACCTCACCTGTTTCAGGATCGGTGCAAGCGAGGATCCGACAACGGGAATCTCTGTTGACCTCAGGTGGGGATTTCCAGTCACGCCCACGCGAGGCTGTAAAATCCCGCCCAGTGAGTGAGAGATTGAAATAAAGAGGGTGAGATTACTTCTGTTAAATATCCTTGTTCAGAGGTTCAGAGTGAGCTATCCCCGTTTCCAAGTTATGCGTTCAAAAGCCAAAACCTCTGCTTGCTTTGCTTATCAACCTGACCAGCTCCTCATCTACTCACCAGAAAGAAAAACGCTGGAAAATCTCAGCAGGTCTGGCAGCATTAGTAAGAAGAGAAAGGAGCTGATGTCCAGATAAGCCTTTGTCAAAATCTCACTATTCACCTTGTGAAGTTACCGGTCACCATGACTACAAGAATCTTGGTAACATCCCCGGCCACCCTCACCACCTCACATCAACTTACTGAGAATGCAGCACTTTGTACCTGACCCTTGTCTCACCCTCTGTAGGCCTACGTTTCACATTCTCATTCCCATTCCTGGCAATGTGCTTCAATCCCTTTGAGTCAGCAAGTAACTGGCTGCTCTGAGCATGGATTTCAGCTACACCCCTCAATGAAATGTCTCCCGTTTCGGTTCAATATCAACGCAGAAACTCCAACCCTGCCCAGGTTCATCCCACAGTTAGCCGTGCGCGTATAACTTGCCTTAAACCTACGCTTTCGTGATCAAAACAATTTATTTGGAAACATGAAATGATAAAGAGTGACAGTTTAGTACCTCAATGCATAACATAAATTGCATCTCAGAAATAATACATTACTCAGCATGCCCCCTTGACATTCAATATATAACCCCCGTTAGAAAGACCACAAGGTGTTGGGTGCAACTTTTCTCAGCAGGGGCTGAAATTTTGGACTCAGCGCGGCGATAGAAGTAACCTTTGACCTTTTTGACCTTGTTCATGATAGCGAACATGTCATCTGTCCTGCATTCTGTGCTGGTTACCTGTCTGATTAGACCACTTTGCCTGTCTGACAAGACATAAGTTGACTCAAAAAAGGGGTTGAAGGTTGGAGGGGAAAAAAAAACACTTTGTTGACGATGTCTTTGCCCTCTCAAAGTTTTCCTTTCGCCACTGCTGAGCTTGTGTTCCCAAGAAAAGTCAGAGTCCATTCTCTTGTAAATCCCCAAGGACAGGCTCAAATACTTCTCTGAAATTCCTGTGTGCGTGATATTTCCTGGCCGTCTCCGTGTTGTACGTCCATCGGCAGAGAAGTGACGTGAGACATGGCTGTGTGTAATGTCCGGAGCGTGGAGCGGTCAAAAGTGAGTGACTGCGCAAACTCCGCCATTGTACAACGCAGCGCTAGCTTTAACAATGAAAGGCAGCAAGTGTAGCAGCAAGACCCATAGGCACCAACACCTTACTAAAGAGTCAAACCAAAAGAATAGAGAAAGTTTTACTACACGTTCCTCCAGAATGCTCCGCATCTTCAATTAACCCTTTCCAGCCCATTCATCTCCAAAGCTAAACAATCTGCTGGGTTGTCCAAGCTGCCCTCTGCAGCTCAACCGGATCGACTCTGAGACAGCGATGCCAGGCACACCTTGGCAAGGTGCCAGTTTGTCCAAAGGCACAGAACGAAGAGTATGTTGGGGGGCTTCTGTTACGTAGAAAATAGGTGCAGGAGTGGGCCCGTCGAGCCTGTAATAGTGGATGTTAACAATGGACGTTTGGTCAATTTTCTCGCCACCTTGCGCTTTGAAACGGGGGTGGCGGCACTTGGATTACGTGAGCCACAAAGGGTTAAAAACTTCTGGCAAGGCCTTATCCCCGCAACGCCAGCCTCCAGCCTCTCTGGGCAACGTTCTTGAGAGAGTCGGAAAGAGGGGGGAAGACGCTCCCAAGGCACGAGACACATCTATCACGAAGCCCCCAAGACCTAAGAGATTGCTGGCAATCCTAATCAGCCCTAGTACTTATTATTGCTATTCGTAGCCTTAAATATGAGAAGTAATTCCTAAAACACTAGAACGTAAAGTGATGGATGTTAGTTGTCATAGTGGTTTCAATAGTGAGAAAAAGTGTCCTTTCACTCAGAGGTTCATGTAAACGTTGTGCAGAGAAGGGGTGGCGCCGGGGCACCCACTGGGCATCACTTCAGTCCTTGCCATCACTCCCAGGCTTGTTCCATCGATTATTTTGCTTTCCTCAAAAAAAAAAATCACTGCACAACAGCGCTGCGGGGGGCCCGCTCGGCGCGCAGCAGGTTGTTGGTGCGACGGTTCCTCCCCTTCCTCACCTCCTGCAGTTGTTTCCACTTGGTCTGCGGGTGGCGAGCCGAGGCCCGCCTGTGCTTGGGCTGCTTGCTCCGCCGTCGCCACACCTGCTCGCAGACCTCATCCACCGTCTTCAGGCTGGGGTGGTCGACCAGCTGCAGGAAGTCCCGGTACCAGAGCTTCTGGTTGGGGAAAGCCAGGGAGGAGCTGCGGGCCGCCCCCGGGTCCTTGCGGAGGAGCTCATCGGCCTGCTCCAGCCGGATCACCTCGAGTGAGATGTGCATGAGGGTCTGGGTGAAGTCGAGCTCCATGGAATGGCAGTAGTAGGTGCCGGCATTCTTGCGTTGGATGCTCCTCAGCAACAAGCCTCGATCGGTCTTTATGATGTGGTCATCTAACCGAACCTGCAAGCAGTGAAAGAGCCAATGTGAATCCAAACTATTTTCTCCAAACAAAAGAAGATTCCGTCTCAAATTTGTTGAGTTTGTGTTGTCAGCATAACTAAGTTCACTTCTCTAACGACAGTAAGAACCAGAAGACAAAGGACAAAGAAAACTACAGCACAGGAACAGGCCCTTTGGCCCTTCAAGCCTGCACCAACCCTGCTGCCTGATTGAACTAAAACCCCCTATCCTTCCATATCCCTGCATTCCCATCCTATTCATATATTTGTCAAGACGTCCTTATATGATACTATCGTATCTGCTTCCACTACCTCCCGCAGCAGCGAGTTCCACCCTCTGTGTAAAAAACTAGCCTCCTTTAAATCTTAAATGTACGCCCCCTGGTAATTAGCTTTTCCATCCTGGGAAACAAACATAGAACATAGAACATAGAACATTACAGCGCAGAACAGGCCCTTCGGTCTTCGATGTTGCGCCGACCAATTAAGAAAAAGCAATGACCCTCAACCTAAACCATTCCCTTTTCATCCATAAACTTATCTACTAACCTCTTAAACGCCACCAAACTTGGCGCATCTACAACTGCAGCAGGCAGGGCATTCCATACCCTTACCACCCTCTGGGTAAAGAACCTACCTCTGACATCCGTCCTATAACTACCACCCCTTAATTTAAAGCTATGTCCCCTCGTGCTAGCTTTCTCCATCCTAGGAAAAAGGCTATCACTGTCCACCCTATCTAAACCTCTAATCATCTTATATGTTTCAATAAGGTCTCCTCTTAGCCGCCTTCTTTCTAACGAAAACAACCTCAAATCCCTCAGCCTCTCTTCATAAGACCTGCCCTCCATACCAGGCAACATCCTGGTAAACCTCCTCTGTATCCTCTCCAATGCCTCCACATCTTTCTTGTAATGTGGGGACCAGAACTGTACACAATAACTCCAAGTATGGCCGCACTAGAGTTTTGTACAGTTGCAACATGACGTTGCGGCTCCGAAATTCAATCCCCCACCAATAAAAGCCAAGGCTCCGTATGCCTTCTTAACAACCTTATCGACTTGATTGCCAACTTTCAGGGATCTATGCACATATACATCAAGATCCCTCTGTTCATCAACACTATTAAGAGTCCTTAATAGTGTTAAAAGTTAAAAGCTTTCTTAGATAAATGCGACCAAAGTGCTGAAAAAGTTTGTGGGATATCTGTTTGCCCCAATAAGGGCGAACCACATCAGCCTGAGATTCCATGGACCTACCTCGCACTGAGTTAATCTTTCTCTATATTCTAGCTTTGACTGTAACACTACATTCTGTGCTGTCTCCTTTCCTTCTCTATGAACGGTATGCTTTGTCTGTACGGCACACAAGAAATAATACTTTTCACTATATGTTAATACATGTGACAATAAATCAAATCAAAGTCCAGTGAAAGACCTGGGGACATTTTACACCATTAAAGGCACTGTATCAACACATTCGGTGCTGGAGGTGGGGGGGCTCCAGTGGGCTTAGCAATATGTTTGGGGGTGACGCATGATTCCTGTGCTGGGCTCGGCCTGGGAGTTTAAAACAGTTATGCTGAAGGTCGAAGTTGTTTAGTTTCTTCTTACACTTTCAGAATAACTATTGCTATAAATCCAGCAAAATCAGTCAGTGATTTAAGTCACTTTGTCAGATGGCTTCTAGCAATTGTCCAAGGGAAGTTTTTTTAAAAATGTTTTTAAGCTTATTTACAGGTGTCACAAGTCAGGTTACGTTAACTTACTGATCTGAGGTCAACCGACTCAAGAACAGCTTCTTCCCTGCTGCCATCAGATTTTTGAATGGCCCTACCTTGCACTAAATTGAAGTTTTTCTACACCCTAGCTATGACTGTATTACATTCTGCACTCTCTCCTGTCTTTCTACTCCATCTGTACAGCACGCAAGGAACAATGCTTTTCACTTTATGCTAATACATGTGACAATAATAAATCAAAGGCCAGTGAAGGATCTGGGGATATTTTACGCTGTTAAGGGCACTATATCAACACATTTGGGCCTGGAATTTGGGGAGGGGATCTGATGGGGTCAACAATATGTTTGGAGGCTTGGTTCCCGTGCTGGACTCGGCCTGGGAGTTTAAAACAGTTACGCAGAAGGTCAAAGTTGTTTAGTTTCTTTTTACACTTTCTAAGTAACTATTGCTGTAAATCCGGCAGAACACTACATTCTGCACTCTCTCCTTTCCTTCTTGATGATTGGTGTGCTCCGTCTGTATAATGGGCAAGAAACAATACTTTTCACTGATACAGGTGTCAATAATAAATCAAATTAAAACAAAGGGAAACTAGCACAGTAAAGAACGATACAGCGGAGTGGGCAGAATTCCAATTGGCGTGTCGGAGTGCTAGATTGGTTTTTGCTCATGAATGAGAAGGATGTCCCCCCTTCGCTGGTCCCAGATAAAAGCCTGGGAATTGTGCGTACCTCATCCCTTGGACCTCCTGAGCGCTTCTGGAACGTCCAGGTGACCTGTGCTTGCAGGGATTTTGGGATGCACTCCAGGAAGGTACTGCTGCCCTCTACTCCGTATAACTTCTTCTCTGTTACCCTATGCTGGTGGCGATCTGTCCAAAACAAAACCAAATGTCCGGGGTTAGAACACGAACATGAAGAACCTCAGTGTTTCCAGTTTTATTTCAGATTTCTGGCACCTGCAGTATTTTGCCTTTATTACAACAAAATCTAATTGGGGCAGCACAGTGACATAGTGGTTAGTGGCTCACGGCGCCAGGGACCCACTTTCGATTCTGGCCTCGGGCGACTATTATAGGTGGAGTTTGCACATTCTCCCCGTATCTGCATGGGTTTCCTCCAGATGCTCCGGTTTCTTCCCACACTTCAAAGATGGGTGGGTTATGATGATTGGTGATATCAAATTGCCCTTCCTTCTTCACAGTAGAGATTCCATGATAAATATGTGGGGTTACGGAGATAGGAGCTGGGTAGGCTTGTTGTCAGTGCAGTCTTAATGGACTGAGTGGCCTCCTTATGCACTGTAGAGATTCCATGGTAAATACATGGGGTTATGGGCGTAGGATCTGGGGGATTGTGGTCTGTGCAGACTCGATGGGCTGAATGGCCTGCTCCTGCACTGTAGGATTCTATGATTCTATAACGCACCGTACTGGGAAACTGCTGGCAGTGATGATAGGTTTACACTCCACATGATCTCAGTCACCACTAAAATCCCATAAACACCAATATTGAGCAGGGTGTAACACTGACATAGTATCCATTGCCAGGTTTCTCTACCTGGCCTACCTGGTTAAAATCATCTGCTTAAGGCCGGACGTTTGGATCAAGGAAGCTGGGCCGTCCATCACACACCATCTCAGCCTGAGTCCTTGCAGAAAAAGTCAAGGAAGTTGAGCAGTTCCGGACAACCAAATGGTTATTCATTTGGACATTGGCCATGGCGGGTTCACCTTCAGCCCTGATGGGCTGAATGGCCTCCTTCTCTGTCACAATATTACTATGATTGTGTCAGTCACCCCAAAGAAACAGCTTACTACACATAGAGATGATCACTTGTTTCAGTCATGCTAATTGAGGGACTTAGATTGTCCAGGAACAAATCCCAACCAATGGTACTGTTGAACACACCCTCCCCCCACCCCACCAGGTGGAACAGAAGAATTAATATTTATAGAACTGTACCTCCCGAACACAGAGTGTTTGGATCTCCATTTCTCACATCCTGACGCCGAAATCGCCTGTGAAGACACACAAATATTAGAAAGACTGCCTCATACAAATGCCTCACGTAATTCATGACTTTCTGAAGAGCAACGAGTAGGAAAATGCGATGGTCAGTTCCTACGCATCAAGATCCCAATAACAACAACTGAACAGGTGTCCCAATTAACATGGATTTGGCAGTCAAGGGAGAAACTCATAAGACCATCAGATATAGGAGCAGGGTTAAGCCATTCGGCCCATCAAGTCTGTTCTGCCATTCAATCATGGCTGATATGATTCTCATCCCCATTTTTCTGTCTTCTCCATGTAACCCTTGATCCCCTTATTGACCAAGAATCTATCTATCTCTGTCTTGAAGACACTCAATAACTTGATCTCCACAGTCCTCTGCGGCAATGAGTTCCACATTTACATCACCCTCTGGCTGAAGAAATTCATCCTCATCTCAGTTTTAAAGGAGCGTCCCTTCACTATGAGGCCGTGCCCTGGAGTTCTAGTCTCTCCCACTAGTGGAAACATCTTCTTCATGTCCACTCTATCTAGGCCTCTGAGAGATCTGTTTCAATCAGATTACCCCCCTCACCCTGCTAAGCTCCATCGAATATAGACCCAGACTCCTCATATGACAAACACTTCATTCCTGGGAACATTCTTGTGAACCTCCTCTGGACCTCCTCCAGGGCCAGAAGTAGGCATTCCAGCCAGGTTAGCAGGAGGACCCACCCTACTCTTCCTCCAAAAGCACCGTGGGTTCTAAGATGTCCATCTCTACCACCCAGGAAAGATGCTATAGATCATAGTTCATTGTCTCACAGAATGGATGAACATTCCAACAATGGAGTACTCCATCCATACTACAGCTAGATTGTATCCTTGAAACTCAAAATGGCACCAACACACAAACTTGTAACAGAGAAAAACATTGCAGCAATTTGAATGATATCCAAATAGCCATGATGAATTTATTGAATTGGAAAGATAGATGTTGGGGCTATTTGTTCCCTCAGTGCTGCTGAATGCAATATGCCATTAAATTACATATTCCTGTGATGTTGGGTCACTGGTCACATAAGCTGCAATCTACCAATGAAATCTGGGCTGGACTTAAGGGTCATGGGGCTGTGAACTCATTTAGAAGAATATAGAGTAGCCACAACATCTTGATTGCGATGAGGATTAATCTTCAGAAAGCCCTTATGTGGCTGATGGCAATGTGTGACTGGGAAAATACTATTCAGAAGATGATCGTGATGTGTTAATGTTCACTGCAAGTCGCTGTAGCCACATGTGGTTTTTACACGCATGTTGTAGACTGGAACTACGAATGGAAGCTCCAACTTTCTTCCACATAACCAACCAGGAATCTCTCTTGCTCTTACCACTTGCCAGTGGGGTGTGTTTTGGAAGGACTTCCAGGACAATACTCAACCTCTTTGACCATCAGGTCTTGAGACGAGGCTCGAGCTTGGAGTTTCTGGCTTAGAAGTAGGCTATTTCGCACTATGTCACAGGAATTCCCAGGCATAACATAGAATAGAACTTTTATAGAATCCGTATAGTGCACAAAAAGGCCATTCGGCCCATTGAGCCTGGACTGATAAAACCGTATCTCTTAACCCCGTTTATTTACCCTGATAATCTCCCTAATGTTAAGGGACAACGTAGCATGGCCAATCAATCTACGTTGGATGCTGTAATGGGACTGCTGCATGATCTTTCAGGATGAACAGACTAGGATGAGGGGGAAATGACATCTCTCATCAGTGCCTTGTCTGATCATACTGTGCCCATCATGTTTCTTGAGAGAGGTATGTTTAAAATTCAACTCTGGTTTACATGGTGCTGATTTGTCTGCAAATCAGGCAGCTCCATGCAGAGAATGCAAGAA
The DNA here is from genome assembly GCA_024679065.1 of Sphyrna mokarran. Taxonomy (NCBI): domain Eukaryota; kingdom Metazoa; phylum Chordata; class Chondrichthyes; order Carcharhiniformes; family Carcharhinidae; genus Sphyrna; species Sphyrna mokarran. Next base: position 130,302,934 of record JAGIQG010000003.1, on the reverse strand, counting down.
AATAACTGGTTTTAGATAATTGGGCTTCTGTTTTAAAATGAGTTAATGCATTTTTGTTTTCTTTGTTTTTTCCTCTGAGGATTCAGAGAAGGGTTCTGATTATGCTGATTGACAGAAGCAAAGTCATGTGACTGGGTGGAGTTGAGTTTGCAGGGAAAACCCACAGTTCTTTTTGATTTGTAAACAATCAAGTTTCTGCCTGTTGCTGAAAGAAGAGAAGGGTGTCTCTGTCTCCCTCTCTCCGGAGGCTGCTGTTTCAGCGTCAGAAGTCTCTCTGTTTTTTTCCCCTCTCTGGAAGCTGCTGTTTGGGTGTCAGAAGACAAGTGTCTCTTTGTATTTCTCTCTCTCCAGAGGTGCTCAAATACGCTATGATTGTTAACAAGTAACAATATGTAAACCTGTGTTTGTAACTGATATTGAAGAGGAGTTTAAGTCTACAAGAGGAATATTGATTAAATTGGAACTAATAGAGATAGGTTAGCAATTAAGAATTGTATCTTGTCATGTTTGTTTAAGTTTTTCAATTAAAAAAGCTAAGCTAATTCATTCGTCATAGTTAAACTATATTGTTAAATAAAGATTGTTTTGATAAAAGCTTCATAGTGGATTACTAGAATGAAATGGCGGAAGAGACTCAAAGGGCCAGATGGCCGACTCCTGATCCTAGTTTTCATGTTCTCACACTCAATAGAAAAACTGTTGGAGTCTATTTGGGCTTCATAACATACTTTGGGTTTTTCTGCTCTAGTGCCTTAACACTTGCAATAAAGTAATGACCCATAAAGACCACAGATTCCCCCCCTTTCCCCACTTACCTTTTGGTGTTTGCTACATATCTGGTACAGGAGTTTCCGTCCCAGGCACAGTAGGGATCTCGGGCCAGACAACACTCTGCACATGCCTTCCCATAGAAGCTACAGTGCTGTAAAGGCAGCTGGGAGATTGCTGTGTCAGAGCCAATATACAGCTGTTGCTGTTGGAAAATAAAGTAAACGCAGACATCTGTAATGATTCGCAATGGGAACAATTTACTAAACATTACAAACGAGCCAGATAAATTCAGAAAGTTTTTCTGAGCAGATACCAGTGGAAATGAAAATAAGATTTGTCCTGCAATGATTTTCACAGTCAGTGCAACATCATCTACTATTGAGTCTCTCGTTCCCGCCTTGAGTCACTGTCTGCGTGGAGTTTGCACATTCTCCCCATATCTGCGTGGATTTCCTCCTACAGTCTGAAAGACATGCTGGTTAGGCGCGTTGGCCATGCTAAATTTGCCCTCTGTGTACTCGCCAACTTTAAGAGCATTCAAATGGTCATTGGATAGGCATATGGATAATATTGGAATAGTTTAGGTTAGAGGGTCATTAGATTATTCCAATGGTCAGCACAACATCGAGGGCCGAAGGGCCTATACAGCGCTATAATGTTCTATGCACCCGAGCAGGAGTGTGGCGGGGAGAATGTGCAGACTCTGCACAGACAGTCACCAAGGCCGGAACTGAGTTTAAGTTTATTCATTAGTGTCACAAACAGGCACAACAGCATGAGTTCAATTCCCGTACCGACTGAGGTTATTCATGAAGGTTCCACCTTCTCAACCTCACCCCATGCCTAAAGTATAGTGATCCTTGGGTTAAATCAAGACTAGTCCGCCTTTGCTGAAGTTTAAAGTTTATTTATTAGTGTCACATATCAGCTTACATTCACAGTGCAATGAAGTTACTACGAAAATTCCCTAGTTGCCACACTCCGATGCCTGTTCGAGTATACTGAAGGAGAACTTAGCACAGCCAATGCACCTAACCCACACGTCTTTTAGACTGTGGGAGGAAACCGGAGCACCCAGTGGAAACGCACGCAGACATGGGGAGAACGTGCAGACAGTGACCGAAGTTGGGAATTGAACCCAGGTCCCTGGCGCAGTACTAACCACTGTGCCACCATGGAATCGTGGAATCAAGTGGGCAGTTAAATCTATGCTCTGATATTCTTAACACCTCAAAGTCTGCTTGCCAGCATCGTGGCTATGTTTGCACTGTCAGCAAGTATGAATCTCTTGCAGGTCTTTCTCTGGATGAATTCTGACCCCTTGCTCAACTGGACCATTTGGTTGGTGTGATCTTTGCCACTAAACTGTATTGAGATCAAACCTCGAAAACACACACATCTTATTATCAGAGGCCAACGGGAAAACCCCTACTAATCTTCCTCCTGTCCAATACAGAGTGGTAAAGCTAATTACTGGGCCCCAACTGGTTAATTCATCAAATCTATGAGCGGCTAAACCTGCCTGTACATTTACCCAGGAACAAGCTCAATTTGCAGTTAAAACCAGAATTTACTATTCTGTTAATTTGTCTGGAATTTCCATGTCGAAACTTCCCAATGTATTTTAAACTGCTTCACATCTTCACGTATTGTGAGCTACAGTAAACATCCAGCGTACATCACGCAGGTTTAATTCTTATCTTTTTTATTCTTTCACATGCTAGCAAAACAACTGAGGCAGTTGAGAGTCAACCACGTTGTTGTAGGCCTGGAATCACATGTAAGCCAAACCTGATAAGGAGAACAGATTTCCTCCCCTAAAGAACATTAGAGAACCAGATGGGGATTTTATAGAATCCCTATAGTGCAGAAAGAGGCTATTCGGCCCATTGAGCATGTTCTGGCCACAATCCCACCCAAGCCCTATCCATTTAAATTGTGAATCTCCCTGACATCGGGATCAATTTAGCACGGCTAATCAACGTAACCCGCACATCTTTGCACTGTAGGAGGAAACTGGAGCACCCAGTCTATACCAACAATAATACCATCAGGTCTTATCCCCCTGATAGTGCATATTTATCCTGCTAATCTCTTGACACTAAGGGGAAATTTAGCACAGTAATCAACCTAACCTGCACATCTTTGGAGGAAACCAGAGCACCCGGCAGAAACCCACACAGACACGGGTAGAAAGTACAGATTCCACACAGTTACCTGAGACTGGAATTGAATCTAGATCCCCTGATGCTGTGAGTCTGCAGTGCTAACTACTCTGCTATTGTGCCATGATAATTCATTACTTTTACATTCTATTCCTTTGATGACAGATGCAATAATTCCATTTGCCTTCCTAATTATCTAGTTTTCTGTGATTCATGAATGAGGACATCCAGATCCCTCTGCACCTTCACCGCTACCAGGTCAAAATCCTGGAACTCCCTCCCTAATAACACTGTGGATGTATCTACACAACATGGACTGCAGAGATTCAAGGAGACAGCTCACCACCACCTTCTCAAGGGCAATTAGAGATGGGCAACAAATGTGAGGATAGCCAGCAACATCACATCCCGTAAATGAGTATATTTTTTAAAATCACTTTATGACTCTTGCCAATCGACCTCTGTGAGAAGCTGTTAATAACAGCTATAGAATGTCCAAAATCTGTAAATAAAGTTCCATTAGATGCTGTACTTACTCTTTTTGAAGACAGCTCCATGTTGGTTATAGATGCAGAGTTCTGAAATTGAAGAAATCAGTTTAGTTAGCAAGTGACCAAGAACAAAATGGTAGTACATTCCTCAATAAAACCATGGACATAAGCCTTTGGTCTCAGGATTCTGGAACATTGAGTCTGCACCGATCACAATTCCACCCAGGCTCTATCCCTATAACCTTACTTATTTACTTTAATAATCCCTTGACTCTAAGGGGCAATTTAGCATGGCCAATTCACCTAACCTGCACATCTTTGGACAGTGTGAGGAAATCCATGATGTAGTGATGCCGGCGTTGGACTGGGGTAGTAAGAACTCAGTAAGAATCTAGCAACACTAATTTTAAATCCAACCGATTTATTTGATAGTAAATTTGCGAGCTTTCGACTTTCTGTCTTCGTCAGGCAAATGCAGTGTTCTGGTGGAGCAGAAGAATCTAGCAACACCAATTTTAAATCCAACCGATTTATTTGATATTAAATTTGCGAGCTTTTGACTTTCTGTCTTCATCAGGCAAATGCAGTGTTCTGGTCTCTTCTGCTCCACCAGAACACTGCATTTGCCTGACGAAGACAGAAAGTCGAAAGCTCGCAAATTTACTATCAAATAAATCAGTTGGATTTAAAATTGGTGTTGCCAGATTCTTACTGAGGAAATCCACGCAGACACGGGCAGAATCTTACCTTGAAGACTTGGAGCTCTTCCAGAAGAAGCTCTTCCATGTTCTGCCAATTTCCCTTTGGTACTGAGATCACTTTCAAAACCGTCCCGACATCTGAAGGTATCCAAATGGAAAGAAAGATGGGAGGACTGCAGCAACTTCAGTACGAGACAGGAGAAGATTGTTTAAAGGCCCCCTCTATTTGGTAAATTAGGAAAGAAAACCTTACCTGTCCCAATAAACATGACGTCATAGCGCCCATCGCCTGCCTCCACTCGGTCCACCACTATCTGAGTGAAGCTGTAATCAACGTTGGTTTTCACAAGGATTGGCCGATGGTTAATGGGGTTGATGGGATTGTACATCAGAGGATGGTTACGAGCAAACAACACTACATCGTCAGGAAACTCCTTGGTCGACTGAAAGCCCCCAAAAGTTTTGCTTGGACACTGGAGAGAAAACAAGAGTGACTTCTCAAAACTTGGTGCACTTCAATCTTCAGGAAGGCTGGCATAATATTACCAGAAAAACCATCCTTCAAGTGATAATTACTGCTAGTTAACAAAGCCTGAGTTCCATTGCAATATGATGTGCATTACTTGCCACTTTAAGGTTAAAATTTATTTATCAGCGTCATAAGTAGGCTTACATTAACAATGCAATGAAGTTGCTGTAAAAATCCACACACTGGTGCCTGTTCATGTACATTGAGTGAGAATTTAACATGGCCAATCCACCTAACCAGCACCTAACCCGCAGTCTTTCCAGAGGAAACCCACGTAGATATGAGGAGAAAGTGCAGACTTTGTAGACACACAGTGACTCAAGCCAGGAATCAAACCCAAGTCCCTAGCCTTGTGAAGTTACTAAGGCCACACTTGGAATACTGTGTACAGTTCTGGTCATCCTATTATACAAAGGGCGTTATTAAACTAGAAAGAGTGCAGAAAAGATTTACTAGAATGCTACTGGGACTTGATGGTTTTAATTAAAAGGAGAGGCTGGGACTTCTTTTCCTGGACTGTAGGAGGCTCAGGGGGTTTCTTAAAGAGGTCTACAAAATAATGAGGGGCATAAATCAGCTGGATAGTCAACATTTTTTCCCAAGGGTAGGGGAGTCTAAAACTAAGGGGCATAGGAGGGGGGAGAGATACAAAAGAGGGGCAATTTTTTTCACTGAGAGTGGTGAGTGTCTGAAAGAAGCTGTCGGAGGCAGTAATAAAGGCAGGTTCAATTTTATCTTTTAAAAAGCATTTAGGTAGTTACATGGGTAAGATGGGTACAGAGGGATATGGGCCAAATGCAGGCAATTGGAACTAGCTTAGTGGTTAAAACTGGACAGCACAGACAAGATGGGCCGAATGGCCTGTTTCCATGCTATAAATCTGTATGACTGCCAGTACGAACGTGCAAATGGACACACTGGATAAGTAGCAGGGAGCCAGGCATGGCAGGTTGAGTGTGGATGAGTGATTCTTGCGGTCTTCAGCCGGCCTTTGACAAATTAACTCTACGAATCTGGCCTTTGTATCAGTGAAAAGGGGCAGAACCCTAACAGCCAAGTGTTACTGCTACATCAGAACATGAGCCCCCAAATGGACGCGCCATCAACAAGACGCTCATACCTCTTCCCACAGCTGCCCCTTCCCAGAGTAAAAAATAGCCAATCGTGAGAAAAGAGGTGTCAGAAGGAGCAAGAAGAGCAACACACCAAAGTGGCAGAATCAAGGTAAAGTTAGCAGCTGAACTGACCTATGACCCTGCACAAGAGATGTAGGCTAGCTGAGGGTATGAGACAGCCTGCAGGCCAGCCTCTGAAGGAAAGCCATAGTAAGAAACAACCACATTGAAATGTCGCTGTTACATGTGACTGGATCTTACCATTCCAGGCCGAGGGTACGGCACTTTCCCCTGGTACGGTACCCACTGATAGTTTGGTCCCTCCTTGTGTGCGAAGGGCCCCAGGAAGGCTCTCCGGATGTCATTCATGTTGTAGACACAAACAGCCGAGCCTCTGAAGACATTGCTGCAACAAACGGCACCACGAATAAAACAGTTAGCAACGAGTGGAGCAGAAGTGCGGAGTTCAAAGTGCAGAAAAGTATGTGTCGCATTTAAAACCATTGTGTGTTCCGTCACATTGCCTTTCTTTGAAGGGCTTCAGCAGTGGCGGGGGGAGGGAGGGGGTGGCACAACTAACTGTTCTTCCTGGGAAAGGCAGGATAATTCTCCTCAAACTCCACCCCCACCTCACCAAGTCTTCCACTGGATTCCTGGCTGCTTTAAGATGGGAGAGGGATAGGGTGCAGAGGCCAGTTACAATCCCAGTCTGCAGACAGCAGACCGCTTGTTAGTTCAATAGCAGAAGTCGGGTCTCTGCGTTTACACACATAGCTGCCATTGTCTGGCATGTACTTTAACTTTAGTTTTCTAAAGATATGTTTTATTCATATGAATTGCAAAGTTATATCACGTGACAGTCCAGATTTTAGCATTAAACTAAGTGCAACATAGAACAATTTCTTCCAATACAGGTGTCTCAGTGCTTGGCCATCACTGGTTATATTTACAATGCATTTACATGTCACTTCCCGCTGCCTTGGAAAAGCAGCCAGCATAATCAAGAACCCAGACGTACACTCTCTCACCTTCTTCAATCGGGAAAAAGCTACAAAAGTCTGATATTGCGTACCAACTAACTCAACAACAGCTTCTTCCCTGCTGCCATCACACGTTTGAATGGACCTACCTCGCTTTAAGTTGAAACAAAAGCAGGAAAATGCTGGAAAATCTCAGCAAGTCTGTCTGCATCTGTAGAGAGACAATAGAGCCAACGTTTCAAGTCAAGAAGACGTCGGCTTAGAGGGGATCTCATGGAGGTGTATAAGATTATAAGGGGTATAGATAGAGTAAATGGAGGTAAACTTTTTCCGCCTTTAGAAATGGATAGGACAAGGGGTCATGGCCATAGGGTGAGGGGGGCTATGTATAGGACGAATATTAGAGGGCAGTTTTTCACACAAAGGGTAGTGGGGGTGTGGAATGCCCTGCCGAGTAAGGTGGTGGGAGCAGGCACGCTGGGGCTGTTTAAGGGTCTCTTGGACAGCCACATGAGCGGTATGCAGATAGAGGGATATATTCGGACTGTTTAACTACGGCTTTTTTCCACAGGTAATTCGGTCCATAATTTGAGCACGCATTCGGCAGGTGGTGCGGGTACAGCTCTTGGATGTTGATTCATGGGTTGCCTGGTACCTCATGTCGTAAATGAGGGCTTTATGTGGACCATCTGAAGGGCACCATGACAGCTCAGAGACTATCGATGTGGCTGTGCAGACACTTGGAATTGGGCCGGTGTCTGCGGGAGTTTGCGCGTTCTCCCCGCGGTTGCGTGGGTTTTCTCCGGGCACTCCGGTTTCCTCCCACAACCCAAAAATTCACTCTTAGGCTGATTGGGAAACAAATTGTCCCTATAGTGAGAATTTTCCATATTAGGAATAATATATATATTATTATGTAGGAATAATAAAATAGGATAATGGATTTGCTACTATATAGTTATGACGGCGGCGCGGGCTCGTTGGGCCGAAGGGCCTGTTTCCTGTGCTGTGTTGCTCTTTAAAAAGACCTTTTACCAAAACATTGGCTCTATTCTCTTTCCACAGATGCTGTCAGACCTGCTGAGATTTTCCAGCATTTGCCTGCTTTTGTTTCAGTTTCCAGCATTCACAGTATTTCACGTAAATCCTATATTAAGTTGATCTTTCTCTCCACCAAACTATGGCTGTAAAATTATATTCTGCACCCTCTCCTTTCTCTCTCACCAATGTACTCTATGAATGGTATGTTTGTCTGTATAGCACACAATGCTTCTCACTTCATCCCAATATATATGGCGATAGTAAGTCAAATCAAAATCAACTGTAGCCGTCTCGATGGCAGAGTGCAGAGGCAGTGAGATGCGAGCCTGCAGGAAGGATCTCACAGAGAGTTGACATTCTGCGTCCAGATGACCCTTTGTCAAAGCTTTGAGGAGAAGATTGCACTACATGTTGTACTCAATAATGATTTAAAAAAATGCCTTTGACAAAGGGTCATCTGGACTCAAAACGTCAGCTGTTTTCTCTGCTTACAGATGCTGCCAAACCTGCTGAGATTTTCCAGCATTTTCTCTTTGGGTTTCAAATTCCAGCATCCACAGTAATCTGCTTTTCTCACAGAGTTCCTTTCTCGTCACCAGCCAAGCCAAGTCATGGTACTTGTTTGTAAGCTCTGGCAATGAAAGCAGTCAGTAAGAAGTCTGACAACACCAGGTTTAAGTCCAACCAATTTATTTGATAGTAAACTCACTCCAGTTGAGTCTACTATCAAATAAATTGGTTGGAATTAAACCTGGTGTTGTCAGACTTCTTACTGTGTTTACCCCAGTCCAATGCCGGCATCTCTACATAATGAAGCAGTCTGCCAGCTGTAGGCAGTCTGTTCTGCGTAGCATCTGACAAGATTCCCCCATCACCCTTTTCCTTCAGAGCCTGGAGGACGTTACGTGTGGATCTCTGTTGAGATCCACAAAGATGTCAGATCATCTTCGAATGATCTGAGTTTGAAATTCTTCCACGTGCGAGGTATCTTGCAAGACAGTCATGTCCCCATTGCAATGGGTAACTCATTCATTATCAAATTAAATTGGACTGGACCTGGTCCATATTGACCTCAGAGCCACAGCAATGTGGTTGACTCTGAGCTGCCCTCTGAAATAGCTACTCAGTTGTACCCAAGTGGTTTCATTACTGGTACTGGTGCGGGTCTTGCTTGTGACTAATAAATAAACTTTAAACTTTATTTTTAAATGAGCAACACATGGCAAAAGACCCATTCTTTTGCACCTGATAGTGAAAACCAGACCAATAGGACAGGTGATCTGAAGCTTGGTCAAAGGTTTGATTTGATTTGATTTATTATTGTCACATGCATTGGGATACAATGAAAAGTATTGTTTCTTCTGCCCTATACAGACAAAGCATACCATCCATAGAGTACACAGGGAAGGAGGTAAGGAGAGGGTGTAGAATGTAATGTTACGGTCACAGATAGGATATAGAGAAAGATCAGCTTAATATATACCAGGCTGATTCCAGGGACGGCAGGACTGATGTATAAGGAAAGATTGACAAAACAAAATTAAATAGAAAGAAGACATTGAATCACTGACTTGTTAGGGACAATTAAGGATGGGCAGTAAATATAGACTTTGTCTAAATATATGACCACATTCCATAAATTTAGAAAATACAGGCCTCTTTCAAACAGCAAAAGCCAGCAAGGGCACAAGGGGCAAAACGGCTCCTCTCTGTGCCACACTCTATAAAGAAGTCTCTGGATTACTGATCCTGGCAGTGAAAAAAAAACAGAATTATTTAAACTGGGAACACTCTCATTTACCAGACTCAGCTGCCAATTAGGCCTGGGCTTACACGTCACATAATGCAGTGCGCAACTGTTGAGCCGCTGAAAATGACTTGTCCAATCCCACACAGAGCATTCGCCTCGCCCATTCTGTTGGCGCTGATCTCAGGCATGACTACACCCAGTGCTCTCACCTGGAAGTACTGAAGACCGTATAGACGAGAGGGTTCCTGCGATCTCTTGTCTGAAGGAAGAAGACGTCCCCTGGTGAGGAATAAAAGACGCACACAGAGCTTTATTCACAGCCATCACTTCACAAGATTTTGCCATCTGCTGTGCACTCACACCACAGCCATCATGAATTAGTGTCTAGAAGTAACTTAGGTCTTCATGACAACTCCATCATTAGCATCAACGTTCTTTGATAAGTCCTAACCATCGTGCAGTAATCTTGGTTTTAGCAATTCCAGTCACTGGGGCGAGAGAGTTTCCTCTAGGTGGAAACCCTCATTCCCATTAACTCTCCAAAGCCCACTGCCACTTCATGCTCAACTAAGCTCTGATTGGTAGCAGGCGGGCCTTCAGTCCTCCCTTGGTGGAACATCACACCTCTCCAACCCATCCAGGCATGGCACTGCGATGGCTGGAAGAGGTCCAGCAGCTCTCTTCCTGGAATGAAGTCCCAGGACCCTGCTTAATTCCCAGGGTCAGGAGGGTAGGAGGTGCTTGGGAAAGAAGGAGGGAGTTGGCCCTTATTGCATCAAGGGGATAGGCCAGCGGTAGGGAGAGAGGACAAAGAGGTTCTTGAGGGGAAGGTTTTCAGATTAAGGCGCCACTTGGAAAAATCCATCTGGTTCACAAATGTCTTTTAGGGAAAGAAATCTGCTGTCCTTAGCTGGTCTGGCCTACATGCAACTCCAGAGCCACAGCAATGTGGTTGAGTTTCAACTGCCCTCTGAAATGGTCTAGCAAGACACTCAGTTCAAGGACAATTAGGGATGGACAATAAATGCTGGCCAGCCAGTGATGCCCATGTCCCATTAATGAATTAAAAACAAAACATCCATTTCTCCTGTAATTTAAATTTTTGTGATCTTTGGAAATTTGGCTTTCTTGCATTTGATTTGATGAGGGCAAGTCAAAAATGTTTAACATCATGCCTCTCAGATGGCACGGTGATACAGTGGTTAGACCCCTGCTTCACAGCGCCAGGGACCTAGGTTCAATTCCCAGCTTGGGTCACTGTCTGTGCAGAGTTGGCACATGCTCCCCATGTCTGCATGGGTTTTCTTTGGATAATCTGGTTTCCTCCCACAATCCGAAAGATGTGCTCTCTCCCTCAGTGTATCTGAACAGGTGCCGGAGTGTGGCGACTAGGGGATTTTCAAAGTAACTTCATTGCAATGTTAATGCAAGCCTACTTTAACACCAAGAAATAAACTTAAACGCTTTTCCACAGGACTTGCATTGATAGGTTTTATATTCATAGGTACAGTGGTTAGCACTGATATCCCGCAATATTGGGCTCCTGGGTTCAATTCCCAGCTTGGGTCGCCATCTGTGTGGAGTTTGCATTTGTTCTGTATCTATGTGAGTTTCCTCCAGGTGCTCCAGTTTCCTCCCACAGCCCGAAAGATGTGCGGGTTAGATGGATTGGCCATACAAAATTGCCCCTTAGTGTCAGAGGGGACAAACTAAGGTAAATGCATGGGATAGAGACAAGGTGGGATTGTGGTCAGTGCAGACTTGATTCGCCGAATGGCCTCTTTCTGCACTGTCAGATTCTATGATTTTATATTTATATCTTGCTATATATTTGTGGGAGAATATTGTGGGTAAATCGCGGGAGTATTATGTTTTTATGGCTCAGATACACAGCTGTGGTGGTATGCAGGTGATGGCGGGAAAGGTCATTTACATCAAAAAAACAGCATTACTCACTGATCTCATCAAAATGAGTGTCAATCCCTTCACTTCCTGGGACAGAGCAGATCAACCGGGCCTTCAAAAATGTTGTCCACTTGTTCACCAGGCTTCTCAGACCCCCATGATCATTCTGAAAGAAATGAAAGGGTTTTCGGACTGTTAATGCCAAGCTAAGCATATACTTCCATCACCTCCACCATCCCTCCCTCCCATGAACAGGCAGTTAACATCCACATGAATAATAGTCTTTATTTATTAAGGACTATCAACTGCAGGGCGGGGGGGGGGGGGGGGGGGGGGGGGGGGGGGGGGGGGGGGGGGGGGGGGGGCTTCCCTTCAATGGGAAAAAGGTCCATATCCAGTGGGAGTCTCACTCAGGCAGTGATTGCAGAGTCAACAGCAACAAGTTGCATTTGTAACTTTCAACATTGTGAAATGTCCCACAGAGGGTTTGCTAAAATGAAGAGATTTACAAAAAAGTTGCCAGGACGGAAGGGATTGAATTATAGGGAGAGATTGGACAGACTGGGGCTTTTTCTTTGGAGCGTAGAAAACTGAGGGGTGATCTTATGGAGTGTATAAGATCATAAGAGGCATGAATGGGGTGAATGCACTCAATCTTTCTTCCTAGGGTTGGAGAATTAAGAACTGGAGGGCATAGGTTTAAGAGGAGAAAGAATCAATGGGAACCTGAGGAGCAACTCTTTTACACGGAGGGTGGTATGTGTGTGGAATGAGCTGCCGGAGGAAGTGATTGAGGCTGGGACATTCACAACATTTAAGAAGAATTTGGATAGATACATGTGTGGAAAAGGGTAGAGGGATAGGGACCAAATGCAAGCAAATGGGGTTAGCTTAGATGGGTCAACATGGACCAGTTTGGGCCGAAGGGCCTGTCTCCATGCCATAAATTCTACAGAATGATGGAATACCAAATAAGGAGTTATTGGGTCAAGTCCTCAAAAGTTTGGTCAATTGACAGAGAGCATAAACTTCCAGCCCTTCTTGCTGGTACCGTTGACAGTGAAACCCCACTGTGGTTTCCTCCAATGGCAAGATGTAGCGCGTAATACCCACAGAGCTTCATGCCAGCGATAGCCAGCAGGGGAAGGATACATTGGAGGAAAGAGTTCTATTTTGTGGGGGAGGAGGATGGGCAAGAAAAGAAAAACAGCATTTGATTGCTCCTGAGGGTTAAACTGCTTTTTAAAGTAAACCATTTTCTTGGCATATTCAGTATCTGATGCTGAAAGTACCGAACCATCTGTAAACAGATGTGAATCTCCTCTGCGCAGTTGTCCTTCTTGCAATGCTTCTGTACCCAGCCCAGAGATGAATGCATGACTAGAATTTTCCATTCCTTGCTCTATTAATAACCGGTGCTCCTTCTCCTCTGTAATATTCAACAACTCCTTTTGTAGGCCGGGAAATGTTTGCATTTATGTAGCACTTTTTTCTCATTATCATCGTCTGTAAGACACTTTGAGACTGCTAATGATATTTCTTTGAAGTGTAATCACTATTCTGACGCAACAAAGGCCAATTTGTGCACAGCAAGATCCCACAGACAGCACTGTGATAATGCGACTCCCCTCCCCCCACCACCAACCCTCCCACTAAACAACCTTCAGGTCTCAAGGATGTTTAGTCAGGGGTTGTAAGGGCTCCGGCCAATGGGCAGGTAAATGGAATTGTGGCTGAGTTGAGATCAGCCATAATAATGGTGGCACAGTGGTCAGCACCGTGGCCTCACAGCGCCAGGGAGCCGGGTTCAATTCCTGGCTTGGATCATTGTCTGGTGTGGAGTCTACACGTTCTCCCCGTGTCTGCGTGAGTTTCCTCCGGGTGCTCCGGTTTCCTCCCACAGTCCAAAAGATACGCTGGTGAATTTGGCCATGCTAAATTCTCCTCATTGTTCCTGAACGGGCAGAACTTGGCAACTAGGGGGTTTTCACAGTAATTTCATCGCAGTGTTAAAGTAAGCTTACTTGTGACACCAATAAGTAAACAAATGGTGGAGCGGACTCGATGGGCCAAATGGCCTAATTCTGTTCCTACACCTTACAAACTTCTAAACAAATGGTGGAGCAGGCTTGAGGGGCTGAATTGTCTCCTCCTGTCCCCAGTTCTTATGTTGTAAGCTGGGTGTAAAAGGTCTCATCACAGTCTTTTGAGATAGTTGGAATCCTCTCTAATGACTCAGCCAGCATTTACATCTCTCAATCTCTCTAAATGGAGTATCTGGATTTCCTGGAAGTTGCTCATCATGACTCATGCTAATGCACAATGAGGCAAGGACACAGGCCTCAAACTACCTCAGTCAGTATGGCGATCGAACCCTTGACGTTAGCATTGTTCTATGCCAAACCTGCCTTCTAAACTAATTGGAATGGCTCCTGTTCTGCCCAAGACTGCAAGAAACTACAAAAGGTCCTTGAATGAAGCCCAGTCCATCACACACACCAGCCTCACATCCACTGACTGTCTACACTTTCTGCTGCCTCGGAAGAGCAGTCAACATAATCAAAGACCCCCATGTACCCTAGACATTCTCTTCAACCTTCTTGCGTTTGGAAAAAAAAAATACAAAAATCTGAGGTCACACACCAACCGACTCAACAACAGTTTCATCCCTGCCAGACTTTTGAATGGACCTACTTTATATTAAATTTATCCTTCTCTATACACTAGTTATGACAATAACACTACATTCTGCACTGTCTCCTTTGCCTCTATATGAACAGTATGCTTTGTCTGCATAGTGTACAGGAAACAATACTTTTCACTTTATGGTAATACGTGATAATAATAAATCAAATCATTCATTGCCCCAAAGGTCTTGATCATGAATCTGCCATACACACAGGTCAAGACTGAGGACTCTCTTATCAACCCCCCTCCAACGCCCCCCCCCTTTCCCTGCCCACCCAAATGCAATCTCCTATAAACCGGGTTTGCTGGGTAGACATCACACAGCCCATCTCCAGCGTTCAGCGTTGTTCACCCACCCGACACAACTGGCCCACTCGAGAGAAGGTGGATTTGCCAAGGTTCTGCCCTTCGACGGCCATCTCTCGGAAGAAGAAGTAGATCTTGTCATCGTCCGGGTTGTCACTCTCGGGGATCCAGAAGGAACCAACGAACTTGGGGTCTGCACAGAGAAACAAAATTCAGAGCTGGTGGTGACAAGTGTCTATAAGGAAGGTGGGTTGGCTGGTGCTGAGGACATGTCGCGAATCTCTGGTCTGTGATCATCCCATAACCCCGTGTACTTACCCGGCTAATCCCCCCCGATACTAAGGGGCAATTCAGCATGGCCAATCCATCTAATCCACACATCTTTGCACTGTAGGAGGAAACCAGAGGAAACTCACGCTGACACGGGGAGAGTGTGCCAACTCCACACAGACAGTGATCCGGGACCGGGAATTGAACCTAGGTCCCTGGCACTATAAGGCAGCAGTGCTAACCATCGTGCCACCGTGCCTCTTTTATTTAAACGGGGTTCCCCCCTTCCTGGGCAGGAACCTCATTACATCAGTGGAAGGGAGAGGGGGAGGGGAGGACGGCAGGCACAATGTCTGCACGATATCCCGCCAGCGAGATCCTCACTATTTGAGTCTTGAGGGATTTTGTGCCCACTTTGGCAGCGAACACAGGCGCGAAATCCAGGCCAGAGTCTTCGCACGGAGCACTGATTGGTTAGGATAAAAGGTGGTGGCAGAAAATAGAAACATTCTTCCAACTCCAAAGGAACCATGATGCAAAATGGTAAATTTAAATTGCACACAAATATTCCGTTTAAAATTGTCCGAGAAACAAACTGATGTTATACCAAAAGCCGCCTGATGGTGGCGGAAAGCAGCAATGAATGGGGACCCAAGAGGCAATCCTGGCTTTACGCTCTGCTCTCTCCTCTCAAGTTTATTCACTCTTTCTCACTCCTGTTACCTTCTCAAATCCCACCCTATCACTTACAACGGAGAGGCAGCTTTGTCAGAACCATCCAGCCAAGGTACTATGGCTTTAAGAAATCGTTAATTAGTTTGGGGAGGGCTGCCAGGAACCTATGTTCAATTCCCAGCTTGGGTCACTGTCTGTGTAGAGTTTACACATTCTCCTTGTGTCTGCGTGGGTTTCCTCCAGATGCCCCGCTTTCAAAGAACAAAACAGCATGGGAAACAGGCCCTTCGGCCCAACGAGCCTGCACCGCCACCCCAATGTTCCCACCTCTACCCGCGATCCCTGTCTATGTTTATAGATCTATGGATTAAAAACCAAATTTGAGACAATTTAGGGAGAATTTGTTTTCCCAATTAGCCTAAGAGCACATCTTTGGGATGTGGGAGGAACCCGAGTGCCCGGAGAAAACCCACGCAAGCACGGGAAGAATGCGCAAACTCCCACAGACACAGGCCCAAATCCATGTATCTGCACAGCACAGCAATAGTCACTGAGCTGTCGTGTTGCCCATCAAATGGTCCAGGTCAAGTGTACACTAACAATGTGAAGCACTATGGCACTCTCGAAAAAAATCCAAGAGCAGCCCTCTCACGACCCATCGCGTGTATGCCCCCTGTTAGACAACAAGGTGGACCAAAGCAACCGCCCACACTCCAAAGATGTGCAGGTTAAGTTAAAATAAAGTTTAGTTATTAGATACAAGTGAGGCTTACATTAACACTGCAATGAAGCTACTGTGAAATTCCCCTCGTCACCACACTCTGGCGCCTGTTGGGTCCAATGCACCTGTCCAGCACGTCTTTCGGAGTGTAGGAGGAAAATGGAGCACGCAGAGGAAACCCACACTGACACGGGGAGAATGTGTAGTCCCCACACAGACAGTGTATTGGCCACGCTAAGTTGTCCTGGGATGCATGTATTAGCAGGATAAATATGTGGAGTGATGGGGGTAAGGTCTGGATGGGATTGTGGCTGGTGCAGACTCAATGGGCCGAATGGCCTTTATCTGCACTGTAGCGATTCTATTACTTAAATTGTCATTAATGAAGAATGTCTGCTAACCCGGAGGGAGAAAAGGCGATGAAATGGCCTACTTCTGCTGCTATTTTTTATGTAAAGATAGACCCACCTTGTCCTGGGTGACTCTCTTCCTCAAAGGTGATGATTTAACCTGAGGGTAACCACACCTCAGACAAGGGGGTCTTCAGGAATAACTTCAGCTGGTACAGGAATTGAACCCAAACTGTTAGCATCACTCTGCATCGTGAGCCAGCTGTCCAGCCAACTGAGCTAAAGCAACTCCTGCACACTTCTGCACTGAGCACAGGGATACATCTCCAGCCTGTGCCCATCCTCCACTCCTGGCTCAGTTGGAATGGAGAAGTGGGTTTTCTCTGGATGCTCCGGTTTCCTCCCACACCCCAAAGAAGTGCTTTCAGGCTGATTGGTGTTAACAAATTATCCCGAAATTAGACCCCCCTTAATCTGGCGCGCATATAATTTGCATCCCTTTATTGCAGAGTCCAAGAGTCGTAGACACAAAGTTGTAGCTAGGAGGAGGATTGGAATGAGGCATTCGCTGAGTGTTAAAATGGGCAGCACGGGCTTGTCGGGCTGAAGGGCCTGCTTCCTGTGCTGTGCTGTTCTTTGTTCTTTGAATGCCTGTGGAGGTGGAAGCGAGGGTCTCGGTTTGCGGAGAGTGAAGGGTGGGGCGGTGGGGAGAGGATGGGGTGGGAGGGGATGTGAAGAGGGTGAGGGGGGGGTGTTCTTACTCACCGCTCAGCCAGCGCGAGTCATGCTGCTCGGTCCTGATGGAGTGACGCCGCCCCAAGCTGCGGAAGATGGTGAAATCCCGGCCCATCAGGTCAGTGGCAACACCGGAGTACAGCTCCTCACCTATAATCGCACAGGGAGAAATGTTTTACTGGGGGCTGTCCTTGTATCGAATCATCTGCTGTCGCTCTGAACAGAACGTATACACCTCAGTTAATCAGGCTGTACCAAAAGGTGAGAGACTCCCTAAATTCAAGTTCCCTCCAAGGAACCCGCCCCCCACCCCTCCGCTGTAAACATTGGTCATTGTCCAGATGTGATTTCCTGACCCAGTGGATTCATAGTGATGGGGTTGAATGAAGGCCAGTCCAATGTCCAGACACTGAGGGATTTCCCCGCCAAGGTTAACATGCACCCCACATTCCAAACACCTACAAGCTTGCCGGGAGCTTGGTTCATAGAACCATAGAATCCCTACAGTGCAGAAGGAGGCCATTCGGCCAACTGATTCTGTACCCACCACAATTCTGCACAGGCCCTATCCCTGCTAATCCCCACGATACTAGGTCAATTTAGCATGACCAATCCACCTAATCTGCACTCCATTGGACACCAAGAGGCAATTTAGTATGGTCAATCAACTTAACCTGCATATAGAGTCATAGAGGTTTACAGCATGGAAACAGGCCCTTCGGCCCAACGTATCCATGCCGCCCTTTTTTTTAAACCCCAAAGCTAGTCCCAATTGTCTGCATTTGGCCAATATCCCTCTATACCCATCTTATCATGTAACTGTCTAAATATTTTTTAAAAGACAAAATTGTACCTGCCTCTACTACTACCTCTGGCAAGCTTGTTCCAGACACTTACCATGAATAAATTGCCCCTCTGGACACTTTTGTATCTCTCCCCTCTCACCTTAAATCTATACCTTCTAGTTTTAGACTCCCCTACCTTTGGGAAAAGATATTGACTATCTAGCTGATCTATGCCCCTCATTATTTTATAAACCTCTATAAAGTCACCCCTCAGCCTTTGTAGGAAAATTGGGAGCTCCAGAGAAAAAAGTCCCAATCTTTCCAGCCTCTCCTTGTAACTCAATCCATCAAGTCCTGATAGCATCCTAGTAAATCCTTCTCTGCGCTCTTTCTAGTTTAATAATATCCTTTCTATAATACGTGATCAGAACTGTGCACATGTTTGGAGTGTGGGAGGAAACCTGAGCACCGAGAGGAAACCCACGCAGATACAGGGAGAACATGTAAACTCCACACAGACAGTGACTTGAACCTGCATCCCTGGTCAAACCAAGTCCCTGACGCTGCGAGGCAGCAGTGTTAACCACCGCGGGGTGAAGAAGCCCTTAACTGACCAATAATTCACCACTACATGTCTGAATTGATGTGGGCAGGAAGATGACCATGGGTGGCAGGTTTTAGGTACCATTCTGCCTTAAAAAATACCATTCCCACCTCCAATCTCGCCACCCCCAGCATCAGAAGATTGCACCCATTACCCTCTCTGGTATGGCCAGAATACATAATACAATCACATCGCATGCTTTAAGGAAAATCTGCACTGTTCACTCGCTTTATTAGTTGGCCTCACATTCCTATACAAGGAGCCTGGAAATAATCCCAGAATTTTCAAAACGTCACCTCTCCCACGCATTAATAAGTGTCCAAAACCATCATTTTCCACATATCCCTCCCAGATCCATGACCCAGGGCTAGTGTCCCCAGTTCCAACGCGCGACCCCTCATTTCTGAGTCTTCCATATTTACACTTTCATACCCAAATAGGTTACCCCAAGGACCCCAACCTTGCCACAATATCTTACCAATCAGAATGGAGGTGGACAGGTGTTTGGCATCATAAGGGCTTCTGCCCTTGCCATCTTCAATCTGGTTAAAATCGATCCTGAACTGGTGTTCCTGCGACGAGACATGACAGGATGTTAACCACGGCTTGGCTAGGAAAACCATAAAATCTCTCAGCATCAAGGGGCTTTTCGGCCCATCAAATCTATGTTGGACCTTTGAGTAAAGATGCCAAATCTGGTCATATGCAGAGTCTGGGTTTCTTCGTGGTCCTCCACTCTACTCTTCCACCCATTTTGAGTTTCAATGAGCAACGTGACAAGGGAAAAGAATATGTGAGGAGGTCTCCCCTTTGCTCCATGTCAATGGAAACATCCTGAAGAATTTGCCGTTGGCCCCCAGGTTTCCAATTCTCTCGAAACCATCAATGAGAAGTTAGAAGTGGTGGCGGTGACTGAGACGTGGCTAAAGGAAGGGCAAGACTGGCAATTGAATATTCCGGGGTATAAGTGTTTTAGGCATGATAGAGGTGGTTTGAGGAGAGGAGGGGGAGTGGCGTTATTAGTTAAGGATCACATCATAGCAGTGCAGAAGGAGGGTGATATGGCTGAGTTAGGAATTGAGTCGCTATGGGTGGAGTTGAGGAATAGGAAGGGAGAGGTTACTATGTTGGGTGTGTACTACAGACCGCCCAACAGTCTGCGTGCCGTGGAAGAAGGGATATGTAAGGAAATTTTAGATAAGTGTAGGAAGAATAGGGTAGTTGTAATGGGAGATTTCAATTTCCCTGGGGTAGATTGGAAGGTGCCCAGAGCGGAAGGTGCGGACGGGGAGGAATTTGTACAGTGTGTTTTAGAAGGGTCCTTGGAGCAGTATGTGGATAGCCCGACTAGAGAGGGGGCTATACTGGATCTGGTTCTGGGGAATGAGCCAGGGCAGGTGGGTGACGTTGTAGTAGGAGAGCATGTGTCTAATAGTGACCACAACTCTGTCTGCTTTAGGGCATTAATGGAAAAAGATGAAGCCTGCCCTAAGGGGAGGGTGTTAAACTGGGGGAGGGCTAGATATAGCCAGATTAGGCAGGATCTTAGGGATACCGACTGGGATAAGCTGTTCGAGGGTAGGTCGACGCTGCACATGTGGGAGTCTTTCAAGAGAAAACTAAAATTTTTGCAGGAAAGACATGTGCCGGTAAGGAGGAAGGATGGGAAGGGTATGATTATAGAACCGTGGGTTACTAGGGATGTTGAGGACTTGGTCAGGAAGAAGTGGGAGGCGTACATTCGATCCAGGCAATTGGGGACAGAGGCAGCGCTTGAAAAATATAGAGAGTGTAGACGGGATCTTAAAAGGGGAGTCAGAAAGGCAAAAAGGGGCCACGAAATGGCTTTGGCAGGTAGGATTAAGGAAAATCCTAAGGCATTTTACTCCTATGTAAGGAGCAAAAGGATGGTTAGAGGGAAGATTGGACCTCTCAGGGACAGAGGAGGGGAACTATGCTTAGAGCCTGAGGGAATGGGGGAGATCCTGAATGAATACTTTGCGTCAGTATTCACGCGGGAGAGGGGCCTGATGTCTGATGCCGGCTTTGAGGATTTTGAGGACCCGTTAAAGGAAATAATCATTACGAGGGACAAAGTGTTGGGGCTTTTAGGTAGCATAAAGACTTATAAAGCCCCGGGGCCTGATGGTATTTATCCCAGGCTGCTAAGGGAGGTGAGAGATGACATTGCTGGGCCTCTGACGCAAATCTTTGTCTCTTCTTTGGACACAGGTGAGGTCCCAGAGGACTGGAGGATTGCAAATGTAGTACCGTTGTTTAAAAAGGGTCAGAGGGATAATCCAGGGAACTATAGGCCAGTGAGCTTGACTTCAGTTATAGGTAAGCTAATGGAGAGGATCCTCAGGGACAGGATGTATGAGCATCTGGAGCGCTGTGATCAGATCAGGGATACGCAGCATGGCTTCGTTAAGGGGAGGTCGTGCCTTACGAATCTAGTGGAATTTTTTGAAGAGGTGACAAAAACGGTTGATGAAGGACAAGCCGTTGATGTCGTCTACATGGATTTCAGTAAGGCGTTTGACAAGGTTCCTCATGGTAGGCTGATAGAAAAGGTGAAGGCGCATGGGATACAGGGCCAGGTATGTAGATGGGTTGAGAACTGGCTTGGGAGGAGGAGACAGCGGGTAGTAGTGGAAGGCTCTTTTTCCAACTGGAGGTCAGTCACTAGTGGTGTGCCACAGGGCTCAGTACTAGGACCTCTTCTATTTGTGATTTATATAAATGACTTGGAAGAGGGGGTAGGTGGTGTGATCAGCAAATTTGCTGATGACACTAAGATGCTTGGATTGGCGGGGACTGAGGAGCAGTGCCAGGCAATACAACAGGACATAGGCTGGTAGATTGGGCAGATAGATGGCAAATGGAATTTAATCCGGATAAATGCGAGGTGATGCATTTTGGCCGGAATAATGTAGAGGGGAGTTATAGGATAAAAGATAAAACTATCCGGAGTATAGAGACGCAGAGAGACCTGGGGGTGCAGGTTCACAAGTCTCTGAAGGTGTCAGTACAGGTGGAGAAAGTGATAAAGAAAGCGTATGGTATGTTAGCCTTCATAGGAAGGGGTATAGAATACAAGAGTAGGAGTCTGATGTTACAAGTGTATAGAACGTTGGTTAGGCCTCACTTGGAGTACTGCGTCCAGTTCTGGTCGCCGTACTACCGGAAGGATGTGGAGGCCCTGGAGAGAGTGCAGAGGAGATTTACCAGGATGCTGCCTGGTATGGAAGGGCTGTCTTACGAAGAAAGATTGAACGCACTGGGGTTGTTTTCCCTTGAAAGACGTCGGCTGAGAGGGGATCTATTAGAGGTATATAAGATTATGAGGGGTATAGATAGAGTAAATGGTGGTAAGCTTTTTCCACCATTAGAATCGGATAGAACGAGGGGTCACGGCCTTAGGGTGAGGGGGGCTATGTATAAGACGAATATTAGAGGGCATTTTTTCACACAAAGGGTAGTGGGGGTGTGGAATGCACTACCGAGTAAGGTGGTGGGAGCAGGCACGCTAGGGTTGTTTAAGGGTCTCTTGGACAGCCACATGAGCGGTCTGCAGATAGAGGGATATAGGAGGACTGTTTAAATACTTTATTTGTTTCCACAGGCTATTCGGTCCACCTTGTTGACCAACAAGGCGCATGCATTCGGCAGGTCGTGCGAGGGCTGCTCTTGGATGTTACTTCAGGAGTGGCCTAGTGCTTCATGTCGTTAGTGTATGCTTAAACTGGACCATCAGATGGGCAACATGACAGCTCAGAGACTATCGCTGTTGCTGTGCAGACACATGGATTTGGGCCTGTGTCTGCGGGAGTTTGCGCGTTCTCCCCGTGGTTGCGTGGGTTTTCTCCGGGTGCTCCGGTTTCCTCCCACATCCCAAAAATGCGCTCTTAGGCTGATTGGGTAACAAATTGTCCCTATATTGGTCTCTATATGTCATTAAGACGTTAGGACGGCGGCGCGGGCTCGTTGGGCCGAAGGGCCTGTTTCCCGTGCTGTGTTGTTCTTTGTTCTTTGAGAATCTGTTGGTTCCACAAAGGTTTCGTGATCCCGAGATGGACCTGGGGCAACTCGCTAAAGGGCCAACATTGATGTGGCCTTGAGTTCTCAAATGACTTCCTCAAAACTTTCAATTTCCACCTCTTCAAGTCCATGTCTATTATCAGGGAAGGTATGACCGATAGTCACTGACTGAATTTGAACTCAACAGTGCCTTGCGGCTAGGTTTGGGTCCACTTGGATCCAATGAGACTCCTTGTGGGAATTTGCTGGAATGACTTTACAACTGAATCTGCCCGACAGCCAAGAGGAGGAGGAATCACAGCCAAGTCTCTGAAGCCAAAGACATCAAGATCAACAGCAAAGCAGCTGCCAAGAGCGACACACACACACACACACAGACACACAGAGACACACACACACACACAGAGACACACAGACACACAGAGACACACAGACACACAGACACACAGAGACACACATCTGCTCAGAGGAATGCTTTCTTAGCTTTGTGCTCACAACATGTTTAATATATAGCTACATCAGCACTAATTCTGAGAAACACAGAGAGAAACCACACAATGCACACACACATACCACACTGCCACACACATATCACATACCCACAAACACATACCACATAATCCCCTCACACACCATATAACCACACACATATACCACAGAATCCACACATATATACAATATATCCACATACATATACCATATGCCCACCCACACATATACCACATAACCCACATACGTATGTGCCCACACATGTATACTATATACCCACGCACATATACCATATGGCCACACACACATACCACATAACCAACACACACATACCATGTGCCCACACACATATACCATATATCCACACACATATACCATATGCCCACTCACATTAACCACATAACCCACACACGTATACAATATATCCACATACATATATAATATACCCACATACATATACCATATGCCACTCACACATATACCACATAACCCACACACATATACCACAAATATATATACTCGCACACATATACCATATGCCCACACACATAAACCACAAAACCCACACACATATACCCACACAGATATACCATATGCTCACATGCACATACCACATAACCTAAACACGTATATCCATAAACATGTGGCCACATACACATATTCACATGGATCAGGCATGCGGTGAGAGCATACATAGAATTTTGTGCAATCTTTGAAAGATCACTTTCCACAGATCGCCTTAATTGATGGTGCCAAGTCCTAGACAATACAAGTCTACAGTGAACTCCCGTTACCATTATTGAGCGTGGCCCAAATTCCGAGAAAATGACCAAAAGAGCTACTCCGTCTCCTCTTTCCATTTCCACGGTAATGTTTCTTTGTTCCTCTGAAGGCTGGGCCCAGAGGAGTCATTCACACCATAGATTTCAAGAAATGAGAGGCATTGAGACAAAGGCAGGAAGGTAGACCTCGCCCAACCAATGAAAACAAATAGCAGAGGACAGAACTCACATCCCATTTGCTCCCGACCTCCACGTAGGCACAGACAGGGTGAAAGGCTCCCGTGCCGCAGGTGTACAGGTGAGTTCTGTTGAAAGAATGCAACACCTTGATGAAGTTGGCACATTCTGCCTGCAACAGAAAGAGGGAGACAGCTGTCAGGAGGTATTGCAAACTCCAATCACAGTGCACAGAACCGTAAGGACAGTCATTAACATCACAGTGCCATTCAGTAAGATCGTAGCTGAACTTTTACATCAATTCCAAATTCCTGCCTTATCCCGCATCACTTGATGCATCACCACTTGGTATGGCTCCTACTCCCACCGCAAGAAACTAGCCCTCTCCATCACACAAACCAGCCTCCCATCCATTGATACCATCTACACTTCCCTCTGCAATTAGCTCACAAGCAACTTCTGATATTCGGAGATTGTGTGTTACGGTTCACTCAGGGAATCCAGGTTGCTGTGACTACACACACATTTACACACATGTTGGAGCTATGGGTGGTGATGGGAGAAACTCCGACATTCTTTCCATCACACAGCTGGCCAAGAATCTCTCCCACTTCTGCTGTCGATGCGTGTTGAAGGGTTTGCAGCGGACACTCAACCTATTTGATTGTGTCACAGGCCCAACTTCCTCGACCATTAAGTCCTGAAGGGTGGGGTTTGAGCCCAGAACCTCAATCTGAGAGACCCTACCCACTGCCCCCTCCCATCATTGATTCCATGTACATTTCCTCCTGCCTTGGAAAAGCAGTTAGCATAATCAAGCATCCCA
This sequence comes from Sphyrna mokarran, assembly GCA_024679065.1. Classification (NCBI taxonomy): domain Eukaryota; kingdom Metazoa; phylum Chordata; class Chondrichthyes; order Carcharhiniformes; family Carcharhinidae; genus Sphyrna; species Sphyrna mokarran. Next base: position 130,278,037 of record JAGIQG010000003.1, on the reverse strand, counting down.
TGCAACCTGGATATTCTCTCTTCCACCTTCTGTTAAAGGTCTTTTAAAAAATCACGGTAGCTCAGTGACTATCGCTGTGCTGTGCAGATACATGGATTTGGGCCTGTGTCTATGGGAGCTTGAGCATTCTCCCCGTGCTTGCGTGGGTTTTCTCCGGGTGCTCCGGTTTCCTCCCACATCCCAAAGATGTGCTCTTAGGCTAATTGGCAAAACAAATTCTCCCTAAATTGTCTCAAATTTGATTTTTAATCCATAGATCTATAAACATAGACAGGGATTGCGGGTAGAGGTGGGAACATCGGGGTGGCGGCGCGGGCTCGTTGGGCCGAAGGGCCTGTTTCCTGTGCTGTTTTGTTCTTTGTACTTCCATCAGTAAAAAGATACCAAAGATTGAGGTCACATACCAACTGACTCAAGAATAGTTTCTAGCCTGCTGCTGTCAAACTTTTGAATGGTTTTATTACATATTAAGATGATCTTTCTCTTCACCCTCTCTAACTGCAACACTATATTCCTCACCCCCTCCTTTCCTTCTCCCCTGTGTACTCTATGAATGCTATGTCTTGTCTGCATAGCGCACCAGAAACTTTTCACTGCATTCCAGTACATAAAACATAGAACACTACAGTATAAACAGGACATCCGGCCCACAAGTTGCACCAATCATTATCCATACTTACCAGGCAATAGAACTATCTGTAACTCCTAATCCCATTAAATCCCATGTACTCATCCAGAAGTCTTTTAAAAGACCCCAGCAAGTTCACCTCTACCACCACTGACGGCAGCCGATTCCACTCACGCACCACCTTCTGAGTGAAAAACTTACTCCCCAGCACCTTAAACCTTAAACATGTGGCAATAATAAATCAATTTATTGATCCAATCAACTGATCCAAAGATGTGTGTGTTAGGTGGATTGGCCACCCTCAATTGACCCTAGTGTCAGGGGAATTAGCAGGGTAAATTTGTGGGATTACAGGAACAGAGCCTGAGTTGGATTGCTGCTGATGCAAATTCGATGGGCTGAATGGCCTCCTTTTGCACTGTAGGGATTCTACGATGATGCTATGAATTCAATTCAATTGGCAGTGCCAAAAAAAAACTATCAAGCTTATTCCGCTGAGTAATGAAGCACAGAAGGAGGCCATTTGGCCCATCAATCCTACGGCAGCCCTTTGAATGAGCTTATCCTATTAGTCTCACTCTCCCTGCTCCGTCCCCATAGGCTGCTATCTTTAAGGATATACCAAAATCCACATTTGAAAGTTTGAGTTAGCTTCCTTCAAGCAGCTACCAATCACACCCCCCCCCCATCACAGCAACTCTCCCGTGTAACTCAACCTCTTCTCACCACCCCCCCCCGCTGCTTCTTTGGCCCAATGTCTTAAATCTGTAACCACTGGTTACCGACCCTCCGGCCAGTGAAAACAGGTTTAAAAAAATAAACAGCCAGAGTTTCCATTTGGTTTCTGGAATACTTGATGAAGATAAGATTGCCTCACGATTCTGTATATCAAACAAACTTAAACAGATGAACAAGAGTTCAGTCAAAAGCAGCCCATTCCCCAGAATGTCTCTCACGCAACCAGGGCCTGAATGTGCATTGAACCTGCTTCTCGACAGAATATGTCTGCCAACGGAGAAATATTTGGTGCTTTTCAAATCTAATAACTTATAATCTTTGCCACATTTAAAGTTTATTTATTAGTCACAAGCAGGCTTATGCAATGAAATTACTGTGAAAATCCTCTTGTTGCCACACTCCAGTATCTGTTTGGTTATTACTGAGAGAGAATTTAGCTCAGCCAATCCACCTAACCAGCACATCTTTGGACTGTGTGAGAGGAAACCAGAGCACCCAGAGGAAATCCATGCGGATATGGGGAGAATGTGCAAATTCCAAACAGACACTGATCCAAGCCAGGAATTGAACTCTGGTCTGTCAGGCAGCAGTACTAAGCACAGTACCACCCCATTAGAGGGGAGAGACAGTGTCAAGACTTATTGGCATTGCAATTTCTATCATCTATGCTTTGATTCCAATTTCTAATTCTCTTCCCACACATAGTGGTGCACTACGGCAGAGCTTTGGCCATTTCTATAGCTAGTTATTCCCAGAACAGGTCACTAGTCCACATCAAGCATAGAACCACCACTACTCCACATCAAGCATAACTGACCAAGAGTCTCTCCTGTTCTTAGCACCAGTCATTGGGATGCTTGGAAGGATATTGTAGGTTGACATACTCAACTTGTTTGACCGTGTTACGAATGCATCTCCCTCAGTCCTGGAGTGGGACTTGAACCCAGAGCTTCCTTTAGAGAGCTCCACCAGGCTTTGAAGGAGATGTGAGTGCTTGCATCTGCACAGCGCAAGCACAGAATGTGTCAGAACACTCTCTGCTTGCCGCAATCAGGAGTGCAAAAGTTCATCAGTGGTTTGTCAATGGAAACTCATACACCAACATAAACATCCAATCCTCCTCTGCCATTGGTTCAGCATTGATGCAGAGTACACCATCCCCACCAGCCAATCAAAATCTTCTCGAAAACCAGCGACCTCGAACCACAAAAGGACAAGGGCAGAAGTGCAAGAGAAAACCACCATCTCCGAGTTCGCTTCCAGGTTAAAGCAGCCTTCCATCCACTGACTGTCTACACTTCCCATGTCTTGGAAAAGCAGCCAGCATAATCAAAGATCCAACGCACCCCATACATTTTTTGTAGAATCCCTACAGAGCAGAAGGAGGCCATTTGGCCCCTCTAGTCTGCACCAACCATAATGCTATCCAGGCCCTATTCCTGTAACCCCACACATTTACCCCGCTAATCCCCTGACACCAGGGCTAAATTCTCATGGCCAATTCACCTAACCACGCATCTTTGGAGTGCAGGAGGAAACCCACAGAGACACAAGGAGAATGTGCAAACTCCACACAGACAGTGACCCAAGCCAGGAATTGAACCCGGGTCTCTGGCACTATGAGGCAGCAGTGCTAACCGCTGTGTTACCGAGTCTCTTCCACCTTCTTCCGTTGGGACAAAGATACAAAAGTCTGTGGTCACAAACCAACTGACTCAAGAACAGCTTCTTCCCTTCCCTTTTCTTCTCTATGAACGGCATGCTTTGTCTTTATAGCACGCAAGAAACAATGCTTTTCACAGTGTGACAATAATAAACCAAATCACGGTCACATGCCACCCCCACTTTTGTCACCTGCCAGTCCTTCAACATGGCTGGGTCAAACTCTCGGAGCTCCTTTCCTAACAGCACTGTGAGTGTACCTACACGGACTGCAGCAGTTTAAGGAGGGAGTTCACCAGCACCTTCTCATGAAGGAACAAGGGATGGACAATAAATGCTGGCCTAGACAGTGACGCTTATATCTTGCAAACAGGTCAACAGCTGTGTAAACATAGAACATAACAGCGCAGTACAGGCCCTTCGGCCCTTGATGTTGTGCCGACCAATGGAACCAATTTTATGACCCTCTATCCTAAACTATTCCAATGCTATCCATATGCCTATCTGCTGACCATTTGAACGCCCTTAAACTTGGCGCGTCCACAACTGCTGCAGGCAGGGCATTCCACTCCTGTACCACCCTCTGAGTAAAGAACCCACCTCTAACATCCATCCTACAACTACCACCCCTTAATTTAAAGCTATGTTCCCTCATGTTAGCCATCTCCATCTGAAGAAAAAGGCTCTCACTGTCCACCCTATCTAACCCTCTGATCTTATATGCCTCAATTATGTCACCTCTTAGCCTTCTTCTCTCTAATGAAAATAACCTCAAGTCCCTTAGCCTTTCCTCATAAGACCTATCCACCGTACCAAACAACACCCTGGTAAACCTCCTTTGCACCCTTTCCAATGCTTTCACATCTTTCTTACAATGTGGCGACCAAAACTGTACTCAATACTCCAAGTGCAGCTGCACCAGAGTTTTGTACAGTTGCAACTTTACATCTCGACTCCAAAATTCAATCCCTCTACCAATAAAAGCTAACAAAGCTTTTCCTTCTGTAGCTATTACAAACCTATGATGAAAAGTGTCCAAACAAGCTTTTTGATGTTGTATTTAAATAATCTTGTTCCGTTCTTTCTCCCCTGATGTCCATATGCAAATAATTAATGAACTTGCATTGTACACACTAAACCATTCTCATCCTAATGTCATTCAGTAAGAAAGGGTTAATAATTTTCCACTTTTCATGGGAAAGAAAATGGGTGGAATCTTGGAACTCGATCCCCAAAACACATAAAAATCCAGGAATTCCATGCGATAAAAACAGAATCTGACTGAAGTCAGCCAGAAGACCCACTGATAATCATCATTACACGCTTTCAAAGTGTTACTGAAGTCAGTAAGCTAATGTGCCCCAGTACACTGCTGGGATCAAAATTCAACCCTACAGACTTCAAACCTGACTGTGTCCCAGCTTCACAGAGTCACAGAGTACTATAATGTGTGTGTAACAGCACGAGTGCGTGTTTACGTGTGTTTGCACGTGCGTTTGCGTGTGTGTTTGCATGCATGCACACGTATTCAATTCCAGCCTCGGGTCACTGTCTGTATGGAGTCTGCACCTGTGTCTGCATGTGGTTTCCTCCGAGGGCTCCAGTTTTCTCCCACACTCTGAAAGTCATGCTGGTTGGGTTGATTGTTCAATTACCCCTCAGTGTCGGGGGGGCTAGCTAGCGTAAATACGTGGGGTTATGGGGAGATAAGTCCTGCGTGGGATTGTCCTCGGTGCAGACAGGATGGGCTGAATGGGTTCCTTCTTCACTGTAGAGATCATATGATTCTCTGATTCTATAAGAAATGGACAAGCTTCTCTTACCAATCAGGCCGGTGGGGTTCTCTGCTCCTGCTGCAGTGAACGGAGATTTGGTTGAGCACCAAATTCTCCGACTTCGCTGGCAGTATGAAGAGCTTGGAAACTCCTTCTAATGCGAGACAAAGATGGATGTGTTGGTTGAGTAATGGCTGGAACGTGGGAGAGTGGGTCATGTGATGAAACCCCCCCCCCCACCAAGGAAATATATTTAGTCACAGTTGGTAATACATCAGGGGAGAATAAGACCCCATTGGACTCCTCACCGGACATTTCAGTTGTAATTGCTCTCCGCTGACTAATGATTTGGGATCTCAGTCCATTCTCTCCAGAATGACCAGATTCCCATTGGAAATACCCAGGTAAAGGTTTGCAACAATCATGTCTGACAGCAAGCACTGATCAGATATGGAAATGTATCCAGTGATTGCCGTGCTGTGCAGATACATGGATTTGGGCCTGTGTCTGTGGGAGTTTGCACATTCTCCCCGTGTTTGCGTGGGTTTTCTCCGGGCGCTCTGGTTTCCTCCCACATCCCAAAGATGTGCTTTTAGGCTAATTGACAAAACAAATTGTCCCTAACTTATCTCAAATTTGGTTTTTAATCCATAGATCTATAAACATAGACAGGGATCATGGGTGGAGGTGGGAATATTGAGGTGGCGGCATGGGCTCGTTGGGCCGAAGGGCCTGTTTCCTGTGCTGTTTTGTTCTTTGTTTTTTGTTATCAGGGGCTCCAAGCAGAGAATCACGGAGAGGCCAGTCTGTAGTCAGAAAATAAACGCGAGGAAGATATTGATTTACGACAATGTAAATCTTTCTGAGTAGTTGCATCCCCTCTGTATGATACATCACAAAATAAGCCCATATGGGAAATGCATGAGGTAATGCTATTTCCGAAAGCATTCTCCATGAATGGAAATCATTGGTCTTTTTGCACTGAGACCATGAGGCTGTTTTAGTGAAGTGCAGGGTGCTTGGCACATTTCTGGAAACGCTCCAAGGGCCCGTTGCTATTGGAGGTCTCTGCAGTAACTACTGAGCTCCTTCGGGCTGGTCCAAATAACAGGAATGAATGCGTGGCCACACTTCCTTCCAGCTCATATTCCTCAGAATGTGAAGGTGCCCCATCACACTTCCTCGCATGTCTGAAACGCTTTTTTTAAAATCACAAATACAAAATTGCAAGAGTGGGAGCAGTAAGAATATGGAACTGACTGCCACAGGTAACTGAAACACTCAGCACGGTCTCAGAAAGTAGTCAAACACATTAGGTATTACAGAATAGCATGGCCAATATTTATTGCCCGTCCCTAACTGCCCTTGAGGGCAGTTGAGAGTCAATCTCATTGCTGTGGCTCTGGAGTCACGTGTAGACCAGAACAGATAAGGAAGGCAGATTTCCTTTCCTAAAGGATATTAATGAACCAGATGGGTTTTTCCAACAATCCAACAATGGTTTCATGGTCATCAGTAGATTCTTAATTCCAGATATTTTTCTTTATTGAATTTAAATCCCACCATCTGCCGTGGCGTGTCAAATTTGATTTGGTAATGGTTCGTTGCCAAATAGCCTTGAGACTCTGACTAATTTACAGAGTGGGCAGCACAGTGGCACAGTTGTTAGCACAGCTGCCTGACAACGCCCGGGTCCCAGGTTCGATTCCGGCCTTGGTCACTGTCTGCGTGCCATTCGCACATCCTCCCCGTGTCTGCGTGGGTTTCCTCCCCCAGCCCAAAGATGTGTGGCTTAGGTTGATTGGCCATAATAATTTGACGATAGTTGTCAGGTGGGTTAGCAGACTAAATATGTGGGGGTTATGGGAATGGGGCCTGGGTGGGATTGTGTTGGCAATGGGCTGAATGGCCTCCTTCTGCACTGTAGAGATTTGATGATACTATGAACATTAGCTGAGTTTCTGGATTAATAGTCTAGTGGTAATACCATTGCTTGCCTCCCCCCCCCCCGTTCCCTATCCTTCTTTAAGACGAGCCTTAAATCTAGCTTTTATCCAAACGCCTTTGTGTGTGACTGCGAGTCAAATTTGATTTGGTAATGGTTCCTTGCCAAATAGCCTCGAGACTTTGACTGATTTAAAAGGTGCTATCTAAGCACAAACAGCTCTTGTTGGGAAAGGGCAGGCTGCTCTCCTCAGCAACAATCCCCACTCACCCCTCTCCCCCCAACACCATCGTGATCACATTAATGAGCCATTCTTCGCACTGCTCTGTCCTCAGATGAGCTCCCCGCAGCACCGATATCCCTCTCCCAGGATACGACACACAGCTTTTTCCTATTTCCAAAAGAGCACGTTTATTTTGTGAAACCCCAGTTGCCGAGTTTAAGGAATTCCTACCCGGTCGCTCGCAAAGCAACGACGCCCCTGAGGCGTGATGTGCAAATACCCAACAACACTCATGGGTTATTAGGTCAGGCACCGATGGGGTGGAGTCATCAGCTCTTCTCAAGTATTTGCTGTTCCTCCCTTTACACTTCAGATGGATCACATTTTTACAGCAGGCCATTTTACGATGGGGAAGATGTTTGCATACTGCTGGCTGTGGGAGTAATTCAATCCCCATGTACAGTACCCACTGTCAACAATCATTCATCTCAGACCCCGTGTCTTCCACTCCTAATCGCCCTGCCTTGACCCAAGGGTGAGAGAGCAGGCCTCAGATTTCATGCTAAGGTTATCCGTCAGGCACCAACCTTTAGCATCCCCTGTCACTTTCCCCGACTGCCACAGAAACAGTCCCCAAAAACACTCAAAACTGCGGTGTTAATATATGGGATGAGAGAGTCATCTCTTGTGCTTAAACAAATCTGTGCAGCGTTCCCTTGTCTGCTATTTTAACTGCAGGGCGCAGTGGTTAGCACTAAGGCTTCACAGCACCAGGGACCCAGGTTCAAGTCTCGTCTTGGGTCACTGACTGTGTGGAGTCAGCACCTTCTTCCCGTGTCTGCGTGGGTTTCCTCTCGGGGTGCTCCAGTTTCCTGCCACACTCTCAAAGATGTGCGGGTTGGGTGGATTGGCCATGCTAAATTGCCCCTTAGTGTCAGGAGGACTAGCTTGGATTATGGGAATAGGGCTTGGGTGGGATTGTGGTCGGTGCAGACTTGATGGGCCGAATGGCCGCCTTCTGCACTTTAAGATTCAATGATTTTATTCAATGATTCAATGTGGTTGATTCTTAGATGAACTCAGGGGGTGTTGGCCCAGCCAGTGACACATACATTCCATGAATGAATTTTTTAAAAGTAGTTAAGACTAAGGAGCGATTTATCACATTGAAGTGAATAGTGTTGATACAAATTAGTGCGAAGTTAGATAAATACATGCAGAAGAAAATAATGGCAGGATGTACTGATAGGATGACATGAAACAAAGTGAAAGGATCCTTGTGTGGATATGAATCCTGGTGAAGAACACAAGGATGAATGGCTTGTTTCTCTGCTGGGAACCCTATGTTTGTCAGTGCACTCAGCAATCCTCCCCCAGTTATCATCATCTTTTCACCCCACTCCATCAAACAACCACGTACCTGATAGGAATCCACTACATAGAACATGGAACATAGAACACTACAGCACAAGCAGGCCCTTCGGCCCACAAGTTGTGCCAATCATATCCCTACCTACCAGGCCTACCTATAACCCTCAATCCCATTAAATCCCACGTACTCATCCAGAAGTCTCTTAAAAGAGCCCAGCGAGTTCGCCTCTACCACCACTGACGGCAGCCGATCCCAATCACTCACCACTGTCTGAGTGAAAAACTTACCTCTGACATCTCCAGCTCCCCAGACCTTAAACCCGTGTCCTCTCGTAGCGACCATTTCAGCCTTGGGAAATAATCTCTAAGAATCCACCCTATCTATCCCTCAATCCAGCCCATCTATCCCTCAATCCAGCCCATCTATACCTCAATCCAGCCCATCTATACCTCAATCCAGCCCATCTATACCTCAATCCAGCCCATCTATCCCTCAATCCAGCCCATCTATCCCTCAATCCAGCCCATCTATCCCTCAATCCAGCCCATCTATCCCTCAATCCAGCCCATCTATACCTCAATCCAGCCCATCTATACCTCAATCCAGCCCATCTATACCTCAATCCAGCCCATCTATACCTCAATCCAGCCTATTTATACCTCCTTCCTTTGCGACATGCTTTTTCTGGACCTCCCACAACCTTCCGAGGACTCTGCACTCCTCCACTTCTGGCTTCGTAAGCGCCCCCTCCCAATTTTAACCACTGACTGACCTGCCTTCAGCTCCCTGGGCCTAGGCTGTGGGATTAGCTCCTGTGAACCTCTGTCTCTTTTCAAGCTGCCTCTTCGACCCAAGCTTTTGGGTCACCCGTTTGCATTCGGTCAGGCTCTTGGGGGGGGTAGAACCACGTGAAAGGCGAGCGATGAATGCCAATTGTTGCCGGTGCTTCAGACCAGCCTGGAAATGTCAAACTGTTTCTTCAAAAAAAAAGCACTTGCGGAGAGGTTGAGCTCTATGCCCATCACAGTCTGGAGGGTCAATAAATACCAGTGACCCTGAGCCACTCTGTGACTGGGTTGAGTGTCTGGTGGGGCCAGTCATGAGTTAGCCCGACCGTGCTGTGCTGGCAGTGAATTTTAGTGCATTTCCCTGTAGCGCTCCTGCCCTCTTTCACCCCCTTTTGATTTATTAAAAATATATTTGAGAGCGTCAAGTGCTGACATGAATTGAGACAACCTCCCAGCGGGTCCCACACCCCTTCCTGGGGTAAAAAAAACACTCCCTCTATTTATTTGTCACCTTTCATCCAACTTCTTGTAGAAATCCAATAGGGGAGAATTTGACGCTGAATTTACATTCCTGTTACATGGCGGTGTACTGTAATAAGCCGTCTATAAATTAATCAGAAGCCCACTCAGCACAGCGGTGCCTACCTCTCGTAAAAATGATTTATGAAACTGATCAGGTTTCTCCCCGCTCTGCTGGCAGTTCTCAACTCCATGTACACTCGCTCTCGATCAAGAATAGCTACAATTAGTAGTTCAATTCATCACGTTGGTTCGTCAAGATGCGTTGATCGCTGTTCATGCAGAGCACGCCTTTTCCCATCCATCCTTTCCTGGTGTAAAAGTTCTTTCTAGTGCACTTTTCCACCAGCAAACTAAGGTGCAGCATTGCTGTTCAATACAGATCAATTACGGATGGTGACTGACTCCCTGCCAGGGGCTACTCTCCGGCCTCTGCTCACAGAACACGCAGCACTTCACACAATCGCCAAATGTCCAAAAGCCCTTTCCAAACCAGTGAATACCTCTTTAAGAGCTGTTGTTGTTTCAGTGCAGCAGGCACAACAGCCAATCAAGCAAGCTCCCACAAAAAGGCAGATAATCTGCTCTCAGCGACATTGACCAAGGGATAAATTATCCCAAGGGAACACTGCAGCAAAATAACCTGCACGGTGGCACAGGGGTTAGCACTGCTGTCTCACAGGGACCTAGATTCAATTCCGGCCTCGGGTCAGTGTGTGAATGGAGTTTGCACGTTTTTCCCCTGTTTGCGTGGGTTTCCTCTGTGTGCTCTGGTTTCCTCCCACAAGGTGTGTGGGTTAGATGGATTGTTCATGCAAAATTGCCCCTTAGTGTCAAAGACGTGCAGGTTAGATGGATTGGCCATGCTAAATTGCCTCTTAGTGTCCAAAGATGGGCATATTGGGTGGATTGACCATAATGAATATATGGGGTTATGAGATAGTGGTGGGGAGTGGGGAATGGGGAGTGGGGAGTGGGGAGTGGGAGGTGAGGTGTGGGGGGCTGGGGGAGGGATAGTGGATTGGCCTTGCTAAGATGTTCTTTCGAAGAGTTGTGCTGATTCAATGGGCTGAATGGCTTCCTTCTGCATTGTAGGGATTCTATGATCCTCTGGGTTTGAGTCCCGCTCCAGAATCAATGCTGACACTTCTGTTTAGAACAGAGGGAATGCTGCATTATTGTAAGTGCCATCTTTCCAATAAGAATTTGATAAGATGTTAAACTAAATCCCTCCCCCCCCGCCCCCGTCCTCTTGGCTGAATGTAAAAGATGCCAGAGCACTAACTGACAAAGAGCAAGGAGGGGGTGTTTCTCAACTGTATGAGTCAACAACCGTCAGTAAAACAGATTTTCTTATTATTTCATGGAATAAAAGAATCATAGAATCTGACGGCGCAGAAGGAGGCCATTTGGCCCATCAAGTCAGCACCTAATCTCCAACAGAGAATCCCACCCAGACCTAACCCCATCACTGCATGTATTTACCCCATTCATCCCCACATCTTTTCACAGTAACTTCATTGCAGTGTTAATGTAAGCCTACTTGTGACACTAATAAATAGACTTAAACACCACCTTGAGGCAATTTACTATATATAACTAATCAGCTTAACTTTCACATCTTTGGACACGAATGGTCAATTTAGCATGGGCAATCCACCTAACTCACACAACTATGAAACGTGACAGGAAACCGGAGGAAACCCACACAGACATGGGGAGAAGGCGCAGACTCCACACAGACAGTGACCCAAGCCTGGAATTGGACCCAGGTCCCTGGCACTGTGAGGTAGCAGTGCTAACCACTGCACCACTGTGCCGTCCACAATCTCATTGCTCATTTGTCTCTTGCTGTTTGCAGGAGCTTGCTGTGTACAAATTGGGTGCTGGTTTGCCTACATTACAACACTGGCTGCACTTCAAAAAGTACTTCATTGGCTGCAGTGATTGCTCTGAGATTGCAAGCAGTGCGACATAAGTGATTCCTACTTCCCTTCACATTTCTCTGTAATAATCCTTCAACACTTCCTCACTCAAGTTTACACACGGAGAAAAGGAAAGCAGGAAGCAACAAAATAAATGCAATTACAAATATGAAGCAGGAATAATGAAGTCTTGGTTACAGAGTGGAGTCCACCAGACAGTAGGAGCCCCGAAAGTCAGAGAAACACGTCCAGATTCCAGGTGCAAGCAGTCTTTTACTAGCGCAGTCAATTCAACCTCACCGTGACCCACCCACTCGGAACCAAAACTAGAAGAGGATTGTAAATCCTTCCTCTGACGATTGAGAAAATACATTAACATAGAAAAGGTTGATATCTGGAACTGACTGGAGGTTAGCCAAGGGGTTCGGAGTGATCGTGGTTCCAGGCAATCCCACAATTTGAAAGATAAAAAGAGTTGTTTCTGACTGTCCAAAAGCACTTCGTGGCCAGCGATCTTTCTCAGTGTGGTTATTGTTATAATGTAGCAAACACAGTGGCCTATTTATACACAGCAAGATCCCACAGGTGACAGACAACATGATAACAGCAAGAGAATCTGGTTTCAGTGATGCTAGGATAGCATGCTCCCTAGCATCACTGGTCCCTCACAGTACTAGGGAGTCGCGTTCAATTCCCAGCTTGTTGTGCAGAGACTGCACATTCTCCCTGTGTCTGCATGGGTTTCCTCCAGATGCTCCGGTTTCCTCCCACAGCCTAAAAGATGTGCTGCTTGGGTGCATTGACCATGCTAAATTCTTCCTCTGTGTACCCGGATGGGTGCTGGAGTGTGGTGACTAGGGGATTTTCACAGTAACTTCATTGCAGTGTTAATGTAAGCCTACTTGTGACACTAATAAATAAACTAAACTTAAATCATGCTATAAACCCCCAAAACTATCTTACTGAACTTATTCACAGAATAAGAGAGAAATCCAAAAAACACACTACCACAGATATAGCCGAGACAACATTGCCACAGATTGAGAAGGAAATCAATGACTAAAGCAGGTTCTATCAGGTAAAGTTAGCAATTAAAATTTCAAATAATGGGCATGCAAGTTACTTGACATTTAGATTGTTTAACGTACAAATGAGTCCAAAATGTTTGCCAAAAAACAGCCAAAATTGAAGATTTATCCTTCAGATGTCCATGACAGTCATGTTAATAAACTGTCTCCACTCTGTTCCAAGAATCACGAATGGTACAGCACAGGCCCTTCGACCCACCAAGCCTGTGCCAACATAGGTGTTTCTCTAATCTAATATTGTCTTCTTCTACATATCCACATGCCTCTACCCCTATTTATTCATTTATCTGTCCAGATGTCTCTTGAACATTGTTATAGAATCAGCTTCCACCACATCTTCGAGCAGTGCGTTCCAGGCATTCACCATCCTCTCTGTGAAAAACTTGTCCCTTACATCTCTTTTAAACTCTCCCTCCCTCTCACTTTCAACCTTGTCCCCGAGTGATTGACCCTTCGATCCTGGGGAAAAGACTCTGACCATCCACTCTATTCCACAGGATGTTACATTACATCTGGATTAAAAATTGACTTTCAAGCTGTCAAATTCCTTAACATAAGCAAGGTTGGCAAGGTTTCCTCTGGGGACTCCAGGTAACAATCTGGCAAATTTATTTTTACATGAAAAGTGGGTTGAATCGTTTTGCTGACCAGCGTTACACATTGAAATCGCAGTCCTCTCCCTATATCTTAACTCCCTGTTGTCTGTGATGGCGTTCCGTAATGAGGGAATAATGCATTGTTGGGGCACCACCTCTTTTAAACTGAGGCCCATTTTTTCCTCTCGGGTAGATATCAAAGATCCCACAACTCAATGTGAAAGTTAGCATGGCAGCACTGCCTCATCTCTTGGCCAATATTTTTATTTCCAGCGAAAATGGGTGGCATGGTAGCAGATGGTTAGCACTGCTGCTTCACAGCTCCAGGGACCTGGGTTCGATTCCTGGCTTGGGTCACTGTCTGTGTGGAGTCTGCACATTCTCCACTTGTCTGCGTGGGTTTCCTCCAGGTGCTCCAGTTTCCTCCCAGAGTCCAAAGATGTGTGGGTTAGGTTGATTGGCCATGCTAAAATTGCCCATGGTGTCCTGAGATGCATAGGTTAGAGGTTACGGGGATAGGGTCTGAATGAGATTGTGGGTGGTGCAAATTCAATGGGCTGAATGGCCTCTTTCTGTGCTGTAGGGATTCTATGATAAAAATCATTAAAACAGAGATCATCCACTCACTGTTTGTGGGATCTCCCTGTGTGCAAATTCATTGCTGCATTTCCTACATTACAACAGTGACTTCAGGACATCGGAAAAGCACTGCAGCAATGTACCATAAGCTTGGAGGGCCAAAGGGCCTCTTCCTATGCTGTATTCTCCCTAAGTCCACTCAATCTTTAAAACTTACCCAAACCCACGAGTTTATCCACCTTCCCCCCACCCCTTACAGCAATAGAAAGGTCAATTTAGACAAGTATGAAACTCTATCCTGTAATCAGGCTGGCTAAAGATGGTTACCCTGCGGCTAATTGGTCGCGTAATGTAGCTATCATCTGCTTAGGGGGACTACTGTGCAATTAACCCAGCAGAGAGCAAGTTTGATCTGTTAAGACAATTGAACCTGTGCATCACCCAATCAATCCAATATGTGCTACTGTACAGCTAACATCTGTTAGACTGCATTATAGAGAGTTCATGAGAAGTAGCTTTAAAACGTAGCTGGTCACTGCAACCGCTTCCTATTTTGGCATTTGAGTGCATTAAACCGGAGGTAGCCCCAAAGCACAGCACACTGCTTAACACTTCTTTACAGATACGCTGAGGGCCACCCTTCAGTTGGGAAGGGGTTGAGAAGATCGACTCCCTCTCGGAGGGCAAGAACATTAGCCAGCCAGGTCACACAAACACACGCACAAATGCAACTCCGAGATACTATGGGCAGGTTTCCTCCCACAATCCAAAGGATATCAACACATGACCCTAACTGCACATGTCTTATCCCCATTCCCAACACATTTAAAACCAAGAAAGTGTCCAAAAAAAGAGAGAAGGTTAGCATATGTGCCAGCAAAACAGGCCATTTGGCCCAGTCCTTGACGGCTTTTTAAGAAGTTGTTTATGAGATATGGGTGTTGATGAGAGGCCAGCATTTACTGCCTATCCTTAAGTTCCCCATGAGCCCTTAGCTTGCTGGGCCATTGCAGAGGACATCTTTCAAAGTCAACCACATCAGGGTGGGTCAGGAATCACGTGTAGGCCAGACCGAGTAAAGACGGCAGATTTCCTCCTCTAAAGGACATTAGTGAACCAGATGGATTTTTCCAACAATTGATAATGGTTTCCTAGTCATCAGTAGACTTTTAATTCTAGAATTCATTTTTAATGGAATTCAGATTTCACCATCTGCCATGGTGGGATTCGAACCACCCTCTCAGGCAGTGAATTCCAGATTCCCACCATCTCTGGGTGAAAAAGTTTTCCCTCAAATCTCCTCTAAATCCCCTGCTCCTGACTTAAATCTGTGTCCCCTAGTTATTGACCCCTCTACAAAGGGGAAAAGTTTCTTCCGATCCACCCTATCTATATCCCGTACAGTTTTGTACATCTCAATCATGTCCTGTCTCAGCCTTCTCTGCTGTAAAGAGAACAACCCCAGTCTATCCCGCTTTGCCTCATAGCTGAAATGCTCCAGGCCAGGCAATATCCCGGTGAATCTCCACTCATTCTCTCCAGTGCAATCATATCCTTCCCACAGTGTGGCAATCAGAAGTGCTTCAAAAGCTTAGTCATGGTACAAATCAATTCCAGAATCCTAGATTGCCTGGATTCACTACACTTCACCTATTGTCACAGCAGGTCTTCAGCAGACACCATCCCCTTAGCCCTGCACTCGACCCTGGAACATCTAGACAACGTCCGACTCCTAAATATTGACTATAGCTCAGCCTTCAGCATCATTATTGCTACGAAACTCATCTCCAGGGCCTGGGCCTTGGCTGCTCCCTCTGTGACTGGATCCTGAACTTACTAACTCACAGACCAAATACGTACGTGTTAGATTTCTTCCCACAGACCAAATACGTACGTGTTAGATTTCTTCCCACAGTCTAAATATGTACGGGTTAGGTTGATTGGCCGTGCTAGATGTCAGGGGGATTAGGATTGTAAATATGTGGAGTTATGGGGATGGGACCTAGATGGGATTGTTATCAGTGCAGACTTGATGGGCCAAATGGCCTCCTTCTGCACTGTAGGATTCTATAATTCTATGAAATCAAAGAACTGCACACAGCACTCTAGTTGTGATCTAACCAAACTTTTGCATATCTCCAACAGAAATGTCCTGCTCTTATATTCTAATAAAGGCAAATATTCCATGTGCCTCCTTAACCATCTTATTTACTCATCTTGCTGCCTTCAGGGTTCTTTAAACTTGTCCCAAAGCCCCTCTGGTCCTCTATACTTCCTCGCATCCTACTGTTCATTGTTTAGTTTCATAAAAGGCACCAAATATAATAAAAGCCACACAATACAAGAGCCAAAACAGGACAACTTCTAAGATGAGGGAGATTATTGCTGCCGGTCATGAGGTAATTTGGTTCTTTGCATTCGAATGTTTTGATATTAGTGGAAAAGTCGAATAGAAAACAGTTAAAGTTAATTAATTAGTCACAAGTAGGCTTACATTCACACTGCAGTGAAGTTACTGTGAAATCCCCCAGTCGCCACACTCCGCCACTGTTCGGGTACAGTGAGGGAGAATTTAGCATGGCTAATTCACCTAACAAACACATCTTTGGAGTGTGGAAGGAAGCCAGAGCCCCTGGAGGAAACCCATGCAGACATGGGGAGAACATGCAAATTTCAGACAGTGATCCAAACCAGGAATCGAACCCAGGTCCCCGGTGCTGTGAGATGGCAGTGCTAACCACTGTGCCACCGTACCGCCTTCAGTATTACTGTAATTTTAACAGCACTGTGGAACATTAGCGAGAGAAAAACAACCAAATATGGCCGCACGTCACATTAGATTGTGATTGTAACATGTTGAAAGTGACTGGGTTATCAGATCTCGCATGTCCTTGTATACTTCTGATATTTACTCCAGGACTTTGCAGTTTTTAATCAAGTACAAATCTCCTTAATGTGGTCAATGCAGCAAACTAAAAACATTCCAAAGGGAGGGAACACAAACGCAGTGGCCATCTGTTGCCGCCGACCCCTAACAGTGCAATCAACTCACATCGGCACGTTGGCTATTGACAGCAAAACACAGAGCCAGCAGCCATACATGATGCGAGGAAAAGCCACTGCGAGCAAAGTCTGGACACACACAGGGCTAAGACTGCACACACACACAGGGCTAAAGTGATACATACACACAGGGCTAAGACTACACACACACACACACACACACACACACACACACACACACACACACACACACACACGCTAAGGTGACACACACTCAGGACTAAGGCGACACACAAAGGGCTAAAGTAACACACACAAGGCTAAAGCAGCACACACACACAGGACTAAGGTAGCGTACACACACAAGTCTAAAGCGACACACAGAGGGCTAAGGCGATGCACACAAGGCTAAAGTGACACACACACACAAGGCTAAGGGGACACAGAGGGTTAAAGCGATCAGCCACTATTCTCCCATTTCAGGCAATCACCCAGTCTACTAAAAGCTAGAGAGAGTTTGTACAGTTGCCATGGATAACAGGCTGTGCCAATCAAGTAATTGACCGAGCAGCAATGCTTGACGTGGCTCTAACTGGGGGGTGGTTCGCTTTTCTTCTGTTGAAAAGCTTTCTGAGCTCCTTTTCCAAAGGTTTAATGCTCCCTTTTTCATTGCCACATCTATCATCCATTTGGCCTGCGCTGCAGTGACAGGGACTTCAATAACAGTTACCGGATTAGATTCCGTTACACTCATGTTACCCACTTCCTGCACATTCAATTTTCAATCTTTGTTCCTCATCCACACATCCCTCTGTGGCTTTGTCCCATCTCCCTCTGCAAATGTGGTCCATTCATAATTGGCAGGGACACCAGCTGCCTTGGCCATACCCTCTGGAATTCCGTCCTTGGTTAACGCAACTGCATTGTGTGCCAACTGGTGCGCCGTTAGTGTACTGTTCAATACTGACTGTGTGTGTGTCTGTGTGTGTGTGACTGTTTACTGTTGAAGCTCACTGTGCTTGATTGATTAAGCCTGGGTGTGGATTCAGAGGAAAGTAAACAAATTAGCAGCCAGAGCTCAAAGCTGGAGCTGGAAGCATGGGACAGACACTGGAAATAAAACTTCTCACACACAGAGAAACTGGTGTCATCTCTGCTTAGCTTCAGGATATACAATGCACAAAATATGCAACAATTATTAGGATTAGAGGAAGTCAGGTGGGATTAGGGTATGAATACTGGTGTGGATCAATCTGGCTGATTGGCTTGTCTTTTCCTTAATGCAATAAATTTCATGTAATAATTATGCACTTCTATCTTTTCTCTTCACTCTCTATCTCTACATCCTTTCAAAAATATCAAAGAAATATTTTTTTAAATCTGGTCATTGGTACTGTAGGAGGAAACCGGAGCACCCAGAGGAAACCCACGCAGACATGAGGAGAATGTGCAGATTCCACACAGACAATGACCCAAGCCGGGAGTGGAACACGGATGCCTGGCGCTGAGAGGCAGCAGGGCTAAGCTGTGCCATCGTGGTGCCCCATGGCAGCAGATTCATGGAAACACGAACACAGCCAAGCTCCCCTCCAAACCACTCACCATCTTGACTTTGATCTATTTTCTGTCACTGGGTCAAAATTCTGGGAACTCCCTCCCTTAACATCACTGTGGATGCATCTACTTTGATGAGCTGCAGTGGTTCAAGGAGACAGCTAACCACAGTGCCACTGTGCCACCGATTAAACACTCTCAGCAAGGAAAGACTTCACCACGAGAAGACTTTGGCTGATAGGATTAAGGAGAATCCTAAAGCTTTCTTTACATATGTTAAGAATAGAAGATTGGTTAGGACAAGATTAGGGCCAGTCACAGACAGCAGTGGGAAGTTGTGCGTGGAGCCTGAAGAGATTGGAGAGGCACTGAATAAATATTTCTCTTCGGTATTCACGCAAGGTGATGTAAATGTAGTTATGGAGAACACTGAGGTACAGGGTTGCAAACTGGAAAGTATTGAAGTAGATAGGGAGGATGTGCTAGATATTCTTGAGGGTTTGAAGTTGGATAAGTCCCTTGGGCCGGACGGGATTTACCCTAGGATTCTCTGGGAGGCAAGAGAGGCGATTGCAGAGCCTCTGGCTCTGATCTTCAGGTCGTCGTTGGTTACGGTTGTGGTTCCGGAGGACTGGAGGATAGCGAATGTGGTCCCGTTGTTCAAGAAGGGGAAGAGAGACCTTCCAGGGAATTATAGGCCAGTGAGTCTTACTTCTGTTGTGGGCAAAGTATTTGGAGAGAATTATTAGGGATAGGATTTATAGTTATTTAGAGAGGAATGAATTGATTGGGGATAGTCAGCATGGTTTTGTGAAGGGTAGGTCGTGCCTTACTAACCTCATTGAGTTTTTGAAAAAGTGACCAAAGAGGTGGATGGGGGTAAGGCGGTTGATGTGGTATATATGGACTTTAGTAAGGCATTTGATAAGGTGGCCCATGGAATACTTCTGCAGAAAATGCAGATGTATGGGATAGAGGGTGATTTAGCTAATTGGGTTAGGAATTGGCTAGCAGATAGAAGACAGAGGGTGGTGGTTGATGGGAGATATTCATCTTGGAGTTCGGTGACAAGTCGTGTACCTCAGGGGTCTGTTTTGGGGCCCCTGCTGTTTGTAATTTTTATAAATGATCTGGATGAGGGTATTGAAGGATGGATTAGTAAATTTGCAGATGACACTAAAGTCGGTGGAGTGGTAGATAGTGAAGAGGGGTGTTATAGTTTGCAGAGTGACTTGGTCAAGTTGCAGAGCTGGGCCGAGAGGTGGCAAATGGAGTTTAATGTAGAAAAGTGTGAGGTAATGCACTTTGGCAGGAATAATAAATGTGTAGAGTATAGGGCTAATGGTAGGATTCTTAATAGTGTTGATGAACAGAGGGATCTTGGTGTATTTGTGCATAGATCCCTGAAAGTAGGCAGTCAAGTCGAGAAGGTTGTTAAGAAGGCATACGGAGTCTTAGCTTTTATTGGTAGGGGGATGGAATTTCGGAGCCGCAACGTCATGTTGCAACTGTACAAAACTCTAGTGCGGCCGCACTTGGAGTATTGTGTGTAGTTCTGGTCCCCACATTATAAGAAAGATGTGGAGGCATTGGAGAGGGTACAGAGGAGGTTTACCATGATGTTGCCTGGTATGGAGGGCAGGTCTTATGAAGAGAGGCTGAGGGATTTGAGGTTGTTTTCGTTAGAAAGGAAGCGGCTAAGAGGGGACCTAATCGAAACATATAAGATGATTAGAGGTTTAGATAGGGTGGACAGTGATAGCCCTTTTCCTAGGATGGAAAAAGCTAGCACGAGGGGACACAGCTTTAAATTAAGGGGTGATAGTTATAGGACGGATATCAGAGGTAGGTTCTTTACCAAAGGGTGGTTCGGGAGTGGAATGCCCTGCCTGCGGCAGTTGTAGATGCGCCAAGTTTGGTGGCGTTTAAGAGGTTAGTTGATAAGTATATGGAAGAGAAGGGAATGGTTTAATTTGGAGGGTCATTGCTTTTTATATTGGTCGGCGCAACATCGAAGGCCAAAGGGCCTGTTCTGTGCTGTAATGTTCTATGTTCTATGTTCTATGTACTGCATTGGGCTTTATTTACTATGTTAAAAGTGCTACAGCAATGCAATGTAATATTGAGTAATCATTGCAATTTGCAAGGACTGGAAATGTGAACTTGTCTTCTGTTTCTGCTTGTGGAGAATATTTGGGATAGGGTAAAACTCACACACTGGATGTACCTTTGATTGTGTGAAGCCTCAAGGAACTCATATTCCTGACTGGCATGTTGTAACAGAACAACCAATGACTCTTAACTACAATAACTTAATATATTGGCATCCAGCATCTCACAAGAAAACCACAATCATCTCATTATGGTTCAAAACGAAATCTAATGAAACATATTTGATCTGAAAGATTTATCGCAATAGAAACATCTTTGCCTGTTACTGTGAGGTGCACACAACAGATTGGCATACAGTCTCTGCGTAAAGCTTTTTCTTGTGTCAGTGGCTAGAATTTCACAGATGGATAGAAGCAAACTGGCTCGGAAACACAATGGGCGCAATCTCACCGGGATACATCCCACGTTACTACTGGTTTGATTTTGATTTGAGTTGATTTATTATTGTCACATGCATTGGCCCCATGACGGCACAGTGGTTAGCATTGCTGCCTCACAGTGCCAGGGACCGGGGCTCGATTTCGGCCTTGGTGAATGTCTGTGTGGAGCTTGCACGTTCTCCCCACATCTGCATGGGTATTCCTCCGGGTGCTCCGGTTTCCTCCCACTGTCTGAAAGACGCGCTAGATCCAAACAGGTCGGCACTGTGGCAGCTAGGGAAATTTCACAGTAACTTCACTGCAGTATTAATGTAAGCCTGACTTGTGACTAATAAATGAACTTTAAGCTTTTAACTCTAGTTTGTATACAGTGAAAAATATTGTTTCTTGCACAGACAAAGCATACCGTTCATAGTGAAGGAAAGGAGAGTGTGCAGAATGTAGAGTTACAATCATAAGAAAGATTACGACATTCATAAGTCCGATGGCAGCAGGGAAAAAGCTGTTCTTGAGTTGGTTGGTATGTGTCCTCAGACTTATGTCTGTGCGGAGTCTGCACATTCTCCCCGTGGCTGTGTGGGTTTCCTCTGGGTTCTCTAGTTAGGTGAATTGGTCATGCTAAATTCTCCTGCAGTGTACCCAGGCGCCAGAGTGTGGCGACGCAGAGATTTTCACAGTGACTTCATTGCAGTGTGAATGTAAGACTACTTGTGACACTAATAAATAAGCTTCAATTTGGGAGGTTGAAGAACGTTGGGCTGGATTCTCCGACCTTGTTCGTGGCTAGGGTTCACCTGACGAAACCCCAAAAGCTTGTGAGTTTACTATCAAATAAACTTAATTGGTTGGACTTAATTGGCGTTCTCAGAACTTACTGTGTTTACCCCAGTCCAACACCAGCATCTCTACATCATGACTACCACCATATCGACCCACCAAAGACTGGATGGACTCACGTTCAATTTTTA
This sequence comes from Sphyrna mokarran, assembly GCA_024679065.1. Classification (NCBI taxonomy): domain Eukaryota; kingdom Metazoa; phylum Chordata; class Chondrichthyes; order Carcharhiniformes; family Carcharhinidae; genus Sphyrna; species Sphyrna mokarran. The sequence continues at coordinate 130,256,122 of JAGIQG010000003.1, read as the reverse complement.
AAAATCTCCTAACTTTCCTTGCTTTAATACAATAAAGAGTGGGAGACGCCTATTTTATGATGTGGAAGGTTCTGGAAAGAATCCATGCAAAGAACAACAAACAGAGGTCCCTCTCACTGCAGAAGTCAAGCTGGCTCCTCAGTTAACACCCACCTCTGCCTTGAGCGAACATGATATGTATTGTTTAAGGTGGATTATTTTCTGCGGTGAATATGTGTTAAAAGCTTGAAATCAATACTGAACCACTGGATGTCTCGGCCTCTGCCCTCTGAAGACAGGAAAGCTAAAGACTTCAAAGAAGCGAGGTGAAATGCCATATCAGTGAAGATAAATTCCTGCCACAAACATTCTAGCCCTAAGTGCTCGGTTGCGTTATTTGGATATACCTGGACCTCCAGACTTCGCTTTGATGTCGAGTCTGTGGATGGAGAGGAAAGTGAATGAGATTCAAGGCTTTAGTTTTTTTCTGTATGGAAAGGGCGGAGGAGAGGGACAGGGGAGGGGGAGGGAGATGCCATTCTGTTCAGCAAGTTCCCCTGATCTCAATCCCACCTATCTGTCAATACACGATCTCTTTGCAAACACTTCTGACCGACTCGTGTGTCCACTTGCAACCTTCCATTCAGTCTCCTGCCCTCAGAAAATGGAAAGCGAGCGGGGCCGAAATTGTGAGCAAAGAGTGGCAGAAGAAGAAAAGAGCATTGGAGCTCCGACCTGGTGTGCCAAGACACAAGGCATTGTTACTACTAATCTTAATTATCAATAGATGGTGGTTGCCAGCACCAGGGACCCGGGTGCAATTCAGCCTTGGAAGACCGTCTGTGCAGAATTCTCCCCATGTCTGCGTGGGTTTCCTCCCACACTCTGCAGATTAGGTGGATTGGCCATGCTAACTTCACCCTTAGTGTGCAAAGGTGTGTAGGTTAGATTGATTAGGCATGGGGAGATGGGGAGAGGGCCTGGGTAAGATACTCAATGGGCCAAATGGCCTCTTTTGCACTGTACGGATTCTATGATTTTTATTTTCTTTCACTGTTGTGACACTGCTCTTAAGTACAATCAATAGTATCAGCTCTTCCATGTATCGTGTATGCAATTCCTCTTAAAGCCACGTGAATTTAACAACTGTAAATTGGGAGAGGGGAGTGTGTAGCGGGACCTGGGTGTCCTTGTGCACCGGTCACTGAAGGTAAGCATGCAGATACAGCAGGCGGTCAAGAAGGTAAATGGTATGTTGGCCTTCATTGCGAGGAGTTTTGAGTACGAGAGCAGAGATATATTGCTGCAATTATACAGGGGCCTAGGTGAGGTCACACCGAGAATATTGTGTGCAGTTTTGGTCTCCTTTTCTGAGGAAGGATGTTCTTGCTCGCGAGGATGTGGTGAAGGTTTACCAGGCTGACTCCAGGGATGGCGGGATTGATGTATGAGGAGAGATTCTTTTTGCTGGAGTTCAGACAAATGAGGGGGAGGGGTTCTCATAGAGATTTATAAAATTCTAAAGGACTAGACAGGGTAGATGCAGGGAGGATGTCCCCAGTGGTGGGGGAGTCCAGAACTAGGGGGTCACAGTCTGAAGATTCAAGGTAGACCATTTAGGACAGAGGTGAGGAGACATTTCTTCCCCCAAAGAGTGGTAAACCTGTGGAATTCATTACCACAGGAAGTAGTTGATGCCAAAACATTGAATGTATTCAAGAGACGGCTGGATATAACACTTGGGGCAAATGGGATCAAAGGTTAGGGGAGAAAATAGGATTAGAATATTGAGTTTAATGGTCAGCCTTGATCATAATGTATAGCTGAGCAGGCTCAAAATGCTTCCTCCTGCTCCTATCTTCTAGGTTTCTATCACTACGCTTTTTTAAATTCATTTGTGGGATATGGGTGTCATTAGCTGGGCCAACATTTATTGTCCATCCCTGAGAGTCAACCATATTGCTGTAGGCCAGAGCAGGTAAAAATAGCAGATTTCCATCCCTAGTTTCACATTAGTGAAACCAGTTGGGTTTTTGCAACAATGGTTTCATGGTCATCAGTAAGTCCTTAACTCAATTTTTTTTTATTTAATGCAAATTTCACCAGCGGCTGTGGTGGGATTTGAACCCGGGTCCAGGACATTACTCTGGATCTCTGCATTGCTAGTCCAGTGGCAATACCACAACACCAATGCCTCCATGAAGCTTATCCCTCGTTGATGCTCAAGGGATGTCGCTATTTTTCCCTGGCCTCCAACGGCACAACTTTCTTTTTATGTAAATTAAATAGACTAAAACAAATAAACTGAGGAACAAAGCAAGAAGGACAGGCCCAAAAAGAAGAGATCCACCTAAAACAATAAAATAGCAGAAAAGAAATTTAAAATATTAATTCAAAATGTGACAAAGGGGTTGATAATACACCCCAGTTCTGCGATGCCCAAGGGATATGGAAGGCCTCAATAGTGTCCTTGGACATTGCATCTCCAGAGGCAACTGGCTACGAATATAGCTGCGGTAGTGGAGCAGACAGTGGGGCTGGATGGCCCACTCAGTTGCCCACTGACTAGACCTGTTAGAGAGTTTACTACACCGCAAACATAGTCCACATTCTGAGCTTGTTGATCTCACTGTGGGAGGGTTAATTAAAAGGGCTTGCATGGAATGCTCTGTAGGAGTGTTGGTGCAGAGTCTCGATGGGCCAAATGGCCTTCTACTGTACTGTAGGGATTCTATGATTCTGATACTGAGAATCATAACTAGGAGCAGGAACAGGCCTCTCAGGTCTGTACTATCGAAGCTGATCTCACATTACTTTCACACCATATCCCCATATTCCAATTGCTGAGTGGCTAAAAATCTATCAAATCTCAGCCTTGAATGCTCCCAACAACCACCCACCGGGGTGTCGGGGAGAGATTTTCAAGATTCACCGCCCTCCCAGTGAGAAAATCTCTCCTCACTTCAGTCCTAGAATGCTGAGAATATGAGCCCCTGTTCTTGAGTCTCCCACCGATTTATTTGATAGTATATCTGCAAGCTTTCGACTTTCGTCTTCGTCAGGCAAATGCAGTGTTCTGCATTTGCCTGACGAAAACGAAAGTCGAAAGCTTGCAGATTTACTATCAAATAAATCGGTTGGATTTAAAATTGGTGTTGCCAGATTCTTATTGAGTTTACCCCAGTCCAACGCCGGCATCTCTACATCTTGATTCTCCCATCAGAGGAAGCAGCTTCTCAGAATTAGATTGAACATTCTCCTTCTTTCAGAAACAGGTCAACTGGAGTTTTGTCTTGATTCAAGCCAGCGTTCTCTGTACAATGCAGCACCAAAGTGGCTCAACAGAGCTCAACTGCAGATTAATATACATTATGGACTCTGTGGTGAGACCAGCAACTTGGTGTCAAATGCTACTAAATTATGGGTAATTTACTTAGAACTTATAGAGCCAATAGTATCCTTACAGTGCAGAAGGAGGCCATTCAGCCCAACAGATTAGCACTGACTCTCCAAAAGAGCAACATACCCAGCACCTGTTCCCCAACTTCCTCCCCAATTGCTGTAACATTGCACTCATGGCTAATCCGCCTAACCTGACTGGCACTGGGTGGCACAGTGGCACACTGGTTAGCATTGCTGCTCACAGCTCAGGAAACCGGGTTCATTTCCATCCTCGGGTCACTGTCTGTGTGGAGTTTGCATGTTCTCCCCTTGTCTGCATGGGTTTCCTCTGGGTGCTGCGGTTTCCTCCCACAGTCCAAAGATGTGCCAGTTAGGTTGATTGGCTGAGCTAAATTGACCTTAGTGTCAGGGGGATTAGCAGGGTAAATATGGGGGGGTGGGGGGCTACGGGAAAAGAGCTTGGGTAGAAGTGTGATGAGTGCAGACTCATTGGGCCAAAAGATCTTCTTCTGCACCGTCGTGATTCTATTATTCATACATCTTTGCACACTAAGGAGCAATTTGCCATGGCAAAAACCCCGGAAATCTTTGGAGTGCGGGAGCAACTCAGAGCACACAGAGGAATCATAGAATCTGTACAGTGCAGAAGGAGGCCCATCATAGAACATAGAACATAGAACATTACAGCACAGAACAGGCCCTTCGGCCTTCGATGTTGCGCCGACCAATATAAAAAGCAATGCCCCTCCAAACTAAACCATTCCCTTCTCTTTCATATACTTATCAACTAACCTCTTAAACGCCACCAAACTTGGCGCATCTACACTGCTGCAGGCAGGGCATTCCACTCCCGAACCACCCTTTGGGTAAAGAACCTACCTCTGATATCCGTCCTATAACTATCACCCCTTAATTTAAAGCTGTGTCCCCTCGTGCTAGCTTTCTCCCTCCTAGGAAAAAGGCTATCACTGTCCACCCTATCTAAACCTCTAATCATCTTATATGTTTCGATTAGGTCCCCTCTTATCCGCCTCCTTTCTAACGAAAATAACCTCAAATCCCTCAGCCTCTCTTCATAAGACCTGCCCTCCATACCAGGCAACATCCTGTAAACCTCCTCTGTACCCTCTCCAATGCCTCCACATCTTTCTTATAATGTGGGGACCAGAACTGCACACAATACTCCAAGTGCGGCTGCACTAGAGTTTTGTACAGTTGCGACATGACGTTGCGGCTCCGAAATTCAATCCCTCTACCAATAAAAGCCAAGACTCCATATGCCTTCCTAACAACCTTCTCGACCTGACTGCCTACTTTCAGGATCTATGCACATACACACCAAGATCCCTCTGTTCATCTAGACTACTAAGAATCCTACCATTTGCCCTATACTCTACACATTTATTATTTCTGCCATAGTGCATTACCTCCCACTTTTCCACATTAAACTCCATTTGCCACCTCTCGGCCCAGCTCTGCAACTTGTCCAAGTCCCTCTGCAAACTATAACACCCCTCTTCACTATCTACCACCCCACCGACTTTAGTGTCATCTGCAATTTTACTAATCCATCCTTCAATACCCTCATCCAGATCATTTATAAAAATTACAAACAGCAGGGGCCCCAAAACAGACCCCTGAGGTACACCACTTGTCACCGAACTCCAAGATGAATATCTCCCATCACCCACCACCCTCTGTCTTCTATCTGCTAGCCAATTCCTAATCCAATTAGCTAAATCACCCTCTATCCCATACATCTGCATTTTCTGCAGAAGTCTTCCATGGGACACCTTATCAAATGCCTTACTAAAGTCCATATATACCACATCAACCGCCTTACCTCCACCCACCTCTTTGGTCACTTTTTCAAAAAACTCAATGAGGTTAGTAAGGCATGACCTACCCTTCACAAAACCTTCACAAAATCAAGTTTGTACTGACCACAATCCCATCCAGGCCCTATCCCCATAACCCCATACATTTACTTTGCTAGCACCACCCCCCACAACCACCTGACATCATGGCCAACCCACCTAACTCCCACATTTTTGGACTGTGGGAGAAAATTGGAGGAAACCCACACAGACGCAGGGAGAACATGCAAACTCCACACAGCACCCAAGGCCAGAATCAAACCTGGGTGCCCAGCGGTCTGGAATTGTACCTTGTAAGTGAGTGACAAGTGTAAATGCCTGACCTCATTTCATACACAATTCTTAATTCAAATGGCGATCAAGAAGGTAAGAGATTGCACTTTGGAGCGGGAGGAGGTCATTTAGTCTCTTGAACCTTCTGCGATATTCAGTGACCTGCCTGTATATACCACCCCCACCACATTGCCCCATACCCCTTGGTCTCCAATCAGCCAGTGCCAGCCAAGCCCCACAAGCAGCTGTGATAAAGATATCAAAGACATGTTTCATGCTGAGAGCCTTTTCTGGATTCGAAAACAGGTCTCTGACAAGGGAGGACAACGTTCCAGGTCATCATATCATCCAGTTTTCCCCCCCACCCTGAGTCTTTTCAATGTATGACTTCAATTACGATCCTGGCACAGAAACCACTTTCAACAAATGAGTTCCTCATGTCTGTAAACACAACCGTAGAGATAGATGCCAGGTCTGCGCTAATCCTCCTACCTTCAGGCAATTAAGCCCAAGCCGCCAGGCTTGCAACATCCTATCAGATCCAGCGCAGCTGATAATGTGGAAACTTATCACATGCCAAGCAGTAATTAAGAACAAAAGCACAACACACAACTTGACAGGATGGCCAAGGGAACAACGTATCATAGGTCACAGCAGAATAGGGGATTTTTGTGGGCAGGCAGGATCAACCGTTTTACGAACCCATAATATGAATGGCGTCAGCACTGTCTGAGTTAAGGCACAATTACACTAACTGGTAACAGGAGTTATTAGTTAAATGGTGAATCCCGCAAGAGAGTTCCATGTAATAAGTGACATTTTTTCTGATTAAAACAACTTGGTGAACGGCCAAGTCTTGTCGATCACCAGCTGGGGCAAAACTGTGGAAAAGGTTTGATTTGATTTGATTTTGATTTGATTTAATGTTGTCACATGTAACAATATACAGTGAAAAGTACTGTTCCTTGTGCGCTATATAGGCAAAGCGTATCGTTCATAAAGAAGGAAAGGAGAGGATGCAGAATGTAGTGTTATAGGCATGGCTAAGGTGTACAGAAAGATCAACTTAATATGAAATCGGTCCATTCAACAGTCTAATGGCAGCAGGGAAGAAGCTGTTCTTGAGTCGGTTGGTACGTGACCTCAGACTTTTGTATCTTTTTCCCCGAAGAAAGAAGGGAAAAGAGAATATGTCTGTGGTGCGTGGGGTCCTTGATTATGTTGGGGCTTTGCCAAGGCAGTGGGAAGTGTAGACAGAGTCAATGGATGGGAGGCTGGTTTGTATGATGGATTGGGCTACATTCACAATCTTTTGTAGTTCCTTGTTGTCTTGGGCAAAGCAGGAGCCCATACCAAACTGTGATACGACCAGAAAGAATGTTTTCTATGGTGCATCTGTAAAAGTTGAGGTGAGGGTAAAAGGGGAGGGAAGTCAAGCAGACACCATGAGGATTGTAAGAAGTCTCACAACACCACGTTAAAGTCCCACAGGTTTATTTGGAATCATAAGCTTTCAGAGCACTGTTGATGAAGGCCCTCTGTATAAGAAAATTGCTTCTCTGGACACTTTTGTATCTCTGTCCTCTCATTTTAAACCTATGTCCTCTAGTTTTAGACTCCCCTATCATTGAGAAAAGATATTGACTATCTAGCTGATATGCTCCTCATTAATAGACCTCTATAAGATCACTTCTCACTCCAGAGAAAAAAAATTCCAGTCTATCCAGCCTCTCATTATAACTCAATCCATCAAGTCTCAGTAGCATCCCAGTTAGTCTCTTCTGCACTCTTTCTAGTTTAATAATATCCTTTCTATAATAGGATGACCAGAACTGTACACAGTATTCCAAGTGTGGCCTTACCAATGTCTTGCACAACTTGAACAAGACATCCCAACTCCTTTATTCAATATCCTGACCAATGAAACCAAGCATACAAATGCCTTCTTCACCATCCTGTCCACCTGTGACTCCACTTTCAGGGAACTATGAATATGTACCCCTAGGTCTCTTTGTTCTGTAATTCTCCCCAACGCCCTACCATTAATTTAGTAAGTCCTGCCCTGGTTCAAGCTACCAAAATGCATCACCTCGCATATGTCTAAATTAAACTCCACCTGCCATCCGTCAGCCCACTGGCCCAATTGATTAAGATCCCATTGCAATTGGAGATAATCTTCATCACTGTTCACCATGCTATCAATCTTGGTGTCATCTGCAAACTTACTAACCATGCCTCCTATATTCTTATCCAAATCATTAATATAAATGACAAATAACAATGGACCAAGCACTGATCCCTGAGGCACACCATTGGTCACAGGCCTCCAGTTTGAAAAACAACTCTCTGAAACCACCCTCTGGCTTCTGTCAAGAAGTAAAGATGCCGGCGTTGGATTGGGGTGGAAAGAACTCAGTAAGAATTTAGCAACACCAATTATTAATCCAACCAATTTATTTGATAGTAAATCCGCGAGCTTTCAACACTCTCGTGTCTTCCTCAGGCAAGTGCAGTGTTCTGGTCTGCAATAGCACACATCAGCACAGACAGTCAGAGATTGCTGATTAGAATGCGAATCCTTACATCTAACCTGCTATTCAAGTGTTAAAGTGGCTAACAATGTGTGTGAAGGGGATCCTGAGCATTGTTAGAGAATTGTGTATTTTCTCCAGACAGCACAGTAAGTGAGGTTTTTTGCTAACCCAGGCAAGTTACGGGGGTTACAGATAGTGTGTCATGAAGCCAAGATCCCTGTTAAGACCGTCCTCATGTGTGCGGAGCTTGGCTATCAGTCTCTGTTCAGCGACTCTGCGCTGTCGTGTATCACGAAAGCCCCCTTGTAAGAACATTTACCCACAGGTCGGAGGCCGAATGCCCATGACTGCTGAAGTGTTCGCCCACAGGAAGGGAACTGTTTTGCCTGGTGATTGTTGAGCGATGCTCATTCATCCGCTGTCGTAGTGTCTGCATGGTCTCCCCAATATACCATGCTTCGGGACATCCTTTCTTGCAACGTATTAGGTAGACAACGTTGGCCGAGTTGCAAGAGTATGTACCGTGCACCTGGTGAATGGTATCCTCACGTTTGATGATGTCGTCCATGTCTATGATCTGGCATGTCTTGCAGAGGTTGCTGTGGCAGGGTTGTGTGGTATTGTGGTCACTGTTCTCCTGAAGGTTGGGTAGTTTGCTGCGAACAATGATCTGTTTGAGGTTGTGCGGTTGTCTGAAAGCAAGAAGTGGGGGGGTGGGGATGGCCCTAGCGAGATGTTCATCGTCATCAATGATATGTTGAAGACTCCGGAGAAGATGTCGTAGCTTCTCCGCTCCGGGGAAGTACTGGACAACAAAGGTACTCTGTCCACCGTGTCCCGTGTTCGTCTTCTGAGGAGATCAGTGCGGTTTATCGTTGTGGCACGTTGGAACTGTTGATCGATGAGTCGAGCGCCATATCCTGTTCTCACGAGGGCATCCTTCAGTGTCTGGAGGTGTCTGTCACGATCCTCTCATCTGAGCAAATTCTGTGTATACGGAGAGCTTGTCCATAGGGAATGGCTTCTTTAACGTGTCTCGGGTGGAAGCCGGAGAAGTGGAGCATTGTGAGGTTGTCCGTTGGTTTGCAGTACAGTGAGGTGCTGAGGTGACCGTCCTTGATGGAGATGCGTGTGTCCAAGAATGCAACTGATTCTGGAGAATAGTCCATGAACAGGGACTGATAGCCAAGCTCCGCACACATGAGGACGGCCTTAACAGGGATCTTGGCTTCATGACACACTATCTGTAACCCCTGTAACTTGCCTGGGTTAGCAAAAAACCTCACTTACTGTGCTGTCTGGAGAAAATACACAATTCTATAACAATGCTCAGGATCCCCTTCACACATTGTTAGCCACTTTAACACTTGAATAGCAGGTTAGATGTAAGGATTCGCATTCTAATCAGCAATCTCTGACTGTCTGTGCTGATGTGTGCTATTGCAGACCAGAACACTGCACTTGCCTGAGGAAGACACGAGAGTGTTGAAAGCTCGCGGATTTACTATCAAATAAATCGGTTGGATTAATAATTGGTGTTGCTAAATTCTTACTGAGTTCTGTCAAGAAGCCAATTTTGTATCCGCTCTGTTCAGAAAGATTGTGAGGATAGCCCTTGCAGGCCAATCAGTTTAACATCAGTGGTGGGTACGATTCTAAAAACAACCACTCAAGTTAGAATTAGTAGTCATATGGAAAAGTGTGTATTGATTGGGAACAGCCAGCATTGATTTCTAAAGAGGGAATCATGTTTAAGAACTTGCTGAGGTTTTTTGAGGAATGAGCAGAGAGGGTTGATGAGGGTAATGCTGTTGATGTAGTATATACGGACTTTCAAAAGGCATTAGATAAAGTTCCACACAACAGACTGTTGAAAAAATTTATAGCTCATGAATAAAAGAGGTAGCAGCAAAACAAATACAAAATTAGATGACTAATAGGAAGCAGAGAGTAATTAATGGTCAATGGATACTTTTCTCAGGCTGGAGGAAGGTTCATAATGATATTCCCCAGGGGTCAGTATTGCAACTCTTGCTTTTCCTGATATACATTAATGACCATAGAATCCCTACAGTGCAGGAGGAGGCCACTCAGCCCAACAAGTCTGCACTGACCACAATATCACCCTGGCCCCCTCCCCACGCATTTACCCCAGCTTGTCCCCTGACACTAAAGGGCAATTTAGCATGGCTAATGCAACCTAACCTGCACATCTTTGAAATGTGGGAGGAAACTGGAGCATCCAGAGGAAACCCATGCAGGGAGAAAGTGCAAATTCCACACAAGGAGTGACCCAAGCAGGGAGTCAAATCTGGGTCCCTAACACTGTGGGGCAGCAGTGCTAAACACTGTGCCACCGTGCCGGCCACAAATCCAGACTTCGATGTGCGGAGAACAATTTGCAGATGATACAAAACTTGCAAGCATTGTAAGCTATGAAGAGGACAGTGTAAAATTTCAAAAGGACGTTGACAAATTAGTGGAGTGGGACAAATAGGTGGCAGATGAAGTTCGATGTGGAGAAGTGTAATTTGATGCATTTGGCAGGAAGAACCTGGGAAGTCAATACAAAACAAGGGGTAAATTCCTAAAGGGGTCCAGAAGCAGAGGGCACTGGGTGTATATGTGCATAGATCATTAAAGGTGGTAGGACAGGTGGAGAGAGCCTGTCTCTCCACCTGTAAACCATATAACATCCTGGGCTTTATTAATCTGGGCACAGAGAACAAGAACAAGAAGGTTATGCTGAACTTGTACAGGGCATTAGTTGGAACTCAGCTGAAATATTGTGTACAGTTCTGCGTGCCATATAGGGAGGATGTGAAGACATTAGGGAGAGTGCAAGAAGAGGTTTGCAAGAATGGTTCCAAGGATGAGAAACTTCTGTCATGAGGATGGATTGGAGAGATTGAGACTGTTCTCCTAGGAGAACAGAAGGCTAAGAGAAGATTTGATAAAAAATATTGCAGGGACTGGACAGAATAAGAAAAGAGATACTGTTTCCACTTGTAAAAGGATTGAGAACAAGAGGGACACAGATTTAAAAGTGATCTGTAAAAGAAGCTCATCTGACATGAGGAAGAGTTTCTTCACACAGCGAATGGTTAGGGTCTGGAATGTTACTGCCTGAGTGTGTGGCATAGGCAGGTTCAATCGAGACGTTCAAGAGGATGGTTATTTGAACAGAAACAATGTGCAGGGGTAAGGGGGAAAAGGCAGGAGAATGGGACAAAGTCACGATGCTTGTCTGGAGAGCTGGTGCAGACATGATGGGCCAAATGGCCTTCTTCTGCTCTGCAACAATTCTGTCTCTCAACACAGCAAGTTCATGAAGAACAATCTAGTGTCATAAGACACAGTGAGTTAAGGAGTCAAGTTGAGATTGTTATGGTGCTAAACAGTACCATATGCTGCTCACACAGATAATACAATCTCTTTTATACAACTCTATGCGAGGCATGAGTAAGCCTGAAGAGAGTACGAGGAAAGTTGGAGCAATGAAAGAAACCCGCTGTCCTCCTTCTTCCACCTGATTCAGCATCAGTCCTCGCCTCGATACACTCCTGCAAATGGTATTGGGACATTTTCCAACATTAAGGGCACCATATAAATGTAACTTGTTGTTGTGGAACGTTGTAGGATTGATAGGCTGAGAGAGAGAAGGACTTCAGATTTCAAGTCTTGAGCAATGATGAATTGCCGTTCGGGATATATCCCATTTCCATGCACCGTGGGGGCGTGTCAGGGGAGAATAGAATAAGGGGCTAAAAAGCTTGCACTGTGTGTACTTTCAGTTTGGTCAGAACAACTGAGGCACTTTCTAATCACAAATTAACCTCAGAGACATCAATATATTGAAACAAAAAGAGAGGTAATGAGACAGGCACACACAAAGGGGTTCTTATGAGCAGGCCAGAACACAAAGGTGGAGACAGAGACTTGGGTGTCCAAAAGTAGCAATGGAGGAGGTGGGTAGGATTTGGGTTGACAGTGGGGGGAGGGGTGGGGATGGGTTCAGTTGTGGGGAGAGAGATAGACAGAATATGGAAAGTGAGGGAGAGAGAGAGAGAGACAGATCTGAAAGTCGCATCAGAGACTGAGAGATAAAGCAGAGAGACCCGACTGTCATCTGGATCAAATAGGGATTGTGAGGACAAGGGACATATGTGTGAAGCAAAGAAAAGGGAGCGGAAGGAGGGGGATAAAGAGAGAGAGAGAGAAGCAGAGAGGAATGTCACAATAAAGAGATAAAGAGAGAGGGGCGGGGGAGGGGAGGGAAGAGGAGGGTGGTGGCACTTTGTGTATCCATCCTAACGAAGAGCCTGCCGCAGACAGCGGTTGCATTCAGGATGGGATAACGTCGGGCTTTTACATTTGTAAATTCGGTGCACCTTTAAAACACATATGCAAATCCGTCCCTGCTTCAGTGACTTTGCCTTGCTGCATTAAGTCAGAGACTCATTAGTGGCCCTGACAGCAGTGACCCAAAAGAGAGGAGGAACTTACAAGTCAACTCGCCGAAAGAAAGGATTCAGGGATCCGACGCCTCGCATCAGATTCATAACAACTGACGGGTTCACAAAAAGAACATTCTGGAAAAGGAGGCGTGGCCGCGTTTGTGCGTGGATTAATGCGTAAAAGGCACAAAGGCCCCTTTTATATGGGTCACCTTTTAATTTGAAATTCTGGGAACACAGCTCCTACATTTGGCTGAAGCATGGTTTCACAGTCTGCGAAAACCAGATTGGAAACCACAAGCGCACCAGGGGTCAGCATCACAGATGCTGCAATCCCAGAACCCAGATTCAGAAAAGGCTGCGTCTGAGTGCTTCAGTCAGGATTTCCTGCCGTGCTTGGAATCCAGTGTAGCACCAAGGGGGTTCTGAGCCTAACACCAGCCTGGGAAGAAATCTCAGAGGCAGCTTCCTCATTGACCAAATCCAGACTCACTGTCCTATTGAAGGTCATAGAATCCCTACAGTGCAGAAGGAGGCTATTCGGCCCATCGAGTCTGCACCGACCACAATCCCACCTGACCCCACTTATTTACTCTGCACTTATTTACACTCCCCTGAGGCAAAGGGGCAAATTAATATGGCCACTCCACCTAACCCCGCACACCTTTGGACTGTGGAAGGAAAGCGGAGCACCCGGAGGAAACCCACGCAGACATGGGGAGAACGTGCGAACTCCGCACTGGAATTGAACCCGGCCCCTGGCGCTGTGAGGCAGCGGTGCTAACTGTTAAGATGTTGGACATTCTTACGATGCTGTTAGGCTTATCAGCTGCAATTAAATATACCCTTGGGGGTTTCAACACATGACTTGCTCCCACACTCCAAGCTGGGTGGCACAATGATTAATTAGCATGGCTGCCTCACAGGGACCCAGATTCCACTCCCGAACAAGTCAAAAATTGTTCACTCGAGAGGGAACAATTCTGTTTCACCCTTGGTTTCATCTTCACTAACCAGCTTGGATCCTGCAATAGTTCAAGGGACCGCCCCTCCCATTCCAGATTCATATCATGGGGGCCTACTACTTTCCATGTCCATGCCAACCCTGGTTCATAGCTCATTTCCTTGCTGACTCTCGTTTGTGTTCCCCCGGTCGGCAGGTGGGTCAACGTACAAGAGCCACAGGGAGGTGAAAACTCTCACATTCGCCCACCCAGGGAAGAGATTGCATTGCACTAGATTGCCCGCATCTTGATGGGCAAGCGACCAAACTTGAGCAGAGTCAGATCATCCAGAAGACACCAGCGTATCTAAACCAGCAACACAAAAGAGAATCCATCGCTGAGAAACTAACCTAGGCCAAGAAAAGTAATTGAAGACAGGCTTTGTCACTGTGGCAAAGTTGCTTTGACTGATAATTAAGATCAGACCTCCCTTACTGAACAACTAATCGCGTGTGTGTCAGAGAGAGACTCTGCCGCTCTCTTTTTGTGTGTGGCCAGAAGGTGGCCCATACAAGTTCCCTGATGTTTGGACTTGGTCGTCCCAGTTTGACTGGTTTTCTCCTGCTTTCATATGCACTGCTAAACTGAACATTTCTTTGAATCAAGAAAAAAACTCCACAGTGCCCAACTGGGTGGAGAAAAATGAATACTGGAGCCCTCAACAATACTCCCACTAGTTTTTCTTTCTTGTGCATGGACCTGTTTTGCTCTACTGCCTGGACCCCTTTAAGATGGGCAACACGATGGCACACTGGTTAGCACCATTGCCTCACAGCATCGATTCTCTGCTCAGGTCACTGTCCATATGGAGTCTGCATGTTCTCCCCATGTCTGCGTGGGTTTCCTCTGGGTGCATCAGTTTCCTCCCACACCCCAACGGTTAAGTGCATTGGCCATACTAAATTGCTCCTAGGATGCGTAGGCTAGAGGGTAACTATGTGGGGTTACAGGGAGAGGGCATAGGTGGGATTGTTGTCGGTGCAAACTTGATGGACCAAATGGGCTCCTTCTGCACTCTACGGATTCTATGAAGATCACTGTGTTGGCCAACCATGCACACATCATAATGGAATAATGTGTGCGCCTGCATTTTTGCCACAGTGCATGGTACTTCTTGGATCGCAGCACCCACCACTTACAGAGAACACTGGTCCTGGCCAATATTCCTCCCTAATGCAACACCACGAAACCTGATTTAACTGGACATTCACCTTATTGTTACTTGTGGGAGCTTGCTGTGCACAAACCAGCTGCTGAATTTCCAACAGCAAAACCGTGAATACACTTTGTGAATTGGTTGCGAACGTGCTTTGGGACTTCCGGGAGGGTGTTGTAGAAGATGCCAGATAAATGAAGGTTCTTTCTTTTACCTGATGACCCCTAATCGATATCGATTTATAGCTTGGTATTCACGACTGACTACAGTAGTCAAAACGGTCCCAAATAAGTAAGGTACCAACTAATAGCAGAATCCTTACAATGCAGAAGGAGGCCATTCAGCCCACTGAGTCTGCACCAACTCTCTGACGGGACATCCCAACCTGGCCCTATCTCTGTAACCCCACATATTTACCCCACTAATCTCCCTAACTGACACATCTTAAGACACTAAGGGACAATTTATCATGCCCAATCCACCTAACCTGTGTATCTTTGGACTGTGGGAGGACACCCAGAGGAAAACCATACAGAAATAGGAAGAATGTGCAAACTCCACAGTGACCCAAAGCTGAAAATCAAACCCAGGTCCCTGGTACTGTGGTGTTATGATGTGGAGATGCTGGCGTTGGACTGGGGTAAACACAGTAAGAAGTCTCACAACATCGGGTTAAAGTCCAATCAGTTTATTTGACAGTATTTGATAGTTTATTCTCAAATAAACTGGTTGGACTTTAACCTGGTGTTGTGAGACTTCTTACTGTGATGCCAAGCACTGTGCTACCATGCCACTTGTGTGCATTTAATAACAGGCAGGGCAGTTTTATGGATAAAGAGAGATCAGATGAAGAGGAAACATGCAGCGAGATAAATTCAGGATCCAATGTATTGGCAGTTTCTGCATTGACTTTGAAGACCAGATCACTCAACTTATTCCAGGCAAAATTGGACAATTGTTTGAGCTATTTGTCGGAGTCTGAGGAATAGGCAGGAAAATGGAGCTGAGGCCAAGATCATTTCGATCATATTGACTGGTGCACCAGGCGGAAAACCTACTCCTGCTCCTATTTGTAATGTCCATGGGGAGTTCTTCCTTCAAAGTGAAAACTGGACGGGGAAAGAAATATGTGGAACAGGCAGAAGAAAGAATTCTGCTGCCATTCACTATGTACCGCTCTGATCACCCTATTGTAGAAAGATATTATTAAACTAGAAAGAGTGCAGAAAAGATTTACTAGGATGCTGCCAGGACTTGATGGTTTGAATGATATGGAGATGGTGGATAGACTGGGACCCTTTTCCCTGGAGCGTAGGAGGCTGAGGGGTGATCTTTTAGAGGTCTATAAAATAATAAGGGCACAGATCAGCTGAATAATCAATATCTTTTCCCAAAGGTATTGGAGTCTAAAACTGAAGGTGAGAGAGGAGAATTACAAAAGGGTCCAAAGATGCAATTTTTTCACAGAGAGGGTGGTGAATGCCAGAGGTAGTAGTAGAGGTGGGTACAATTTTGTGTTTTAAAAAGCATTTAGATAGTTACATGGATAAGATGGGTATAGAGGGATATGGGCGAAACGGGGGCAATTGGAATTAGCTTAGTGGTTAAAAAAAGGGCGGCGTGGATAAGTTGGGCCGAAGAGCCTCTTTCCATGCTGTAAATCTCTATGATTCAGTGACAATGACCAGTAGTTGTGTCAGCAGCAAAAGTAGATTGTAATCAAAAGAAACAAAGAGGGTGTGAGGGGGATGGGGGGAAAAGAAAATGCAGCTAAAAGTAATGTCAGAGGAACAGCAGCTTGCAGAGGCCTGAAAACACAGAGAATGTGAAAGCTTTCATCATGAACGAGCAGATTAACTTGACAGCAAGGAAGATTCCTTGAAAAGATTCAGATATGATGTAAACTGATCACCATGGGAAAGAAAAAGAGAAAACATTGGATAGAACATCAAACAGGCTCCAAATAAGCAGCTCTACTTCATCGTCCCTTTGAGATGACATCACTAATTGATGGTATCTCATCTGTCACATGATCAGTGCCAATTTAACTCAACATATTGCTGTAATGTTGCCCAATGCTTTTCAAAAAGGAAGATGCACTTTTGTAGCACTTTCTGTAACCCCAGACTGCCACAAAATTCTGCACAGCCAATGAACTACCTCTGTAGTCATTGTTGGAATGCTGATGTGACAACAATAATCTCTTCCTCAAGGTCAACAAAATGAAGATTGTCATCGACTTCAAGAAGCGTAATGGTGAACATATCCCTGTCTATATCAGTGGGGATGAAACCATCGAGAATTTTAGGTTTTCAGATCACCAATAACCTGCCCTGGTCCCCCCATGCCAACACTAGGTTAAGAAAGTCCTTCAATATCTCTACTTTCTCAGGAGACTAAGGAAATTTGGCATGTCCACTATGACTCTCACCAACATTTACAGATGCACCATAGAAAACATTTTTTCTGGTTGTATCACAGCTTGGTATGGCTCCTGCTCTGCCCAAGAAACTACAAAGGATCATGAATGAAGACCAGTTGATCACGCAAACCAGCCTCCCATCTATTGACTCTGTCTATACTCCCTGCTGCCTCGGAAAAGCACCAGCATACTCAAGGATCCCATGCACCCTGGGTGTTCTCTCTTCCACCTTCTTCCATCAATAAAAAGAGACAAAAGTCTGAATCACATACCAACCGATTCAAGAACAGATGTTTCCCTGCTGCTGTAGGGAAACACTTTTGAAACACTTACCTCGTATTAAGTTGATCTTTCTCTACACCCTAGCTATGACTGTAACACCACATTCTGCACTCTCTCATTTCCTTCTCCCATGTACTCTATGAACAGTGTGCTTTGTCTGTATAGCACGCAAGAAGCAATACTTTTCCCATTACATGTAATAATAAAAAATCAAATCCAATTAAATAATTTCCATCCATAGGGTTACTGTCATAGTTTTTAGAATGTCACTTCTTAACACAATCTGTTACTATGAGGAACTGGATCAATACAGCTGGTAGAAAGCAGATTATTCACTGGAATTCTACCACCCAGTGTGCCATGGAATCAGAGCAGGCAGGGTGACAGTCAATGGGAATATCTATTGACCTTGGGCAGGATTTTCTGGTCCCAAATGGAGCGAGGCTGTAAAATCACTGGCACTGTCTTTACAATTATTGTTGCAAACAGACAATTTCAGGGATTGTTCCATGCTGCTTTGCAGAACATCGGAGTCAGCCTGGTCCAGATCCTGCTGACGTAGTGCTACACTGTCAGAGGTGCTTCTTGGTTTGATTTGATTTGTTATTGTCACATGCATTGGGATAGAGTGAGGAGTATTGTTTCTTGCACACAATACACACAAAACAGAGGGAAGGAAAGAAGAGTGCAGAATGTTGTTGCCCAACAGACAGCATGTTAACTGTATCTGATTGCTTCGGTGAAGATAGCAATCCTGTAGCACTAAATACACAGAGTACATAGAACATAGAACAATACAGCACAGAACAGGCCCTTCGGCCTTCGATGTTGTGCCGACCAAAATAAAAAGCAATGCCCCTCCTAACTAAACCATTCCCTTCTCTTCCATATACTTATCAACTAACCTCTTAAACGCCACCAAACTTGGCGCATCTACAACAGCTGCAGGCAGGGCATTCCACTCCCTAATCACTCTTTGAGTAAAGAACCTACCTCTGATATCCGTCCTATAACTCATACCCCTTAATTTAAAGCTGTGTCCCCTCGTGCTAGCTTTCTCCATCCTAGGAAAAAGGCTATCACTGTCCACCCTATCTAAACCTCTAATCATCTTATATGCTTCAATAAGATCCCCTCTTAGCCGCCTCCTTTCTAACGAAAACAACCTCAAATCCTTCAACCTCTCTTCATAGGACCTGCCCTCCATACCAGGCAACATCCTGGTAAACCTCCTCTGTACCCTCTCCAATGCCTCCACATCTTTCTTATAATGTGGCGACCAGAACTGCACACAATACTCCAAGTGCGGCCGCACTAGAGTTTTGTACAGCTGCAACATGATGCTGCGGCTCCTAAATTCAATCCCCCTACCAATAAAAGCTAAGACTCCATAAGCCTTCTTAACAACTTTATCCACTTGACTGCCTACTTTCAGGGATCTATTGACACATACACCAAGATCCTTCTGTTCCTCAACACTATTAAGAGCCCTACCATTAGCCCTATACTCTACACATTTATTGTTCCTGCCAAAGTGCATTACCTCACACTTTTCCACATTAAACTCCATTTGCCACCTCTCGGCCCAGCTCTGCAACTTGTCCAAGTCACTCTGTAAACTAAAACACCCCTCTTCACTATCTACCACACCACCAACTTTAGTATCATCTGCAAATTTACTGATCCATCCCTCAATACCCTCATCCAGATCATTTATAAAAATTACAAACAGCAGGGGCCCCAAAACAGACCCCTGAGGCACACCACTCGTCACCGAACTCCACGATGAATATCTCCCATCAACCACCACCCTCTGTCTTCTATCTGCCAGCCAATTCTAATCCAATTAGCTAAATCACCCTCTATTCCACACATCTGCATTTTCTGTAGAAGTCTTCCATGGGCCACCTTATCAAAAGCCTTACTAAAGTCCATATATACTACATCAACCGCCTTACCCCCATCCACCTCTCTGGTCAGTAGTAAACTTATCTGGTATGTATCTTCCCCTCAACATGCTGTTTGCATGATGGCTGCTCATCTTCATCTATAATTACAATCATTGGGCTTGGAAGTAATTCATTAGGGAAGGCGATGGCCTGGTGGTATTATTACTAGACCATTAATCCAGAAATTCAGCGAATATTCTGGGGACCCAGGTTTGAATCCCACCACGGCAGATGGTGGATTTTGAATTCAATAATGATTGTCAGAAAAGTCCATCCGATTCACTAATATCCTTTAGGGAAGATAATCTGCTGTCCTTACCCATTCTGGCCTACATGTGACCCCACAGCCATAGCAATGCGGTTGACTCTCAACTGCCCTCGGGTAACTAGGGATAGGCAATAAATGCCGGCCAGCCAGTGACACCCATAACTCACAAAGAATTCTCAGTGTTCCTTTAAGAGGTGATGTAAGCTAGTATCTCTCTTTCTCGTAGCTCACTGCAGATCTCTACAGTGGCACAGCATAGCATTGCTTAGGAGACGGGGGGGATAAAGGGTTATACATAATCTGCTGACTTCAGCAAAATAAAAGCCATATGCAGAGAGAGTCTCAACAAATCTGGATTCTCTACTCAAGGGTGTACAGGACTATGAGGGACATGGACAGAAAGAACAGGGTTGAAAGGTCAGTCATGAGGTGACATTGGTTCCAGGTGAGGGGCAGGAGATTTAAGGAGGGTATTGTGAGGAAAAACCTTTTTACCCAGAGGGTGGTGATGGTCTGGAATGCGCTGCCTGGGAGGGTGGTGGAGGTGGGTAGCCTCACATCCTTTAAAAAGCCTCTAGATGAACATTTGGCACATCATAAATTTCAGGGCTATGGGCCAGGTGCTGGCAGATGGGGTTAGGTGGGAGTTCAAGTGTGTCAGTGCGGACTCGATGGGCCGAAAGGCCTCGTCTGTGCTGTATAATTCTCTGAAAGACAAGAGGAGGTCTCACCAAGGCAGTCAACACCTGGGAGCTCCAGGATCGGGGTGAAACCCTCACGAGATAGTCCAGTGATTGCCTGAAGGCCTTAATGAAGGGGTGAACGAGGCTACAAGAAACAAAAACCATGTACACCTTGTCAATCAGCAGAAGTGTGTAAATTACTCATGTGATTCACTCTGAACACGAGAGGTGTTAAGGCTAAATGCAAATAAGGCATGCTCAGGCCATGCGAGACAAGTAAAGGCATTTTGATGAGGGATTGGTAAGAGACAAAAATATATAAATTAAATTTATTGAAACAGGAATTTGGATTCCACCCAGAAGGCTGAATTCAAGAGCTGTAAACTTGATAGGCATCAAGTCTCCAGCCAAGTTCGCTGTAAATACTTTACCCTACAGGAGGTGTTAACATGATAACTCAGCAGAACTTTGCTTGTCAACATATTGGTCAGGGTTTTCAATGGCCCCAGGTCTCCCACGCGATGGGTTGGGGGGAGATGACTTGTCATTGGCATCCCGTGAGATCTTCCAGTCCTGTTGAAGACAGGACTGCATTGCATTGCATTGCTTTGCATTGCTCGCCAGCCACTAGTGTTCTGCTGTGAAAAGAGGTCTGGTCTGTGAGAGGAGAAGGTACTTGGACAGGTTGTATCGGCAGTTAGCACCAAAGTGCGACTGTACTGCAACAATAATGTCAAAACCTGCATTTATATAGCACCTTTAAGTGTGTGAAGTGCCCCAGGATGCTTTACAGGTAACATGGGAGACTTTGCTGCAGAAGGGGTCATCCTCAGCAGGACCTGAAGATTCCGCTGGCAGAAAATGCTGGAAAATCCCGGACATTGTCCCTGTCCCCAGTTTCATTTCGTCCTCGGCATCGTTCGACAAAAATTTTTTCCTGTTTCTTGCAGATGTAAAAGAATACAAGCGTCAACAACTCATCAACACCACTGCTCATCCCAATTCACCAGTCACAATCCCTCAAACTCCATCTCCTTTAGCCCCAGCGCTTGCCGTATCTTCACTATGTCTCCCCGCCCCCCAAATTTCCCCTCTCTGAGGCTGAGCGTGTTGTTCTCAACAAAGGACTCAGCTTTGTCCCCACCTCAATGAATTCCAAGCTCAATATGACATTGGATTCTTCCTTCATCACCTTTGTCTCCATGCCCATTTCTTTGGGCAAGAGTGCCTCCCCCATTCCACAGATTCTTTCACGTGCTTCCAACATTTTGCCTCCAATTGGACACCCCCACCAGTACGATTACCTGTCCTTGAGCTTTGTACTGGGAACTGTCATAGGGACATTAGCAGTCTCAATTTTCCTGTCCCCTTCACCCATTCCATCCTTTCTCTTCCTGCCCCACACACCCTCAGGTCCAACACTGATATTGTCATCAAACCTGTTGACAAAGGGGTTGCTGTTGTTGTCTGGTGTGCTGGCCTCTACCTCGCAGAGGCTAAGATACTTCTTCCTAACTCCCCCGGACCATGACCGCACCACTGATCATCAAGCCATTATCTCTAACACCATCGCCGACTCATCTGTCCACAGCTTACAGCTTCTCTACCGTTTGGCTATTCACACCCTTTATTCTCTGTGGACAGCTATTAGCAGCCTTTTCCCCTGGTTTTTATGGCTAAAATTCATTTTTTCATTTCCCCACCCTGCAGTTTAAATAGAACATAGAACATTACAGCGCAGAACAGGCCCTTTGGCCCTCGATGTTGCGCCGACCAATTAAGAAAAAGCAATGACCCTCTAACCTAAACCATTCCCTTTTCATCCATAAACCTTTCCACAGACCTCTTAAACGCCCCCAAACTTGGCGCATCTGCAACTGCAGCAGGCAGGGCATTCCATACCCTTACCACCCTCTGGGTAAAGAACAAACCTCTGACATCCGTCCTATAACTACCACCCCTTAATTTAAAGCTATGTCCCCTCATGCTAGCTTTCTCCGTCTGAGAAAAAAGGCTATCACTGTCCACCCTATCTAAACCTCTAATCATCTTCTATGTTTCAATAAGGTCTCCTCTTAGCTGCCTTCTTTCTAACGAAAACAACCTCAAATCCCTCAGCCTCTCCTCATAAGACCTTCCCTCCATACCAGGCAACATCCTGGTAAACCTCCTTTGCACCCTCTCCAACGCATCCACATCCTTCTTATAATGTAGCGACCAGAACTGTACACAATACTCCAAGTGCGGCCGCACCAGAGTTTTGTACAGTTGCAACATGACGTTGCGGCTCCGAAATTCAATCCCCCTACCAATAAAAGCCAAGACTCTGTATGCCTTCTTAACAACCCTATCGACTTGATTGCCAAATATCTCCCACTTTCTATGCCTTTTAGCTTTGACCTTGATTCGAAAGGTCAGTTCTTTTCTCTCCTTACAGATGCCGCCAGACCTGCTGAGATTTTCCAGCATTTTCTCTTCCAGATTCCAGCATCCGCAGTAATTTGCTTTTATCCGGCCATCGTCTTGTTGACATAGTATTTGCATCACATAATAACAGAGTAAGGCCACTCAATGTGAAGCACGTTCACAATCTTTGCTTCATATTTGACTGAAAGATTAGTGTTCAAACACATAACTGAGCCGTCACCAACTTTCAGCTCCGTAACACTGCCTGCCTGCCTCCTCCCCTGTCTCAGCTCATCCTTTACCGAAACCCCCATCTATGCCACTGTTATCTCTAGACTTAACTATTCCAACAATCTCCTGGCTAATCTCCAATCTTCCACCCTCCATCAACCTGAGCTTATTCAAAACACGGTTTACGCTCACTCGTGCCAAGTTCCATTCAATCACCAACCCTGTACTCGCTGACCTGTACTGGCTACTGGTGGTGCAATGCCTCCGTTTTAAAACTGGCCTCCCTGTTTTCAAACTCCTCCATAGCCTCACTGCTCCCAACCTGCCAGGATGGGTGCAGCGGAGGTTTGAGTGGAGCATACTGTCATTGGATTAGAGACTCAGGATAATTTCCAACAATACTCAAGAAGCTTGACACCATCCAGAACAGAGCAACCCCCTTCACTGGCACTCCATCTACAAACATCCATTCCCTCCAACACTGTAATATCTATGTGTACTATCTACAAGGTGCACTGCAGCAATTCACCAAAGATCCTCAGACCTTCCAAACCCACAACCACTTCCAACTAGAAGGACAAAGGGCAGAAGATACTGGGAACACCACCACCTGCAAGTTTCCCTCACCATCCTGACTTGGAAATATATCTCCATTCCTTCGCAGTCACTGGAATTCCCTCCCTAACTGCATTGTGGTCAATCCACAGCACATGGACTGCAGCTATTCAAGAAAGCAGCTCACCACCATCACTTACTCTCGGGATGGGTAATAAATGCTGGCCAGCTAACAATGCCCATGTCCCACAAATTAAAAAAAAATTGTCATCTCATCCAACCCTCCAGCCCACTGAGATCTCTGCGTTGCTCTAACTCTGGCCTCTTGCACATCCCGGTTGAAATTGCTCCACCCTTCAGCTGCCAGGTCCAAAACTTTTGGGAAATGGCTCGAAAAACTTTTTGTAAAAAGTAGAAAATGTTTGCTCTGGCAGCATTTGTGGAGAGAGCTGAGTTAACCTTCCTAGAGGTGACTGTTCTACAGGATTCTTCTACTAACTCGATGTGGCTGAGCATTACCTTTAGTTTGATAATGCTCCTGTGAAGCATCCTGGGACACTTTACTGACTTAAAGGCGCTATATAAATGCAAGTGTTGTTGTTATTGTTGCAGTACTGTTGGACCTTGGTGCTAGCTGCCGATATAATTTGTCCGAGTACACCCTCCTCCCATAAGACCAGTCCTCTTTTCTCAGCAGAACACTAGATGTTAACTGAGGTTGGCTCTTAAACGCATCTCCGAAATGGTCAAGGCAATTAGTGATGGGCAATAAATGCTGGCCCAGCCAGCGACACCCTCATCCATATAATAAATAAAACTCTTCTATTCCTTTCTCCCTCACGCTTATCATCCACATCACTCATCTCTCTGTGTTTGTGAGTTCCTCATTCTAACCACTCTTCTGGAATTACAACATCTCATGTTGAGAGGTATTGATAGGGTGGATTCTCGGAGCTATTTCCCAGGGCTGAAATGGTTTAAGGTGCTGGGGAGCAAGTACAGAGGAAATGTTAGAGGTAAGTTTTTCACTCAGAGAGTGGTGAGTGAGTGGAATCGGCTGCCATTGGTGGTGGTGGAGGCGAACTCGCTGGGGTCTTTTAAAAGGCTTCTGGATGAATATATGGGAGTTAATGGGATTGGGAGTTACAGATAGTTCTATGGCCTGGAAGGTACTGATATGATCGGTGCAACTTGTGGGCCAAAGGGCCTGTTTGTGCTGTAGTGTTCTATGTTCTATTACCACAGAAAAGTTACAGTACAGAAGGAAGCCATTCAGCCCATCTGGTCCATGCCAGCCCAAAGACACCCAGCTGCCCTTTGTAACCCTAGTTTCCTGCACCCAGGTGCAGATCCAGGTACTTTTTCCAAAGAGTTTAGGGTCTTTGCCTCCAGCACCAACTCAGTAAGAAGTCTCACAACACCAGGTTAAAGTCCAACAGGTTTATTTGAAACCACGAGCTTTCAGGGTGCTCCACTCACCTTCATCAGGTGAGTGGAGGTTAGTTCACAAACACGGCATATATAGACAAAGGTACAATTGCAAGATAATTATAGATTAGAATGTGAAGAATGGTTGGAATGTGAATCTTTGCAGGTAATCAAGTCTTTACAGGTATGAACAGTGTGTGTGGAGAGGGGAATAAGGGGTGTGAATTGTCTCAAACCAGGACAGTTATTAGGATTCTGCAAACCCAGGCCAAAAGATGGGGGTTACAGGTAGCGTGACATGAACCCAAGACCCCAATTAGGGCCATCCTCATGTGTGAGGAACTTCAGGACAGCCTCAATCAGGATCGTCATGGTGGCACAGTGGTTAGCACTGCTGCCTCACAGCGCCAGGGACCCGGATCTGATTCCCGGTTGGGGTCACTGTCTGTGTGGAGTCTGCACATTCTCCCTGTATCCGCATGGATTTCCTCTGGGTGCTCTGATTTCCTTCCACAATCCAAAGATGTGTAGGATAGATTGATTGGCCATGCTAAATTGCCCCTTTGTGCCAGGGATGCATAGGTTAGAGGGATTAGCAGAATAAATATGTGGGGTTACAGGGATGGAGTCTGGGTGGGATTGTTGTCAGTGTAGATTTGATAGGCTGAATGGCTTCCTTCTGCACTGTAGGGTTTCTATGATTCTATGAATTCAATATCTTCCTAACCACATACTGTTCCAAATGCCTTTTGAATGTTGTTAATATTTGCCAGTGTCTGTGATGCTGGTACCTGGGTACTGTACCTACGCCAGCCAAGGTGCCATTCCCCATCTGTCTATACAATGTGACAAGCAGTCCATTCCTGAAGTTGGTGGTGTCATTCTCCAGTCCTTCCACTGTCACTACGCGCACGAGCGCGCACTAGCAGCTGTCCCGTGCACACTCCTCCCCGAAGCCCAGCCTGCTCCATATCAAGGCATGAGCTCATTGCCCAGGATTTCAGACTAACCCCCTCACCACAACCCCAAGTGTAATATCTAGCAGGTGCTGTGTCGCAGAACAAGCAGAGAGTGTGAAAGTTACCACATTCAGCTGCGCAGAGCTCAAAGCTCCGAGGCATTCGGTTGTGCCTGAATGTTTGAATCGAGCCAAGTGAGACTTGCTATTCAGCACAGCTCAGCCCAGGGATAGTGTTACACCAGGGCGAGCACATTAACTTCTTTGTAACTTTTCGAGGTCGCGTTATATAAGAATTATCTAAGGCTTGCAAAAACATGTTGGCAAGGAGATCGACATTCCAGGACCTGGGATGTCATGGGTTTTGATTAAAGTGCAGAGCAAAGGAGCAGAAGGGGTTTGACAAGCAAGCCCCATGAGCTGTGCCTCAGTGGGTAACATCACCATCAGTCAGAAGGTCGTAGGTTCAAGACTCACTCCAGAGGAGTGAATGCTTTGAAATCCGGGCTCACAAATCTGCAGCCAATCGGAGTCAACTTGCCAACCAATCAGCACCCTTTTCCCCTGCAGTGTAAACCGTCGAGATTATTTGAAAATTTGACATTCTTGCACTTGTCCTGATGAGTGCAAGTTTCAAAACTTCGGTGACCCGTCTCTTTTTCTCGCAACATTCAAGTCCGTAAAGAAGTACCTTGCTTGTCCTTCAGTTGGCCCTGAAGAGTCACTTTAGTATTTACGGGAGGGGGAGGGAGGTGCGTGCGTGAAGAATCAGTGCCCAGACCATGCTTGTGAAGAATCTTAAACTTCGTTCTTATCAACACACAGACTACTCAGCGGAACTGCTCCAAATTGGAGTGTGATCTGCTTCGCAATGCAGCAAGCTGCCCGCTGTTGACAGATTGTGAATTGATAAAAATAGTGGGAGGCAACGGATGGCTAATATTCCGGCTTCCTGACACCTCCGGAATGTGTTTCCCGTCCAACCCAAATAAAAGAAATTGTGAACTGACAGACGATTGACACAGTTCTCAAATATAGATACAGGCTCCAATCAGCTCTCAAAAGGCAGAGTCCAGGTCACTTTCCAGCTTTGGCTGAGCTTGTCAGCCTGTGAGTGACATTGATTTCTCATTTTCTCCTTACCACCCCCCCTACATACTCTATGAACGGTATGTTTTTTTTCTGCAGACTATGCAAGAAACAATACTTTCACTGTCTCCCAATACACGTGACAACAATAGATCAAATCATTTTGGGTATATAGATTGTATTCGATAGCTTGAGAAAGCAGAGCTGTGGGTACGAAGGGAGTGCTCTGGGGACAGTGAGATGGTGGTGTGGGAAGGAAAGGAAGAGATGTCGTTTCCAAACAGCCCTGACTGATCACGCTAATCGCTGACTGTCCATCATGCAGAGCTTCGAGACAATAACGTAGCTTCACTCACGTGTAAGTCTTTGCCTGCCCAGTTGCACTCCTCTCTCCATTCCACAGGCGCTGGCCAGTAAATCTGTAAGATAGACAACAACCGTGGTGAGTTCAACAGGACAGGAGCATGTGGGACTTGCCCACGGATCTATGGTCAAAGGCTCGAAACAATGGTCTGTGCAGTTAAACTGAACCATTTAGAATTACAGGAGCACTTGGGCAACAAGCAATTAACCCTTGGAAGGAACCTTCAAAATGTAGCAATAAGCTCACTCGTCTCTACTACTGCAATGTGTGTGTGTGTGTGTGTGTGTGTGTGTGTGTGCGTGCGTGTATATGTGCGCGCGTGTGTGTGTATGTCTGTGTGTATCTGCGTGTGTGCGTATCTGTGTGCGTTTGCGTATGAGAATGTCTCACTGACAACTTCAATCCAAGCACAGTATATACAGGGTGGTATCTGGTGTTACGTGGTTCACACCTATCACACTATTGTTAAGATAGCCTACCAAAGCCTTTACTTTCTCAGGAGACTAAGGAAATTCGGCATGTCTGCCACAACTCTCACCAACTTCCACAGATGTATCATAGAAAGCATTCTTTCTGCTTGTATCACAGTTTGGTATGGCTCCTGCTCTGCCCAAGACCACAAGGAATTACAAACAGTCATAAATGAAGCCCAGTCCATCATGCAAACCCATCCATTGACTTTGTCTACACACTTCCCGCTGTCTCAGAAAAGCAGTCAA
Organism: Sphyrna mokarran; assembly: GCA_024679065.1. Taxonomy (NCBI): domain Eukaryota; kingdom Metazoa; phylum Chordata; class Chondrichthyes; order Carcharhiniformes; family Carcharhinidae; genus Sphyrna; species Sphyrna mokarran. Next base: position 130,228,086 of record JAGIQG010000003.1, on the reverse strand, counting down.
CATAATTAAGGACCCCACGCACTTCCACATTCTCTCTTCCACATTCTTCCATCAGGAAAAAGATACAAAAGTCTGAGGTCACATACCAACTGAGTCAAGAACAGCTTCTTTCCTGTTGCCATCAGACTTTTGAATCGACTTACCTTGCATTAAGTTGATCTTTCTCTATACCCTAACTATGACTGCATTCTGCAGTCTCTCCTTTCCTCCTCAATGAATAATAAGCTTTGTCATAAGCAAAAAACAATACTTTTTATTGTATACTAATAAAAAGTATTTATTACTCTTCTCAAGGATAACTTGGGATGGTCAATAAATGCTGGCCTGCCAGCGATGCCCATGTCCCATGAATGAATAAATCAAGGGATATGGGAGGAAGGGAGAGATTGGAATATTGAATTTGATCATAATGGACAGCAGACTCAAAGGGCCGAATGCCCTACTCCTGCTTCTTGTTTCCGTGAATCCTCATATATTAAGTGGAAAAGGCAAGGTTGCTCATTGAGAAATCAGCATTGCCTCATGACTTTCAATGGACAGTTTAGCTTTTGACTCTAGTCTCCTTGAAGAACGGTCCTGCTCAGAGCTGGCAGGGCTCCAGTCTGATGAATGGGATGAGTCTGTACTGAGGCTGTTTTATACAATGTTGGGAGGGATGGGATGCAATAATTTTGGGACCAACAAAAAATACTCACGGTCATAAAAAGAACAAAAGGCACTGGCATTTATATAGCACCAGACGCGCTCTCGCAAGGTGCTTGGCCATTGAAATTTAGTTCCCGCCATTAAGCAGGAAAACGCAGCAGTCAACGTTGTGATAAGCAAGATCCCACAAACAGCAGTGAGACAATGAGCAGAGAGCCCGTCTCCAGCTCAATTAGTTGAGGGATCAATATTAGCCAAGGCCACCAAGGAGCACTTCTCTCCTCTGGAGAGTGCCATGGGGCTTCTTTTGATTTTGACTTAATTTGACAATTGGCACATATATTAACATACTGTGAAAAGTGTTATTTCTTGCACACTGTACAGACAAAGCATACCATTCATAGGGAAGGAAAGGAGAGAATGCAGAATCTAGTGTTACAGTCATAACTAGGGTGTAGAGAAAGATTAACTTAATGCAAGGTAGGTCCATTCAAAAGTCTGATGGCAGCAGGGAAGAAGCTCTTGAGTTGGTTGCTACGTGACCTCAGACTTTTGTATCTTTTTCCCAACAGAAGAAGATGGAAGAGAGAATGTCTGCATTGATTAGGCTGGCTGCTTTGCCGGGTCAGCGGAAAGTGTAGACAGAGTCAACGGATGGGAGGCTGGTTTGAGTGATGGACTGGGCTACGTTCACAACCTTTCATAGTTCTGCTGTTTTATGTCCACCGTAGATAGAAAATAGAGCTTCAGTTTACACATCTCCCGAAAGGCATTCCCTGGACAGCGGGCCTTGGGTTAGATGCTGACGTTAGCTGGAGGGAAGCTCAGACCCATATCGCATCCAACATCCAAGGTGAGAGTGCTACCAACTGAGTCACAGCTGAAACCAGTACTCAATCCACTCAGCCCAGTTAATCAGTCATTACAATGAGCCGGGAACTGAACCACACGGAACAGCATTACATAATAAACCCATGGGACTGTATTAATTCACTAAACATTTTCTACTTTGGTGCAGTGATGATAGAGTGTATCAGTAAAAAGTCTGCTGGCAAGGGTATGGGGTTTTGCAGAACAATTACTGACTCAAATTGGCAACAAATTTACTTTGAGAGAGTTTGCTCCATCCTAGTATCTTCTGTCAAAATATATGAGGTCACGGTTGATGAGAGCAGCCATCTGGATGATTAACCCAGCCAATGATGAAACAGCCTTCCCGGCAATAAAGGAAGCGACCTCCTCCAGCCCTCCAACGAATTATAATCCCCCCCCTTGAGACTTCTCCCAGATGTGCATCCTATCGGCTAGTCGGGGCAGACAGCCTCCGCGGTCCCCAAGGGGCGAAGGACCTCGAGAGGTGAAGTCGTGTCGAATCATGGCTTACTGAGTGGCACTCTGAGTCAGGTGGTGGCGGGTTCAAATCCCCCCCTCGGGGGCTTGACAATGACACCTTCGGACTTGGGGGTCAGCTTCCACACAGATTTTGGTCCCAAACCTTTCAGTCACCCCTCTCCCCACCCCACTGGCTTCCCTAACGTCCCAGTCCTGCCTCAGCCACAATTCTCTCCACTCACAAAACACTCGGAAGACATCATTTTTAGGACGGCCCAGTAGTTAGCACTGCTGCTTCACATCGCTTGAGGCCTGGGTTCAATTCCAGCTTCCGATCACTGTCTGTGTGGAGCTTATATGTTCTCCCCGTGTCTGTGTGGGTTTTCTCCAGTTTCCTCCCACAATCCAAAAACATGCGGCTCAGGGAGATTGACCATGTTGGAATTGACCCTTTGGCTGGACTTTTACCACCTGCTGCGGGAATCGGAGCGGGCGAGGGAAGGACAATGGAAATATCTTTTCCCCTTCGGTGGGATTTTACAGTTTCGGGACAAGCGAGGCTGTAAAATCCTGCTCTTCAGAGTCCCAAGATGTCAAGTTTACAGGGAATAGAGGAATAAATATGTAGGATTATGGGGATATGGTGGGGAAGAGGATCTGGGTGGGATGCTCTGTGAGAGAGTTAGGACAGACTTGCTGGGCCGAATGGCCTCCTTCTGCACTATAGGGCTTCGATGATGGTTTGTTAAAAAGATGGACAATACATGTTGAGCCAACAAGCGGCGCCCACATTCTCTGAATCAATTTTTTTTAAAAGACTAAAGGATGACCTGAGTGACTGCTTCCTCAGTGGGGAAAAGCACGATTACAGGTGGTCAGTATAAAATAGACCCCAAGAAATCCAATGGGGAATTCAGAGGAAAGGAGTGCTGAGAATATGGAACTTGCTGCAACAGATTTCTTCACATAGACAGTAGTGAGCCTGTGGAATTCGCTACCACAGATAACAGTTGAAGCCAAAACATTGTATGTTTTCAAGAAAAAGTTAGATAGAGCACTTGGGATGAAGGGCACCAAAGAGCGGCACAGTAGCACAGTGGTTGGCACTGCTGCCTCACAATGCCAGAGACCCAGGTTCGATTCCCATCTTGGATCACTGTCCGTGCGGAGTTTGTATGTTGTCCCCATGTCTGTGTGGGGTTTCCTCTGGGTGCTCCAGTTTCCTCCCATACTCCAAAGATGTGTGGGTTAGGTGGATTGGCCATGCTAAATTCTCCCTCAGCGTCAGGGGGCTGGTTAGGGTAAATACATGGGGTTATGGGGATAGGGTCTGGATGGGATTGTGGTTGGTGCAGACTTGATGGGCCAAATAGCCTCCTTCTGCGCTACACGATCCCATATGGGGGGAAGGGGGATCAGCTATTAAGTTGGATGATCAACCATGATCATAATGAATAGCAGAGCCAGTTTGAAGGGCCAAATGGCTTCCTCTTGCACTTATTTTCTACATAAATTGGGAATATAGTTGCACTTGAGAGGAAGGTAGACAAGCTGCTAAGGGAGAAGGGAATGGATAGTTAGGATGGTAGATTCAGATGAGGAAAATTGGAAGGGAAGCGATTTGTGTGCAGTATAAACATTGCCATGAACTGCCTGGGTCAAGTAAGCTGTTTCTGTGTCTTTGTCCTGTGTAATTCGACAGAACCCAGACACAAACTCTGTTCCCTCTCGATTCATCCTGTCCAGAATAAAACAGAATGTCTGTACCCTCAGCGTTCCAGTTAACAGTGAGCTGAATTTCCTGATCTGTTCAAAGGGAGCTTACCTACAGCCCTGTAATGCTGTGGAACTCTTCACCCACCTCTGAAAATTTCCTTAAAACCCAACTCTTTATCTAAGTTTTTTAACTATCTGCTCTCAAATTACCTTATGCAGCTCCGTGTCAAATCTCATGAAAAGACTGCCGTGATGTGGGGTGTGTGTGTGCGTGTGTGTGTGTGGGGAGGGGGGGGGAATAGGTGTGGGGGTGGTGGTGGTGGGAGTGGGAGATTCTGCTTTGAAATATTTGATGACACCTTACTTAATTTGGAGCCAAAAAGAGACACAAGAACAGGAATCACAGAATCCCTACAGTGCAGATGAAGGCCATTTGGCCCATCGAGTCTGCCACAGTCCCACTCAGGCCTCTTCCCATCACCCCACATATTTACCCTGCTAATCCCCCTGCCACTTGGGTCAAATTTAGCAATCAACCTAACTTGCACATCTTTCGGACTGTGGGAGGAAACAGGAGCACCCGGAAGAAACCCACACACACATATGGGGAGAATGCACAAAGTCCGCACAGACAGTGACCCGAGCCGGGAATCGAACCTGGATTTTTGGCGCTCTGGGGAGCAGCGTTAACCACTGTGACACCACGCTGTTTCCAGCGAAGCTGAAACACAGGCTCGGGTGGAGAAGGGGGAGTTGCAAAGGAGCGAGAGAAAGCAAATCTTGAAAATATTAAATCAGAGACATGGTGCGATAGATCAACAGTGTAAAAATAAATGAGTGAGAGAGAAAGAGAGAGGGGATGCGGAAGGGAAGAGGTGTTTAAATTCTGCACAGAATCTGTTGAAATGTTGCCTGGTACCAGCTCTGACCTCCACACAGATAGTGTGGCCGGCCTTAGCGTCAGGCGATTGCGATAGAGACTGTGGCCCATCAGCATCACTTTAATTAGGAGTGGAATGCAACCTCATTCATCAGGCCGGGCGTTGGATGAGACGTGCTCAGCCCCTGAGACTCGGCAGTTAATTAGAGAGCGAGGGAGGAGATATCGGTGAAATGTTGAGCTGTTTAAAATGATGGAACAGTAGCACAATATTCCACCCAGGACGGGAAGTGGGAGTCTGCTCACCACTTAGGATCAGGAGGAGGGAGAGCGCCAGTCATGATGCTTTATTGGAATTCCTCCCTTCCCCTCGGCCTCCCTCCGGAATATCGACACCGCACTGCCTTGAACCACAGTGACAGGTGGTGGGTTAATTAACTACAGTGAAAGCCTGTTCCTTGTTACAGTTCTGGCTGCCATTTTGGACAAAAAGGAACACCAAGAACTCGTCAAATTTAAATGTACATTCTTTTTAGAAAAGGAACACCCCGTGTTCTCCTTCAAACTCTTCCTGCCACGTGGTGAAATGCGATATTGGGTTGGATTGTCCACCCCACCCCGGGTCAGGAATGCTGGTTCCCCGGCTCCATTCTAGCGCTGAGTTATTCCTGTGGAAATGTATTTGGGATGAAGGGATGAATGTTACCAATTAAAGGGGGCTAAACAGACATATTCAGACGGCCTCCAGGTTCACCCCAGGCAGTGGAGGCCTGTTAAGATTATTTTTTAATTAATTTATGCGATATGGGCCTAGCTAGGCCCAAATTATTCCCAATTTCAGAGGTTATTTGAGAGTCAACCACATTGCTGTGGCTCTGTAGGCCAGACCAGGTAAAGACCACACATTTCTTTCCCTAAAGGGACATTAGTGAACCAGATGGGTTTTTTCTAACAGTTGACTATGGTCATCTTAATTCCAGATATTCATGGAATTCAAATTCCACCATTTGCCATGGCGGGATTCGAAACCAGGATCTAACCCCACATCTTGCTTTAGATTACTAGTCCAGTGATAATACCACTGTGCCACCTCCTCATTGCTCTTCCTTCTATTACAGCTGGCACCTCTATCTGGCTACCTAGATGCAGGAGCAGCTAGAGGCTGTCAATAGACCTCTGTCTCATTTCCTCCACCCCCATGCACCAGTGGCCTGCCTGAAAAAAGAAATAATTTTAACATATGATTTGAGAAATGTGGAAGCACCCTCTGTCTTACTCACTCTCCCTCTTACTCGCCCACCCTCTTGCTCGCCCTCCCCGCTTGCTCACCCTCCCTTCCGCTTGCTCACCCTCCCTCCCTCCTGTTCCTCTGCTCGCCCTCCCCTGCTCCCCTCCCTGCTTGCTCCCCTCCCTTGCTCACCCTCCCTCCCTCCTGCTCGCCCTCCCTCCTGCTCGCCCTCCCTGCTTGCTCGCCCTCCCTCACAGCTTTTGAGCTTGGAAGACCCTTAATCAACATTCCAACCTCGTCAGCCCACACATCATCCTTAATTGGAGGCCAAAACTGACCTCAGGTCAATTAAGGGGCACTGCCGTGTCAAAATCATGAGTGTCTGCTTCTCCCCCACCGCTCCACTCCCCACCCTGCACCCCCATCCCATCCCAACCCTGAGGAAGGGGTTCAACATCTGGGCCCAGATTCTGCTTCCTCTGGCTGGAGGAAAAAAATCAGCCCACGGAACTAGTCTCTGTCAACATGGTTGACTTGTAAAGATGCTTTGTGTAGAATAAGAGAAAAAAACATGAAGAGTCGCCAGTTCGTAAGAGATAGGAGCAGAATTAGGCCATTCGGCCCATCGAGTCCACTCCGCTTTTCGATCATGGCTGATATGCTCCTCATCCCCATTTTCCTGCCCTCTCCCGATAACCCTTCAACCCATTACCAATTAAAAATCTGTCTAACTCCTCTTTAAATTTACTCACTGTCCCAGCATCCACTGCACTTTGGGGTAGCGAATTCCACAGGTTCACAACCTTTTAAATTTGCTACCCCTTATTCTAAGACTATGGCCTCTCATCCTGGAATGTACCACAAGAAGAAGCATTCGCTCCACATCTACTTTATCCAGACCTTTAATCATCTTGTATACCTCAACTTGAGCTCCCCTCATTCTTCGAAATTCCAGAGAGTATAGGCCTAAACTGTTCAGTCTCTCCCAGCCTTTGTTCAGGCAATTCTGATGGACATACGTGTGTGATAATCATCAGCGAGGAAAGGATTGGTGATTGACCTGTCAAAGTTATCCTGGTGAAGGAGTCAGCCACTCTCACTCCCGGGTCAAAAGGAAGAAGGTTCAAGATCCCTTTCCATGAATAATCTAGCCAAAAATGCCAGGGCATTATTGAGAAAGCAAGAGTGTGAGAGAGAGCAAGAAAGAAAGAGAGCATGAGAGAGAGAACAAGAGAGAGCGAGAGCAAGGGAGAATGTGAAGAAGAGCAAGAGGGAGTGAGAGAATGAAAGCGAGACTAAGAGAATGCGAGAGAGATTGATGGAAAAAGCAAGAAAGAGAGCAAGCGAGAGAGCAAGCGAGAATGTGAGGAAGAGCAAGAGAGGGTGAGAGAATGAGAGCGAGAGTGAGAGAATGAGAAAGAGTGATGGACAGAGCAAGAGAGAGCAAGCAAGAGAATAAGAGAGTAAGTGAGAGAGTGTGAGAGAGAGAACAAGAGAGAGCGAGAGCAAGGAAGAGTGTGAGGAAGAGCAAGAGAGAGTGAGAGAATGACAGAGAGAGTGAGAGAACAAGAAAGAGTGATGGGAGAGAGCAATGGGCAAGTAAGAGAAAGACTGAGTGAGTGAGACAAAGAGCTGGCAAAAGAGTGAGCGAGTGAGAGATAGCAAAAGAGCGAAAAATGAAGTGAGAGAGCGAACGATAGAGTGAGAAAGAAAATGAGGGAGAGCAAGGGAGAGAGAGTGAGGGAGAGGGTGAGAAAAAACAAGAGGGAGCGAGAATGAGTGAGTGAGGGAGAGAGAGTGGGGGAGACTAAAAGAAAAAGAGTGAGAGAGAGTGAGGAAGAGCGAGGGAGAACACTTCATATTTCAGGAAAGCTGTTCCAACTGAGAGCCTGTCATGGTCGATATAGATTACTTGGCAACTTTCTTTTTAAAAAGAGCAGGAAGTTCTGCCGAATTCCTGAACAATAATTCTTCCTCAAACACCACCATCGAAGAGTGGGTGACGAATCATTCTTCTCATTGGTGTTTCGGGGGTCATGCTAAATGCAGACTGGTTACCACACATCAGAATTGTGCACGGCTGAAGCACTCCCCTTGATGTAAAGTACTTAAGAATATACATCAAGGAAATAATGAGGTAATCTATCATCCCACTTCCTTTTTCCTTATTGGGGGCAGATGCCCATTGATCTAAATGCCAAGAAAAATCAAAAGTGGCTTCAACTGAGCAGCGTATAAAAGGGAAAAGGATTGTAGGAAGGTTGACAGATTCTTTTAAACAGATTTCCCCAGAAGCTGAATAAAACCTCTTGCGCTGCTCTACCAACATGTATTGGAGATTTCACTGCCCTTTGGAATTTCTCGTTGGCTCCTTCACCTTCCTAATTGCAAAATAAATCTTCAACTCATCCATCAGCATCCCTCAGAAGGTCAGCTTGCTAAGTAGTTAAGCCTGCGGACTTGCCAGATATAGTCCATGTGAGTCATAGTCACCTTCTTGTCATGTTTGCTGATGTTCTCCAGGTTGAGAGCGATAAGGTAATTCTTCGACCCGACAAATAATTTGCCTCTCTCTTCATCCAGCAGCAGAGTGTTGTAGCAGCATGAGTAATTCAGCTGGTAGGTAATGGCACCTCGGGAAACCAGATCTGAAAAGACAAAACGCATGGGGTCAACTTTTACTTCAAAGGACAATTAGCTTCACATACCAAAACCTAATTAAACAATGTACAAATTGCCTTGCACCCCACGTTAGCGGTCTAAATGTTTTTTTAAAAAAACAAAATTGTACCTGCCACCTCCAGCAGCTTATTCCAGATGCTCAAAGTCCTAATTAAGAACCCCACATCCCCCGGGCATTCTCTCTTCCATCAGGAAAAAGATACAAAAGTCTGAGGTCACAACCAATTTAAGAACAGCTTCTTCTCTGTCGCTATCAGACTTTTGAATGGACTTACCTTGCATTAATTTGAACTTTCTCTACATCCTAACTACAACTACATTCTGCACTCTCTTCTTTCCTTCTCTATGAACAGTATGCTTTGCCTATACGGCGTGCAAGAAATAATACTTTTCACTGTATGTTAATACCTGTAACAATAATAAATCAAATCAAACCGCATTAAATCCTCTGTGAGAAAAAATTGCTCCTCTTGGATCCTTTTGTATCTCTCTCCTCTTACCTATGCCCTCTAGTTTTAGACTCCCCTATCTTTGGGAAATGATATAGACTATCTACCTATCTATGCTCCTCATTATTTCATAGAGCTTCTAATACAAATATGTCCCTCCTTAAGTAAGGTGCCTAAGACAGTGGCTCCCAATCTTTTAGATGTCATAGCACACACCTCTGCACCGCAAAAACATTTTGAGACACACCTCACAATATTCTCTGACCTACCCTCTAGAATAGTGTGTGGAAAGTTCTGACCTGATGAAGGAACACCGTTTCCGAAAGCTTGTGGGTTTACTATCAGATAAACTGGTTGGACTTTAACCTGGTGTTGTGAGATGTCTTACAGTGTTTACCCCAGTCCAACGCCGGCATCTCCACATCACAACTTTCCACTTTGTCAGGTTTAGTCATTGTCAGTGTTGTAACCACACTGGAACAACCTTAGCCAGAGGGACAGATACTTCTGTCCTGAATACTATAACCAGGATGCTATCAGGTTTTCCTGTATCCAATATCTTCAGCCATTTCTCAACATCACGAGAATAGAATCAAAATTGACAGAAGACAGACATCATGATGACTGGTGATTTGGTGAATACTGGCAGTGGGATGAGATGCACTATTCGCTCATTTAAGGACTTCAGTCCTGCCCAGATGGGGCAGGACTGCCATCTACAAACCTTCCCATCACTGATGTAAGCAAGACAGAGATGGGAAGGTGGCAACTTACCACCCTCACACCTGACTAAAGTGGGTTCTAAATCATAGAACCCTACAGTGCAGAAAGAGGCCCTTCAGCCCATCGAGTCTGCACCAACCACAATCCCACCCAGGCCCAACGCCCATATCGTACGCACTAACCTACACATCTCAGGGCACTAAGCGGCAATTTTACCATGGCCAATCAACCCAACCCGCACATCTTTGGACTGTGGGAGGAAACTGGAGGAAACCCACACTGACACGAGGAGAATGTGCAAACTCCACCCAGCGACCCGAGCCAGGAATCAAACCCATGTCCCTGGAGCTGTGAAGCAGCTGTGCTAACCACTGCGCTAGCGTGCCGCCCACAGGGTGGGGAGGTTCCCCACCTCGAGCAAACATGCCCATGGGAGAGAGAATTAAACACCACCCCGGGCACTCTTTATTTATCCTGTCAGCACCCTTTATGGTCTCAAATATCTCACTAAGCCTCCCCTTACTGTTCTGTAGTCAAAGGGAAATAATTTCAGCTTCTTTAATCTCTCTGAAGTCTCTGGTAGCATTCTGGACCAACCCTTCCTGGTCTACAGCATGCATTTTACACATCATTCACATAATATGCCTGGAACAGCGAGTAGTTTACCATTCACCTTTGAACCAACAAGATGTGAGGCTGGTGACCTTGTACTGGAAAGCTCCCCTATCCTGCCTTCAGTGATCTTTCCCTGCAGTCGCAACTCATGTTCACTACTATCCTGGGATTCTGGTTCCCAGTAACAGTAATCCTATAACGCCCAGCCCACGGAAGCTATTTGCTGTAAAAACTTAGAGCTTTATAGTAAATTGAAAATGTTTACAAAAATAATAGCCAAGTTATCCAAGAGAAACCTCTCCGCAATTCATTCTTTATAAAAACTTAAGCACTCTTATAAACACAATCTTAAATTTCACATTTATTACTATCAAACAGTGTTTCAATGCTACATGAGCAAGTGGATAATTTGGACTAAAAAGGGCTCTGCATGAGGGAGGTTGCAAGTGGAGGGTTGATATCCCCTTTACAATTTGGAAATTTCAAAGTGCAGGAGCGAATATGAATAATCCACTTCCGTATGACAGGTTCATTCCTTTATTCGATATATCCCTTAAAGAGAGGGGTTAGTATCTCAGAAATTACAAATCTTTCCTGCACTATCCTATACTATGTGGCTATAGCCAGTATAAAACTGAAATAATATATCCAAATTGAATTTTTTTTTTGCTAATGATGGAGGGTTCATAAACAGCATGAAGTGGTGGAGGCTACCTCACTGAATATATTTAAGTCACAGGTAGATAGATTTCTGATAGACAAGGGAGAATCATAGAATCTCTACAGTGCAGAAGGAGGCCATTCAGCCCATTGAGTCTGCACTGACCACAATCCCATAACCTATCCCCATAACCCCATGTAATTACCCTAGCTAGTCCCCTTGACACTAAGGTAACTTAGCACGGCCAATTCACCTAACCCGCACATCTTTGGGCTGTGGAAGGAAACCGGAGCACCCCGAGGAAACTCATGCAGACACAGGAAGAATGTGCAAACACCACACAGACAGTGTCCCGGAATTAAGGGTTATGTGGAGAAAGTGGGAAAGTGGTACTGATCCACTTCAGATCAGCCATGATCTTATTGAATGGCGGGGCAGGCACAAAGGGCTAGATGGCCTACTCCTGCTCCTATTTCTTATGTTCTTTGGAAAGGATTCAGAATGTCACCTATTTGTCTACTTGGCACTGATTGAGATGATGGGATATGCCATGTTATAAATACATTATATATCATAGAATAGAACAAGGCCATTCAGCCCATCTATCCTGCACCAACAACAAGCCCACTGACACCTTTCCTCATTACCCCACGCATTTACCTTGTCAGTTTCCCCGACACTAACGCTGGATCTCTACCACTTTGCGAGGGCCCAACAATGGAACAATGGAAATCTCTGTTGATCTCGGAGGGGGATTTTCGGTCTCGCCCGAAAAGGCCGTAAAATCTTGTACAAAGGAGCAACTTAGTATTGCCAAGCCACCTAACCCACACATCTTTGGGCTGAGGGAGAAAACCGGAGCAGCCAGAGGAAACCCACACAGACACAGGGAGAATATGCAGACTCCACATAGACATTCCAAGCTGGAATTGAATCTGGCTCCCTGGCGCTGTGAGGCAGCAGTGCTAACCACTGTGCCACCCTATGTTTTGTATATATATTATACCTACAAGATCAGTGTCTGTGTTCCAAGATGCAGGAAAGCGAGAACGGGGTAGAAAGGGGAGAGATGGAGAGAAGACAGTGGATGATTTGCAGTTTGCACTCATTTCAATACCTCATCTCTCAAGTTCCTATTGACGGGGATGGCAAGGTGGCACAGTGGTTAGCATTCAGTGCCAAGGACCCGGGTTTGATTCCCGGCACGTTCTCCTGTGTCTTTGTGGGTTTCCTTCGGGTTCTCCGGTTTCCTCCCACAGCCCAAAAGACGTGCTGGTTATGGTGCATTGGCCATTCTAAATTCTTCCTCAGTGTACCCAAACAGATGCTGGAAGTGTGGCGACCAGGGGATTTTCACGGTAAGTTCATTGCAGTGTTACTGTAAGCCCACTTGTGACTAATAAATAAACATCAACTTTATTACTTGGAGCCACAAGCTATTCACAGGATTTACAGGTACAGAGTGGGAGTTGGTAAGTAAAAAGAATTAAGAAAGACCTTGTATTTGTATCACATTTTCATGATCACTCGACCTCTCCAAGTGCTTTACTGTAAAGTCCTTTTGAGATGGAGTTACTGTTGTAATGTAGGAAACACGAAAATCCAGCAAATCCCCAAAACAGCATTGTGATAAGGGACATCGGGCAGAACTGCCCTGCTCCTCCCCAAATAAAACCTCGGGTGCTTCTACACCCACTCGAGATGGGACCTCATGTCGCATCTGAAAGACAGGGATTTTCTGGCTATTCCTGCGAGTAGGATCTTCCAGCACCACCAACGGTGACCCTCATCACCACCGTCTCCCCTCCACCGCCCCCAACCATAAGATCCCCAGTGGCAGAGGGTGCGAACAACAGGAAAATCCCATTGACAGTGGCCGGACCGGGTGGTTCCCCCCACCACCACTCAATGGTGAGCTGCCCCCAATACTAAACCATGCCACGGCAAGATTCCCCGCCCAGTATCTCCGGCAGTGCAGCACTCCCCTTGGCACTGCATTACAGAGTGTTCCCCTTAATCTTTCTGTGCTCACACACGGGAAACTGGTGTTCTGCGCAGTTATCTCCAACGCGATCCACAAGATGAACTTCAGAGCCTTTACTGGCTCAAATCATTACTGATGTCCAGGCTAAAGAATCATGGATTTGTTCTGTGTTTTATGCCTCGGGGATGTACAGAGGTGATATACCCCAGATCATGGGTGGGATTTTGCCCTCCCGCCTGCCATGGGAATCGTAGCAGGCAGGGCACGAATATGCACCGATCCCATGACCTTGGGAACGATTTCCCGGATGAGTGGAGCCCAATAAATCCCACCCTGTAACTCTGCAAGAGACCTTTAGTTTTAATGTTTTAAAATGTTTACTCCCATACTTACAGCAGCTTGCCTACAATTTGGTTTCTCTATCCAACCACACCCTGGTTTCACTAAGCAGAGAACAAGGAACAGTTACCAGATAACTGTGGCCAAACAGTAAACAAGTGAGCAATTGACTGTAGCAAATAATTCCCCATGGCCAGAAGCTATTCAACTCATTGAGTCTTTCAAAGGGCAATCCAGTCAGTCCCAGTTCCTGCCCTTACCTGGAAATCACAGAGTCCCTACAGTGCAGAAAGAGGCCATTCAGCCCATCGTGTCTGCACTGACTCTCCAAAAAAGTACCTTACCAAGCCCCTATCCTCACCCCACCCTATCCCTGTAAACCCATAGCCAGTCCACCTAACCTACGTATCCTTGCACTGCGCAAGGAAAACAGATTGCCCAGAGGAAACCCACGCGCACCTGGGGAGAATGTGCAAACTCCACACCGATAGTGATCTGCGGCCGGAATTGAACCCGGATCCCTGACACCGTGAGGCGGTGGTGCTAACCGGACACACTATTCTACCCTCATCCTTCGGGAAAAAGATGCAAGAGTCTTGAGCTCACATACCAATTGACTCAAGCACAGTGGTTGGCACTGCTGCCTCACAGCACTAGGGATCTGGGTTCGATTCTGTGGACAGTCACCCATGCTGGGAATTGAACTCGGGGCCCTGGCACTGTGAGGTCGCTGTGAAAACCACCCTGGCACCCATTTTTAAAGGCCATTCTCACCCAGATAAATGGGCAGGTTATTCAACATGTGCATCATAATGAGTGGAATCGTGTGATTCCCACCAACACTGCCCTGCATGGCAACCAACAGTGGCTAAATATTAAGGGCAATTTACAACTATTTGTTCAACTCGATTGGCTTTAGATTTTCACGGAAACCTTTAACCATCTGCTCCAAACTACGCTGGTGTAGTTCCAGTTCAGGTTAACACGTAGGCAATAAAGTAAACAACATTATCTCTGACTGCCGTGTTTAAGAATCCTGCATTCTGAAGCCGGTGGGATGTACCGATAAAGAGACAGCAATTTAAACATTCCAGAAAGACAACTGTCTGAAGATTTCACAGTTTGAGGATAAGGGCTAAACCATTTAGGACTGAGGTGAGGAAAAATTTCTTCACCCAGGAGTGCTGAATGCTTGGAATTCACCACCACAGAAAGTAGTTGGGGCCAAAAACATTGCATGATTTCAAGAATCATTAGGCTCTTGGGCCTAAAGGGATTAAAAGAAAACCCGTCCACCATTTACAAAGTACAAGTCAGGAGCACGATTAAACATTCTCTCTTTGCCTGGATGGGTGCAGCTCCAATAATACTCAAAAAGTTCAACACCAGCCAGGACAAAGTAGCCCACTTGATTGGCACCCCATCCCCAAACATTCACTTCCTCCCCCACTGACACTCAGTGGAGCAGTGTGTACCATCGACAAGATGTACTGCAAGAACTCAGCATGGATTCTTAGGCAGCACCTTCCAAACTCATGTCCTCTACCAGCTAGAAGGTCAAGGGCAGGAGATAGATGGGGACACCATAACTTGGAATCAACACTCTGCCTTTCTTCAGTCAGAATTCATCCTTTGAATATCTTTAAAGCAGAAATAGATAGATTCTAGAAAAGAAACAGGATGATAGGTTATTGGGGTGGGCAAGAATGTGCAGTTGAGATTAAAATTAGATCGGCCATAACTTTATTGAGTGGTGGAGCAAGCTGAGTGATCTACTCCTGTGTCTAATTCTTTCACTGCAGCAACACCCCAAGTCTTCTTCAGAAGCGTGTCTCAAAGCAATGATCATTATCACCTAGAAAGACAAGGGGTAGCTGATACCTGGAAACACCATCTGCAAGCTCCCCTCCATGTCAGTCACCATCCTGATTTGGAAACGAATTACTGTTCTCTCACTGTCCCTGGGTCAAAATCCTGGAACTCCCTCCCTGGTGACACTGTGGGTGTACCCACTCCAAATTGTCTGCAGCAGTTCTAAAAAGCAGCTCAGCCCCATTATTTCTGTTCAGCACGGTGACACAGTGGCTAGCACTGCTATCTCACAGCACCAGGGACCCGGGTTCAATTCCAGCCTCGGATCACCGCATGTGCAGAGTCTGCGCATTCCACCCATGCCTGCGTGGGTTTCCTCCAGTTTCCTTCCACAGTCCAAAGATGTGCGGGTTAGGTTGATTGGCCATACTAAATTGACTGTAACGTCAGGGCAATTAACTAGAGTAAATATGTGGGGTCATGGAAAATAGGATCTGGGTGGGATTGTGGTAGGTGCAGATCAATGGGCCGAATGGTTTCCTTCTGCACTGTAGGGATTCTATGACAATGAAGGATGAGCAACAAATGCTGGTCAACGATTCTCAGACCCCACAGAAGAATAAAGAGATAAATGGTAGCACAAATTTCATGTGTGTAAGCACTGCAAATTGGTATAACGCAGCAATATCTGTACTGGGCTATCATATTAACATTAAATAACGCGCTCATTCATAGCCTGGTGTTCACCTGAATACCTGAGGGGGAGGATATGTTATAATCTACACGAGTATCCTGAGTGCTCTCATTAGTGCTACACAACACTGAACCTGATCACAGGTTCCCTTCAAAAATATTTAACTGAAATCTTTCTTTCTTTCACTCTTATCAATGTGACGGATTCTTCGCAAGTTAACCCTGTGCAATGGATTCCTGAGGTACACAATCGCCTTTTTATCTCCGGAGCAAAGATTCTAGCTGTCCAATCGCAAAACCATGCCTATGTAAATAAACACCAGCCATCTCCCTGGCAACCACGAGGTATTGATACGTGTTGAGCACCTTCCAGTGTCAATCGATAGGTTTCTCTTTTCTTAAAAGTTTTTTGTTAAATAAAACATGCCATTTCTTTTGCCGTTTCCTCAAAATGGAAAATATTCAACCTTTTGCCTCAAGTAGTCCCAGTGCACAGGTCATCCTGGGTTGGGCCTGAGCCTGAGGCCTTCTTCAAATGACCTTCCACCTTTCCATCCCTCGCCCTTTGATCATTGGCCACTCCCCACCTAACACCAATAGGAATTTGATTTACTATCGTCATACGTATTAATACACAGTGATAAGTATTGCTTCTTGCGTGCTGTACAGACAAAGCATACCGTTCATAGAGAAGGAAAGGAGGGAGTGCAGAATGTAGTATTACAGTTATAGCTAGGGCATAGGGAAAGATCAGCTTAATACAAGGTAGGTCCATTCAAAAATCTGACGGCATCAGGGAAGAAGCTGTCCTTGAGTCAGTTCGTACATGATTCGGGCTTTTGTATCTGTTTCCCAATGGAAGAGAGAATGTCCGGGATGCATCAGGTCCTTGATTTACGCTGGCTGCTTTGCCAAGGCAGCGGGAAGTGTAGACAGAGTCAATGGATGGGAGTCTGGTTTGCGTGATGGACTGGGCTACATTCCTTTGTAGTTTCTTGTGGTTTTGGTCACAGCGGAAGCCATACCAAGCTGTGGTACATCCAGAAGGGATGCTTTCCATGATGCATCTGTAAAAATTGGAGAGAGTCGTAGCGGACACGCCAAATTTTCTTTGTGGAGGCGATGGTGGGTTTTCTTAATTATAGCATCAGCCGTGGAGGGGCCAGGACAGGTTGTCGGTGACCCGGACACCTTGTTGTGAGTTTTCATGGCTTTACAAATAGGGCAAATTCAGTAATGAGAAATGGCACAATCTAAAGCCCTTGATAGTGTTCTCCAATCTAACTCTACCGAATGTTTTCATTGCCTGACACTTCTGGCGCTGGCTGAAGCGATGAGAAGGTCAGCACCAACTTTTGCATTCTTTTCTAAACATGGTTTTGCAGCAGTTTAGGAGCAGCCTTTGTGTTTCAAACATGGTTTTCAATCTGTTCCCGTCATTATTTCACCGGCTATGGGCGGACATCAACTGCCCTTCAAAGCTTCCACACAAACACAGGCGCAGAGAAACACAGCCCTGTGTTGTTCGCCAGCTTCCTAGTCTAGAGCTCTGAATGGCTTCTCTTTCATAAAAGCGCTCTCACGTTCCCACAGTGGCCTGTTCTCTTAGGCTTCTTTCATCTGACAGGGTAATTAGCATGTTTGTGAGCCCAATTAAGCGGCAAGAAAGGTCAATTAAAACTGATCTAATTATGGGCAAGGGGATTATCCCATTCAGAGGCTCACAGACCACTTCACACAGAAAGAGAAGGCTACATAACTATTTTTACACCTCTTTCTACACTCAATACTCAAGTAGGGATTACGTTGCATTTCCTTGTGTTTAATCTCCTTTGCGGTGTAAATGCACAGCTGTGTTTTGGGTCCCCTCCTCCAACTTTCTCTTTCCCTTTTGAAACAGGGCCTGCATTTATATAGCACCATCCCATGACCGCTGGATGCCCACAAAAAGCTAACTAAACTCTTGTTGGTTGTTTTCGCTGGAGCAGAGAAGACTGAAGGGTGACCTGATTCAGATGTACAAGATTATGAGGGACACGGACAGAGTGGATAAGGGGCAAGCTGTTCCCCTGAGTTGAACGGTCAGTCATGAGGTGTCACAGGTTCAAGATGAGGGGCAGGAGGTTTAGGGGGGGAATGTGAGGAAAACTTTTTTCACCCAGAGGGTGGCGTTGCCTGGGAGACAGGTTGCCCCACATCCTTTAAAAAGTACCTGGATGAGCACTTGATACGTCATAACATCCAAGGCTATGGGTCAAGTGCTGGTAAATGAGATTAGGTGGGAGGTCAGGTATTTCTTATGGGTTGGTATAGACTCTGTAAGCACTGTATGATTCTATGGAGTGTAATCACAGTTGTGGGTTGATTATCAGTACATACTTCCAAAGATGCCTGAAGGTAGGTGATAAGAGGAGAGATTCCTGGTCAACCATATTGCAGAATGCTATGGCAAACCACTGCAATAATCATGAACCAAGCCAATGGAAAACCAATAACCTCTTAGGGCCATGGCTACCATAAGATAAGTGTCCTGGGAGGCAGAAGCTTCTTCACCAAAATCCCTCTATTTACACATCCAATAAAGCATACAGAGTGTTTTCAGATAGTAGCCTACACTCGGTGTCCCAGAGGAACTGACTCACCTGATTAAATACAAAGGAAGAGGCTCCCTGATTGGCCCATCAATTTGACTCTTAACCAGGGAGTTCACTTTCTAACAGGTCCACCTCAATTGCCTGTTTAAAGTTATTACAATATTGGAGCAGAATAAGACCATTCAGTCCATTTAATCACGGTTGCTGAGTTTCTTAACCCCATTCTCCCGCTTTTTTCCAGTTTGTGCACAGGCAACTCCCTACAAAGTCATAATGATTAGCTAATATTTTAGAGAAGGAAACCATGTACACCACATCCACAGGTTCCCCCTTGTCCACTGCGCATGTAATGTTCTCAAAGAATTCCACCAAATCAATCAAACATGACCTTCCCTTCATGAACCCATGCTGCATCTTACCAATGGGACAATTTATATCCAGATGTCTCACTACTTCTTCCTTGATGGTAGATTCAAGCATTTTCCCTACTACAGAAGTTAAGCTAATTGGCCTATAGTTACCAGCCTTTTGTCTGCCTCCTTTTTTAAACAGTGGTGTCACATGTGATGTTTTCCAATCTGTGGGGACCATCCCAGAGTCCAGCGAATTTTGGTAAATCACCACTCATGCATTTGTTATTTCTCTCGCCATCTCTTTCAATACTGTGGGATGCATTCCATCAGGACCAGGAGCGTTGTCTATCTTTAGCCCCAACACGACCTCTTTCGTGACAATGATGGTTTCTCGGTTCTCACTTGCCATAACTTTCCTGTCATCAATTTTTGGCATGTCCCATAAATGAATAAACAAAAAGGCCCTTTAGATTCAGCATTCTCATCGGGGTGTCTGTGTGAGGTTTTCTTTTATTCATTCATGGGACATAGGCAACACTAGCTGGCCAGCATTTATTGCCCATCAAGTGATTATTGGATAGGCATATGGACACATAAGAATGATACGGACGTAGCTCGGCACAACATCGAAGGCCAAAGGGCCTGTACTGTTCTATATTCTATGGTCTATCTCCAGTTGTCCGATGGACAGTTGAAAGTCAATCATATGGCTCTGGAGTTACATATTGGCCAGACCAGGAGCGTGGATTTCCTTCCCTAAAGGACATTAGTGAACCACAAGGATTTTTCTGACAATGAACAACAGGGTCATCAACGGATTCTTAAAATTCCAGACACTTTTTATTGAATTCCACCGTGGCGGGATTCGAATCCAGATCCTCAGAATATGAGTTGACTTTCTGGATTAATAACTTAGCAATAATAGCACTGGACCATCACTTCCTCCTCTGTCTACATCAATGGCAATAAACGCAATCCACCTATTTTCAGGAAGACTGCAAGCAATTTCTGCTTTTAATACCATTTTTCACAAAAGCTAGAGGAGTCACAGCTGGGATAGATGATAACTGTTGCAGGAAGCGTCTGCACGCCAAAGGGATATTCTCAGCTGATGTCACACTCGCTGCATCTGTTCCATTGCTTTCACGAGGAAATTGAGGATGCACAGAGCCCAGTTGGGAATTCACTGCAAAACTGGAAAAAATGCTCATCAGGCATCACTGACCCCTTTAGATGGGTCAATGACGGGAAGAGCTTCGCTGGTCGCCAAGGAGTAAATAACCAGTAACTCAACCAGATAGGATGGTACAGAGAGAACACAGAGGATAATGGAGATCTAAAACTCTCCCCCAACCTCCTCTCCCCATAAGGAGTTCAGACAGAGATGGGACAGAAGCTATTTCCTCTGATGGCAACAATAGCCTCTAATTCCCACCGTAGAGGAGGTGGAGGGATGTGCTGGACTGGGAAGGTCATCACTTTCCTTAAGGATCCTTGCTGGCCAGCATTTGTAGCAAATGTACACTGTATGTCACTCCAGGTGCTAAGTATTGTCTCCCTCCTCTCGAATAGTGGTTAGCACTGCCATCCCACAGCACCAGGGACCCCAGTTCAATTCCTTTCTTGGGTCTGTGCGGAGTCTGCCCATTCTCCCCATATCTGCGTGGGTTTTCTCCAGGTTCTCTGGTTTCCTCCCACAGCCCAAAGACATGCAGGTTGGGTGCATTGCCCATGTTAAATTGTTCCTTAGCAGCAGGGAAGAAGCTGTTCTTGAGTCGCACTATCAGACTTTTGAATGGTTCTAACTCATATTAAGCCGATCTTTTTCTACACCCTAGTTATGACTGTAACACTACATTCTGCACCCTCTCCTTTCCTTCTCCCCATGTACTCTATGAACAGAATGCTTTGTCTATATAGCATATAAGAAACAATACCTTTCAATGTATACTTTAAGAGCATAAAACCATAAGAAATAGTAACAGAATTAGACCACTCGGCCCATCAAGTCTGCTCCACCATCCAATCGTGGCTGATATTTTTCTCATCCCCATTCTCCTGCCTTTTCCCCATAATCCCTGATCCTCTTATTAATCAAGAACCTATCTATTTCTGTCTTAAAGACACTCAATAACCTGACCTCCACAGCCTTCTGCAGCAAAGAGTTCCACAAGTTCCCCACTCTCTGGCTGAAGAAATTCCTCCTCATCTCTGTTCTAAAGGATCGTCCCTTTAGCCTGAGGTTGTGCCCTTTGGTTCTGGTTTTTCCTATTAGTGGAAACATCCTTTCTATGCCCACTCTAACCAGGCCTCGCAGTATCTTGTAAGTTTCAATAAGATCCCCCCTCATCCTTCTAAACTCCAACGAGTACAGACTCCAAGACCTCAGCCATTCTTCTTATGACAAGGTCTTCATTCCAAGGATCATTCTTGTGAACCTCCCCTTTTCCAAGGCCAGCACATCCTTCCTTAGATATGGGGCCCACACTGCTCATGAAACTCCAAATTGGGTCTGACCAGGGTCTTCTACAGTTTCAGAAGTACATCCCTGCTCTTGTATTCTAGCCCTCTCGACATGGATGCTAACATTGCATTAGCTTTCCTAACTGCCAACTGAACCTGCACGTTAACCTGAAGAGAATCTTGAACAAGGACTCCCAAGTCTCATTGTGTTTTTGATTTCCCAAGCATTTAGAAAATAGTCCAAGCCTCCATTCCTCCTTCCAAAGTGCATAACCTCACACTTTTCCACATTGTATTCCATCTGCCACTTCTTTGCCCACCCTCCTGACCAGCACACCCCCTCCCGCTTCCTCAATATTATCTGTTTCTCTACATATCTTTGTAACATCTGCAAACTTAGCAACAGTGCTTCATACATGTGACAGTACTAATACATGTGACAATAATAAATGAAAATAAAAAAAAACAGGTTGAGGGATTAGTGGGGTTGATGGATAAAAACCTACCACCTTGCCCAGGGTGGTTGAGGTTCGTAGAATAAAAATCTCCACTGGCTTCAGGCACGATTTTATGATCTTGCCCGAGCAAGGCTGTAAAATCCCACCCCGGTTACGGGGTTGAATGCTCTGTTAGAGAGTCAGTGCAGACTCAATGGGCCAAATGGCCTCCTTCTGCACTGCCGGGCTTCAAATGATTCTCTGAAACATCCTTCCCACTGGGTTCAAATGTGAGTTAACGGAGCCAAAACTCCCTCCATTGCTTTAAATACTAATGACAGTTGAAAATTTGTGAAAATTTTTGAAAACTGTGAAAATGCTTCACAGCTCCAGGGACCTGGGTTCAATTCCCAGCTCGGGTTACTGTCTGCGTGGAGTTTGCACATTCTCCTCGTGTCTGCGTGGGAGTTTTCTCTGGGTGCTCCAGTTTCCTCCCACCGTTCAAAGACATGTGGGTTATGTTGATTGGCCATGCTAAAAATTGTCCCTTGGTGTCCTGGGATGCATAGGTTAGAGGTATTAGTGAGTAAATGTGTAGGGATGTGGGGATAGGGCCTGGGTGGGATTGTGGTCAGTGCAGACTCGATGGGCTGAAGGGCCTCTTTCTGCACTGTAGGGTTCTATGTTCTATGAAAATGAAATGCTTTGTATAAGGACCACTCTCACCGCTGCTTTGGCCCGGCCACCTGTTTAACATTGAGCCCTGCTAACCTGTGATAAATATATGATGTGAAAGCATCTGAGAAACTGAAGCCACTAGCACTAGCACAACTCCGTAACAGGTTGTAAAGAAGGATGCTGTCAAGCCCAAACAGCAAGTGAAAGGTAATATTAGTCAGAGGTACACGGTTAAAAGAATTTGCTCTCCCGATTGTGGTGCCGTGGGAAACAAGCTGCCTTTCCCATTCCTGCTCACCTATCAGAACCCTTTTCCAATTGGAAATGAGGGTAAAAACGGCCCAGCTCGCTCACTGTGAAGCGATGACGGAGATTAAACTAAGCTCTCTCGATATTTTAATGATTCTCTGGCTTCACAGGGATTACTCCCAAACTCATAAAGTAGCTTCAAACCTGACATTGTGCAGAGCCCGCTGTTAGTAATTCACATTCCACATGGACTGAAAGAGAAGTGAACTGTGCCAAATATCTGAAATGGCTCCACGCACAAAAGCTATTAAAATAAAATGTCAAGAACTCACAGAAAGGTGCTCCATGGAATGGGGGTCAGAAAGATAGAACATTGTGGCCTGTTCTGTGGACTAGCTTCATCTCAACAACTGACAGGGGCCGATTATTATTTTTAAAATTTGATTTGAGTGATGACTGAATGAGATTGGAAAAGAACAAGTGAATGAGACTGGAGATTGGTTAGTGAATGATAGTAGCTACTGACTATTGAGTGAGGCTGCAGGTTGAGTGTTGATTGTGGTTATAACTATTTCACGAGAATGATCACTGATTGTGTATCAATATTCCATCCATCTACGTTCCAGTTTCTTAAATTCTTTTGTTACAGCTTTGTCTGCACTTCCGCCCCACACTTTTGATCTACGGGACTGAAGTTGGGACAGGGGAGGACCACCTTGGGAACCTGCTCCAGGACCTAGATAAACTCACCATAAACAGCTCCAGGTTGTAGGAGACCAAGACGGGAGATTATCTGACCTGACTGCCTGTCCCTCTACCACTTCTACATCCATGGTACATCTCCCTGGAGAGAGAATATACCGGAACCATCGAAGCCTTTCATACCCAGTGGACACCGCGGGGACTGGGATGCTTAAGCAACCCTCGTAATCACATTTTGGTTTAATTTTTTATGTTTCATCTGTAATTTCCTTTTTATTCAGGCTATTGTCCCTTTAATGGGCAGTCCCTTTTAATTAGCCCCTCCATTTATTTGATTTATTTAGTTTAGTTTATTCAATTTATTCAAAATATTTAAATATTAATCTACAGTAAAGAATAAGGAGTTGGCTGACTCATAGGATGGCCCCCTTCAGAGCAGAAGTAGGCCATTTGACCCATCGAGTCTGCACCAAAAACAATCTCACCCAGGCTCTATCCCCATATACCCACATATTTATCCTGCTAACAGAACACTGCATTTGCCTGACGAAGACACAGAGTTGAAAGCTCGCTTTTTTACTATCAAATAAATCGGTTGGATTATAAATTGGTGTTGCTAAATTCTTACTGAGTTCCCAGCACTGACACTTAGGGGCAATTTAGCATGGCCAATCAACCAAATCTGCACATCTTTGGAATGTGGGGGGAAACTGAGCACCCAGAGGAAACCCACACAGACACAGGGAGAATGTGCAAACTCCATGCAGACAGTGACCCAAGCCAGGAATCGAACCCGGGTCCCTAACACTGTGAGGCAGCAGTTCTAACCACTGTGCCACAAAGAACTCTTTTGACTGTCCAAGAAACATTTCCACAATTGGTTATATATTATGAAGTGATTACAGTCCTCCTATCCCGTAACTAAAATTGCACCAGAACCACCTCAGTTTGTGAGTACAAGGGTTTATTTTCTGGTGGAAAAATTTGCTGGGATCAGCGGACTGAATCACAGTATATTCCTGGCTACTCATTGCCTTTTAGATTCCTGAAGCTAAGAGCTGCCTAAATAATTCTGTAAAGACACAGTTAAAGTTTAGAATTTATTTATCAGTATCACAAATAGACTTGCGTTAACACTGCAATGAAGTTACTGTGAAAATCCCCTAGTTGCCACACTCTGGCACCTGTTCAGATACACTAAGGGAGAAGTTAGCATGGCCAATGCACCCTAACCAGCAAGTCTTTTTGGACCGTGGGAGGAAACGGGAGCACCCAGAGGAAACCCACACAGACACGGGGAGAATGTGCAGGCTTCACACAGACAGTGACCCAAGCCAGGAATCGAACACAGGTCCCTGGCTGCTGTGAGGCCAGGAGTTATCGAGTGTCACGCATACCCAGAATGGTGCAATATATTGGCACTAGATGATTCCAAAATGCACAATACAGGGAGTAAGAAGATGCAATACTGGGCAGTTGTAAACAGACCAATTAGAGCCAGGCTGTTCAGTATAGAACTAGGCAAATGGCCCACCTAGTGCCTGTTATGTTGATACACCCTGCACTCTGCCCACACTCATCAACATATCCTGCTGATGTTTCTCTTCAGAACAGAACGAAGGAGTAACAGTCACAATACACAATGCCATAGTCCAAAAAGCAGAATGGAAATAAGGTGAGTCAAAGCAGTGGTAGCTTTCCCCCTAATGCAGTTTTCAAAAATCTCAGATTTGTAGCAGGTCCAAAAAAAAATTGAGGAAGGAAAGGATTGGCATGGTTCGAGAGCTTGGGAAAACAACAGCGGGTGATTTGTTGCATGTTTTGGTTCCAACTTTGTGAAGATGCAGCAAGGAAGGAAAAGGGAAGGACCTGTGTTTAGGCAACATCTCACTATGTCCTTAAAAAATGTCTCATGATATCCCCCTCCACTTTATCATAGAATTCCTACAGCGGTGGCTTTTCAGCCCATCGAGTTTGCACCGACAACAATCCCACCTCCCCAGGCCCTATTCCCGTAAAGCCACATATTTACCCTTCTAATCCTCCCGACACTATGGCCAATCAACCTAACCTGCACATCTTTGGAGCGTGAGAGGAAACTGGAGCATCCTGAGGAAACCCACGCAGACACGGGAAGAACATGCAGACTCTGCACAGGCAGTGACCCAAGCCGGGAATCGAACCCAGGTCCCTGGCGCTGTCAGGCAGCAGTGCTAACCACAATGCTATCATGCCGGCCCCCTTTAATCCATGTTGTTCTGATCATTGCTTTCCCAAATTTCTTTCCATCCATTTCCCCGTAAATTTCAAATAAGTCATGTCAGATATCTTATCTTTTCCCAGTACCCTCATTATAAGCCTCATTATTTGCTTTTACTAGTATTCTTTTCTCAAGGTCTGTGGGTTAGATTAGCTGGATTAACCACTGTAAATGTGTGGTCTTACGGGGATAGGGCGGGGAGGATGGAATGCTGTGGGATTGGGTAAGAAGCTACTTCTGAGACCCAATGGGCCGAATGGCCTCCTTCTGCACTCAAGGCATTCTGTAAATCTGATCTTTCCATCTCTGCTGCGATTGTATTGACCAGCGATCACAGGGAAATCTAGGCACACATCGAGGGATTCCCTGTCCTACCTTCTGAAGGACACGCAACGTACTGCACACACTGGAATCTGAAACGGAAAATGATGGAAAAAAAACTCAACAGGTCAGACGGCATCTGTGGTGAGAATCGATCCAACTGCCCTGATATTACTAGCACGCCTGCCCAGAAATCAGGATGGGCGAGGCTCGCATTCTCCATTGGCCTCGGGCAGATGTTCCGGTAAAACGCCAGCCAACATTTTGAGACTAGATGACCCAAAACATTCTCTCTCCACTGATGCTGTCAGAGCTGTTGAGGCTTTCTAGCATTTTTTGTTCTTATTCTTGAAGGATATGTTAGCTGCACTAAAGAGAGTGTTATTTTGTTAGAATGCGAGGGGAATGTCCTGTGACCTTGCTCACATTTTGTTGGGAAGAAGCCCTTTCCATGTCTACGTATGCAATGGACCAAAGTAGCAGGCAGACCTGAATGACTCAACACTAAAAAGGCAGCATGGTGGCACAGTGATTGGCACTGCTGCCTCACAGCGCCAGAGATCCAGGTTTGTTTTCTGGCTTGGGTCACTGCTTGTGTAAAGCCTGCACATTCTCCCCATGTCAGCGTGGGTTTCCTCCCAAAGTCCAAAATACTGCTGGCTCACTGGATTGGCCATGCTACATTCTCCCTCAGTGTACCCGAACAGGCGCCAGAGTGTGGCGACTGGAGGATTTTCACAATAACTTCATTGCAGTGTGAATGTAAGCCTACTGGTGACACTAATAAGTCAACTTTAAACTTTGGAACCAGCATTAGTGAAAGGATTAACATTGTGTTGGTGCTAGCTATTCAGTGTAATAAAAGTATGTCTATCATTGTCACGGCAGCATAACTAATAATGACAAACATTACGGCAAATAATTATAAGAGTTTTTGATTATAAACAGTTCTACTGTGAAACCTAAGTAGAATCATACAGCACAGACAAACAAACCCCTTCCAGCCTCTTCTCACCTTATCTCATCTCAGTCTATCAACACAAGTCAATAAGTGCAGAAAATGTCGAAATCCGATGACCTTGCAAACATGGATCGCAGTGTGAAGATCTATAATCTTTTGAAACTCAATCTTGGTGTTGTACAACCATTACTCCTTGAGTCACCTTGTTGCCTCTCTATTTAACGTTCATAATCTCCAAATGATCTTCGGTGGTGCAGTGATTTGATTTGATTTGTTGGAATAGAGAGAAAGTAATTGTTTCTTGAGCACTGTGCAGTCAACACATACCATTCATAGAGTATATAGGGGAGAAGGAAAGAAGAGAGTGCAGAATGGTGCAGGCAGCTCAGTGGCACTTTACTGCTGCCTCATAGCGCCAGGGATCTGGGTTCCGTTCCCAACTTGGGTCACTGTCAGGCTTGCACATTCTCCCTGTGTCTGTGTGGGTTTCCTCCGGGTGCTCTTCCACCCAAAGGACATGCTAAATTCTCTCTCAGTGTACCCGAACAGCCGCCAGAGTGTGGCGGCTAGAGGATTTTCGTAGTGTGAATATAAGCCTACTTGGGACCAACGAATAGATTTTAAATTTTAGTTAGAGTGTAGAGAGAGATCAACTTAATGTATGGTAGGTTCATTCAAAGTTTTTTTTCTCAAGATGGTGCCAGAGTGTGGCAACTTCTTGCAAGCTGTGCCCAGCATACCTTCTAATTCTATCTTTTACTTTCGTTTTATGCTTTCAAAACTTGATTCTATCTCTATTAAACTCTCTAACAATCCTCTCATCCAACCTCTTAACAATACATTCTGCATTCTCTATTTTCCTTTTCTATGTACGGTATGCTTTGTCTGTATAGTGCGCAAGAAACAATACTTTTCACTGTATACCAATACACGTGGCAATAATAAATCAAATTAAATCATGTCTGATATCAGCAGGGAAGAAGCTGTTGGTTGGGACGTGATCTCAGACTTTTCTATCTTTTTCCCGATGGAAGAAGGTGGAAGAGAGAATGTGCATCGGGTGCTTGATTACGCTGGCTACTTTTCCAAGGCAGCGAGAAGTGTAAACAGAGTCAATGTTTGGGAAGAGGCAAAGAGTAGCATCGTTGTTTCTCAGCCGAAAGCTCTGGGATCAAATCCCACCCCCGAGACTTAATGGTCAAGAATGTTGGGTCTGTGACGCAATCAAATGGGTTGAGTGTCCACTGCAAACTCTTCAACACACACCGGCAGCAGGAGTGGGAGAGATTCCTGGTCAGCTGTGCGATAGAAAGAATATTGCAGCCTCTCCTATCACTACTCATAGCCTCAGAACTACAACATGTGTGTAAATGTGTGCGTAGCCACAGCAACTCTGACTCCCTGAGTGAACTGTAACACACAGGAATTTTACCGGCACATCTACCCAAGGTTCATATGATCCCGCCCAAGGCCAGTGGAGAATACCGTTCTTTGAGCCTTGCCTGCCCCCGGAATCAAGAGGATATACCGGTAAAATTCCGACCATGATCTCCAAATATCAAAAGTTGCCTGTGAAGCCAGTTGCAGGCAGCAAATCTAAAGTCTGCTGATTTGAAGATTCCAGGATTATCTTTCCTCTGTGATCATTCAGCGTTACAGCTAGGATTCATCCAACATAAACAGTCCATGCATTCCCTGAGATTGTTCATTTGAAACAGATCTAGTTTCACGGGTGGACATACAGAAACTAATTTTGAGGCATGAATGGGGTTCTGAATTCCGTATTAATAAATAGGACCTGCTGGCCTTGTAAGCGTTTTCATATTCATTTTTCAACAGAAGTTCAAGTTCTCTGAGCTTACGTGAAGAAATTTACGTTTGCCAAGATTAGGCTCTGCAACGTGTGGCACTGTCTCCAATCTGATTGATTGGAGTTTCAATTGTTCTAACCATAAAGCTGGCACTGACATTCAAGCATAATTTTCTTTATACATTCATGGGTGTCACTGGCTGGCCAGCATCTACCTAGTTGCCCTTGTATAGAGGACATTTAAGAGTCAACCACATCGCTGTGGAGTTATATGTAGGCCAGACCAGATAAGGACGGCAGATTTCCTTCCCTAAAGGACATTCGTGAACCAGATGGGTTTTTCCGACAATAGACAAATTTCATGGTCATCAGTAGATACTTAATTTTTTATTGAATTCAAATTCCACCGGCTACTGTAGCAGGATTCGAACCCAGATCCCCAGAACATGGATTAATAGCCTAGCGATAATACACCAGGCCAGCGTCTCCTTCTGTCAAAGAGGCTGGTGGGTTTTACCCTGGGGTCCAAACCATGTCCAAAGCAGAACTTGTCCAATGCAACGGGATGAATTAGACAATGCCATTCAAACCGCAAGGATATCACAGCTCCAAAGGAGCTAAAATAAAGTTTACTAATTAGTCACAAGGAAGGCTTGCATTAACATTGCAATAAAGTTATTGTGAAATTCCCCTAGTCGCCACGTTCCGGCACCTGTTCAGGTCAATGCACCTAACCAGCACGTCTTTCAGAATGTGGGAGGAAATCAGAGCACCCAGAGGAAACCCACTCAGACATGGGGAGAACATCACAGACAGTGACTCAAGACAGGAATCGAACTTGGATTCAATGCTAACCACTGTGCTCCGTACCATTCAGGCCACTCAGCCCATCATGAGCTAAAGAAACAAAGAAAATTACAGCTCAGGATCAGGCCCTTCGGCCCTCCAAGCCTGCACCGATCATGCTATCCAAATCATCCCACTCTCCTGCTCTTCCCTCATAGCTCTGTCTTTTCCTCTTGAAGTATTTTTTCAAAATCCAGTTTGAACGAAAGCTTTTTCAATCACACTTGTGGGACAGCACATTCCAGATCAACACAACTCACTGTTACTACAGTCTTCTCCCCAATAGAATCCTGATAGCAAAATTCCCTCTTGATGAAGAATGTGTGCAGACCGCCCACGTTAAGCTGGCGACCTTTGGCAAGGAATTAGAAATCCACTGACATACAACAAAGTCCGATTAACTGGGAATGTGACAGCTGCTGCCAACAGCTGGTTCCCCATCCTCGGTCGTTCTCTCTCTCTCTCTCTTCTGCTGGCGTCTCTGCACCGGATTGCAAATTAGTGCTGGATTGGGAGCAACACTCAGAATCCACTGCTTTCCACCTGGAGCCCACCCAGCGAACAGACGCAGGAAACTGCCTACCCACTGATGCCATCCTCAAGCCCTTTTTAAGTTAAGTTTATTTATTAATAACACTGTAATGAAGTTATGTGAAAATTCCCTAGTCGCCACACTCCGGTGCCTGTTCAGATACACCAAGGGAACACGGCCAATGCCCCTAACCAGCAAGTCTTTTAGGCTGTGGGAGGAAACCGGAGCATCCAGTGGAAACCTACGCAGACATGGGGAGAACATGCAGGCTCGGCACAGACAGTGACCCAAGCCGGGAATTGAACCCATGTCCCTGGCACTGTGAAGCAGCAGTGCTAACCACTCTGCCATCCCTAACCTTGTCAATGATAGTTGTGGCTTAGAGGGTAGTACTCCGCTCTGTTAGTTAGAATATCATGGACTCCAGTCGCATCTCCAAGGCATGAACACAACATTCTAGATCAACAAAGGGGAAGCAAGTGGGCAGCATGAGTGACTCTCCTTCATCTCAGTGGGCCTCAAGTCACCACATTCCAGCGCCTGTTCGGGGACACTTAGGGAGAATTTAGCATAGCCAATGCGCCTAACCAGCACATCTTTCAGGCTGTGGGAGGAAACCGGAGCACCCAGAGGGAACCCACACAGATATGGGTGGAACATACAGACTCCACACAGACAGTGACCCGAGATGGGAATCGAACCCGGATCTCTGATACTGTGAGGTAGCAGCACTAGCCGCTGTCATGCCACCAATGAATAAGACTAAACATTTAATCCATGCACAATATTTCATAACAAATTACAGAAAATGCTAAATCATTTATCTATTAATAGAACTATCAATTTCAGATGGTATAAATATACATTTAAGCTTTGGACACAGAGGGACCACACAGTTCTCACAGTTAATCAGCGTGCAACTCACTTCACAAGCTCTTGTTTAACGTGCAAATCACTTCATTGGCAGGAAAAAAAACTATGTGGATGGAAATTAGTGCAACGTGGCAACCCCGCGCGTGGGCAATGCTCTACAAAATGTGTCCCCCCCACCCCCCTCCCCCCCGGCCCCCAGGTCATGGGTTACCTATCACTGAGAAAGTGCTGCATTGCAACTTACATTGAACTTCAAGGCGAGATCCATGGAGCTCTTCACTAAGATAAAAACAAAATACTGCAGATGCTGGAATCTGAAACAAAATCTGACACAGGGTCACCCAGACTTGAAACATTGGCCCTATTCCCTCTCCAAAGATGCTGTCAGACCTGCTGGGATTTTCCAGCATTTTCTGTTTTTTTTTCCCCTGGGATTACTTCCCGATCAACATTGATTCCTTAACCAACAGCACACAGTGGATGATCCGATCACTTATTTTCTGATAGCTGTGTGATAATGATGAGACGGTTTGTATTTTTTTTCTTGCTTAATTGGTTGAGGCATAAATTTTGGCCAGGGGAGAACTCACTCGCTCTTCACAGACAACACTTCCAACCGTGCAGCACTCCCTCGGCGCTGCAGTGGAGCTGAGGTTTCTGTGTTCAGCTCTCTAAAGTGGGACCTCACCACACACTGATCCGACTCAGAGCAGGAGGGAAGAGGGCTGGCCCTGAGCCATCGCTGAGTACTTCTTTCTAAGTTCTGAGCTGGATTCAAATCCAGTTCCCAGAACTGAAGGAGCAGTGCCCAAACAAACTCTTTACCCTCTCTCCTCTTCCGCTGTAATAATCTTCTGTAAATGGTAACAAGTCAGGCTCCCGAAAAGCTGGACGTTATCAATCCTTTGAAATGTATCACACATCCAAATCTCATTCGAAAACAAAAACTACTGAAAATCCACATTAGTGACTAGATAGAGACAGATAACACATTGCAGCTCAACTGTAATAACTTACAATTTATGATGTAGCCACTGAAGAATTTACAATTGGAAACTTTCTACGTCGAGCACGTGTGTAAAGCCAAAGAATTATTTTGAAGAATTATCATTGATTTATATTGACAATGCAGCTAACCCTCTTCCCTTTACATTTATTTCTCGAGAACTTAGCTGGGCCATTCTGTACAAAATGTGAGTGCCTCTAATGGGCCGGGGAGAAAAATATCAGCCATGATTGAATGGCGGAGTAAACTCGATGGGCTGAGTGGCCTAATTCTGCTCCTATGTCTTATGGGTTGGGCTGGAGATCCCATGTACTCATCAAATCATGAGGTCATGGGATTGATGAGTACATGGGATTTAATGGGATTGAGGGTTATAGATAGGCCTGGTAGGTAGGGATATGATCGGCGCAACTTGTGGGCCGAAGGGCCTGTTTTTGCTGTAGTGTTCTATGTTCTATTTTGAGCTGGTGGTTTGCAATGTCACTAGCATCTCCACATCTAATAGATTAGGCTGCCCTCAAAGTTGCTCCTATTCAGGTTTAGCCACAGTGGCACAGTGGTTAGCACTGCTGCTTCACGGCACCAGTCATCGCCTTGCCAGGTGGCAGGCTGCCAAGACCCCAATGACAACAAGATCTTCCATTTATCTGGGGGCTTTAAATTAGCAAGACACTCTTAAAGGGGTATTAGCAAACACAAGCCGACACTGAACTAGTTATCGATCAGGTGACCAGAAATCTGTTCAAAAAATGAAGTTTTAAAAGATATATTAAAGGAGAAGTGAGAGGTTTAAGGGTAATGGTCCAGGGAGGAAATTTCAGATTACAGTGCTCTTAACAGATCAAACCCTCAGATTAATGCCTTGGCTCATTCTGGGATGGCACGGTGGCACAGTGGTTAGCATTGCTGCCTTACAGCACCAGAGACCCAGGTTCAATTCCCAGCTTGGGTCAGTGTCTGTGCAGAATCTGCACATTCTCACTGTGTCTATGTGGGTTTTCTCCGGGTGCTCTGGTTTCCTCTTACAGCTTAAAAGAAGTGTTGGTTAACTGCATTGACCATGTTAAATTCTCCCTCAGTGTACCTGAACAGGCACTGGACAGTGGCAACTAGAGGATTTTCACAGTAACTTCATTGCTGTGTTAATGTAAGACGACTTGTGGCACTAAAAAATAAACTTTAAACTTAGCACTAAGACAAGGGGACAAATTTAGATTTCAATCCTATCCTTTTCTTATTGTTAAAGATTTCAGTGCAAGTATATAGGCCATTTCTTTAGTATATATACAGAAGTGTATATTTCTTCAGGAGCAACCAAAATAACTCTTCATGGAAAAGTCGGACCCAATTCTGACAAGGGGTGAGATTTATCCCTTATGAGACGCACTTGAGCACCATTACTGTATCAACTCTTTAGTGCAGCACTGAGGGGGTGCTGCATTGCTGTCTTTCAGATAACATAGAACATAGAACATTACAGTGCAAAACAGGCTCCCTTTCGGCCCTCGATGTTACGCCGACCAATTAAGAAAAAGCAATGACCCTCTAACCTAAACCATTCCCTTTTCATCCATAAACCTATCCACAGACCTCTTAAATGCCCCCAAACTTGGCGCATCTACAACTGCAGCAGGCAGGGCATTCCATACCCTTACTACCCTCTGGGTAAAGAATCTATCTCTGACATCCATCCTATAACTACCACCCCTTAATTTAAAGCTATGTCCCCTCGTGCTAGCTTTCTCCATCCTAGGAAAAAGGCTATCACTGTCCACCCTATCTAAACCTCTAATCATCTTATATGTTTCAATAAGGTCTCCTCTTAGCCGCCTTCTTTCTAACGAAAACAACCTCAAATCCCTCAGCCTCTCTTCATAAGACCTGCCCTCCATACCAGGCAACATCCTGGTAAACCTCCTCTGTACCCTCTCCAATGCCTCCACATCTTTCTTATAATGTGGGGACCAGAACTGCACACAATACTCCAAGTGCGGCCGCACTAGAGTTTTGTACAGTTGCAACATGACGTTGCGGCTCCGAAATTCAATCCCCCTACCAATAAAAGCTAAGACTCCATATGCCTTCTTAACAACCTTATCGACTTGATTGCCAACTTTCAGGGATCTATGCACATGTACACCAAGATCCCTCTGTTCATCAACACTATTAAGAGTCCTACCATTAGCCCTATACTCTACACATTTGTTATTCCTGCCAAAGTGAATTACCTCACACTTTTCCGCACTTAACAGATGTTATACTGTTCAGGTGGACGTTAAATATTTCTTCAAAGAAGGGCAGAGGTTAACTCCCAGTATCCTGAACAAATAAGCTCCTGATTTTTCTTTAATTCCTTCCTAGGCTATGGGCATTGCTGGCTGGCCAGCATTTGTTGCCCCTCCCTAGTTGCCCTTGAACTGAGTGGTTTGCTAGGGCAATTTCAGAGAGCAGTTGAGAGTCAACCACGTTGCTGTGGCTCTGGACTCACACATAGGCCAAATAAGGTGAAGACAGCAGATTTCCTTCCCCAAAGGACATTAGTGAATCAGATGGATTTTTCCAACAATGGTCGTCAGTAGATTCTTAATTCCAGATTTTTTTTATTGAATTTAAATTCCACTGTCTGCCATGACGGGATTCGAACCCAGGTTCCCAGAGCATTAGCTGAGTTTCTGGATTAATAATCTAGTGATAATACCATCGCCTCCCTGATTAGCAAGTCATTCATCTCATTTATCACTCGCGGACTGATCAGTCACTGCGCTTGTAACAACAACACTTCAACAACATCCACTGACTACCTCATTCTTTGGAATGTCTTAACGTGGTTATTAAACACAAATTTTTTATTTTAAGTAGAAAATGTGCATTCAAGGCCCATTGCTGTATTAGAGTTGGGATTGTTTATGTCACACAATGTAATTTAAATATAAATGTGGTTTAACTGGGGAGGCAATACAAGCTCAATGATGCAACTTTGAAGGGAGTCCAGGAGCAGAGAGATCTCAAGGTTCAAGTGCATCTGAAGGTGACCAGACAAGTTGAAACAGTTGTTAAGACAGTTGATAGGGTCGAGGGTTTATAATTAGAGGCACAAAGTGGAATTTTTCCACCCCGACTGCCACGGGAATCATTGTGGGCTGGACACAGATCACATGATGATCCGCTGATCTCAGATGGGATTTTCAGTCTTGGGGTGAGCACAGCCAAAAAATCCCACCCATAAAGTGTAAAAGCAAGGAAGTAAAATCTACAAATCATTAGTCAGCCTACATTTGCAGTATAGTATCCAGTAAGTATCCTTGAACTTTAGATACAAGGGAAGATTATGGAAATTGGGCTTATTCTCCTTGGAGCAGAGGACTAAGAGGTGGCTTTATTGAGATGTTCAAAATTATCAATAATTTTGATTGCGTAAAGAGGACATTCTGTTTCCACTAGTTAGTATGTCAGTGACTAGGGGAAGTTCACAATTTCAAAATGGTCAGCAAGAGAGCTAGGAGTGAGATGAGGAGAAATTTCCTTTACCCAGAGTTGTTGGGATTTGGAATGTGCTGCCTGGGAGAGTGGTGAAGGTGGATTCTATACGAGGTTTCAAAAGCGAGCTGGAGATATATTTGAAAGTAATTAGAGAGATACGGGAAAAGGGGAGGAGAATGGGACTAGCTGGGTAACTCTTTCAGGAGTGAGTGCAGACACGATAGGCCAAATGGACTCCTTCTGCTGTAATATTTTAACTACAACCTCAGAAATATTCCATTCTCTGTTCACTGATGTTACATTGCCACATGTGTGGCCTCTCTAAGCAATACTTTCAACGGCAGTTTAATGTCAAGAGCTTGCTGTCCCAGGAATAATTGGTTCAAACTGGCCAAACAAATATCTTCAGGGCCAATCAAGTGGCAAGCAAGATGTGTTATTATCCCAACAAGGGCCAATATCAATAGGTAGATGTTGTGTGTGATGTGCTGCATACAGATCCCCCTGGGTGGCATGGTGGCACAGTGGGTAGCACTGCTGCCTTGCAGACGCAGGGACCTGAGTTCAGTTCCCAGTTTGGGTCACTCTCGGTGTGGAGTTCGCACATTCTCTGTGTGGGTTTCCTCCGGGTGCTCCAGTTTCCGAACGACATGTTAATTAGGTGCATCGGCCATGCTAAATTCTCCTCAGTGTACCCGAACAGACGCTGGAGTGTGGCGACCAGTGGATTTTCACAATAACTTCACTGCAGTGTTAACGTAAGCCTACTTGTGACAATAATAAATAAACCAAGCTTAAAAATTGAACTAATCTCAAAGGCAAAAGGCCTGACGCTGTGGATGGGATTGGAAGTGGAAAGGCTTAGGCAGGAAAACAAAGACTTAATCAAAGATCACTCCAAGCTGGTGGCCACAGTGAAATGCCCTACTCACACCTAACCACCCCATTTTCCTCCTTCAAAATGCTCCTTAAAACTTGCCTCCTTTACCAAAGTTTCAGACAGTTGGGCCAAGATTTTCCAATCTTATTTATCCTGCCATTGCTGCCAGCAAGAATGGAGAATTTGACATTCAGCAAAAACCCCGATCACTGCAGGGGGACTGGAGAATCTCTACTGTGGGTGAGGCTGGAGAATCCCAGCCCTAGTCCGATATCGCCTTACCCGGCACCGTGTTTTGTAATGATCCTGTCAAGCACCTTGGCAACCTTTGTCACATTAAAGGAGCTATAAGTTGTCGTGGTTCAATGTCACATTTTACCAGCCCAGAAAAACCACGGCAGCGTCTCCCTTTCACCCAGAGTAACGGCGTCACGAGAATAATCACCAAGTGTTCACAGGACTGACCTTGGAAGGACTAACAAACTGTCTGACTGCGTTGATGATACAAGCTTACTCAAAGTCCCTGATAAATGGCAAGCTGGGCTGAATTTAATACCAAGAGTTACGTTTCTCTGGAATGCAGCACGGGTTAAAGAAAGGGGCGATACCATCAAGCACTCGCACCCAACACAAACAATTGCAGGCCCATTTACAAAACTCGATCCAAGCGGAGTGTCCAAAAGTGTCACGACAATAGCAGCTCAGTAGGATCCATTTCACCCAGGGTTTGCAGCTTAGACTGAAGCCCATGGTGTTGACAGTAATCTGATGCCAGTGGCCTGGCTGAGATCTAAGGCTCTTTACTGTGCATCTGATGTGAGAAATATTTAAACTAGTTTCACAGCCTAGCCACTTGTGCTGGGATTGGGGTTTGGGTGTGGTGTGACCTGAGATGCCAGAGAGTTACAAAAGGAAACTCACTCGCTCATTACTTCACCAGTTGATGATTCTATTATCAGCATATTATACACACGGACTAATTCAGAATCTGTCCAACTATAGACGGGAGGTTTGAAACCTCCAATACAGAATGGATAATCATCAATCCCAACCAAACCCTTAATCACTCTGTCCCAACCTTGTTGGTCTCGTATCTACACTATTGATAACTTACCAAGAACAGCAACAATAACTTACACTGACATGCTGCCTTGAATACAATAAAACACTCCAAGGTGCTTGACCAGAGTGTTACAAGATGAAGTTTGATGTTGAGCAGCATAAGAAGATATTACGACTGTGGTCAGCACTTGACCTTGCTCATTTTTCCTCCAAACTTTTCTGTCTTGGTGCTCTGAGTCGACCACCTTCATTCCCTACCTTATTATTGAATCCTTTCAGTGCAGGAGGAGGGCATTCAGTCCATCGAGTCTGCACAGATAACAATTTCACCTAGGCTCTATCCCCAAATATTTCCACACTAGTCAGGACACTAAGGAAACCCACGCAGACACAGGGAGAAGTGCAAAGTCCACACAGACGGTGACCCAAGCCGGGAATCAAACCCAGGTCCCTGAAACTGAGAGGCAGCAGTGCTAACCACTGTGTCACCATGCTGCCTTCTACAACCTCATCACACTGAGATCAGGACTCACCACACCGCCAGCTAATTGATGCCATAGTTTTCTCTCCATCTCTCTAAATCTTTCCACGTCCCGATGGTGCATAGATCTGACATTTATCTGTTTCTGTAGCGAATTATTCCTGGAACAGTCTCTTGCCAGGGACTTATAGCTTAAGGAACAGTAGACACCACATATGGACTATCGGGGTGGCACGGTGGCACAGTCGTGAGCACTGCTGCCTCACAGCATCAAGGACCTGGATTCGATTCCCGGTTCGGGTCACCGTCTGTGCGAAATTCGTACATTCTCCCCATGTCTGCATGGGTTTCCTCTGGGTGCTTCGGTTCCCTCCCACAGTCCAAAGACATGTGGTTATGTGCATCAGCCATGCTAAATTCTGCCTCAGTGTACCTGAACAGGTACCGGATTGTGGCGACTAGGAGATTCTCACAGTAACTTCTTTGCAGTGTTAGTGTAAGTCTACTTGTAATATTAATAGAAATTAAACAAATTTAGCTAATATGTACATCTTTGGGCTGTGGGAGGAAACCAGAGTTCCTGGAGAAACCCACGCAAACACAGGGAGAATGTGCAAACTCCACACAGACAGTGACCCAAGCCGGGAAT
This sequence comes from Sphyrna mokarran, assembly GCA_024679065.1. Classification (NCBI taxonomy): domain Eukaryota; kingdom Metazoa; phylum Chordata; class Chondrichthyes; order Carcharhiniformes; family Carcharhinidae; genus Sphyrna; species Sphyrna mokarran. Next base: position 130,189,690 of record JAGIQG010000003.1, on the reverse strand, counting down.
CGAACCTGGGCCTCTGATGCTGTGAGCCACCGCTAACCATTGTGCCATCCCATTGCTTCCTAGGGCTTTCAAAATGGTTACCACACCAGGCCAGTCAGTGTCCACCCTTTTACAGCAATAGATGTTTAGCATTGAGCATCACCAAATCATCACTTAGTTTATCTTCTGTTCTATTATACACATGGCACAGTGGTTAGCACTGCAGCCTCAAAGCACCAGGAATCCGGGTTCAATTCCAGCCTCTGTCTTTTCAGAGTCTGCACGTTCTCCTTGTGTCTGTGTGGGTTTCCTCCGGGTGCTCCAGTTAGCTGTACTAAATTGCCTCTTAGTGTGAGGGGGTTTAGCAGGGTAGATACGTGGGATTACAGGGAATGAGCCTGGATGGAATGTGGGTGCAGACTCAATGGACTAAATGGTCTCTTTCTGCACTGTAGGGATGCTACAATTTCCATGATTATTTTGCAAAGTCGATCGGACAGTTTATTAAAATAAATTTAAGCAATTTTATATCTGTCGCCTCATTGAAACGTATAACATTCCTGGAGGGTGAAGATCTTTCTCCTCAACTCTGTCCTAAACCTGCATCCTCAGATTGTGATGCCTGGTTCTGGACACTCCCAACCATTGGGAACATCCTCCCTGCATCGACCTTGTTTAGTCTTGTTAGAATCTTTTAGGTTTTTATGAGATTCCTCCCTCATTCTACTGAACTCCAACAATAACAATCCTAACCAACTCAATCTCTCCTCGTAGATCAATCCTGACATCTCAGGGATCAGTTTGTAAAAACCTCTCTATTCGCATAATCCCATGTATTTATCCTGCTAACCCCCCTGACACAAGGGTCAATTTGCTATGGCCAATCGATTTAGCCCGCACATCTTTGTACTGTGAAAGGGAAGCGGAGACCCTGGAGGAAACTCACGCAGACACGGGGAGAACATGCATGCTCCACACAGACAGAGGCCAGCAGCCAGAATTAAACCCAAGTCCCCGACGCTGTGAGGCAGCAGTGCTAATCACTGTGTTACCATGCCGCCCCAATCTCTAAATCTTTAATCTCCACATGCGAATGAGGTCACCGCGTGAACGAGCACAATGAGTTTGTCGTGACATTTTCAGCTTAACTCTGAACAAGAGATGAGATACAGTGGATGGTGAAGGCAGAAGTTATTTTTTAATAATAGTGGCAATACTCCAGAGGAAGTCTTTCAATTGGCTGTAAGGCACTTTGGGCATCGTCAGCTGGCAGGTGCCGGATGGAATGCAGAATATTCTCCCTGCAAACCATTCACAGTAACTGAATAAGAACAGATGGGAAACTGGTTAACAATGATTTAAATCCTGGGGCAATTCAACAGGAACATGGCCTTATAAAGAGCCTTTAATGGTGAGGAACATTCTACTCCTCCCTTAAGCCATTGAATATGGATGCAATTCAACCATCAAAATACCTGTTTGTACAAGTGCCCAAGGGAAAGGTGGAGATTGGACCTCTCCTCAGCCCCAAGTGGCCAAGGAGAAGCTGGGAGCTTGGGCCTCTCATTAGCCCCTTTTCCCTGCTTCCACAAGCATGCAAAGTAATGGTGGGACTAAAGAGTTGTCAGCCAATCAAATTGGCCAGTAACTCTCTGAGGCGGCCATGCCTCTCCAAAAAAGGGCATGGTCTCATCCTGAGTCTAATCTGATCCTTTCACCAACCAATCACAGTAGCATGTGTATCTTACCCCATTAAAAAGCCCTGTGAATTCAGTAACCTCCTCCAGCTCTTACACATCTCCAATTCCAGCCTCTCGCTCATCCTGGCGTTTCATTGCTCCACCAATAATGGCCTTGCATTCACCTCTTGATGTAGAATTCCCATGTTTAACCTTTCCCATCTCTCTAACTCTCTCCTTCCTTCTTTCCCACAATCTCCCTCTTTGGCCAGCTTTTGTCCATCTGTCCTTTCGACACTGGAATGGGGGTAAATGTTGATAGAATCATAGAGCATCTCCAGTGCCGGAAGAGGCCATTCGGTCCATCGAGTCTGCACTGATCATAATCCCATTTAGGCCCCATCCTTGTAACCCTACACATTTACCTTGCTAGTCTCCCTGACACTAATGGGAAATTTAACATGGTCAATGCATCTAATCCGCACATCTTTGACCTGTGGGGGGAAACCGGAGCACCCAAAGGAAACCCACGCAGACACGGGGAGAACATGCAGATTCTACACAGGGAATGACCAAAGTCGGGAGTTGAATCCGATATCTGGCACTGTGAAGCAGCAGTGCTAACCCCTGTGCCACCCCAAATTTGCCCTATTTGATTGTGCTCCTCTGAAGTACTTTGGGATGATTTATTGCACCAAAGGCACTTTATCAATGCAAGTTGTTGATGCAGCAGAGTTTTATGGGGCACCATATTCCCTGCCCCTCCCCCAGTCGAGCAAAAAGGTCAGTTGGAGAGGTAGGGGATGAAGGGAAGGACACTAATTGGCTCAGGATGAGACCATGCCCTCATTTGGAGTGGAAAGCCCGCATCAGAGGTTTTTTTTTGAGATATTGCCATTGCTGGGACAGGGGGAAGTTATGGAGCCAGACGTCATATAATCATAGAATCCCTACAGTGCAGAAGAAGGGCATTCAGCCCTTTGAGCCTGCACCAACTACAATCCCATCCAGACTCTATTTCCGTAATTCTACATTTAACCCTGCTAATCCCCTTGACACTGGGGTCAATTTACCATGGCCAATCAACCTAACTTGTACATTTTTGGACTGGGGGAGGAACCGGAGCACCTGGAGGAAACCCACGCAGACACAGGGAGAATGTGCAAACTCTGCACTGACAGTGACCCAAGGCTGGAATTGAACCCAGGTCAGACAACACTGTGCCACCATGCCACCCACAAATGATTATTTCATTAATTTAATTAACTGAATGGCCTTAATAATTAGTTCAAGGGTGAGCAGAGGTTCCTGACCTCCCCTCACCACCACCCCCCCGTGCTGTAAAATGGGAGACAGGTCAGGGTTGGGTCAGTAGGCAGTGGGAAACCTCTAGTGTGCAAGCCCCACTCCCCCCCCCCCCACCTCAACTCCACTCCATTCTGCCTCCATAGATGCAGCAAGGTGGGACAGTATTACAAAACTCAACCTGCAAGACGAAGCAGAGTGGAAACAGAGAGATGACAAAGATGGACAAGCCGGCAGCTAGAAAGATTAGTCTGCTACGTCCTTTGTCTTCTCAGTTTCCCCGAGACTGACTTGTCAAACGGAAGGAGCTTTCTCATCGCTGATCCCTTTACCAGAGACCCTCCCGCCAGCCCCCCCCCCCCCCAGAAAGTGGACCTTCACAATCAACTCTTGTGACACTAAAACACATCTGTCGTTTGCATTTTGTAACGGTATATGCAGTTCAGATTATGCTCCAACACGCTTAGCCTCGCAGCAAATATCCGGCCTTAAGGCAGTGCAGACTCTACACCTGGGGGGAGGTCAGTGTAAGTGTTTGGAAACCAGTAATCCCTAACAGTATCAAAAGTAGCTGAAGTGACTGTTTCGAGAGCGAGTCATTAACAAGCTTGCGGGGCGGGGGATTTTCTGGCCCTTCCTGCCAGTAATATTTTTCCAGTCCCATCGAAGTCAATGGCGTGGGGAGGGGGTGCAGACATTCCCACTCTTTGGATGGAAAATTCATTAAAAATGCTACAATTCCGGTCGCCTTGCTATAGGAAGGAAGTTATTAAACTGGAAAGGGCGCAAAAAAAAAGATTTACAAGGATGTTATCGGGACTGGATGGTTTGATCTATAAGGAGAGGCTGGGATGCTTTTTTTCCCCTGGAGCGTGGGAGGATGAGGGGTGACCTTGTAGGAGTTTATAAAAATCATAAGGGGCATAGATAAGGTGATTAGCCAAGGTCTTTTCCCCCACGGTAGGAGAGTCCCAGAATGAGAGAGTCCAGGTTTGAGAGGGGAAAGGTTTAACAGAGACCTGAGAGGCAACTTTCTCACACAGAGGGTGGTGCATGTATGGAATGAGCTGCCAGAGGAAGTGGTAGAGTGGGTACAATTACAACATTTAAAAGACACTTGGACAGCACATGGATGGGGAAAGGTTTAGAGGGACATGGGCCAAACACAGGGAAACGGGACAAAATCAGTTTAGGAAATCTGGTCAGCATGGAGGAGTTGGGCCAAAGGGCCTGTTTCCATGCTGTATATCTCTATAATTCTACATCAATAATGCTACTCCCCGACCCATTTCCACTGCCTTGGCACTCAATTAGGTCACCGTAAAAGACATTTTAGCCTGCAAATGCCTCTCGTGGGCCATATCTGAGGAAGGTGTAACTTCTACCCAAGAATATGCCTTTGATCCCATCACACACACTGAGGTTAACAGGACTGAGGTCCAATTCTCATCAGGCTCTTGGTTTGCATCATTGACGGGTTGGAATGGGGGTGAGGTTAGGGACAGTGGCAGCAGGAGGAATTCCTCGATAACTTATTTGAGGAGCAATTTCTCCTCTCAGTGAAGCTGTGGAATCCTTTACCACAGAGGGCTATGGAGGCTGGGTCATTAAGTATACTCAAGGCTGAGATAGACAGATCTTTAACCAGTGTGGAGGATAGGTCAGGAAAGTGAATTTGAGGATTATCCTGTCAGATCAATCAAGGTCTCATTAAAAGCTGGCGAGAACGCAATGGGCCAAATGGCCTACTTCTGCTCCTATGGCTCATGGTCTAATTGATATCTTCCACTTTCCCCATTGCAATCCATGGGCCCTCGATCAACTGCAACTTCTGTGACTCTGGGTCTGGGTGGGATTGTTGTTGGTGCAGGCTCGATGGACCGAATGGCCTCCTTCTTCACTGTAGGGACTCTGTGAGAAGCAGCGCAGGAACAATTGCCAAATGGACATCTTTCTGCGTGTAAACTTTGAGCCATCAGTTAGCTCACTGGGAGAAATGCCAAGGACATTCGATAAACTGGTTACAGTCTGTAAAAGATCTCCCCTTACAGCTAACAACTTCCAGTGTGTGACACGTCATCACCTCCTTGTGACATTATGACCCTCCATAATCTCTCCATTCACCTCCCAACAGCGTTCCTTAAATTTAAGCGGATTATAAAACACAATATCCCAAAGCAATCTCTTAAAAGCATGCCGCTATCAAACGCAGGGAGCTACTCAATGTTCAGAAAAAAAATCACTGCTTTTATCATGGGGTTGAGGGTACAGGCTTATCAAAGGCAAGATATACATTCTTGGCACAATGTGATCTCACACAATGAAGGCTCGTGTTGCTGTGATCGCTGATGCAAAGTTCCCTACAGCATTAGAAACACAGAGAAAACATTTGTCAGAAGTTTATCTGCACTACCACTCCCTCTACTCATGCCCATCCCCAGTATGGGCACTGCCCCTTACTACCAGAGGCACAGACTCCAAATTCAGACAACATGTGCGATAGTTTATGACAACACCTGCCCAGTAACTGGAGCTGAGGTATCTATTATAAACACCCCAGGCCTAAAGCACACACATAGGCCCAAAATCTGACAGCGAGCTTTCTTTATTCATTTGTACCACATGGGCATCGCTGGTTGGCCAGCATTTATTGCCCATCACTAGTTGAGAAGTCAACCACATTGTTGGAGTCACATGTAGGCCAGACCAGGTAAGGACAACAGATTTCCTTCCCTAAAGGACATTAGTGAACCAAATGGGCTTTTTCGATAATAGACAATGGTTTCATGGTCATCAGTACATTCTTAATTCTAGATATTTTTTATTGAATTCAAATTCCAAGAGAGCATAGCGGGAGCAGCAGCACAGTACACCTCCCACATCCAGCTGGCACTATGATTTTCAAACTGGCAGCTTATGATCAGACGCCCATCGCAGGAATCACCTCACATTTATTCCTGCGATGGATGCAGTTTCCATGGCAATCCGCAGCATCACTAACTTGTTCCCGAGGATGAGGTTGTTACCCTGTGACATGGGTGACATGATGGCACAGTGGTTAGCACTGCTACCTCACAGCGCCGGGAGGCTGGGTTCAATTCCTGGCTTGGGTGACTGTCTGTGTGGAGTCTGCATGTTCTCCCCATGTCTGCATGGGTTTTCTCCGGGTGCTCCAGTTTCCTCCCACAGTCTGAAAGACACGCAGGTTAGGCACATTGGCCATGTTAAATTCTCCCTTAGTGTACCCAAACAGGTGCCTGAGTATGATGACTAGGAAATTTTCACAGAAATGTCATTGCAGTGTTAATATAAGCCTACTTGTGACATTAATAAATAAATTTGAAACCTTAAGCTAAACTATGAGTGGCACAGTGGTTAGCAATGCTGTCCCACAGTGCCAGGGAACTGGGTTTAATTCCCGGCTTGTATCATTGTCTGTGTGGAGTTTGCACATTCTCCCTGTGTTTGCGTGGGTTTCCTGCCACAGTCTAAAGATGTGCGGGTTAGGTGCGTTGGCCATGCTAAATTGCCCCTTAGGTAGCTATATTAGAGATGGAAAAGGTGGGGACAGGGCCTAGGCAAGATGTTCTGTCAGAATCAGACAATCGATGGGCCGATTGTCCTCCCCACCCTCTTCTGGGAGAGCATGTTAAGAACTTGATCTTTTGCCTATTTCTGATCTGTGTAGAAAGTATTCTTTCTGGTTGTGTCACAGCTTGGTATGGCTCTTGGTCTGCCTAAGACCGCAAAGAACTACAAAAGATCTTGAATGTAACCCGATCATCACGCAAACCAATGTCCTATCTATTGACACTGCCTACATTTCCCGCTGCCTTGGCAAAGCAGCCAGCATAATTAAGGAGCCCATACACCCCTAAATATTCTCTCCTCCACTTTCTTCTGTCATGAAAAAGATGCAAAAATCTGAAGGTACATACCAACCAACTCAAGAACAACTTCTTCCCTGCTGCCATCAGACTTTTGAATGGACCTACCTCACACTAAGTTGATCTTTCTCTGCACTCTAGCTGTAACATTACATTCTGTACCCTCTTCTCTCCTTCCCTATGTATGGTATGCTTTGTCTATATAGTGCACAAGAAACAATACTTTTCACTGCATACGAAAACATGTGACAAGCAAAAGTCAAATCAAATGTAAATCAGTTTCAGAGATTGCGTTCTCTGTGACCACCCTCCCTATCTCAAGTAGTTGGATCGTGAGGGCACTCTGGAGAAATTCTGGCCGGCCACTTTCCAAAGGGATTTATTTTGATTTCCTCCCCTTTTTCCCTTGGGGAGAAGATGCCCAGAGTTTGGACAGAGTTGCCCTTTACCTTCACGTGTTTCCCATTCAGCTCCTCTCTCTTGTGCTCTGCACTGTGTCTCTGGATTTGAGAGCCAAATTCCAGAATTCCTTCACTGAGAGGAACACTTGCTTTAACAGGCAAACAATGATTGTGAGAACAAACACGAATACCCCACAACTACCCACCCTCCCCGTCCCACCAAACAGCCTTTGATTGAGGACAAGGTTCATTCCTGCAGTATTTAACAGCTAGACTTCACTGCCAGTGCTGAGCCCCTCTCCTCAGTCACTTTAATTCTTTCAGTTCCCTTGTGTCACAAGGACACCTTCAGAAAAACATGATGGATCCAAACTTCAGTCCTCCTCCAGTGCAACTAACTCACAATAGCAACCAGGACAACTCTACTACATCATGGGTAGGCGATGGCCTAGTGGTGTTATCGCTAAACTGCTGACCCAGAAACTCAGCTAATGCACTGGAGATCTGGGTTCAAACCCCACCTGGTCGAAGTTAGATTCAATTTTTAAAAATCTGGAATTATGAATCTACTGGTGACCATGAAACCATTGTCGGAAAAACCCATCTCGTTCACTGAAGTTCTTTCGGGAAGGAAATCTGCCATCCTTACCTGGTCAGGCCTACATGTGACTCCAGAACTACAACAATGTGGTTGACTCTCAACTGCCCTCCAAGGGCAAATACAGATGGGCAATAAATGTTGGCCCAGCTAATGATGCCCATGTCTCACCAATGAATTAAACAAAATTGCTACAGCATTTGAATTAGACATAGAAAAGATGCCAGCCATAACTTGGGTAGAAACACTCGCATCTGAGTCAGAAAGCCATGGATTGGGGTCTGACTTCCTGAAGCTTAATCACAAAATCTAGGTGGACACACCAGTGCAGTACTGGGAGGGGTCTCTGCACGCTCAGATGCATCTTTCATCTAAAACATTACACCACTGACAAGGACGTTAAAAGAACCGATGGCATCATTAGATCTGGTGTCCTGACCAAAACTTGTCTGTCCACCAACATCCTTAAAACAGACTTTGCAATCACTATCAGATTGTGTAGGGTTCAGGAATAGGCACTGGGTGGGACTTGTCAGTACGAGCCCAATGGGCTGAATGGCCTCCTTCTTTTGAATGGATCTACTTTGCACTAGATCTTTGATCTTTCTCTCCACCCTAGCTATAATTGGAACACTACATTCTGCACGCTCTCTCCTTTCCTTCTCTGTGAATGGTATGCTTTGTCTACACAGTACACAAGAAACAATACTTTTACTGTATGTTAATACATATGACAATAATAAATCAAATGAAATTCTGCACTGTAGGAATTCTATGATTATTCTATGATTTCATGATGCTGTCTGTGGAATCTTGCTGTGCACATTTCAATTGACTGTCACATTTCAAGCATGGTGGCAATGACAACACTTTATTGGGTGCAAAGTGCTTTAGAAGATCCTGAGTGTGTGGGATACTATACGAATGCAAACTTTCCTCTGTCTCTTCCACTCACGTAAGTCAGTGGAGAGAAGTTTAGCGTATGAAACAGATGTTTCAGTATCAGGGAGAGAGAGACACAAAAGTGGAATACTTAATTATATTTAGGAGGCTTCCCAACTCTTGAGATGCGTGAGACAGACAGGTGCTTAGTGTCGATTTCTGCAGCTTGGTTTTGCTGGAACAGGTCCCCTAGTCTACGGGGAGTCAGTAATGTCATGGTAACAAGTAATCTGGGGACCCGGGTTCAAATCCCACCACTTCACCAGATGGTGAAATTGGAATTCAATTTAAGAAGTCTGGTATTAAAAGTGGACACTATGGGGACTGGGGTGCCTTATCAACCCTCTTCATCATGTTTTGGTTTGATGTTTTATTGTGTGATTTGCTTGTGATTTGCTTTTGTTTAGGGCAATGTCCCTTTAAGAGGCTGCCTCTTTAATTTGTCCCACAATTTTGTTTGATTTATTTTAATTAGTTAATTGCTTTAACTCAAAATAGAGTAACGTCATCGGGTGAGTAATCCAGCATTTCCAGATGAATTGGCATCATGACACAGCGGCTAGCACTGCGCCAGAGACCCGGATTCAATTCCTAGCTTGAGTCATGGTCTGTGTGAAGTTTGCATGTTCTCCCCATGTCTGCATGGGTTCCCTCCGGATGTTTCCATTTCCTCTCACACTCCAAAAGATGTGCAAGTTAGATGCATTGGCCATCTAAATTGCCCCTTAGTGTCCTGGGATGCATAGGTTGGAGAAATTAATGGGTTAAATATGTGGGATGAGAGGGACTGGGTAGGATTGTTTTTGGCACTGACTCGATGGGCCAAATGGCTTCCTTCTGCACTGTAGGGTTTCTATGTTTCTATATTGCTTTAGGGATATGAATTCAAATCCCACTAGGGAAACTATGAAACTACAATTGTTCAGAGCTGTCCCTTTAGAGAAAGAGGTGGCAGACACGTGGATATGATCCACAGCAATGGGATGGAGTCTGAACTGCCCTCCGAAATGGCCTGCATTCACCATCCTGCCAGCAATGCCCATATCCCACGAAGGAATACATTTGAAAGCCTGAAACCAGAGGCCAGGTCTTGAGGGTAACACAGAAACATAGGCTGGAATTTTACCACCTCATCCACCTCAGAATCGGGCAAGCAAAATGGAATTCTCCGTTGGCCTCAGGCAGGATTTTTACAAACCTCGCCCGAGGGAGATTGTAAAATCCCACCCGTAGAAACTAGAAGCGAGAGTAGGCCATTCGGCCCTTCAAGCCTGCTCCGCTATTTATTTTGATCATGGCTGATCATTGAGTTCAATATCCTGATTCCCCCTCCACCCCCAACTTTTCCCTCTCCTCTTATCCCTTCAGCTCCAAATTATCCAATTTGTTCTCGAAATCACACGACACTTTGGCCTCAATCAGACAGCATTTGGCCTTACTTCACATCAAATATGGCATCTCTCCTGTGTGCTGGAAGGATTTGCAGATCGGTCTGGCTATATTATGAACACATCCTCTGTCACTATCAATCCAGGGTGGGATTTGAATCAGAGCCTCCAGTTGTGAGATAAGGGCAGCATCTCAATGAGTCATGGAACCTGTTGGACCAATTTATTGATTCGCCACTGGCACCATTGGGTCACAACCTCCAGCACTGCACCACCCAGGAAACAATCTGGCCCCAAATTGGAGGTCACCGGCTTATATACATTGCAGGAATCCACTGGAAAGAGATTTTCGGCGCCATGTAAATGCAGTGCAGAGCCCAATGTAGGAGCAAAAATTTTTCTTTTTTTTTTAAGAAGAAGGGACTCTGAGATCTGCTGAAAGAAAAGTAAGGCCACCTTTATTGATGGATTCCATTCCTATGGAGTTGTATGAGGGAGACCACTCTGCCAATAGGGTAACCCAACCCGTCACCTCCTACATCTCCCCTCTCCATCACTTCAGGATCCGATCAGCCTCACTGCTTGGGACAGTCTCCAGACTCAATTTCTGGCCCAATTTCATAGAATTATAAAATCCCTACAGTGCAGAAAGAGATCATTCAGCTCATCGAGCCTGCATCGACAACAATCCCACCCAGGCCCCATTCCCAAACCCCACGTATACACCCTGTTAATCCTCCTGACACTAAGGGGCAATTTAGCATGGCTAATCAACCTAACCCGCACATCTTTGGAGTGTGGCAGGAAATTGGAACATCCAGAGGAAACCTGCGCAGACACGGGGAGAATGTGCAAACTCCACACAGAGTGTCACCCAAGGTTGGAATTGAACCCAGGTCCCTGGCACTAACCACTGTGCTGCCCCTGGGGCCCACAATAAGGTCTCATCACCCATTCATGTCATTTCTCCCTTAATATAGCTGCATTGACCTGAACAAGTGCTGGAGAGTGGCGACAAGGAGAATTTCACAGTAACTTCATTGCAGTGTTAATGTCAGCCATACTTTCTGAAGTCTTTTCAATGAGATATTAAGTAATTGCTCTGTTCATCGTATGGGTAAGATCCCACAGTAATATCTTGAGGAAGAGACTAAGGATGGGATTTTCCAGCCCCCCGCATCGTGCTTTCCAGCAGCGGAGGTGATCCACCAGTGGCAGGATCTTCCTGTTTGCTGTTGTCTACGGGGATTTAACATAGAACATAGAGCATAGAACACTACAGCACAAACAGGCCCTTCGGCCCACAAGTTGTGCCGAACACATCAAAACCTACCCAGCCATAGACCTATCTATAACCCCCAATCCCATTGGATCCCATATACTCATCCAGAAGTCTTTTAAAAGACCCCAGCGAGTTCGCCTCGACCACCACCGACGGCAGCCGATTCCATTCACTCACCACCCTCTGAGTGAAAAACTTTCCCTTAGCATCCCCTCTGTACTTGCTTCCCTGCACCTTAAATCTGTGCCCTCTCGTCGCGACCATTTCAGCCCTGGGAAATAGTCTCTGAGAGTCCACCCTATCTATTCCTCTCAACATCTTGTAAACCTCTATCAGGTCGCCTCTCAACCTTCGTCTCTCCAGGGAGAACAGTCCCAGCTCCCTCAACCTGTCTTCATAAGGCATGCCTCCCAATCCAGGCAACATCCTTGTAAATCTCCTCTGCACCCTTTCAATAGCTTCCACGTCCTTCCTATAGTGAGGCGACCAGAACTGCGCACAGTACTCCAAGTGTGGTCTGACAAGGGTCCTATAAAGCTGTAGCATTACCTCCTGACTCCTGAACTCAATCCCTCGATGAATGAAGGCCAGTACACCGTAAGCTTTCTTAACCACATCCTCCTCCTGGGAGGCCGATTTGAGAGTCTTATGGACCCGGACCCCAAGATCCCTCTGCTCTTCCACACAGCTAAGACTCCTACCTTTGATAGTGTACTCATTCATCCCGTTGGATCTGCCAAAATGGACCACAACACATTTATCCGCGTTGAAGTCCATCTGCCACTTCTCCGCCCAGTCTTGCATCCTGTCGATGTCATGCTGCAACTTCTGACATCCCTCCAGACCATCCACAACACCACCGACCTTCGTGTCATCGGCGAACTTACTCACCCATCCCTCCACTTCCTCATCCAGGTCATTTATGAAAATGACAAACAGCAAGGGTCCTAGAACAGATCCCTGGGGCACTCCACTGGTGACCGACCTCCATGCAGAAAAAGAGCCATCCACAACCACCCTCTGCCTTCTGCAGGCAAGCCAGTTCTGGATCCACAAGGCCAAAGCCCCTTGGATCCCATGGCCTCTCACCTTCTCAAGAAGTCTTGCATGTGGGACCTTGTCAAATGCCTTGCTGAAGTCCATGTACACCACGTCCACTGCTTTTCCTTCGTCAATGTGTTCAGTCACATTTTTGAAGAGCTCAATTAAGCTTGTAAGGCACAACCTGCCTTTTACAAAACCATGCTGGCTATTTCTAATCAACCTAAACTTCTCCAAATGCTCATAAATCTTGTCCCTCAGAAGCCTCTCCATCAGCTTACCAACCACTGAGGTCAGACTCACCAGTCGGTAATTTCCAGGACTATCCCTGTTCCCTTTCTTGAAAATAGGGACCACATCCGCAATCCTCCAATCCTCCTGAACCCCTCCCGTCTCCATCGACGACGCAAAGATCTTCGCCAGGGGCTCTGCAATGACATCCCTCACCTCCCACAATAACCTGGGGTACATCCCATCTGGTCCCGGAGACTTGTCTATCTTGATAGCATTTAGAAGTTCTAACACATCCGCTTCCTTAATATCTACATACTCAATCTTTTCAGTCTGCCGCAAACTTGTAGTGCATCCTCCCAGATCACTTTCCACCGTGAATACTGAGGCAAAGTACTCATTAAGCACCTCTGCCATTTCTTCCGGTTCCATGCAGACTTTTCCCCCTTCACCTTTTATAGGTCCTATCCCTTCTCTTCTCATCCTTTTACTTTTCACATATTTGTAGAAGGCCTTGGGATTCTCCTTAATCCTACCAGCCAAGGCCTTCTCATGACCCCTTCTGGCTCTCCTAATTTCCTTTTTAAGCTCTCTTCTATAAGCCTTATACTTCTCTAGATCCCCAACATCTCCTAGCTCTTTGAACCTTTTATACACCTTTCTTTTCTTCCTGACTATGTTTACCACAGCCTTCGTGCACCACGGTTCCCGCGTCCTACCAAAACCTCCTTGTCTCACCGGAATGTTGTCGTGCAGAGCTCCAGACAAGCATTCCTTGAATATCTGCCACCTTCCTTCTGTGCTTTTCCCCAAGAACACCTCCTTCCAGTTTATTCGCCCCAACATCTGCCTGATGTCTTCATATTTCCCCTTATTCCAGACAAACACTTTCCGAGCCTGCCTGATCCTATCCTTTTCCAATGCAAGGGTGAAGGAGATAGAATTATGATCTCCATCCCCAAGATTTGTATGGCTCGCACTCTCTGCCAGGGAATGTGACATGGGCAGGGGGTGTGAGTTGCGGGGCGCAGTTCCCATCTGCACGACCAGTACCTCCCGCTGGCAGGAAGGACTGGAAAACTCTGGACTAAGAGTTCGCCCCAGCATCCCGGCCACTGTTTAAACTTGAACCGATATCACCATGAGAGGTTATCCAGTCATTAACACTTTGCTGTTTGTGGGATCTTGCTGTGCACAAATTGGCCACTGTGGTACAAACAGTGATTGGCTGTTTTGGAACATCACTATAGTCATTATAGGGCACTGCGACATGGTGGCACAGTGGTTAGCACTGCTGCCTCACAATATCAGCGACCCGGGTTCGATTCCTGGTTTGGGTCACTGCCTGTGTGGAATTTGCACATTCTGCCCATGTCCACGTGGGTTTCCTCTAGGTGCTCCAGTTTCCTCCCGCAATCCAAAGATGTGCAGGTTAGGTTCATTGGCCCTGCTAAACTGACCACAATGCCAGAGGGATTGCAGGGTTAACATGTGGGGAATAAGGCCTCGATGGGATTGTGGTCAGTACAGAGTCAAAGGGCTGAATGGCCTCCTTCTGTACTGTAGGGATTCTAGTGTAATTCACAGTCCGAAAGACGTGCTGGCTAGATGCATTGGCCGTGCTAAATTCTCCCTCAGTCTACCCAAACAGGTGCTGGAGTGTGTGGCACTAGGGAATTTTCACAGTAATTTCATTGCAGTGTTAATATAAGCCTACTTGTGACACTAATAAATAAACTTTAAACCAGACAAATTCGAATCTTGCCTTATTTATGGACAGCTGCCAATGGCACACATTTCCTGGGGATATGTGACCCCACTCCATCACCAGTGCTTTTATTAGTGTGTCAATATAATCACAGATAAATCTGGTGTTCAGACCTGGGCGAACTCACTCCAGAGCTTAACCCAGATTTAACTCTCACCTGCAGCAACACAGAATAAGTAGACAAATGATGTGAATCTGACTGTTCTCTGAACACGTTGCCCACGAATGCAAGAGAGTTGGTAGTTACTCACCTTTGTAAGTCATCTTCAGCCTGGGGTTGCTGCTGAGGGTTTTGACTTGGGCTGCGGGGGCTTGAGCAGTGAGCAGGTAGAGCAAGAGACAAGTCCACGCGTTGGCCATGGTTCCTGACACGGCGGCAAAGACCTTCAAAGGCGTTAACAAAACTGGGAGCCAGCCACACAGTCAAAGCCTGCAAGGAGTGAGAATGGGTTAGAGACGGACCTTCTGCAAGCCAGCCGACGGACAGGTACAGCAGCGGGGAAGGCGGCAGAGAGTTGCTACAATCCTCCCCTCAATTTCACACAAAAATAAATATTCCATTTGCCAACCTGTTCCGTTCCCAGTGTGACTGAGTTACAAACACACACACAACGCTCCAGTCTGGAAACAAGTCCACTCTCTGCATTCCTGGAATGCACTCTATCAGAAATGCCAGCCCCCTTTTGTTGTGGTGACTGTTTGCAGCTGAACAGGTACAAGCAAAGTGTTTGATTCTCTCTCTCCCCCCGCCTCCCTCCCCCTCCTCCTTCTGCTCTTTGGGTAAAGCTTTAAACGCCGCTGGCTGAGTGACAAGGGCTCGCAATCTCCTCAAATATTTCAGATCTTTGGCTCTGTTCCACTCACCTCTAGTGCAATGAGGAGGACAGCACAACTGAGCAGCAGCAGCAGAGAGAGAGAGAGAGGGATGAAGTGTATGTGTGTGTGTGTGTGAGAGAGAGAGAGAGAGGGAGGGGTAGAATGTGAGAGAGAGAGAGAAAGGGAGGAGTAGAGTGTGTGACAGAGAGAGGGAGGGGCAGAATGTGTGTGAGAGAGAAAGGGAGAGAGGGGTAAGACTGTGTGTGTGAGAGAGAGAGAAAGGGAGGAAGAGTTAGAGTGTGAGAGAAAGGAGGAGAAGTAGAGGGTGTGAGAGAGATAGGGAAGGTAGAATGCGTCTGAGAGAGAAAGGGAGTGACAATAAAGAGTGTATAAGAGAGAGAGAGAAAGGCAAGGAGGGATAGAGTGAGAGAGAGAGAGAAAGGGAGGAATAGAATGTGTGAGAGAGAGAAAGGGAGGGGTAAAGTGGGTGTATATGAGAGAGCCCTGTGTGAGAGGCAGAGGGAGGGAGAGGAGGAGTAAAGTGGGTGTGTGTGTGAGAGAGAGAGTGTGAAGGGATGGTGTTTGGGAGAGAGAAGATGGGTAGTGTGATAGAGAGAGAGAAAAGAGGAGTAGTGTGTGTGAAAGAGGAGGGATAATGTGTGAGAGAGGGAGAGAGAGAGGATGGGGAGTGTGTGTGAGAGGGGGAGAGAGAGGGGGAGAGAGGACGGGTAATGTGTGTGAGAGGGAGAGAGAGAAAGGACAGGGAATGTGTGTGTGAGAGAGAGAGGATAGGGAATATGTGTGAGAGGGGGAGAGAGAGAGAGAGGATAGGGAATGTGTGTGAGAGGGGGAGAGAGAAAGGATAGGGAATGTGTGTGAGAGAGAGAGAGAATAGGGAATATGTGTGAGGGGGGAGAGAGAGAGGATAGGGAATATGTGTGAGAGGGGGAGAGAGAGAGAGAGAGGATAGGGAATGTGTGTGAGAGGGGGAGAGAGAGAGAGGATAGGGATGGTGTGTGAGAGAGAGGATAGGGATGTGTGTGAGAGGGGGAGAGAGAAAGAGAGAGGATAGGGAATGTGTGTGAGAGAGGGAGAGAGAAAGAGAGAGGATAGGGAATGTGTGTGAGAGAGGGAGAGAGAAAGAGAATAGGGAATGTGTGTGAGAGAGGGAGAGAGAAAGAGAATAGGGAATGTGTGTGAGAGAGAGGATAGGGAATGTGTGTGAGAGAGAGAGAGGGAGACAGAGAGAAGGGGTAGTGTATATGAGAGTGAGAGAAGAGGGGTAATGTATGAGAGAGAGAAGGCAATCTGCGTGGAGAAAACTAATGAACAAAACTTAACAGGAAAGCTTTTCAAGTTTCCAAAGCCACCGTTCTGCCAAGACACTTAATCTCTTTTCTGTGTTGAAGATCTCCGCAAGGCGGTTCGGGGAATCACAATGGTGAAGACAGATTTTCAGCCCCTCTCTCTGGAGCCCGGCAGCAGGAGACAAACTGCTGAATAAATTACACAGCCCAGTGACCCGAGCAGAGAGCAGCCTAAACGGTATTCCCACCCTCTCCACCTCCACCCCCTCCCCCAAAATTCTGGAGTAGGAGGAGGAGGAGGGAAGAGATGGGGTGGCAGTGAGAGAGAGGGAGATCTTTGTTTATCCATCCTGAGCAGAGAAGTGAGAAGGTGGACTGTCCCTGAACACCCCCAACATTTGCCAGAGCTACAATGGAGGGACCAGCACACCCTGAAAAGGGACAAGTCGCAGGGGGGCAACACATTGTGCTCACATTGAGAGAGAATTGACTGTTGCAGAATCTGAATTTTCTCTTTAGGATTTGGAGTGAGAAGGAGATGGAAGCCCCCCCCCCACCCCATCCCCCCATTCCCGTTTCTGTCCGGCTTCTAATCAAACACTCTGTGTCCCGAATCTCTCCTCCTGTTTATCTGACTGCCCTTTTCCAACAGGCACAATATCTGTCAAAATGATTACTAGGGCTGACGTGGGGTAGGGGAGAGAGTGGGGGCTGGGTTAAGTGGATAAGTGATTTTCCACACTGGGAAGGGGCCAGCAAGGTCTAAAGCACGATGCTCATTCATCTGGGAGCTGATGTTTTTATACAGCACGGCAGCCTTGGGTGATTCAGGGAGTTCAGATTGTTGCAGGGCTGCACCTTAATAAGCGCAGTAGAGGGGCAGGACGGTGGCACAGTGGTTAGCACTGCTGCCTCACAGCGCCAGGGAGCCAGGTTCGATTCCCGGCTCGGGTCACTGTCTGTGCAGAGCTTGCACATTCTCCTTGTGTCTGCGTGGGTTTCCTCCCACACTCCAAAGACGCCCAAGTGTAAGGATGGAATTTTCTGAAAAAAGGCAAAGCAGCAGGTTCTGATTGAAAACATGTTTCTTCCCAGAAACACAACGAGATTTTCACTTCACATTGTCTAACGCTTTGGTCATGCTGAATTCTCCCTCAGTGTACCCAAACAGGCGTCAGAGTGTGGTAACTAGGGGAATTTCACAGTAACTTCATTACGATGTTAACGTAAATCTACTTGTGACTAATAGATCAACGTTAACTTTACAGAATTAAAAAAAAACTGCAATTCTATAGTGCTTTCACATTCCTAACTCATTCCAAAGTTGGTTGATTCATTATGAAGAGCAGTCACCTTTGCTATCCTCAGCAAATAAAACAGCTAATTTGTGCACAGGCAAGATCCCACAGGCACAAAAATGTGACAAAATGACTACAGTTTGATTGTATTGCTGGAGGGACGGTTGAGATGTTGGCCAGGGTACTCCAAGAGTTCCCTCTGCTATGCCCACAATAGCCCCCTGGGATCTTCTATGTCCAACTCAAGCACAGGAAAGGTCTTACTTTGACATCTAGTTTTCAGATGTCCAAATCGCCAACAACCTCTCCTAGTTCCCCCCATGTGGACACTATAGTTAAGAAAGCCCAACAACTCTACTTTCTCAGGAGACTAAGGAAATTTGGTATGTCAACTGCAACTCTAGCCAACTTTTATAGATGCACCATAAAAAGCATTCTTTCTGATTGTATCACAGCTTGGTATGGCTCCTGCTCTGCCCAAGACTGCAAGGAACTACAAATTCGTGAACGAAGCCCAGTCCGTCACTCAAACCAGCCTCCCATCCATTGACTCTGTCTACACTTCCCGCTGCCTTGGAAAAGCAACCAGCATAATCAAGGACTCCATGTACCCCAGACATTCTCTCTTCCACCTTCTTCCGTCGGGAAGAAGATACAAAAGTCTGAGGTCGTGTACCAACTGACTCAAAGCTGCCATCAGGCTTTTGAATGGATCTACCTCACATTAAGTTGATCTTTCTCCACACCCTAGCTATGACTGTAACACTACATTCTGCACTCTCACATTTCCTTCTCTACGAACAGTATGCTTTGTCTATATAGCGCACGCAAGAAACAATGCTTTTCACTGTATACTATACATGTAACAATAATAAATCAATCAAATCAAACATCCCATCCAAAAGTACACCTCTGACAGTGCAGCATTCCCTCGGCGGTGAGCTGAAATATTTGCTTTGATTATTTGCTTCAGTCTATGATGGGATTTGATCTTACAAAGCATTGGACTCAGAGGTGCAAGGACTGCCATCTGAATCAAGCTAACACTTGTAATGATTTAGTGATTGCAATGATGGGGCAGAGATTGTAATATCATATCATATCATATCATATCATATGATTGTAATATCATAGAGATTGTAATATCCAGGAGGTAATGCTGCAGCTTTATAGGACCCTTGTCAGACCACACTTGGAGTACTGTGCGCAGTTCTGGTCGCCTCACTATAGGAAGGACGTGGAAGCTATTGAAAGGGTGCAGAGGAGATTTACAAGGATGTTGCCTGGATTGGGAGGCATGCCTTATGAAGACAGGTTGAGGGAGCTGGGACTGTTCTCCCTGGAGAGACGAAGGTTGAGAGGCGACCTGATAGAGGTTTACAAGATGTTGAGAGGAATAGATAGGGTGGACTCTCAGAGACTATTTCCCAGGGCTGAAATGGTCGCGACGAGAGGGCACAGATTTAAGGTGCAGGGAAGCAAGTACAGAGGGGATGCTAGGGGAAAGTTTTTCACTCAGAGGGTGGTGAGTGAATGGAATCGGCTGCCGTCGGTGGTGGTCGAGGCGAACTCGCTGGGGTTTTTTAAAAGACTTCTGGATGAGTATATGGGATCCAATGGGATTGGGGGTTATAGATAGGTCTATGGCTGGGTAGGTTTTGATGTGTTCAGCACAACTTGTGGGCCGAAGGGCCTGTTTGTGCTGTAGTGTTCTATGTTCTATGTTCTAAAAGTATAATTATACTTTTTAATATTATTATGGAGTCCTTGATTATGCTGCCTGCTTTTCTGAGACCATGGGAAGTGTAGACAGAGTCAATGGATGGGAGGTCAAACGGCAGAAGGAGGTCATTTGGCCCATCGAGCCTGCACTGACAACAGTCCCACCCAGGTCCAATCCACATTGCCCTAAATATTTACCTTGCTAATCCCCCTGACACTAAAGGGCAATTTAGAATGGCCAATCAACCTAACCCACACAGCTTTAGACTGTGGGAGGTAACAGGAGCACCTGGTAGAAGCCCATGCAAGCATGGGGAGAATGTGCAGGCTCCACACAGACAGTGACCCAAGGCTGGAATTGAATCCAGATCCCTGGCGCTGAGATGTGGTAGTGCTAACCACTGTATCAGCCTACCTTCTATAAGTTGCTTTCTCTACACCCTAGCTATGACTGTAACACGCTATTCTGCACCCTCTCCTTTCCTTTTCCCCTTTATACTCTAAGAACGGTATGCTTTGCCTGTATAGCGCACAAGAAACAATGCTTGTCGCTGTATACTAATACATGTGATAATAATAAATCAAACCCAATCAAACTGTCCTTACATTTTCTTCCCTAACAGCCCAGAGAGTGGTATAGTGATTCTGCCTCTGATGGGCTGTCAGGTTAAATGAATCACACAAATATTCAGGCAGAAGAAGAGAAACAGAAAACCTGGTTTGTTCTTTCACATTGATCAAGATCAACAGGCTTGGTCATCTCTGCAGCCTGATGTGAATGCCCTCATCCATTCTGTTCATGAGTGGCGTTAAAACTCCCACCAGACCAGCCACAATCTTACTGAATGGTGCAGCAGGTTTGAAGGGCTGAGTGGCCTTTGCCTGATTTGATTTGATGTTGATTTGATTTATTATTGTCACATGTATTGGTATACAGTTTCTTGCGCGCTTTACAGACAAAACACACCAATCACAGATTACATAAGGGAGAAGGAGAGGAGAGGGTGCAGAATGTAATGTTATAGTCAATAGTTGCGGTGCAGAGAAAGATTAGCTTAACATATGGTAGATTCATTTGAAACTCTGATGCCAGTAGGGAAGGAGGTGTTCTTGAGTCAGTTGGTACATACTCTCAGACTTTCGTAACTTTTTCCTGATGGAAGGAGGTGGAAGAGAACGGGTGGGATTTTACAGCCTCGATTATCCCGAAATTCCCATGGTCCACCCCTCGCCTGTTCCTATGGCACGCAGGACAGTAAAATGTTGGCCATTTTGTCTGTCTAGGGTGTGTGGGATCCTTAAATATGCTACCTGTTTGTCTGAGGCAGCAGGAAGTGTGGACGGAGTCAATAGATGGGAGATTAGTTTGTGTTATGGACTGAGCTATGTTCACGACCCTTTGTAGTTTCTTGTGATCTTGGTCAGAGCAGGAGCCATACCAAGCTCTGATACATGTAGAAAAGATGCTCTCTATCAGGAATTTGTAAGAGAGTCATAGCGGACATCCCAAATTTCCACAGCCTCCTGAGAAAGTAGAGGTGTTTGTGGGCTTTTTTAATCATAGTGTCAGCGTGGAAGGACCAGGATATGTTGGACACCTTGAGACTTGGAACTCTCAACCATTTCCACTTTATCCCAGTTGATGTAGACAGTGCTATGTCCTCCACTACACTTCCTGAGGTCGATGAGTAACTAACTCCTTCGTTTTGTTGACATTGGGAGACAGCTTCCTTCTCCTAATTCATACTGTCTCGTGTACTTGTTTGTTCCAAGGATTTTCCGTTGAAATTTAAATGATGAATTGAGAGATTTTTTTTAAAAAAAAGACTTATTTGGTGGAATATGCAACTTAATTTCTTAAATGTTGACACTCACAGAAAGACTGAAAGAATGAGAAGAATTCACAGCTGGTTCTCAAAGAGGCTGATTCACACTCAAACAGCCGCGCCATAATTGTGCCGTTCATTCCCAGCTGTTTTGAATAATCTCTACAGATGTGGAAGCGAGATCAAAGATTTGTTCCTTAGGCAGCAAGCCTTGAGGTTTGCAACAGAATTATTTGTTTTACAACATACCCGATGGGAGGTTTGCAAAAATTGAAAACAAAACCACTAAACAATATTCTTGTTGCACAGCCTGCCTTTATCCCATCGGGTTTTTTAAAAGTTTGTTTATTAGTCACAAGTAAGGCTGACATTAACACTGCAATGAAGTTACTGTGAAACTTCCCCAGTCGCCACACGCCGGTGCCCGTTCTGGTCAATGCACCTAACCAGCATGTCTTTCAGACTGTGGGAGGAAACCGGAGCAAACCCACGCAGACACGGGGAGAATGTGCAGATTCCTCACATACAGTGACCCAAGCTGGGAATCGAACTCAGGTCCCTGACCCTGTGAGGCTAACCACTGTGCCACCGTGCTGCCCTGATTGCTGGCAATCAATAGCTGTGTGGTTTATGTATTGGTACCGCTGGCTCTCGCTTCTCTCCCAGGCTGAGACTGGGAGAACAGAGGTCAGGGATTTGACCGCACAAATCCTGCTTTCCTCAAAAAGTTGCCCACTGGGAAATCTTCATTCCTGTTACAAATGGTATTTGTCTTTTTTAAATTCAGTTTCTCTCTATCTAACATGCGCATATATAGATAATATTGACTAATTGTGTTTGTCAATGTGGCTCTCTACATAATTAATATTTCTTTTCATTACTTAATGCAATTGGAGTAGATAGAGCCTTCCTCTGATGGGAAGAATACATTTAAACTCTCATCAGGCCATTTGCCATGAAATACTCTTTCACACTAATCATAGAATCCCGACAGTGCAGAAGAAGGCCATTCAGTCCATCGAGTCTGCACCAACAAAAATCCCATCCAGGCTTTATCCCTGTAATCCCACGTATTTACCCTGCTAATCCCCCTGACACCAAGGGGCAATTTTGCCCCAGTCAATCTAACCTGCATATTTTTTGACTGTGGGATGAAACTGGAGCACCCAGAGGAAACCCACGCAGACATGGAGAGAACATGCAAACTCCACACAGACTATCTCCCAAGGCCGGAATTGAATCGGAGTCCCTGGCACTGTGAGGCATCAGTGCTAACCACTGTTCCGCCTTAAAATTTAAGTTTATGTTTATGTTTTTTATTATTTATTAGTGTCACAAGTAGGTTTACATTAGCACTGCAATGAGGTTACTCTAAAATTCCCCCAGTTGCCACAATCTGGACCTGTTCTGGTATACTGAAGGGGAACTTAGAATGGCCAATGCACCTAACCAGCGTGTCTTTTGAACAGTGTGGGTAAATCGGAGCATGCGGAGGAAACCCACACAGACACAGGAAGAACGTGCAGAATCCAAGCCGGAATTGAACCCTGGTGCTGTGAGGCAGCAGTACTAACCACTGCATCGCTCAAATGGTAATGGGAATCTCTAACTCATGCTTCCAAAAAGCAGCTGAGGTGAAGGGATTAATTGTACATCTCAAAAGTGAGATAGGTTTTCGTTAAGAATGAGCATGGAGGGTTATTGATACAAGATACAGATTAGCCATTGAGGTCAGAATATGATTGAGGGGCTGAATGGCCTCCGCCAGTTCCTTGCTAAGTGAATCCCAGCACTGCCCAACGTGCTACCAAGCCTTAAGGACTTCAGGTTGGATCCCTTTTTGCTGAGTTGGGTAATCTCAGAGAGGTAGCTCGAGGTTCAGTATGTGTAACATCATGCATCGATTCTCAAGCTAGGCTTAGCAAAACCCTGCTGGTATAACACTGCTTTATCATACTGCAGATTTCATACATAGTTAACTGCATATTTCTGCATCAGTGTGTCAGGGTGGGGGAAAGATGTATTAAATAGTAAAGCAGAAATTACAATGCCCAAGCATTCAAGCAGTAACAAACACCAGATTTGCTTCCTCCTGATTAACCCATGTCTGACTTCACCCAGTGTTCACTTTCACAATTAGATTTTACAGTCCCAAACATTCTGGTTATTATCGAATTCAGGATGTGGGCATCGTTGGCAAGGCCAGCATTTATTGCCATCCTGAATTGTCCTTGAGAAGATGGTGATGAGCTGCCTTCTTGAATACAACCAAGTGGTTTGCTTAGCCATTTCAGAAGGCAGTTAAGAGTCAATATTGCTAGGGTCTGGAGTCACATATACCATAAGATACGGAGGCAGAATTAGGTCATTCAGCCCACTGAGTCTGCTCTGCCATTCAATCATGGCTGATCGATTTCTCCTGCTTTTTCCCCATAACCTTTGATCCCCTTGCCAATCGAGAACCTGTCTGCCTCTGTCTTAAATACACTCAGCGGCCTGGCCTCCTTTGTGGCAATGAATTCCAGATTCACCAGCTTTTGGTGAAGAAATTCCTCCTCATCTGGGTTCCAAAGGGTCGCCCCTTTTCGCTGAGGCTCTGCCCTCAGAACCAAATCTCCCTCACCAATGGAAACACTTTCTGCATGTCCACTAAATCCAGGCCTTTCAGTATTCTGTAAGTTTCAATGAGATTTTCCCCCTCATCCTTCTAAACTCCATCAAGTTACGGACCTAGAGACCTCAAACTCCCCTCATATGACAAGCCTTTCATTCCTGGGATCATTCTCTTGAACCTCCTCTGGACTTCTCCAAGGCCAGACCAGGTAAGGAGAGAAGATTTCCTTTCCTTAATACATTAATGAATGGATAGTGTTCTTTTAATGACAAATTGGTAAGCTCATGGTCATCATTAATGATGCCGGCTTTTTATTCCGGATTTATTAAATTCCCCACCTGCTGTGATGGGACTTGAACTCATGAGCAGAATTTTCCCAGCTGACAGAATTGAAGACAAAGGTTGGGAAGCCAGAACAATAAGGCAAAGCTACATTGAAATGATCCTCCAGATAGTCTGGCTCCAGCAGAACTCCCAAGGAACAAGCAGGAAGAAGATTGGCAGCCCACTCCAATGATGTTGGGAGATGTGATACTGCCACTGGCCAAATATTCCAGAGACCCAGGGTAATGCTGTATGGACCCAGGTTCAAATCCCACTATAGGGAGAGAATGGCCTAATGGCATTATTGTAGGACTATTAATCCTGAAACTCAGCTAATGTTCTGGGGATCCAGGTTCAAATCCCCACACAGCAGATGGTGGAATTTGAATTCTGAACATTTCAATATTGAATAAGTATCTGGAATTAAGAATCTACTGATGATCATGAAACCATTGCCGATTGTCAGGAAAACCCATCTGGTTTACTGATGTCCTTTAGAGAAGGAAATCTGCCGTCCTTACCTAGTCTGGCCTACACGTGACTCCAGATCTATAGCAATGTAATTGCATCTTTAATGGCCTCAGGGATGGACAATAAATGCTGGTCGTTTATGGCTAATGCTGCCAGCAATGCTCATATCCCATTAATGAATAAGAGAAAAAAACAACCAATCAAACCACTAAAGGGGACATCTTCATTTATTGAGCCACCAGTTTTCAAGAGGCAAACCTTTGGCATCAGGGCCAAGGAGCCTTTGAAAGCAGAGGCTCCATCACCTCAAAGGCAAAAGATCAACACTTCAATGGACCTATCTCCTGTGGGCCTCTTCAGTCTAACATTAGCGGAAGACCCTTGTGGCATCCTCCCTTCCACGGCAATGCCCGTCTCTCTGGTGAGGTTATCATCCATCCAGTTTGGAGCCAAACTCAACTATTGGGCCTCCCACCTTGGTAACCCAGACACTGTTCTTTAACTAAAAGGTGGATTTCCAACCTATGCTGGATTAGGACCTGGAAATATTCCTGAACTGGGGGGTCTCCCCGTGCTTCCCTCCCCCCCCCCCCCCCCCCCCCCACCCCCCACCCCCAACCAACAGTGGGAAATCCAGTCCCATGTCTCAGGATCACGAGAAAAGTTTTACCAGGATGCTGCCTGGTTCGGAGCATATTAGCTATGAGAAGAGATTGGCCAAACCAGGTTTGTTTTCACTTGGATGTCAGCAGCTGAGTGACAACCTGATGGAAATTTACTAAATTATGAGAGGCGTGAGCAAAATGGAACATTGGAGTCTTTTTCCCGGGATAAAAATGTCAATTACTAGGGCAAAAGGGAGAAAGTTTAAAGGACATGTGAAAAGCATGTTTTTTTTACACAGAGTTGGGTAAATGCCCAGAATGCGCTGGCAGAAGAGGCGGTAGAAGCAGAGACAATTGTCGGAATTTTACCACCTCACCTGCCCTCGTAAGACCCCGCTCGAGGCCAATGCCATCCTGTGAGTCTCGGCTGCCCTGGAATCGGGATGCCAATAAAATTCTGGTCAACATCAATATTGAAGAGGCATTTTGACAGATACAGGAATAAGCAGGGAATAGAGGAATGCAGACCGCCGAGAGGCAAAAGGACTTTAGTTGAGAAAGGCTTCAGGTTTGGAAGGCTGAAGGGCCTGTGCTATACTGTTCTTTGTTTCTTTGATCCTTGAGTCCCAGCCTCCAATATATCAGTCCAGTAATGCAGATGACACTAAAGTTGGTGGAGTGGTAGATAGTGAAGAGGGGTGTTTTAGTTTACAGAGTGACTTGGACAAGTTGCAGAGCTGGGCCGAGAGGTGGCAAATGGAGTTTAATGTGGAAAAGTGTGAGGTAATGCACTTTGGCAGGAACAATAAATGTGTAGAGTATAGGGCTAATGGTAGGGCTCTTAATAGTGTTGAGGAACAGAAGGATCTTGGTGTATGTGTCAATAGATCCCTGAAAGTAGGCAGTCAAGTGGATAAAGTTGTTAAGAAGGCATATGGAGTCTTAGCTTTTATTGGTAGGGGGATTGAATTTAGGAGCCGCAGCATCATGTTGCAACTGTACAAAACTCTAGTGCGGCCGCACTTGGAGTATTGTGTGCAGTTCTGGTCGCCACATTATAAGAAAGATGTGGAGGCATTGGAGAGGGTACAGAGGAGGTTTACCAGGATGTTGCCTGGTATGGAGGGCAGGTCCTATGAAGAGAGGTTGAAGGATTTGAGGTTGTTTTCGTTAGAAAGGAGGCGGCTAAGAGGGGATCTTATTGAAGCATATAAGATGATTAGAGGTTTAGATAGGGTGGACAGTGATAGCCTTTTTCCTAGGATGGAGAAAGCTAGCACGAGGGGACACAGCTTTAAATTAAGGGGTATGAGTTATAGGACGGATATCAGAGGTAGGTTCTTTACTCAAAGAGTGATTAGGGAGTGGAATGCCCTGCCTGCAGCTGTTGTAGATGCGCCAAGTTTGGTGGCGTTTAAGAGGTTAGTTGATAAGTATATGGAAGAGAAGGGAATGGTTTAGTTTAGAGGGGCATTGCTTTTTATTTTGGTCGGCACAACATCGAAGGCCGAAGGGCCTGTTCTGTGCTGTATTGTTCTATGTTCTATGTTCTAATGAAACTACTCAGTCGCTGTTCTCCCTACGATCCATTATATGTTTAATGTCAGCTCAGAAACAACCAACAGAAACTATGTTAGTATGTTAAACTTTGGGGGGACAATATTACTCAGAGGAGGATTCAGAATAGAAGCTTTGATTGATGGATGTTTGAGCTGAACAAATAGACATAACTAATCACAGTTACTCTGCAATAGTTATTGCACCTGATCACTGATGGAAAGATTTTTTGGACATCTTATCGCACAAGGATTACGACTCCATGGTTGCACCACTCCTCACTGATTGGAAACACACATAAACAGTGACCTTTCGAATGGGGTATCAGAGCAGTTAATGACTGTGATACTGAACTCATGCTTAGATGATCTTGGAAGGGGGATAATCTTGGAAGAATTAATAGCAAAAGAATGGACCAAGTCTGATCAATGAAAATGTGTAAATTCTATCAACTTTTTCCTCCCATAATAAACAAAGTAAGAAGTCTCGCAACACCAGGTTAAAGTCATAAGCTTTCAGAGCACTGTTCCTTCACTCACCTGATGAAGGAGCAGCGCTCCGATATCTCATGATTTGAAATAAACCCATTGGACTTTAACTTGGTGTTGTGAGACTTATTACTGTGTCCAGCCCTGTCCGAGCTGGCATCTCCAGCTCACAACGAGCAATGTCAGAAGGGTTGAGTGCGTTAAACAATCTGACCAAACCAGTCCAGCCTGTAGTTTGACCTCTCGATTGCCCTGCAGACCACTGCCCCTGTCACTCTGCCACAAACTGTTGGAATGACAGATACAAACAGCAATCGCTCAAACACCAAGTAATGTTTCTGATAAGACCCTCCCAGCAAATTGGTGAAAGCGCACTGATGGGCAGGTGAAATCAACACAGAGCCAACAAGTTTAACTGCAGCCTCTGCTCGAAGCAGCTCCTCAGCTGCCTCCCATTAAACCTGGCAAGGCGATTGCAACTCAGCAAAACATTCTTCCACTTTCCACCACGTCAGGCCAAAAGCAGCACAAGCCACACACACAAAATAAAACCTGCCAAGTATTTCATGAAACGTTCCAGCCTCTTCGCAGAACTCCCAGCTTTAGCACTAACATTGGCCCGGTAAGTACAGAGAAATTAATTAAATTTAAGTTTATTATTGTCACAAGTCGCCGAACAGTAACATTGCGTTGAGTTTAAAGTTTATTTATTAGTAAGATAAGTGGGCTTACATTAACACTACAATGATGTTTACAGTGAAAATCCTCTAATCTCCATGCACTGGCACCTGTTCGGGAAGAATCATAAAGATTTACAGCATGGAAACAGGCCCTTTGGCCAAACTCATCCACGCTACCCTTTTTTTCAAACCCCTAAGCTAGTCCCAATTGGGGACACTGAGGAAGAACTTAGCGTGGTCAATGCATCTACCCGGTATATCTTTCGGAGGAAATCGGAGCACCCGGAGGAAACGCATTCAGACACCGGAAGAGCGTGCAAACTCCGCACAGACAGTGACCCAAACTGGGAATCAAACCCGGGTTCTTGGCGCTGTGAGGCAGCAGTACTAACCACTGTGTCACCATGCCGGCCTAAGAATTTAGGGCCCTAATTAAGACTGGTAAAGTGAACCAATGCATTAATCGGAGGGTGTGACCTGATTAAGAACACTGTAATCTGAAATTTCCTCTCTAAACCATTTACCCTTAAACCCTTTGTTTCTCCTTTAATACACCATTTAAAACCAAACTCTTTGAACGGGTTTCTGGTCATCTGGCCAAGACTTCTTGTAGTTTAGTGTGGGCTTGTGTTTGCTAATACTCCTTTGAGGGAGTTTTGTTAATTTAAAGACCTCAGATAAATGGAAGATCTTATTGTTATTGGGGTGGTGGCAGCCTGCCACCTGGCAAGGCGATGCTTTGTACTGGGGTGGGTCATCACCATGTTGAACATCAGCTGGTGTGAATCAGGTGCCACACTCTGGCGCGGCAGCCTCTGCCACATTTACTCGGGGCTGAGAAAATGCCAGATTCACTGCCACTGTCTTCTCTGGACCTTCTTCCCATCCACTTTCCCACTGATTGATGATTGGACGAAACTGTGGGTACTGATTAATGATTGGCTGGGTTTGTGGGTACTGATTAATGATTGGCTGGGTTTGTGGGTACTGATTAATGATTGGATGGGTTTGTGGTGCTGATTAATGATTGGATGGGTTTGTGGGTACTGATTAATGATTGGATGGGATGGCAAGTACTGATTGATGATTTGATGGGACTGTGGATACTGATTGATGATTGGATGGGACGGTGGGTATTGATTGATGATTGGATGAAACTGTGGTACTGATTAATGATTGGCTGGGACAGTGGGTACTGATTAATGATTGGATGGGATGGTGAGTATTGATTGATGATTGGATGGGACGGTGGATACTGATTGATGATTGGATAGGACAGTGGGTACTGATTAAGATTGGATGGGACAGTGGGTATTGATTGATGATCGGATGGGACGCTGGATATTGATTGATGATTGGATGAATGATGGGTACTGATTGTTGATTGGATGGGACGGTGGGTACTGATTGATGATTGGATGGGACAGTAGGTACTGATTGATGATTGGATGGGACGTTGGGTACTGATTGATGATTGGATGGGACAGTGGGTACTGATTGATGATTGGATGGGACAGTAGGTATTGATTGATGATTGGATGGGACGGTGGGTACTGATTGATGATTGGATGGAATGGTGGATACTGATTCTTGATTGGATCAGGTGGTGGGTATTTATTGCATTATTAATGAGAATATGGAATCAAATCCTACCAGTTAAAGAACAAAGAACAATGAAAATTACAGCACAAGAACAGGCCCTTCAGCCCTGTAAGCCTATATTGACCATGCTGCTCGACTACACTTACAGGAACCATATACTTCTATTCCCATCCTATTCATATATTTGTCAAGATGTCCTTAAAACTCACTATCATACCTGCTTCCACTACCTCCCTCAGCAGCGAGTTCCAGACACCCATCATCCTCTGTACATCCTCTGTTTGCCTTGTAAACGTCTTTTAAACCTTGCCCCTCGCATTTTAAATATATGTCCTCTGGTAATTGACTGTTAAATTCTGCATCTAATAGGTGGGTACCATTTGTATTTTCCAGATTAATATTATTGTATTAAACAGGAACAGCATTCCTCTGAATGGTCGCTCAATATTACATGTATTCCGAGCAATGCTTCTCAGTTTGTTATTTGCTCTTTTGAAGTTGCTGGGGGATTGGTGAGTATTGTGTGAAATTTCACTGTGAGGTGACATCTGAGAATCCACGTGGCAACAGCTTCATGTGCTGGCCACAACTCCCTGTTTTCAGTTTGATCTCACTGGAATGGGAACTTGCTGACGTGACTCACTCAAAACTCAAACTCTGTTCCCGTCCACAACCAATCACAAAATGTAAAGTACAAAGTATAAAACAGAATAATTGAGGAAACAGAATACGTACGTTTTAGAAAAGGAAGCAATGATATTCTGCACCATTTAAACTTAAAAAAATGTGTTTCCACGCAGCCATGACTAATGTCTATGTGATACATCACAAAGTCATATTGCAATGGGTTGTACAATATTTGTTCTTTGGTAATGACAAATACCAAACCCTGAGTCTGTATGCCAGGAGCCTGCATTCCTGATCGCTGAGGACGAACAAGCTGTGCTAAGAGGAGGTTAAGGAGAGGAAAGATTATATTTACTCTCCTTTCATTGTACTCACTGTGTACGAGACTCAAAACTGCTGGGATGACTAATCGTTCTTTGATTTCTTGAAGGAAATCTATTTGAATAGTCTTGATCTGGACTCTAGCTGAAGCCACTGAAACCTCCCATAAACTGAAAAGCTCCTTTGTGTGTGAAATGGAAAGACCCATGCAATAGCACCTGGAATGTTTCATAGAAACAAAGAAGATAGGAGCAGGAGGAGGCCATTTGGCCCTTCGAACCTGCTCCACTATTCATTACAATCATGGCTGATTGCCCAACTCAATAGCCTAATCCTGCTTTCTCCCCTTAACCTTTGATTCTATTCACCCCAAGTCCTATATTTAGCCACCTCTTGAATACCTTCAATGTTGTAGCATCAATTACTTTCCACACCCTCACAATTCTTTGCAGGTTACAGGGTCAATGGCAGAGTTCTGAGGAATTTGGAGGAACAGAAAGATCATGGGTTCATATCCACAGATCTCTGGAGGTGGTTACTCAAGTGGATAGAGCTGTGAAGAAGGCTTATAGTGTGTTTGCGTTTATTAAAAGGGGGCTTGAGTTTAAGAGCCATGGGGTTATGCTGCAACTATATTGGACGTTGATGAGATTACATTTGAAATATTGTGTTCACTTCTGGTCACCTCACTATAAGAAAGATTTTCAAAGAACATTTTTCAAAGAGCAACACAGCACGGGAAACAGGCCCTTCGGCCCAACGAGCCCGCGCCGCCGTCATAACTTTATAGTAACAATTCCATTTTCTTATTCTAATTTTAGGTTATTCCTAATATGGAAGAATCTCAATATAGGGTAAATTTGTTTCCCAATCAGCCTAAGAACGAATTTTTGGGATGTGGGAGGAAACCGGAGCGCCCGGAGAAAACCCACGCAACCACGGGGAGAACGCGCAAACTCCCGCAGACACCGGCCCAATTCCACGTGTCTGCACAGCTACAGCGATAGTCACTGAGCTGTCATGGTGCCCTTCAGATGGTCCAGATAAAGCACTCATTTACGACATGAAGCACCAGGCAACCCATGAATCAACATCCAAGAGCTGTCCTCGCACAACCTGCCGAATGCATGCTCCTTGTTGGTCAAGTTGGACCGAATTACCTGTGGAAAAAAAAAGTCATAGTTAAACAGTCCTACTGTATCCCTCTATCTGCATACCGCTCATGTGGCTGTCCAAGAGACCCTTAAACAGCCCTAGCGTGCCTGCTCCCACCACCTTACTCGGCAGTGCATTCCACACCCCCACTACCCTTTGTGTGAAAAACTGCCCTCTAATATTCGTCTTGTACATAGCCCCCCTCACCCTAAGGCCATGACCCCTCGTCCTATCCATTTCTGAAGGTGGAAAAAGCTTACCACCATTTACTCTATCTATACCCCTTATAATCTTATACACCTCTATTAGATCTCCTCTCAGCCGACGTCTTTCAAGGGAAAACAACCCCAGTCTATTTAATTGATGTGGAAGCAGAGGAGAGAGTGCAGAGGAGATTTACCAGCATGCTGCCTGATTTGGAGGATAGGTCTTATGAGGAAAGGTTGAGGGAAGTGGAGCTTTTCTCTTCAGAGCGGAGGAGAATGAGAGGCGACTTAATAGAGGTTTAAAAGGCGATGAGGGGGATAGATAGAGTGGATGTGCAGAAACTGTTTCCTCGGTGGATGTAGCTGTTACTAGGGGGCACAACAATAAGGTTCATGGTGGGAGATATAGGAGGGATGTCCGAGGTAGATTTTACACTCAGAGTGGTTGGGGTGTAGAATGCACTGCCTGCTGGGACACTGGAGTTGGACACTATAGAAACTTTCAAGTGATTATTGGATGGGTACATGGAGGTCGCCAGAATGATAAGGAGTGGGATAGTTTGATCTTGGGTTTGGACATGGCTTGGCACAACATTGAGGGCTGAAGGACTGGTACTGTGCTGTACTGTTCTATGTTCTATATTCTTTGGGTGAAGAAATGTCTCCTCATCTCCATCCTAAATGATCTACCCTGAATCCCCAGACTGTGACCCCTGGTTCTGGACTCCCCCACCATCAGGAACATCCTCCCTGCATCTACCCTGTCTAGTCGTGTTAAAATTTGATAAGTCTCTCTGAGATTCCCCCCCCCACCCCATTCGTCTGAACTCCAGCAAAGACCAAAAGAGGTTATGGCTGTGCCTTTCACACTCACATCGGAAAATTGTGGATTTAAGCCCCACTCCTAGGATTCGGCACAATGGAGGCTAACACTCCCATGAAGTACTGAGAGAGTGCTACACAGTCAGAGCTGGTGTTTCGCGGATGGCATGATAAATTGAGGCTGGTTGCACTCTCCAGTGGATGTAACAGGTCCCATGGCACTATTCTGGGGAGGCGGTGGCCTTGTGATATTATCACTAAGACTATTAATCCAGAAACTCAACTAATGTTCTGGGAACATGGGTTCAAATCCCGCCTTGACACATGATGGAATTTGAACTCAATAAAAAGATCTGGAATTAATAATCTACTGATAGCCATGAAACCATTGTCAATTGTCAGACAAAACATTCTGGTTCACTTTAGGGAAGGAAATCTGCCATCCTTACCTAGCCTGGCCTACTCCAGGGAAACAGCAATGTGGTTATCTCTCAACTGTCCTCTGGCAACGAGGAATGGGCAATAAATGTTGGCCATGTCCCAGAAATGAAGTGTTTTATCTTCCTGTTATCTCCTGGCCCATGTTACCAAAAGCAGATAATCTGCTCATTATCACGTTGCTGTTTGTGGGAGTTTGCTGTGTGTGAATTGGCTGACGTGTTTCCTACATTGTAACAGTGACTGCACTTTAAAAGGAATTCATCAACTGTAAAGCACTCTTGGATGTTCTAAATGATGTGAAAGTTGCTATATAAATGGAGAATCTGAATCTTGGGTGGGGGCCAGGGTGAAAATTCCATTTTCCTACACTCCTATCTATAAGATGGGCTTTGATACTGAGCCACATCCTTCCAAGGAATGATCGGGAAAGCAAAAATCTCTTTTATGAGGTTGGCAAGCCTCTTTAAATACAGAAATCTCAGGTCAGAATCTAATAAAATGACTCAACATGTAGTCATTGGAGCATGAAATTCCAAAGACCTTTGTCTAAAGTATATAACTTTGGAGGCATTTAGCAGGTTCATGGTTATGCTTCACCAACTATTTGATTTACTGATCCCAATTTAGCCCTTCAGTCAAATCAGCAACCTCTCCCGTAAGTTTGTGGTGTTGCAGGTGAGGGTAGGGTGCGGCATGGTGATGTTATCAGTGGACCACTAACCTCGGGACTCCAGTGAATCCCAGCACGGCGAATGATGAAATTCAAATTCACAAAAAAGAAAATTGAACTCAAAAGTCCAATAATGACCTTTTTTTTTATTAATTCATGGGGCATAGGCTTTGTCGGATGGTCAGCATTTATTGCCCATCCCTAGTTGCCCAAAGGCAGTTGAGACTCAACCACATTGCCGTGACTCTGGAGTTACACGTAGGCCAGACTAGCTGACGGTGGCAGATTTCCTTCCCTGAAGGACATTGGTGAAACAGATGTAATTGTTGTTTGTTACAAAAGGCCACCTGGTTGACTCATGTAAGGAAGGAAATCTGCCATCTTTACCTGGTCTGGATGAGGTGCGATTCCAGTCCCACGACTGTAATCAACTCTTAACTATTCTCTGCCCAGTAAGCTACTCAGTTTAAGCACAGTTAGGAATGGGCAATGAATTGTTGCCCAGCCAGCCAGCGATAGCCATGGTCCGTGAATGAAAAATGCAGATTTTCTGTACCAGGAGGATTGTTGGGATGGTTCGGTGGCACAGTGGTTAGCACTGCTGCCTCACAGCGCCAGGGACCCGGGTTCGATTCCAAGTTTGGTCACTGTGTGGAGTTTGCAATTCTCCCCATGTTTCCATGAGTTTTCTCCGGGTGCTCTGGTTTTCTCCCAGAGTCCAAAGATGTGCAGATTAGGCAAATTGGTGCTGGTAAACACATGGGATTATTGGGCTATGGGGAGGAAGGAGGGAGGAGTGTGGGTCTGGGTCTGGGTGAGTTGCTGTTTTGGAGAGTCATTGCAGACCCATAGGACTGAATGGCTTCCTTTAAATCTAAATTTGAGTCTATTTATTAGTGTCACAAGTAGGCTTACATTAACACTGCTATGAAGTTACTGTGAAAATCCCCTAGCTGCCACACTCCGACCCCTGTTCAGGTACACTGAAGGAGAACTTAGTATGGCCAATGCACCTAACCAACAAATTTTTCAGACTGTGGGAGGAAACCAGAGGACCCAGAGGAAACCCACACAGACACAGGGAAATGTGCAAACTCCATGCAGGCAGACACCCAAGCCATGAATTGAACCTTGGCCCTTGGCACCATGTGGCAGCAGTGCTAACCACTATGTCACTATAATATAAGATTCTATGCATTCAATTTTATAGATTCATCTACCCTGACACTGACCGGTGCTTGGGTATGATTCCCCAATACTGGGTTCCATCGTGTAACCCCCTTTTGATGATTATTGTTTATGTGAAAGCATCCGTAATGAACCTCGGCAGATTCATCAACCTTATTGTGTATCGTAGCCCAGATCATGCATACCAGCATGACTAATGCACACTTTGCAACAGCAGTTGTTGGATTGAGATCCTGACTAAATCTCTCCATCCTCCCCTTCCCAGTTTAAGAAAGAAAGAACATATATTGAGCCTTCAGCAAGCTAAGGACATTCCAAAGCACTTTACATTCAACAGTGAATTATTTTGACATATCATTGCTATTGAAAAAGAGCTGCCAATTTGTAGGCACAAAGCTCCCACAAACACAAATGAGATCACAGCCAAATATTTTGTTTTATTGGTGTTGGATGAGGGATAAAAATTGACAGAACAATGGGAAGAACTCCAATAGGAACCCAAAATACACTGTGAAAACTCTGGTCTTGTAACATCCAGCGATGTGATGCACAGTGCTTAGCATTGCTGCCTCACAGCGCCAAGGGACCCAGGTTCCATTCCTGGCTTGGGTCTCTGTGAAGTTTGCACATTCTCCCCATGTCTGTGTGGGTTTCCTCTAGATGCTCCAGTTTCCTCTGAGAGACGAGCCAGTTAGGCGCATTGGCCATGCTAAATTCACCTTCAGTGTACCCTAACAGACGCTGGAGTGTGGCGGCTAGGGGATTTTCACAGTAACTTCATTGCAGTGTGAATGTAAGCCTACTTGTGACACTAATAAATAAACTTTAAGTTATGAAGGATTAGCGGGGACATAAGAAAAAAAAATTCACCCAGAGGATGGTAGGCATCTAGAATTCATTGCCTAAGTTGGTGATCAAGACTGAAACACCCAACTCATTTAAAAGATTCCTGGATCTTCACCTGACTTGCTGTAATGTGCAAGGCAATGGAGCAGATTCTGGGAATTCACATTGAAATGAGCAGCTAGTTTCTTTTATTTCGACCGACGTAGACTCAATGGGCTGAATGGCCTCTTTCTGCCTCAGACAAGCAGCCAGCATATTTAAAGACCCGACGTTCTTTCTTCCACCTCCTTCCATCAGGAAAAAGATACTAAAGTCTGAGATCATATACCAAGTGGCTCAAGAACAGTTTCTTCCCACTGCCTTCAGACTTTTGAATGGACCTATCTTTTTTGAAATTGATCTTTCTCTACACTCTAGCTCTGACAATAACACTCCATTCTGCATCCTCTCATTTCCATTTCCCCTATGCACTCTAAGAACAGTATAGCAACCAAGAAACAATGTTTTTCACTGTATACCAATACATAATAAATCAAATCAAATTAATATTTATATGGTTCTGTGGTATGAATTGAACTCATGCCTCTAGATCTTTTTGTTGCTAGTACAGTAGCATAATTACTGTGTGACCCTGATGTGGCGATGCCGGTGTTGGACTGGGGTGGGCACAGGGAGAGGTCTCACAACACTATGTTAAAGTCCAACAAGTTTATTTGGGATCATGAGCTTTTGGAGTACTGTTCCTTCCTCAGATGAATCAAGACAAGAGGCAAAAGGTCTTTAATTGAGAAAGGCTTCATGTTGACTCACCTGAGGAAGGAGCAGGGCTCCAAAAGCTCGTGATATCAAATAAGCTTGTTGGACTTTAATCTGATGTTGTGAGACTTCTTATTATGTGATCACTATCAGTTGCTGACACTGGTGGGGATATGAGTTCCTCCAACTAGCTTTTGAAAATGCTGTGGTTAGGTTTACTGGCCAGTCTATCAAATTAGAGTTTGGGAATGGAAGGTGATGACTGGATCACAATGTTAGACTCTTTGCCATCAATTCTTTCTAACAAACGTATGTGTTTCAAGGAAAAAAAAATAAAAATTCTTTAGCAACGGAATGGAATTCCATGGGGTTTTTCCCAATCATCCTGCATTACTTCCTGCATTAGGAATAATAAATGTGTAGAGTATAGGGCTAATGGTAGGATTGTTAGTAGTCTTGATGAACAGAGGGATCTTGGTGTGTATGTGCATAGATCCCTGAAAGTAGGCAGTCAAGTCGAGAAGGTTGTTAAGAAGGCATATGGAGTCTTAGCTTTTATTGTAGGGGGATTGAATTTCGGAGCCGCAACGTCATGTTGCAACTGTACAAAACTCTAGTGCGGCCGCACTTGGAGTATTGTGTGCAGTTCTGGTCCCCACATTATAAGAAAAAGATGTGGAGGCATTGGAGAGGGTACAGAGGAGGTTTACCAGGATGTTGCCTGGTATGGAGGGAAGGTCTTATGAAGAGAGGCTGAGGGATTTGAGGTTGTTTTCGTTAGAAAGGAGGCGGCTAAGAGGGACCTAATCGAAACATATAAGATGATTAGAGGTTTAGATAGGGTGGACAGTGATAGCCTTTTTCCTAGGATGGAGAAAGCTAGCACGAGGGGACACAGCTTTAAATTAAGGTGTGATAGTTATAGGACGGATATCAGAGGTAGGTTCTTTACCCAAAGGGTGGTTCGGGAGTGGAATGCCCTGCCTGCAGCAGTTGTAGATGCGCCAAGGTTGGTGGCGTTTAAGAGGTTAGTTGATAAGTAGATGGAAGAGAAGGGAATGGTTTAGTTTGGAGGGGCATTGCTTTTTATATTGGTCGGCGCAACATCGAAGGCCGAAGGGCCTGTTCTGTGCTGTAATGTTCTATGTTCTATGTACTTCAGCAGATGATCATACAGAACACAATGGAAATTCCCTTCTGCTCCATGGATTGGATAGGCACAGCTTGAAGCACGGCAAGATAGGTTTGTGCAAAAATGGCCCCTTGCCCCGCCCCCCCACCATTTGACGTTATTCTTTCAGAACGCAAATTCCCACCATAACAGCAGCCAGCTGTTTCTCCTGTGGGTCCAATTTCCTGCTTTTAACTGTCCTTCCTGGAAAACTGTTCTCCAGATGTTCACTACCTCCACTCAAAAGGCTAACTCTGACGTTAGTGGTACTCTTGGGGTTCAAACACAAAATCTTGACTGGCACCCTTACGCAATATGGAGAGAGCCAGCTACAATAGATTATCCCATTATTTTCTTTATTTAGGACAGCTTGGTGTGCACGTGTTGGCTACTCCATCCTCTCATGGCCATAACATTTCAAAGCATGCTTCAATGACTGCAAGATGCTTTGGGACATCCCAAACACCAGTGGATGACATCAAAGAGCATATCTCCTTGGCTGTTCGCAATAGGCAAAGTATTGACTGTACCCAACCAGCCTGTGCCTCAAAACTGAACTCAAAACATCATCGGGAATTCATTAGCCATTCACACCCCATCACCACAGCCAGTAGTTTGCGTAATAGTGACAGTGTTTCCTTACCTAGAACAACGTTAGCGGTGTTCAGTCAAATTTCCATTCACTGCAGTGGGACTAGAGAATTCTAACTGCAAATGAGGGCAGGGAATTTTGGCCATAGAGCTCAACATGAGATGTGGTTCC
This sequence comes from Sphyrna mokarran, assembly GCA_024679065.1. Classification (NCBI taxonomy): domain Eukaryota; kingdom Metazoa; phylum Chordata; class Chondrichthyes; order Carcharhiniformes; family Carcharhinidae; genus Sphyrna; species Sphyrna mokarran. The sequence goes on along the minus strand of JAGIQG010000003.1, from coordinate 130,150,913 downwards.
ATGACTGGATAACACTTACTAAACAATCCTGGTGTGCTGGGGATTACATTGACAAGCAATTTAAGATTATTATTCCGGCTCGCTCAGTTACACCTGTTAGAAGACACAGATATTCAGATAGGATCCTGTTCTTTTCAAACAGTAGGAATATATCCACACTTTTTGCCTTTTTCAACTGAACAAAAGCTTGAGGGACAGCCATTCTCTAGTTCATTCTCCAAAGCAATGCCTTGTCCAATCAGAGTTGATCTGCCTGGTTTGAATTTGAGCAATAGCTTAGCAGTTAACTGTTCCCCACTGCATTCACCATGGCAAAGCCTTTATCATTCAAAGTCCACTTGTTAAATGATCAACACTCTGCTTTCATGCAGTGTAAATTTTTGTTCTACTTTCTGTTGGTATTTCTTGCAAGCTGCCCTGATGAGTGCAAGGTGAAAAACTTTGATAGCCTGTTTTTTTTTCACAATTTCTTTCTTTAATTTGTGTTTTATAACATTTGACCCTGTGATGGCTTCTCTTGGTGAAAGGATTGGGTCAAGAAACCTATCTCTGGTGGGAAATAGTAAACATTAACTCCTGGGACCTTTACACAGCCCTGCCCATGCCAAGGTTTTATAGATGGTCAGCATTTGAGGAGAGAGGATAAAGTATCTAAATGGAAATATAGCTTAAATAGAGGCATGTAAGGGTAAGCTAAACAAAGGAGAAAGTCATTAGAAGTTACGCTGATAGGGTTAGATAAAGAGGAATGGAAGGGGGTTCAACTGGACCATAAAGGGGCTGGCATGGATATGCTGAACCAAATGGCCTGTTTATATGTTATGACACTAACTACTGGCCAGAAATCATTTGGAATGTTCCAATCAATTTGGAAATTTTGTAGTAGGAACGGACATTCCTGAAAGGTGTATACTTTTAAAAATATTTATTCATCAAATCATAAAGATTTGAGCAGAAGTAGGCTATTGGGCCCATCGAGTCTGTTGCCATTCAATGAAATCATATCTGATATGATAATCCTCAACTCTCTTTCTGCCTTAACTTCCCACAGCCCTCAATTCTCTAATTTATTCAAACTCTGTCCATCTCAGCCTCAACAACACCATCCACCATCAGCATGGGATCACCATCTACCAGGTACACAGCACATACTCTTGCAACTCAGCCAACATTGTCTACCTGATACACTGTAGGAAAGGATGTCCTGAGGCATGGTACATGGGGGAGATCATACAGATGCTACAGATGAACAAACACTGCTCGATAATCACCAGGCAAGAGTGTTCTCTTCCAGTTGGGGGACACTTCAGTGGTCACGGGCATTCAGTCTCTGATCTTCAGGTAAGCATTCTCCAAGACTTCATGACACATGACAACACAGAATCGCTGAGCAGAGACTGATAGCCAAGTTCCGCACACATGAGGATAGCCTCAACCGGGATCTTGGGTTCATGTCACACTATCTGTAACCCCCACGACTTGCCTGGGCTTGCAAAATCTCACTAACTGTCCTGTCTGGAGATAATACATATCTCTTTAACCTGTGCTTAATCCTCTCTCCACTCATGTTTGTCTGTACCTTGATTACCTGTAAAGATTGCATTCCAATCATTACTTTGTAAATTGAGTTTGTGTATTTTTATGCCCTGTCTGTGAACAGAATTCCCACTTACCCTGATGAAGGAGCAGCGCTCCAAAAGCTAGTGGTTTGTGCTACCAAACAAACCTGTTGGATTTTAACCTGGTGTTGTGAGATTTCTTACAATCTCAGCCTTGAACATAAGTGGATGACCTAGGCTCTTAAGGTTAATGTGCAGGTTCAGTTGGCAGTTAGGAAGGTAAATTCAATGTTAGCATTCACTCTTAAAGGATTAGAATACAAGAGCAGGGACGCACTACTGAGATTGTAAAAGGCTCTGGTCAAACTCCTGTGGAGGCCGGATCATTGTGTGTCTTTAAAACAGAGATAGATAAGTTCTTAATCAATAAAGAGATCGGGGTTACGAGAAGAAGGCAGAGAATGGGGATGAGAATATCGTGAGCAGTTTTGGGCCCTATACCGAAGGAAGAATTCTCATCCCCATTCTCTCTCTCTAATTTTCTCATAAATTCCTCATTAAGGAAGGCTGTGTTGGTCCAGAGGAAGTTCATAAGAATGATTCCAGGAGGAGAAGTTTATCATATGAGGATCAGTTGAGGAGTCTGTATCTGTACTCATTGGAGTTTAGAACGATCCGGGGAATCTAATTGAAATTTACAGGATACTGAGAGGCCTGGATAGAGTGGGTGCGGAGAGGATGTTTCTACAAGTGGGAGAGGCTAGAACCTGAAGGCACAACCTCAGAGTGAAGAACACTCCTTTAAAATTGAGATGAGAAGGAATTTCTTCAGCCAGAGGGTGGTGAATCTATGGAATTTATTGCCACAGAGGGCTGTTGAGGCCAGGTCATTGTGTGTCTTTGAAACGGAGATAGTTGGGTTCTTGATCAGTAAGGGGATCAGAGCTTACGGGGAAAAGGCAGAGAACGGGGATGAGAATCATATCAGCCATGATTGAATGGGAGACTAGATTCGATGGGCCAAATGGCTAAATTCTGCTCCTTTATCTTACAGTTTTATGGTCTCTAGAACCCTCTGCGGCAAAGAATTTCACAGATACACCACCCTATGAGAGAAGAAATTCATCCTCATCTCTGTCTTAAATGAGTGACCCCTTATTCTGGTCCTCGACTCTCTCACTAAAGGAAACAATCTCTCAACATTCATCGGGTTAGACATTGCCGGCTGAAGCCGCATTTATTGTTCATTCTAGTTGCCCTTTAGAAAGTGGTAGTGAGCTACCTTCTTGAATCACTGCAGTCCATGTGGTGTAAATACACCCATGGTGCAGTTATGGAGGAAGGTCCAGGTTTTGACCCACCGACAGTGAAGAAATGGCGAGATATTTCACAGCTTGGTATGGCTCCTGTGCTGACCAAGACCGCAAGAAACTATAAAGGGTTGTGAACATAGCCCAGTCCAACACACAAACCAGCCTCCCATTCATTGACTCCATCTATACTTGGAAAAGCAGCCAGCATAATCTAGGATATCAAGCACCCCTGAATTGCTCTCTTACATCTTCTTCCATCAAAAAAAGGATACAAAAGCCTGAAGTCAACCGACTCAAGAACAGCTACTTCCCTGCTGCCATCAGACTTTTGAATGGACCTACCTTATATTAAGTTGATTTTTCTCTACACTCTAGCTATGACTGTAACACTACATTCTGCATTGCCTCATTTCTTTCTCTATGAATGGTATGTTTTGTCTGTATAGCACGCAAGAAACAATACTTTTCACTTTTTCCCAATACATGTGATAATAATAAATCAAATCAAATTAAATTTCCCAGTCAGGATGGTGAGTTGTTTGATGGGGGACCTTTAGGCAATGTTGCTCCCATGTATCTGCTAGTCCATTGAGGCAGTAGAGGGTACGGATTTGGAATGGATGCTGCTTTTGCACGTGAACCATCTGCATTAGCAGAAGCGCTGAGCTAAGGCAGGCAACTCACTAAATCGTAGTGTAGCGTCTGCCAATTCAGCTGATATGATGGAACCCCGTGGCAGCGTGATAAATCTAGGAGGCTGCTCTCATCAGATCCTTCCTCACTCAACCAACACTGAGATAAAACAAATAGCTGGTAACTTATCGCAATGCTGTCTGGAGGATCTGTTCACGTGATAGATGGCAGTCATGCTGCTACATATTAAACAGCAAGTTACTCTTTGCAAAGTATTGGCTTCTTAGAAATGCTAGAACTTCAAGCGTTTCTTATTTTTTGATTTTATTTATTATTATCACATAGAGTTTATTTATTAGTCACAAAGAGGCTTAATGCTGCAATGATGTTATTGTGATAATCCCCTAGTCACCACACTCTGGCTCCTGTTCGGTTACGCTGAGGGAGGATTTAGCATCTAACCAACACTTCTTTCGGACTGTGGGAGGAAACTGGAACACCTGGAGGAAACCCACGCAGACACGGGGAGAATGTGCAGACTCTGCACAGATAGTAATCCGAGGCTGGAATTAAATCTGGGTCCCTGGCGCTGTGAGGAAGCAGTGCTAACCACTGTGCCACCCAGATGAAAGTTTCCCCCCAATTGCCATTGACTCCAGTTTTGCTAGGCCTCCTTGAAGCCACACTGGGTCAGATGCTGTCACGATGTCAAGGACAGTTATTCTCACCACGCCGTTGGAGTTCAGCTCTTTTGTCCATGTTTGAACCTTTAATTACTGATCTACAGAATATAACTGGGCTGCAGCTCTCAGTGTCCACGCACCGAATCTGTTTTGGGAGTCTCCAAGGGATAGGCGGGATGTGATGGGGCTAGCCACTATCAATTTAACGTGTTTATCAGGAAGTGGGGTGGTGGTGGGGGGGGGGATGCTGTGAGATCCAGCCTCTGGGACAAGAAATTGCACCTATATGAATAGGCTGGAGCTTGATTCTTTTAATGTGGAGAAGGCTGAGAGGGGATATGATAGAGGAGTTTGAAAGTTTGAACTGTTTTGTTAGACTAAATGAAGAGAAACAGTTTCCAGAGAATCATAGAATCCCTGCAGTGCAGAAGGATGGCCCATTCAGACTGCACTGACCCTCCTAAGAACATCTCACCCAGACCTTCCCCCCACATCCTATCCCCGTACCGCACACATTTACCTCACGAAGCACACTAACCTGCACATCTTGGGACACTGAGGGAAAATTTAGCATGACCAATCAACCCAGCCCGCACATCTTTGGAGTGTGGGAAGAAACCGGAGCACCCAGAGGAAACCCACGTAGACACAGGGAGAATGTGCAAACCCCACTTAGATAGTGACCCAAGCCAAAGATCGAGCCCAGGTCTTTGAGACTGTGTAACAGCAGTACTAACCACTGTGCCATCCAATTTCCAATTACTGAAGGATTAATAAATCCAGAGCTCAATTTGAAGATGCTTGGTAAAAGGGAGATAAAACTCTTACACAATGAGTGCTTCAAAAAAAAAGACTTCGAATTTGGAATGTACTACCTGATAGGCTAGCATAGTGGTTCGCAGTGCTGCCTCAAAGTGCCAGGGACCTGGGTTCAATTCCGGCTTGGGTCACTGTCTATGTGGAATTTGCACATTCTCCTTGTGTCTGCAAGGGTTTCCTCCGGATGCTCCAGTTTCCTCCCACAGTCTGAAAGACATGCTGGTTAGGTGCATTGGCCATGCTAAATTCTCCCTCAGTGTACCCGAACAAGCGCCGGGGTGTGGGGACGAGGGGATTTTCATAGTAACTTCATTGCAGTGTTAATGTAAGCCTTTTTGTGACACCAATAAAATAAATAAGCTGATAGGGTTGGTTCAATCGTAATCATGGGAAAAGGGCATTGACTAAATCCTTGAGAGAGTAATACATTGTAGGGATATAGGAAAAGTGCAGGGCAGTGGGACTAAATGGATTTCTTTCTAGAAGACTCAATGGGTTGACTGGCCTCTGTGTTGTGTATTCTGTGTTTCTCTCTATTTAAACCTCACAGGCGAGGCATTACTTCCAACCGTACATATAGCACAGCCAGTCCATTCGGAGAAAACTCAGCATATTGTTCCATATTCCACACAGGTAGAAGATTCTTTCGATCTGCAACTGAGTTTGCTGAGTGTTCAGGCATGCATCAGGCCCCTCTCCTATGCAAATGAGGGGTTGATCAATGCTTGACTACAGACTCCTACTGCCAAGTTGGCAGAGCGAGATGGAGAACTCAGGGAACTTTGAAGAACAACATCGTTGCGGAGCCAAGAGAATCAGGAATGCTGTGATTTCCCAATGTCCCACTCAATAACACACCCCTGACTTCCCAACTACTGTAATCCCTGCACCCCTCACCCTCCCCCCACCCCCCGCACCAAGCAGCACAAAATGCACCAAGTAATGGATAAACTATGTAAATGCTGCTGTGTTTATACATTGCACAGATTAACTGTTCCATTGCTAATCTGACAGCCTACATCTTGATTATGCAAATATACAAATTTTTCTATGCAAATATCCTGGTATTGGAGAATGAGCCCAGCCAGGTGGTCGATATAGGGGAGCAATTGAGGAAGCTTTAAGGTACTGACAGATAAAGATGAGTTAGTTCTCAGATGAAGGTGTTAAATGGGGGGAAGGCTAATTTCAACAATATTAGACAGGAACTTGAAGGAAGTTTCCAAGTCTACAAGATTCCGAGGGGCATGGACAGAGCGGATAGTCAGAAGTGTTTTTCCAGGGTGGAAGAGTCAATTACTAAGGGACACAGGTTTAAGATGTGAGGGGAAATGTTTAAAGATGTACAAGGCAAGTTTTTTAACAGAAAGGGTGCCTGGAACTCACTGCCAGGAGAGGTAGTGGAAGCAGATACAATAGTGAGTCTTAAGGGGCATCTGGACCAATGCTTGAATAAGATGGAAATTGAAGGATATGATCCCCGGAAAGATAGGAGGCTTTAGTTTATATGGGAGGCATGGACAGTGCAAGCTTGGAGGGCTGAAGGGCCTTTTCCTATGCTGAAATTTTCATAGAATCATAAAATCTACAGTATCGAAGGAAACCATTTGGCCCATTGAGTCTGCACCGACCAGAATCCCATCCAGGCCCTCTCCCCATAACTCTATGCGTTTATCCTAGGTAGTCCTCCTGCACTAAGGGGCAATTTAGCATGGTCAATCCACCTAACCTGCACATCTTTTTGTGAGAGGGAACTGTAGCACTCAGAGGAAACCCACACAGACATGGGGAGAAGGTGCAAACTCCGCACAGACAGTGACCCAAGTTGGGAATCGAACTCGGGTCCCTGGCGCTGTGAGACAGCAGCGCTAACCACTGTGCTGACGTGCCATAGTTCTTTGACCAGCTGTGCATACACACCACAAATGCTGTTGTCCATATATAGCACAGACTGCAGTCTGTATATGTACAACAGATATAAGTATGCTATCATTAAATAGCACCGAGATATCTGTAACAATCCAGTACACAGAGCACTCCTCAATTAGCACATCATTAATAATCAAAACAGAAACATTACTTTCTGGGCAGGAGTTTGTCATCTGAAACACTCAACAACTTTGGGCTTTTTTTTTACCTTGAGTCAAACTCTGCCCGTACCTGGCTCTGAATCTACTTGGAATCTTATCACATGTAATTAAACTGTTCAGGGTTGGTCTTCAGATTTATTACTGTATACACTGCTGTGCACACTGGGATTCTGAAAAGAGTCACTGGCACCAAAGAGAAAGTGCAGAATCACAGCGTGTATTTATGTAGCTGAGTGTAATGTATTTCATAGATTAATTCATAGAATCCCCACGGTGCAGAATGAGGTCACTTGGCCTATGGAGGCTGCACCGATTCTCTGACAGAGCATACTACCCAGATTCTTTCCTGTACCCCATGTATTTACCCCACTAACCCCCTAACCTACACATCTGTGGACAGTGAGGTACAATTTAACATGGCCAATCCCCCTAACCTACACATCTCTGGACACTGAGGGACAATTTAGCATGGCCAATCCACCTAACCTGCACTTCTTTGGACAATAAGGGGGTCTTTGGCATGGCCAATCCACCTAACCTACACATATTTGGATACTGATGGGCAATTTAGCGTGGCCAATCTCCTTAACCTACACATCTTTGGACACTAAGGGACACCTTAGGAAAGCCAATCCATCAAACCTACACATCTTTAGCTCTAAGAGATAATCTAGCAAGGCCATTCCACCTAAACTACATAGCTTTGGACACTAAGGGGTAATTTAACATGGCCAATCCACCTAACCTGCACATCTTTTGGAGGGAAATCAGTGCACCCGGAGAAAATTCTGAAGGAATTCCAAAAATATATTTGAAATAACGTATTACAAACTGTTATTTACATTTGCTGGGTGGTTATGATTTATTTAGTGCTCAGTCAGGGCTTGGCTTCAAGAATTAAACTAGTTATGTAGTTGTACCCTAGCCTCAGTGTCCTGAGTTGGTTTCTGCCACGAAGAAGTCAACTAGAATTCGGAGAGTGAGATATTTTCCTTTGCTGGAGTCTCGATGGTAAAACTGGGTACCAATGGTGCCAATGCAGAGATCTGAATTCGTGGACAGTGAAATGGAATACTCCCAATCCTATGCTCCAAGTGAGGAGATACAGTGGGACATGTGCTGTGGACCTGGAATGCCCGCCTGGAAATGAGGCAGGTTCAAGAGGACATTAGATGATTATTTGAATAAAGACAACGTGCTGGGAAAAGGCAGGGAAATGGGACTGAGTCATGATGCTCATTCAGAGAGTCACTGCGGATATGATGAGCCGAATAGTTCCTTCTTCGAGGTAATAATTCTGTGATTTATCAGAAAATTGACAGCGCATTGTTAGAAAGCCATCACCGATCCATACTCACATTGAGAGTTGCTTTCCCACTAAGTCAGACCTCAGAAGCACCTCATGTGCTGTCAAGGAAGCCTTGCCAAGCTCTGTATGGTACCGGTTGTGGGGGGAGTGAATATTTAAGGTGCGGAATTGGGTGCCAATCAAGCGGGGCTGCTTTGTCCTGGATGGAGTCGAGTTTCATGAGTGTCGTTGGAGCTGAGTCCATCCAGGCAAGTGGGAATTATTCCATCACACTCCTGATTTGCTCCTTCCAGACAGTGGAAAGACTTTTGGGGAGTTACAAACCACAATACAATGTAATTCCAATGTTCTAAATCATATCAGGAGCATAGATCAAACTTTTCATGAACAGTTTTCAGCCGAAACTGAATTGAACTGCTCAGTTGACTGACTCCTAATGTAAACATTGAATAGCTTGTTTCAAAGATATTTATGTTTTATTTCTTTTTTTAAGAGACACAGTAGGTAGATCTTTGAGGTGGCAAGATGGAAATAAGAGGACAATAAAGCTGATTGCTAATCTGCCCTCTTCAAATTAAGAATTACCAACATCCAAGTTCTTTACTGCCCTCCAATTAGAGTCCAGTTTGAGCTGTGAATATATTTCTCAGTGTCTTATCAATTTTTTTTATTCATTCGTGGGACATGGGCATTGCTGGATCGCCAGCATTTATTGCCCATCCCTAATTGCCCCTTGAGAAGGTGGTGGTGAGCTGCCTTCTTGAATCGCTGCGATCCACGTGCTATGGGTTGATTCACAATGCCGTTAAGGAGGAAATTCCAGGATTTTGACCCAGCAACTGTGAAGGAACAGTGATATATTTCCAAATTTTAGCTTTTATTGGTAGGGGGATTGAATTTCGGAGCCGCAACGTCATGTTGCAACTGTACAAAACTCTAGTGCGGCCGCACTTGGAGTATTGTGTGCAGTTCCGGTCCCCACATTATAAGAAAGATGTGGAGGCATTGGAGAGGGTACAGAGGAGGTTTACCAGGATGTTGCCTGGTATGGAAGGCAGGTCTTATGAAGAGAGGCTGAGAGATTTGAGGTTGTTTCGTTAGAAAGAAGGCGGCTAAGAGGAGACCTTATTGAAACATATAAGATGATTAGAAGTTTAGATAGGGTGGACAGTGATAGCCTTTTTCCTAGGATGGAGAAAGCTAGCACGAGGGGACACAGCTTTAAATTAAGGGGTGATAGTTATAGACGGATATCAGAGGTAGGTTCTTTACCCAGAGGGTGGTTAGGGAGTGGAATGCCCTGCCTGCGGCAGTTGTAGATGCGCCAAGTTTGGTGGCGTTTTAAGAGGTTAGTTGATAAGTTTATGGAAGAGAAGGGAATGGTTTAGTTTGGAGGGTCATTGCTTTTTTTTCATAATTGATCAGCAAAAACATCAAAGGCCGAAGGGCCTGTTCTGCGCTGTAATGTTCTATGTTCTATGTTCTATGTTCTAAATCAGGATGTGCCTTGGAGGGGAACTTGCAGGTGGTGGTGTTCCCATGTATCTGCTGCCCTTGTCCTTCTAGGTGAAGTGGTGGCGGTGACTGAGACATGGCTAAAGGAAGGGCAGGACTGGCAATTGAATATTCCGGGGTATAAGTGTTTTAGGCATGATAGAGGTGGTTTGAGGAGAGGAGGGGGAGTGGCGTTATTAGTTAAGGATCACATCATAGCAGTGCAGAAAGAGGGTGGTATGGCTGAGTTAGGAATTGAGTCGCTATGGGTGGAGTTGAGGAATAGGAAGGGAGAGGTTACTATGTTGGGTGTGTACTACAGACCGCCCAACAGTCCGCGGGCCCTGGAAGAAGGGATATGTAGGGAAATTTTAGATAAGTGTAGGAAGAATAGGGTAGTTGTAATGGGAGATTTCAATTTCCCTGGGGTAGATTGGAAGGTGCCGAGAGCGGAAGGTGCGGACGGGGAGGAATTTGTACAGTGTGGTTTAGAAGGGTCCTTGGAGCAGTATGTGGATAGCCCGACTAGAGAGGGGGCTATACTGGATCTGGTTCTGGGGAATGAGCCAGGGCAGGTGGTTGACGTTGTAGTAGGAGAGCATGTGTCTAATAGTGACCACAACTCTGTCTGCTTTTGGGTATTGATGGAAAAAGATGAAGCCTGCCCTAAGGGGAGGGTGTTAAACTGGGGGAGGGCGAGATATAGCCAGATTAGGCAGGATCTTAGGGATACTGACTGGGATAAGCTGTTCGAGGGTAGGTCGACACTGCACATGTGGGAGTCTTTCAAGGGAAAACTAAAATTTTTGCAGGAAAGACACGTGCCGGCAAGGAGGAAGGATGGGAAAGGTAGGATTAGAGAACCGTGGGTTACTAGGGATGTTGAGGACTTGGTCAGGAAGAAGTGGGAGGCGTACGTTAGATCCAGGCAACTGGGGGCAGAGGCAGCGCTGGAAAAATATAGAGAGTATAGACGGGATCTTAAAAGGGGTGTCACAAAGGCAAAAAGGGGCCACGAAATGGCTTTGGCAGATAGGATTAAGGAAAATCCTAAGGCATTTTACTCCTATGTAAGGAGCAAAAGGATGGTTAGAGGGAAGATTGGACCTCTCAGGGACATAGGTATGTTAGCCTTCATAGGAAGGGGTATAGAATACAAGAGTAGGAGTCTGATGTTGCAGGTGTATAGAACGTTGGTTAGGCCTCATCTGGAGTACTGCATCCAGTTCTGGTCGCTGTACTACAGAGGCCCTGGAGAGAGTGCAGAGGAGATTTACCAGGATGCTGCCTGGTATGGAAGGGCTGTCTTACGAGGAAAGATTGAAAACACTGGGGTTGTTTTCCCTTGAAAGACGTCGGCTGAGAGGGGATCTTTTAGAGGTATATAAGATTATGAGGGGGATAGATAGAGTAAATGGTGGTAAGCTTTTTCCACCATTAGAAATGGATAGAACGAGGGGTCACGGGCTCAGGGTGAGAGGGGCTATGTATAAGACAAATATTAGAGGCCAGTTTTTCACACAAAGGGTAGTGGGGGTGTGGAATGCACTGCCGAGTAAGGTGATGGGAACAGGCACGCTAGGGTTGTTTAAGGGTCTCTTGGACAGCCACATGAGCGGTCTGCAGATAGAGAGATATAGCAGGACTGTTTGAATATCGGGAGGACCAAATAGTAGTAGACTATCTTTTAGTTTCGTCTCGGGAATGTCTTAGTTTTTTTTAGCATGTTTAATTAAGTCTTATTTGTTTCTGCAGGCTATTCGGTCCACCTTGTTGACCAACAAGGCGCATGCATTCGGCAGGTCGTGCGAGGGCTGCTCTTGGATGTTGCTTCAGGAGTGGCCTAGTGCTTCACGTCGTTAGTGTATGCTTAAACAGGACCATCAGATGGGCAACATGACAGCTCAGAGACTATCGCTGTTGCTGTGCAGACACATGGATTTGGGCCTGTGTCTGCGGGAATTTGCGCGTTCTCCCTGTGGTTGCGTGGGTTTTCTCCAGGTGCTCCAGTTTCCTCCCACATCCCAAAAATGTGCTCTTAGGATGATTGGGTAACAAATTGTCCCTATATTGGTCCCTATATGGGAATCTTCAACAATAGGCATAGCCTAAAGTCAAGAATATGTCATTTAGACGTTAGGACGGCGGCGTGGGCTCGTTGGGCCGAAGGGCCTGTTTCCCGTGCTGTGTTGCTCTTTGTTCTTTGTTCTTTGTTGTTCTAAATGGAAGTGGTTGTAGTTTTGGAAGGTGCTGTCTAAGGATCTTTGGTGAATTGCTGCAGTGCATCTTGTAGATAATACACACTGCTACTACTGAGCATCAGTAGTGGAGGGATTGAATGTTTGTAGATAAGGTATCAACCAAGAGGGGCTGCTTTGTCCCGGATGATGTCAAGCTCCTTGAGTGCTGTTGGAGCTATACTCCATCCAAGCAAGTGGGGAGTATTCCATCACACTCCTGACTTGTGCCTTGTAGATGGTGGACAGGCTTTGGAGGGATCAGGAGGTGAGTTACTCACCACAGTACTCCTAGCCTCTGACTTACTCTTGCAGCCACTGTGTTAATGTGGTGGATTCGGTTGAGTTTCTGGGCAATGGTAACCCCCTGGATGTTGACAGTGGGGATTCAGTGATGGTGACACCATCAAATGTCAAGGGGCAGTGGTTAGAATGTCTCTTATTAGTGATGGTCATTGCCTGGCATTTGTGTAACGTGACTGTTACTTGCCACTTGTCAGCCCAACCCCAGATATTCTCCAGATCTTGTTGCATTTGGACATGGACTGTTTCAGTATCTGGGGAGTTGCAAATGGTGCTGAACATTGTGCAAACATCGGCGAACATCCCCATTTCTGACCTTATGATGGAGGGAAGATCATTGATGAAGCAGCTGAAGATTGTTGGGCCTACGACACTACCCCGAGGGACTCCTGCAGAGGTGTCCTGGAGTTGAGATAACAGACCCTGCAGAACCACAACCATCTTCCTATGTACCAGGTATGACTCCAACTAGCAGAGAGTTTGCCACCTGATACCCATTGATTCCAGTTTTGTTTGGGCTACACTCGGTCGAATGTGGACTTGATGTTGAGGACTTCCACTCTCACCTGGAGTTAGCGCTTTCATCCATGTTTGAACTAAGTAATGATACAACATGAGTGACTGATAAACAGAAATGCCACTTCAATAAGGGACATGAGAATTCTGAGTGAATTCAGAAGAACCATTTCCCACCCAGTTCAAGCAAAGCTCTTGCAAACCTGTTGTAAACGATGTTGTTGACTTTTCTGAAGGGGGTCTAACCCATCTTTTGTTTGTCAGTATAAATCGTTACAAAGAGACGGGCAAAGAGAAACTGGAGCTGAAATCTAAAGAGAGTTGAGGCCACAATCAGCCACATCCCTGTCTGTGAACAAGGTGCCCTTTTGTTCAGAGGAAAGCTCTCATTTCACGTGCTGGAACATATTTGACCAAAGCTGCAAATGTCCTTGTAAAAACTCAGATCAGCAACTGAGCTGGTTGGAGTCACAATGAATTGACCTATAAAACATTGAAGCCACTGAAGAACACTAACAGGTAGCTTCCTATTGCAGATAACCTGTCGTCCCATCGACCCTTTCCCCTCTCCCCTGCTCTCCACCAGCCTATTAGCACTCAAACACTAACCATGAGCTGCCTGTGAAGAATAGCCAAATACAAAAAGCCCAGTAAATGTCAAACTGTACCCTAATATTCATTCCTGCTTTTATTCATTCGTGGTCATGGGCATCGCTAACTGGGTCAGTCTTTGTTGCCCATCCTTAGTTGCCCAAGGGCAGTTGAGAGTCAACCTCATTGCTGTGGCTCTGGAGTCACATGTAGGCCAGACCGGATAAGGACGGCAGATTTCCTTCCTTAAAGAACAATAGTGAACCGGCTGGGTTTTTCCGACGATGGTCCCAAGAAGATTCTTAATTTCAGATATATGTATTTTTTTATTGAATTCAAATTCCACCATCTGCCCTGGCGGGATTAGAACCCAGGTCCTCAGAACTTTAGCTGAGTTTCTGGATTAACAGTCTAGAGATAATACCACTAGTCCATCACCTTGCCACAATTAACCTCAGTTTAATTCTTTTTTGCTGCAATGTGTATTTTCGACATTCTGCATAGATGTCAGAGCCAAACCTGCAGTTGAGAAGGTGGACCTGTGACTGTGGCATTTAGGTACCTGCATTATTTTCTTAGTACTTCACTTCATCATGTAAGATCTCTAAAAACGTCACTCTGAAGATAAACTAGCCAGCTGTGCTTTTCTACACGCCGTACGACATGTGAACACTTGCAGTTCAATAATAAACAGTTACCGCCAGGCCCTCAGATTGCTACAATGGGGATCTTTCAGCTCTGATTACTTTGCTTTTTGACAAACATTGAATTCCCTGAGGGTTACACGGTCTCTCAATAATAACATCATCTCTTCAAAGCACTGCTCTCATTTTATAGGGAGTCAGTGAGGAGTGTCTTGTCCGCTAACGCAGTGCGCCTTGGGAATACGAAGGTCAAAGTCAAAATCTTTCCATTTATTTCCCTCAATGTGTCTGACGTTGATAGGACTTGAGGGAAGCAAATAACAGACTGGTGTATACCGACCAACAAGTTCAGGAGATGCATTACATCTATTCTATCTCTGAATTCCCTGAACATGTTGGTCAATTTTCACATTAGGGCAGCACGGTGGCACAATGGTTAGCACCGCTGCCTCACAGTGCCAGGGGCCCGGGTTTGATTTCTGACCTGCGTGGAGTCTGTACATTCTCTCCATGTCTGCATGGGTTTCCTCCAGCCGCTCCGGTTTCCTCCCACAGTCCAAATAACATGCTGGTTAGGTGCATTGGCTCTCTCAGTGTACCCAAACAAGTGCCAGACTGTGGCTACTGAGGGATATTCACAGTAACTTCATTGCAGTGGTAACGTAAGCCAGCTTGCAACACTGACAAATAAACTTACACTTAACATTAGTGACAGCAGGCATCATCAACAGACTGTTGATTTTAACAAAGATCCAATCCCATGAATAGATAGAATGGATGTAATGCATCTCCTGAACCTGTTGGTTGATATACACCAGTCTTCATTTTAATAACCTGGTATTGCATTGGCTTATATAGTGTAGTTCTATTTGTGTCTCACATGACTGCATTCTGCCCATCTCTGCTAAGACTGCCACGTTGTATGATATCATAGAATCCCTACAATGCAGGAGGAGACCATTCAGCCCATCGAGTCTGCGCCTACAACAATTCCACCCAGTCCCTTTCCATCTAACCCCATGCATTTACCCTAACTAGTCTCCCTAATAGTAAAGGGACAATTTATCATGGCTAATCCATCTAACCCGCACATCTTTGGACAGTGAGAGGAAACTGCAGCACCCACGCAGACATGGGAAAAACATGTAAACTCCATGCAAACAGTAAGCCAAACTAGGAATCGAACCCAGGTCCCTGGTGCTGTGAGATAACAGTGCTAACCACTGAACCACTGTGCCCACCCCCCCACTGCAAGACAGATACAAGACATCGTGAACCAGTTTCCATCAGAGTCAGATGCTTGAATCACTTACGGGACTGAGTGATGGCATTGAACCCAAAAACACCTGGATAACAAAGACACTTATACGAAATTCCCGTTTATGGACCACAACTCAGCCTTCAACACCATTATTCCTATAAAACTAATCTCCAAACTCGATGGTCTAAGTCTTGACCTCCTCCCTCTGCGACCGGATCCTAGACTTCCTAACCCAATAAGGGTAGGCAACGACACCTCCTCCTCCACTATCCTCAACACTAGTGTCCCACAAGGCTATGGCCTCAGCCCCTTAATATTCTCCTTATGCACTTATGACTGTGTGGCAAAATTCCTCACCAACTTAATTTTCAAGTTTGCTGATGACACCACCGTAATAGGTCAGATCTCAAATAATGATGAGACAGAGTGCAGGAACGAGATAGGGAATCCAGTGAACTGGTGCATCGACAATAATCTCTCCCTCAATGTCAGCAAAATGAAGTCATCAACTTCAGGAAGCATAGTGGAGAACATGTTCCTGTCTACATCAATGAGGACAAAAGTGGAAACCTTCAAGTTTCTAAATGTTCAAATCACCAACAACCTGACCTGGTCCCTCCATGCTGACACTATATTTAAGATAGCCCACCAACGCCTCGACTTTGTCAGGCACCTGAGGAAATTCAGCAAGTGCATTAAAATTCTCATCAATTTTTCCAGATGCACCATAGAAATTATCCTTTCCAGAAGTATCACAGCTTGGTGTGGCTCCTGCTCTGACCAAGCCCGCAAAGTAACTACAAAGGATTGTGAATGAAGCCCCATCCATCAGTCAAACCAGTCTCCCATCCATTGACTCTGCCTACACTTCCCGCTGCTTCAGAGAAGCAGTCAGCATAATCAAGGCCCTCCTGGACATTCTCTCTTCCACCTTCCTCTGTCGAGATAAAGATACAAAAGTCTGAAGTCACGTGCCAACCAACTCAAGAACAGCTTCTTCCCTATTGCCGTCAGACTTTTAAGTGGATTTAGTTTTTATTAATTTGATCTTTCTGTACACTCTAGCTGTGACTGTAACACCGCATTCCGCACTCTCTCCCTTCCTTCTCTATGAACGATATGCTTTTCATTGTACATGTGATAATAATAAATCAAATCAAATCTTCTCTAGGGCAATTAGGGATGGCAACAAAGCCTATCCAACAACACCCACATTCCATTAAATAAAAGCACTAATGTTGGCAAGTGAAAATATTTCAAAGCAGAATCTTGCTCCTGCATCATCTCGGTTTGGAAATGTTTGACCACACAGCTGGCTTTGTAACCAGGACTACAGGACACAAGACCTCTATTTAAAAGCTAATTAGCTGGCCTATATCCCAGGATGGCTACTTGCAATCCTCCTTCTCTCTGTGTTTTCTTTCTAAGCACCTCACCATCTTTTTACTTCCTTTTAGCAAACTGCAGTGGCAAAGAACAAGCTCAATTTGAAGGGGGTGTGTAACAGGTTCATGAAACCTAGCCAGGGTGTGACAGCGCACAGAGAATGGTGGGGGGGGAAGGGGAGGGATAGTCAATAGATTTCTATGTAACATCGCTCACAATCCTCCTTGTCAGTTCTGAAGTGAGGATCTTTTTGTTCACTGACTGAAGGGGCGGCATAGTGGTTAGCACTGCTGCCTCACAGCGCCAGGGGCCTGAGTTCAATTCGCAGCTCGAGTCACTGTCTGTGTGGAGTCTGCACGTTCTTCCCGTGTCTGCGTGGGTTTCCTCTGGATGCTTCAGTTTCCTCTCACAGTCCAAAAGATGTACTGGTTAGGTGCATTGACCCAAACAGGCACCAGAGTGTGGTGACTATGGGAATTTCACAGTAACTTCATTGCAGTGTTAATGTCAGCCTTACTTGTGACCCTAACAAACAAACTTTAAGTTTCTCCTAGACATTCCCAATGCTTTAAGAAGTCTTACAACACCAGGTTAAAGTCCAACAGTTTATTTGATAGTAAGCATCACAAGCTTTCGGAACACTGTTCCTTTGTCAGGTGAGTGGAGAGTTCTCCATATCATTCCCAATGCTGACAGCCAGAGATTAAACTTGACAAAGAGCATGTTTGTGTGTGTGCGTGTGTGTGTGCATGCGTGTGCGCATGCGTGTGCACATGCATGCATGTGCATGCATGAGTGTGTGTGCATGTGTGTGCATGTGTGTATGTGTGTGCATGCATGTGTGTGCATGCATGTGCACATGCACTCATGTGCATGCATGAGTGTGTGTGCATGTGTGTGCATGTGTGTATGTGTGTGCATGCATGTGTGTGCATGCATGTGTGTATGTGTGAACGCGTTGGGCTGAGTTGATTTTAGATATGAAGCCCCTGCAGTCAAATAGTTTGCCTCATCCACTTTTTATGTTTTTTAAATATTTTTTCCTCCATCCTCAAAGCCAATGCTTGGAGAGGACTGTGTGGACCCGATTCCATTCCCTGTCTGCTCCAAAACCCAAATTCAAAACCCGGTTGAATCCAATTTATGGTCCCCACAAGGGAGGCAAACAAAATCCAAGCTGATGAGATGAAGCATTGTACCCCATCTTGGGCTTGATCCAAAACGTGATCTTAACCAAAGGCTGAGAAGCAGGTTATTAATGACCACTTTGATAATATGCCATATAGCTGTGATAATTTGGGGTGATTATCCCTTTAAGGGCAACACAGCAGAGTAAGGGTCACCTAGCTTGGAGGACCAATTGGGTCCAAGAATGAGTGATCACCCTAAGAGATAGAGAACTCTTTTTGACAGAAGCCACCTAGAAGACATGTATGGACTGGGACAGTCGGGTGGGCTGTTGACCAATTGGCTATACAGTTTTTTTTCATTCATTCACGGGAGATGGGCATCGCTGGTTGGCCAGCATTTATTGCCCATCCCTAACTGCCCTTGTACAGTTGAGAGTCAACCACATTGCTGTTGTTTTGGAGCCATACTTAGGCCAGACCAGATAAGGAAGGCAGATTTCCTTCCCTGAAGGACACTCGTGAAGCGGATGAGTTTTCCTGACAATCAACAATGGTTTCACAATCATCAGTAGATATTTACCTCCAAGTAATTTTTATTGAATTCACATTGCTATGGCAGGATTCGAACACAGGTCTTCAGAACATTAGATGAGCTTCTGGATTAATAGTTCAGCGAAAATACAACTAAGCCATTGCCTTCCCTTCCTGATTAATAAATACCTTTATGCTTCTGATGAAGTTGTGAACATTACAATAGCTGTCAAAGTGTCTGTGATAACAACCAATGGTCCCTCTAACTTAATTGTGTCCAGTCAATTTATCAGTGTGGTCCCTTTAAGATCACTGCACAGCTCGGGATGTATGCATCTTAAAGGGACAGTGCTTTGCACACAGCCTGATCTGACTTTGCAGTATCTCCCAGACCTCTGTATAACCATGTATTAGGAGGACCACGGAACTGACAGGCCCTGCACATGGAAAAGGGAATTCTTCACCAGGGAATTCTTCACAATGAGAGGAATCAACACGGGTAGAACATACAAGACATTTCAGCCAAGTAAATAAGGAGACCACGGGTGGAATTTTACCGGCACGTTTGCCCAGGATTTGTTCAATCCAGCCAGAGGCCAACAGAGAATGCCATTCTCTGAATCATGCCCGCCCGTGGAATTAGGACTGGCATGCCAGTAAAATTCCAGCCTATGAGTGGGATTTTATGTCCTTGCTCGAGTGAGACCAGGAATTACTGTCTGAGGTCAATGGATGTCTCTATTGTCCACCCTTGCCCACTCCGATTCTATGGCTGACGGCTGGGGTGGGGTGGCAGGTGGGGG
Source organism: Sphyrna mokarran (assembly GCA_024679065.1). Taxonomy (NCBI): domain Eukaryota; kingdom Metazoa; phylum Chordata; class Chondrichthyes; order Carcharhiniformes; family Carcharhinidae; genus Sphyrna; species Sphyrna mokarran. The sequence continues at coordinate 130,131,611 of JAGIQG010000003.1, read as the reverse complement.
TGGGGGGGGGGTGTAGAATTCTGGCAACCATTTCCACTGGCAGGATGATTGCTCACCAAAGGGTACAGATTTAAGATGGCTGGCAAAAGAACTAGAGGGGAAAGATTTGCATCAGTAATCAGTTGCTATGATCTGGGAGTGAGGACATTATCAACATATTCAATAATAACCCTGAAATGGAAAGTGATTAAATGCTTCAGAGAAACATTTTTGGCTTTGGGGAAAGGGAATAGGGAGCAGAAATGATTGGATAGCTCTTTCAAAGAACGCCACATACCACAATGGTCGGAATGGCCTTGAGGGAAAATATAATGAATGTCGTCAGGACTGGAAGCAGTTAAGAGGAATCACGTGGAAGAAATCCTAGTGATGGAGGCAACTCTAGCTAAATTTGGAAGCTGGAATTCTCAGGCCATTCATGTTGGTGGGTTTCCCCACAGCGCACACTTACCCATGGGTTTCCTGCTGGTGAACCAAGTGGGGTGAAGGTGGGCGGGGGAGACATCAATGGGAGAATCTCGTCCTATCATTCCAAACGTAGAACCCTACATGCACCCAACATCTGGGAATGTAAGAGCAGGAGTAGGCCATTCAGCCCATCAAGACTGCTCTGCACCGTTCAAAATGATCATGACCGATCGGGTGTGGTTTCCACTCCTGTTCTCTATTATCCTTGACTTCCACAACTATCAAAAATCTGCCTGATTCTGCCTTCAATAAATTCACATTTCCATCCTGCACAGCTCTCTAGGGAAGAGAATTCCACTCCAAGACTCAGGATTTTCTCAGAGGAAGACATTCTCCTCACCCTTGTCTTAAAAGGGAGACCTCCTATTTTTATTCTTAAACCGTATGCCCCAGTTCTGGTCTATCCCACAAATGGAAACATCTTCTCCCCATCCAATCTCTTTACACATTTCAATAAAACCATCTCTCGTTTTACTAAACTCCAGTGAGCCTAGGTCCAGCCTGTTCAAATCTTCCCTCATTAGGCAACCCTCACATCGCAGAGGGTTACCTTCTGTGCACTGTTCCTAATGCAATTATACCTCCATAAGGAAACCAAAATTGTACACACTGCTCCAGATCACCCACTACAGGAATCAGAGCAGGTGTGGGGTAGACAACAGGTAGGTCTGTTGACTTTGGGCGGGTTTCAGGATGAGTAAGGCTATAAAGTCCCGCCTGTAATCTCATTAAGGCATATACCAATGCAGTCAACTTTTGCCTACTTTCATTTTGCATTCCTTTTGCAATAAACATCTACATTCCATTTCTCTTCTTAATCACTTGCTGACTATTTGTGACTCATGTACTAGGACACCTAGATCCCTCTGTACCACAGAATTCTGCAATCTCTCTCCATTAAAACAACATGCTGCTTTTCCATTCTTCCTGCTGAAGTGGACAGGTTCCCCACGTTAATGTCCGTCTTGCCCATTTATATCTCTTTGCGGACTCCCTACCCCCTCTTAACAATTCACTTTTCTACCTATCTTGGTGCAATCAGAAAATTTGTCTCCCATATGATCATTCCATCACCCAAATCATCGATGTAGATTGTAAATAGTTGAGTCCCTGTGACACTCCACTTGTCACAGCCTACCAACCTGAAAAAAGGCCTAATTAACCCTACTTCCTTCTCCCTGCCATGGTTAATCCTTTAACCATGCTAATATCTTACCCCTTACACCATGACATTTTATTTAGTGTAGTAACATTTGATGTGGCACCTTATCAAAAGCTTTCAGGAAATCTAAATTCACTACATCTACAAGTTCCCCATTATCAATCTTGCTTGTTATTGTCTCAGAAAAATTAGTAGTGCACTACTTACAAACACATGTTGACTCTGCCTGATTAATTTATGATTTTTCGGAGTACCTGATTCCTGAATTATGGATACTAGCAATTTCCCTGTTATAGAATCATTTAATCCCTACAGTGCAGAGGGAGGCCATGCGGCCCATTGAGTGTGCACCAACCACAATCCAACCCAGTTCTATTCCCATAACTCCACATATTTACCCTGCTAATCTCCTTGACATTAGGGTCAACTTAGCATGGCCAATCAACCTAATCTGCACATCTTTGGATTGGAGCACCCAGAGGAAACCCACACAGACACAGGGATAACATGCACAGACATCTCTACACAGGCACTCACCCAAGCTGGGAATTGAACCCAGGTCTCTGCGCTGTGAGGCTGCAGTGCTAACCACTGTGCCACCGTTCCCCAAACTTACTTTAGAGGAGCAATACTACCTTTAGTAACTCTTTTCTCATTCAGAAAAACTATCTTTCTCTCAGACTCTCCTTTCTCCCTCATTATTATTACTTCAATCAACCTTATTGGTTGTTAAATTCTGACCAATCTTCTCATCTCCCGCAATTTGTACAATATTTCATGTTATTCTTAACATACTTATTTAGCCATGAGTGATGCATTCTTCTCAAATAGCCTTCCTTTCTCACTGGACTTTTTTTTGACAGTTACTAAATGTTCCTGAAAAGTCTGCCACTCCATCGCCACTGTTTGAGATTTTAACCGAATTTCCAATTCACTTTAGTTACATTTGCTTTCATTTCCTTATCTGTCTACACGACCTGCTCCCTTAGAAAAGCAGCCAGCATAATTAAAGATCTCATATACCCCAGACATTCTCTGTTCCACTTTCTTCCACTAGGAAACAGATACAAAAGTCTGATGTCACATATCTAGGTACAGTATACGCTGCAAACTAGTCAAAGTTCAGATAGGTGGCGTGGATCGTGGATCTTTCAAGGAGTTGCCGAGCCTTGGCTGGTTTAGAACATAGAACATAGAACACTACAGCGCAAACAGACCTTTCAGCCCACAAGTTGCGCTGATCATATCTGTACCTACTATGCCTGTCTATAACTCTCAATCACATTAAATCCCATGTCCTCATCCAGAAGCCTCTTGAAAGACCCCAGCAAGTTCACCTCTACTACCACTGACGGCAGCCAATTCCACTCACTCACCACCCTCTGTGTGAAAATCTTACCCCTGACATCTCCTCTGTACCTGCTCCCCAGCACCTTAAACCTGTGTCCTCTCGCAGTGACCATTTCAGCCCTGGGAAATAGCCTCTGAGAATCCACCCTATCTATACCTCTCAACATCTTATAAAGCTCTATCAGGCCACCTCTGAACTTTCGCCTCTCCAGGGAGAAGAGACTGAGCTCCTTCAACCTATCTTCATAAGGCATGCCTCCCAATCCAGGCAACATCCTTGTAAATCTCCTCTGTACTTTCTCAATAGCTTCCACATCCTTCTTGTAGTGAGGCGACCAGAACTGCGCACAGTACTCCAAGTGGGGTTTGACAAGGGTCTTATAAAGTTGCAGCATTACGTCCCAACTCCTAAACTCAATCCCTCGATTAGTGAAGGCTAGCACACCATACTAGTTTAGTTAAGTCAGTGAGAAATGGTCTCTCCAGTGCACTGCTCACCATTGAACTAAGTCGACAAAGAGGTCCCACCATGTTAAAAGAACAGCCGCAGGGCAGAGCTCTCCTTACACAAAAGTCTCTTCCAGCACACCTCACTCATCGACTTCAGGAAGCGTAGTGGGGAAGAGCCCCCGTCTACATCAACAGGGATGAAGTGGAGATGATCGAGAGCTTCACATTTCCAGGTGTCCAACAACCTGTCCCAGTCCCTCCATGTCGATGCTATTGTTAAGAAAGCTCACAAAGGCTTCTATTTTCTCAGGAGACAAAGGAAATTTGGTAAGCCCTCTACGACTCTCACCAACTTTTACAGATGTCCCAAAGGAAGTATCCTTTCTGGTTGTATCATAGCTTGGTATGGCTCCTACTCTGCTCAAGACCGTAAAAAATAAAGGTTCAAGAAAACCAGTCTCCCATCCATTAGATCTGTCTGTACTTCCCGCTGCTTCAGCAAAGCAGCCAGAATAATCAAGGACTCCATGCACTCCGGACATTTTTTCTTCCACCTTCTTCCATCAGAAAAATGGTACAAGAGTCACATGCCAAAGGACTCAAGACAGCTTCTTCCCTGCTGCCATCAGGCTTTTGAATGGATCTACCATATATTACATTGATCTCTCTCCACACCCTCGCAATGACTGTAACTTTACATTCTGCATCCTCTCCTTTCCTTCTACCCTATATTTAAAGTTCATTTAGAGTCACAAATGGGCTTACATTAATACTGCAATGGAGTTACTGTGAAAATTTCCTAATAGCCCCACTCCAGTGCAAACTCCACACAGACGGTGACCCGTGCCAGGAATCGAACCCAGGTCCCTGGAGCTGTGAAGCAGCAGTGCTAACCACTGTGCTACCACTCTATGAGCAGTATGCTTTGTCTGTATAGGGCGCAAGGAACAATACTTGTCACTGGATCCCAATACATATGGCAGTAATAAATCAAATCTCTTGATTCTGTCACACTCTATTTTTTACTCGTCCCCACTGTTAAACGATCTACTCTGGATCCAATTGCTGTGCTGTTCTCAATATCACAGGGAAGAGGCACAGTTGCGCTGTGCCTAGGTGCACTTCAGTTCGATCTGATTCCCTCTCTCTCTCCCTCTGTAACCAGCAGACAGACCACATTGAGTTAATGCTGCAGATCTCCAGAGCAGCAGGATTGAAAGGAATTAAGTCTGGCACTACGTAAAACACAATTCCAATCTTTCCTCTTCTTTGAACTGCCTTTAAAAGCCTGACGAGCAGGGATGTGCCAACTTCCAGCACATTTCAGAGACAAATCAGGCACTCGACTTCAGTACACAACTTGCAAAATGTAAATACGTCCTCCAAGATTGTCAAAACATGGTTGATTTACAGATAACATAGGAAAACAAAGTAACAATAATGTTCACTTAACTGCACAGGGAGACCCATCAGTAGTGATTTGCTGTCTTGTCCTTCTCCTCGAAGAACACTCCTCCTGCTTCCAACATGAACACAGGGGACTGGGGGGGAGATGAACGGGACAGAGGTTTTACTTTGTGGTACGGGGGGAGGGGGGAAAGGGGCGGGAGGGTCAGGGAGGAGAGAATGAATCAACTTTTCTTGTTTTGAAAACAGATCCTTAACAAATATAGCCACACACACTGGAGGCAACTGTCCGTTCCAAAATCCCAAATCATACACAGCTAAATCTAGAATGACCCAGGCTGGGACCCGAGCCAAAGTCATTGAGAGATAAGACAACGCACATAAAAAAAAATGTAGGAATGCCTTAGGGTGGGGATGGTCCAGAGGTGAGCTATCGCTGCCTTTTGACTGGCATATTTTGAAATCACCTGCACAGTCCCTGAAGATTAGCAAAGCGTAAATAGAGAGAAAAAAAACTGCTCCTTATCTATTAACCCCTTGGAGGAACCGACATTCCCCTTCAGTCTCCACTGACGTAAATTTCTAATGCACTTAACACAGGGTGGCACAGTGGTTAGCACTGCTGCCTCACAGCGCCAGGGACTTGGGTTTGATTCCTGGCTTGGGTTAATGTCTGTGTAGAGTCTGTATGTTCTCCCTGTGTCTGCGTGGGTTTCCTCCTATTTGCCCCCACAGTGTGAAAGACATGCTGGTTAGATTTTATCAGGAAAGAGTCTTGGGGGAGGTTTCTCTGATCTTGTCCATTCCTGCTCCACTTCCAGCAAGATTGCACTGAGAACAATCTTACCCAGGCTCTATCCTCAGAAACCCATGTATTTATCCTTCTAATCCCCTTTGGCCCTATGGGGCAATTTACGCTATGAAATAACTCTCATTTTGTAACTAAAAATGTAAGTGCAAATTTGCCATTGTTCAAATCACAGTTAATCAACAGACTCTGTGCTCCAGTCTAAATCTAATGGGAGGTTAATACAGGATCTGTGTCAGCCACGGCACTTGCACTTCTGATTAAGAAGGCTGTGGGTTTAAACCCCACTCCAAAGCCTAACGCATATTGGGTGCAATTTTCCTGAAACACTGTGGTCTCCCATTGGAAATGCAATGCGATTCCTACCAAGTGGATTGGACAAATCCTGATTGCCATCAATCCAGCCTTAGACATTGATACCTCTGTGAAGACACTATCGTTAAAAAAGCCCACCAATGCCTCTACATTCTCAGAACACTAAGGAAATTTGGCACACCAGCCCTGATTCTCAACAACTTTGACAGATGCACCATAGAAAGCATTCTTTCTGGTTGTATCACAGTTTGGTATGGCTCCTGCTCTGCCCAAGACTGCAAGGAACTACAAAGAGTCATGAATGTAGCCCAATCCATCATTCAAACCAGCCTCCCAACCATTGACTGTCCACACTTCCCGCTGCTTTGGAAAAGCAGCCAGTATCATTAAGGATCCCACACATTCCCGGACATTCTCTCTTCCACCTTCTTCCGCTGGGAAAAAGGTACAAAAGTCTGAGGCCATGTACCAACTGATTCAAGAACTGCTTCTTCAGACTTTTGAATGGATCTACCTCGCATTAAGTTGATCTTTCTCTACACCCTAGCTATGATGGTAACACTACATCCTGCACACTCTCGTTTCCTTCTCAATGAATGGTATGCTTTGTCTGTATAGTGTGCAAGAAACAATACATTTCACAGTATACGAATACATGTGGCAATAATAAATGAACTCAAACATCTGTAAAACAGAACTCTTCTAGCAACCTGCCTCCACCACTCCGCCTCCAAATTTAGCATCCGTCCCAACACCCCGCCTCCAAATTTAGCATTGATTTAGATTTAGTAGTGTTGCCGTTGGGTTTATGATGATTGTGGTTTTGAAGCTCAGTGAAGCCACAGCGTTAAACTTAATGTAAAGGAAGCTGTAAACTGTGTTTCTATCTGAAGGAAAAATTTCTTCATCAGTGAGGGAGCCATTAACATTTCAAGGTGTAGTGGTGCTGATTGACTTAAAGTGTGTTATACCCGGTCTCTCTTGAGGAAGTCATAAATAATGGATGACATATCAAGGCCACGGTCGACTGAAGGTTTTTTTGGCATCAGTGAGGCTTTTTAAGCACTCTGAATTTTAAAACACGCTCTGACAAAGCAGGATTTTTTTTGTGCTATGAAGTGTTTGAGCCATCCTGCTTGATGTGAAGCTCTCTCCTTTCAGTGGATTGCAAGGTGTTTTCATGCTTTGGCTGGGAGCCTTAGGGCAGCTCGTGGCACAGTGGTTAGCACTGCTGCCAGGGGTCTTGGTTCGATTCCTGGTCACTAACTGTGTGACATCAGCATGTCCTCCCCGTGTCTGCGTGGGTTTCCTCTGGGTGCTCCAGTTTCCTCCCACAGTCTGAAAGACATTCTGGTTAGACGCACTGGCCATGTTAAATTCTCCCTCAGTTTGCCAGAATAGGTGTTGCAACTCAGGGATTTTCACAGTAACTTCATTGCAGTGTTAATGTAAACCTACCTGTGACAATAATAAATACGGATCATCCCTGACATGTGTTGTCACCTGAAGATAAGTCTGACAGAAAGCTTGATAATAATGGCACAGAAGACCAGTTTATAATTGGTTCGTCAATGGTTGTTGAAGACACCAGTGGGGTTAGTAAGCATATTGTTGATCAAAGGCCTTGGAATATCTGATGTCACTGTTCCCACGCTGGCCAAATGTTGCAGCCAAAACTCTACGCACACAGGGGCTGGTGGAAGCCCTGACAGCATGACAGGACTGTAACAATCTTAGTTCTTCCCCACGGGATAGACAGGAAAACATGATTAAGTTTGGACTCATGGAAAACAGTCAGTAAAATTATTGAATGTGTTTTGTGTCAATTAAATACAAACCTCAAACTGCTTTTTTTTATATCTGTTTGCAAAATAAAGAATTGGACAGAAAATGGTGATAACTTTGGACCCTGCAAAAGCTAAAGAGATCACCTGAAGACACTTTGAAAGCTGTCTCTCGACCAAGCCCTCGATCATTGACTCTAACATCTCCCCATGCGACTTGGTGTGATACTTAGCTTGATAACACTACTGTAATACCTTGAACTATGTTGAAGGTCCTGCATAAGTACAAAATATTATAAAATACTGAAGTTCTTGGTTGCCTTTCTCTAGATATCCGGATATACATTCAAAGTTCACATGTAGTCAAAAGGGGTGGCACACTGGCACAGTGGTTAGCACCGCTTCTTCACAGCGCCAGGGACTCAGGTTCGATTCCAGCCTTGGGTCACTGTCTGTGCGCAGTCTGCATGTTCTCCTCATGTCTGCATGGGTTCCTTCCGGGTGCTCTGCTTTCCTTCCCACTGTCCAAAGATGTGCAGGTTGGATGGATTGACCATACTAAATAGTCCCTCAGTGTCCAAAGCTATGCAGATAAGGTGGGTTAACCATGTTACATGTGCTGGATTATGGGAGAAGGGACAAGGAGAGTGTGCCTGGGAAAGATGCTCTTTCGGAGAGTCAGTGTAGACACAATGGGCCGAAGGGCCTCCTGCATTTTAGGAATTTTATTTCTAAAGTTTACAATTTATTTATTAGTCTCACAAGTAGGCTTATGTTAACACGGCAATGAAGTTATTGTGAAAATCCTCAAGTCACCACATTCTGGTGCCCATTTGGATACACTGAGGGAGCATTTAACATGGCCAATGCACCTAACCAGCACAGTCTCTCGGACTGTGAGAAGAAACTCACGGAGGAAATCTACGCAAATACAGAGAAAGTTCAGAATCCAGACTCACACAGCGAACCGAGCCGGGAATCGAACCCAGTTCTCTGAGGCAGCCGTGCTAACCACTGTTTTTGTTACAGGAACCCAATCTGTAATGAGAAAAGTTGCAGATATTTGGAAGAGAGTTTGGCGAAGAACATGAATCTTGGTTTGAATGGAATCTCTCACCCTGAGTCAGGAAAGATTTCACCTGGGGCAAATGTGTGGGAATACTGTAAACCGTTTTCCTGCATTCTTACGGTTTTGAGGAAAACATCAAACCCTCCCACACATCCCCTTCCCCCACACCCACCCTCCTGTCTCCCAATCACTCTCCTTATGGCTAATATTCCTTTTTATGTTCATCTTACAAGATACGTTAATGTTATTATCTTTCTTTCAACAGCAAATTTCTCCATTGGTTTCTGCTTTAATGGGCATAGTTTTCCAGCTTGTCACCAAACTGTGAAATCCCACCCAAGGTCAATGGGCCTTCCCATTGTCCGCCCTTCACTCGCTCCAATCCCTGTGGCGGGAGGGGCAAATAGAATTCCAGCCAATGTCTCTTATTCTTTCTTAACATCTCTATTCTACTTCCTCAGGCCATATCCCCTTGCCCTTGACACACTCATAGGATCGTAGAATCCCTACAGTACGAAAGGAGGCCATTCGGCCCATCGAGTAGGGCCAGGTATGTAGATGGGTTGAGAACTGGCTTGGGAGGAGGAGACAGCGGGTAGTAGTGGAAGGCTCTTTTTCCAACTGGAGGTCTGTCACTAGTGGTGTGCCACAGGGCTCTGTACTAGGACCCCTTCTATTTGTGGTGTATATAAATGACTTGGAAGAGGGGGTAGGTGGTGTGATCAGCAAATTTGCTGATGACACTAAGATGATTGGATTGGCGGGTACTGAGGAGCAGTGCCTGGCAATACAACATGACATAGATAGGCTGGTAGATTGGGCAGATAGATGGCAAATGGAATTTAATCCGGATAAATGCGAGGTGATGCATTTTGGCCGGAATAATGTAGAGGGGAGTTATAGGATAAAAGGTAAAACTATCTGGAGTATAGAGATGCAGAGAGACCTGGGGGTGCAAGTTCATAAGTCTCTGAAGGTGTCAGTACAGGTGGAGAATGTGGTAAAAAAAGCGTATGGTATGTTAGCCTTCATAGGAAGGGGTATAGAATACAAGAGTAGGAGTCTGATGTTGCAGGTGTATAGAACGTTGGTTAGGCCTCATCTGGAGTACTGCGTCCAGTTCTGGTCGCCGTACTACAGGAAGGATGTAGAGGCCCTGGAGAGAGTGCAGAGGAGATTTACCAGGATGCTGCCTGGTATGGAAGGGCTGTCTTACGAGGAAAGATTGAAAACACTGGGGTTGTTTTCCCTTGAAAGACGTCGGCTGAGAGGGGATCTTTTAGAGGTATATAAGATTATGAGGGGTATAGATAGAGTAAATGGTGGTAAGCTTTTTCCACCATTAGAAATGGATAGAACGAGGGGTCACGGGCTCAGGGTGAGGGGGGCTATGTATAAGACGAATATTAGAGGGCAGTTTTTCACACAAAGGGTAGTGGGGGTGTGGAATGCACTGCCGAGTAAGGTGGTGGGAGCAGGCACGCTAGGGTTGTTTAAGGGTCTCTTGGACAGCCACATGAGCGGTCTGCAGATAGAGGGATATAGCAGGACTGTTTGAATATCGGGAGGACCAAATAGTAGTAGACTATCTTTTAGTTTCGTCTCGGGAATGTCTTAGTTTTTTTTTAGCATGTTTAATTAAGTCTTATTTGTTTCCGCAGGCAATTTGGTCCACCTTGTTGACCAACAAGGGGCATGCATGCGGCATGTTGTGCGAGAGCTGCTCTTGGAGGTTGCTTCAGGAGTGGCCTAGTGCTTCACGTCATCAGTGTATGCTTCAACTGGACCATCTGATGGGCAACATGACAGCTCAGAGACTATCGCTGTTGCTGTGCTGACACATGGATTTGGGCCTGTGTCTGCGGGAATTTGCGCGTTCTCCCCGTGGTTGTGTGGGTTTCCTCCGGGTGCTCCGGTTTCCTCCCACATCCCAAAAATGTGCTCTTAGGCTGATTGGGTAACAAATTGTCCCTATATTGGTCCCTATATGGGAATCTTCAACAATAGGCATAGCCTAAAGACAAGGATATGTCATTAGGACGTTAGGACAGCGGCGTGGGCTCGTTGGGCCGAAGGGCCTGTTTCCCGTGCTGTGTTGCTCTTTGTTCTTTGTTCTTTGTTCTTTGAGTATACTCCGACAGGACCAGAAGATCCCCCCTGTCATTTTGAAAAGTTCTGGTGGCATAGTGGTTAGCACTGCCACCTCACAGCGCCAGGGACGCGGGTTTGAGTCTAGGTCTGGGGTCACTATCAGGGCGGAGTTTGCACTTTCTCTCTCTGTCTATATGGGTTTCCTCTCGATGCTCTGGTTTCCTCCCACACTCCAAAGGTGTGCGGGTTAGATGGGTTGGCCATCTTAAACAAAACAACCAGGGACTTGTTACAGGAACCCAACTGGAGAACGCTCTGTGGTAGCTATAAAGATGCAGACAAAGGCTGGAACTTTAGCACCCCGCCCGCCACAGGAATGGGAGTGGGTGAGGGGTGACAGAACATGGAAAGGTCTGTAGGCCTCAGGCTGGATTTTGCGAATTTGGGCTGAGCAAGGCTGTAAAATCCTGCTTTCTTACACTAACAAGAAAAATAAGCCAACAAATGAGAGCAGAAACTGGGAGAGTACATTTTATCCATCACCACTCCATCTGTTAATAGTGTTATTATATCATTTAAGAAAAGTGCAATGACTTGCTGCCACTGTCTTTTGGATAATTTCTTTATTTATTGTTGATGTAAGACATTCCTCATCTATCCCTTCTCACCTTTGATCTGGGATTCAGCTTGCTGGGCGGTTTGCGATTATGTTGGAGTGTTTGACTATAAAATACCACTTAGACACCATCGATCACCATCACACCACAGCTGGAACTGCTTTGCTGACTCCATACCAGTAAGGTGAGCCAGTGCATACTTCCCCATGTCCCCACCCCCCTCCCTCTACCTGTCTCTAAAGAATGTTGGGGAATTATGTCTTTAAAAGGCCTGACCTTTCAAGATGTTTCCAAGGTATGGTACACACCCCAACAAGGGCCCTGAGGGATGCACTGCCCTCTTGGCCTTGCAGTGATGGTAACTCAGAACTCGTGTGTCTCCCCTCCATTTATCTACCATCTTTTCTCTGTAACAAGTGTGTCTAATCATTCCCTAATGCCGGCTAAGGAATCGTGACTCCTGTATTTGCCGGATGTCCCTCCCTCAACGAGGCAAAGTCACACAGTTCAACTTTGTTCAACAGAATCTACTGGTGACTCCTGACAGACGGTGACCCAAACTGGGAATTGAACCCGGGTCCCTGAGGCAGCAGTGCTAACCACTGTGCCACCATGTCGCCCACCGTACACTTTGACCTGAGCACAAACAAACTGTGTTTAGGTTCTGGTGCAATCTGGACTTACAGGACCACACAGTTCATGGGTTAACAAAGAACAAAGAACAGTACGGCACAGGACACAGGCCCTTCGGCCCTTCAAGCCTGCGTCACACATTCTAATGGTCCAACCAGACCATTCGTTTGTATCCCTCCATTCCCAGGCTGCTCATCCAGGTAATTCTTAAATGATCCCAGTGTGTCTGTCTCCACCCCGCTCCTTGGCAGCGCATTCCAGGCCCCCACCACCCTCTGCATAAAAAATGTCCCTTTGACATACCTCGCCCCTCTCATCTTTAACCCGTGACCTCTCATGATTGTCACCTCCGACCTGAGAAAAAGCCTCCCACTGTTCACCCCATCTATACCCTTCAAAATTTTGTACACCTTTATTAGGACTCCCCTCATTCTCCGTCTTTCCAGGAGAACAACCCCAGTCTACCCATTCTCTCCTCATAGCTAAGACCCTCTACCAAGCAACATCCTGGTAAACCTTCTCTGCACTCTCTCCAAAGCCTCCACGTCCTCATGGTAGTGTGGCAACCAGAATTGGATGCAGTCCATAACCAGCGTTAGTAGCCTAACCAGCGTTAGTATCCTAATGTTACTTTGGAGGATTTTCTGGTAAGTTTGATTACTCTTCCAGACCTTTATCCTCAGTGTTACTCAGGCTGGTGGCTTACCTTCTCGTCCCTTCATCTCCCAATTCACCAACATCCCCTGCCAACCTCCAGGCCTCTTGACAATGTGATACAGACGCTGCCGCGCAAAATGGAACAAGTTCCTGGGTTGTTCTGTTTAAGATGGCCAATCCACCTAACGTGCACACCTTTGGAGTGTGGCAGGAAACCAGAGCACCCAGAGGAAACCCACACAGGCAGGGAGCGAATGTGCAAACTCCGCACAGACAATGACCCCCGGCCTGGACTCAAACCTGCATCCCTGGCACTGTGAGACGGCACTGCTAACCACTCTACCACCATGCCACCCACTCAGCCAGTGACGATGCTGGCTCCACATGTCAGGAGAAGCACTGTAGTTCATACAGTTACAATTGTGGAATGATACACCACTGAAGGAGGCCTTTCAGCCCATCATGCCTGTGTCAGCTCTTTGGAAGATCTATCTAGTTACTGCCGATACCAGGCTCTTTCCCTGTAACTCGATAAATTTCTCCCCTTCATGTCAATATCCAACTCTTTTCAGAGAGCCAAGATTGAACCTGCTTCCTGTAATATCTCAGGCAGCACAATCCAGATCCTAACAACATGTTGCATAAACCATTTCCCCTCAAGTCCTATCTGATGATTTATAACAAATCAAAGCAATTTCAGGCTATCATTCATCTCTTTGTGCGCTAAATGTTCTTTCATATCCTGTAGTGCCAGACTATTGCATTACACTTAACAGCTCTTTGACAAAAGTACAATCTCTCAAATAGACCTTTCTTTCAAAAAGATAGCTTTGTTACTCTGGTAGAAACTTAATGAAGGAAAGAATATCCCACTGTTCCATCGATCTTTGCTGTTATAAAGAGCTCGTTTAGAAATACACCTTTATTGTGGAGTGCTGACTCAACAGCCCTTTACAGTTTAACTGCTTGGACTTTCCACAGTGCTATTTAGATGGGACTGATACAGATAATACCCAGTTCACTTACCACCCTTAAGAGTCTGAGGAATGTCCAACTCCCCGGGCAGTTTGAAACTGGAGCCCTATTTACAATCTGGTCATAAATCTCGATTCTATTCAAAAGTCAAAAAGCCGCCATGCAAATGGTGACATTAGCTGTTGACTTGGATGAGCGCAGCTCAGAGGTGGCATGGTGGCACAGTGGATAGCACTGCTGCCCCATGCTGCCAGAGACCCAGGTTCAATTCCCAGCCTTGGGTCTCTGCTTGATTTGATTTATTATTGTCACATATATTAGTATACAGTGAAAAGTATTGTTTCTTGCACACTATATAGACGAAGTATACCATTCAAAGAGAAGGAAAAGAGAGGGTGCAGAATGTAATGTTACAATCATAGCCAGGGTGTAGAGAAAGGTCAATTTAGTGCAAGGTAAGTCCATTCAAAAGTCTGATGGCAGCAGGGAAGGAAGTGTTCTTGAGTCAGTTGGTGACCTTAGACTTGTGTTTCTTTTTCTTGCCAGGAGAAGATGGGAGACAGAATATCCGGGATGCACGGGCTCCTTAATTATGCTGGCTTTTGTGCAGAGATTGCACATTCTCCCTGTGTCTGCATGGGTTTCCTCCAGGTGCTCCAGTTTCCTCCCACAGTCCGAAAGATGTGCCGGTTAGGTGCTTTGACCATGTTAAATGCTCCCAAACAGATAGGGACTAGGGGATTTTTGCAGTAACTTCATTGCAATGTTAATGTAAGCCTACTTGTGACAATGATAAGTAAACTTTAAAGAAGCTCAACACAATCTAGAAGAAAGCAGCCTGCTCATTTTGGAACCCATCCATCGGCTTAAACATTCGCTCTGTCCATGGCCTGTGCACAGTGGTAGCATTGTGTACTATCTGCAACATGCACTGTGGCAATTTACCAAGGCTCCTTAGACAGCACTTTCCCAGGTACTCTGACCTTCACCAGTTCGGGTGGAGCATTTGAGCTATAAGGAGAGAGCAAAAAGGCTTGGATTGTTTTCTCTAGAGTAGAGAAAGCTGGGGGGGAGAACATGACTGAGGTGTACAAGATTATGAGAGGTATGGACAGGGTAAGTAGGAAACAGCTGTTCCCCTTGGTTGACGAGTCAATCATGGGGGGTATTAGGGTCAAGGGCAGTAGATTCAAAGGGGATTTGAAAAAAACTTTTTCCAATCGGGAACGCCCTCTCTGTGGAAGCTGGAAGGCTTACAACCTTTGAAAAATATTTGGATGAGCACTTGTAATACCATAACACTCAAGTTTGTCACTGCAAAGATGCACGGGTTAGGTGGATTGGCTGTGATAAATTGCCCCCTTAGCATCAAGGATTAACAGGTAAATATGCAGGGTATTGGGGATAGAGTCTGGGTGGGGCTGTTATTTATGCAGACTCGATGGGCAGAAAGACCTCCTTCTGCACTCTAGAGTTTCTCTGATTCTATGGGGGATTAGCGCTGGAGTATGGGATTAGCGCATATATAATGATAGATTTTGTTGGCGCAGACTCGATGGGCTGAAGGGCCTTTTCTGCCCACAACAGGAATCAGAGTGGGCGAGGGATGAACCATGGAAAGGTTTGTAAATCTCAGGAGGGATTTTCTGATTTTGGGGCAAGAATAGCTGGAAAATCCTGCCCTATATCCCTATGACTCAAAGAACAAGGACAGCAGACACAAGTAAACATTACCACCTGCAAGCTCTCTCCCAAGTCACCCACTGTCCTTGGAACTATAGTAAAATCTCTTGTTGTGCACTGTATTCCAGGAATGGGAAGTGGCGATGCATCAAATATTACAGTTAAGGGAAAAATAACTCCTTATGATAACTCACTAAAATGAAAGCAAAATACTGCGGATGCTGGAGACTCAAAATAAAAAAAAGGAAATGCAGGAAAAACTCAGCAGGAACTGAGTTCCTGCAACATGCACTGTGGCAATTTACCAAGGCTCCTTAGACAGCACTTTCCCAGGTACTCTGACCTTCACCAGTTCGGGTGGAGCATTTGAGCTATAAGGAGAGAGCAAAAAGGCTTGGATTGTTTTTTAAAAAATTGTAAGTTTGAGTTTAGTTTCTAAGTTTAAATTTATTTATTAGTGTGACAAATAGGCTTACATTAATGCTGCAATGAAGTTATTGTGAAAATCTCCTAGTCGCCACGCTCTGGCGCCTGTTCAGATACACTGAAGGGCAATTTAGCATGGCCAATGCACCCAACCTGCACATACATAGAACATAGAACACTACAGCACAAACAGGCCCTTCGGCCCACAAGTTGTGCCAAACACATCAAAAACCTACCTAGCCATAGACCTATCTATAACCCCCAATCCCATTGGATCCCATATACTCATCCAGAAGTCTTTTAAAAGACCCCAGCGAGTTCGCCTCGACCACCACCGACAGCAGCCGATTCCATTCACTCACCACCCTCTGAGTGAAAAACTTTCCCCTAGCATCCCCTCTGTACTTGCTTCCCTGCACCTTAAATCTGTGCCCTCTCGTCGCGACCATTTCAGCCCTGGGAAATAGTCTCTGAGAGTCCACCCTATCTATTCCTCTCAACATCTTGTAAACCTCTATCAGGTCGCCTCTCAACCTTCGTCTCTCCAGGGAGAACAGTCCCTGGACATCTGAACATCTTTCAGACTGTGGGAGGAAACCGGAGCACCCAGAGGAAACCCATGCAGGCACAGGGAGAATGTGCAAACTTTGCACAGACAGTGACCCAACCTGGGAATTGAACCCAAATCCCTGCTGAGCCCAACTTTGAGTCATCGTAAAGAACTTAGCTAAGAAAGCATATTTCTGCTGGTGAAGTGTCTGTCACTCCTGTAATACAGGAAAGCTGGAAGCTAGTGTATGCAGAGCAAACTCCCACAAGCAACAATGAGATCATCTGGATCACTGCAAATCATTCCAGTTTCCTGTCTGTTTATTACTAAAAAATACCCACTATATTATGAGCTTTGCAGCTACAGGCATGATATACAGATTCCCTCAAATAAGCACAGAACATGTGTTAGAAATGCACAGCAGAACCAGGCTGCACCTGATGAGTGAAACAATCGGGTCACCAGCGGAACTCTGATATATAAAACACCTGCTGTCTAACAGCCTCTTAACTCCAACGCTGATATCACGGAACCTAACTGAGGAACAGAGCCCTTGAAAATATGACTGGGGACTTAAACATTGTCCAAAGACCGACTCCTCTACTTTCTCAGAAACTTGGCACGTTCGCTACAACTCTCATCAAACTTGACATATACCGATTCCTTCTGCTTGTGTCACAGCTTGGTACGGTTTCTGCTCTGCCCAAGACTGCAATAAAGTACAAAGGGCCATAAACAAAACCCAGTCCATCATTCAAACCAGCCTCCCATCCATTGACTCTGTCTACACTTCCTGTGACCTTGGAAAAGCAGCCAGCATAATTAAGGACCCCACGAACCTCCCAGACATTCTCTCTTCCACCTTTTTCCATCAGGAAAAAGATATAAAAGCCTGATGTCATGTACCAACGGACTCAAGTACAGCTTCTTCCCTGCTGCCATCAGATTTTTGAATAGGCCTATCTCGCACTAAGTTGATCTTTCTCTACACCCTAGCTATGACTGCAAAACTACATACTGCAATCTCTTCTTTCCTTCTCTATGTCCAGTATGCTTTGTCTGTACAATGCGTAAAAAATAATACTAATAAGAATACTACTAATAATAATGTAAGGTGTTTGATAAGGTGGCCCATGGAAGACTTCTGCAGAAAATGCAGATGTATGGGATAGAGGGTGATTTAGCTAATTGGATTAGGAATTGGCTAGCAGATAGAAGACAGAGGGTGGTGGTTGATGGGAGATATTCATCGTGGAGTTCGGTGACAAGTGGTGTACCTCAGGGGTCTGTTTTGGGGCCCCTGCTGTTTGTAATTTTTATAAATGATCTGGATGAGGGTATTGAGGGATGGATTAGTAAATTTGCAGATGACACTAAAGTCGGAGGAGTGGTAGATAGTGAAGAGGGGTGTTATAGTTTGCAGAGAGACTTGGACAAGTTGCAGAGCTGGGCCGAGAGGTGGCAAATGGAGTTTAATGTGGAAAAGTGTGAGGTAATGCACTTTGGCAGGAATAATAAATGTGTAGAGTATAGGGCTAATGGTAGGATTCTTAATAGTGTTGATGAACAGAGGGATCTTGGTGTATTTGTGCATAGATCCCTGAAAGTAGGCAGTCAAGTCGATAAGGTTGTTAAGAAGGCATACGGAGTCTTAGCTTTTATTGGTAGGGGGATTGAATTTCGGAGCCGCAACGTCATGTTGCAACTGTACAAAACTCTAGTGCGGCCGCACTTGGAGTATTGTGTGCAGTTCTGGTCCCCACATTATAAGAAAGATGTGGAGGCATTGGAGAGGGTACAGAGGAGGTTTACCAGGATGTTGCCTGGTATGGAGGGCAGGTCTTATGAAGAGAGGCTGAGGGATTTGAGGTTGTTTTCGTTAGAAAGGAGGCGGCTAAGAGGAGACCTTATCGAAACATATAAGATGATTAGAGGTTTAGATAGGGTGGACAGTGATAGCCTTTTTCCTAGGATGGAGAAAGCTAGCACGAGGGGACACAGCTTTAAATTAAGGGGTGATAGTTATAGGACGGATATCAGAGGTAGGTTCTTTACCCAAAGGGTGGTTCGGGAGTGGAATGCCCTGCCTGCAGCAGTTGTAGATGCGCCAAGTTTGGTGGCGTTTAAGAGGTTAGTTGATAAGTATATGGAAGAGAAGGGAATGGTTTAGTTTGGAGGGTCATTGCTTTTTATATTGGTCGGCGCAACATCGAAGGCCGAAGGGCCTGTTCTGTGCTGTAATGTTCTATGTTCTATGTTCTAATGTGGAGTCCAATAGACATAGACAAAGGTCATAGGTAGAAGAGGGCACTCACAATGTTAAAATGGAGGCGCAGGCTTGTTGGGCCAAAGGGCCTATTTTCTGTGCTGTGCTGTTTTCTGTTGCTCTTTGTAATACGTGTATACTAATACATGTGACAATAATAAATCAAATCAAGTCGGAAGCATTAATCCACCTCCACAGCAATTACACGGGGAGGAAGTTGAGGTGAATATATTACGTGTCCCAAAGACGTACCTCACTGCATAATCTCAGGGTCATAAACTGTGGAATGCAAAGAGGAAAAATCCCCGTGTGGCCTGTGATTCCATTACTGCTGA
Organism: Sphyrna mokarran; assembly: GCA_024679065.1. Classification (NCBI taxonomy): domain Eukaryota; kingdom Metazoa; phylum Chordata; class Chondrichthyes; order Carcharhiniformes; family Carcharhinidae; genus Sphyrna; species Sphyrna mokarran. The sequence continues at coordinate 130,112,565 of JAGIQG010000003.1, read as the reverse complement.
CCCAACCTGTCCTGTCATGGACTTTTAGACAACTTATTTCTCTTCCATCCTGTAAAAGATACAAATTTTAAGAAACTAAAACAGTATCAAATTTCTCTTTTGACTCCTGAAAGTGATCAAAACGATTTTACCGATTGAATTACCAGCCTGAAATATTCATCCATTCCCTACAGCAACGTTTGCTAGTCCCTATCCAGTTTGTATCTACTCCTGCTGTCACTGTATGTCATACTCATCTGCCTAGCTCCATCCTCAAGCACTGTAGCTCATCAGCAACCTCTCTGTGACATCCAGCATCCAGACTTTATCCTGTAAATTGAGTTTATGGCTCAAGGTATACGCCCTGTTTGCGAACACAGACCTTCACTTACCCGAAGAAGGAGCAACACCCCGGAAGCTCATGATTCCAAATAAACCTGTTGGATTTTAACCTAGTGTTGTGAGATTCCTTACTGCGGAATTTTAAGCAAGCATCTTAGCATCCACATCCCAAAGGCCATTATCTTCTTTGAGGGTGGCACAGTACCACAGCTGCTTTGCAGCCCCAGGAATCCAGGTTCAATTCCTGGCCTTGGTAACCGCCTGTGTGGAGTTTGCATTTTCTCCCTGTGTCTGCGTGGGTTTGCTTCAGTTTTCTCCCCTATTCTGGAAGGTGTGATGGTTAGATGCAGTGACTGAAATAGGCACTGGGCTGTGGCAACTTGGGGAATTTCATTGCAATGTTAATACAAGTCTACTTGTGACTGATAAACTTTTCACTCTTCCACAGATATTTACTTATTTCCAGCTTTCTGGAGCACAGGAAAGTGGATAGAATGTAGCATCTTATGAGACTTGCCTTTGGTATAAGCTTGAGTTTTCTTGAGTTTAATACGTCTTTCAAAATAACTCCTGATAGAATCCCTGCAGGAGGCCATTCGGCCCATTGGGTCTGCGCTGACTGTCTGACAAAGCATTCCACCCAAGCCCTATCCCTATCTATAACATGTATTTACACTGCTAATCCCCCTTGATCTACCCATCTTGCTAGACACTAAATTAGCATGGCCAATCCACCTAACTTGCACATCTTTGGGGTATTTATTAATATAATTCATGAAGCTCAGATGCATAATTGTTAGTGGATTAATTTGAATATAATTTTTGCACAAGGAACACTGTAAGCAGCAGTAATCCACAAGACCAAAGGTGGAAACTCCAGACCAACAGAGTTCCATAAAATAGCAAGTCACGCTCAATAGATTTATCTAAATTCCATGAAGATTTAGCAGAATTGGGAGGGGATAATGGTGAATTATGGATTATGTAGCAAATATTTGACTTAATGTTCATAAAGCAGTTAAATTGTCTCTGAAGGAATGTGTGGTGAAAGTGTGAACTCTTTGTGATAAATCTGGAAGCTCCAAATCAGGTTAATAAACTATCTAAACGAAGCCATGATGTGGAAATGCTGGGGTTGGCACAATCAGAAGTCTCCTGGTGCTGTCAGACATTTTATCATGACTAAATGAAAATGGGGGCTGGTAGACAATGGTAGTTTAAATATTAATGGGGCGGCACAGTGGTTAGCACTGCTGCCTCACAGCACAAGGGTCCCGCGTTTGATTCCTGGCTTGGGTCGCTGTCTCTTGTGGAGTTAGCACATTGTGGGTTCCCTCCAGGTGCTCCGGTTTCCTCCCACATTCCAAAGATGTGCAGGTTAGGTGGATTGGCCATGCTAAGTTGATCCTTAGTGTCAAGGAGACAGCAGGGTAAATGCATGGGGTAATGGGGATAAGCCTGGGAGGGATTGTGGTTGGTGCAGACTCGATGGGTCAAAAAGCTTCCTTCTGCACTGTAGGATTCTATGATTTTAACACAAAGGCAGATCCTTTCTTTCTTTGATTAGTTTACCTTTTATCTTGAGGTTTTTATGACAAAAGTCACTTGATTATCCCTGGAATAGTCCCATAGACTTATCATTCACAACATCCATACGATCCACATAGAGGTGCTGAAATAGAAGGAGATTGCAGCACAGTAGCACAGTAGACAAAGACAAAGAACAAAACAGCAAAAGGTTTACACTGCTGCCTGAAAACGTCTGGGATCCGAGTTCGATTCCCAGCTTAGGTCACTGTCTGTATGGAGTTTGCACATTCTCCCCATGTCTGCATGGGTTTTCTCCGGGTGCTCCAGTTTCCTCTCACAGTCCATAGATCTGCTAGTTAGACAGACTGATCATGATAAATTGCCCCTCAATGGTCAAGGGGATTAACTAGGGTAAATATGTGGGGTGATGGTGATAAGACTTGGGTGGGATTGTTGTCAGTGCCAGTTCGATGGGCCGAATGGTCTCTTTCTGCACTGTAGGGATTCTATGAAATGTTCACTGCTGGAATAGGGTCTCATGAAATGTGGGCAACAGTCAGAAAGAATGCTACAAATTTACATCACTGATTCTGCCCACGGGAGCTATGCTCAGCCAATGCCTTCAGTCAGTTTACACAATATTCATCCACAAATATCAAGGTCTGCAGGCAATGCCAAGTCAGTGGGAATTTCAAACTAATTTCAAATGAAGAGGATAGGAATACAAGCCTAGGAATTATTGTTGCCAGCAATCATTAACTTACAAAATTAAGCGGATTTATGTTTATAACGCATATTTTTACAGGCAAAGAAATACTTCTTGAAGTCTAATCACCATTACAAGGTTGGAAACATGACAATTAATCTGTGCACAGCAAGATTCCACAACCAGCAGTGTGATCTTGGTTGTGCTGAAATCAAAGGAGAAAAGGTCATCTGTTTTTGCCATATTGATTGAAGGATAAATGTGACCCAGGACACCGGGAATAGTGCTAGGTTTTAATTCCTGGAGACACGGGCGGGATTTTACAGCCTCGCTTGGGTGCCCAATTCCCACCCAAGGTCAACAGATATTTCTGTTGTCGGATTCTCGCCCACGCCGATTCTGAGAGGACCAGGAGGTAGGGTTCCAGCCATAGAATCCCTACAGTGCAAAAAGAGGCCATTCAGTCCATCAGGCCTGCAGCGAACCTTCCTCAGGCTTATCCTGTAACCCCACATACGTAATCCAAGAATCCAGCAAACTATAGATCTTGAAACATTAAGGGGCGATTTAGCAAGAACAATCAAACTAACCTGCACATCTTTCAGACTGTGGGAGGAAACCGGAGCACCCGGAGGAAATGCACGCAGACACGGGGAGAACATGCAGACTCCACACAAACAGTGACCAAAGCTGGGAATCGAATCTATGTCCCTGGCGTTGTGAGGCAGCAGTGCTAGTCATTGTACCACTGAGCCAACCCTTCATCTTTTGGAGATTAAGGGCAATCGAGTACATTCTGAGCCCTTCCCCATCAGAACACAAACAGAGACTCTTTTTCCATTCATTCATAAATTCAAAACACATGCAGCTCCTTTGCTGGGATCTACTCAAAGTAATATTAGAATTCGCCTCTTTAAAAGACATTTACAATATTCTTCGGCACTTAGGCTCAGATGCAACTCAGAAGTGGCCTATACAACAGTCACTTCAGTCTATTTCTGTGGACCTACACACATGTCCACACGCATGTACACATTAGGGCATCATGGTGGCACAGTGGTTAGCACTGCTGCCTCACATTACCAGAGATCTGGGTTCAATTCACAGCTCAAGTCACTGTCCATGTGGAGTTTGCACATTCTCCTTGTTGTCTGTGTGGGTTTCCTCCAGGTGCTCCGATTTCCTCCCACAGTCCAAAAATGTGCGGGTTGGAATCATAGAACCCTACAATGCAGAAAGAGACCCTTTGGCCCATCGAGTCTGCACCAAACACAATCCCACCAGTTAGGTTGATTGGCCATGCCAAGAAATTGCTCCTTAGTGTCCACAGATGCGTAGAGGGATTAGTGGGTATAATATGTAGGGATAGTGGGGGAGGGGGCTTGGGTGGGATTGTGTTCGGTGCAGACTCAATGGGCCAAAGGGCCTCTTTCTGCACTGTAGGGTTCTATACTCTATGTTCATTGCTGTGGCTCTGGAGTCACATGTAGGCCAGACTGGGTAAGAATGGCAGATTTCCTTCCCTAAAGAACCAGGTGGGATTTCCCGACAATTGACAATGGTTTCAAGGCCATCAGTAGACTCCTAATTCCAAATATTTTTTACTGAATTCAAATTCCACCATCTGTCGTGATGGGATTCGAACCCAGATCCACAGAACAGTAACTGAGTTTCTGGCTTGCGAGTCTAGTGATAATGCCACTAGGCCATCGCCTCAGCCACCTCAATGCTCCCAGATGCCACTGTGGATATTCCAACATGGAAACAGAGCTCCGTTCCAAGTAATCCCACCACCTTTATTATTCTTCACCACGTTGCTCTGCTCTGTTAGGTCAACAGCAAGACTCGTTAAGCAAGTGCGAAGAAAATATTTGAACAGAAACATAAAGACCAAGGATTTCATCAAGAATTTTTTTTTCTCTGGGCTCATTTTGCTTCCAACAGCAATTCCCACAGTTTAACTCAATGATGCAAATAATCTAATCGCTCTCCTGACCTTGAGGGACCACAGCTGGGCGTTAGGAGAAAATTGTTCCGAATGTTGCCCTAATTGCAACAGGAAGGAGCCTTTCTTTAGACTCAGCAGATTCTGGTTAACACAATAAGAAGAAACTCCCTGCAATATATTACTCAAAGCTTTGTGTCCACTAGTGCATCGGACAGAGCCATTAACAGGAGCCTCCAGGCAGAAAGATGAGAACAGCATTATACAATGAATCAAAGCAAAATTCAAAACACATGCATCTCCTTTGCAGCGCTGAGGTCTACTCAAAGCAATATTATAATACAACTCTTTAAAAAAGATATTTACGATATTCTTTGGCATGTATGTTTAGATGCAAATCGAAGTGACTTTCTTTTACAACAGTTTGTATCTGTGGACCCACTCACAACCCACACATTTACACACATACCCTCTCCCACATAGTGGCCCAGTATTGGCACTGCTGCCTTGCAACGCCAGAGACCTGGGTTCGATTCCCAGCTTGGGTCACTGTCTGTGCGGAGTTTGCATGTTCTCCCTGTATCTTCAGGTGCTCCAGTTTCCTTCCACTGTCCAAAGATGGATTAGGTCCTGATAAATTGTACGTTAGTGTCAGTGGGATTAGCAGAGTAAATATATGGGGTAACAGGGATAAGGCTTGAGTGGGCTCGTTGTCAATGCAGGCTCAATGGGCTGAATGGCCTCTTTCTGCACTCTAGGCATTCTATGGTTTATATATGTATATATACATAGAGATGTGCATATATATGTACACATACATGCAAGCACACAACACAATAGATGCATAATCACATTATTTTTATTCATAGGACATGGGCGTTGCTGGCTGGACAGCATTTATTGCTCATCCCTAGTTGCCCTTGGAGGACATAGAACATAGAACAAAATAAAACTACAGCACAAACAGGCCTTTCGGCCACAAGTTATGCCAAACATATCTCTACCTACTAGGCTTACCTATAACCCTCTATCTTACTAAGTACCATGTACTTATCCGGAAGTCTCTTAAAAGGCCCTATCGAATCCGCCTCCACCACCATTGCAGGCAGCCGATTCCACACACCCACTACCCTCTGAGTGAAAACCTTATCCCTAACAACTCTTCTGTACTTACTCCCCAGCATCCCCTAAACCTGTGTCCTCTCGTGACAGCCATTTCAGCCCTGGGAGAAAACCTCTGAGAATCCACTCGATGAATACCTCTCAACATCTTATACACCTCTATCAGGTCACCTCTCGTCCTTTGTCTTACCAAGGAGAAAAGACCGAGCTCTGTCAACCTATCCTCATAAGGCATGCCACCCAATAAAGGCAACATCCTTGTAAATCTCCTCTCAACCCTTTCAATGGCTTTCACATCTTTCCTGTGATGAGGTGACCAGAACTGAGCACAGTACTCTAAGTGCAGTCTGACCAGGGTCTTATACAGCTGCAGCATTATCTTCCAAATCTTAAACTCAATTCCTCGATTGATGAAGGCCAGTACACCATACACCTTTTTAACCACATCCTCTACCTGTGAAGCTGATTTAAGAGTCCTATGAACCCGGACCCCAAGATCCTTCTGATTGTCCACACTGCTAAAAGTTTACCCTTAATATTATATTCCTTTATCCCATTTGACCTGCCAAAATGAACTACCACACACTTATCCGGGGTTGAAGTCCAATTGCCACTTCTTCGCCCAGTCTTGCATCCTATCTATGTCTTGCTGCAACTTCTGACATCCCTCCAAACTACCCACAACACCTCCAACCTTTGTGTTATCAACAAGCTTACCAACCCTTCCCTCCACTTCCTCATCCAGGTCTTTTATAAAAATCACAAACAACAAGGGTCCCAGGGAGCCCTGGGGGACCCCACTGGTGACCAACCTCCATGCAGAAAAAGACTCACCTACAACCACTCTTTGCCTTCTGTGGGCAAGTCAGTTCTGGATCCACAAAGCAATGTCCCCATGGATCCCATGCCCCTCACTTTCTCAATAAGTCTTGTCTCGAACGCCTTGCTGAAGTCCATATAAACCACATCTACTGCTCTTTCCTCGTCAATGTTTAGTCACATCTTCAAAAAACTCAACCAGGCTTGTAAGGCACAATCTGCCTTTGACAAAGCCGTGCTGACTACTTTTGATCATACTATATTTCTCTAAATGTTCATAAATCTTATCTCTCAATATCTCCTCCATCAACTTACTAATCACTGAGGTTAGACTCACCAGTCGATAATTCCTAGACTACCTCTACTCCCTTTCTTGAATATAGGAACCACATTCTTAATCCTCCAATCCTCTGGAACTTCTCCCATCTCCATTGATGATGCAAAGGTCATCACCAGAGGCTCAGTTGAGAGTCATCCACATTGCTGTGGCTCTGGAATCACACACAGGTCAGACCAGGTAAGAACAGCAGATTTCCTTCCCTAAAGGACAGTAGCAAACCAGATGGGTCTTTCTGACAATCGACAATGGCTTCATCAGTAGATTCTTAATTCCAGATATTTTTTAATTCAATCCATCTGCTGTGGCAGGATTCGAACCCAGGTCCCCAGAACATTAACTGAGTGTCTGGATTAATAGTCTTACTATTAGGCCATTACCTCCCCTTAAATACACAGACACACACACACACACACACACACGCACACACACACACACACACACACAAACATGGACACATATACAGACACACACACACAAACACAGACACACATGGGCATACATAGATACACATAGTTTTCGTTAGAAAGGAGGCGGCTAAGAGGAGACCTTATCGAAACATATAAGATGAATAGAGGTTTAGATAGGGTGGACAGTGATAGCCTTTTTCCTAGGATGGAGAAAGCTAGCACGAGGGGACACAGCTTTAAATTAAGGGGTGATAGTTATAGGACGGATATCAGAGGTAGGTTCTTTACCCAGAGGGTGGTTAGGGAGTGGAATGCCCTGCCTGCGGCAGTTGTAGATGCGCCAAGTTTGGTGGCGTTTAAGAGGTTAGTTGATAAGTTTATGGAAGAGAAGGGAATGGTTTAGTTTGGAGGGTCATTGCTTTTTTCATAATTGGTCGGCGCAACATCGAAGGCCGAAGGGCCTGTTCTGCGCTGTACTGTTCTATGTTCTATGTTCTATACAAACACACACACACTTGCATATACAAGCACACAACACATACAGGCGCACATAGAAAGCATTCTTTCTGATTGTATCACAGTTTGATAATGGCTCCTGCTCTGCCCAAGATCTCAAGGAACTACAAAAGGTTAATAATGTAAGCCAATCCATCACACAAACCAGCCTCCCATCCATTGACTCTGTCTAAACTTCCTAATGCCTTGGCAAAGCAGCCAGCATAATCAAAGACCCCCATGCACCCCGTACATTCCCTCTTCCACCTTCTTTCTTCGGGAAAATGATACAAAAGTCTGAGGTCATGTACCAATCGACTCAAGAACAGCTTCTTCCCTGCTGCTGTCAGACTTTTGAATGGACCCACCTTGCATTAAGTTGATCTTTCTCTACACTCTAGCTATGACTGTAACACTACATTTTGCATTCTCTCTTTTCCTTCTCTGTGAACAGTGTACTTTGCCTGTACAGCGCGCAAGGAACAATACTTTTCACTGTATGCTAATACATATGATAATAATAAATCAAATCAAAGTTTTCAGATTGTGCCAGCACCCATTCCTACCCTGTTGACAGTGGAAAATTAGATTCATGTTTTGCCCATCAAGTGGTACTTCCAGCAGTACTGCACGTTGGTGCCAGCCTCGATGCTTAAGATGGACATTGAACCTAGAACCTTTTGAATGAGATGCAAGCATTTATCAATTGGGCAAAGCTGACATAACTTATAAAGGGAACCATATCAGTCAAAACAAAAATGCAAGGCAGAACATTTTCATAGCTTGTAATCCTTTTATAATTCTGGAATCATTTTAACAATAAAGTAAGTATAATTGGGATGCAGTCATAGAGGTTTACAGCATGGAAACTTGTTCTTTGGTCCAACTTGTCCTTGCTGCAAAGTTTTTAACCACTAAGCTGTTCCCATATCCCTCTATATCCATCTTACTTATGTGACTGTCTAAATGCTTTTTAAAATTGCACCAGCCTCTATTACTGCCTCTGGCAGCTCATCCCAGACACTCACCACCCTCTGAGTGAAAAAAGTGCCCCTGTTAAAATGGGAGGAGTATGTAAATGATAGCTCCCAAGTTTCTGCAGGTGACAAAGCAGGTCACCTTTTGTGGGCCATCTTCCTGACGCTAATTGTATCTGCTTGGGAAGATTCCAATTGCAATGATTAAAATTTCCAATGTCGGATATGGGTGGAATTTGGGGAAATGGGTTGATAGCAGGTGCAAGCTTCACAATTTAACACTCAGAAACCCTGCTTTATCATGAGCAATGTTACAGGAGGCCAGCTAAACATTTTTGATATACATTGCGTCTGGGCCTATATCCATCTGTGCAAGGCTAAATAGTTCAGTTTCCGCAGGATCCCCTTGCTGGCTTTCTGTGCTACCTGCTAATTGCCATTGCATTTTAAGATGGCACAGTGGCACAGTTGTTAGCACTGGTGCCTCACAGTACCAATGACCCCGGTTCGATTTCCAGCTTGGGTCACTTTCTGTGTGGAGTTTGCTTGTTCTCCTTGTGTCTGCATGGGTTTCCTCCGGTTTCCTCCCACAGTCCAAAGATGTGGGGGTTAGGTAGATTGGCCTTGTTAAATTGCTTCTTGGTGTTAAGAGGACAAGCTAGGGGTAATGGGGATAGGGCCTAGATAGGATTGTGATCGGTGCAGATTCAATGGGCCGAACGACCTCCTTCTGCATTGTAGCATTCCATGTCTTGAATTTATTGACACTGGCCATTCCTCTGGAATTCCTTCTCTTCTTTTTCCCCAACTCGATTTGCCAGAATCATACCACCGATGCGCAGATGTGGAGAAACAAAAAAAAATGGATTTGTTCTCCCGTTAGAATGCATTTTCAAAGATATCATTAGTGGACAGCACAGGATTTATTTATAAGGGTCTACAGGAGCAGCAGTATGCCTGCAGTGAGTTCTGGAATGCCTCTGCCTAGGAGAACTGTTCCCCCCCAATCCTGAGTACCCATCAGTCTCCAAGACCAGGTAGCCCTTACTCTCCTTAGAACAAGGAGGATTCAAGGAAGATTTAATCGAGGTGTCTCAAATCATGAAGTAAATCAGATGAAACTCTTTGCAGAAGGATTGGTAACCAGAGAAACTTATTTTAAAATAATTTTAATAACTCCATGGAGACGAAAGTCCCATCACCAAATTACTTTATTGCACCGTACATCTGTACACAGCCAGCTCTCCAGTTGCTCTCTGCTGATTGCAGGCTGGGACCCTGACAGACCTGCTTTAAATAGGGAGCATGAGGCTCCCTGATTTAACCATCAATTACCTCTTTTGACACCAACCAAGTAAACGAACTCAAATTAACTGAGGGACAAATTAAAAGGGGCAGCTCCCCAAAAATAAGAGGGCAATCATAAGGAAGAGGGGAAAGACTCATCAGGTATCTCTTTTAGTTCATACTCTCGCAAACCAATCTCATTAGCCTGGCTGAAGTCATCACAATAATGAGATGAGGTGAATTATTTCTAACTGAGTGAATTGTTGCAATGTGGGCTGGAATTCTCCAGCCATTCATGCCCAGTCACCGCTGTTAGCGAGGATGGAGAATTTAGCACTCAGCCAAATCTCCGTTCACTGCAGCGGGACTGGAGAATCCCGTTAGCGTGAATGGTCAGGGAATTCCAGTTCTGTAATGCACTGCTATAGAGGGCAGTCGATGTAACTTCATGAGGGGTGATTGTTTCTTCGTTTATGGGATTTGGTTTGATTTATTATTGTCACGTTATTAGCGTTCAGTGAAAAGTTTTGTTTCTTGCGCGCTATACTGAGAAAGCATACTATTCATAGAAAAAGGAAGGACTGCAGAATGCAGTGTTACTGTCATAGCTAAGGTGTAGAGAAAGGTCAATTTAATGCGAGGCAGGTCCATTCAAAAGTCTGACAGCAGCAGGGAAGAAGCTGTTCGCTGAGCTGGTTGCTACTTTTCCTGCGACATTTTTCCCGATGGAAGAAGGTGGAAGAGAGAATGTCCGGTTGTGGGCATCGCTGGACTAGCATTTATTGCCCATCCCTAGCTGCAATTGAAACTTAGTGTCATGCTAGGCTATTTCCAAGGGCAGTTGAGAGTCAACCACATTGCAGTGGCTCTGGAGTTACATATAGGCCAGATTTGCTAAGAGTGGCAGATTCCCTTCCCTATATGATATTAGTGAACCAGATAGGGTTTTTTCTGACAGTCAATAGTAGATTTTTTTTTTAAAAATTCTAGCTTTGAATTCAAGTCTCACTATCTGGGATTCGAACCTGGATTCCCAAAACATCACCCTGGATTATTGGAATACTCATCCAGTAACAATACCACTACACCACTCTTTCCTCTATTTCAAAAGTGAATTGCATTGATATTTGAAGGGAAAAGTTTCAGGGAATCATAGAATCCTACAATGCAGAAGGAGGCTATTCAGCCCATCGAGTCTGTACTGACTGCAATCCCACCTGTGCCTTATCCTCATAATCGCCCATGAATTTGCCCTGCTAGTCCCCTTGATACTATGGGAGGAACTGTGAGAGGAAACCGGAGCATCCAGAGGAAACCCATGCTGACATGGGGAGAGTGTGCCAACTCCACACGGACAGTGACCCGAGGCTGGGAATCGAACCCAACTCCCTGGCGCTGTGAGGCAGCAGTGCTAACCATTGTGCCACCATACCACCCTTGAGAAGATTGGACTAATGCTTTCAAAGGGCACAGTGATAATGGGGCTGTGCTACCCCGTTCTAGGATCTGATGACTCTCCCTCCTTCAAAACTCCATCTTGAATCCCTTTAAACAGCTTGACTTGTTGCTTCACAACTTGATCCCATATTTATGGAATAATTGATAACGAATGGGGAGATATTTCCTGCATTTTCCTCTGGAATCCCACTTTCGCAGTTAAGCTGTGTTGATGCCTCGAACATCATTGCTATGGGTGGGAGCCCAGAAGTTCGATCATTAAGAACCTCTGACCAAAGCTGTAAAAATTATATTGCACAAGCTTTTGTGCAGTCTTCAAGGGCCAGGGAATTGGAGGTAAAAATTAACCTTAACTGTGACTCAGTGGTGTGCATCACATTTCAAAGTGCATCCAGGTAATCATCTCAACACTGACAGAATTTTAATTTGGGGGTAGGGGGCTTCATCTAAGCTTAAAGATCACAGCAAGTTTGTCCATTGAAGAGGACTCACACTCTTTACAATGAGAATAAATTTGCTTCTCATTCCCTTAATTGGTCAAACATGACATTTGTTGCCTGCATATTAATTACAGAACACTAGATTAAATTAAGCACTCGTGGCAAGTTATACTTTTATAATATCTTTTTTTAATTCACCCACGGGACAGGGGTATTGCTGGCTGGCCAACGTTTGCTATCCATCCCTATTTGCCCTTGAAAACAAATGGTCTGCCGTGAGAGACAGAAGGTAAAGGAATTTGGCCCATCAGGTTTGCCCTGCTATTCAATGATATCAGAGAAAGATGAATCATAGAAATCTTACAGTGCAGATAAAGGCCTTTTGGCCCATTAAGCCTACACTAACAACAATCTCACCTAGGCCCCATCCCCATATTCCAGTTGAGAGTCAACTACATTGCTGTGGTTCCAGAGTCATATTAAGTTTTTTAAGTTTATTTATTAGTGTCACAAGTAGACTTACATTAACACTGCAAAGAAGTTACTGTGGGAATCCCCCTGTTCCCCACATTTCGGCGCCTATTTGGGTGTACTGAGGGGAGAATTTAGCACAGCAATGCAACTAACCAGCACAGCTTTCAGACTGTGGGAGGAAACCGGAGCACCCAGAAGAAACCCTCACAGACATGGGGAGAATGTGCAAACTCCACTCAGTAACCCAAGCCACTGATCGAACCAGAGTCCCTGGCACTGTGAGGCAGCAGAGCTAGTCACTGTGCCGCCATACCATGTAGGCCAGCCTGGGTAAAGAGGGCAAATTTCCTTCCTTAAAGGACATTAGTGAACCAGATGGGTTTTTCCAACAATGATGTCATGGTCATCAGCAGATTCTTAATTCTAGATATTTTTTGTTGAATTCAAACTCCTCTATTTGCCATGGTGGGATTCGAACCCAGGTCCCCTAAACATTCGCTGAGTTTCTGGATTAATGTAATGAAATGTCCCGTGGTACTTCACAGAAGCCTCATAGAACAAAAATATGAAAATGAGCCATATTAGGGGATATTAAGTCAGGTGCTTGATCATGGAGGGAGGTTTTTAAGGAGTGTTTTAAGGGGCAAGAATGATGTGGAGTTGCCGGCATTGGACTGGAGTGGCACAATAAAAAGTCTCACAACACCAGGTTAAAGTCCAACAGGTTTATTTGTAGCACGAGCTTTCGGAGCATTGTCCCTTCATTAGATGAATCATCACCCGATGAAAGAGCAGCACTCCAAAAGGTCGTGCTACCAAATAATTCTGTTGGACTTTAACCTAGTGCTGTCAGAGCACTTACAGGACAAGAATGCGCCAAGTTTGGTGGCGTTTAAGAGGTTAGTTGATAAGTATATGGAGGAGAAGGGAATGGTTTAGTTTGGAGGGGCATTGCTTTTTATATTGGTCGGCGCAACATCGAAGGCCGAAGGGCCTGTTCTGTGCTGTAATGTTCTATGTTCTATGTTCTAAGAATGAGATAGTGAGGCAGAGAGATGTAGGGTGAATATTCCAGAGCTTGGCACCCATCAACTGAAGGTACAACCACAAAATGGTGGAGTCCTTACAATGGGAAAAAGAGCTTGGGATTTGAGGAATGAGGCTATCTGGGAGGGCAGTCGATTGCTGTGCGAGGGGCTGAGGAGATTACAGAGACAAGGAGACTTCAGGCCATGAAAGGATTTAAAGCAAGGATGAGAATTTTAAGAAAGAAAACATTGCTTGACCAGAAGCCAATATAGGCCAGAGAACACAGAAGTGATTGAGGGAATAAGGGATTTTATAATCATGGAGGATGAGTAAGAGCTATTGGGAGGAGAAGGAAGATGAATCACGGAGGCAGGTCAGATATGGTTCTTTGTTCTGTAACATCACTATTTATTTCCCCAAGTTCCCTAACATCCATGTTTTTCTCAACAGTAAATACTGATGAGAAATATTCATTTAGGATCTCACCCATTTCTTGTTATCGTCCTGGGTTCCCTACTTCTCCCAGCTTTGCCCTTCACTCTAAGAGGAATGTGCATACCCTGACCCCTGGTTAACACACTTTGGAAAGCATGCCAATTACCAGACATCCCTTTGCCTTCCCACAGACACCCCAATTAACTTTTGAAAGTTCCTGTCTGATACCATCAAAATTGGCCTTGCCCCAATTTAGAAGATTAATTTTTGGGCCAGACTATCATATTCATACAGACTTGATGGGATGAATGGCTCCCTTCTGCACTGTCAGGATTCTATGATTTCCAAACATGCCATGCTCATGGATGGCCAAGTCACACACTTATTAAAAATTTTCATCAAATGTAGGCATTGGTAGCTAGTGTTGCCCATCCCTTATTGCCCTTGTATACGTGGTGGTGAGCTGTCTTTTTTAACTGCTGGAGTTCACCTACAGTATTGTTCAGTCAGGATGATCTGAGGCTTGGAGGGGAACCTGCAGGCATTAGTCTTCTCATGCATCTGCTGCCCTGGTGCATCTAGGTGGCAAAGGTTATAAGTTTACAAATTTTCATACCTGGATATTAACTGCTGTCACTTTGCATCAGTGGCGGACAACAGTCCAACAATAGAACATAGAACATAGAACATTACAGCGCAAAACAGGCCCTTCGGCCTTCGATGTTGCGCCGACCAATTAGGAAAAAGCAATGACCCTCTAACCTAAACCATTCCCTTTTCGTCCATAAACTTATCTACTAACCTCTTAAACGCCACCAAACTTGGCGCATCTACAACTGCAGCAGGCAGGGCATTCCATACCCTTACCACCCTCTGGGTAAAGAACCTACCTCTGACATCCATCCTATAACTACCACCCCTTAATTCAAAGCTATGTCCTCTCGTGCTAGCTTTCTCCATCCTAGGAAAAAGGCTATCACTGTCCACCCTATCTAAACCTCTAATCATCTTATATGCTTCACTAAGGTCTCCTCTTAGCCGCCTTCTTTCTAACGAAAACAACCTCAAATCCCTCAGCCTCTCTTCATAAGACCTGCCCTCCATACCAGACAACACTAGGGCTAATAATTTGAGCTATATTATGAACAGCATGGTAGCACAGTGGTTAGCACTGCTGCCTCACAGCACTAGGGACCCGGGTTCAATTCCAGCCTATGCTCACCGTCTGTGTGGAGTTTGCACATTCTTCCCACATAGTGTCCTATGTTCTATGTTCTATAATCCAGGGGGAATCAAACTACAAGATAGGCATGTTACAAGTTACACTCGAATATAGGAACATACAGATACTTTAAACGGGTTTAAGGTGCTGGGGAGTAGGTACAGAGCAGATGTCAGAGATAAGCTTTTCACTCAGTTGGGTGGTGGTGAGTGGAATCGGCTGCTGTCGGTGGTGGTGGAGGCGAACTCAAGAGGATCTTTTAAGAGACTTCTAGATGAGTACATGGGATTTCATAGGATTGAGGGTTATAGTTAAACCTAATAGGTCGGGATAAGATTGGCGCAATTTGTGGGCCGAAGCGCCTGTTTGTGCTGTAGTTTTTCTAACGACTTGCCAGTATTAATTCGGTGGAAGAAGATTAAGAGGGATAGAGTCCAGGCTGGAGCATTAGTCAAGAGACTAAAGGAGGCATCCGTCATAGCTGCTGTTCTATGAGAGACAGAAGGTGGAGGAATGCAGCCCATTGAGTTTGCCCCAACATGCAATGATATCAGAGAAAGATGAATCATAGAAACCCTACAGTGCAGAAAGAGGCCTTTTGATGCATTAAGTCTGTGCTGATAACAATCTCACCTAGGCCCTACCCCGTAACACCACATATTTACCCCACTAATCCTTCTAAACTATGCATCCCGGAAGACTAAGGGGCAATTTAGCATGGCCAATGAATGGATTTAATCCGGACAAATGCAAGATGATGCATCTCAGTAGATCCAATTCAGGTGGGAGTTATAAAATAAATGGCAGAACCATCAGGAGAATGGACACACAGAGAGATGTAGGAGTACAAGTCCACAGATCCTTAAAAGTGGCAGCATGGGTGGAAAAGGTGGTGGAGAAAGCATATGGCATGCTTGCCTTCATCGGACAGGACATCGAGTATAAAAGTTGGCAAATTATGTTCCAGTTATACGTGGGTTAGGCCACCTTTGGAATCCTGCGCCCAATTCTGGTCACCACACTATCAGAAAGAGGTAGAGGTTTTGGAGAGAATGCAGAAAAGGTTTATCAGGATGTTGCCTGGCATGGAGGGCATTAGCTATGAGGAGAGATTGAATAAACTGGGATTGTTCTCCCTGGAAAGACGGAGACTGAGGGGCAACCTGATAGAAGTTTATAAAACTATGAGCAATAGAGATAGGGTGAAGAGTTGGAAGCTTTCTCCCAGGGCAGAAATGACAATTCCAAGGGGGCACAAATTCAAGATAAGTGGGGGGGAAGGTTCAGTGGAGATGTGCAAGGAAAGTTTTTTTATATAGATGGTGGCGGAGGCCAGAAATGTACTGCCAAGTGAGGTAGTTGAGACAGATACATTAGCCATGTTTAAAACGTATCTGCTTAGACACATGAACAGACGGGGAATAGAGGGATACAGGCAGTTGGTCTAGATAGGACAACATAATCGGTGCAAGCTTGGAGGACCAAAGGACCTGTTTCTGTGCTGTACTGTTCTTTGTTCTTTGTTTGTCCCTGGTCATGATGTTGAGTGGGAGTGGCGTACCTCAAACTGTAAGACCCAGGCTAGAGATTAGCGACCTGTTCTGGAAACTGCTAGCTACGGAAATGGCCTGCCTTAGTGCGCCATCAGAGTGAAGGCAGAGAATTGGAATTGGAAAAATACCCAGAGGGTAGATGGCTCCACATGTGAGGAAGACCAAAATTAGAAATGATAAATATGATCAGAATTAATACATCCAACAGACAATTCAGGAGAAACTTCTTTAACGAGAGAGCTATTGATCTTTAAAGCTACAGTCTTCGTTTAACTCTCAGGATTTTTTCAGGCTGTCTAATTGTGTCGTAAATACAGGATACAATGAAAAGATGTGCTCCCTCATCACTATCCAATGCAGTTGCTGCAAATTCTAAGTGACTAATTTTTGTGCAGTGGAATATCTTGGACTCAGAATCTCAACAGTGCAGAAAGAGGCCATTTAGCCCATCAAGCCTGCACCCAACCACAATCCCACCCAGGCCCTGTCCCCCTAACCTCAACTCATCCCCCTCAACACTAAGGATTAATTTCGCGTGGCCAATCCACTAACTTGCACACCTTCGGACCGTGGGAGGAAATTGGAGAACCTGGACGAAACCCATGCAGATACGGGAAGATGGTGCAAACTTCACACAAACAGTGACCCAAGGCAGGAATCGAACCTGGGTCCCTGGCATGGTGAGGCAGCAGTGCTAACTATTGTGCCATCGTGCCGCCCATTAAGCTTTCTGGTCTGACACCTGGCTGAATTGGAAACAGCGCAGAGAGAAATATGCAGCATTGGGGAGGATTCACATGATTGTTCTGTCCATGTAAATGAACAGGCCTAAGCAACACAGCAGGAGAATCTATCAAACACCACCCCAGTGGCGTGCACTTGCCACAGCAATCTGCACGGAGCAGCCATTTCAAGAGGTATGGCTCCTGCTATTGTATTTCTTTAATTGCCAGTGAACATTGCCCTTTTAAAAGTTGGAGGCGTGGACCCCACTTCCCAACATTTCCCAGGGAAAGCCAGTTTCAGGGACAGATGTTGCAGCCAGACATGGCATCCACCTCCATCATAACGTGCTCCCGACAACCTGGCTGTCTGGGTGACAGATGGTGAGGAGACCAAAATACTGTGTACACAAACTGCACATTCCCAAAAATTAACCAACCTGCAAGTTCTTTTGAGTAACCTCAGAATGAAGGTTACCATGAAGCAGAGCTATGTGGCCCAGTCAATTAGAATTTGGCTCTTTCAAGTCCAGGCTTGAATCTACCTCATTCTGCGAGGGAGACAAAGGCTTCTTCCACCTCTGATAATTAGGCACGAAATGATTCCCTAACATGTCTGCAATTTAACATCGGTCTCATAGGTCAATGCTTCCAAATATCTCTGTGTACCAGGCATGCAGAAAATAATCACACAATCCATCTTACAAATACAAAAGCTCCAATGTAACCTCTTGAAAACACTGATACGCTCTCAGAGGCCCCCTGTAAATACTGACACACTCCCCCCGGACCCCATGTAATTACTGACACACTCCTCAGGGTCCCCTGTAAATACTGACACACTCCCCCCAGACCTCCGTGTAATTACTGACACACTTCCCCGGGGACCCCCTGTAAATACTAACACACACTCCTCGGGACCCCGTGTAATTACTGACACACTCCCCAGGGGACCCCCTGTAAATACTGACACAATCCCCTGGGGACACCCTGTAAATGCTGACACACTCCCCCGGGGACCCCCTGTAAATACTGACACAATCCCCTGGGGACACCCTGTAAATACTGACACACTCCCCCGGGGACCCCCTGTAAATACTGACACACTCCCCGGGGATCCTCTGTAAATACTGACACACACCCAGGGGACCCCCTGTAAATACTGACTCACTCCCCCGGGGACCCCCTGTAAATACTGACATACTCCCCTGGGATGCCCTGAAAATACAGATACACTCCCCAGGGACCCACTGTAAATAGTGACAGACTCCCAGAGATCCCCTGTACATACTGACACACTCCTCAGGCACCCCCTATAAATATTGACATACTCCCCATGAACCCCTTGTAAATACTGACACACTCCCCAGGGACATCCCGTAAATACTGCCCCACTCCCCAGGGACATCCTGTAAATACTGACACGCTCCCCAGGGACCTGTGTAAATACTGCCACACTCCCCTGGGAAAACCCCCTGTAAATACTGACCCACTCCCCAGGGACATCCTGTAAATACTGACACACTCCCCGGGGACCTGTGTAAATACTGACACACTCCCCTGGGGAAACCCCCTGTAAATACTGACACACTTCCTAAGGACATCCTGTAAATACTGACAGACTCCCCTGGGGAAACGCCCTGTAAATACTGACACACTCCCTAGGGACATCCTGTAAATACTGACACAGTTCCCCGGGGAAACCTCCTGTAAATATTGACACACTCCCAGAATCCCTTCATAAGTATAGACAAATCCAGCAAACTTCCCAATTCTGATCTTCTGATAGAAGGTTGTTCATTGATGAAGCAGTTGAAGATGATTGGGCCTCAGACACTCCCTTGAGGGACTACAGCAGTGAAATCCTGGTGCTGAGATGATTGACCTCCAAGCACTTCAACCACCCTCCTTTCTGCCGGGAATAACTTTAACCAGTGGAGAATTTTCCTCCTGATTCCCATTAACTCTGGTTTCTCTAAGGACTCCATGAACTAATAATCGGTCAGATGCTGCCTTGATACTAAGGGCTGTCCCTCTCACCTCACCTCCAGAATTGAGCTCTTTTGTCCATGTCTGAACCAGGGTTGTAATGAGGTCAGGAGCTGAGTGACCCTGGCGAAACACAAACTGAGTATCAGTGAGGAGGTGGTTGTTCAGTGAGTGCTGCTTGATATCGCTGTTGATGACCCCTTCCGTCACTTTGCTAATGATCAAATCTAGATTGGCCAGGTTGGATTTGTCCTGCTTTCTGTAAGCAGAATATATCTCAGCAACTGTTCACCTTGTCAGGTTGTTGTAGCTGGACTGGAAATGACATTCTCAGCAATCCCCTGCAAAAACTTACAAAGTCCATACAAACCCCTGTAAATACTGACACACTCCCCACAGACCCCCTGTAAATACTGATACATTCCCCAGAGACCCCCTGTAAATACTGACACATTCCCCAGAGACCCCCTGTAAATACTGACACGCTCCCACAGACCCCCTGTAAATACTGATACATTCTCCCAGAGACCCCCTGTAAATACTGACATGCTCCCCAGGGACCCCCTGTAAATACTGACACACTCCCCCGGGGATCCCCTGTAAATACTGACACATTCCCCAGAGACCCCCTGTAAATACTGACATGCTCCCCAGGGACCCCCTGTAAATACTGACACATTTCCCAGGGACCCCCCTGTAAATACTGACACACTCCCCAGGGACCCCCGGTAAATACTGACACGCTCCCACAGACCCCTGTAAATACTGATACATTCTCCCAGAGACCCCCTGTAAATACTGACATGCTCCCCAGGGACCCCCTGTAAATACTGACACACTCCCCCGGGGATCCCCTGTAAATACTGACACATTCCCCAGAGACCCCCTGTAAATACTGACACATTTCCCAGGGACCCCCCTGTAAATACTGACACACTCCCCAGGGACCCCCGGTAAATAGAACATAGAACATAGAACAATACAGCACAGAACAGGCCCTTCGGCCTTCGATGTTGTGCCGACCAAAATAAAAAGCAATGCCCCTCTAAACTAAACCATTCCCTTCTCTTCCATATACTTATCAATTAACCTCTTAAACGCCACCAAACTTGGCGCATTACAACAGCTGCAGGCAGGGCATTCCACTCCCTAATCACTCTTTGAGTAAAGAACCTACCTCTGATATCCGTCCTATAACTCATACCCCCTAATTTAAAGCTGTGTCCCCTCGTGCTAGCTTTCTCCATCCTAGGAAAAAGGCTATCACTGTCCAAATACTGACACACTCCCCCAGAGACCCCCTGTAAATACTGACACGCTCCCCCGGGGATCCCCTGTAAATACTGACACGCTCCCCACAGACACCCTGTAAATACTGACACACTCCCCTGGGGATCCCTTGTAAATACTGACACACTCCCCACAGACCCCCTGTAAATACTGACATGCTCCCCAGGGACCCCCTGTAAATACTGACACACTCCCCAGGGGCCCCCCTGTAAATACTGACACACTCCCCCGGGGATCCCCTGTAAATACTGACACGCTCCCCACAGACCCCCTGTAAATACTGACACATTCCCCAGAGACCCCCTGTAAATACTGACATGCTCCCCAGGGACCCCTGGTAAATACTGACACACTCCCCCAGGGACCCGTAGTAACTACAGACACATTGTCCCTTGGGGATCCCCTGTAAATATTGACACACTCCCCCAGAGATCCCCTGACACACTCCCAGGAACCCATGAAAATACTGACACACTCCCTCGGGGACCTCCCATAGATACCGACACACTCCCAAGGACCACTGTAAATACTAACAAACTCCCCGGGGACCCCCTTTAAAATTGACACACCTCCAGAATGTGTCAGGGGCTTGAAGCGCAAGCAAAAAAGACTGCAGCTGCCCGGGCAGCACGGTGGCACAGTGGTTAGCACAGCTGCCTCACAGCACCAGGAATTCAGGTTCGATTCCCAGCATGGGCCACTGTCTGTGAAGAGTCTGCACATTCTCCCCGTGTCTGCGTGGGTTTCCTCCAGGTGTTCTGGTTTCCACCCGTAGTCCGAAAGATGTACTCGTTAGGTGCATTGGCCGTGTTAAATTCAATATAAATTAAATTGTACAAATTTGTTCTGGGTGCCGGAACAGAGTCCTTGACCAGGGTTTGAAGGTGATTAGAGCAAGTTGAGGGCACAGTTCAATTACAGGAAACTGGGGGTGGGATTCTCCAGCCATTCACGGCACTGGGATTGTCCAGTCCCGCTGCAGTGAATGGAGGTTGAGTGCCAAACTTTCCGTCCTCATTGGTAGTGGCAGCAGGACGTGAACGGAAATGCGGAGCATGAAAAGAAATAGGTGGGATCTTCCATTCCCGCTGATGCCTATTGCCATTTGCCTTCGGTGGGACTGGAAGACCCTGCCCAAGGGAAGAGCTGAAAAATTAGGATTGCCATCTTTTGTCAAACCTAAAACTGGACAAGGTAGGGAGGGAGGGATGAGGGCAATTTAGAGTGTGAGATTGGAAATTTAGCTAATGGTTCATCACAAGTTCATCTGAAGTGTTAACCAGGATAATCGCACTCCTCACGGTTGGATAATTGCGTATTTGAGTCTTACCAGACTTTTGTGGCCAATATAACACTCTCCCAAACACAAAAACCAACTTTAAAACAGGAAAGATAGCCAGGTAATCACTCTTTTAAAGGGTTTTGTGCTTGAGGTTCAACATCAGTCTCTTGAGATGAGGTATACATGGTTCGGGGAGGAAGGAAAATATGAGAAATATGAGTTGACACACCTGTACCCCAAATGATAAACCGATTGTCATGCCTCCCGAGACAGATCAGACACACAGGCAAGTCTATCCCACGACTTAAGTTATGGCATTGTCATCTTTTACTAATGGACCTCTAAAGTGTTAGCCTGATAGGTCCTTATGTTTCTCCCAGAATATTTGAGCACAAAGGAACCCTAACAGGTCAGCGCCTCCGACATTCATCACTTCGAGAATGCAGCTCACCTGCTCCCTGTGGCACAGACAAATGTGTTCACACAAGAATGTTCACATCAGATAAACACCCAATAAATCAATACATTGATAAGACAGCATCGTGCCAGAGTAAAGTCAGAACAACAAGGGGGATAATCAATCAGCCATGTTCATTAAGCCGAGCGCCTGTTGATATACGAGAATTCTTTCGGTCTCCCAACCCTTTTACCACAGAACCACTTCAAGTGGAATCTTGCTCAACACCATCGCCCAGTAGTCATGTAACAACATTACCACTCTGGTATTAGGGAAAGGTCGTGAAGGTCAGCTACCTGGCCACCAATCACTTTGCGGCCTGCGCAAGCTGATATGGATTTGTAGTTTGTTTACCTGCTGCTTTCTGTATCCAAAAATTTCACTTGACTAGACATGTCCATGCAAATGATTTATCGCGTGAAGCACAGACAGCAAGCGCTCAGTTTGGACAGAATACATGATCGTTAGAATTAGTCATGAAATTTCCCCTTTAATTCCACACTTCGCTGATCAAAGCAACACTTAAAATGAATGTTTTGACATAACTAGGTCAAAATGGTAGTCATGGCTGTCGTCATGTTGTGCGAGAAATGGTTGAGGACTCTGGGTCTGTCCTCGTTGGAGTTTAGAAGGATGAGGGAGGATCTTACTGAAACTTAAAGATACTGTGAGGCCTGGGTAGGGTGGATGGGGAGAAGATGTTTCCACTAGTAGGAAGAAACTAGAACCAGAGGGCACAACTTCAGGCTAA
This sequence comes from Sphyrna mokarran, assembly GCA_024679065.1. NCBI lineage: Eukaryota > Metazoa > Chordata > Chondrichthyes > Carcharhiniformes > Carcharhinidae > Sphyrna > Sphyrna mokarran. The sequence goes on along the minus strand of JAGIQG010000003.1, from coordinate 130,089,514 downwards.
AAGCGTGATCCCTTACAACAGAGATGAGGAGGAATTTCTTCAGCCAGGGAATGATGAATTTGTGGAACTCTTTGCCCCAGAAGGCTGTGGAGGCCAGGTCATTGAGTGTCTTTAAGACAGACATAAATAGGTTCTTGATTAATAAGGGCATCAGAGGTTATGGGGAATGGGCATATGAAAAATATCAGCAAATATCAGTCATGGGCCGCCGTAGTGGCACAGTGGTTAGCACTGCTGCCTCATATCATCAAGGACCCAGAGTCAATTCCCGTCTTGGGTCACAATCTGGGTAGAATCTGCACGTCCTCCCCATGTCTGCATGGGTTTCCTCCAGGTGCTCCAGTTTCCTCCCTCGGTCCGAAAGACGTGCTGGTTCGGTGAATTGGCCATGCTACATTGTTTCTCAGTGTACCAAACAGGCGCTGGGTTGCTCACAATAATTTCATTACAGTGGAATGTAACCCTACTTATGATTAATAAATAAGAATGATAATAATGTCGGAGCAGACTCGATAGACCGAGTGACCTAATTCTACTCCTATGTTTTATGGTCAGGTAGTCACTTTAGACACAGCAGTCCAGGTAAGCATGAATAATTATAAAAAAAGATAAATATTCTAATTAATTATGAATAATAATTAAGATTAGGGCTGGAACTTTAGCTCTGTAGGGAGTCACGGTGGCACAGTGGTTAGCATTGCTACTTCACAATGTTAAAACCTGGCATTCGATTTCCAGCTTGGGTCACTGTCTGCACATTCTCCCTGTGTCTGCGTGGGTTCCCTTGGGTACTCTGGTTTCCTCCCACAGTCCGAAAGACATGCTGGTTAGGTGCATTGGTCATGCTAAATTCTCCCTCAGTGTACCCGAACAGGCTCCGGAGTGTGGCGACAGGGGATTTTCATAGTAACTTCATTGCAATGGTAATGTAAACTTACTTGTGATCCTAAATTAATGAACTTAAAAACTTAAACTGTCCAAACTCAAAACATTGGTTCTGTTCTTTCTCCACAGAGGCTATCAGACCTGCTGAGATTGTCCAGCATTTTCTGTTTTTGTTTCAGATTCCAGCATCTGCAGGCCACACTCTGGCGCCTGTTCGGGTACACTGAGGGAGAAATTACTATGGCCAATGCACCTAACTAGCACATCTTTTGGACTGTGGAAGGAAACCGATGCACCCGGAGGAAATCCACGCACAACTTGCAGACTCTGCACTGGAGGTTACCCCAACCGCGAGTCGAGCTGTGATGCTGTGGTGCTGTGATGCAGCAGTGCTAACCACTATGCCGCCCTGCCGTCCTAATATGTTTATAACCATAAAGAGAATGATACTAGTAAAAGATTGAGCTGCTTTTTTTCCCCCAGATATTTGTACGGAGGGATCTTCCCTTTGCAAACAAAAAGAACCTGTCCAGGCAACAGGGGAGGCAATAGTCTCCTGGTGCATTCTTCATGGAAACCAATCACCACCCTTTTCTCGTGCAGTATGTGCTGTTGTTCCCTCCCTGTGAAATTTAATATCCTTGCATCTGTCTTGGAGAATACAAGATGAAAAAAATTGGCAGCATATTTCTTTTCTCAGTAATAATCCAAATTGACTTAATTTTAAATTTTGCAGCAGCTGTGATAGGACTTAAACCCATGTGCATAAATCATATCCAGTCCACTGTATTATTAGATCACTTATGTAACCATTTTATTACTATCTCTGGCAGATCTAAATTTGTTCTAGAGAATAGCAGGTCTTTGCATAGATATAATAGAAAATGATAGAATCTGTATGCTGTAAACATACTCTATCCATCATACTGATATTAGACTATGTGTATATTGTGAAGCCAATAGCTGTAACAACATAGGTACAAATTCCTTTATCCTGTGCTTATTATGGTGAACAACAGATCAATTATAAAGATTAGAGACAGTACAGTGGTACAGAGAGTTAGTACTGTTGTCTACCAGCGCCAGGGATCCGGGTTCAATGCCGGTCTTAGGTCAGTGTCTGTGTGGAGTTTGCATGTTCTCCCCATATCTGCATGGGTTCCCTCCAGATACTCCGGTTTCCTCCCACAGTCTAGGGATGTGTGAGTTAGATTGTTTAGCCATGCTAAGTTGCCCCTTAGTGATCCGGGACGCGTAGGTTAGAGGGATTAGCAGGGTAAGTATGTGGAGTGACCGGGATAAGGCCAGGGATTGCTATCAGTGCAGACTCAATGGGCCAAATGTTTTCCTTCTCCACTGTAAGGTTTGTATGATTTCTATGATTCTGTGCACTGGTTAGATTAAATTGACCCTACTCTCAGGGGATTTGCAGAGTAAATTCTGATTATATCACAGCTTGGTATGACTCCTGCCGTGCACAAGACTGCACTAAAGGTGGTGAATGTAGCCCAATCCATCACACAAACCAGCCTCCCATCTATTGACTCTGTCTTTACTCCCCACTGCCTCAGCAAAGCAGCCAGTACCTCACCCAGCCTGGACATTCTCTTTTCCACCTTCTTCCTTCAGGAAAAGGATACAAAAATCTGAGGTCACGGACCAACCGACTTAAGAATAGCTTCTTCCCTGCAGCTGCCATCAGACTTTTGAGTGGACTTAGCTCACACTAAGCCAATCTTTCCCTACACCCTAGCTATGTCTGTAACAGTATGTTCTGCACTCTCTCATTTCCTTCCCTACGAATGGTATGCTTTGTCTGTGCAGCATGCAAGAAACAATACTTCTCATTGTATGTTAATAGATGTGACAATAATGAACCAAAATCAAAATATGTGTGTTAACAGGAGTGGGGCTTGGATTGTGGTCGGTGCAGACTCAATGGGTCAAATAGGGATTTGATGAATTCTATGATTGGCAGAGGAGGTCTGATAAGCAAGATGGTAAAGGATAGGCTTTCATCTTTTCTTCGCAGCGATGCACTGTTGCTGTCGCAGTTGTGAAATTACTTATTCTGTTGAGAAAAAGCTGTTGTAATTCGGACATCCAGAAATGAAAACAACTGGATTTAAGTGTGATCTCTGAACCACAAGGGAATACTCCACCGTACTACTGAGCCAGTCCGAGTATCTTTCAGCATTTTTGAGTGTAATGGCACACTTTCCTGTTTTCTTTGGCCCAAAACCATTGAGCACATGACGTGTGAGGAACTTTAATGATTAACAGTCACAGCGGTGGAGCGGGGTGGGGGGGCGGAGGGGGGGAGGTTGTTTTCTGGGATTCAGAGCCACGTGCACATTGCAGTCAGTGCCTCCTCTCATCCGTGTGGAGACAAGAATTTAGTTCGCGTTTCAACAAAAATAAAAGAACGGGACCCACAACCTGTTTTCCCAGGTCACTTCAAAAGGAACTTCTGTCGCAATTCTCTTGGAGAACGAATCCAAAACTATTTCATGGCAATGAATTGGCCGTGATGGACTGGGAAAAGTTGCTGAAAGACAGCAGACAGGCAATGGCAGGCATTTAAAGAACAAATAGGTGAAATTGTTTATCTCTGCTCGACGCGAGAGTTTTAAAGGAAATTGTGGCCAAACCCTTGGCTTACAAGGGAAATTAGAGATAGTGTCAGATTCAAGGAAGAAGCATACAAATTGGCAATAAAAAAGCAATGGGCCTGAGGATTGGGAGTAGTTTAAAATTCAGCAAAGGAATGGATTAAGAAGGGAAAAATCGAGCGTGAAAGTAAGCTAGCGGGGCACATAAAGCCGAATGTAAAAGTTTCTATAGGTATGTAAAGAGGAAAAGATTGACAAAAAAGAATGTAGGCCCCCTCACAGTTAGAAACGGGAGACTTCATAACGGGGAATGAATAAATGGCCGAGGAATTAAATTTGTACTTTGCTTCAGTCTTCACAAAGGAAGACATGAATAATGTACCAGAAGTGCTGAAAAAACATGTCTTAGTAAGGAGATGAAAGAAATCAGCATTAGGAGAGAAATGGTTTTGGGGAAATTGATGGGATTGAAGGTGGATAAATCTCCAGGTCCTGATAATCTTCATCCCAGAGAAGTGCCCCTGGAAATAGTACATCCATCGGTAATTATCTTCCAAAATTCTTCGAACCCTGGAATAATTCCTATAGATTGCAGTGTGGCTAATGTAAGCCCACTATTCAAAAGGGAGGTAGAGAGAAAACAGGGAACTAGAGACCAGTGAGCCTAACGTCGGTACGGGGGGAATTGTTGGAATCAAGAATTTCATTACTCAGCATTTGGAAGGCAGTGGGATAATCAGACAAAGTCAACATGGATTTACAAAAGGGAAATCATGCTTGACAAATCTATTGCAATATTTTGAGGATATAAACAGTAGAGTTGGCGGAGGAGAACCAGCGGGTATGGTTTATTTAGACTTTCGACAAGTTCTCACATAACAGACAACTATATAAAATTAAAGCACAGGGAATTGCAGGTAATGTCTTGAGATGGATAGAAAACTGGTTAGCATATAAGAAGCAAAGAGTTGGCATAAATGGGTCTTTTTTCTTTGGGGTTCCACAGTGCAGAAAAGGCCATTTGGCCCATCGAGTCTGCATAAAATGCCCTGATCTGCCCACCTAATCCCACTTGCCAGCACTTGGCCCATAGCCTTGAATGTTATGGCATGCCAAGTACTCATCCAGGTGCTTTTTAAAGGATATGAGGCATCCCGCTTCCACCACCCTCCCAGGTAGTGCATTCCAAACCACCCTCTGAGTAAAAAGGTTTTTCCCTAAATCTTCCCTAAATCTCCCACCCCTCACTTTTAACTTGTGTCCCCTCGTGACTGGACCTTCAACTAAAGGGGAACAGCTGCTCCCTCTTCACTGTATCCACCCTTCTCATAACCTTGAACACCTCGATCAGATCGGCCCCCTCAGTCTTCCCTGCTCCAATGAAAAGAATGAAAATGGATGGGAGAAGAGGAAGGGGGAAAGAAATGATGGACCAAAAAGAAATATTTTAAAAGTAATTTGGAGGAGGGGGGGGGGATAAAGAACAGATGCTGGTAAAATCATTTTTTGTGTTGAGAAATCTCTGTAGCCCAGAGATTCAGAATCCACAGGACTGGCTGTCAGCCAGAGAGGCTGGACTTCTGAGCCTTACGCTACCCGTTCCAGAGCTCCCAGCCGTGCCTTGGAACACACGACCCTGTTAATGTGGGGCCATCAGGGATGCAGGCAGCGAGAGAAATAGCCCAGGCCTCGTAGGGGACTGCGTTAAACTAACAGCGTTTCCCTTCCTCTCATCACAGTAATGAGGAGCGGTGTGGCTTTGATGGGAAATCTGTTTATAATCTGCGCCAGATTCAAGTTTCCCCTTTGGAATAACGTGCTTCAGAACCCAGTCGAGATCGGCAGTCGAGAGGCTAGTCAATCCAGGGAAAGTTTAGGATTAAGCAGCGTTAATTTCATCGGAAATGTCACTCCATTACTGCATTAACACACATTCCTTACAAATCCTTTCTCTGCCTCCTCAGGTTCCCTCTGCGCCTCACGTGCCACGCCTTCCCTGAAAGAATAGGCCAGCTAGAAACAGCCTCATTTTATTATTCTTCAATCGTTCAATACAAGGATGATGCCGGTGTCGGACTGGGGTGGGTAGAGTAAAAAGTTTCACAGCACCAGGTTAAATACCAAGTGGGCGGCACAGTGGCCTAGTGGTCAGCACTGCTTACCCATAGCACCAAAGACCCGGGTTCGATTCCTGGCTTGGATCACTGTCTGTGTGGAGTTTACACATTCTCCCCGTATCTGTGCGGGTTTCCTCCGGGTGCTCCAGTTTCCTCCCACAGTCTGAAAGACGTGCTTCTTAGGGTGCATTGATCCGAACTGGACTATGACGACTAAAGGAATTTTACAGTAACTTCATCACAGTGTTAATGTAAATCTTATTTGTTACACTAATAAATAAATTTTACTTTACTTAAAATCCAACAGGTTTATTTGGATTCAAGAGCTTTTGGAGCACTGCTCCTTCATTATCACTGCTCACCTGATGAAGGGATGGTGCTCCCAAAGCCCATGATTCCAAATAAACCTGTTGGGCTTTAACCTGGTGTTGTGAGACTTCTTATAATACAAAGATCTGCAGCTTAGATGGACTGGCATTGCTAATTGCTCTTTAGTATCCAAAGGTGTGTAGGTTAGGTGGCTTGGCCATGGTAAATTGCCCCTTAGTGTCCAAATGTGTACAGGACAGGCTATGGTAAATTGCCTTTTAGTTCCAAAGGTGTGTAAGTTAGGTGGATTGGCCATGCTAAATTGCCCCTAGGAGCCCCAGTCTCTGTCAGTCAGGGGGATTAGCCATGGTAAGTACACAACGGATGGGGAGAGGATAGAGGAGGTGCTGCGCCCAGGTTAAGATGCTCTTTTGGAGAGTTGGTACAGATTCAATGGGCTGAATGGTCATTGAATCTGTACCAACTTCCCAAGAGAGTCTTCTGCACTGCAGAGATTCTATGGATTTTATGGCTTTGAAAGGTAGTCAGGAAGACTAGCAATGGATTAAAAATGTTCGGATTCCATCAGAGGTTTCAGTGCAAACCAAGCAGCAACTTGATGCACAGGAATTTTAAACAAGTCATGACAGGTTAGAAAAGGTTGCTTCAGGTGGAATGTTACTCCAATGAATAGGTTCGAAAGGATTGAATGGAGTTTTCGGAGGAATCCTGGAAAGAAGCCGATGTGAAAGCTAACGGAGCAATGCTTGACAGTGGGACTAATGCTGGTCATAGAATCCCTACAGTGCAGAAGGAGGCCATTCAGCCCATCGAGTCTGTACTGACAACATTCATACTTGGCTTCTATCCCTCATAACTCCATGAATTTACCCTAGCTAGTCCTCCTAATACTAAGGGGCAATTTAGCATGGCCAATCCACTTAATCAGCACACCTTTGGACTGTGGAAGGAAACTGGAGCATCCGGAGGAAACCCAGGGAGACAGGGGAAGAATGTGCAAACTCCACATAGATAGTGGCCCAAGCCAGGAATCAAATCCGGGTCCCTGGCACTGTGAGGTAGCAGTGCTAACCCACTGTGCCACCATTCTTGGGACATTCTTCATGCAATCTCCCCGTTCAACTGTCCCGCTCTACGTCCCCACCACTGATCATCCCACACCAGGCAGCAAGGAAGCAGACTCAGATTGGACAATTCTTGACTCTCTTGGCACATGGCATATCGGTTAGCATCGCTGCCTCGCAGCACCAGGGACCCGGGTTCGATTCCTTGCCTCAGATATGGAGTTTGCACATTCTCCCCATGTCTGCACGGGTTTCCTCCAGATGCTCCGATTTCCTCCCACAGTCCAAAAGATATGCAGGTTAGCTTGACTGGCCATGCTAAATTGCCTCTTAGTGTCAGGGAGATTAACAGAGTAATTGAGAGTTACAGGAATAGGGCCTGGGTGGGATTGCAGTCAGTACAAGCTTGATGGGCCAAATGGCCTCCTTCTGTACTGTAAGGACTCTGTGATCTCAAACGGTGTTTAATTTCCATCAGTAATATCTTTAATATTACTGTGAATAAAAGAGGTGTTCAAAGAAAATGAAAAAATATCAATTCTGTTTTAAACCTCTGTAAATTTTCTCGCAAGTGTTGTTTTGAGATTAAATTTCAATGTTTGGAGATGTCAAGGCAATGCTGAAGGGTTGGCAACCCCATCCTGAATCTTTCCTTTGGGATTCAGGATCTTCTCCCCAGCTCATAGAATCCCTGTAGTGCAGAAGGAGGTCGTTCGGCCCATCGAGTGCACCAACCACAACCCCATCCAGGTCCTATCCCCATGACCCCATGCATTTACCCTAACTGCCCCCCCCCGACACTAAGGAGCAATTTAGCATGACCACCTAAGCAGCACACATCTTTGGGCTGTGGAAGGAAACCGGAGCAGCCGGAGGAAACCCACGCAGACACGGGGAGAATGTGGAAGAGGAGATTCACCAGGATGTTGTCTGGATGGAACATTTAAGTTATGAAGAGAGGTTGGGTAGACTTGGGTTATTTTTCTGGAGCAGAGAAAACTGAGAGGCGACCTGATCGAGGTGTATAAGGTTATGAGGGAGATGGACAGAGTGGATAAGTAGCAGATGTTGAACGGCCAGTCATGAAGGGTCATAGGGAAGGGGCAGGAGGTTTAAGAAGAACGTGAGGAAAGCTTTTTTACCCAGAGGGTGATAGCAATCTGGAATGTGATGCCTGGGATGGTGGTGGATGTGAGATGCCTCACATCCTCTAAAAAGTACATGGATGAGCACTTGGCAGATCGTAACATTCAAGGCTATGAGCCAAGTGCTGGTAAATGGGATTAGATGAAAGGTCAGGTGCTTCTAATGGGTCGGTGCAGACTTGATGGGCCAAAGGGCCTCTTCTGCACTACACGATTCTATGATTCTAAGAACTAAAGGCATACACTGCAGCAACTCAATACAAACTCTCTGATAATGCCTAAAAGAAATATGCTGAAGAATGGTAAACTGTCTGATCTCAGCACTCAGAGGGAAATTATCCTTTAAATCAAACTATTCCCCTAAAATTATTTCCCCTCCTCCCTGGAGCTATAGGAAGGATCTATTAGCGGTCTAGGTACCAAACTCCAGAATTCCCTCCCTAAATCTCTCCGCAGCCCCCTCTCTTTCACTCTCTCCTTTTAAACCTACCTCTGTGATGAGGCTGCTAATCTGATGCCTTTCTGTGGTTTGGTGTTAAACTTAGCTTGATAACACTCCTGAGAAATATTAAAGGCGCTATATAAATGCACATTGTCGCTATTAACTTCAGCCAGCATAATCATGCACTCCGCACATACTCTCTTCTATCTTCTTGCGTCAGAAAAAAGATAGGAAAGTCTGAAATCATGTACCAACTGACTCAAGAACAGCTACCATCAGACTTTTGAATGGACCTACCTCGCATTAAGTTGATCTTTCTCTACACCCTAGTTGTGACTGTGACACTACATTCTGCTCTTTCTCCGCTCCTTCTCTATAAACAAATGCTTTGGCTGTATAGTGTGCAAGAAGCAATAGTTTTCACTTTTTACTAATGCATGTGGCAATAATAAATTAAATCAAATCAAATCAGCCACACTCAGAGAAATCAGGAAAGGTAACCAAATAATCAAAGAGGTTTTGAGAAGCATTTTAAAGGGAGAGAGATAGAGAGAGAGATGGAGAGAGAGAGAGAGAGCTATGGGGAGGATTTTCCAAAGCTTAGCAGCAATGCAACTGAAAATAATAGTTGATTAAAAATAAAGGATCACAGCAATAGGGCAGCACGGTGGCACAGTGGTTAGCGCTGCTGCCTCACAGCACCAGAGACCCAGGTTCAACTCCCAGCTTGATCACGTCTGTGCGGAGTCTGCATGTTCTCCCTGTGTTTGTGTGGGTTTCCTCCAGGTGCTCCGGTTTCCTCTGACAGCCTGAAACACGTGCTAGTTAAGTGCATTGGCCATGCTAAATTCTCCCTCAGTATACCCAAACAGGCCCCATGTGGCGACCAGGGGATTTTCACAGTAACTTTATTGAGGTGTTAATGCAAGCCAAATTGTGACTAATAAATAAACTTTACTTTTCCATTATTCCTCTTCTACTGAGAATCTATTCCAACCGCTGGTATTTCTCAAACTCTCGTCTCCAAATGGTGCAGCAGGAACAGTTACCCCCAGGGGCGAAAAGAAATCCTTTCAGCTCGATCAACTGCATTCTTGTAGAGGTTGAATTGCCTTTGGGTTAGAAGGGGATTCGAAACACCCAGAAAATTGGCTTGGTTCTGAAAGACAGAAAGCAGCCACTTCCCAAGGAGGCAATCAAAGATTAATGGAACATAAGTCTTGAGGGCACAGAATATAACAAACCTAATCCCGCAGAGCTAACGACAGTGAGGGAAGAGTTAAACTCCGAGGCCAAAGATTTCCATCTGCTCCCACTAGCAGCATCATTGTTTCGGTTTCATTTATTATTGTCACATGTGTTGGGATACAGTAAAAAGTATTGTTTTCTGCGCGCTATACCAACAAAGCATACCATTCATAGAGTACATAGGGGAGAAGGAAAGGAAAGGGTGCAGAATATAGTGATATGGTACAGAGGATGAAGTAGAAAGGGTCGAGAGATTCACGTTTTTGGGTGTCCAGGTCACCAACAACTAGTTCTGATCCCCCCATGTTGACGCTATAGTTAAGAAAGCCCACCAACGTTCCCACTTTCTCAGAAGATGAAGGAAATTTGGCATGTCCGCGATGGCTCTCACCAATTTTACAGATGCGCCATAGAAAGCGTTCTTTCTGGTTGTATCACAGTTTGGTATGGGCTCCTGCTCTGCGCAAGACTGCAAGGAACTGCAAAAGGTCATGATTGTAGCCCAATCCATCATGCAAACCAGCCTCCTATCCATTGATTCTGTCTACACATTTTTTGCTTTAAATAAGTGGACACTAAAAGTATTGTGTGGAGGAGCCTAACCAGAAGCCATCAAAATAAAATAGTCACCAAGAAATTCAATGGGAAAATAATCCCTACCGTGCAGAAGGAGGCCATTTGGCCCATCGAGCCTGCACCAATACCCAGGCCCTACCGCACAACACTACCCTATTTACCCTGCTAATCACCCTGACACTAAGAGGCAATTTAACATGGCCAATCAACCTAACCTGCACGTCTTTTGGACTGTGGGAGGAAACTGGAACACCCAGAAGAGATCCATGTAGGCATGATGAGAATGTGCAAACTCCACTCAAGCAATGACAGGAATCGAACCCAGGTTCCTGGTACTGTGAGGCAGCAGTGCTAACCACTGTGCCACTATGCCACCTGGAGAAAAAAACTTCTTTCAGCCCTAACTGCACTGTGGATGCAACCACACCTCATGAACTGCAGCGGCTCAAGAAGGGAGTCCACTATCTCCTTCTCAAGGACAATTAGAGATAGGCAATAAATCCTGGCCTATCGGCAATGCCCATTTCCCATGAATAAGTAATCCTATGAACAGACTACAACAAACAAGAGTGGTGGGAACTGTTAATATTATGTTAACTGTATTGTTAAGATTAAAGATAAACCAGGGCAGAGAATGTATTGACATTTTGAGCATTCATAAGAGAGGGTAGGGTTCTTAATTAGTTAATTTGTTTAAGTGATAAGATTCAAAAGAGGATGAAAGGGACTTGTTCCTGTAATAAAAACAGAAAATGCTGGAAAAGCTCAGGCAGTCTGGCAACACCTGTGGAAAGAAAAACTTAGTTCATATTTTGAGTTTGTATGACTCCTCTTTCTGATGGGTAGCATTGCCACCTCAGAATCTAAACATCGTGAGTTTAGATTCAATTCCCGGGAAACAAGGAATTCTGCTTGTTCCAAATCCAGAAGCCGGAAATATGAGATAGTCACCAGTGTACCAGCTGGGGAATTCAGGAAAGAATTCTTCACCCCCAGAGCGTAGTCAGAATGTAGAGCTCAACATTACAGGAGGTACGGTGACACACAGGGACAGCACAGTGGATCGCACTGCTGCCTCACAGCGCCAGGGTCCTGGGTTCAATTCCCGGCTTGGGTCACTGCCTGTGCACAGTCTGCACGTTCTCCCCGTGTCTGCGTGCGTTTCCTCCGGGAGCTCCCGTTTCCTCCCACAGCCTGAAAGGATTGCTGGTTAAGTGCATTGGCCATTGGCGTTGGAGGATTAGCAGGGTAAATATGTGGGGTTACAGGGCCTGGGTGGGATTGTGGCCAGTACGGGCTTGATGGGCCGAATGGCCTCCTTTGCACCATAGGGATTCTACTCTATGATTCTCCTGCAGTCCAGCAGCAGCCGTTGATGCACTCGTGATGATCCCGGGTCAATGAGCGAGGTGTGGAAGTCCCACTTAGCCCTCATTTTATTTGGAGCATGCTTCTCAACACTGACTTTGCTCCTGGAGTACAGGTGGGGCTGAGGGTTTGAGTCATACACCCCCCAATCTCCCTGTATTATTCAGCCTCAATTATCAGACTGTTGTAAAAAACCCAAATAGAATAGAATCCCTACAGTACAGAGAGAGAATGTTTGACCCATCCAGCTTGCACTGACAATAATCCCACCTGTCTCCATAACCCCACCTGTTTACCCCGCTAGTCGCCTGGGCCAATCCACCTAACCTGCACGTCTCTCAAATTTGTGGGAGAAAACCGGAGCAACCGGGAGAAACCCACACAGACGTGGGGAGAATGCACAGACGGTGACCCGAGGCTGGAATTGAACCTGGGCTCCTGACGTTGCGAGGCAGCAGTGAAGACCACAAGAAACTACAAAGGGTCGTGAATGAAGCCAATCCATCAGTCAAACCAGCCTCCCACCCACTGACTCTGTCTACACTTCCTGCTGCCTCAGGAAAGCAGTCAGCATAAAGCAAGGACATCCCGCACCCCGGACATTCTCTCTTCCACATTCTCCCGTTGGGAAAAAGGTACAAAACTTTGAGGTCACCGACTCAAGAACAAGGAGCTTTTTTCCTGCTGCCATCAGATTTTTGAATGGACTTATTTCGTGTTAAGTTGATGTTTCTTTTCACCAGAGCTATGATTGTAACACTACATTCTGCACTCTCTCCTTTCCTTCTCTATGAATAATATGCTGTGTCTGTATTGCACGCAAGAAACAATATTTGTATACCAATACATGTCACAATAATAAATCAAATCACATCAGTGCTAATCTCTGTGCCGCTGTGTCTGCCAAATGGCTCAAGTTAGTCAGTCCTGGCCTTCAACATAATTGGAAAGCTCTTTCTAAAAGCTAGCACAGGCACGATGGGCAGAATGGCCTGTGCTGGAGGGCACTTTAAAATGAACAATTTGAAAACCTGCATAGCTTTACACAGCCAATTAGCCCATTAATACCAGGTATTAGATCGATCTCCCTCGCCCCTTAACACAAACTTTTAACATGAAGCTCATTTCCTCAGCTAGACGCATTTATCACGATTACAAATGAAGGGAGCCCTGCGCCGTGCACCTGCCAGCAGAGAGATTTACCCAGGGGACTGGTATCCGCACCCCCACCGGCCCACACCCCCAATTCCTGCTGCTGCAAGGCTAGAGTGACATTTTACTGAACTCAGCACTGTTTACACTAGCCGTCAAATACCTTCAGCCTTCATTAAGGAGAAATTGGAGTAAATTGGATGGAAATAGCCCGTGGGATTGTGGAGAGATTAAAGTACAATTAGGAACAAGAGTGTGCCCCATAGTGAAACAGGAGAGAGGGAAAACAGTTATTAATGGAAAAACATCTCCTTGATGGATCCGCTGTACTTGGACCCAGAGAAATGGTTATGCTTAAATGATGGCTAATGGGTTGTTTCTTTCATAAAAGTGCACACTTTGAACTCCCTCCAAAATTTTAGTATGCAAAGGCACCCACCTGGTCCTATTTTTAGCTTTTCAGACTAAAGCTTGATCCCTCATCTGTGCTGAATTAGTTGATCTGAGCCACACAGTGCCACAGTGGTTAGCACCGCTGCCTCACAGTACCAGGGTTCGATTCCTGTCTTGGGCCACTGTCTGTGTGGAGTTTGCATGTTCTCCCCGTGTCTGTGTAGGTTTCCTCCGGGTGCACTGGTTTCCTCCCACAGTCTGAAAGACGTACTGGTTAAATGCATTGGCCGTGCTAAATTCTCCCTCAGAGGACCCCAAACAGTCGCCAGAGTAACTTCAGTAACACAGTAACTTCAGTGCAGTGTTAATGTAAGCCGAATTGTGAAATTAATAAATGAAAACTTTAGCTTTATATTCCAGGTTTTATTAATTGAATTAATAAATTCAACCACCATGGTAGGATTTGAACTCATGTCCCCTGTGCATTAGCTAAGACCTTTGGGCCAGTAGCTCAGTGAGATTGCATCACCATTTTCCCAGTATTGGCCCCCAGTCTTATACCTTAGCCTAAAGTATAGACTAAGAGTTCCAACCTCTCTCTGTCTCAGGGTTACCAATATGCCAACTGGTTGTCCAAGGTGATTACGTATCCTACCTGACTATCAAATCTGAATTTCTAATCCTAGCGCCATCCTGCACCCATGCCCAGGATTGTTCAGACATGTAATTGTTTTAGCAAGTGCTGACAATCTGAAATTTGAACAGAACATAGAACATAGAACATTACAGCGCAGTACAGGCCCTCCAGCCCTCGATGTTGCGCCGGCCAGCGGACCCTCTAACCTAAACTATTCCAATATCATCCGTATGCCAATAAAATTGGAGGCCTATAAAAAACTCCCAACAGAAAGTGCTGAAGCAATGAGAGAGGGTAGTTCTGGTCGTTCTGATATTCTGGTCCCCATGACTTTTTCAGAACCGATGGAGCCATGCCCATTTTTCAGATGCCCAGCAATCTATTACATATTTCCAAAACACTCTATCAGCAGGAACAGTCTGAATGGTCCCACCAACAGGCAAACTGCACCTGTTGTAGAACAAAGAGATCGAGGGGTACACGTTCATAATTCCTTGAAAGTGGAGTCACAGGAGGACAGAATGGTAAAGAAGGCATTTAGCACACTCGATTTCATTTGTCAGAACATTGAATACAGGAGTTGAAATGTCTTGTTGAAATTGTACAAGACATTGGTAAGGCCACACTTGGAATACTGCGTGTCACTTTATTATAGAAAGGATATTATTAAAGTAGAATGAGTGCAGAAAAAATTTACCAAGATATTACTGGGACTTGATGGTTTGAACTGTAAGGAGAAGCTGAATAGACTGGGGCTTTTTCCCCCTGGAGTGTAGGAGGCTTAAGGATGATCGAACAGAGGTTTATAAAACAATAAGGGGCATAAATATGGTAGATAGTCAATATCTTTTCCCGGACATAGGGACAGTCTAGAGAGCTTGAGTTTAAGTTGAGAGCAGAGAGATACAAAAGGGTCCAAGTTTTTCGCACAGAGGGTGGTGAGTGTCTGGAGATAGTGGTAGAGGCAGGTATAGTTTTGTCTTTTAAAAAGCGTTTAGACAGTCACACGGGTAAAATAGTTGTAGAGGGATACAGGCCAAACACAGGCAATTGGGACTAGCTTAATGTTAAAAACTGGGTGGCATGGACAAGTTGGGCCGAAGGGCCTGTTTCCATGCTGCAAACATCTATGAACTAAATCCAGTTTCGTGTCAACACAAGGACATGCAGAAGACCGTGTGAGTAAGTGCTATGAGGAATTAGCTAATGGGAATGTTATCGCTATATTCATAAAGTAGCAGATTGAGATTAGATGGAAACTATACAGCATACTGTTGAGAAAGGCCCACTCACCTGATGAAGGAGCTTGAAATTCTAAAAGCTCGTGCTGCCAAATAAACCTTTTGGACTTTAACCTAGTGTTGCGAGACTACTTACTGTGTTTATCCCAATCCAATGCTGGCATCTCCATGAGAAAGGCCAGAGGCAGCAAAGCCAAGCTGGAAAAAGCAGTTGCATTACTTCCTCAATCCACAATATAGAGTGCTTTACTTGACTCCTGCAAAGGAGCTTAAAACACCCTTATATTTGAAAGTATATCTGATGACAGATAGATTTTGTTCCCACTATTGGCTTCACTTGGATATATGTACTAACTGCCGTGTTTCCTATGTTCACACAATGACTACACTTCAAGCGTAGGTAATTGGTTTTAAAGTGCTTTAAGATATCCTTAGATCGTGAAAGATACTTGCTAAACACAAATTGGTCTTTCTTTTTGCTACAAAAGGAAATCTCCGTCACTGCTACAGTAGATCCCTGCCCATTTTTGGTCAGATGTTACGGGATTCAACTCCTCCAATTTGGTTGGGATTTGAGGAGATGGAAATAGGCAAAATTAAGGTAGTAGGGCAGTATTAGGAGGTTTTGTAGCACAGCCATAACGTCCCTCAAGAAGCCAGGGTAATGCCAGGCGACAGTGTTCAGGGGCAATACCAATGACAGTGCTGGGGACAGTGCCAGGGTAATGCGAGGGGACAGTGCCAGGGATGCAGAGCCAGGGAACAGTGCCAGGGGATGGTGCCAGGGATCAGTGCCCTGGCTCAGTGCCAGGAAGCAGTCACGGGTGTCAGTGCCAAGAGTCAATGCCAGACAGCAGTACTGGGAGAAGTTCTAAGGGGCAATGTCAGGGGGCAATCCTAGGGGGCACTGCTTTAGGGTGCTACTGTTGGGGATCACCCCCTTTCCCTTACCGCGGTCTCTCACTCCAGAGAGACGTGCTGTTCCTGAATCTCTTCTAATTTTTGTTGTAACTCCTTTCAAAACAAACCTGTAAGTCATCCCATCACATCTCCAACTGCAAGTGCCGCACCCTCTCCCTGTACACAGGAGAAAAGGGCAAAGCTCAATCTCCATTGACACGGTGCCAAGACGGATAATGGCATGATGTTTCTGGTAATGATTGAAGGTCATTGAGCAGTCAATATTGGCAACACATGCTGGGTTTCCATCCACTGTTGACTGTTTTGACTGAGATAATTTGTGACCTTTGAAAAAAAATAACCTTTGGTCTGTTCACACGCAAAAGGTAGCGATACTGGGTAAGCCCCGGAACAGAGTCAGCACGCAACACGGAAAATTATACCAGCACCACTCTCCACGAATTCGGATAGATGAAAAATCTTTGCCAGTCCTATATCTTCAGGCAGGAAAATATACCACTGGCTGAAAAGTTATTTAAGACAAACACATTTTGAGCATCGTGCTATCAACAATCATGTGTGGAAATGTTTACGAATAAGGTGGCATTTAAACAGGATCTAAGCTCTGTGTGGACAAATCTACCCAAAATAAATGTCCAATTCAAATCCAATCAGTTTATTGTTACACAACTGGCCCAGTTCAAAAATACTTTCTTTCCAAAAGTTTGTTGCTTAGTTTTTTTCCAATTTTGTTTTCCACCAGTGTTACTAAGACAAAACAGATGAACTATTTATCTCGCTGAAGTCTTGTTGAGCGAGATAGAGCATAGAACAAAGAACAGAGAACAATACAGCACAGGAACAGGCCCTTTGGCCCACAATAAAAGCAAATTACTGAGGACGCTGGAATCTGAAACCAAAAGAGAAAATGCTGGAAAATCTCAGCAGGTCTGGCAGCATCTGTAAGGAGAGAAAAGAGCTGACATTTCGAGTCCAGATTTTGACAAAGGGCTATCTGGACTCGAAACATCAGCTCTTTTCTCTCCTTACAGATGCTGCCAGACCTGCTGAGGTTTTCTAGTATTTTCTCTTTAGGCTTCAGCTCACAGTGTAATATAGAACAGTACAGCACAGTACAGGCCCTTCGGCCCTCGATGTTGTGCTGAGCTACGTCCAAACTCAAGATCAAGCTATCCCACTCCTTATCATTCTGGTGTGCTCCATGTGCCTATCCAATAACTGCTTGAAAGTTCCTAAAGTGTCCGACTCCACTATCACAGCAGACAGTGCATTCCCCCCGCCAACCACTCTCTGAGTGAAGAATCTACCTCGGGCATCCCTCCTATATCTGCCACCATGAACCTTATATTTATGCCCCATAGTAACAGCTACATTTATCCTAGGAAATAGTCTCTGCACGTCCACTCTATCTACCCCCCTCATCATCTTGTAAACCTCTATTAAGTCGCTTCTCATCCTGCTCCACTCTAAAGAGAAAAGCCCCAGCTCCCTCAACCTTTCCTCATAAGACCTACCCTCCAAACCAGGCAGCATCCTAGTAAATCTCCTCTGCACTCTCTTCAATGCTTCCACATCCCTCTTATACAGAGGTGACCAGAACATGCATTGAACATGATGCCAAATCAAACACATCCCTTCTGTCTGCCCTTGGTCCATATCCCGCTATTTCTTATCTAAAAGCACCTTAACTGCTCTTATCCTATCTGCCTCACCTCCACCACTGGCAGCATGTTCCAGACACCTATCACTTTCAGTATAAAAAACTTGCCCCTCATTCTTCTTTGAGATGTTAAATCTTCCCAAGTCGATGAAAAAGGTGTCACAATGCATGATAGAAAGAGATACAATGGTGTCCTCCCCAGTGTCATGGTCAATATTTATCCCTCTTTAAAATATATTATCTGGTCATTATCACATTGATATTTATATGGGATCTTGCTGTGTATAGATTTATTGCCTCCTTTCCTACATCACAGCAGTGAGAACAGTTCTTCATTGGCTGTACAACTCTTTAAGACTTGCCAAGGCTGTGATTTGTAGAGTTTTACAACATAGAAAGAGGCCTTTCGGCCCATCATGTCTAAGGTGGCCATTAGGTATCTATGCCTCTAATCCCATTTTCCAGGACTTGGTTCGTAGTCTTGAATGTCATGGCATTGCAAATGCTAATCAAATGAAAGGACCTAAAGAAATGCAAATTCTTTTCATAGAATCCCAACAGAAGGAGGCTATTCGGCACATTGGGTTAACACCAATTCTCCAAAAGAGCATCTTACCCAGGTCCCATGCATTCACCACATCGAATCCACATAAGGTATATATCCGTGGACACTAAGGGGCAATTTAGCACGGCCAATCCATCAAACCTGCACATCTTTGGTGTGTGGGAGGAAACCAGAGCACCCGGAGAAAATGTGTGTAGACATGGGGAAAATCTGCTAACTCCACACCAACAGTCATCCATGGCCATTATTGAACCCAGACTCCTGGCACTGTGAGGCAACAGTGCTAATGACTGCGCCACCATGCTGCCTAGATAGAACTATAAAATCCCTAACATGCAGGAAGAAGCCAATCGGTCTGTTCAACTTGCACTGACTCTCCGAAAAACATCCCACCCAAACCCTCCCCTCCACCCTATCCCCATAAACCTGCACATTTACGATGGCTAATCCAAATAGCCTACACATCTTTGGGCACTAAGAGGAAATTTAGCATGGCCAATCCACCTAACCTGCATATCTTTGGACAATAAAGAGTAATTTAGCATGGACAATCCACCAAATCTGTACATCTTTGGGCACTAAACAGAAACTTGGCCTGACCAATCCACCTAACCTGCATACCTTTGGACATTAAGGGGTAATTTAGCATGACCAATCTGTCTTTTATTCTCTTTCTATGACCAGAATGATGGCAAAGCCAGTTACTATCCTTCCAGTGTTTCACTATATGTACAGAGGTCAGATAGGTTTGAGGATGATAAGATGTTGCAGAAATGTACGTCATTTTTTTTATCACACAAAAAGCACTTGCTAAATATAGATAAAAGCAAAACACTGCAGATGCTGGAATCTGAAATAAGAACAGAAAATGCTGGAAGATCTCAGCAAGTCTGACAGCATCTGTGTGGACAGAATAGAGCCAATGTTTTGAGTCTGGATGACCCTTCATCAGAGCTCTTGATAAATATAGCGCACTCTCTCAGAGAACGGGACAAACTCTGATTGGCACAAATAATAAATAGGCCTTTGGAAGGTGAATTAACCACTGAATCTCACAGAACAGATGGAGTCCAATTGGTCCTGTGCTGGTTGCTAGAAAGAAGAACTAACTCCTTCTTTTCCCAAAGCCCTTATTTCAAGCGTTTATACAATTCTGTCTTTGATGTTATTATTGAACCTGTTTGCATCTCTCTTTGAGCCAACAGCTCCTGGAAGGGAGGCACAGTGGCTAGTACTACTACCTCACAGGAATCCAGTTTCAATTCCGGCCTTGGGTCACTGTCGGCGTAGAGTTTGTACATCCTTCCTGTTTGAGCGGATTTCCTCTGGGTGCTCCAGTTTCCTCCCACTGTCCAAAGATGTGCAGGTTAGATGGATTGGCCATGCTAAATTGCCCCTTAGTGTCAAAGGGACTAGCAGGGATAAATGTGGGGTAACAGAGATAGGGTCTGTGTTGGTGCAGGCTCGATGTGCCAAATGGCCTGCTTCTATACTGTGGGGATTCTCTATGATCATTTAAAGTTAATTTATTAATGTCACGAGTAGGCTTACATTAATACTGAAGTTACTGTGAAAATCCCCTAGTCGCCACACTCCAGTGCCTGTTTAGGTACACTGTGGGACAATTTAGCACAGCCAATGCACCTAAACAGCACGTCTTTCGGACTGTGGGAGGAAACCGGAGCTCTCAGAGGAAACTCACGCAGATACAGGGAAAATGTGCAGACTGCCGCACAGAGAGTGACCGTAGCCAGGAATCAAACTCAGGTCTCTGGTGCTGTGAGGCTGCAGTGCTAATCACTGTGCTGCCCTGCCTCAGAAAACAGGATGGAAAAATGTTTTTTACTATCGCCCGCTGTTTGGTCCTTTGAAGTCTGTGAGACTGATCCCAATGCCCGATTCCACAGCAGCAGCCATCTAAAAGATAGGTTGGTAACAGGGTAAGTTTTAAAATGGAGTGTAATTGAGCAGTCAGTGAGGAGAGAGACTCGATGCTGCAGCAGTCACTGGAGAATCCTGCGCTATCTTTTTGGAAGCATTGGCAGATAAGCTTGTCCTCATGGCAAAGTTCCTGCAGTTGGCTCTGAACAGCTCACAGTTATGTAACTATTTCCCCTTGGCTGCATACTGAGAAGGAGGATGATTTTCCCAGAGGTTTCGAGAATATATTAAAGGCATATTTCTCCAAAGATGTAGAACAAGTGAGAAGGAAACACGCTTACATCTTTTAATTCAGATTGAGCTGACATGTTCAAAAAGTCGTCAGGGTCAGGTAGTTGGGAATAAAGGTGCAGAGAAACCATGATCTATTGGAAAGGTGTAGCAAGTAAGGGTGGCACAGTGGTTAGAACTGCTGCCTCACAGCACCAGGGGCCCAGGTTCAATTCCTGGCTTGGGTCACTGTCTGTGTGGAGTTTGCACATTCTCCCCGTATCTGTCTGGGTTTCCTCCGGGTGCTCTGGTTTCTTCCCACAGTCCAAATGACATGTTGGTTAGATGCATAGGCCATGCTAAATTCTCTCATAGTGTAACAGAACAAGTGCAGGAGTGTGGCAATTGGAGGATTTTCACAGTAACTTCATTGCAATGTTAATGTAAGCCTATATGTAACAATAATAAATAAACTTAAGACTTAAACTTACTCCTTTACAATGTTCCTTAAAGCCAACCTCCTTGACCAAACCGTCAGTCGAGATATCACGGTGCAGAGTTTTATTTTGTTTCTTAACATTCCTGTGACATGCTTGAAACTATCACCTAATCCAACTTCCCTATTGACGCTGTCTACACTTCCCACTGGCTTGGAAAAGCAGCCAGCATAATTAACATGCATCCCAAACACTCTCTCTTCCACCTTCTCCCATCAAGAAAAAGATATAAAAGTTTGAGATCACGTACCAACGGACTCAAGAACAGCTTCTTCCCTGCTGCTGTCAGGCTTTTGAATGGACCTACCTCGCAATAAGTTGATCTTTATCTACACCTTAGCTCTGACTGTGACACTACGTTTTGCACTCTCTCACTTTCTTCTCTATGAATGACAAGCTTTGCCTGCAGAGCACTACAGAAAGAATTTCCTCTGTATACTAATGCAGTAAATCAAATAATAAATAATGTACTAAATCAAATCAAAACTATATTAAAGGTATTGCTTAAACACAAGCTGTGGTTGTCGGAAAGTGTTAAGAGTTGCCTGCCTGACCTTTTTTGATAGTAACATAATGATGAATCTTTCAAAGCTGAAATGGACTCTACAATTAAAAGTAAAAACTCTTCTTGCACTTGGCATGGTTTCATATCCAGATCTGATTAAGCCCTCCATCATAATTTTCTCTTTTTACAAGTTAGTAATTTTCAACTTCCTCACACTGGATCCTGCATTGACTTTGATCTCTTTTTCCAACGTGCATTTTTAAACTGTTAGTGTTAAATCTGGAATAGTTGCTACATTAACAATCGGTTTGTTGTAATTCCTATCTGCACGATATAAAACACTTTGTTAGAATGTTGACATCCTAGGACCTAATCCCTTTGAAGAATGAATATTCGAGACTTCCAACTAATCCAGTAGGGAATTCAGGAGAAAGCTCTTTATGCAGAAACTGCTTAGAATGTGTAATTCACCACCACAATGAATGCTGGAGGCAAATTGCATGGAGGCTTTTAAGAGGACAATAAAGACTTGGAACTAAATGTTACGAGTCACCCACAGACAGATAAGCGGGTGGGTGGACTTCTAAAATAGGGCAACTTGCCCATCAACTGCCTGACAACCCTCCCCTCCACTCTGGTTATACGAGCAGCAGGGGAGGTGTGGGTGTATTGTGAGCCTGTGGCCCAATTGAAGTCCTTAAATAGGCAACTATTAAGAACTTTATCCAGACATCTTAACCAATGGCAGGAGAAGCACTTACCCAATGTGCAGCAAGAAACTACTAAGGGTCATGAATGTAGCCCAATCCATCACTCAAACCAGCCCCCCCAGCCATTGACTGTCCGCACTTCCTGCTGCCTCAGCAAAGCAGCCAGCATAATCACCCCACACCCCAGACATTCCCTCTTCCACTTTCTCCCATCAGGGTAAAGATACAAAAGTCTGAGATCCCATATTAACTGACTCAAAAACAGCTTCTTCCCTGCTGCTGCCTCCAGACGTTTGAATGGACCTAACTCGCGTTAAGTTGATCTTTTTCTACACCCGAGCTATGACTGTAACACTACATTCTGCAGTCTCTCCTTTCTTTCTCTATGAGTGGTATGCTTTGTCTGTATAGCACACAAGAAACAATACTTTTCACTGTATACTAATACAGGTGACAGTAATAAATCAAATCAAAATCAAATCAACATACGTGATTTAATGCACAGTTAAGGGACGGGGTGAGGAAGTGGGTTCAGAGGGTTCAGGGTGGGTTCCATTTGGACCATCCTCCACAGTTTTGCCCCCTTCCCCTGTCCCGGATCAACCCTCTCACATTTCTCTATTCGATATATCCTCCAGGAGGCCGAACTTCATCTGAAATGACAGTTGTCTGAAATATTAGAAAGTTCCGACTTTTCCAACTACATTTGATTTGAGAGATTATTATGTATGTGCAGCACAGTGGCTCAGCAATTAGCACTGCTGCCTCACAGCACCAGGGAACCCGGGTTCAATTCCCAGCTTGGGTCACTGTCTGAGCGGAGTTTGCACATTCTCCCTTTGCCGGTGATGTAATCAGGGTTCATGCCCAGAACAAGCGTGAACCTGATTTAAATACATTACACAACACCTAGATTTTCTTAAGGCACCCCTCCACCACCACCACCACCTCGCTGTATACTGAGGCCAAGGCATAATTTCAAACGCACAGAATCGCAGAATACTACAGTGCAGAAGAGGCCCTTCAAAGATCAAAGAAAGTTACAGCACAGGAATCGGCCCTTCAGCCCTACAAGCCTGCACAGACCATGCTGTCTGATTTAACTAAAACTCCTACCCATTCTGGGGATCATATCCCTCTATTCCCATCTTATTCATGTATTTGTCAAGATGCTCCTTAAAAATCACTACCATATCCACTTCCACTACCTCTCCAGGCACCCACCACCCTCTGTGTAAAAAACTTGCAGTAAGAAATCTCATAACACCAGGTTAGAGCCCAACCAGTTTATTTGATAGTAATTCCACAGGTTTTCGGAAACGGTGTTCCTTCATCACATACCTGATGAAGGAACACTGTTTCCGAAAGCTTGTGGGATTACTATCAAATAAATTGATTGGACTTAGACCTGGTGTTGTGAGACTTCTTATTGTGTTTACCCCAGATGCATCTCTGCATCATAAAAAACTTGCCTCGTACATTTCTTTTAAACTTTGCCCCTCACAACTTAAACCTATGCTCCTTAGTAATTGACTCTTCCACCCTGGAAAAAAACTTCTGACTATCCATTCTGTCCATGCCCCTCATAATCTTGGAGACTGCTATCAAGTTGCCTCTCAACCATCGTTGACGTCTTATGAGTATTAAAACGCAGAGAGATTTGGGTGTACAGGTACACAGGTCACTGAAAGTGGCAATGCAAATGGAAAAGGTAGTTAAAGCATGCTTGCCTTAATTGGCTGGGGCATTGAGTTTAAAAATTGGCAAGTTTTATTTACAGCTTTATAGAACCTTAATTAGACCACATTATATTAGACCATCGTTATAGTGAGAACAAACCAAGTTTCTCGAACCTCTCCTCATGGCTAATGCCCTCCATACCAAGCAACATCGTGGTAAATCTTTTCTGTATCCTCTCCAAAGCCTCCACTTCTGATAGTGTGGCGACACAGAATTGAACACTATATTCCAAATGTGGTCTAATTAAGGTTCTATAAAGCTGTAAATAAAACTTGCCAATTTTTAAACTCAATGCCCCAGCCAATTAAGGCAAGCATGCTTTAACTACCTTTTCCATTTGCATTGCCACTTTCAGTGACCTGTGTACCTGTACACCCAAATCTCTCTGCGTTTTAATACTCATAAGACGTCTGCCAATTACTGTATATTTCCTATCTGTATTAGACCTTTCAAAATGCATT
Source organism: Sphyrna mokarran (assembly GCA_024679065.1). Taxonomy (NCBI): domain Eukaryota; kingdom Metazoa; phylum Chordata; class Chondrichthyes; order Carcharhiniformes; family Carcharhinidae; genus Sphyrna; species Sphyrna mokarran. The sequence goes on along the minus strand of JAGIQG010000003.1, from coordinate 130,065,094 downwards.
GCCTCACATTTGTCCAGATTAAATGCCATCTGCCCAAGCCTGCAATGATCTTTATCCTGCTGCATCCTCCGATGATCCTCATTGCTATCCACAAATCTACCAACCTTTGTGTCATCCACAAACTTACTAATCAAACCAGTTACACTTTCCTCCAAATCATTTTTATATATCACAAACAGCAAAGGTCCCAGCACTGATCTCTGAGGAATACTCGATGGGCTGAAGAGCCTCTTTCTGCACTGTAGGGTTCTTTGGTTCTATGGTTCACCGGCCTGTAATTACCTGGATCAGCGCATTTAGTCTGCACCTACATATGAAGTACCCTGACCTGTCCACCAAATCCCACTTGCCAGCACTTGGCCCATAGCCTTGAATGTTATGGCGCGCCAAACACTCATCCAGGTACTGTAACATCCAGATGACATCACATTGGCATGTTTATCAAGACATGACTTTGTTGAAGGGATAGCCCTAGGGTCACAAGGGTGAATATAGCACCCAGGGGAGAGAGACATGTAGTACCAATTTGTAGCACCCAAGGGAGAGAGATATGTAGTACCAATTTGTACCACAGAGCAGTGCTCGGGCCACATTCATGAGACCCTCATGAGGCTAGTAGGGCGGAATTCATTTATTTGTGGTAGTGTGGTGGTGGGCAGTAGAAGAGGGAGGTGGATAGTGGGGGAGCGGGGGTACTGGACCTGCCAGAGACGGCTGTGGGGATGAGGGGTTTAGAGGAAAGTGGTCCAATGTTCTGCAGTGGGGGAGAGGCGGTAGACGGAAATGCCAACACTGATTGTTGGGATGGTGGTGAATGTCAGTCTGATCGCCAGGGATGATTATCGGGGGGCAGAGGGGGGAAAGCTGTCCAAGGCAGCAGGGGTGGTGGTGGTGAGGTTATTTTATCGTCTGATAAGGCAGGATGCCTCCTTACCATCTGAGGTTTTATCCCTTCTGTCTTCCCGACAGTGCTTCAAATATTCCTGAGGAGACTTCTAAAACCAACAGTTTCTCTTCCCTCCCCTCCTTCCAGCCCGCCAGGACCCCCGTAATACCTTGCCCCTTCTGACTATTGACCATGTGTGTTGAGTGCATAGAAACAGTTTCTTAGCAACCAGGAGAAGGCTTTCAACCTCACAGAGGTACATCCATCATATTGAAGGCTAATTCTTGTGGCAAGCTCCAGTTCAGCATTCGCTGGGGAATGGGTTTGCCTCTGTTATGATGCTGAAGTCCTACAACTCCCTGCACACATTCTTCCCTTCCTCCCCCCATAACCTCCCCCAAACTAACATTCACATACACAGAACAATGCGAAATGAAGAGAATATCCCCTCAGTATCCCCGCTGCTTTCTCAATATGTTGATGTATTTAACCAGTTTGCAAAAGCTTCTGGCCTCCAATCTGCAGGAAAGAAAGGTAAGATATAAGGTCTAATGCTCAAGTACCTACTTATCTGTGAATTGGGAGAACACATGACAGAGCCTTCGACATGCATATTGTACTCCAACGAATGTAGTTACTCCTTCACAAATGAGAAAGGAGATAGGGCTTGGAGCAGGCTGTGGTGGACTGGAGGAAGTGGTTGTTGATGGTGGCATCAACCTCAAGATGCCAATCATCCGCAGTTACTGTGTCATTGAGGGCGTGCTGCCAAACAGGTTTGGTTGAGAAGGCTTGAGCCTCCTTCACTCTCCCAGCTATAACACAAACTCTGCGTGCTCAACCTGCAAAGTAAATCTTTTCACCCAGAACCCTTTTCACAGGTCTCATTCTTAACCTTTTGCATGCCAAAGTGATTTTCATTTTCTCCTGGTATGGTACCATAGAAAGCATTCGTTCTGATGGTATCACAGCTTGGTATGACTCCTGTTCTATCCAAGAGTGCAAGAAACTACAAAGGGTCATGAACGAAAACCAGCCTCTATCCGCTGACTTGGTCAACACTTCCCATTGTCTCGGAAAAGCAGCCAACATAATGAAGGACCCCATGCACCCCGGACATTCTCTCTTCCACTGGGAAAAAGGTACAAAAGTCTGAGGTCACACACCAACAGACTCAAGAACAGCTTCTTCTCTGCTGCCATCAGACTTTTGAATAGACCTACCTCTCACTAAGTTGATCTTTCTCTACACCCGAGCTATGACCGTAACACTACATTTTGCACTTTTACCTTTCCTTCTGTAAGAATGATAGGCTTTGTCTGTATAGTGCACAAGAAACAATACTTTTCACTGTATACTAATACATGTGACAATGGAATCAGATCAAAACTATGGTACGACTTCATATTTGGCAAGTGCAGCAATTGAGAATTGTTGTCTTTTTGACTAATCCATGAAAAAAAGATATATAAACAAGAATCAAGAACCTAAAAGCAAACTCTCCTATCACCTTGAGTGCTTGAGCCTAACTAAATCCAGACTGGTGGGTGTAGACCCTTGTTACTCCCCATCACACATATACAGTGAGTCCCTTTCTGTCTGTCTCTCCCAAAACCAATAATCAATTCAATTCCTTTCGACGTTCATGGAAATGTGACATGATCATAATGAACTAACCAAAGGGATTGAGAATGAGACACTTTACTTTGAAAAGTAACATTAAATACAGATGCAGTACTTACACACAATGAACTCCAGAAAGAAAAGTGATTTATTGTGGGGTTTCTGTACAGACATGTCTGAGAAAATCTCTGGGAAGTTATTCAAAATGCAAATTGCCCTCTCAGGTGCTGATTGATTATTCCAGATTTTTTTTATTGAATTCAAATTCCACCATCTGCTGTGGCATGATTCGAACCCGGGTCCCCAGAACATTACCTGAGTTTCTGGAATAAAATCTAGCAATAATAACACTAGCCTATCACCTGCCCTTAAATCAACACTGACTGTCAGACTTGGTGGCTCCACAGAAATGGGATTTCAAATGAATGTAATTCACCGAGGATGATCAGAGCTGAAATACTGATGGGATATTAAACATTTCCAAGTCAATTACATTGGCCTGGAGCCATCATGTGAAGGGTGGAAAACATCGATACTGTTATCATCTGACTGAAAACTGGTTGCAGATTCGGCATTGGAGATTCATTTTGAAACTCCTGCTGAAAACATTGGCGGGATTTACTTCAGTTTTTACACGAATTTGTATTTTTTTGGGAGAATCCCACCCATTTTCTTCAAAGTGTGACACAGGGTCAGTATTCAAGACATAGTGTATTTATTAGGTAGGCTTACATTAACACTGCAGTGAAGTTACTGTGAAAATCCCCTAGACCACCACACTGTGCCTGTTCAGGTACACTGAGGGAGAATTTAGCACAGCCAACGGGTGCTCAATGGCTGCTCTGCTATCAGATGACAGCTGGACTGACTCAGGGTGTGGGCTTGAGATATTTCAGGATATAGATGAAGACTGGACTCTAACATAATACGAATTCTCCTCTGTCCAAGATTAAGGGCTGGATTGTACTGGCAGAGGGTGTGTCCTCTTTTACCTTATATAATTTATCACCTTTTTCCCTCTCTTTATTTCATGCAGACTCAAAACACTGGGCAGGAAATTCCCTTCATTGCTCAGGCTGCTGGCTGATGTGAGAACACTGGTGTATGGCTCTCCAGCTGCACAATCGAGTTTGCTCTCCAGCCATTAGTGCACCCTCTGGAAACATGGTTTCTGCTGTTACGCCGGTGGGGTGGCACCTGAAAGAGCAGGTAATGCCCCCGCAAGTATTGGGGCACCCAACACCCACAAGTATCGGAGCACCCAACACCCACAAGTATCGGGGTGCCCATCAACCACAAGTATCGGGGTGCCCATCAACCACAAGGATTGGGGTGCCCATCAACCACAAGGATTGGGGTGCCCATCAACCACAAGGATTGGGGTGCCCATCAACCACAAGGATCGGGGCACTCACGGCCCCCTTACAATCATCAGGATGAACACCACCCCCCCTCCACAGGCATCAGGCCACCCCCTCCCCTGCATATGACAAACATTCCCCCCCCTCCCCAACCTCCTCATCACACATAAACACACAAGGCAAGTCTCACTAATGGGGCTCCCTAGGAGTTGCCAAGTTGGCACTACTAGGGACCAGTAGTAGTGGTAGGGCACTACCCAGACATGTTCACCTTTATTGCCCCAGGGCCATACATAGATTTGCCCCCTTGGCTGGTTTTCCATGAGTGGAAAACCTCAGCATGTCTGGCAATCTCTGTAAGGAGAGAAAAGAGCTGACGTTTTGAATCCAGACGAGCCTTTTGTCAAAGCTCTTTTCTGTTTTTTTTCTTTCTCCTTACAGATGCTGCCAGACCTGCTGAGATTTTCCAGCATTTTCTCTATCGCTTTCAGATTCCAGCATCCACAGTAATTCGTTTTTCTCTGTAGCTGATTCCTGCTTTTAAATATGTGTTAGCCTTCTCTCCACAGGCAATATTTTGTGATGGAGAGTGGGGGAGTCGTGGCTGGAAACCCCTTTTTAGGGATATTTAATTTCTGGGGCAAGAGGGGCAGAGGGGGAAATTGAGAAACGAGACCTCACGGGTGAGAATCTCACATCCCGACTCTTGCGGGATTTTGGGCCCACATCACCATTTATGCTGACGGCTAACGCAGGCTCAGAATTCCCCTCCTTTAGCTCTTCTTTCTCTCTGTCCAGATGCTGCCAGACCTGCTGCATTTTGCCAGCTTCCTTCGGTTTCTGGTTTGTTTTAGATTCCAGTCTCCCCAGTATTTCCCTTTGATTTTAAGATTTATGAAAAACAGACTCATGCCGTTCCTTCAGTGAGCGCTGTGCATTTGGACTTTGAACCATTCCAGCTCGAGGTACCCAGAGCCACCAGAGATTCCCTCTCCAGAATGGCAGGGAATATAGGCTTTGCAAAAGGTAGAGTTTCTCAGCTGCATGTCTTTAGTGAAAAAAGTAAAGGTTTCAATGCGAAATCCTGGTGGAAAGATTCAGAGGACTAAGCTGACTTAGACATGCGAAAAGTTTATTTTTAAAGTTTAATTATTTGTCACAAGTAAGGCTTACAATAACACTGCAAAGAAGTAACTGTGAAACTCCACAGTCCCATGCCTGTTCGGGTCAACACACCGAACCAGCACATCTTTCAGAATGGCAACCGACTCAAGAAGAGCTTCTTCCCTGCTGCCATCAGACTTTTGAATGGACCCACCTCGCATTAAGCTAATCTTTCTCTACGCTCTAACTATGACTGCATTCTGCACCATCTCCTTTCCTTCTTCCCCTATGTACTCTATGAACTGTCTGTTTTGTCAATATAGCGCACAAGAAACAATATTTTTCACTATATTCTAATACACGTGACAATAATAAATCAAATCAAAAGAATGGATGGTAGAATGAAATTGTAGTCAATTTGAATTACAACATTTCTCTTTAAAAATGTGTCACTCTTGCTCCCTCAACCACCTCAGAACTATTCCCAAGGTATATAATTCCCTCGCCACGGAATTTGACCATCGCCTGCCCGCTGGGAATTCTGCCCGCTGTGACAACTGAATCCCCAAAGTGTGCCGCCGGCACATAAGTTCCTGAACCAGGAACATAAATTGTAAGTTCAAGATTCAACCTGCTTGCTAATTATCCCCGCCTTACATCCCATTCCTGATGCTTCTTCACCAGTTTTAGTAACAATTTCATTCAATTTGATTTTTGGACAGCGTTCCCGAGGTCAAGACTTCCCTATTAGCCAAAATCAGGTGGATCACGGATGTTATGGATACAGACAGCAAGCATCCACTTTTTCTATTCACTACTGGGACATCGGTGTCGCTGGCTGGGCCAGCATTTATTGCCCATCCCTAATTGCCCTTGGAAGGCAGTTGAGAGCCAACCATATTGTTGTGGCTCTGGAGTCACATGTAGGCCAGACGGGTTAAAGAAGGCAGATTTCCTTCCCAAAAGAGCATGAGCAAACCAGATGGGTTTTTCTGACAATGGTTTCATGGCCGTCAGTAGATTCTTAATTCCAGATATTTTTATAAATTCCACATCTGCTGTGGCAGGATTCAGGTCCCCAGAACATTGGTGGAGTTTCAGGATTAATAATCTAGCAATAATACCATTAGGCCATCGCCTGCCCTTATATTCCTATATTTCACAAAACAACATGAGGCCTACAGAGCACAGGCCTGTGGGACTGAACACATAGCACTTAGCGAGCTGTGGTCTTCCAAACACAGCCTGTGCGAGTCAGCAGAAAGGTTATTTGAGCAGTTATGTTTAGTGGAACGGTGTGCCGAATTGGGTGGGGAGGTGAAACTTGAGCCCCCTTTTCTTCTAACACATTCACATGAACCCTACCTACTCTTGCCATTCCAATATCAACATGAAGCGATGGAATCTTGAATTTTAGCCAGTTGGATGTAAGGTTGCTGGCCCAAAATCTCTCCCTGGCAGATGTCCCAGGAGTACAAATTTGAAAGGCCTTTTACAATTTGTGTTGTCAGAAGCCACTGCCTAATTTTTCACTGCTTGCAGGGCATTGCCTGCCAGTCCACAAAAATTCGCAGCCTGCACCTTCCTGCGAGGCCTTTGTTGTTCTCCACGGTGTCAGGGTGAGAGCGTGCCAACTTCTCTATACCCCAAGCCCACACAGAGTGGCACTGCAGGCTTTGGCCTGGCCTTTGTCTCTGAATTAGCCTCACCGTCTTCCCGTTTCTCAGTCCCCATCCCTGCCCCCAAGCCCAAAATCCTATTTGTTGTGGTCCTCAATCCATGACATCATCATAAAACGGCCAATGGGGCCCTCAGGCTCAGAGGCTTTGGGCCTCTGCAGCGGTCAAGTAACCTGGACGTAGGCCGATGCCTGAAGCCCAATTGGGTTTCTACCCTAACCCTTACACAGTCACTAGAAAGTCCTTTTGTTCTGCCATTTCATTTTCAATTGGGACTCCTTACAGCTAGAAACATCATGGAGAGCTTAAACCTACCTCATTATTATTTAAATGGTTATTTATAGCTTGTCAGTTAAAAAGAAACTTCTCCAGAATGTTGCCAATTACATATGTCAGATTAACTGGTCTATAATTATTAAGTTTGAACTCCATTCTTTTAAATATTGGGATTATGCAGGCAATCCTCAATGCTCTGAGCACATACACACCAAAGGAAAAACCATGAGCTCAAAGACCTGGCAGGCTGTTTCAAGCAGTCTTCATGAGCTGCCAAGCTTAAAGTAAAGTGCATTTATTTATTAGAACATAGAACATTACAGCGCAGAACAGGCCCTTCGGCCCTGAATGTTGTGCCAACCAATTAAGAAAAAGCAATGACCCTCTAACCTAAACCATTCCCTTTTCATCCATAAGCCTATCCACAGATCTCTTAAACGCCCCCAAACTTGGCGCATCTACAACAGCAGCAGGCAGGGCATTCCATACCCTTACCACCCATCTGGGTAAGGAACCAAACTCTGACACCCGTCCTATAATTACCACCCCTTAATTTAAAGCTATGTCCCCTCATGCTAGCTTTCTCCATCCAGGGAAAAAGGCTATCACTGTCCACCCTATCTAAACCTCTAATCATCTTGTATGTTTCAATAAGGTCTCCTCTTAGCCGCCTTCTTTCTAACGAAAACAACCTCAAATCCCTCAGCCTCTCTTCATAAAACCTGCCCTCCATACCAGGCAACATCCTGGTAAACCTCCTCTGCACCCTCTCCAATGCCTCCACAACTTTCTTATAATGTGGGGGCCAGAACTGTACACAATACTCCAACTGCGGCCGCACTAGAGTTTTGTACAGTTGCAACACGATGTTGCGGCTCTGAAATTCAATCCCCCTACCAATAAAAGCCAAGACTCCGTATGCCTTCTTAACAACCTTATCGACTTGATTGCCAACTTTCAGCTCAAGGGATCTCACCAGCACGTCTTTCGGACTGTAGGAGGAAACTGGAGCACCCAGAGGAAACCCACAAACACATGGGGAGAATGTGCAGACTTCACACAGACAGTGACCCAAACCAGGAATCGAACCTGGGTCACTGGTGCTGCGAGACAGCAGTGTGAACCACTGTCGAAAAGGGAGGCCAAGTGACATTTTTCAGCCAGAATTGGGCACAGGCTTAGACCCTTGCAATGTGCCTCACTTGACCAGCTTAGAATCATAGGATCCCTGCAGTACTGAATGGTAGAATGAAATTGTAGTCAATTGGAATTACAATACCTACATTTTTCTCTTTAAAAATGTGTCACTCTTGCTCTCTCAACTGCCTCAGAACTATTCCCAAGGTACATAATTCCCTCGTCATGGAATTCGACCATTTTTACTGAAGGAGCCATTCAGCCCATCCAGTCTGCCCCAACCTCAATCCCACCCAGGCCTTATTCTCGTACCCTTGCATATTTACCCTGCTAATCCCCCTGACACTAAGGGTCAATTTATCATGGCCAAATGACCTAACCATCTTTGGACTGTGGGAGGAAACCAGAGCACTCGAAGGAAACCCACACAAACACGGGGAAAATGTGCAGTGTCCACAGCGACAGTGACCTGAGGCCGATATTGAACCTGGATCCCTGGTGCAGTGAGACAGCAGAGCTAACCATTATGTCACCCTCCCTGAGCAATCTGGGCTGTTCATCTAGCACCGAGGAAATCCAATAGCAATCAATGATAAAAAACTAATTTCGCAAAGCAAAGATAAAGGTTTAATAAAGAAACTTCATTACACCACCGCTTGGGCCTGGGAAACAAATGCTCCTCACAATCCCATCTGCTTTCTATTTATACTGTGTCAGCTGATCACCACATCATTTTGCCATTGGTTACATTGAGCTGACCCTCAAGCATTGGTGAAGTTATCACAGATTCCATTGGGTAGGGTATAACATGGAACCCCTCTGCTGAGTCAAGCAGTAGCTGCAATAGCAGGCGGCGAGGCTCAGTCACAACACGCTTGAAGATATTGAAGGGGGCATGGCTTTAAATTAAGGGGTGGTAATTACAGGACGGATGTAAGAGGTAGGTGCTTTACTCAGAGGGTAGTAAGGGCATGGAATGCCCTGTCTGCAGCAGTTGTGGACTCGCCAACTTTAAGGGCATTCAAATGGTCAGTGGATAGACATATGGATAATATTGGAATAGTTTAGGTTAGAGGGTCATTAGATTGGTTCCACTGGACAGTGCAACATTGAGGGCCGAAGGGCCTATTCTGCTCTGTAATGTTCTATGCTCTACATTATGTGCCCCATCTTTGTTGGGGTGAGAGTGTCAGGATGTGCCAGCATGTGTAGACGGAGTAACTCTTGCCTTCCTTGTTGGAGGCCTTGTTGGGAAATTGTTTCTTCTCTTCCCGATTCAGAATCGAAGCTCTAACAAGCTGCAGGAGCCATTCCATTAGGTCACTGATTTCCCTGCCATTTGTTCAGGCATCAACTTCAAGGTTCAGGGAGTTACAGAGTTTTGTATCGGAGCAGGGTTTGTCCGAACCACTTCTCTCCACGGCCTGGTTCAACTGGGGCCCCCACAGCCTCGGCTCCTCTCACCTCTCTCCCCCCCAATTCCTCCCCGCTCCCCCAGGGTTCACCCGCTCAACTGCACTCGGCAACCCCCTCCCTACACCAGTCCAGCTTCTCTGAGAACCCCACACTCCTTCGGGGCTGGACCTGCCACGGGAACCCTTGGAGGAGTCCTGCAAAACCCCAGCGTTTCCGCTGAACCCCATTTTGAGAAACTTAGAATCTTCTGTTTGGACACCTGTACAAGCTGCCTTGATCAGATCTTTGTGTAGGGAACTGGGTCACTGATTGACTGTAGATCAGCTGGTTAAGCAACCTAGTAGACAGGGGTCGTGTAGTGACCTGCATTTATATAGCACCTTTCTCAGGACTTCCCAAAGCACTCGACAGACAACAAAGTACTTTTGAAGTGTCACTTTGCAGCGTATTAAATGTGCAGCCAATTTGTGCACAGCAAGCTCCCACAAATAGCAATGTGTTCACATCCAGATAATCTGCTTTTCCGATGTTGATAGAAGGATACAAATCGGCCAGAACACCGAGGGTAAGCACTCTGCTTTTCTTTGACGTCATGGGATCTTTTATAACCACCTGAGTGAGGCTCAGTTAGCTCATCTAAAAGCCAGAACGTATAAAAGCACCATACACCTTCAATACTGCACTGGACTAATAGCCTAATTTTCCCTCTGCTCAAGTTGCAGGAGAGGGTCTTGAACCCACTGGGCAGAATTCTCCAGCTGCGCTGGTCTAAAAGCCGGAAATTCCCACCCGACAGACAACGGGGTTTCACACCGTGTGCAACCCCGCTGCTAAAATCCCAGTGGTGGGCAGAATGGAAGAACTCCAACCACATTCCTTGACTCAAAAGTGTGAGTGTTCTCAACTGAGACATGGCTAAAATACTTGGCCCCGCTGTGCTCAATTAGAAGTTACTAAGGTCAGACCATAGTCACTTTAAGAAGAGGTTAAAATGACTCCCCTATTTACCCACTCCAAATCTGACCATAACAGGGTCTTTGATTTGTAATTTAATAAATTTAAAGCTAATTTAGTAGCATCACAAGAAGACTTACATTAACACTGCAATGAAGTTACTGTGATAATCTCCTACTTGCCACACTCTGGTTACGCTAAGGGAGAATTTAGCATGGCCAATGCACCTAACTTGCACATCTTTTGGACTGTGGGAGGAAACCAGAGTACCTGGAGGAAACCCATGCAGACACGGGGGCAATGTGCAAAGACTCCACACAAACAGTGACCCAAGTCAGGAATCAAAGCTATGCCACTGCGCTGCCCACAATATTTGTACTTGACCATTTATATACCATTCAAAATGAAATTAGACTGGTGGGCTTTCTGGACTTTAAAAGGGGGTTACGCCTTAATTTTATTCCATATTGAAACCTTCCAGAAAACTGGTAGCCTCGTAATAACAACATCAAATGACTTGTGGCAGCTATCTTAAGTCAGTTGCTTATTTCTTAAAAGCTCTTTTAAAGCAGTTCAACATATGTTTGATTAGCCAAAGGAACGAGGGATTAATGTACACAAATCACATCTTCGCGACAAAGCACACTTTGACTTTCTGCCTCAGTAGTGTTTAAGATTGTGCCAACAAGCAGAAACCAGGCCCCATTTTACAATAGAATAAATAAGCTTCTGTTTTAAAGCATGTATATGAAAAGAAGGCATATTTATTATGTTAAACGTCAAAGCAGCTTGTGGAGTTATGAGTCACTGGTTTTATGCTGTTCATTTAGAGGTTTTGTTTAAATAAACTATCCATTTGGCTTAGAATCAATAAGTATATGTTTAATCATCTTCTTGATAAAGAAAAATCATATGCTACCGAATTTTGGCAGCCAGTTTGCAAAATAAAAGTTCTCAATTATTGATCCTTACCTCTTGCTTCTGAGGTTTCAGGCTTAATAAGTCATGTTCTAGATCACAGGCAATAAGGGCAGGGAAGATCAGTGACATGGATCAGAGAAATCACCCAGCAGGAAAGTCCTCCCAAAGATATAACCTGAACAGAAACCAGAAAATTAGAAAAGTAGGAGGCCAGTGAGCTTCTATTCTGCTTTATAGCTTGGTGCATACATAGAAGCATAGAAACTAGAAGTAGGAGTAGCCATTCAGCCCTTCAAGCCTACTCTGCTGTTCGTTATTGTTGCAAGGCAATATCAGGGATGACGTCTTTTATATTTTAATTAATGGGTCCATTCATATTTTGTTCAGTTTCAGTGTAATACATAGGGCAAGCCCAGAGAGGCAGGCCTCGCCGGGGGGGAGAAAAGGATTAACGCAGACAGCTGGAGGCCTGCTCTGCTGACAGTTAACAATTAACACTTGCTATCAACTTCTAACATAGTAAATGCGCAGGAGATCTTTCCGAGATATAATGGGAGAATGTGCATGAAGTAAGGCAGGCTCCATGCAGTCTCGGGAAGTCATAGCCTTTTGTAAAACATGATCACCTAGCAGTGGGGGACACAATTAACACGTTGTCATAGATTAGTCGGGCAAACTCAACACTTTGACATTATAATCAGGTTAATGGGAGATATTCAGAGAAATGATTAGCAGGGATGTACTAAACAATGTATTTGCATATTGAGATTAAGAGAATCATCTTACATCCAACTCGAGGAATTAATATGATAATGTAAAACCTTGCGACTCGGAAAAGTAAACAGCCCGTATGAATTTACAATGGGTAGAGAGAATTCATGGGGCAACCTGGGATTTTAGACCCAAGTCCATCTCTCCTCATGCACGTGGAATAAAAGCTTTTCTTGAGGTTCAACATGGTCTCCAAGGCGTGACTCATTTCCCTCCTACAACTTTGATCGTAGCTGATCTTCAAATTCAATATTGGCTGAAATGGTCGCTACGAGAAGACACAGGTTTAAGGTGCTGGGGAGCAAGTACAGAGGTGATGTTAGAGGTAAGTTTTTCCACTCAGAGAGTGGTGAGTGAATGGAATCGGCTGCCGTCAGTGGTGGTAGAGGCGAACTCGCTGGGGTCTTTTAAGAGACTTCTGGATGAGTACATGGGATTTGGGGTTACAGATAGTTCTATGGCCTGGTAGATATGGATATGATAGGCATAACTTGTGGGCCGAAGGGCCTGTTTGTGCTGTAGTGTTCTATGTTCTATGTAATATCCTGATCCCGCTTCCCCCCGTATCCCTTGATCACTTTATCCTCAAGAGCTATATCTAATTTCTTCTTGAAATCACACAATGTTTTGGCTTCAACTACGTTCTGTGGTAGTGAATTCTACACATTCACCACCCTCTGGGTGAAGAAATGTCTCCTCACCTCAGTTCCAAAAGGTTTAACCCTTATCCTCAAACTATGACCCCTAGTTCTGGACTCCCCCACCACTGGGAACATTCTTTCTGAATCCACCCTGATTAACCCTGTCAGAATTTTATAAGTTGCTGTGAGATCCCCTTTCACCCTTCTAAACTCCAGTGAATATAATCACAACCAACTTAATCTCTCCTCGTATGACCGATCTGCCAGGAATCAACCTGGTTAACCTTCACCGTACTCTCTCCATAGCAAGGACATCCTTCCTCAGATAAGGGCACCAAAACTGCACAATACTCCAGGTGTGGCCTCACCAACATCCTGCACACAATTACAGCAAAACATCCCAATCCCTATACTCAAATCCTCTCACTATGAAGGCCAACATACCATTTGTACCAATGCTTTGACAATCAACAACACCTTCGTGGTGGATCCCCAGCCTATGCCAAGCCAGTTGGTCTCAGCCAGCAGGGAGGTGGGATGATTACAATTGACCCCAGTGGATAGGGACAGTTGCAGCCCAATTTAAAGAGTTGGATAAAGGATAAACACTTTCAGACTGAGATGAGGAGACATTTCTTCACCCAGAGGGTGGTGAATGTGTGGAATTCACTATTACAAAAAGTAGTTGAGGCCAAAACATTGTGTGATTTCAAGAAGAAATTAAATATAGCTCTTGGGCCTAAAGGGATCAAGGGATATGAGGAGAATGGGGGAATCAGGATATTGAATTTGATGATCAGCCATGATCAAATGAATGGTGGAGCAGGCTCAAAGGGCCAAATGCCTTTTTCATGTCCTTCCATCAAAGTCTGAAGTCACGTACCAACCGACTCAAGAGCAGCTTCTTCCCTGCTGCCATCAGATTTTTGAATGGACCTACCTCGCATTAAGTTGATCTTTCTCTACATCCTAGCTATGACCTCATTCTGCACCTACCCCTTTCCTTCTCTATGTACAGTATGCTTTGTCTATATAACGTGCAAGAAACAATACTTTTCACTGAATATTGGTACATGTGACAATAATAAATCAAATCAAAAAATCAAAACCTGACCGATTACGCTCTTGTGAATTGCCTTGAGGCATCTTACTACACTGAAGGTGCTATATAAATGGGTTTAGATATGGTAAATAATTAAGAGTTGATAAGTCTTTAACCAGAGGAGACAAGCTTGAACGTAATTGTCAAAATCACCACCGAGGCAAGAGGAGGACAAGTTTTCTTTCAACTCGATGTGTTGTTAGGATCTGGAAAAAGCTTCAAATGGAAATTGAATAACTATTTGAAAAGCTCATTGGGAAAGGGTAGGTGTTGGTGGGACTATTGGATCGTAAAAAGCTGGCACAAGACCTCCTTTAACACTGTCGGATCCTATGGCTCAATATTCATTCACTGATGTGTGATCTGTCCCAAGGCAAATCCTTGGCTCCTCCCGGGCTGGTTTCTTGACAGTATTTTTTAGGGTTGGGTTGTTATTGCCTTGCACTCTCGGGAGAAGGGTGAGTAGGCAGGGCGTGAACCCACGCTCTTGGCGTCATTCAGAACTCACACTAGCCATCTAGATAATTATCCCCAAGTAATTCCACAATACCAGGTTTAAGTCCAACCAGTTTATTTGATTACTACCAAGTAAACTGGCTGCACTTAAACCTGTTGTTGTGAGACTTCTTACTGTGTTTACCCCAGTCCAACGTCGGCATCTCTACATCCCAAGTAATTCAACACGTACCTCTTCATACACCATAGATCATAGTATCCCTATAGCGCAAAAGGATGCCATTCAGCCCATCAAGTCTGCACTGGCCCAGGCCCTATTGCCATAACCCCATGCATTTATCCTTTCTAGTCCCCCTGACACTAAGGGGCAATTTAGCATGGCCAATCCACATCTTTAGCCCTATTCTCCCCATATCCCTTGATCCTTTTAGCCCCAAAGGCTATTTCTAACATCTTGAAATGTTTTGGCCTCAACTACTTTCTGTGGCAGTGAATTCCACACATTCACCACTCCCTAGCTGAAGGAATTTCCATTGTAAAATGGAGATCTGAACAACAGGTGTCCTGGGAGAAAGTGCTTTCATATTTACAGTCACGACAATTGAAAGGCAGGAGTCATGTCGCGTACCTGACCTCACAGCGCGCAAACAGAGATCTGCCCTTATTTTTATTAGTTTCTACATTGTTCTCAATTTTCAATGCTTGTGAGCTGATTCCAGCATCATTCGGCTTCTAACCCGGCTGCTCTCTTAGACTTTCCCGCAGTTGCTCAGGGGTCAACATTCCTGCACAAACTCCTCGAGAGCGGGGAAGACGACTGGCTGGCGCCGAACACCAGACAAAAGGAGTAAATGCCAAAGCGATACAAGCAGTTACTGTACACGCGTCAGAAAAGTAAGCTGCCCTCTCCTCGTTGGGAACCCTACACTTGTACAGTGCACGCATGCGTCAGGTTACACATTCACAGCTCATTCTCTGCTCCAAGACTGGTGCAAGACAAAGAACATAGCAGCAGCAGTAGGCCATTCAGCCCATCGAGCCTGTTCCATCTTTCCATTAGATTTTTTTTTACTCATCCATGGGACATGGACATCGCTGAGTGGGCCAGCATTTATTGCCCATCCCTAGCTGCCCTTGAGAAGGTGGTGGTGAGCTGCCTTCTTGAATCTCTGCAGTCCGTGTGTGCTGGGTTGACCCCTCAATGCTTTTAGGGAAGCAATTCCAGGAATTGGACCCAACAAATGCAGAGGAACAGCGATATATTTCCAAGTCAGGATGACGAGTGGTTTAGAGGGGAATTTGTTGGTGGTCCTTATCCTGCTACATGGAATTGGTCATGAGTTTAGAAAGTGCTGTCTAAGAATCCTAGTGAATTGATGCAGTGCATCTTGCAGATAGTACACGTTACTGCTATTGAGCTTCAGTGGTGGAGGGAGTGGATGCTTGTAGATCTGGTGCCAATCAAGTGGGCTCTTAGTCCTGGATGTTGTTGAGTTTCGAGTGTTGTTGGAGTTGCACCCATCCAGGCAAGTGGGGAGTATTCCATCTCACTCCTGACTTGTGCCTTGTAAATAGTGGACAGGATTTGAGCAGTCAAGAGGTGACTTGGATTTGTATCTAAACTCCGTTTACCCTCCTTGATTCCGTAACTCTTAATACACTTGCCAAATAAGAAATCGACTGTAACTATTCGGTTGTAACAAATAATCCAGACCTAATCCACCAATCCCATTTTAACATCTTTCTGCAGTGGCTGCACTAGCAGTGTTTTGTGTTAGTGTAAAGAAAATTGACTGTAGCTCCATTTCCACGGCAAGGAGGCCTATTTCATCTCAACATCCCTTGTCAGTACAACCTCTTTTACTGGAACATTCTGCTTCAATCCCTGTGCTGTCCTAGGAGATCAGAGGCATGTCTAAGTTATTGCAACTATACAAGGCATTGGCAACTATGCACTGTTTTGGTCCCCTTATTTGGCAAAAGATGCCGTGGTGTCAGAGGCAGTTCAGAGGAGGTTCACTAGATTGATTCCAGAGATGAGATGTTTGTCACGTGAAGAGAGATTGATCATTTTAGGCCAACACTCTCGGAAATTTAGAAAAATGAGGGGAGATCAAATTGAGGTATGCAAAATAATAAAGGATATGGATAAAGTAGACGTGAAGCGGATGCTTCCTCTTGTGGGGCATTCTAGGACAAGAGGTCATGGTCTTAGAATAAGAGGCAATAAACTTAAAACAGAGTTGAGGAGATACTACTTCTCCCAAAGAGTTGTGAATCTGTGGAATTCGCTACCCCAAAGTGCAGTGGATGCTAGGACATTGAGCAAGTTTATGGAGGAGTTAGACAGGTTTTTAATTGGTAATGGGTTGAAGGGTTAGAGGAAGAATGCAGGAAAATGGGGATGAGGAGCATATCACCCATGATCCAATGATGCAGCAAACTTGATGGGCTGAATGACCTAATTCTGCTCCTATAACTTATGAACGTCATGCAGGTAAGAGGTAAATTTTGAGGAGTGTGTCCAAGAGGAGGAGGAGGTAGAAAAGCAGAGAGGTTTAGTGAGGCAATAACAAAGTGAAGGATCAAGTAGGAAAGAACCATCAGCTCTCAGAGAAATCAATCGCTCCACAAATCCAACCCAAACTGAACAGTATCCCTCATTGCCCCTGCTCATTCAATTCCAATATACACGCATCCACCCACTTCAAGAAACACGAATTGTGGCATTGTGCAGAGCAGAGAGAAGCTCAGTGTAACTTACTAAACATTAATGAGGAATGGGGAGCAGTTATCGTAGAATGCCTACAGTGCAGAAGGAGGCCATTCAGCCCATCGAGCCTTTACCGATAACTATCCCACCAAGGCCCTATTCCCATAACCCATAAGTACTTACACTGCTCATCCCCCTGACACTAAGGAGCAATTTAGCATGGTCAATCCAATTAACCCACGCATCTTTGAACTGTGGGAGAAAACCGAAGCACTTGGAGGAAACCCACGCAGACAAGGGGAGAATTTGCAAACTCCACACAGACTAGAATCGAACTTGGGTCTCTGGCGCTATGATGCAGCAGTGCTAACCACTATGCTAACACAGTAGTGCAATTGAGAGGGCCAAGTGACAACAAACAGAGGTCCCACTTAGGGTGAAAAATGCCATTGGTCCCTCACCATGCCAAGCTTTGAGATAGTTAAACGTCATCCCAAGGCTCTTTCCGGGAACATTATGAAGCAAAATCTTTCATGGAGCCAGATGAAGTAGAACAAGTGACAAAAATTTGATCTAAGTGGCAGATTTAGGGACACTCCTAAAGGAGGTGACCCAACACTTATATAAGGCCTGTAAATTAGGCCCAATAGGTAGATACATTGAATGTTGCAGCATTCATTGCACCTGCGACAAATCTCTAAAGGACAATGATCTTCAATTTTCTTTTTCAAATATTTATCCACTTGTCTTGGAAAGGCAAAGAGCATCAACAAAATCCAGTATTGTCCCGAAAAAGCTTTTTGCAAATGATGATTCCGACATAGCTAGAAGGGGCAGGGGGGTGGGGGGAGGGGGTGCGAGGGGAGCGAATGCTCTCTCCTCCGAGCACATTTTTTCAGAAGTGGCGCCTTTTATTTTCACAAACTCCTGCCTACACACAACACCCCCTCCCCCACCCCCCAACTGACGGCTCGATAAGCCAGTGTGGAGAGCGGATCCTCACCCACTGACTGACAGGTTTACAGAGAGGCTGGAACCTGTTCTGGGAATGTCCACAACCGGGAACTGAATTGCCGAAACACTCAGGTAGAGTGCAGCGAGGTGAGCGGACAAACACACCAATTTGTTAATTACGCTGCATCTCTTAATCCTGTCACAAAGTTGAGCCATCAAGGTTGTGAAGTTGAAACGTCCCGTTTCTCTGTTGAGTTTAACTATCTTGCAGCACCCCTGAGGTAATAGTGTCAGAGAGAAATATTCCATGATCCTTCTTACTGTCTGCAAGTGTCCACAGTGGGAGATTTTGAATGCCTTTCGATCTTGGTGCACGGAATTCATGAATTACAGACTACCTGTGATTATTGATTTTTTTTTTTAAATATGTTCTATATTCTATGGGTCACTGTCTGAGTGGAGTCTGCACTTTCTCCCTGTGTCTGCGTGGGTTTCCTTCAGGTGCTCCAGTTTCCTCCAAAGATGTGCGGGTTAGATTGATTAGCCGCTCTAAATTGGTTCTACTGTCAGGGGATTAGCAAGGTGGGATTATGATCGGTACAGACTCAATGGGCCAAATGACCTCCTTCAGCACTGTAGGGGTTCTATAATTCTTCTTTGTTTCCTCAACTTCAAGGATTTCTTGCGCTACGGTTAAAGCCTTTGGATTAAGCAGACCACATATCTAATCATTCAAACATAGACAAGATATATCAGTTTCGTGGTTTTATAAACACACACTCCCTGCCCAGGATCATTCTTTATGAAATACTTATTGAGAAATAGTACTTTACTGAGGAATGATTAATCCATCATATTCTTCAAGCAGTTAGACTATAATCCAGCATAACAAGATCACAAACTGTCAGTTCATTACTTGCTGGTAAATTCATATATCCTATTCAATAATGAGAATATATAAAAGAATTTCTAAAAAATGATTTTCACTGCACAACGTTCTGCAGCACATTTTTGTGCACACAGGGACTCTATCAGCAGAACGCAATCTTACCAGCCGTTTACACACGATCCCACCACAGTGAGGTTGGAGAATTTGGCAGCTAGCCAAATCCGCGCTTACCGCAGACAGGATGAGAAAACCCCGCCGGCGTGAAGGGTGATCAGATTCAGGCTGTAGTGTCAGGAAATGTGGAAGATATCGCTCCTCTAACCCCATCGGACATCACAAAATGGACTATTATTTAAACGGTAAAAAAATTGCAGCATGCTGCTGTGCAGAGGGACCTGGGTGTCCTTATGCAGGAATCTCAAGGAGTTGGTTTGCAGGTGCAGCAGGTAATTAAGAAGGCAAATGGAATTTTGTCCTTCATTGTTAGAGGGACGGGATTTAAAAACAGTGAGGTTATGTTGTATAAGGTGCTGGTGAGGCCACACCTGGAGTACTGTGTACAGTTTTAGTCTACTTACTTGAAAAAGTCTATATATCGGCACTGGAGGGGATGCAGAGAGATTCACTAGGTTGATTCCAGAGTTGAGAGGGTTGGTTTATGAGGAGAGACTGAGTAGATTGAGGCTATACTCATTGGAATTCAGAAGAATGAGGGGAGATCTTATAGAAACATATAATATTATGAAAGGAATAAATAAGATAGAAGCAGGGAAGCTGTTTCCACTGGCGGATAAACTAGAACTAGGGGGCATAGTCTTACAATAAGGGGAAGCAGATTTAGAACTGAGTTGAGGAGCAACATCTTCACATAAAGGGTTGGGAATCTGTGGAATTCCCTGCCCAGTGAAGCATTTAAGGCTATTTCATTGAATGTTTTTAAAGCAAGATAGATACATTTCTGAACAGTAAAAGAATTAAGGGTTATGGTGAACAGTCGGGTAAGTGGAGCTGAGTCCATGAAAAGATCAGCCATGATCTTATTGAATGATGGAGCAGGCTCAAGGGGCCGGATGGCCGACTCCTGCTCCTAGTTCTCATGTTCTTAAAAGCAGCCAGCAAAATCAAGGACTCCAGGCATTCTCTCTTCCACCGTCTTCCATCAGGAAAAAGATACAAAAGTCTGAAGTCACGTACCAACCAACTCAAGAGCAGCTTCTTCCCTAGTGCCAGTAGACTTTTGAATAGAATTAAGTTGATCTTTCTCTATACCCTAGCTATGATTGTCACACCACATTCTGCACTCTCTCCTTTTCTTCTCTATGTATGGTATACTTTGTCTGTAGAGCACGCAAGAAATAATACTTTTCATTGTATGCTAATACATGTGACAATAATAAATCAAAAGAAAAAATCAAAAGCCAAAATGGCATTTTCAAACTGAATAGCTCACAACATGGTAGTTAAGGGTTGATGCCATATCATCTTACTGAATACCACTGATTTATCATCAATATTTTCTATCTGAGGGTGGTGTTACAAAATGTATTAGGATTTCATTACTCACATGCCTCAGTTTCCCATGTCATTAACAACAATTGACAGTCAATGCTGTTATCATTCCCCCACTGTCCACATCCTTAGAGTTACCATTGACCAGAAACTTAACTGGACTCACCACATAAACAGTCGTTATCAGAGCAGGTCAAAGGCTAGGATTAGTGTGGCCAGTAACTTACCTCCTGACTCCCCAAAGCCTGTCCATTATCTACAAGACACAAGTCAAGAGTGTGATGGAATACTCCCCACTTGCCTGGATGGGTGCAGCTCCAACAACGTTCAAGAAGCTCAACACCATTCAGGACAAATCAGCCCCGCTTGATTGGCACCCCAACCACAAACATCCACTCCCTCCATCACCGACGCTCAGTAGCAGCAGTGTGTTACTATCTACAGGATGCACTGCAGCAATTCATCAAAGATTCTTAGACAGCACCTTCCAAACCCATGACCATTTCTATCTGGAAGAACAAGAGCAGATACATGGGAACACCACCTTCAAGTGCAAGTTCCCCTCCAAGCCACTCACCATCTTGACTTGGAAATATATCCCTGTCACTGGGTCAAAATCCTGGAATTCCCTCCCTAACGGCATTGCAGATCAACCCACAGCACATGGACTGCAGCAATTCAAGAAGGCAGCTCAAGGGCAATTAGGATGGGCAACAAATGCTGGCCTAGCCAACGACATCCATGCCCCACAAATGAATTTTAAAAAATGCATATTTCACATAGAATTCCTTTCACAGTGCATCAACCAATGTTTAAAACTCAGGAATTTACAGCTGTCAGAATCTTTTTTCACTGACTAATTAAAGCCTTCTGGCTTTGAAAATCATCTGTTAATTTCTTTATTACATTAGCAAGATCAGAAAAGTAATGGAAATAAAATGGTGTTGTCTATGACGGGGGAACAGTGTATCGCTGGGTGTAAATGCAAGTAAAGAATAAATATTTTCACTTCCCTCTATTTCTATTTAATGCATTTCTTCTATGAATTTGGAGCTAAAATAACACAAAACTTTCAGACTGAGAGTTATATTCTGGTCAAGGCTATTCTGGTCAAGGGTGTAACTATCTTACATCTGCACTTCCTCCACCACCAACACACCAGTGCAGTTCTACCCAACACGCTAACAATGATAAAATCATTGAATCCTATAGTGCAGACGGAGGCCATTTAGCCCGTTGAGTCTGCACCAACCACAATCCCACCCAGGAGAATTCAGCACGGCCAATGCACCTAACCAGCACATCTTTCGGACTGTGGGAGGAAACCGGAGCGTCCGGAGGAAACCCATGCAGACACGGGAAGAGTGTTCAAACCCCACACAGTGACCCAAGCCGGGAATCGAATCCGAACGTGGAAACTTTGGAGAGAGTGCAAAGAAGATTCATCAGGACGTTGCCTAGTCTTGAGGGTGTTGGCTATGAGGAGAGGTTGAATAAACAGGGATTGTTTTCACTGGAAGGACGGAGGCTGAGGGGAGACCTGATAGAGGTCTATAAAATAATGAGAGGCTGGACAGAGTGGGACATTGAGGCTTTTTTCTCAGGGTGGAAGTGTCAATTACAAAAGGTCACAGGTTCAAGGTCAGAGGGGGAAAGTTTAATGGAGATGTGCGGGGTAAGTTTTTCATGCAGAGTGTTGGGTGCCTGGAATGCACTGCCAGAGGAAGGGATGGAAGAAGGTACATTAGCAACATTTAAGCGGCATTTACATGGGTACATGAACAAGGAGAGAATCGAGTGATATGGACTGGTAAGTGTAGGTTTTTTTAGTTTAGTTAGGGCATCATGATTGGCACAGGTTTGGAAGGGCCTGTTCTTGTGGTGTGATTTTCTTTGTTCAATATGTACAATCTACAGGCTGTACTGCAACAACTCTATTTCGGGAAAAGGACAGCAAAGTGGACATGAGGAATCTCAAATCTGCCATGATCCTATTGAATAGAAGAGCAGGCTCGAGGGGCCAAACGGCCTATCCTGATTCTCATAGTCTTAACTCATCAAAACTTCTTCAACAGTGTCTTCCAAACTCATGATTATATCACCTTGCAACCACCAAGTTTTCCTCCAAACCTTCAAGTTTGCCTTCAAACCACATGGCATCCTGACTTGAATTATGTTGACTTTCCTTCATCATCACTGGACCCAAACCCCAACAGTACATTGGGAATATGTTTACCACACGGATTGCCGTGAATCTAAAAGATGGACCACTTTCTCGAGGGCAATTAAAGATGGGCAATAAATACATGTCATCACCAGAATTCATTTTTTTTAAAAAAATGCTTCTCCAGTGGCTGGGATTTTTGCATAGCTCTCCTGCCCCAGGGGCAAGGGAAGGGTTGCTTTTGTCGGAACCAGGAGATCCCACCAGCAAGAAGGGTGGCATGGTGGCACAGTGGTTACCACAACTGTGCCAGGGACCCAGTTCGATTCTGGCCTCAGGTGACTCTTTCTCTCTGGAGTCTGCACATTTTTCCCATGTCTGCTTGGGTTTCCTCCGGGTGCCCTGGATTCGTCCCACAGTCCAAAGATGTGCGGGTTAAGTTGATTGGTCAATGTTAGCACGGCCATAGTGTCAAGAGGGATTGGCAGGGTAAATATTGGAGTTATGGGAATAGGGCCTGGGTCGAGGCAGACTGGATGGGTTGAATGGCCTCCTTCTGCACTGTAAAGATAATACGATTCTATGATAATCCCACCTAATAAATCGACTGAGTAACGTATTATTAAATCATGTAAATCAAAGTGATGATGAAAGGGATTCTCTAGCCTTTCACGCCAGCGGGATTCTCTTATCCTACTGCAGTGAACAGAGATTTTTGGTCAAGCGCCAAATTCCCTATCCTCTCTGGCCACTGCAGCAGAGTGTGAACGGCCAGAGAATTCCAGCCATAATCTTCAATTATTCACCTACGTTGAGCACCCATTGGTCTGAAATCAGACAGCGCAAGGATAATATTATCCTCCAGAATTCAGGAGTTTGTGAGAAAGAATACTAGAAAGAGTGCAGAAAAGATTTACTCAGATGCTGCCGGGACTTGATGGTTTGAGTTATAAGAAGAGGCTGGAAAGACAGGGATTCTTTTCTCTGAAGTGTAGAGGCTTAGGAAGATTAGAGGTCTATAAAATAATGAGCGGCATAGACAAGGTAGATAGTCAATACCTTTTTCCAAAGGTAGGGGAGTCTAAAACTAGAAGGTGTAGGTTTAAGGTGAGAGGGGAGAGATACAAAAGTGTCCAGAGGGGCAATTTTTTCACACAGAGGGTGGAGAATGTCTGGAACAAGTTGCCAGAGGTAGTAGTAGAGAGAGGTACAATTTTGTCTTTTAAAAAGCATTTAGACAGTCACATGGATTAGACTGATATAAAAGGATATGGGTCAAACATGGGACTAGCTTAGTGGTTAAAAAAAACGGGCAGCATGGACAAGTTGGGTCAAAGTGACTGTTTACATGCTATAAACCTCTATGACTGTAATAGTCGTTTGGAATTTTGCTGGAAAATACATGTGGCCGGGTGAATTGAGTACACGAATAAGCTCAGTTGTGATTTCAGCCTGTATTACTCCATACTCATTCATGGGTAAGATGCTGGAGGGCTCTCAGTAACGTACTGACTAAAAATAAATCAAGGAGAAGTTCCAATTCAAAGTCACTTACAGCCCAGAGGACATTAAGCAAAACTCGAGAATGATGGGCAGGCTTCCAGACCTTTTCTTTCCAGCAACAGGAGAATTGGGCCCCCTGCGGCAGTTGTCTCTGTTTAGTATCTATCAATCTTTGCACATCGTTAGATCCTGTTCAATCGTAACTGAGGCTGTATCTATATTTGAGATATTTGTGGTGTATGCCATGAATCCTACCACAAGGAAATCTGGAGGAACGCAGTTCAATTAAAACTACAGATAAGAGGGAAAGGAGTGGGGCCAACTTGGCACAATATTCTTTACCTAACAGGTTTTGATCTCAATCAGGAAATGACTCATTGGTGTAGAAGAAGATCAACTTAAAAGGAAGACAGTCCTCAGAAGCCACTCTCCTGCATTGCCTCATGGCAAGACTAAGGCAGAATGGGCTAGTAGAAGGGTTGGCACCAGGCCCAAGGAGACACATCAGCAGTTTCAAAGACAAAGAACAAAGCACAGGAACAGGCCCTTCGGACCCCAATAAGGTAGTGTCGACACATAATACCTTTCTAAATTAAAAAGCTATTGCCTCTATGCTTATAGAAACCCTACAGTGCAGAAGGAGGCCATTCAGCCCATCGAATTTGCACCGACAACAATCCCATTCCAAGCTCTATCTTACAGCCCAACACTTTTACCCCGCTAATCCTACTAACCTACACATCCCGGGACATTGTGGACAATTTAGCATGGCCAATCTTTCAGACTGTGGGAGGAAACCGGATTATCTGGAGGAAACCCATGCAGACACAAGGAGAACATGCGAACTCCACACAGACAGTGACCCGAGCCGGGAACCGAACCCAGGCCCCCAGAGCTGTGAGGCAGCAGTTCTAAACACTGTGCAGCCCAGACTATCTGTATTTCTCTATTCCCTGCTTATTCATGTATCTGTCAAGATGGCTTTTAAACCATTACGATTGTGTCTGCCTCTATCACTTCTTCTGAAAGCGCATCCCAGGCACTTAGCACCCTCTGTGTAAAAAAAAATGCCTCTTTCACATCTCGTTTAAACTTTCCCCCTTTTACCTATAAGTCCTAGTAATTGCTATTTCTTCCCTGAGAAAAAAATTCCATTCTACCCATGACTCTCGTAATTTTGCAAACATCCGTCAGGTCACCCCCTCAGTCTCCGACATTCAGGTGAAAACTCACTAAGTTTGTCCAATCCCTCCTCATATCCAGTGCCCTCCAAACCAGATAACGTCCTATTAGATGTTATAGAAGGTATTAGTCAATTGGTTTGCTCATGTTGTTCCCTCATTCCCTGAGACAAGGGCTTAAAGTGGCTCTGATAGTAAAATTGTTTTACAGTCTATAACTACAATCCACAACACCCTGAACTCCCATTAAACTTCTTACAGAGTCCTTGTAAATGAAACTCAAATGACAAATACACCAGATTCCTACATCAGGGGGTAGAACTGCACCCCTCTAACCTGACCCCTCCCCCCAACTCTGATCATTATCAATGCACCTTTGAAGTATTCTGCTGCAAATGGACCAAGTTACTTAAGAAGCATTTCGCTAAAGTTGTTTTTTTCTCTCCTTTTTGATTTTATTTCAGACTGCAACAGGTCTCTCATTAACGTCTGCAGCAAGATCAAAGCCCCCAAAAGCAGCTGCAGGATTTACTGTGGAGCTTTGCCGAGGTATAGAAGCAAATAACACACGCATGTAGAACACTTTGAAATGTCTATTGTCATGCGCCTTTGCTGTACTTTAATGACTGTGAGAATGCTTTTAATGCGATTGCTTTTAAGAGTTGCCTCAAATTATTTTCCTTCAAAAGTTTTGACTGCAGTGGGTGTATCTTACAACGCACAAGAAAACCATCCCATCTCTAATGACTGTATTAGACTTTGAAAGAACAACCCAATTAATCCCATTTCCTCATGCTTCCCCATCTCACCCTTCGGCCAATTGCCAGTTTCCCATCACTATACATCACAGAGTCCCCATTGTGCAGAAAGAGGCCATCCGGCCCATCGAGTCTGCCCCTGTCTACATCAACAGGTTTTGAATTTGAGATGCTCAAGAGTTTCAAGTTTCTAGGTGTACAGATCACCAACAATCTGTCTCGGTCTCTTCATGCCAATGCTATAGTTAAGAAAGCTCAGGAAGCTAAGAAAATTCGGCATGTCTGCCATGACTCTCACCAACTTTTACAGATGCACCATAGGAAACATTCTTTCTGGTTGTATCACAGTATGGTATGGCTCCTGCTCTGACCAAGACCACAAGAAACTACAAAGAGTAGCCCAGTTCCTCAATGAACAGAACATTTTGTCTGTATAGAGCCCAAGAAACAATATTTTTCACTGTATATCAATACAAGGTCATGGCCAACCTGACTGAAACCACAATCCCACATTCCTGCCTACCCCCAATAGCCTTCCACCCCCTTATTGATCAAAAATCTAGCTAACTCTGCTTTAAAAATATGAAAAGATTCTGCTTCCATTGTCTTTTGTGGAAGAACCTCAGAGACTCTGAGAGAAAAAACTTCTCCACATCTCTGTCTAAAGTAAAAAGAAAAGTTCACTTACTAGTCACAAGTAAGCTTACATTAACACTGCAATGAAGTTTCTGCGAAAATCCCATAGTCGACACACTCCGGCATCTTTCAGTACACTGAGGGAAAATTTAATACGGCCAGTGCACCCCAACCAGCACGTCTTTCAGACTGTGGGAGGAGACTGGAGCACCCAGAGGAAGCCCATGCAGACATGGGGAGAATATGCAAACTCCACACAGACAGTGACCAAGCCAGGGATTGAGTCCTGGGAGGGATTTTACAGGTTCGCTTGGGGAAGACTGGAAATTCCTGCCTGAGATCAATGGAAGTTTCCATTGTGGGACCCTCGCTCACTCCGATTCCGTTAAGGGGGGATGTGGTAGAGTTTCGGCCAATGGAATTGAACTATGATCTATCAAAGCTAAAGAGTGTAAAGAATATGCGAAATGGATTTCTACACAATTGCTTCTAAACCAGAAAGTGTTGGATTCAAGACCCACTCTTGACTCAAGGATGTAAGTTGAGGCTGCCACACCAGTGTATTATTGAGGGAATGCCGCACTGCAGAAGGAGCTGTTTTTCAGATTAAGCATTTAACAGAAGCTTCATCTCCTTTCTCACACGGAGAGGCAATTCTGTGCAGACTAAAAACTGATTCAGTTAAAGAACTGAAGTTACCAGTGTTAGGTGGGAAATAGAGAGAATGAACAAACATCTATCCTTACTAACAAGGCACAAATAAACAGCAGAAGATTAGACCACTAATCTCAATGATAATTGATTATCATCAAATAATAATTGATTAGTTCGAACAGTCAGCCATTGGTTGTCACACTGAAGATAGAATCATAGAATCCTACTGTACAGAAGGAAATCATTTGATTTGATTTATTATTGTCAACATATTAATATACAGTGAAAATATTATTTCTTGCGCACTATACAGACAAAACATACAGATCAGAGAAGGAGACGAGAGAATGCAGAATAACTGAGATGTAGAGAAAGATCAACTTAATGCAAGATAGGTCCATTCAAAAGTCTGACAGCAACAAGGAAAAGCTGTTCCTGAGTCAGTTGGTACATGATTTCAGACTTTTGTATCTTTTTCCCAATGGAAGAAGGTGGAAGACAGAATGCCCGGGACGTGTGGGGTCCATAATTATGCCGACTATTTTGCCGAGGCAGTGGGAAGTGTAGACAGAATCAATGGATGGAAGTCTAGTCTGGCCACGATCATGATGATTGAGTCTGTACTGATCATGATCCCACCCAGGCTCTGTTCCTGTAGCCCCATGCATTTCCCCTGATAATCTCCCTCACACTAGTGTCAATTTAGCACAACCAATCAACCTAACCCTCACATTTTGGACTGAGGGAGGAAACCACAGTAGCCAGTTTCCTCCAGAAGCTCAGTTTCCTTCCACATTCCAAAGATGTGCGGCTTAGGTGTATTGGCCATGCTAAATTGCACCTTTGTGTTCCAAGCTATGTAGGTTAGGAGGGGATTAGCAGGATAAATACATGGGGTTACAGGGTTAAACCTGGGTATGAGTCGGTGTAGACCCAATGGGTTGAACGGTTTCATTCTGCAGCGTAGGAATTCTATGATTCTAAGACCAAGGCTAATCACATCAATGGACTGTTTCTATTTTGGAAATAGAACAAAGAACAAAACAGCACGGGAAACAGGCCCTTTGGCCCAACGAGCACACGCCGCCACCCCGCTGTTCTCACCTCTGCCCGTGATCCCTGTCTATGTTTATAGATCTATGGATTAAAAACCAAATTTGAGACAATTTAGGGAGAATTTGTTTTGCCAATTAGCCTAAGAGCACATCTCTGGGATGTGGGAGGAAACCGGAGCACCCAGAGAAAACCCACACAAGCATGGGGAGAATGCGCAAACTCCCACAAACACAGGCCCAAATCCTTGTATCTGCATAGCACAGCGATAGTCACTGAGCTGTCGTGTTGCCCATCAAATGGTCCAGGTCAAGCATACACTAACGACGCAAAGCACTAGCACACTCTCGAAAAAAATCCAAGAGCAGCCCTCTCATGACCCATTGCGTGTATGCCCCTCATTAGACAACAAGTTGGACCAAAGCACCTGTAGGATAAAAACAAGTACATCAATGTCATCATCTATTTACACACTTCCCAGGGACCCCCATGACCCCTATTTTAAATCAGTTTTCTATACCCCTCCATTCCCATTCTGTTCATGTGCCCATCTAAGTATTTCTTAAATAACTCCAGAGTACCTGCCTCCACCACTTTACTTGGCAGCGCATTCCGTACCCCACCACCCTCTGTGTGAAAAAACTCCCTCTAGCATCCAAATTATACCTTACCCCCCTCACCCTAAGCCCATGACCCCTCGTGCTATTTGAGTCCATCCTAGGAAAAAGCGTTCAGGCCATTCTGGCTCCAACTTATATTCCCATTGCCAGTAGGGACTGGAGGGTTGTCGAACAGAACCCAAGTTAATAAACCCATTGAAGCATCACTCCATTGGATTTCAAGTCCTGGTTTCTGTGGCACCCTTTCTCCTCTGTGACATTGGAAAACAGTAATGAGTGCACTATTTGATGGTAAGGGCAGCTTTGCAAATAACAAAGCTTCAATTCAGTTCTAAACTCCAATCAGTCTAAAAATCTGGGACCACCTCATGGAAAAATCTTTATAGCCAAAGATTAAATAAATACTTTAACTTATATAGCATCCAGTTGACTCCAAAGCAAATGCATATTTTGGAAATGTTCTCATAACAATATAAATAATATAGTGAGGGGATTAGTGTTCCACATACACTTAGGTGAGAATAAATTTTCATCGTTTTAAACAGGACACTGTTATTGTGAAAATGTCTGGCAAACCTTTCAATCTTGCGAAAGGAGGGGATTAAGAGCTAACTGGCATGAGTGCTATTTTTGAAGCAATTGTTTTCCCCAATGTTCTATATCTAAGTGTTCCGTGTCGGCAAACAGAAAAAAATAAGCATTTGCCAAATACATTTCCACTAAATTTGGAGTGAGGTGACGCTCTCTGAGCCACCAGGGTTGCTTCCTCCCTGGTCCATTTCTGATTATTCTATCATGGACATTCATAAGATCATAAGAAGTAGGAGCAGGAGGCCATTCGGCCCATCAAGCCTGCTCCACCATTCATTGAGATCTTGACTAACCTGATTGTGGCTTTAACTCCATTACTCCGCATACCCTTTGGGCAACATGATGGCACATTTTGGGGCAGCACCGTGGCACAGTGGTTAGCACTGCTGCCTCACAGTACCAAGGACCCGGTTCAATTCTGATCTCAAGTCGCTGTCTGTGTGGAGTTTACACGTTCTCCCCATGTTTGAGTGGGTTTCCTCCGGCTGCTCCGGTTTCCTCCCACACTCCAAAGATGTGTGGGTTAGGTTGATTGGCTATGCTAAATTGACCCTAGTGTCAGGAGGATTAGCATGAGAAGTGTGTTGTATTACAGGGATAATACCTGGGTGGGACTGTGGTTGGTGCTGACTCGATGGGCTGAATGGCCTGCTTCTGCACTGTAGGGATTCTATGAATCTATGGCTCCCTTGTATATTAAAATCTGTCTAACTGAGCCTTGAATATATTCAATAACCTGGTCTCCACTGCTCTCTGGGGTCACTGTGCTTCTCCTATCTATTCAATGTTTTATTTCAATGAATAATAGGTTCCATCATGCCACTAATGTCCATATAAATCTCAGTAGTAATCAATAGTTTTAATATTGGTGATGCTTTTTATATTTTTTGGAAGGTTGGGGGGGGGTTAAAAATGTGTTTGTGGGAAGAGTGGGGGTAATGGAGCAAGTTATTTTCTAGGCTCTATCCCAGAATCTGATTTGAGTTCCACTCTGTACTCTCGTAGCAGAGCCATCCAAAGTCAACCTCCAGACAGAAACCGTCCATGGAGATGCTATGGTGCAGTGATCAGCGTCCAATCTCCAAGTTTGAGGCCTTTTGCCAGACTTGATACGTAGGCAGCATAGCTGTTAGCACTGCTGCATCATCGCACCAGGGATCAGGTTCAATTCCCAACTTGGGTCATAGTCTGTGTGGAGTTTGTACATTCTCACCGTGTCTGCGTGGGTTTCCTCTGGGTGCTCTGGATTCCTCCCACAGTCCAAAGATGTATGAATTAGGTGGCTCAGCCAACTTAAATTGCCTTTTAGTGTCCCAAGACGTATAGGTTAGATGGATTGACCACTCTAAATTGTGTCTTAGTGTCCCAAGATGTACGGGCTAGATGGATTGGCCATGCTAAATCGCTCCTTAGCATCCCAAGGTGTACAGGCTAGGTGGATTAGCCATGGTAAAATGCCCCTTCGTATCTCAAGATGTGTAATTAAGGGGACTGGCAGGGTAAAAATTTAGCACTGGGGGTAGGACCTAGAAGAGATGCTCTGTTGGAGACTCACTAGGCCAAATGGTCTTCTTCTGCACTGTAGGAATTCTATGGTTCTGTTCTAAGGCTGTACTCAGCATGTGAGAAAGTCATGAAAAGTTTTGTATACATAAGAAAGTACAGGTGTGAACTTTTGCCGCCTGCCTCTAATCCTATTTGGTTTCAAGAATTAAAAATAAATTGTGGATTCCTTCTTGGTGAAGGATTAACTGGTACCTGCCACCAACCCAAAATGCTATTTTTATTGAGACGCCAGAGGATTGCAACGCGTTGAACTGAATACTTTTTGTACGCAGTGTGTTATTATGACTTTGAAATATTTCAAAATACTTCTTAAACGTAACGAGAAGGATGTAAAAGAGTACACAATACAGGTTCACTAGGGTGCTACCTGGTGTGAGGAAACACATATACGAATAAACACTTGACAACCTTTGTTAAAGCAACACGTATGTAGGCAACCTGATACAAGTGTTTAAGACATTGAATCATAGAATCCTCATAGAATCCCTACAGTGCAGAAGGAGGCCATTTGGCCCATCAAGTTTGCACTGACCACAGTCCCACCTGGGCTCTACTTCCATAACACCACATATTTACCCTGTTCATCCCTAACACTAGGGTCAATTTAGCATGGCCAATCCACCTAACCTTCCAACTTGGGACACTAAAGGGCAATTTAGCATGGCCAATCCACCTAACCTTCCATCTTGGGACACTAAGGGACAATTTAGCATCGCTAATTCCTCCAACCTGCACATCTTGGGACATTAAGGAGCAATTTAGTGGGCAATCCACCTAACCCGGACATCTTTGGGCTTTTGAGGTGAAGGGCCAATGTAAACAGAAGTAGACACTTGCTCAGAGGTCTACAATGAGGAAATTAGGCTACTGGATTTCAATCTCTTTTGGCTGAAGGACATGTTTTGAAATGAATTGGTAATCACAGACCACCAGTGCTGTCACTGTCATTAGAATACAGTGATATAAAAGAGTGGCATGAAAAGTGTGTTTTAATATTGCTTTGAAGAAAATAGCTAGCGATTTACATATGTCAGAAAGGTGAGTGTGTTTACTTTTGATTCTAGCCTTGTCCAGAATGTGGTGCATGGAGATGCACAGAGGACCCAGATACAGCCAGAAGTCATCATGATAGAAAGTGGCTCTATTGCAATGAATTCTTCGAGACAAGATACAGCAGGACAATGATCTTTAACAATGACTCAAATGCTTTGAGTTTCTTCTCCTTTAGAACAACTATTCTCTGTTTTCCTCTGAGTGAGAGGACAGCCAATTCCATCCACACAATTTCACAACCGAAAGTCAACATTAACATAAATTTGGGCTCCCGTTTCGGGTCTAAGTGCCCTGGCCAGCAGAACTAGAGGATTTCTCATTGGTGTCGGGAGTGGCAGTCGGATGGGATTCACCCACCTGGAATGCATTCTAAAAACCCCTCCAGGCCAGCCCAGATGTTCAGAGATCGGGGTGTGTTTTTAAAGGGCACACTAATCTCCACAGGTTTCCCTTCCCCCCAAAAACTGGAGGACCATCCCCTGCTGACAAAGGGAGCAACACCAACCTCTCAACAAGGAGGGTCACCTGATGAAGGAGCAGCGCTTCGAAAGCTCGTGATTCCAAATAAACCTGTCGGACTTTAATCTGGTTTTGTGAGACTTCTTACTCTGTCCATCGCTGGCATTCCCACATCATAATTTATTTAATTAACTGAATTTCAATTCCAAAGTTGTTATCTTGCGATTTGACCACTTGTCTTGTTTATTATGGGTCCAACACGCTGTTGGTTACCAGCCCGATAACAAAATCATTGTGTTATAACATTATGCGCCCCCAGGTTGGCACGATAGTAAAGTGGTTAGCACTGCTGTCTCACAGTGCCAGAGGCCTAGGGTTTGATTCCCACTTGGGTCACTGTCTGTGTAGAGTCTACATATTTTCCCTGCGCCTGTGGGGATTTCCTCCAGGTATTCTGGTTTCCTCCCACAGTCTGAAAGACATGCTGGTTATGTGCATTAGCCAAGCTAAATTCTCCAGAACAGGCAGTGGAATGTAGCGATTAGGAGATTTTTCACAGTAACTTCACTGTAGTGTTAATGTAAGCCTACTTGCCATACCAATAAATAAAATTTAAAATGAACCAAATTCTGATGGCCTCTTTGGTGGCACACCAGTTGCTAACCCCTTTGAGAGGCCTAATACGATTTAACGCTATATTATTTAATCTAATCATTTCATATAAGGGTACACAATACCTAATATATGAACATGAAAGCAAAACTGATTCAAATCAAATCAACAGCTGTTAATAGAGTTAAACTAAACATTCACATGACATTGAAACCCGTTCACAGTCAGTTCCTACCCTACGCTCCTGGACTGGAGAAATTCAGGAAACCTCCTCGCCACTCTGAAAAACAAATCAAGGTAAAGGTAGAAATAGAGGAAAGCAATCTCAGGATATCTCAAAATGTAGTCATTGTTTATTGTAGGAAACATGGCAACCAATTGATATGGAGCTCCCACAACCAGCAATGAGATCGAGAACAAGATAATCTACTTCTTAACGATGAAGGCTACTCATTTGTGGTCAAGTGTAAAAGGGTTTATTACCAATGGTAAATATTTCCAACAGGGTTCTGATGGAGCTAAACGTGTGACAATTCACCGCTCCTCCCCCATTCCTTCTGAGGATCCTCCCTGACCCCTGGGACATGTGTCCTGGCTTCCAATTGGCTCAGCTACCTGCCTTGACAATTCATAGGGTTTGGCCCTCAAGGAATTCCCCCCTCCCCCCTTAAAGGGTTGAAGGACAAATATTGGCCAGGACATCAGCTAGAACTCTCCTACTGTCTCCAAAATGGCGACATGGGATCTTTTCCGGCCAGTTAAGAGCAGGAGAGGCTTTTGATCTGATGGCTCATCTGAAAGACAGCACTCATGATAATGAAGCACTCCCTCAGTGCTGCACTGGAATGCCAACGTAGAATTGTGCCTAGGTTCCTGGTGTGGGACTGCATGTTGACTTAGAGGCACAAGAGAGGTCAACTGAACCATGGACACTGAACTAAGCTGAAACTGGAGCAGTTGGGTTTGGTAAACATGAAGGATCATTGATGACTGAAAGAAGATGCCCACGTGTCCCACATGCACATGCCCTTGTGCAGCCAAATTCTGCAAGATGCCAACTCTCTCCTTTTCGTTCTCATCCCAGTAAACAAATAAATTGACAGTGCCCTTTTGGATGTATAATGTGGCAGAGCAGGTACAGTTGATGATAATGAGGTTTCAATTCATTCATGGGATGTGGGTACCACTGACTGGGCCAGCATTTATTGCCCATCCCTAATTGCCCCTGAACTGACTAACTATTTCACAGAGCAGTTATAATTACTTTAATCACATCCAGGCCAAACCGGGTAAGAGAGGCAGATTTCCTTCCCTTAAGGATGGCACAGTGGCTAGCATTGCTGCCTCACAGTGCCAGAGACCCAGGTTTGATTCTGGCCTCAGGTTACTGTCTGTATGGAGTTTGCAAGTTCTCCTCGTGTCTGCGTGGGTTTCCTCCCACAGTGCATGGATGGGTGGGTTAGGTTGATTGACCATGCTAAATTGCCCCTTAGTGTCCCAAGATGTGTAGGCTAAGAGGATTAGCAAAGTAAATACATGGGGTTATGGGGATGGGAGCTGGGCAGGATTATTGTTGGTGCAGGTTCGATGGGCTGAATGGCCTCCTTTTGCACTGTGGGGATTCTATGATTCCGTGATATAAGTTGAACCAAATTGGTAAAAGAGCCAAGAATGATCTGTACTACAGTCACTGCCAAGGGAGAGAAAGGGCAATCAGCAACTGTGAACTGATAGAAATAAGAGACAACTGTAGCCTCCCGTCAGGTTATCGTGAAGATTCAGCCACACTTAAATACACGTCACAGTTCTGACGCAAGAAACTGCACCAGAACTACAAGGAAACAAATATCTGCTATGTTTTTAGCCACAAGGATTCAGTAGCACAAATTTTGTGACGGATTCAATTAAACATGTTATTTACCATATATTTGGTAATCTGAGGAGAGTTCATTGGAGATTAAAAGAGTGAGAGGGGATCTCAGAGAAACTTATAAAATTCTAACAGGGTTAGACAGGGTAGATTCAGAAAGAATGTTCCTGATGGTGAGGGAGTTCCAGAACTGGGGGTCATAGTTACTGGGTAAACCTTTTAAAATTAAACTTCATTAGTGTCACAAGTTGGCTTACATTAACACTGCAATGAATTTACTGTGAAAATCCCCTGGGATGAAGGATTAGGGGATTTAGGGCTGAGGTGAAGAGAAATTTCTTCACCCAGAGGGTAGTGAATGTGTGGAATTCACTATCACAGAAAGTAGTTGAGGCCAAAACGTTGTATGATTTCAAGAAGGAATGAAATATATCACTTGGAGCTAGAGGCATCAAAGGATATGGGGGAAAGAGGAGATCAGGATGTTGAATTCAGTCTTGTTCAAAGTGAATGGTCTAGCAGGCTCGAAGGGCTGAATGGCCTACCCATGCTTCTAGTTTGTATGTTTTTATTGTGAATAATAAGAGGACAAAGTGCTGACTGGCACTGCAGAAATTTATCTGCTCGGATTAAATGTCGGGAACAATCGCCCCTTCTCAGTTACATCCTGTAAACATCCATAAATAGAGGAGATTCAGTTCGTAACTGTATTTAACAGGCCTCAGTGATGCTCAAAGTGCATGACCCAGAGGTCCAGGAGGTTTGCCAGACTTAGCATTGACCTGAGGTTTTGACCTTGTCTCGTGCTGCGAGCTGTCTGCAAGACTTTCCGCTTCTTCCCCCCGTCTCCGCATCACCCCCCCCCCAACTCCTTTACGGGTTAATGGCCAAGAGAAAATAATTATCAATTGCAAGAGTTTGTAACTGTCGTTGCCACCATTCAGTTCGGGAGAGGGAAACAGGGACACGGAGGTGGGCAATGATACATCTTTCTCCCCTGTGAGTCAGAACTGATAGATGCAATTATCTATATCACACTTCAGTAAATGGTCACACCAGCTAGCAGCGGGGACCATGGCAACAGTAAAAACCCCACTTATTGTCACACCCTCGGATCCCGACTTTCACTGTGGCTGCGAGGAAGGTAGTTTTCATTGTTGTGAAGATCTTGACGAGGTTTGTAAAGCCTTACAACCTTCCATACAAAGGTATAGATCACAGTACGGACTAATCAGGAACAATAGGAGACACTGTCACTTAGATGAGATATTAATTAGTCCATTCTGTTTCAGCGTCAGTCTATTAAAGAGCAGAGCTGTTGTCCCCATCACCCTCCCCCAACATCAATGAAATTACTCATCTAGGGAGTTGGTGGAATCACGGTAATGTCACTGGGCTAGTCATTGGATAGTTCCTTTGTCACATCGTGTTGTGAGACTTCTTACTGTGTTTACCCCAGTCCAACACCGGCATCTCTACATCTAGTTATTGGAGGTCCAGACTAATGTTCTGAGAGTAGATCCCAACACAGCCGCTGATGGAACTTGAATTCAAAGAAAGATAGAAACTAGGAGGAGGAATATTCGGCCCTTTGAGCCTGCTCTGTCATTCATCTTGATCTTGGCTGATCATCAAATTCAATTTCCTGATCCCCGCTTCCTCCTGTACGTTGAAACATAATGAACCTGAAATAGAAAGTTAGTCTTGGAAATGGTGACAATGGAACCATTGTCAATTGCTGTAAAAGCCCATCTAGTTCTCTAATGCCCCTTTAGGGAAGGAAATCTGCTGTCCTTACCCGGTCTGGCCTACCCATAGCTCCAGACCCACAGCAATGTGGTTGACTCTTAACTACCCTCTTAAATAGCAAGGCACTCAGTTCAAGGGCAATTAGAGAGGTCAATAAATGCTGGCCTTGCCAGTGACCCCCACAGCCATGAAATAATAGAACACAATCGAGTGTACGTCATTACTGTTTGTGAGATCTTGCTCAGCATTGATTTTTCCTTCCATTCCCTGACTCACCTGACGAAGGGGCAGCACTCCGAAAGCTACCAAATAAATCCGTTGCGCTTTAACCTGGTGTTGTGAGACTTCTTACCGTGCCCACCCCAACGCCGACATCTCCACATCATAGTCCCAACAGTGATTACACTTTGAAAGCATTTCATTGGATGTAAAGTGCATTAGAACGTTCTAAGAAAAACATTTTATGTCCTTTCCAATAAAAATATTCTTAAAATGAGCACATTGACATCCGACTGCCATCCTCTGGGGCACAGACCTCATTCCTTGAGCATCACAGAACACGGAAGTAAAAGCAAAATACTGTGGATGTTGGAATCTGTAACAACAGAAAATGCTGGAAAATCTCAGCAGGTCTGACAGCACCTCTGGGGAGAAAATAGAGCCAACATTTTGAGTCTGGATGACTCATTGTCATTAGAAGTTACAGAAGTAAAGGTCTTTTAGATTAATGTAGGTATTATCAGCAAGGTTGGTGTTTAGTTCCCATCCATATAATTTCAGGCAGAAGTTTATGAGTTAACCACATTGCCAAGCAAGACGGTCATACAGACCTGAAATGTGAACTCTGTTTCCCTCTCTACAGATACTGACAGACCTGTTCAGGATTTTCCAGCACTTTCTGTTTTTATATCATATTACCAAGGACCTGGAGACAGCCCAGATCAAGTAAAGGCAACAGGTTTGAGGCATTAAGGAGCCAGCTGGGCATTTATAACAATCTACTAGTTCCATGGTCACTATTACTGACACTCATTTCTCTAATCAATCCTGGATTTCACTATAAAAATCAGAGAAACCCCACACTGCATAGTGAGGCCATTCAGCCCATTGAGTCTGTACCGACAACAATCTCATCCCAGGCTTTACCCCCACAACCCCACATATGTACCCCGCCAATCCCTCTAATCTATACATATTGAAGGAGAATTTAACATGGCCAATCAATCTAACCCGCACATTTTTGGACTGTGAGAGGAAACTGGAACATCCAGAGGAAACCCATGCAGACACAGGGAGAACATGCAAACTCCACACAGTCACCCAAGCTTGTGAATCGAACCCAGGTGCCTAGAGCTGTGAGGCAGCAGTGCTAACCACTGCGCCGCCCAAAATGCAGTGCCAATTAGCGGACACAGTAAGTAATCTCACAATACCAGGTTAAAGACAACAGATTTATTGCGGGTTTTACTTAATGAAGGAGCAGCGCTCAGTAAGCTCATGCTACCAAATAAACCTATTGGACTTTAAGAATATAGAACGTAGAATACTACAGCACAAACAGGCCCTTCGGCCCACATGTTGTGTCAATCGTATCAGTACCTACCGGGCCATAGAACTCTTTGTAACTCCCAATCCCATTAAATCCCATGTACTCGTCAATTAGGACTTTAATCTGGTGTTGCGAGATTACTTACTGTGCCTATCCCAGTCCAATGCGGGCAAGTCCACATCATAATTAGCAGATGGCAAAGAGATTCATGCCAAAATCCAGGATTGAACCTTTAAATCTTCAGTCTAACACTCTCCCAACTGAGCTACAACTTCACATTGCCCCAGCTGCAATGCTGAGATTTGAACCCCCAACCCTGGAAACCAGCTCACTAACCGGGCCTGGGGTTCAAATTTAGTCCAATGCTGACTGCCCACTCACTGTATCATTGTGAGAGGTGCCAGAATGGACAAGTTGGACCTGAACCAACGACTAATTACAGAACCTGCTGGCCCAACCTTTCAAAACAATGGAAAGTTTTTTTTAAAAAAATTATTTCCAAATATACAGCAATCCGGGATGATTTATTTCAAACTAACAAGCCAAGGAGAAAATAGCCTCCCGTAGCCAAGAAACTGAAGATGTATTGTGACTTCTTCAAGTTTGATAGGAATACATATCCAAGTCAAAGCGCAAATATAGAATCACGGGATCCCCACAGGGCAAAAAGAGGCCATTCAGCCCATCAAGTCTGTACCGACTCTCCAATAGAGCTCCTTGCTCAGGCCCACCTTGACACCCTATCCCCTTAACCCTGCACGTTCTGCATGGCTAATCATCTAACTTAGACATCTTGGGACACTAAGGGGTAACTTATCATGGCCAATCCACCAAACCTGCACATCCTTGGAGTGTGGAAAGAACCCAGAGGAAACCCACACAGACACGGGGAGAAGGTGCAAACTCCACACAGATAGTGGCCCAAGGCTGGAATTGAACCCGGGTCCCAGTGGGGCAGCAGTGCTTACTGTGCCATTGTGCCACCTCAAACAACATGGCCCCATATCAAAAGCTTTTCATGGTTTATAATCTCATTTATGTTCCAGACTAGCCTCCTCCCACTTTACTTCAATCACACCATCAGCACATTTTCTATTCCTTCCTTGTTCATACACCAAGCTAACTTCCACTTTATAATATACACTATTGACCAATTCATCTGATAACAAGGTCTACATTATCTAAATAAGGAAGTTCCTCCGATACCTCATTAACTTCATGAGTAAAGTTTAAAGTTTACTTGTTAGTGTCACAATTAGACTTAACACTGCAATGAAGTTACTGTAAAAATCCCCTCGTCGTCATACTCCAGCACCTGTTCGGTACACTAAGAGAGAATTTAGCATGGCCAATGCACCAACTAACATATATAACAGGTATACAAATGGTTTAAGGCTTATAGGATCGGGGTAACATAATGGCAAGAAGGGGGTTTACACATGAAGGCAGCAGACATGGTTCAGGTACTAAGTGAATACGTTGCATTTATTGTTACACGTGACACAGTGGTTGGCACTGCTGCCAATACCAGTGACCCAGGTTCGATTCCCAGCTTGGGTCTATGTGGAGTCTGCACGTTCTACCCGTATCTGCGTAGGTTTCTTCCGGATGCTCCAGTTTCCTCCCAAAGTCTGAAAGATGTGCTGGTTGTGTGCATTGGCCATGCTAAATTCTCCCTCAGTGCACCCGAACAGGTGCAGGAGTGCGGCTACGAGAGGATTTTCACAGTAACTTCATTGCTGTGTTTATGTAAGTCTACTTGTGACTATGATAAATAAACTTTAAAACTTTGAATAAGGAAAAGTAGCATCATGTTATGAAGGGCAGAATGTGTTTAACCAACTCACTTGAGCTTTTCGAAGAGATTTAAGGGAGGGTTGATGAGGGCAGTACTGTTGATGTGGTGTACATGGACTGTAGGATGATAGAATTGGATCATTACCTGAAAATAAAATGGAGAAAAGATGGGGCAATGGCGCAAGGTGTTTGCTCCTTCAGTCAGCAAGCAACTGAAGACATAATGGGCTGAATGGCCTCTTTCTCTGCTGCAATCATTTTGTGATTCTATGTGTGGAAATGTAAAATTAGCCACTTTGAGAAGAACGATAGAAAAACTAAATACTTTTTAAAAGGTAGGAGATTAGCAAATTTGGGTACACAAAGCATAAAGGGTTAGCAATATAGGTACAGGGAGTAATTCACAAAGAAAGGCTACCTTAGTCTTCCTTGCATTAAAGTTGGAATGTAAGATTTCAGAAGTCTTGCTGGAATTAGCTCGGGCTTTGGTGGGATCTCGCCTGCAGTTCAGTGTACAGTTTTGGTTTCTTTACCTAAGGAAAGATACACTTGCTGGAATGTGGAGATGCCAGCGTTGGACTGGCAGAAAGAAGTCTCACAACACCAGCTTAAAGTCCAACAGGTTTATTTGTAGCAAATGCCACAAGCTTTCGGAACAGGTTGTCCCTTCGAAAGCTTGCGGCATTTGCTACAAATAAACCCGTTGGACTTTAAGATAGTGTTGTGGGACTTCTTTCAATTCCTGGAGGAAAGGATGTGTCGAACCAGCCTGTGTTTGCTGGCGTGTGAAAGAATGAGAGGTGAACTTACTGAAGCTTATAAAATACGCAGACGACTCCCTTCATACAAATAGGGCAGAGATTCAGAGTAAGATGTTGCTCACTTCGGACTGACTTGAGAGGGAGCTCTGGAATTCCAGAGCTGAAAATATTCAAGACTGATGTAAATAGATTTTTGGACAACATTATGTATGTTGGGCATAGCCTCTTTAAGAGAATGAGTCAGGTGACCCTGGGTTTGAGATGATCTGAGAGGGCAGTTGTCATTTGGAGCATAGAGCAAATAAAACTACAATAAGTATCTGTGTTCCACAAAGCCTGACTGTGGAGTAAGTTCTTGAGGATCATCTCTCAGTAGGAAAGAACTTAAGAGACCCTGAAGAAAAGAAGGAACTTTGGACAGCCAGTTCTACCATGCCTTGAGTGGGATAGGAATTGGAGGTCAAAGATTAGCCCTCATCTTAGTGAATGGTGGAGCCACCCTAAGAAGTCATGACCTCTGCCTGTTGCTATTTCTTATGCTCTAATATTTATCAGTGACCATCTCATATCAGCGAGATAAAACAGAAATGCGGATCCCCTCATGAAGTACCCTACCATCAGTTTTAAGTGGCACAGTGCCACATGGTCAATAGTTATATATCGGATTCTATTTGAGATTTATTGCAGGTCAAGAGCACCAACTACAGCTCTGTATGGGTAAGGCAGGCAATGTTCTCTCTCTCTCTCTCTCTCACATTCTCTCTTTCTTCGTGCCTAGCAAACCTGCTTTAGTCTTGATGCAAATAACGTCTTTATCCTCATAGCAAGGATCAACAGATTAATTACATCTGTCGTTGCCAAGTTTTTGGGTGCCAGGCTGCCTGGAGTCTGCACGATTTGGAATAGCAAACTCCAGCTTAGGGGGTCCGAGAGAAGTTTGTTTTACAAACAGGGCCCAGAGGAACAAAAGTGCAGGACAATTGGGCCCAGGCTGCACTCAACACTTTTCATTAACACACTCGCAACCGGCAAAACGGCACAACACTGAAGAAACCCAGGGCCAATTAACCCCTTCAGCCCACAACGTGTTTACTAGTGTCTGAGCTTGGTTGGGGTCTGTTTTATTTTAGAAGTCTAGTTTCCATAGCATTTGTGCCAAAATACTTAACAACAAGCCAGCCACCTCTTGAAAGCATTGGACGCATGACAGGCAAATGGTGCATTGAAATCACCTCACCCCTTGGTGACAAGATTATTTGTAATAAAAACAAAACAGCCAGTCCTACCATGTCTTTGAGGTTGCACATATTCACATTTCTGTCGCTGCCCCAACAACACCCTCTCCACCC
Source organism: Sphyrna mokarran (assembly GCA_024679065.1). Classification (NCBI taxonomy): domain Eukaryota; kingdom Metazoa; phylum Chordata; class Chondrichthyes; order Carcharhiniformes; family Carcharhinidae; genus Sphyrna; species Sphyrna mokarran. Next base: position 130,022,777 of record JAGIQG010000003.1, on the reverse strand, counting down.
TACTCCCCCTTTCCATACTTCTGGAGGTGTTTCACTCTAATTTGTCTTTCTTCCTTCCCCCGGGGCCCTGTCTATCATCACCACTCACTCGACATGAGACTACCAGATGAACTGGCCAGTTGTCTTATTGCTGTTTGTGGCATCTAATCTTATGCAAATGGATCTCTGCAATGCTTTGCTTCAAGGTAATCCACTGAAGGGACCCGGGATGTGCCCTGGAGTTCAGATGAATAAGGGGAGGGATCTCAAAGAGACTTACAAAATTCTAACAGAACGAGACAGGGTAGATGCAGGGAGGGTGTTCCTGATAGTGAGGGAGTCCAGAATCAGGGGTCACAGTCTGAGGTCTGTTTAGGACAGAGGTGAGGAGACATTTCTTCATCCAAAGAGAAGCGAGCCTGTGGAATTCATTACCACAGGAAGTAGTTGATGCCAAAACATTGAATGTATTCAAGAGGAGGCTGGATATAAACTTGGGGCTAATGGGATCAAAAGCTAAAGGGAGAAAGCAGGATTAGACGATTGAGTTGGATGATCAGTCATGAATTGCAGAGCAGGCTCGAAGGGCCGAATGGCCTCCTCCTGCTGCTATCTCCTACATTTCTATGAGACGTTCGATGAGGTACGGTGAATAATTATTTCACCCTTTGGATAGCCTAATATCGGACGCCAATAATTCCAAAGACTCTCTACCCTTTTGAGTGAAGAAATTTCTCTTCCTTTGTGAACTAAATGGACTGTCCCTTATTCTGAGACTGTGTTCCCTGATTCCAGACCCACCACTCAGGAGAAACTACCTATCTGCATCTACGCTTTTGCACCCTGTAAGAACTTTTTAAGTTTTAATGAGATCAGCTTCTCATTCTTCGAAAAGCTATAGAATATCAACCCATCAGCTGGAGACCCTGGATGAGAGGCATGAGCTAGTGCATGGGCAACAACAACAACAACTTACATTTATATAGTAAAACAGTAAAAAAGACATTTCATTTGAGATTTATCAAGCAAACTCTGACAGTCTGTCACAGAAGAAAATATTGGGACAGATGACTGAAAGCTTTTGTGTATTTATTAACGTCACAAGAAGACTCAGATTAACACTGCAAAGAAGTTACTGTGAAAATCTCCTAGATGCCACACTCTGTGCCTGTCCGGGTACACTGAAGGAAAATTTAGCATGGCCAATGCACCTAACCCACACGTCTTTCAGATGCAAGAGGAAACTCATACAAATTCCACACAGAGTGTTCCAAGCCAGGAATTGAACCTGGGTCCCTGGTGCTGTGAGGCAGCAGTGCTTACTGCTGTGCCACCGTGTAGATACAGATGAAGGTTTTACAGGAGCGTATTTGAGGAAGAGAAAGACATATGGATTGTTTAGAAGGGAATTTCAGAGTCCAGGCAACTGAGAGCAGAGCTGCCACTGGGCAGGTGAAAGAAATGGAGGAATCACAGATCTTGGGGCGGTCATGGACTTGAAGGAGATGATAGGGAGGAGTGAGGCCATGGAATGATAGAAAACGAAAGTGAGAGGTTTAAATTGCCAGATCAGAAGTGACTGTGCAAAGTTCACAAACCATCTGAAGAAATAGGGGTATTAAGGGATCAGGGAGTTGAAGGAAGGGATAGGCAGAGGCTATTTGTGTGGCACAGGTTCTGTGGCAACATTTTTATCATTAGATTATGTGATCTGGACATTGTTGACATGGGAAATATTTATTGACCATCTCTAATTGCCCTTGAGAAAGTAGTGGTGAGCTGCCTTCTTAAGCTGCTGCAGTCCTTATGGTGTAGGCGCACCCACAGTGCTGTTAGGGGAGAGAGTTCCAGGATTTTGACCCAGCGACAGTGAAGGAATGGCAATATATTTTCAAATCAGGACTTGGACCAAAGTGCTAGCAAGTGAGATTACGTGGGCAGATCAGGGCCTTTCATGTATCGGTGCAGACTCGATGGGTTGAAGGGCCTCTTGTGTGATTCTGGTGAGTGGTTTGGAGGGGAACATCTAGGAGTACTGCCACATGAAGCAAAAGAACAGAATCAAGTAGTGTCAATCTCCGGCGGAAATCTCTCACCTCATTGAATCCAAAACCATGGCAACATCATCCAAAGGCTCAGTGTTAGTTTTCCAAGTGTATACTGACAACAATCAGTTCTACCTAACCTCCAGCTCTCTCAACTCCTCCGCTGTTGCTAAATTATCAGACTGCTCCTTCCAACAAACAGGGCTGAATGAACCAAAATTTCCTCCAGTTTAATATTGGGAAGAAGATTGAAGCTGTTGTTTTGTTCAGAACCATTAATCTGTTACTGTTATTCCCAAACTCCAGCAATTATCCTGAGATTAAGCCAACAAGAACAGCAAATGCTGGAAAATCTCAGCAGGTCTGACAGCGTCTGTGGAGAGAGAATAGAGCCCACGTTTCGAGTATAGACAACCTTTTGTCACAGTGAAGACAAAGCGGGTCTTATTTTCTTTGTCTTCAGCTTTGAAGAGCAGGCATCCTGACTCAAAACGTTGGCTCTACTCTCTCTGCCCAGGTGCTGTCAGACCTGCAGAGATTTTCCAGCGTTTTCTATTTTTGTTTCAGATTCCAGCATTCGCAATATTCTATCTGGGATTAAGTCAGCCTGTTTGCGACTTCAAAATTTATTTATCAGTGGTGCAAATTGGCTTGCATTAACACCACAATGAAGTTACTGTGAAAATACCCGAGTTGCCGCACTCCGTCACCTATTCGGGTACACTGAGGGTGAATTTAGCATGGCCAATCCACCCAATCCGTATATCTTTCAGACTATTGGAGGAAACCGGTGCACCCAGAGGAAACCCACGCAGACGCGGGGAGAAAGTACAGACTCCCCACAGGCAGTAACCCAAGCCAGGAATCGAACCTGGATCCCTGGCATTGTGAGGCAGCAGTGCTAACCACTGCGCCACTGTGTAGGAGCTTCTCAGAGTGCTGAATAAACTATTGTTATCAGTCCTTGTGGGCTGCCAGTCATTGGAACCCAGCGCATCTACATGCTTTTTGATAGATTCAACCCAATTTGGCAACTCTACCATGTTCCCTTCCTGTGCGATTTCCCCTTGTTGGAGAGTAGGACAGCCAAGGAATGAATGCATGTGGCGTAGATTTTGGCTCTAATTGGCTCTTGATGTACAAAGATCAGACAGAGAAGCAGAGGAAATAATAAATTACCCTAAAGAAAAAGGAGTCAGCTGTCTGATTATATTAACTCCAAATGAAATGCAGTAAATAATGACTGCAGGCACTGTTCCCACACGTAGGAATTTAATCTCAATGATTTATATATACGAATTAAATCAATGCCACTTGGCATCATGGGCAGACTAAGCAATCTGCTGGGCCATTTTAGCAACAGTAAGCTTGGCCGAGAGGCCCTTGACCACCAAGGGGAATGACTTCATGCCTTATATCATGCGGTTATTAAGAAAAGAGAAATGCATTACAGAAATGATCATGAGCTCGAGGCCAGTCATCGGAACCGGAGCCGGAGAAGGTGCCAACATATCGGAATCAGTGAAGGCCTAGAAACTGTGGCAGCTCAATACACTTTTCCTCCCGTATACCTTGATCCCTTCAATCCGCAAGAGCTATTTCTAAATTGTTCTTGAAATCACACAACATTTTGGCCATTCTGTGGTAATGAATTCCACACATTTATCCCCCCTCTCTGGGTGAAGAAATTTCTCCTCACTTCAGTTCTAAAAGGTTTGCCCCTTATCTTCAAACCATGACCTTTAGTTCTTAACTCCCAAACCATCAGGAACATTCTTTCTGAATCTACCTAATCTAACCCTGTTAGAATTTTACAAGTTTCTCCTCAATCTTCCAAACTCCAGTGAATATAATCCTAACCAACTTAGTCTCTGCTCATATGACAGACCTGCCATCCCAGGAATCAGCCTGGTAAAACTTTGCTGCATTCCCATCTATGTAAAGGGCATCCTTCATCAGATAAGGACACTGAAACTGTGCACAATACTGGAGACTATGAACACACCGTCCTGAGGCAGCAAATCCTGAGGTGGGATCCGAATCTGGAGTTTCCGGCTCAAAGGCAGGGATACTACACACTGCGCCACCCAGATAACACTGTACTTACTCTTGAAAAGAAACAATCTCCTTTTGGATTCAGGCAACAGCCTAAACTGACCACAATTCCGTCATTGACTCGTCATTTGTTTCCATCAAGTTGCATTGAATGTCCAGCAAAAGGTTCATTCTCAAGCAAAGGACCACAAGAATGTAGTCCAATCTATCATGCAAACTAGCCTCCCATCCATTGATTCTGTCTACACTTCCCGCTGCCTCAATAAAGCAGCCAGCATAATTAAGGACCCCACAGACATTCCCTCTTCCACCTTCTTCCGTCTAGAAAAAGATACAAAAGTCTGATGTCACGTACCAACTGATTCAAGAGCAACTTCTTCTCTGGTGTTGTCAGACTTTTGAATGGACTTACCTTGCATTAAGTTGATCTTTCTCCACGCCTTAATTATGACTGTAACACTACATTCTGCAGCCTCTCTTTTCCTTCTCTATGAACGATGTTTTGTCTGCACAACACGCAAGAAACAATACTTTTCACTGTATGTTAATTCATGACAATAATAAATCAAATCAAGGAATCAGCCTGGCAAATCTTTGCTGCACTCTCCTACAGCAAGGATATTCTTCCTCAGGTAAGGACACCAAAATTGCACGCGACACTGGAGGTTATGAACACACCCTCGTGAGTCAGTAAGTCCTCAAGTTGGATTCAAATCCAGAACGTCCAGCTCAGAGGCAGGGAGGCCACCCATTACTACACCACCTAGATGACACTGTAGCTGTCCTTGAAAGGAAACAATCTCTCTTCAAGTACAAGCAATAGCCTGAACTGACCACAATTCTTTCATTGACTTGTCATTTGTTTCCATCAAGTTGTATTAAAAACCCAACAAAAGATTCATTCACAAGGCAAAGGCACTTCACTGATCAGAGCGATTGACTCTTCAACATTTCAGTTCATAAATAGTCTGACAACTCACGCCAAGGGAAGAACCCCAGTAACACCTCACCAGCAAACCTTCTCATGAAGAACTTACAATGAATCAAAATCCGGGGAATGGCAATTCATGAATACCAATCGCATCATGATTCCAACAAGAAGCAATGAAATATTGGTCAGAAAATGAAAAAGACCTCTTATTTTTGTACCCAACATTTGACCCACCAATGATGACACTTTGACTGAAAGGCCCCAACATTTTTCTCCTTCTGAAACCCAATCATAGAGTTATCAGAGAATCCCTATAGTGCAGATGGAGGCCAATCGCCCATCGAGTCTGCACTGACCATAATCCCACCCAGGTTCTACCTCCTTAACTTCACATATTTACTTTGCTAATCCTCCTAACACTATGGGACAATTTACTGTGGCCAATCACCTAATCCACACATCTTTGGAATGTGGGAGCATCAGGAGGAAACCCACCAGGAGTCACAGAGAGAATGTGCAAACTCTACACAGGTAGCGACCTGAGGCCAGAACTGAGCCCAGGTCCCTGGCAATATAAGGCAGCAGTGCTCAGCACTGTGTTACCCCATTCTGTTCTATGATTCTACTCTATGATGATCAACAAATATCTTTGTTTTCTATTCTATCTCAACAGTAAGTGGATTAGCTGTACTAAATTACCCCTTAGTTTCAAGGGGACTCGCAGAAGAAATACGTAAGGTTACAACCTGGCTGGGATTGTTGTCGGTGCAGGCTCGATAGCCCGAGTGGCCTCTTTCTGTATCATAGGGATTCTATGATTCATTGGATAACGTGAGAAGGGATGTCTTTAAAAAAAAAGGGATTTTCCCCATTTCTAACCCTTGACAGATACGTTAGTTGACCTTGAACAAGATGACAAACTGGATGCGTGAAAATTACTTCAAGCGCTCTTTATAATGCTAATCTCCAATTTTGCCCTCTAGCACATGCCCCAAGTTCCATCAGCCCATGGATGGTGACCATCCTAGCCTTCAGTTATCCAGGCCCTCAGTATTCCAGTTCCTTGCCCTAAATGGGCTGAATGGCCTACTTCTGTTCTTACTTCTTATAATCTTATGACAGTGATAGGCAACCTGTGGCCTGGGGACCAATCGCAGCCTATCTGGGTTCTGAGTGTGCCCTCACCAGATACTTTGTAACCCAGGCACAGGGTTATATAAAGTAAAATATAATATAAAGTGCATTTATTAGTCAGAAGTAAGTCTTACATTAACAATGCAGCAAAGTTATTGCAAGATTCCCCTAGTCGGAACAATCCAGCGCCTGTTCGGGTCAATGCCAGTAACCAGCACTGTGAAAGAAACTGGAGCACCCAGAGGGAATCCACACTGACATGGGGAGAATGTGCAAGCTCCACACAGTTCCGCACACATGAGGACGGTCTTAACAGGTATCTTGGCTTCATGTCACACTATCTGTAACCCCCGTAACTTGCCTAGGTTAGCAAAAAACCTCACTTACTGTGCTGTCTGGAGAAAATACACAATTCTCTAACCAACGCTCAGGATACCCTTCATACACATTGTTAGCCACTTTAACACTTGAATAGCAGGTTAGATGTAAGGATTCGCATTCTAATCAGCAATCTGTGACTGTGTTGATATGTGTGCTATTGCAGACCAGAACACTGCATTTGCCTGACAAAGACGAAAGGTCGAAAGCTCACAAATTTACTATCAAATAAATCAGTTGGATTTAAAATTGGTGTTGCTAGATTCTTTTTTTATATATAAGAGCAACACAGCACGGGAAAAAGGCCCTTCGGCCCAACGAGCCCGCGCCGCCGTCATAACTATATAGTAGCAATTCCATTATCCTATTATAGATTTAGGTTATTCCTAATATGGAAGACTCTCACTATAGGGACAATTTGTTTCCCAATCAGCCTAAGAGCAAATTTTTGGGTTGTGGGACGAAACCGGAGTGCCCGGAGAAAACCCACGCAACCACGGGGAGAACGCGCAAACTCCCGCAGACACCGGCCCAATTCCAAGTGTCTGCACAGCCACATCGATAGTCTCTGAGCTGTCATGGTGCCCTTCAGATGGTCCACATAAAGCACTCATTTACGACATGAAGTACCAGGCAACCCATGAATCAACATCCAAGAGCTGTACCCGCACCACCTGCCGAATGCATGCTCAATGTTGGTCAAGTATGGACCGAATTACCTGTGGAAAAAAGCCGTAGTTAAACAGTCCTAATATATCCCTCTATCTGCATACCGCTCATGTGGCTGTCCAAGAGACCCTTAAACAGCCCCAGCGTGCCTGCTCCCACCACCTTACTCGGCAGTGCATTCCACACCCCCACTACCCTTTGTGTGAAAAACTGCCTTCTAATATTCGTCTTATACATAGCCCCCCTCACCCTATGGCCATGACCCCTCGTCCTATCCATTTCTGAAGGTGGAAAAAGTTTACCTCCATTTACTCTATCTATACCCCTTATAATCTTATACACCTCTATGAGATCCCCTCTAAGCCGACGTCTTTCAAGGGAAAACAACCCCAGTCTATTTAATCGTTCCTCATAAGACAGTCCTTCCATACCAGGCAGCATCCTGGTAAACCTCCTCTGCACTCTCGCCAAGGACTCCACATCCTTCCGATAGTACGGCGACCAGAACTGGACGCAGTATTCCAAGTGAGGCCTAACCAACGTTCTATACAATTGCAACATCAAACTCCTACTCTTGTATTCTATACCCTTTTCTATGAAAGCTAACATACTATACACTTTCTTTATCACCTTCTCCACCTGTGAAGACACCTTCAGAGATTTGTGAACCTGCACCCCCAAGTCTCTCTGCGTCTCTATACTCCGAATAGTTTTACCTTTTATCCTATAACTCTCTTCTACATTTTTCCGGCCAAAATGCATCACCTCGCATTTATCCGGATTAAATTCCATTTGCCATCTATCTGCCCAGTCTACCAACCTATCAATGTCCTGTTGTATTGCCTGACACTGCTCTTCTATACCCGCCAATCCAAGCATCTTGGTGTCATCAGCAAATTTGCTGATCTCACCACCTACCCCAACTTCCAAGTCGTTTATGTAGACCACAAATAGAAGAGGACCTAGTACTGAGCCTTGTGGCACTCCGCTAGTGACAGGCTTCCAGCCGGAAAAAGAGCCTTCCACTACTACCCTCTGTCTCCTCCTCCCGAGCCAGTTCTCGACCCATCTACATACCCGTCTACATTCTTACTGAGTTCTTACTACCCCAGTCCAACGCCGGCATCTCTACATCAAACTCCACACAGACAGTGACCCAAGCCAGGAATTGAACCCAGATCTCTGGCGCGGTGAGGCAGCAGTGCTAACCACTGTGCCACCCCATACCACGTTGCCTACTTTCCATCAATAGCTTTTTTTTCATATGTAAAGCAAGGGCAAGTCAGGTGTGTGTACTGATTATACACAATGTTGACTGTGAGAGGCGTGTGCTCCTTCTGCGTCCAAGGCATAAACATTTCCTTTGTTTTTACCACTGGATGTTAATGACAGTTCTGTTAATAGATAAACGATTAAGCTTTTTCTATAACTCGTTATGAAATATTCAGCATGCAATGAATGTATTCAATCTTATTCATGAGGTTCTGATTATTGAACAAGTCCCATCAATCTTGCAGTCCATTGAGATGAAGGAGGGCCACTCATGTCACTAACCTAGGTTGCCTATCACTGTCATATGATTTTATGGTCTAATCATCTCTGCTTCCCTCTCTTCAAAATCATCCTCGCTATCTGATCTATATCTTTCTGCGTGGTTCAGTGTTGAATTTTGCTGGATGCTGCCCTTGTGAAGCCCCCAGTTCTAAATTACAGATGTTATACAATGTAAGTTATAAAAGTAAATTACTGCAGGTGCTGGAATCTGAAATCAAAAGAGAAAATGCAGGAAAATCTCAGCAGGTCTGTAGGGAGAGAAAAGATCTGATATTTCGAGTTCAGATGACTTTTTGTCAAAGCTAAAGTGAGAATATTTATATAGTATTGCATACAGACTGAGAGAAAATGCTGGAAAATGTCGGCAGGTCTGGCAATAATTATTTCTTTATGGTCTTTCTTTTTTTTGCTTTCCTACCTCCCCCCCCGTTCTTTCCCTCTATTTTATCCCACCTTTTCTATCTTTCCCCCCTTTGCTTCCCTTTTCCTTCTTTTTCTCAATTTTACCTCTCTACCATCCATCTCTCTCCTCCCCCCAAATCTTAATCTGTCACAGCATACCCTCTGATTCCAGCTTCTCTGTCATTTAGCCATTCACACCTTGTATCCTCTCTCTATGGACTGCCATTAGCAGCCTTTCCCCTGGTTTCTGTGGCGATGACTCATTTTTCATTCTCTCACCCTGTAGTATAAATATCTCCCAATCTCTATTGCCTTTTAGCTTTGATAAAGGGTCGAATGGACTCAAAAGATCAGCTTTTTTTTCTCCTTACAGATGCCGCCAAACATACAAGTTGTTGTTGCAACTCTCAACCATATACAAAGGGGCAAATTTTCCTGTTCTGCTTGCCACAGGAATTGTATCGGGTGAGAGTGGACCGTGGAAATATCCATTGACCTCCGGTGGGATTTTCCGGGTTTCAGAGCAAGCGTGGCCGGAAAATCCTGCCCAAAGTCTGAGGTGTAGATTGTATTTCTGTGAGCCCCAGCATTACGAGCAAAATAAATGTTCACTTTGTCTCAACTTCCAAGATTTTGTTTATGTCTCTCCAAAAGATTAACCACGCACAACATTCTAATGGTACTTTTAAGATGACGATCCCCAGTGTAATATTCATAAGTTCTTTGGTTGCCGTAACTCCTAAATAAAAGTAACTTATTTTGCATGTTGATAACAGTGCAATCTTAGAAACCTTTCAATTTGTGGTTGCCCTCTTGTTGTGCCTTATCATCAAGGGATCAGTCAACAATTATTGACAACAGTAAAGGTATAGATTAGATCTAGTAGCATAACACATAACAGAAGGGTTCAATTTCCCCAGGTACAGTTATAAACCTGAAAAGCCTTTTATAAAGAGCAGTATTCCATTTCTGTTACGGGGGCTATCCCGCCCAGCTCTCCCACATCCTAATACAGTTCATGCATTCCAAAATACACACACACTGTTTCATTCATGTTATAAAGCGTGTATCTCATTTCCTTTTTGCGTAGAATTGACAGCACAGAAACAGGCCATTTGGCCCATCTGGTCTATGCCAGTGTTTATGTTCCTCACATGTCTCGCCGTATCTCTCTTTGTCGATCAGCGGCTCCTCTATTTCTCCCTCCCTCTTGTGTTTATCGTGTGTGGGTTAGACAGTACCAGCTGGACATGTGACCATGGTGGAGGTTACAGTGGAGTCTGGTTCCATCCTCACTTCACGCGCTCCAGCGAGTGATTGGGAATGGGGAAGACTTCATAGCTATTGACTTGTCTAATTCAGGAATGTCCAGATTAACCAATATACTATTAAAGTCAGCACTGACCAGCAATCCCTGCCTGGGACATCTCTTATGTAGCTCAGCTACCCATTCATTACAGAGCAAGTATTTATATCCTATTAAGGATTTAACAAGGATCACGATTTACTGCAAGGAAAAAAAGTTGGCAGCACAACACTGCTCGACCTCTGTGTCTCCACAGGTGGTGATAGAACTGCAAAACATCCCATTACTTCTTGTTTTCATTTTCAGATTTTTATTTAGTCTCCATTGATGCTTTGCACTCAAAATATTTTAGCCCGAATACAATAGGTAGATCATTATACTTTCAATTAGTAACTTCATCAGTCAGGAATGAGGTAATGTTATATATTTAAGTGATTGCATAATTGCTTTCAGAGCTGGTCACTTGATTTGAGGGTAATGTCATTGGAATGTTTCACAGGGTCCTTTTTTAGTTTCAGTTTGTATTCTGTGCAGGCAACAGCTCCTCAATGCATCTGCTGCTGTTATTTTGAATTTGTGTGTGCAAAGCACATTTTTTTCCTTTTTGGTTAAAACCCACAACCCTTAACATAGTTAGGACAGACAGGAAGACAGACAGGCAAATAGACAGGCAATCACATGGATAGATAATGTGAGATGGACAGACAGACAGAGATTTAGACAGATAGATGGATAGATAGATAGATAGATAGATAGATAGATAATCACATGGATAGACAGAGTGAGATGGACAGACAGACAGACAAAGAATTAGACAGATAGACAGATAGATAGATAGACAGATAGATAGATAGATAGATAGATAGATAGATAGATAATCACATGGATAGACAGAGTGAGATGGACAGACAGACAGACAAAGAATTAGACAGATAGACAGATAGATAGATGGACAGATAGATGGATAGATAGATAGATAATCACATGCATAGACAGAGTGAGATGGACAGACAGACAGAGATTTAGACAGATAGATAGATAGATGGATAGATAGATAGATAATCACATGGATAGACAGAGTGAGATGGACAGACAGACAGACAAAGAATTAGACAGATAGGCAGATAGATAGATGGACAGATAGATAGATAGATAGATAGATGGATAGATAGATAGATAATCACATGCATAGACAGAGTGAGATGGACAGACAGACAGAGATTTAGACAGATAGATAGATAGATGGATAGATAGATAGATAGATAGATAATCACATGGATAGACAGAGTGAGATGGACAGACAAACAGACAAAGAATTAGACAGATAGACAGATAGATAGATGAACAGATAGATAGATAGATAGATAATCACATGGATAGACAGAGTGAGATGGACAGACAGACAGACAAAGAATTAGACAGATAGACAGATAGATAGATGAACAGATAGATAGATAGATAGATAATCACATGGATAGACAGAGTGAGATGGACAGACAGACAGACAAAGAATTAGACAGATAGACAGATAGATAGATGAACAGATAGATAGATAGATAGATAATCACATGGATAGACACAGTGAGATGGACAGACAGACAGACAAAGAATTAGACAGATAGACAGATAGATAGATGAACAGATAGATAGATAGATAGATAATCACATGGATAGACAGAGTGAGATGGACAGACAGACAGACAAAGAATTAGACAGATAGACAGATAGATAGATGAACAGATAGATAGATAGATAGATAATCACATGGATAGACACAGTGAGATGGACAGACAGACAGACAAAGAATTAGACAGATAGACAGATAGATAGATGGATAGATAAATAGATAGATAATCACATGGATAGACAGAGTGAGATGGACAGACAGACAGACAAAGAATTAGACAGATAGACAGATAGATAGATGGATAGATAAATAGATAGATAATCACATGGATAGATAGAGTGAGATGGACAGACAGACAGAAAATTAGACAGATTGACAGGTAGATAGATAGACAGATAGATAGATAAATGGATAGATAGATACATAGATAGATAATCACATGGATAGATAGAGTGAGATGGACAGACGGACAGATAAATCAATAAATAGATAGATAGACAGACAATCACATGGATAGATAGAATGAGATGGGCAGACAGATAGAGAAGACAAATAGATAGACAGACAGACAGAAAGATAGATAGACAATCACATGGATAGATAGAGTGAGATGGACAGACAGATAGAGAAGTAAATGTGTAAATGGAGACAGGCAGGTTCGAGTTACAAATAGTGAAATCACAATAAGACAAACACAAATAGCACAAAATTCCAGTTATGTAAAGGTCATTAATTACTCCAGCCAGCAGAATCATAAATCCCTAGAATGATGCCCGCGATGGAATGATGCCCGTGATAAGCCGGAATTTTGCACCAGTAACTCCAGATTAGCCAAGCTTGTCTAAGCTTGTCATATGACCATGTCAGGCAATCAGAGAGGCGTTAGACCACACAAGAGCGTGAAAGCATGGGGCGCTGGGCATTTTTCAATGCTAAGCTCCACTCTTTGACGAGGTCAGGCCATTGTAAGGTGCGGACAAATTGAACAAAGACTTTTTCATCCATTTACTGCCTTCCTGTGCTTTCACTTAGCATCTGAATCTGTTGTTTTTGACATGGAGCGCGTTCGTGGGCATATCAGGTTACATAGACACACATTCATATGGGAATGGGGCCTCCTTACTATCACGAGGCTCCCTTAAACACAAACATATTTCCTCCTGGATTTCTTGGGATTGCACTCAATGAGATTTTATTGCAAATAGGCAGAAGGACAGATAAAGACAGGTGGACAGATAGAGTTAAACACACAGACAGAGAGACAGATAGAGACAGGTGGACAGATAGAGTTAGATAGACACACAGACAGATAGATACACAGACAGATAGATACACAGACAGATAGATACACAGACAGAAGACCGATAGCAACAGGTGGACAGATAGAGTTAGATAGACACACAGACAGATAGATACAGACAGATAGATACACAGACAAAGAGACAGATAGCAACAAATGGACAGATAGAGTTAGATAGACACACAGACAGATAGATACACAGACAGAGAGATAAATAAAGACAGGTGGACAGGTAGAGTTAGATAGACAGAGACAGATAGAGAGAAAGATAAAGACAAGTGGACAGATAAAGTTAGAGAGACACACACAGACAAAAGAGAGACAGACAGAGAGACAGACAGAGACAAGTGGACAGATAGGACCCAACAGAGAGAAAGATGGACAGATAAAGTAAGATAGACAAACTACTAGATAGACTGACAGGCGGACCGAGAAACAGATAGAGACACATGGACAGATAAACTTAGAAAGTTAAGTAGATACGTAGACACAGACAGACAGACAGACAAACAGACATAGAGCCACAAACTTAAAATCATGGCCAAAGAAACAGCAAATTAACGAACAGCTTACTCAGAAACTCAAAATGAAAAATTCCGTTGTAAATTTCTGCCTCTCTTTCCCTTCTGTTTATTGGGAACAGTACAGAGCAAAGCCTGTTTCCAGCTGCCACACTGAAGCCGTGCTCTTCCTGTTTCATCCTTCATAGTTTTTGATTCTCCGTTTCCCCAGTAAAACGCTATCACAGCTCAGCAAAGTGAGTTGGTAACCAAAGTTCACTTTCATTCTGAGATCGGATGCATTCAGAGTTAAAGGTTGAGTTTAACTAGTTTGTACCCAGTCGTTAAAAGTGCCGCCATTTGGAGACAGTACCTGCCTGCTCAATAAGTGACCGTCGCCAGACCTCATCCGAAAATATACAGTCAGTGCAGGGTTTCACAGTTTATAGCTGCGCTACTTATAAAAATTTGAGAGAATAAGATCCTCAAAGCATCTCGCAGATAAAACAACTCTAGCGCCGTGAGGACAGGTGCATTGTCACAAAGTTTAACAGAACGCACACTTACTAGGTATGAACAGTCGCCTCCCAGCCACTCGACTCCCAGCCCGTGTCCGATCCTCAACCTCCTCCGAGATTAATTGCAAACTGCAGGAGATTGCACAGGACTTTCAATAATCACAGAATGGACCAAATTCCACAGCGGCCCACCATTGGCGGAGCACAATGCCGGCATTGTATCCTTCACCCTAAAAATTCTTTCCGAGATTCCAATGGCCAGATATGTCTGAAATGGCTGGCTAAGACTTAACTATGTCAAAGAAAAATTAAATTAAAGTAATGGAGCAGGCCCGAGCTGTAAGAAATGTTCAGATGAAGCTGTGTCTTCATTCACATCTACTTCTTTACGCAGTTTAACGTTGAGTTAGCCAGACTTACTAAGAGTACATTCAATGCCGCAAAGTGGTATATCTCTGAACTCAGTTGTCTTTTAAAAAGTTGATTTAATAGTCACGAGTAAGGCTTGCATTAACACTGCAATGAAGTTACTGTGAAATGCCCCAATCGCCACACTCCGGCATCTGTTGGGTCAATGTACCTAACCAGCACTTCTTTCAGAACGTGAGAAGAAACCAGAGCACCCGGAGGAAACCCACGCACACATGGGGAGAATGTGCAAACTCCACACAGACAGTGACCCAAGCTGGGAATCAAACCCAGGTCCCTGGCACTGTGAGGCAGCAGTGCTAACCACTGTGCCACATTATTTCAGAGGATTTTGAGCCTCTTTAAGGAACTGCATGATTTCAGGTGCGTTAAGCCTTGCTCCCAGACTTGTGCAGCACATTTCAGAATTGCTGATATCTTGTCAGGCAGAGTACGTACGGAGGCCCTGAGAACAGATCTAAAATTCGGATCTGAAACACTTCCAGTTTCAAATCTGCCCAGCACTTTATCAAAATGGTGAAATAGGGCTCGATGTTTCCATTTCTTGCAGAGTCTAGAATGAGGTAAAACAATATAAAAATAAAGAGTCTCTGATTTAAGATAGAAATGAAGACATTTTTGTTTCCCCCAGAGGGCCATTAGTCTGTGGAATTCTCTCCTCTCGAGAGCAATGAAGGCTAGGACACTGAATATATTGAAGGCTAAATTAAGATTTTTGATCGACAAGGGGACGGAGCATGCAAAAAAAAGGGAATTTGAGGCAACAATCGGATCAGCCATGATCTTATTGAATGTTGAGGGGCTGAATGGTCTAAGGTGGATGTTCTTGTGTTCACCCTGGCCTCCAGGTTAGACAATCAGTGACTCAAACCCATTCGAGAGAATTGAGTATTTACTCTAGACTCAGACCTCCCACCTGGTGGGGTAGTGCTAAAAATAACTCTGAAGCCCAGACTATAACTTTGGGTACATGGGTTCAAATCTCCTTACAGTAGCTGCTGGGAATTCAATTCAAGTCGTAAATCAGGGATATAAAGCTGATTGAATTTATTACTGTCACATATATTAATATACAGTGAAAAGTATTGTTTCTTGAGTACTATGCAGACAAAGCATACCATTCACAGAGTACATCATGGAGAAGGAAAGGAGAGGGTGCAGAATGTAATATTATAGTCAGAGGGTATAGAGAAAGATCAACTTAACATAAGGTAAATCCTTTTAAAAGCCTGATGGTAGTAGGGAAGAGGCTGTTCTTGTTTGGTTGGTTCACGACCTCAGACACTTTTTGTACACTTAGCTATAATCAATTGTTGTAAGAATCCCATTGGGTTCCGTAATGGATGGCAATCTGCTGGAATTGCCTATCTGTGACACCGGACTCAGAGAATTGAATACATGAACACATCAATAGGATGGAAATGGAAAGATATGGACTCTGTGAGTGCATACAGTTTTAGTTTGGGCAGGCATTATGATGGTGCTGGATTGAAGGGCTGAAGGGCCTGTGGCTGCGCTGTACTGTTCTTTGTTCTTTGTTTTGTTCAGTATGGTTGACTCTGAAATTACTAAGTAAGCCATACCCCCCCAAGAAGGAAAACAGGAATTCTGTTTAAGAGACAGGAGTGGTTCAGACCATTCCCAGCCAATTCCAAGTTTTAATGGATTTCCCTTCTTGAAGGACAATTAGGGACGGGCAGCAAACACAAGCCTCAGAGAGGCCCACATCTCAGGACAGAGTAAAGGACAGAGAAACAGATTCATCTCCCTATCCTGAGACTGGACCCCTGTGTTCTAGATTTCTCCAGTCAGGGGAAAATGCCTCTCAGTGTCCTCCCTTCACTCCCCTTCCGAATCTTATACATCTCAGGGGCATGGTGGCACAGTGGTTAGTACTGCTGCCTCACAGCACCAGTGACCCAGGTTCGAATCCCGACTTAGGTCACCGTTTGAGCGGAGACTCCATATTTTCCCCTTGTGCATGTGGGTTTCCTCCGGGTGCTCCGGTCTCCTCCCACATGCAAAGACCTGCAGGTTGGATCGATTGGCCCTGCTAAATTGCCCCTTAGTATTAGGGGAATTAGCGAGGATTGGGCCTGGGTGGGACTGCAGCCTCAATGAGTTGAAAGACCTTCTTCTGCGCTGCAGAAATTCTATGATTCTACGATTTTACTGAGTATATCTCTCATTCAGGCCCAATTTACTCAAACACTCAAGAAAGAACTGCCCAAAAACTAATCTGGTGATTTATTATTGTGCTGCGTCCAATAGAAGCACATTCTTTCTTGGTTTTGGGGACTCAGACAGCACACAGAGCTCCAGCTGCTAAATTCAAACAGTAGCCTTGTCGTAATGGGGATTAAACTGCGCGCTAAGACATCCCAGAGCTTGAGCTATGTGGTTTAAGTCAGAAGATAAGAAGCGCTTTAAAAGTGCTGACATTATTCCTCACACAACTCCAGTCTTATGAGTTTACTTAAAACTGATAAAGAAGAAATAGAAATATGAAATGGACAGAACATTAGAAAAGGAGAGCAATAAGTTGATAGGAAACCATTAATTATAAATTTTATGTTAATTAGTTTTAAAGTTTATTTATTAGTATCACGAGTAGGCTTACATTACCACTGCAATGAAGTTAGTGTGAAAATCACCTAGTTGCCACACTCTGACACCTGATCGGGTACACTGACAGAGAATTTAGCACGGCCAACACATCTAACCAGCATATCTTTTGGACTGTGGGAGGAAACCGGAGCACCCGGAAGAAACCCACGCAGACACGGGGAGAACGTGCAAACTCCACACAGACAGTGACCCAAGTTGGGAACCGAACCCCGGGTCCCTGGCGCGATGAGGCAGCAGTGCCAATCACTGTGCCACCGTGCCAACCTTTAGACTTTGGAACCCCTGAACACTCAGCAACCAATTCACCAATTTAAATATCCAGTGATTGAAACTGTCTTGGTTTTAGCATGATGCAATGTTGTTTAAGTTCATCAGTCAGATTTTGTCAATCAGAGATCCCTTTGGGACCTTGTGATTGGCTAGTGATGACATCATCCGACAGAATGACTGCCATCTTTGTTTCCTTGCTGATTCTATCAGAAGTGATGCAATGTTTTGAAACTTCTCCAATTATTTCCAGCGTTTCAGAGATTTTGATTCATCGGCACAACATGGAGAGGGCGTAATATCAAGAAGCAGCTATTAAAGGCATAGCTTCATCTTAGCACTCATAGAATTATAGAATCCCGACAGTGTAGAAGGAGGCCATTCAGCCCATCGAGTCTGCACTGACCACAATCCCATCCAGGCCCTATTTCCGTAACTCCGTGCATTTACCTGAGCTAGTCCCCTCACGTTAAGAGTCAATTTAGTATGTCCAATCCAGCTAACCTACACATCTTTGGACTGTGGGAGGAAACCAGAGCACCCGGAGGAAGCCCATGCAGACACAGGGAGAACGTGCAAACTCCACACAGGCAGTTACCCAAGCTGGGAATCGAACCCAGATCCCTGGTGCTGTGAGGCAGCTGTGTTCACCACTGTGCCGCTGTGCCATCCATACAAAGGATTCCTCAATAGCTGCCCATGTGAATGTTGCAAATTCCCCCTCCATCGCTAACAATTGATAGAATCATCTTTGCCGCTCAGTAAGTGAGTTATAATAGAACCATTTTTTAGCCTTTATTCAATCTGATGTTTAAACCACTGGCGTGCTGGCTGAAGATAGAAGCGATGAATCAGATTAGCTGGAAAGAATTACTTATCCTGAGATGTATCAGCTTCTTAATTTACTAGAATGCGGCTCAGGCGTTGTATAGAGAATGGGGGTGAGTCCAAAACAAGCAGTGAGTGACATCAAGGAGATTGGGCAGTGCTGAGCTCCGACAGCAAACTTGCCTCAGCCAATATGTCACCATGAGTTAGAGGGAGATTTATTCACCATTGCTGGCAGGGAGTCAGTGCCAATACCCATTACTCCACACCGGGATATCCTCTATGGCAAACTATTCCACACTGGGGATGGGGAGGAAAGGGAGGGGGGAAAGAAAATAAGAGAAAGCAAGAAGGGGGAGGAAAATAAAGAAAAATGTTTAGCTACGCAATGCCTTTCAAAAACTCAGAATGTCTTGAAGGGCCTTACAGTGAATGAAGTACTTCTGAAGTGTAGTGTTACAAGCAGGTGAGGATGAGCACAAACTTCTCGCCTTTTTCCCACTCCTCGTTGGTGGTTACTGGGTATTTGGACATTTGTAAAGGTGAATTCAATTCAATGAACAATTCAGTGCCAATTCAGTGAACAAACTAAACCATTTACATGCTGATTGTTAAGGCTTCAGTGTGACCAACTGTTACAGTGCCACAATGATTAGCACTGCTGCCTCACAGTGCCAGGGACCTGGGTTTGATTCCCAGCTTGGGTCACTGTATGTGTAGAGTCTCCCATGCCTGTGTGGCAGGTTAAGCCTTGATAAATGCTCCCTCAGTGTACCCACAGTAAGTAGTCTCACAACACCAGATTAAAGTCCAACAGGTTTATTTGGTAGTACTCACGCATGCTGAGCGTGGCGCCAAGGGGATTTTCATAGTAACTTCATTGCAGTGTTAATGCTAGCCAACTTGAGGCACTAACAAATAAACTTTAAACAGAAGAGTGCCTATCTCCTGGAAAGTGCACTCCTCATACACCAGTGCTGTGTAAACATGCCATTATATTTATTCCATATGTTAATGCTTTGTTTTCTCAGCTAATTGAGACCATTGGGAATAAAACAATTAGGAGGTTATTTTCAGCCTAATCTTCTATGACAGTCTCATGTGACCATGGCTAATGACCACTGTGGAGAAAGATACAAACAACACCATCAACAGAAGCCAGTGACATATAACAGCGAGCCTAACTTCTCAGCTAAAGCACTCCAAAGTGGTCATTTAAAAGCTATTTAAAATCAGCTGTTTCTTGTGTAAAATTGGATTTTATGTATCGAAGAGACCTCGGTAATCTGATTTGATTTGAGTTATTATTGTCACATGTATTGGGATGCAGTGAAAATTATTGTTTCTTGCACACTATACAAAACAAAGCATACCACCCATAGGGTATATAGGAGCGAAGGAAAGGAGAGGGTGCAGAATGTAGTGTTACAGTCATAGCTAGGGTGTAGAGAAAGATCAACTTAATATAAAGTCTGATGGCAGCAGGGACAAAGCTGTTCTTAGAGATCATTGAGGTTTACAGCATGGAAACAGGCCATTCAGCCCAACTTGTCCATGCTACCCGTTTTTTTGCCATTGAGCTAGTCGCAATTGCCCACAGGTCTGGCAGTATCTATAAGGAGATCTCCTCACATCTCCTTACAGATGTTGTTGAGATTTTCCAGTGTTTTCTCTTTTGGTTTCAGATTCCAGCATCCACAATAATTTACTTTTATCCGAATTGCCACATTTGGCCCATATCCCTCTATACCCATCTTACCTATGTATCTGTCTAAATGCTTTTGAAAAGACAACATTGTAACCACCTCTATACTGTCTCTGGCAGCTCATTCCAGACACTCACCACCCCCTGTGTGAAAAATTGCCCCTCTGAACACTTCTATATCTCTCCCCTCTCACCTTAAACCTATGCCTAAAACATAGTTTTAGACTCCCCTATCTTTGGGAAAAGATATTGACTATCTAGCTGATCTATGCCCCTGATTATTTTATAGAGCTCTATAACAATCCTAAGCCTTCTGCGCTCCAGGGAAAAAAGTCCCTGCCTATCCAACCCCTCTCTTTGTTTCAAAACATCAAGCCCCAGTAGCATCTTTCCTGCATTCTTTCTAGTTTAATAATATCCTTAGTTAGTTGATTAATGACCTCAGACTTTTGTATCTTTTTCCTGAAAGAAGAAGGTGGAAGAGAGTATGTCCAGAGTGCATAGGGTCCTTGATAACACTGGCTACTTTTCTGAGGCAGCGGGAAGTGTGGATGGAATCAATGGATGGGAGGCTGGTTTGCAAACTCCTGTTTTGGTCCAATTAATAGCCTAAAATATTTCCATCTTGACCCTTGCTCCTGTCCCTCACCTGGAGGTTGACCTTCTCTGGCTCCTTTTGCAGTACCGTTTCCAGGTCCTTTACTCATCTGTGGGAAATGGGCATCGCTGGCTGGCCAGCATTTATTGCCCCTCCCTCGTTACCTTTGGAAGGCAGTTGAGTGGCAATCACATGGCTATGACTTTGGAGTCACATGTAGACCAGACCGGATAAGGATGGCAGATTTCCTCCTCTGAAGGACGCTAGTGAACCAGGTGGGTTTTTCTGACAATGGACAATGGTTTCATGGTCATCAGTAGATTCTTAATTCCAGATAATTTCTTATTGAATTCAAATCCAACCATCTGCCGTGTCAGGATTCAAACCCATGTCCCCAGAACGTTAGCTGAGTTTCTGGATTAATGATCTTGTGATAATACCACTAGGCCATCGCCTCCGTATCATTTCCAGACGGGTAGTTGGATTGGTGACCAGTTCTCTCAACAGGCTGACCGAAGTGTACATCAGGAGGTAAATGAGTGGATCACATCCTGGTAGCACCTCCACCTATCACAAGAACTGTCTTGCCATCATCAAATCCCAACACCAATAGTGAAGATTATGAATTCACGAATAAGAGACTGTATAGAGTTGGCAGTAAACAATTGGGAGGGATCAGAAATTCCACCTGCACCCCTGCACCACCCAAAACTTTCCTCAACAATGTACATATCTGTCCCTTACTAGTTTCCAGGGGCATTCAAGGTAATGTTGTTGGATTCATAACCCAGGCTATTGCTCTGGGGAACATAGGTTCAAATCCCAGTGAATTTGAATTCAATAAATAAATCTAGAACATAAAGCCAGTCTCAATAATGGTGACCATATAATATCATTGCCATCATAAAAAAAACCCGCCTGTTCATTAAGGAAGGAATTTGCCATTCTTGCAGTGGCACAGTGGTTAGCA
Organism: Sphyrna mokarran; assembly: GCA_024679065.1. NCBI lineage: Eukaryota > Metazoa > Chordata > Chondrichthyes > Carcharhiniformes > Carcharhinidae > Sphyrna > Sphyrna mokarran. Next base: position 130,000,954 of record JAGIQG010000003.1, on the reverse strand, counting down.
CTGCTGCCTCATAATGCCAGAGTCCCAGGGACCACTGTGCCTGTGTAGGTTTCCCCCAAGTGCTCCGGTTTCCTCCAACACTCCAAAGATATGTTGGTGAGGTTGATTGGCCATGCTAAATTGACCCTAGTGTCAGGGGGATTGGCAGGTTAAATTTGTGATGTTACAGGAATATGAGCTGGTAGGAATCGTGGTTGATTGCAGATTCAATGGACTGTATGACTTCCTTCTGCACTGTTGGGATTCTATGAAGTCCAACATACTTGAGTCCTCTTTTACAGTGAGGCACAACTCTTGTGTGAGACTTGGTATAAACACATACTTGAAAAACAATATACAAAGATCATCATAATGGTCCACATGACTTGTGATTACAGTGATCCTAATTTATGGTGCAAAACACAGCTGCATCCCAAACTTAGATTCCCACGGAATGGACATTACTAAGTTGTTTTTTTTTCTCATTCATTCACAGGGCAAGGGCATTGCTGGCTGGCCACAATTTATTACCCATCCTAGTTGTCCGGAGGCAATTTGGGGTCAATTGTATTGTTATTGTCTGGAGTCATATGTAGGCCAGACTGGGTAAGGACAGCAGATTTCCTTCCCTAAAGGATGTTAATGAACCAGATGGATTTTTCCAACAATTGACGGTGGTTTCATGGAGAGTAGATTCTTAATTCCAGACTTTTTTTTTAATTGAACTCAAATTCCACACCTGCTATGGCGGCATTCAAACCCCGATCCCCAGAACATTAGCTGAATTTCTGGATTAATAGCCTAGTGATAAAACCGCGAGGCCATCGCCTCCCCATCTGGATGGTGAATATATTAACTCTTTACTTTCTACATAAGATAGAATGTTGAAGCATGGAGGAGAGTCAGGAAGAGCAACACAGAAGATTAGGGATGGGTTGGAGATCAGGAAAGAGGAATTAACAAAAATGTCATGGAACACAAGATAAAAGAGAGTGGTTATGATAAAATAGAGATGAAAGAGTTAGTCCAGAGTAGGCGTCAATAGCAGAATAAAGGTCAGCAGTGCCTGTTGTATGAGGAACTGTTGAGGACTCTGGGTCTGCACTCGTTGGAGTTTAGAATGATCTTATTGAAATTTACAGAATACTGCGAGGCCTGAATAGAGTGGACGTGGAGAGGATGTTTCCATTAGTAGGAAAAACTAGAACCAGAGGGCACAACCTCAGGTAAAAGGGACGATCCTTTAAAACAGAGATGAGGAGGAATTTCTTCAGCCAGAGAATGGTGAATCTGTGGAATTATTTGCCGCAGAAGGCTGTGGAGGCCAGGTTATTGAGTGTGTTTGAGGCAGAGATAGAAAGGTTCTTGATTAATGAGGAGATTAGGGGTTATGGGAATGGGGATGAGAAAAATATCAGCCATGATTGAATGATGGAGTTGACTCGATGGGCCTAATTCTGCTCCTATGTATTAAGGTCTTTTGGAAAGCAAAAGAGAAGTAGGTATTAATAGCAGAGGAAGAGGTCAGTGCTTTCTGAAAGGACTTCGGGCGAAAAAAGACCAAAATGGAGAACAGCGTTCATGGTTCGCAGTTGTTGAACTCAGCGTTGGGTCCAGAGGCTGGAAACTGCCAAATGGGGAGAGTGGGGGGTGCTGTTCCTTCAGTTTGCCTTGGGCTTCACTTGAACATTGTAGCAGGGCAGAGACATGAGCAAGACAGTGAATTGAAACGGTTAGGTCAAACATAACAGCAATTTGTTCCAAACAAAAAGTGAAATTGTCCCTGGAGGCGCAATGATGACGAATTTCCTTCAGTTTGTTGAAAGGTGCCTCCAGATCTTGAAGTGTATGGTTGCGAAGGGTTAATGAACTGCAGCCTGTGGTAAATTATGTGTTATTGTCTAAAAATCATTATGTGCTGTGGAGGCCAAGCTAATCACTTCCACAAAAGCTGCCACCAATAGCTAAGCGATTGTTCTGAACATCTCTTCAGGAATTTATTGACTGAGGTGTAATTTACTCTAAAATTCCTCTGAAACCACAGGCTATTACATCCCAGAATGGACTTTGGCTGAAGATCTCATTATACCAATGACAACTTTTATTAATTTTGATCCATCTCCTGTTCCTCTCCTAGGTTTTTCCTCACTCTTTGCATCGTTTTTCTTTCCTTCCTCTTCTTGGGAGGGCCACCGATTCCTGGATTCCGCTAACAGACACGGCCTCTGCTCATTTACTGTTGTAATGTATTGTCCCATCTTGTTCCAGCTGGGATCCACATCTTTTCAGGCTTAAATTGAAGTTGTGAATTATTGGCCTTGATGTTTCAATTCAAATGAATTAATTAGTCGGAGCCGAGGCCCAGGAGAGTAGGTCAGAGTCAGGATCTAAGAGCTGGAGTTTTGGCTGGTTTCCTGGGTTTCTGGGGAAGGGACATTACCATGGTGAATATGTAGAAGTGAGTGAGTGAGTGAGTGAGTGAGTGAGTGAGTGGAAGTGAATGAGTGCGAGTGAGTGAGAGTAAGTGAGTGATTGTGTGAGTGGTAGTGAATAAGTGAGAGCGAGTGAGTGAGTGATCGGAAGTGAGTGAGTGAGTGGGAGTGAGTGAGTGGGTGAATGAGTGAGTGAGTGAGTTAATGAGAAAGAGTGAGTGAGTGGAAGTGAGTGAGTGGGAGAGAGTGAGTGGGAGTGAGAGTGAGTGAGTGAATGGGAGTGAGTGAATGAGTGAGGGGGTGAGTGGAAGTGAGTGTGTGAGTGAGAATGAGTGGGTGTGAGTGAGTGAGTGAGTGAATGTGAATGGAAGTGAGTGAGTGAGTGGGAACGAGTGAGTGGGAGTGAGCGTGAGGGACTGAGACTGCCGATTGGCCAGCGCAGCATACCAGCAAAATTGCGTGAGAACCATTTTTCATTGCACACAATCTTGCCAACTCCATTTCACTAGCGAAATTGATTCAAATATGAATGACATGATTTGCATCGTTAGCGAGTCCCGGACACTACCATCGGGCCTCACACGTACTTACTGCCTCGCAGGTCGGTTCTCTTATCAGAGACCATCACTGCTGGTCTAACGGAGACTAGAAATCATGGCCTCGCCTGCGAGATCGAAGCCTATTGAAGCCCTTGTGTGGTCGGGTGCAGGGCCAGACACTTCCCATAGCACAGAGTTCACCGGGAACCCTGGCACAGCCCATCGGAAACCATGGTACCACCCAACGGGCACTATAACTGTGCCAGGAGCACTGTCAAGGGGGGTTGGGTCTGATAGATGCAGATACAACAGCAATGTTTCAGAGGCACCAGGACAGATACATGAATAAACAAGGAATAGAAAGATCTGGAACACATAGAGACAAAAGGTCTTTAATTTAGGGAGATGTCACGTGTCGGGGCAGGCTTGGTGGGCTGAAGGGCCTGTTCTTGTGCTGTACTGTTCTTTGTTCTTTGAAAAGGCTGTTTGAGTAGATAGGCCAGTTGGATTAAGAATGTGATGATAACTCCAGAAAACCATGCAACCAAGATTGGCAGCCTTATTCCTGTCTGAAGCATTAAAGTATAAAACCCACTCTCAGGCATGGAGCTACTGGCACCCTGACATATTTCAGTTTCGCTCTCCAACTCAACTTGAATTGATTCTTGGCTTTTCTTAATATATTCTTGGGTTGTGACTGTGACTGTTATTTTTTTGCTGAACGCTAAAAGTTTTTATAGTTTATTTCTTAGTGTCACAGGTAGGCTTACATTAACACTGCAATGAAGTTACTATGAAAATTCCCCCGGTCGCCACACTCTGGCACCTGTTCAGGTACACTGAGAGAGAATTTAGCACGGCCAATCCACCTAATCTAACTGCTCTTGAGCAGCGTTGGTGAAGCACCTTTTTGAACTGTCACAGTGTACGTGATGTTGTTACACCCTCAGGGTTATTGTCTGTAGCAATGGAAATAAGTGACTTCATAAAATCCCTACAGTGCAGACAGAGGCCATTCGGCCCATTGTGTCTCTGACAGATTATTTTACTCATATCCACCACCCTGCCCAACTCCATGGCTAATCCATATAACCTACATATCTTGGTATACTAAGGGGCAATTTAGCATGGCCAATGCACATAACCTGCACATCTTTGGAGTGTGGGAGGAAACTGGAGCACCTGGAGAAAACCCACACAGATACGGAGCGAACATACATGACTCCACGCAGGCAGTCACCCAAAGCTGAAATTGAACTCAGATCTCTGGTGCTGTAAGACAGCATTGTTAACCACTATGCTACTGTGCCACTCCATGTTAGACTATTTAAAAGGATAGTTGAGAATCAACTGCAGGAAATCTGGAGTCACATGTAGGCCAGACCATGTAAGAACTGCAGATTTCCTTACCTGAAAGACATTGGTGAAACAGATAAAAAAAGATTTTAAAAAGTTTTATTTACTAGTCACAAGAACGCCTTGCATTAACATTGCACAGAGTTACTGTGGAATTCCTCTAGTCGCCAATCTCCAGCGCCTGTTTGGGTCAATCAGCATGTCTTTCAGACTGTGGGAGGAAACCAGAGCACCCAGAGGAAACCCACGCAGACACAGGGAGAACATGTGAACTCCACGCAGACAGCGATCCAATCTGAGGATTGAACCCAGATCCCTGGCATTGTGAAGCAGCAGTGCCATCTTTAATAACAATCTGACAGTTTTGTGATCATTATTAATGGGACTACAATATCATTCCAAATTTATTATTTCAGTAAATTCGAACTTCCCCTCATCCCAGTTATCAAAATGGCATTCGAACTTATGTTTCCAAACTGATAGTCCAGGCCCCTGGATTACCCGTCCAGTAACGTTACGACTGTACTGTCACCTTCTTCAAGTTTCCCCCTTAATTTTCACAAAATAAGAACCATACAAACCTCGGCACCACGTGGCTTTCAATGAGGGCCAAAGAATTAAAGAGAGCCATTTGAAATTTACTTCTGAATATCAAATACTGGAGCCTTCATCTGCTGATGAAAGCAAAAAAACAGCTTTGCGGAAGTGGGGCTGGCGGGTAATACTGGAAGCTTACAGACTGCATGGTGACGATGTCTGGTTCCTTTTATCTGGTTTTCATTTTTTCACATGCAACAATCATAATAAAATGTATAAAAGTGTGTCTACACTCAGACACCGACTAATATAACAAAGAACAGACCGTAAGGAAAAGCTTGCCAATGATTCATGGATTTACCACACACACAGATTAGGCACGTCTGTTTTGAACAATGCAGATGTCCTGCTGCTGATGTCTCATGACTTTGTTTTCCAATTCCACACTTAGCCCTCGTACTTCATTCTGAGATCTTTCCATTAAATTGATATCATTGTCCCCTCCCTGCATCTTAATTCATTATTTTTATTCATTGATGCAACACTGGCTGGCCAGCATTTATTGCCCATGCTGGGAGGGCTGTTGAGAGTCAACCACATTGCTGTGGCTCTGGAATCACATGTAGGCCAGACCAGGTAAGGACAACAGATTTCCTTCCCTAAAGGACATTAGTGAACCAGATAGGTTTTTCTTACAATGGTTTCATAGTCATCAATAGATTCTTAATTCCAGATATTTTTTATTGAATTCAAATTTCACCATCTGCCGTGGTGGGATTCGAACCCGGGTAGCCAGAACATTAACTGAGTTTCTGGATTGATAGTCTATGATAATACCATCGCTGCCCCCTGTCAGATGTTACCATCTATGGATGTTGGCATGGGGTTGAGCCTGAAGCAGAATTTACTTCACTTGACAATTGGGGATAGTCAAAGTCAACATTTTAATTGCCAACAAAACCTTCATGTCCACACCCTTTCCCATTTCATTCCCCTTCCCTCCTGCTTCACACTATCGCAGGATTGTTACTTGATTTGATTTCATTTATTGTTGTCACATGTATCAGTATCCAGTGAAAAGTCTTGTTACTCGAACAATTGGTGAGGGTGGGGTATCCCGATTAGTGGGGGGATTCAGGGAGGCCAGCGACTGGGGGGGGAGTGGTTAGCCATCTGTGGATGGTCTGTGGAGGGGGGAAGTTGAGACTGTGTGAGTGGGGTTTATTGTCAGGGAAGAGGGGAAATCGGTGGGGGATGCTGGAGATCGTGAAGAGCCAGGAGAGGCGGAGGGTTCGGGGTTGTACCCGGGAATTATTGGGGGGGGGGGGCCAGTGATCAGGCCATGGGGGCGTAGAGAGTCAGTGTTGTGGGGACAGCAATCAGGAGGCTGGCAGCATGGGGCCACTGACTATGCGCTGATCTCACCACTGCAAGATTGGCACTTGCGCAGTGCCCACCCAGTACAATGCTGATGGCCTCTCCAGCGGGAATAGACCCCACCCTGCTTAAATTTAATGATATTCACGTTGGTGGCCTCTGCAGTGTAGGAGATTTTTCTCTGAACAGTTTTCACGTGAATTCGACACTTTGGATATTTTTGGGAGAATTCTGCCCCGATTGGTCCATTCAAAAATCTGATGGCTGCAGAGAAGAAGCTGCTCTTGAGTCGGTTGGTACGTGACCTCAGGCTTTTGTATCTTTTTCCCAACTGAAGAAGATAAAAGAGGGAATGTCCGAGATGTGTGAGGTCCTTAATAATGCTGGCTGCTTTTCCAAGACAGCGGGAAGTGTAGACAACGTCAATGGATGGGGGGCTGGTTTGCTTGATGGACTGGGCTTCATTCATGACCTGTTGCAGTTTCTTGCAGTCTTGGTCAGAGCAGGAGCCATACCAAGCTAAGATACATCCAGAAGGAATGCTGTCTGTAGTACATCTGTAAAAATTGGTGAAAGCCTTCGACAAGGTACCACGCGGTACCTGTTGCAAAAGATTAAATCTCATGGGATCCAGGATGAGGTAGCTAAATGGATACAAAATTGGCTTGATGACAGAAGCTAGAGGGTGAATGTAGAGGGTTGTTTTTCAAACTGGAGGTCTGTGAAAGCGGTGTGCCTCAGGACTCAGTGCTGGGTCCATTGTTATTTGTCATTCATATTAACATGGATGAGAATATAGGAGGCATGGTTAGTAAGTTTGCAGATAGCACCACAATTGGTGGCATAGCGGAGAGTGAAGAAGGTTATCTTGGATTGCAATGGGATCTTGATCAATTGGCCAGAGGGCTGATGAATGGCAGATGGAGTTTACTTCAGGTAAATACGAGGTGATGCATTTTGGTAGATTGAGCCAAAGCAGGACTTACTCAGTTAATGGTAGGGTGTTGGGGAGAGTTACAGAACAAAGAAATCTAGGGTACAGGTTCATAGCTCCTTAAAAGTGGGGGTACAGATGAACAGAGTGCTGAGGAAGGCATTCGGCATGCTTTGTTTCATTGGTCAGAACATTGAATACAGGAGTTGGGACAGCTTATTGAAATTGTAGAAAACATTGATAAGGCTACACTTGGAATACCGTCTACAGTTCTGAACAAGAACAACAAAGAACAAAGAGCAACACAGCACGGGAAACAAGCCCTTCGGCCCAACGAGCCCACGCCGCCGTCCTAACGTCCTAATGACATATCCTTGTCTTTAGTTTATGCCTATTGTTGAAGATTCCCATATAGGGACCAATATAGGGACAATTTGTTACCCAATCAGCCTAAGAGCACATTTTTGGGATGTGGGAGGAAACCGGAGCACCCGGAGAAAACCCACGCAACCACGGGGAGAACGCGCAAACTCCCGCAGACACAGGCCCAAATCCATGTGTCTGCACAGCAACAGCGATAGTCTCTGAGCTGTCATGTTGCCCATCTGATGGTCCAGTTTAAGCATACACTGACGACGTGAAGCACTAGGCCACTCCTGAAGCAACCTCCAAGAGCAGCTCTCGCACGACCTGCCGCATGCATGCGCCTTGTTGGTCAACAAGGTGGACCGAATTGCCTGCGGAAACAAATAAGACTTAATTAAACATGCTAAAAAAAAACTAAGACATTCCCGAGACGAAACTAAAAGATAGTCTACTACTATTTGGTCCTCCCGATATTCAAACAGTCCTGCTATATCCCTCTATCTGCAGACCGCTCATGTGGCTGTCCAAGAGACCCTTAAACAACCCTAGCGTGCCTGCTCTCACCACCTTACTCGGCAGTGCATTCCACACCCCCACTACCCTTTGTGTGAAAAACTGGCCTCTAATATTCGTCTTATACATAGCCCCCCTCACCCTGAGCCCGTGACCCCTCGTTCTATCCATTTCTAATGGTGGAAAAAGCTTACCACCATTTACTCTATCTATACCCCTCATAATCTTATATACCTCTAAAAGATCCCCTCTCAGCCGATGTCTTTCAAGGGAAAACAACCCCAGTGTTTTCAATCTTTCCTCGTAAGACAGCACTTCCATACCAGGCAGCATCCTGGTAAATCTCCTCTGCACTCTCTCCAGGGCCTCACCCTGGATCTGATCACCCTATTGTACAAAGGATATTATTAAACTAGAAAGAATGCAGAAAAGATTTACTCGGATGTTACCGGGACTTGATGGTTTGAGCTTTGAGAGTCTGGAAAGATCAGGAATTTTTTTTCTCTGGAGCGTAGAAGGTTTAGGGGTGATCTTATAGAGGTCTATAAAATAGAGGGGCAAAGATCAGCTGAATAGTCAATATCATTTCATGAAGGCTGGGGAGTCTAAAACTAGAGGGTAAAGATCTAAGGTGAGAGGGGAAAGATACAAAAATGTCCAGAGGGGCAATTTTTTCACACAGAGGGTGGTGAATGTCTGGAACAAGCTACCCGAGGTAGTAGTAGAGGCAGGTACAATTTTATCCTTTAAAAAGCATTTAGATTGTTACATGGATAAGACGGGTATAGAGGGTTATGGGCCAAATGTGGATAATTGGGATTAACTTAGGGGTTAAAAAAAAGGACAGCATGCTCAAGACGGGCCAAAAGGCCTGTTTACAAGCTGTAAACCTCTATGACTCTATGACTCTATAAGTGAGAGCAGACATACCGAATATCCTTAACCCCCTGAGAAAGTAGAGGTATTGGTGGGCTTTCTTAACTATAGCTTAATATGATATTAACTAAAGAATTGGCTTCCTCCTGCTATGTTCTTATGATCTTATCTCAGCCTTGCACTTTGCATTTTCCTCATTTAATCTTGTCAATTCTATCACTGATTCCAAAAGTCTCCACAACGTATTACGACCAGCACCAGGTAAGGTTCCCAAATGTTGCTCACCTGGATGAGACGCCTCGATTTATCACCATCCAACTGAGATACCCCCCATCCCAAAATTATTAAAAACTTGTGTGAAGGTGGGGGGGAGATAATAGACTCCATATCTACATTCAACCCACCCTCTGCTGGCAGCAACTAAAGTTCAATCTAGCAAGGTTCCATTTCCCTTGGATACCCTTTCAAGATCCAATGTTAGAATTAAAAAGGAACCAAGATTTCTTGCGTTAAGATCGAGTAAGTTTATTAACTACTAAAAATGTGAGGAGAAATTGGAAAACACATGCATCTACATTCATATAGATTAGAAGTAAGGATTGAGTCCAATAGTAAGTAAATATAAATAGAAGGTTATACTGAACAGTCCTTGAGTTGCAAAGACTAAATGAAGAATATATGGATTGATGTCAGTGTAGTTAATTTCTGCAGTTGATTCTTTGATTCAGGTGTGCTGTAGTTTGGTAGAGATATTTCAATTATTATTTCAGCTGTGATCTTTTACTGGTTGATCAACTGCCACAGTCAGAGAGAGAGTTTTGAGATATTCCTACAAGCGATGGTTACTTTTTACAAAGGTCTTTCTTCAGTTACTGTATCGCACACCTTTAATACGGAAGACCTCCAGCTGCTTTTGCTCAGAGTACGCACATGCACACTCACACAAGCACAAACATTTACACACACACCCAGACCCTATCCTTGTAACCCCACACATCCAACCCAGCTAATCCCCCTAACCTGCACACCTTGGGACACTAAGGGGCAGATTAGCATGCCCAATGCCCCTAACCCATACATTTTTGGAGTATCGGAGGAAACCCATGCAATCACGGAGAGATCGTGCAGACTCTGCAAAGACAGTTACCCAAGACTGGAATCGAATCTGGGTCCCTGGCATTGTGAGGCAGCAGTGCTAACCATTGTGCCCTCACACCACCCCATATGTGATGAGCATGAGACAAATGATGAGGAACACCAAATGGTTATTGTTGTGGGGTAAATGGAGATGACCGGTACTGTCTTAATTATAGACAATACTTAATTATAGACGAGGCAGATATCTCTGTATAAAAATGTAACTTCTATTCAAAAGATAAACAATAGGCAGCAACAAGGAAATCACCAAAACTCTTCAGGATTCTGCTGCAGAATCTGACATATACAATCAAAAACAGATCAGTTATAGTTTTCCTTATCAATTATTCCTGCCTTATATTCGTTTAAAGTCAATTACATTTAGTAAACATATATTAATAATAATCTCTGACATTCACCTCAGCCAATTGCATTTTATCATCCAGCGTATTGATATCTTATTCATCCATTTAATCCGGATGCTAACTCCCATCTTGACTAAAGTCACTTCCTTGTTGCCTGATTACCCTAGAGGCTTACTTCAGAGGTCAAAGTGGACATTCCCACCGGATCATGGCCAAACTGGTTAAACTGGATCCCACGTCCGGGCACATCCCTATCCTAAATTTAAACAATAGATAAATCTCTTCATTGATGGTACACTATGTGTTCTCACATAAGAAACTTTCTGATATGAATTTTGCTTGTTGGGTCCTAGGCCTTTGGCTCTGAACTCTTCACCTTTACCATTATTCCCTTCAGTAACCTGCTTTTGGCTGAAATGATCAATGATTCATATAATACTTAAAATATTTTAAAATACTAATATATGTTTTAAAATTACAATTACTTGATTAATTCTCTTATTGCATTCACATGAATGTAAACTATTCTCTAATTAGCTTACTAACTTGCTTCAAGAATCATTGGGGCGGAACTGTGGCACAGTTTTAACCTGTGTGTTAAAAACTAACTTGCTGGCGAAGATGATTGGCAGTTGCAGGTCATATTTGCATAAGTGCAGTCACTGTGACCAGAAGATGGTTTGTGGAGGAGCTGCTGTGAAGGGACAGTTAGATCCCAAACACTACTTCAGTGTTTCCAACATTCCCTCCTCCTCTAACCAAAAAAAAAGTCAACAGGTGGACCACAAGCAAGGGAGAGGTGAGTTGCAATTTTTCTACCTGTATAAGGGCAAAATGGCAGATAAGACAGTGGCATGCTCCTCCTGCCAGATGTGGGCAACTAGGGAGTAATCCCTAACAACTTTGCCTGCAGGAGGTGTGTCCAGTTGCAGCTGCTCACAGACCGCACTGTTCAGTTGGAGCAGTAGGTGGATGCACTGCAGAGCATATAAGAGTCAGAGAGTATGAAAGGCACTAGTTACAGGGAAGTTGTCACACCACAGGTTCAGACAGGTAGATGGGTGACTGCCAGAAGATACTCCTGGTGTAAGAGTCTCCTGTGCCTATTCCCCTTTCAAACATCATTTTGGATGCTGTTGAGAGGGGATAGTCTGTCAGGGGGAGATACCAGCAGCAGCCAGGCCGGTGACCCCACAGCTGGTTCTGCTGTGGGAAAGGGTCGGGCAAAGAGCAAGCAAGCAGTAGTAATAGGACACTCACTAGTTAGAGGCACAGACTGGTGTTTCTGTGGCCACAGTCGAGACTCCAGGATGGTGTGTTGCCTCCCTAGTGCCAGGGTCAAGAACGTCTGAGCGATTACAGGACGTTCTTAAGGGGGAAGGTGAGTGGTCAGAGATCGTCGTATACATTGGTACCAATGACACAGGTGAGAAAAGGGATGAGGTCCTGAAATGTGACTGTAGAGAGTTAGGCAGAAAGTTAACATGCTAGAGCTCAAAGGTAGTAATTTCAGGACTATTACCAATGCTAGTGAGAGTAGGAATAGGAGGATTAGACAGATGAATGCCTGGCTTGAGAGCTGGAGCAGGGAGCAGGAATTTAGATTTTTAGATCATTGGGATCTTTCCTGGGGATCTGTTCAAGAGGAACGAGTTACATTTGAACTAGAGGGGGCTAACATCCTGGCAGGAAGTTTGCTAGAGCCACTCGGGAGAGTTTAAACTAATTTCCCAGGTGAGTGGGAGCCAAAGCAGTAGGCAAGCAGAAGAGAAGTTTGAGGACAGCATGGAAGAGAGCACATTAATTAGTAAAGGCAGTGTCAGTAATCCTAGTACCAGACAGATCAGACGAAAGCAAGACAGACAGCAAGGAAAGTACAGATTAAACTCCATTCATTTCAATGCAAGAGGCCTGACGGGTAAGGCAGATGAACTCAGCACATTGATGTGTACGTAGGACTGAGATATTATAGCAATTACTGAAACATGGCTAAGGGAGAGACAGCTTAATGTTCCAGGGTATAGACACTATAGGAAAGAACAGGAAGTAAGGGAGGAGGGAGAGTGCACTTTTGATTAGGGAAAGCGTGTACTGAGAAGAGACACCTGAGGGTTCGGCCACTGAGTCTATTGGGGTAAAACTGAGAAATAAGAAGGGGGAAAATCACTTTGTAGGGTTGTACTACAGGCCACCAAGGTCAGCAGGAAGTTGAGGGCTCAAATATGTAAGGAGATTACAGATAGCTCCAAGAAAAATAGGATGGTAATAGTCGGAGATTTTAATTTTCCCAGCATTGACTAGGACAGCCATAGTATTAAAGGGTTGGATGGAGAGAAATTTGTTGAGTGTATTTAGGGGGAATTTCTCATTCAGTATATGGATGGCCCAACTAGAGAGGGGGCAAAACTTTACCTCCTCTTGGGAAGTAAGGAAGGGCAGGTGATAGAAGTATTAGTGAGGGATCACTTTGGGACCAGTGACCATAATTCTAGTTTTAAGATAGCTATGGAGAATGATAGGTCTGTCCCAAAAGTTAATATTCTAAACTGGGGCAAGGCCAATTTTGATGCTATTAGGCAGGAACTTTTAAAAGTTAATTAGGGGAGTCAGTGGGAAGTAAAAGGGTCGCACAAAGTGACATGCTTTCAAATGTGTGTTAACCAGAGTTCAGGGTAAACATATTCTTCTTAGAGTGGAGGGCAAAGCTGGCAGAAGTCAGAAATTGGATGACTCAGTCCTGGTCAAGAAGAAGAAAGAGGCATATGACACGCATAGGCAGCTAGGAAAAAGTGAATCTCTTGAAGAGTATGGGGGTGTAGGAGTAGAGTTAAGAGAGAAATGAGGAGGGCAAAAATGGGACATGAAATTGTTTTGGCAGATAAAGCAAAGGAGATTCCAAAGAGTTTTACAAATACACAAAGGGCAAAAGAGTATCATGGAAGAGAGTAGGGCCTCTTAAGGATCAACAAGGTCATTTTTGTGCAGATCCACAAGAGATGGGTGAGATCCTAAATGAATATTTCTCATCAGTATTTACTGTCAAGAAAAGCATGGATGTTAGGGAACTTGGGGAATTAAATAATGATGTCTTGAGCAGTGTACATATTACAGAGAAGGAGGTGCTGGAAGTCTTAAAGCACATCAAGGTAGATAAATCTCGGGGACCTAATAAAATGTATCCCAGGACATTGTGAGAGGCCAGGGAGGAAATTGCAGGTCCCGTAGCTGAGATATTTGAATCATCAATAGTCACAGGCGAGGTGCCCGAAGATTGGAGAATGGCAAATGTGCCTTTGTTTAAAAAGGGCTATAGCAAAAGCCTGGGAATTACAAGCCAGTTAACCTCACATCTGTGGTGGCTAAATTAGAACTTAGAACTCTACAGTGCAGAAAGAGGCTCTTTGGCCCATCAAGTCTGCACTGAACACAATCCTACCCAGGTCATACCCCCATCTCCCTACACGTTATACCCACTAATCCCTCTAACCTACGCATCCCTGGGTACTAAGGGACAATTTCTTAGCACAGCCAATCAGCCTAACCCGCACATCTTTAGACTGTGGGAGGAAACCAGAGTACCTCGAGGAAACCCACGCAGACACAAGGAGAACATGCAAACTCCACACAGACAGTGATCCAAGCCAAGAATCAAACCCAGGACCCTGAAGCAGCAATGCTAACCACTGTGCTACTGTGCCACCTGTTGGAAAGTATTTTGAGAAACAGGATCTACAAGCATTAGAAACGCAAGGACTGATTAGGGACAGTCACATGACTTTGTCAGTGGAAAATCATGTCTCACAAACTTGATTGGGTTTTTTGAAGAGGTAACGAAGAAGATAAATGAGGGCAGTGCAGTTGATGTTGTCGACATAGAATTTAGCATGGTCTTTGACAAGATACTACTTGGTAGGTTATTGCATAGAGTTAAATCTCATGAGATCCAGGGTGAGGTATCTAAATGGCTACAAAATTGGTTTCTTGACAGAAGCCAGAGGGTGATTGTAGAGAGTTGTTTTTCAAACTGGAGGCCTGTGACCAGCAGTGTACCTCAGAGATCAGTGCTGGGCCCGCTGTTATTTGTCATTTATGTTGATGAATTGGATGAGAATTTAGGAGGCATAGTTAGTAAGTTTGCAGGTGACACCAAGATTGATGGCATGGTGAACAGTGAGGAAGGTTATCTCCAATTGCAGCGGGACCTTGATCAATTGGGCCACCGGGCTAACAAGTGGCAGATGAAGTTTAATTTACACAAATGCAAGGTAATGCATTTTGGTAGATTGAACCAGGGCAGGACTTACTAAATTAATGGTAGGGCATTGGAGAGAGTTACAGAACAAATAGATCTAGGGGTACATGTTCATAACTCCTTCACCACCAGAGTAGTGAAGAAAGCATTCGGCATGCTTGGTTTCATTAGTCAGAACATTGAATACAGAGTTGGGATGTCTTGAAGTTATACAAGACATTGGTAAGGCCACACTTGGAATACTGTATGCAATTCTGGTTATCCTGTTATAGAAAGGATATTATTAAACTAGAAAGAGTGCAGAAAAAATTTACTAGGATGCCACCAGGACTTGATGGATTGAGTTATAAGGAGGCTGAAGAGACTGGGACTTTTTTCGTCTGGAGTATAGGAGACTGAGGGGTGACTTTATAGAGGTCTATGAAATAATGAAGTGCACAGACAAGGTAGATAGTCAATATCTTTTCCCAAAAGTAGGGAAATATAAAACTAGAGGGCAAAGGTTTAAGGTGAGAGGGCAGAGATACAAAAGTACCCAGAGGGGCAAATTTTCACAGAGGATGGTGAGTGTTTGGAATAAGCTGCCAGAGGTAGTAGTAGAGGCGGGTACAATTTTATCTTTTAAAAAGCATTTAGACAGTTACATAGCTACAATGGGTATAGAGGGATATGGGCCAAATGTGGACAATTGGGATTAGTTTAGGGGTGTGAGAAAAAAAGCGAGAAATGGGCAAGTTGGGCCGAAGGGCCTGTTTCCATGCTGTAAACCTCTATGACTCTATAACTGCTGCCTCACAGTGCCTGGTTCAATTCTGGCCTTGGGTCACTGTTTTTATGGGGGTTGCACATTGTCCCCATGTCTTCGTGGGTTTCCTCCTGATGATCCAGCTTCCTCACACAGTCCAAAGATTTGAATTTGATTAGGTGGGTTGGCCATACTAAATTGACTTTTAGTGTCAGATGGACTAGCTAGGATAAATGCAAGGAGTTATGCGGAGAGGACCTGTGTGGGACTGTTGTCGGTGCAATCTCGATGGACCAAATGACCTCCTTCTGCACTGTAGGGATTCTATGATTTAACTCTTTACTGGTAGCCCTGTCAACGTCTTAATGTATTCTATTTCAAAACCTTCTTAACTGCTTAGAAATTTCCCACATAAGATATTGACACAATGAAGGCCTCAGTTTTGTTTTAAAAATGAACCAATTAATTATCAAAGCCTTTTGGACCTCACGTTATGAAACTTGAAATCTCTGCCATTTGCTTTTAATTTTCTTTGTTTTTTGAATACAGTTCTTGAAATACAAATTAAATGTAGAGAATTACAAGATACATAATTCATGTTGAAGCAATGCCCTGTTTTATTCGATTACTACCAAACAATGCAATGCCTTTTGCGTATCCATACATGAAGCATGCAATGGATTGAGCAATTGATTTGACCCTGTGATAAATCCCACACGTGTCTGTGCTGACTGAACTACGCAGGAGAACAACCTTGGAAAAAACAGTGGAAAACTTCCCTGGGGCCTTATTAGCCGTACATCGATTCAATTATAAGAGCAGAACATGCAACAAGGCCAGGCATTTGTAATTACATGATTAGCAACAAGCCTTGTCAGCTCCAATTACCCAATAAGTAAAAAGCTTTTGCAATTACACGTACATGATTACCAAGCCAGGTCTTTCGCACACTTCACAGCCTCGTCACTAAATGGCATTCTCATGCAACTCGAGGTTTGACAAATTATATTCTATTAAGAGTGCATCAGCGCTCAAGGCAAACTGAAGTCGGATAAATGAAACAATTCTCTGCATAAACAAGCAGTGCAGAATAGTCACTGCTCCCAATGTGGTCTACTCTACGTCAGAGAGGCCGAACGCAGAGTGGGTGATCACTTTGTTGAACGTCTTTGTCTGTCACTTGCTATTTCAAGGTGGCACAATGGTTAGCACTGCTGCCTCACAGTGCCAGGGACCCAGGTTCAATTATCAGGTTGGGTAACGATCCGTGTAGAATTTACGCCTGAATCTGTGTGGATTTCCGATTTCCTCCCACTGTCCAAAGATAGGTTGATGGGCCGTGCTCAATCGTCCTGTTGTGTTAGTGTCAGGAGTACTAGCTAGGTTACAAATGTGGGGCTACAGGGATAGGGACTGGGTAGGGTTGTGGTCCATGAAAACTTGATGGGCCAAGTGGCCTCCTTCTGGACAGTACGGATTCTATGGAATACCCCACCCTCCTCCTCTGTCCGCATGTCCAACCATGGTCTTTTGTAATATTCCAGTGAAACTCAACGCAAACTGGAGAAACAGCACCTCATCTTCAGACTGGGCACTTTACCGCCTTCTGGATTGAACATTGAGTTCAACAACTTCGGAGCTCTACTACACTGTCCATTTTGCATCAAAAGTCATAGCTCATATTTTGTCCACTTAAGCTTATTAAATTCTCATTCATTTATGTACCATTTCTGAACTTTATAAGGTGGCAATTTGAAATTGCTAAAGATTATTTAAGTTAATAGAAACTCGGTAAGTAGAAGAAGTAAAAATCAGATAATTGGCAAAAGAGGCTGAAAAGAGTCTGTTTTAATCATAATTGGGATGCTCTCCCTGGGGAAAGCAGACAGTCTCAGGAGAGAATCGCAACAGAGATGTGGACTATGGGGCAAGAGCAGCGGAGTGGGACTAACTGGTTAACTCTTTCAAATACTCTATCACAGGTTCAATGGTACAATGGAACAATGGTTAACACCACTGCCTCACGGCGCCAGGGAACTGGCTTCAATTTTGGCCTTGGGTCTGTGTGGAGTCTGCATGTTCTCCCATGTCTGCGTAGATTTCCTCCATGTGCTCCAGTTTCCTCCCACAGTCTGAAAGACGTGCTAGTTGGCTGCATTGGCCATGCTAAGTTCTCCCTTGCTGTACCTGAACAGGCGCTGGAGTGTGGCGACTGGGGGATTTTCACAGTAACTTCATTGCAGTATTCAGGTAAGTTTACTTATGCCACTAATAAATAAATAAACTTTAAACAATGGGCACTCTTCTGCACCACATGATTGGGTGAACAGTTTGAGGCTGGAACTGGGTGGCGATTTGAATAAAAGTTTGAAACAAAGGGAACACGCGTTGTCTGTGGCACAAGAACACATTACACGTTATATACACGCTTCTCGATATGCTGTAACTGCTCTGAGCATATCTAACACTAATGTGAGATGTTCCAATCCCAACACTGAGATCCAACACCCTGATGACAGCTAAATCCACTTAGAACACAGAGCAGTTACAGCACGGAAGGAGGCCATTTGGCCCATCTTGTCAATGCTAGCCCAAGGACATCCAGATGCCCTTTCTAATCCCACCCCTTTGCAACTAGCCCCTGAGATGCAGATCCAGTTACTTTGTAAAAGAGTTTAGGGTCTTTCCCTCCACCATCAACTTGGGCAGAGAATTCCAGACACCCACCACTCTCTACGTAAAAGAATTTTTACTCATGTTCCCTCTACACCAACTGTCACTTGTCTCAAAATTCCCTATCCTTCTTCATAAATATTTTTCTTTAAAAAAAATGCTTGAACTGGGTTAGTTTTTGGGATGACCTACGTTGCATCTGTTGAGACAAAAAAATCTGAATAACATTAGCAGTAACTGTGCAGCATCAATCTGAAGTGAACCCTTGTTGGAACTGACCCATCCCTCTCCTGAGGTAATAACGCCTCTCTAAATATAGGGGAAGATGTTGGAAGATAAGCAGAGACTCTGAGATAGAGGGAATGTTAAGATAACAGTGGATAGGGGCTGCTCACAATACCAGCCCACTAGACAAGAGTGTGATTGATAATTTAAATGGTTTTATCTCATTCCATCCATCTTGCTCACGTTATCTCTGTCCAGTTTAAACAGTGCTTCACATTGAGACTTGGACAGTTTAAACTTGTCAAAAACATTTACTGTCATGGCTCAGGGATGGGTTTTCCCCTAGGGTGGAGGTTTCTGCCAGAGGAGGGTCAGGGGATTGCTTCTGCTCAGTATCTCGACCTCTGTCTGATCTTGCCACACATTATTCACGGGGGATGTGGCAATGAGTCTGCACTATCCACAATTGATACCTGTCCCCAGCACATTTTATTATTAATTTGTGGGACGTGAGCATTGCCAGCTGGTCAGCATTTATTGCCCATCCCTACTTGCCCATGGAGGGCAGTTGAGAGCCAACCCCATCGCGGTGGGTCTGGAGTCACATGTAGACCAGACCATGGCAGATTTCCTTCCCTGAAGGACATTAGTGAACCAGATGGGCTTTTCCAACAGTGGCTTTATGTTTACCAGTAAAGTCTTAACTCCAGATAAATTTTATTGAATTCAAATTCCACCATCTGCCATGGCAAGATTCAAAACCCAGAGCATTAGTTAAGTTTCTTAATTTCTTAAATTAAAAGTCTAGCGATAATAATACTAGGCCATTGTCTCCCCATGACATTAGTAATAATCCTGAAATCACTACCTTTGAGGTCCTACTTTTCAACTTCCTAGCTCCCTACATTCTGCTTTTAGAGCCTTGCCTCTTTTTTGACCTGTGTCATTTGTACCAAGGTGTACCACTACAACTGGCTGTTGACCATCCCCCTTCAGAATATCCTGCAACCGTTCTGAGACATCCTTGACTCTAGCACCAGGAAGGCAACATAGCATCCTGGAGCCTCTATTGCAGCCACATCAATATCTATCTATTATCCTCACAATTGAATCCTCTGTAACTGTTGCATTTCTACATCTTTTGTTCCCCCTTAGGGCAGCACAGCCAACCGTGGGGCTATAAATTTGGCTGCTGCTACCATTCCCTCAAAGGCCATTCTCCTCAACACTAATGTTCCCGATGGTGGGGGAGCCCAGAACGAGGGGTCATAGTTTGAGGATAAAAGGTAAACCTTTTAGGACTGAACTGAGGAGAAATTTCTTCACCCAGAGGGTGATGAGTGTGTGAAATTCACGGCCACTGAATGTAGTTGAGGCCAAAACGTTGTGTGACTTCAAGAAGAAATTAGGTTTAGCTCATGGGGCTAAAGAGATCAAGGGATATGGGAGGGAGGGGGGAGGGATCAGGAAATTCAATTTGATGATCATCTCCTCATTACAAGAAAGATATAGAAGCTATTGAGAGGGTGCGGAGGAGATTTACAAGGATGTTGCCTGAACTGGGTGGCATGCTTTATGAGGATAGATTGAGGGAGCTCCATCCTTTCTCCTTGGAGAGACAAAGAATGAGAAATGACCTGATAGAGGTTTATAAGATGTTAAGAGATATAGATCGGGTGGATTCTCAGAGGCTTTTTCCTAGAGCTGAAATGGTCACTATGAAAGGTTTAAGGTACTGGGGAGTAGGTACAGAGGAGATGTCAAGGATGAGGTTTTCACTCGGAGGGTGGTGAGTGAGTGGAATCGGCTGCCGTCGGTAGTGGTGGAAGTGAACTCGTTGGGGTCTTTTAAGAAGCTTCTGGATGAATACATGGATTTAATGGGATTGAGGGTTATAGATAGGCCTAGTAGATAGGGATAGTGCAACTTGTGGGCCGAAAGGCCTGTTTGTGCTGTAGTGTTCTATGTTCTATGATCAAAATGAACGGCGGAGCAGACTTAAAGGGCCAAATGGCCTACTCCTGCTTCTAGTTTCTAATTTTCTATGATCTAAAACATCTGTTTTGCAAGAGAATAGCCGCAGGAGTTACTGTACTGCCTGCCTGGTCCTTTGCTCTGCCTGATGGTCACCCATTCCTTTCCTGCCTGAGTCCATGGTGTAACTACCTCTCTCCGTGCTATCCATGGTACTCTCTGCATCAAAAAAAACCCATTCTGGAATCAGTCTTGTGACCCTGCTCTGAACTGTTTCTAATGCAAGTATGTTCCTCCTTAATGTAAGGAGAATAAGCTGTCTGCAGCACTCTCGGTGAGACCTCACCAATGCACTGTGCAGTTGTAACAAGATTTCCTGACTGTTATAATCCATCTCCTTTGCAATAAAGGCTAACTAGATTAACTCCTTTGCTTAAGGAGGGACCACCTGCACGCCATGTTGGAGTATTAGTGTCATTCATGATTAGGACTTGGCTACAACTTGTGGAATTTCACATTGTTTAAGCAAAGTAGCTCATCACCAAGAATCAGTATTGACAAAGCCACATTTCCTGCTGTCAGTCACAGGCTGATATTCAGAATCTGGGACCACTGGCTTAGTCACTTCTGGCCGGAATTCTTTATCATTATTGACACACGGTTCAAAGTTAACACATGCTAAGTTGCGGGATTTTGGGAAAGTGCCCAAGAATTTCTTCCTCCATTACCACCAGTGGACCATCCTTCTTGAAATCATTGTCTGAACATCAACTGGAAGAATGTCCACACTTCCGCGGTTAGATTGCAATCTCATGATATCCCTGAATATCAAACTGTAGAAGTGTGCAGGGCACAGGTGAGACACCACTTGCTTTTTTTTAAACCAAGTTTGTAGTAAAGAATCTCAGTTCAGAAGCAGATCTTAAGGCCCAACTTCCAGCCAGGCCCAATCTTCCAACACATTATCCAATTAGCACTATTCTCTGCTGCAAATCTCACCTTTCCAATTACAGGTTAAATTCTCGTTTGAACGATACTGCGTCCATCGCCAATCTCAGTCATACACTCATCCGTTTTACAGCACAGAAAGAGGCCCTTTGGCCCATTTTTTCAGTGCCAGCCATCAAACACCTATTTATTCCAATTTTCCAGCACTTGGTCCATAACCTTGTACGCTATGGTGTTTCAAGTGGTCATTAAATGCTCCTTCAACATTGTGGGTCACAGTCTCGTTGGGCCGAAGGGCCTGTTTCCCGTGCTGTTATTGTTCTTTGAGTCTGCACGTTCTCCTCGTGTCTGCGTGTGTTTTCTCTGGGGTGAACCCGTTTCCGCTCACAGCCCGAAAGAAGGGTGGCACGGTAGCACAGTGGTTAGCACTGCTGCTTCACAGCTCCAGGGACCTGGGTTCGAATCTCGGCTCGGGTCATTGTCTGTGTGGAGTTTGCACATTCTCCTTGTATCTGTGTGTATTTCCTCCAGTGCTCTGGTTTCCTACCATACAGTAAGAATTTAGCAACACCAATTATTAATCCAACCGATTTATTTGATAGTAAATCTGCGAGCTTTCAACACTCTTGTGTCTTCCTCAGGCAAGTCAGAACACTGCACTTGCCTGAGGAAGACACAAGAGTGTTGAAAGCTCGCGGATTTACTATCAAATAAATCGGTTGGATTAATAATTGGTGTTGCTAAATTCTTACTGAGTTCTTACCACCCCAATCCAACACCGGCATCTTTACATCATTCCTACCATACTCCAAAGATGTGCGGGTTAGGTTGATAGGCCATGCTAAAATTGCCCCTTAGTATGTGTAGGTTAGAGGGATTAGTGGGGAAAATATGTACGGATGTAGGAACAGGGCTTGGGTGAGATTGTGGTCGGTGCAGACTCGATGGGCCAAATGGCCTCTTTCTGCACTGTAGGGTTTCTATGATTCTATGTGCTGGTTAGATGCATTGACCATGCTAAATTCTCCCTCATTGTACCCGAACAGGCACCAGAATGTGGCGACTAGAAAATTTTCATAGCAATTTCATTGCAGTGTTACTTGTGACACTAATAAACAAACTATAAACTTTAAATCTGCAGGTTTTCACATTCCAACCCACTTCAGCGTGAAAGGACTTGTTCCACACATTGAGTGCAAAATAAGCTACAGTACTGACAACAATCAGACAGCCGATTAACCCTTGGCTCTTTCCAATGATCAATATAATCGTCACCTTTACTCAATCTCCTGAAGGAGGAAAAAGACTGCAGGCAAAATTTGCAACTCATGTCTCCATGACCATCAAAAACAAGCGTGTAAAGCAAAGCCCTCCAGGCCAGCTGTCTAACACTGCCCCTGCCACAAATATTCAACAGATTGTATTCCCATCTCCCAGTGAGACAGGAGCACATTGCTTTCAGCAGAATATGTCCACAAGTACCCCTAATAATGAGACAAGGCAGTAATGGAACAAAAGCAAATTGACATTAAGGTCTTTGCTCTTGTCACTAGCTCCCCTCTCCCCTGAAGCCTTACAGCAACCTCCCTCACAAGTACACCACTGCACATATCCCTCCAGCTCACCAAAAGCACTTCTCACCCATCCTTTTGTTAGTTGCAGGTTGGAATTCTCCAGCCATTCACACCCGGTGTGCCAGTGAGGATGGAAAATTTGGCGCTCAGCTCATATCTCACAGTCCAACCCAGCCTGCACATCTTTGAACTGTCGGAGGAAACCACAACAACCAGAAAGAAACCCAGGCAGACACAGGGAGAATGTGCAAATTCCACACAGATAATCACCCAAGTCAGGAGTTGAACACGGGTCCCTAGCACTGCGAGGCACCACTGTGCTACCGTGCTGCCCCCTTGCTATTTTGCTAACACCTCAGGTAGCAGGTAAGAAGTGACTAACTGAGAAATGGTGGGTGGGATAAATGAAGGTTGAAAAGGAGAAAAACAAAGCTGCAGACAAAAATGAACCAATATTTGAGGAACAGTGGATTGCCAGTAGCACATCTGACCAGCTAAGATATAAGTATCATTGATTTTTTTAAACAAAATTTAGACGCATGATGGAATTTACCGTTCAGCATCAGCTTAATTTTAAAAAATTTCACCTTTATTTTCAAATCCCCCCCATGGACTTGCCCCTCCAACTCCTGTAGCCTCATCTTTCAATTGTATTCATCTAATTCTAGTCTCTCGTCCATCTTCAATTATTTTGCTGTTATTGGTGACAGTGCATTCAGCTGTGTGACTATACTTGAGACTTTGAGACATGCATTCAGGGGAGACAGTGGCCTAGTGGTATTATCCCTAGATTATTAATCCCGGGATTCAGCTAATGTTCTGGCGATCCGGGTTCAAATCCCATCACTGCAAATGGTGGAATGTGAATTAAATAAAAAGTATCTGGTATTAAGAATCTATTGATGGTCATGAAACATTCGTTGATCGTCGGAAAATTCCCATCTGTTTCACTAATGTCATTTTGGGAAGGAAGTGTAGGTCGGATACACTGAGGGATCCCAGAGTGACAACTTCTACCCTGTCTAGGCCTGGTAGAATTTTATAAGTATAGATTTGGGCCTGTGTCTGCGGGAGTTTGCGCGTTCTCCCCGTGGTTGCGTGGGTTTTCTCCGGGTGCTCCGGTTTCCTCCCACTTCCCAAAAATGTGCTCTTAGGCTGATTGGGTAACAAATTGTCCCTATATTGGTCCCTATATGGAATCTTCCACAATAGGCATAGCCTAAAGTCATGGATATGTCATTAAGACGTTAGGACGGCGGCACGGGCTCGTTGGGCCGAAGGGCCTGTTTCCCGTGCTGTGTTGCTCTTTGTTCTTTGTTCTTTGTTCTATGAGACCATCCCCCCCCCACCCACCGTCATTCGTCCACTGAAAACAATCATAACCTAGTCAATTTCTCCTCATATATCCATCCCCGGAATCAGCCTGGAAAACCGTCACTGCGCTCCCTTGAGAGCAAGAACATCCTTCCTCAGAAAAGGAGAACAAAATTGCACACAATACTCTAACGTGGCCTCACTAAGGCCCTTTATGTAGCTGAGCTTTGAGCTGATATTGCTCTCGCGAAACACCTTGGGACGTTTTGCTGTTTTTAAAGGTGCTGTGTAAATACAAGTTGCTGTTTAAATTCTCAACTCACAGCAGCTACAGCGCAAGACCCGACAATAAGAGATACAGCACTTCTGAGCGAGTTGTCCGCACTCGTCTGCAATATAAACTCAACTCTCAATCGATTCTTGAGATAGTCAGTGAAGTGAGTCCCACTGGAGAGGCGCAGTTTAAAAAATGGAAAGCACATGTTACAAAGTAGCAGAATCAATTTGCAATCGGCATCCAACTCCTGACAAACTTGAAGCTCCAAGGGCTTTTACTAACAAGACATGCTCGGGCATACACTATTAGTGTCCAATTCAGGAATTCTGACACCAGCAGTGACACTAAACAGAACAGACCAGCTGATTTGCAGCATACAGTCGAATCACTTGCTGTCCAGGATCAGCCTAATGCACACATTATACTGAGAGGTGCTGGCTTTTCAGATGAGATCCCTTCCTAACAGCACTGTGGGTGTGCCTACACCAAATGGACAGCTGTGACTCAAGAAGGACTCCCACAACTACCTTCCCAAGAACAATTAGAGTGGGCTTCGTCAGTGAAGCTCACATCCCTTGAATGAATAAAAATGGTCTGTCCCCGCTGTGGTTGTAAAAGACTCCATGGCACTAGAATCGCAGAACCCTGCAGTGCAGAAAGAGGCCCTTCGAGTCTGCACTGAACACAATCCCACCCAGGCCTACCCCCAAATCTCTACATATTATACCCACTAACCCATGCAACCCTGGATAGTAAAGGGCAATTTCTTAGCACAGCTAATCAACCTAACCTGCATATCTTTGGACTGTGGGAGGGAACTGGAGTACCTGGAGGAAACCCATACAGACACGAGGGGAATGTGCAAACTCCACACAGACAGTGACCTGAGCCAGGAATCGAACCCTGCAGCTGTGAAGCAGCAGTGCTAACCACTGTGCTACCGTGCCACCCACAGTAATGTGCTTACTACTTTGAGGGAAAAACAGAGGAATTCTCCCTGAGCACTATTTATTCCTCAATCAGGTGGTCTGACCACTCTCACGTTGCTGTGTATGATTTGACTGCCGCATCACAACAGTACTTCATTGGTTATAAAATCCTTTGAGATAGTCCAATATTGTGGGAGGTGCTACATAAATGCATGATCGTTCTTTTAATTAGACAATGGATGGGATTCCCCGGCCACCTCCCCCAACCGTTTTGCATTCCAGCATCGATAACTGGGGGATCTTCCAGTCCCGCCACTGCCAAGAGGGTTCCCATTGTTTGCAGTCTCCACCACTGGGGAACCCACAATGGGGTTCGCTGTTGGCAAGACTGGAAGATCTCACCGTCAGGAATGGCCGGAAAATCCCACCTGGTGTATTGAATAGTCGACAGGGGCCTTAACTTGGCAGAGTTTCATGATCTGAACTTTCCATACAAGTCCGAAACCACAGCAAGAACCAGTGCGTATTGGGAAATCACACGTAGCCCAGACACCCCTAACAAAGGCTGGCAGTGGATAACTTAGCTCAGGAAAGAATGGAGGACATTGGAAAAGTAGGCATATTTTGAAATGATCTCAACCTCCTTCCAAGTCTTTGGAATGGAAAGGGTCGCATGGTGGCACAGTGGTTGGCACTGCTACCTCCCAGCAGCAAGGATCTGGGTTCAATTACAGCCTCGGTTGTCTGTGTGGAGTTTGCACATTCTCTCCGTGTCCGCAAGGGCTTCCTCCAGATGCTCCATTTCCTCTCATAGTTCAAAAGATGGGCTGGTGAGGTGGATTGACCGAGGTAAATTGCCCCTTTGTGTCCCAAAATGTATAGATTAGGGGGATTAGCAGGATAAAAGCTTGGCGTTAAGGGTCTGGACCTGGGTAAAATGCTCTGTCGGAGAATCGGTAAACTGGAATGGGCCACATGACCTCCTTCTGCACTGTAGGTAGGTATTCTATGATATATCCCAACCTGACCTCCTGAATCTGTCCCCGAGTTTCAACATTAATTTCTGAGCCATTTAGAGATAAATAAGGCAAGATGTACCTCATCTCCTCTTATTAATGTTCATGATGGTCTCAGGTGACGTTAAAATGGGGTTCAGTTTTTGGGTTGCATGAGCTTTAAAAATCCAATAGAATAAGGAGCAGCACAGTGCACAATGGTTAGCACTGCTGCCTCACAGCGCTAGGGACCAGGATTCGATTCCTGACTTGGGTCACTGTCTGTCTACTCGTTTTCCTCGTGTCTGCGTGGATTTCCTCCTGGTGCTCCAGTTTCTTCCCACAATCCAAAAGACGTGCTGACCACAGGCATTGGCCATGCTAAATTCTCCCTCAGTGTACCTGAATAGGCACTGGAGTGTGGCGACTAGGGGATTTTCACAGTCATTTCATTGCCATGTTAATGTAAGAATATTTGTGACGAATAAATAAACATTACTTTGCACCAAAAGCAGGAGGAAGCCTTAGATTCCACCCAGTATTGACTTCTCCTCAGTCTCGTTTGTCCGTGTCTTATCTTCAAAAATAATGTGCACCGATCCTCGTCCATCATCCTGCTTTGACAGACAGTAAGAGTGAAGCTCAAACAGCTTTTTATATTTGAGTGCGTGTGGTGAAAAGGCCTGGAATCGCCAACAAAAGAGGGGGAGCAGGGGAACCGTCCTCCTCAATGGAGTGCGTGTGAGGTCTAATCCACCATTATGCAGAAGAGAATTTATTTTTAAGCTTAATTGCGTAAATGATTCATCCATCAGTGTCAACATTCTCATGCCGTTGCTTAAAGGATTGCTTCGAGGCTGTCTACAAGGGTCTTTGGAATGTGCGAATGCATCTTGAAAATAACTCTGTCTATACGTGGGCAATCAGAGCCAAGCTTTCAAACCTTCGCATTCTTTTCTCTCTTTATTTTTCGGATTCAATGCTCTGGGTCAATGTTTCTTTCCGTGAAGGCTTTCAAAGCCAAGGAGACAAAGCGCAATGTTTGTCCCAAGTTGTGCAAGCACAGTCTTTCCCCTCCTTGCGCCGCTCAAAGGGTTGACAATTGAGCTGTCACTCACGGCCTGTTCTGAGTGTTCAGGTGCAAGAGTCCGTAGCAGATGGCTGCTGCAGAGATTAATTCTCTCCCCCCTTCTCCCCCATTTCTATTCCCGAGTCTTCTACGTGCACATAAATAGGAAAAGAGTGATAAAAGACGGAGCACCATCAATTAGGGAGTAAAGAGGCAATAAAGTTTATTTATTAGTGTCACAAGTAGGCTTACATTAACACTGCAACGAAGTTACTGTGAAACTCCTAGAGTCGCCATACTCCAGCGCCTGCTCGGGTACACTGAGGGGGAATTTAACACGGCCGATCCACCTAAGCTACACATCATTGGACTGTGAAAACCGGAGCACCCAGATAAAACCCACATGGACACGGGGTGAATGTGCAAACTCCACACAGTCGGTGACCCCAATCCAGGAATCGAACCCAGGTCTCTGGCGCTGTGAGGCAGCAGTGCTAACCACTGTACTACCACATAGGTTTCCTCTGGCTGTATATTACAGTAAACAGCAATTACTGCTGCAAAGTAAAGCAGTCATTGTCCAGCAGCGATAACCACAAGGGCATGTTGGATATTAAGATTAAACGTAAAAGCGTAAAGGAGAACATGCCGCTGTCTACATCAATGGGGACAAAGTAGAAAGGATTGACAGCTTCGTTTTTAGGTGTCTGGATCACCAATAACCTGTCCTGGTCCCCCCATGCCAACGCTATAGTTAAGAAAGCCCACCAACACCTCTACTTTCTTAGAAGACGAAGGAAATTTGGCATATCAGCTATGATTCTCACCAATTTTTACACATGCATTACAGAAAGCACTTTTTCTGGTTGTATCACAGGTTGGTATGGGCTCCTGCTCTGCCCAAGACCTCAAGGAACTACAAAAGGTTGTCAACATAACCCAATCCATCATGCAAACCAGCCTCCCATCCATTGATTCCGTCCACACTTCCCGCTGCCTTGGCAAAACAACCAGCATAATCAAAGACCCCATGCACCCCAGACATTCTCTCTTCCACTTTCTTCCTCCGGGAAAAAGATGCAAAAGTCTGAGGACACGTACCAACTGACTCAAAATCTGCTTCTTCCCTGCTGCTGTCAGACTTTTGAATGGACCTACCTTGCATTAAGTTGATCTTTCTCTATACCCTACTTACAACTATAACACTACATTCTGCAATTTCTCCTTTCTTTCTCTATGAGTGGTATGTTTTGTCTGTATTGCATGCAAGAAACAATATTTTTCATTCCATGTTAATACATGTGACAACAATAAATCAAATCAAATCAAATTAAACATTCCCAGATAGAATGTCAATTTTTCTTTATTATTTTATAGGATGTGAGCATCGCTGATATACCGTTTGTTACCCATCCCTAATTGCCCTTGAACTGAGTGGCTTACTAGCCCCTTTCCGAGGGCAGTTATGAGTTGACCACTGTGGGTTTTCAATGACGTGGAGGCCAGACTAGGCAAGATTGGCAGATTTCCTCTCTTAAACAACATTCATGAACCAAATGAGTATTCACAACAATCACTGATGGTTGTCACAGTCACCATCACTGAGAATAGCTTCATTTACCAATTAGTTAATTAAATAAATTTTAACTTCACCAGGTGCCATGGCGGGATTTAAACCCATGTCACCAGAACTGTGCTACGGTTGTCCCCATGTTAAGACACTGTTATTAAATAATATAAATATTTATGTAGGAGGAAAGGGAAAAGGAGTGGGGAATTTTTTTATTAATTCATTAGTGAGACATATGCATCACTGGCTGGCCAGTATTTATTGCTCCTAGTTGCAGGTCAGTTGAGAGTCAATCCCATTGCTGTGGTTCCAGAGTCACATGTGGGACTAACCAGGTGAGATCGGCAGATTTCCTTCCCCAAAGTTTATTAGCAAACCAGATGGGTTTTTCCAACAATTGTTATAGAGGATTGTTCTTCAAATTGGAGGCCTGAGGCCATTAAAGTACAGTAGATCTTGGGGTGCAGGTTCATAGTTCCTTGAAATTGGAGTCAGAGGTGGACAGAATAGTCAAGAAGACATTCAGTATGCATTGTTTCAATGATCAGAACATTGAATACAGGAGTTGGAACATCTTGTTGATGTTGTACAAGACATTAGCAAGGCCACGGAATGTGTACAGTTCTGGTCACCTTATTATGAAGTGGATATTATTAAACTAGAAAGAATGCAGAAAAGATTTACTAGGATGCTACAGGGACTTGATGGATTGAGTTCTAAGGAGAGGCTGGATAGGCTGGGACTTTTTTTCTCTGGAGCGTAGAAGCCTTAGGAGTGATTTTACAGACGTCTATAAAACAATGAGGAGCTTAGGGAAGTTAGATTGTTAACATCTTTCCCGGACAGTGTGGGAGTTAAAACTAGAGGGTATAAATTTAATGTGAGAGAGGAGAGATACAAAAAGGTTCAGAGGAACAATTTTTTTCACACAGAGAATTGTGAGTACGTGGAACAAGTTGTCAGAGGGAGTAATAGAGGTAAGTAGAATTTTGTCTTTTAAAGAGCATTTAGATTTTTACATGGGTAAGATGGGTTCCGAGAAATAGGGGTCAAATGCAGGCTATTGGGATTAGCTTAGTCATAAGAATTTGGCAGCATGGACAAGTTGGGATGAAGGGCCTGTTTCCATGCCATAATTCTTGATGACTTTATAATCAACAATGATTTCATGGCCATCAGTAAGATTTTAATTCCAAATATTTTTTATTGAATTTAAATTCCATCATCTAGCAGGGGTCGAACCAGGGCCCTCAGAACATTAGCTGAATTCCTGGATTAATAATCTCACAATAATATCACTAGGCCATCACTTCCTTGGTTAGTTTGTTCAATAAGCCAGACCCGGCATGCTGGGAGGGAATGGCCTGTCTTTGTGTTATGGTGTACAACCATTCTATAGTTGAGTGACATGCACATACACACATTTCTTGCAATACCTTAGCAAGCCTGTTTCATTAAATGTCTCTTGGTAAACTTACTCCAAAATCACTTTATGTAAGATTGTGCATTAAAGCTTAATCATACTCCTGACACAGATGAGGCTGATAAGGTTCTTTTGGAGTTTTACAATATCATCTAAAATCCCAATGTAAACACTCATTCACCTTGTAGACATTCACGTGCCTTCTATAGATGCCTACAACATGACAATGCGCAGAGTAAAGCTGTGTGTCACAAAGCAGCAATGCCTAAGGGCACAGATAAGATCGCAAAATGCCGGAGTAAATTCAATCTTAGCTAAACATAGGTATTTAGCATCGGCTGAAAAGAACCTCAGTTTGTATAGAGGCTAATCTTCTGGTAAGTGTCAGGTATTGAATTAAGCACAACAGCAATTAGATGGTGGATTCCTGGGTGAAGCCTGTTTCTTATCAGACAACTGTTGAGTGGTTGTTACACAAAACACTAATGAAGCGGGACGATAACAAGGGACACATACCAAAAACCCAGTGGTTGAACATCATTGGCCCGGTAGCATATTCACCCCTGAAACTCAAGGTTCTGGATTCAAATCCCACTCCAAAACTTGAGCACAAGGCAGGCAACCTAGTGCAGTACTGAGGGAGTGCGACATTCTCTGAGGTGCCTAATTTCAGATGAGACATTAAACCAAGGCCTCCCAGCTATTTTATTCAAAATATACACTTGAAGGTGAAATTGCACTGCAAATTACATTGAAAAATTCATATATACAAAGATTAAATAATCAGATTAAAAGGGACAATCATGTGGGAACAAAAATAGATAAAAATTCAGGAGGTAACAGGATTTTTTTAAATTCATTTTTGGGACATGGATATCACTGACTGGGCTAGCATTTATTGCCCATCCCTAGTTACCCTCAAACTGAGGGGCTCACTCAGCTATTTCAGAGGGCAATTGAGAATCGACCACATTGTTGTGAATCTGGAGTTACATGTAGGTCAGACCAGGTAAGGACAGCGGATTTCCTTCCCTGTAGAACCAGATGGGTTAAAAACAATTGACAATGGGTCATCAATAGATTCTTAATTCCAATTATTTTACAATTGGATTCAAATTCCACTATTTGCCGTGGTGGGATTTGGACCCAGGTCCTCAGATCATAAGCTAAGTTTTTGATTTAATAGCCTAACAATAATAACACTAGGCCATCATCTTTCCTTGGGAAATGTATGAAGGGAAGGGTAATGTTAAATCCTAATGGTATTAAAATTAGAAACCAAAACACGATTCTTCCATTACACTGAAGCACAAAGGCCTGAATTTTTCGCCTGTTGGACGCAAACACATTTGGTGGGTCTGGGAGCGAACGTGAAACTTGTTCCTGGCCACGGGCAGTCCTGGAACACAATACCATGCTCACTGACCAATTAATGTCCAACCAGTGTGAAACGCACGCTGGGAAATTTTCAGTGCTGCGGGGGAGGGCGGGAAGAGGGAGGGTGCAGCTGGCATTCATATTGTGCTCCCTTGGCCATTCACAATGTGCATTCATGATTTGGATGAGGGAGCAAAATGTCATATTTCAAAGTTTGCAGGAGATACCAAGTTGGATGGGAGGGTGAACTGTGACCAGGACGCAGAGATCCTTCAGTATGATCTGGATAGGTTGGGTGAGTGGGCTAATCAATGGCAGATGCAGTATAATTTGGGTAAATGCGAGGTTATTCACTTTATAAGGAAAAGCAAGGAGGCAATTATTAGCCGAATGGCTGTAAATTGGGAAAAGGGAGTGTGCAGAGGGACCTGGGTGTCCTTGTGCACCAGTCACTGAAGGTAAGCATGCAGGTGCAGCAGATGGTAAAGAAGTCAAATTGTATGTTGGCTTTCATTGTGAGAGGTTTTGTGCACAGGAGCAAGGATATGTTGTTGCAATTATATAGGGACTTGGTGAGGCCACATCTGGAGTATTGTGTGCAGTTTTGGCCTCCTTTCTGAGGAAGGATGTTCTTGCTCTCGAGGGAGTGCAGCAAAGGTTTACCAGGCTGATTCCGGGGATGGCAGATGATGTATGAGGAGAGATTGACGAGGTTAGGATTGTTTTCACTGGAGTTCAGACGAATGAAGGAGGATCTCACAGAAACTTATAAAATTCTAACAAGACTGGACAGGATAGATGTAGAGAGGATGTTCCCGATGGTGGGGGAGTCCAGAACCAGGGGTCTGAGGATTCGGGATAGACCATTTAGGATGGAGGTGAGGAGATATTTCTTCACCCAGAGAGTGGTGAGCTTGTGGAATTCATTACCACAGGAAGTAGTTGATGCCAAAACATTGAATATATTCAAGAGGCAATTGGGTATAGCGCTTGGGGTGAATGGGATCAAAGGTTATGGGGAGAAAGCAGGATTAGGCTATTGAGTTGGACGGTCAGCCATAACTGTGATGAATAGTGAAGAAGACTCAAAGGGCTGAATTGCCTCGTCCTGCCCCTACCTTCTACGTTGCTTTGTTTTGGGGAGACAGCTACCGTGGAGCTGCTCGAGGGAGCTCCAGACCCGTGAAAAATAAACAGAAATGGAAAAACTCTGTGAATAGTGTCAAGGCTGCACTTTCAAACACAAACCCCAGTTCCCGACACTTTTTTTGAATTTTATTCCAACCCTGACAGTTCACCCTGCCTTGGATCAAGGTTGAAGCTAAAACATAAAGGCTACCTGACCAATCAGCCCACCCGATAACCAGACAAACACACAGGCACGAAAACTGCAGTGGTCAGTGTAGTTCAACAACGGGTCACGAACAGGGGGCGGAATCTTCCCTTCCTGCCTGTTATGGGAATTGTAGCTGATGGGACAGGACCGTGCAAAGGTCTGTTGACTTTTATGTGATTTTCTGATCTTGGGGTGAGCACGCTTGGAAAATCCCTCTCAGGGATCCTGAAATCTGGAAAAGATCTGCAGAAGAGTAAGCAAGTTCTCCAGGTCATTATTTACCCCTCAACTGATGTCAAAAACTAGATTATCTGGTTATAGCCACGTTGTTATTATGTGGGTGTTTTGCTGTGTACAAATTGGCAAATTTCCCTACCTTGTAACAGTGAATGTAATGCAAAATACCTTTCAGTCTGCATTGTTCTAAGATTGTCAAAGTTAATGTGAAAGTACAAGTTTTCTTTACCTATAATAACCCCTGATGTAATGCCGGATCTCAGACGGTCCTTGCACTGTCAGATCCGAAGAAGAGTTGGTGGAATAAAGGATTACTGATGATCCCCTCACAAAACATGATGGTAAACCATGTAATTTTGCCAAATCTTTGTCTTGTTGCTTGGGTTGGGTGGAATGTCAATGCCAATTTTACTTTATTGAGGCCAGAATCAAAATGGTGCCAGTGGCATCGTGTAGGCAACGCAATGGCAGTTACTAATCGATGCAGGATGGGAATGAAATGAAAATCGTTCCTGGAAAATCTGTGAGGAATGAGTCTGGGTGGACAACTCAGCCTGATTTCTGAGAGGAAGAAGTTTACCACACAAAATCCTTGGAAAATCCACCTGTGGCAAATGCTTCAATAAAGCTAAGATTAATAATGCAACCAAGTCAGGGGATTACAGAGTTCTATATCAATCTTTGATTGTGTCCTTGTTTGTCAGTAGGGTTTGCAGATAGGGGAGACAATGGCCAAGTGGTATTATCGCTACTAATCCAGGCAATCAGCTAATGGTCTGGGACCCGGGTTCGAATCCCACCACGACAGGTGGTGGAATCTGAATTCAATAGAAAATATCTGGAATTACAAGTCTACTGATGACCATGAAACCATTACTGTGGACAGCCTAGTGACACAGTGGTTATACTGCTGCCTCAGAGCTCCAGGGGCCTGGGTTCAATTCCTTACTTGGGTTAATGGCTATGCAGAGTTTCCCCGTGTCTGCGTGTGTTTCCTCTGGGTGCTCCGGTTTCCTCCCACACTCCACAAAAATGTGCAGGTTCGGTTAATCGACTATGATAAATTGCCATTTAGTGTCCTGGGATGCATAGGTTAGAGGGGTTAGCGAGGTAAATGTGTGGGGCTATGGGGATTGGGCCTGTGTGGGATTGTTGTTGGTGCAGATACGATGAGTTGAATGGCCTCCTTCTGGACTGTATGAGTTCTATGATTCATCGTTCACTAATGTCCTTTAGGGAATGAAATCTGCTGTCCTTACCCAGTCTGGCCTACACATGACTCCAGAACCACAACAATGTGTTCGACTCTCAACTGCTCTCAAGCAACTAGGGAAGGGCAATAAATACTGGCCAGCCAGTGATGCCCATATCGCATAAGTGAATAAAAAAAAGACATTTAATAAATTTGGTTCTGTTTGAATTTTTCGGTGTGGGAGGAGAGAATGAGTTTGGGAAAAAGCTTCAGAATTCGAAGTGTGACTGAAAAACAGGAACTGACAGAAGAAGTCCGGCTGTGCAATCCAATTATCCAAGCAGCCAACAGAACTGTCATTACCAACAAGCAGGAGTTCTTTTGGACCTTCTGCAGAAGTTCATTCTCGAAACAGAGCTTCAGGAAAGCAAGGTACAAAATAAAAACTCAAGCTCTAGCTTGTGTTAAGATTCACTTCTCTTCCAACTGAAGAGTGTCTCGAAAGCATTTTCGACAATGAATTCTGGTAAAGTGCTCAAGTGTTGCTGCGGTAAGGTAGTCACATATTTACAGTACGATGCTTTAACAATGGAGAAGGAACGTCATTTATATTGCTAACAGCTAGTGAGATGGTAATCCTTGCCTTTGTGAATAAGCCATTAGCAGATCTGTATTCACAGATATATTGGCTTTATCTAATGTTTGAGTCGTGCTGTTGGAAAGGGATGGAGGATTATGCCTCGCCATTTAGTGTTTGTAAAGGTGAAATCTAGGTCACTGTGCCCAATAACTGCATTGGAAAACTCAGGGGAAACTGAAGGTGAACATGTTTTATCCTCTTACTGAGAGGCACGGACTGATCATTACTGAGAGACATGATGTGGAGATGCTGGCTTTGGGTTGCGGGTAAACATTCAGCCTCTGATCTTCAGGTAAACATTCTCCAAGATGGTCTTCATGACATACGACAGTGCAGAGTCGCTGAGCAGAAACTGATAGCCAAACTCCGCACACATGAGGACTGCCTCAACCGGTATCTTGGGTTCATGTCACACTATCTGTAACCCCCATGACTTACCTGGGCTTGCAACAACTCCCTTACTATCTTGTCTGGAGACTTTACACATCTCTTTAACCTGTGCTTAATGCTATCTCCACTCACATTGTCTGCACCTTTAAGACTTGATTAGCTGTAAAGACTCGCATTCTAATCATTATCCTGTAAACTGAGTGTTTATATGCCCTATTTGTGATCAGAACTCCCCACTCACCTGACAAAGGGGAAAAGCTCCAAAAACTAGTGGCGTTTACTACCAAATAAACCTGTTGGACTTTAACCTGGTATTGTGAGACTTCTTACTGTTCTTACTCAGAGGACTAGTACCTAGGGACAACACTTTATGATTATGCTGCTCCATGATGATATTCTCCACAGGATTTTAACTCCACGGTGATGGTAGAATATTGGCATATGTACCATCAGCATGGTCTACATCTTGGAGGCAGACAGTGGTGTTTCAATCATGTTACTCTGGTCCTTCTTGCTGGAGGTGCTCCAGAGCTAAAAGTGTGATCAGATCCAACAAAAGAGAATCTAACCTTTGCCCATTGATATACCGTGGCATGGTATGGGTGCACAGTGGTTAGCGTTGCTGCCTCAAAGTGCCAGAGACTTGAGATTGATTCCTGGCTTGGGTCACTGTCTGTGTGAAGTCCTTACATTCTCCCCATGTCTGTCTGTGTTTCCTCTGCATGCTCCAGTTTCCTCCCACAGTCCAAAGATAAATGGGTTAGGTTGATTGACGATGCTAAGTTGCCCCTTAATGTGAGGGGGACTAGCAGGGTAAATATGTGAGATGACGGGAATAAGACCTGGTGGGATTGTGGTCAGTGCAGACTCGATGGGCTGAATGGCTTCCTTCTTCGCTGTAGGGATTCAATGATTTACCATTGCTGAACCCTCCACTATCAACATCATGGTGGTTACCATTCATAGAATAAAACCCCTACAGTGCAGATGGAGATCATTCGGCCCATTGAGTCTACACTGACCACAATCCCACTCAGGCCCAATCCCCATTACTCCATGCATTTATCCTAACTAGTCCCCCTGACTACTAAGGGCAATTTAGCACGGCCAATCCACTTAACCCACATATCTTTGGAGTTTGGAAGGAAACTGGAGCACCCAGAGGAAACCAAGCAGACACGGGGAGAATGTGCAAATGTTACATAAGCAGTAACCCAAGCAGGGAATCGAACCCGGATCCCTGGCGCTGTGAGGCAACAGTGCTAACCACGGTGCCACCATGCTGCCCATACCTGAATCTGAACTGGACCAGTCACATAAATACTGTGAATACCAGAGCGCTTCAGAGGCTAGGAATCCTCTAGAGAATAACTCACCTCCAGACTCACAAAAGTCTGTCCACCATGTAGAAGGCACAAGTCAGGTGTGTGACTGAATATCCTCCATTTGCTTGCATGACTGCAGAACACACAAAAAAAAATTGTCAGCTTTGACAAAAGGTCATCTGGACTTGAAACATCAGCTCTTTTTTCTCCTTATAGACACTGCCAAACTTGCTGAGATTTTCCAGCATTTTCTCTTTTCATTTCAAATTCCAGCTACCACAGTAATTTGCTTTTAACTTGGTCAAAGACGTCAGTTTATTTTAAACTCTCATCTCAGAAGAGGAGTGTGGAGCAACAGAAGGCAGACTGAACATTCTTGCGTTGAGTGTTTGCGAGCAAATTGTTATACATTGTTTTTACACAATTATAAACTGATCTCGTCCTTCAGCCAAACCTGAAGGGTTAGTTTCTCAAGGTCACGTGGTCTTACACATGCCGGTAGCGATAACTTTACCAGCAGAAGGCAAGGCACCAATGTGAAGCAGTGCAATGTATTTACTGCGCTGAGGGCTGGGGAGTTCAGGGTTTAATCTGTTCATTGTACATCACTTCTGACAGACTGCTGACTCCTACATATGGGACTGCTGCTCCATGCCAGAACCACCAGAGAGACACTTACAGGAATTAAACAAAAGTCGATTTAACCCTTGGGGAGGAGGTCTGCAATATCTCTGCTCACAATGAAACGTGATCAAATTGGGGAGCATTCAGTGCGAGACTAAGTGAGCTAATCCATTCAGCTGGCAAAACAGCAGCTGCTCTCACCAGTGCCTGCTGCTCTTCAAGATCTTTGCAAACTTCAAACCAATCTTCATTCACAGGCATGGGGCTTTCTGACATGTTAAAGTGAATCGTTGCAAAAAAACCTCACACCTCTCCCATCAACTAATCTATAAATTAGCAGTAAAGACCCTCTGTGTGGCATGCATCTCCTGTTCATAAAGCTGGGAGATGAGAAGGAATGAACATTCCATCATCAAACATCAACACCATCCAGGACAGAGCAACCTGCTTGACTGGCACCCCATCCATCACTTTCAGCATTCACTCAGTCCGTCCCTGACACGTCATGGCAGCAGTTTGTACAATATTCAAGGTGCACTGCAGCAATTCATACAGACTCCTTCAACGGCACCTTACAAACCCGTGACTAACTAAGCCAGATATCTGTCTTACATTCTTAACACTTCTAAAATGTGTACGACAAAAAGCCAATTACCACTTCCTGAGTGATCACCTAATCCTTATCCCAATTTCTCAGAGGTCATTGTAATTATTTGTGGAGTGTTAGTCAGTCAATGGTGCAAGTTTGATTTTGATTTGATTTATTATTGATGTATGTATTGGTATACAGAATCACAGCATACTACAGCACAGAAGAGGTCCTTCGGCCCATTGAGTGATCTGTTAATCCTATTTGCCAGCACTTAGTTTATGGCTTTGAACGTTACGGTGTTCCAAGTGCTCATCCAGGCACTTTTTAAAGGATGTGAGGCATCCCACCTCCATCACTCTCCCAGGCAGTGCATTCCAGACCATTGCCATCCTTTGGGTAAAACAGTTTTTCCTCAAATCCCCCCTAAACCTCCCACTCCTTACTTTTAACATGTATCCCCTCGTAACTGACCCTTCAACAAAGGGAACAGCCGCTCCCTATCCATCCTGTCCACACCCCTCATAATCTTGAACACCTCAATCACCTCTATCGGGTGAAAAGTGTTGTTCCTTGCGCACGCTACAGACAAAGCATACTGTTCATAGAGAAGGAAACGAGAGAGTGCAGAATGTAGTGTTACAGTCATAGCTGGGGTGCAGAGAAAGATCAATTTAGTACAAAGTAGGCCCATTCAAAAGTCTGATGGCAACAGGGAAGAAGCTGTCCTTGAGCCGGTTGGTACATGATCTCAGACTTTTGAATCTTTTTCCCGACGGAAGAAGATGGAAGACGGAATGTCCAGGGGTGCATGGGGCCCTTGATTGTTCTGGCTGCTTCTCCGAGGAAGAATAAAGAGATAAGGGGCAGCAACAACGTTCAAAACAACATTTTCTTTTTGTTTTAGGTGATAATCAGGATAACGTTTGAGGAATCTAATAACAGGGGTTATCTCTACTCACGTTTAAAATTATTTACAGCTGCTAATTCTCTCAGAAGATAGCAGTATGGGATAAATAGGACGAGTGAAATTTTTAAACATTCAATAAATATCCACCTTGCCTGGGAAACAGCACCGTACAATAAAATAAAAGCCTTGGCTCAAGAAGGATTAAATGTTAATGCTTCAACTTTCAGCTGTCTAGGCCCTAAGCTCTGGATTTATACTGGAACCTTTCTAACTCTGTCACCCTTGAACTTGTCCCTTAAAATATACCAAGATTTTGGTCAAATGTCCTAATAGTTCTTTATGTGGCTCCAAGTAATATTTTGTTTGATATTGCTGCTATGAAATTTTTGGGATATTCCTTCCGTCAAAGACACTGGCTGTGATAGAACCGTAGAACACTACAGCACAGAAACAGGCCTTTTGGCCCTTCATGTCTGTGCCGAACCATTTTTCTGCCTAGTTTCACTGACCTGCACTTGGACCATATCCCTTCACACCTCTCTCATCCATGTATCTGTCCAAGATTTTCTTAAATGTTAAAAGACAGCCTGCATTCATCACTTCATCTGGAGCTCATTCCACACTCCCATCACTCTCTGTATGAAGAAGCCCTCCTAATATTCCCTTTTAACTTTTCCCCCTTCATCCTCAATCCATGTCCTCTAGTTTTTTTTTCCCCTAGCCTCAGTGGAAAAAGCCTGTTGTGTTCACTCTATTTATACCAATCATAATTTTATACACCTCTATCAAGTCTCCCCTCATTCTTCTATGCTCCAGGGAATAAAGTCCTAACCTATTCAATCTCTCTGTACCTCCCTTTCTCAAGTCCCGGCAACATCCTCGTAGACCTTCTCTACACTCTTTCAACTTTATTAATATCCTTCCTGTAATCAGGTGACCAAAACTGTACACAATACTCTAAATTCGGCCTCACCAATGTCTTATACAACCTCACCATAACATTTCAACTCTTATACTCAATACTTTAATTTATAAAGGCCAATGTTCCAAAAGCACTCTTTGTAAACCTATCTACCTGTGATTTTAGCGAATTATGTGTCTGTATTCCCAAATCCCCCTATTCCAGTACACTCTTCAGTGTCGTCCCATTTATCTTGTATTTACCTTTGTTTGTCCTTCCAAAGTGCAATACTTCACACATATCTGCATTAAGCTCCATTTTTCAGCCCATTTTTCTAGCTGGTCCAAATCCCTCTGCAATCTTTGAAAACCTTCCTCACTGTCCACTACTCCTCCAATCTTTGTTTCACCAGCAAATTTGCTGATCCAATTTACCACATTATCATCCAGTTCATTGATATAGATGACAAACAACAATGGACCCAGCACTGATCCCTGTGGCACACCACTAGTCACAGGCCTCCACTCAGAGAAGCAATCCTCCACAACCACTGTCTGGCTTCTTCCATCGAGCCAACATGCGACTGAACCTTCCTAACTAACTTCCCATGCGGGACCTTGTCAAAGGCCGTACTGAAGTCCATGTAGACAACATCCACTGTCTTCCCTTCCCCAATCCACGCTTTTTAAGTCCTTTCTCATTTCTTCAAATGTAACCTTTTTCCAGTTTACAACCTCAACCCGAGGACCAGATCTATCTTTATCCATGATCAAGTTGAAACTAATTCTCTGACCTCATCCACCACTGGGATTCTCCAGTCCCGCTGCAGTGAACGGAGATTTGGCTGAATGCCAAATTCTTGCCGGCATCAGAGAATTACGGCCACTGTATGATTTATGGGAAGTGGGTGCCACTTGGCAAGGGCAACATTGCCTATTCGTAGTTGCCCTTGAACTG
Source organism: Sphyrna mokarran (assembly GCA_024679065.1). Classification (NCBI taxonomy): domain Eukaryota; kingdom Metazoa; phylum Chordata; class Chondrichthyes; order Carcharhiniformes; family Carcharhinidae; genus Sphyrna; species Sphyrna mokarran. Next base: position 129,960,097 of record JAGIQG010000003.1, on the reverse strand, counting down.
AGTGGCTTGGCTCGGCCATTTCAGAGGGCATTTTAAGAGTCAACCACATTGCTGTGGTTCTGGAGTCATATGTAAGGTAGATATCCTTCCCTGAAGGACGTGAGTGAAGATGCTGGGTAGATTTCCAATCCTTGTCACTTGCAGGATCTTTCAGTCCCGCTGGATGCAACCGCCAGGGACAGGTTCCCTGGCAGCAGAATGGGCAAGCCATGCAAAATGGTGGGACTGGAAGATCCAGCTGGTAACAAACAACAAGATGGCTCTATCACCAGAAAACACACTGCTGGGTATCGGTGGGAGGGAAGAATCGCAGCCGATGAGTTTTTATAGTTTCATGGCCACCAAGACAGAGGCTAAGGGCAGAATCGTCTTGCCCTCATTTGTAGTGTACCTGGAGGTGGGGAGTAAATTTAATCAGGTGAGAGGATCATGGGCAAGGACACTGCCATTTTCCTGTGCCCACCAAAATTAAGTGTGGCGCGGGAAAACCTACGGTCCATGTTACTGCTCCACCATGAATGAGTGGAAAAAGGAAGCAGCATCATTGAATATTTTTAAAAAAGAGGCAGATAGGCTTGGGGAGGGAATCAAAGGTTATCAGGGATATCATAGAACCCCTTCAGTGCAGAAGGACGCCATTCAGCCCATCAAGTCTGCACTGACCACCATCTCACCCCCTCCTAAATCCCGTAACCCCACATATTTACCCTGTTAATCCCCTTGACACTAAGGAGCAATTTAGCATGGCCAATCAACCTAACTCGCGCATTTTTGGAGTGTTGGAGGAAACTGGAGCACCCAGAGGAAACCCACACAGACACAGGGAGAATGTGCAGACTCCACACAGACAATCCCTCAAGCTGCTAATCGAGCCTGGGTTCCTGGCGCTGTGAGGTAGCAGTGCTAACCACTGTGCCACTGTGCCACTATAGATGGAAATGGCCCAATGCAAGAAGTCCATGAGGGCCCAATGCGTCTCAAGAGTGATCATTGCTGCCTTGGAGGAGGGGGAAACTTAGAGCTCCATTTATTTTTCCCATGACCCTGTTTGTCATGTCATTCCGTAGTGTGGGTCTCTGGTGCTGTCGTTCCAATGGGACTCTCTGCTGAGCACCAAATTCTCCAACCTCACTTGCAGTGGCGCCGGGGAATGAACGGCCAAAGAATTCCAGCCTTATGTATCTTTCTTGAGGATGATCCTTCTACAGTTTTGTTTGGTGTTGGGATAGAAAGGCTGGACTTTTGATGATAGCTCTGTGAACGTGTGTAACAGAGTTGGCAGCGCTAAGCAGATATTGTGAGGAGACCCCAGGAAAGAGACCTTGGAATTCAATAGTTCATTTAAGTGATTTTCAGCCTTGGAGAACCATCAACACGTTAGGATTTCTCTTCACCTTTGACTGCCAGTCAGTTTATATTAATCTTTGTTCTATCACTCCAGTGTTGGGAGTCTCCAGTGTATCTGTACATTTTCAAATGTTTAAATAAATCATATTTAATTGGAGTTTTAGACATTCCACAGACATTTGGAGGTTCAAGTACATGGCAATCTGCAGATAATGACCGCTCCCATTCCCCCAACTCAGCAGCAAGTCAATAAACCTTTCAGTATAACTTCATTTAGTCATCATCTAAGAATCAAGTGGATTGCATTTCACTGTAACATGGCTCCCAGGCCTGCGGTCTAACAGAAACATGAGTTTTACAACTAGCTTCAGTAAATCCCACTCAGCAAACTAGAAGGTGGAAGGACTTGTATTTATTGGCCAGCGTCTCTGACCTCAGGACATCCCAAAGTTCCCCTCAGTTTGTGTCAGACTACTACAGCTTAGCCTTCAACACCATTATTCCTATAAAACTTCGGTCCAAATTCCCAGGGCTTGGCTCCTCCCTCTGCAACTGGATCCTAGACTTCCTAACCCACAGGAGGCAGTCGGTAAGGATAGGCAACTATATCTCCTCCACGATCATCCTCAACACCAGTGTTCCACAAGGCTGTGTCCTGAGCCCCCAGCTATATGCCTTATACACTTATGACTGTGTGGCCAAATTCCACTCCAATTCTATTTTCAAGTTTGCTGATGACACCACCATAATGGGTCAGATCTCAAACAATGATGAGACAGGAAAGAGATAGAGAATCTGGTGAAATGGTGCAACAACAATAATTCTCCCTCAAACAAAGGAAATGAACATTGACTTCTGGAAGCGACATGGAGAACATGCCCTTGTCTACATCAATGGGGATGAAGTGGAAATGATCGAGAACTTCAAATTTCTAGATTTCCAGATCACCAACAACTGGTCCTTGTCTCTCCACACCACATTATAGTTCAGAAAGTCCACAACACCTCACGTTCTTAAGAGGCTAAGGAAATTCAACATGTCAGCTATAACTCTCACCAATTCTTACAGATGCACTATAGAAAGCATTCTTTGTGCTTGGTATGACTCCTGCTCTGTTCAAGACCACAAGAAACTACAAAAGGTTGTGAACGTAGCCCAGTCCGTCATTCAAACCAGCCTCCCATCCATTGACTCTGTCAACTCTTCCCATTGCCACAGTAAAGAACCTATAACTCAGGACACCACACATCCCTGACACACACTCTTCCACCTTCTTCCATCAGGAAAAAGATACAGAAGTCTGAGATCACATACCAACCGACTCAAGAACAGCCTCTTCCCTACTGCTATCAGACTTTTGAATGGACCTACCTTGCATTAAGTTGATCTTTCTCTACATCCTAGCTATGATTGTAACATTATATTTTGTGCTCTCTCATTTCCTTCTCTATAAACAGTATGTTTTGTTTGTATAGCATGCAAGAAACAATTCTTTTTACTGTATGTTAATACATGTGACAATAATTAATCAGGTCAAGTAATTCTGAGGCATATTGTAAGGTAGGTAATCCCACCACAGCAGATGGTGGAACTCGAATTCAATAAAAAAAATCTGGAATTAGCAAGGACCATGAAACCATTGTCAGAAAAACCCATCTGGTTCACTAATGTCCTTTAGGGAAGGAAATCTGCCATCCTTACCCAATCTGGTCTACATCTGACTCCAGAACCACAGCAATGTGGTTGATTCTCAACTGTTCTCCAAGGACAACTAGGGATGGGCAATAAATGCTGACCAGCCAACGATGCCCATGTCTCGCCAATGAATAAAGAAAAAACATGGCGTGGCTATACTCATAGAATCATACAGTGCAGAAGAGGACCTTTGACCATCAAGACTGCACTGATATATTTGAAATATCTGATCCATCTCTCATCTAATCCTATCTGTCAGCACTTGGCCCATAGCCAAACTTGAACAGGTTTACTTCAAGCAAGATGGTGGACGGAATTCTCCAGTCTCGCACGCCCAGCTACGCCGCCAACGCGAATGGAAAACTTGGCGGTCAACCAAAACCCTGGATCTCAGACAATGTCCCTTCTCACAACGGCGGGACTGGGGAATCCCAGCCACGGCCGAGGTCGGAGAATCTCAGCTGGTGTTTATTATTAAAGTTGCCCTGATGAAGGAGCAGCACTCCGAAAGCTCGTGACATCAAATAAGCCTGTTGGACTTTAACCTGGTGTTGTGACACCTCTTGCTATTACTGAAGTGATTTGAAACTGTGAAGCGCGGCATAATTATTTGCCATTTATTCCCTCAACTCTTACTTTTCTTGACTTAATTCATTGATGCCTTATCTCTGGATCACGCAATTCGGTGGGTAAAAATTGGGAGTCACCGGTTAGATGTTAAGGAGCCTGGCACAGGTTCAGAGCCACAGGTTTCAGATCCCTGGGCTACGCTTTTGTATGAAAGTCTCTGGAGTGGGACTTGAATACTCAACCTCAGAGTTCAGGGGAGGGAATAATATTGGCTGGGCCACAGTACAGTGAGATTAGGTTTCTCTGCCAAGCATCACTTTCTTCAGCCTGCAGCGATATGTGATAATATTGAAATTGTGGAGTTATTTAAGTAGCATGTTGACATATTTATTGCAACATGAAAAAGGGCACCATTATTACCCCAACACTATTCTGCCCCAAGGCACAAATTGTAGCATTCATTTAATCTAAAAAGGACAGTCAATATTCATCTGAGGATTAAAAATAACATCTATTTCTTAACCTTCAGCCTCATATGATGCATCAGGAACCTCCGAACTGCCCCAAATCCCATTAAACTAAGCCTTTGATCTGCCCAACAAACCTTGTGGGATTTTTGAAAGGTAATTTGTTTCCAGACCCAAGATGCTCCGTCTCAGATGTCTCTTGCGCCAGGAGTTCTGAATTTACACAGCCTCTCCTTGTTTCCTGCGCTCTTTTCTTTGACAACTCCCACAAGTGCTCTGCCAGCTCTGCAGCAAAAGAATATAAAGCTCATCCTGGAGAAATTCACTTCTTATTTCATACTGGCAAAAACAAACCTTGTAAATAAAATATAGACCCAATATACACACATAGATCAATATAGACTCAGATCAATACAAGTGTGAAGTCATGCATTATTTAAAAATAGAATCCCTACAGTACAGCAGGAGGCCATTCGGCCCATTGAGTCTGCACCGACAGCAATCCCACCCAGATCCTATTCCTGTAACCCTTCATATTTACCCTGCTGAGTTCCTGCCCCCCTGACACCAGGGCAATTTAGCATGACCAGTCAACCTAACCAGCACATCTTTGGGCTGTGTGAGGAAACCGGAGCCCCTGGAGGAAACCCACACAGACACTGGGAGAACGTGCAAACTCCACAAAGACTGTGACCCAAAGCTGGAATTGAACCCAGGTCCTTGGCACTGTGAGGTAGCAGTGCTAGCCACTCTGCCACCATGCCACTCTTTTGGAAGTTTAATACAAATGTGAGATAATGCATTTTGGAAGGTCCAATACAGATAGAAAATATACAGTAAATGGCAGAAACCTTAAGAGCATTGACAGGCAGAGGGATCTGGGCGTACAGATTCACAGGTCACTGAAAGTGGCAATGCAGATGGAAAAAGTAGTCAAGAAGGCATATGGCATGCTTGCCTTCATTAGCTGGGCATTGAGTTTAAAAATTGGCAAGTCAAGTTGCAGCTTTATAGAACCTTAGTTAGGCTGCACTTGGAATATAGTGTTCAATTCTGATCATTACATTACCAGAGGGATGTGGAGGCTTTGGAGAAGAATATAGAAAAGATTTACCAGAATGTTGCCTAGTATGGAAGGAATTAGCTATGAGGAGAGGCTGGAGAAACTTGGTTTGTTCTCATTGGAATGACAAAGATTGAGGGGCGACCTGATAGAAGTCAACTAGATTATGAGGGGCATGGACAGAGTGGATAGTCAGAAGCATTTCCCCAGAGTGGAAGAGTCAATTACTCAGGGGCATAGGTTTAAGATGTGAGGGGCAAGGTTTAAAGGAGATTATAAAGCAAATTGTTTACACTGAGGGTGGTAGATGCCTGGAACTCACTGCTGGGAGAGGCAGTTGAAGTAGACACGATAGTGAATTTTAAGGGGCATCTTGACAATTATGTGAATAGGATGGGAATGGAGGAATACGGTCCCTGGAAGGATAAGGGGTTTTAGTTCAGTCGGACAGCATGGGCAGTGCGGGCTTGAAGGGCTGAAAGGCCTGTCCCTATGCTGTAATTTTCTTTGTTCATTGTTCTTTGTTCAATATACACTCAAGTCAATATAGATTCAAAACAATATTCACTCAAATCGATATACACTGAAAAAATATACATTCAGATCAATATACACTCAAATGAAAGTACACTCAAATAAATATGTTCAACTCAAAATATACATAAATCAATATACACTCAAGTCAATATATAGTTAATTCAATATTGACTCAAATCAATATACACACAAATAAATATAGACTCAAATCAATATACACACAGAACAATATACACTCAACTAATATACACACAAATCAATATACACAGAACAACACAGGATCACCAAGCGGAAACTGAGAGCCAAGTTCCATACACATGAGGACAGCCTCAGCCGGGTTCTTGGGTTCATGTCACACTATCTGTAATCCCCACGACTTGCCTGGGCTTGCAAAATCTCACCAACTTTTCTGGCTTGAGACAATTCACATCTCTTTGACCTGTGCTTAACGCTGTCTCTGCACCTATAAAGACTTAATAACCTGTTAAGATTTGCATGCCAACCATTATCATATAACTGAATACGTATCTCTTTCTGCCCTATTTGTGAACCCAATTCTCCAATCACCTGACAAAGAAGCAGTGCTCCTAAAGCTCGTGCTACCAAATAAATCTGTTGAGTATAACCTGGTGACATGAGACTGCTCACTGTGCCCACCCCAGTCCATCTCTGGCATCTCCACCTCATTGTTCTGAAGATAGGTTGGAAAATTGGGATTATTTTCCTTGGCGAATTGAAGACTGACAAGATATCTAGCTGAGATATTCAAAATCGTGAGGGGTCAGGACATAGTAGACCGGGAGAAATTGTTCTTGTTAGTGAAAGGGTCAAGACTGAGAGTACACAGATTCAAAGTAATTGACAAAATGAACAAAAGCGATGCAAGGAAAAACATTTTCACGCAGTGAATAGTTGGGGTGTGGAATGCCTGAGAATGTGGTGGAGGCAGGTTCAACCAATAGATTCTGAAGAGAATTAGAATCATAGAACCCTACAGCACAGAAAGAGGCCCATTGAGTCTGCACTGATCACAATCCCACCCAGGCCCCACCCCGATATCCCTACACATTTACCCGCTAATCCCTCTAATCTCCGCATCTCAAGACACTCAGGGGCAATTTTAGCACGGCCAATCAACCTAATCCACATATCTTTGGTCTGTGGGAGGAAACCGGAGCACCCGGAGGAAACCCACACAGACACAATTATGATGAGATTCTCCAGCCTTCCAATCGTGTGTTTCCCACCAGCGGGAGATGGCATGTTATTTGCTAGTGGGCAGAATTCTCCAGTCCGCTGCTACCAATGGGAATTCCCATCAACGTCACTCCATGCAAGCAGGAAACAAACACAGGTGAGTGCGCTGCCGGCAGGACTGGAGAATCTCACCAGAGTGAACGGCCAGAGTATTCCGACCTTAGGCTGTTATCTGAGGAGGAAGAATAGACAGGATTACGGGGAGAAGGGAGGGCAAAGACAATGAGAGGATTGCCCATTCAAAGAGCCAGCAGACAGGATGGGCTGAATGGACTTCCTGCACTGTAACAATTCTGTGATTTGTGATCATCATTTTTTTATAATGCTTTCCCGATGGGGAGATATGGATCCTTGATTTAAAGTCTCACCTGAGAAAGGGAACTAATGGATTTGACAGCTAGCAACGTATATAGAAATCCACCCTTCACTTGGACCTTTCTCCTGAGGCTCAGCTGAAAGGGTTCAGCACTCCTCCTGATCAAATACCATCAACTCTTTATGTTCTTTGAATTTGATAATTACAAAAGTAATTACATCCAAATCAAAGTAGTCTCACATTCATTCAAAAGTTTGAATGAAAAAGAATAAGGAGAAAAACTCATAATAGCAGGGACTTGTGTGGGTGTAACATCAGTAAGTAAATGTTAGACTTTGATGTATGTTAGAGAGGGGGTGGAGGATATGGAATCAAACTGTGAAATATTTGAAAAAAAATGACAAAGAATTATTACCAGCTCTTCTGATAGAATGGGACTAAGTAGATCTCTTTGCAGAGAGCTAGCATGAACTCGATGGGCTGAATGACATTCTTCAGTGCCATTGTGACTCCATGCCTCTACTGCCATAGATTTACAATGATGCTGAATATCCACAAAGTGTATTCTCAGAAGAAACTTTTATCTCAGCAAGAATTACTGGAATAGTTTGCTCCCAACCTGATGGATATGTCAGAGCTTCAAACCTCTCAGTGGCAGGTGTTGGCTGAGTGGTATTATCGCTGGACCAGAAATTTAGCAAATGTTCCAGGCTTGAATCCTGGTTCGAATCCTTTCATGGCAGAGGTGGAATTTGAACTCAATTTAAAAAACCTAGAATTAGAAGTCTAATGATGACCATGAAACCATTGTCAATTGTCAGAAAAACCCATCTGGTTCACTAATGTTCTTTAGGGAAGGAAATCTGCCATCCTTACCTGGTCTGGCCTACATGTGACTCCAGAGCCACAGCAATGTGATTCACTCTCAACTGTCCTCCAAGGGTGATTAGGGATGGTCAATAAATATATGGTCATACATTCCTGCAAATGCTGATTATTAAACAATACGTATAAGTGGCTGAGAGATTCAGCCATTTCTTTGAAGAGAGTTTCAACTCCTCTCCATGATCGCTTGCCTATCCTTTGGTTTTAAAGAAACATGGGCCCTGTATCACCTGCAGTCAGTGATGTCCAACATCATGTAGCTCACAATTATAGAATCATAGAATCCCACAGTGCAGAAAGAGGCCCTTCGGCCCATCAAGTCTGCACCAAACACAATCCCACCCCAATATCCCTAAATATTACACCCACTAATCTCTCTAACCTATCCATCCCTGGACACTAAGGGGCAATTTCTTCACATGGCCAATCAACCTCACCCACACATCTTTGTGGGAGGAAACCGGAGTACCAGGAGGAAACCCACGCAGACACGAGGAGAATGTGCAAACTCTACACAGACAGTGACCCAAGCCGGGAATTGAACCCAGGATCCTGGAGCTGTGAAGCAGCAGTGCTAACCACTGTGCTACTGTGCTGCCCTTAATTGAGTGTCATTCTAGTCGGTTTCTTGCTTTTTTAAATATTGAACTTTTCTGTTTGCAATTAATGCTGTTTAATCTTCCAGTTTTACAGATTGAGGTGATAGTATTGTTACAGTGTTACTTTCTCTCTGTCTTATCACCCATCTTCACCCCTATATCATCCTAGATGTTGCTGAGGATTTCAACCATGTGTTTGCTACCAACAGGCTCAACCATTCCAAAGCTCTCCTGGCTGGTCTCTCAGCTTTTGCACTCAATACAGTTGAGTTCATTCAAAACTCTTCTACCTGTGAACTACTTTTCACAAAGCCCCATTCACTCATCACCCCTGCGCTCATCAGCAAACATTGGCTCCTGGTTCAACAATGCCTTGGTTTTAAAATCCTTCTAAAGCTTTGACCACTCTCCCTTCCTACCCCAGTACTCTCCTCTAGCCCTTCAACAATCCGAATTCTCCCTGCTCCTCCACTGCTGGCCTCTTGTGCATCCATCATTCCATGTGGAGTTTGCATGTTCTCGCACGTCTGCATGCATTTTCCCTGGGAGCTGTAGTTTCCTCCCAAGGTCCAAAGGTGCATAGGGTAAGTGGATTGACCACACTAAATTGCCTGTTTGTGTCAAATAGGATAGATGGATTGGCCATGCTAAATAAGAGTTGTGAGGAACAACTACACGTCAGTTCAGTTACTAGTGGTGTACCGCAGGGATCTGTTTTAGGGCCACTGCTGTTTGTCATTTTTATGAATGACGTAGATGAGGGTGTGGAAGGATGGGTTAGTAAATTTGCAGATGACACTAAAGTCGGAGGAATTGTGGACAGTGCGGATGGATGTTGCAGTTTGCAAAGGAACAAAGATAAATTGCAGACCTGGGCTGAGAGATGACAAATGGTATTTAATGCGGAAAAGTGTGAAATGATTCACTTTGGAAGGAGTAACAGGAATACAGAGTATTGGGCTAATGGAAAGATTCTTGGTAGTGTGGATGAGCAGAGAGATCTCAGTGTCCATGTGCACAAATCCCAGGTTGATAGGATTGTTAAGAAGGCGTACGGTGTGTTAGATATTATTGCTAGAGGGATTGAGTTTCGAAGCCATGAGATCATGTTGCAGCTGTACAAAACTCCAGTGCAGCCGCACTTGGAGTATTGCATAAAGTTCTGGTTGCCGCATTATAGGAAAGATGTGGAAGCATTGGAAAGGATGCAGAGGACATTTACCAGGATGTTGTTTGGTATAGTGGGAAGATCTTATGAGGAGAGGCTGATGAACTTGAGGTTGTTTTCATTAGAGAGAAGAAGGTTAAGAGGTGACTTAATTGAGGCATACAAGATGATCAGAGGGTTAGATAGGGTGGACAATGAGAGCCTTTTTCCTCGGATGCTGATGGCTAACAGGAGGGGGCATAGCTTTAAATTGAGAGGTGATAAATATAGAATGGATGTCAGAGGTGGGTCCTTTACTCAGAGGGTAGTAAGGGCATGGAATGCCCTGTCTGCAGCAGTAGAGGACTCACCAACATTAAGGGCATTCAAATGGTCATTAGATAGACATATGGATAATATTGGAATAGTTTAGATTAAAAGTGTCATTAGATTGGTTCCACTGGTCGGCGCAACATTGAGGGCTGAAGGGCCTGTACTGCGCTGTAATGTTCTGTGTTCTATGTCTTTACACTAATGGAACAGTGATGTGCTTGGGAACACATCTTGAATTGTAGTGGGGGGTTTTTTGGCCGTACTTGCACCAAGCCCACAAATTCTGCTCCCCCTCAGCCCCAGTCGATGACAATGGACCTTTGCATGGTCTGTGTCCCATCCACTATGATTCCCATGATGGACATGGTGGGAAAATTCTGTCCGTAATTTATGATGTCTCATTAAGAATACGATTCTGAAATTTTTACAATGGATACGTGTGCAATCCTGTGGTTAAATTAACAAAACTTCTTAAAAGCAAAAAACGCTCCCAACTGTCTGCATCGGGTTTCCAGCTGGTCTAAAAAGCAATTCATTTCTAAAGATGGAAAGTGTGGCTACTTTGCCTCCCAGTCCATCATCAGGGGAATTACATCCACTGTGTTTTCTAAACGTCAAGTCCACTCGAACCAGTAAAGTTTATTTATTAGTCACAAGTAAGGCTTACATTAACACTGCAATGAAATTACTGTGAAATTCCCCTCATCGCCACAATCCGGCACCTCTTTGGGTCAACACACCCAATCAGCACGTCTTTGAGAGTGTGGGAGGAAACCAGAGCACCCGGAGAAAACCCACGCAAACACAGGGAGGACGTGCAAACTCCACACAGACAGTGACGCAAGGCCAGGAATCAAACCCAGGTTCCTGGTGCTGTGAAGCAGCAGTGCTAACCGCTGTGTCACCCAATAATAAAAACAGATGCTCATTCGCTGGACCATTACTTACAATTCACAAAATAAATTTTATTGCTGGGCTAAAACTATCATCACATGTGCCAACTGAGAACGCCAAGTCTGATTCAACACGCCACTTGGCAAAACCCCCGCAGGCTGCTGGGAATTCTTGCCATGTTGACCATACTTATCTACCACAGAAAAACAGGATCCTCTATTCTATCAAAAAGACACCCCCAACTTCACGGTGGAGACTCTTGCCTGAAGGGAAAATGATAATCAAGTTGTGGATGACTGTGCAAATATTGGACAGATATCAGATATAAGTGTTGTTAGTACTTCTTTTTTTAAATATTGAAGCCATCCCTTTTTTTCATTCGTTTGTGGGGCATGGGCATCATTGGTTGGCCAGAATTTATTGCCCATCCCTAGTTGCCCTTGAACTGTGTGGACTTGCTAGGCCATTTCAGAGGGTAGTTGAGTGTCAATCACATTGCTGTGGCTCTGGAGTCACATGTAGGCCAGACCGGATAAGGACGGCAGATCTCCTTCCCTAAAGAAACACCAGTGAACCAGATAGATTTTTCCGACAATCAACAAGAGATTCCTAATTCCAGGTTTTTTTTTATTGAATTCAACTTCCACCATCAGCTGTGGCAGGATTTGAACCTGGGTCCACAGAATATTTGCTGAGTTTCTGGATTAATACAAACTCCTGAGCCACAGCAATGTGATTGACTCTCAACTGCCCTCTGAACAAGGGCAACTAGGGATGGGCAATAAATGCTGGCCAGCCAATGATGCCCATGTCCCACAAATGAATGAAAAAAAAGATGACTTCTGGAATATTTCCTCCCTAACCAGTCTTGTTCTTTAGTGGTCTTTTATTTAGATACAAGAACAGGGAGGCTATATAAGCTCTGGCCAGACCCTATTTGGAGTATTGTGAGCAGTTTTGGGCCCCATATCTAAGGAAGGATGTGCTGGCCTTGGAAAGGGTCCACAAGAATGATCCCTGCAATGAAGAGTTTGTCATATTAGGAATGGTTGAAGACTTTGGATCTGTACTCTTTGGAGTTTAGAAGGATGAGGGGGGATTTTATTTAAAATTACAGGATACTACGAGGCCTGGATATGGTGGATGTGAAGAGGATGTTTCCACTCGTAGAAAAAAACTAGAACCAGAGGGCACAACCTCAGGCTAAAGGGATGATCCACAGATTCACCACTCTCTGTAAAGTTAAAACAGAGATGAGGAGGAATTTCTTCAGCCAGAGAGTGGTGAATCTGTGGAACTCTTTGCCACAGAAGGCTGTGGAGGGCAGGTCATTGAGTGTCTTTAAGACAGAAATAGATTGGTTCTTGATTAATAAGGAGATCACAGATTATGGGGAAAAGGCAAGAGAATGGGGATGAGAAAAATATCAACCATGATTGAATGGTGAAGGAGACTCAATGGGCCGAGTGGTCTAATTCTGCTCCTATGTCTGATTGTTTTGTGGCTTTATGGTCATTTGGGTGAAGGGGTAGGGTAGAGGTTTCAAGTATCAATAGTATGTTTAATCTTGATCTCACCATCATGGTACGGGGCAGGTTCAGTAGAAGAATCATTTTCTTTGTTGATGTCACTGCTGCAAAGCTGAGTGATGATAGAGAGTAGACATACACAAATATCACAGGCTGCCAGTGATGATGCAATGCCTTATTCCCTTACAGGCCCTCGTTCAAATTTCTAGATGTTTATTTCTGAAAATTCTGTCACATACCTTAATAATATTGATGTTTCTTTAACCAGTTTTTCCTGTTCCTCCTCATTCTGCCTGTTTCTAGATACTGGAGCTGTGCTCCTTCATCCTGCCAAGCGGTAGGAACATTTGTGCCCCCGTCATTAACCTCTCACTCAGACTTGTATGGCCTCCGCCCACTGAGGTTAGTCAAAGGAGGTGACTTAACTCTCTGGCCTGCACTGAATAACTTTCTCAAATCAGAATGCATTTCTTATTTCAATTAATTTGTTCAAAAGGACAAATTATGCTTTGCTGTTTCTATTGAATTCTGTTGGGGACGATATCCTTGTTCCAGTTTGGAGAACTGATCTCATTGTTCCCGCTCTTGTCCAAATGTCTACAGAATTCAATGTAGATCATGGGTAACGCTCTCCCCTTGTGAGTAGAAGGTCATAGGTTCATATATGCAGAAGGTCCACGAGTGATAGAAAGATGAAGCACAGAAAGAGGCCATTTGGCCCATTCTGCCTGTGCCAATGAATTAATCACACATCCCTGCCTTTTCTTCATAGGCGCATTAGGCTGACTGGATTTCAAAATTGAGGGGTTTGTCGTATAAAGGGAGATTGAACAGTTTATGCCTATCCTCTCTGGAATTTAGAAGAATGAAGGGAGATCAAAGATAATGTACAAGATGATGAAAGGTCTGGATAAAGTAGACATGGAGTGGATGTCTTCTCTTGTGGAGTATCCTAGGACGAGAAGTTACAGTCTTACGATAAGGGGCAGCAAATTTAAAACAGAGTTGGGGAGAAATTGCTTCTCCCAAAGGGTTGTGAATCTGTGGAATTCACTACCCCAAAGTGCGGGGATGCTGGGACAGTGAGTAAATTTAAGGAGGAGTTAGACAGATTTTTAATTGGTAATGGGTTGAAGGGTTATAGGGAGACGGTAGGAAAATGGGAATGAGGAGCATAATACCATAATCGAACGGCAGAACAGACTCGATGGGCCAAATGGCCTAATTCTGCTCCTATATCTTATGAATTTATGAACTTATACTTGATTTATTATTGTCACATGTATTAACACGCAGTGAAAAGTATTGTTTCTTGCACGCTGTACAGACTAAGCATACCATTCATAGAAAAGGAAACAAGAGAGTGCAGAATGTAGTGTTGCAGTCAAGATGCTAGGGTGGAGAGAAAGATCAACTTAATGCAAGTTAAGTTCATTCAAAAGTCTGACAGTAGCAGGAAAGAAGCTATTCTTGAGTCAGTTGGTAAATGGCCTCAGATTTTTGTATCTTTTTCCTGACGGAAGAAGGTGGAAGAGAGAATGTCCGAGTACGTGGGGTTTTTGATCATGCTGGCTGCTTTGCCGAGGCAATGCTAAGTGTAGGCACGGTCAATAGATGGGAGGCTGGTTTGTGTGATGTTCTGGGCTACGTTCATGAGCTTTTGTAGTTCCTTGCATTCTTGGCAGAGCAGGAGCCATACCAAGCTGTGATACAACCAGAAAGAATGCTTTCTATGGTGCACACTTTCAGATGTTTACCCAGTTGACTTTTGAATGTTATTGAATCTGTTTCCATCATCCTTTAAGGCTACGCGTTCCAGATCATAATAACTATCTGAATAAAACATCTTTAGATACATAAAGCGTGACCTTAACTGCCATTCACACCATGCTCCCGCTGCAGCGAGGTTGGAGAATTTGGCAAGCAATCTCTGTTCTTTGCAGCAGGATGAGAAAATCCCATCAGTGGGAATAGTGAAAAGATTCCAGCCGTTGACTCAAAAGGTCATAGATAGGTTCACCAACTCCTGAAGATGATAGGTTCACCAACTCCTGAAGATGATAGGTTCACCAACTCCTGAAGATGATAGGTTCATCGACTCCAGAAGGTCATAGGTTCACCAACTCAGAAGGTCATAGGTTCACTGACCCAGAAGATGATAGGTTCACTGACCCTGAAGATGATAGGTTCACTGACCCTGAAGATGATAGGTTCACTGACCCTGAAGGTCATAGGTTCACTGAGCCACCCCAGAGACTTGAGCACATAATCTGGGATAACACTTCCAGGTCGGTTCTGAAGGAGTGTTTCCCAATAGGAAATGCCGTTTTTCAGAGATAACATTAAATCAAGGTCATATCTGCCCCCTCACATGGATGTAAAAGATTTATTTCAAAGAAGGACAGGGGAGATTTCCTCTATGATCTGGTCAATGTTTACCCTTTGCCAAGAGATTTTTTTATTCATTTGTGGAACGTGTGTCACTGGCTGGGCCAGCATTTATTGCCCATCCCTATTTGCCCTTGGAGGGCAGTTGGGCGTTAACCGCATTGCTGTGGCGCCGGAGTCACATGTAGGCCAGACAAGTCAGGACGGCAGAATACCTTTCCTAAAGGAATACCTTTCCTAAAGAATGAGCTTTTCCTCACAATTGACAATGGTTTCAAGTAGATATTTAATTTTCTTTATTGGATTCAAATTCCGCCATTTGCCATGGTGGGATTTGAACCCAGATCCCTAGAACTTTAACTGAGTTTCTGGATTAATAATCTAGTGTTAATTTCACTAAACCATCGCATTCCCGTCGATTTATGTGGCCATTATCTCCATGCTGTTCATCAGCTCACATTTGCTGTAATACAACAGTAACAAGCATGTCTAAAGTAGTCTGCCTGAGATAGAATCGTAGAATTCCTGAAGTGCAGAAAGAACACATTAAGAAGTCTCACAATGCCAGGTTAAAGTCCAGTGGGTTTATTTGATAGCAAACGCCGCTAGCTTTTGGAACGCCATACCTTCATCAGGTGAGTGGAGAGTGGAGAACTGTCCACCCACCCGACGAAGGAACAGCGTTCCGAAAGCTAGTGGTATTTACTACTTAATAAACCTGTTGGACTTTAACCTGGTGTTGTAAGACTTCTGAATGTGTTTACCCCAGTCCAATGCTGACATCGTGCAGAAGGAAGCCATTCAGCCCATCATGACTGCACTGACCAAGGTCCTATCCCCTTACCCTAGCTAGTCTCCCCCCAACACTAATTTATGGCCACAATTTAGCGTGACCATAAAAAAACCTGAGGGTCGGGTAGTCGTTGATTGAACGCGATAGAGTTTCAGGCATTTTCTAAACAGCTTTACAGTGTTAAATTTCAAGCTGAGATGGCAGGAATTAAACAATATCATTTTTAGTTTCCGTGTTGCACTCTTTGAAAAAAAACAACCTTTTCTTATTTCCTTCTGTCTGCCCACAGTTGTCTTTGAGAAGAATTGACCGTGGTGTCTCAGCCCTTTGGCAGGTATTGCATATTCCAGTGGAAAACTTCAGAGTTTTCTGCAGTGAGGGCTGCAGGAAATGCCACACACCCAACCCACACCTGTACCACATCTTTACCCAAAGGGTGGTTCAGGAGTGGAATGCCCTGCCTGCAGCAGTTGTAGATGTGCCAAGTTTGGTGGCGTTTAAGAGGTTAGTTGATAAGTATATGGAAGAGAAGGGAATGGTTTAGTTTGGAGGGCATTGCTTTTTATATTGGTCGGCGCAACATCGAAGGCCGAAGGGCCTGTTCTGTGCTGTAATGTTCTATGTTCTATGTTCTATGTACATGTTGAGTTTTAGACACTGTTTCTGCCTGAGATTCACGTTTCTGAAAGAGTCATAGAATCACTAAAGTACAGCAGGAGGCTATTTGGCCCATCAAGTCTGCACTGACTACAATCTCACCCAGACCCTATCCCTGTAACACATTTACGCTGCTAATCCCTGGGGTCAATGTAGCAGTCAATCACCTAGCTCACAGATCTTACTGTGGGAGGAAACCGGAGCACCTGGAGGAAACCCGCTCAGAGATGGGGAGAATGTGCACAGTGACCCAAGGCCAGAATCGAACACTGCGAGACTGCAGTACTAACCTCTGTGCCATTATGTTATCACCGCCTTTCCTCCATGGTGAGAGGAGTGGACCAATTGAAGTTCAAAAGTAATGATGGAAGTTCTCTTCATTCAGGTCCGGTCAGAAGAAAATTATAATTAATGGAATTGAATTGATTTATTATCTTATTGTATTAAGGTCATCTATGAAGAATCCCATACAACCCCCACCTCATGTGTTCTTTACCTTTGGCCTTTTTGGCCAAAGATAAAGAGAGATCTTGCACCACTTGGGGCAACACGATGGCACAGTGGTTAGCACTGCTGCCTCAGAGAGCCAGGGACCTGGGTTCAATTCCAGCCTTGGGTCACCGTCTATGTGGCGTTTGCACATTGTCCCCATGTCTGGGCGGGTTTGCTCCAGTTTCCTCCCACAACCCAAAGATGCACGGAAAAGGTGCATTGGCCATGACAAATTTTTCCTTTGTATTACGGGGACTAGCTTGGGTAAATGCATGGGATTATGGGGATAGGGATTGGGATTGTGGTCGGTGCAGACTCGATCGATCGAATGGCCTCCTCTTGCACTGTCAGATTCTATGATTCCACTGACCCACCTTTAAAGGAACAGCAACTTATCTTCAGACCAACTAAGGGACCCCTTTATGAAAATCAGTGAGGGAATCCGCAGAAAGTTCTCACTTCCGTATCTTAATCCATTTCATTTCCATCAAGGGAAAATCCTGTCTTAGTCTCTTAGACTCCCTTCCAATGGGGGAGTCACAAAGAGAAGTTTGCTAGGGTCCTTTGACTGTCAGTGAAATTTTTTAGCTAGCTGGGTGCCCGTGAACTGGCCAGTCACCAAGACTCCCAGGCATTGAAAAATCTGGATTAGAAAGCTCCTTTCCCTCTACAAGCGTGACCTCCGAGTGCCGTCGCCATCCCACGACCCACTGACCAAGCGTTTTTCGATAAGGTCACCGCCTCGTGAGTCTGCGTGTGTCTCCAACGAGCAGTGATCTCATCACATTTTCACTGACAGCGCACAGTGAGAGGGCAGATCCAGCCAGTTCTGCACAGAGCTACCCATTGTTGCTGCTGCCAATTCCTGCTTCCTATCCCACCAAGAAGAAATCGTTCTGTAATTACGATACAAAAACAGACTGAAATTTTCCGCCAAGGATCTCGGAATGAATAATCACAGAGTTTTCCTTTTATTCCTTCAACAAAGACGTGCGGGTTGGCCATGCTAAAAATTGCCCTTAGTGTCCTGAGATGCGTAGGGATTAGTGGGTAAATGTGTAATCATATGAGGTGAGGCGCTGGGTAGGATTGTGGTCGATGCAGCTTCGGTGGGCCAAACGGCCTCTTGCTGTACTTCCTATGATTTCTGTGATTCTTTTCTATTTGGAACATTGTGAGCAGTTTTGGGTCCCATACCAAGCGAAGGATGTGCTGGCCTTGGAGGAGGTCCAGAGGAGGTTCACAAGAATGATCCCTGGATGAAGGGTTTGTCATATGAGGAGTGGTTGAGGACTCAGGGTCTCGGTGGAGTTTAGAAGAGGGGGATCTCATTGAAACTTACAGAATACTGAGAGGCCTGGATAGTGTGGGTGTGGAGAGGATGTTTCCACTAGTGGGAGAGACTAGAACTCGAGAGCACAGCCTCAGAGTAAGGAGACACTCCTTTAAAATTGAGATGAGGAGGAATTTCTTCAGCAGCAGTGAATCAGTGGAACCCATTGCCACACAGGGCTGTGGAGACCAGGTCATTGATGGAAGAGATGCGTAGGTTCTTGATCAATAAAGGATCAAGGATTACAAGGAGAATGGGAAAGAGAATCATATCAGCCATGATTGAATGATGGAGCAGACTCGATGGGACGAATGCCTAATTCTGCTCCTATATCTTATGGTCTTATGATGTGGGCATCACTGATTGGGTCAGAATTTATTACCCATCCTTAATTGCCCTTGTGAGTGTTATACTCAGCCGCTTTCTTGAACCGCTTCAGTACACATGGCCACAAGGTAGGGAGTTCCAAGATTTGGACCCAGCAACAATTAAGGGAAATGATAAATTTCCAAGTTACATTGATGCATGGCTTGGAGTGAAGTTGTAAGGAGTAATGTTTCTATGGATCTGTTCCCCTTGTTCTTCTAGATGGCAGAGGTTGGAGGGTGTTGCCTGAATATTGTCAACTGTTTGGATTGGAACAAAAAAACACATCACTAAATTAAACACAAATGACAGGGATGACAGTCGCTGGTGAGGCACAATAACTAAAAATATAGCATCAAAGGAAACTTTATAAATTAAATAGAAATGTCACCTCCGGGGTGATGATGCAGCCCAGTTCCCATGGCACCCAACGGCAGTGGAAGTTCTGAAGTAAGCAGGTGGACACTGCATGCTCCCTCTCTAAAGCAGCTTGGCCTCAAATAAAGCCATGGTCAAGGGTCAGAGAATTGGATCAGGCAATCTCCTGACCACCTTGGCCTAGACCTGTTAGTGGGCAGCTTGGCCAGGCCTAGGAGCAGGCTGCTCTATGGACATGTGCTGCTTCTATATCTGAGGAGATGTGAATGGTGTTAACATTGTACAGTCATCGGCGAACATCTCTGCTTCTACCTTGGTGACATCAGGATTGTTATAGTATTTGGAGCATATGGTTAATCTCTGAAGCACACTGGCCACTCCTTACCCTGCTAAATGGCGAACAGGTCTATACAGTAACACACTGACCAATCCTTACCCTGCTGAGTGACCAATCTATACAGTAACACACTGACCAATCCTTACCCTGCTGAGTGATCAACAGGTCTACACAATAACACACTGACCAATCCTTACCCTGCTGAGTGACCGACAGGTCTATACAGTAACACACTGACCAATCCTTACTCTGCTGAGTGACCAACAGATCTATACAGTAACACACTGACCAATCCTTACCCTGCTGAGTGACCATTTATTTACATTAACACTGCAATGAAGTAGCTGTGAAAACCCCCTAGTCACCACACACTCTGGCGCCTGCTCGGGTACACTGAGGGAGAATTTAGCACGGTCAATGCATCTAACCAGCACGTCTTTCAGACTGTGGGAAGAAACTGGAGCATCCGGAGGGAACCCACGCAGATATGGGGAGAACGCCACACAGCGAGTTACCCAAACCAGGAATTGAATCCGGGTGCCTGGCACTGTGAGGCAGCAGTGCTAACCACTGTGCCAACTCATTGCCAGCCCAAAATTCGGCAGGATTGAACCAGCAGAGGGAAACCTCAGTAAATCTCCAGTCTATCACCATAACCACTCGGCTGCAACGACTGAATTTAACATTGGATAAATAAAGACTTCGATAAAAATGCCTCTCTCATTCTGCAAAGTCTGGAAAACCACTCAAACTAAAGCAGTAACTCACATTCTCTAAAACAAACTTACACGAGTGACGAAGCCATTGCTGTCAGGAAAACTCATCTACTTTCCATTTAATTAGCATCAATGTTCCTCAGCTGGTTCCTTCCCCTCTATTCACTGCACCTGTGCCCACTTATTTACCCTCTTTACAGTTTAAGTTACATAATTGAGAGCTCCTGGGTCTCGTATGAAACCTGTCCCCCTCTGAAATTCATTTCATTGTGAAATAATCACTGCCAGGTATCTCTCAATCTGCATGCAAACATCTGGCTCGCTTGACCTGATTCCAGCCTTGAACTTATCCTTTATTCAATGTCTAAAACAATCTATCGCCTTTGATTGCATTCCAACCTGTGTTTCTCTCCCCCACCGTGTCTATCACAGCAGCATAATGAGAAGTTACAGGACCCTCATTATCTCTGCCAAAAGGACAAATGCCTCTCATGAGACCACTCCTTCAAATGGGCAATCCAATTCTCCCTTAAATGTTTCCAAATTCTGTTCTTTCATTGTCTCCCTGGGAGGCACAGTCTCACTGGCCTCTGGATGTCCAGAGCACGCTCTCCTTGCCAAGCTTGAGGCATGTTCCGCCTTAAGGGCATTCTCAAACACATCATTCAGAATTCGCTTCATCTGGTCCCTTAACCATGAGTAGCAGAAGCCTGTTCTTCTTCAGAGAAATTAACAGGCTGAAGACAGTGGGGGTTCACACACTGTGCTGTCAGATTACCCACGTGTTTACATCTGGGTAAATGCGTGGGTATTTACGCACTTACCCAGATGTAACCCAGGGTAACTCCCAGATGTAAGGGCCAGGTAATAAAAGTAAATTAAGTTTATTTGTTAGTCACGAGTAGGCTTACATAAACGCCCCAATGAAGTTACAATGAAAATCCAATAGTCGCCACACTCCAGTGCCCGTTTGGGTACACTGAGGGAGAATTTGGCATGGCCAATGCACCATAACTAGTGTGTCTTTCAGATTGTGGGAGGAAACCAGACTCCCCAGTGGAAACCCACGCAGACACGGGGAGAACGTGCAAACTCTGCACAGTCAGTGACCCCAAGCTGGGAATCGAACCCAGATCCTTGGCGCTGTGAGGCAGCTGTGCTAAGTACTGTGCCACCGGTAAATCGAACCTGTGGCACCAGAGGCACAAAAATTGCCCCTTAGTGTCCCAAGATGGACAAATACTTGAGGTTACGGGGAATAGGTCTTGTTGAGATTTACCCCTTCGTGTCAGGGTGATTATGCGAGGTTACAGGGATAGGGCCTAGGGAGAATTGTTGTCAGTGCAGATTTGATGGGCCGAATGGCCTCCTTTTTTTTTTGATTTGATTTATTACTTTCACGTGTATTGTTTCTGGCATGCTATACAGACCAAGCATACCATTCATAGAGAAGGAAAAGAGAGGTTGCAGAGTGTAGTGTTACAGTCATAGCTTGGGTGTAGAGAAAGATCAGCTTAATGTGAGGTAGGTCCATTCAAAAGTCTGACGGCAGCAGCAGGGAAGAAGCTGTTCTTGAGTCGCTTGGCACGTGATCTCAGAGTTTTGTATCTTTTTCCCGACAGAAGAAGGTGGAAGAGAGAATGTCCGGGAGTGCGAGGGGTCCTTTATTATGCTGGCTGCTTTGCTGAGGCAGCAGGAAACGTAGACAGAGTCTGTATTGTAAGGATTTTTACGATTGTGAAATATTCATCATGTATTAAATGTATTTAATCTTCTTTATGGGGTCAGTGAGCAAGCCCGATTTCAATCTTGCGGCCCACGGAGATGAAGGAGGGCCCCCCGTGCCACCCACTCACTAGCCGAGGTTTCACCGTCACGCCAGCGAACAATATAAAGTCAAAGCTGCAATGCTCAGCTTGTGCTGTCGCAGGTCTTGGAGATTACCAGCAGAGGGTGATGTTACACAGCGGAGTGATATTGCTTTCCCCTTGGGTTTAGTCATAGCACTGGACTCAGAAATGAGTTAATGTTTTAAATGGGATGGAAATGAAATCCATCGATACCACTTGGGAAGAAAAAGATGGTGGTAGAACGTAGGCAGGTAACTCAGGGAGCATGAACTGTGGCAGGAGAGGCTAGAATGGAAAATGTCAAACAGCTTGTGGTATCCACACTCACTGTAGGCAGACATACAACTGCATCCCAGCCAGCACTGAACAGCCACACCACAGGTCAGATCTTCCCGAAGTTACAG
Organism: Sphyrna mokarran; assembly: GCA_024679065.1. Taxonomy (NCBI): domain Eukaryota; kingdom Metazoa; phylum Chordata; class Chondrichthyes; order Carcharhiniformes; family Carcharhinidae; genus Sphyrna; species Sphyrna mokarran. The sequence goes on along the minus strand of JAGIQG010000003.1, from coordinate 129,937,744 downwards.
CAACAATAAGGGAATCGATGCCACTTATCGATAATCCACAATGTGTAGAGAAGCCATTATGCCTTTGTAAAAATAGTAAAGTATCAGGGAAATGAGGACATAGAACATAGAGCACTATAGTACAAACAGGCCCTTCGGCCCACAAGTTGCGCCGATCACATCTACCAATCCACAGACCTATCTATAACCCCCTATCCCATTCGTTTCCATATACTCATCCAGAAGTCTTTTAAAAGACCCCAGCGAGTTCGCCTCTGCCACCACCGAAGGCAGCCGATTCCATTCACTCACCACCCTCTGAGTGAAAAACTTACCCCTAACATCCACTCTGTATTTGCTTCCCTGCACCTTAAATCTGTGTCCTCTCGTAGCAACCATTTCAGCTCGGGGAAATAGTCTCTGAGAATCCACCCTTTCTATTCCTTTCAACATTTTACAAACCTGACAATTAGTACTCCGCTGAAATCAATTTGATAACTATTCCAAGTAGGTATCATAGAATCCCTACAGTGCACAAAGAGACCATTCAGCCCATTTAGTCTGCACCGACTGCCAATCCCACACAGGCCCTGTTCCCGTAACCACACATATTTACCCTGCTAATCCACCTACACTAAGGGGCAATTTAGCATGACCAATCCACCTAACTCGCACACCTTTGGACTGTGGGAGGAAACTGGAGCACCCAGAGACAACCCACGCAGACACAGGGAGAATGTGCAAATTCCACACAGACAGTGAACCGAGGCCGGCGTTGAACCAGATCCCTGGTGCTGTGAGGCAGCCATGCTAAACACTATGCCACCGTGCTGCCTAGAGTCAGGATGTGTTCAGAAAGCGATTAAAGATAAATCACACAGGACAATGGATGTGATCAAAAGCGGAACTTTAACGAGTTTAAGGTAGCACGATGATGATCTAATGGAAATGTAGCATTTTGTAACGCAAAAATGTTTAAGCATGTGTCAAAACTTATAATTAGCAGAGTAGCTCAGGAACAAGCTGGAATTACAGCTCTGAGTATTGCCCTCCCTCACGCATGCTGAATAAAGTTGTTTTTGTTGAAAGTCCTTGTGGTCTCTGAAGACTTAATTCGTTCATTCTCTCCAAAATAGAATGTAATAATTCCATAAGAATTTTCAGGGAAAAGTTTAGTTATTTGGACTGTTCTGTTGAGTTATAACTGGTACACATTATCTCACTGAATTGGAAGGAAATTGTTGTTAGAGGTGATTTTTTTTTTAAATCAATACTACTTGGGCTTTGTTTACCAGGCAGACTGTAGTCAACACTCAATCATATCAGATCAGGCAGGAAGGTGGGAGCAGGAAGACTTCATTCTCTGTGTTATAATGCTCAGATTTTCTGGAACATTCCAATAACAGACGTCAATCTTTGATCCACTGCTCTGAGGGACCTTCAGTAATAACTCTTTGACCAGATGGTCTTGCATCCGCTGCAATGTGTTTGCAAAGACCCCACAAATATTTACAAATCTGACATGCAGCGGCCAAGAACGCAATATTAACAACTATATGCGAGAATAAAAATTAATAAAGGAAGATTTGAATCCGTGTGACTTTCTTTTATCAGTTCAGGCTAATGAAATACTTTTGAAATGTGGGCATTTTTGTCATTGCAGGAAAAGTGGCTACCATCTGGCGCACAGCAAGATCCCACAAGCAGCAATATGATATCGACCTGACCATCTGGTTTTAGTGAATTGAAGAAGGAATGTCAGTGGGAGTGCTGGGCAAAACACCACTGCTTCTTCAAAATGGCTCCCCTGAGAGGGCAGGCGAGGCCTTTAGCTAGAAGACATGGCAACTCTAACAGCGCAGCACTCCCTCGGCCCTGCAATAAAGTGTCAGCCAGAGGTTAGGTACTTAATATTGATTATCTGATGGAGAAGAATGTGCAGGGTTACAGGGAGAAGGTGGAAGAATGGCACACAGGGAGCGGTTCTTTCAAAGTGTAGGTACTCGACAAGGGGCCAAAGGGCCTCCTTCCGCACTCCAGCAATTAGAGTTATACAGATTAACAGCATGGAAACAGGCCCTCCGGCCCAACTTGTTTATGCTGCCTTTTTTTAACCACTAATCCAATGCCAATTGCCCGTGTTTGGCCCATATCCCTCCATACCCATCTTACTCATGTAACTGTCCAAATACTTTTTAAAAGACAAAATTGTATCCACCTCCATTACTGCCTCTACAGTTTATTCCAGATACTCACTACCCTCTGTGTGAAAAAATTGCCCCTCTGGACTATTTTGTATCTCTCTCCTTTCATTCAAACTTATGTCCTCTGGTTTTAGATTCCCCTACCTTTAGGAAAGGATTATGAACTAATTTATGCCCCCCATTATTTTATAGACCTTTATAATTTCACCCCTAAGCTTTCTATGCTTCAAGGAAAGAAAGTTCCAGTACATCCAGCCTCTCCTTTTAACACAAGCCATCAAGTCTTGTAGCATCCTAATAAATCTTTTCTGCACTCTTTCTAGTTTAATAATTTCCTTTCTGTAATCGGGTGACCAAAACTGCACACAGTATTCCAAGTGTGGTTTTACCAATGTCTTGTGTGACTGCAACAAGATATCCAATTCCTGTATTCAGTGTTCTGACTCATGAAACCAAGCATGCTAAATGCCTTCTTCACCACTCTATCTACTTGTGACTCAAGGAGCTATAAATCTAGACCCCTAGATTTCTTTGTTCCTTAACTCAGTGTATCTGAAGGTTCCAGAGTGTTTGTTAGATTAACAACTTCTCAGCAGTGGAACTCTAACTGGATCTTGTGTGAAATAAATCTCAACCCAGGTTCCACATAAACCACAATGGAAAGTAATTGCACCTTGTACAGGGATTAAAGCAACAATTTGACACAGCAAGTCTCAATGTGGAGTAGGTTCACTGTAGTAAACACTGTCATTGGGTATATTTTTGGGATACAGCAGAGTTAACTTGAATCTATTCCGCGTCTGAACCTAACTCTGGGTACAAGATTTCTTCCCTTCTTAGTAGCAATATTTCTCATCTCAACCAACACCAGATCCATTCAAAATATATCTCGAAACAATTCTTCTTTAAAGAATGATTTAATCACTTTTAAAGTGGTTGTATTTGGATCAGTGAGAACTATCCTACTGCCAATAACAAAGAACAAAGAAAATTACAGCACAGGAACAGGCCCTTCGGCCCTCCAAGCTTGCACCAACCATGCTGCCCAACTGATCTAAAACCCCCTATCCTTCTGGGAACCATATCCCTCTACTCCCATCCTATGTATTTGTCAAGACCCCCCCAAAAAATTCACTATCATGTCTGCTTCCAACACCTCCCCCGGCAGCAAGTTCCACCGCCCTCTGTATAAAAACTTTGCCTGTACCTATTGGCTCTAAATTGGGAGGCAATGGCCTAGTAGTATTGTCATTGGACTATTAACCCAGAATCTCAGCTAGTGTTCTGGGAACCCAGGTTCGAATCCCAGCACGACAGGCGGTGGCATCTGAATTCAATAAAAAATATTTGGAATTAAGAATCTACTGATGACCTTGAAACCATTGTCGGAAAAACTCATTTGGTTCACTAATGTCCTCTGGGGAAGGAAATCTGCCGTCCTTACCTGGTCTGGCCTACATGTGACTCCAGAGCCACAGCAATGTGGTTGACTTTCAGTTGCCGTCAGGCAAGCAAGGATGGGCACTAAATGGTGGCCCAGCCAATGACACCCGTGTCCCATTAATGGAAAAAAAATACTTTTTAAACAGTTTGTTTTGGGGTTACCAACTTGCTATTGACTGTTTTATTTTATCAGTAATTGAAAAGACACACGAAATCCTGGGTTTGATAAATAGAAACATGGTGTATGGAGGCAAGATGGGAATGATGAGATTTTATAAAGCATAGGCTACTCCATCTCAACCCTAATATGGGAAGAATTCTCCAGCTGTTCACCATTGATAGATTTTCTGGTCCCACCAGCAGCACATCCCTGCTATGCATTTCCCAGAGACATGAGGTGGTTACAATACGAAATTTCATTGACAGCGATGGGATTAGAAGATCCCACAGCTAGCAAATGACATCTTTAACTGCCAAGAAACCCACAGAAGGGAGGTGGGAGAATTCCAATCTTAGTGTCTAATGCTGGACAGCCACACATTAGAATGGATGTCTTTCTTTAATCATTTGAAGAATGTGTGTTCCCCATCATTCTTTCTGAATTTACCCTGCCTAATCCTGTTAGAATTTTATAAGTTTCTATGAGATCTAACTTTATAAGTTTTTATGATGTGGGTGGCACAGTAGCACAGCGGTTAGCACTGCTACTTCACAACTCCAGGGTCCTGGGTTCGATTCCCAGCTTGGGTCACTGTCTGTGTGGAGTTTGCACATTCTCCTCGTGTCTGTGTGGATTTCCCCTGTGCACTCTGGTCTCCTCCCACAGTTCAAAGACGTGCTGGTCAGGTTGATTGGCCATGCTAAGGAAGTGTCCAGGGATGTGTAAGTTAGAGACTTTAGTGGGTACAATATGTATGGGGGTAGGGCTTGGGTGGGATTGTGTTCAGTGCAGACTCGATGGGCTGAGGGTCCCTTTCTGCACTGTAGGGTTCTATGATTCTCTCCTCATTCTTATAAACTCTAGTGAATATGATCCTAAGCAACTTAGTCTCCCCTCACATGACAGACTTGCCATCCCAGGAATCAGCCTGGTAAACTTCACTGTACTCCTTCTATAGCAAGCACATCCTTCCACAGATAAAACGGCACATAATACTCCAGATGTGGCCTCACCAATGCTCTGTACAATTGCAGCAAAACATCTCTATCCCTTTACTCAAATCCTCTCACTATGAAAGCCAACATGCCATTTTCCTGCTGTTCCTGCGTACTTACTTTCAACTACTGATACACAAGGACTCCAAGGCCTTATTGAGTATCCACTTCTCAATTTACATCCATTCAAATAATAATCTGTCTTCCTATTATTGCTACCAAAGTGGATAACTTCACATTTATCCACATTATACTGCATTGTCACGCAAATGCCCACACACTCAAGTCACACTGAACCATCTCTGCACCCCCTCACCACACACTCTCCCACCTAACTTTATATCATCTGCAAATTTGAAGATAATACATTCAGTTCCCTGTTCCAAATCATTAATATATAATGTGAACAGTTGGGGTCCCTACAGATCCCTGCGGAATCCTAGTAGTCACTGACTGCCGATCAGAAAAAGACCCATTTATGCCAACTCTTTGCTTCCAATCTGCTAACCAGCTTTCTATCCATCTCAACTCATTACCGGCAATCCCAGACACTTTAACTTAACATGTTTTGTGACACCTTGTTGAAAGCCTTCTGAAAGTCTAAATAAACCACACCCGCTGGTTCTTCACAAGTTACATCCTCAAAAAATTCCAGTAAATTCATCAAACATGATTTCCATTTTGTAAATCCATGCTGACTTTGCCTGATTATACTATTGCCTTCCAAATGCGAGTTATGAAATCCTTGCTAATAGATTCCAGCAACTCCCCAAGTATTGACATTAGACTCATTGGTCAATAGTTGCCTGTTTTCCTTCTACCTCCCTTTTTGAATACTGGCCTTATATTAGCTACCCTCCAATCTGAAGGAACTATTCCAGAGTTCAAAGAATTTCAGAAAATAATTACCAATGGAAATACTATTTCCAGGGGCACTTCCTCTAGTACTCTGGGATGAAGGTTATCTGGACCTGGAGATTTATCCACCTTCAATCCCATCAATTTCCCCAAAACCATTTCCCTACTAATGCTGATTTCCTTCAGCTCCTCACTAAAATATGTTTCAGCACTTCTGGTACATTATTCATGTCTTCCTTTGTGAAGACTGAAGTAAAGTACAAATTTAATTCCTCAGCCATTTATTTATTTCCCGTTATGAATTCTCTTGTTTCTGATTATAAGGGGCCTACATTCCTTTTTGTCAATATTTTTCTCTTTACGTATCTGTAGAAACTTTTACATTCAGTTTTATGTTCCCCACCAGCTTACATTGATATTCCATTTTTCTCTTCTTAATCAATCCCTTGGTCCTCCTTTGTTGAATTTTGAACTGCTCCCAATCCTCAGGCCTATTGCTTTTTATTGCCAATTTGTATGCTTTTTCCTTGAATCTGATACTATCTGTAATTCCCATTGTAAGCCAAGTTTTGGCTGCAATTCCCTTACTACGCTGTGCCAAACAAGAATAAACAATTTGTGGAGTTCACCTATTAATTCTTTAAATGTCTGCCTTTGCCTGTCCATTGTCTTTTCTTTCAATAGTGTTTCCCAGTCTATGACGGTCAATTCATGCCTCATACCATCACCTTTATTGAGATTCAGGACCCTAGTCTCAGAATCAACTATATCACTATCCAATTTGAAAAAGAATTCTATCATATTATGATCACTCATCCTCTTTTATACATAGATTGCCAATTAGTCCTTTCTCATTGCACAACACCCAGTCCAAAATGGCCTGACTCCTTGTTGGTTTCTCAATGTATTGCTCCAGAAAATCATCCCATAAGCATTCCAGAACTTCCTCCACCAACTCCATTAGTTCTGTGACTAATTTGACTCCCCCAATCTATATGCAGATGGAAGTTCCCCGTGACCACAGATGTTCCTATAACACGTGCATCTCTGATTCCCTGCCTAATGCTTTTCCCAACATTACCACCACACTTTGGTGATCTGTATCCCACCCACACCAATGTATTTTACCCCTTTTTGTTTTTAACTCGACCCATATTATTTATGCGAATATCTTTCCTCAAAATCGTAACAATATCATCTTTAATCAACTCTACCACCTTTTCTTTTCCATCCATCTTTCCTAGACACTGAATAGCTCTCAAAGTTGATTTCCCATCCTTGCTCAGCTTGGAGCCACATACCCTTAATGCCAACATATACCATACCCTTTTACATCTATCTGTGCAACTAATTCATCCATTTTCGTTCAAATGATCAGAGCATTCAGGTACAAAACCTTACAGTGGGCGCTTGTAATATTTCTTTTCCCTTGCCGACTACTTTTCATTCGATCCTGATCTGACTCTGTCCCTCGATTTCTCTGCCTACCATTTTTCTTATTCTCCTTACTGCCTTTTCCTCTAGTTCTTAATTCCCCCTGCTCTGAATCCTTGCAAAAGTTCCCATCTGCCACCAAATTAGCTTAAAGCCTCCTCAACCGCTCTAGCAAGTACCTGCCTCCCCCTCACCCCATCCCCCAAGGACACCAGTCCCAATCCCAGCCAGGTGTAACTCATCCAGTTTGTACAGGTCCCACCTCCTCCCCAGAACAGGTCTCAATACCCCAGGAATTGGAAATCCTCCCCCCCCGCCACACCATTTTTTCAGCCATGTATTCATCCACCTTCTACCCTGATTAGCAAGTGGTACAGGTACTAATCCTGAGATCACTACCTTTGAGATCCTACTCTTCACCTTTCTAGCTCCCTACATTCTACCTTTACGACCTCATCCTTTTTTTTAATCTATAACATTTGCGCCAACTTGTACTACCACCATCAGCTGGTGGCCCTCCCCCTTCAGAATGTCCTGCAGCTGTTGTGAGACACCCTTGACCCTAGCACCAGGGAGGCAATATACCATCCTGGAGTCACATTCGCTGGCACAGAAATGCCTATCTATTTTCCTTACAATTAAGTCCCCTCTAACTATTCCATTTCCACATTTTTTACTCCTCCCCTCTGCAGAGAACCAACTCTGGTGCCATGGATTAGGCTGTTGGCGTTTTCTCCTGAAAGGACTCTTCCTTCAACATTATCCAAAACGGTACATTTGTTTTGCAGGGGAATAGCAACAGGAGATTCCTGCCTAGCTCTCTTGCTCTGCCTGCATGGTCACCCATTCCATTCCTGTCTGTGGATTCTGAACGTTGAGGTGTGACCATATCTCTGTATATGCTACCCACAATACTCTCCACCTCGCGGATGCTCCACGGTGTCCCCAGCCAGCGCTCCAGCTCCGAAAATGCAGGCTTCCAGGAGCTGCAACTGGAGACACTTCCTGCGCATATGCAGGAAAGGTTCCTAGCCTCCCACATGGAGCACGAAGAGCAGACCACAGCTCTCCTATCATCTCTCAGCCCTTCAGATTAAAACTTTTGAAAGATGTCTTGTTTCAGATTATATCCAATTCTTGGGGCCTTTCTTTCCTGCTCCTCGTTACTAACTATAGACAACAGAAATTACCTCTGAGCCTACTTTTCAGTCCCATGTTCCTGATTTTGGGCCAGCAAGTATGAAGGGGGGCTGGTGCCTGCTGCTGGATGTGTAGGGAAACAAACAACAGCAACATGAGGTATTTTCTGAGCCCTGAGTGGTTGCCTCAGGGTGTGGGAAATGGAGGCAGATTCGAACATGGCTCTTAAAAGAAAATTGGATAGGTGCCTGAAGTGGGAAATAGTTATAGAATCTTTACAGTGCAGAAGGAGGCCATTCGTCCCATCGAGTCTACACCAACAACAATCCCACCCAGGTCCTATCCCTGCAACCCCATGTATTTAGCCTGCTAATCCACCCAACACTAAGGGTCAATTTACCATCACCAATCCACCTAGTCAGCACATCTTTTGAACTGTTGGAGGAAACTGGAGCACCCAGAGAAAACCCACACAGACATGGGGAGAACGTGCAAGCTCCATACAGACAGTGTCCCTAGGCCAGGAATGGAAACTGGGTCCCTAGCTAATCACTGTGCCACCTTGGATTTGATTGGAGCAGAGGTGGGAAGCTGATGGAGGCCTCCCCACCTCCTCAAGCTGTGTTAACCACTAATTGCAGGAAAGGACTGGGTAATGGGTTAACTGCTGCAGAGAGCTAGTCAGAGCATGATAGGTCAAATGGCTTCCTTCTGTGCTGCAAACATTCTGTTCTTCCTCATAATTCCGCGACTCTGTTTAATGTGGTTGTTCTTGGATTGGGATATGTCAAAAACTGTAATTATCTCGGTACTGCCAGCAATAACCCCTTTCCTATTGGCTACAAGTTACTTTTTAAACATAATTTTGCTGGCAAACGTTTCTCTCACTTATACACGCACAAGGGATAGTTTTACAAGGATAGCGCAAGACAGATGATATCAAAGTGCACACCCTGTTTTAATTTCAGTTTAATAAACATAAACACGCAGACATATGTTCATATTTGCTTCATTACATAACACCCTTACATATATACATATATATATATACACGCTGAAGCATGTGTGTACAAATAGCCACACACATCTATACATGGGCACTATCACACATACACACACACACACATGTATACACACACACACGTACACACACACATGTATACACACACACACGTACACACACATGTATACACACACACACGTACACACACACATGTATACACACACACACGTACACACACATGTATACACACACACACGTACACACACACATGTATACACACACACACGTACACACACATGTATACACACACACACGTACACACACATGTACACACACACACACACACACACATGTATACACACACACACGTACACACACATGTATACACACACACGTACACACACACATGTATACACACACACACGTACACACACACACACACACACACACACACACACACACGTACACACACACATGTATACATACACACACACGCACATATACACACTCATACACACAGATGCAGCAAAAATGCATTGAAATAAATTATACAAAACTTAGCTCTCTCTCCATCTTCTCTATCACTTTACCTTTCAATTTTTTCTTCATCTAAGACAGTTTTTATTGAATCATTTCTCTTGTTCCTTTATTGTTGTTTGTTCGCACTTTCCTCCTTGCCTTCCGTCTCTGTGAATAGTTACCTGTCTGTTTCTCCCTCTCTTTGAGTGGGATTTAATGTCCTTTCTCAGAATTATCACAGTATTATCATACAATCCCTACAGTGCAGTAAAAGACCATTCGGCCCATCGAGTCTGCACCGGCCGCAATCCCACTCAAGCCCTATGACCATAACCCCATGTATTTACCCTACTTAGTCCCCCTGACACTAAGGGGCAGTTACCATGGCCATTCAACCTAACACACATCTTTGGACTGTGGGAAACCGGAGCACCCGGAGGAAAACCCATGCAGGCGTGGGAGAGTGTGCAAGCTCCACACAGGCAATGACCTAAGCTGGGAATAGAACCCAGCTCCCTGGAGCCAGTGAAAGCAGAGCCAACCATTATCAAGGAGCATAAATAGACTTCTCAGCCCATCGAGTCTGCTCCATTATTCGATTGTGGCTGATTGGTTTCCCAACCCCATTTTCCCACCTTTTCCCATAACCTTTGATTTTGTTACTAATCAAGAACCTATCTATCTTTGGTCTTAAAGACACCCAATGACCTGGCCTCCACAGCCTTCTGGGGCAATGAATGCCACAGATTCACCACCTTGCAGCTGAAGAAATTCCTGCTCATCTCGGTTGTAAAGGGTCGTTCCTTTACTCTGAGGTTGTGCCCTCGGATCCTAGTCTCTCCAACTAATGGAAACATCTTCCCCACATCCATTCTAAGCAGGCCTTTCAGTAGTCTGTTAAGTTTCAATGAGATCCCCCCCCCACCCCGATCTTCTAAACTCCATTGAATACTGACCCAGAGTCTTTAAACGTTCCTGAAGCATGTTTACCGATAGGGATGGGGCATTTAATGAAGCAGAAATGGTACCTGGGTGGGGGAGGAGATTGGGGGGTGGGATTCTCCATCAGTTTCACACCCCTGCCTCGATCAAGCCGAGCATGGCACCATGGTTAGCACTGCTGCCTCACAGTGCCAGGAACCCGGGTTCGATTCCTGCCTCGGGTCATTGTCTGTGTGGAGTTTGCGCCTTCTCCCCATTTCTGCGTGGGTTTCCTGCAGGTGCTCCGGTTGCCTCCCACAGTCCAAAGATGTGCTGGTTAGGTTGATTGGCCATGCTAAATTGACCCTTGGTGCCAGGGGGGACTAGCTAGGGTAAATTTGTGGGATTAAAGGGATAGGGTCTCGTTGGGATTGTTGTTGGTGCAGACTTGATGGGTCGAATGGCCTCTTTCTGCACTGTAGAATTTTATGATGCTACGAAATTCCCACAGATTAAATTCCACCCCTTCGTGTTGCTTTATCCCCCTCAGCCAGACCATCTGCTCATGGCCATATTCCAACCTGTGGAATCTTGCTGTGTGCACACTGTCACTACACTTCAAAAGTGTCTTATTGACAGTGGCACGGTGGTTAGCACTGCTGCCTCACAGCACCAGGAACCTCGGTTAGATTCCTAGCTTGGGTCAGAATTTCTCCCCTTGTCTGGGTTTTCTCTGGCTGCTCCAGTTTCTTCCACACTCCAAAAATGTGCGGGTTAGGTGGATTGGTCATGCTAAGTTGCTCCTTAATGTAACAAGGTTAGGGGATTAGCGGGTAAATGCTATGAGAAGAGAGCAAGGTATGGGCCTGAGTAAGATTCTTCCTGGTGCAGACTCAATGGGCTGAATGGCCTCTTTCTACACTGTAGGGATTCTGTGATGCCCTGGGGTTGTGAAAAGTGCTATATAAATAGAGCCATAGGGATTTACAGCATGGAAACAGACACTTTGGCCTAACTTGTCCATTTTTTTACCACTAAACTAGTCCCAATTGCCTGCATTTGACCCATATCCCTCGATACCAATCTTACCCATGTAACTGTCTAAACACTTTTTAAAAAAAAGGATTGTACACACCTCTACTACCGCCTTTGGCAACTCATCCAGATACTCACAACCCTCTGAATGAAAAACTTGCGCCTTTGGACACTTTAGTACCTCTCCCCTCTCACATTAAAACTATGCCCTCTAGTTTTAGACTCTGTTATCTTTGGAAAATGCAAGCCTTTTCTATCCTTTCTTTCAGTAGCTCTCCCCCATTGCCTGCCGGTGTTCATCTCTGACTCAGGGCACAGTGCCTCGTGGGCATGCTTAGTTCAATAAGGAGCCGCTTTGAACGCAGCACTGGGTCTGTACTCATTGGAGTTTAGAAGGATGAGGGGGGAATCTGTTTGAAACTTAAGGGATACTGTGAGGCCTGGATAGTGTGGACATGGAGAGGATGTTCCCACTAGTGGGAAAAACTAGAACCCAGAGGGCACAACCTCTGGCTAAAAGGATGATCCTTTAGAACAAGAGATGAAGAGGAATTTCTTTAGTCAGATTGGTGAATCTGTGGAACTCTTTGCCACAGAAGGCTATGGAGGCCAGGTCACTGAGTATCTTTAAGGCAGACAGGATCTTGATTAATAAGGGGATCAGGGATTTTGGGGAAAAGGCAGCAAAATGGAGATGAGAAAAATGTCATGATTAAATGCAGACTCGATGTGCTGGGTGGTCTAATTCTGCTCCTATGTCTGATGGTCTATGTCTAAGCAATGCTTAGAAACCCCAGCGAATGTTCTGCAGCAGGTGGAAGAATGAAAAGAAATAAAAGCTTGTATACAATGTTTCTCATTATATGGTGTTTATCTAACTGGATTTAAGTGGACAGCTATTTTCCTTATTAATTGATTCATTCACAAATCACAGCGTTACCAATCTCTGCCTCTTAACTACCTGTCCTACAATATCCCAGCTAACTCTCTTTGTACTCTTTTCTAGATACCAATTAAACAAATTAGCTCATTAACAGCCCCTTTGCAGGCACACATAAGAAAAGTCTTAAAATTGAACAGAAATTTATCTGATTAAATTGAATTAAATTTTTCTGGGGCTTTGTCTCTTTTGAGTATACTAATTAACTAATTAGCAGCTACTTAAAAGGACACTTACAGGAGATGATGGCCTACTGATATTATCGCTAGACTATTAAATCCTGAAACTTAGCAAATATCCAAGGGACGCAGGTTCGAATCCCACCATGGGAGATGGTGAAAACTGAATTCAATAAAAGTATCTGAAATTAAGAATCTACTGATGACCACGAAGCCATTGTCAATTGCTGGAAAAACCCATCTGGTTCACTAATGTCTTTTAGGGAAGGAAATCTGCCTTCCTTACCTGGTCTGGCCTACATGTGACTCCATTTGATTCTCAACTGCCCTCCAAGGGCAACTAGGGATGGGCAATAAATGCTGGCCAGCCAGCGACACCAATGTCCCACAAATGAATAAAAAAAACTTGAAGCAAAACGATCTTTAAAGGGAATTTATCGATTTTAAAATTAAGGTGCATTTTGAGGGCTGATGATGCTCTCCAGCCACTAGGGCATCAACCAATAGCAGCAGAAGATCTCAGGATACTGATGTACACTCGGTACTCCCTGTCTAAGGACACCTAGAAGCAGACATACCTAAGGAAAATAGGCAGGCATATCAGGGCAAACGCCACCCTCATCAGACCGCTGCCTGGACCTATTAATGGCCACCAAGGCCAGGCCCAGCAGGAGAAAATGATGTCTTGTGACAATATGAGGTGAGACCTTGTATTCACTTTGCATCCCAGCTCCAATGCTAGCTGCAGTCCCAGGAGTGGCCACCGCTTCTGGTGGTGCTGCTGAGTCTTGAAAGTTGTTCCCCCTCAAATTGACCATCAAAGCCCGAAGGCAAGATTTCCTCATGGTGAAGGACCAATGGAAGGAAGGTTCACTTTATTTCCTTAAAGACTTTCCACCCGTTACAAGGCATAAGGCAGGAGTTTGATAGAATATGCTCCAGTTATTTGGATAAGTGATAATTCCAACAAAATCATCCAGGACAAAACAAGCCTTTTGATCGGCACCCTATCAATCACCTTAAACACTCCAGCACTATCGCACAGTGGCCATAGTTTGTACCAATTACAAGATGCACTGCAGCAATTCACCAAGGCTCCTTCAATTGCAACTACCAAATTTGCAATGACTATTATTTAGAAGTGTAAAGACAGTGGGCACATGGGAATGTCAAGTTCCTTTCCAATCATTCACCAAACTGACTTGAAAATATATCAGCATTCTTCACTGACTGTGGATCAAAAACCTGGAATTCCCTCCTTAACAGCATTGCAGGTGTATCTACACCATATGGACTTCAATGGTTCAAGAAGAACCATTGAAGCCCATATGGTGTAGGTACATCTCCATATGGTGTAGATACACCTCTATCTCCTTCTCAAGGGCAATTAGGGATGGGCAACAAATGCTGACCTTGTCAATTAAACCTTACTTACTATTGTCACAGATAGGTTTCAATTAACACTGCAATGAAATTACTGTGAAAATCCCCTCGTCGCCACATTCCTGCGCCTGTTCAGGTACACTAAGGGAGAATTTAGCATGGCCAATGTACATAACCAGCACGTCTTTCGGATTGTGGGAGGAAACCGAAGCACCTGGAGGAAACCCACGCAGATATGGGGAGAACGTGTAAACTCAGCACAGACAGTGACCCAAGCTGGTAATCTTCTTAATGTGCTTATCCCAGTTCAACCCTGGCATCTCTACATCATGGCTAGGTGAGGCTAACAGTGCTTGAATGAATAAATGAGCATAATATTTCCTTGGCTGTACATTTAAAGAATTATAATGAGTGCACACACATTGTTGCTATGTGTAATTGAAGAATCAGCATTAGATGACCCAATGAAACATCCAGCGTCTCCCAGCCAAGTTCAGCATGGATCTCATTAACAGAAGTAATGTTGGTATAGAGTAGGGTTTTTGCTGTAATAATGATGGGAATCACTTTGCAAGAAAACGACCCAATTCCTTCTACTGAAACATTTCATCATTTCTATCCAGGTCCCAGCTACCATCTATTTTCACTAAAATAGATCTAAAATTTTAAAATAATCGCACTTCAAAATTTCTCAAGCCAAGACTCAATTTATTTTCTTAACTTGTACTTTCTCATTCAATCCCAATTTTCCACATGGTTTAAACATCATTGAAACATGAGACTAAAATATTGCCCTGTAAGTTCCTTTCAAAACATTCCTCAAACTCCATTTGAACTATTTAAGCTCAGGGTTTATTAGCTTTGAAATGTCCATCAATTTCTATGAAGTGCCAAATAGCATTCAGACAGTTACATGGGTGAGATGGGTATAGAGGGATATTGGCCAAATGCAGGTAATTGGGACTAGTTTAGTAGTTAAAAACTGGGCAGCATGGACAAGTTGGGCTGAAGGGCCTGTTTCCATTAGCGCCTCTTGATAGATTAAGGCCTAATCTGAGAAGTTTCAGAATGGCAGAGATAATGAATCACTTTCTGGAAAAGTTAAGTGAAAAATACCAATGATCGATCGTGATTGGGGAATAGCTGATTGAACAGTGATGTGTTGTGTCTGGGGTGGAAATAGACTAGGCTTTCTAAGTCCCATGATTTGTAAGATGTTGCCAAACAAACTTGTTGGATTTTAACCTGTGAGACTTCTTACTGTGTCTATCCCAGTCCAACACCGGCATCTCCATATCATTGTAAGAGGTAGTCAGGATGGCGAGAGATAGATTTTCACACTTCCTGAAGTCTCAGTAACAAGTATTAGTGTCAGAACCAATGCAATAGACTTGATTTCACATAACTTGGATTTGAAGTGTGGGGAGATGTGGGGAAGTTGTGTGGGAGGATGTAAGGTAAGGTCAACTCCAGTCATTTGTCACCCCGTCTGATGTGAATTTATTTACGCAGGAGAATGGAGTTACAATTCACATACATAGAAGCATACATAGAAACTAGAAGGAGGCATAGGCCATTTGGCCCTTCAAGCCTTATGCATTTTGATCATCAAATTCAATATACTGATCCCCCCTTCTCCCTCATATCCCACGATTCCTTTGGCCTGAAGAGCTATATTTAATGTCTTCTTGAAATCACACAACATTTTGATCTCAAATACTTCCTGTGATAGTGAATTCCACACATTCACCAGCCTCTGGGTGAAGAAATTTCTCCTCACCTCAGTCAAAAAAGGTTTACCTTTATTAATGGCATTGGGAATTACAGATAGTTCTATGGCCTGGTGGGTACTGATATGATCGGCACAACTTGTGGGCCAAAGGGCCTGTTTGTGCTGTAGTGTTCTATGTTCTATATTCTGTTCTTATCCTCACCCATGTCCCCAATTCCGCGCTCCCCCACTATCAGGAATATTCTTTCTGAATCTATCCCATCTAATCTATAATTTTATAAGTTTATATGAGATCCCTTCTCACTCTCTTAATCTCCTCATATGACACACCTGCCATCTCAGGAATCAGCCTGATAAACCTTCACTGTACTCCCTCGATAGCAAGGACATTCTTCCTCAGATAAGGACACCAAAACTGCACACAATACTGCAGGTGTGGCCTCACTAACGCTCATTACAATTGCAATAAAACATCCCTATCCCTCTGCTCAAATCCTCTCACTATGAAAGCCAACATACCATTTGCCTTCTTTATTGCCTGCTGTACCTGCAAGCTTTCTTTCAGTGACTGGTGCATGAAGGCAGCAAGGTCTCAATGAGTATCCACCTCTCTCAACTTTACACCCATAAAAATAGTAATCTGCCTTCCTATTACTGTTACTGAAGTGGATAACCTCACATTTATCCACTTTATGCTGCATCTGCTATGCATATGCCCACTGACTAAGCCTGTCCAAAGCATGCTGAAGCATCTCTGTATCCTCCCCACAGCTCACCCTTCCACCCAACTTTGTTCCCTCTTCCAAATCATTAATATATAATGTAAATAGTTGTGGTTCTAGCTTAAATCCCTGCTGTAACCAACTAGTCACTGCCTGCCGATTGGAAAAAGATTCATTTATGCCAACTCTTTGCTTCCTATCTGCTAACCAGCTTTCTATTCATCTCAAGACACTAGCCGCAGTCCCGTGTGCTTTAACTTGGCAAGAAGTTGTGAGAACAAAATCTGGGAGTGGCAGCTGTTGACTGTGTCTAATTTGGAGTTATAAACCAAAAGAGGAAATGAAATGTACGTGAATCATGACCAGTGTCATCCCTAAAACAATAAAGTCCTCAACCGAGAGAGAGCGGCTTGGCTAGAATCAATAATAAGCCATTCTGTCCATCGAGCCTGTTATGTCATTCATTTAGCTCCATATCTCAAATGTGTCCACCGGGTTTGTTTTTGCACCTCTTACTTTTGCCTAATAAAAATCGATGGAGCGCAAGTGACAGAAGGGTCTGCTATCAGATACCAAACCTGCTCAGACCCTGCTCAAGAGCGCAAGAAAGCTGGTAGAATATGGGAAATATTAAAGTAATTTATGGCACAAGACTCTCGAGAAGCTGGGCCAAGGAACAAGAAGTTCTTCCCTGCTGTCTTATATTAGCCTGAGGCATTTCTCTCTCTCTCTCTCTCAGGAACACATTCAGAGATCACTCAAATCGCACAATAATGTCCTGTCTTTTGGTCTTAGAATGAGGTTTGGCAGAGGGGTATTGTGGGGGGAGGGGGGAGCGGAACCATTAAAACCAGCAGAGTTGAAACGTGCATTTTTTTTAAAGTTCAATTAATAAATTTCCACAGGGAGTGGTAGAAAGCAATACCGAGCGTGCTCGTAATCCAGGAAAGGCACAGAATATACAACATTTGAAGAAATCGGCTGAGTCAAACGGCACAGCAGCACAGTGGTTAGCACAGGGTACCTCACAGGGTACGGGGTTCAATTCCCGGCTTGGGTCACTTGTCTGTGTGTGGAGTTTGCACATTCTCCCTGTGTCTGCGTGGGTTTCCTCCGGGTGCTCCTGTTTCCTCCCACACTCCAAGGATGTGCAGGTTAGGTTGATTGGCCATGCTAAATTGCCCCTTAGTGTCCCAGGACTAGTAGGTTAGAGAGGTTAGCAGGGTAAATGCATGGGGATAGGACCTGGGGGTGGGATTGTTGTCGGTGCAGACTTGATGGGCCAAATGGCCTCTTTCTGTACTGTACGGTTTCTATGATTCAGAAACTGCTGACTCACTTTGGGAAGAAATGAAGGCAAAATGAAATTGTAATGTAAGTAATGGCAAGAATAATTTTGAGGGGGGGGGCGCGGGTTTGGATCATGGTAAGGATTCTAACATTTGACCGTTCCATTGGAAAGTCATTAACTTGAATCTCTGTTTCTCGCTCTACAGATACTGTTTGATCTTTGATTTGATTTCTTATTGTCACATGTATTGGTATACAGTGAAAAGAATTGTTTCTTGCGTACTATACAGACAAAGCATACCGTTCATAGAGAAGGAAAGGAGAGAGTGCAGAATGTAGTGTTAGAGTTATAGCTGGGGCGTAGAGAAAGATCAACTTAGTGCGAGGTAGGTCCATTCAAAAGTCTGACGGCAGCAGGGAAGAAGCTGTTCTTGAGTCGATTGGTACATGACCTCAGACTTTTGTATCTTTTTCCCGATGGAAGAAGGTGGAAGAGGCAATGTCCGGGGTGTGTGAGGTCCTTCATTATGCTGGCTGCTTTTCCGAGGCAGTGGGAAGCGTAGACAGAGTCAATGGGTGGGAGAGTAATCTGGAGAGTAATTCTGGCATCTCGTGTTTCGGTTATAAGATATAATCTTTTTTTTGCAGCATTTGTAGCACTTTATTCCAACGGTTATAAGACCTGCTACCACCTACGATTGGCAAACTACAAATAGTGGTAGCCAGCCTGCATCAGAAGTGGCCTTTTGGAAATAAGTGTGAGAAAGAGAGAGAGAAAAAGTTGTTAAACTAGTGCAGAGTTTTGTTTAGACCACAATCGGGGCTGGTTTTTATGTCCAGCGAATGGGTGCTGTGGATAGATGCGGAAGTGGGCATGCCTGGTGCTTCTGCCACACTATACTGCCCTTTGGGATGTCAATTACCTTGGGACGGGACTGGCATTCCCATCTGAGGAGGGAATCCTGCCCCCAAAAGCTGTTGGCCATTCAGCATCACAGGACACTGCTGGGACTGTATCCCGATCCCAATCGGTCTCCAGGAACCGAATGCCTATTGTCGGAGCCAAGTGACTTAGGTTCTTTAAATAAGTATTAAAAATGTTATTTCTGCCACATTTCCTATTGGGACCTTCTCACTGACACACTTCCCTTTCTCTTGCGAAATAAACTGGCACATAATATAACATTGGAGAAGGAGCAGAGGGCGTGCACATTTGTATCCACTGTGGCCCCTGGGGAAGATAATGCTGTTATTTATTGGCACAGCAATGACTGAGGCCAGCATTGCCAAGAATTTGATCTGATTTATTATTGTCACATGTAGCGGGACACAATGAAAAGTATTTTTTCTTTCTCATTACACAGACAAAGCATATTGTTCATAGAGAAGGAAATGGGAGAGTGCAGAATGTAGTGTTATAGCCATAGCTAGGGTGTGGAGAAAGATCAGCTTAATGCAAAGTGGGTCCATTCAAAAGTCCGATGACAACAGGGAAGAAGCTGTTCCTGAGTCGCTTGGTACGTGATCTCAGACTTTTGTATCTTTTTCCCGATGCAAGAAGGTGGAAGAGAGAATGTCCGGGGTGCGCGGAGTTCCCTAATTATGCTGGCTCCTTTTCTGAGGTAGCGGGAAGTATAGACAGAGTCAATGCAGTCTGTACGCATACACAGCAAGACCTGGACAAAATATGGACTCGGGCTGATAAGTGGTATCTAACATTCACGTCACTCAAGTTCCAGGTAATCTCCAACCAGAAAGAATCTAAGCATTATCCCTTGACATTCAATGGTGTTTCCATCACTGCATCCCACACTATCATTGCCAGAAACTGAACTGGTCCATCCAGATAAATATCATTGCTACAAGAGGAATAAACAAGGATAGGGATTCACCTCCTGACTCCCCAGAGCCTGTCCACCATCTACAAGGCACAAGGTCAGCAGGGTGATGGAACATTCCCCATTTACCTGGAAGAGTGCAGCTCTAACAATATTCAAGAAGCTGGATACAATCCAAGAGAAAGCAATCCACCTAATTGACACCTTCCATCATCTTAAACTTCACTCCTCGACCACCAACGTACAGTGATAGCAGAGTATACCATCCACACGATACACTGCAGGACTCAGCACGGCTCCCAGGCAACATCTTCCAAAAATACAATCTCTATCGTCTAGAAGGACAAAGAGAACAAGTGATGAGGAACGCCACCATCTGCAAGTTGCCATGCCAGACAGACACCATCCTGGCTTGGGAATATATCGCTGTTCCGTCACTGTCATTGGGTCAAAATCCTAGAACTCTCTGCTTAACAGCAGTGAGGATGTATCTACACTATTTGGTCTGCATCAGTTCAAGAGGTAATTTATCACCACCTTCTCAAGAGCAATTAAGGATGGGCAATAAATACTGGCCTAGCCAAAAACACTCACATCCCATGAAAAAATGTGTAAAACTCCGGGGTGATGGTATGTTTTAGCCTCTTGCATTTTGTCAAATCCCTCAATCTGCCACAAAGTATGACCTACAGTGACTGTGGATATCTTGCTTTCCACCTTCACTTTAATCACTTTGTGTTGATGTTTTCAGCACCTGAAGGACTCCTAACTCGCCTGTCAGTGGAAGGGCGGCACGGTGGCACAGTGGTTAGCACTGCTGCCTCACAGCACCAAGGACCCAGGTTCAATTCCCGGCTTGGGTCACTGTCTGTTGCGGAGTTTGCGCATTCTCCCCGTGTCTGCATGGGTTCCCTCCGGGTGCTCCGATTTCCTCCCAAACTCCAAAGATGTGTGCGTTAGGTTGATTAACATGCTAAATTGCCCCTAGCTTTGGAGGAACTAACAGGATAAATATCTGGGGTTATGAGAATGGGGTGGGATTGTTGTCGGCGCAGATGCAAAGTACTATAGGGATTCTATGAGAAATATTTGTCTGCCGCTGCAGGCATTAACCAACATGATGTGCTGGGTAAGTCCACACACCAATAAAGGAGATGTAAAATTGCAGGCAAAGTTACTTGTCGCATCACCTTGTCCTGTGGCTGGTTTGAATGTGTAGCTTAGCTCAATGAAAACCTTTTGGAAATGCCTTACTGCCTCAGACACTGCTCCTGGCTGAGAGGTGGAGGGAAGGGGGGGGGGGTGCATGGGAGGGATGTGTTCCCTGAAGATCCTCAGTGACCTTCTATTGGAGACCTTCCTCCCTCTGCGCAGGCATTCCTTTTCTCCTCTCTTTGCTCCCATTTCCCCGTCATACTGTAACCTAAGAGAGACGGAAATAATATTCCCCCCCTCCCCCCAATAAGCGACAGCAAACTTTCAGCTCAGGGATGGTGACATGGTGATACAGTGCTAGCACCACTGCCTCACAGCACCAATTGCATTCCGGCCTCGGGTCACTGTTCATGTGGAGTTTGCACAATCTCCCTGTGTCTGCGTGGGTTTGCTCTGGATTTCCTCCCACAGTCCGAACCGGTTTAGGTTGATTGGCCATGCTAAATTAGTGCCCTTAGTGTCGGGGGGATTAGCAGGGTAAATATGTGGGGTTGCTGGATGGGATTGTGGTCGGTGCAGGTTCAATGGGCCAAATGGCCTTCTTCTGCACTGTCACAATTCTATGATTCTAAGACTTTCAAACTCCTTATGAATTCCCTGTGTAACTCCTTGTGACGTCAACAGCTAGTGCGAGCTCCTGAAACATCGCAGTGCACACAATGCTCCCACCTTAAATAGCTAACAACACTTCACTTGAAACTACCAATCTCCATGTTTAAGCATCATAGGCAGGAGGTTCCTCATGGCAACAGAGGTATATGCATGCTGGGAATGTTTAAGACCAGTTTTAATAAAACCTCAAGTTCCAAAATGTGAGTTTGGGAGCCAAATGAATGTCAGACACTGACTGACATCATGACCTGCCCTCTCTGCTTGTCTCTGGTGTCAGCACACTACGTCTGCGTAATCATCCTTCCAAACCTGGTCATTCCCATGGCTGGAAGTGGACCAATCGTCCCTTTCCGGGCTCCTGCAGTGCCAACACCAGCGGCACCACAAAGCCCAATGTTGTGGCCAGGATGTTTCCACTTGTGGGCGAGACCAGAAGCAGGAGCCTTAAATAGACGATTGTCACCAGCCAGAGTGTGGTGAAAATGTGGAAGTTGCTACCACAAGGAGTGGCTGAGGCTAATGGCTAAGGCGCACTGCAGATAGAAGGGAGATAAATGCAGCCCAAGAGCAGGATACGTTGACGAGAGTTGGATGAAGATGGTTAGGGGGAAGTTCAGAAGGAACATAAACACTGGCATTGGACTGTGAGGCTTGTTTCTGGAATATTCTAAGACTGCATAACAGACAGATAGAATGAAGGTTTTGTACATCATAAATATATCAAGGACAGATCCAAAGATGTGTGGGTTAGGAGGATTGGCTAAAATACCCCCTCACGGACTATAATCGTAGAATCCCTTAATGCAGAAACAGGCCATTCAGCCCATCAAGCCTGCACCGACAACAATCACGTCCAGTCCCTAAGCCCATTGCTCCATGTATTAACCCTGCTGATCTGCTGACACACTTACTCCGTTAATCCCCCTAATTTACACATCTTGGGACACTGAGGGGCAATGTAGCATGGCAATTCCACCTAACCAGCACATCCTTGGAGTGCGGGAGGAACCTGGAGCACCCGAAGGAAACCCACGCAGACTCGGGGAGAATGTGCAAACTCCACACAGACAGTGACGCCCAAGCCAGGAATTGAACCCGGGTCCCTGGCACTGTGAGGCAGCAATGCTAACCACTGTGCTATCCACTAGCTAGGGTAAATGTGTGTGGTTGTGAGGGTGGGACCTGGGTGGGTGGAGAGGGGGGGGGGATTGTGATCGGTGCAGGGTTGATGGGCCAAATGGTCTCCTTCTGCACTGCAGAGAGTCTATGATTCAGTGAAATCCTTTACCTAACCTTTATTTTCTGTTCCAAATTTGCAGCATTGGCAGTTTTAATTTTATATCATAGAATCCAACAGTGCAGAGGCCATTCAGCCCATTGAGTCCACTTCAACCACAATCCCACTAGGCCCTATCCCCATAACGCCATGCATTTACCTAGCTAGTTCCCCTGACATTAAAGGTCAATTTAGCACGGCCAATCCACTTAATCTGTACATTTTTGGAGTGTGGGAGGAAACCGGAGCACCTAGAGGAAATCCACCCAGACACGGGGAGAAGGTGCAAAGTCCACACAGTCAGTCACCCGAGACCGGAATTGAAGTGGGGTCCCTGGCACTGTGAGGCTCTGCATTAACCACTGTGCCACAATGCCGCCCACTGAATCCAATTATTTCTTTGCGATATAATTCAGGTCTGGAGAACAGCTGAAATGCCTGATTCACATCGAAAATGAAAAGCTTTGTTTCACGATCATATGTGTGCGAATGAGAAAAATCCAAGAACAATACTTAAAATTCGTGGCATTAGAAAAAGGGGATTTTGTTTTCCACCTCCGTTTTCTGACAGGCAATACAGCTGGATTTATGCTGTTGTTTCACCGTGACCCTTGAGTCACTTCCAATTTCACAAAGTGGAGATCGTTTCTGAATAACTAATATTAAATTCTGGGAAAACTGTCATCACTTTCATTCAGGAAGAAGAGTGAGCAAGCCCGTTTTGCAAAGCGCTGTCAGATTGAAAGGAGGCTCTTGCCAATGATTCCTTCAGGAGGCCAATTCCTAATCTTAGCCAAAAGTGATGGGAAAGGCCATTCTCATAACACACAAGCTAGTGACCCTGATAAAGGATATCTTTGACTGAGGTAATCCCAGTGCAAACATTTATGGGGATGCAGTTTAAAGTTTTATTTACTCGTGTCACAAGTAGGTTTACATTCCAATAAAGTCACAGGGAAATTCCCCTAGTCCCCACACCCCAGCGCCTGTTGGGGTACACTGAGCCATTGTAATTCTCCTGCAGTAATGGAATAGTCACAAATGTACACTGTTACGGTTCACACATGACTGTTAATGGTACCTAAGTTATATTGTTAGATACGCAGGTGGTTCGCGCTGCTGCCTCACACCATCAGGGAGCCGGGTTCAAGTCTGGTCTCGGGTTACTGTCTGTGTGGAGTTTGCACTTTCTCCCCGTGTCTGTGTGGGTTTCCTCCGAGTGCTCCAGTTTCCTCCCACAGTCCAAGGTTAGTGGCCAAACTAAATTGCCCCTTAAGGTCAGGGGGATTAGCTGAGTAAATATAGAGTTTGGATGAATTTGTGGCCGGTGCAGGTTCAATGGTCTGAATAGCCTTCTTCTGCCCCGCAGGGATTTTATTTTAAAAAAAAGGCATGGTTTATGTAAGTATCTAGAGCATTTATAGAGAGAGGCATACCTGAGATGTTCCATGGCTCTGTGCTTCTGTCCTTACCTGAAACCCAAATGTGCTTATTTCAGGTTTCATAGTCTCATGGTCAGGAGTGAGAATTCTGACTGATCCAGGGACTCAGAAGCCACGGGTTAGCATCCCAATAGGTTCCATTACCACCATTTAGGGAAAAGGCAAAGGTTTCCGTTCAGATGAAGCTGCTAGGTCCCAGCTGGAGTCTCGGAACTGAGTGTCGGCCATAGTCAAATGCTAGCCTCTGAGTCAGAACGTTGTGGGTCATAGACTGACTCCAGGACTTGAGTTCAAAGGTCAAGCCTGGCACTTTGGTGCTGCAGCGAGGGAGTGCTGCATTGTTGATAGTGTCATGTTTCAACTGAGTTGTTAAAGTGAGATCCTGTCTGCCCCTGAGGTGGATGTAAATGATCCTATATCCCTGATGCACTGGTCAATATATATCCCTGATACACTGGTCAATATATATCCCTAGTACACTGGTCAATATATATCCCTGATATACTGGTCAACATATATCCCTGATGCACTGGTCAATATATATCGCTGATACACTGGTCAATATATATCCCTGATATACTGGTCAACATATATCCCTGATGCACTGGTCAATATATATCACTGATACACTGGTCAATTTATATCCCTGATACACTGGTCAATATATATCCCTGGTACAGTGGTCAATATATATTCCTGGTACATTGGTCAATATATATCTCTGGTACAATAGCCAATATTTGCCCCAATACACTGGCCAATATACATCCCTGGTATACTGGTCAATATATATCCCTGGTACGTTGGTCAATAATACCTCTGGTACACTAGCCAATATTTGCCCCTGGTACACTGGCCAATATATATCCTCTAATACACTGGTCAATATATATCCCTGGTACGTTGGTCAATAATACCTCTGGTACACTAGCCAATATTTGCCCCTGGTACACTGGCCAATATATATCCTCTAATACACTGGTCAATATATATTCCTAGCACACTAGTCAACATATATCCCTAACACACTGGTCACAACATATATCCCTAACACCCTAGGCTAATATTCATCTCTGGTAATATCTATTTATGGGAACTGGACTGCTTCATTTTCTGATTGATAGTGGGGTTCTGCAGGGATCTGTGCTGGGACCCCTACTGTTCACATTATACATTAATAATTTGGAAGTGGGAACTGAATGTATTATCTCAAATTTGCAGATGATACAAAGATGGGTGGGAGGGTGAGCTGTGAGAAGGATGCAGAGGTGCTTCAGCGTGATTTGGACAGGCTGAGTGTGTGAACATCTGCAAGGCAGATGCAGTATAATGTGGATAAATGTGAGGTTATCCACTTTGGTAGCAATAATAGGAAGACAGATTATTACTTGAATGGGTGTAAATTGAGGGAAGTGGGTACTCAATGAGACCTTGGAATTCTTGTGCATCGGTCACTGAAAGTAAGCACACAGATACAACAGGCAGTAAAAAAGGCAAAAAATGTTGGCCTCCAAAGCGAGAGGATTGGAGTGCACGGATAGAGATGTTTTGCTGCAATTGAATTGGGCACTGGTGAGGCCACATCTGGAATATTGTGTGCAGTTTTACTGTCCTTATCTGAGGAAGGAAGTTCTTCCTCAGGTAGAGGGAATACAGTGAAGGTTTACCAGGCCAATTACTGGGATGGCAGATCTGCCATACGAGGAGAGACTAAGTTGGTTAGAATTATATTCACTGGAGTTTAAGAGAGTGAAAAAGCATCTCATAAAAACCAGGGTTAGACAGGGTAGATTGAAAAAAAGTGCTCCCGATGGTGGGGGAGTCCAGATTAGGGTGTCATAGTTTGAGGATAAGGGGTGAACTGAGATAAGGAGAAATTTCTTCATGCAGAGAGTGACGAATGTGTGGAATTCATTCCCATAGCATATATTTGAGGCCAAAATGTTGTGTGATTTCAAGAAGAAATTAGATGTAGCTCTTGGGATCAAGGGATAAGGGAGGAAGCAGGGGGGATCAGGATATTGAATTTGATGATCAACCATGATCAAAATGAATGGCCGAGCAGGCTCGAAGGGCCAAATGGCCTACTCCTGCTTCTAACTTCTATGTTCCTGTAAGCCCCTGAAATGATACCCTCATTTAATTCAGCAATGTTCCTTTAATGTTTTTGTCTTGAGTCACAAAGCCCCTTAGGGCCTATAAATTGGTTTAATTTGTTCCATTTGTTTTACTCAAAAAGGAGATTGGGCCAATTTCTTTGATGCTTAATGCTGTACTCAATAAAAATATAAAGAGAGACACTGTCCCTCTGAAGGGCGGTCTGTTTGATTAATTAATTTGATAAATTGGTCTGATTAATTTCACAATGCTCCAAAGACTAGAAAGGAGATGGTTTCATCAGCCCCCATAATATCATTTCCATCTAACTTTGGAAGGTACTTTTAATGTTTTTTATTTTGTTACAATGCTACTTCAAGGGACATGTTAATTAGTTCTTCCCTTGGCTCCTCCAAGCTCCTTCTGTGGTCAACAAACCTTGAACCCAGAGCCTGTGGTTCATGGACAAAGTTATTGGGTGTTGAGCCATAACACCTCCTCATGGTTTATCACTCAAAACTATGACACACACAACTATCCATCAGCATAGCTGATCCCAGGCAAAAAAAAGCTGGGATCCTGGAGATGGGCTGGGAGATGGGATTGTTAGCAAAACTGTGGGAGCCCGGCATCTTCCCATCATTGCACCATATTGGAACCAGAGAAAAGTTACAGTGCAAAAGCAGGCCATTCAGCCCATCTTGCCCATGCCAGCCTAAGAACATCCAAATATCCATTCTAATCCCACCTTCCTGCAATTGGCCCCTAACCCTGTAGTTTAAAGCACTTGCGATACTTTGTGAAAGAGTTTAGGGTCTCTGCTTCTACCACCAGCTCGGGGAGTGAACTCCAGACACCCACCACCCTCTGCATAAAGAACATCTTCCTCGTGTCCTCTCTGCATCTACTGCCACTTATCTTAAATCTATGTTCTTTGGTTCTAGAATTCTCCGCCAAGGGCAACAATTTTATCTGACCACTCTATCTCTTCCCCTCATTATTTTGTATACCTCTATCAACTCACCCCCTCAGCCTTTTTTGTTCCAAAGAAAGTAACCCCAACCTACCCAATCTCCTCATAGCTACACTTTTCTAGACCTGGTAACATTCTTGTACACCTCCTCTGCACTCTCTCTCTCTCTCGAGCAATTAATTCCCTCCTGTAATGTGGTGACCAGAACTGCTCACAATACTCCAGTGTGGCCTCCCCAGTGTTTTATACAGTTCCAACATGAGATTCTTATTTTTATATCTATGCCTCTGTCAGTGAAGGAGAACATTCTGTCTGCCTCCTTTACAACCTTGTCTACTTGAACTATATTGAAGGTAGTGGGAACCTTAATGTGATTGGTTTTCCACAAACGACCACTCAACGCCCATTAGAGGCATTGGCAATGAACAACTTTTCAGTGAAGCTAGGGTGGAGGGAGATGAATTGGGCAATGGAGGTACAAAAGGTAAAGGTTTGGATTAGAGTGGAGGAGGGAAACGGCAAAAATGCTGATGGAGCAAAGCAAAAAAAAAATAGAGTGAGAGAGGGACAAGTATAGATGGGCGCAGTGAAGGCATCAGTGGGAACATTCATTATCCAAGATCCAAGAAAAAGGATGAAAAGCTTCTTCTGAAGTTAATTGAAATGACATTGTTTGTGTGTGTGTGTGCGTGTGCGTGTGTGCGTTGTGGAGGTGGTGGTGGTTGGCTGATGAAGCCATCTTCTTTCTATTCTGAACCAGCATATTCAGCCAGGATAGGCGGCACGCTGGCACAGCGGGTTTGCACTGCTGCCTCACAGTGCAAGGGATCCAGGCTCGATCAGGTCTCTGTCTGTGTGGAGTTTGCACATTCTCTGCCTGGGTTTCCTCTGGGTGCCCCGGTTTCCTCCCACAGCCAAACATGTGTGGGTAAGTTGGATTGGCCATGCTAAATCGTCCCCCTAATATCAGGAGGACTAGCGAGGGTAAATACGTGGGGTTATCCTAGAATCATAGAAACCCTGCTGTGCAGAAGGAGGCCATTCTGCCCATCGAGTCTGCACCGACAACAATCCTACTTAGGCTTTATCCCCATAACCGTACATATTTACCCTGCCTAATCCCTCTAACTTAGGTGCCCTGGGACGTTAAGAGGCAATTTAGGTTGGCCAATGCATCTAACCCATGTATCTTTAGACTCGGGAATGTCATGGGGTTATGGGGATAGGTTCTGGGTGGGATTGTGCAGACTCAGTGGGCCGAATGGCCTCCTTCTATGATTCTAAAGGAATAAAGAAACGTCTTTTGTGGAGGCTTTTGTAGCTGAGGGGGAGCGAATCTCATTCCAGCAGTTAATTTTTCTGGTTTTCTTTTTGAAACAACTCTGAGCCTCAAAGCCTCGGGCAAGCAGCTGTTCCTGCAGAAGCCACAAGGGTATAATTGCTGATCCACTAAATTCACTCTCCCTACAAGGATTGACGTACAGAAGGAGCTAAATTATAAACCAACAGACATGCCTCCATAATTGTTTGTCTGAAGAACCAGAGTTGTGGGGGGGGATAAGTTAAACGGCTGGTGGCCGAAAGCAATGTACAACAGCAGGAGCATGGAAGATATAATCTGCTGACATATGCTAAAGTTCACCGGGAAAGCTTAATACAGACATTAGATCCAAACATTCAAACCCTTGTTCCTCTGGTGTTAAAAAATACTGCAGATGCTGAAGGAAATTCTGGAGAAACTCAGCAGATCTGACAGCATCTGGGGAGAGAGAATGACCCCAACATCTGGATGACCTTTCATCCAGGCTCAAGATAAAGAAAACAGGATCCACTCTGCTTCAGCTCTAACAAAGGGTCATCCTGACTCGATGGGCCAAATGGCCTCCTTCTGCACTGTAGGGATTCTATAACTCAACACGTTGACTCTATTCCCTTTCTGCTGATGCTGTCAAGCCCGCAGAGATTTTCCAGCGTTTTCTATTTATGTCACCTCTGATTTTTGTGAAGTTGGAGCTGAAATATTTTCACAATCATTAGCGTAAATGCATTTCTTAAAGGAATCTGTTTTGGGTGGCGCAGTGGTTAGCACTGCTGCCTCACAGTGCCAGGGACCCAGGTTCAATTCCAGTCTCGGGTGGACTGTCCGTGTGAAGTCTGCATGTTCATAGAATGCCTACAGTGCAGAAGGAGGCCATTCAGCTCATCGAGCCTGCACTGAACGCAATCCTCATAATACCCAATTATTTACCCTACTAAATAAGGCTTTTGATAAGGTGGCCCATGGAAGACTTCTACAGAAAATGCAGATGTGTGGAATAGAGGGTGATTTAGCTAATTGGATTAGAAATTGGCTGGCAGATAGAAGACAGAGGGTGGTGGTTGATGGGAGATATTCATCGTGGAGTTCGGTGACGAGTGGTGTGCCTCAGGGGTCTGTTTTGGGGCCCCTGCTGTTTGTAATTTTTATAAATGATCTGGATGAGGGTATTGAGGGATGGATCAGTAAATTTGCAGATGATACTAAAGTTGGTGGTGTGGTAGATAGTGAAGAGGGGTGTTTTAGTTTACAGAGTGACTTGGACAAGTTGCAGAGCTGGGCCGAGAGGTGGCAAATGGAGTTTAATGTGGAAAAGTGTGAGGTAATGCACTTTGGCAGGAACAATAAATGTGTAGAGTATAGGGCTAATGGTAGGGCTCTTAATAGTGTTGAGGAACAGAAGGATCTTGGTGTATGTGTCAATAGATCCCTGAAAGTAGGCAGTCAAGTGGATAAAGTTGTTAAGAAGGCTTATGGAGTCTTAGCTTTTATTGGTAGGGGGATTGAATTTAGGAGCCGCAGCATCATGTTGCAGCTGTACAAAACTCTAGTGCGGCCGCACTTGGAGTATTGTGTGCAGTTCTGGTCGCCACATTATAAGAAAGATGTGGAGGCATTGGAGAGGGTACAGAGGAGGTTTACTAGGATGTTGCCTGGTATGGAGGGCAGGTCCTATGAAGAGAGGTTGAAGGATTTGAGGTTGTTTTCGTTAGAAAGGAGGCGGCTAAGAGGGGATCTTATTGAAGCATATAAGATGATTAGAGGTTTAGATAGGGTGGACAGTGATAGCCTTTTTCCTAGGATGGAGAAAGCTAGCACGAGGGGACACAGCTTTAAATTAAGGGGTATGAGTTATAGGACGGATATCAGAGGTAGGTTCTTTACTCAAAGAGTGATTAGGGAGTGGAATGCCCTGCCTGCAGCTGTTGTAGATGCGCCAAGTTTGGTGGCGTTTAAGAGGTTAGTTGATAAGTATATGGATGAGAAGGGAATGGTTTAGTTAGGAGGGGCATTGCTTTTTATTTTGGTCGGCACAACATCGAAGGCCGAAGGGCCTGTTCTGTGCTGTATTGTTCTATGTTCTATGTTCTATGTTCTATTAATCTCCTGACACTAAGGGCCAATTTAGCATGGCCAATCAACCTTACCTGTTCAATTAGGCCTCCACCACAATCTTCCACCAAACCTCTAGCTTTTGGCATGATCCCTGAACAATATCATGGCCATCAACTCTGTTTTACGTAAATGGTAGAGATGAAAACATGAGGGGAACGTTCAGCAAGTTTGCAAACAATGCCAAAATCGATAGTGTGGTTAATAACGAAGAAGATGGCCATGGGTTACAGGAAGATATAAATGGGTTGGTCAGAGGGGGAAGAGCAGTGGCAGTTGGTATTTAACCCTGATGAGTGCAAAGTGATTGGAAGAAGTAACAAGATGAGGGGAATATTTGACGAACAGCAGGACTCTGGGAAACTCAGAGGAACAGATGGAACTTAGTTCCACTTGCTTAGAACTAATGTAGTTATACAATGAATGGCATAACCATCAAGAATATAGAAACACAGAGAGATCTAGGTGTGCAAGTTCACAAATCCTTGAAGATGGCAGCACATGTGGAGAAAGTGATGAAGAAGGCATATAGCATGCTTGCCTTTATAGGACAAGATGTAGAGCACAAAAGCTGGCGTCTAATGTTGCAACTGTATTGAATGTTGGTTAGGCCACATTTGGAGTACTGCATCTAGTCTGGTCACCACGCTACCAGAAGGACGTGGAGGTTTTGGAGAGAGTCCAGAGGAGGTTTACCAGGATGTTGCCTGGTATGGAGGGTTTTAGCTATCAGGAGAGATTGGCTAAACTGGGGTTGTTCTCCCTGGAAAGACAAAGAATGAGGGGAGACCTAATAGAGGTGTATAAAATTATGAAGGGTATAGATAGGGTAAAGAGCGGAAAGTTTTTTCCCAGGTCGCAGGTGACGATCATGAGGGTCACAGGCTCAAGGAGAGAAGAGCAAGGTATAGCTCAGATATCAGAGGGATGTATTTTACACAGAGAGTGGTGGGGGCCTGGAATGCACTGCTAAGCAGGGTGTTAGAGGCGGACACATTGGGATCATTTAAGACTTACCTGGATAGTCACATGAGCAGACTGGGAATGGAGGGATACCAACGAATGGTCTAGTTGGACCAATGAGCGGTGCAGGCTTGGAGGGCCGAAGGCCCTGTTTCCTGTGCTGTAGTGTTCTTTGTTCATCGTTCTCACAGATCCTGAAGTAAGCATAATACCTTAATAGGATAGTTAAGAAGGTATGTAGAACACTCATTTTTATCAGTTATGGCATAGAGTATGAGAGCAAGGGATGTTGGAATTACATAGAGCGTTGGTTAGGCCACAGCTGGAGTACTGTGCATGGTTCTAGTCACCTCACTATAGGAAGGATTGCACTGGAGGGGATACAGAGGGGGTTCACCAGGATACTGCCCGGGATGGAACATTTGAGCTGTAAGGAGAGACTGTATAGGCTTGGCCAGTTTTCTCTAGAGCAGAGAAGCCGAGGAGTTTGGCGGGGTGGGGGAACATAATTAAAGCTTACAAGATTATGAGGGGTTTGGACAGAACGAATAGGAAACAGATGTTCCCCTTGTCCGAGGGGACATAATTTCAGGATAAGTAAAGGGCAGGAGATTCAGAGGGGATTTGAGGAAAGAAATCACTCAGAGAGTGGTGGGAATCTGGAATGATCTCTCTGGGAAAGTAGCAGACGCCGGAAACCTTACAACTTTCAAAAAATATTTGGATGAGCACTTGTAATATCACAACATTAAAGGCTATGGGAACAAGTGCAGGAAAATAGGATTAGAATACCTTTAGTGCTGTGATTATTGTAGACTCAATGAGCCGAGGGACCTTTGCTACACTCTGTGACTCTACGCAACAAAAGCCCAACATGCTAAATAAATTTAACATTTATTTGCTTTTACTTCAGATTTCCAGTATCTTGTGCAGTTGCAGTCTTGCTATCTGTTTGATGTGTAAAGATGTGGTTGGAATAATGCTGCTTAGTAATCTTAATATTTAACCGTGTGCGGTGGCGTACAGGTCAAGATTTTCCAGCTTGTATTAAATCCAGACCACAACACCAAAATAAAGCCAAGATTAAAAAGCTAATCCAGCTTCGATACAGCAATACAGAAAACTTTTCTTTTCACTTTCATTGTGAGGTGTGTTTGAACAGACAGAAAGTAGATTACATGCGAAGCAATATCTATCACTTCCGCCACAAATCCTCTACTACTGCTAGTAACTTTCAACATAATACAATGACAGAAGGATTGTAGGGCTCATAAGCAGAGTGCAATTTCTCTAATTCATTTTAAATTCATATTAAAATTCATTTACTAGAGCAGATATTAATGACAATCTTACACTAAACACAGAGGGTTAAAGCTGTGTACTGAGCCAGAACAGCAATTGAGACATCTGTGTCCTGCCAAGTGCTTAATGTGCTTAATAAGCCTAATGTGACATATCATTCATTAAGTTAAAAGAACAACTTAGCGCAAAGGGCTCTGCATCCAATTAGTATGAAACTTAGAGTGAAATGTGTCCAAATAGTTCCCTATTTTTCCCAGTCTTCCCAGGCCTTTACTGAGTCACCTTGCTGAATTCTGCCAAGATGTTTTCCGAGTTACACAGAATCATTTCTTGTTTTGAAATGTTCCTTTCCTTAAATCATCCTGTCCCAATCTTTTGGAGGGAAAGTGCTTTTGGGATCACCCCAAATCCGGAACATTCTCATTCAGCTTTCGCCAATAGGAAAGAAAAACTTGCGTTTGTAAAGCACCCTTCACACCCATCAGACCTCCCTTTATGACCTGTTTTTTGAAGTGTTGTTAAATCAGAAACACAGCAGTCAATTTGCACACGTCAAGATTCCCATTGTGCCAATGTCCAGATTATCTGTTTGTGTGATTGAGGTTTCACATTGGTCAGGATACGGGGATAATCTCCCTCCAATTCTCCTTTGCAAAATTTTCCTGGAATTCACCACACCATCAATTTAAAAATCTCATCCAAAAAAAGTACAGCTTTGTGCATTATTCTATTGGTACTAAATTGGAACTATCCTGGAATCTGGAACTCACTGCCTCAACATGTGGTAGAAATGGAAATTCTCACAACATTTAAGAAGCATTTAGATGAGCACTTGAAATGCTTTAGTACACAAGGCAATGGACTAAATGCTGGAAAATGGGATTAGAATGGGTTCTTGACATGATGGGCTGAAGGGTCTCATTCTGTGCTGTAAAACTCTACAAGCAGAATCTTCTGCCCATTCATGCCAGCATGATTTCCTGATCTCTTTGGAGTTTATTTATTTATGAAGTTTATTTATTTATTCGTCACAAGTAGGCTTACATTAACAAAGAACAAAGAACAACACAGCACGGGAAACAGGCCCTTCGGCCCAACGAGCCCGCGCCGCCGTCCTAACGTCTTAATGACATATAGAGACCAATATAGGGACAATTTGTTACCCAATCAGCCTAAGAGCACATTAACACTGTAATAAAGTTACTGTGAAAATCCCCTAGTCGATGCCTGTTCAGGTACACCGAGGGAGAATTTAGCTTGGCCAATGCATCTAAATAGCACGCCTTTCAGAAACTGGAGCACCCGGAGGAAACCTATGCGGATATGGGGAAAACATGCAGATTCCACACAGATATTTACTCAAGCTGGGAATTAAACCCGAGTCCCTGGCACTGTGAGGCAGCAGTGCTAACCACTGTCCTACCATGCCGCCCCAAAAGGTTCAAAGTAAGTATTCTTTTGAAAGAGTACGAATGGCTTTAGCTCTGTATTGGACGGAGATTTGGCTGAGCGCTAAGTTCTCCATCCTAGCTGGCAACGGGCATGATGAGATCGTGCCCTGTGATTCCGTAACACCAGCACATCAGCTGAGGTTGTTGTGCTCAAGTGGGAATTGAACCCACACTTTCCAATATTCAGAGGCAAGAGTGCTATCAACGAACTGAGAGTGATGACGATGTTACGGTTCACTCAGGGTTGCTGTGAGAACATGCGCTTTTTACATGCACCTCATGGTCTGCAACTCTGGGTAATATGGTAGGAGCTGCAACTTTCTTTCCATCAAAAGGGGAAGGGGAATCTCTCCCACTTTTACCAGCTGTCATTGCTGAGTGTTGGAAGAGTTCGCAGGTCGATACTACACACCTGTTTGGTCATATTATGAACGTACTTAAGTCCTGAGGTGGGATTGGAACCTGGAGCCTCAAAGGCAGTGATGTTACCCACTGCATTGCAAAACCTTCACCATTATGGAATCAGGTGTGACAATTCTTGAAGATTGACCACTGATTTTTTTTTTGAAACCCACAGCTGGGTGGACATTTATAGACAGGCAAAGAAGTAGCAAATAAAATCTATGCAGCATTTCTTGCAAACGGTTAATATTTTTAAAGATGTCTTCAAGGTGAGGCTGTTACTGTTTTCAAACAAGACAAAGAGTAGCCAACCCCTGAAGAGAAATCCCATTGTGACCGATCCTACTTTCAAAGTGGGTCTGACTGTGAGATTTCCAGCTTTAAAATAAAGAAAAGCACATTCTGGCAGCGTCGATTCCATTTTGCATCATAATTGCAAGGCTGGCAGCCAAATCCTGCACTGGGGTTAGTCCGTCCTGTAGGGTTTTTATTTTGATACTGGCACAGAATTTAACAGTGCAGTCCAATTAAGACAAAGTTCTCCACTGGTGAGGTTTCTTTGTAGCAAATAAAGCAGCTCGATGGTGTGGTGGTGGTTGGGGGGGGGGGGGGGGGGGGGGGGGAGAAAATAGGGTGTCTACATTTGTGTAACCGGATAACTTTGACACGGGTTCCCCAAAATCAGTAAAGTGGGACAGGATGGAGAGAGCTGTTCAGCAAAATTCCCAGCTACACCACCTGGACAGGTTCCGAGTTGTTTTAGGGTTAGGTCGATTGGCCGTGCTAAGAAATTGCCCCTTAGTGTCCAGGGATGCGTAGGTTAGAGGGATTAGTGGGTATAATATGTAGGGATATGGGGATAGGGCCTAGGTGGGATTTGGTGCAGACTCGATGGGCTGAAGGGCCTCTTTCTGCACTGTAGGGTTCTATGATTCTGTGATTCAGAGTTGCTGCAACTTCTTACGTAGCTTGTAAGTAAAAGCTGTTATCCTTTTGCTTAGAAAGTTGGCGATGGGGAGGGAGTGGGTGGGGGAGGGAGTGGAGGGGGAATGGGACAGGACAAGAGGGTGGGGGGTGGGCGGGCTGAGGGGAAGAGAAGAGCTGTGCGACTGCCAGCAAAATAAAATCACTGTGCTATCAGTTCTGAGTCATTCCCAGCCAGTTCCAACTTCCAGAACCAAATGCCTCTGTATAAATACAGATCAGTCGATGCCAGGACTCAGTCAGAACGCTGAATTATATACAGACCATTAAAAAAAATGGGAGCTTCTTGGATCAAGCATTTTAAGCAAGAGTTCACGACGGAAAAGCGTACTCCAAAGGCCAGAAATCCACAAATGATCCTTCGATCGCAGGTAGGACAGAAGTTATATTTCTGTCAAGTTATCACTAAGTTGCTCACAACCTGATTCATCTGGAGATTGTAACTATCTGCAAATCTGAAAGCAGATGAGAGTAAGCGTTCAGCTTCCAGGCTAGTGTAGGAGCAACAGGCTGGGAGGTCAGACACGATGATCACGATTTACGATTAACCTTTGCCCAGTCAGTGCAGCCCACTAACTCCGAGCACTGCACTGTTCACTAGCTGCTCACATCAGTAAGATGGGAGTGGGGGTGGAGGGAGAAGAGTCAAATATCGTAGCATTTTCACACAATTTAAAGCTAGCCTGCACCATGTTAAAAACCAGCCCGGGACGCTGAAAGGGGAGATGCATTGTGGCTGCAGCAGAGGTTGGCAGCTGTGCAGAAAGTTAATCTTAGATGCAAACAAAGGAGAATGGCCCAGGCTGGGAGAGAGCGGATTTAACACTGGAGATCTTAGTGAATGAAATTTAAAGTAAAGTTTATTTCTCAGTGCCATAAGTAGGCTTACATTAACACTGCAATGAAAGATGTGCTGGTTAGATGCATAGACCCAAACAGGCGCCAGATTGTTTGGCAACTAGAGGAATTTAACAGTAACTTCATTGCATTGTTAATATAAGCCTTACTTGTGACTAACAAATAAATTTTATTTTAACTGTGAAAATCTGCTAGTCGCCACACTCCTGCACCTGTTTGGGTACACCAAGGGAGAATTTAACATGGCCAATTCACTTAACTAATATATCTTTGGACTATGGGAGGAAACTGTTCGAAACCCACGCAGATATGGGGAGAATGCGCAGGCTCCACACAGACAGTGAGCCAAGCTGGGAATCGAACCCAGCTCCTTGACGCTGTGAAGCAACAGTGCTAACCATTGTGCCATCAAGTGGAAAGTAAAAGAACTCTTCTCAGTTTGGAGGGAACCAGACACAATCAAAGGGCAATGGGAACAGATGAGCATGAAGTTCTTTTCCAGGAGTAAGGAGCCAGGGATCTGGATGTAGTGCCACAAGAAGTCCAATGACCTCACACGAGTGGTCAAGGTCAGTGAATACTTCTTCAAAAGCCACGTCCACCAACCGCACCTCCATATTCAGGCAATGCTCAATCACCACATCCCCATTACTCACCTACTAAATAACTCTCTCTCTGTCACATTTTTATGCTTCGTTGCACTCACAGACTGCTGCAAGCCTCACGCCCACAGTTCACAGCTTACACGCACGCGCTGCCAGTTATCCAACTATGACAGCAAAATCACAAAAGCTGATTACACAGCTCTCATTAACACCTTTCCCTCTCTCTTGTCAGACAAGATGGTACGCAAGCAGAGATGAAGGAGGACAGGTGAGATTGTAAGTCCTAACCCACAGTGAGGAGTTAGTGCTGGCCACTGTTGTGGTTTTCCTTGCTGTAAAGAATATTTGATATCTCACTAAGAGGTCTGAGTGCTCGCATGGTTGAACACAAGCCGTTTACCAGTAAACCATAAATATATATGTCGCCGAGATATATTTCTGCACTGGTGCTGGCTCCAAGTTGCCCACTCCCAGACTTTTCTACACACAGCCATGCGACCCTCTACATCAGCACCTGGGTCAAGCTGTTTCCCCA
This sequence comes from Sphyrna mokarran, assembly GCA_024679065.1. Lineage (NCBI taxonomy): Eukaryota > Metazoa > Chordata > Chondrichthyes > Carcharhiniformes > Carcharhinidae > Sphyrna > Sphyrna mokarran. Next base: position 129,899,824 of record JAGIQG010000003.1, on the reverse strand, counting down.
GCCCTACATTAACCCTTGCTCTGCCAAATACCTTTATACTACACCTTCCGTCTCCCACCTTCAATCAAATATATTTGCAGTACTTGTTATTCCTTCTTTGCTCTCTGCTACTATCCACTCCCCTGCATCCACCACCACCCCCCCCCCTCCACCCCCATCCGCCACCCAATTCAAGTCCCAACATTTTAAATTCAGACAGCCTGGAGGTTTGAGGATTTTGTGGGGAGTTTTTTTTTGGCATTGGAACTGTCTCACTCTCTTTCTGGTACTTGGTTGTCTCAACTTATTCCCTTCCTGCAACTCCCTCTGGTTGCATCTCTTCTCATTGACGACCTGTCAGCTTTGATTAGACGCTGTGGATTTATCCCCTTCTCTCCAGAGGGAATCCTCACTCCGTTCATTCCTGGAGTTGACATGGATTTTCTTTTCCGATGAGGTCTGCCGTGATCTTGCTGAATGTTGACCTTTGAAAAAGGGAGCCTTCATTTCCATTTATTTCACAATTTCACCCAGGTGTTTGTTAACTCTTTTGTTTCCAATTCTTTTTCAGGCTTAGGAATCTTTTCATTTAGCTCTGTTTTTGTCTTTGTTTCAAAGTTAGCAGCAGGATCCTTATGCAAGTTTTACAACTTTACCAGGGTATTCATTTCCTTTCAGAACCTTTCTTCTGCGTTCATAAGTTCATTAGATACAGGAGCAGAACTTGACCATTCAGCCCATTGAGTCCTCTCCGCCATTCCATCATGGCAGATATGCTCCTCATTTCCATTTTCCTGCCTTCTCCCCATAACCCTTCAACCCATTACCAATGAGTTGGGGTTGGCATGGTGGCACAGTGGTTAGCGCTGCTGCTTCACAGCGCCTGAGACCTGGATTTGATTCCCCGCTTGGGTCACTGTCTGAGTGGAGTTGGCACATTCTCCCCATGTCTGGGTGGGTTTCCTCTGGGTATTCCAGTTTCCCCCCACACACCAAAGATGTGCAGGTTAGATGCATTGGCCGTGCTAAATTCGCCCTAAGTGTACCCGAAACAGGCGTCGGTTTTCCTCTGAGCGCTCCAGTTTCCTCCCACAGTCCAAAGATGTGCAGGTTAGATGCAGTGGCCATGCTAAATTCTCTTTCAGTGTACCCAAGCAGCTGCCAGAGTGTGGTGATTAGTGGATTTTCAAGTAACTTCATTGCAGTATTGATGTACGTCTACTTGTGACTAATGAATAAACTTTAATTAAAAATCTGTCCATCAAAATCTGTTTGATGGAAACGGATGATGGAAAGTGATTGAATAAAATTCAAAAGTTAATTGGGTAAACATCTAAAAGGATATCAGTGCATAAATTCATAGGAGCAGAATTAGGCCATTCAGCCCATCGAGTTCTGCCATTCAATCATGGCTGATATGTTCCTCATCCCCATTTTCCTGTCTTCTCCTCATAACTCTTCAACCCACTACCAATTAAAAATCTGTCTAACTTCTTAAATTTACTCACTGTCTCAGCATCCACTGCACTTTGGGGGAGCAAATTCCACAGATTCACAATCCTTTGGAAGAAGTAGTTTCTCCCCGACTCTGTTTTAAATTTGCTACCCTTTATCCTAAGGCTATGATCTCTCATCCTAGAATGTCCCACAAGAGGAAGCATTCGCTCCACTTCTACTTTATCCAGACCTTTTATCATCTTGTACACCTCAATTTGATTTCCCTTCATCCTTCTAAATTTCTAAACTCTTCTGACTGGTAACTGACTGACTCTTTTAGAGTCTTTAACTTCAATCATTAGATCAGTAGTTTCTTAGAATTTTCCTTTCCTGCTTTGAAAGTTTGGATTTGCTCTTCCAACCCGGCTGTGATCTTGCCGACTCACAGTGTCGGTCAATCAAAATGGTGAATCAGGAAAATAGTGTGCGAGGTCAAACTTCCGATTTGCGCCAAACACAAATAAATTTGCTATCTTCCCAGCCCCTCTTTAGCGATGTGAGCAGCTTGAGAAAGGATAGACTGGCACTGGAGGGGGTGCAGAAGAGATTCACTAGATTGATTTCAGAGTTGAGAGGGTTGGCTTATGAAGACAGACTGAGTAGACTGGGGCTATACTCATTGGAATTCAGAAGAATGAGATGGGATCTTATAGAAACGTTTATGAATGCGGAATAGGTAAGATAGAAGCAAGGGGTTGTTTCCTCTGGCAGGTTAAACTAAATGTAGAGATGCCAGCGTTGGACTGGGGTGAACACAGTAAAAAGTCTGACAACACCAGGTTTAAGTCCGACCGATTTATTTTGTAGTAAACTCACACAAGCTTTCAAGTTTTTCAGATTCACCCGACGAAGAGCAGAGCCTCGAAAGCTTGTGTGAGTTTAGAACAAAGAACAAAGAACAAAACAGCACGGGAAACAGGCCCTTTGGCCCAACGAGCCCGCGCCGCCACCTCAATGTTCCCACTTCTACCCGCGATCCCTGTCCATGTTTATATTCTACTATCAAATAAATTGGTTGGACTTAAACCTGGTGTTGTCAGACTTTTTACTAGATTAAACTAGAACCAGGGGGCATAGTCTCAACATAAGAGGGAGCTTATTTAGCACTGAGCTGAGAAGAAAATTCTTCACGGGGGGGGTTGTGAATCTGTGGAATTCCCTGCCCAGTGAGGCATTGAATGTTTTTAAGGCAGAGATAGATAAGTTTTTGAACAGTAAAGTAATTAAGGGTGATGGTGAGCGGGTGGGTAACCGGAGCTGAGTTCACAAAAAGATCAGCCATGACCTTATTGAATGGTGGAGCAGGCTCGAGGGGTCAGATGGTCCATTCCTGCTCTTAGTTCTTAGTCCCAGAAAGAGCGCAATTCTATTAACATTGGACTGCTTACATTTACATCCACGCACCTGGTTCAGCGCGCTATTTCCGCCCTCCCAGATACTTCCCCTCACCTCGCCGGCGAAAACAGCTACTGCTCCGCAGTTGTGCAGACTAGCTGCCATGGTCACACCAGGGAGATCAGAGGCTATTAAAGCCCCAAGGTAATCAGGGGCATGCCTGGGTAGTGTCCATCAGGTGGTGCCAGCTTGGCAATGCTATCTGAGCACCATAAGTGTGCCAGGGCGGTGCAAAGGGGGTACAGCCTAAATGGGGGTGGGGTGACACTAAGGCACAATTACAAAAGGATATGCTGGGAGGGGATGCCAACTACACAAGGGGGAGGTCTGTAACTGTGGGAGGGTGCCATGTAGGGGTGAGTCACGGAGGGTGTTGTGATGAGGGTTTGCAGAGGACACATTGGGAGGGTCCTGGTGCTCCAATCTAGCGGCTTGTGTCAGTGGGGGGGGGGGGGCAGGGGTCACAATGCCACCGGTGAGGGGGTAACTTTGTAACTGCAGCTGAAAGCAAATGACTATGGATGCCGGAAGCATAAACGGAAAATGCTGGAAAATCTCAGCGGGTCTGACAGCACATGTGGAGAGACATTTTTGTAATTGTGCGGATGTGGGTCAGAAGCTCAGTTCCAGTTCGAATAAGATGAGCAAATGTCTCCAAGGTGGAAGCCAAATCCGTTTTGAGTTTATCAGCCAGAGTTCCTGTCCCTGTTCCCTGTGTAGTAAACTGTATTCATGTCTGTTGCGTGTATGTATGTACTTGTATTTATGTGGATGGGGTCAGTGGGGTGAGTGGGGGGGGAGGGTGAGGCCTGCATCATGCTTAGCTGCTCCGCCCCATCATTGTCAAATAGTCACCAAGAAATCAGAGAACTCAGAACAAACACTTTTACCCAAAGAATGGTGAGAACGTGGATCTCATTACTGCAGAGCTTGATTGAAGTGAATGGTACAGGTGTATTTGGGTGGCACAAAGGTTAGCAATGCTGCCTCATAGCACAAGGGACATGGGTTCAATTCCCGGCTTGGGTCACTGTCTGTGTGGAGTTTGCCACATGTTTGCATGGGTTTCCTCCAGGTGCTTTGGTTTTCTCTCATGCTCTGAAAGACGTGCTGGTTAGGTGCATTGACCCGAATGGGTGCTGGAGTGTGGCGGCTAGGGGAATTTCACAGTAACTTCATTGCAATGTTAATGCAAACCTTACTTGTGACTAATAAATAAACTCTACTTAAGCAGGAGCTACACAGGCAATGGGGAAGAGCAGAGAGTTACTGTGATCGATTTAGATGCTTGGATTGGCGGGTACAGAGGAGCAGTGCCACGCAATACAACAGGACATAGATAGGTTGGTAGACTGGGCAGATAGATGGCAAATGGAATTTAATCCGGATAAATGTGAGGTGATGCATTTTGGCCGGAAAAATGTAGAAGAGAGTTATAGGATAAAAGGTAAAACTATGCGGAGCATAGAGACGCAGAGAGACTTGGGGGTGCAGGTTCACAAGTCTCTGAAGGTGTCCTCACAGGTGGAGAAGGTGATAAAGAAGGCGTATAGTATGTTAGCTTTCATAGAAAAAGGTATAGAATACAAGAGTAGGAGTTTGATGTTGCAATTGTATAGAACGTTGGTTAGGCCTCACTTGGAATACTGCGTCCAGTTCTGGTCGCCGTACTATCGGAAGGATGTGGAGTCCTTGGAGAGAGTGCAGAGGAGGTTTACCAGGATGCTGCCTGGTATGGAAGGACTGTCTTAGGAGGAACGATTAAATAGGCTGGGGTTGTTTTCCCTTGAAAGACGTCGGCTTAGAGGGGATCTCATAGAGGTGTATAAGATTATAAGGGGTATAGATAGAGTAAATGGAGGTAAACTTTTTCCACTTTCAGAAATGGATAGGACGAGGGGTCATGGCCTTAGGGTGAGGGGGGGCTATGTATAAGACAAATATTAGAGGGCAGTTTTTCACACAAAGGGTAGTGGGGGTGTGGAATGCACTGCCGAGTAAGGTGGTGGGAGCAGGCGCGCTAGGGTTGTTTAAGGGTCTCTTGGACAGCCACATGAGCGGTCTGCAGATAGAGGGATATAGTAGGGCTGTTTAACTACGGCTTTTTTTTCCCACAGGTAATTCGGTCCAACTTGACCAACAAGGAGCATGCATTCGGCAGGTGGTGCGAGGACAGCTCTTGGATGTTGATTCATGGGTTGCCTGGTGCTTCATGTCGTAAATGAGTGCTTTATCTGGACCATCTGAAGGGCACCATGACAGCTCATTGACTATCACTGTAGCTGTGCAGACACCTGGAATTGGGCCGGTGTCTGCGGGAGTTTGCGTGTTCTCCCCGTGGTTGCGTGGATTTTCTCCGGGCGCTCCGGTTTCCTCCCACATCCCAAAAATTTGCTCTTAGGCTGATTGGGAAACAAATTGACCCTATATTGAGATTCTTCCATATTAGGAATAACCTAAAATTAGAATAAGAAAATGGAATTGTTGCTATAAAGTTATGACGGTGGCGCGGGCTCGTTGGGCCTAAGGGCCTGTTTCCCGTGCTGTGTTGCTCTTTGAAAATCTTTGAAATCTTTGAAATCTTTAGATGAGGAAAAGCTTGACCCAGTTTAGACTGGTTGAACCAAATTTCTGTGATGTCAATATCCCTTGTGTAGAAGTGCAGGGTTCGAATGACTCAGTCAAAAACTTAGAAATAGTTTACTAAGTACTCTGAGTAGCTGTTACATACTCCGTCCACACTCCAGGGAGAAATCCCTCACTTCCAACAAGTGGCCCTTTAAGTAACTACATCATCACATGACCACTCTGTCTACACTATGGAATCCTGTGTAAAATAGCCCACTCTCACACCTACTGTCTAAACTAACACAAGAAACACATCCTTGGCAACCTACCTAATGGTGCCGAAACCTATTGTGAGTCATTACCTTCAGAAGAAGAAAGAAAATTGAGATAAAACCTAAAATCATAGAATGCCTGCAGTGCAGAAGGAGACCATTTGGTGCTGGCATCAATCCCAATCAGGCTCTGTCCCTATAACCATTTACCCTCCGAGTTCCCCCTGACATTGAGGGATAATCAACCTAACCCATACATCTTTGGAGTGTGGGAAGAAACTGGAGCACCCAAGGAAACCCACGCAGGCAAAGAACAAAGAACAAAGAATAAGACAGCACGAGAAACAGGTCACTTTGGCCCAACAAGTCCCCATCGCCATTTTAACAGCGTCAGTTCCCACTTCCACCCATGACCCTCGTCTATGTTTATGGAAATTTACATTGGAAACCAAATTGGGGAGACAGGTTAAGGACAATTTGTTTCACCAATCAGCCTAAGAGCACATCTTTGGGGTGTGGGAGGAAATTGGAGCACTCAAAGAAAACTCACGCAAGCATGGGGAGAATGCACAGACACAGGCCCAAATCCATGTATCTGCACAGCAAACAGTGATAGTCACTGAGCTGTCGTATTGTCCATCAACTGGACCAGTTTAAGCGTACACTAACAACGTGAAGCACCAAGCTATTCTTGAAAAATCCAAGAGCAGCCCTCGCGCAACCCATTGCGTGTATGCCTCTTGTTGGACAACAAGGCGGACCAAAGCACCTGTGGAATAAAAGAGAAAAACATCAATAACACACACATCTTATGCAATTCCCAGGAACGTCCCAAGGCTCTTGATCCCTATTTAAAAAGTCTTCTATATCTTTCCATCTCTATTCCGCTCATGTACCTATCTAACATTCCTTAAATAATTCCAGAGTGCCTGCCTCCACCACCTTACTTGGCAGTGCATTCCATACCCCCACAACCATCTGTGTGAAAAACCTCCCTCTAATATCCAAATTATATCTCACCGCACCACCCCCCCCACCTCACCTAAGCCCGTAGCCCCTCGTAATATTTGATTCCAACCCAGGAAAAAGCTTACCACTGTTCACTCTATCTATACCCTTCATAATCTTATACACCTCTATTAGATCTCCTCTCAGTATCCATCTTTCTAAAGAAAACAGCCCCAATTTGCCTAACGTTTCCTCGTAACTCAGACCTTCCATACCAGGCAGCATCCTGGTAAACCTCCTCTGCACTCTCTCCAGGTCGCCATGTCCTTCCGGTAATAAGGCGACCAGAACTGGACGCAGTATTCCAAATGAGGTCTAACCAACGTTCTGTACAACTGTAACATTAAAGGCCAGCTCTTGTACTCTATACCCCTTCCCATAAAGGCTAGCATACCATAAGCTTCCTTCACAACCCTCTCCACCTGTACTGCCACCTTCAAAGACTAATGCACTTGCACCCCCAAGTCCCTCTGCGTTTTTATACTTTTAATAGGTTTACCCTTTATCATATAACTCCAACCTACATTATTTCTCCTAAAATGCATTTATCAGGATTAAATTCCATCTGACACAGAGAGAATATGCAGACTCCGCACTGACAGTGCTGGAATTGAACCTGGGACCCTGGCACTGCGAGGCAGTTATGCTAACCACCATGCTGAATAACTTTAACTTACGCAGGGAGGGGTTGGGTTCAGAAAACCAGTGGCTGTGTGCCGGGAATGGGTGCGGGAGAAATATTCATCTAACACCCTGACTATCCTTCCTTTCCATTATTTGGCAGCCATTATACAATTATCATTTGGACTGTGAGAATTCATCTTGTCGATGCCACAAGCTCAGCTTCTGAGTTCTTAGTTCACGTTGACCGAATGTTTCTCTTTTCTCTCTCTCAGTGGAGGTTCCACCCGGCTGTCTGGTTATTCTATCGAAGTTTCGCCGCGATCTACGCGCTGGTTTGGTGCATTTCAAGTGGAGTTCAGACTAGCGACCCTAAATGGTTCATCTTCCTCACGCACATAACTTACGTCCTCCTAACCGTATACTTTGTCCTGGCTTTGGTAAATCTGATATGCTACATGGCACTTGGACGGAAAAAGTCAGACATTGGTGCAGCCTCGTTGGAGGAAATTTCAAGATGCAACCCAGGTAAGACATTGACCCAACTCTCATGGTTGTTGACAATGCTTGCCTGTTAATAGAAACATAGAATACGGTGCAGAAGCAGGCCATTCAGCCCATCAAGCCTGCACCAACAATAATCCCACCCCAGGCACTCTCCCTGTAACTCCATCTATTTACCTTGTGGACATTCAGGAGGAATTTAGCAAGGCCAATCAACCTAATCCATACATCTTTGGTCTGTGAGGGGAAACTGGAGCACGTGGAGGAAACCCATGCAGACAGGGAGATTGTGCAGACTCCACACAAGCATTGACCCAAGGCCTGAATTGAATATGGACCCCGGAACTGTGAGGCAGCAGTGCTAACCACTGTGCCATTACGCCGCCCTCTTACCTCAAGGAAAGCTGCCCACAAAGAGATCGACATTGGGCGAATTCCCCCTTTCCTGATGTCAGTTTAAATCTGGTGCCTAGTTGAGGAGACCCAATCATATTGAAGTATTCTCACAGATAGTAAACCAGAAAATAAAGTGCGCTCAAATTTTTCACTTTTAATTAAAATTTTGGAGAATTAAATAAATGGTGGGAACATAAACATGGAATTAATATTGAATCTAAAATATCATAAAACCAAACTTAAAGAAACAATATTTTTAAAAGTGTTTGTTTTACTGTAATAGAGTAAATGAAATTAGTTTTTTTGTGGCAAAGAGGCTGTTCAACAATAATTATAAACTTAGATTCCCATTAAAATCCAAATTGCATTTCAATCACAAGCGGGGATTTTATCATAGATTTTGTTACATAAAGACTAACATAGAGGTTTACAGCATGGAAACAGCCCTTCAGCCCTTTTATTTTAAACCCTTAAGCTTACCCAATTACCACATTTGGCCCATATCTCTCTATATCCATCATACCCATGTAACTATCTAATCGTTTTTTAAAAGACAAAATTTTACCCACCTCTATGACAACCTCTGGCAGCTTGTACCAGACATTCATCACCCTCTGTGTGAAAAAATTGCCCCTCTGGACATTTTTGTATCTCTCCCCTCTCACCTTAAACCTATGCCCTCTAGTTTTTGACTCCCTTACCTTTGGGAAAAGATATTGACTATCCAGCTGATCTATGTCCCTCATTATTTTTTAGACCTCTGTAAGATCCTTAAGCCTCCTAAGCTCCAGGAGGAAAATCCCTGCTTATCCAGCCTCTCCTTGGAACTTAATCCATCAAGTCCTGGTAGCATCCTAGTGAATCTTTCCTGCAGCCACTCTAGTTTAATAATATCCTTTCTATAATAAGATGATCAGAATTGCACTCAGTATTCTAACAGTGTACATTTTCATCAGTTCAATAATTTTGAATTCATCGCAGGTTGGCAGACTTTGCCATGTGGCCCTTTGGAGAAGTGCAGAATCACTGATAACAATTTCTGAATTTAACTGCGCATGTGCAGATTCCAGAATTTTCTATCAGCTTTAGAGGCGTAACAATGGCAAATGTTGACAATGTAATGACTTCAATGAGGCCAAAGAGGTTGACTTCTTGGAGTATTAGCTCCCTAATTGAGGTCATAATTCCCTGTCCAACCGGGGAGCCTCGTCTGGCTATACAAAAATGAGAGTGTCTGTTCATCTGACACTCCTAATTCTGACTTTACATCTGAATCACTCTAAGAATGAGATAGAGTTTGTAAATATAAGAAATCTGATGAAGCGACACCGGCCTTTGAGGAGTTATTTCCAATAGTTTTGCCATCATTACTACCACAACATTCCTGTGTAAATTTTGAAAGTAATTTTGATACGGATTGTAACACTATTATTTTCTCCTTTAATCCTCTTGTGGGTTCCATTCTTACCTGGTCCAAAGTATCCAGCACATCTTTCAATTATTGTGCCTCCAGGAAATATCTTAAATCAAAATGTAATCCATTCCTGACCTTCAAATGTTCCCTTTACCTAGGTCAATCCTTGAATTCTCACCACATCCCACATTCACTTCTCTCTAGAAATATGACTAATTCCCTCTTTAGTCTCTTCAGACTGTATCATTTAAGGCATTTCCTGATATCTTTTGTAAGAAATCAGGAACTAGTGTGGTTGCATTTTAAGGGAAGCTAAATTAACACATGAGGGAGAAAAAGTTAAAGTTTATTTATTAGTTACAAGTAAAGCTTACATTAACACTGCAATGAAGCAATGAAGGAAACTCACGCAGACCTGGGGAGAACGTGCAAAATCCATACAGACAGTGACCCAAGCCAGAAATCGAATCTGGGTCCCTGGCGTTGTGAACCAGCAGTGCAAACCACTGTGCCACCATGCTGCCTGATTGAGATAGGAATGGAAAGGTTGTTAGGGTGGTAGGAGGCTCATGTAGAGCATCAGGTTGATTTTGGGGCCTTTCCCTGTGCTGTACTCTATGTAATTCCATGTCCCTGTTTCAGACAGCCTGCAATACCCCATTTTCGAAATTACAGGAATGTCAAACCATTGAGGAAGATATTATTCACCACACAAACGTCATGCAAAGTCTTTGCTCTGAAAAGAGCAGTTGCTAACGGAGAACTGATAGGCCTCAATATTTCAGGCAGCGTCCTCTAGCCATCAGCTGAGGGTCTAACAGAGGGCGCCGTGAAGGGTGGAGGATTGGGATGATGGCTGCATCTTACTTTTGATTGGTCAGGATATTGTGTTCATAACAGTTAAATGCATGTTAACATTCCTGCTGCTGGTTGGTTGATTCAGTGGAATGGGCAATGGAGTGTTTCTTGTGTAAGGGAGTTTGTGATTGGTCAGAAAGTTGCAGTTTTGTCTTTTTTTTTGCCTTTTGGCCTTTCCAGTGACAAGGTTCCTATTTCAAACACAGATATGGTACTGTTACAGGAACTCTATTGTTGCTAATCCTCATGTTATGGACAGGAGAGAGACAGTTCACTTCTCTGATTTCCTCTTACCACCTCTCCTTAAGTAGAAGGTGTTCTGAATTAGTTGTTGAAAAGCATCGGGGGTGATGGTGTCCCCAGTCCCTCGGGTTTTGTGATCCACTTTTACTTACAATCCACAGCAAACTCAGGTTAGGATTATCTCAGGAAGTTAGTTTTTTTCTTACGCATTCAAAACCTAAACAAAAAATCGGAAGTCTCTGATCTCATGCGTAGCTCGGACTCTCCCCCTTCACTGCAGTGAATGGAGCACCAAATTCTTGCTGGCAGCCGTGTGTGGACAAGCAAAAGTAGAATGTCGCCCGAGTTTCCTGTGTTACTTCTCACTTTAGCCATTTGCACAGTAAAATTGGAGAGGTAGGGAGGGAGGCGGGAATAGAGAAAAGGTCTTACAGGATGAAGACCAGAAAATGAATAGATATTAGTTCATGTGACTTCCAGAGTCTAAAATCAGAATCCAGAGGGTGTTTTCATAGTGGTGGGATTCTGTTCAGATTTGTTCAATGATACCCCCTTGGAATGAATGACATTCCAGCACGTTTGGCTATTCCTGCATTTTGCCCATTTGCCCAGATGTTGATCGGAGCTTGTGGAATCGAGCAGCCTTTTTTGGAATTGAAACTGCTTACCCAGCCTGGCTGCTGGAATTTTGTCCAGGTGATGTTTCACTTCACATCAAACTGTCCAAAAAAGCTGGAGGTTTGTACCATGCGGCTTTCCTTCCCCACATTGACTTCAAAAAGGGATGTCTGTCTGGAATTGGTTTTGGTTTCTGAACTGAAAATGTCTCAGTCATTGGTTATTGAAAGGGATGTCATCTATGATCAGGGTTTGATGGTTGGGAAACTGTTGTCTAAAAAGATGCACTAATTCCACCAGCAAAATTAGTTCCCAGGCAGACGACTAACCCCATCATCAGGTGACTTGTGGTAGCCATCTTTGCTTTGTTTAGCAGAAAAAGACCAGTTTTTAAAAGTTCAATTTTGTCTTAGGAACCCAACAATTACTAACAAGTGGTATTTCAATTAGTTAGTCTTAAACCTAAACTCTGATGCAATATGTCAAGAACATTTTCTTCATGATAGGAAAGAAACTTATTAGTTTTCTACAATATCTTCTAATCAAAACTAAAATATTACTCTTACCATGGAGACAGAACAACAATTCTGCACACTATCTCCCTAACTTCTCATCAGCAAGTCTCATGGTGGTACCAAGTTGACCATAAAGGCCACTCTTTCTGACAACGTATCTCAACAACTGATCTTTCCAATGTTCATCCATCCTGCTATCAGTTTACAACATGTTCAGTTGTAGACCCTGCCCCATCAGTGACAAAAGACACCAACTTTGTCAAGTCAAGTCAACTTGATGGATTCCCTTCCCTAAAGATTAACACACACCCACCAGTAACTCATTCAACAATAAATAGTTTCATTAAGACAAGAGCCAGCTTCCCATACTTTGATTCTATCTCTTACAGATAGTAGCAGAGTGGTTAGTACTGCTGTTTCACAGAGCCAGGGACCCGGTTCAATTCTCGGCTTGGATCACTGTTTGCACAGAGTCTGTACATTCTACCCATCTCTGTGTGGGTTTCCTCTCGATTCCCCAGTTTCCTCCCAAAGATGTGCAGGTTAGCTGCATGCCAAATTCTCCCTCAGTGTGTACCCGAACAGGTATCGGAGTATGACAACTAGGCGATTTTCGCAATAACTTCATTGCAGTGTTAATGTAAGCCTACTTATGACACTAATAACTAAACGTTTTAAAGATTACTATTTATATAAGTCAACAGACATAGAAGTCAGATAGAAGTCATCTAAGAAGCTACACTCCATTGTGTATACTCACAAAGGCAAGAATCCATCTGTAATAGACCAGGTATTGATAGCATATTGTGTAATTTCAGCCTGGTCTGCATGTGGACATACAGGCCACAGCTTACACACTGGACTTGAAGAACATCAAATCTTCTTCAAACTCTGTCTTTGGAAATCACAAGCCTTCCTGATTTCCCCTTCATTTACATACATAACCCCTGTTAAAAGCAGGGATGACGTCCTAATGATGCCTAGTTGAAATTGGAAAGGTTTCTATGATTTCTTAGCAAATCTTAGCAAATATGAAACAGCAGTTCAGGATGTCCTTTTAATCATGTCACTGTATTTTTTTTGTTCTAAGCAGGTCCAGAAATTGAAGGTGGGACCCTTTCTCGGACGTTGCAGACAGAATTCTATCCATCCTGTACTATATTATATCCCACTGTCTGCATACAGTGGATTTTGCACAATCTAACCTGTGTGATCACCCTCTTTGTCACAGCTGCCTTCTGGACCTTAGAGTATGTTCCAAACAGACCCCTTGACTCCATTAATATCAATATGCATGCGATAAACTCAGTGCTCGTACTGGTGGAGGTGGCTGTGACGGCGGCTCCCATACACCTCGCCCACTTTGTTTACACCTTGATCTATTGCCTGACATATATCCTCTTTACCGTCATCTACTGGGGTGCTGGGGGCACCAATCTCAAGGGTCGGCCGTACATCTACAGGTCGCTAAACTACGGGGAGAAACCGGGGCCCGCCATGGGCTGTATCGTCATAAGTATCTGCGTCCTCATGCCACTCCTTCAGTTCCTGGTGTGGAATCTGCACCTTCTCCGACGCCACGTCTATCTCAAATGCAACGGGAAGAGCAGTGATGTGCCACACTGCTAATCTATCCATGGATTTTCCTCATTTCACTTGCAGAACCATTTCGAACTAACGTGGCAAAAATAGGAATGAGCCGGAATGTGGAAGTCTTGTCCACATCAAATGGATGGAGCAGAGATATTCTATTTTGGGGGGAACCATCATTCATTCCTTTACATTATTGGCTTACCTGTTTTGCCAGCGAACCATCCCTCCAATTGTGCATGTACAAAGATATTGGCCAGTGTTTTACGATCTCACTCGGGCTTATGAAATCCCACCTGAGTCCGATGGAGAATTCCGTTCTGCGTGCCTCGCACACCCCAAATCCCAAGGTGGGTGTGCCGGTAAAATTCCGGCCAGTCTGTTCCTGAGGTTCTAACTAGATGATTTGGTGTCATTGTTGAGGGACTCAAGGAGTTGTAATGCTGAACTGACTACAAGCTGGTGAGCGTTTCCCTAAAAGACAATGATGTTCATGGATGTGATGTGAGGCTGCATTGCCTCCGTCCTCGCTTGCTAAGTTATGACACATGTTCGACTCTGTAAAGCCAACAGGTTTGTCGGAAGAAGGAAGCCAGCAAGACACTGAGTGTTGCTCAGGGACATCTCACTTTGGTAAGCTCAAACACGTTCTGGTTTTGTTGGTACACTTCACCACCAGCAAGGCAATCCCATTCCCCTCAAAGAACTCTTCACCAGGAAATGACCTCTTCCCTGGGGGGGGTGTTACCACCTACTTCTCGCCATTGAGGGACATATTATCAGTGCAAAATATTTAGTTCTAGGCAGACACTATTGACACAATGATAACACCTCAGAGCTGAACTATGCTGGACATTTCCAACCAGTAAATGTCCTAAAGTGACAGGAAACATGCAAGGGAATTTCCAAAGGTTCTAACCACTGCTCACTCTTATTTCTCACCCAAGTGCTGCCCCTCAGTAACATCATCTGAAAACACATTTTCATTTTCCATACGTACCCCGAGCTCTATTTCAACATGATCTCCATTGCCTTCATCATAGTCTCCAAGTTGTCTGGCTGATTTCTAATATCCAGTAATAGAAAAAGTGAAGTTTCCTCCAACTCTAGACTGGGTAAGCCAAAGCCACGAGGGGAAGACCCAAGCAGAATTTGGTTCCGGTGAGAAGTGTTTCTCTCCAGAGAAGTCAGTCGGTTTTCTCGCCAGGTCTTACCACATTCTGTCGAAAAGAAAGCAGCTGGGGTGACATTCACAATATCGTGAAGGAGCAGGGCCTCAACACGCCAGCAGAACCCGGCTGAGGGTCAGGGAATCATGTTTCGAGGGCATTCCAATCAAAACGTGAATGAACGTTTCTCCAAAACCACCCCTCCCAGCTCACAAATGCCACTGCCCCCACCTCCGCCCCCACCCCGCTGGTCAGGGCCAGATCTTCTCAACCCATCCCACCCCCCATGATTGGGGTCAGCACTTCCCCTGCCTCAGCCAACAGTCAATGGCAGCACACCCCCTTCCCCCGCTTTCTCCTGAGCGTCAGACTCCTTCCACGTTGCCCACACAGTTGATGGTGGCACCCACATTGCACAGCGTACCCCCACGCGCCCCCACCCCAGGGTGCTCCTGGGTCCACTTCTGGGTACCACCATATGTAAATTAATACTCCTCCCCCCCATAAACAATCCATGAGGTTCCCACTGGTGCCAGCCTGGTGGTGCCAACCTAGCATGTCTCTTTCTCCCAGAGGCTATATTCCCCTTTACACTCCTTAGGGGATCCGCAGGACAGGTGAACCTACTGCACATCCCACCAACGTGACGTCACATCAACACATTGTGAATACACAGTGAGGGGTCAATATAGCACGAGAGATCCAATGATGTTGATCATATGGAATTGAATTTGAGTGTATGTAAATCAGGCTCACGTCCACTGCGCGTGTGAACAAGGTAACATCATTGGCGAAAATCAGAAGTCACGATCTCACCAGCAAAATCAGTACTGACGGGCTTCGTCACATCTTAAACCCGCCAGCATTCTTACAGGAGGCAAGAGTGGAATTGAGATCCCATTCTCTGTTCCTGAGTCATTGACTCCATCCATGGCCAATGTCTTAGGCTGCATGAGACTGCCCCCAAATCTGGTATCATAGTTAACCCTCAGGACAAGCTTCTGACCGTGTATTTACATCATTACTAAGACCACTCATTTCCACCTCCCTTTCATCACCCAATCTCACCTCATCTATTGCGGAGGTGTTCATTACATCACTTCGTTGCCTCTCAATTTGAACACAAGTCTGAACACCCTTCCTGTAAACATGAAGTCATCCAGCTGCTCATGTCCTTACTCACACTGAGTTCCATTCACCAATGGCTCCCTATCGTTACAGCTCTACACTGGCTCCCAGTGAATCAAATCCACAGTACAAACTTCAAACTCCTCCTCCCTCATCTCTGTGATCCCACAAGCATTTAACATCCCAGCTGTGGTTTTGGCCCTGACCTCTTGAACATGTCAGATTTTAACTGCCTTCAGTTGCCTGAGCTTGACACTCTGGAATTCCCTCCCATCTCTCGACATCTCTTTCCTCCTTTAAGATGTTCCTTTTAACCAAATCTTTGATTGCCTGGCCTAATAACTCCTTTCATGACTTGGTGTAAGTTTTCATAGGAACATATAAAATCCCTACACTGCAGAAGAGGCCATTTGGCCCATTGGGTCTGCATCAATTTTCTGACAGAGTATTTTATCTGGTCTCTCTCACGCACCCTATCCCCACACAGGTCCCATGGCTAATCCACATAACCTACCCATTTTGGAATGCTAAAGGGCAATTTAGCATGGATAATCCACCTATCTACCCAGACCATCACACAAATCAGCCTCCCACCCATTGACTCTGTCTATACTTCTCGCTGCCTCGGAAAACCAGCCAGCATAATTAAGGACCTCACACACCCGGGACATTCTCTCTTCCACCTTCTTTCATTGGGAAAAAATACAAATATCTGAGGTCACGTGCCAACCGATTCAAGAACAGCTTCTTCCCTGCTGCCGTCAGACTTTTGAATGGACCTACCTCACACCAAGTTGATCTTTCGCTACACCATGGCTATATCCATAACACTACATTCTCTCTCCTTTTGTTCTCTATGAACGGTATTCTTTGTCTATATAGCGTGCAAGAAACAATATTTTTCACTGTATACTAATGCATGTGACAATAATAAATCAAATCAATTTTTTGGAGTGTGGGAGCTCCAAGTGGAGCACTTGGAGGAAACATGCAAACTCTGCACAGACGGTCACCAAAGACTGGATTTGAACCCAGGTCCCTTGCATTATGAGCAGCAGTGCTTGCCACTGTGCCACCCCACTTATTCTGTTCAATAATGTCCCCGTAAATCAGATTGGGACATTTCATGTTAAAGACACTATAGAAACTCAGGTTGCTGTTGATGAGGGAAAGCACATCCAGCAGGAAGAGAAAGATTGCAGATGTTCCTTTTGACACCTATACAGTTTATTGATGCAAGTTCCCAGAGTGACACATATAAATGTATATGTTTATCCTTATATTCAGTAACGCCTAAAGTATACAAATCATTGGGGCCATAAGTACAAAGCTTCATAAATCTGGATTAAGTACAATGATACTGCAAACTCCCCCTACTTACAGGAGCATTTGGAGAATAAAACTCATGAAACACAGTTGACAGAAACTAAAACTACAACATTGAGAGACCTCAAGTGGAAACAGGATACACTTGTCAAACAATGCGTATTTGTATTGTATTCTGGCTGTAAACCTTCCTTACTCTAAGGGCAATATTTGTATTTGGTTCAAATACCCTTTAGCATACATTATATCATGCATTAACATACAATCGTGTATTCACTCATATTAAAGTCATGCAGACCAAGTAATAGCTATTTGTGAAGTCTATCTATCCTGTGATGTACATTACAATATTCTGATCCATCTAATTCGTGTACCTCAAAAGTGATGTTACTTTGTCCGGACCACGTGTTTTGTTACTATGTAAATAAATACCTTTGTTTTAATAGATCTGACTTGAGAATTTACTATCAATGATGTTGGGCAGCATTTTCCAGACTCGCTCACCCCAAGACCAGAAAATCCCGCTTGTGGTCAATAGACCTTTGCATGGTTCTGTCTCACCCACAAAGATTCCCATGGGATGGGAAAATTTAGTCCATTAGCCCTGCATTACTTTCAGTCGAGGTGATCATTATTGGAAATCTGTGGATAACACTTCCATTAACAAATGAAATTTGGCCGCGTTAAGCATTGTATATTAACATTACCAAAAGGTATTTCTAAGGCTATGTCATATTCCCTTCATAAAATATAGCTGAATCCATGTAAATAAATACCTGGCATTTATAGAACACCATTACCCATCTCAGCACTCCTGAAGATATTTGAAGTGTGGTCATTATGTCAACGTAGGGAAACATGGAAGTCAATTTGCACACAATGTGGCCCCATAAATAGCAAAGCAATCATGACCACCTGATTATTTGTCTTTAGTGATGTTGCCATTCAGCTCCCGACCTCAAAGAACAAAGAAAACAGCACAGGAAATATGCCTTTTGGCCCTCCAAGCCTGTGCCGCGCATTGGTCCAACTGGACCATTCATGTGTCTATCCAGGTAATTCTTAAGTGCTGCCAGCGTGTCTGCCTCTATCACCTACTTGGCAGTGCATTCCAGGCCCACACCACCCTCTCTGTAAAAAACGTCTCATTACAGCCTTGGGTCTAAACACGGTCAAAAGAGTTGAATCCAGAGGTGAGTGACTGCCCTTAGTATCAAGGCAGCTGATGATTGAGTGTGGTATAAGCACATCTAAGTCAAACTGGATTCAACGGGAATCGTGGGGAGTTATACTGCTGGAGTCACAGATGATTGTGGTTGTTGGAAGCCACTTATCTCAGGCCTAGGACATTGCTGTAGGAGTTCTTCAATTTCAGATTGTTGCAACCATCTTCAGCTGCTTCGTATAGTTGATTCCTCCCTAAGAAGGGATATTTGCTGATCGATGCAGAGTGTTCAGTTCCACTCACAACTCCTCAAGTACTGAGACAGTCCATGGCCACATGCAGCAAGACCTGAATAATATTTACGTTTGGGCTGATAAATAAGACATAACATTCATAGAGTTATAGAGATTTACAACATGGAAACAGGCTCTTCAGCACAACTTGAACATACTTCCTTTTTTAAAACCACTAAGCTTGTCCCAATTGCCTGCATTTAGTCCATATCTCTCTATACCATCTTACCCATCCAACTGTCTAAGTGCTTTTTAAAAGGCAAAATTGTACCCACCTCTACTACTACCAATGGCAACTTGTTCTGGACATTCACCACTCTCTATGTGAAAAAATTGCCCCTGTGGACTCTTTTGTATCTCCCCTCTCACCTTAAACCTATGTCCTCTAATTTTAGGCTCCCCTACCTTTGGGAAAAGCTGTTGACTATCTATCTTATCTATACTCATCTATCGTTATTTTATAGACCTCTACAAGACCCCTAAGTCTTCTATACTTGACAGAAAAAGTCTCAGTCTATCCAGCTTCCCCTTACAACTCAAACCATCAAGTCCTAGTAACATTCTCATAAACCTTTTCTGCAGTCTTTCTTGTTTAATAATATAAGAACGTAGGAACATAAGAACTAGGAGCAGGAGTAGGCCATTTGGCCCCTCAAATCTGTTCTGCCATTTAATAAGGTTGTGACCGATCTTTTCGTGGACTCAACTTCACTTATCTGCCCATTCACCATAATGGGCAGATTAATTCCTCTACTGTTTAAAAATGTATTTATCCTTGCCTTAAAAACATTCAATGAGGTAGCCTCAACTGCTTTACTGGGCAGGGAATTCCTTAGATTCACAATCCTTTGTGTGAAGAAGTTCCTCCTCAACTCAATTGTAAATCTGATTCCCCTTATTTTGAGGCTATGTCCCCGCGTTCTAGTTTCATCCACCAGTGGAAACAACCTCCCTGCTTCTATCTTATCTATTCACTTCATAGTCTCATACGTTTCTATCAGATCTCCACTCATTCTTCTGAATTCCAATGAGTATAGCCCCAGTCTACTCAGTCTCTCCTCATAAACCAACCTTCTCAATTCTGGAATCAACTTAGTGAATCTCTCTGCACCACCTCCCCCCCCCCCCCCCCCCCCCCCTTCACCAGTGCCAGTATATTTTAAGAGAGCAACACAGCACGGGAAACAGGCCCTTCGGCCCAACGAGCCCGCGCCGCCGTCATAACTATATAGTAGCAAATCCATTACCCTATTATATTATTCCTGTATAATAATATATATATTATTCCTAATATGGAAAACTCTCACTATAGGGACAATTTGTTTCCCAATCAGCCTAAGAGCGAATTTTTGGGTTGTGGGAGGAAACCGGAGTGCCCGGAGAAAACCCACGCAACCACGGGGAGAACGCGCAAACTCCCGCAGACACCGGCCCAATTCCAAGTGTCTGCACAGCCACATCGATAGTCTCTGAGCTGTCATGGTGCCCTTCAGATGGTCCACATAAAGCACTCATTTACGACATGAGGTACCAGGCAACCCATGAATCAACATCCAAGAGCTGTACCCGCACCACCTGCCGAATGCATGCTCAATGTTGGTCAAGTATGGACCGAATTACCTGTGGAAAAAAGCCGTAGTTAAACAGTCCTAATATATCCCTCTATCTGCATACCGCTCATGTGGCTGTCCAAGAGACCCTTAAACAGCCCCAGCGTGCCTGCTCCCACCACCTTACTCGGCAGTTCATTCCACACCCCCACTACCCTTTGTGTGAAAAACTGCCCTCTAATATTCGTCCTATACATAGCCCCCCTCACCCTATGGCCATGACCCCTCGTCCTATCCATTTCTAAAGGTGGAAAAAGTTTACCTCCATTTACTCTACCTATACCCCTTATAATCTTATACACCTCTATGAGATCCCCTCTAAGCCGACGTCTTTCAAGGGAAAACAACCCCAGTCTATCTAATCATTCCTCATAAGACAGTCCTTCCATACCAGGCAGCATCCTGGTAAACCTCCTCTGCACTCTCTCCAAGGACTCCACATCCTTCCGATAGTACGGCGACCAGAACTGGGCGCAGTATTCCAAGTGAGGCCTAACCAAAGTTCTATACAACTGCAACATCAAACTCCTACTCTTGTATTCTATACCCTTTTCTATGAAAGCTAACATACTATACGCCTTCTTTATCACCTTCTCCACCTGTGAGGACACCTTCAGAGACTTGTGAACCTGCACCCCCAAGTCTCTCTGCGTCTCTATGCTCCGTATAGTTTTACCTTTTATCCTATAACTCTCTTCTACATTTTTCCGGCCAAAATGCATCACCTCGCATTTATCCGGATTAAATTCCATTTGCCATCTATCTGCCCAGTCTACCAACCTGTCTATGTCCTGTTGTATTGCCTGACACTGCTCCTCTGTACCCGCCAATCCAAGCATCTTGGTGTCATCAGCAAATTTGCTGATCTCACCACCTACCCCAACTTCCAAGTCGTTTATGTAGACCACAAATAGAAGAGGACCTAGTACTGAGCCTTGTGGCACTCCACTAGTGACAGGCTTCCAGCCGGAAAAAGAGCCTTCCACTACTACCCTCTGTCTCCTCCTCCCGAGCCAGTTCTCGACCCATCTACATACCCGACCCTGTATCCCATGCGCCTTCACCTTCTCTATCAGTCTACCATGAGGAACCTTGTCAAACGCCTTACTGAAATCCATGTAGACGACATCAACAGCCTGTCCTTCATCAACTGTTTTTGTCACTTCTTCAAAAAATTCCACTAGATTTGTAAGACAAGACTTCCCCTTGACGAAGCCATGCTGCGTATCCCTGATCAGATCGCAGCGCTCCAGATGCTCATACATCCTGTCCCTAGGATCCTCTCCATTAGCTTACCTATAACTGAAGTCAAGCTCACCGGCCTATAGTTCCCTGGGTGATCCCTCTGACCTTTTTTAAACAACGGTACTACGTTTGCTATCCTCCAGTCCTCTGGGACCTCACCTGTGTCTAAGGAAGAGACAAAGATTTGCGTCAGAGGCCCAGCCAAGTCTTCCCTCAACTCCCTTAGCAGCCTGGGGTAAATGCCATCAGGCCCCGGAGCTTTATATGTCTTTAAGCTGCCTAACAGCCCCAACACCTCTTTCCTCGTAATCCTTATTTCCCTCAACCGATCCTCAACTTTGTCAACATCAGGCACAGACATCTGTCCAGTCTCCTGTGTGAATACCAACGCAAAGTATTCATTCAGGATCTCCCCCATTCCCTCAGGCTCTAAGCTTAGATCCCCTCCTCTGTCCCTAAGAGGTCCAATCTTGCCTCTAACCATCCTTTTCTTTCTCAAGTAAGGAGACCAAAATGTATACAGTGCTCCAAGTGTGGCTTCACCAGCACCTTAAACAGCTGCAACATAACCTCGCTGTTTTTAAACTCTAGCTCTCTAGCAATGAAAGATAAAATTCAATTTGACTTCTTAATTACCTACTGCACCTGCAAACCAATTTTTTATGATTCCGGCACAAGGATATCCAGGTCCCTCTGCACAGCAACATGTTGCAATTTTTTACCATTTAAATTATAGTTGATTTTGCTGTCATTCCCATCAAAATGGATGATTTCACATTTACCAACATTGTACTCCATCTGCCAGATCCTTGTCCACTCATTTAGACTATCTATATCCCCTTGCAGACATTGAGTGACCTCCACACTCTTTGCTCTGCCACTCATCTTAGTGCCATCTGCGAATTTTGACATACTACACTTGGTTCTTTATGTAAATCATAAACAATTGCGGTCCCAACACTGATCCCTGAGGCACACTACTAGTCACCGATTGCCAATCAGAAAACACCCATTTACCCCCACTCTTTGCTTTCTGTTAGTTAAGCATTCCTCTATCCATGCTAATACATTACCTATAACATGGTGCACCTTTATCTTATGCAGCAGTCTTTGGTGTGGCATCTTGTCAAATACATTCTGGAAATCCAGATACGCCACATCCACAGGTTCTCCATTGTCTACTGCGCCCTTAATGTTCTCAAAAAATTCCATCAAATTAGTCAAAGATAACCTGCCCTTCATAGACTCTATGCTGCATCTTTCCAATGGGACAATTTATACTCAGATGTCTTGTTATTTCTTCCTTGATGATAGATACAAGCATTTTCCCTACTACAGAAGTTAAGCTGACCGGTCTATCATTTTTTTTATCTATCCCCTTTTTTAAATGGTGGCATCACATTTGCTGTTTCTCAATCTGCGGGATCCACCTCAGAATCCAGTGAATTTTGGTAAATTACCACCAGCGCATTTGTAATTTCTACCACCATCTCTTTTAATACCCTGGAATGCATTCTATCAGAACCAGAAGACTTTATTTCCTCAGATATCCATGGCTGATTATCTCTCTTTCTACAGTCCTTCCTTATCACTGGTATATACTTTTCCTGAGCTCTGTGAAAAATCACTTTGAAAGTCCTCCGCTGTTCCTCAATCATCCCACCATAAAATTTTTGCTCCCAGTCTATCTTAGCCAATTCCTCCCTAATCCCATTGTAGTCTCCTTTATTTAAGCACAAGACGCTGATGTTGCATTTTACCTTCTCCATCTGTGTTTTAAATTCAACTATACTGTGATCGCTTCTTCCAAGAGGATCCCTAACTGTGAGATCATTAATTATTCCTGTCTCATTACACAAGATGTGGAGATGCTGGCATTGGACTGGGACAAGCAGAAGAAGAAATCTCACAACACACAAGTTAAAGTCCAACAGGTTTATTTGGTAGCACAAGCCACAAGCTTTCAGAGTGCTGCTCCTTCATCAGGTAAGTGGGAATTCTATTCACAAACAGGGCATAAAAATACACAAACTCAATTTACAAAATAATGGTTGGAATGAGAGTCTTTACTGCTAATCAAGTCTTAAAGATACAGACAATTTGAGTAGAGAAAGTGTTAAGCACAGGCTAAAGAGATGTGTATTGTCTCCAGCCAGGACAATTATGAACTGTCATTCCAGACATGAACTTAATATCCCAGTTGAGGCCATTTCTCAAGGACAATTAGGATTGAGCAATAAGTGTTGGTCTTCCCAACAACACCTATATCCCACAAATGAATAAAAATTAATGGTTGAGTAGTAAATATTGGCCAGGATGAACTCTCTTTGTTTTTTTTAAAATAGAGCAATGGGACCTTTCAAATTGTTCTGAGAGGCTAATGTGTGAAAGTCAGTACCTCTGATAATGTAGCTTTCTCTCAGCACTGCACCAGGAGCCAAAATCTTATGATTCAGAGGCAAGCACACTACCAACTGAGTCACAGGACATAAGTGAGAAGAAAAACCCCTCTCCAACCTCTTCAGTCAGTCACACTCAGTTCAGGGAACATGAATCATGATTGTATTCACTGTTAAAATTCGTATAGTTTTCTGTCTCCCCCATCCGCGCACACCGTGCCGTGAACAGCTCCAGTTTCCTGTCAAAGGCACTCAGGGAATTGAGACACTTCACAGGATCACAGAACAAGAAAATGTAGGGAAATTTCAACAGGCCTGGCAACATCTGTGGAGAGAGAGAATAGAGCCTGGAGTCTGGATGACCCTTCGTCAGAGCTGAAGATAAAGGAAAATGGAATCGCAAGTTGCCACGTGTCAGAGTTAAACTAAAGTCACAGTAGGGCATGTGATGGAAGACAGCATTGCACTTAATACATACAATACAACCTACTGCCTCAACACTGCACATTGCCTTAAAAAGGGTTCAGTGGAAATGCTGCGTATTTCCTTGTGTTTTGCTGTGAAATCTTTCCTATTTAGCTATAAACAGCCAGTGCTCTCCTTCACCTGCATGGCCGATTCTCCGCTGAGCAAATAAAAATGAGCGGAAAATGTGAACATTTTTGCAAAAGCTCAGAGCTGCCAAGACTTCAGATGAGAACAGTTGAAAACATCAGCCTGGTGTGGAACAGGAGAGGCCAGGGAAGCAATGGGAGAGATCTCAACCTACAGCCTGAGGAAAAGTGAATTAATGTTCACAAAATCACAGAATATTACAGTGCAGAAGAGGCCCTTCGGCCCATCAAGTCTGCACTGACGCATGAAATGCCCTGACCTGGGTCCACCTAACCCACTTGCCAGTACTTGGCCCATAACCTTGAATGTTATGGAGTGCCGAGTACTCATCCAGGTATTATTTAAAGGATGTGAGGCATCCCGCCTCCACCACCCTCGCAGGCAGACTGTCACCACTCTCTGGGTAAAAAAGTCTTTCCTCAAATCTCCCCTGAACCTCCCACCTCTCACTTTTAACTTGTGTCTCATCATAACTGACTTTTCAACTCACAGCAACAGCCACTCCCTAGCCACTCTGTCCACACTCTTCATAATCTAGAATGCCTCAGTCGTTCCTCAATTTTCTCTGCTCCAGAGAAAACAAGGCAAGCCTTTCCAACCTCTCTGCATAACTTCAATGCTCCATCCCAGGCAACATCCTGGTGGATCTCCTTTTCACTCCACCCCCAGTGCAGGCAGATCCTAGATTGCTGGTAAATATTGCCTTATTCACAGACAATGCTGCAAATACATTGCAGGGCAGACAGAGGCTGGGAAAAGTTTTGTTGTTAAAATTTATTTGTTAGTGTCACAAGTAGGTTTACGGCAACACTGCAATGAGGTCACTGCGAAAATCCCACTCCATCACCTGTTCGGGTACGCTGAGGGAGAATTTAACACACACCTAACCAGCATGTCTTTCAGACTGTGGGAGGAAACTGGAATACCCGGAGAAAACCTATACAGACACAGGGAGAATGCGCAAACTCCACACAATCCTCACATCCCCACTTCTTGTCTTCAAACAACCGCATAACCTCAAACAGACCACTGATCGCAGCAAACTACACAGCCTTCAGGAGAACAGTGACCACAACACCACACAACCCTGCCACAGCAACCTCTGCAAGACATGCCGGATCATCAACACGGATGGTATCATCTCATCCACCAGATACACGGTACACACTCTTGCAACTCAACCAATGTTGTCTACCTAATACGCTGCAGGAAAGGGTGTCAAAGAACAAAGAACAAAACAGCATGGGAAACAGGCCCTTCGGCCCAATGAGCCCACGCCTCCACCCCAATGTTCCCACCTCTACCCATGATCCCTGTCTATGCTTATAGATCTATAGATTAAAAACCAAATTTGAGACAATTTAGGGAGAATTTGTTTTGCCAATTAGCCTAAGAGCACATCTTTGGGATGTGGGAGGAAACCGGAGCACACGGAGAAAACCCACGCAAGCACGGGGAGAATGCGCAAACTTCCACAGACACAGGCCCAAATCCATGTATCTGCACAGCACAGCGATAGTCACTGAGCTGTCGTGTTGCCCATCAGATGGTCCAGGTCAAGCGTACACTAACGACGTGAAGCACTAGGATACTCTCGAAAAAAATCCAAGAGCAGCCCTCTCACGACCCATCGCGTGTATACCCCTTGTTAGACAACAAGGTGGACCAAAGCACCTGTAGGATAAAAACAAGTACATCAATATCCCGAAGCATGATAAACTGGGGAGACCATGTAGACACTACAACAATGGATCAATGAACATCACTGTTCCCTTCCTGATGGCGAACACTTCAGCGGTCACAGGCATTTGGCCTCTGATCTTTGGGTAAGCATTCTCCAAAGTGGTCTTCACAACACATGACAGCTCAGAGTGGCTGAGCAGAGACTGATAGCCAAGTTCCACACACATGAGAATGGCCTCAACCGGGATCTTGGGTTCATGTCACATTATTTGTAACCCCGTGATTTGCCAGAAATTGCAATATCTCACTTTCTGCCCTGTCTGGAGACAATACACATCTCTTTAACCTATCCTAATGCTATCTCCACTCACATTGTATCTTGAATAGCAGACTAGCTGTAAGGATTTGCATTCTAAGCAGCATTCTGTAAACTGTGTGTGCCTCCACATGCCCTTCTCTGATCAGAACCTTCCACACACCTAACAAAGGAACAGTGTTTCTGAAAGCTTGTGGGTTTACTATCAAATAAACCTGTTGGATTGTAATCTGGTGTTGTGAGACCTTTTACTGTGTTTACCCCAGTCCAATGCTGGCATCTTCACATCAGACTCCACACAGACAGTGAGACTGGAATCAAACACAGGTCCCTGGCGCTGTGAGACAGCAGGGCTAACCACTGTGCCATAAAGGAGAGCTAACATTTGGACCGATAAAACCTCACCCTTTCTGATGAAGGGAACAACAACTGAAACATTCCGGGGCAGAAAGTGGCAGCTCTGGTGAGAAAACTGGCGTGAAGCTCTGCAGCCTCAGTTCTTATTCCAGATTTTGATCTTCTTGGTCGAAAAGAAAAGTGTGGTTGTGGGTTCAACCATCATCCTGGCAAGGTGAGGAGTCTTAAATCTGGCAAACAGCTCCACTGAAATCGATGAGGGGGAGAGCCATTTTTCAGGGAGTTCCCATCCCGAACAGAAACCTATGTCCCTCCTGCCCCTCCCCCACTATTATCGCCTCTCCCTATCACAAAACCGTCCAGGTCTAATTTATACTGCTGCTAGTAACTTCCAGTGTAATGCAATGACAGAAGGATTGTAGGGTTTATAAGCAGAGTGCAATTTCTCCAATTCATATTAAATTTATATAAAAAAACATTATAAATGTGATTAATTAAATTGCATTCACTAGAATAGATAGTAAAGACGACCTTACACTAAACACAGAGGGTTAAAGCTATGTACTGAGTCAGAACAGCAACTGAGACATCTGTGTCCTGCCGAGGACTACATGTGCTTAATAAGCCGAATGTGACATATCATTCATTAAAAGGACAACTTAGCGCAAAGGGCCCTGCATCCAATTAGTTTGAAACCTAGAGTTAATTTGTGCCCAAAACTGGACAATTCCCTATTTTTCACCATTTTCCCAGGTCTTTATCATGAGCCACCTTGCTGCATTCTGTGAGCTTGCCGAAATGTTTTCCAAGTTACACTGAATCATTTTTTGTTTTGAAACATTCCTTTTCTTAGGTCATCTTAACCCAGTCTTTTGGAGAGAGAGTGCTTTAGGGTGGGCCTAAATCCGGAGCATTCTCATTCAGCTTCCGCAAGTGAGAAAGAAAGACTTGCATTTGTATAGCACCCTTCATACCCATCAGACGTCCCTTTGTGGCCTTTGAGCTGCCTTTTGAAGTGTTGTTAAATCAGAAACACAGCAACCAATTTGCATATAGCAAGATCCCATTATGCTAATGACATGGATTATCTGTTTGTGTGATTTTGATCAAGGTGCTTTGTTCTTTTTTTGTTCTTTGTTTGTTTCAACAATGGCCAGGATATTGAGGATAATCCCCACTGCACCCCCCCACTCCCCATTCTCCTTTACAAAAATTCCCTGGAATTCATCAGAGCGTCAATTTGAACAAAGCATCAGTTCAGGAGGGACAATGGATTGTGGCATTCTCGTTGGTATCAGTAATCCAGAGACACAAGTTAATGCTCTGGAGGGAACCAGATTTGAATCACACCATAGCAGATGGTGAAATTTGAACTCAATAAAAATCTGGAATTTAAAAAGTCTACCAATGACCATGAAACCATTGTTGATTGCTGTAAAATCCCATTTGATTCACTAATCTCCTTGAGGGAAGGAAATCTGCCATCCTTACCCTGTCTGGTCTACATGTGACTCCAGAGCCACAGCAATGTGGTTGAGTCTTAAGTGCCTTAGGAATGGGCAATAATTGCTGACCCAACCAGCAATGCCTACATCCCCAGAACAAATTAAAACATTTTTAAAAATCTCATCCAAACAAAAAGAGCACTGCTTCAACTGTGCATTACTCTCTTGGTACTAAACCTAGAGAGTGGTGGGAATCTGAAACTCACTGCCTGAACGTGTGGTAGAAACAGGAACTCTCACATTTAAGAAGCATTTAGATGAGCCATTGAAATGCCATAATGTACAAAGCTACGGATCAAATACTGGAAAATAGCATTAGAGTAGATAGGTTCATGATGGCAAGAGCCATAGAGTCTTATTCTGTGCACATCACCTGAGATTGTTGTGCTCAAGTGGGATTGGAAATCACTAATTCTAATATTCAGCGCTACCAGCAAAATCACAGAGTGTTGTTAATGCTATAGTTCATTCAGGGAGTCCCAAGTTGCTGTGGCAACATGCACTTTTACACCCACGTTGTAGACTGGAGCTACGGATAATATGGTGGAGACTTTAGCTTTCTTTTCATCACATGGGTGATCAGGAATTTTTCTCGCTCTTACCCCCCGTCATTGGCATGTGTTGGAAGCGATATTTCACCTGATTAGTCACATTATGAATGCACTTTCCTTGATCATTAAGTTCTGAGATGGATTTGAACCTGGAGCTTCTGGCTCAGAAGCAGTGATGCTACCCACTGTGCCACAAAACCTCCATAATTATGGAGTCAGATGTGACACTTCTTGGTGCTTGAAGATTGACTATTGATTTTTTTTTTAAACCCACACAAAGTCAGACCACAATGGAAAAAAGAAACCATTTATTCACAGGAAAAGAAGTAGCAGTAAAATGTATTCAAAATTTCTTGCAAATTGTTCTTCGTAAGGGTATTCGTGATAAGACATTTTTTTAAGAAAGACTCTCAATGGCTTCAGCCCACCATTTAAAAATAAATCCCGCTGTAACCAAACTTTCTTGAGCATAGAATCCCCACAGTACCGAAGAAGGCCATTTGGCCCATCAATCCTACACTGACAACAATTGTAGCCTTGCCCTATCTCTGTATCCTGCTAAGATATTAAGGGTCAGCTTAGTACAGCCAGTGCGCCTAACCCACACGTCTTTGGAGAGTGAGAGGAAATGGGAGCACCCAGAGGAAACCCACGCAGATACAGGGAGAAAGTGCAGACCCCACACAGACAGTGACCTGAGCCAGAATCAACCCCAGATCTCTTGCTCTCTCAGGCTGACCACTGTGTCATCATGCTGATCTTTGAAAGGAGATGTGACTATGAGATATCCAATTTTCAGAAAGAAAGTACCGGGACCTCTATATTTTATGATTGATTTAAATGATGGAGGGAGTGAAGGTACGGTTGCTAAATTTGCTGATGACAAAAAAAAATGGAAAAGTGAAATGTGACGAGGATGTAAGGAGGCTATTGCTGGGTTAAATAATTGGATAAACGTCTGGCAAATAATGAGAGAAGATGTGAAATTATCCATTTTGGAGGAAGAATAGGAAAGAAACTTCTTATTTCAATGGTGAGAAATTGTGGAGCCGGAAGATACAGAGGGATCTGGGTGTCCGAGTGAATACATACAAAAGGCTGGTACAAAGTCACCATTGCCCCAGATGACAATAGGGTGCTCTTCCCCTTTGAGAAGGAGAGCTGACCAGTGGTGATTTAACCTGAGGGTCACCGCATCTCAGGCAAGAGGAAAGATTGAGAAGGTTGGGCCTTCATGAATGACCTGAGTCCTTACAAGAACTGAACCCATGGTGTTGACATCAGTCCGTGTTCACAAAATTAGCACTAATGCCTCACAGCACCAGGGACCCGGATTCAATTCCTGGCTTGGGTCACTGTCTGTGCAGAGTTTATGCATTCTCCCTGTGTCCTCGTGGATTTTCTTTGGGTTCTTCAGTTTCCTCTCACGTTCTGAAAGATGTGCCGGTTAAGTGCGTTGGCCATGTTAAATTCTCCCTCAGTGTACCAGAACAGACCCCGGAGACGAGGGGATTTTTAAAGTAACTTCACTGCGGTGTTAATGTAAGCCTACTTGTACACTAAACAATAAACTTTTTGAACAGTATTAGGGCTAGTATACAGATACAATAAGTTAATAGCATGTTATTATTTATTGTGAACGGGATTGATTACAGCAATTAGGGATGCTATCTTTCAGTTGTATAGGGCATTGGTGAGACCACACCTGAAGTATTGTGTATAGTTTTTGTCTTCTTATTCGAAAAAGGTGTAAATGCATTGGAAGCAGTTCAAGGATGGTTTACTTGACCAATACCAGGAATGAGAAGGTTGTCTTCTGAGGAAAAATTGGAGAGATTAGGCTTATAAGGGGCAACTTGTAAAAAACCTTGAAGACAAAGAGGGTGGATATGGAGAAAATGTTTTTTCCTTAAAGTTTATTTATTAATCATAAGAACATTAGTCATTAGTCATAACACTGCAATGAAGTTACTGTGAAAATCCCCAAGTAGCCACATTCCAGTGCCTGTTTGGGTGCACTGAGGGAGAATTTAGCATAACCAATGTACCTAGAACAAAGAACAAAGAACAACACAGCACGGGAAACAGGCCCTTCGGCCCAAAGAGCCCGCGCCGCCATCCTAACGTCTTAATGACACATACAGACCAATATAGGGACAATTTGTTACCCAATCAGCCTAAGAGCACATTTTTGGGATGTGGGAGGAAACCGGAGCACCCAGAGGAAACCCACGCAACCACGGGGAGAACGCGCAAACTCCCGCAGACACAGGCCCAAATCCATGTGTCAGCACAGCAACAGTGATAGTCTCTGAGCTGTCATGTTGCCCATCTGATGGTCCAGTTTAAGCATACACTAACGATGTGAAGCACTAGGCCACTCCTGAAGTAACCTCCAGGAGCAGCCCTCGCACGACCTGCCGAATGCGTGCACCTTGTTGGTCAACAAGGTGGACTGAATAGCCTGTGGAAACAATTAAAGTATTTAAACAGTCCTCATATATCCCTCTATCTGCAGACCGCTCATGTGGCTGTCCAAGAGACCCTTAAACAACTCTAGCGTGCCTGCTCCCACCACCTTACTCGGTAGTGCATTCCACACCCCCACTACCCTTTGTGTGAAAAAATGCCCTCTAATATTAGTCTTATACATAGCCCCCAAGGCCGTGACCCCTCGTTCTATTCGAATCTAATGGTGGAAAAAGCTTACCACCATTTACTCTATCTATACCCCTCATAATCTTATATACCTCTAATAGATCCCCTCTCAGCCAACGTCTTTCAAGGGAAAACAACCCCAGTACGTTCAACCTTTCCTCGTAAGACAGCCCTTCCATACCAGGCAGCATCCTGCTAAATCTCCTCTGCACTCTCTCCAGGGACTCCACATCCTTCCAGTAGTACGGCGACCAGAACTGGACGCAGTACTCCAAGTGAGGCCTAACCAACGTTCTATACACTTGCAACATCAAACTCCTACTGTTGTATTCTATACCCCTTCCTATGAAGGCTAACATACCATACGCTTTCTTTATCACCTTTTCCACCTGTACTGACACCTTCAGAGACTTGTGAACCTGCCCCCCCAGGTCTCTCTGCATCTCTATACTCCGGATAGTTTTACCTTTTATCCTATAACTCCCCTCTACAGTATTCCGGCCAAAATGCATCACCTCGCATTTATCCAGATTACATTCCATTTGCCATCTATCTGCCCAATCTACCAGCCTATCAATGTCCTGTTGTATTGCCTGGCACTGCTCCTCAGTCCCCGCCAATCCAAGTATCTTAGTGTCATCAGCAAATTTGCTGATCACACCACCTACCCCCTCTTCCAAGTCATTTATCTAAATCACAAATAGAAGAGGTCCTAGTACTGAGCCCTGTGGCACACCACTAGTGACTGACCTCCAGTTGGAAAAAGAGCCTTCCACTACTACCCGCTGTCTCCTCCTCCCAAGCCAGTTTTCAACCCATCTACATACCTGGCCCTGTATCCCATGTGCCTTCACCTTTTTTATCAGCCTACCATGAGGGACCTTATCAAACGCCTTACTGAAATCCATATAGACGACATCAACGGCTTGTCCTTCATCAACCGTTTTTGTCACGTCTTCAAAAAATTCCACTAGATTCGTAAGGCACGACCTCCCCTTAACGAAGCCATGCTGCATATCCCTGATCAGATCGCAGTGCTCCAGATGCTCATACATCCTGTCCCTGAGGATCCACTCCATTAGCTTATCTATAACTGAAGTCAAGCTCACCAGCCTATAGTTCCCTGGGTTATCCCTCTGACCCTTTTTAAACAACGGTACTACATTTGCAATCCTCCAGTCCTCTGGGAACTCACCTGTGTCCAAAGAAGAGACAAAGATTTGCGTCAGAGGCCCAGCAATGTCATCCCTCACCTCCCTTAGCAGCCTGGGATAAATACCATCAGGTCCCGGAGCTTTATAAGTCTTTATGCTACCTAAAAGCCCCAACACTTCTTCCCTCGTAATGATTATTTCCTTTAACAGGTCCTCAAAATCCTCAAAGCCGGCATCAGATATCAGGCCCCTCTCCCGCGTGAATACCGACGCAAAGTATTCATACAGGATCTCCCCCATCCCCTCTGGCTCTAAGCATAGATCCCCTCCTCTGTCTCTGAGAGGTCCAATCTTGCCTCTAACCATCCTTTTGCTCCTTACATAGGAGTAAAATGCCTTAGCATTTTCCTTAATCCTACCTGCCAAAGACATTTCGTGGCCCCTTTTTGCCTTTCTGACACCCCTTTTAAGATCCCGTCTACACTCTCTATATTTTTCAAGCACTGCCTCTGCCCCCAATTGCCTAGATCTAACGTACACCTCCCGCTTCTTCCTGACCAAGTCCTCAACATCCCTAGTAACCCACAGTTCTCTAATCCTACCCTTCCCATCCTTTCTCCTTACCGGCACATGTCTATCCTGCAAAAATTTTAGTTTTCCCTTGAAAGATTCCCACATGTGCAGCGTCGACCTACCCTCGAACAGCTTATCCCAGTCGGTATCCTTAAGATACGGCCTAATCTGGCTATATCTAGCCCTCCCCCAGTTTAACACCCTCCCCTTACGGCAGGCTTCATCTTTTTCCATTAATACCCTAAAGCAGACAGAGTTGTGGTCACTATTAGACACATGCTCTCCTACTACAACGTCAACCACCTGCCCTGGCTCATTCCCAGAACCAGATCCAGTATAGCCCCTTCTCTAGTCGGGCTATCCACATACTGCTCCAAGGACCCTTCTAAAACACACTGTACAAATTCTTCCCCGTCTGCACCTTCCACTCTCGGCACCTTCCAATCTACCCCAGGGAAATTGAAATCTCCATTACAACTACCCTATTCTTCCTACACTTATCTAAAATTTCCTTACATATCCCTTCTTCCACGGCCCGCGGTCTGTAGTACACACCCAACATAGTAACCTCTCCCTTCCTATTCCTCAACTCCACCCATAGCGACTCAATTCCTAACTCAGCCATACCACCCTCCTTCTGCAATGCTATGATGTGATCCTTAACTAATAACGCCACTCCCCCTCCTCTCCTCAAACCACCTCTATCATGCCTAAAACACTTATACCCCGGAATATCCGATTGCCAGTCCTGCCCTTCCTTTAGCCACGTCTCAGTCACCGCCACCACTTCTAACTTCCTCTCGAACATTATTGCCTTCAGTTCATCTGTTTTGCCAGTCACACTCCTCGCATTAAAACACATGCACTGAAGGCCCTCAGGCACTCTCTGATCTTCCCTCCTACTCTCCGGAGTTACCCTGTCTCCCATCTCTCTCCCACTCCAAGTTCCCTCTATCTCCCCACACCCCCTCCATATTAGTTTAAACCCTGCTGAAACACCCCAGCTAACCTCCCAGCTAACCTAACCAGCACGTCTTTGGACTGTGAGAGGAAGCCAGAGCACCAGGAGGAAACCCATACAGACACGGAGCAAACATGTGCAGACTCTGCACAGACTGTGACCCAAGCCAGGAATTGGACCTGGGTCCATGTTGTTGCAATGCAGCAGTGTTAACCACCAGGCCATCGCACTGGCCCACTGTGGGATAATTTAAAATTAGAGGATTAATGTTTCAAAATTAAGAACAAAGATAAGAAATATTTCCCTCAGAGGGTTGTGCACACCTGGAACTCTCTTCCTCAGAGGCAGTAGAAGCAGAACCTTTGAATATTTGTACGGCTAAGCTAGATTCTTGATTAACAAGGGGGGGGTGAAAGGTGACCGAGGGTCAGCAAAAATTTGGAGTTGAGGTCACAGTCAGATCAGCCATAATCTTATTGAATGGTGGAGCAGGGCTCAAGGGGCCGATTGACCTATTTCTGCTTCTAATTTGAACGTTTGGAAAGCGATATTCTGGCAGCACCAACTCCATTTTGTGCAGTCAAGTGCTGTAATGGGGTTCGTTTTCCTGTAAGGTTATCTCATACTGGCACACAATTTAACAGTGCAGCCCAAAGTTTTAATTTGATGAGGTTTCTTTATATCAACTGGAGGTTGGGTGGAGAGATGGGAGGGAAATAAGATGTCCTCGTTTGTGCAATCAAACAATATTAGCATCAGATCCCAAGATCCGTAATATGAGATGGGAAGAAGAAACTTGTTTAGTGAGATTCCAAGAGCACCCTATATACAATCTGGACAGGTTTCTGCTGTTTCAGACTCACTGCTACTTCACTATTCATCTTGAAACTAAAAGCTGTTATCCTTTTGCTGAGAAGGAGGTGGCCAAGAGGGGGAGGGAGAAGAGAGTTGTGTTACTTCCTGGAATGATAGTAGGATGATCCTTTACAAGTTTTAACTGCCAGAACCGAATGCCACTCCATAAATAAAGGGCCGAGTGAGAGCGTTGAAGTGTGTCCCATCGAAAATGGGACTCTCTTGGATCAAGAGCTTTAAGCAGGAGCTCACTCTGGACAAGTGTTCACCAAAGACCAGAAACCCACAATTAATTCTTCGACCGCAAGTAGGACAGAAGTTATATTTCATGTTTGGTTTAATTTATTATTGTCACGCGTATTGGCATATAATGAAAAGAAGTTCGGTTTCGTTTACCTTAGTAATGGAAAGGGATAGGCATATACCGAAGGGAAGAAGTTATAGCTGGGGGAAAGGTAATTATGAGACTATTAGGTAATTAGGCGAGATTTAGGATACATAGGTTGGAGTAGGAAACTGCAGGGGCTGGCAACATTTGAAATGTGGAACTTATTCAAGGAACAGCTACTGCAAGTCCTTGATAAATATGTACCTGTCAGGCAGGATGGAAGTGGTAGAGCGAGGGAACCATGGTGTACTAAGGAAGTTGATTCTCTGGTGAAGAGGAAAAAGGAGGCTTATGTAAAGATAAGACGTGAAGGCTCGGTTAGGGCACTGGAGAGTTATAAATTCGCCAGGAGGGAGCTAAAGAGTGAGTTAAGAAGAGCTAGAAGAAAACATGAGAAGACTTTAGTGGATAGGATCAAGGAGAACCCTAAAGCTTTCTATAGCTATGTTAAGAATAAAAGATTGGTTAGAGCAAGATTAGGGCCAGTCAGAGGCAGCAGTGGGAAGTTGTGCGTGGAGCCTGAAGAGATTGGAGAGGCACTGGATGAATACTTTCTGTCAGAATTCACGCAGGAAAATGTCAATGTAGTCGGGGAGAATACTGGGATACAGCGTTGTAGACTAGACGGGATTGAGGTACATAAGGAGGCGATGTTAGCTATTCTTGAGAGTATGAAAATAGATAAGTCCTGTGGGCCAGATGGGATTTATCCCAGGATTCTCTGGGAGGCTAGAGAGGAGATTGCAGAGCCTTTGGCTTTGATCTTCATGTCGTCATTGGCTACAGGTGTAGTGCCGGAAGACTGGAGGATGGCAAATGTTGTCCCCTTGTTTAAGAAGGGGAGTAGAGACCATCCTGGGAATTATAGACTGGTGAGCCTTACTTCTGCTGTGGGGAAAGTTTTGGAAAGAATTATAAGGGATAGGATTTATAGTCATCTAGAGAGAAAGAATTCATTAGGGACAGTCAACATGGATTTGTGAAGGGTAGGTCGTGCCTCACAACTTTATCGAGTTTTTTGAAAAGGTGACCAAAGAGGTGGATAAGGGTAAGGCAGTGGACATGGTGTATATGGATTTTAGCAAAGCATTTGATAAGGTTCCCCATGGAAGGCTACTGCAGAAAATGTATGGGATGTATGAGATTGAGGATGATTTAGCAATTTAGATTAGGAATTGGATAGCTGATAGAAGACAAAGGATGGTGGTTGATGGGATATATTCAACCCAGAGTTTAGTTACAAGTGGTGTACCTCAGGGATCTGTTTTGGGGCCATTGCTGTCTGTTATTTTTATAAATGACCTGGATGAGGATGTAAAGGGGTGGGTTAGTAAATTTTCTGACAACACAAAGTCAGAGGAGTTGTAGACAGTGAGGATGGATGTTACAGTTTGCAGAGCGACGTAGATAAGCTGCAGAACTGGGCCGAGAGGTGGTAAATGGAGTTTAATGTGGAAAAGTGTGAGGTGATTCACTTTGGTAAGAGTAATATGTGTACAGAATATTGGGCTAATGGTAAGACTCTCAGTAGTGTAGATGAGCAGAGAGATCTCAGTGTACATGTACATAGATCCCTGAAAGTTGGTACTCAAGTTGATAAGGTTGTGAAGAAGGCGTACAGTGTTAGCTTTTATTGGTAGAGGGATTGAATTTCGGAGCCGAGACATCATGTTGCAACTGTACAAAACTCTGGTGCGGCCGCACTTGGAGTATTGCGTACAGTTTTGGTCGCCACATTATAAGAAAGATGTGGATGCATTGGAAAGGGTGCAGAGGAGGTTTACCAGGATGTTGCCTGGTATGGTGTGTAGGTCTTATGATGAAAGGCTAAGGGATTTGAGGGTATTTTCTTTAGAGAGAAGAAAGCTAAGAGGTGATCTAATTGAGGCATGTAAGATGATCAGAGGTTAGATAGGGTGGGCAGTGAGAGCCTTTTTCCTCAGATGGAGATGGCTAACATGAAGGGACATAGCTTTAAATTAAGGGGTGATAGTTATAGGATAGATGTTAGAGGTGAGTTTTTTACTCAGAGGGTAGTTAGGGCTGCAGCAATTATGGACTTGTCAAGTTTAAGGGTGTTCAAATGGTCAGCGGATAGATATATGGATAGTATTGGAATAATTTAGACTAGAGGGCCATAAGATTGGTTCCATTGGTTGGCACAACATTGAGGGCCAAAGGGCCTGTACTGCGCTGTAATTTTCTATGTTCTATGCATTGTTTCTTGCATGCTAATACAGACAAAGCATATCGTTCATAAAATACATAGAGGAGAAGAAAAGTAGAGGATGCAGAACGTAGTGTTATGGTCATAGCTAGAGTGTAGAGAAAGACCAGCTAAATATAAGATAGGTCCATTCAAAAGTCTGACAATAGCAGGGGGAGAAGCTGTTCTTAAGTTGATTGGTACATGACTTCAGACTTTTGTATCTTTTTCCCAATGGAAGAAGGTGGAAGAGAGAATGTCTGGGGTCTATGGAAATCTTGATTATGCTGGCTTCTTTTCCAAAGCAATGGGAAGTGTAGACAGACTCAATGGATGGGAGGCTGGTTTGCGTGATGGATGGGGCTACATTCATGATCTTTTGTAAGGTCTTGGGCAGAGCAGGAGCCATACCAAGCCATGATACAACCAGAGAGGATGCTTTCTGTAGCACATTGTAAAAATTGGTGAAAGTCAGGCACGATGATCACAATTCATGACTAACTTTTGCCCATTCAATGCCCCTTGGATGTACTGTCACAAGAAGTTCAATGACCTCACACAAGAGGAAAAGGTCATGAATATTTCTTCAAAAGCCCTATCGCACTGACTGCACCACTAACCCTAGCAAGTGTTCAAAAAGTCAGATCATCATCAGTAATTGGTGAAGTTATAAATGAGGTCAACAGAACCGATTGCCAATTCAGGGGATTAGTGTGCTTATATTTAATGAATACAAGTTGTCTTGTTAAAGGAGGAATGTTCTTGGGAATGATATTTGCCGTATCAATGCTCACTGATTCAACCCACCTAAAGAAGCCTACAGACTAGAGAACATGGGAGGGATCAGGGAAAAAATGTAGGTGCTCTAACTCTGAGCTCACCTCTCAGTTGAGTAAGTGCTGTGTCCAGCCAGTGTAAACTGCTGTTCACATGACTGTTCACATCAGTAAGGTGGGAATAGTGGGGTGGCGTGGGCAGTGGGGGAGAGGGGAAACAAATATCATAACTTGTTCATGCAACTTAAAGCTAGCCTGCACTAAGTAAAAACCAGCCTGGGACTCTTAAAGGAGACATACTTTGTGGCCGCAGCAGAGATTGGCAGCTGTGTAGAAAGTGACGCTGTGAGGCAGCAATGCTAACCACTGTGTGGGAAATTGGGAACATACCAGATCACATTTTGAATGGAAAATTTAAGGGCTTTGGCTCTTCCATTTACAACATTCCTGCAGTTGTTATTATTTATAAAGTCAGCGTGCTGGAGCTTGTTGGAGCAGGCTACCTCCCAGTTAGATAAATACTTCCTGCACCCTTCAGCTGATTTCTTTTTTGCCCTGTAAATTGCAGGAATTACAGGCTCATAAAGGGTGCAGCAGGGTAGCTGGACACTTGAAGAACAATGGGTCCGTGGCATATCTCCTCAAAAAATGAGATTTAAGAATCTCAGAAGTAAACATCAGAAGCTTGAAGAAGGAAGTGTAAATTTGAGTAGGCAAATCCATCGTCAAATTAAGCACAGAAAAGGAAATTAAAGAGGGAATAAAAGATATAAGCACTTTGAATTAGGCACTTTTAAAAATCCCCAACGTCAATTCGCTTGCTATCTGAAGAAATGAAACTCCATATTTTTAATTGTTCAACTAATGGATTAGTGGTTGATCGATGGTCATGCATAATTATCATGTTGTTCAATGGGTCACTTGAATTAACTTCTTGTGGTGAGTTAAATGGGGAACTTAATACACATTTGGGAGCCTGGGAGTTAAGGATGAAGGACAGGTTTTGCAAAGCTAACACAGATGACTCAGCACAACTCGCATGCCACTTGTGGTAATTCATATTTTATGGGTCATCTTTTCCTCACTATTGGTTATTGGCTGACATTTACATTAATAACAACAAGTGTCATTCAAAAAGGGTATTTATTCAACAAAATCCGGTGATTCTTCTGGGGGAAAGGTGGCAGCCAATTTACACACAGCATGTTCCCAAATATTGCATTAAAATAAATGATCATCACTCATATAGAAGTTAGCTGAGGGATAATCATTGCCCAGGAGAGTGAGGCAAATTGCTATTGTTATTGTGGAGGCAGTGGGGCTGTGCTACTGTCACTCGACTAATAACCCAAATGTCCTGGGAATCCGAGTTCGAATCCCACCACGGAAGAAGGTGAAATCAGAATTCAATAAAAATCTGAAATTAAGAATCCACTGAAAATCCTTGTGGTTGTTGTAAAAACCCATCTGGTTCACTGGGTTTTCTCTGGATGCTCCGGTTTCCTCCCACATCCCAAAGATGTGCTCTTAGGCTGATTGGCAGAACAAATTCTCCCTAAATTGTCTCAAATTTGGTTTTGATACATAGATCTATCAACATAGACAGGGATCACGGGTAGAAGTGGGAATGTCGAGGTGGCGGCGCGGGCTCGTTGGGCCGAAGGGCCTGTTTCCTGTGCTGTTTTGTTCTTTGAATCTGAGCTGCAAACAGGGGAGAATGGCCCAACATGGGAATGAGCGGGTTCCAAGGCTTGCGGACATGACACTGGAGGTTTTAGTGAATGAGATGGAAAGAGAAATCTGGAGGCCACAATTCATAATCAAAAGGCAACAACAGATAACCTTGAAGCTTTTTGCCAGGGTTAAAGCTACAAGGCCTTGGATGTACCGTCACAAAAAATTCAATTACCTCACACAGGAAGAAAAGGCCATGAATACTTTTTCAAAAGCTCTATCGCACTGATTGCACCACTAACCCTAGCAAACGTTC
Organism: Sphyrna mokarran; assembly: GCA_024679065.1. Taxonomy (NCBI): domain Eukaryota; kingdom Metazoa; phylum Chordata; class Chondrichthyes; order Carcharhiniformes; family Carcharhinidae; genus Sphyrna; species Sphyrna mokarran. The sequence continues at coordinate 129,859,423 of JAGIQG010000003.1, read as the reverse complement.
AAAAAAAATCAGATCATCATCAGCAACTGGTAAAGTTATAAATGAGGTCAACAGAACCGATTGCCAATTCAGGGGATTAGTGCGCTTGTATTTAATGAATACAGGTCGTTTTGTCAAAGGAGAAATGTTCTTGGGAATGATACTTGCCGTATCAATGCTCACTGACTCGACCCACCTAAAGACATCTACAGAGTAGAGAACATGGGAGGGGTCAGGGAAAGAATAGGCTCAGATTTTCCGGCCATTCCCGCTGGTGGGACCATCCGGTCCTAGGGAATTCAGAATAAGTATCTTTACCCAAAGAGGTGTTGAGAATGTGAAACTCGTTACTGCAGAGATTGGTTGAAGCAAATGATATACATTCATTTAAGGGGAAGTTATACAGGCACATAAGGGAGAATAGAGTGACTATGATCGATTTAGAAGGTTGATCTAGGTATAAATATCCAACTTAGACTGGCTGAGCAAAATGGCATGTTTCTGTGACGTATATTTTTTTAAATTTATTCGTGGGACACAGACATCACTGGCTGGCCAGCATTTATTACCCATTCCTGGTTTTCCTTGAATGACAGTTGAGAGTCAACCACATTGCTGTGTCTCTGGAATCCCATGTAGGCCAGACCAGGTAAGGACGGCAGATTTCCTTCCCTAAAAGACATTACTGAACCAGATGGATTTTTCTGGCAATTGACAAAGGTTTCATGGTCATTTATCAATTCTTAACCCAAATTTTTCCAGAACTCAGAATTTCCAGAACTCCAGAATTCCCAGAACCCCAGAATTCAAATTCTACCATCTGTCATGGCGGGATTCGAATCCGGGTCCCCAGAACATCAGCTGAGTTTCTGAATTGATAGTCTAGTGATAATAACGTTATGCCATTGCCTCCCCTATCCTTCTCAGCCATATGTAAAATAACTTACTCACACTTAATCTAATACAAGAAATCCAACAATGTACTCTAATAGTGCTGTACTCCATTATGAGTCAGCACTTTCAGAAGAAGAAGGAAAATTGAAATAAAAATTATGGGGGTAATTTTAGTTTGTACAAGGGGATGGGGGAGCAGAGAAAAAACATGGTTGTTTGTGTGTGGGGGAGGGTTTCCACTAAATGCCCTGACCATTTTTCCTTTCATTATTTGGTGGTAACTATCAGCCTGATAGGGACACAAGCTCAACTTCTTGGTAGCACAAGCTCAACTTCTGAGAGAAGCTCTTGGTTCATGTTAACTGAATGTTTCTCTTTCAGTGGAGGATCCACGCAGTTGCACTGTTACTTTATCGGTCCTTCACTGTGGTATACACCCTGTCTTGGTGCATTGCCAGTGCAGTTAAGATTAACAGCCCTAAGTGGTTCATCCTCCTGACACATCAAAGCTATGCCATCCTAACTATTTACTTCATCTTGGCATTGGTGAATTTGATAGTCTCCATGGCACTCGGACGGAAGAAAACAGAACATAATATCAAGGCAGGCACTTTGGAGGTGATTCCGAGTTGCAGTCCAGGTAAGACATTGACACAAATATCTTGAAAATGTAAAAGAAACATAGAAAACATAATCATGGTGAGTGGTGAAACAATTGTGCTTGCCTCTTACCTTGAAGAAAGCTTGCCCACAAAGTGATTAGGTTCCCTCTTTCCTGTTTGAATCTGATGCCAAGTCACTGAGATCCAATCGCATTGAAGTATTCTCATAGACAGTTAACCAGGGAGTGAAACGCACGCAAATATTCCATTTTTAATTACAGTTATAAACAATTGGAATGCACACATGGAATTAAGACAGAAGCTGAAATATAATAAACCCATATAAAAAAAATATTTTTGAAAAGCGATTTTCTTTAAATCACAATGAAAAAATTTGGCATCCCCCTAATTAAATTACTTTCTTAAGGTCAGAATCACTGCTCATTAGTATTAATCAGCTTAATACGTCATTAAAATCACTTCATTCAATGAAAAATGACTTTATTAAAGATATTATTTACAGAGAAATTATCAGTGTGAAAGGATATATTTTTAATCGGTTCAGCAATTTCTAATACATTGCAGTTTGTGGCACCTCTACAATGGAAAAATGTCAAACAACTGAAAGCAAATTCTTGATTTCTACACTTAACTGCGCATGTGAAGACTGTAGAAGTTTCTGATAACTATAGAGGTGTAACAATGGTAAATGTTGACAGTTTTCCTACAGTCATGGATGTGTCATTAAGACGTTAGGACGGCGGCACGGGCTCGTTGGGCCGAAAGGCCTGTTTCCTATGCTGTGTTGCTCTTTGTTCTTTGTTCTATTTCTACCACAAAGTTCCTGTTAAATTTCGAAGCTAATTTTGATACAAGTTTTATTAATTATTATCAAATATTTTCTCTTTTACTCCTTCTGTTTGATTCCATTCTTACCTGGTCCAAAGTGTCCAACACGTTGCCTTCAATAATTGTTCATCTAGAAAGTACTTCAAACCAAAATGTAATACATTCCAGATCTCCAAATGTTGCAGTGTTCCCTTTACACAGGTCAATCCTTACTTTCTCACCATATACACTTCTCTCCAGAAACACACCTAGTTACCTCTTTAGTCTATTCGAACGATATCGTTTAGGGCATTTCCTGGTTAGAACATAGAACCGAGAGCGCAGTACAGGCCCTTTGGCCTGCTATCAGTTTGCAACATGTTCAGTTGTAGACCCTACTCCATGGGGTCAAAAAAACCTTAACAACAAAACACACTCCATTGTTCATATCCACATCAAAACCCTCGATGTTGCGCCAACCAGTGGAACCAATTTAATGACCCTCTAACCTAAACTATTCCAATATTATCCATATTTTTATCCAATGACCATTTGAATGCCCTTAAAGTTGGCAAGTCCACTACTGCTACAGGCAGGGCATTCCATGCCCTTACTATCCTCTGAGTAAAGAACCTACTTCTGACATCTGTCCTATAATTATCACTCCTCAATTTAAAGCCATGTCCCCTCATGTTTGCCATCACCATCCAAGAAAAAATGCTCTCACTGTCTACCCTATCTAGTCCTCTGATCATCTTGTATGCCTCAATTAAGTCACCTTTTAATCTTCTTCTCTCTAACGAAAACAACTTCAAGTCCCTCGGCCTTTCCTCATAAGACCTTCCCACCATACCAGGCAACATCCGGGTAAATCTCCTCTGCACCCTTTCCAATGTTTCCACATCTTTCCTGTGTCCTTATCTATGTTCCATTTCCTATCTTTTATAACAGATCAATTACAGGCGTTGTTGCACATAAGCGAAGCTAGATTAACACATGAAGGAGATAGGAAGAGAAGGAAATGCTGATAGGATGAGAGGAAGCTTGTGTGGTGCATCAACATGTTCATGGACTTGTTGGGGCCTCTCTCTGTGTTGCACTCTATGCAATTCCATGTCCCTGTTTCAGACAGCCTGCAATACACCAGTTTCAAAATTACAGGAAGATCGAACCATTGAAGAAGACATATTCACCACATGCAGAGTCTTTGCTTTGAAAAGAGCAGTTGCTAACATAACAGAGTCCCTTGAAAGAACTGGTAGGCTTCAATATTTTAGGCAGCGTTCTCGACCCATCAGCTGAGGGAATGTCTAACAGAGGACGCCGTAAATGGTGGAGGATTGGGATTACGGCTGGATCTTATTCCTGATCAGTTGATCTATTGTGTTGGTAATAGTTCAGCCCATGTTAACATTCCTGCTGCTGATTGGTTGATTCTGTAGAATGGGTTGTTTCTCGAGTAAGGGGGTATGTGATTGGTGAGAAAGTTGCTGTCTTGTCAATTTCTGCCTTTGGACCTTTCCAGTGGCAAAGTTCCTATTTCAAACACAGAAATGGTGCTGTTACAGAAACTCTGCTGGCACTAATCGTTGCCAACCTTTTTATGGGAGAGTTTGAACAAACAGATCTCCAGTTAGTTAGCCTCAAACCTAACCCCTGACTGTGATATATCAAAAGCATTTTCTTCAAATGGTAACATGATCAGAGGCAACTTCATAATTTTCTACAACAACTTCACAATTAAAATTAAAACATTAATCCTACCGTGGAATGACAATGCTGCATAACTGCTGGAATTTTATCACCTAACCCACCCAAGGCTCATTAGATCCCACCCAAATTCAATGGAGAAAGCTGTTCTGCATGCCTCTCTTCCCCAATTCTATCCTGGCAAGATGGTAAAATTCCGGTCACTATTTCTCAAAGTTCCCGACAGCAAGTCTCATGGGGGCATCAGGTTTACCGTAAGACACTCCCACTAATTTTACACCTCCGCTCACCCCGAAACCATAAAATCCCACCCCAGGCCAATGGAAATTCCCATTGTCCATCCTTCACCCACTCCGATTTGTTGGGCAGGGCAGTAAAATTCCAGCCCCTATCTCAACAACTTATCATTTCATTATTCATCCACCCTGCTATCAGTTTGCAACATGTTCAGTTGTAGAGCCTACTCCATCAGTGACAAAAAAACCTTAACGGCAAAACACAAATCTACACATCAACACAATAGATTCCCTTCCCATAAGATTATGCTTTCCCACCAGTTACTCACTCAGACATTGGTTCCACAATGCTCAGTTTAGTATTTCTATAAGCTGGTAGACATAGACATTTGACACAAGTCATCTAAGAACAAAGACCAAAAAGATCATGGCACAGGAACAGGCTCTCCAAGCCTGCACTGACCATGCTGCCCAACTGAACTGAAATCCCCTAGCCTTCCTGGGGCTATATCCCTCTATTCCCATCCTATTCCCATCGTCAAGAACCCCCTTAAAAGTCACTATTATATCTGTTTCCACTACCTCCCCCGATAGCGAGTTCAAGGTACCCACCACCCTCTGTGTAAAAAACGTGCCTTGTACATCTCCTTTAAACCTTCGCACCCTTAAACCTGTGCCCTCTGATAATTGACTCTTCGACCCTGAGAAAAGTTTCTGACAATCCACTCTGTCCATGCCCCTCATAATCTTGTAGACTTCTATCAAGTCACCCCACGTCAACCTCCAATGTTCCAGTGACAACAAACCAAGTTTCTCCAACCTCTCCTCATAGCTAGTGCCCTCCATACCAGGCAACAGTGTAGTAAATCCTTTCTGTACCCCCCCCCCCAAAGCCTCCACATCCTTCTAATAGTGTGGCAGCCAGAATTGAGCCAAGTGTGGCCTAACTAAGGTTCTATAAAGCTACAACATGACTTGCCAATTTTGAAACTCAATGCTCTGGCCGATGAAGGCAAGCATGCTGTATGCCTTCTTCACTACCTTCCCCACCTGTGCTGCCACTTTCAGTGATTTTGCACCCATACACCCAGATCCATCTGCCTATCAATACTCTTAAGGATTCTGCCACTTACTGTATATTTCCTGTCTGCATTGGACCTTTTAAAATGCATTAGCTCACTCCATTAATTATCTTCAGTCCATTGTTCATATCCACAAGAATCCATCCAAACTTAAGTGTTTTTTAAGTTTATTTCTTAGTGTCACAGGCAGGCTTACATTAACACTGCAATGAAGTTACCTTGAAAATCCCCTAGTCGCCACACTCCAGCACCTGTTCAGGTACACTGAGGGAGAATTTAGCATGGCTAATGCCCCTAACCAGCACGTCTTTCAGACCATGGAAGTACACACACGCAGACATGGAGAGAACATCAGACTCCTCACAGTCACCCAAGCTGGGAATCAAACCCTGGCGCTGTGAGGCTAAATACTGTGCCACCGTGTTGTCCAAGATGGCATACCGTGCAATTTCAGCCTCGTCTACATTGAACATACAGGCCACAAGCAACACGCTGGGCTCGAAGAACATCAAATCTTCTTCAAACATAGAAAATGGGATAAGTCAGCCATTGTCAAGCATGCTTAGCTTCAGAATCACTAGATCCAATAGTCCAAACATATCTGATCCATCCAATGTATACAAGGCTTGTTAGACAGATAATGGAGGCCCATCAACACCACACCGTCCACCAAGACAGCACCTTCTCGAGAGAGAGTCTGCTAATCTTACTCAAGATAAGCACTACTGCCCATTCCACAGCAAACCAATTAGCAGCAAGAAAATGAAAATGAATTGACCCTATTATGAACACCAATGAGCCTGACCATTGAGCAGTACAATCCCACCCAGATATCCATCCTCCATAATGTTTCACTACCTCATATTTGTTCCAGTCATTCCTCCAGATAATGGTCAGATTATACCACCGGAAACAGTGAGGCTCACCAGTTCCTGCAAGTAAATATTTTGAGGAAATAAATGCTCATTTCGGAGCAAAGTTTTACATGGTATAAATTTGTCTTCATCAATGTTACTGCTCTCACTTTGAAAACTTTCATGGTCACTGATCATAAAATCCACACAATATAGAAGAAGGCCATTTGGCCCATTGAGTCTGCACCAACCACAATCCCACCCCTTATTCCCGTAACCCCACACTTCTATCCTGTTCATCCCCCTAACACTAGAGTCAATTTATCATGGTCAATCAACTTAACCCGCACATCTTTCGGACTGTGGGAGGAAACCTCAGCACCCGGAGAAAACCCACGCGGACACGGGGAGAACATGCAGACTCCACACAGACAGTGACCGGAGACCAGACTTGAACCCAAATCTCTGGCACTGTGAGGCAGAAATGCTAACCATTGTGTTTAAGAAATGAAATAAATAACAGAATATTAATGGAGCATGAAATTTTATTTTTGTCCGTCACTTTCTCGCGCTCTCTGGATCTTTCTTTCTCTGGCTGACCTTTTGTCCATTTCTCTTAATTGGACACAGTAAGGAGCCTCTCAACACCAGGTTAAACAGCTTGATTTGGTAGCACGTGTTTTGAATTGTCTCAAGCCAGGCCAGTTAGTAAGGTTTTGCAAGCCTGGGCCAAATGGTGTGGGTTACAGATAGTATGACATGAAATGTACCCATGAGGACAGCCTCAGCTGGGATTTTGGGTTCATGTCACTATCTGTAACTGCCACCATTTGGCCCAGGTTTGCAAAAATTAACTGTCCTAGCTTGAAATAATTCACACCTCTTTAACCTGTGCTTAACCCTCTCTCCATTCGCATTATCTGTACCTGTTAAGGCTTGCATTCCAACCATTATCTTGCCATTGAGTCTGTATCTATGTATGCCCTGTTTGTCACCTGATGATAGAGCAGTGCTCTGAAAGCTCGTGCTCCCAAATAAACCCATTAGATTTTAACCTGATGTTGTGAGACATCTTACTGTGCCTGCCCCATGTCAACACCGGCATCTCCACATAATCTCTGAATGGAATACCCCAAAATCTGTCTGTCTTTCTCTCTCTCTGGGCCTCTGTCTCCTTCTCTGCTGCTTTTTCGTTGTCAGTCTCTCTTTATATCTCTCCTTGGAGATCACAAACCATCCTTATTTTCCCTCTATTTACATGCAGGTCATTAATCCCTTTTAAATACGTCCTAATGGGACGTGTAGTTGAAATTGAGAAAGTTTTTATGATTCCTATATCTTAGCAAATATTAACCAATAGTTCAGGATGTACTTCTAATAATGTCATTATGTGTCCTTCATTACAAGCAGTTCCAGAAGCTGAAGATGAGATGCTTTCTCAGAAGTTAGGGACGAAATCCTATCCATCTGCATTGTATTTCACCATATGTCTACAGTGGGTTCTTCACAACATTAGCTGTGTGTTTGCCTTTTACGTCACTGTTGCATTCTGGGGTTTTGTCTACGTTCCAGGGAGATTCATTAACTCCTTTGACATCAATATGCACGGGATCAACATAGTGCTTGTCCTGGTGGAACTGTTTGTGACGGCGGCTCCCATTCACCTCGCCCACTTTGTTTATGTGTTTACCTATCACTTGATGTACATCCTCTTCACCGTCATCTACTGGTGTGCTGGGGGCACCAACCTCAGGGGAAAGCCATACATCTACAGCTCACTAAATTACGGGGAGAAACCAGGACATACTGTGGGCTACATCACCCTGGGCACTTGTGTTGCCCTGCCATTCCTTCAGTTCCTGGTGTGGAAATTCTACCTTCTCAGACGCCACATCTATCTCAAGTGCAATAGGAAGGGTGGTGATGTGCCCCAATGCTGATCTGTCCATGGATCTTCCTCATTTTGCTTGCGGAACGATTTCAAAACAAGATGGCGAAGATGGGAAAAGGGAAGCCTTGTCCGCATCAAGTGGTCAGGGTAGAGAATCGACATGTTTTGTTTTGGGGGATCGGCCCACGTCATAAATTTTTCTTTTTCTTCACATTATTGGATGACCCATTTTGCCACTGAAAAGTTTTGCCGCGTCCCTCCGATTGGACAGGTACAAAAACATTCTGTTTCTGAGGCTCAAACCAGATGATTTGGTGTCGTTGTCGATGCCAAGAGGGACCCCAGGAATAGAAATGCTAAATGGATTGCAAGCTAGTGAACATTTCCCTGGAAGACAGCATAGATGTTTATGGATATGACATGAAGATACTTTGCCTCTGGCCTCTCTCGCTAAATTAAGACTCTCATTAGACTGAGCAAAGCCGACAGATTTGGCCAAAGAAAGCAGCTAGCAAGAGACTACCTGCTGCTCACTTTGACAAGCTGAAAAACGTATGGTTTTAGAATCATAGAATCGGTGCAAAAAGAGGCCATTCGGCCCATCGAGTTTGCACCGACAACAATCCAACCCAAGCCTCATCCCCATATTTACTTTACTAATCCCCCCGACATCCTCTAACACTGAGGAGCAATTTAGCATGGCCAATTAACATTACCCGCGCATTTTTGGACAGTGGGAGGAAATTGGAAGACCCGGAGGAAACCCACGCAGGTACAGGAAGAACATGCAATCTCCACACAGACAGTGACCCAAGCTGGGAATCAAACCCAGGTCTCTGGTGCTGTGAGGCAGCAGTGCTAACCACTGTACCATGGTGCTGCCTCAGCACGTCACAACTAGAAAGATACTGGGAGTGTTGTACCAAAACAAAATTCATGTCAAAGACGGACATGCAAACAGGAGAATTTCAGATCCTGGGCAAATTCAAATCTACTTTCTGTGTACTCACTGCGTGCTGAGTTTCTCACTTATAGAGGAAGGGGGACTGGGCTTAAGTTGCATGAATGCTGGCTACAAGCTGCAGAGGGCACCATTACACATGTGCAAGGCTCTAGAAGCGGAGATATGTCTCTCAGTCTTTGAAACAGCAACTACTCCCCCCCCCCACCCCGAGTTACTGTGAGGGCTTGTGCCCTATCGAACCCTTCGTCAACCCACTCAGACCAATTGACCCCCATGACACGCCCATTTGGATCAATCCCCCTACACTCCTCCTCCACCAAGAATAGCCACCCAACCCCCCTGCGCGTGGTCAGCCATCCTCCCCTTAATCACCAGCCCGACCCCCTCCCCCGAATTGGCTGCCGAATCCCGGTGCAATTGCTAGCCCAGCCCTCCCACCATGGCCAGCCCCCATTTCTCCTCCCTCTCCTTCTACCTACTGATGCAGAGTGCACAGTAGCCTCTCCCAGTCTGGTCATGCCCCCATTAGGCCCCAGCCCTCTTCTATCCCCAACCCTTTGGCATTGTCCGGTGTCAGACTGGCAGTGCCAGGATGCCAGGCTGGTGGCACCAGGTTGGTACTGCCCAAGGGGCACTCCCATTGCCCATGAACTCCCTGAGGACCCTCAGAGGTCTCCAGTTCTACTAGAGTGGCCATCACAATTGACCCGCATTACTGGGGACCAGCTGTTATTCTTGTGGAGGGAAACTCCCCCGGCAAGGTCACACAGGGAAGTGAGCCTGGACAATAACATCCCAGGCTCGTTCATTCAATGAAAAAAAAGTTTTAGATGGTATTTAAATAAATTATTCAGCCTCACAACAGAAATGGGCATGAGGTTGAATATGCTGGATGTCCAGTGCCAGTAAGATTGAGGGAGGTGAGAAATCAGGCCGCCCATTCTAGGTTCTTGAGCGATCTTACCAGCTCATCCCACCGCAATGTTAAGACCACCCCTCCCCTACAGTGTTGCAATTATATAAAACACTGATGAAGCCACAACTGGAGTACTGTGTGCCGTTTTGATCAAAGGAAGAACGTAATTGCTCTAGGAGAGTGCACAGAGAATGTTGCCAGAGCTACAAAAGACAGGAATGTTGTCAGATCTATGAGGGGAGGTTGGATAGTTATTTTCCTTGGGACAATGAAGACTGAGGGTAAACTTCATCGAGGTGTACAAAATTATGAGGGGAAGAGATAGAGTGGACAGGGTAAAATTGTTTCCCTTGGCGAAGAATTCTAGAACAAGAGAATATAAACACAAGGTAAATGGCAGTAGGTGTGGAGGGGGGCATGAGGAAAGAACTTTTTTACGCAGAGAGTGTTGGGTGTTTGGAATTCATTGCCTGAGTTGGTGGCAGAGGCAGAGATCCCAAACTCATTTACAAAGTACCTGGATCGGCAACTTAAGACCCAGAGATATGTGTGGGTTAGGTTGATTGGCCATGCTCAACTGCCCCCTTAGTGTCGGGAAGGGGTTAACAGGGTGGGGTAATGGGGATTGGGATTGTTGTCAGTGCAGGCTCGATGGGCCAAATGGCCTCTTTCTGCACTGTAGAATTCTGTGATTCGACAGTTAAGTGCTATAAGCTTGTCACCAAATTCTCTGAATTCACTGCCATGGGAGCGTGGCATGAATGGGTGGTAAAATCACGCCCGTGGGATTTTCCGTGATCCTGTCGGAAAAGAAAATGCGGGGTGTTCCATTCGCAGCGCACATGTTGTAGCAGGTGGTGTGACAATGAGGATCTCTCAGACAATGACCTGGGGACTTCCGAGGTGGAAGAAAAACTTAGCATTGCCTGATACAATTCAAGTTACTTTATGAAAGGAAAGGGTAAGAATTAGGAGAGAATTAATAACACAGTAAATCCTGCTCACGGTATGACTGGAGCAGCAGTGTTGCAGCTTGCCCAGACAGCGGATTCCGCCTAAGAATCAGATAGCCCACCGTAAAGACAGATTATAACTTCAGAGTTTGACAAGTATTCTCGGATAATCTAACTCATTATTTTTCCCTTATGCATAAAATTACATCACTGTTACATCAATTTCATTACGTAATGTTCATAATTCATAATGTTGAAATGGCGACGCAGGCTCGTTGGGCTGAAGGGCCTGTTTCCTGTGCTGTATTGTTCTTTGTTCTTAACTTCAAAATGAGATTGCAATTTTTTTTTAATTACAGCCGTATATAAGAAGGATAATCAGCACATTAAACACGAACTTCAATCAACGCGGCAAAATGTTTAAAGTTTATTTATTAATGTTACAAATAGGCTTACATTAACACTGCAATGAAGTTACTATGAAAATCCCCTAGTTGCCGTACTCCAGCACCTGTTCGGGTACACTGCGGGAGAATTTAGCACGGCCAATGCACCTAACCAGCACGTCATTCAAACCAAGGGAGGGAATCGGAGCACGCGGAGGAAACCCACGCAGACACGGGGAGAGTGTGCAGAATCCACACAGACAGTGAGCCAAGCTGGGAGTCGAATGCAGGTCGCTGGAGCTATGAGGATGCAATGCTAACCATTGTACCACCGTGCCGCCCATATCACACACCCCCAGGGAGATTTATTGCTAGGATGGTAATACATAGAGATACACAACTGCGTCTATTAAGTTTCCATCTAAAAGCAGCCCATTAATCCAGTGAGTGTCTTAAACAAAAAATCTGTCACAAATAAACAGCAGTGAATTTTCTGTGGAAGGCTGATTCTGGATGAACCCCCACTCCGTCGACAACCCCCATCCCCTGGCACAGTTGACCCCAATTCATTCAACACCACTTTGCCAACCAGCTGCCCAAGGAGTTCAAGTTGCCATGGCAGCATGCACTTCTGGGGATTGACAGGATGGACGGTGGGATGTTTTCACTAGCGGGAGAGTCTGAAACAAGAGCTACGCGATACGGGGCCGGTCGTTTAAAACGCAGAAACATTATCTCACAGAGAGTGGTGAATCTCTGGAATTCTCTGCCCTAAAGGGTTAGTGGAGGCTGGATCACTGAATGTATTTAAACTGAAAGTGGATAAATAAATATTTGAGGGATAGAGGGCTTTGCGGAAATAGCACAGAAAAGGAGCTGAGGCCAGCATAAATCAGGCATGACCATACTGAATGGTGGGGGCAGGCTTGAAGGGCCTGCTGACTGTTGGGACTACGAATTCTGATGGTTTGCATCACGTGACTGACCAAAAATCTTCCTGGCTCTTCCTGCCCGCTATTGGTGTGTGTTGGAAGAGTTTGCATGTTGATACTCAATCTATTACATTATGAGCACATCTTTCTTAACCACCAAATCCTGGAGTGAGATTCAAAACCAGAGCAGGAACGCCAGCCACTGCATCACAAGACTTCCCAAAGAGGCGATATAAAATACCAAATTTGCTGCTCCAGTCTGAGCAAGCTATAGCTGAGCAAGTTATATATATAGCTATATATGCCCCAATATTTGTACAGAATGCAGGAAGTGTGTGAATGGATCAGGCATTTAGCTGCCGCTTGCTCTGTGCTTGTAACAACCAATTCTATACACAGTGTAACTACTGCCAGTTCCTTCGCTAAGCCAAGCAGCCCATAAAACAGGAGAATAGATCAGTAACTTATTAAAAGCATGGTGTCATTTGGGATAAATAGAACTGAAAATATGGAGCAGTCCCAATTTACTCAGTGCCAGACTGCAGTATGTGATGGACAATTAGAAAATGAGAAGTCAACCCAAATGTTATGATACAAAACACTTTGTGAGTCACAGATGCTTCAGCCTAGACGGGAGGCAACAGAGAGGACCTTATAAACCAAGCGATGGGTCCAAACTGTGGCCTTTTCTTCATGTTCCTGTTTATGTTCATGTTCACAGTGGTTAGCGCTGCTGCCTCACAGCGCCAATGATTCATCTTTGACTCCCAGCTTGGGCCACTGTCTGTGCTGAATTTGCACATTCTCCCTGTGTCTGTGCAGGTTTCCTCCAGGTTCTCTGCTTTTCTCCCACAACCGAAAGGTGTCCGGGTTAGATGGATTGGCCAGGGGAAATGTGCAAGCTTACGGGAATAGGGAGGGGTGATGAGTCTCCTTCTGCACTGTTAAGATGCTATGATTTGTTCACAATGTTGGAGCTTTGATGCTATTCCTTCATTAGTTAGTAAAGCACAAACTCAACTTTAACTCATTCAAGCCCACCCATCTTCAGAGTTAGAAACAAGCCCATGTTCGCTGTCTTAAAAAGTACGTTTTGGGCCTGCAATTCGGAGTCATGTTTCCACCAAAACTGAATTATCTAAATAATTTTAACCAGCCTCTAGTTTCACTATCCAAAGCTCTAGCTTATAACGTGCTTGTTGCCACAGCAACTCAGACTTCCTGAGTGAAATACCACTATCATCTCTAAACAACTAACGCCATATCACCACCTAAAACAACTAATCTTTTCATCCCATACTAGATCACTAGTTCCAACTCATATTCATTCAAACCTTTACGGTCTTGGATGTTTCGACAGTAGTCTAGTGTTTCACGTCGTTAGTGTACGCTTAAATTGGACCAGTTGATGGGCAACACGATAGCTCAGTGACTATCACTGTTTGCTGTGCAGATACATGGATTTGGGCCAGTATCTGTGGGAGTTTGTGCATTCTCCTCGGGGTTGTGTGGGTTTTCTTCGGGGGCTCTGCTTTCCTCCCACAACCCCAAAGATGTACTCTTAGGCGGATTGGTGTAACAAATTGTCCCTAAATTGTGTTCCTAATCCGGTTTCCAATGTGGATTTCCATAAGCATAGACAAGGGTCAGGGGTGGAAGAAGGAACTCACATGGTGGCATGGGCTCGTTGGGCCAAAGGGCCTGTTTCCCGTGCTGTGTTGTTCTTTGTTCTTTAGGGTCTCCTCAGGGAGATTATGATGTAGGAGCAATGTCACCGGGTTAGTCATCTAGCCTAGTATTCTTAGGATGTGGGTTCAATCCCCATGGTAGCTGGGTGAGATTCAAATTCAATTAATAAGTCTGGAATGTACAGCTAGTTTCAGTAGTGGTGACTATTGTCTTTAAAATCCCATCTGGTTCACTCACTTTAGGGAAGGAAACCTGCCCTGCTTACCTGACCTGACCTACATGTGACTCCAAACCCAAGGCAGTGCAGTGCCGTATTTAGGCTTGGTGAAGCCCCAAGCTATATAAAGTTGAAGGCCACCTTGTTAAAAAGAAACACCAAAAGGTCTCACAAATGTGCGTATCAAAAAGGAACTTGGGTCGCCACAAAAATAATTGAAAATGTAATTATGCCTTTTAATTACTTAATAACAAGGCATTTAAAGTGAAAAATACAAATTATTTTCAAATGAGTGTATTTACTAATTACACATTCATATTTAGCTGTCTTGATCTCTTTTATAATATATGAGAAATAATACTTAAATGTAATTTTTAAAATAATTTTAAGATACATTAATGCGTATATATATATATATACAAAATGCTGACAGTATAAGTAATTAGGATCACTTTTATTAATGAAATTGTTTGCAAAATCAGAAAACTGACATCAGATACAACTTAAAACATTTTCTTTCTTGATTTCTCAGAAGCAAAATTATGAATTATCTCCTCAAATGACAATTTTGTCTCCAATCCTGCAGATTGTGAGGCCCAAAGCTGTAACTTGTTTAGCTTATGCCTAAATCTGGCACAATGTGGAGATGCTGGTGTTGGACTGGGGTAAACACAGTAAGAAGTGTCACAACACCCAGGTTCAAGTCCCACAGTGTGATTGACTTTTAACTACCTTCTGAAAAGGCCAAGCAAACCTTTTAGTTCCAGGGCGACTAAGAAATGGACAGCAACTGTGAGCCTTGTCAGCTATCCATGAAAGAATGAAGAAAAGGAAAATTCTGATTCACTCTTGATTTTAGTTGCTCCACAATTGGCAGCCATGCTTTTAGTTACCAACACTCCAAACGCTGCGATACCTTCCCTGCACCTCTCTGTCTCACTTTCCTTCTTTAAGACACTCCTTAAAACCTGCTTCTGACAAAATCTTTGATCTTCCAATGTAATATTTCCCATGTAGTTCAATGCCAGATTGTATATTGGTGAAGTATCCTTGGGATGTTTTTGATTAAAGGCACTATATGAATACAAGTTGTTGCTGTGTGAATCCATCCTAATGAATCACTGACTCCTGTACTTTTCTTTGAGTTTGCGATTTCTTGAAATGATTTGGGAAGATTTCCCCTTCACACAAATAAAGCAGAAATGCTGCAGATGTTGGAAATACAGATCGGAACAGAAATACAGGTCGGGACATTCCACTTACTGTTGCAAACCCTACTGTGGGTTTACAGATGGCGTGAGGTGCCTTTAATGGGAATTCTCATTAACAGAGGTAGGGCCAGAAGATCTTACTGCCAGGAAATGATATACTGCTTCCCATCGCCAGGAAAAACGCCACTGGGAAGCCAGAGAATCTCGTCCAGAATGTGCCGGAAATGTTCAGCAGTTCTGGCAGCATTGCCAGAGAGATAAAAACAGGGCAAACATTTCAGATCTTTGACTCTCCGCCAGAACTGAAACAAGTAAGAGGTGAAATAATTTCCAAATAAGTAGGGAGGGAAGGGAGGAAAAGAGCAAAAGGGAAAATCGGTGGAAGGCGGAAGAGATTAAAGTAGTGATTGTCAAAGTCGAAAAGCAAGACAAGTAAAGAAACAAGGATTGGTTCTAGAGCAGGAGCTAGTAACCTTTCTCACTTGATAACTTCTGATACTTGTTAGTGAGGCCACTGGCGTGAATATCATTAAATTTCAGGGGGCAGGGCCTATTCCCCGCTGGAGAGGATGAAACCAGCGCGCTGAGTGGGCCATTGCGCATGTGCTGATCTGTCAGCACCCGCACTGACAACCTCACCAATCGCTGGCCAGCTCAATTACTGGCCAGCTTTGCAACTTACTTAACGCTGGCCTAGCCCTCTGCTCACCAAACCGCTCACCCCAATGGCCTGGTCACTGCCCCCCAACCATTCCTGGGCACAGCTCCAGCCCCCCTCCTCCTTGTCCACCGCAATCTCCAGCCCTCCACCCCCACCTCTGATAACACCCTCTCCAACAGTAACCCATGAATCGCCCACCATGAGATTCTCCCAGTTTGTTGTGCCAAGAAATTAGCGCAGTTTGATGGGAGAATTGCCCCACATGGTCTTTAGTTTCGAAAGGTGCCATGCCTTGGCACGGACATGATGGGCCAAAGGGAATGTTCCTGTATTGTATGGTTCTTTGTTCATTGTTTTTTTTTGATAGACTTTTTATTTCTTTAAATTGTCTAAGTATTGGGGCTATTCAGCGTTTTGAAGTTCAATACTTGGCCAAATTGCCAAGCAACTGACAGGCTGAAAGAAACACAATGCATTTGTTGAATTCATTTTAAAAAAATCTGAATTGAGATAGACATAAGCTAGAATTCTCATATCTTCTTGGTGTCTATCTTTAATAAAACTTTGCCACTATAGTCACTTTTGAAACAAATTTTAACATAAGATGCCATGGAATTGAGACTATTTTCTTACTGACTGATTCTTATGATTAAACAATGCTTGTAAGGGCACATTCAGAATAATTTATATTCCCAAGCATTACCACTTTCAGTATAATGAAACATCGCAAGGTGTTACCAGATAAAACACTGATCCCAAAAGAGCAAAATTGTTGCGTTGGAGGAGAAATTGCAAAGTTTAGGGTTAGATAACTGATGGCACAAATATTAATTACATCAGTGCAACCCTCAAAGTTCAACCTTCCTTATCTTCAGATTTTTATTAGCCCACTTGGAGACTAAGGCGCAGTTAACAGCAGGAAATCTCCTCCCCAGCTCACAAAGACTTCAGAATAGCTTCCATGCCCATAACATTGGCTTGGGTAAGGCCTCCTATTGCAGTACAGACTAAGGGCTAAGGCAGGAATGGTAATGGAGATGTGGGCGGGGAAGGAAACTCTGACATATTAACAGTTATCAATTGCCACTCCTCTCGTTGGACATCTATTGGAGAAGTTTGGGAGCCTTGATAAAAGGAGAGTTTAGGACTTCCAATCAGTCTCTAGAGGAAGGATCAATGACCTCGGAGATGGGCATCAAGCTCCAGATTGGGGGTGGGAGGGGAGAGGGCAGACCTAAAGGCACCTCCTCCACTTCCCCCTGTCTGTTGATCTGGGTTGGGTGCAGCCAAATACTATCCGACAGAGAAGCTACACAATAGTATCCTTGCTTTTCTTTATTAATCTTGTGTAGGTTTTTGAAATAGCAGTTTAGACGGCATCTGCTTTTTGAGAGGCCCTCTCACTTTCTAACCTTGCACCGCAACCAGGCTGCAATTGCTCTCTGAGTGACCTTCCCACTTTGACAGTCTGTTCAGGAACCTCCATTGGATGGGAACTCCATGTCTCCTACCAGTTATGGGCCCACCCATTTGAAAACCTTTAACTCTCAGCGGTTTTCCCTCCAGAGGTGGGTGTATGCCCCGAAAACAAAACTGGGTCCTGCCTCCCCGTTCCCAATCGCGACAATTCAGCCCCGGGTAGCAGGTTGATATTTTCTTGGCCTGTGGGGCTCCATTACAATAAATGACCCTTCACCTGATGACCTCCTGACCCGATCTTACTCACTCCTTTCATTTTAATGAGAGGTTGTTTTTTTTCCAAACTGTTTCCCACATAAACAACTTGGACTTTCTGGGTGTCAATTCCTGTGTGGACTCTGGAGGCGCTGACTATTGTTAGTTAACATCCGACAATCTCAGGGACATTATTATGATGTTTTTTATCTATTGTGTCACAAAACAGGTTTGATATCAATTATTATTCTTCAATCCACCAGCTGAAACCTTCAAGTGAACTTTAGCCAAGGGGACAGAAGATCACATTCCAGTGACTAAACACGCCGGGCTTTAGAGCACCCAAGTTCCATTTCGCAAAGGCGACCCCTCCCCCCACCGAGCTCACAGTGCAATGGGAGACCCCATGGATATCAGGATTCCCCCCCATCAGAGGTATGCCCTCCACCACCCCCTCCCCAGCCACGAGTCGCCAGCTTCGGGAGTACCAGGGCCCTCCCGATGGCTCACCCCGTCTGACAACTGACGTGATCTACCCCTACGTAACCTCCCACTATGTTGCCCCCTATCATAACACCCCTGCAATGCACCCTCCCATAACAGCCCCCACTCAGGCCCCACTCCCCCATGGTACTGCCCTTGGTATTCAAGTGATGGCTGACCGGCACTGCCGGACCGTGCAATGGCCACAGCTGGATTGACTGGTGGGCACTGTCTGTATGCCAGGTGGGCACTACCTAGCCATGCCCCAATCACACAGGGGGCTTCAATGGCCTCCAATTCACCCAGCATGATCATCGTGCTAGGTCTCCGCTAGTGAGATAGTGACTTTTAAGGGGCGCCTTGGCAAATACGTCAATAGAATGGGAATAGAGGAATATGGTCTTGGAAGGGTAGGGGGCTTTAGTTCAGATAGGCAGCATGTTTGGTGCAAGCTTGGAGGGCCAAAGGGTCTGTTCTTGAGCTGTAATTTTCTTTGATGTGGAGTTGCCGGCATTGGACTGGGGTGGGCACAGTAAGTAGTCTCACAACACCAGGTTAAAGTCCAACAGGTTTATTTGGTAGCACGAGTTTTTGAAGCATTGCCCCTTCATCACCTAATTATGCAACTACGACTGTAATTTTCTTTGTCCTTATTCTAATGATTCTCACCATTCTCACACCTTGCCCCCAGGCCACAGAATTCTTTGCACAGGGGCTGGAACGGGTGATACTTATTTAAATATTATTTTAAATATGCTAATTGACCTCACATTTTTTTGGGTTGCAAATCAGTTCACGATGTTAGAAAGGGACCAGGATAATCGCAAATTTCTTGGCGCCAAGCACAAAGCTGATTTTTAGGCTCACACGCTACTCCCGGGATCAGCTCGATCTGGTGAGGTTGGAGAATCACATTTGCCATGTTTGCAAAAGCACATTATCGACAAGGATGGCCAAGAACCAGGTGTGAATTCACTCTTCTACCCCATTAGCAAAGCATCAAGCATCCTGGATGTTCAATTTGGAACAGACAAACCACTTAACCTGATCAACTGGGCTCTGGCTAAGAAGGAATTTCTCAAGAATGGTCTATTCAAGTTACAAATGGAATACACTAGCCACAGCATGGTTCTATAAAAGAATAATCATGTTTGGCTGATTTGCTAGAGTTCTTTGGGAATGTAACAAGCAAAGTGAATAATGGGGATCCTGTAGATGTAGTATATCTAGATGTCCGGAAGGCATTTGATAAGGTTCCACATAAAAAATTAATTCACAAGGTTAGATCACATGGGATTTATTTTTATTAGCTTGGATTAGGTGATAGGACAGAGGACAGAGAGTCAGGATTTTCTTTTCCGGATGGCAAGAAATAACTAGTGGGATTCCAATTACAGTTCAGTTCCTGGGCCCACATTTTTACAATCTGTATTAATGACTCAGATACAGGGATGGAAAGCTATATAACAAAATTTGCAAATGGCTCAAAAAAGGCAGGACAGTAAGCGGCAATGAGGAAATAAGAACCTTACAAATGAGTATAGATACATTAGGAAAGTGGGCCAAAATATGGCAGATGGAGTTTAACATGGATAAATGTGAGGTCATGCATTTTGGTTGCAAAAATTGGAAGGGTCTTATTATATAAATGGGGAGAGACTTTGGGATGCTCCAGTGCAGAGGGATCTGGGTGTCCTCATTCATGATTCATAGAAAACTAGCATGCAGGCACAGCAGATGATAAAGAAAGTGAATGGATGTCGGCACTTATAGTTAAAGGAAGAGAATATAAAGGTAAGGAAATATTATTGCAACCATTAGTGAGGCTGTACTTGAATAAGATCACTGTTTTGGTCAGCATATTTGGTGAAAGATGCAGTGGCATCGGAGACATTTCAGAGGAGGTTCACAAAATTGATTCCAGAGATGAGGGGTTTGTCATATGAAGAGAGATTGAACAGTTTAGGCCGATACTCTCTGGAATTTAGAAGAACGAGGGAGATCAAATTGAGGTATACAAGATGACAAAAGGTCTAGATAAAGTAGATGTGGAGTGTGTGCTTTTCTTGTGGGGCATTCTAGGACAAGAGGCCATAGTCTTAGGATAAGGGGCAGCAAATTTAAGACAAGAGTTGAGGAGAAACTGCTTCTCCCAAAGGGTTGTGAATCTGAGAAATTCGCTACCCCCAAAGCGCGGCGGATTCTGGTATAGTGAGTAAATTTAAGGAGGAGTTAGACAGATTTTTAATTGGTAACGGGGTGAAGGGTTATGGGAAGAGGGCAGGAAAATAGGGATGAGGAGCATATCAGCCATGATCGAATGGCAGAATGGACTTGATGGGCCAAATGGCCTGATTCTGCTCCTAAATCGTATGAATTTACGAAAAACAATGCTTGAGTGGCTGGTTAAAGAGGACGGGTCTTGAGACAAGCCAGCCCTCAGCAGCAGAGAGAGAACAACTGATTCACTGAAAGAAGATGGTTCGTGTGATGTTCCTCCTTTTTCTCTCCCAATCTACAAGCTGTTTCCTGACTGTAATTATCTAGACTTCTGACTGTGTTTGCCATCTGCATTGGAAAACAGGTTCAAAAGTCTGAGATCACATACTACCTGACTCAAGAATAGCTTCTTCCCTAATGCCATCAGACCTTTGAATGGACCTACCTTATATTAAGCTGAACTTTCTGCACATCCAAGCTATGACTATAACATTATATTCTGCATCCTTTCCTTTCCTTCTCCCCTGTGATTAGTTTCGTCTGTCTAGCACACAAGAAATAATACTTTTCACTATATCCCATGTTATAATTCAAGGCCAGAAACTCCAAAGTGTTTTATGAAGTCTGTCTGGATCATAAGATTTGCATTTTGAATTTGGCCAGGGTGAGCATGAGAGATTTCACTTCAGGTATGATTCTAATGACCCACTGGGGAGCTTTTCTCAAACAAAGTTAAGAGTACAGTTAAATATTATTTTAAATATGCTAATTGACCTCATTTTTTTCACATTTTTAATAGTTTTTGCCAATTGCAAACAAGAAAAAAAAACCATGATATTGTATAAGCCTTGACAAATATATGAAATATGAAGCAAAGCTCCTTAAAATAAAACCCTTGCCACAGGTTTAGCACAGAAAATACGAATGCTCAAGTGAAGTGGAACTCAGTCCTTTGGTTGGAGAACTGAAACTCTGACTTGTAACTTCCAGCAGATTCGAGATAGAGATAATGCCACTGCTGGCCTTTAGCTTTAAACTAGTGGACCACTGCAAGAGATAGGATTCTCATTTCAGGAAAACAAGAAGACCTGCTTCCGGCTAGCCAGCAGAATTTATAATACCAAGGAGAGAGAGAGAGAAAAAAAACACTGCTTTTCGGTCTACTATCCAAACACCTTCTAAACTAAAACTGCAGTCAGTGCCAAACTGAAAATGAAAGATTTTCTCTCATCTAACCTGTCAGTTATGCTTCCTCCAACAATTCAGGATCATAAGAAATGCTGGACACTGCATGAACCTCAGAGCAAAGATAAACAAAACCCCATTTAAACCATTGAAGCAGCAATAAAAGAACTTCTAAGCAAACACTTCAAAAGCAATGAAACCAAAAGGCCTGCTTACAAATGCAGAGAACATGATTCAAAAAATACATTTTTTAAAGGTACACTAGCTTCACACCCAATACAATAACAAATCAAATCAAAACTTGCAATAGAATAGACAAGGTTTGGTTGCCTTTTAACAATCTGTTAAAAATGATGCTCTCTTGAGGCAATGAAATGTCCATATATCTCAGCCACATGACTAGAAACATAAAAACTAGAAGCAGGAGTAAGCCATTTGGCCCTTTGGGCCTACTACACCATTCATTTTGATCATGGCTGATCATCAAATTTAAAATCCTGATCCCCACTTTCCTCCCATATCTCTTAATTCCTTTAGCCCCAAGATTTCTAATTTCTTCTTGAAATCACACAATGTTTTGGCCTCAACTACTTCCACAGTGAATTCCACATGTTCACCATTCTCTGGTGAAGAAATTTCTCCCCACCTCAGTTCTAAAGGGTTTACCCCTTATCTTCAAACTGTGACCCCATAGTTCTGAGTTCTCCCACCATTGGGAATATTTTTGAATCTACCTTGTCTAAACCTGTTAGAATTTTATAGATTTCTATAAGATCCCCTCTCACTCTTCTAAATCTAGTGAATGTAATCCTAACCGACTTAGTCTGTCCTCATATGACAGACCTGCCATCTCAGGAATCAGCTTGGTAAACCTTCACTGTACTCCCTCTATAGCAAGGACATCCTTCCTCAGATAAGGACACCAGAACTGCACGTAATACTCCAGGTGTGGCCTCCCCTATACAATTGCAGCAAAACATCTCTATCACTAGATAGGAATATTAGCGTCAGGCATTCTTTTTTGCCTGGCTTAATAGCGGACGTTCATACTGGAAGAATAACCAATAATACATAACTTAGGCCTAAACTTTCCTCATGGGTTCATGAAGTGTGAGTCAGATCCAATTGAAGCTTGCTAAAGGCCACACTCAACCCATGACTGACCTTAATATAAAAGCAAATTACCACGGATGCTGGAATCCGAATCAAAAATCAGAAAATGAAGACTCAAGACACTGGCCCTGTTCTCTCTCTACAGATGCTGCTAGGCCTGCTGAGATTTTCCAGCATTTTCTGATTTTGTTTTCCGCCTGAGCTTGCTTGGGATTCTCGTGTTTTCTGCAGGTATAGGTGGGATGAGGGAGTACTGTATTATAGTCAATCTTTTCATATAATAACCATTTCTTTTCTGTTGTCAAAAGCTAATTGATGGTCCATTGACTCTGTTCATCCACATTTCCAAAACAATGTAAAAGTTAATGTCTATTGAACCAGAGTTCCATTCTAGAACCTTCCCATCCTGTAGCAATATTAACCAGGCATATAGCATGGTGGCACAGTGGTTAGCACTGCTGCCTCACAAGTGCCAGGGATCCAGGTTCAATTCCAACTTCAGGTGACTGTGTGGAGCTTAATTCTCCTCATGTCCGCTTGGGTTTCCTCCAGGTGCTCCAGTTTCCTCCCACAGTCCAAAGATGTGCAGTTGAGGAGGACTGGCCATGCTGAATTGCCCCTTAGTATACAAAGATGTGTAGGTTAGGAGGATTAGTAGGGTAAATATCCAGGGATAGGGCGGTGGGGAGGGACTGGGTGGGATACTCCATCAGACTTGATGGGTCGTATGGCTTCCTTTCGCACTGTAGGGGTTCTATGATTCCATGACAATGTTCCCAATCCCTAAGAAGACTCCTCTTGAGGATCACAAAGATGATCCTCTTTTTGGGGGGAGGGGCACTTCCACAATCTCTGTGGAAATAGTATGAGGTGGATATTCAAATTTCCTTCAGTTGGCACAATGGGACCCTGACCCCAGGAGAGGTGGGTACCAAAGGCCTCTCGGATCTGCAAAAAAGCCACACAGAGATGGCGTACAGTCAAGAAGTCGGAAGAAAACGAGATAGAATTTTCCTTCCTCTCCATGGCGGGTTTCACTCACGATGGGATCTCATGGTCCTACCATTGCCAACAGCATTTACCACTGAACGTCCCACTTACCGCTGGAAAACCACAGCAGGGGTGGGCCATTGGCGGGACTGCAAGATTTTGGCAAGTGCTTCCTCCAAGTAAAGCAAAACACTGAGATTTGCCACCCAGTTCCCACAGTGATTGGACTCAAGCATCTGGCCGTTTTGTCTCTTGCAAATCCTTTCCCCTTTGAAATCCAAAGCCATTTCTCTGAAAAATTTCCTTGGCAAACCACAGTAAACAATGAGATGGGTGGCCTGATCCAGTTGCGTCTGACAGCAGGAACTTTCAAGCATCTCCTCCAGATGGCCTTAACAGATGCCAGCAATCAAGATCACATTTTAGAATGGAAAGGGTGGGCAATTTTAACTGCCGTCTTGCCCCAATCCCCAGGTCAGGTGGTGAATCATAGAATGCTACAGTGCAAAGGAGGCCATTCAGCCCATCAAGTCTGCACTGACCACAATCCCACCCAAGCCCTTTCCCTATAGCCCAATACATTTACCCTAGCTAATCCCCCTGTCACTAAGGGTCAATTTATCATGGCAAATCCACCTAACCCGCACATCTTTGCACTGTGGGAGGGAAACCAGAGCACCCGGAGGAAACCCACACAGACACAGGGAGAACATGCTGACTCTACACAGACAGTCGCCCAAGCCAGGAATCGAATCCAGGTCCCTGGCACGGTGAGGCAGCAGCACTAACCACTGTGCCATCATGCTGCCCAGATGAAGAGAAGTTTAAAATAGGATATTGAACTGTCAGCCCCGGTTTTAATGGAATCCAGTTGACACCGTCCAAAGACAGATCTCAAAGTAACAATTTTATTGAGGCTACAAAGCTCCAATTTTAACCTTTCTGCAAATTTGCCTCCATCCAGCCAGGTTTCCTGCACCTCAGGATAATTCTGTCATTAATGAGGGGTGAGAATGATTGGGTGGAGCAGATAAGTGGGCTTTCAGCCACTGCTTCCATCCTCAAAATTGGACCAATCTGATTGCTCCAACCCTGTTCATGAGTCCTCCTCATACCCACCTCCGCTATGGTCACAACCCTTCCTCATGCCCCCCCAACCCAGACACAACTCCTATGACTGACCAACCATCGCTCTCTCCCTCCCTCCCACTCTGCTCCCTGGCTCCTGCCAGATGTTCTCACGTATCTACCCATACAGCTTTGCCACCTGGCCAGATGTGGCCAAGAAACGGGTTCGAATTTTTCAAAGCAGCTCCTCTAGTTTCTGGGCTTCCCAGCTGCTAAGCATCTCTTCTGCCCTCGCTCCCTCCCCATGAGTAATGCAACAATTATACCCTGTATCAAGCCATAGGTCAGGATTTTCCGGCCATTCCCACAGGCGGAATTTTCCAGTCCCGTCAATAACATTCCCCCAGTGCAGGTTCTCCAGCAGTCGAAATGAGGATAATGGAAAACAACAGTGACAGTGGTGGGACTGGAAGATAGTACCACCAGCCAGTGGTGGGCCACCACTGCAGAACATGCCACAGGGTGTATGGAAAATCCCGCTATTAAGTTGCTAAAAAAAGATGTCAGATATCTTAGAATCCCTACGGCTCAGAAGAGACCATTCTGTCCATTGTGGTTGCACCGGCAGTTCTTACCCAGACCCTCTTCCCTGTACTATCCCCATAACTCCACAGTGGCACGGTGGTACAGTAGTTAGCACTGTTGCTGCACAGTACTAGGGACTTGGGTTCAATTCCCTGCTTGGGTCACTGTCTGCACATCCTGCGTGAATTTCCTTTGGATGCTCCTGTTTCATCCCACAGTCTGAAAGATGTGCTGGTTAGGTGCATTGACCCAAACAGGCATCGGAACGTGGAGACTAGGGGAATTTCACAGTAACTTCATTGCAGTGCTAATGTAAGCCTTACTTTCGATAAATAAGCTTTTTTTATACTTATATTTCTCATGGCAAATCCCCCTAATCTATGAATTTTAGATACCAAGGGTCAATTTAGCACGGCCAATCCACCTAACCAGTAGATCTTTGGACTGTGGGAGGAAGCTGGAGTAGCCGGAGGAAACCCATGCAGACATGGGGAGAATGTGCAAACACCACTCAGTCACCCAAGGCCAGAATTGAACTCAGGCGCCTGGAGCTATGAGGCAGCAATACTGACCACTGTAATCTAATACTGACACTCTAATATTGGCTACAAGTTCTCACACTTATTGATGAGAATTCATTCATTTTCAAAGAGAACTATCCAATTCAGGATGAAATTTGGTGATTTTTTTCTTCCATTCTTTCATGGCTTCTGAATATCACTGCACCTATATTTGTTGTCCATCCCTACCTGCTCTTTGCCTTGCTAGGCCATTGATGAGCTAACCACATCGCCGTTGGTCTGGAGTCACATGTAGGCCAGATCAGGTAAAGAAGGCAGATTTCCTTCCCTAAAGGATGTTAGTTTCATGCAAGCTATGGAATCCCTACATTGCAGAAGGAGGCCATTCAGTCCATTGAGTCTGCACCCACCACAATCCCACCCTATCCCCATAACCTAGCTAGTCCCCCTGACACTAAGGGGCAAATTAACATGGCTGATTCACCTATTCCTCATATCTTGGGACTGTGGGAGGAAGCCGGAGCACCTGGAGGAAACCCACACAGACACGGGCAGAATATACAACTCCACACAGGCAGTGGCCCAAACCAGGGATCGAAACCAGCTCCCTGGCGCTGTGAGGCAGCAATGCTAATCGTGCTGCCCAGACGGGTTTTTACAACAATCAATAATGGTGGTTATGGTCACTATTACTGATATTAGTGAAAAGAGGCCCAAAGTGCTGCTTCCTTCCAATACTTCCTTATCCAAAAACGACAGAAACGGGCTGGCATAGCATTCCCAGTTTGTAACATTCTATTCAAACAGGCCAGTGGAATAAATCCCAAACAGAGCTGTGTATCATGGCTTACTAAATGGTCATACTTCCTGTTCAGTCATCTTGCGTAAGTCTCAAATTATACTTAAAAATATCTCCAAGAAGCCCCAGGGTTGGAAGATTGCAGAGTTTTAACAATGTTACACTGAGGTAAGGAGGAGTGAGACCAGCAAAGCTGGATGCCCTGCGGTGCAGTGAGTCATCTCTGAGCCAGAAGCTCCGAGTAGGGGGTCCCACCCCACTCTTTAATGGACAAGGAAAGTGCATTGATAATGCAGCCATACAGGGTGAAAGTCAACCTGCAAAATCTTTCCAGCGCCCCAGTTGGCAGGCAGTAAGAGCAGGAGAGACCCCTGGTCAGCCGTACTTGATGTGGAGTGCTGCCCCATCACCGAATGCTGGGAATTACCATTGACCATGATCTCAACTGGATCCAGCCGTATAAACACTGGAGCGGGTCAGACTCTGGGAATCCTGCAACGAATAACTCACCTCCTGACTCCACGAAGCCCGTCCATAATCTACAAGGCACAAGTCAGGATTGCGATGGAATATTTTTCTCTTACCTGGATGAGTGCAGCTCCAAAAACACTCAAGAAGCTCAATGCCATCCAGGATGAAGCAGCTCGCTTCATTGACGCCCTATCCGCAAACATTCACTCCCTCCACCAATGGTACAGTGGCAGCAGTATGTGCCAACTATAAGAAGCGTGACAGGAACTCACTGAGTCTCCTTGGACAGCACCTTCCAAACCCATGACCACTATCATCTAGAAGGCCAAAGGTAGCAGATATCTGGGAACACCACCATCTGCAAGTTCCTCTTCAAGTCACACACCATCCTGACTTGGAAATATATCATCATCCCTGCATTGTCCCTGGGTCTAAATCCTCCCAAACAGCAGCGTGGTTCGAGAAGGCAACACACCTCCACCTTCTCAAGGGCAATTAGGGATGTGCAATAAAGGTTGGCCAGCCAGTGAAGTCTAAAGCCTTGAATGAATAAAGAAAAACTATACAGCATTATTAAGAGGGGCCAAAGATAAAGCTGTTTTTATTTGTTTGAGTGTTGCCAGCAAAGACAATATTCATTGCTTGTCCCTAATTGCCCTTGCTGAGTCACATATCTGCTCCCACTATCTCCCCCGGCAGCGAGTTTCAGGCACCCACCACTCTCTGTATAAAAAACCTTGTCCCGTTCATCTAGAGTCTGTGTTGTCTGTGTTGTGGTCTGTGTTGTGTCCATACACACTCAGGATTTTGACCCAGCAACAGTGAAGGGAAGGCAATATATCTCCAGGTCAGGGATGTGTGTGACTTGGAAGGGCACTTTGTACATGGTGGTATTCTCCTGTGCCTGCGGTTCTTGTTTTTCTAGATGGTAGAAGTTGCAGGTTTGTATGATGCTGTTGAAGGAGAAATGGAGACTTCAGGTAGTTGTTGAAACATTTCTTGGCAACAGATGACTCAGAATCTACCTTGGGCAATGAAGAAGCATAAGGAGAACACAGACCAAAGGTAGCACCAAACTTGTTCAACGTACAAACTAACAACCTACCAAAAACTAGTCTGTAAATTTATCTATACTGATGCCATCTGTTGTACCATCCATCCTTTAGCAATCTGGGCCAGATCCTTAACAAACACAGACGATTGCAACACATTGCATCTTCTACTGAACTCTTCTAGAACTATATCCAATAGTACATCTCCACAATGCCAGTGCCAAAACAGAGCTGCATATCTACATGAATGATCAGAGACTAAAGCATGATGCTAACTCTATATCCTTGGCAGTGATTCAAAATGGTATTCAGTCAAAGAACAAAGATCAAAGAAAATTACAGTACAGGATCAGCCCTTCAGCCCTCTACTGACCATGCTGCCTGACTTAATAAAATCCGCACCTTTCCAGGACCGTATCCCTCCATTCCTATCCTACTCATGCATTTGTCAAGACGCCCCTTAAAAGTCACTGTCATATCTGCTCCCACTATCTTCCCCGGCAGCGAGTTTCAGGCACCCACCACTCTCTGTATAAAAAACCTTGTCCCGTTCATCTAGAGTCCTTCCAAGAACAATTGAGGAAATCAGCAGCAAAGGTCAAAACCAAAAATAACCTACGACTCAAACTTGCTGCACCTACGTGGGGGTGATGCTGCTGTCACAGGTCTTTGGACTTCAACACTTGCTCTGTCACACACCACAGCAGAGCATTGTCTGGCCATGCCCATCACACAAACACACATCTTGTTGACACTCAATCAAGTGCAGCGGTGCGCATCAACTCAACATTCATCTGCTGGCTTCCTGTCCTCACAAACATCACTTCCCCATCTGCTGATTGACAGCAATCCACAAGCTGGTTGAAACCAGCTCTTCTGTACTTTACTCACCACTCGACAATAACTGTCCCAACTCATCAATTTACTGCCTGCTTTCCAGCCCGACATGGAACACCCTTGCAGACCGAGATGCAAATCAGGGAATGGGAAAGTCTCTAGAAGTTCCTTGTGACAAACTCCCTCTGTCGAAGGCTTTGAACTGCCATGGCAATAATGATCCTGGCCAAAGAGAATCATATG
Source organism: Sphyrna mokarran (assembly GCA_024679065.1). Lineage (NCBI taxonomy): Eukaryota > Metazoa > Chordata > Chondrichthyes > Carcharhiniformes > Carcharhinidae > Sphyrna > Sphyrna mokarran. The sequence continues at coordinate 129,830,177 of JAGIQG010000003.1, read as the reverse complement.
CCGGAATTCTACTGCCTCGCCCACCACGGAAGTGGAGCAGACGAGGGATGGAAAATGGAAATGTCCGCTGATCTCAGGTGGCAATTTCCAGTTTCATTCAAGTAAGGCCATAAAAACCGTCCATAGAGTCCCTACAGTGCAGGCAGGAGCTATTTGGTTCATCAAGTCAGCGCCAACTCTCCAGAGAGGCATCTTATCCAGGCCCATATCCCCATAACCCCACACATTTATCCTACTAATCCCCCTAACCTGCACATCGTTGGACACTAAGGGCAATTGCCAATCCACTTAACCCACACATCTTTTAATTTACCATGGTCAATCCACCTAACCTGCGCATCTTCGGACTGTGGAAGGAAACAGGAACATTTGGAGGAAACCCACACAGATACAGGAGAACGAGCAAATTCTATATGGACACTCACCCAAAGCTGGAATCGAATCTGGGTCTCTGATGTTGTGAGGCAGCAGTGCTCATCACTGTGTTACTGTGCCACCCAGATAGATTCAAGACTATGCTGCCAACCTCCACTACTCAGTGCAAATCTCTCTTGCTCTTGTGTCTCCTTTACATGATAAGTGTCCAATTAATAACCTTAAACTCAGTAATTGAAGAGGATTAGGGGATTTGGGATTACTAAATAAATAAACTGCCTTCTCAAGGCCAATTTGGGATGGATGGCAGGTAGAATCATAGAATCCTACAATGCAGGAGGAGGTCATTCGGCCCATCAAGTCTGCACTGACCACAATTCCACCCAAGCCCTACTCCCATAACTCCATACATTTAATCTAGCTAGTCCCCCGACCACTAAAGAGCAATTTAACATGGCCAATCCATCTAACCCGCACATCTTTGGATTGTGGGAGGAAACCAGGGCACCTGGAAGAAACCCACATGGATACGGGGAAAAGGTGCAAACTCCATACAGACAGTGTCGTGAGCCGGGAATCGAACCTGGGTCCTTGACACTGTAAGGCAGCAATGCTAACCACTGTGCCACCAGATGCTAGCCTTTCTTGCAATACTGACATTCCTAGATGCGAATAAAACAAATGTTTCGAATCCTGGTTAACTTGAGCAATTTAATTTGCACTGGTGCATCCTTGTTTTTCCAGCTCAAGAAAGGCCTCCTCAATCACCTCCTATCCATTTGTTTCCATCCGATGGGTAGGTATGGAAATGTCTCCTTACCTCCATTCATCCGGAACAAGTTGGACATCCATCTCTGCCTCTTATTCACAGAATATTACACCCTTTCAAAGAACAAAGAACAAAACAGCATGGGAAACAGGCCCTTCGGCCCAACGAGCCCGTGCCGCCACCCTGATGTTCCCATCTCTACCCATGATCCATGGATTAAAAACCAAATTTGAAACAATTTAGGGAGAATTTGTTTTGCCAATTAGCCTAAGAGCACATCTTTGGGATGTGGGAGGAAACCGGAGCATCCGGAGAAAACCCATGCAAGCATGGGGAGAATGCGCAAACTCCCACAGACACAGGCCCAAATCCATGTATCTGCACAGCACAGCAATAGTCACTGAGCTGTCGTGTTGCCCATCAAATGGTCCAGGTCAAGCGTACGCTAATGATGTGAAGCACTAAGATACTCTCGAAAAAAATCCAAGAGCAGCCCTCTCACGACCCATCGCGTGTATGCCCCTTGTTAGACAACAAGGTGGACCTAAGTACCTGTAGGATAAAAACAAGTACATCAATATCATCATCTATTTACACACTTGTGCTGTTCCCTGTGCTGTCCACCTCCACCCACTAAAACTACAAAAAGAAACATAAAATGTGCTGGATCATTGTGGTATTTTTAAAAATGGAAAAAGAAATTTGGTCCCACTTTTTATAAAACTGAGAGCAATAAATAGATCCTTTTCTAGCCAAAGAGGAGGAAGTCTAAATATAGGGCAGTGAAAATGACTAAAAACCTCTATGGCATGTACGTATGAGATAATGGTCTTCAACATAGCCCATTAGGCATGTTTAAAATGTTGGGAATGATTCACTTAGTGAGTTGAAAACATGTATGGGATCTCTGATGTATGTGTACCGTAGAATAGTTGGAATTCTGTGCTACTATGGGTCGCATGTTGGCACAGTGGATTAGCACTGCTGCCTCACAGAGACCTGGTTTTAATTACCAGCTTGGGTCACTGTCTGTATGAAGTTTGCACATTCTCCCCGTCTCTGTGCGTTTCCTCTGGGTGCTCCAGTTTCCTCCCACGGTCCAAAGATGGGGGGGTTAGCCGTGCTAAATTGCCCCTTAGTGTCAGGGGAGCTAGCGAGAGTAAGTGTTATGGGGATAGGGCCAGGGTGGGATTGTAGTCGGTGCAGACTCAATGGGCTGAATGGTCTCCTTCTGCACTGTAGGGATTCTATCTCTGATTTATTTGAACCTTTGAATATAGAGATTGATGGGGTGGAAACTGAGGACATGGATAGTTTGAGGTCAAGTGCAGCTTGAAAGACTTTAATGTCAAATCTTGGTTGACACTCGAGTGTAATACTGAAGGCGTACTGCACTGTTGGAAATGCTGTCTTTTAGATGTATCATTAAAGCAAGGTTCTGTCTGTCATCAGAGTTTGACTATTCGAAGAGGATCAGGAGAGAACTTCCTGGTTCCTGAACAGTATTTACTCCTCAACCAACACCAATACCAGCAACTTTCAGGTCATTACTGTAACATAACGGTCAGCAACTGAAGGACCAAGGATAAACATGTGACAAATTGTTGAATTGAAATAGCAAGAGGGAGGAAGGTCCATGCCATGCTTGCAGACTGAACAAAGGTTCTCCACATTCATGAGACTGGATACTGTACGGCGCACAGTGCAATGTAAAGGAACATGTGACCCGAGTTTAGAGGGCAGTCTTGAAATGGGTAGAGACCTGTGTAGAAACCAGCATGGAGTTAGTTCCTAGTGTGCACTGTACTCTGTGGTCCCAATTCTCCAGTCTCGCACGCCTCACTACCATTGTCAGCAAGAATGGAAAATTGGGTCTCCATTCACAGCAGTGGGACCGCATAATCCCAAGCTTGGGCAAGGTTGGAGAATTCCAGCCTGTATATATAGAACATAGAACATAGAACAGTACAGCACAGAACAGGCCCTTCGGCCTTCGATGTTGTGCCGACCAAAATAAAAAGCAATGCCCCTCCAAACTAAACCATTCCCTTCTCTTCCATATACTTATCAATTAACCTCTTAAACGCCACCAAACTTGGCGCATCTACAACAGCTGCAGGCAGGGCATTCCACTCCCTAATCACTCTTTGAGTAAAGAACCTACCTCTGATATCCGTCCTATAACTCATACCCCTTAATTTAAAGCTGTGTCCCCTCGTGCTAGCTTTCTCCATCCTAGGAAAAAGGCTATCACTGTCCACCCTATCTAAACCTCTAATCATCTTATATGCTTCAATAAGATCCCCTCTTAGCCGCCTCCTTTCTAACGAAAACAACCTCAAATCCTTCAACCTCTCTTCATAGGACCTGCCCTCCATACCAGGCAACATCCTGGTAAACCTCCTCTGTACCCTCTCCAATGCCTCCACATCTTTCTTATAATGTGGGGACCAGAACTGCACACAATACTCCAAGTGCGGCCGCACTAGAGTTTTGTACAGTTGCAACATGATGCTGCGGCTCCTAAATTCAATCCCCCTACCAATAAAAGCTAAGACTCCATATGCCTTCTTAACAACTTTATCCACTTGACTGCCTACTTTCAGGGATCTATTGACACATACACCAAGATCCTTCTGTTCCTCAACACTATTAAGAGCCCTACCATTAGCCCTATACTCTACACATTTATTGTTCCTGCCAAAGTGCATTACCTCACACTTTTCCACATTAAACTCCATTTGCCACCTCTCGGCCCAGCTCTGCAACTTGTCCAAGTCACTCTGTAAACTAAAACACCCCTCTTCACTATCTACCACACCACCAACTTTAGTATTATCTGCAATATGTATATCTGTATATCTTTATATCTGTATATCTTCATCTGTATATCTTTAGTATCATATGTACCTAGCTATGTGTTACCAATGAACAATTATTGCTAAACTGTATAAAACAACTTACAACATTTTACAACAATTGCCATAAACCTGTCTGTGGGATCTTGCTGTGTGCAAATTGGTTTTTGCGCTCCCTATAGCAATGATTATATTCAAAATTACTTTATTGGCTGTAATTGGAGGAGGGTCCTGAAATCATGAACAAACTATACAAATCTTTCATCCTCTACTCTCTATGACCAAGAAAGACATTCAATATTTGGCATGGGATGGGAACTTGGTTCTTTGACTGAAAGCTTAAAATAATTTCAGGAATTGTCACGTCAAACTCAAAGCAGCTGAAGGGACAGACCCACCAGAATCCTACAAAATCCCTGTGGGCCAGCCAAAAAGCGCACATGGGTGGGCTTAGTGATGGAATCAACGGGCCATTTTGGGAAGAATTACAGGAAACGAGATGGGGAGGAGAAGTCAAATTCCCAAATTTAAATTGAGAAATGACCTAAACGCTGGCAAAGTTTTATTGAAACCCATTCAGGAGTTGTGGTAGGTTTAGTACAGTGAGTCAATCTATCCTGGACTAATTCCCAGACAGCAAGTGAGAGAAATATACATCAGACGTTTGACTAATAGATAGTGTGAGGTCCAGTGCACACAACAGACTGCACAAATAAATCTCAAACCTTCAATGTTGGCCTTAATTGTTCAGTTAAGATTCAGGCACTAAACCCGAAACACAGTGCAAAAGAACTTTGAAGAAGTGTTTTTAATCAATCGCAACCTCTGGAGCTGCTCTGTCGCAGAGTTGGTGCTAACTCAATGGGCTGAATGGCTTCTTTCTACATTGTAGGGATTCTATGAAGGGGGAGAGAAACTGCAGGGCTATATGTTAAAAGCAGGTGAGTGAGATTAATTAGATAGCTCAATCGGAGAGCTAATAACCCACAGTGAACTGACTGGCATTCTTTCAAAGTGAAAGCATTGCACAAGATATAGCCTTTCTTTAAAAAGTACAAGAACTTGTGCATTTTGGAAGAGTGAGACTTTGTTTCCTGCACATTCTGTGATATTTCAAATGGGATGATTTGTGTCTATATATCATGTTATAATATTCTTTTAAGGGATTGCAGCATAACATCACTAGAAGGGAAGTGTGTCATGCGATCTAGGCTTAGTTACACTTTTGTCTGTCAGCAGAACACAGCACTGCGCTGATGTTTTTAAGCTTTCGACAAGCTTTTCGAACTGTTTCAGCACAAGAACAGACAAGACACGATTAGTGATTTACAATCAGCCATTTTCTCTCCGGCGCTCCTTTGTTGCCCCGAACCTCATCAAGATACCTGGAGGAAACCCACACAGACATGGCGAGAACGTGGAGAGACGGAGACCCAAGCCGGGAATCGAACCAGGATCCCCGGCGCCATGAGGCAACAGTGCTCACCACATGTCACAGTGTCACCTCTGCCACCCCCTCTAACCTCAACATTTTTGGACATTAAAGGACAATTTAGCACGGCCAATCCACCTAACCTGCATATATTTGGAGTATGGAAGGAAACTGGAGCACCAAGTGGAAATCCCGCACAGACAGTCATGCCAAGCCTGAGTCGAACCCCTGTGACAAAGCAGTGCTAACCACTGTGCCTTGCTAAGGCAACCACTAAATCTGATTTCACCAACCATTTTGGCACGCCGTCCAGACCACAACAACCCACGGCATTCAAAAATGTTCCCTCCGTGTGTGTCTGGCTTTATGCCCAGTCACCCCTAAACCTGTGGTCACTGGTTAGCAACCTCTCTGCCACTGGAGACGGTTTGCACCCAATCAAAAACACTGCTTATGGTGAAGATTTCAGCCAACTCCCAGCATCTCCTGTCTTTCTGGACGTGGCTGAGACACACCGTCATCACCAATACCACTCGCGTGAATCCATCCACAGACATGGCGAGATGTCTTGTGACATCCCTCCTGAAATGTTGCACCAGGTATCTGAATAGATTACTCTAACTGAGGCCTAATACTGCAGTTGAGCCTGAATCTATATATATTGGAGCGTGGAAGAGCAGAAACAAGTTTTTGCTGTCCCACCTCACCGCACTGAGGAACCAATATGCACGATGTAGCAGTCAACCCCTTACTACACATGATGTTAATGTCCCTTACTGCAAGCTCTAAACATAGACTTCCTCAATCTTAAAAAAACCAAGATGAAATGAAACTACAAGCAATTACCATCATTAGCATGATGTCTACTTCTCTATAAAGAATCCTTCCACGGTTCCCTTCCCGCCCATCTCCATTAAACTCAAGTTAATTAATATTTGCTTAAAAGTTGATCTTACTTCTGCAATTTTTTGATGAAGGAGCTTAAAGGTAGTTGGAGTGAGCAGTGAACAAAGCAGAATGAGGGCAATGATGACCAGAAAAAACAAAGAGCAAAGTACAGAACAGGAATAGGTCCTTCAGCCCATGTCAATCATGATGCTTGAACTAAAGTAAAAATAACCTTCTGCCCTTAACTTAGCCCATATCTCTCTATTTCCTTCCTATTCACGTACTCATCCAGATGCCTCTTAAATGTTGATAAAGTGCCCGTTTCCACCACCTTCTCTGGCAACACGTTCCAGGCAACTATCACTCTCTGCGTGAAAAACTTACCCCGCACATCTCCCTTAAACTTTCCCCAAAGAGCAAAGAAAATTACAGCACAGGAACAGGCCCTTCGGCCCTCCAAGCCTGCACCGACCATGCTGCCTGACTGAACTAAAACCCCCTACCCTCCCAGGCACCGTATCCCCTCTACTCCCATCCTGTTCAAGTATTTGTCAAGACACCCCTTAAAGATCACAAAATACAGTGTCAATTAGCAGACAGCAAAAAAAGCCCGCGGGTAGGCTCAAACCGAAACCCGGGATTGAACCAAAGACCTTTAGATCTTCAGTCTAACCTCTTCCCAACTGAGCTATTTCAGCTTCCCCCTCTTGACTTGAACCTGTGTCCCTTTGTAATTGACGCTTCCACGCTGGGAAAAAGCCTCTGAGTATCACCCTGTCTATGTCTCTCATAATCAGGTCCCCCACTCAGCCTCCGTCTTTCCAGTGAAATCAATCCTAGTTTATTCAACCTCTCCTCACAGCCCGCGAGACCAGGCAACACCCTGATGAACCTTCTTTGCACTCTTTCCAAGCTTCTACATTCTTCTGGTGGTATGGTGACCAGAACTGCATGCATTACTCCAAATGCGGCTGAACCAAAGTTTTATATAGCTGCGATATGATTTCCCAACTCTTGTACTCGATGTCCCGACTGATGACGGTAAGCTTTCTTGGGGTGGGTCAGACCAGTATGGTACCTATCTGGTCGCATTATGAAATCCTTGGATATCTCACAGATCTCGGGCGGACTGTAACTGCCAACGGGGGGCTGGTGAGTTGCTGGGTGGTCTGGGGGGGCTAAGTTCAAACTTGAGCAGGAGTTTAAATCCCTAAGTTCTATGTTATGAAAATGTTCTATGTTCTATGTCGATGTTCTATGTTTAAGTCCCCAAAGAATTGCCAGCAATTGCAACTACAGGCTGGGAAGCCTTGAAGCAATAGGATCACAAAGCTGTTTCTCTGTTCCTGTGAGAAATTTGTCTTTACAGTGCTTGTTCTGGCAATCTGATTGCAGGTGATTTCCAATGTTTTAGATATTCATTTCACATCCCCTTTGGTCTCTGTGCAAGTTTAAGCTTAAGCTTAAGTTTAGGTTTATTTACTAGTGTCACAAGTAGGTTTGCATTAATACTGCAATGAAGTTACTGTGAAAGTCTGCATGTTCACCTCTTGTCTGCGTGGGTTCCCTCCAGATGCTCCGGTTTCCTCCCATAGTCCAAAAGACGTGCTGGTAAGATGGATTGGGCATGCTAAAATGCCCTTTTGTGTCCCAAGATGTGTAAGTTAGGAGGATTTGTGAGATAAATGCATGAGGTTCCTGGGATAGGGGAAGATGGGGGGCAGACAGGTGGGGGGGAATGGGTAAGATTCTCTGTCAAAGAGTCAATGCAAACTCGATGGGCTGAATGGCCTCCTTCTGCACTGTTGGGATTCTATGATTCCATGAACGTGAACTTCAAGCAAACGTTTATATTTTTAAAACCATCCAAAAGACAAAGGCAGCCAAAATTGGTTGCTCGAGGACCACCTGACTTCTACTGTGAATTGGAAAACACTCCCCTATCTCAAGAGGGGGCCAAAGCGACATTCCAGACCAATATTTAATCAGCAGCTTTTCTCGAATCCGATTCTAAAGGGTATTATCGAATTGAATGGGTCATTCAAAAACACTGCTCGGTCAAGATGTCAAAGAGCAACACAGGATGTGTAATCAACACACCACCCCTTGTGGAAAAAATAGTTTGGAATGTGCGGAAGTCACATCATGAGGAAACCATGTTTGCAGCCTGCTTTTAAGCCAGCTGAGAAGCTGCTTGCTGTCAGAGCTCCAACAAAAATAATTGGCTATAAGTCATCCAAGAAGCCAAAGTCATTAAGCGTAATAATTTGAAAGAGAGAGGTCCCACCAGCAAAGGACTCCCCATCCTGTCCCAGTTAAAATTCACCCCAGTCTCCTAGAAATTTGCCTACAAGTAATCTCAGGGCCAGCTCAGTTTCCTTCCTTTTACAAGACCTTCACATGTTAAAGTATTGAAGCCATCTAAGAAACTACAGGCCTGCCACATGGGAGCTGGAGACCAGAAGTTAGAGACTGAGATAGTTAGAATCTATCAGATTCTGTTGCCCCCATCTGCATGCTAATTTTTGTCAGAGTGTGTTTAGATATCATGTTTAATTCACGGTAAGTGTGTGAGAATAGTAACTTTCTTTATTTTTAAACTCTCAAAAGAACTTGCTGCTGGAATTATTTATTTGGGATATGTAAGCTGGGAGTAAAAAAGTACACCCACTTTTACAAAGAAACTTTTTTTTTAATTCATTTGTTAAACATGAGCGTCGCTGGCCGGTATTTATTGCCCATCCCTAGTTGTCGAGGGCAGTTAAGAGTCAACCTCGTTGTTGTGGCTCCAGAGTGACATGTAGGCCAGACCAGATAAGGACAGCAGATTTCCTTCCTTAAAGGGCATTAGTGAACCAGATGGGTTTTTCCAACAATGGTTTCAGTAGATTTTTAATTCCAGGTTTTTTTTATTGAATTCAAATTCCATCATCAGCTGTAGTGGAGTTAAACCTTAGTGCCCAGAACAGTAGCTGGGTTAATGGTCCATCAATAATACCACTAGGCCATCACCTCTCTATATTTATACATAAAAGCTAACTTCTGTTCATAACAGATGGAAACAACTTGAGAAAATCTCTGCTTCCACTTGCCCTTTCTCCATCTGTCCCTTCTTTTGGCTCATTTACATCTCCCTGATCACCAAGACCTGTAGAAGTTGCACTTCAGTAAGATATTGAACAGTCATGGCCTACTCTTTCTTTCATCCTATTATAGGACCAGAGAATCCTTACAGGCAGAAAAAGGCCATTTGGCTCAACAAGCCTGCACCATCTTACACATAATTCCATAGATTTACCATAACTAATGCCACTAACCTTCAAACCTTGGGACACGAAGAGACAATTTATCATGGCCAATCCAACTCACATCTTAGTTTAAAGTTTATTTATTAGTGTCACAAGTAGGCTTACAATAACATTGCAATGAAGCTACTGTGAAAACCCCCTCATCGTCACACTCCAGCGCTTGCTCGGTCACTCTGAGTGGGAATTTAGCACGGCCAGTGTAGCTAACCAGCACGTCTTTTGGGCTGTGGGAGGAAACCAGAGCACCCGGAGGAAACCCATTCAGACACAAGGGGAACATGCAGGCTCCGCACACACAGTGACTCAAGCCGGGAATGGAACCTGTGTCCCTGGCGCTGTGAGGAAACAGTGCTAACCGCTGTGCTACCATGCTGCCACATGGAGTGTGGGAGGAAACCAGAGCATCCGGAGGAAACCCACGCAGGCACGAGGAGAACTTACAGACTCCACGCAGATAGTCACCCGAGGCCCTGATGTTGCTGGGCAGTAGTGTTAACCAGTGTGCCAACCATCCCCTTAAATAGGTCAGCCACTTTTAAATTCTGCCCCTCAATTCTGGAAGTACCAAGTTGAAACTTAAGAACAAAGGATAAGTGCAGTGGAGGAAGAGTTGTAGAGAAAGATTTCAGTGTCACTGAGGGTCACCTTAATGAAAGTCTTGGTTGTATGAGATAAAGTGGCATTCAGAAGCAGGTTGGCAGCTTGTAAGTGAGGGGCAAAGAAACTCAGAAGGAGATGGACAGAGAGAATGCTGTGCTCATGGATCAGACCCTCAGGTTTCTGGTACAAGCCTGTCAGCGTTTTTATTCAAAGCAGACAAAGTTTGAGATCTTCGCTACTCAATAAGTGAGTCACTGTTTTGAATAAAACAAGATAAACTGTAATATACAAGACGAGACAAAAAGAAAACAATTTACAATATCTGCTTCATCATTCTAACATTCAAAATGAACATGAGGCTCATGTGAATTAGCAGGCTAACTGTGGTCACACACACACACACACACTACACAATATATAGCAAATGCAACCGAAACAGATCCCACGGATGTCTCAGCCACCCACATCAGTGTAAACTACGTGATCTTGTTATGAAGGATCACAAGCCTTCACACTTCCCTTTTGAAGAAATAGCCTCAGAATTCCCTCCAAAAGACACTCTGATTTGGACTGCCTCAACAACTCTCACTTCCCAGGCTTTCGGCCTTGTCACCTGACAGCATCAAAGAATCCCTACAGTGCAGAAGGAGGCCATTCAGCCCATTGAGTCTGCACTGACCACAATCCCACATTGGCCCTATACCCTATTATGTTTCATTGGACCCTTGAACATGTATTCCAGTAACAACTCATGGACACAATTTCAGCTGTTCGACTATGTCAAGCAGAACACCACTGTTCCAAAGGACGCCTCTGCCCCAACAGTGTATAGTCCAGAATTGCCAACATTTTACTGCCTTTTCAGTGCCTTAAGGCTTCTCTCACATCCTCAGTGGTCTGAGTCAGCCAACCCTATTCATAGCTAAGAGTGGCACTTTATCTGTATTCTCCTCCTGTTGATGACTATCTCCCTGAATAAAACTGCCTAACCATTGAATTGACCAGTGTCTGTGGGAGCCCCGGACTTGTTATCAGACACAATCACATGTAACAAGCACTGGAACAGGGGCAGCACGGTGGCACAGTGGTTAGCACCGCTGCCTCACAGCACCAGGGACCTGGGTTCAATTCCTGGTTTGGGGGTCACTGTCTGTGTGGAGTTTGCATGTTCCCCCTGTGTCTGCGTGTGTTTCCTCCGGATGCTCCAATTTATTTCCACTATCCAAAGATACGTTGATTGTCCGTGCTGAATTGTGTCAGGGGATTAAGAGGATGAATGTGTGGGGTTACAGGATAGGGCCTGGGTGGGATTGTGGTCAGTGCAGACTCGATGGGCCGAATGGCCTACTTCTGCACTGTGGGGATTCTATAAACATCCTATGCTCTGAATGTTACAACATTCCTAGGTGCTAGCTTACAAAGCGCAAAAAAAATTTGCCTTCATGGCAAGAATAATATGTTCCCTTGAACATCGGGGCTTTTCAAATCTAAAGCATGGATTGAGGCCCAGATGAGAACATTTTTATGATGCTGAACAAGTTGTTGCAACGAAAGGGTCCTCAGCCAAGATGTATTTGATTTAAAGCATACAATTGTGTCTCTGTGGTGAGAAGAGGGCCAGAGATATTCTGCTGTAAATTTTGTTATGTTAAAATGCGACACTGCATTCAGCTTGTGAGATCTGTTGTCAGAATCCACAACACGCAAATAAAAATACATCTTCAGGAAACAGCCAATGGACCACATGGGGTTTGCTGTTTTGCTTATACAAATGGGGGCCAGAAAATGTGAAGCCAACTTTGCAATCCTTGCAGCATCAGCGCAAGGCAGCGAGAAATAAAAATCAACCCTCGATTAAAGACAGCCAAGAAATATCTATTGTACCATAACCGGACAAAACACTCATTACAGGAACTTGAATTTCTCACCAGCCATCTGATTATATTTATATCTCTTTATCTCTATAACATGCCCCCTTTACAGATCTGCCAATTATTCTAAGTTATAGAGTCATACAAGTTTACAGCATGGAAACAGGCTCTCTGGCCCAACTTGTCCATTTTTTAAACCTCTCACCCAATCCCAATTGCCCGCATTTGGCCCATTTCCCTCCAGATCTATTTTACCCATATAACTGTTTAAATGCTTTTTAAAAGACAAAATTGTACCCACCTTGATTACTGCCTCTGGCAGCTCGTTCCAGACACTCATCACCCTCTGTGTGAAAAAAATTGCCCCTCTGGACCTTTTTTTATCTCTTCCCCTCTCACCTTAAATCTACATCCTGTAGTTTTAGACTCCCCTACCTTTGGAAAAAGATACTGACTATCTAGTTGATCTGTGCCCCTCATTATTTTATTCACCTCTATAAGATCATCCCTCAGCTTCCTATGCTCCAGGGAAAAAAAGTCCCAGTCTATCCAGCCTCTCCTTATAAGTCAAACCATCAAGTCCCGATAGCATCTTAGTAAACCTTTCCTGCACTCTTTCTAGTTTAATAATATCCTTTCTATTATAGGTTGACCAGAAATGTAAACATTATTGGGTACAAATGGTATTGGCATCAGTTATCTCCCCGTCTTTTAGTATCCTCAAAGATTCACGATGTGGCACTTCAGCCAAGACACAATTAAGAGCAACATTTGCCCCAGGACTGTAAGGTTGTAGGCTCAAATCTGGAAAGTTAAGCCTAAACATAAGCCAAAACTCCATTTCATTTGATTTGATTTATTATTGTCACATGTATTGTGACAATACAGTAAAAAGTATTGTCTCTTGCGCGCTATACAGGCAAAATATACTATTCATAGAGTAGGTAGGGGAGAAGGAAAGGAGATGGCATGGAATATAGTGTTACAGTCAGAGACATATGCCGGAATTTTATCGATCTGCCCACGCCAATTACAGGGTGGGCAGGGGTCACAGAACAGAATTCTCCATTGGCCTTGGGTGGGATTTTACAAGCCTCGCCCGAGCGAAGTCGTAAAACACCGGCCAGAAAATTTCTACTGTGCGGAACCTGCACCGACAACAATCCCACCCAGACCCTATCCTCATAACTCCATGCACTTACCCTGCTAATCCCCCTGACAGTAAGGTTCAGTTTAGCATGGCCAATCTACCTAATCCACACATCATTGGACCATGGGAGGAAACCAGAGAGCCCAGAGGAAACCCACGCAAAGTATAAATCCCCGCACAAGACTGTCACCCGAGATCAGAATTGAACCTGGCTCCCTGGTGCTGTGAGGCAGCAGTGCTAACCAGTGTGCCACCTTGCTGCCCATGTCATAGCTAGGCTGTAGTGAAAGATCAAGTTATTGCAAGGTGGGTCCATTCGAAAGTCTGACAGCAGCAGGGAAGAAGCTGTGTACGTGAAGCTATGAAGCTCAGACTTCAGTATCTTTTTCCTGACAGAAGAAGGTTGAAGAGACAATGTTTGGGGTGTCTGTATTGTAGAGGGTGCTGCATTTTAAACTCTCTGTTCTCTGAAATGGGAATAAATGATCCTTTTTAGATAAAGTGCAGGAGACTTTCTCCCTGAATCCTGGCCAATATTCATCCCATAGCCAAGAGGGACAAAATCACGTTGTTTATCTGAGCATTATTGCCCAGCTGGTCATGAGGCTTTAAAGTACACAAGTGGGCTGCTGCATTTTCTATAATATAACAATGACTCTATTTTTAAAAATAAAGTATTCAAATGGTTACGAGGCATTTATTATATACAATGCTAAATTGAGGGATGGCACGGTGGCACAGTAGTTAGCAATGCTGTTTCACAATGCCAGGGATCCAGGTTCGTTTGCCGTTTGGGTCACTGTCTACACGGAGTCTGCACATTCTCCCCGTGTCTGCATGGGTTTCCTCCAGGTGCTCCGGTTTCATCCCACATCCTGAAAGATATGTTGACTAGGTGCATTGATCCAACGGCGACTCTGGGAATTTCATGGTAACTTCATTGCAGTGTTAGTTTAAGACTTACTTGCGACTAATAAATAAACTTTAAAAAGTCACTTCCTTGCCTGCTCCAGAAAACAACTCAAATTGAACTCTCTCAGGGGAAATGGGGAAGATTCAAGCTGACAGGAAAAGCCATTGCACCTGATCTTGGACCTGATTTTAGCCAAAAGGCTGAGAAGTAAAGGACTCAGTGTCACTTTTTTCCCTCCTGTCTGTGGGATCCTTTGTATGGTTTGCTTCAGTCAAAAGATTTCATTTTTAAGTATTTCTACTCCTGTGTAACTAACTCCGCTAAGCTTTAAAGCTAACTTTTAAAACTCAGCTGGTAATTTTTGATGTTTATTTATTAGTCACAAGTTGGCTTACACTTACATTGCAAGTTACTGTGAAAATTCTCCAGTCGCCACATTCTGGCGCCTGTTTGGGGACACTGAGAGAGAACTTAGCACGGCCGATGCGCTTAACCAGCACATCTTTGGATGTGGGAGGAAACCAGAGCACCCAGAGGATACCCACGCAGACACAGGGAGACCATGCAAATTCCACACAGGCAGTGACCAAGATGGGAAACGAACCTGGGTTCCTGGTACTGTGAGGCTGCAGTGCTAACCACTATGCCAGTCCAATTCTGGCATGAGCATAGAAATTGATAGCAATTAAAAATACCATAAGAACTAGCAATGAGGACCATCAGAGGATACAGCAGGATGTAGATCAGTTGGAGACTTGGGCAGCGAGGTGGCAGATGGAGTAATCTGGATAAGTGTGAGGTAGTGCATTTTGGAAGGTCTAATACAGATATGAAATATACAGTAAATGGCAGAATCCTTAAGAGTTTTGATAGGCAAAGGGAACTGAGTTACAGGTAGCAGATCCCTGAAAGTGGGAATACAGGTAGAGAAGGTAGTCAAGAAGGCATATCGCATGTTTGCCTTCATTGGCCAGTGTATTGAGTTTAAAACTTAGCAAGTCATATTGCAGCTTTATAAAACCCCAGTTAGGCCGCACTTGGAATATAGTGTTCAAATCTGGTCGCCATGCTACCAGAAGGATGCGGAGGTTTAGAGAGGGTACAAAAAAGATTTACTAGGATGTTGCCTGGAATGAAGGACATTAGCTATGAGGAGCGGTTGAAGAAACTTGGTTTGTTCTCACTGGAGTGATTGGAGGTTGAAGGGAGACCTGATAGAAGTCTATAAGATTATGAGAGGCAGAGTGGATAGTCAGAAGCTTTTTCCCAGGGTGGAAAAGTCAATTACTAAGGGGCACAGGTCTAAGGTGTGAAGGGCATGGTTTAAAAGGAGATGTACGAGGCAGATTTTTTACACAGAAAATAGTGGGTGCCTAGAACCCGTTGCCGGGGGAGATGGCGGAAGTAGTGACTTTTAAGGGGCGTCTTGACAAGTACATGAATAGGATGGGAATAGAGGGATATGGATCCCGAAAGCGCAGAGGGTTTTAGTTCAGTCGGGCAGCGTGGTTGGTGCAGGCTTGGTGGGCCGAAGGGCCTGTTCCTGTGCTGCAATTTTTGTTGTTCTTTGCTTTTTGCTCTTTGAGCAGGAGTAGGCCATCTCGAGCCTCCTCGTCCTTTCAATAAGATCATGGCTGATCTTTTTGTGGGCTCAGCTCCGCTTACCCGCCCGCTCACTGTCACCCTTAATTCCTTTACTATTCAAAAACTTATCTATCCTTACCTTAAAAACATTCAATGAGATAGAATCAACTCCTTCACTGGGCAGGGAATTTCCACCATGTCAGCAGAAACAAATCTTTCGTGGCCACACAGCTGCCAATTATTTATGTAAGTTGGGGACTGTGCGTGCCCAGTCTTGCAATAACACAAATAAGCATTCATATATTGTAGTGATAGTTATCTATTCAGTTCTGTTCTGTCCAAAGTTTGGATCAAGTCTGTTTTGGGACCAGCTTCTAACGGCTTCTGTCCCTCTCTTTCTCTCTCTTCCTCTTAAGTGATTCTTATTCACTTTCTGATATGTTAATTTTAAATGACGCTCAGTAAAAGAGGTTCAACTTCAGACCAGTTTTACCCACATCCATTCTAAGAACAGACCCGACACTGTCCTCATTTGCAGAAATGTTCCCTAATTTGTCCATTTCTCCCTGCAATAATTTCAAAAGCTTGTTCACCCTGATCTATTCCTTTCTCATCTTCTGCTAATCTTTTTTCAAACTTTCATCTTCCCCCTGATTTTTTCTTCAGTCACCAGCCCAACACCTGACTTCTCAAACATCCCCGAAGCACTGTCTCCAGCCTCCGTTATTTTAACTGCCTATTAATGTCTCACACATTTCCTCTGCTATATCCTATACATTCAGAATAGCAGCCAGACCACAAAAATGTTCAATATCTATTCCTCCTGCTCATCCTATTCACATCTCTCACTTCCCCAAGGCACTTCATTTGCTATCCTGCCCACTATCAAATCAAACTGCCTCCCACAAGCCACCTCCTCCCACCTACCATCACCAAATTCACTTGCTCATCACAGGGGGGCGGGGGAGGGGGGGGGGGGGGGGGGGGGGCGGGTCTCCTGTTCTCATTCCACGTGAGAATGTTCCAGGAGATCTTGGGACTAAAGGGATCAAGGCATCACAGGGATAAGGCAGGATCAGGATATTGCATTTCATGATCAACCATGATCAAAGCGAATGGTGGAGCAGGCTCGAAGGGCCAAATGGCCTACTTACATAAGAACATAAGAAATCGGAGCAGGAGTAGGCCATCTAGCCCTTTGAGCCTGCCCCGCCATTCAACAAGATCATGGCTGATCTGAATTAGTTTCACTTTCTCCCCATAACCCTTAATCCCCTTGTCTATCAGAAAACTATCTACCTGTGATTTATTCAATGAGGTAGCCTCCACCACTTCAATGGGCAGAGAATTCCAGAGATTCACCACCCTTTGAGTGAAGAATTTTCCTATTCCAACATCTTATTGAATATGCAAACCATTCCTTTCCTGCTGCAGGTCCTTGCATTGATAATCTTCTCCGTTCCCAAGCGTGGAATTCCGTGGATCTGCCGATCTACAAACCTTCACACAGCAAGTAGCCTCTGGGATGTATAGCAACAGCTGAAATTGGGCCCAACCCAACATCCAGCCCAAAAAATGACCATTTGGCTCCCAAAACTTGTACTTCATAACACAAATTGGCAAAAAGCTTGATTCTTGAGGGGTGGAAGGTTATTGGAGGGGGGAGAGCGAGGCAGGAATGATAGCTTGAGGTTACAATCAGGTTGGCCATCATCTTATTGAATGGTGGAGCAGGCTGAAGGGACCGTGTGTCCATCTTCTGCTCCTAATCCATATGTCTGTTCATATACAGGCCTTTGGTTTTGTACTTCAATTTCATCGCAGTGTGAATGATTATTAACAAACAACTTCAGAATTTCAACAGGAAACATGCAACCGATCATCTCAAGGGAGGCTATGGTCTAGTGGTATTATCGCTAGACTATTAATCCAGAAACTGGGGACCTGGGTTCAAATCTCACCACAGCAGATGGTGGATGTTGGCTTCCACCTGAAGAGATTGGTGAGGCACTGAATAAATATTTCTCTTCGGTATTCACGCAGAGTGCTGGAAATGTAGCTATGGAGAACACTGAGGTACAGGGTGGCAAATTGGGAAGTATTGTAGTAGATAGGGAGGATGTGTTAGAAATTCTCGAGGGTTTGAAGTTGGATAAGTCCCCTGGGCCGGACGGGATTTACCCTAGGATTCTCTGGGAGTCAAGAGAGGAGATTGCAGAGCCTCTGGCTCTGATCTTCAGGTCCTCGTTGGTTACGGGTGTGGTTCCGGAGGACTGGAGGATAGCGAATGTGGTCCCATTGTTTAAGAAGGGGAAGAGAGACCTTCCAGGGAATTATAGGCCAGTGAGTCTTACTTCTGTTATGGGCAAGGTATTGGAGAGAATTATTAGGGATAGGATTTATAGTTATGTAGAGAGAAATGAATTGATTGGGGATAGTCAGCATGGTTTCGTGAAGGGTAGGTCATGCCTTACTAACCTCATTGAGTTTTTTGAAAAAGTGACCAAAGAGGTGGATGGGGGTAAGGCGGTTGATGTGGTATATATGGACTTTAGTATGGCGTTTGATAAGGTGGCCCATGGAAGACTTCTGCAGAAAATGCAGATGTATGGGATAGAGGGTGATTTAGCTAATTGGTTAGGAATTGGCTAGCAGATAGAAGACAGAGGGTGGTGGTTGATGGGAGATATTCATCGTGGAGTTCGGTGACGAGTGGTGTGCCTCAGGGGTCTGTTTTGGGGCCCCTACTGTTTGTAATTTTTATAAATGATCTGGATGAGGGTATTGAGGGATGGATCAGTAAATTTGCAGATGACACTAAAGTTGGTGGAGTGGTAGATAGTGAAGAGGGGTGTTATAGTTTACAGAGTGACTTGGACAAGTTGCAGAGCTGGGCCGATAGGTGGCAAATGGAGTTTAATGTGGAAAAGTGTGAGGTAATGCACTTTGGCAGGAACAATAAATGTGTAGATTATAGGGCTAATGGTAGGGCTCTTAATAGTGTTGAGGAACAGAAGGATCTTGGTGTATGTGTCAATAGATCCCTGAAAGTAGGCAGTCAAGTGGATAAAGTTGTTAAGAATGCATATGGAGTCTTAGCTTTTATTGGTAGGGGGATTGAATTTAGGAGCCGCAGCATCATGTTGCAACTGTACAAAACTCTAGTGCGGCCGCACTTGGAGTATTGTGTGCAGTTCTGGTCGCCACATTATAAGAAAGATGTGGAGGCATTGGAGAGGGTACAGAGGAGGTTTACCAGGATGTTGCCTGGTATGGAGGGCAGGTCCTATGAAGAGAGGTTGAAGGATTTGAGGTTGTTTTCGTTAGAAAGGAGGCGGCTAAGAGGGGATCTTATTGAAGCATATAAGATGATTAGAGGTTTAGATAGGGTGGACAGTGATAGCCTTTTTCCTAGGATGGAGAAAGCTAGCACGAGGGGACACAGCTTTAAATTAAGGGGTATGAGTTATAGGACGGATATCAGAGGTAGGTTCTTTACTCAAAGAGTGATTAGGGAGTGGAATGCCCTGCCTGCAGCTGTTGTAGATGCGCCAAGTTTGGTGGCGTTTAAGAGGTTAATTGATAAGTATATGGAAGAGAAGGGAATGGTTTAGTTTGGAGGGGCATTGCTTTTTATTTTGGTCGGCACAACATCGAAGGCCGAAGGGCCTGTTCTGTGCTGTAATGTTCTATGTTCTATGTTCTATGTTCAATAAAACATATCTGGAATTAAGAATCTACTGATGACTATAAACTCATGTGTCAATTGTTGGAAAAGCCCATCTCGTTCACTAATATCCTGTAGGGAAGGAAATCTGCCATCCCCACCTGGTCTGGCCTACATGTGATTCCAGAGCCAACACCTTCTCAAGGGCAATTAAGGATGGGCAATAAATGCTGGCCAGCCAGTGATGCCCATATCCCACGAGTTAATTTTAAATATCTTATATTTTTGAATATCCCTTTCCGTCTCTTCCTCAGTTCTTACTCGTTTTCTCTCCCCCAGTTCCCTCTCTCTCCCTTTGTTTGAAAGAAAGGACTCCTACATCAAGATGAATTTGGCAGAAAAAAGTGTAAATTTATAACTTAAGTGTGTATTATTTAAATTCAAACTGGCATAGTAACTCCGATTGGCCGAGGCATTTCGCTGAGGAATGAACAAGTGAATGGATGTCACCTTATATGTTTAGTTAATAAAGAAGCAATGTGCATACATGTTCTTTCTGTCTGCAAAGTACAGGGCCCTATAGCTTCTAACATGCAGAGGTGAGCCAAGCTGATTGCCATTATGGCCTGATTGGTGCACTCCCCTTGGCAACACCTCTACCAATCAGACTGAATTTGCCATCCAATCAGCATTCTCTTCTTATGTTGTTGTCCCCTTTACATTTACTACCCTTGTGAATTGTCCTGACGTGGGTTGAGACAGCATTCATCACCCATCACTAATTGCCCATGACAAGGTGGAGGTGAATTGCCTTAGAATCATAGAACCTGCAGTGTAAAGGGATACCATTCAGCCCGTCCACCAGACCCCCTCCCCATAACCCCACACATTTACTCTAGCTGGTCTCCCTGACACTAAGAGGCAACCTGTCATGGCCAATCCACCTAACCTACACATCTTTGGACTGTGGGAGGAAACTGGAGCACTCGGAGGGAACCCAGGGATAGCGTGCAGACTCCACACAGATACTGACATAAGCCATGGAATTGCATACAGGGGTCCCTGGCATTTTGAGGCAGCAGTGACTTTGCCACTGTGCCACCTTCTTGAACCCGCAGCAGTCCATGTGGTGTAGGTACAACCACAGTATTGTTAGGCAGTGAGTTCCAGGATTTTGACCCAGCAAGTATGAAGAAACGGCAATATATTTCCAAGTCAGGATGGTGAGAGGTTAAAGGAGAACTTGGGAGGTGTTCCGATGTATCTGCCTTCTAGATGGTAGAGGTCGGGGTCTAGGGAGTTACTGCTGCAGGAGCCCTGGTGAGCTGCTGCCATGTATGGATGGTACATGGAGCCATTGTGTGCCAGTGGTGGAAGGAATGAATGTTTAATGTGGCGGATGGGCTGGTTTATTGAATATCTTGGATGTTGGAGCTGCACTCATCCAGGTAATTGGGGAATATTCCATCATACTCTTGCTTGTAGATGGTGGACGGGCCTTGGGGAGCCAGGAGGTGAGTTTGAAAGTTAGAAATTTACAGCTACATTCAATGTCTCTTTCAGCTAGGTCAATAGCCACAGTTGAATACAGCATTATCAAGCTTCACAGCCAGGTAGTCCCACATGGACGTGTTGAGTGAGTTCATTATATTACTTTTACATGAACTGGGATCAATTGCAGCAACAATCCCTACTTTCTCAGAAGAGTAGGAAAATTTGGCATGTCTGCTACAACTCTCACCAACTTTCACTGATACACAATAGAAAGCATTATTTCTGGTTGTACCACAGCTTGATTTGGCTCCTGCTCTGCCCAAGACTACAAAAACTTCAAAAGGTCGTGAATGTACCCCAATCCTTCATGCAAACCAGCCTCCCATCCATTGATTCTGTCTACTCTTCTCGCTGCCTCAGCAAAGCAGCCAGCATAATTAAAGACCCCATGAACCCCAGACATTCTCTCTTCCACCCTATTTGATCAAGAAAAAGATACAAAAACCTGAGGTCACGTACCATGCGAATCAAAGAACAAAAAACAAAGAACAAAACAGCACGGGAAACAGGCCCTTCGGCCCAACGAGCCCGCGCCGGCACCCCAATGTTCCCACCCCTACCCGTGATCCCTGTCTATGTTTATAGATCTATGGATTAAAAACCAAGTTTGAGACAACTTAGGGAGAATTTGTTTTGCCAATTAGCCTAAGGGCACATCTTTGGGATGTGGGAGGAAACTGGAGCACCCGGAGAAAACCCACACAAGCACGGGGAGAATGCACAAATTCCCACAGACGCAGGCCCAAATCCATGTATCTGCACAGCACAGCGATAGTCACTGAGCTGTCGTGTTACCCATCAAATGGTCCAGGTCACTAACAACATGAAGGACTAGGATATTCTCGAATAATCCATGAGCAGCCCTCTCACAACCCATCACGTGTATGCTTCTTGTTAGACAACAAGGTGGACCAAAGTACCTGTAGGATAAAAACAAGTACATCAATATAACAAAAACAGCTTTTTCCCTCTACCATCAGACTTGTGAATGGATCTACTTTATATTAAGCTTATCTTTTGCTATAACCCAGCTATGACTGTAACATTACATTTTGCACTCTCTCTTTTCCTTCTCGATAAGTGGTATGTTTTGTCTGTATAATGTGCAAGAAGCAATACTTTTCACTGTATGCTAATACATGTGATAATAATAAATCAAATCAAAATCAAATCATATCAACTTGGATCAACTGTTTGTGGCTGGTTGGAAACAGCCCCACAGGCGGCAATTTGGATCCAGTGTTGCCAACTCATCCCAAGACCCATTTAGCGACTGTTCTCGCCATTGTGGTGAGCTGTTTTCTTCTCATTCTGGGGTGAGCAACGTCGTCTTGAAAAGGAAATTGCATTGAGACAAGGAGTTACCGACAATTTTATAACTATTTCTAAAAGCAGAAGAGAAATGAAACTGCAGAAACAAGCAACAATACGTAGGCAGTTCCACAAAGTGAATACAGCTGGCTGTATATAACATCAGTCAGTCAAATAATCACACCGGGTTCTAAAGAAGCACAGTAACTTCAGCAACCGTCGGGTGCAAACTGGAGGATGCTCAAGAGTGACGGTTTTGCATTTATGAAAGACATCGAGAGGATGGTACGTGTATTTAGATTTCATGATGGACCCAGGTCCTTTTCCTCATTGTGGGGAAGAGGGGGGGGAGAGGTGTCATAAACTGATTGGGAAAGTTAACCTGCAGATGGAAAGGGGAAAATAGCTTTCCAGCTTTGGCTTAGCTTCATAAAAAAATCAAAACCACAATTATAGAGTGAAATAAGTTTATATATTTATTATTTTACCGTTCATTCTTGCAGGTGACAGTGAAGAAAGTTATCTCCAATTGCAACAGAGTCTTGATCAATTGGGCTGACAAATGGTAGATGAAGTTTAATTTAGACAAATGCGTTTTGGTAGATTGAACCAGGGCAGGACTTACTCAGTTAATGGTAGGGTATTGGGGAGAGTTACAGGACAAAGAGATCTAGGGGTACATGTTCATAGCTCCTTGAGAGTGGAGTCACAGGTGGACAGAGTGGCATTCGGCATCCTTGGTTTCATCAGTCAGAACATTGAATATAGGAGTTGGGATGTCTTGTTGAAATTGTACAAGACATTGGTAAGGCCACACTTGGAATACTGTGTGCAATTCTGGTCACCCTCTTATAGAAAGGATATTATTAAACTAGAAAGAGTGCAGAAAAGATTTAGAATGCTACTGGGACTTGATGGATTGAGTTCTAAGGAGAGGCTGAATAGAATAGGACTTTTTTCTCTTGAATGTAGGAGGAGAAGTGATTTTATGGAGGAGTATAAAATAACGAATGGTATAGACAAGGTAGACAGTCAATAAATCTCCCAAAGGTAGGGAAGTCTAAAACTAGAGGGTGTAGGTTTAAGGTCAGAGGGGAGAGATACAAAAACGTCCAGAGGCGCAATTTTTTCACACAGAGGGTAGTGAGTGTCTGGAACAAGCTTCCAGAGGAGTAGTAGAGGCGGATATAATTTTATTTTTTAAAAAGCATTTGGATAGTTACATGGATATGATGGGTGTAAAGGGATATGGGTCAAATGCAGTCAATTGGGATTAGTTTAGGGCTTTTAAAAAAAATGGGTGGCATGGACAAGTTGGGCCGAAGGGCCCGTTTCTATGCTGTAAACCTCAGTGACTCTATTTTCTCTCCTTTCTGCCTTCCCATTTAGAGTAAGTCTTGTTCAGCTACACCCCAACAGTGGAGTGAGGTACGGTTAAACTGTCCTCCAGTTTCCCCATTCCTCATAATTTTAGGGGTTCTTTTACAGCCCCCCAACCCCACTGCTTGCTCCCCACCCCCTCTTAAATCCACTCAATACTCTGTTTCAGTGAGCTGCACATTAATTATGCTAGCTTACATCTCCATTGCCAATGTACCCTATGTATGGCAGTTTGAAGTTTCTTAATTAGTGTCACAAGCAGGCTTACGTTAACACTGAAATGAACTTACTATGAAAATCGCTATGCTCCGGCACTTGTTCAGGTACACGGAGGGAGAATTTAGTATAGCCAGTGCATCTAACCAGCACATCTTTCAGACTTTGGGAGGAAACTGGAGCACCCGGAGGAAACTCAAGCAGACACAGGGAGAACGTGCAGACTCCGCATTGACAATGACCCAAGCCAGGAATCAAACCCAGTTGCCTGGAGCTGTGAGACGGCAGTGCTAACCACAGTGCTACCCTACATGGCCATGTGTTCTGGGCAAGTGGTGGTGCGTTGACAATGAAAAGCACAGGGAGGGGAGGTGTTTGTTTTTAAATGACAATCAATAACACAGATCTGCACAGAGAGAGAGAGAGGAGTCACTCTCAGCCACGATCTCTGGAGTCTGACCGCTGGGGAAGAAGAGAGCAGAAGAGTACAGACGAATGAGGGGGGATTTGATTGAGGTATATAACATACTCAATGTGTTTGATAAAGTAAATGTTAACCAAATGTTCCCGCTTCTAGAACAGTCGAGGACAAGAGGTCATAATTGGAGAGTAAGAGGGGAGAGGTTCAAGACAGAGATAAGGAGGGGCTATTTCTCAGAGAGGGTTGTGACTCTATGGAACTCACTTCCCCAGGATGCAACAAATTCAGAATCAATCAATGGAAAGTGATAGATAAAAATTTGATCAATGGGGAAAAGGCAGACAGGTGGAGTTAGGATTATTTGGAGACCAGCCATGATCATATAGAATGATGGATTGGGCTCAAAGTGCCTACACCTGCTCCAAATCCTTTGTTCCTATGTTCCTAATAAATGGGAAGCTCAGCTGTAGTTTTAGTGTCCACTCTGTATTCTTCTTCCTAAAATGCATCACCTCAAATTTCAGAACCCTGGTGGATTATATTAGCTACTCATCCTGCCCAACGTAGCTATTGGTAATAGATTGCACATGTTTAATCACACCATCCTTTCCCAGACACTTCTCTTCCTCCATCGAGTTCAATGGGACTAGACTTGTAAAGTTCCATTTTTACCTGTTCAGTCGTAGTTAATCTGATTCCAGCCTTGGCTGACTCTGTGTGGAGCCTATACATTCGCCCTGTATCTGTGCGGGTTTCCACAAGATGCCCCAGTTTCCTCCCACAGTCCAATGATGTGCAGGTTAGGTGGAATAGTCATGCTAAATTGATTGCCCTTAGAAACTCCTGTATCCTGCACATACTCCCCTCCAGCTTCTCCCGTCAGGAAAGAGATATAAAAATCTGAAATCACATATGAATCGACTCAAAAACAGATTCTTCTCTGCTGCTGTCAGACCTTTGAGTGGACTTACCTCACGTTGTTGATCTTTCTCTACACCTGACTTTTGACTGTAACACTACCTTCTGCACTCCCTCCTTTCCTTCTCTATGAACGGTATGTTTTGTCTGTACAGCACACCCAAAACACATGACGATAATGAATCGAATTGAATCAAATCAAAAAATGGGCAGGTTAGATGGACTGGCCGCGCTAAATTGCCCCTATTTTCCCAAGATATGCAGGTTAGATAGGTTAGCCATGGTAAATGTATGGAGTTACAGGGATAAAGCAGGGGTTAGTCCTGGATAAGATGCGTTATTGGAGAGTTGATGCAGACTCAATGGGCAAGTAGCCTCTTTCTGCACTGCAGGATTCTTTGATTAATCCTCTCGTATCTTTCTCTCTGAAGCCCCCAGTGATATAAAGATCCATAAAGAGCTCCTCCATCACCCATGGTATCACTGAAAGCAGGGCCAATCCAGCACCCCTTGTGTACAGGCTGCAATGGTGTTGCAGGACACCCTCCCATCTTTCACTGAACACCAGCCAATTAATCTGCGTGGCTTTACCCTGCTCCCTTTGTCAAAGCAGACCATCCTTCATTCTATGATATGTCCTTTTAACTGATGTTGGGTGAGAAATATACATTGCCCAGGATGTCAGGGGAAAGTCCCCTGTGATCTTCAGTTTAATGTCTCAATTAAACGGTATGGTGGCACAATGGTTAGCATTGCTGCCTCACAACGACAGGAACTCCAGGCTTGGGTGGAGTTTGCACGTTCTCCCCGTGTCTGCCTGGGTTTCCTCCGCATGCTCCGATTTCCTTCCACAATCCAAAGATGTGCAGGTTAGGTGGATTGGTTAAATTGCCACTTAGTATCAGGGGAATGAGCTAGGATAAATACATGGGGTTAAGGACATAGAGCTTGGGTGGGATTGTGGTCGATGCAGACTTGATGGGCTGAATGGCCTCCTTCTGCACTGTATGATTCTATGGTTCTATGACAGCACCTTAAATAGTGAAACATTCCCACAGTACTGCACCCTAGTGCCACCAGTAGAGTCTCAAATGCCTTGAATAGGTCTTAAGGCCACAATCTTCTGATTCAAAGGTAAATGGGCTATTACTGAGTTGTGACTGACAAAGTGACAAAGACATTACACAAAAGTTATGTGTAGCAAGGTGAAGGATTTTAAAAAATGATATTTCTCATTTTACTTTACAATAGGATATTGGCAAGAATTGCTTGAGTGTCATACTGCTTGTCTTCTTCAAGTGCATCCTTGTTTGGGGTCGCTTTCCTGTTTACATGCCTTGCGATGGAAATACAACATCCAAACAGATTGACTGCAGCAATAGGGGCCTAACATCGGTGCCAATAATCAAATCGGAAAATGTAACTATCTTGCTGCTAAATTCAAATTCCATTCAAGAGATCAAGGACCAAGATTTTGCTGATGTCCCAAACCTCGAGACAATTGATCTGAGTCTCAACTGTTTTCCTGGAGATCTCCGTTCACCTGACCAAGCCTGCACGCTGACCATTGAACCCGGAGCCTTCCTTCATCTCCATAGGTTGAAAAATATTAACCTGACAGGAAACAGTCTAACCAGAATCCCACCGTTGCCCGACAACCTCAGTAACTTGAACCTGGCGCTCAACAATATCATTCACCTAGAATTTAGCAATGACTCCAAACTGGTAAACCTGAAGGTTCTGAACATCAGCAAGAACTGTTTCTACCAAAATCCATGTTACACCTCATTTAAAATCGCAAATGGCACTTTTAAGAACATGCGCAATCTGGCCATTCTAGAGCTGAACTCCAATAACATAACCGAAGTACCCGAGGGCCTTCCGCCATCCTTGATAGAGTTGAGCCTCTCTGAGAATAAAATCTCCCAAATCAAAGCAGACAATTTCAAAAACCTCACTCAGCTGCAATCTCTATTTCTGGCATGGAACTGCCAACGATGTGATCATTCTGCTCAACCCTGCTTCCCTTGCAAGGATAACAAGTCTCTTGAGCTGTCTCCTGACTCCTTTCTCCATCTTTCAAAACTGAAAAGATTGGTCCTCAGAGGCAACTCCCTCAAGCACCTAGACAATAGGTTATTCCGATCTCTTGGAGGTTTGACGCACCTTGATCTTTCAGACAACTTTTTCGCCAGTGAAATCCAAAATGCCACTTTTTTTGCAAATTTGCACAAGCTGGAAGACCTCAACATGAAGTATAACTACATACCTTTCAAAATCTTAAATAGCCTGGTCCTTCCTCCTTCTTTTGAGAATCTGACATCCTTGAGAAAATTTCAAATTGATGGCTATTTCTTTAGTAAGTTAGATAAAGACAACATACGCTCTCTGCTCAAACTCCCCAAACTTAGCTCTGTAAATTTCCGAATGAACTTTATAAAAACGGTCGACCTGAA
This sequence comes from Sphyrna mokarran, assembly GCA_024679065.1. Classification (NCBI taxonomy): domain Eukaryota; kingdom Metazoa; phylum Chordata; class Chondrichthyes; order Carcharhiniformes; family Carcharhinidae; genus Sphyrna; species Sphyrna mokarran. The sequence goes on along the minus strand of JAGIQG010000003.1, from coordinate 129,802,506 downwards.
ACTCTTTAAAAACATGAAGTCGTTGAGATACATTGGGCTGTCTGAAAACGAAGTGTCGTTCTCACAGAGGAACTGCAAACAATTCAGTAGTAAAAATGGCGGAATCAACACACACTCCGCCAGCTACATAAGGCGACTGATCACAGGAAGAAGAGTTCAGGATGGGAACATTGGAACTGAAGCTAAATCTTCCCACGCCTCTCTTCTCCAAAAATTTTGCGCCAACAAAAAGACCTTTGATCTGTCGTCTAATAACATTGCAAATGTTAAACCAGAAGATTTTGATGGACTGGAAGACATTGAATGCCTTCTGATGTCTTGCAATTATATGACCCAGGCTCTTAATGGATCGCAGTTTAACAGATTGAAAAAACTCAAGTATCTGGACCTTGCCCACAATAGAATTGATTTTTACTACAGGAAAGCATTCTCTGAGATCCCCATGCTTGAGGCATTAGATCTCAGTTACAATAGTTACACTTTTGAAATGAAAGGAATGGGACACAGTTTTGACTTCATCAAGTTGCTCACTTCTCTCAAAACCTTGAGCCTGGCGCACAATCAGATAGCAATGCGGGTTTCCAACGAGCTACAGAGCAACTCCCTGAATACGTTGTACTTTGCAGGAAACAGGTTAAACATTATGTGGGAGGGTGGGACAAACACATACTTGAGATTTTTTCATAACCTTCAAAATTTAACATGCCTGGACATCTCGCACAACATGCTGGTGACAATTCCTCTAAGGGTTCAATTCCCACCGAACCTGACAACGCTTTACATCAACGACAACCAGATCAACTTCTTCCACTGGGATCATCTTTCGGTGCTGGTCCATCTGCAAGTGCTGGATCTGAGCAATAACTTGCTCCCTTCCCTGCCCGCCAAATCTTTTCATTTTCCCCAAACGTTCCGGAAACTCATACTGCGGAACAATAAGATCGAGGAACTCAACGGCGTCTTCTTCTCTGGAATCAAAGCCATGCGTTACCTTGACTTGAGCTACAACTACATAAAAATATTGCACGAGAACAGCATTCCCTCCCACGTACTGGGGAGTTTGGATAAACTGCTCTTGCACAATAACCGTTTCAGTTGTACCTGTGACGCCGATTGGTTCATCCGCTTCATCAAAGACACGAACGTGACCCTGCCACATCTTGCCACGAGTTGGAAGTGTGAATTTCCTGAGTCAGAAGGAGGGAAGAGCCTCATTTCCACGGATCCCCTGTCCTGCCAGAAGGCATACGGAAGCATAGGCTTTGTCCTCTCTTTCCTGATGACAGCCACTTTCACAGCTCTCCCAATATTAAACAAGCTCTTTGGTTGGGATTTTTGGTACGCCTTCCACATCTGCTCAGCCAAATTAAGAAGCAGCGCGAACATCAAATCAGGGAGCCTGCAGTATGATGCGTTCATAGTTTTCGACACCACGTGCAAGGCAGTGGCCGATTGGGTCTACCAGGAACTTGTGGTCAACCTGGAGACGAAGGGACCATGCAGTTTCCGCCTGTGCCTCGAGGAGAGAGATTGGATTCCTGGCAAGTCGTCGATAGAGAACTTATATGATGCCATCTACCAAAGCAGGAAGACCATCTTTATACTGACAAACTCTTATTTTGTCAGCGAACAATTAAGGCAGGCCTTCTTTGTTGCACATCAGCGGCTATTGGACGAGAAGACGGACGTCATTGTCTTGGTCATTTTGGATCAGTCTTTGAGGAAGTCGAAGTACCTGCAGTTACGCAAGAGACTGTGCAAGGCTTCTGTCCTAAGGTGGCCGCACAACCCTCATGCAGAACCCTATTTCTGGCTTACGTTGCAGAAAGTACTGACCAAGGGCAACAAGTTGCAATATGACCCAAATTTCAGCGAGAGCTTTTTACCCTTTGAATATAATTTACAAAGTGTCCTGTACCAAAAGATTTAAACTGTGGAACCGAAAATCTGTCAACTGCCAGCAGCAGTGCAGCCTGGCGGCACAGTGGTTAGCACTGCTGCCTCACAGTGCCAGGCACATGGGTTGGATTCTAGCTTTGGGTCACTGTCTGTGTGGAGTCTCCCCCCTGTTGGCTTCTTCTGGGTGCTCTATTTTTCTCCTACAGACCAAAGATGTTTTGGTTGATTGGCCATGCTATATTGCTCCTTAGTGTCCCAAGATCTGTAGGTTAGGGAGATTAGTGGGAATAGGGCCTGGGTAAGATGCTCCGTCGGAGAGTCGGTGCAGGCTCGATAGGCCTAATGGGCTCCTTCTATGAGGTCTGCTGAGAAATCTCTAGAGTCTAGACTTAGCTGTAATTTACCTTGTTGGTTGCCTATGAAACCATGTCACTTTCCCAAAACATTTTCCAGACTTGCCTTGTGAAACAGCAAAATAACAAAACTTCCTGTGGGTTTACTCTTTCAGAACTGTCTGATTTAATGGAACTATGTCGCTCAGCATTACTAGAGCAGAATAAATGAGAAGTCACTTCCTATATATCTACCATGGTGACTCCAGGCAAAAAACTCACTTCCTTTATAGTATATGAGAGTTACTGAAATGTTAGATCACCTCGGGACCATTACCACAGCGACAAAGCAGAGCAAGCAATGAAGGAAGGTGAGATAATCTCAGAGAAAAAAACAAAAGGCTTGACGAAAAATATAGCGGAGCAGCACGGTGGCACAGTGGTTAGCGCTGCTGCCCCACAGCACCAGGGATCCGGGTTCGATTCCCAGCTTGGATCACTGGAGTTTGCATACTTGCCCCATATCTGCGTGTGTTTCTTCCCACACTCCAAAGGTGTGAAAGTTAGGTGGATTGGCCATGCTAAATTGTCCCTTAAGTGTCAAGGGGCTAGCATGGATAAATGTATCGTTGTGGGGGTAGGGCATGGGTAGAATGGTGGAAAATGCATACTTGATGGTCTGAATGGCCTCTGTTTGCATTGTAGGATTCTATGAAATGAATAAAATGTATTGGATTTACCACTATATCCATGCTGATATTGTAACTATAAGTTTACCATTAAAACTTTCAAACTTCTCCTGAATCAGGGTAGTTTTATTTGATTTGATTTATTATTGTCACATGTTTTGTGTTACAGTGAGAAGTATTGTTTCTTGCATGCTTATAGACAAAGCATTCCATTCATAGAGAAGGAAAGGAGAGAGTGCAGAGCGTAGTGTTACAGTCATAGCTAGGGTGTAGAGAAAGATCAGTGTGACCTAGGCCCATTCAAAAGTCTGATGGCAGCAGAGAAGAAGCTGTCCTTGAATCGGTGGTGTGTGACCTCAGACTTTTGTATCCTTTTCCCGATGGAAAAGGTGGAAGAGAGAATGTCCGGGGTGCATGGGGTCCTTGATTATGCTGGCTGCATTTCTGAGGCAGCAGGAAGTGTAGACAGTGTTAATGTGCCAAAGTGAAGTTTGTTTCCATATCTTAGAACATAGAACAATACAGCACAAACAGGCCCTTCGGCCCACGAGTTGCGCCGATCACATCTACCAATCCACACACCTATCTATAACCCCCTGTCCTATTCTTTTCCATATACTCATCCAGAAGTCTCTTAAAAGACCCCAGTGAGTTTGCCTCAACAACCTCTGACGGCAGTTTGATTCCATTCACTCACCACCCTCTGAGTGAAAAACCTACCCCTGGACATCTCCTTTGTATTTGCTTCCCTGCACCTTGGATCTGTGTCCTCTCATAGTGACCATTTCAGCTCGGGGAAATAGTTTCTGAGAGTCCACCCTATCTGTTCCTCTCAACATTTTATAAACCTCTATCAGGTCGCCTTTCAACCTACGTCTCTCCAGGGAGAAGAGTCCCAGCTCCCTCAATCTATCTTCATAAGGCCTGCCTCCCAATCCAGGCAGCATCCTTGTAAATCTCCTCTGAACCCTCTCAATAGCCTCTACATTCTTCCTATAATAAGGCGACCAGAACTGCACACAGTAATCCAACTGGGGTCTGACAAGAGTCTTATAGAGCTGCATCATTACCTCCTGACTCCTAAACTCTATTCCTCGATTAATGAAGGCCAGTACGCCGTACGCCTTCTTGACCACTTCCTCCACCTGCGAGGCTGATTTAAGAGTCCTATGGACCCGGACCCCGAGATCCTTCTGCTCTACAACACAGCTAAGACCCCTACCCCTTATATTGTACTCCTTCATCCCATTATTCCTGCCAAAATGGACCACTACACATTTATCTGCGTTGAAGTCCATCTGACACTTCTCCGCCCAATCTTATTGCTGGACAGGGAACTAAACATAGGTACATTGAATATAGGAGCAGGAGGAGGCCACTCAGCCCTTCGAGCCTGCTCCACCATTCATCACGATCATGGCTGATCATCCAACTCAATAGCCTAATCCTGCTTTTCCTCCTTAACCTTTGATCCCATTCGCCCCAAGTGCTATATCCAACCACCTCTTGAATACATTCAATGTTTTGGCATCAACTACTTCCAGTGGTAATGAATTCCACAGGTCTACCACTTTTTGGGTGAAGAAATATCTCCTCATCTCTGTCCTAAATGGTCTACACTGAATCCTCAGACTGTAACCCATTTCTGGCCTCCCGCACCATCGGTAATATCCTCCCTGCATCTGCCCAGTCTAGTCCTGTTAGAATTTTAAAGTCTCAATGAGATCCCCCCTCTCATTTGTCTCAAATCCAGCAAAAACAATCCTAACCATCAACTCCACTGTCCACCCGCCAACCTCCGACACCCCCACCTCTGCCCCCCTGCCACCCCCACCTCACCCACCCTCCCACCCTCCCCAAGCACCACATCATCCACCTCCTCCCCCACCCTCCTACCCCCGACCCACCCTCCCTCACCCGACTTCCCCGCCCACCCCAGCCCCGCCCCAGCACCGCCTGCCTCACCCACCTCCCTGCCCCTCAACGCCATCCCCCCTCCCCCGCCCCCCCACCGGCACCCCCACCCACACCCCCACAAAGCCCCCTTCCCCCTCCCCAGGCACCCCAAACAGCCCCATCAATCTCTCCTCATACATCATCTGCCATCCCCGGAATCAGCCTGGTAAACCTTCGCTGCACTGCCTCGAGAGCAAGAACATCCTTTCTCAGAAAATGAGACCAAAACTGCACACAATACTCTAATATGTGGCCGCACCAGGGCCCTGCATAATTGCAACAACGCATCCTTGCTCCTGTGCAAACGATAGGCCAATTTGCGATTCTATAGATATCGATTTTGTCAATGATTTTACTGTGAAATTAACAATGCACCCTAACTTTTTACGTTACGACTACCAACAGCAGGAATTTCATTAACCCATGGGAGCTTTGGCCTTGGCCGTATATTACGCAAAGCTCTACAGTGATTCTGCCTTGGGCAATCATTTCATTGAGATCAATGGGAAGGAAATATTGGCAGAAGTGCATAACAAGAGACTGAGTAATTGCACCCAGTTCACGCAATCACCCATGTCATCTGTCAATAACCTTGGGGTCAGTTTCAGTAAGAAAATCAGGGCGTATCTCTCCAGCTGCACAGCTGGGTTTTCTCTCCAGATTCCCTGGCACTCTCAGAATTTGGGGGCCTGGTTTTTTCGCTGCACTCTGAAGGCGTGAGGCCTGACAGAGCTGGCAAGGCTTTCTCCAAATAGATCGGAGAACCGTCTTTAAAGGGCATCCCAATCAGCAATAGAAATAAATTCCACCCTCCCTTCCATGGACAGGGAGCACCCCATCACAGGCATTGGGTCCTCCCACGTCCTTCACAGACATTGAGATGCCCCCTCCCTTACCACAAGCATCAGGGTATGTCCTCCTATCTCACACCCCCTAACCCACAAGCATCAGGCCCTCCACCCTTCACCCCATCCTGACCCCACCACCACACATGAGGGAAACCCTTTCCAATAGACTCCCCATAGAGCCCACTCCTAGCACTGCAACACTACTCAGGCATATCCCTCACCATTTGGGGGTTACACTTAAATGGGCAACCCCCCCACCCCGCCCCAACCTGGTCGTCATAACTGGTTTTCTTTTTTTTTAAAAACAAGTTGAGAATTTCCCCATTGGCGTGACGTGACGCTGACTGGGTGGGAAGATAAGTTGAGGGTTTAAATAGCGGGCATCAAGCTGGCTAATGACATTGTAATGTATGCTAATATATATATATATTATATATATATATGTATATATACTAATCAGATTCACACCCTTCCCAAGCGGAACATGTCATTGGAGATGGGTGGAGAAAATCTTGGACTGAAATCTTATTGGCACCAGACCTGTTTTTGGTCTCTTCTGAGAATTAGTGGCCATTACAGGACATACGCCCAGGACAGGACTGGCATGGATCCTTAATTGTGGCCCTTATCGCTGATCATCACCTTCCTTAGACAGGGCAGCTGAGATCGAGCACTCATGCAGAATGAGATTTTTGTGCATTGCGATCTTATTAAATAGTGTACATGCATTGTTCTGTAATTTATATAGAATCTCTTCCAGTACAGAAGGAGGTCATTCATCCCATCGAGACCACAATCCCACCCAGGCTCTATTCCCTTAATCTTCATTTACCTTGTTAATAGCCCTGGCACTAAGATCAATTTAACATGGCCAATCAACTTAACCAGCACATCAAGGGTGGTACAATGGCACAGCAGGGTAGGTTTGGTGATAAGTAACCAAGGTGGGGTGGGGTTGGGGCAATAAGGCATAGATGTTCATCGATCCAATCGAATGATGGAACAGGCTGGAGGGGCTGAATGGCCTCTTGTTCACTATGGGTACAATTCTGACATTACTGGTGCGATCGCAGTTTGTGGACATTCATTGTCTGGGCTGATTTAGTCAATTTTGCAATTTGATATGTTGGCAAGATGGTGAGAGACCACTTGGTGAACAGGGTATAGCGCTGAGAGAGAGAGAGTTTCAGGCCAGGAATTCACCATTCCTTTAATTTTACATGTTCAAAAACAATGAATGAATAGCTAATGATGACTGTTTTTGAGTACAGATTCAACATATCAACACTTCAACACAAAATAATGTGTATAAAAATACCTCTATGATTCCATTCCACGTTGGATTCTGACTTTGATTCCTGTAGGGAATCTGTGCACGATTTTCTCATCTGTGGTAATTGCTCTGTGAATATATAAATTCTGTGGGACATGGAAAATGTCAAATCAGATATATTCAGCCAAGAGGGAATGTTTATTCTATGTCCATTCCAAACAGGAATTATTGAGGTTTTGGATTCAGATCTTCTTTTGATGAGAATTGGTATATATTTAAAGTCAAACACAATTGGAATCATCAAGAGGTGAAACTCGTAATATTGGCAGCAACTTCCCCATATCCCCTCCACTTAGCAAGACTTTTAGACTCTTCGGCCCACAAGTTGCGCTGATCATATCCGTACCTACCAGGCCATAGAACTATCTGTAACCCCCAATCCCATTAAATCCCATGTACTCATCCAGAAGTCTTTTAAAAGACCCCAGCGAGTTCACCTCCACCACCACTGACGGCAGCCGATTCCACTCACTCACCACTTTCTGAATGAAAAACTTACCCCTAATATCTCTTCTGCACTTGCTCTCCAACACCTTAAACCTGTGTCCCTTTGTAGCAACCATTTCAGCCCTGGGAAATAGCCTCAGAGAATCCACCCTATCTATGCCTCTCAACATTTCATAAACCTCTACAGGTCACCTCTCAATCTTTGTCTCTCCAGGGAGAAGAGACCTAGCTCTCTCAACCTATCCTCATAAGGTATGCCTCCCAATCCAGGCAACATCCTTGTAAATCTCCTCTGTACCTTCTCAATAGCTTCCACATCCTTCCTGTAGTGAGGCGACCAGAACAGCGCACGGGACTCCAAGTGAGGTCTGACAAGGGTCTTATAAAGTTGCAGCATTACCTCCCAACTCCTAAACTCAATCCTTCGATTATTGTGTTTATCCCAGAACAATGCCAGCAGCTCCACATCTATTCTCTCTCCACAGATACTGTCAGACCTGCTGAGATTTTCCAGCAGTTGGTGTTTTTGTCCCTTTGTGAAAAACTTTCTCCAGACATCATCCAAGTGCCTAGCTCCAATTTTCAGGGTCTTTCTCCCTTAACCCCCACCCACAATTATAATGGACTCCCCCTGCCCTGTCTACCCTTTCAAATGCTTTAATCATTTAATTAGTTCAATGGGGTTCAGCAATTGCAGGAATTAAATTATTCAGAGGTGGTGGTCAGAGGGGAATGGCAGATTAGAGATAAAAGTAAGTGATGGCCTTGTGGTATTAGCACTAAACTATCAATCCAGAAACTCAGCTAATGTCCTGGGGACCCGGGTTCGAATCCTGCCACGGTAGATGGTGAAATTTGAATTCAACAAAAAATTTTGGAATTAAGAATCTACTGATGACCATGAAACCACTGTCAACACCGAGTTGCAACAAAATGCAGGTGATGAAAAACACATGTTGGTGTGGTTAGGACATGAACCACTTTACCTGAGCAATGATAGAGACAACCACCCATAATCGCTCCAGAAACCATGACGCCCCAATATTTCAGAAGGAAAAGAAAATTTAAAGAATTGATACAGAGAAAGGGGAAAAAGGAATGGGGAGCTGGCAAAGCTGTGATGGGCAGACCGGCCTCAATCAAAATGATCAAGTATTCCTGGAGATTCACCTGGTCATCCACCAGAACTAGGGAAACAGCAGAAGAGCAGTGTTCCGTCCAGATTTTCAGCAGATCAACAATAACTGATATTTAATGTAGTAAAACTTGCAAAGGCATCTTGACTGGAACATTTTCAAACCAAATTTGACACAGAGCCACAAAGGGACATATTAGAACAGGTGATCAGAAGCTTGTAAAAGATATAGGTTTTAAAGACGTGTGTTAAAGGAAGAAAGAGGGAGAGGCATAGAGGGAGAGAGATGTATCAAACATCTCACACCGACACATGCCTTACAATCCGATGCCAGCAGTGAAGGTCTAGTCCCAAATTCTCTAGTGCCTACTGAAAGTGAATGGAATTTCATTTAGAACATCAAATTCTCCATTCCCATCGGTAGCTGGTGGGGATAGAGAAGGATGGAGAATCCTGCCTGGAGACAGAGAGAAAGGGAGAGGGAGAGAGAGAGAGAGAAAGGGAGAGGGAGAGAGAGAGAGAGAAAGGGAGGGAGGAGAGAGAGAGAAAGGGGAGGGGAGAGAGAGAGAGAGAAGGAGAGGGAGAGAAGGGAGGAGAAAAGGGGAGAGGGAGAGAGAGGGAGAGAAAAGGGAAGGAGGGAAGGAGAAGAAAGGGAGGGGGGGAGAGAGAGAGAAGGAGGGGGGAGAGAGAGAGAAAGGGAGGAGGGAGAGAGAGAGAAAGGGAGGGGGGAAGAGAGAGAGAGGGAGGGGGGGAGAGAGAGAGGGGGGGAGAGAGAGGAGAGAGAGAGAGAAAGAGGAGGAGAGAGAGAGAGGGAGAGAAAGGAAGGAGGGAGAGAGAAAGAAAGGGAGGGGAGAGAGAGAGAGAGGGAGGGAGAGAGGGGGAGAGAAAGAGAGAGAGAGAGAGAGAGAAAGGGAGAGAGAGAGAGAGAGACGGAGGGGCAGAAAAAAAGGAAAGAGACAGGGAGGCAGGGAAAGAGAGATGGTGAAGAGGTTGAAGGAGGGAATTCCTGAGTCTGAAGACATGGCCATCAAAGGTAATGAAACCTAGATGCAGAAGAGGCCTTTTTTGGAGGAGCGTAATGTTACCAAAGTTAGGTATAGGTATTTGTGAGAACTTCTGTGGAAATTTAACCCACACATCTTTCTTCTGGGTCCGTGGAGAATTCAGCCCAAATTGTGAATGGGGATGAGTCTCGTGATGGGAACTCCCCCAGTGCACATCACTGTTCCAGTCTCTCAGTTCCAGTTCTACATTCCACTGTTGGGAACGAGTATTTCAACAAAATCACAAGAACAATAGATTTACAAAAAAATATAATTTTATTTTGGTTGTGAATTAAGAAAACAGAGACAAAAAAAATCAATTATTTTAGACTTCCAAAACCAGGAATTTGACAGAATTGACAGCTGATATTCAATTGGTGATGAGACAAAGGGAAGAAACAGATAAAGTTTTAACAAAATTCAGAAACAGGTACAAAAAGGAAAAAAAAATCCACTTAACATCTTAAAAATCACAATGTGGGTTTTATCTGAAAGTTCATTGATAACTCAATGCTTAGTCTGGTAAGCATTTCAGAACAGCCTGTTCCTAGAATGGGATCCATCTCAATCCTATTCACATTCCTGGTTTTTCTTCTCCTCCTGTGACAGCATCACCTTTGTGAGCCTAGGAATGGTATTATCCGATGTTAAGGTGCGGACACTTCTGCCCACAAATAATACAGGCGTTAATCTGTATTGAAACAGATGGATTTGTGCTTCTAAAACGAAGGGCGCGCGGTTTAAACTGAACATGTCCAGTGTCCACACAACCGCAGCGTATCTTCCAAGTTTAGGATTCCACCTCATTAATGATTATGTTGCTACAAAATCCCTGGGTCGCTTAAGATCATCCACCCAAAACACTGGGTGGGATTTTCCAGTCCCTCCTGCAGGGAGTCGTCACCGGCGAGACAGAAAATTCGACAGGCCAGCCAAAAGGTCTGCTGACTTCAGATGGGAATTCCTAGCAGTAAGAACTGGAAAATCCTGGCTGTTAACCCTTCTCCCCACAGATGCTGCCTGACCTGTTGAGTATTTACTGTTCTTATTCCTTTATCGGATGGGTCTGGCAGCCACATGCTAAATACTCAAGTTTAGAGTTTATTAGTGCCACAAGTAGGCTTTCATTAACACTGCAATAAAGTTACAGTGAAGTCCCCTAGTCGCCACACTCCAGTATACAAAGAGACTTTAGCATGGCTGATGCACCTAACCAGCACATCTTTCGGATTGTAGGAAGAAACCAGAGCACCCAGAAGAAACCCATGCAGACATGAGGAGAACATACAAACTCCACACAGACAGTGACTCAAGCCGGGAATCGAACTCGGGTCCCTGGTGCTATGAGGCAGCATTGTTAACCACGATACCACGCTGCCTTCCTCAATAATGCTTACTTAATAACGCCTGAGTATTGTAAAGGGAGTCACAAGTAGGCAGGCCAACCTGGTTAGCACTGCTGCCTCACAGCGCCAGGGACCCGGCTTCGATTCACGGCTCCGGTCACCATTTGTGTGGAGCTTGCACGTTCTCCCTGTGTCTGCATGGGTTTTCTCTGGGTACTCTGGTTTTTCTCCCACATTCCGAAAGATATGCTGTTAGGTGCATTGACCTGAACAGGCGCTGGAGAGTAGCAACTACAGGATTTTCATAGTACTTTCATTGCAGTGTTAATGTAAGCCTACTTGAGACTAATAAATAAACCAAAACTTACTTAACCCTTACCATATCGATCAGTTTCATGTTCCAATATCAACTCCAATGTACTATAGAGTGCGTTATCATAACAATTTCACTCAACCTTCAAGAATATAGAATTAAGCATTTCACTTGAAGGCAAGATTATCTATCTGTAGGACTGACACTGATTGGCAAGATCAAGGGTGTCGTGTGTTGGTGTAGCAATGCACATTAGCACCACAAAATATATAGGAATTTCAAGATGAAAAAAGCCATTAACACCCACCTATTTTGGCTTCTACCAACCTGGCAGTGGTATGCTGTAAAGTTAAAGAAGTTACTCACTAATCATAGTAACCAATCCATCAACTGGTCCACACCAGACCTGGACAAGATATGGGGAAAGCCATCAGAGATCTAACATCACCAGTTCCCACCTAAGCAACATAACACTGACCACATGTCACATCTCGCGAACATTTAAGATGTGTCAACGCCAACAGTTCCTCACAGAGGAAATTCCTGATCTTAGAGCATGGAGGCGGAGGGGACGAGGGAGGGAATGGACCATTCAGCCAAGGCCAGTCTCCCAGCTCCTGATCAAAAATGACCAGCCAGCCGCCGGGGAGTGGCACGCACGGGGATGAAGAAGCGTGTGGCGGTGGGGAAGGGGAGAACAGAAAACCACAGAATGAGGAACCAAACACACTACCTTGTTTCTCCCCATCACACTGTAATAACTCTGTAAATTCTGCAAGGTCCGTGAGATGCTTGTCTCAGAGTGGTCCAATGAACCAAACACTTGCACAAGAACTTAGGAATATGCCATTCAGCCCCTCACATGCTCTCCCAATTAGCTAGATCACAGAAACGTAGAAACTAGAAGCAGGAGTAGGCCATTCGGCCCTTTGAGCATGCTCCACCATTCATTTTGATCATAGCTGATCATCAAATTCAATATCCTGATCCCCCTTCCCCCCCGCCGTATCCCTTCAGCCTCAAGAACTATATCTAATTTCTTCTTCAAGTCACACAATGCTTTGACCTCGAATAGTTTTTGGGTGAAGAAATTTCTCCTCACCTCAGTCCGAAAAGCTTTATCCCTTATCCTCAATCTATGACTCCTAGTTCCAGGTTCCCCCACCACCGGGAACATTCTTTCTGAATCCACCCAGTCTAATCCTGTTAGAATTTTAAGTTTCTACGAGCTCACGCTGCTAAACTTCAATGAATACAACCCTAACTGACTTCGTTCCGCCCGATATGACAGACCTGCCATCCCAGGAATCAGCCTTCACATGGACTTGGTTTTGATTTTATAGGATTCATAACTTCATTCTAAAAGCCTACAGAAAGACAGCTCATTGATGTATGATAAAGGGACAAAGGTCTCGGTGTGAATAAGGAACTGTCAGAAATACCTAATTTACTCTGCAGCAGCTAATCAAATTGATTACATCGTCATAAACAACACCGTAAAAAATAAATCTATTTAAGATAATTTTTTTTTCTGTCTGGAATACATTGCGAGAGTTAGGAAGGATATATTTACACAGCAGTGGGGTAACATCACAACACAGGTCATATTTCAGAAGTATAGTCTATTCCTTAGTTCGATTGTTTAATCTATCCGATATTTGCGTGTGTTACTGGAACACGAGTAGGTCACTCAAACTCCTCTAGCCAGTCCCGATATTTAAAGGATCGTGGCCAATCTCATCAAAACTAGCACCATCAGGGAGTGGGGGCATGAAGCACTGTGTTTCTCACACCTCCTCAGAGTCACTTCCTGTTCCTTTGGAGTGTGTCCCCAGAGTAGAGGATTTTCACAATAACTTCACTGCAGTGTTAATGTAAACCCGCTTGTGACTAATAAATAAACACACAAGTTTGATGCCTCCCTAGAGCATCACATTAGCATCGAACCTGCACGTCTTTGGACAAAGGTTCCCTCTGATGGCTCAGGGTGGATGCAGAGAATACCAAATGCAGCGTCTGAAAAGCTGGCCAACATCTAGGTCAGGGACTAGGTTACTCCTGCCCAGCACCCCACCCTACACCACTCCCTCGCTTGGTAAACTCCATCATAAAATACCCTGAGCTACAAACTGATCAGGTTACTGTTTATGAAATGCCGTTGGCTCGTTCGCCAATTGAAGCAACCGGATTCCAGAAGGAAATGATTTGGATCAATTATCATGTGGCCAAAATAGCCGTAGAGTCATTCACTGGTGCACAGCAGGGGGTGGGGAGAGTGCTGTTTGGTACATGGCGTCCTGTAATAACACTCTGCAAGAAGGCAACACAGTGAGTCCCAATACACAACCCGATAATTTTATTATCTTTAGTTAACTAGCCGATTCCCTTCTAAAGCCACAATTCAACCTGCAAAGTCTCAGGCGATGCACTCCAGATCCTAACCACTCGCTGTGTAGAAATGGCTGTTCCCTCATGTTGCCGTTGCTACCTTCGGCCAATCAGAGACAGTAACAGCCTGAAAATGGCGTCCACAGGTTGATTGCCTCCTTGTTGCTGTCGCACCCAACCGCCCCACCCCCACCTCAACCACTCCCCACAACCCAGCTCCACCCACTCAGAAATGTCAAAGCACCCATCTGCCCAGGGTGACAGGGTCTTTTAATATGCTGAGGTGTATGAGGGACTCACGTTGCCATGTTAGGATGGAACTGAGCACCCATCTGAGGCCTGCACCATTCTGATCGGTGAGACAAGAGGCCCCAGGGAAAGGGCAGGATTAGAATCAAATCTGCAGGGACCAGAAGCGAGGGTTCTGCCCACCACCCCCAGCCCTTTCTCCCCATCTCTGCACAAATAACAATGCAAGGGTCAGGATTCAGAATAATGTGGGGGTCCTCAGGCGAGATGGGGAGGAGAGTGAGGTAGGGGGGTGGGGCGGAGGCCCACCCAGAAGGGAAAAGAAGTCAATTCAGATCAGTTTGCTTATTTTCCCCTCTATTATTTATTCCTTTGGGGTGGGTGGGTGGGCGGGCGGGCGGGTGGGGTGGAGGTTTTTGATGCCAGGGTGGGGGAGAGAAAGGGAAGATCTTCAGGGACCTGACACTCAATGGTAAAACACTTCCAGCCACCACCCACATCTCCGGTCCCTGCACCGCTCCAACGCCCCTCACTTCCCTCTCCCCTCCAAGACCTGAACATGGTGCATTTCCGAGCCTACCTTGCCCCTTATCCTGTCCGTACAGCCTGAAAAGTGAGCGAGGTTGGGCAGAAAGCAGCCCTGAAATGGTTAATACTTAGCCACTTAAAGGATCCTGATGAGGGTCAAAGCGGGGCGGGAGGCCGCTAGGCTCCACCATCCAAACCCAAAATTACAGAGAGTCCGACGGCAGGACTGTTTGAGAAACTTCACACCCATCCCCAACCCCCCCACTCAACTCCAACTCCACCCAACCCCCACCCTAATCTCATTTCCCCCCCCGCCCCCTACGCCCACTGCAACCCCCACCCACATCCCAACCCGCAACCCAACCCCATTCTCCTACCCACCTCCCAACTCCCACCCTACCCCCACTCACCTCAATCCCAACCCAATCACCACTCATCCCAACCCCCACCCCCACCCACCCCAATCTCACCCCAACCCCCACTCACCCCAACCCCAGTCCAACCCCCACCCACCCCATCCCAGCCCAACCCCCACTCACCCCAATCCACCCATCACCACTCACCGCTACCCCACCCCAAATCTCACCCCAAACCCCACCCCAACCCCCACCCATTTCCCAATCCCCACCCACCCAAACCCTTACCCAGCTCCCAACATCCGACATCCCCCCGCCCCAAACCCTCATCCACCCCCCCCAACCACACTTACCCACCCATCCCAACCCCTTTTCAAACCACAACCACCCTCCCAACCCCAACCCCTCCTCAAACCCCAGCCAACCCTTCAACCCTACCCCAACCAAATAGTGGGGGCAACGTAAAATTCTGTCCATCCTCCCACCACCCTGTCCCCTTTTGGCTGCAGACTGAACAAAAACGACAGTCTGCATTTATATAGCACCCTTTGACGCTTCCTTAGTGCAAAAATTACACCAAATCCAGCCAGAAACCAGCAGGTCTGGGTCAGGAAGGTGCCCATCGCTCATTGATTCTGTTTAAATTAGGGTTCAGAGCAGGAATAAGGATTCAGCCTCTTCACCCCTCCCCTTGCAAGGGGTGAGGGTAGGGATTGAGGGTATTGGGTGACGACTATGCATTCTGACAAATGGGAAAACCTCTCCTCCCCCCACCCCAGGTCCCTGGTACCAGAGGTGCTTCGAGACATTCTGGGGTCAGGAGAAGAATGTATAAAGAAGCTGAGTCTGTGGCCGGAATTTTACCATTGTGCCCATCACGGGAATGGGAGCGGGCGAAGGGCGGCCCACGGAAAGGTCTGATGGGATCTACAGTTTCGGGATGAGTCAGTAAAATCCTGCCCACTGTGTGCAAGGATCACCACAGGAACAGGAGGTGGCCATTCGGCCCCTTGAACCTGCTCCATCATTTAAAGTGGGTCGAGGCTGATTCCGCAACTCAACAATCCTTTGATGGCAAAAGTCAAGCTCGAATCTCAGTTTTAAAATTATTACAGGGAAATACAAGGTGAAAAAATAAATTTCGAAATGTTTGTCTCCATGAGTCTCAGGAAGGTGCTCGGTTCACAAAGGAGCAAGTGTCTTCTTCAAAATATCACCTTGCCTCACTGCTTTCTGATATTGCTCTCCTGGTTCTAGCTGGTTTGGGTTGGTGGGGACATCATTTCTTCCCCAGTGTTCCCTGCCCCCCTCTCCTCCCATCACCCCCCCGCCCCTTCACCCCCAAGGGGAAAATCAGGTCTCAGTGGTGTCATCAGAGCCAGGCCTGTATCTTCAAAGAAGGACCCCATTGGTTTCCAGCAGGTGCCCCCCTCTTGCCTGAGCATCATTGCACCTCCCATACCCATTACATCCCACTACTGAAGACAAAAGGCCCACAAACAGACGGAAGCACCACCACCTTTTGCATATCCCTCCAAAGAGGCACACCAATCCAGGCTTGGAAATACATTGCCACTCCTTCAATCTCAACCCTACAACAAATGTACCTACGCCACACAGACTGGAGCAGTTCAAGAAGGTAACTAACTGACTCTTGCCCATCTCAAAGTCAACCCACCATGCCAGCTAGTGCTAAATTCAACCAAGTAAGCTAGTCTCAGCAATGGTAACCACAAAACCATCATCAATTGTTGTAACAACCCATCTAGCTCACTAAATATCCTGGAGGAAAGGCATAATGGAGTATGAGCTCCCTGATTGACATAATGATTGTCTGCCCAATCAGGGAGTCTCACGCTTGCATATGAGAGAGAGAGAGAGAGAAGAATGTTAGGGCTTTTGACACTCCAGGCTAAAGAAAATTAGCATGATGCTACAACTCTCACCCAACTTTTACAGATGCACCATTGAAACCATTCTTTTTAGTTGTATCACAGCTTGGTATAGCTCCTGCTCTGCCCAAGAAACTACTAAGGGTCATAAATGAAGCTCAAACCATCACGCAAACCAGCCTCCCATCCATTGACTCTGTCTACACTTCCCGCTGCCTCAGAAAAGCAGCCAGCATAATTAGGGACCCCACACACCCGAGACATTCTCTCTTCCACCTTCTTCCAACAGTAAAAGATACGAAAAATTGAGATCGCATCCCAACCAACTCAAGAACAGCTTCTTCCCTGCTGCCATCAGACTTTTGAATGGACCTACCTTGCACTAAGTTGATCCTTCTCTATTCTCTAGCCATGACTGTAACACTACATTCTGCTCTCTCTCCTTTCCTTCTCTATGAGCAGTATGCTTTATCTGTATAGCACACGCAAGAAACAATACTTCTCCCTGCACATGAATACATGTAACAATAACAAATCAAATCAAAATTGTGACTTTGTACTTGAAGCACTCTAAGGAGTGGAATTGAGTTTGTAAATATAGGGAATCCAGTGAAGCCTTTGATGAGTCATTTCAGAACATCCTTACTTGGTTTGGCCCACATGTGACTCCAGATCCATAGCAATGTGGTTGACACTTTACTACCCTCTGAAATGTCTGAGTGGGTCACTCAGTTAACAGGCACTTGGCGATGGAGTAACACATGTTGGTCTGGCCAGCGATAACCACATCCCGCGGAAGAAGTAAAAAGAACCCAGGACAGGGATGCCCGTATCGCCTGAATGAATAAAGACGGCAGCTCAGAGGAGCAGGATGAGAGCACTGTCAGTATGGTGAAGGCCCTCAGGCGATTTTCACAGTATGGCCCCCTTCACAGGAAGAAGGCTAAATGGGTTCCCCATCGGAGCACCTATAAAGTATTAAATAGCATTGGTAAAGTGAACTCTGAATGACGACAAAGGGACACAAATTTAAATGAGTGAGCTATCGAGACATTCAAGAGGGGATGTGCAGGAGTATGGGAAAAGGGCAGGAGGATGGCCCTAAGTTGCGATGCTCAATGGGACAGCAGACACAATGGGCCAAATGGTCTCCTCCTATGCCATAACAATTCTCTCTCTAATAAATTTAGGGAAAGACGATATTTATTCAAATGAGTCATTATTTAGTCGGTCACCTTTGTAGCGAAACAGTGGCCCAGCGGTTAGCTGCCTCACAGCGCCAAGGACCGGGGTTCAGTTCCCAGCGTGGGTCACTGTCTGTGTGGAATCTGCACGTTCTCCCTGTGTTTGCGCAGGTTTCCTCCGGGTGCTCTGGTTTCCTCCCACATTCCCAAGGTGTGCAGGTTAGGTGGACGCAAAGTTGCCTCCTTAGCATCCCAAGATGTGCAGGGTAAATATGTGGGATAACTGGGTTAGAGCTACTGTGTTGGAGAGTCGATGCAGACTCAATGGGCTGAATGGCCTCTTCCTGCACATGAGGGAACCTGCAGTATTTTATGAAAAGGATTGAGGGCATCCGACGGGCAGCAGGCCACAAGATTGGTTAATTTGGATTTTTGTTTGGAGAGACAGGCTTTGATGGTGTGGCCATTACCAGTAATGTCAGCTACTGGGTGAACCCCCATTAAATTAACAGATACTTCCTCCACACCCAATGCCACTCATTCTCTACATAGGAAACATGGTCTGGAAAACCAGAGTAGAATCATAGAATCACCACAATGCAAAAGGCCATTCGACCCTTCGAGTCTACACTGACCGCAATCCCACCCGCGCCCTATCCTCATAAGTCCATGCACTTACTCTAGAGAGTCCCCCTGACACTAAGGGGCAATCTAACAATCCAACTAACCCGCACATCTTTGGATTGAGAGGAAATCAGAGCACCCGGAGGAAACCCACACAGACACGGGGAGAACATGCAACCTCCACACAAACAGTGATCCAAGAATGGAACCCAGGCTTGGGAGGCAGCAGTGCTAACCACCGTGCCAAAGTCATTCACAGCGACAGAGTGGTAACCACACAGAAGCAGACCATTCAACGAAGAAACCGGCATTGTTTCCGCAGCCAGTCTAACCCCACCCACACATCGCGACATCAGGATTCCTCCCTTTTACAAGCATCTTTCCAATTCACTCCTTTTCACCCTGTCATTCACAGCTAATTCCGCACTCTAACCTCGGTGTGGGCAGAGAAATGGTTTAATTTCAACGTTGGAGTCCTTAATCTGACATTTGGAAGCTTGCATCATCTTTCGCAATGGGTATTTTTCACAGGATGCACTGGGTGCAAAGTATCAGCGAAGCCTCTGCCTCCACACACGTCTGCTGCGCGAGTGGCAAGCCCATGTGGATGGATGGAAACTGCATCTTCCTTCTGGCTGTCATCAGATGTTGGGTCAGTGAATCCATCAGCCATCAACCCCCCCCAGATCCAACGTTCCAGGGGAAACAGCAGTTGCCCCAGTTTTAAAGTCCACAACTGCAAGCTCTGGCAATGGAGACACACTCACCAGCTGGGAATCGAATGTTCACCCACTTTGGCAGCATACACTGGCAGTGCCAACAGCAGTGAGGGGCACTGACAGGCTTAGACAAGGCAGGTCAGCGCTTCAGGTCTGTTGCAAGTCCAAGATAGGGTTAGCCGTCCGGCTTCTGCACCCCGGGCGAGCGGGCAGGGACCGCTCCATTGCCAAAGGCGTAGCTCTTTCAGGTGCAATATTAAAACTGACGCCTCTTCACTATGTCTCGGTGAGCAGGGTGGGTCACATCTCTCGGTCGGTCAGCCCCACGTGAAGAGATTTATACTAAGAAGAAGACGGTGTTTGGAAGGTCAAGTCCATTCAATCCATCCTCCACCTCCCCAACCCTCCCATCCCCCAGATCGATTCGATTCGAATACATCCAGCCTGCCCCGGGCGGGGGCAACAACAGTCATTAATATTTTCACTGGCTTCTCCTGGGAGCTGGTTTCACTGCTTCTGTAACACAGATGTGGAAAGTACAGGTGTTGACAGTCCGTCCATGGAGGCGACAGGGATGTGGATCTGTGTGTTCCCTGCTGAAGGAAACTGGAAAGAGAAGAAGAAGGGGGTTATTACATAAAGGAGGAGGCCGTTCAGCCCTTCAACTCTGTTCTATCATTCCGTGAAATCAAGGCAGATTGGTTTCTAAACTCCACCCACCCAATTTGGTTCCATTAACCAACTCCCGATTCACGAAATTCTCAGATTTAAATTTATAAACTTCTATTTATTGTTATGCTACATTTCTCATGCCCATTTCTGCTTCCTAACTCTCACTCTGGACTCCTCAGATTATTGAGCAGTGAGAATTCTCACAATACCAGGTTAATTTGGAATAATGAGCTTTCAGAGCGCTGCTCCTTTCTCAGGTGAATGGTGAAGGCGCAGCACTCTGAAAGCTCGTGATTCCAAATAAACCTGTCTGACTTTAACCTGGTGTTGTGAGACTTCTTACTGTGCCCAGTTCCCAGCTGGTATCTCCACATGAATGGCCAAGGGAGAGAGAAAGACAGAGAGGGAGAGAGAGAGAGAGTGCGAGCAAGCAACAGGCCTCCTTAGGCCAATTATTTGTGAGCTAGCAGATCAAATGTTGCATAGAACTATCATTTTTCCTTCATTCCTTGGGGTTTAAATCCAAATTTGCTACCTTCCCTTGGCTGGATGATGAACATTCTCTGTTACACTTTGTGCCAGTGTGTGCCCACTGGCACTGAGGTAGCGCCAATCCCACAGGGAGATGGTAGTGGAGTTATAACGTCATTGTTCTCGTAATCCAGAAGCTTGTGTTAATGCTCTGGGGACACGGGTTCAAACCCCCTCACAGCATCTGACGGAGTTTAAGTTAATGAATCTGGGATTATAAAGCTATCATGGCCAATGTTCCCATTCCACCCACCATGGGAATTGTAGTGAGCGAGGACCGTTCACGGAAAGGTCCGTGGACCTCTTGTGGGATTTTCCAATTTCAGGGCAAGTACAGCCGGAAAATCCCACCCATCATCTCAACAAATAGCAATCAATTATTGTCAATTGCCATGAAAACCCATCTGGTTCACTGATGTCCTTTAGGGAAGGAAATCCACCATCCTTACCCAGTCAGGCCTACACGTGACTCCAGATCCACAGCAACGTGGTTGACTCAACATCCCTCTGCAACAGCCAAGCAAACAACTCAATTCAAGGGCAACTAGGGGTGGTCAACGGTCCAGCCAGTGACACCCACGTCCCACAATAGAGGAATGTCTGCCAGGCATCTCTTGGTTTGGTGACAGACACCGAGAAACAGCTAAAATAGGCGTGTTTCTCCACATTTCCATCGACCTGACACCAGAATTACTGTCAAAAATCGAAATTTTACCCAGTTGAATTCAGTGTCCAAGCTTACCTGAAACGAGAGTTTGGCAGGGCTCATTGGCGCAATCGGGCTGAGTGTACTCCAGAAGTGAATGGCGGATGGCAAAGTATTTGGTGTCAGTATTATTGGGGTCTGTCAAACGGAGAATTGAGAATATGCAGTCAAACTAAAAACAGCTATCACCATGTCTTGGCATCAAGCATTCCTACATCAAGCCTAGGGCCTGGTCCCTTAAACCAGTTCTACCATTTCATTAGATCACCACCAAACTGTATCCTAACTCCATCTAGCCACCTTGGTTCCGTAACCCTTAGCAACCCCAAAACTGCCAATCTCAGCGTTGAGGCTTTTAGTTGACCCTTGCCAAGGCAATGCTTCGAGGGCAAGCGTGTTCCAGATTTCCACTGTACCTGTGAAGACGCACCTCCTGACCTCACCCCACCCCACTCCCCCCTCCGAATGACCCAACCCTTATTTTCAGGTTACGTCAACCTTGCTCTGGAATTGAAGCAGTTTCTTTCTAACATCGTATTAAATGTATTAATCATCTTAAAGTTATACCATTGGGCACAGATACCATGAGGGGGGGGGGGGTGGCACAATGGTCAGCACTACTCCCTCACAACATCGACACGGATTCGATTCCTGACTTGGATCACTGTCTGTGCGGAATCTGCACATTCTCCCTGTGTCTGCATGGGTTTCATAGCACATAGAACAGTACAGCACAATACAGACCCTTCGGCCCTCGATTTTGTGCCAAGCTTTCTCCAAAACCAAAGATCAAGCTATCCCACTCCCTATTATTCTGGACTGCTCCATGTGCCTATCCAATAACCACTTGAAAGTTTCTAAAGTGCCCTTAGTGTGAAAGCAGGCAGTCCATTCCACACCCCAACCACTCTCTGAGTGAAGAACCTACTTCAGAAATCCCTTCTATATCTCCCAACATGAACCTTATAGTTTCCTTATGGTTTCCTCCCTCAGTCCGAAAGATGTGCAGGTTACGTGCATAGGCCTTGCTAAATTCTTCCTCAACGTACCCAGACAGGGACCAGAATGTGGTGACTAGGGGATTCTCACAGTAACTGCACTGCAGTGTGAATGCAAGCCTATTTGTGACACTAATAAATAAACTTTAAGATGGGATCTTTTCATGAACAATGTTTTGTTGTATAAATCGAGTTAAATTTGTTTGGAAGATATCAGTGTCAGAGGGTTGTCAGTCTGATGTCTGTACCGCGCTCTCTCTCAGTCTCTGAAAGTTAACTGCAGCTTAGTTGATGAAACACTCAGTTCTGAGGCAAAAGGTTGTGAGTTGAAATCTTCCTGGAGCAACTTATAAGTTCATAAGATATAGGAGCACAATTAGGCCATTCAGCCCATCGAGTCTGTTCTGCCATTCCATTATGGCTGATATGCTCCTCATCCCTATTTTCCTGCCTTCTCCCCATAATCATTCAACCCATTCCCAATTAAAAATCTGTCTAACTCCTCCTTAAATTTACTCACTGTCCCTGCATTTGGGGGTAGCAGATTCATAAGAAGGTAAAATCCAAGCTGACAGCCCGGTGACGGGACTGAGGGAGTGCTGCACTGTCTGAGGTGCCGTGTGCCAGCTGAGATGTTAAACTGAGAGCCCTCAGGGAAATGGATTCCATTGCACTGTTGCTAAAAAGAGCAGCTCCCCCTCAGTGTCACTTAACCAACAGAACCAAAACAGATTCTCTGTTTTTTAATCGCATTGATCTTTGTGGCAGGATTGGTGTGTGTAAATTGGTTGCTGCGTTTCTGCATTACTTGGAAATGCCAGTAACTTTTGCTACTAAATAAACCTGTTGGACTTTAACCTGGTGTTGTGAGACTTCTTACTGTGTTTCTGCATTGTAACAGGGAATGCACATCTAAGGGATGTCCTGTCCATTAAAACATATAGCAACGTCCTAAATGAATCATAGCGAACTGAGAATGAGGGAATTATGGCAGCATCTAAAGATGTTCCATCTCTCCCTAGAAATAAAATTCCTACCAACAATCAGGTCCAGATTATTAACTCAGAAATCAGCCTGAATTTTTCGCCCATTTGGGATACGTGCTGAGTTGGCCAAGAACAGAGCCGTGAACAGGGAGGGTGGCGGGCTGGAGTTTCTAATGTGCTCCCTCAGGGGCAGGACACGTGCTGACCCTGTATATACCCCAATGCCACGAGTGTCTGGGGCAGCCCTGTCATACACAGTGCTCAGTCACATCCATTCACTTTACTCAAACCCCAATTGTTCATCCCGCACTGGATTGAGGCTGGAATACAACATAGAGGTCATTGTCACACTGAGTCATTGTGTGTGTGTGTGTGTGTGCGCGCGTGTGTAGGGGGTGTAGTTTTCCCATCCCGTCCCCGCTACAGGAATTGTTGCAAATGTGGGATTTTCTGGTTTTGGGGCAAGTGCAGTGGGAAAGCCCAGCCATACAGTCATACAGGGCAGAAAAGGCCCTTCAGCCCATCAAATCTGCACCAACACCAACTACCACTAAAATCACACTAATCCCATTTTCCTCCACTGGTCCAAAATCCTTGAATGTTGAGATATTTCAAGCGCTCATCCAAATGTTTTTCAAAGGTTGTAAGATCTGCAGCTTTCCCAGACAGCGCATTCCAGATTCCCAGCACTCCTGAGTGAAAATATTATTTTTCAAATTCCCTTGAATCTCCTGCCCCTCAGTCTAAGACTGTGCCCCCTCATGACTGACCCTTCAACCAAGGGGAACGCTGTTTCCAATTCACCCTGTCCATATCCCCTCCATCATGTCTCCTCTGTCTTCTCTGCTCTAGAGAAAACAACCCCAGCTTATCCACTCTCTCCTTATTGCTCAAGTCCTCCATCCCAGGCAGCATCCTGGTGAACCTCCTCTGTACCCCCTCCAGTGCAATCCTTCCTATAGTGAGGCGGCCAAAACAGCACACAGTACTCCAGCTGCGGCCTCACGAACACTGGGTACAACTCCGACACTGGGTCGGAGTCTGCACATTCTCTCCATGTCTGTGTGGGTCTCTTCCGGGTGCTCCAGTTTCCTCCTACAGTCTGAAAGACGTGCTGGGTTAGGCATGCTAAATTCTCCCTCAGTGTACCCGAACAGGCACCGGAGTGTGGAGACTAGAGGATTTTCCAAGTGACTTCTTTGCAATGTTAATGTAACGCCTAATTGTGACACTAATGAATAAACTTTAAAGCTTTCCTGTTCTTATACTCCAATTAGCCTATCCTCCAACTGTAAAAGCAGCCAGGCCTGGTGAAGTTGTTCCAATTGTTTCCTTGATGGGGTAAATTATCCGCTTAATTGTCAACGAGAATACTCTGATTCTCGTGCATACCCCCTGACCGAAATAGTCACGATTGTCGGGGCATGCGATTACCATCTTCCTGTGAAATTTCACGTGTTTTTGTGAATGCTGGCCACAGCCATATGAAGCTCAGGCCCACCTGAGTGGAGCTTTAAAAAGTAGAGCTCATTTATTGGTCACAAGTAAGGCCTGCCTTAATGCCGCAATGAAGTTACTGTGAAAAATCCCCTAGTCACCACATTCTAGTGACTAGGATGTGGTCACTAGATCACATCTAGTGTGCTCAGGTCAATGCACCCCAACCAGCGCGTCCATGGGAGGAAACCCACGCAGGGCACAAGGAGAAGGTGCAAACTCCGCACTGACAGTGAATCGAACCCGGGTCCCTGGCGCCGCGGGGGCACAGAACTCCCACTCACCCGATGACGGGGCAGCGCTTGGAAAACTAGTGGCTTGTGCTACCAAATAAACCTGTCGGACTCTAGCCTGTGTGCTGTGAGACTTCTTTGTGTAAGGCAGCAGTGCTAACCACTGTGCCATCCCAGTAGTATCGATATCACAGAAATGATACACAATGCCCGGTAGATACATTATAAATTGATACACACGGATCACCCAATCTGACACAATCAGTGAAATTCCAAACAGGAATCAATTCACCCGCCCAGAAAACTCCAGGAATTAATAGGGGAAACTATTAGCAGAAATCTGGCTTTTCCTGATCCCACCTGAACTTTAGGGAATTGCTGGTTATCTTGTACACATTTCCATTAAAATAGCTCTATTGCCACCTCGTGGGGAGAGCAGTATGTGCAGCCATCGTTTATCAAAAGGCCCTGTTGAACCAGGAACAAATGGAATAGAATCATAATCATAGAATCTCTACAGTGTAGAAGGAGGCCATTCGGCCCATCGAATCTACACTGGCAACAATCCCACCCTATCCCCATAACCCCATGTTTCAGTGCAGGCTTGCAGGGCTGAAGAGCCTGTTCCTGTGCTGTAATTTTCTTTGTTCTTTGTATTTACCCTGACACTGAGGGGCAATTTAGCCTGGCCAGTCAATCTAACCTGCACATCTTTGGCCTAATAGCACAAAGGAAGGCCATTCGGCCCACTCTGCCTGCGTTGGCTCTTGGAAGCACTTGTTTAATTAGTCTGATTCTCCTGCCCTTTTCCCACCCTCTTTGAGAATTCATCTATCCAGTTCTCTTCTGAAAGTTATTGTCGAATCTGCACCCTCCACTTTGGGAGGTGGACCTTCGAGATCAGAACTGACTGCACACCTTTCAATTTTACTGAATCTTTTCCCAATTATCTTAAATCTCTGATGTCCTCTGCAGTCAGCTTCAGTTTTGCCAGTGGGAACCCCAGTGAAAGGTGTTGTAAATTTGGGCTTAATAATCCCTTTAACCTTAACTGAGGTATGAAATGTCAGCAGCTCCAGTCCTGCCACATAACTGAAATTACTCACACCTTCAGCCATTGCACTAAATCCCCTCTGAATCAAGGCTAAAGTGCACCAGCCAGAATTGGACCCAATACCCCAGCTACGGCCAAACCACTAACTTATAAAGTTCACCGTGAATTCCATGCTATTGTATTCCGTTCCTCCTTTATAAATATGAGCGATGGTTTAGTAGTATTATCAAAGGACTGTTAAGCCAGAAGCTCAGCTAATGTACTGGGGATCTGTGTTCGAATCCCACCACGGTAAGTTTAAAAGCAAACTCTGACGAAGAGTCATCTAGACTTGAAACGCTGGCTCTATTTTCTCTCCACAGATGCCGTCAGACCTCTGAGATTTTCCAGCATTTTTCTGTTTTTGTTGCAAGTTTAAGTTTACTACTGACACAAGTGGGCTTTCACTGACACTGCAGTGAAGTTAACGTGAAAATCCCCACACTCCGGCGCCTGTTCGGGTACAGTGAGGGAGAATTTAGTATGGCCAGTGCACCTAACAAGCACATCTTTTGGATTGTGGGAGGAAATCGGAGCACCCGAAAGGAACCCACGCAGAGAGAACGTGCAGACTGCACACAGACAGTGACCCAAGCTTGGAATCAAACTGGGCCTGGTGCTATGAGGCAGCAGCACTAACCACTGAGCCACCCATATGGTGGAATTTTAATCCAATAAAAAATATTTGGAATAAAGAATCTACTGATGACGGTGAAACCATTGTTAGAAAAATCCATCTGGTTCACTAACGCCCTTTAGGAAAAGAAATCAACCGTCCTTACCCAGTCTGGCCTACATGTAATTCCAGAGTCACGGTAATGTGGTTGGCTCTTAACTACCCTCCGAAATGGCAATGCAAGCCACTGAGTTCCAAGGGCCACAAGGGATGGGCAATAAATGCTGGCCAGCCAGTGATGCCCACGTCCCATGAATGAATGAAAAAAAGTGAAGCTTTTTTTTAAATCACTTATCAACCTCCCACCCTCTTCAAATGTGTGGGTAAAAGCAAACTACGCACTACATTGTAGAAGAGTGTCCAATGCCCAAACTCAGCAGAGACCTATCCATACTCGACACAGCAGGACTGGGAAGAAGATGCTCGTCTTAGGGACTTCCCAAGCGCTAGTTGCAAACTGCTGTAAAGTAAGGCAGCAAATCTGTTCACAGCAAGAGCCTGGCCACAAAAATCGGAGAACGAACAGATTGGGTTTGTTTTGCTGGCATTGATTGAGGTTTTACTGCTTCCCAGAACTTTGCCCCTGATGTGCAACTCTAATAGTCTCACAGAATCTTTTATCTCCCATCCGAGAGGGCAGACAAATTTTAGACGTAATATCTCCTTCCAATCATAGCACCTCTGATAGTACAGTACCCCCACGGTACCGCACTGGGGTCTCAGCCTGGGATTTGTGCTCAGGTCTCTGGACAGGGATTGACCCTCCGACCTTGACTGCAAGGAAGCAAATCCACTAATAGCAGAGACACAACCACAGCCATTTATAAAAAAGCATCTTTTAAATTAGTTCTGGTTGGATGGGGTGATAAAGGGTCCATAGAATCCTTACAGTGTAACAGAAGACCATTTGGCCTATCGAGTCTGCACTGACTCTCTAAAAAGTATCTCACCCAACCCCGCCTTGCTGCTCTGTCCCGTAACCCCACACATTTACCATGGCTAATCCACCTAACCCACACATTTTTGGACATCAAGGAACAATTTAACATGACCAATCTACCTAACCTGTCCATCTTTGGACACTAAGGGACGATTTAGCATGGCCAATCCACAGAACCCTACAGTGCAGAAAGAGGCCCTTTGGCCCATCGAATCTACACTGAACACAACCCCCCATATCTCTACATATTACACTCACTAATCTCTCTAACCTACGCATTCCTGGACACTAACAAGCAACTTCTTAGCATGGCCAATCAACCTAATCCGCAGATGTTTGGACTGTGAGAGAAAACCAGAATACCCATCCGAGAGAGCAGACAAATCTTGGATGTAATATCTCCTATTGGCAGAGACGAGGAGAATGTGCAAGCTCTACACAGACAGTGACCCAAGCCAGGAATTGAACGCAGGACGCTGGGGCTGTGAAGTACCACTGCTAACCACTGTGCTACCTTGCCGCCCATCTAACCTCCACATCTTTAGAAACTAAGTGGCAATTTAACATGACCAATCCACTTAACCTGCACATCTTTGGAAACTAAGGGACAATTTAGCATGGCCAATTCACCTAACCTGCATATCTTTGGACCGTGGGAGAAAACCGAAGCACTCAGAGGAAACCCATGGGGAGAATGTGCAAACTCCACACAGGCAAATCACCCAAGGCCAGAATTGGACCCAGGTCCCTGACGCTGTGAGGCAGCGGCGCTAACCACTGTGCCACCTCTAATTTTCCTTTGTCAAGTTAAGGTGGAACCGATCAGTACAGATCTTTGAATGGTGTTATATTAATGCTGAATACCTGGGTGATCAGTGTGGGGGTGACAGCACTGGAGGTGGGAAAGACCACAGTGTTCAGAACTCCCGGGTTACTCTTATCTGGAGGGGGGCTATTTCGGGTACTCAGGAGGGTGGCTGGCAGCTCCAGATCCTTCGGCTTCTTGGTTTTTGCTGGCTGAAGGTTGCTACTGTTTTCTAACTTCTCTGGATCGGGACTTGGGGCCTGAGGTGAATCGTCGCCATTGGCCTCTTTGGACTCAAGGATGACACATTCCAACTCTTCGATCTTCACCTTGAAGTCCCCCTGCTGGAGGCTCTCGCTGCACAATTCCATGGGGGTGTCCGCGCCAAGAGGCTGCAGCTCTTCCTCGCACGGTTTCACCTCGGCCTCCTCCGGAAGCCTCTCCAGCACCTGGATTCTGCCCCCCTCCAGGACAGGCATTTCCACAGTCCGGGGCGGGGAGTCGCTGCCCTCACGGGGTCGGTTGTTGCTGCCCCTCAGGGACTGGATGGTGAAGGTCGAGTAGAGGCCGGAGCGCATGTACTCATTCCGGGAGGAGATCCTGGTGGTGGGCTTCAGCTGCCTCTGCAAAGAAAGGCCTTCATCCTTCGGCCTGCTCACCGCCCACTCGCTCTCAGCCGCCTCGTACTTCTCCGACTCCATTGTCAGGTTGTCCGGCATGGACACAAACTTGTAAACAAACTTCTGCCCGTTCACTTTCTTGATGATGTTCTGGAAAACAAAGGATTTTGTGACAGGACAAAAGCAATTGGGGGGTGCAGAACTTGACTTTGAGCGAATTGGGAAGCAGATTCCTCATTGTCATCGAGCCAAACAGAAAAGAGATTTAATTCCGTATTGCTTAATGCACACAATGACAAAATTACACAACCACCCCCCCACACAGTGCTCCCCACCCTCGTCCCATCCCTCAATTGGCCCCCACCCCCTTCTCCACCTCCATCCCTAATTCATTCCTTTCAGGACAGTTTTGAATTCCCACATTTTCTCCTTTCCCGCAAAGCCTTGCTGTGGAACAGCTCCAGTTCTAGACGGTACCAAACCATAAGATACGAGGAGAATTAGGCCATTGACTCATTGGGTCTGTTCAAACATGGCTGAAAAGTTTCTCAAACCCATTCTCCCATCTTTTCCCCATAACCTTTGATCCCCTTACCAATCAAGAACCTATCTATCTCTCCCTTAAATACATTCAATGAACTGATTCCCCAGAGCTTTCTGTGGCAATGATTTCCACAGATTCACCGCCCTGAAGAAATTCCTCCTTATTTCGGTTGTAAAGGGGTACTCCTTTATTCTGTGGCTATGCTCTCGAATTCTAGTCTCTCTGACTAATGGAAACACCTTCCCCATGCCCACTCTATCCAGGCCTCTCAGTATTCTGTAAGTTTCAATGGCGAGATTCCTCCTCCTTCTCCATCGAGTACAGACCCAGAGTCCTCCTCAGGCATCAAGCTTGAATGTATCGACTGCCTGTTATCTCAGCAAGTGCTCTCTCCATCTTTCGCCATCACAATGTGGGGCACATTGCCTGGAATTCTCCCATCACTTACAACAGTGCAGGAAGGAGCTATTTGGCCCATCGATTCCAATGCTAGCTCATTTAAGAGCAATCCAGTAGGTCCTGTTCTCTTGCCTTAACCCTGCGTGTTCTTTTTCCTCACACATCCTTCCGAAATAATTTATCATCTCCCCGCTTCCCTCACAAGGCAGTTGATTCCAGGCTATTACCACCGGGCAACACTGTTTTCTCCTCACATCCCCTCGACCCCCACCGCCCCCGGCATCTCTTCCCTAAAAATCTGAAATCTACGTCCATTAATTCCTTGCACCATCAGCTGCAGGGGGAGGTTTCTCATTGTCTAAGCAAACCTCCTGTAGCCCTCATGAATCTCCCCTTCATCTTAATTGGGAGCAACATCAGTTCCCTAACCCTGCATTAAACTACTGTTCCACATCGAGATTCCGAAAGCTGCCAAATAAACCTGTTGGACTTTAGCCTGGTGTTGTGAGATTTCTTAGTGTTATTAAACTAATGCGGCAGGGAGATGGGAACTGATGCAGGAAGTCAGAGGGAAGTGGATTGAGGACATGAGCAAAAGGCAGTAAGGGGAAAAGTTGAAGGCAGAGAAACCAAAGTACAAAAATCACAAAGGGTCACCTTTCATTATAATTGTAAGGAGACAATAAATGCCAAAAAAACAAGCCTGAAGGCTTTGTGTCCCAATACAACAAGCATTCGTAATAAGGTGGATGAATTAACTGCACAGTCATTAATGGATTGGATGTAATTGAGATCGCTGGGTGACCAGGAATGGGAATTCAATATCCAGCACTATTATTCAATGTTCAGTAAAGATAGACGATAAGGAAAGAGAGGTGGATAAATGTGGAGTTATCCACTTTGGTGGCAAAAACAGGAAGGAAGGTTGTTATCTGAATGGTGACAGTTTGGGAAAAGGGGAACTGCAGCATGACCTGGGTGTCATGGTAGAACAGTTGCTGAAGGCTGGCGTGCAGGTACAACAGATGGTGAGGAAAGCTAATGGCATGTTGGCCTTCACAGCAAGGGAATTTGAGGTGAGAAGTAGGGATGTCGTGCTGCAGATGTACAGAGCTTTGATGAAGCCACACCTTTGGGTAGTGTGTGCAGTTTTGGTCTCTTAATCTGAGGGAGGACGTTCTTGCTACTGAGGAAGTCCAGCGAAGGTTCACCAGACTGATTCCTGGAATGGCAGGTCTGTCCTACAAAAAGAGACTGGGTCGATTGGGCTTGTGCTGACTGGAATTTGCAAGAGTGAGAGGGGAATCTCATAGAAACATAAAATCCTGATGGGACAGGACAGGCTAGATGTGGGAAGAATTTTCCCGATATTTGGGAAATCCAGAACCAGGGGTCACAGTCTAAGAATAAGGGGTAAGCCATTGAGATGAGGAAGAAATTCTTCACTCAGAGAGTTGTGAACATGTGGAATTCTCTACCACAGAAAGGGAGCTGGATATGGCCCTGTAGCTAAAGGGATCAAGATGTATGGAGAGAAGCAGGAGTACAATACAGAAAGTGTATGATCAGCCACGATCAGTGAATAGCGATACAGGCTCGAAGTGGCAAATGGGCTACCCCTGCAACTATTTTCTATGTTTGGGGCTAAAAGTCTCTCATCCCTGGAACCATTCTGGTAAATCTCTTTTGGATCCTCTCAAGGTCCAAGTGTGCTTTGAGCTTTACTGCCTTTATTCTGTAACATTGGCCAATCCTAAGGTTGTCTCCCAGGCCTCTGCTTCATTTAAGGGAAGCCAACTCCAAACGCAGGTCGCTTCCTACCTTGTCGTAGTAATATCGAAGCGCCCGGCTCAGCTTGTCGTAGTTCATGTTGGTTTTATTCTTGCGCATGCCCCACAGTCGAGCCACCTCCTCCGCGTTGCGCAGTTTGAACTCCCCATCCTTGGAGGTCCAGCAAATGAGGTCGTTCTTGTTCTCGTCCAAGAGTTGCCGTAGAAACTGCCACAAAGTTATTGAGTTGTCCATCGCTGAGCTGTAGGAGAGAACCAGTCAGTGAAATCAGAGGCTATTATACAAATAGAAAATTACTTCTATAGTAAGTGGCAGATGGAAAAGTGGAAGGTTATGCACTTTGGGAAGGAGATTATTTTCTAAATGAGAAAATGCTGAGGATATCAGAAACACAAAAGGACTTGGGAGTCATTGTTCAAGGTTCTCTTAACATGGAGGTTCAGTCTGCAGTTAGGAAGGCAAATACAATGTTAGCATTCACATCAAGAGGGCTAGAATACAAAAGCAGGGATGTACTTCTGAGACTGTATAAGGCTTTGCTCAGACCCCATTTGGAATATTGTGAGCAGTTTTAGGCCCCATATCTAAGGAAGGATGTGCTGACCTTGGAAAGGGTCCAGAGGAGATGCACAAGAGTGATCCCTGGAGTGAAGAACTTGTTGTATGAGGAACAGTTGAGGACTCGGAATCTGTACTCATTGGAGTTTAAAAGGATGAGGGGAGATCTTATTGAGACTCTACAGGATGCTGCGAGGCCTGGATAGAGCGGACGTTGAAAGGATGTTAACACTAACAGGAAAAACTAACACAATTTTGGGCTAAAGAGACGATCCTTTAAAACAGAGATGAAGAGGAATTTCTTCAGCAACAGAGTGGTGAATCTGTGGAATTCTTTGCTACAGAAGGCTGTGGAGGGCAGGTCATTGAGTGTCTTTAAGACAGAAATAGATAGGTTCTTGATTAATAAGGGGATCAATGTTACGGAGAAAAGGCAGGAGAATGGGGATGAGAAAACTGTCAGCCATGATTGATGGGCTAAATGGCCTAATTCTGCTCCTATGTCTTATAGACTAATACCTCTTTTCCTGTCATCACACTTTTTTCTCATTATAAACACTATATGTGGGTGGCACAGTGGTTAGCACTGCTGTCTCACAGCAGCAGGAACCTGGGTTCAATTCCCATCTTGGGTCACTGTCTGTGTGATGTTTGCATGTTCTCCCTGTGTCTGCGTGGGTTTCCTCCAGGTGCTCCAGTTTCCCCCCCACAGTCTGAAAGATGTGCTAGTTACTGCACTGACCGAACAGGTGACCAGGGGAATTTCACAATAACTCCAATGCAGTGTTAATGTAAGCCTCACTTGTGACTAATAAATAAACTTTTACTTTAAACTCCTCTGTCAACAAACATTATGAGTGGAGTTTCCCTCGTCAATTGCCAGTTCACCCAGAAATGGAAAATGCTGCTTCATAGAAACATAGAGTATAGAAAATTACAGCACAGTACAGGCCCTTCGGCCCTCAATGCTGTGCCAAGGCCAAGATAAAGCTATCCCACTCCCTATCATTCTGGTATGCTCCATGTGTCTATCCAATAACAGCTTGAAAGTTCCTAAAGTTCCGACTCTAATATCACAACAGGCACTGTATTCAACACCCCAAACACATTCTGAGTGAAGAATCTACCTTAGATATCCCTCCTATATCTCCCACCATGAACCTTAAAGTTATGCCCCCTACTAACAGCTACATCCACCTGAGGAAATAATCTCTGCACGTCCACTCTATGAATCCCTCTCATCATCTTATAAACCTCAATTAAGTCGCCTCTCGTCGTCCTCCGCTCTAAAGAGAAAAGCCCCAGCTCCTTCAACTTTTCCTCACAAGACCTACCATCCGAACCAGACAGCATCCTGGTAAATCTCCTCTACACTCTCTCCAATACTTCTTATTGTGAGGTGACCAGAACTGAACACAATATTCCAAATGTGGTCTAACCAACGTCTGATATAATTGCAGCATAACCCTACGGCTCTTATACTCAAAACCCCTCTTAATAAATGCTAACACACTATAAGCCTTCTTCACGGCTCTCCCCACTTTGAGTAGCAACTTTCAGAAATCTGTGGATACGAACCCCAAGATCTCTCTGCTCCTCCACATTCCTTAGAACCCTGCCATTGACCCTGTAATCTGCATTCAAGTTTATCCTACCAAAATGAATCACCTCACACGTATCAGGGTTAAACTCCATCTGCCACTTTTCGGGACAGCTCTGCATCCTATCAATGTCTCTTTGCAGCCTGCAAGGACCCTCCACCTCATCCACTATTCCACCAATCTTGGTGTCATCAGCAAATTTACTAACCACCCTTCAGCCCCTTCTTCCAAGTCATTGATAAAAATCACAAATAGCAGAGGATCCAGCACTGACTCCTGTGGTACATCACTGGTAACTGGCCTCCAGTCTGAAAATTTTCCCTCCACCATCACCCTCTGTCTTCTATGAGACAGCTATTTTCTCATCCAATCGGCCAAATTTCCTTGTACACCACACCTCCTTACCTTCTTCATGAGCCTACCATGGGGAACCTTATCAAACGCCTTACTAAAATCCATCTATATGACATCAACTGCTCTACCTTTGTCCATACACTTCGTTACCTTCTCAAAGAACTGCTTTGGTTTTTGCCATTCCTCACACTTTCTTACTGTGTAAATTTGCAGAGGGATTCTGAATCTCTCTGTACAAAACTCTGGTGCGGCCGCACTTGGACTATTGGGTACAGTTCTGGTCGCTGCATTACAAGAAAGATGTGGAGGCGTTGGAAAGGGTGCAAAGGAGGTTTACCAGGATGTTGCCTGGTATGGTGGGAAGGTCACCAAAGGAAAAGCTGAGAGGGACTTGAGGTTATTTCGTTAGAGAGAAGAAGGTTAAGAGGTGACCTAATTGAGGCATACAAGATGATCAGAGGGTTAGATAGGGTGGACAGTGAGAGCCTTTTTCCTAGGATGGTAATGGCTAACACAAGGGAACATAGCTTTAAATTAAGAGGTGGTAGTTATAGGACAGATGTCAGAGGTAGGTTCTTTACTCAGAGGGTAGTAAGGACGTGGAATGCCCTGCCTGCAGCAGTTGTGGTCTCGCCAACTTTAAGGGCATTCAAATGGTCAGTGGATAGGCATATGGATAATATTGGAATAGTTTAGGTTAGAGGGTCATTAGATTGGTTCCACTGGTCGGCGCAACATTGAGGGCCGAAAGGCCTATACTACACTCTTAATGTTCTATGTTCTATGAATCTAATCCAGGAATGTTACTCCAGGAATATCTGAACTCTAATCCAGAGCTCACACTCAGAATTTGCCCCAACTATGCCAGCGGAGGGTTTGAGCATGTACTGCCCTCACCTTCTGAGGTGTTGGGTCGAGTCGCAATGCCAACCTCGAGCAAGCTTACGGTCCAGTACATAATTGAGGGAATGTCGGAGGTGCCTTCTTCCAGGCAAGAGGTCAGTTAATGAGTCATAGTCTGCCCTCCCAGAGAGCTACATCCTGGGCAATATTTATGCCTCAAATCAACATTACAAAATCAGATGATCTGGATCATTATCACAATGCTGATTGTGGGAGCTTGCTGTGCACAATTTAACTGCCACGATTTTGTAAATTATGACAATGACTATGCTTCAAAAATATTTACCTGGTTGTAAAAAGCTTTTGGGAGCTTCTGGTTGTGAAAGGCGCTGTGTAGATACAAGTCCTCTTTCACCTATCAAGCTTTATTCCTTTGCTTAACCAGTTCCCTATCTAATTCCCAAACATTATCCCTTTAGTCTCTACAAGGTTAAGCTTAATGGGTTGTTTTATGTGCATAAAAGTCGAGATACAGCACTTTGTAAAGTTTTCCATCAATTTGCTCTTCCTCAAAGAAGTTAGGGAGGCTGCTTAGGTTGTCCCTAACTAAGGGTTATGCTCATACTTGGAGATAGTCCATTCCACTACAGAGATCGGTACTGATGTAAGAATGAATTGCTGTTGTCAGAGTTTAATTTGTTGATGTTTAGGGAAGTGAAGAGAAGGCAGAGTGTACTGAATGAGCAAGCAAGCTTGAGGGATACTTGAGTCTATTCCTGCTCCGAGTTCTGAAGTTCTTTTCATTGAATCCCTACAGTGCAGAAGAAGGCCATTCAGTCCACTGAGTTGGCACTAACCACAATCCCACCCAGACTCTATTCCCGTAACCCTACATACTTATCCTGCTAACACCCCCCTAACACTAAGGGGCATGGCCAATCAACCTAACCTGCACATCTTTGGACTGTGGGAGGAAACCAGAGCACCCGGTGGAAACCCATGCAGGCATGGGAAGAATGTGCAAGCTCCACGCAGACAGTGACCCAAGTCGGGAATCAAACCTGGTGCTGTGAGGGAGAAGTGCTAACCACTATGCCAGCTTTTACCAGATTCCCTTCATTTACAAACTCAACTGCATTCCTAAAAGTGCTTCAGGTACAAAAGAATCCAGAGTGCTAGTAGGCTACACACACACATAAGCATGTACGCACACACCAGGGAATTCATACTCCAAAACTGGTTGAAGCCATTACAATCCCTTTAATCTATATTGATGGTGAGATGCCAGCGTTGGACCGGGGTGGGCTCAGTAAGTAGTCTCATAACACCAGGTTAAAGGTCCAACAGGTCTATTTGGTAGCTCGAGCTTTCAGAGTGCCACTCCTTCATTGGGTGAGTGCAGGATTTATTTCATAAACACAGCATATATAGACACAAACTCAATTCAAAGATAACGGTTTTAATCTATATTAGATCTAATTATTAATCAATATTCAACAGAATACATGCCCGGTCTATGCAATTTATCTTCATGAATTAACCCTTCCGGCCCCGGTATCATTCGGGCTAACCGACCGATTTCACTGCCCCCACAAGCCTTGCCCGCCACTCAGCAGTTCTATATTACCTACCACGTCCCTGCTCAGGGTCAGCTTATCAGCACAGACTCCGTTCTGGAGCTCGCACAGTCACGTTGGCTCCATTAGCTACTAGGCGGGTCAAATCATTTTGGGTTTTATGTTTTTATAAGGACCTCCCGCCTCCCCTAACCCCAGTGCTGGGGAGGGGTGAAAACCCAGTAGGTTGACCTCTCCGAGGCTGACAGAGTTATGAACTGAGCCACACAGAGCAACGTTACAAAGGAGACTCGGTTCATTTCCTTTTTTTCAGCTCTGCACCTTGAACCTACAGCTTGGCAGCAGGGAGATGCAACTGCACAAAGGCTGTTAAGTGCAGAGGTGTAAATAAAGTTTACTCTTTATTAGCTGTTCCCACAACAGGAAGTCCTCGGTGTGAGGTGGCCTGTTGCACATTTATTGTAGAAACTTCAAAACTATGCAAATCCAACAACACAGTGCTGTTGATTGTTCTTATTAAGCTCAGTCCGGTATGTTACCCCATCGCTAACCACCTCATTTGTTCCCCAATAAAGCTCTAACAATATCACCAGTAAGTGCAAAGGTCACAGTGAAACAACAGCAAGCGGAATACATTCTTCAAAGTGAACTTGAGTTGCAATTTTTATCACATTTTCGACTCGGGTCCCACAATGGGGTTTTTTTTTCCCCTATTGCAGTGATGAGTTTATTAATCATTAAGGTAAGCCTACAGCTGCAAAAGGTTTGGCACGCTGGCATCGCCACATCAGGGTATGGTGGCAGAGTGATGGTGTGACCAGTAAACCAGGCAAACCATCTAGAAATAGATCAACTTTCACCCCAGCAGCTAAGGAACTTCAATTCGGTTAGAATCATAGACTTACTACAGTGGAGAAGGAGGCCATTCGGCCCATTGAGCCCGCGCCCACAATAATCCCACCCACTCCTATCCATGTATCTATATTTACCCTGCTAATCCACCTAATTTACACATCATGGGACACTAAGGGGCAATTTAGCATGGCTAATCCACCTTCTCCGCACATTTTTGGACCGTGGGAGGAAATCGGAGCACCCAGAGGAAACCCACGCAGACACTGGGAGGATGTGCAGTCACCCAAGGCCAAGTTCAAACTGATATGTGAGGCAGCTGTTGTAACCAGTGTCCCTGCACCACGCAGTCCTATCTCCTCACCCTGCCTCTGAGAATGGGAGGCAATGACAGACTAACAAACGCAGACAAGGTCAGGATGAAGCATCAGCAGACAATGAGGGTTCACTTGGATGAAACCTTGGAATGCAGGGTCTTGTCGAATGAGGAAAGGTTGAACAGGTTGGGATTTAGAAAAATGAGACATGACCTCATTGAAACATGGATCATTAAGGGATTTGACTGCATAAATGATGAGAGGTTATGCTCAGTTCTGGTTGCCTCATTACAGAAAGGATGTGGAAGCCATTAAAAGGGTGGAGATTTACAAGGATGTTATAAACATTTGAAGTTCCTACTGTTCTATCATTTTTAAATTTGGAAAATAGAACACTACAGTGCAGAACAGGCCCTTCGGCCTTCGATGCTGCGCCGATCAATTAGGAAAAAGCAATGACCCTCTAACCTAAACCATTCCCTTTTCATCCATAAACTTATCTACTAACCTCTTAGACACCATCAAACTTGGTGCATCTACAACTGCAGCAGGCAGGGCATTCCATACCCTTACCACCCTCTGGGTAAAGAACTTACCACTGACATCCGTCCTGTAACTACCACCCCTTAATTTAAAGCTATGCCCCCTCTTGCTAGCTTTCTCCATCCTAGGAAAAAGGCTATCACTGTCCACCCTTTCTAAACCTCTAATCATCTTATATGTTTCAATAAGGTCTCCTCTTAGCCGCCCTCTTTCTAACGAAAACAATCTCAAATCCCTCAGCCTCTCTTCATAAGACCTGCCCTCCATACCAGGCAACATCCTGGTAAACCTCCTCTGTACCCTCTCCAATGTCTCCACATCTTTCTTATAATGCGGGGACCAGAACTGTGCACAATACTCCAAGTGCGGCCGCACTTTGTACAGTTGCAACATGACGTTGTGGCTCCGAAATTCAATCCCCCTACCAATAAAAGCTAAGACTCCGTATGCCTTCTTAACAACCTTATTGACTTGATTGCCAACTTTCAGGGATCTATGCACATATACACCAAGATCCCTCTGTTCTTCAACACTATTAAAAGTCCTACCATTAGCCCTATACTCTACACATTTGTTATACACATTATGTTGCCTGGATTGGGTGGCAAACTTTATGAGGATAGGTTGAAAGAGCTCAGTCTTTTTTCCTTGGAGAGACGAAGGATGAGGGGTGATCTGCCAGAGGTGTATAAGATGATGAGAGTTATTGATCGAGTGGATTCCCAGGGCTGAAATAGAACATTACAGCGCAGTACAGGCTCTTCGGCCCTCGATGTTGCACCAATCAGTGGAACCAATCTAATGACCGTCTAACCTAAACTATTCCAATATTATCCATGTGCCTATCCATTGACCATTTGAACGCCCTTAAAGTTGGCGAGACCACAACTATTACAGGCAGGGCATTCCACGCCCTTACCACCCTCTGAGCAAA
The DNA here is from genome assembly GCA_024679065.1 of Sphyrna mokarran. Classification (NCBI taxonomy): domain Eukaryota; kingdom Metazoa; phylum Chordata; class Chondrichthyes; order Carcharhiniformes; family Carcharhinidae; genus Sphyrna; species Sphyrna mokarran. The sequence goes on along the minus strand of JAGIQG010000003.1, from coordinate 129,763,155 downwards.
GAACCCACCTCTGACATCCATCCTATAACTACCACCCCTTAATTTAAAGCTATGTCCCCTCCTGTTAGCCATCACCATCCAAGGAAAAAGGGTCTCACTGTCCACCCTATCTAACACTGATCATCTTGTATGCTTCAATTAGGTCACCTCTTAACCTTCTTCTCTCTAACGAAAATAACCTCAAGTCTCTCAGCCTTTCCTCATAAGATCTTCCCACCATACAGGCAACATCCTGATAAACCTCCTCTGCACCTTTCCAATGCCTCCACATCTTTCTTATAATGCTGTGACCAGAATTGTACGCAATACTCCAAGTGCGGCCGCACCAGAGTTTTGTACAGTTGCAACATGACCTCACAGCTCCGAAATTCAATCCCTCTACCAATAAAAGCTAACACACTGTATGCCTTATTAACAATCTTATCAACCTGGGTGCCAACTTTCAGGGAGCTATGCACATGTACACTAAGATCTCTCTGCTCATTGACACTACTAAGAGTCCTTCCATTAGCCCCATATTCTGTATTCCTGTTACTGTTACCAAAATGAATCACCTCACCCTTTTCCGTATTAAACTCCATTTGCCACCTCTCTGCCCACCTCTGCAGCTTATCTATTTCCCTCTGCAAACTGTAACATCCATCCTCACTCTCTACAACTCCTCTGACTTTGGTATCATCAGCAAATTTACTAACCCATCCCTCTGCACCCTCATCTGGGTCATGTATAAAAATGACAAACAGCAGTGGCCCTAAAACAGATCCCTGAGGTACACCACTAGTAACTGAACTCCAGGTTAAATATTTTCCATCAACCACCACCCTCTGTCTTCTGTCAGTTCGCCAATTCCTGATCCAAACTGCTAAATCACCCTCAATCCCATGCGTCTGCATTTTCTGCAGAAGCCTACCATGGGAACCTTATCAAATGCTTTACTAAAATCCATATACACCATGTCAACTGCCTTACCCTTATCTACCTCTTTGGTCACCTTTTCAAAAAACTCCATAAGATTTGTGAGGCATGACCTACCCTTTACTAAACCGTGTTGACTATCTTTAATCAATTTATTTCTCTCTAGATGATTATAAATCCTATCCCTTATAATTCTTTCCAAAACTTTGCCCGCAACAGAAATAAGGCTCACTGGTCTATAATTCCCAGCATGGTATCTATCCCCTTCTTGAACAAGGGAACAATATTTGCTATCCTCCAGTCTTCCGGCACTATACCTGTAGCCAATGACAACATGAAGATCAAAGCCAAAGGCTCTGCAATCTGCTCTCTAGCCTCCCAGAGAATCCTAGGGTAAATCCCACCCGGTCCAGGGGACTTATCTATTTTCATACTCTCAAGAATAGCTAACAACCCTTCCTTATGTACCTCAAACCCGTCTAGTCTACAACCCTATATCCCAGTATTCTCCTCAACTACACTGACTTTTTCCTGTGTGAATACTGACAGAAAGTATGCATTCAGTGCCTCTCTGATCCCTTCAGGCTCCATGCACAACTTCCCACTGCAGTCTCTGACTGGCCCTAATCTCGCCCCAGCTAATATTTCATTCTTGACCATACCTATAGAAAGCTTTTTTTAGAAACCATTAAAAGAAATGGTTACCACAAGAGGACACAGGGGAGTCGGTACAGAGGAGATGTCAGGGGTAAGTTTTTCACTCAGAGGGTGATGGGTGCGCGGAATCGGCTGCCAGTGGTGGCGGCAGATGCGGATTCGATAAGATCTTTTAAGACACTTTTGGATACATACGTAGAACTTAGTAAGATAGAGGATTATTGATGTGCTTAGTGGTAAGGACATGTTCAGCGCAACTTGTGGGCCAAAGGGCCTGTTTGTGCTGTAGTTTTTCTATGTTTCAACAATGTTTCCCACTCAGAATCCCTACAGTGCAGGTGGAGGCCATTCGACCCATCAGTTTTCACTTCCTATCCCTGTAACCCCACACATTTACCGCTTACCCTACACATCTTGTGATACTAAGGAGCAATTCAGTATGGAGACCCGAGGAACGGAGGGCATCATCTCAGAGTGAAGGGGTGCCAATTTAATACCGAGATGAGGAGGAATTTCTTCTCTCAGGGGGTTGTGAGTCTTTGGAACTTCTTGCCGCAGAGAGCTGTGGGGCCAGAGTCCTTGGATGGGATATTCCGGTCCTGCTTGTCCCAAGACGGGAAAATCCTGCACAAGGTCAAGGGACCTCTGCATGGTCCATGTCCCACCCACTATGATCCTGTGGCGGGCGGGATAGGACAATTCTGTCCAATGTGTATTTAAGGCCAGGATAGATAGATTTTAATCAGAAAGAGAATCGAAGGTTACTGGAGAAAGGACAGGGAAGTGGAGGTGAGGAATGTTAGATTAACCACGATCCTACTGAATATAGAGCAAGCTCGAGGAGGCAAACGGCTTACTTGTGTCTCTATTTCTTTTGGTTGGATGACCTTATAGACTTGTCTCTGGGCACAGAACACATAAATGAATGAAGTTGTAAAACTTTTCACACTGAGGGATAGATTGGGGCGGAGCATGGGGAAGAGTGTTTTGAATGATTAACCCAAATGGGTAACCGAATGTGTTCCTCTTCCAATTGGCTACGGGGTAAGGCAAAGCACCCAGAGACTGGACCAATGGCAGGAGGCTGAGGGTGGGGCAGTAAGAGATGGGAGGTCATGAGTTGAAACCTCCAGGAATACACGCAGCCAGAGTTGGCAACATGACTATACCACCAGATTAATGTCGGGGCCTAGTTAGCTCAGCTGGCTAGCCTGTGGTTCAGCAGCATTCGCGACTCCTCAGATACTGAAACAGTCCATGTTCAAACGCAACAAGATCTGGACAATGTCCAGGCTTGGGTTGACAAGTGGCAAACAACATTCATGCCACATGAATACCAGACGATGGCTGTCATCAATAAGAGATACTCTAAACACTTGACATTCAATACCATTACCATCACTGTATCTCCTAATGTCAACATCCAGGGGGTTACCATTGCCCAGAAACTCAACTGGATTCACCACATAAACACAGTGGCTACAAGAGCATGTCAGAGACTAGGAATACTGCAGCGAGTAACTCGTTCCTGACTCCTCAGAGCTTATCCACCAAATACAAGGCACAAGTCAGGAGTATAATGGAATACTCCCCATTTGCCTGGATGGACGCAGCTCCAACAACATTCAAGAAACTCAACACCATCCAGGACAAAGCAGCCCTGCTTAACTGGCACCACATCCACATACACTCACTCCCTCCACCACCGATGTTCAGTAGCAGCAGTGTGCACTGTCTACAAGATGCACTGTAGCAATCTACCAAAGATCCTTAGACAGCACCTTCCAAACGCATGACCTCTTCCATCCAGAAGGACAAGGGCAGCAGATACATGGGAACACCACCACCTGCAAGTTTCCCTCCAAGCCACTCACCATCCTGATTTGGAAATATATCGCCGTTCCTTTACAGTCGCTGGGTCAAAACCCTGGAATTCCCTCCCCAACAGCATTGTGGGTCAACCCACAGCACGTGGGCCGCAGCGATTCAAGAAGGCAGCTACCTTCTCAAGGGCAATTAGGGATGGGCAATAAACGCCGACCAGCCAGCGACTCCGTGTCCCATGATTGAATAAAAAAAAGAATACTCTCAACTGTGTGAGAGTTCTATCCCTGTTCTGGCGGAGGTAGACTTAATACCTGACCCCTTTACCCTGCCTCCAAGGGCAGAGGGCAAAGATACATCACCACTGACAAAAAACTGCCATGGAAAGCAGTTGAGGATGAAGTAAAAGCTGGCAATAGAGCTAAAATCTGCCTCTAGATAAAGCACACACTGCTTGTTCAATGTATTATTGTATTGTAAAACCACATCAAGCTGCCACTGGCCAAACAACACACCATTTATTGTCCGTAGCTTAGTTATTAGTTCACAAGTAAACTGTAGTCAAACTCCCAGCGACAAAGTTCCTAAATAAACTCGGCACTATAAACAAAGGCAAGCGTCCTAACTGAGAGATTCTAACTGATAAAAGCACCTGGAGTGTTCTACACCTGTTACTCAGTTCCTCTGTCAACAGACCGTGTTTATTCAAGCTTACAAAGAGTCCCAGAACTAATGGAAAGCTCACAACAACAACAACTTGCATTTTTATAGCACATTTAACACAAATGAGTGCTGCATTTTGCGTTGTAACTCCAGAGCTCTGCAGACATGATACTAGTTGATGTGTGTGTGTGTTACAGGGTTTCAGGTCTTGTAACGCAGTGGGTAGCCTCCCTGCCTCTGAGCCAGAAGCTGAGGATTCAAACGCCACCCCAGCATTTGATGGTGAAGGAAAGTGCGGTCATAACACGGCCAGAGGAGGTGTCAACTAATTAATCCTTCCAACGTGCGCCAATATCAGACGGTAAGGGCAGGAGGGACTCCTCATCAGGTGAAAAGAAGTTTGATCCTCTGCCATCACATAGCCCAGTCCATGATGCAAACCTGCCTCCCATCCACTGACTCTGTTTACACTTCCCGCTGCCTCGACAAAGCAGCCAGCATAGTCAAGGAGCCCACGCACCCGGACATTCTCTCTTCCACCTTCTTCCATCCAGACAAAGATTCAAAAGTCTGAGATCACGCACCGACCAATTCGAAAACAGCTTCTTCTCTGCTGCTGTCAGACTTTTGAATGGATCTACCTTAAGTTGATCTTTCTCTACCCCCTAGCTATGACTACATTCTGCATCCTCTCCTTTCCTTCTCCTGAGTACTCTATGAAAATATGCTTTGTCTGTGTAGTGCACATTTCACTGTATCCCAAAACACGTGACAATAATAAATCAAATAACCACAACATACAAAAATGTGCACTACCACAGCAACTTAGGTGGCACAGTGTGTTAGCAGTGCCGCTTCAAAGCGCTAGGGCCCCGGGTTCGAATCCCAGCTTGGGCCACTTCTCTGCAGAGTCTGTACATTCTCCCTGTGTCTGTGCTCCAGTTTCCTCCCACATTCTGGAATTTCACAGTAACTTCACTGCAGTATTAATATAAGCCTTACTTGTGACGAATAAATAAACTTTAGATTCATACTCCTTTGTAGGGGGGGGTGCAGTGGTCTCCTTCTGCAACATATGTTTTTTTTTAAGATTACTTCTTCACAATTCCACGAATTATTCTCAGGTTATTCCTTGTTTTCTTTCATGGAAGAGCTAAAATTCCCCATCAGATGAATCCTCTGAGTGGGCAGCGTCTTACAGAAGGTAATTTATTAATCTTTGATATAGTCCTGGCTTCATCTCAGCGAGGCCTAGGCCCACATTAGGCCTGATACTGCATGTCACTCACAAGTGGAGAACAGAAAAATATACTTATTAATGTCACAAGTAGACTAACATTAATACTGCAATTAAGTCGTTGCAAAAAGTGCAAGCTGAAATAGCTCAGTTGAGAGAGCATTAGACTGAAGATCTAGAAGTCCCTGGTTCAATCCCAGGTTTTAGCTTCAGCTGCTGGCTGTTAATTGGCACTGCATTTTATCATTGTGAATTACTTTGAATCAATTCCAGCTTCTCCAACTGCCTGGATCCACTACAGTTCGCCTACCACCGCAACAGGTCCACAGTAGAAAACAGCAGACATCTCCCTGGCCCTGCACCCAACCCTGGAACATCTAGATAATAAACAAATGTCAGACCCCTATTCACTACAGCTCAGCCTTCAACATCATTATTCCTACAAAACTCATCTCCAAACTCCGTGGCCTGAGCCTCGGCACCCCCCTCTGCGACTGGATCCTGAACTTCCTAACTCACAGACCACAATCAGTAAGGATAAGCAATAACATTTCCTCCACGATCATCCTTAACACCAGGGCCCCACTATACTCAGTCCTCTACTATACTCCTTACACATCTATGATTGCATGGTCAAATTCCCCTCCAATTCAATTTTCAGGTTTGCTGATGACAGCAATAGGTTGGATTTAAAACAATGACAAGACAGAGTACAGGAATAAGACAGAGAATCTAGTGAACTGTTATGACGATAATAATCTCTCTCTGAATGTCAACAAAACAAAGGAAGATTGTCATCGAATTCAGGAAGCATAATGGAGAACATGCTCTGTCTACATCAACGGGAATTAAGGGTCAGGAGCTTCAAGTTTTAAGTGTCCACATCACCAACAACTTGTCCTGGTCACCCCCCGCCCAATGCTGACACTATAGTGAAGAAAGCCCACTAATGCCTTACTTTCTCTGAAGGTTAATTTAGCATGTTAGCTATGACTCTTACCAACTTTTACAGATGCATCATAGGAAGCATTCTTTCTGGTTGGATCACAGCTTGGTATGGCTCCTACTCTGCCCAAGACCGCAAGGAACTACAAAAGGTTGTGAATGTAGCCTAATCCCCATCATGCAAACCAGGCTCCCATCCGTTGACTCCATCTACATTTCCCGCTGCCTCAGCAAAGCGGCCAGCATAATTATGGACCTCATGACTTGTCCCTTCCACTTTCTTCCATTGGGAAAAAGATACAAAAATCTGAGGTCATGTACTAACTGACTCAAGAACAGCTTCTTCCCTGCTGCCATCAGACTTTTGAATGGTGCTACCTTGCAGCAAATTGATCTTTCTCTACACCCTAAGCTATGACGATAACATTCCGCACTCTCTCCTTTCCTTCACTATGAATGGTATGTTTTTGTCTGTGCAGCACGCAAGAAATAATACTTTTCACTGTATGCTAATACATGTGACAACAATAAATAAAATCAAGTCAAGTCCCCTAGTTGCCACATTCCGGCACCTGTTCAGGTACATTGAGGGAGAATTTAGCACGGCTAATGCACCTAACCTGCATGTCTTTTGGACTGTGGAAGAAAACCAGAGCACCTGGAGGAAACTCTATGGGCATTTAGAGACACAGGACCGATTAGAGACAGTCAGCATGGCTTTGTGTATGGAAAATCATGTCTCACAAATTTTATTGAGTCCTTTGAAGGGGTAACTAAGAAGGTAGATAAGGTCAGTGCGGTTGATGTTGTCTACGTGGATTTTAACAAGGCCTTTGACACGGTACCACATGCTAAATAAGATTAAATCTCACAATCCAGGGTGAAGTAGCTAAATGGATACAAAATCAGCTCGATGACAGAAAGAGGGTGGATGTTGAGGGTTATTTTTCAAACTGGAGGCCTGTGACCAGCAGTGTGCCTCAGGATCAGTGCTGGGTCCACTGTTATTTGTCATTTATATCAATGACTTGGATGAGAATATAGGAGGTATGATTAGTAAAATTGCAGATGACACCAAAGTTGGTGGCACAGTGGACAGTGAAGAAGGTTACCTGGGATTGCAACAGGATCTTGATCAATTGGGCCAATGGACTGCAAATGGCAGATAGGATTTAATTTAGATAAATATGAGGTGATGCATTTTGGCAGATCGAACCAGGGCAGGACTTACTCAGTTAATAGTAGGGCACTGGGGAGAGTTACAGAACAAAGAGATCTAAGGTAATATATTCATTGCTCCTTGAAAGTGGAGTCACAGGTGGACAGAGTGGTGAAGAAGGCATTCGGCAATGCTTGGTTTCATCGGTCAGAACATTGAATACAGGAGTTGGAGTATCTTATTGAAATTGTACAAGACATTGGTAAGGCCACACTTGGAATACTGTGTGCAATTCTGGTCTCCCTATTATAGAAAAAATATTATTAAACTAGAAAGAACGCGGAGCAGATTTACTAGGATGCTACCGAGACTTCATGGTTTGAGTTATAAGAAAAGACTGGACACACTGGGACTTTTTTCTCTGGAGCGTAGGAGGTTGAGAGGTGATTTTATAGAGATCTATCAAATAATGAGGGGCATAGATCAGTTATATAGTCAATATTTTTTCACAAAGGTAGGGGAGTCTAAAACTAGAGGGCATAGGTTTATGAGGAGAGAGATATAAAAATGTCCAGAGAGCAATTTTTTCACACAGAGGGTGGGTGAGTGTCTGGAACAAGTTGCCAGAGGTAGCAGTGGAGGCGGGTACAATTTTGTCTTTTTAAAAGCATTTTGACAGTTACATGGACAAGATGGGTATAGAGGGATATGGGCCAAATGCTGGCAACTGGGACCAGCTTAGGGGTTAAAAAAGATGTAGCATGGACAAGTTGGGCTGAAGGGCCTGTTTCCATGCTGTAAACCTCTATATCTCTAACCCATGCAGACATGGAGAAAATACACAGACTCCGCACAGACAATGACCCATCGAACCTGGGTCCCTGACGCTGTGAGGCAGCAGCGCTAACAACTGTGCGTTTTTTCAGTTCATTGCAGGTTTGATCTACCTATTCATGCCCTTTGCCCCTTTCCAACATGGCCGAGCCTCCCCTAGTAGCAGCAGCAGATGACAAAGAGTCCAGATCTCCTTGGGTCTAATAATTTCAATGTCACAGTAAGAAGTCTCACAACACCAGGGTTAAAGCACAACAGGTTTATTTGGAATCACAAGCTTTTGGAGCGCTGTTCCTTCATCAGGATCTCGATGTCGTAAAAGCTTCATCTGCAATGCGCTCCAAACCATTATTGGCCTCACGGTGTACTTGGCCTTAGAGGAGATGTCAAAATCTGTAAGTGTGGATCAGGTAACGCTCATTCCCTCAATGTTCTCTTCTTCCTGCCTTTTACTGTGGTATGAGTCATGGCTTTAACATTAGCTTTGTGAGAGTTCAATTATAATTTCTGATAACGCCCCTTAAAATGGCCTGGTCACCTAGCTGTACAAACAATCCTTTAAAAGAAGGGCCCATCACATTCTCCACCCCAGGGTTAACCAAAGGCTACAGGGAGCCTTGCCAACCTCACACACATCCATTACAGACAGATTTCAGTCAATTTGCAGCTATTTTAGGTTGTTGCATTTTACATCAGTAAAGTAAGCAAGTTTTTTTCATCTAAACTGCGACAACAAAAAAAAATAACCACTGTTAAAGAGTATTGGACAATTGGAAAACAAGAAAACAATTTTCTTATCCATCAGCCTTGGGCCTACTCCCGACTAACAGACAGACCCCAAACCAGGAGCTTCCTGAGAAAAATGTAAGTGTGTTTAATTCAGCTGCTTCAAGTGTGTGTTAGCTATGGCTCAGCTGGTGTCACTCTCAATTCTAAAGCAGGAAGTGCTGGATTCAATCCTGCTCCAGAACTCAGCCTTTTTTTCCTGGGGTTAACTCCAGTGATGGGAGCCTGAGGGGCTGCCTTTCAGACAAGATGCTAAAACAAGGCCCCATCTCTCAGGTAGATTTAAAAGAATGAAGTGGGAAGGCGATGGCCTAGTGGTATTATCGCTAGATGATTAATCCAGAAACCCAGCTAATGTTTTGGGGACGCAAGTTCGAACCCTGTCACGGCAGGTGGTGGAATTTGAATTTAATAAGAAATATCTGGAATTAAGAATCTACTGATCACCATGACACCATTGTCGACTGTCAGAAAAACCCATCTGATTCACTAACGTCCTTTAGGGAAGGAAATCTGCCTTCCTAATCAGGCCTGGCCCACAACACAAAGAAAATTATAGCACAGGAACAGGCCCCTCAGCCCCCCAAGCCTGCACTGACCATGCTGCCCGACTGAACTAAAACCCCCTACCCTTTCGGGGACCATATTCCTCTATTCCCATCTTATTTGTCTACTTGTCAAGATGCTCCTTAAAAGTCACTACCGTATTCGCTTCCATTACCTCCCCCCACAATGAGTTCCAGGCATCCACTACTCTCTGTGTAAAAAATCTGCCTCATACATCAGATTAAACCTTGCCCCTCACACCTTAGATCTGTGTCCCCTAGTAATTGAATCCACCCTGGGAAAAAGCTTCTGACTATCCACTCTGTCCATGCCCTTCATAATTTTATAGATTTCTATCAGGCCTCCCTTCAACCCCTGTCACTCCAGTGAGAAAAACCAAGTTTCTCCAACCTCTCCTCATAGCTAAAACAGTCTTGCCTGGTGATTGTCAAGCGGTGTTCATTCATTCATTGTCATAGCATCTGCATGGTCTCCCCAATGTACCATGCCTCAGGATATGAATGAACACTGCTCGACAATCACCAGGCAAGACTGTTCCCTTCCTGTTGGGGAACACTTCAGCGGTCACGCTGTGTGAAGATCATTGAAGTGAAGATCATTGGGCCTCTGATCTTCGGGTAAACGTTCTCCATGGCGGCCTTCAGGACACACGACAGCACGGTGTCTCTGAACAGAGACTGATAGTCAAGTTCCATATACATGAGGACAGCCTCAACCGGGATCTTGGGTTCATGTCACATCATCTGTAACCCCCATGATTTGCCTGGGCTTGCAACGTCTCACTCACTATCCTGTGTGGAGACAATATCTACGTTTAATGCTATCTCCACTCACATTGTCTGCACTTTAAGACTTGATTAGCTGTAACGACTTGCATTCTAATCAGTATTCTGTAAAGTGTGTGTGCCTTTATATGTCCCGTGTGTGATCAGAGCTCCCCACTCACTGAAAGCTAGTGGTATTTATTACCAAATAAACCTGTTGGACTTTTAACCTGATGTTGCGAGACTTCTTACTGTGTTTACCCCAGTCCAACGTCAGCATTTCCACATCATGACTTCTTTGACCGAGCCAGTTTTGTATCCACTTTGCCAGCTCACCTCTGATCCCACGTGACTTCACCTTCTGACCATTCTACCGTGACAGACCTTATCAAAGGCCTTACTGAAGTCCATGTAGACAACATCCACGGTGACTCTAGAGCCACAGCAATGTGGTTGACTCTCAACTACCCTCATGCAACAAGGGATGAGCTATAAATGATGACCAGCCACAATACCAAGGTTTCATAAATTAATAAAAAAAAATAAAGAACAATACAACACAGGAACAGGGCCTTCAGCCTAACAACACACAATGCTTTTCTAAGCTAAAGACCTCGATGCGGTCTGCATCCCCCTATTCATATGTCTGTCAAGATGCCTCTTGTTATTTGTATCTCCTTCTACCACTTCCTCTGGCAGCGCATTCTAGGCATTTACCACCCACACCATCCTACCTAGACCATCGCTTGTATCTCTCTGTACCACGCCCGTTCATGTGCTTATCCAGACAAGTCTTAAATATCACTAATATACTTGCCTCAGCCACCTCACTTGGCAGTGCATTCCAGGCTCCCACCACCCTCTGTGAAAAAACATCTCCCCGCACATCTGTACTGAGTCTTTCCCACCCTTATCTTGAACTTGTGCCCCCTTGTAATTATCATTTCTACCCTGGGAAAAGAGCTTCCAACTCTTCACCCAATCCATGCGCCTCATAGTTTTATAAACTCCTATCAGGTTGCCCCTCAGTCTCCGTCTTTCCAGGGAGAACAATCCCAGTTTATTCAATCTCCCCTCATTAGCTAATGTCCTCCATGCCAGGCAACATCCTGGTAAACCTTATCTGTATTCCCTTCAAAGCCACCACATCCTTCTGGAAGTGTAGCGACCAGAATTGAACACGGTATTCCAAATGTGGCCTAACCAATGTTTTATACAACTGTAACATAATTTGCCAACTTTTATACTCAATGCTCTGGCTGATGAAGGCATGCCTTATGATTTCTTCACCATCTTTTCCACCTGTTCTGTCACTTCCAAGGATCCGCACTCTGTACTCCCAGATGTGTGTGTGCGCTTATGTCCTGATGGTTCTGCCATTTATTTTGTAGCTCCCACCTGAATCGGATCATCTAATTTCTGTTAGTTCACCTTTGATCCCATGTGACTTAATGACGAGAATGTGGAATTCACTACCACAGAGAGTGGGTGAAGCAGATAGCATAGGTATACTTAATGGGAAGCTAGTCACATAGAATCACAGATTTCCTACAGTGCAGTAGGAGGCTATGCGGGTCCATCAAATCTACAACAATCCCACCCAGGCCCTAGCCCTATGAATTTGCTCTGCTAGTCTTCCTAACACTAAGGAGCAGTTTAGCAATGCCAAATCAACCTAACCCGCACACCGGAGAAAACCGGAGCATCCAGAGGAAACCCACGCAGATATGGGGAGAATGTGCAAACTCGAGAATATCCTAGTGCTTCACGTTGTTAGTGTATGCTTGACCTGGACCATTTAATGGGCAACACGACAGCTCAGTGACTATCGCTGTGCTGTGCAGATACATGGATTTGGGCCTGTGTCTGTGGGAGTTTGCGCATTCTCCCCGTGCTTGCGTGGGTTTTCTCCGGGTGCTCCGGTTTCCTCCCACATCCCAAAGATGTGCTCTTAGGCTAATTGGCAAAACAAATTCTCCCTAAATTGTCTCAAATTTGGTTTTTAATCCATAGATCTATAAACATGGACAGGGATCGCAGGTAGAGGTGGGAACATCGGGGTGGCGGCGCAGGCTCGTTGGGCCGAAGGGCCTGTTTCCCGTGCTGTTTTGTTCTTTGTTCTTTGTTCCACACAGACTGTCAGTTGAGGCTAGAATCGAACCTGGGTCCCCAGTGCTATGAGGCAGCAGTGCTAAACCGCTATGCCACTGTATTGAAGAAAGAAGGGAATAGGGATAATGATGATAGATTTGGAGAAGGAAAGGGGGGGGAAAGAGGCTCGAATGGGCATAAACACCAATATGGACTAACTGGGCCGAATGGTCTGCTTTAGCACCAAAAAGCCTATGTAATCCTAAATGTTCAGCTCCATGACTATTCATAGTCATAGTCATTTGCAAACTGGCCCTTCAGCCCAACTTGTCCATACTGCCCCGTTTTTTTTGTAAAAACCATGAAGCTAGTCCCAATTGCCTGCATTTGGCTCATGTCCCTCTATACCCAGTTACCCATGTAACTGTCTAAATGCTTATTAAAAGACAAAATTGTAGCCACTACTGAGAACAGCTCACTTGGTCAAAAGCAGATTTTCACATTCACTTGTTTTGGTTTTAGAAGTGTTGCCATAAACTAAGATGTGGAAATCCCCAGTGAAAGTCCCCACCTCTCCAGCGCCTCTCAACTATTAACTTTCAGAGCCATGCAGCTCACATTCGTGAACTCTGAGTCATTCCTGTTGTACACTTGCCCAGAGAAAAGTCAGATTTGGTTAACACTTTACACCCTGTCCTCCCAGTTCTGACACCCTCGTTATACTCACCATTACACCAACGGAGAAAAGTGAAGTGCACCCACAGACTGTAAACTCCAACCAGTGTTGGAAATAAACCTTATCCCGCATGCTTTAGCAAAAATGCAACCGAGAGAGAGAGAGAGACAGAGGACACTAACTGGTGATATCAGCAACTTATAAAAACCACACGTGACGGGGTCAGATTTATCCTATCTCACCGATAGTTGATAAGCAGCTGATTCCCATCACCACGGCAATACCACACCAGCCACAGCTCCACAAATGTGCAATTAGGAGCAAGTATTTGTACCTGAGGTGCATAGTCAGGCTCGTGTGGGTCCACTTTGTAGAATTAAGGAACTTGCATTGATGTGGCCTCTTTCACAACCTCGGGAGATTCCCTGACATAAGAAATAGGAGCAGGACTGGACCATCTAGCCCTTCGAGCCTGCCCCGCCATTCAACAAGATCATGGCTGATCTGAAATGGATCAGTTCCAACTTTCCCGCCTGCTCCCCATAACCCTTAATTCCCTTGTCGATCAGGAATCGATCTACCTGTGACTCAAACATATTCAAAGAGGTAGCCTCCACCACTTCAATGGACAGAGAATTCCAGAGATTCAGCATCCTCTGAGAGAAGAAATTCCTCCTCAACTCTGTTCTAAACTGTACCCCCCCCGCCGCCTTATTTTGAGGCTGTGCTCTCTACTTCTGTTTTCCTTTCTAAGCAGAAAGAATCTCTCTACCTCTACCCTATCAAGCCCCTTCATCATCTTGTAAGTCTCTATAAGATCCCCTCTCAGCCTTCTAAACTCCAATGAGTACAGGCCCAATCTACTCAATCTTTTCCCATAAGCTAACCCTCTCATCTCCAATATCAGCCTGGGGAACCTTCTCTGTACTCCCTCCAAGGCCAATATATCTTTTCGCAAATAAAGGGACAAAAACTGCACACAGTACCCCAGTTGCGGCCTCACCAGTGCCTTGTGCAGTTGCTCCACAGGCAATGGAATACTCTACGAACTCGACTCTCTGGGAAAGCTGGAGGCTGATGGATGCATAGCAAGATCCCACAATAAACCTGATAAATCAACTGGTGATCTAGTTTATAGTGTTAGCTTGAGGGATAGATTAAGATAATTAAGGACCCCACGCACACCAGATACTCTCTCTTCCATCGGGAAAAAGTTCAAAAGTCTGAGGTCACCTACCAACGACTCAAGAACAGCTTCTTCCCCGATGCCATCAGACTTTTGAATGAACGAACCTACCTCACATTTAAGTTGATCTTTCTCTAGCTATGACTGTGACACTACATTCTGCACCCTCTTCTTTCCTTCTCTATGAACGGTATGTTTTGTCTGTATAGCGCACAAGAAACAGTACTTTTCACTGTATGTTAATACATGTGACAACAATAAATCAAACCAAGATATGAATCAGGCCATCCGGAACAGCTCCCCAGGCCCTTCCTCATTTCTTTTCCCCCAAGAACGGGCTGATGAGATCTCACTTTAACATCATCTTAAAAAAGCACCATTGAGAGTGCATCAGTATTACAGCTATCTGAAATGCAGACAGGAGCTACGTTACCTACAGCACAGCACACTGTCAGAACCCTTTGCAACATATGAACTTGACAGGGGGTCATCTGGGTTTCCCCCGGATACTCCAGTTTCCTCCCACACTCAGGTGTGCCGGGTAGGTTAGGTGGATTGGCTAAGCTAAATTGTCCCTTAGTGTCCAAAGATGTGCAGGTTAGGTGAATTGGCTATGTTACATTTTCCCTCAGTGGCCAAAGATTGCAGGATAGGTGGACTGGCGATGTTAAATTGTCCCTTAAAGTCCAAAAATGTATAGGTAAGATTGACAGGCCATGCTAAATTGTGCCTTAGTGTGAGGGGGATTAGCAGGGTAAATATGTGGGGTTATGGGCTAAGACCTGGGTGGGATTGTTGTCAGTGGAGTCAATAGGCCGAATGGCCTCCTTCTACACTATAGCAATCCTATGATCAGGCTGGGATTATAGGCTCACATTTCTGGATTGGGACTCGAATCCACAACTTCTGATTCCGAGGCAAAGGAGCTACGCGCTGAAACAGGAAAGGAACAGGAGCTGCCGGGAGGCTTGGTTGAGCAGAGTAAGGGTATCCTTACTTCAGATTACGCAGAGGTTACTGGCACAGAAATACAGGCTTTAGTCAGCACAATGGAGCTCATGGGACTTCTCAAGTGCTTGACTGAAGTGCACTCACTAGTGGATTTGAAGCCCGTGGATGGGAGCCAGGACATCAGCTCATGACTGAGACTTTACATTCCAGTTCAACACGGACAGAGTGCTGCTTGGCTACTGTTCAACGGGGCTCCCACCTGCTGATTCAACTGGGCGTTAAAGACTCCCTTACACTACTGAAGGCAGAGCAGATAAGCCTGGGGCAAAAGCTCTCCATAATCAAAACTGAATTAACTGGTTACTCATTGCCTTCAATGGGATCTTTCTGTCTGCAGCACATAACAACATGACATTGAATGATAGAATCCCCACAGTGCTGAAAGAGGCCATTCGGCCCATCAAGTTTGCACTGACCCCAATCCCGCCCAGGTCCTATTCCTGTAAGTTCACATATCCACCCTGCTAATCCTCCCTGACACCGAGGGGCAATTTAGCATGGGTAAGCCACCTAACCGGCACATCTTTCGGACCGTGGGGGGAAACCAGAGCACCCAGAGGAAACCCACACAGACACGGGGAGAACATGCGAACTCCACACAGATGGTGACTGAAGCCGGAATCAAATTTGGATTCCTAGTGCTGTGTGGTGCCAGCACATGCCGACATGGCACGCTGGGTACCGGCACACGCCAACACAGCACACTGTGCACCGGCACACGCCAGCACGGCACACTGAGCACTAGCGCATGCCGACATTGGCAGCATCTTCGGGAGAGAGGGGCGGAAATTGGAATAACAAAATCAGGCAATGATGATAGCAAGACAATTCCAGCTGTACTGAGGAATGGGGATAAGAAGTATATGTGGTTACAGGTGAGACTCAGTAAGATGCAAAAATCCAGGGGTATGGGGTTGGTGAGCTGCTCTGGCCATGCAAACTAAACACTCCCGCTGCTCTTTCAAGGAGTCAGTCTTTTTCCCAGTCTGTGGGAGGAAGAAAGCCAGGTGACTTGCCCGATTCCAGACATATCCGGTACAAGTAACATTCCATTTTAATCAGCTTCCTGTTTTCTCGTGAACAAACGGCATCACATTTACTAAGCGGAAAATGGTCACGTTAATACAGCTGCTCCAAACCTTACCGAGAGGCAGTACAAACCTGAGGGGCAGAAGGTCAAACACAAACATCCGTGAAAACAACTGGAGGTTTCCTCAATGAATCACTCAATGTGTCATTAGCAACTTCAGGAGATTTGATGCACCCATAAGATATAGGAGCAAAATTAGGCCACTCAGCCCATCGAGTCTGCTCCGCCATTCAATCATGGCTGATATTTTTCTCATCCCCATTCTCCTGCTTTTTTTTTTTCCCCATCACCCTTGACCCCCTTATTAACCCATCCAATATTTAATTACACCTCTCATAGATAGAGTCCCCTCTGATCAGGCAGTTACTTGTTTTCAATAGTCTGTACTCGACAGAACCCTCAGAAAAACAGATTTCCCATTCATAATCATGTCTTAAGAGATTATATATAGCCTCATGCCATGGGGCAGCACAGTGGCACAGTGGTTAGCACTGCAGCCTCACTGCGTCAGGGACCTGGGTTCGATTCTGACCTCGGCTGACTGTCTGTGTAGAATTTGTACGTTTTTCCCTGTAGCTTGGGTTTCCTCCCACACTCCAAAGAAGTGCAGGTTAGGTGCATAGGCCATGATAAATTGCCCCTTAGTGTCCCAAGATGTATAGGTTAGCGATGGGGTTTAGTGAAATAAAGACTCACTTGGGGCGGCACGGTAGCAGAATGGTCAGCACTGCTGCTTCACAGCTCCAAAGTCCTGCGTTCAATTCCTGGCTCGGGACACTGTCTGTGTGGAGTTTGCACGTTCTCCTCATGTCTGCGTGGGTTTCCTCCCACAGTCCAAAGATGCGCGGGTTAGGTTGATTGGCCATGCGAAGAAATTGCCCCTTAGTGTCCAGGGATGCATAGGTTAGAGGATTAGTGGATATAATATGTAGGGATATGGGGGTAGGGCCTGGGTGGGATTGTGTTCAGTGCAAACTCGATGGGCCGAGGGCCTCTTTCTGCACAGTATGATTCTATGAGTTCTATAAATAGATGGGGAAAGGGCCTAGGTAGGATCCTCTGCTGGAGTGTCAGTGCTGACTCTATGGGTCGAATGTGGGCCCAACAGTACTGCACGGGAGTACAGACTTTTGTGTTCAAGAGGCTGGAGTGGGACTTAAACCTAAAAGGTTTTCGGTTCACAGATCCCAAAGGGAAACGGAAGGGAATTTTGAAAAATTCTCACGAAATTATTTACATAAACTATGACAACAACAGAGTAAGCCAACCCAATCACTGATGTATTAGTGTGGAGTAATAAAAATATCCAGAAAAGCAAAGATGTTGCCAAAGAGAGGAATGACAAATAGTTAATTAAAGCTGTCCTTATTTCCCTAATAGGAGTTACACTTGGGGGTGGCGCAGTGGTTAGCACTGCTGCCTCACAGCTCCAGGGAACCAGGTTCAATTCCCGGGGCTTGGGTCACTGTCTATGTGGAGTTTGCATGTTCTCTCCGAGAGTTTCTTCCGGGTGCTCCAGTTTCCTCCCACACTCTGAAAGATGTGGTGATTAGGTTCATCGGCCGTGCTAAATTCTCCCTCAGTGAACCCAAGCAGGTAACTAGGGGATTTTCACAGTAACATCATTGCAATGTTAATGTCAGCCTACTTAATTAATAAACTAAAAACTAAACTTAAACCTACACCTTGCTGTAATGAAATTCAAAAAATGAACCATTTTAAATATTATTCCTTGGAAGATTTTTTTGGTCTGTCTGTCTTCTTTCCATTGCTTGTCGAGTTTCAATGTGATTTTAAATATTCCAGTTGCCATCTGCTGTAGATTTCATTAGAAAGGCTTGCCTTGGCCAAGAAGGCAATAATCCAATTAAGGATTTTGACCAAGAGACAAAGGGTATTTTTCCAGTCGGTAGCTCGATAACAAACAATCCCATTAACTGATGTTCCTGAGCACTGTGGTCTCTGCAAATATCTGTCTTGTGTATCTGACTCCAAGTAATGATTTGGTGAGCCCATTGGATTATGATGTTTACCAAACAAACAGATAGTGGGTAAGTGAAAGTCAGTGCCCAGAGTGTGGGCGTACCTGGCTTGTCTCCACTCCAGCTCAGAGTGAGACAGGCTGGAGGACGGGAGTTATATCAGAGGGAGCATCATGCCTGCCTAGTCTCTGATACTCTCAGTGTTAACGGTAGCCTGGAATTAGACCTCATTACGTGCCCCCCACATGACTGCAGAGACAATAGGCCAGACAAGCAGAGAAAGAAGATATTAGCCTGAAACCAAATGACAAGATCTTTCAACTCAATGTGCTGCCTTGGAAAAACAGCCAGCATATTCAAGAACCCCACGCACCCTGGACATTCTCTCTTCCACCTTCTTCCGTCCGGATAAAGATACAAAAGTCTGAGAACACATATCGACAGACTCAAGAACAGATTCTTCCCACCCATCAGACTTTTGAATGCACCTATCTTACATTAAGTTGATCTTTCTCTACACCCTAGCTATGACTGTAACACTACATTCTGCACCCTCTCCTTTCCTTCTCTCCTTTGTACTCGATGAATGGTATACTTTGTATAGCGCGCAAAGAATCATTGTATACCAATACATGTAACAATAATCATCAAATCAAATCAGACTTTTAGAAATAGCAAACACCTGATCTCTGTCTTTGCAAATATTTTTTCAACTATTTATCCATTTCCCGTCTAGAAGTTAATAATCCACCAATCTTTCCAGCACTGCCTTCAGGATCATCAACAACTCACTGTGCAGAAATTAAAACTGTCCTCATCTCCTCTTAAGATCATAAGAAATCAGAGCAGAATTAGACCATTCGACCCATCAAGCCTGTTCTGCCTTTCAATAAGCTCATGACCGATCTGATTGTGGATTTGATTCTACTTCCCTACCGAGGGTCTCCCTTAAGTCGCGTTAACCAGGATAACCTGTCCAACTCAATCTTGGATATATCCAATGACCCAATGCCTCCACTATATGGACCATTCCAAAGACTAACAGACTTGTGAGAAGAGATATTCTTCCGCCTTACCTGATGTAATTGGGAGACTCTATTTTTATAGCGTGCCGCTGGGTTCCAAAATCTTCCACAAGAGGAAGCATCTTCTTGGCATCCAGAATGTCTAGCCCCCTCAGAATCATCTGTTTCAGTAAGATCACTTCTTCTAAACTCTAAGGAGTACAGGCTTAACCTGCCCTATTTTCCCTGATAAGAAAACCCCTCCATTTTAGAAATGTTGCCTGTTGGCATAAATCCGTGTCCACTGGTTACCAGTCACCCTTTCAGAGAGAATGGTTCCTCTTTATACAGTCAACACTCCTCACGGTTTTGAACATCTTGATTAAACCTCAGAATCTTTCGCTCCTCCAAGGCAAGTTCCAAAGTGGGGGGAGCAGAAATCTGTATGAACAGGATCCCATAGTCCACCTCCGTCCCCTCCACCCAAGGCATGACAATAATCTCTCCTTCAATGTCGAAAGGGATTGTCATCAACTTCAGGAAGTGTCATGGAGCATATGCCCCTGTCTACATCAATGGGGACAAAATAGGAATGGTCGAGAGCTTCAAATTTTAAGGTGTCCAGATCACCAACAAGTTTTAAGGTGTCCTGTTCCCCCCCTAAATGTGGATATATATAGCAAAGAAAGCCCCACCTGCACCTCTGCTTTCTCAGAAAACTTGGAAAAGGAAATTTGGCATGTCAGTTACAATTCGCACCAACTTTTATAGATGCACCATACAGAGTATTCTTTCTGGTTGTATCACAACTTGGTATGGCTCCTGCTCTACCCAAGACCGTAAGAAATTATAAAAGGTCATGAATGTATACCAATCCATCACACAATACAGCCTCTCATCCACTGACTTTGTCTACACTTCCCCTGCCTTGGAAAAGCAGCCAGCATATTAAGGACCTCACGCAACCCGGACAAACGTCTGAGGTCACATACCAACCAACTCAAGAATAGCTTCTTCCCGGGATGCAGAGGTAAGAAGGATTAGTGGGTAAATATGTAGGGATATGGGGATACAGCCTGAATGGGATTGTGGTTGGTGCAGATTTGATGGGCTGAATGGCCTCTTTCTGTGCAGTCAGATTCTTTGATTCAGCGTCTGTACATTAGGCCCTGTTTCCCAGGATGGAAAACACCATCCTTAAAATTCTACGCTAGGATACAGAAGGAATATGTTAAAAATAAAAAAGACTGGTCCAAATCAGAATATAAGAGATTTACAAAGTATTTACGGAGCAGAACCACATTCAGCAGCTCCATACTGGTCTCCATCCCAACATAAGGGCAGTACAGTGGCACAATGATTAGCAGTGCTGCCTCACAGCTCCAGGAACCTGGGTTTGAATCCCAACTTGGGTCACTGTCTGTGTGGAGTTTGCACATTCTCCCTGTGTCCGTGTGGTTTTCTTCCGGATGTTCTGGTTTCCTCCCACAGTCCAAAAATGTGCGGGTTAGATGGATTAGCCATGCTAAATTGCCCCTTAAGGTCAGGGGGATTAGCTAGGGTAAAAGAATGGGGATAGGACCTGGGTGGGTTTGTGGTTGGTGCTGACTTGATGGGTCGAATGGCCTTCTTTTGCACTGTAGGATTCTGTAAGCCTCTTCTCATCTCTCACCTAACCCCATTATACTGCCTTCTCCCCACTGTATTTATCCAATTTCAGCTTAAATACATCTATGGTATTTGCCTTGGGAATTCCATGTGGTAACGTGTTTCACATTCCTGCCATTCTGTGGGTTTCTTTTTTGAATTCCCACCTGGATTTATGGAATGTCCCAGATATGTTTGCTGTTTGTATCGTGGGCCAGAGGCTGTGAGGCAATGCTAATGGTGTGCCACCTCACCAGCATACAATATTGGCTTCCTCGCTCCAGCCCACATTCAAATCTGAGAAGGAGTTTGAGCTGAAATCTTTATTAGTCGTGGCTCCTTTAGCCTTGGAGGAAACTAGAAATATATAGAGTCAAGAATTACTCCAGCACTAGAATCAAGGCTGTCACTCCATCATACTGAGGGATTGCTGCACTTTCAGATGGATGTTAAACTGAGATTCAGCTATATCCGTCCTCTTTGATAGACATGAAGATTCCTACGAAGACTATTTCGAAGAGCAGGGGAGATATTCATGGTGCCAGGAGAGAAAATGCTGGAAAATCTCAGCAGGTCTGACATTTCAAGTCCAATTGACCCTTTGTCAAAGTTCTTGACAAAGGCTCATCTGAACTCGAAACGTCAGCTCTTTCCTCTTCTTGGAGAGGCTGCCAGACCCGCTGAGATTTTCCAGCATTATCTCTTTTGGTTTCAGATTCCAGCATCCGCAGTAATTTGTTTTTATCCAGATATTCATGGCGTCCTGGGTCACTCAATCAACAGTGCAAACACAAATTATCTGGTCATTATTGTAAAGCTTATTTATTACTGTCACAAATAAGGCTTACATTAACACTCAATGAAGGTACGGTGAAAACCTCGTAGTCGCCACACTCCAGCGCCCGTTCGGGTACACTGAGGGAGAATTTAGCACAGCCATTGCACCTTACTAGTACGTCTTTCGGACTGTGGGAGGAAACCGGAGCACCCGGAGGAAACCCACACAGACATGGGGGAGAATGTGCAGACTGCGCCACGGACAGTGACTCAAGCCAGGAATCGAACCCGGGCCCTGGCGCTGTGAGGCAGCAGTGTTAACCACTGTGCCAGCACACTGCCCACATGGATTCATGCATGTGGGATCTTTCCATGTGCAAATGGGTTTCCAAGTTCCTACATCTGAACAGTGACCACACTGCATAAGTACTAATTTGATTGCAAAAATGCATTCAAATTTCCTCCAGTTGCGAAAGGCGTTATATAAACTCTTTCTTCATGGAAGTCTCACCTAATAGTAATGTACAAGGTAAGTAAAGAAAACTCATTCTATTAGGCCACATGCATCAGCCTCCCCAATCACCTGTATGGCGGGAGGTTAAAGGAGTAGTGGCCAATTTGAAGACAATCGTTTAGGGGTTCCATCTGCGCTAACTCAGGCAGTCAATCAAAATGAAAAATATTTTAAAAGGTGTAACCTGAAGAAGTGCAACGTAGTACAATTCAGAAACAGAATGAAAGCGAGGCAAGATTACCACAGTTTAAGAATACAGTGATTTTAACCTACCACAAAAGGACTGACATTGTCTCGTCAGCAAAAAATATCGAGTTTTTTATCAAATCACAGCAGACAACAGCTCCAGAACGCAGAGAATTGGCCAAATGCATACTTGTCGCTGAGGCTTTTATAGGTACTCTATAACCTAGTGTTGTGGGATTTCTTACTATGCCCATCTCAATCCAATACCGGCATCTCCACATCATCGCTCTTACAGGTAGGGAGGGTGTGACTTGCAGAAATGGTTAGGGAGGAAGTTCTATAGAGGAAGCTACTCGGAACAACACTGCCATTGAGCACAGCAACAGGAGGAGAGAGAGGTGCAGAGGAAACTCAGGGCACAGCAGTTGGTTGTTGGGTTGGAGGAGGTATCAGAGTTAAGAGCAGGGAAAGGCTGCAGAGGGCATCGATAAAGCCTAGACGAGGATATTGGACCCTCTGTGTTGGAGGACAATAGGAATCGGCAAGGACGAAGGAGATAAGCAGAAGTTCAGATGAATTGGAACTTATGGAATTTGGTAGCTGGTTAAATGGAACAATGAAGAAAAAAAATCAACTCTTACAATGATGAACATATGAATAAAACATTAAAAGGTGCATCTTTCAGACTGTGGGAGGAAACTGGAGCTCCTGGAGGAAACCCACGCAGGCATAGGGAGAAGGTGCAGACTCCACACAGACTGTGATTCAAACTGGGAATCGAATGTGTGTCCCTGATGTAGTGAGACAGCAGCGCTAATCACTGCGCCACCTAGTTGATCGTACATCGCCCTTGTGTGCTACAAATTCAGAGCAGGCTGATAAATCTGACGTAGTGGAGGATAATGACACACATTAAGACACACTCATCAATTTGAAACCACTTGTACTTCATCAGCACTGTATTATCCTGAACTTGAGGCTAGTTTATATCTTGATAATGCGGTCCCAGCTGCTTATACCTCTGTACAAAGACGAAAATTACTAAAGAGTTTAATATGTGTTTTCCAGCAAGTTGCTTTTTTGCTGAAGTATCAATGGGTGAATCATAGAATCCCTACAGATCAGAAGGAGGCCATTCAGCTCATTGATTCTGCACTGACAACAATCCCATTCTGGCCCTATCCCCGGAACCTCACCTATTCATCCTGACACTAAGAGGCAATTTTAGCACGGCCAATCCATCTAACTTGCACATTTTTGGACTGTGGGAAGAAACCGGAGCACCTGGAGGAAACCCACACAGACACGGGGAGAACATGCAAACTCCACACAGACAGTGAGCCGAGGCTGGAATTGAACCTGGGTCCCTGGCGCTGTGACGCAGTAACACTAACCACTGTGAACACCAATTTGCCACCGTGTCTGAGGCTTATCCGTCAAGCAGAAGTATCACCTCAGATGATCACCCCAGATATCATGGCAGCTAGCTTCAGATAATAGGATCCTCTCATCAAACGTTCAGATTTGTACAGTTACAACTTCAGCCGTGACGTTAAGTTTAATTTCATTTCTATTGCACAACAACAGCAGAACGTGGTAGCGTGAGGCAGGAGGATCTTGTGTTTGTAAAGTGTCTTATCTCATAGTTGGGGTATTCGAAAGCAGTTTGCTTCCAATTAATTATTACAGTTGCTATTGTTACGTTGTCAGGCGCTGCAACCAGTTTACACACAACAAACCTTCCCTTAAAGGTTGAAGGAAAGGATCGGTTCATCTCTCTTTGGTTGAGGGATATATGTTGGCCAGGAGCCCTGTAATCATTTTAAACAGCTCACCTCAATCTCCACAATCATGCAGATGCTACATAGAATCAATATAGTGCAGAAGAGGCCATTCAGCCTATCGAGTCTGCACTGACTCTTCAACACAGCATTTTACCCAGGCCCACTCCATCCCTGTAATCCCACATATTTCCCACCACTATTCCATCCAACCCCATCCCTATAATCCCACATATTCCCCACCACTATTCCATCCAACCCCATCCCTATAATCCCACATATTCCCCACCACTACTCCATCCAACCCCATCCCTGTAATCCCATATATTCCCCACCACTATTCCATCCAACCCCATCCCTGTAATCCCACATATTTCCCACCACTACTCCATCCAACGTACACATCATGGGACACTAAGGGGCAATTTAGCATGGTCAATCCACCTAACTTGTATGCCGGACATATTATTTTTTACCTTCATCTGTCGGGAAAAAGATACAAAAGTTTCAGATAACGTGCCAACCAACTTGAAAACAGCTTCTTCCCTGCTGCCATCAGAGTTTTGAATGGACCTACCTTGCATTAAGTTAATCTTTCTCTACATCCTATGACTGTAACACTACGTTCTGCACCATCTCCTTTCCTTCTCTGTGTCCAGTCTGCTTTGTCTGAATAGCACACAAGAAACAATACTTTTCACTAATGCATGTGACAATAATAAATCAAATCAAACCTATGAAGTGTGGGAGGAAACTGGAGCACCAGGACGAAACAAACTCCACACATTCACCCAAGTCCGGAATTGAACCCAGGTCCCCTTGGGTTATCGAGGGGTTCCTGTTTCCTGCCCCTCAGTGGTCCCAGTGCTAGGTGAGGAAAGAACTGGGTTTGATTACAGCAAATGAATGAACAATCCGAAACTCAAAGCTTCAAGGTGAAGATGCATTTTAGGGGCTGTGAGAACGAGAGTGAGAGTGTCGACCATAAATACCAACAAAGCATATTACCTGTCCCTAACTTTTCAGCAATAAATACACTTATTTTAAAATGTATGAGAGAAAATGCCCTATGATTACTCAGTTCTATCATGTTTCTCAAAAAATATGCTCCATAAGTATTCAGAATTTATCCCATTCCACCAATTACCCTCTTCATAAACAGTACAAGAGACACTTCTCCTCAGATGTTGAGTCATAGAAGTTTACATCACAGAATGAGGCCATTTGGCCCATCATACCCGCACTGTCCAACAAGAAACCATCAACCGAATTCCATTTTCCAGCTCTTAGGTTCATGGAATCTCTAAAGTGCAGAAGGAGGCAAGCCTGTACTGATAACAATCCCACGTATCCCTGTAACCCCACGTATTTACCCTGCTAGTTCCCCCGACACTAAGGAGCAATTTAGCATGGTCAGTCAACTTCATCTGCACATCTTTGGAGCGTGAGAGGAAATCAGAGCACCCAGAGGAAACCCACACAGACACGGGGAGAATGTGCAAACTCCAGACAGTGACCCAAGCTTGAAATTGTGCCTGAATCCCTGGCATTATGAGGCAGCAGTGTTAGCCACTATGCCAATGTGCTACTCTTGCTCCCCCTGTTGTGGCACATCAGTCGCAAAAGTAACTTTTAAATCTTTCTGCCTCTTTTAGGCAGTGGATTCTAGATCCCCAATCACCAATGCCTCTACCTTCTCAGAATACTAAGGAAATTTGGTACATCCACTACGCCTCTCACCAACCTTTGCTGATGTACTATAGAAAGCATTCTTTCTAGGTATTATCACAGCTTGGTATGGCTCCTGCTCTGACCGAGATTGCAAGAAAGTACTAAGGGTCATGAACGAAGCCCAGTCCATCATTCAAATCAGCTTCCCACCCATTGACACTGTCTATACTTCCCATTGCCTCGGAAATGCAGACAGCATAATCAAGAACCCCACACATTCTCTTCCACCTTCTTCCGTCGGGAAGAAAATATAAAAGTCTGAGATCACATAGCAACCGACTCAAGAACAGCTTCTTCCCCGCTGCTGTCAGACTTTTGAATGGACCTACTTCACATTGGTTTGATCTTTCTCTACACCCCAGTCATGACTGTAACACTACGTTTTGCGCTCCCTTCCTTCTCTATGAACAGTATGCTTTGCTTGTATAGCGCACAAGAAACAATACTTTTCACTGTATACATGTGACATTAATAAATCAAATTCTCTGGGGGTGAAAGGTTTTCCTCTAGAATCCCCTCTGTGCCTCCTTATTATGGACCTGTCAAATATGGGGTGGAGGGCCTTTTTATCTGCTCTTTCTAAACTCCTCTTCACATTTCAATGAAATCAACCCTCTGTTTCAAAGGAAACAATCCTATTCAATCATCCTTCACGACTAAAATTCTCCAGTCGAGCAACACCCTCATAGCAATATGGTTGACTGCCCTCGTGCAACTAGGAATGGCCAATAAATGTTGGCCAGCAAATGATGCCCATGTTGTCCACAAATGAACAAAATGAAGTAGCTGTAGGTGTCAATGCCTTGACTCACGTGACATGATACGGACACGATACCCATCAAGGAGACAAGGAAGGAAACGGTAGATTAAAAAGAGGGCAGATCGCATGACCTTGAGCCGCCGAGCATTCTTCCTCCAAACACTAGCACGTTCAGCGTTGCTCCCCAAGCCTTTGAAAGAGCAGCACATCAACATCACCATCATGAACCGCGAGTGAGGTAAAAATAGGATGTGGTCGACACGCAACGGAAAATGATGGTGACAATCTCCCTGTGCTCTGGCCACAGATTCCATTTAACGCCGAGCAAGATGAAAGAGTGTTGGAAACAAATGACACCTGCAACCTGCGCAAGTGTTTGAAGTGCACGCTCTGCAGCTGTGTATCTGCAGGGTGCGTGCGCTGTACAACTGCAGTCAACTCCTCTTGATGCCTCTATCACTCATCTTGTTTCTTCTGGTTCTCTCATCTGTAAAAAATGCGAACATTTCTAAAATAAAACACCCCACCATTGTTCGGTACTGTCGACTATCCTGTTTCCTATCCCATCCTGGGCGACGCAATTGCACAGTGGTTAGCACTGCTGCCTCACAGCACCAGGGACCCAGGTTCAATTCCAGCCTCAGGGCGCTGTCTGTGCAGAGTCTGCGCATTCTCTCTGCGTGCTTTCCTCCGGGTGCTCCAGTTTCCTCCCACAGTCCAAATACGAGTGGGTAAGATGGATTGGCCGTGATAAAAGTTGCTCCTTGTCAGGGGGATGAGGAGGATAAATATGTGGGATTATGGATATAGGACAGGACCTGGGTGGGATTGTCATTGATGCAGGCTCGATAGGCCAAATGGCTCCTTTTGCACTGTAATTATATGATTCCAGCCATAACAAAACAAAAACGTATTCCACAAGTACTTTGTTTTATACAATCAACTATCAAATTCACACTTCAATACTGTCTGATAGTAGGTTACAACAGAGGCAACATTTCAAAAGGACTTCATTGGCTCTGAAGTTTTTTTCTATTCATTCATGGGACATGGGGCATCACTGGCTGGGCCAGCATTTATTGCCCATCCTTATTTGCCCTTGGAGGACAGTTGAGAGTGAACCACACTTCGGGTTATGCTGAATTAGATACGTCAAACTCTGACATTGTTCCACATTGCCGAATCAGTCTGGGAAAGGAAAACACTACTTTCATGCTGTAAGACATAACCTCCCTCTCATTTAGATTTTAATTTGGTGTTTTTATTTGCAAAGAGACTCGATGACACATCCAAACAGCCTCTTGTGTTATTCAAGGAGCTGTGAGGCTCTGTTTATTTGCACTATGATATTCAAAGCCACAGACTCATTCCACCCAATCTCTGTTATGTTGGACTATGCTACAGGAATAAGAAACATATGCTATTCTTACCTACATCCCAAAAGCAAATTTAAAAACTAATACGTAAACAAAGAATCAGACAGAACAGAAGGAAGCCATTTAGCCCACTGTACCTCTGTTGACCTAAGCTAATGAGTCCCAATCCTCTGTCTTTTCCCTCAGCCACTTTCCCGTTATGAGTAAACATCCAATTTTGAAAGTTACCCACTTGGGGTATTTTTAGTAATTATCTTTGCTATCAATCCAGCAGGGTTGCCAACTGTGATTAAATGTATTCCTGCAGGTTTCATCACATGACTTGCACCCACGCTCCAGCCATTATACAGCCAACACATCCACCCTTGGGACACACTGTCTTCCCACGCCAATTGGAAAGCAAAAAAACTCACCACCCCAACTGGATGATATTTGACTGTCGGCCAAACAGTTTTTACATCCCCCCACACCCCCCCCCCCACACACACACACACACACCCACCACCCACACACACCACACACACACCACACACC
Source organism: Sphyrna mokarran (assembly GCA_024679065.1). Taxonomy (NCBI): domain Eukaryota; kingdom Metazoa; phylum Chordata; class Chondrichthyes; order Carcharhiniformes; family Carcharhinidae; genus Sphyrna; species Sphyrna mokarran. The sequence continues at coordinate 129,734,458 of JAGIQG010000003.1, read as the reverse complement.
CCCCACACACACACACCCACACACCCCCCACACACACACACCCACACACCCACCCACACACCCACACACACACACACACCCACACACACACCACAACCCCCCCCACACACCACACCCACACCCCCCCCCCACACACACCACACCCCCCACACACCACACACCCCCCACACACACACACCCACACCCCCCCACACACACACACCCACACCCCACACACACACACACACCCACACACACACACACACCCCACACCACACACACCCACACCCCCCACACACACACCCCACACCCCCCCACACACACACACCCACACACCCCCCACACACACACACACCCACACCACACCCACCCACACACACACCCCCCCACACACACACACACACCCCCCACACCACACACACCCCCCCCCCCACACACACACCCACACCCCCCACACACACACCCACACACCCCCCCACACACACACACACCCCCCCACACACACACCACACACCCCCCACACACACACACACCCACACCACACCACACCCCACACACACACACACCCACCCCACACCCCCACACACCCCACACACCCCACACCCCCCACACCACACACCCCACACCCCCCCACACACACACCCCCACACCCCCCACACACACACCCCCACACCCCCCCACACACACACCCCCCACACCCCCCACACACACACACCCCCACACCACACCCCCCCACACACCCCCCCCACCCCCACACACACACACACACACCCCCCCCCACACACACCCCTCAATATTTTTGTAATTAGTAAAGAGAAATGTCCAAAGAAAATGACATAAATAAATCTTTTATTAATGCCCCGATAGTTTTTTTTTCTCCTGGAGACTAATCTTCAATTCCTGGAAACTTCAGGCCAACCTATCTAGAGGTGGTACAGTACACTGCTGCCTCAGAGCACCAGGGACCTGAATTCGATTCCCGGCTTGGGTCACCGTCTGTGTGGAGTTGGTACAGTTCTCCCCGTGTCTGCCTGGGTTTCCTCTGGTTTCCTCCCACTGTCTGAAAGACGTGCAGGTTCAGTGAATTGGCCAGTAAATTCTCCCTCGGTGTACCCAAACAGGCGCCGAAGCATGGTGATTTAGTGGGAGATCTTCACAGTAACTTCATTGCAATATTAATGCAAGCCAAATTGTCACTAATAAATGAAGTTTACCTACCAGTGAAAACAATTTCTCCCTTGGCCTGTGTGAAAAAAAGCACTCCCACAAGGAATACACCTATTCAAAAGGAAAAGTTTTGCAGTGTTAGACTGTAACTGATGCAAAACCAACTCGCTCAGTTTCAGCATTGTGTTAACAAAAAACAAGAACAAAATAATCCTGGTTACAATCCTAACCTCTCCCTCGTGGAAGGTTTTAACTCCTTCATGTTTGCACTATTGGGAAATAATAATATGTTAGCCTTGGACTGACTAATTCCCTGGGCCAATACGTCAAAGACAACCCTGTAAGCAAAGTGCCACCAACTAAGGAACTTGTAAGATGAAAAAACATTAGAAAAGCAGACCTAGTGGGTCTTGCCTTGACAGCAGGGAATCAACAGAACAGACCTCGCTGACAAAACATCTTTTGTCGCTTACACAAGAGATAAAGACAATAAAGACAAGAGACAAATCCATTGTGTTCCAAAAACAATGGATTTCATTCCTGTACACAGTGCAGCTTTTGTAGAAGGACAGGGCAAGAGAGAGGAAAAAGAGAAAGGATTGAATTTTATTTCCTCTCCAACACATTGAAACTTTGGATCCCCTCAACATATACACCCCCCCCCCCCGATATCACATCCCCACCCACCCCATCCTTGTCCACCACAAGACTAGAATCATCTAATACTTCTGAAGGAAAAGCAATTTGTTTCACAAACAGGCTGACATCAATTCCTGTTTTGGATTTCTGACACTAGCGATTGTGTTTTATCCTGCAGTAATGATGTGGAGGATCACCTCATAACTTCATGTTGGACTGGGGTAAACGCAGTAAAAAGTCTCACAACACCAGGTTAAAGTCCAACAGATTTACTTGGTAGTAAACGCCACTAGCTTTCGGAATGCTGTGTTTACTGTGGTGAATTGGCCATGGTAAATTTTCTCTCAGTGTTCATTTTACTGTGTTTTATCCTGTAGCTCCCAGACTCTTCCTTCAGAGCCACTGCTTTGAACTTCTGAGGGCAAAAAAAATCAAGTGATTTTTTTCATCAGACGGGTAAAAGACCCAGGAGGTCTCATTGTTGGGATCATAAGGAACCTTCCATTGGGGTCCCAGGGTAAGAAACATCAGACACCAAAAAGGAAATATTCTGGAAAAACTGAGACATCTCAGTTAACATCCTGCGTAAATTGGTGGCACAGTGGTTGGCATAGTGGTTAGCACAGTACCAAGGACCCAGGTTTGATTCCCAGCTTGAGTCTGTGCAGAGTTTGTATGTTCTCCCTGTATTTATGTGGGTTTCCTCTGGGTGCTCCAGTTTCCCCCCACAGTCAGAAAGACACGATGGGTGCATTGGCCATGCTAACTTCTCCCTCAGTGTACCCAAGCAGGCATCAGAGTGTGACGACTAAGGAATATTCACAGTAACTTCATTGCAGTACTAATGTAAGCCTACTTGTGACATTAATAAATAAACTTTATAGCTTGGCCCCTGGAAGCACCGAGATCCATATTGCGAGGAATGGGTTTCTGAGCTGTATTCGGGAACAATAGCCCAAACAACAGCAGCATTGATTATCATTTCAACTCGACAGCTCAGCGAAATCGGACTCTCTGTGGGATCCGACTGTTAACACACAAGATAGCTCACACGTATAGTGAACTATTGGCAGAGTGTCCACCCTGCAGCGTGAATGGAGTGAGTCTGCATCACCATCAGCCTCCCATATTACAAAATTATTCTCAACTGAATAGAAATGATAATTTTACATATTGTTACACTGTCACCCCGGGAGGTGCTGGGGCACATAATAAGAACTAGGAGCAGGAGTAGGCCATTTGGCCCCTCGAGTCTGCTCTGCTATTCAGTAGGATCCTGGCTGATCTTTTCGTGGACTCAGCGCCAACTACCTGCCTGCTCATCACAACACTGAGGTAGCTTCAACAGATAGGGAATTCCACAGATTCACAATCCTTTGTGGGAAGAAGTTCCTCCTCAACTCAATGCTAAAATCTGGTTTCCCTTATTTTGAAGCTATGCTCCCCAGTTCTAGTTTCACCCGCCAGTGGAAACAAACTTTTTTGTTTCTATCTTATCTATTCCCTTCATAATCTTACATGTTTCTATAAGATCTCCTCTCATTCTTCTGAATTCCTCAAATAAGGGGGGCTAATATATTCTTCCTTATTTGAGAAAGGATATATTAGCTTTGGAGGCAGTGCAGAGAAGGTTCACCAGGTTGATACCTGAGATGAGGGGGTTAGCTTATGAGGAGAGATTGAGTAGATTGGGCCTGAACTCGTTGGAGTTTAGAAGGCGGAGGGGAGATGTTATAGAGACTTATAAGATAATGAAGGGGATAGAGAAGGTAGAAGCAAAGAGATTATTTCAAATTAGAATGGAAAACAAGAACTAGAGGGCACAGTCTCAAAATAAGGAGGAGTCAATTTAGAACAGATTTGAGAAGGAAACTTCTTCTCCCAGAGGGTAGTGAATCTTTGGAATTCTCTGCCCATTGAAGCAGTGGAGGCTACCTCATTAAATGTGTTTAAGTCACAGGTAGATAGATTTCTGATCACTAAGGGAATTAAGGGTTATGGGGATCAGGTGGAAAGTGGAACTGATCCACTTCAGATCAGCTATGATCTTACTGAATGGTGGGGCAGACTCGAGGGGCTAGATGGCCTACTCCTACTCCTATTTCTTATGAGCAGTCTCATAGGCCAACCCTCTCAACTCCAGAATCAACCTAGTGAATGTTCTTTGCAACCCCTTCAGTGCCAGTGTATCCTTTCTCAAGTAAGGAGACCTCCAGGTATGGCCTCACCAGCATCTTATACAGCTGCAACATAGCCTCGCTGTTTTTAAACTCCATCCCTCTCGCAATGAATTCCATTTGCCTTCCTAATTAACTGCTGCACCTGCAAACCAATTCCTTGAGATTCCTGCACAAGGACACCCAGATCCCTCTGCACAGCAGTACGCTGCAATTTTTTACCATTTAAATATTAGTCCATTTTGCTGTTATTCTGACCAAAATGGATAATCTCACATCTACCAACATTGTACTCCATCTGCCAGACCCTTGCCTACTCACTTAAACTATCTATATCCTTTTGCAGACTTTCAGTGTCCTCTGCACACTTTGCTCTTCCACCCATCTTAGTGTCACCTGCAAATTTTGACACACTATACTTGGTCCCCAACTCCAAATCATTATGTAAATCATAAACAATTGCGTTCCCAACACTGATCCCTGAGGCATACCACTATTCACTGATCGCCAACCAGAAAAACACCCATTTACCTCCACTCTTTCCTTTCTGTTAGTTAACCAAACCTCTATCCATGCTAATACATTACCCATAACACCATGCACCTTCAGTCTTTGGCACGGCAAATCCAGATATACCACATCCACAGGTTGCCCATTGTCCACTGCACATGTAATGTTCTCAAAGAATTCCACCAAATTAGTCAGACATGACCTGCCCTTCATAAACCCTTACCAATGGGGCAATTTATATCCAGATGTCTCGCTATGTCTTCCTTCATGAGACAAAATAGGTTTTCCCTACTACAGAAGTTAAGCTCACCGGCATATAGTTAGCCGCTTTTGTCTAACTCCTTCTTTAAATAGTGATGTTACATTTACTGTTTTCCAATCTCCGGGAACCACCCCAGAGTCCAGCTAATTTTGGTAAATTACCACTAGTGCATTTGCTATTACTCCCACCATCTCTTTTAGTACCCATCAAAGTCTTGTCTACCTTTAGCCCCATTAACTTATCCAACACGATCTCTTTGACACAAACTGTAACCCAAAGGCTTTGTCATATTGTCTTATGACTCCTAGCCATGCAAGTTTTGTTTTATTCAATGCCTTAGTAAAAAAGTAAATGTTATAGACACACCAACGTAATTAAAGTTTATTCATTACTGTCACAAGTTGGCTTACATGAAGCTACTGGGAAAATCCCCTGGTTGTCACACTTTGGTGCCTGTACACTGAGGGAGAATTTTAGAATGGCCAATGCGCCTAACCAGAAGGTCTTTCGGATTGTGGGAGGAACCCAGAGCACGAGGCAACCCATGCAGACACAAGGAGAACATGCAGACTCCATATAGATGGTGACCGAAAGCAGGAATCGAACCCCTGCCAGTGAGAGAGACTTTGGTCCTTCACTTCAGGAAACTGGGTTAAAACCCAACTGAGGATGGAATGAAAATCTCCCCGGTCTGTCTGCTGGATTGAAGTGTGATATGTGAAATTGTTGTCTCAATTAAATTGTTAATGCACATGACTCTTTCTAATGTGGCTTTACTGACAATGTCAACCTAGCTGACCAAAGGAGGAAACTAGAAAAATATTATATTGACACGGTAGTGAGCATCCTAATTTTGGTGTGGATCTTGTGTTGCATTCAAATAAAGGGAGCTCTACTCTGCAAATGGTATTACTAAACCTAACCTGTGAATGCTTGGTACTGACACCAGGTATCTGAAATGGAAAAACATTGACATATCTCATCGTGGAGCAAATTCTTTGATAACAACAAGGCATTAAAATTAGTTGAATGATAATTTTTTAAATAAATGTTTCTGGAAAATTTGTATAATGACCAGCATAGATGGAAACCAGTGAGGTAAGTCAAGGAAACAGATCGGAATTAAATCTGCAAGGTGGAAGGAGAGAGAGTTCTATCAATGCATAGCTTTATAAACTATCATTTCCCAGGTCCTTCAGATAATGAAACGCCAGGGGAGGGGGAGGATTGTAAGTTTTATAAATCGGAACAAAGGTGGTCATTTTAACTTTGTATGATTATAAAGTAGGTGGATTCAATGGAAAATAGGTGGTCGTTTCCCATCATCCATCGTATGCTATCTTAGACAACAAAGTGTATTAGCTACATCTATATAAATTGTTAGTTAGATCATAAATGAAAGCTATGTGCTTTCTTTCATTCTTCCCCAGGGTGTGGACATCACTGGCTAGACCAGCACTTGTTACCCATAGAAGGTGGCGTGTGCCATCTTGTTGACTCACTGACGTCCAAGTGGTGTTAGGAAGAAAGCTCCATGGCTTTGACCCAATGACGGTGAAGGAAAGGCATTGTGGTCTCACTTCAGGATGACGTGCAACTTGGAGAAGAGCTTGCAGGTGGTGGCGTTCCCATGCATCTGCTGCCCTCGTTCCTCTGGTTGGTAGAGGTCATGGGTTTGGAAGGTGCTGTCAAAGGGAGCCTTGGGAAACCTACTTCAGGAAGGACGTGGAGAAGATCCAGCAAGTTTTGCTGATTGTAGCAGAATCAGAATGCTTCACTGATGAGGAGAGATCAGAGAAACTTGGGCAATTTTCACTAGGAGCGAATCTGAAAGAAGTGTTCAAACCTGATGAAAAGAAACTATATTACACAGAATCAATAATACATTTTAAAGTAGAAGCCTTAAAGTATCTGGAAAAGAAAAACTCAAAAGGCTTAGAAAGAGTTAGTAAGTAGTTTCCATCCCCCTCTCTTTCCCTATAGCTTCCAAAAGATATGGCTACTTGCACAAAGTGTTACTGGGCAGCAATTTGAGTCTTTTTTCCAAGATACATTAAGGCTTCCACTTTAAAATCTATTACTGATTCCATCTCCACCAATATTCCTGGTAAGGCAGCTCGACCGTGTAATATAGTTTCTTTTCATCAGACCTCAACACTACTTTCAGATGTCTCTTGTTCGAGTGAAAAGTGCCCAAGTTTCTCTAGTCTCTCCTAAAGTCCAAAGATGTGCAAGTTAGGTGTATTGGCCATGCTAAATTGCTGCTTAATGTCATGGGACGTGAGGATTCGTGGGTAAATACGTGGGGTTACGGGCCTAGGGGGGATTGTTATCGGCGCAGACTCCTTCTGCACTGTAGGGTTTTTACGATTCTTCTACGATTTCTAAGAAGGATATTTGGGCCTAAGTTACTGAGGGAGGACGGGGGGGAACGGTTACTTTAAATAGCTAGCATGTGGATCAGATAATGTCAACAGCGCAGAGTTTAATCTTCGATCAAGGCCTATCTCCTCACCCAACCCACAGTGAAAGAAAACTTTGCCACGTTGCAGCAAATAATGGGCAGAGAATGACAAAGTTGCTAGCTATTTGTAGAAATAGGGACAAATACAATGTCCTTAATGGCCTCTTATTGCTTAATTTTCAGATCATCTCAGGGGTTCATCATTATTGCTTGTCCTTTAATTGTTAACTTATCGGCACGTTTCCTGTACACCAGAGATGTCCAAACTATAGCCCAGCAACATGGGCAATCATTGAATGTTGCCAATACCTATCTGGTTCATTAATGTCCCTCAGGGGTATTACCCATCCTTAGCTGGTCTGCCCTACATGTGACTCCAGATCCACCACAACGTGATTGACTCTTAACTGCCCTCTGAAATGGCCAAGTGAGCCAGTCAGTTCAAGGGCAATTTGGGAAGGGCAACAAACGCTGGCCTGGCCGGTGATGCCCACATCTCATGAAAGAATCAAGAAATGAAAAAAAAAAATCATTGGGTCAGGGCAATTCAGTGTCAAAGCCCAGTCGAGTCAATCCTACTGCAATTATATTTTTTACTCACTGGCTTGTCCTAATAGGGGTCTGGAGATTTGGAAAGGGTTATTTTATCCATTGCCTTATTGATGTATATATATCTTAAGTCAGATCATCAACATCTGTCACCAACATCTGTTTGTGGCAGGCCTCTCAAACATCATCTATTTTCATCGCTCTATGATCGATGGCTGTGATTTCGGCTGCCAGGTATGGTTGAAATTCCCTCCCTAGACCTCTCTGCACCTCTCTCTCTTTCTCTTAAACCTGCCTCCATTACCATGCTTTTGTTTGGTAATGCTTCTAGAAGCAGCACATTGGCACAGTGGTTAACACTGCTGCCTCACAGCACGAGAGGCCTGGGTTCAACTCCCAGCTTGGGTCACTGTCCATGTGAAGTCTGCACGTTCTCCCCGTGTCTGCGTGGGTTGCCTCGGGGTGCTTCGATTTCCTCCCACTGTCCGAATTCTGCCCCAAGTATCACATGGGCAGCACGGTGGCACAGTGGTTAACACTGCTGCTTCACAGTGCCAGGGACCCGGGTTCGATTCTCAGCTTGGGTCACTGTCTGTGCGAAGTCTGCACATTCTCCCTGTGTCTGCGTGGGTTTCCTCCGGTTTCCGACTGTGCTGGTTAGGTGCATTGGCCATACTAAATTCTCCCTCAGTGTACCTGAACAAGTGCCAGGGTATAGCGATTAGAGGATTTTCACAGTAACTTCATTGCAGTGTTTACGTAAGCCTACTTGTCACACTAATAAATAAACTGAACTTTAAAAACTGTGGGTACCTTAGAGCATTCTGCTACATTCAAGGTGCTACATGCATGCAAGTTGCTCCTTTGATATATAAAGATTAATGAGAATTGGAATTAATCTTTCTTTCTAGCATCTGAGGCCCTATATAACTCACCAAGACACAACACTTGGATACCCTCTCATGCATCTATAAAAAACACTTAGTGCTGCTTTTTTGAGCAGAGGGGAAAATCTGACACAGGCTATCAAAACTAATATTTTACCATTTTGCTGAAAAAAAGTCATTTTGTCAAAGTTTTGAAGCTTGCACTCATCAGGACTCAAGATAAAATGGCTCTGCTGAAAAATGATACATTTTGCCAAAGTTTTGCAGCTTGTATTTATCAAGATTCTGGATGAAAAGCATCAACAAAATGACTCTTTCTTTCAGCAATATTCAAGTTCTGGACTGCCAAAAGTCTCTGCGAGCATTTTAAAAAACTCCGAGAATTTCCCAAAGTTTGACAGAACATTTTAACAACAACCTCTGCATTGATGTATTGTTACCCATGTTGTTAAAATAAAAGTGAAATAAATGTCCAATACCGGCTAAATAACTGCAGAGACTGGAAATTTGAAATAACAACAGAAAATATTGGAAAAACCCTCAGCGAGTCTGGCAGCATCTTTGGAGAGAGAAACAGCATTTTGGGTCCACATGACCCTTGGGCAGAATTTAAAAGGAATAGAAATGTGATGAATTGTATACTTTGAGACGGGATGGGGCAGAATCTAAGAAACGATGGATACAGTCCAGAGGAGGTTCACGAGAGCAATCACAGGAATGAAAAGCTTTGCACGAGGAGTATTTAAGGACTCCGGGTCTGTACTTAGAGTTTAGAAGGGCGAGGGGGATCTTATTGAAACTTGTAGAATGCTGAAAGGCCTGGATAGAGTGGACATGGGGAAGATGTTTCCATTAGTCGGAGAGATTGGATCCGAGGGCTCAGAATAAAAGGGACAACCCTTTAGGATAGGGATGAAGAGGAATTTTTTCAGCCAGAGGGTGGTGAAACTGTGGAATTCATCGCCACAAAAGGCTGCGGAGGCCAGGTCATTGAGTATATTTAAGACAGGGATAGATAGATTCTTTATTGCTAAGGGGAATCAATGGTTATGGGAAAAAGGCAGGAGAATGGGGTTGAGAAACTTACCAGCCACGATGAATGGCAGGGTAGATTTGATGGGCTGAATGGCCTAATTCTGCTTCTATATCTTATGGCCTTAATAATGCCCTTAGGGAATGATGAGTGCTAATAGCAACAAAAGTAACACAGCAGGATGTGTTACTATGAGGACAAAGGTTAGTGATTAGTGGGAGCAAAACTGAACAAGGGAAAGCAACCCTGTTGGGGAGGGGTGAGGAGGGGTGTTGGGGCTAGCCAGGGGAACAGAACAACAGAACAAATAAATAGCGATATTATCAATGGCAGAAGTAGGGCTGCATTGTTAACGGTGCTGTTTATTGGATGAGATGTGAAATCACCTGGCCCTAAACACTCATCAGAATGGTTATACGGAATCCAAAAATGTGAAAATCAGTTTTGACAAAGGACTCAAAACATCACCTCTTTATGGAAGGAGGCCATTCGGCCATCTAGTCTGCACCAAGAACAATCCCCACCTAGACCCAATCCCTGTAACCCTACATGTTTCTCTTGTTAATCCCTCTACCCTACACCTTTAGAATGGTCAATCCACCTAACCACAGTCTTTCAAATTGTGGGAGGAAACCGGAGCTCCCGGAGGAAATCCACGCAGACATGGGAAGAACATGCAGACCACGCACAGTGACCCGAGGCCAGAATCAGACCTGGGTCCCTGATGCTGCGCAACAGCAGCGCTAATCACCGTGCCGCCCTTAAATGTACGGAGGAAAGATTTACATCCAGTATGATACTGATGGAAGGAAAATAAACTTACTCATTAGCAGGCATAAAGTCTGGCGAGTTTAGAAATTGAGACATTGGCCAACGTTAACAGAAGCATGCTGTATATAGCATCATTCATTCCTTCTTTCATTTTGATCCATACATAGGTCATAGGAAAGTTAACAGACCGTGACAAGAGTCAGAGAAACTGGTGGCCATCGCATCTAACCTACGTATCGTGGGACACTAAGGGGCAATTTAGCATGGCCAATCCACTTGACCTGCACATCATTGGACTGTGGGAGGAAACCGGAGCACCCAAAGGAAACCCACGCAGACACAGAGAGAATCCACAGACACACGTGCGCACGCGCACACACACACACACACGCAGTCACCCAAGGTTGGAATCGAATCTGGATACCTGAGCACAGCGAGGCAGCAGTGCTAGCCACTCTGTCACCATGTTGTCCCAGTCTCATCTGTTGAAAACACTGGAAAATTCATCAGATATGGTACAGTGGTTAGAACTGCTACCTCACAACCCGGGGACTCGGATTCAATTCCGGCCTTGGGTCACTGCCTGGTGTGGAGTTTGCACAATCTCCCCTTGTCTGCGTGGGTTTCTTCTGGGTGTTCCGGTTTCTTCCCACAGTCCAAAGATGTGCGGGTTAGATTGATCGGCAATGCTAAGAAATTGCCCCTTTGTGTCAGGGGGACTAGCAGGGTAAATATGTGGAGTTACAGGAATAGAAACTGGGTGGGATTGTTGTTGGTGCAGATGTGATGAGCCAAATGGCAACCTTCTGCACTGAAGGGATTCTATGAAAAAATTCTATGCTCCCAGATCACCCAGAAAATAATTCATATCCCCTTTAAAACATGTTTAAATTCACTGCTACCACAAATCAATTTTATGTATTTCTAGATAAAACAAACAATGGAACTTTAGGTATCCCTGTAGTTTAAGCCATAATTTAAAGACCCTTTTCCTTTACACTGTATAGAATTGTCTCAACCCTGACAGTTCTTTAACTCTGGTCAGGACTTGCGAGGATAGATACCATGGGGAAACATTTCCAATACGGGAAGGTATTGGAGAGACTAGACCAGGGGTACACAATTTAAGAAGTTTCCCTTTTAACTCCGAGGGTAACTTCTTTTCTCTCAAAGAGTCCTTTCTCTGTGGAATTCTCATTGCCAGAGGACAGTGGAGGCTTAGTCAGAGCAGAATTAGATCGGTTTTGATAGTGAAGGGACTCAAGAGTTTAATTTTTTTTGGCAAGAGAATACAGACCAGAAAGCGGAAGAGTTGAGACCATAAACAGATCAGCCATGATCTTACTGAACAGTGTAGCAGGGCTGAATGGCCTGCTCCTTGCTTCTATGAGAAAGATGAAACATTTCACTCCCCGACCCTGACATCTTGAACTGGAATCTCATCCAAAAAAAAGCATGCTCATAAACAGAACATTGTCAAATATTATTTTCACAGGACTGCTCAAGGGTTAAGCACGGATAACGCTTAACAGAGTGCTGTCAGTATCTAGTTACTGTGCGTGCTCTTAATTATCATCAATGCCATAAACCTGTTGCCAGATTTCCCTCAAAGAGTGGAAATAGGAAATGATAAGATGCACTGGAATTCAGTGGCTGGATTAGTCATCTACAATATTCACTATGACAGACCTTTTACCAACTATTTAATCTTACCTGCTGTGTGTTACAGAATATGGCTCTCTTTGATGTGGGGAGGCAGCCAAGTGGTATTGTCACTGGACTAGTAATCTAGAGACCCGGGTAATGCGCTGGGGAACCAAGTTCAAATCCCACCACTGCAGACGGTGATATTTGAATTCAAAGTGAAACCATTGCCAATTATTGTAAAAACCCACTGGTTCAATGACGCCCTTTAGGGAAGGAAATCTGCCACCCTTAACTTCAGACCCACAGACATCTGGTAGACCCTTAAATGCCCGCAGCAAGTCATTCAGTTCAAGGCCGATTAAGAATGGGCAATAAATGCTGGCCCAGGGAGCGACACCCCTGTTCAATAAATTAAAAAGAAAATTGCGGGTGACTTTAAAAGAAATGCATCACAATCCATAAGATTGTTGCAGTTTCAACAACTCTGGCCTATTCCCTGCTGCCTGATGGACAAAGGTACTGCAGAGTGTGCTATGTACCAACCCATACCAGCCACATCACCTTATACGCTGTACCTTACTAGGCTAGCTGAAAGGGATGTAGCAGTTGGATGCATCGTATTTGGAAAAGGGAAGCTTTTCATTTTTCACCTCTAATTACTATGCTGTGTGGAATGAGCCACGTGTGTTGGAAGCGTTAGGGGCAGAGGAACAGGATGGAAACTATTTAGTAACTCTTTCAGCATGGGCACAATGGACTTATTCAGTGCTGCATAATGGCACAGTGGTTAGCACTGCTGCCCCACAGCACCAGGAGCACTGATTTGATTTCAGGCTTTTTTGCACGTTCTCCCTGTGTGGGTTTCCTCCGGGTGCTCCAGTTTCTTCTCACAGTCCAAAGATGTGTGGGCTAAATAGAGTCATAAAGGTTTACAGCATGGCCCAACTTGTCCATGCTGCCCTTTGTTTTAAACCCCGAAGCTAGTCCCAGTTGCCCACATTTGACCCATATCCCTCCACATCCATCTTACCCACGTAACTATCTAAATGTTTTTGAAAAAACAACTGTAGTAGAGGTACCCATCTCTACTACTACCACCTCCGGCAGCTTGTTCTAAACACTCATTACCTTCTGTATGAAAATAATTGCCCCTGTGGACACTTTTGTATCTCTCCCCTCTCATCTTAAACCAACGCACTCTAGTTTTAGATTCCCATACCTTTGGGGAAAGATATTGACTATCTAACTGATCTATGCCTCTCATTATTTTATAGACCTCTATAAGATCACCCCTAAACCTCCTAAACTCCAGGGAAAAAAGTCCCAATCTATCTAGCCTCTCCTTATAATTCAAAGCAGCAAGTCCCGATTGGCCATGCTAAATTGCCCCTTAAGTGTGCGAAGATGTGCAGGTTAGGTGCATTGACCATGCTAAATTGCCCCTTAGTGTGCAAAGACGTGTAGGCTGGGTCAGTTAGCCATGGCAAATTCACGGGGTTATGAATTAAAGGTGGAAGGGAAGGCCTAGGTGCAGACTGAATGGGCCGAATGGCCTCTTTCTGCACTGTTAGGTTTCTATGGTTCTGATTTTATCAAGGGTAAAATGTGGGAAACTTGTAGTATAACTTTTTAGTTAGACACAGGCTTTCCATACAGCCAGTTGGATCTTAAAGACATTTCCACTGATTGCTTCAATGACTGGACCATGATATAATACTGTTCCCTGTTAGTCCAAATACATTTCAGTTCAGAGTCAACAGTCCTGTGTGATCTCATTGATTGATATTTCTTCACATATTCAGAAATAAACTATGCCAGAAGCAGTGCCTTTTTTAGTTATCCACATGGTGCACCAAGATAAGCAAATTCATCAGGGGTGAAATGTAACTTGACTGGGTGGAGGTAATGAGGTGTACGGGGTGGTAGGGCAGCATGTAGGGCAAACAGTCCGTAGTGGATTGACCGCCCAGTAGGCTAGGAATACTGCGGGTGAGTAACTCACCTTCTGACTCCCCACATCCACCATGTACAAAGCACAAGTCAGGTGTGTGATGGAATACTCCCCGCTTGCCTGGATGGGTGCAGCTCCAACAACACTCAAGAAGCTTGACACCATCCAAGACAAGGCAGCTCGCTTGTTTGGCATCACATTTACAACCATTCACTCCTCCATCACTGACGGTCAGTAGCAACAGTACATAACATCGAAAAGATGCAGTGCAGCACTTCAAAGATCCTTAGATAGCACCTTCCAAATCCACCCACACTTCCATCTGGAAGGACAAGGGCAGCGGATACATGGGATCACCACCACCTGCAAGTTCCCTTCCAAGCCTCTCACCATCCTGATTTGGAAATATATCACCATTCCTTCATAGTCACTGGGTCAAAATGCTGGAATTCCCTCCCTAACGGCATTGCGGATCAACCCACAGCACATGGACTGCAGTGATTCAAGAAGGCAGCTCACCACTACCTTCTCAAGGGCAACTAGGGATGGGCAATTAATGCTGGCCTAGCCAGCGATACCAATGTCTCATGAATTAATTTTTAAAAAGTATATACCCCACTCAATTCTCTTTCCCTTTAGTTGAAGCGAGCAGAGTTATATACATGGGGAGGGGTTTTAGAAATCCTGAACAACCTTCTCCCCAGGCCATACACTGGGAGAAGGTTCCGTACTTATATGTGGATTTAAGTGAATTACAGTGACTGTCTCACAGGCATCCACCACACAGCAAGATTCCACAAACTGTAATGAGACAGATGGATTGCTGTTCAATCTATTTCTCGTTCTCCCAAGGGAGTAATGTTGGCCAAGAGAAAATTTCCTTTTAGAATGGGAACAGGATCCTCATCCTTACTGTAAGAACCATAAGGAGATCTTACGACTTGCCCAGAAGTGCCATCTATCTCTGATCTAACAATACTGGGTTCAAGTCCCACTCCCGAAGATTGTTGGAGGGAATGCTGGTGACGTGATTTAAAACAAGCTGACAATTGGTCTACTGATCCCTGTGACTCTTTCCTGCTATTCCTCCAAGGAAGGCAACACAATGATTAGCACTGCTGCCTCACAGCACTGGGGACCCTGATTCAATTTCCGGCTTGGGTCACTGTCTGTGCAAAGTCTGCACATTCTCCCTGCGTCTGCATGCGTTTCTTCCCACAATCTGAAAGGTGCAAGTTAGATGCATTGGCTGTGCTAAATTCTTCCTCAGTGTACCCAAACAGACACTGGAATGAGGTGACAAGGGGATTCTCCACAGTAACCTTGTTGCAGTGTTAACGTAAACCTACTTGTGACACTAATAAACAAAGTTAAAATGTGTTGTCAAGATATCAAATAAACAAAGCAAAATTTAATATCTCCCTGAGCTCCTCCAACAATACAACATTCCTTTGGTGATGCATTGGAGCATCATCTGGATGCTATGCTCAAGTTCTGCAGTAGCATTTCAATCTACAAACTCCTGACATCTTAAAACAGAAACCAACTGAGTCAAATTGGCACTCAATTGTGTGGGACATATAATTGGTAGTTTGCTGCTTTTTGGAGTAGCTTAAAATGATTCGTACTGAAACATTCTGGCTGAGTGGTAACAGTCTCAAAGAGGCATGGGATGGGATCATATTGAACAGAAGAACACAGCGTGCATAATATCAGAACCATGACAGAATTTGAGGTTTGCTGTTGGTTTCATCATTTGTACAACTGAGTCACTGCCATGTTTTGCAGTATTCCCTGCCTTGAGTTTAGAACTGTCCTTACCGCGGGGTTTTTGACAGCCTGATTCACTTTCGGCATCAACACATCATTAGAAGAAAGTTTTCTTGTGGTTTCTTGGCCAGTGTAAACCACTGAATATCATACAGGTACCTTCGGAGGGAGAGACCTGTCAGCAACACGTTTCCCTTTCAGAGACTAAGTCATCGAATCACAGGGAGGCTGACAGCCCACATCCAGTTTTATGACAAAAAGGTTCTCTTTAACTGCAAAACGTTTTTGTAGATCCACATATCTTGGATCTAGGTTGTCAACCCCTCAAGTCTGAAGCCATTTATCACCAGAGAGAGTGAAGGCAATAGTAAAAATACCCATACATTTTCTGTCAACTTCAATCCACAATATGAAGGACAAACTTGCATTTATGTAGCACCTATCAGGATGAGCTTTTGAGCCAGTGAAGCACTTTCGAAGCATAGTAACGTGGCTGTCAATTTGTGCACAGCAAGCTCCCATAGCAACGCGATAATCCATTCTTAAGTGATGTTGGTTGTGGGACAAGAATTAGCCAAAACTGCTCATCGTTCTCTCTCTTTTCTGCTATTCTCCCAAGCAATTCTTTGATAAAGTGCCTCTGTGTGTCCACCTATAAGAGCAGGGGAGGCTCAGTCTAATATCTGATCCCAAAAAACAGAACAATCCACTTCATAATCGGAAGTACCCCCCCATCATTTCCTGATGGCCTCAACCTCCAAGCAGTGACTTGTGCCTGAGTCGTCACACTCACAGAACTACCAGAAAACTCAAATTCTTTCCTTTCTCATCCAACAAAGCATCACTGCATCTCACCAACTTATACAGATGTACCATAAAAAGCATTCATTCTGGTTGTATCACAGCTTGGTATGGGCTCCTGCTCTGCCCAAGACCACAAGAAGCCTCAAGGGTTGTGAACGTAGCCCAGTCCATCACGCAAACCAGCCTCCCGTCCACTGACTCTATCTACACATCCCGCTGCCTTGGAAAAGCAGCCAGCATAATTAAAGACCCCACGCACCCCGGACATACTTTCTTCCGCCTTCTTCCGTCAGGAAAAGAGACAAAAATCTAAGATCATGTATTAACCGACTCAAGAGCAGCTTCTTCCCTGCTGCCATCAGAGTTTTGAACGTATCTAACATATATTAAACTGATCTTTCTCTACATCTTAGCTATGACTGTAACACTATATTCTGCACTCTCTGCTTTCCTTCACTCCTATGTACTCTATGAATGGTATGCTTTGTCTGCGCAGCGTGCAAGAAACAATACTTTCACTGTATCCCAATACTTGTGACAATAATACATCAAATCAAAACATAGCCATACAGGACAGAATGGAGATCTATAGCTAGTGGTGTTCTGCAGGGACCAGTGCTGGGACTTACGTTGTTTGTAGTATATATAATTGATCTGGAGGAAAATGCTGATTAGTAACTTTGCGGATGACACAAAGATTGGTGGAGTTGCTGATACTGCCGGGGATTGTTAGAGGATTCAACAGGATATAGATAGATTGGAGACTTGGGCACAGAAATGGCAGGTGGAGTTTAATCCAGACAAATGCAAAGTGATGCATTTTGAAGGATCAAATTTAGGTGTGAACTATATTGTAAAATCCTTAGAACATAAACATACAGAGGAATCTGGGCGGGCAGGTCCACAGCTCCCTAGAAGTGGCAAAATAGATGGCCAAGGTGATTAGGAAGGCATAGGACATGTTTGCCTTCATCAGCCAAGACATTGAGCACAAGAGTTGCAAAAATCACGTTGCAGCTATATAATAAGTTGGTTAGGCCACATTTGGAGAATTGCATGCAGTTCTGGTCATGACATTAACAGAAGGACGTGGAAGTTTTGGAGATAGTGCAAAGAAGGTTCACCAGGATGTTGCCTGGTGTCAAGGGTGTTCGCTAAGAGGAGAGGTTGAATAAACTGAGACTGTTTTCACTGGAAAGGCAGAGGCTGAGGGGAGACCTGATAAAGGTCCACAAAATTACAAGGGGCATAGACAGGGTGGATAGTCAGAGGCTTTTTCCCCAGGGTGGAAGTGTCAATTACAAGGGAGCACAGGTTCAAGGTGAGAGGAAGGCAGTTTGAGAGAGATGTACGGAGGGGGAAGTTTTTCGCACAGAGTAGTGGGTGCCTGGAACACACATCGAGAGGAGGTGGTGGTAGCAGGCACATTAGCAACATTTAAGAGGCTTCTGAATAGGGGGGGAATAGAGGGATACAGACTGAGTAAGGGCAGAAAATTTTTTTTCTTCAGGTAAGGCATTATGATCAGCATGGCTTTGGGTGGATGGGAGGGATGAAAGGCTTATTCCTATGTTGTTCTTTGTCAATGAAAAATTATCGATAGATTCTCAAACTTCAGCCACTGTTAAGATTCTTGAGTCTAGCTACAAGGAAGCCTGGATGAATACCTCCTCCCAAAATTTCCCATCTTCACAGATGGATAGTGTTAAATGCACTATTTACAGACCTCCTGCTGCCTGTAATTACCAGTAACTTGTGAGACATTTGAGTGACTCGGATAAACACACACACTAACGTTATGCAGATTGGTCATAAGACAGTGAACAAGCATAACGTAACCAAGAAAAGCATGTTAACTTTAAAACCAAACTATATTGTGAACAGGCAGTATCTTGTCACAATTTAGTATCTTTAATGTAATGAAATACAGTACAAGGGAGAGATTTAACAATGGAATGGCAGTTCAAGACCAGGATTCATAGAATGCTATCCAGCAACCAATATAAATACAATAGCCAATAGCAGTGAAGTCCAGCTGGAATCTAACCAAAGGGTTTGACCTTTGGTAACCAAGTGTTACGAGTGAACTACAAGCTAACATCCAATCAAAGCATTCAGACAGTTATGGGAATGAGCTACAAGCTGGAAGCTAATCTAGGAGTTCAGATAATCTATTGAATTATAGCGGAAAGAATCATAGAATCCTACATAGTGCACAAGGAGGCCATTCGGCCCATCGAGATCACAATCCCACCCAGGCCCTATCACCATAACTCCATGCATTTACCCTACCTAGTCCACTTGACACTAAGGGGCAATTTAGCATGGCCCGCGCATCTTTGGACTGTGGGAGGAAACCCACACAGAAACAGGGAGAATGTGCGAACTCCACACAGACATTAAGCCGAGCCGGGAATCGAACCCGGGTCCCTGGTGCAGTGAGAATAACAGTGCTAACCACTGTGCCACCATGCTGCCCAAATGAATTGCAGTCCGGGGAATCTAGTTAAGTGAATCAGACAATAGACGAGATGTTAAATAATCAACGTCTAGGAATGAATTACAAACTGGATTCTAATCAAGGAGTTCAGATTTAAATGCGCATTTAAAAAATAGATACCTGACATTGAGCCTGGAATCTGATTGCGCAGGTTATATTTGGAATAACAAACACCTGAAAGTGAGTTACAGGCTGGAATTTAATCAAGGGGTTTATCATATAATCAATAGCGGATAGGAAGCAAGTAAGAAGCTGGAATCTAATTGAGGTATTCAGAGGTTTTATATGTAGCATAGCAGTGGATACCAGGGGGTAAGGCATCAGCAAAGAATACTGTGTAATCATCACTTCACCCAGGCAGTGCTTCATCACCCAGTCTTGGCTCTAGAGAGGAAATATGAGGTGTTCATCAGAACAGGAGGCCTTTGGTGACTGTGGGTATTACCTGGAATAGGGGCTCTTAAGGGAAAAACTAATATTCCATTTGCGTTGTTGAGACTTTGGTTGGAATTCTCTGGCCACTCCCGCCCTTGCACTGCCAGCAAGGCCAGAGAATTTGGCATTTATCAAATCTCCGTTCACCGCGGCAGAATCCTGCTGCCGTGAAAGGCCGGAGAATTTCATCCTTTGTAGCTTATTTTGGCATCTTTTAGTTTGATTTGTTTGTTTTAACACTGGTGCCTTTAGAAAAGATTCTTGGGACGATTATTTTTTGATAAAGCTGGAGACAACTCATTGGCACTCGTTCTGATCCATCAAAATAGGGCCAATTATTTCTTAAATGACTGTCGGGTTTTTTCCTTTACTTACTCACCATTTCATGTGATGCTCAGTCTGCAAATAGAGCTGCTTTTTCATAATCCAAAGGGCCTTATACTTGACTACTGTTGGTTTCTCTCCCCAGTTCCACTGTTACAGTTTAAGTAACGTTCTGACTTTACATATTTACAATGTAGAATTAGGCCCTTCAGCCCATCTGGTCTGTACTGATATTTTACACTCTGTAAGAGCTTCCTCCCATTCTTCTTCATCCAACCAGAGCAGCATGTTATTTGATTCCTTTCCTCCATGTGTGCCTTCTTGGCTCCCTCTTGAATAGATCTATGCTATTTGCCCCTTAGGAGATTGTGGGTTTGAGTCTTTCTCTGGGAACTTAAGCACAAGATTTGAGGCTGGCATTCTAGTGCAGTACTGAGGAAGTGCTACTTTGTTAGAGGTGCTGCCTTTTGGATGAGATATCAAACTGAGCCCCTTCCAGGCAGAAGTAAAAGATCCCGCGACGTGGAAGGAGCAAGGGGGTCCACTTTGTTCGATATTAATCCTTCACCACCAGAGCAGATGATCTGATCATCAATCCATTGACTTTGTGGGCTCCTTATGCACACTTTGGCTGCACCACAACAGCACACTGCATATCAGAAGCAATCTATTGGCTTGTCCAGTGCTTTAGGACGTCCCAAGGTCTGAAAAGGCACCAGGGAAATGCAAATTCCCTATCTCAGTGAGGCCTTTTTCATCAGCTGCTTCCCAACACAGCTTCAGTGTTTTAATCTCCAAAAATCTCCTTTGACTCAGGGAGATCAGACTGCCAAGACTTGTGAAGACTTAAATAGGGACCAAGATCCCACCTTCCCTCCACCATATCCTCTGAACCTCCTCTTCCTAATGTTATATTTATCTGCTTGTTGAAAATAGTGAATGCTTCAACTACTTTCTATGGTAACAAACACCACAGGGTGACCTCTATCTGCAATAAGAAATGTGTCCTCATCGCTGTCCAAAACATATAGTTACAGCTTCATAGAGTGGGATTATACATCCTCTCTTGGGTAAGACCAGAAATTCCCGCTCAAGGCCAACGGAGACTTTGACAGCCCACTGTCAAACTTCTGCCCATGCCAACTAGTGGTGGGTGAAGTGGTAGAGTTCTGGCCAAAATGTCATACAGCACGGAAAATCTGGCCCATCAAGTCAGGTGTGCCTTGGGGATCAGTGTTGGATCTACTGTTACTTATCATTTATATTAATGATTTGAATGAGAATTTAAGAAGCATGGTTAGTAAGTTTGCAGATGACAAGATTGGTGGCATAGTGGACAGTGAAGATTATCTAGCATTGCAACAAGATCTGGATCAATTGGATGAATGGCAGATGGAGTTTAATTTAGATAAATGTGAGGTGATGCATTTTGGTCGATTGAACCAGGACAGGGCTTACTCAGTTAATGGTAGGGTGTAGGGGAGAGTTACAGAACAAAGAGGAGGGATTTCTTCACGCAAAAGGTGGTGAATCTTTGGAATTCTCTGCCTGTTGAAGTGATGGAGGCTTCCTCGTTGAATATATTTAAGTCAAGAGTGGATAGATTTTTGATTGATAAGGGAATTAAGGGTTACGGGGAAAAAGCCGGAAAGTGGTACTGAACCACTGCAGATCAGCCATGATCTTATTGAATGGCGGAGCAAGCTCGAGGGGCTGGATGGCCTACTCCTACTCCTATTTCTTATGGTCTTATGTTCTTAAGAGATCTAGGGGCACAGACCATCAGACATAGGAGCAGAATCAGCCCTTTGAGTCTGCTCCTCCATTCAATCATGGCTGATATTTTTCTCATCCTCATTCTTCCACCTTTTCCCTATAACCCCTGATTGAGAAACAGTTACAGATTCACAGTTCTTTGAAAGTGCAGTCACAGGTGGATAGGGTAATGAAGAATACATTTGGCATACTTGGGTTGATTGGCCAGAACATTGGATATTGGAGTTGGGATGTCTTGTTGAAGTTGTACAAGGCATTGGGAAGGCCACACTTGGAATACTGTGTACAGTTTATAGAAAGATATTAAACTAGAAAAAGTGCAGAAAAAAATCAATTGGGATGCTACAGGGACATGATGGTTTGAGTTATAAGGAGAGGTTGAATAGACTGGGACTTTTTTCTCTGGAATGTAGGAGGTTTGGGGTGATCTTATAGAGATCTATAAAATAATGAAGAGTATAGATAAGGTAGATAGTCAACATCTTTTTCCAAAGGTAGGGGAGTCTAAAACTAGAGGGCATGGGTTTAAAGTTAAATTTTTTAAAGTTTATTAGACACAAGTAAGGCTTACATTAACACTGCAATGGAGTTACTATGAAATTCTCCTAGTCACCACACTCCAGCGCCTGTTCAGGTACACCGAGGAGAGAATTTAGCACGGTCAATGCACCTAACCAGCACGTCTTTCGGACTGTGGAAGGAAACCTGAGCATCTGAAGGAAACCCAGGCAGACATGGGGAGAAAGTGCAGACTTTGTACAGACAGTAAACCAAGCTGGGAATCAAATCCAGGTTCCTGGCACTGTAAGGCAGCAGTGCTAACCACTGCGCACCCTAAAACCCACCATCGAGGACATCCTTTTTGAATCTACCCTATCTAGTCCTGTTTGAATTGTACAGGTTTCTATGAGATTCCCCATCTCCCAATGGTTTCAAGGAGATCCCCATCCAACGTACCCCCTCTGTTAAAGTGTCCCATTCAATCCAGGCAACTAATCTATCTACATCCTTCCTCAATTTCTCAACTCGTCCTTGGAGAGTGTTGAAACTTAAAGTGGGAACGTGTTTGATGTCACTGTTACTTAAACATACAACACACACATACATGCACAGTGGTTCTCACATTGGACAAATCCCGGGACACATGCCAAGGGCGCAAACAGGGTGGGAACATGAGTTGAAGACGGAAGCGTCTCAAGTTTTGGCCTCGGTGACTTTTTTATTTTAATCGCCACTTTTACAGGACACACTAATAGCGTCAGAACATCTCTCAAAAGTTTTCAATTAAAAAGAAACAAAAAGTTACACTGTCACCAAACCCTGGATCCTCACCCACCGCCCTCCCAGATGAATTTTATCTTTAAGAAATGAAGCACAAATGTAAAAAACGCAAAATACTGATGGCAGTCTGGAATAATATGGACATTATCCTGGCATATTTACCATATATCACACACACTCTCCCTCTCCCCCAAATAAACCTGCCCGATGTCTCGAAAGAATCTATGTCAATGCTGTTACAGTTCTTAAAACAATATTGCTACTTGTGTGTTACCTTGGTGGCGAGCGGAGACTTCCCCTCCACTCTTAAGTTCACATGACAGCCAGGAGTTCGCCAGCTTCCCTTTCCTCCTTCCTTCTTTTTTTTATAAAATGGGTAAAACTAGCGAATGTTAACACATGGGCTGAAATGCCAGCCACACTGAACCGTCTGTCGCTTTGAACGGAGTCGGCCAAACACATAAAGAAAAGGCAACTGGGAGCTCCGCCTCCACACAGCAATGATTCCTGGTGTGTGTGTGTGAGATTTTAGACACTGACACCGCCTCCTTTCCCCTCCCAGCCAGTAACTTAAGAGAGAGAGAAAAAAATTGCCTTCAATGACTTCCAGAGAGAAATAGCATAATCACACACACTCAGGCCGCCATCTCTAACTGGATACAAACATGTCAGTTTCGCTTCATTCCCTGCCAGAGTATCATGTTCAAACTTTACTCCCTTCCTCGGAACTTTTTTGGGGCTGGTTATATTCGGGACGTTCAGTACCAAGTGAGTTCTCTCCCGTGTAATAGAAAAGGGAGGTTAAAATTATGGTGATCATGTTACAACATTTTTAATATGCCCGGAATTGGGAGTGCACACAGGGCTGAGCAATGCCTGGTAGGGGGTGGGCTATTAGTTTGTGACAGTTTAGTGAAATGCTTCACAAACAATAATTTTTTTATGTGTTTGTTGTCTGTGAGGTTTAGAATCCTACAGTGCAGAAAGAGGCCATTTAGCCCATTGAGTCTGTACTGACCAAATCCCACCCAGACCCTGACTAATCTCCCTGACACTAAGAGGCAACTTAGCAAAGCTAAACCATCTAACCTGCACATCTTTTGAGTGTGGGAGGAAACCCGTACAAAGGAAGAGTGGGCGGCCTCCACACAGACAGTGACCTGAGCCAGGAATCGAACCTGGGTCCGTGGTGCTGTGAGGCAGTAGTGCTAACCAATGTGGCCACATGCCACGCCTGTTCATACAAATTCATTTTAAAACCTATTAGTGAGAAGTCTTTTTTTGGTCAGCACTGTGTGAGTTAGTGAAATTGAAATAGGTTGCAAATACTCAGAAGGTCAGTCTGCATCTGTGGAGAAAGAAATGGTTAACTCTTGTCCCTCTTCCCACAGATATTGCCAGATACGCCATCATAAAATTGTTCCGACTCTGAAGGAGGCCGTTCGGCCCATCGAGTCTGGGTTGGCTCCCTGAATGAACTTAGTTCCTATTTCCCCCACTTTCTCCCCCTGTAACCACCCCCCCCCATGTAATTCCCCTTTCAATGCTTCCATTGAACCTGTCCCCAACACACTTTCAGGCAGTGTATTCCAGACCCTAACCACTTGCTGTGTGAACATTTTCTCCTTCTATTTCAGATTTTCAGCATTGGTGGTGTGCTGCTGATCACAAATAATTTAAGTTCATTTGTTAGTGTCACAAGTAGACTTACATTAACACCGCAATGAAGTTACTGTGAAAATCCCATTGTTGCCACACTCTGGCATCTCTTCGGGTACACTGAGGGAGAATTCAGCATGGCCAATACACCTAACAGACTGTGGGAGGAAACCAGAGCACCTGGAGGAAATCCAGACAGGCACAGGGAGAATGTGCAAACTCCAGACAATGACTCAAGCCGGGAATTGAACCTATGTCCCTGGCGCTGTGAGGCAGCAGTGCTAACCACTGTTTTGAAATGAATGGACCTTTGAAATTATGCAGAGGATACTAATGTGCCTATAGTGCATCTGTCCAAAATCCCTATCCCCTCATTTTTGTTTAGAACAAACATTATTTAATTTGCTTTAAACAACTCAAGTCTCCACTTTCATTTTTAGGTTTTCCCACGTCTGAGGCAGACAAAGCACGTGCTTATGTCTGTTTCTGTAATTAACTTTTCATGGTGGCACAGTGGTTAACACTGTTGCCTCACAGCGCCAGGGATCCGAAATTGTGTGACTGTCTGTGTGGCGTTCTCCCCTGTGTCCGCTTAGGTTTCCTGCGGGTGCTCCGATTTCCTCCCAAAGTCCAAAGGCATGCAGGTTATGCGGACTGGCCATGCTAAATTGCCCCTTAATGTTCCAAGATATTTAGGATAGGAGGACTAGCAGGGTAAATACATGACATTACGAGATAGGGCCCAAGTGGGACTGTTGTTGGAGAGTTGATGGGCCAAATGGCCTCCTTATGCACTGTAGAGACTCTATTCTGTGTTGTCAGAAGCTCTATCACCCACATCAAGCATGACCAACTAAATGACTATTACTGCGTATCATAGGCATATTGGAAGGGTTTACAGATTGATTGGCCACACTGTGAAAACACCCTCCATGACCACCAAATCCTCATAGAATTCCTACAGTGCAGAAACAGGCCATTTGGCCCATTGAGTCTGTACCAACTCTTCAATGGAGTATCCAACCCAGATCCTATCCCTATAACCCTACCTATTTACTTTGCCAATCCCCCTAACCTACACATCTTTGGACAGTAAGAGGCAATTTAGCATGGCCAATCAACATAACCCATGCATGGGAGGAAACTGGAGCACCTGGAAGAAACCCAACCAGCCAAGCGGAGAATGTGTAAATTCTACACATGATGTAAAGATGCCGGCGTTGGATTGGGGTGGTAAGAACTCAGTAAGAATTTAGCAACACCAATTTTTAATCCAACCAATTTATTTGATAGTAAAATTGCGAGCTTTCAAAGACACGGAGTGTTGAAAGCTCGCAATTTTACTATCAAATAAATCGGTTGGATTAAAAATTGGTGTTGCTAAATTCTTACTAAATTCTACACAGACAGTGATCAGAATTGAACCAGGGACTCTGGCGCTGTGAGGCAGCAGTGCTAACCGCTGTGCCACCTGGGGAGGGAGAGCTTCTGGCTCGGAAGCCAGGGTATTACCCAGTGCACCACAAGATCCCCTTCCTCCATTGTAACAGCCAAGAAGGGATTTCAGGTGAATGCATTAAGTAGTCAAACGAGCAAAATGGACAGGGTGATTTCAAAGCCATTTATATTGTCACCTCTGAGAGAACGCTTCGGGAAAAAGTGATGGATGATTCTGACAGAACCAACACTTCAAACATTAACCTGTCTCTTTCAGAAACTGACATACCTGCTGGATATTTACAACACTTCTCATTTTTATTTCAGTTCTTTTCTTCAGTGTTTTTTTTCTCCCAATGCATAAAAAAACATGCATTGCCAAGCACTCCTTTTCACAAAGGTCGAACTGTTTCAAAACGTCAGCCAACAAGATTAAACTAGTTAGCACTGAGGAGGATTGCACGAAATTACAGGAAGGCATTAATAAACTTGCAAAGTAGACAAATAATTGGCAAATAAAATTGTACACAGACAACTGCATGGTTGTACAGTATATTAGAACTTGAACATGCAAATCTTGGTGGGGATAGAGGAGTAGGGAACAGAGAATTATCATTAGACTATTAATCCAGAAACTCAGCTAATGTTCTGAGGACCCAGGTTCGAATCCCATCACAGCAGATGGAGGAATTGAATCCAATAAAAAATATCTGGAATTAAGAATCTACTGATGTCCGTGAAGCCATTATCAATTGTCGGAAAAACACTTCAGATTCATTAATGTCCTTTAGAGTGGGAAATCTGCTGTCCTTAACTGGTCTGGCCTATATGTGATTCCAGAGGCATAGCAATGTGACTGACTCTCAACTGTCCTCCAAGGGCAACTAGGAGATGGATAATAAATAGTCAGCCAGCAATGTCCACGTCCTGCGAATGAGTAAAGAGAAAGGGATCTCCAAGTACAGATACATTCATCAATAAACATTGTACCACAGATTAGCAAAACCATTTAAAAAGTAAGTGAAACATTTGGCTTTAAATTTGGAGACATAGAATTGAAAAGTAGGGAAGTAATATTAAATCAGTATTGAATATTGGTTAGCCCACATTTAGGAGCACTGCACATTTTTCTGGTCACCAGATTTGAAAAGGGCACTGGAGAGGGTGAAGACAAGGGGAATACGGGAGATGCAGGGATAGACTTATGGGAACAGAATAATAGGCTGGATTTTTGCTCTCTTAAAGAAGAAGGTTTGACACAGTTAAATTCTTTGAAGTGCAAAAAGGTTTTGATAGAGTGTATACAAAAATAATGTTTCCTCATATGGGGAAGAGGGTAGCACAGTGGTTTTTCACTGCTGCCTTACAGTATCAGTTCGATTCCCACCTCGGGTCGCTGTCTGCACATTCTTCCCAGGTTTGTGTGGATTTTCTCCGGGCGCTCCGGTTTCCTCCCATAGTCCACAGGTTAGTTGGATTAGCCATGCTAAATTGCCCCTTAGCGTCAGGGGAACTAGTTAGGGTGATGGGGATAGGACATGGGTGGGATTGTAGTCGGTGCAGATTCAATGGGCCAAATGGCCTCCTTCTGCACTGTAGGGATCCTATGATAGGGACCATCAATATAAGATAGTCACCAAGAAACCTCAGAGGCAATTCAGAAGAAAGATCTTCACCCAATGAACAATAAGAATGTGGAATTCACTACCATAGGAAATGGCTGAAGTGAATAGTATCGGTGTATTTAACAGAAACTTGACACACGTGTCAGGGACAAGGAAATAGAGGATTACAGTGATAAATTTCGGCAGCACAGTGGCTAATGCTGCTGCTTCATAGTTTGGATAATGACCCTGTTTGGATAACAATCTGGGGTCTGTTTCTGTGAAGTTTCTTCCCACAGTCCAAAGATGTGCAGGTTAGGTGGATTGGCCAGGGTAAATTGTCCCTGAGTCTGTGTGCGCGTGTGTGTGTGTGCGCGCGCACGCGTGCTTGATGCGGAGTGGCAACTCTCAAGCAAAAAGTCCCTGGCGACAGACTGGCGAGCTGTTCCACAGATAATTAGCTTCAGAAACAGACAAAATGTTTGAACTACGCACCATCAGGTTGAGCAAGAAATGATAGATTTAGATGAGGAAAGATGGGAAGTTGATCCCCAATGCAACACAAAGGGAGTGCTGCATTGCCACGGATAATTTTCTGGTGAACTATTCAAACCAAGGCCACATCTGCCCTCTCAGATGGACATCAAAGACCCGAGAAGAGGAGCTATCCCAAGTTTCCTGGCCAATACTTATCCCTCAGCCAACATCACAAGAAACAGATAATGTAGTTGCATCATGTCGTTGTTTGTGGGATCTTGCTGTGCTCAAAAATATGGCCGCTGCATTTTCTAGATTACAACCGTGACTGCATTTGATTAAAACAAAAAGTTCTTCCTTGCGCATAAATGGCATCCTGATGTTGTAATAGGTTCTATGTAAATGTAAATCTTTCCTTCATGGCTCAAATTGAGGCTTCTCCTCCAACTTGGGCCACATGCCCTCATACTCGATTGGCTCAGCCTCCCACCTCGATATCTCATAGGCTCCAGCCTGATCACATGGCCGTCCCCTTAAAGGGGCCACACTACCACAGCCAGCACAGGATGTCACTCGCTAAAAGACATCCTCTCTGCTGTAACATCCTATAATTATTATGAGAAGGGCCACCTATAAATGAACACAAATAAAATACAGTGAAAAAAGACTTCCCTCATACACTTACTAAGGACAATGTAACATTAAGCCAAACAAACCAGTTCAATCTCTGCACTTTTGTTTAGTTTATGGCAATTTAGTTTGGGGCGGCACAGTGGTTAGCACTGCTGCTTCACATCGCCAGGGACCCAGGTTCGATTCCTGGCTTGGGACTTCCTGTGTGGAGTCTGCATGCTCTCTCCATGTCTGCGTGGGTTCCCTCCAAGTGCTCCGATTTCCTCCCCCAGTCTGAAAGACATGCAAATTAGGTGCATGCTAAATTCTCCCTCATGTATCCGAACAGGTGCTCGAGCGTAGCAACTAGGGGATTTTCACAGTAATTTCACTGCAGTGTTAATGTAAGTCTGCTTGTGACACCGATAAGCAAAGTTAAAAACTTAAACTTAAATGGTTTCAACTCCACCCCCAACCCGCCATTACCAAGGAGAGACATGAGCAAGGAATCCCATTTCAGCTCAGCGACCCTCCCACCCCCGGTGAAAGTATGAACATACACATCACTGGGAGCAGACAACAACAAACAACAACAACAACTTGCATTTACATAGTGCCTTGAGTGTAGAGAAATGACCAAAGATGGTTCACAGTGGTGCTATTAGATAAAAATTGGCACTAAACCAAAGAGAAGATATTAGGCCTCTCTATCTCTGTGACCTCCTGGGATATACAGAATCTTTCCCATTGTAAAATATCCATGGCACTTCAGACAAAATCTCCGAGAATGCGACCTTTCTCCAACTCTTACCTCTTGTGCATTCCCCACTCTGTCCACCCCAAGACTGGCAGCTGTGCCTTCAGTTGTCTAGGCCGTAAATGCTGGAATTCCAAGCCTTTCTGCCTCTCTCTGCTCCTTTAAGAGCAGGTTTACTCCCTTCACTCTGTCCGTGGCATTTGGGTAAAGGAATATGGACCTCTGTGAAGCATGCCCAACGATAAACAGGCTGCCTGCCACTGACTCTGAAGAGTCACCCACTGTCCCTCGATTCGATGGTGATTCAAGGTTCAGAGATTCTGCCTTGGATCTTCATACATTTTCAAGCCACAACATCGATGAGCACTTGGTGGAGCGCAAGATTTTCTTTTCCTCCCTGCCACCAATCCAACTCATCAATGAGGCCTTGGGACTGGAAGGATGATGTAGTTGGATGGGCAAATTGTCGCCATGTTGAATGGCTGGGAGCAAGGTCCTCCCAGACATCGATGGTGTCACGCTTTCAGAACAGCAGAAATCTGGAGAGAAGTCATGTGGGCAAAGAACCATAGAAAAGTTACAGGAGGCCATTCAGCCCATCTTGTCCATGCCAGCCTATGGACACACAGGTGCCCTTTCTCATCCCATCTTCCTGCCGGTGCAGATACTTTTTAAAGGAGTTTAGGGTCTTGATCATCAACTTGGACAGTGAATTTCAGATACCCACCACCCTCTGTGTAAGAAAGTTTTTCCTCTTGTCCCCTCTACACCTACTGCCACTTATCTTGAATCTATGTTCTCGAATTTTCCACCAAGGGAAACAATTTTATCCTGTCCACTCTATCTCTTCCCCTCATAATTTTGTACACCTCTATCAACTCACCCTGCTGCCTTTTTTGTTTAAAAGAAAATAACCCCAATCTATCCAATCTCTCCTCATAGCTACACTTTTGTAGCCCTGGCAACATTCTTGTAAAGCTCCTCTGCACTCTGTCTCTCCAAAGCAATTATGTCCTTCCTGTAATATGGTGGCCAGAACTTCACACAACACTCCAGTTGTGGCCTCACCAGTATTTTATACAGTTCTAACATGATATCTTTACTTTTATATTCTATACTTCTACCAATGAATGAAAGCATTCTGTATGCCTTCTTTACAATCTTGTCTACTTGAACTGCTTGCCTTTAGGGACCTGTGTACTTGTACACCCAGATCTCTCACTTTGTCTACCCTTCTTAGTATATTCCCCATTTATTGCGTATTCCCTATAACTGTTTGACCTCCCTAAATGACCTCACCTCACACTTCCATATGTTAAAATCCATCTGCCACTTTAATGTCCACTCTACCAACCCATCAATATCATTTTATAGATAATGGCTATCCTCTGCACTGTTCACCGCTCGGCCAATTTTTGTCTTGTCTGCAAATTCCCCTCCCACCCCCGTTCACATCCAAGTCATTAATATATAACACAAATAGCAAGGGACCCTGTGGAACATCAATTAAAATAACTTTCCACTTGCAAGGGCAACTAAATGTAGAGTTACAGATACCACAGGAACTTTACTCAAAGAGAGAAAGGAAAGAGAAAGCAGATGTGCAGGGAAAAATCTTCAGGGTGAATATATCTGCAGCAAAAGACAGCATGGTGACTGTTGAGTTTGTTCTTGTGAACTGCATTGGACACCTTCTGTACACCTTGCTCCTGAATTTAAATGAGGTCTGAGTCTCCAAGTGACGAGGAAGTGGAGTGTATTTGGAGAAATTATAGAGTAAAACCATAGAATCCCCACAGTGCAAAAGCAGGCCATTCGGCCCATTGAGTATACACCAGCTCTCTCCTAGGGAGCATCTTACCTAAACTGTACACTCATAACCCCACTGCTTGTGCCACTAATTCCCCTAACCGACACATTTTAAAGTTTATTTATTAGTGTCACAAGTAGGCTTACATTAAGACTGCAATTAAGTTACTGTGAAAATCCCCTAGTCACCACACTTGGCGCCTGTATGTGTACTCTGAGGGAGGAGTTAGCATGACCAATGCATCTAACCAGCACATCTTTTGGACTGTGGGAGGAAACCAGAGCACCCGGAGGAAACCCACATAGACATGGGGAAAACGTGTAGATTCTACACAGGCAGTGACCAAAGCCAGGAATCAAACCCAGGTGCTATAGTGCAGAGACTGTAGTGCTAAGCACTATGCTGCTGTGTCCCCCCAGGATATTAAAGGACAATGTAGCATGGCCAATCCACTTAATATGCACATCTTTGGACACTAAGGTATCTCTTTGTTGACAGCATGGACTGGTTGACCAAAACACCCAAACTTACTCTTGTCCAATGTGTCAGACAGCAATTCGAGCTGTTTCTCCAGGATTTCTGTCAACCTTTCACCAAAGTGACCATGGGCAATCTGAAGAATCACAGTGGAAGTTCTAAGCATATCTATCTTTTAGAGCACGGTGGAAAGAGAGAGAGGAAAAGCAGAAGTGAGTGGAATACACACCGTGTGAGTGAGAAACCACAGCAAGATCAAACACAGAGTCAGAGTGATACAGAGAAAAACAGAGTGAGCGAGAAGCAGCCAGAGAATATCAATCAGCTTTGGACTTTCCTGACATTTACACTCTGCGAGCAACTGCAAAATATAACATTGCATCTGCCTTGAATAACAGCTGTTGATTAACAACCAGCTTCTATGATTTGCTGACACAAGCTATCTCCAAGTATTAACTTAAGCAAACATAGGACAATAACTTGCATCTATATTGTATCTTTAATATTTTGAAAAATCCCAAGTTGATTCATGCAAATAGACTCAAGATTGATTAATGGTGGCGCAGTGGTTAGCACTGCTGCCTCATAGTGCCAGGAACCTGGGTTCGATTCTTGGCTCAGATCACTCTCTGTGTGGAGTTTGCATGTTCTCCTCATGGATCATCTCCGGGAGTTCCAGTTTCCTCCCACAGACCAAAAACGTGCGGATTGAAGTTTATTTATTAGTCACAATTAATGCTTAATTAACAATGCAACAAGGTTACTATGAAATTTCCCTACTCGCTACAATCCGGTGCCTGAACTAACCAGCATGTAGATTAATTGGCCATGCTTAAATTGTCTCTTAGCGTCAAGGAGATTAGCAGGATGAATACTTGGGGTTACAGGAACAGCCTTGGGTGGGATTGTTGTCAGTGCAGGCTTGATGGGCTGAATGGCCTCCTTCTGCACTGTAGGGATTCTATAATTCAATGATCAAATACAGAAAATTATTGAATCGCAGAGATAGCTGTGGAATGTGACAATCCCGTCAGCTGGCATTAGGGGATTTGTGAGTGTTAACCCCTGACTAGGATTTGAATTCATGTGGGGAAGCAGAAAATCAATTGTGCTGAATCCAACCAGACTGGTAGGAGGTGGGGAAGTGGAGAGGTTTCCAACTCCTTTATCACTTTTCACTGATCCCTGCCATAAAGGTGCATGTACCAATGCTGGGCATTGAGTTGGGCAGCTTGGGTTTGGCCAAGATGTCCCTCATTGTCAAATGGTTTCCCTGTCTCGCCAGTAGCATGAAGAGTGGTCACTTGACAGAGGATCTAGACACCACCTTTCAATGGCTTATGTCTCTGTGCTTTTGTGTTAATCCAAACTAGTTTAATGGATGTAAGAAACAGGACGGATGTAAAGTGGGCTACTGACTTGCTACCCCCTCCTTACCCTACCTCACAAAGTCACAATTCCACCCCAAAGACTTCAGATCAAGAAGGCAGAAGTAGATTGGGGAGGATGGGGATATTACAGCAAAGTGTATCACACAGTGAACATCCTGTACCTTTAAATTGGAAAAAAAAGTTTTAAAATGGACCTTACCGTGTAAGGAGAGTGTACAAAACAAAATATTATCATTATGTTTTAGGATGTGCTTGAATTGGTTGCAAAATGTTAGATTAAAGATTAAATGGGTGGTTGATTGTCTCTTATGACAGCCGGTTTTAATGCATTAGTTCTCTCTGGAATGTAGGCACAATACAAAGTTATTTTAATGTCTTCATAGCCAAGTGCGTAACAGGAACAAAAGGCTGCATGACTGACTTAAAGGCACTTTTTTTTTCAACCTTTCACTTTTGGCCTTATTAACAATTGCGTTTTTTAATTCTTTATTTTGTCTGGGGTGAGATTCTGTCCAAGATTACAATTGAAATATTTTTACACTTTGATCATCGACTATCAGTAAGAAGCACTGACAAATGAAGAATACACTGGCCTAATAAAGCTTCTTAACCTCCATCCTATTCCCTAGTTTCAGGGTTAACATCCTCTCTTTTCCTACCCCAGCCTCACCGTCAGTCCTGGTTCAGTGATAGCAGTGCCCACCTCAGCATCAAGAAGCTGTGGCTTCCAAATCCTCTTCAGAGATTAGAACACTTAATCTAATCCAGGGTGGCAGGGTGGCACAGTGGGTAGCACTGCTGTTCTCACAGCACAGGGACCCGGGTTCGATTCCCAGCTTGGGGTCACTGTCTGTGTGGAGTCTGCACATTCTCCCCATGTCTGTGTGGGTTTCCTCCAGGTGCTCTGGCTTTTTCCTACAGTCCAAAGTTGTGCTGATTAGGTGCATTGGCCGTGCTAAATTCTCCTTCAGTGTGTCCGAACAGATGCCAGAATATGCCAATTAGGGGATTTTCACAGTAATTTCATTGCAGTGTTAACGTAAGCCTTACTTGTGACTAATAAATAAATTAAAAAAAAACTTTTTTTCAATATTCTTTTTTTAACCAAGGGCACAAAAGCTGTTTTTCCTTGCCATTATTGCATTGCTGTTGTGGGATCTTGCTGTACACAAAATGGCTGCTGTATTTTTGTTCATCACAGTAAGAATTTAGCAACACCAATTTTTAATCCAACCGATTTATTTGATAGTAAAATTGCGAGCTTTCAACACTCTGTGTCTTCCTCAGGCAAATGGCATTTGCCTGTTCTTACCACCCCAATCCAACGCCGGTGTCTTTACATTTTGTTCATCACGACAGTGAATGCAATTCAAAAAATATTCCATTGGCTCCAAAGCATTTTGGGCATTTTGTGGTGGTAAAAGCTAGCATTAAGTGTCTTTAAGACAGAGATAGATAGGTTCTTGATTAATAAAAGGATCAGGACTTGTGAGGAAAGGGCAAGAGAAAGAGACTGAGAAAAATTTCAGATTGAATGAAGGAGCAGACTCAATGGGCCGAGTGGCCTAATTCTGATCCTATGTCTTATGGTCTTATAAAGGCACTACAAGTTCTTTCTTTATGTAAAGCCCCCTGTCTGCTCCTCTGGGTCATCACTGAGACGCTATGTGACTCTCTCAATCTTCCCTGAATGGTAATCACTGTGGGGAATGTTTAGAAAGTTGCTCTGCAAACAATAGGCAGGAAGAACTTCAGAATGTACCAAAGAATTTCTGAAATACTTTTGAAGAATAGTCACTATTGTGTTGGACAATCAGCTATGATCGTAATGAAGGCAAGAGCAGGCTCGAAGGGCCAAATGGCCTCCTCCTGCTTCTATCTTCTATGGTTCTATGTAATGTAGGAGTCACATAAAATGGTGAATGATTGGAAACTGAAATTGTTTAAAACACAAAAGCAAAAATGGTGAAAAATCTCGGCAGGTCTGGCACTGTCTGTAAGGAGAGAAAAAAGAACTGACGTTTCGAGTCTTTGTCTGAACTTGAAAAGTCAGCTTCTTTCTCTCCTCATGGATACTGCCAGATCTGCTGAAACTTTCCAGCATTTTCTCTTTTGGTTTCAGATTCCAACATCTGCAGTAATTTGCTTTTATCCATTGTTTAATACATATGTTATATATTTGCCTCAATTTAGTTGTTTGAGTAAGCAAACATCCTTTGCAATCTTTCCACTGAAGTCAGAATGTAATTGTTGGACAAGAAACTAAAAGTTGCAGTAATATGTGTTGTGTCTGGCTAATTCATGAAAGAGTGTTAAACTTTGACGATATAAAATGTCTGTAAAGTTTTGCACTGAATGGTGTTAGATGTTGATCAGTAAATGTATGCCTGTGGGGTACATTTACTGTGTGAGTTTATATAAGGTGTGTGTTGCAGGGTGTTAGATACCGTTCAGTCTTAATGAAGTCTTAACTAGGTTAACTGTATGTATTTATTAACCACAAGAACTGTGTACATCTACAGAGTGAAGCATGCATGCAAAGAGCTGTCTCCATGCTTGCTGGTGCACACGTCTCTTTCTAACACTAGCCTGACCTCCAAGTGCAGGTCATGTGTTCTCTTACATTACTGTGTGGGCGGCACTGTACTCGGTCCCACGTTAACCCTATATGTGCCAGACTCTTATGTTACAGTGTGTTTCCCATATAAGTTAGCACATGTGGCTAAACAAGTGTCAGCCTATCTTAGGGTTCCTACTGTGCAGTAGGAGGCCATTTGGCCCCTTCAAGGCTACCCCAACAACAATCCCACCCAGGCCCTATCCCCATAACCCATATATTTACCCTGTTAATTCCCCGGGACTAAGGGACAATTTAGTACAGCTGATCAATCGAATACACTTTGGGCTGGGGGAGGAAACTGGAGCACCCAGAGGAAGCCCACACAGACATATGGAGAATGTGCAAATTCCGCAGGGACAGTGACCCAAGCCGGGAGTTGAACACGGCTCCCTGGCGCTTTCAGGCAGCAGTGCTAACCATTATGCTGCTGTAGCCTCAGAGATTTTAATTGGGCAATAAATGCAATAAATATTGTTCTTGCAAAATTGAAGGTAGGCATCTGGCAGTCAAGAGAAGAGTTTGAGTTAGCACCAAACCAAAACTATAAATTTTGGCACTCTGGCACAGCGGTTAGCACTGCTGCTTCACAGTGCCAGGGACCTGGGTTCGATTCCCAGCTTGGGTCACTGTCTGTGTGGAGCTTGCACATTCTCCTCGTGTGTGCATGGGTTTCTTCCGGGAGCTCCGGTTTCCTCCCACAGTCCAAAAGATGTGTGGGTTAGGTTGATTGGCCATGCTAAGTTAACCTTAGTGTCCTGAGATGCGTATGTTAGAGGGATTAGTGGGTAAATATACAGGGGTATGCGGTTGGATTGTGGTCGATGCAGACTCGATGGGTCAAATGGCCTCTTTCTGTGCTGTATGGTTTCAAACAGTCTCTAATTCCTTTTACTGGCAAGATTTTTTTGTAAGCTCTTAACACTCAGGTGTCAAGCAGGGTCAGGTTCTAAGTGAAATGACTGATTGGTACCAATCAGTTCTGTCGACACTAACAGCATGTAATTTAGAAGCAATATATCCCCATGCGTCAGACTTAGGTCAGTTATTCAAAATGGAACAATGCGAATGTGAATTCTCCTCCCCACCAGCCTGCAGTCCCCCTCTTTCTATCTCACAGACATTTGCTCGACACTCTGAGTCATTGCAGAGCGACTGTATCTGAAGGCAGGCAGCCTCCTGACTGCCAACCAAGTCAAAAAGATTTTTAAGAAAACAGCCAGTGTTGGAAATAATCACCAAAACTGCTGGGAAAAATACTTCGCTTCTATCCGCATCTGAAAAGGCAGTTTCACAATTCAGATTTGGATCCTTCCCCACGACTCAATTCTAAACTTCTAACACCATCAATTGAATGGTACAGTGGTTAGCACTGCTGCCTCACAGCCCCAGGGACATAGATTCGATTCCCAACTTGGGTCACTGTCTGCGCGGAATCTGCACATTCTCCCCGTGTCTGCATGGGTTTCCTCTGGTTTCCTCCAAAAGATATGCCGGTTAGGTGCATTGGCCATAATAAATTCTCCCTCAGTGTGCCCGAGCAGGAGCCGGAATGTGGCGACTAGCAGATTTTCACAGTAACTTCATTGCAGTGTTAATGTAAACCTACTTGAGACACTAATAAATAAACTCAAACTGACATGTTAATCTTTACTGTTTTCCGACACAGTTAGATGCGGCTGTACACTGCAGTGTTTGCTGTTAAGAGGGTGGGTTAATCGTTTTACAGCTCAGGAAATTGTGTCTGCCAAGGGAAACGGGCAAAGATGTGAAAAAAAGGAAATGCTTCTCATCTTTATGAAAATCCTTTATCCAGACATCCACTTCCTAAATCTGTCGGCTTGCTTGGGTACAGATTGCATATTTTTTTATAACATGGAACCTCAGAATTGTTATGGCATAGAAGTTACAGCATACAATTTAGAAGCAACACTTAATAGAACATAGAACATAGAACAATACAGCACAAACAGGCCCTTCGGCCCACGAGTTGCACCGATCACATCTACCAATCCACAGACCTATCTATAACTCCTTATCCTATTCTTTTCCATATACTCACCCAGAAGTCTCTTAAAAGACCCCAGTGAGTTTGCCTCCACAACCTCCGACGGCAGTCGGTTCCATTCACTCACCACCCTCTGAGTGAAAAACCTACCACTGACATCTCCTTTGTATTTGCTTCCCTGCACCTTAAATCTGTGTCCTCTCGTAGTGACCATTTCAGCTCGGGGAAATAGTCTCTGAGAGTCCAACCTATCTATTCCTCTCAACATTTTATAAACCTCTATCAGGTCGCCTCTCAACCTACGCCTCTCCAGTGAGAAGAGTCCCAGCTCCCTCAACCTACCTTCATAAGGCCTGCCTCCCAATCCAGGCAGCATCCTTGTAAATCTCCTCTGAACTCTCTCAATAGCCTCTACATCCTTCCTATAATGAGGCAACCAGAACTGCGCACAATACTCCAACTGGGGTCTAACTAGCGTCTTATAGAGCTGCATCATTACCTCCTGACTCCTAAACTCTATTCCTTGATTAATGAAGGCCAGTACACCGTACGCCTTCTTGACCACTTCTTCCACCTGCGAGGCCGATTAATATAATGAAGGATATCATAAGAACATAAGAAATAGGAGCAGGAATAGGCCATCTAGCCCTTTGAGCCTGCCCCGCCATTCAATAAGATCATAGCTGACCTGAAGTGAATCAGTTCCACTTCAGGTCAGGTCTGCTTTCTCCCCATAACCCCTAATTCCCTTGTCTATCAGAAATCTATCTACCCGTGACTTAAATATATTCAATGAGGTAGCGTCCGCCACTTCAATAGGTAAAGAATTCCAGAGATTCACCACTCTTAAAGAAGAAGTTCCTCCTCAACTCCATTCTAAACTGCAATCTCACCCACCCTCCTCCCCTTATTTTGAGACTGTGCCCTTTAGTTCTGTTTTGCTTTCTAAGCGGGAAGAATCTCTCTACCTCAATCCTATCTAGCCCCTTCATTATCTTGTAAGTTTCTATAAGATCCCCCCTCAGCCTTCTAAACTCTAACACGTACAGACCCAATCTATTCGATCTCTCTTCATAAGCTATCAACTCAGACTTATCCATCAGGAACATAACGGAAACATGACATAGTGGTTAGCACTGCTGCCTCACAGCGCCAGGGACCCAGGTTCAATTCCAGCCTCGGGTGACTGTTTGTGTGGAGTTCACGTGTTCTCCCTGTGTCAGCATGGGTTTCCTTCAGATACGGAAGTTTCCTCCCACAATCTGGAGATTTGCAGGGTAAGTGGATTGGCCGTGCTAAATTGCCTCTTAGTGTCAGGGAGATTAGCAGGGTAAACGCCTGAGGTTATGG
Source organism: Sphyrna mokarran (assembly GCA_024679065.1). Taxonomy (NCBI): domain Eukaryota; kingdom Metazoa; phylum Chordata; class Chondrichthyes; order Carcharhiniformes; family Carcharhinidae; genus Sphyrna; species Sphyrna mokarran. The sequence continues at coordinate 129,695,333 of JAGIQG010000003.1, read as the reverse complement.
AGATAAAGCCTGAGTGGGACTGTTGCCAGTACAGGCTCAATGGACCAAATAGCCTGTTTCTGTACTGTGGGGATTCTCTGATCCTATAACTTCAAAATGAGAAAAAGACCTTTAAGAAGGAAGTCAGGAATTATTTCATCAAAGCAGAATCATAATGCAGGAGGAGGCCATTTGGCCCATCAAACCTGCACCCAACGCCATTCCCTTATCCACATATCCCATGTATTTAGCCTCTAATCTCCCTGACACTACACGTCAATTTAGCATCCCCCACATCTCTGAACTGTCTTCAAGGCTGAGATAGTTAGTTTTTTCTTTGTTAGGTCAGCGTTTAGAGGGGTAAGAAGCTAAGGGGAGTAAATGGGGTTGAGGTCCAATCAGCTATGACCTGATTAAATGCCAGAGAGGTTTGTGGAGAATTCCTTATCTTATTCTTTCATGAAGCAGTTTACCTTTTGAGATCTTTCAGATAACTTGCTGACAAGCTTGTTTTAGAGATGTCTTTGAAACTTCTGTCTTTTGTTAAAGCTTTAAAGCTTATTTATTGGTGTCACAAGTATGCTTACGTTACCACTGCAATCAAATTACAGTGAAGTTCCTGTATAAGAGTGGCACGGCGGCATAGAGGTTAGCACTGCTGTCTCATGGCACCAGTGTCCCAGGTTCAATTCCAGCCTTGGATGATTGTCTGTGTGAAGTTTGCACATTCTCCCCATTTCTGCAGGGGTTTCCTCCCGGTGTTCCAGTTTCCTCACCTGTGCAAGTTAAGTGGATTGGCCATGATAAATTGCCCCTTAAGGGGATTAGTGAGGTGAAGGCATGGGTTATTGGAGTGAGGGCAGTGAATGGATCTGGTAAGGTGTTCTGATAATCGAAGAACAAAGAACAAAACAGCACGGGAAACAGGCCCTTCGGCCCAACGAGCCCGCGCCGCCACCCCGATGTTCCCACCTCTACCTGTGATCCCTGTCTATGTTTATAGATCTGTGGATTAAAAACCAAATTTGAGACAATTTAGGGAGAATATGTTTTGCCGATTAGCCTAAGAGCACATCTTTGGGATGTGGGAGGAAACCAGAGCACCCGGAGAAAACCCACGCAGGCACGGGGAGAATGCGCAAACTCCCACAGACACAGGCCCAAATCCATGTATCTCCACAGCACAGCGATAGTCACTGAGCTGTCGTGTTGCCCATCAAATGGTCCAGGTCAAGCATACACTGTGAAGCACTAGGATACTCTCGAAAAAGATCCAAGAGCAGCCCTCTCACGACCCATCGCGTGTATGCCCCTTGTTAAATAACAAGGTGGATCAAAGCACCTGTAGGATAAAAACAAGTACATCAATATCATTATCTATTTACACACTTACCAGGGACTGCCAGGGCTCATGATCTCTATTTTAAATCAGTTTTCTATACCTCTCCATTCCCATTCTGTTCATGTGCCCATCTAAGTATTTCTTAAATAACTCCAGAGTATCTGCCTCCACCACTTTACTTGGCAGCGCATTTCATACCCCCACCACCCTCTGTGTGAAAAATCTCCCTCTAGCATCCAAATTATACCTTACACCCCTCACCCTAAGCCCGTGACCCCCCCGTGCTATCTGAGTCCATCCTAGGAAAAAGCTTAACTCTGTTTACTCTATCTATACCCCTCATAACCTTGTACACCTGTATTAGATCTCCTCTAAGTCTATGTCTTTCTAAGGAAAACAGTCCCAATTTGCCTAACCTCTCCTCGTAGCTCCGACCTTCCATACCAGGCAGCATCCTGGTAAACCTCCTCTGCACTCTCTCCAGAGTCTCCACGTCCTTCCGGTAGTAAGGCGACCAGAACTGGACGCAGTACTCCAAATGAGGTCTAACCAATGTTTTATACAACTGCAACATTAAAGGCCAGCTCTTGTACTCTATACCCCTTCCTATAAAGGCTAACATACCATATGTTTTCTTCACAACCTTCTCCACTTGCTCTGCCACCTTCGTCCACCTTGTTGTCTAACAAGGGGCATACACGCGATGGGTCGTGAGAGGGCTGCTCTTGGATTTTTTTCGAGAGTATCCTACTGCTTCACGTCGTTAGTGTACGCTTGACCTGGACCATTTGATGGGCAACACGACAGCTCAGTGATTATCGCTGTGCTGTGCAGATACATAGATTTGGGCCTGTGTCTGTGGGAGTTTGCGCATTCTCCCCATGCTTGCATGGGTTTTCTCCGGGTGCTCCGGTTTCCTCCCACATCCCAAAGATGTGCTCTTAGGCTAATTGGCAAAACAAATTCTCCCTAAATTCAGTGCAGACATGATGGACTGAATGGCCTCCTTCTGCACAGTAGGGATTCTATAATTCTAAAACAATTCTGAATTAAATTGACATGACATCTGTTTCCTAGAAAGGCAGACCATCTTGGTTATCCCCCATTGCCTCTTGAACGATTCCAGAGATATTCTTTTCCTTCCACCATCTGACCAATCCAGGCACCACACTTTCCTGATGTAAATTCTGATATTCTTTTAACAGTTTATTTCTGCCCAGTTGTCCTGGAATTATAATTTAACATAAAATAGTTTTCCAGATTCCTCTTTGCTATTCCGCTTATTATAAAATGTCTACAAGGAAACCTTATGTTCACCTCGTGGTAATATTTGCATATTTCAGTGATGTATAACAGACGATATCAGATTGGTTGCACAGTTTATCCTAACCCATGTTGTTCTTTATTGAATTCACTCCCAATACTCTGCACTCATTGAGACTAGAAGTTGCACACTCATAAAATAACAATAATGATAGAACATAGAACATAGAACATTACAGCACAGAACAGGCCCTTCGGCCTTCGATGTTGTGCCGACCAAAATAAAAAGCAATGCCCCTCCAAACTAAACCATTCCCTTCACTTCCATACTTTCACTTCATGGTGATTCCATGATGCTGGCATTCCAACAACAACTTGCATTTAGATAGAACCCTTAATACCCCAAGGTACTTTTCTTTCATTTACTCCTTCATGGGATGCTGCTGGCAAAACCATTTTTAATTTTTTTACTCCGTTGTTAAAATTTCAAAGCCAATGCTCAGAGCAGACAGGGCAAAGCCAAATTCATTCCTCGTTGGCTCCAAAAACCAAATTCAAACTCAATCCAATTCATGTTCTGCACAAGAGAGACAAACAAGAGCCAAGCTGACAAGACAAGTGCCAACAAGGGGCGGCACAATGGTTAGCACTGCTGCTTCCTGAGTGACAAATTTTCTGTTCTTGTTGGAAGCAGTGGAAAATTCTGGCCCATGTATCATACGAGGCAGCAAGCGGTTAATACTGCTGCCTCCAATGCCAGAAACCTGGGTTCGATTCCCAGCTTGGGTCACTGTCGGTGCAAAATCTGCATTTTCTCCCCGTGTTTCCTCCCACAGTCTGAAAGATAAGCTGTTTAGGTGCATTGGCCATGCTAATTCTCCCTCAGTGCTCCCAAACAGGCGCCAGAGTGCGGCGACTGGAGGATTTTCACTGCGACTTCATTTCAGTGTCAATGTAAGCTTACTTGTGACGCTAATAAATAAAACTTAAATAAAACCTTAAAAGATAGGGTACCCCATTTTGGACTTCATCCTACTTGCTCTGAGCCAGAAGGGTGCTGCTGGCAAAAAAAGGATTTGTTGCCCATCCCTGATTGCCCTCGAACTGACTGACTTGCTCAGCCAAATCAGAGGGCAGTTAGGGGTCAGCCACATTGCTGTGGGTCTGGAGTCACATATGGGCCAGACAAAGGGCCTGTTTGTGCTGTAGTTTTTCTATGTTCTTCTATGTTCTAAAGGACATTAGTGTACCAGGTGGGTTTTAACAGCAATCATGGGCACCATTACTGAGATTCCAGAATTTTAAAAATTAATTAAATTTAAATTTGATGAGTTGTCATGGTGATTCATAAGATATAGGAGCAGAATTAGGCCATCCAGCCCATTGACTCCACTCTGCCACTTGATTATGACTATTCCGCTCCTCATCCCCATTTTTCTGCCTTCTCCCTGCAATCCTTCAACCCATTAGCAATTAAAAATCTGTCTAAATCCTCCTTAAATTTACTCACGGTCCCAACATCCAGTGTACTTTGGGGCAGTGAATTCCACAGATTCGCAACACTTTGGGAGAAGTAGTTTCTCCGCAACTCTGTTTCAAGTTTGCTACCCTTTATCCTAAGACTATGACCTCTCGTGCTAGAATGCCCTACAAGCAGGAGCAATCCGCTTGTCTACTTTATCCATATCCATTTTGTGTATCTCAATTAGATCTCTCCTCATTGTTGTAAATTCCAGAGAGTACAGGCCTACGCTGTTCAATCTCTCTTCATACGACAAACCCTTCATCCCTGGAATCAATCTAGTGAACTTCCCCTGCACTGCCTCCAAAGCCACTACATCTTTCCTCATTTGAACGCATATCCCCATGTTTCCATATAGGAGAATTACAAAATGAAATGTAGCACTGAGCCATAGAAGGAGATATTCAGCCCAGTGTTCAAAATCCTGGTCATGCAGTAGATTTTAAGGAGTGTATTAAAGAAGGAAAGGGAGATAGAGAGGCAGAAGGACTTAAGGACAGGATTCCGGAGCTTATTGGGACCAACAGTTGAGGGCATGGTCACCAGTTATAAAAAGATCAAACTCGAGTCGGAGGAGCAGAGATGTCTTTGGAGAATGGTGGGGCAGGAGGGAATTACAGAGACACAAAGAGGCAAGGCCATGGAGGGATCTGAAAACAAGAATGAGAAATAAAATTGAGGTGTTGCCTGGTGGAACCAAAGTGAGAAAAGGCTGAACAGGACTTATTGCAAGTCGGGGCATGGGCAGCAGAGTTTAGAATAATGTCTGATATACAGAGAGAAAAACGTGGGAGGGGAGGCAGGAAATAACAGGGATTCATCCAACCTTAAGGTTGAACTGTTATTGGGAGAGGGTATTGGAGTCTTTATTCTACATCCAATTCAATATTTATTTATGTTTTATTAGTGCCACAAGTAGGCTTACATTAACACTGCAATGAAGTTACTGTGAAAATCCCAAGTTCGCCACACTCCGGCACCTGATTGGGTACACTGAGGGAGAATTTAGCATGGCCAGTGCACCTAACCAGCACATCTTTCAGACTGTGGGAGGAAACCAGAGCACCTGGAAGAAACCCATGCAGACACGGGGAGAACATGTGCAGACTCCACACAGACAGTGACCCAAGTCGGGAATCGAACCCGGGTCCCTGACGCTGTGAGGCAGCAGTGCTAACCAGGGTACCGTCGTGCTGCCCATGTAACACATGGGCCAGATTTTTCCAGTTTTGCACGCCCCGCTATCGCTGCCAACGAGAACGGTAAATGTGGCGCTCCGTTCACAGCAGCGGGACCGGAGAATCCCAGCTGCGGGCGAGATCTGGGAATTCCGGCCAGGATCTGATCATGGTTTGGTACTGATGCACAGGATGACTGAAAACATTTCCCACTCAGCCAAGTTAATAAGCGCAACATGTAGCTAAAGAAAATAGACATAGTGTAGCACTGTAGTTGTGAATACACTCTTTGTGTGAATTTATATGAGCAAAATCTGACTGAGCTTAATTGACGCCCTCCATGTGTCACAGCAAGTCAAACCCCAACTGAATCACACTTGGCAGCATCTCCCACATTTACATCCACTTCAAACTAAAAGCTCTTTTCTTGGAGATAATTGTAAATCAGCTCTGCCTGACGAGATCACAGAAGAATACATTATTTACAGCTCGATGCAGTGAGACAGTGAAATTAGATCAACGTTTAACTGCAATGAAAATATAAGCTTGTCAAAACACTTTGGCTCCTTGAAAGAGGCACTGTAGCCCTAATGTTTACAATGTCTGGATGCACACTGTTTCTGGCTGAGATTGTCGGTTGCAGTCAGAAAAATCACACCCCCTTCCACTCTGGGCAAACTTGCTGACTTTTAATGAAGATTTTGAGTGTGTTAGTTAAAAATGCTAAAAAGAAATGCAAACATAGAGCGAGGCAATTTCTTGCAAGCTGTGCCCAGCACACCTTCTAATTCCAACTTTAACTTTCGTTCTATGCTTCTACACCTTCATTCTAAGTTTTTTTTAAACTCTAACAACGCTCCCCCGCTGCCATCAGGCTTTTGAATGGACCTATCCTGCATTAAGTTGATCTTTCTCTACACGCCTAGCTATGACTGTAACTCTACACTCTGCACTCTCTCCTTTCCTTCTCTATGAACAGTATGCTTTGTCTGTGTGGCATGCAAGAAACAATACTGCATTCTAATACGTGTGACAATAATAAATCAAATCAAATCAAAACACACAACGGCTCAGCTGTATGAATACAGTAGTGTAACGATTATGGCATTGAGTTCGTAATCCTAGGGGTTGTGGCAGGCTGTGGTATCAAATATATGAAATGACCATGAAGGTTATTTGATGGTTTTAAAAACTGTGATGGTTTTAAAAGGAGATTAATCGTTCATGGACCATATGACCGTCCCAGGGCCTATTGGAATGGAACGCGAGAACCTCAGCCCATCGGGGTTTAGTTTAGCGGGAGGTAGAACCTGCATTGTGAGCCCATAGTCACTGGAACCTGTATCGACACTGACCTTATCTGCATCTATCACTAAATCACCATTGTGATTTGAGATGTCATTGTCGTATTACTGCACTCTATAATAAAAACCTAATTGCATTTTATGAATGTTGGTTGAGACTAGGAGGCTGTAGTAATTTAGCCAAATGCCTGTTTTCCATCACCAACACCCTCTTATTGGGCTCCAAGAGAAGGGGCTGCACCTACAGCTTACAGTCAGGTAGTCTTCACCTCAGACCTTGGTCCAGGTGGAGTGACAGGCCCATAATCCTCACTGACTGCTTCCCACTGGCTGAGCTTCCATTTGTTCAATCAGGGAGCTCATATTCCACAAAATCCACACACAGATCCATTGATGACTCCCTGTGCACTTCTTGGACACTGTAACAGAGACCTACCAATAAGTTCAGCTTACCTGTAAATTCAATTGAAGGGGGCAATTTCTGGAGTGTGTGTTCATTATGGACAGCACAGTGGTTAGCACCACTACCTCACAGCACCAAGGATCCAGGTTCGATTCCAGCCTTGGGTGGCTGTCTATGTGGAATTAATACATTTTCCCTGCACGGGTTTCCTCTGAGTGCTCTGGTTTCCTCCCACAATTCAAAGATGTGCAGGTTGGGTGTATTAGCCATGCTAAATTGCCTCTTACTGTCTAAAGATGTGCAGGTTAGGTGGTTTGGCCATGATAAATTGTGCCTTAATGTCCAAAAATGTGTGAATTAGGGGAATTAGACATGGTAAACAGATGGGATTACAGAGATAGAGTGTGGGAGAGAACCTGGGTGAGATACTCTGTCAGAGAATCAGTGCAGACTCAGTGAGCCGAAGGGTCTCCTTTTGCAATGTGTGAGGACTCTATCCAAGCTGCCTCTGCCACAAAAGCCTGGCAATTGTAAGGGTATTAATTCTATTATTTTACTCTTTGTGGAAATCTGTTATAATCAATGAAAATAAAAATGATCTCTGGTTTTCTCCATTTTACATACCGATTTTGATTTGATTTATTATTGTCACAGTATCAGTACACAGTGAAAAGTATTGTTTCTTGCACGCTATACAGACAAAGCATACTGTCCATACAGAAGGAAAGGAGAGAGTGCAGAATGTAGTGTTACAGTCATAGCTAGAGTTAGAGAAAGATCAACTTAATGTGAGGTAGAGAGGCCACATTTAACAAGAGAATACTCACTATTAGTGTGTCACTCCAATGTGTTTATTTAAAAGCCATTGCTTTCCCAGTCTTTCTTGTGGGGAAATGAAGGAGCCTTCAGATTGATAGAGAAAGTATGGCAGACATCATGAACTTGTTATGTGGTGAAACTTGACTTTTAAACAGAAAAGGAAGCCATTTGATCCACTGCACTAGTGCCAGTAATTTCTTAGAATAATACAAAATTGCTGAGCCACTGAATATATTCAAAGCTGAGATAGACAGATGTTTGATTTACAAACAGGTCAAGGGTTATAGGCTAGGGGTGGCGGGGAGGCGGGGAGAGCTGCAGGCAAGAAAATGGAGTTTTCAGTCAGATCAGCCATGATCTTATTGAATGGCAGAGCAGACACACAGAGACAAATGGCCTCCTCTTGTTCCTCAGTCCCATGTTCCCCTAATCCTAAAATAAATCCCACTACCTTGTTCTCTCCCAATGATCTAGCCTTGTCTTCTGCTTAAAGTATTTGTTCATTTTCTCTTAACTCATTCGTGGGATATGGGCATCGCTGGCCAACCAGAATTTATTGCCCCTCCCAGTAGCCCGTGGGTGGCTATCAACCACATTGCTGTGTTTCTGGTGTCACTTGTAGGTCAGGCCAAGTAAGAATGAGAGATTTCCTTCCCTAAAAGACACTCGTGAATCAGATGGGTTTTTCCAACAACCGTCGATGGCTTCAAGGTCATCAGTAGATTCTTAATTCCAGATTTTTTTTTAATTGAATTGAAATCTCACCATCTGCCATGATGGGATTCGAACTCAGGTCTCCGGAACATTAGCTGAGTTTCTGGATGAACTGTCTAGCGATAATACCATTAGGCCATCATCTTCCCAAACTCTTCCCTTATAAGGGTCAATGATGTTGTCCTCAGCTCCTCCTGGTAACAGTAACCAGAGGCAACAGGTTTGTGCTAGTTAGCCAAACAATCAGAGGTGACATGATGGGGAACAAATCAATTTGTGCAGGGAGCTTCTATAATCTGGAACACATTATTCTGAAATGGTGTTGAAAACAGCTTTGATAAGAACTTTCTTAAGGCAATTGAATAAATAATCCAACAGGAAGAATTTGGAAAAGAACAGGGTAAGTGAGGTTAATTGGATAGCTATTTCAAAGAGTTAGCATTGATTTGAGGGGCGAAATGGCCCTCTTCTGTACTGTATCATTTTATTCCCCATGTGTGCAAGGGTTTCATCCGGGTGCTCCGGTTTCCTCCCACAGTCTAAAGGTGTGCGGGTTAATCAATGCTAAATTGACCCTAGTATCAAGGAGAATGGCAGGGTGAATGTGTGGGGTTACGGGAATAAGATACAGATGAGATTGTAGCCAGTACAGACTCAATGGACCAAATGACCTCATTTTGCACTTTATGGATTCTATACTTCTCTCATAAACCATCCAATATTTAATGAGCATCCATATAAAGATATCTTCCTTCTGTTGCTTTGCTCCTCACTGCCTTAGTAATCGACTTAAATTGATGACCATTCATTACTGATCACCCGACAAGGTGAAGTACAATTTCCCCGCTCAGTCCATCAAAATCTTCCAGAATTTGAAAAATCCTTATTAAATCTTCACTTATCCTTCTCAATGCAAATTGTCTCCGTAAGAGAATCACTCTCCATAAGTATAGCGTCTCATCTCTGGCATCATCCTGGCATTTATGAAATGCCTATATCCAACAAAGTGACCACAACTCTTACTTTTCAACCCAGGACAAGCGCAGAATCCAGGTGGGTGTGAATATTAGCAGCAGTGTACCAGTCACTTCACTGGGACAAAATTTGTGGCTTCAATTTACAGAATCTCCGACTCATGATCTGAAATACAGCACAGTCTCCCGATAAAAGCAAGATTACTTCTCCAACAAAATGCAATAAGTGGAGGGTAGCAAATTCTGTGCATTAAATTAATCCCAGTCACTTACAACAATGCAGTGCAACATCCATGCATGATTGACAATGGACATTTACCCAATCATCCCTATTTTTTATAGACATACCATCAAAAGTATTCTTTCCAGCTTGGTATGGCTTCTGCTCTGACCAAGACCGCAAGGAACCACAAAGAGTTACGAACGAAGCCCAACTCATCACACAAAACAACCTGCCATCCTTTGGCCCCATTTACACTTCCCATTGCCTTGGAAAAGCAGTCAGCATTATCAAGGACTCCATGCACCCTGGACATTCTCTCTTCCACCTTTTTCCATGGGGAAAAAGATACAAAAGTCTAAGATCATGTACCAACTGACTTAAGAACAGTTTCTTCCCTATTGCCATCAGACTTCTGAGTGGACCTACCTTATATTAAATTGATTTTTCCCTATAAACTGGCTATGTCTGTAACATTACATTCTGCATCCTAATCTTTCCGCCTCCCCGTGTACTCTACGAATGGCATGCTTTGTCTGCACAGCACGCAGAAAACTATACTTTTCACTGAATACTGATACATGTGACAATAGTCGTAGAATCCTACAGTGCAGAAGGAGGCCATTCAGCCCATTGAGTATACACCAACCACAATCCCATCCAAACCCTATCCCCATAACCCCATGTATTTACCCTAGCTAGTCCCTCTGACACTAAGGGGCAATTTAGCATGATCAATCCACCTAACCCACACATCTTTGGCCAGTGGGAGGAAACCAGAACACCCGGAGGAAACCCACGCAGACTTGGGGAGAATGTGCAAACAGACAGTGACCCGAAGCTGGAATTGAACCCAGGTTCCTGGCAGTGCGAGGAAGCAGTGCTAAGCGCTATGCCACCATGCTGCCCAATAAATCAGATCAAAGGACTTACGGTGTCATTGCATGCCACTAACCTGGATTGACAAATCAAAACTGAGTACTGCATTGTCTGAGATACTGCTCTGTGAATAATTAAACCCAAGTTCAATCTGTTATGGATTGAAAAGATCCCATTGCACTATTCTAAGAATGTAAAGAGCTCTTCCAGTATTTTGGCTAACATTCCTCCCCAAACCCCATAAATTAAACATTAGCCACTTGTACATCTGATGAGATGTTGCTGTCACAGATTATCTGTTGTATTTTAAGTTTTTAAGTTTTTAGTTTAAGTTTAGTTATTAGTGTCACAAGTAGGCTTACATTAACACTGAAATAAAGTTCATGTGAAAATCCTCTGGCCACCAACTCCACCACCTGTTCGGGCACACTGACGGAGAATTTAGCATGGGGTTAATGCACCAAACCAGTACATAGGCTCATAAATTCATAAGATATTGGAGCAGAATTAGGCCATTCGTTCCATCAAATCCACTCTGTCATTCGATCATGGTCGATACGCTCCTCATCCCCACTTTCCTGCCTTCTCCCAATAACTCTTCGACTCTTTTACCAATTAAAAATCTAACTCCTCCTTAAATTTACTTAATTAAATTTAAATTTAAAATCACTGTCCCAGCACCCACTGCACTTTGGGGTAGCAAATTCCACAGATTCACAACTTTAGGAGAAGTAGCGTTTCCTCGACACTGTTTTAAATTTGCTACCCCTTATCGTAAGATAAGACCTCCCGTCCTACATCTTTCAGACTGTGGAAGGAAAGTGGAGCACCCGGAGTAAACCCACGCAGACACAGGGAGAAGGTGCAAACTCCACACAGACAGTGACCCAAGCTGGGAATCAAACCTTAATCTCTGGTGCTGTGAGGCAGCAGTGCTAACCACCGTGCCAGCCCCATTTACTTATGTAACAGGTACTGTGAGAAGCAATTTCAATGCCACGATAAGGATTAAGCCAAAGCCAAGGAAGATGATCTTTGAAGCTGAATAACACGTCGCTGTAATCAGGCTTGTGAAGTATTGAGTCACACAAAATCACAAAGAGAGTTTTGTTAAGCAAGAAAAGATCACTGCCTCAATCAGATATGTCTCTGCAGCTCAAAACACTCAAGTTTAAAAGCATGAAACCCTTAAAGGAAACATCTTAAAAGATAAGTTACAAAAGGATTTTTATGTAATCATACATGAACAATAGCCAAGCGGCCAACTACAGAATACTCCAGAGTTTTCTTAGGAATGTTTTTTTCTGATGAGCAACTGACTTACCAGTGTCCAAGTCCTCAGTGAGTGAAACCACTGCGACTCACACAAGCAGACCAGTATTCAATGATAGAGATAATCTTCTCCATGTCCAGGAAGTGAATAATTTGCTCTTAACAGCTGCTGTGTGTACTGACCTCTCTCTCTCTCTCTCTCTCTGCTGTTCTCCAGTTTACACTTTCACCTCTCCCTTATTTTACAATCATTTCAGGACAGCGATTTAAAGCGGCAGTAAGATAGTGCCTTCCGGCTTTTGAACAATTACTGGAAGAAGAGGCATTTCAAGCAATGTGCGAATGAGTAATCGCAGAAAGGCCCCCATTGTCCGATCCAACTGGGCAAATACTTTTCTAAAGAAAATAATTTTACAATAGCCAATCCTTCTTGACTGAACCCCGGGGTCTTTAACAAGAATCATGTGTCAGGCATTGAAATCCGAGCTTATCATGAGAAGTGTAAAACAATATTGGACTGGGATCATAGTTCCATGCATTTCTCTGTCTCATTTTCTCCCATAGGCCTGAATTGCAGCTCACCAGCATCTTAGGCCAAAGGCAAAGTGCTGTTCAACTGCAGAGGCATCACAGCTGAGCAAGTCTTGATTTTTCCCAATGTTTTTGGTTGAATTTGATGTATTATTGCCACATGTATTGGTACACAGTGAAAAGTATTGTTTCTTACATGTTATACAGGCAAAGTTCTCAGAACACGAAGAGAAGAAGGAAAGGAGAGGGTGTAGATGTAATGTTACAGTCACAATGGTTAGCACTGTGCCAAGGAATCGGGTTCAATTCCTGGTCTCAGGTCACTGTCTGTGTGGAGTTTGCACATTCTTTCCATTTCTGCCTTTGTTTCCTCCGGGTGCTCTGGTTTCCTCCCACAGTCCAAAGATGTGCAGGTTAGGTGGATTGGCAGTGCTAAATTGCCACTTACTGTCAGGAGAACTAGCTAGGGTAAATGCATGGCGTTATGGGGATAGGACCAGGATGAGATTGTGGTCGGTGCAGATTTGATGGGCCGAATGGCCTCCTTTTGCTCTGTAGGACTCTATAATCTATAGCCAGGATGTAGGGAAAGACCAACTTAATATATGGTAGTCCATTCAAAAATCTGTTGGCAGCAGGGAAGAAGCTGTTTATGAGCTGGCTGGTACATGAGCTAAGACTTCTGTATCTTTTTCCCAATGGAAGAAAGTAGAAAAGAGAATGTCAGGAGTGCGTGGGGTCCTTGGTTATGCTGGCTGTTTTGCCAAGGCAGTGGGAAGTGTAGACAGAGTCAATGGATGGGAAGCTGGTTTGAATGATGGACTGAGCTTTGTTCACAACCCTTTGTAGTTTCTTGCAGTCTTGGTCAGAGCAGGGGCCATACCAAGCTGTGATACAGAAAGGATAGGATGTCCAACTTTATAACAGGAATAATTGGATAACGATTAGGAACAGAATCTCTGGCTGATTTCCACCTTTATTAACCCCAGCCAGAGCCGTTCCTTTCCAGGAACGTCGCTGAGTCAAAAGCCTCAAACTCCCTCTCTAGCAGCACTGTGCACGTCCTTACACCACAGCGATTGCAGTGTTTCAAGAAAAGGGGGTTCACCACCACCTTCTCAAGGACAGTTAGGGATAAGCAATAAGTACTGGCCTAGCCACTGACACCCATATCCCTTCAACAGATATTTTTTAAAATATGGAAAAATGTGGAAGGTAGGAGTGAAAGACATGATGGTTCATGGTAAAGGAAGGTGATGACGAGACCAGTTTTGAAATATAACTTGGATTCTCAATGTCATGCGAGTGTACCTTTAAGAAAGGCTTTTTTTTTTAAATCATTACCGCTTCACTGATGTCACTGGGGTGGAGCTAAGCTGTGGTAGTAGGTGACAGGGTTTTCAGTTTTGTTTGTGGCTGTCAGGTGATGGGAGTTTCAGTTTGGTTTTGGGGAATGTATCAGAAGCAGTTTAGCAGCAAGCTAAGAAACAGTCTCTCTCTCTCTCCCTGTTCTTCTGTTTGTTTGATTCTGAAACTATTATCAGTTGGCTGAAGGAGAGGCTTGTTGCCATCCTGCCTTAAAGAAGCTGCATTTTGGGAAACAGATTTGACTACAACCTCTTCTGAGTTCCTTCACAAGGGATTTTTCAGCATTGAACCCAGGAGGTGGGATTCCTGTAACAAATGTGCATTAACATATGCTGTATTGTGTTTATTTGGAAGGTTTTGCGTATTGGATGTTAGCTTTGGTTGGAACACATTAGAGATATTTTCTTAAGGTTTATACATTGTCATGTTTGTTGTGTTTCTTGTTTGTAATTGTTAAAAGTTCTTGCTAATTGTTTTACTGCACGTGTTAACAATATTCTTAATTAAACTTTGATTTTGATAAAAGCTCGCTGTGGATCAGTTGACTCACACTGGAGTGAAATCTCTTGCTCATTGTAACCAAAATCAGCGCAAAACATTATAGATCAGGCAAGTTTCATAGGAGACATTGAAGTATCTGACCTGACTTGTAACAACAGTATAAATGGTTACAACAGAATAGCTGAACAGGAGAGAAGTATAAGAAATAGATGAAAAGGAGAATTCTCTCATGGCCCTTGAATGAATGAGGTCAAGTAGAATCCAGAGATGTTATTGCCCATGAGCCATGTACAGATGGAAGAGTCTGCACCCCCCCCCACAAGCACAGGCCCAGTCTGGCTGTCCTGAGGCCATGATCCAAGATGGAAATAGATATAGCTCGAGGAGCTAACAGGATCAAGGGATATGGGGTGAAGGGGGAGCATCTGGAAATTGAATTTGATGATCAGCCATGATCATAATGAATGGTGGAGCAGGCTCGAAGGGACAAACAGCCTACTCCTGCTTCTAGTTTCTATATTCCCAGCTCCCTGCTATCAGCAATAGAAGATGGGCAAGATGATGAGAGCATAAAATCATTAAACTCACTTTTAGGGTGGAAAGCTCAGCAATTGAAGCAGGTATCCTTCCATCCACACCACAGAGCTGACTATCTCCTCCAGCTAAGCCACTAGGGTGCTGGTACCAAGGGGAGAGAGGTCCATCCAAACTCCCCCCATCAATTCCATTGTTTTTGTTGTGGGTCTTAGATGGAGCTATCAGTGTTCTGGATTTACAGACATTACTGGAGGCAAAGCTGATGATAAACTTTACCTTTTATTGAACAGAATAGAATCATAGAATCCCTACAATGCCGAACAAACCATTCAGGCCACTGAGTCTGAAAGAGTTTCTTACCCAGGCTCTCTCCCCCTCCCTATCCCAAACAATTACAGACAAAACATAGAAATTAGAAGCCTCAGTAGGCCATTCAGCCCTTTGAGCCTGCTCCGCCATTCATTTTGATCATTGAATTAAATATCCAGATCCCCCCCTTCCCCCGATCTCCCTTGAGCTCTTTAGCCTCAAGAGCTATACCTAACTTTGTCTTGAAATCAGATAATGTTTTGGTCTCAACTACATTCTGTGGGAGTGAATTCCACATATTCACCACCCTCTGGGTGAAGAACTTCTTCCTCATCTCGATTCTATCCTTATTCTCAAACTATGACCCCTAATTCTGGACCCCCCCACCATTGGGAATATTCTTTCTGAATCTACCCTGTCTAACCCTATTAGAATTTGATAAGTTTCTTTGAGATCCTCTCTCACTCTTCTAAACTCCAGTGAATACATTCCTAACTGAATTATCATGGCCAATCCACCCTAATCTTCAGATCTTTGGACTGTGGAAGGAAACCGGAGCACCCAGAAGAAACCCATGCAGATATGGGGAGAATGTGCAGGCTCCACATACAGTGTGAATTTCTACTATTTATTATTGTGTACAATTCAAGCTTAGTGTGAATATCTACATTGAACTTTCTCTCAGCATACTCTTTTCATTACATACATTACTGTGATGTAGACTATTTATTTATATATTTTGCATTAACCCTTCAAATTACAGTGTTCACTGAATGTTACAGTGGTAAAATCCCAGGAAAATGGTCCAAATTCTGTCACTGATGATTTCCCTAATGTTCCCACAGCTGTGCAAAAAGCTAAATGACATTTGGGAGAAGTACTACATGTACTCTTCTGGAGAGCATCTTATTTTATGCTATGAGGTGCCAGTGAATCATAGAATTCCCTACTGTGCAGAAAGAGGCCATTCAGCCTATCAAGTCTGCACCGATCACAATTCCATCCAAGCCCTATCCATGTAACCCCCTGTATTTACTCTGCTGAACCAATGATCCATAGGCAATGTAGCACAGCTAATCCACCTAATCTACATATCTTTGTAGTGTGGGAGGAAATCAGTGCACCCAGAAGAAACCCACACAGACACTGGGAGAATGTGCAAACTCCACACAGGCAGTGACCCAAGCCAGGAATCGAACCTGTGTCCCTGGCGATGTGAAACAGCAGTGCTCACCACTGTGTTACCATGCTGCCACTCATTGCCTGTCGAGAATACAGAATGTTTTTTGAGGGGGTGGTGTCAGGGATACAGGACTATTTGTGACACACAGGTTGCATCACTACACAACACGATGATGCAGCAAAAGCTTTTTCAGCTGTATTCTGAGAGAGGGCAGCATGATGGCACAGTGTTTAGCACTGCTACTTCACAGTGCCAGGAACCCCGGGTTCAATTCCCTGACTGTGTGAAATCTGCACATTCTCCCCGTGTCTGCGTGGGTTTCCTCCGGGTGCTCCGGTTTCCTCCCACAGTCCGAAAGACATGCTGATTAAGTGCATTGGCCATGCTAAATTCTCCCTCCATGTACCCAAACAGGCGCCAGGTGTGGCGACTAGGGGATTTTCACAGTAACTTCATTGTGGTGTTAATGTAAGCCTTACACGCGGCACTAATAAATAAACTTTAAACAGTGCCAGTTTAACAGCGAAGTTCCAGGAAGGGAGAGTGGAAAGAAAGGTCATAGTTTAAATGTAGATTCATCAACAAGCAACTGACTCCCCCAACCTTTCTGAATCTCAGAGAACGTGCCTGTTAGCAGAGCGAAATCCAGTAAATACTGTTAAACTTCAAGGAAACAGCATTTAAATAAGCTGCATCAGAGCTGGTCAGAGTTTTAGGAGAGCAATCAGAGACAGGAAGGAAAGAGGCAAACGAGGTACTGGAGTTAATGGGGAAGTGCAGAAACAGAGTTAAAAAGGAGGTTCCAAAGAAGGGAAATTGGAGGAGAAATGCCCGGAGACATTCGCCAGTTAAGGGGAATGAATGGGAAGAGGACACCGCGTGCATGGATTTGGAAAAATGAGGAAGTGAAATCTTTAAAGATGGAAGCGCATTTTGAGTTAGTTTGGGGAGGCTTGTCTGAAGACACTAGAAGCTTGAGATGAATCTGCAGAGACTGGGACCTTATAAAGTGACAGAATGAGGAGTCATTAATAGTCTAAACGGGTAAATTTGATGACTTGGAGGTTTAAGTTTATTCATTAGTAGGCTTACATTAACACTGCAATGAAGTTACTGTGAAAGTCCCCTTGTCAAATAGACAAGAATTTTAAAAAATCTCAATCTGTGAAAGAAGAGAAACAAAATTAATTTTGATAAAGACATTATTATTCTTGTTCTTGCATCCGCAGGCCATTGGTACTGTGTGTGCTTTAGAGGTTATGAAGAGAGATCAGCACATGGTGAGACTCCAGCACCTGTTCAGACACACTGAGGGAGAATTTAGCATGGCAAATGCACCTAACCAGTACATAAATTCATAAGATATAGGAGCAGAATTAGGCCGTTCAGCCCATCAAGTCCATTCCACCATTCGATCATGCATTCATGATTGGAAGCATAGGAATCGGGGGAGTTTTGGAGGGGGGGTGGTGGAGAGACAGGGCTAAGCAGAGTTCTAAACAGTGGAGCCAGGCACAGGCTGGCAGTGATCTGCGGGAAACACTTGCGACATCAAAGTGGAGAAGGTCCATCCAAGAAGGTACCAGGCACATTGCAGGGTACATGCAGAGACTAAGTCAAGGGAGTGCACCTAATAACCCACCTAACTCTACCCTTCAAAAAGTTACCTACCTGCCCCACGTGTAGCAGTGCTTGCAACTCATGCATTGGGCTTATCAACCATCCAAGATCTCATCCAACGAGAGTGGAAGCAAGTCACCCTCAGCCTCAAGAGCAACGTGATGTGGAAATGCTGGTGTTAGAATGGGGTGGGCACAGTAAGAAGTCTCACAACACCAGGTTAACACCAATAAACAACAGGTTATTGAGTAGCACAAGTTTTCGCAGCACTGCTCCTTCACCAGGTGAGTGGGGTAGGAGAGCAACAGAAAGACAAAATGCTAGAAAATCTCAGCAGATCTGACAGCCTCTGTGGAATGTGAATAGAATAAGAAGTCTCACAGCACCAGGTTAAAGTCCAACAGGTTTATTTGGTAGTAAATTCCACTAGCTTGCGGTGTTTGCCTCTTCGTCAGGTGAATTCTGACGGCAGCAAGGAAAAAATTGTTCTCGAGTTGGTTGGTACGTAACTTCAGACCTTTGTCTCTTTTACCTGACAGAAGAAGGTGGAAGAGAGTAAGTCTGGGGTGCGTGAAGTCCTTGATTATGCTGGTTGCTTTGTCAAGGCAGCAGGAAGTGTAGATGGAGTCATTGGATGGAAGGCGGGTTTGCATGATAGACTGGGCTACATTTGCAATCTTTTATAGTATTTTGACCCGACTCAGATGAACTGCTGGTCAAGTTGCAGAACAACTTGGCAAAGCGTAAAGAATGTAAGGGCTGTCACATTGTTGCTTCCAACTATGGTCAGACCCCACAATCGACACGAGGGCAACAATTCACTATTGCAGACACCAGGCACGATGGCACAGTGGTTAGCACTGATGCTTCACAGCGCCAGGGACCCAGGTTCAATTCCGACCTCAGGTGACTGTGTGGAGTTTGCACATTTTCCCTGCGTCTGCATGAGTGCTTCGGTTTCCTCTCTCAGTGCAAAGATGTGCGGGTTAGGTGAATTTACCATTATAAATTGCCCCTTTGTATCAGGGGGGGATTAACTGGGGTAAATTTGTGGGGTTATGGAAATAGGGCCTGAGTGGAATTAAGGTCAGTGCAGACTTGATCGGCCGAATGGTCTCCTTATGCACTGTAGTGTTCTATCATTTCAAAAGTCAGCAGTTAACAACCTGCCAGGAAAAAAATAAGGTTTGGAGATAATAAAATTAAATTCAAAGTTGTGAACCTGCGGCTCATCACACAGCAGACTAACATTAGTAGCAAATTTCCTGGAATTGTGATGGATCCCGAGACCCCAAAGAATCTTTACAGTGCAGAAGGATGCCATTGAATCCATGGAGTCTGCACTGACTGTCACCGAAACTCCAATCCACCACCCTATCCCCACCTCGCATCTATCTAACCCACATATCTTTTGGACACGAAGGGGCAATTTACCACGGCCAATCCAACTAACCTGCCCGTCTTTCAGAACATGGGTGGAAACCAGAGCAGCCAGAAGAAACCCAAACCCAAACACGGGGAGAACGCGCAAACTCCGCAGTCATCCAAGGCTGGAATTGAACCCAGATCCCTGGTGCTGTGAGGCAGCAGTGCTGCGAGGCAGCAGTGCTGCCTACAGTGCTACTGTGTCACCTCATTTAAGAAACAGTCCGCTTCTGTAAGGGCAAGATCAAGAGGGCTAAAAGGACTTCTTCATCCGGTGACTTTGCAATGCATGAGCACTGCATACAACTTTGCTGTGCATAACACTCTTAGCACAAGTGAAACTATAAATGAAAAGAAACAGACACACATTGAACGATAGGATGTGCAACTTGTATATATTTTCAATGGAATTTTTGATTGCAGTCCCAAAGTCTTTTAGAGGACAGAAATTCTTCTTGTTTGAAGACCAACTGCAGTCGGGGAACACTGGGCAAGCACATTCAGGAATTATTAATCATTCTGAATGTTTTGTTGTGCTTCCACTAAATTAAATATTGACATCTGTGAAATTCAGGAAGCATAAATCATGCAAATTAATTGAGTTCACTGGGTTCATTTACAGCTGCAAAGTGACTAGATTTCTGCTTTCAATGTACAACTTGAAAACATATTTTAATGAAATCAAAGGATATAATGGTTCTTGGAAAGGAGAAATTGCTAACCAAACTTTCTAAGATGGGTTCACTTTACGTATGTGAATCACATTGATTGCAAATTAGGTTTACTTGCTTCTACCCATTTTAGACCAATCTCCAGCCTCCAAATAACCAAACCATCACAGATTTAATCTCACAACACCAGGTTAAACTCTACTCACTGTATCTATCCCAGACCAACACCAGCAACTCCACATCAATCAATCATAGAATCCCTACAGTGCAGGAGGCCACTCAGCCCATCGAGTCTGCAAATTCTCCAAAAGGGCATCTAACCCAGGCCCACCCAACCACCCCCAACCCGCATTTAGCATGGCCAATTAACCTAATACGCACATCTTTAGAGTGTGGGAGGAAACCAGAGCACCTGGAGGAAAACCATGCAGGTATGGGGAGAACGTGCAAACTCTACCCAGACAGTCACCCAAGGCTAGATTTGAATCCGGATCCCTTAACACTGTGCCACTGAGTCGCACACCACAACTTCCACAGGATTTTTCTAAAGTCCCATTGCGACATTTTAATTCTCTCAGGAATTGTAAGCAGCTTAAAGTTTTTGAGCATTCTCAAACCTACAGGAAAAGGAATTGTATACAAATAGCTCTTTTTCATTGGACCACTTCACCAATTAACACATGAAGCAGAAGTTCACTAGATTCAAGAAACTATTTGTTTCCTTTGAAGACTGAGTTGGACAAAAGTTCAAAAAGACGCCTCCTTTCACAGTCAAATGGGTCTTTAGTGAAATTTTTCTTTGTTCTTAAGCTTCCATTCGCCTCACTTATTCCTTTTGGCCTGCTGCCTCTCATTTCCTGGTTCAACAGCAGAAACCTTTGGTATTATAACAAACTGTTGAGCGGTAAGACTGCAAGTTATATTTAATTCTGTGAGAAATCTATTTATCCAATTGAAAGAACATTAGTTATACTATATTCTATATATTACCAATATATATTATATTACCAATATATATCCATATAATAATATATTAGTAATATTATAAGTTCGTGAATGTAACCCAATCCATCATATAAACCAGCCTCCCAACCATTGGCTCTGTCTACTCTTCCTGCTGTCTTGGCAAATTTAGCCAGCATAATTAAGGACCCCAGATGCCCCGGACATTCTCTCTTCCACCTTCTTCCGTCGGGCAAAATACGCAAAAGCCTGAGATCACGTACCAACCGACTCAAGAACAGCTTCTTCCCTGCTGCTGTCAGAGTTTTGAATGGACCTACCTTGCATTAAGTTGATCTTCCTCTACACCCCAACCATGACCGCAACACTACATTCTGAACTCTCTCCTTTCCTTCTCTATGAACAGTGTGCTTCATCTGTGTAGCGCACAAGAAACAATACTTTTCACTATGTTAATGTGTGTGACGATAAAAAAAAACATCAAATATTCATATTGTCAAGTCCCTTCTGAGGCCAACAGAGAATTCAGCCCATTCAGCCTGCACCGACCGAGAACAATCCCACCTTGGCCCCATCCTTGACATGTACCCTGCTAGTCCTTCTGACACTAAGGGACAATTTAGCACAGCCAATACGCCTAACCCGCGCATCTTTGGACTGTGAGAGGGAACCAGAGCAGCCAGAGAAAACCCCATGCAAACATAGGGAGAGTTTGCAAACTTCACACAGACAGTGACCCGAGGCTGGAATTGAACCCAGATCCCTGGCATGCTAATCACTGCCACCGTGCTGTCCAGTTGAGGTGGACAGGAATGAAATTTTCCTTTAGTAGAGGGATCAAGGGACAGAGTTTACTGTAAGGAAGCAGGAGATTTGGACTGGATTTGAGGAAAAACATTTTCACCCAGAGGATAGCGGAAATCCGGAACTCACTGCCTGAAAGGAGAGGCAGGTATCCTTAACAGTTAAAAAGCATTTAGATGAATACTTGAAACAACAGTGTACAAAGCTACACACCAAGTGATAGAAAGTAGGATTAGAACAGGTGTTTGACAGCTAACACAGATACAATGGGCTGAAGAGCCTGTTTCCCTGCTGTAAAACTCTATGATGTAAAGATGCCGGCGTTGGATTGGAGTGGTAAGAACTCAGTAAGAATTTAGCAACACCAATTATTAATCCAACCGATTTATTTGATAGTAAAATAGCGAGCTTTCAACACTCCCGTGTCTTCATCAGGCAAGTGCAGTGTTCTGGTCTGCAATAGCACACATCAGCACAGACAGTCAGAGATTGCTGATTAGAATGCGAATCCTTACATCTAACCTGCTATTCAAGTGTTAAAGTGGCTAACAATGTGTGTGAAGGGGATCCTGAGCATTGTTAGAGAGTTGTGTATTTTCTCCAGACAGCACAGTAAGTGAGGTTTTTTGCTAACCCAGGCAAGTTACGGGGGTTACAGATAGTGTGTCATGAAGCCAAGATCCCTGTTAAGACCGTCCTCATGTGTGCGGAGCTTGGCTATCAGTCTCTGCTCAGCGACTCTGCGCTGTCGTGTATCACGAAAGCCCCCTTGAAGAACATTTACCCGCAGGTCGGAGGCCGAATGCCCATGACTGCTGAAGTGTTCGCCCACAGGAAGGGAACTGTTTTGCCTGGTGATTGTTGAGCGATGCTCATTCATCCGCTGTCGTAGTGTTTGCATGGTCTCCCCAATATACCATGCTTCGGGACATCCTTTCTTGCAACGTATTAGGTAGACAACGTTGGCCGAGTTGCAAGAGTATGTACCGTGCATCTGGTGAATGGTATCCTCACGTTTGATGATGTCGTCCATGTCTATGATCCGGCATGTCTTGCAGAGGTTGCTGTGGCAGGGTTGTGTGGTATTGTGGTCACTGTTCTCCTGAAGGATGGGTAGTTTGCTGCGAACAATGATATGTTTGAGGTTGTGCGGTTGTCTGAAAGCAAGAAGTGGGGGGGTGGGGATGGCCCTAGCGAGATGTTCATTGTCATCAATGATATGTTGAAGACTCCGGAGAAGATGTCGTAGCTTCTCCGCTCCGGGGAAGTACTGGACAACAAAGGGTACTCTGTCCACCGTGTCCCGTGTTCGTCTTCTGAGGAGATCAGTGCGGTTTATCGTTGTGGCATGTTGGAATTGTCGATCGATGAGTCGAGCGCCATATCCTGTTCTCACGAGTGCATCCTTCAGTGTCTGGAGGTGTCTGTCACGATCCTCCTCATCTGAGCAAATTCTGTGTATACGGAGGGCGACAGAGATCGACAGTTATATAGAGATCGACAGTTCCAACGTGCCACAACGATAAACCGCACTGATCTCCTCAGAAGACGAACACGGGACACAGTGGACAGAGTACCCTTTGTTGTCCAGTACTTCCCCGGAGCGGAGAAGCTACGACATCTTCTCCGGAGTCTTCAACATATCATTGATGACGATGAACATCTCGCTAGGGCCATCCCCACCCCCCCACTTCTTGCTTTCAGACAACCGCACAACCTCAAACAGATCATTGTTCGCAGCAAACTACCCAACCTTCAGGAGAACAGTGACCACAATACCACACAACCCTGCCACAGCAACCTCTGCAAGACATGCCAGATCATAGACATGGACGACATCATCAAACGTGAGGATACCATTCACCAGGTACACGGTACATACTCTTGCAACTCGGCCAACGTTGTCTACCTAATACGTTGCAAGAAAGGATGTCCCGAAGCATGGTATATTGGGGAGACCATGCAGACACTACGACAGCGGATGAATGAGCATCGCTCAACAATCACCAGGCAAAACAGTTCCCTTCCTGTGGGCGAACACTTCAGCAGTCATGGGCATTCGGCCTCCGACCTGCGGGTAAATGTTCTTCAAGGGGGCTTTCGTGACACACGACAGCGCAGAGTCGCTGAGCAGAGACTGATAGCCAAGTTCCGCACACATGAGGACGGTCTTAACAGGGATCTTGGCTTCATGACACACTATCTGTAACCCCGTAACTTGCCTGGGTTAGCAAAAAACCTCACTTACTGTGCTGTCTGGAGAAAATACACAACTCTCTAACAATGCTCAGGATCCCCTTCACACACATTGTTAGCCACTTTAACACTTGAATAGCAGGTTGGATGTAAGGATTCGCATTCTAATCAGCAATCTCTGACTGTCTGTGCTGATGTGTGCTATTGCAGACCAGAACACTGCACTTGCCTGATGAAGACACGGGAGTGTTGAAAGCTCGCTATTTTACTATCAAATAAATCGGTTGGATTAATAATTGGTGTTGCTAAATTCTTACTGAGTTCGTAAAACTCTATGACAATCACTTGCATTAGGTGGCTCTCTCAATTATCCATCCAGTTGGCCCTGAGTTTGTTGCTACCTTGAACTCACAGTTATACACATTTTCCAACATCACTGATTAAAGCTCCCCCTTCCTGCAGTGAGAATCTGTCCCCCTTGTGGTAACATACAGGGCAAGAAGTCTTGCAAAATCAATATGTTGAATAGCCAAGAGATGGTGAATTCCCTCCTCGCCATAATATTCCTCCATTGGAAATGAGGAGACATTTCTTCAACCAGAGTGGTGAGCCTGTGGAATTCATTACCACAGCAAGTAGTTGATGCCAAAACATTGAATGTATTCAAGAGGCAGCTGGATATAGCATTGGGGCAAATGGGATCAAAGGTTACGGGGAGAAAACAGAATTAGGCTATTGAGTTGGACAGTCAACCATGATCATAACAACTGACAGACTCGAAGGGCCAAATGGCCTCTTCCTGCTCTTGTCTTCTATGTTCCTAATCCTGGGCTTTCATTCAGTCATGCTCCATCTCAATCCCAAGGTTATTGAGGAGTAACTTATTGCAAGGCCTGTGCTACCATTAACCATTGAGGTCTGCCAACCATGTCAAGGGATATGGACATACTTCGTCCCTCTGAAACGTACAGAGCCTGCAGCACCTTCTCAGCTAATTAGAATCAGCAGATTAAAGATCTCATGGAACTTTTGCAAGGAACGGAAGAGGTCTCTCCAATGCTCTGACCAATTTACATTCCTCAACCAACACCTTGAAAAAAAATTCTGCTTCATTATTGCATTGCTGTTTGTGGAATCTTGCTGTGCACAAGTTGACTGCCAGATTTCCTACATCAAGACACCTTAATGCGCTTCAATTTGGACACTGATCTTAGAGCTCCTTGGGATGTCCAGAAGTTGGGAAAAGTGCTTTATTCTTTATGGAATCACCATCACTGCCAATTGATGTCGAAACAAAGTACAGTGTATTTTGTTTTTTTTAAAAAGGTATGAGTATCATCCTTACCAACACGGCAGGGATGGGTCTTTGTGGTGAGGTCAGGCTCAATAAAAGACAACCAATCTATTTGCTAAACAATCCTACGTGGTAAACAAGACATTCCAAGTGAGATCGAGAGGAAAGTGCATTTCAGCAGGTTTAGGCTGCACGAGTAAAGTTATGAACAAGTTGGCTTACAGTAACACTGCAATGAAGTTACTATGAAAGTTTCACTGTTGCCACACCCCAGCACCTATTCGGGTACACTAAAGAAGAACTTAACATCTAACCAATGTACCTTTCAGGCTGTGGGAGGAAACAGGAGGAAACCCACACAGACATGGTGAGAATGTGCAGACTCCACTCAGGCAGTGACCCAAGCCTGGAATCAAACCCAGGTCCCTGCCGCTGTGAGGCAGCAGTGCCAACCACCCTTTTAACAATACCATCCATTGCCCCTATCCCAACTTTAAAAAAAGCACAAATATTTCTTTAATAACACCAAGACGGCAGTTATATTTCGCATATTTATTTTCAATACACAATGAACCACACTGGAGCAATGAAAATAAACCACAAAAAATGATAATGTGTGATACCCACAACCCTCCCCCCGCCAAAAAAATTGTTCCATACATAATGCTAACTGCGGTTTTTCTCTCACCCAGGAACAAGCGGATAGCTAGCTGGATGAACATTACAAATGGTTAAGACATTATTCGAAGAATAAAATGAAAAGACAGGACTGTACTTATATTACACTTACAGTTCTAGAAACCTCAGTGGATTGGGTGGGGGGGGGGTGAGAAAAAGAAACACACCACTATAAATACAGTTGGCACAATATCACCCCCCCACCCCCACTCTCCCCAACCCTCCCACGCATTCATTGCTTAAGTTAGCGCTCCCTCCTCACAAATATGGGAGCTAACCAAGATGGTAAGGAATTTGCAGTCCACATTATTTCAAACTCTTTCGTAAAAAGCTTCTAATGATTAGAATTAAGGTAGAAAGGGACAGAAGTTTGATGGCCAGATTTGGTGATGGTATCGATTCATCACTGACACGATTACATTGAGTCCATGCGCCAAGCTCTCCTCAAGACGCACTCGTCTTAAGTCAGGGTCTCCCCCTTGGTTACCTGCAGAACAAAACCAAGAATGAGTGTGCGCCATTAGCACCGGGCCCTCATCGCAAACAGGATCACTCGATTCCTTCAGGGGGCGTTCCCCACCCCAAAGAATGGCCACGAGGGTAAAGCGTGTGAAAACCTAAAACTAGGAGCGAGGATACAGCAAACTAAAAAAAAAGTCACAAGGGAAAAACATCAATAGTCTTGTTGGTGCTTCATTAAAAAAAAACTCACCTAACCTCCCCTACAGAACAGCATTTCTACCTCCAGGCTCATATTATTGTAACACCCACATGGTCCAATTCTGTTCCAGCAACTAATACAGCTTGGTCCTATTCCCCAGCTAGTTAAGGAGCAGTTAGACAACCTTTAGCCCAAGGTTGTGCCCTCTGGTTCTTCTTACTGTAAAAATCCCCTCCATGTCCACACTATTCAGACCTTGCAGAATCCTGTAAGTTTCGATAAGATCCTCCCTCATCCTTCTAAACTCAGAGTACAGACCCAGAGTTCTCAACTGTTCCTCATACAACAAGCTGTTCATTCCAGGGATCATTCTTGTGAATCTCTTCTGGACCCCTTCCAAGGCCAGCACATCCTTCTTTAGATTATAGAGCATAAAACTGCTCACAATACTACAAATGGGGTCTGACCAGAACCTTATACAGCCTCAGAAGTACATCCCTGCTCTTGTATTTTAGCACTCTTGACATGAAGGCTAGAATTTACCTTCCCATCTGCCGACTGAACCTGTACGTTAACCTTAAAAGAATCTTGAACAATGACTAAGTCCCTCTGTGTTTCTGATTTCCTAAGTATTTTCCCATTTAACAAATAGTCTATGCCTCCATTCCTCCTTCCAAAGTGCATAACCTCACACTTTTCCACATTATATTCCACCTGCCACTTCTTTGCCCACCCTCCTAACCTGTCCAAATCCTTCTGCAGCCCTCCTGCTTCCCCAATACTATCTGAGCCTTTACACACCTTTGTACACAACACGTTTACCATAGAAGCCACTACCTTTAGTTTGGTGGTGGGGGTGGTTTCTGGGACTTGAGACAATAGTCAATAGCACACCATTTTCCTATGTTTCTACGTTAATAAAATCCTACAATGCAGGAGGAGGCAATTCGGTCCATCATGTCTGCACCGATCACAATCCCACCCCGGGTCCTATGCCCATAGGGCCACATATTTACCCTAGCTAGACCCCTTTATACTAAGAGACAATTTACTATAGCCAATCCATCTAACCTGCACATCTTTGGAGCGTGGGAGGAAACCGGAGCACCTAGAAGAAACCCACCCAGGCAGGGAGAGAACATGTGGACTTCACAAAGACAGTCACCCAAGTTGGGAATTGAACCAAGATCCCTGGTGCCGTGAAGCAGCACTGCTAAGCCCTGTGCCACCCACACTGCCACATTGACGTAGCACCAGTTTAATTTTGACAAGCTTCAGAAACACTTCTTATATCCTCTCCAGATACAAGGGTCTCATCCCTGAGCCTTTGAGTTCCTTCTTGGCATCCCCACCTCAAAAGGCAATGTGTGCACGGCAATAGGTTCCTGGATTCCCGGCTTGGGTCACTGTCTGTGTGGAGTTTGCACATTCTCCTCTGGGCGCTTCGGTTTCCTCCCACAGTCCAAAGTTGTGCAGGATAGGTTGACTGGCCATGCTAAAATTGCTCCTTAGTGTCCTGAGATGCATAGGTTAATGAGGGATTAATGAGTAAAATATGTAGGGATATGGGGGTAGGGCTTGGGTGACATTGTGGTCGGTGTAGACTTGATGGGCCAAATGGCCTCTTTCTGTATTGTAAGATTTCTATGATTCTATGAGTGACCTCTCCATGGTGTGTGCCTGGACTGGATTATATATACGGGGATTCTGTGTTGCCCAAGTGTCAAAGCCCCCCCTCAGCCTTGCTGGTGGGGTCCAAAGGAATGCCAAGCACAACATCTGGCACCAGTTTGACTGAAGGAGCTGCCAGAACATGCCCCATCGCAGGGCACACACACAAACCGAGGGACAACTTTATTGTGGCCAATCTCTGGCCCGACAGTGGATGGAATTAAAACGCACCACTGGGGCAACAGACGCTGTGTTTTACCTGAAAGCCATTAGACACTGACACGGGCCATCCAAATGAAAGATTCCCATTTCTCACCAAGTCCAAATATCAAGGAAAATCAGAGTCACAAAGGACAAATACAGGGGCTGTTATCAGTGGCTGGAGAATCTGGAATTGGTGGAGGAGAATTCCTCCCAACCCCTGAGAGTTGTGAATCTTTGGAATTCTCCCGTCCAGAACAGCTTCAGATAACAATGAATATATTCAAGGCTAAGATTTTTGACTCAGGAATTTGGGGACCAGGTGGGAAAGTGTAGTGTGAAGATCAGCTGTGGTCTTACTGTATAGTGCAGGAGGTGAGCTTACTCCCATTTCTTAGATTTAAGAGTGTTGCAAAAAAAATAAAAATAATTACTATATGTAATTATACCGAATCACGAACTCCACGGCTAAAACCATTCCAGGACAGGCGACATTCCCGGGACAGAAATCTCCGTTGGGCTCGAGTGGGATTTTACAATCTCGCTCGAGGAAAACCGTAAAATCCCACCCTACATTCTGAAGTCCTGAACACGGCACAATGTAACGTCCACCATATTAGCTGAACACATTCATCAACACCCTTGGTTTTTAAGTACAGGTTTCACACAGCCACAGATACCCTACTGAGGGAGAAACAGCCGCTGAAAGCTTTAATTTACCAAAGAATTAAACATTTTCTCTCGATATAATTTTTCAATCCACAATAAATTCAACTCGGTCCCTCTTACCCTTGCCTCGATGTATTCGATCCTTCGTTCTAGCGCTGTCAGTTTCTCATTCAATGTAGCTAGCCGGGAACGGCATGACATGTCTGCCAAAGAAAGAAAAGGCTACGCTTTCAGAGAACAGCTAGTACTCCTTTTGACAGCACATTCATCAACCCTAATTTGTCTATCCCAATGTGCCAAACACAAGCAATACCACAGCAAACCTGTTCAATTCTTTAAAGCAAATACCCAACAGATTTCAGCATGGTGGAAAAAAAGATAAAACTATCTTTTGTTGACTTTCAAAGCTTTAGGATTCTTCAAAGCATTTTGCAGTAAATCAAATTCTTTTGAAGTATAGTCACTTGAGTAATAAAAGAAACCCACAAAGCAATTTGCATTTAGCAAGCTCCCAAAAACAGTGAAGGAGATAACCCAAGGACCACAGGATCCCTACAGAGCAGGAAGAGGCCATTCAGCCCATCGTGCCTGCACTGACTCCCCAAAAGAGCATCCCACCCAGGCCCTTCTCTTTCTATCCTATAAACCCACTTACTCACGATCAATCCAACCCATGCGTCTTAGGACTGTGGGAGGAAACTGGAGCATCCGAGGAAACCCACGCAGACACAGGGAGAACGTGCAGACACCGCACAGACAGTGATCCAAGCCGGGAATCAAACCTGGGTCCCTGGTGCTATGCAGACAGTCACCCAAGACTGAAACTGAACCGGGTTTCCCTGGCATTATCAGGTAGCACTGCGCTAACCACTGTGTCACTGTAACCATAAAAATATTGGTTGATAATTAATCATTTGACTGGGACACCAGTAAGATCTACCCTGTTCAATGAAATAGAGCCTCAGGAACTTTAACATCCACCTGCCAGCAACATTCTCTCCAATTTCTTTTTACTTATGGTGCATGGGTGATTTGTTTAAGCTGGTGGTCTCTTTCTTTTTTTTGTGTGCGCACATTTGGGTTGCTTTGTGGCCACACTACCTAGAAAGAATATTGCCCAAGGAGAGCTAATGGGGTTTAATAACTCACCCAAAAGGCGATAGCAAACAAAGAGTGAATCCAGCAAGTTTATTGTGTGCTGCCATTCTAACTGTGAGACCAGCACGGGCTCTGAAGCACTGTAAAAACAGCTGGATTCTCACAACACCTTCACCTGGTGTTGAGAGACTTCTTACCCCAGTCCATTGCCAGCAATTCCACATCAAAACAGCTGGAGGCTAGTGACTTGTTTTAAATATATTGCAATTCCACTCCTGCTGCACACACTTACTGGGTCTGCGCAGGATACTGAAAACCTTACACATCGCTAATCAGTAATGCCGTTAGAATTTCAGTTAAATGCAGTGATACGAGGATAGGATTTGCATGCAACGCTCACCCACACTTTGAAAGAATCAGCACTGGCGGTAGCAGGGAAGTTAACTTGAGGTAATGAACTAAGAACTTGAAGCATAATGACAATGTGTTAGCACGCAGTTATGACTTTTCTTACTAAGCATAGATGCCAAATGTGTATTTTGTAACCACGCTGGTGCCAAGTAAGAAGTGGGACTGTAACTGCGGACAGCAGAAATAGGGCAGCACAGTGGTTAACACTGCTACCTCACAGCGCTAGGGACTCAGGTTCGACTCCTAGCCCCGGTCACTGTCTGTACAGAGTCTGCACGTTCTCCCTGTGTTTTCCCCCAGGTGCTCCAGTTTCCTCTCACAATCCAAAGAGGAGCTGAATTCTCCCTCACTGTACCCGAACAGGCGCCAGAGTGTAGCGACTAGAGGATTTTCAGAGTAACTTCATTGCAGTGTTAATGCAAGCCTATTTGTGACCGACTAATTAATTAATAATGAATCTCATTCAGGAACAAAGGGGGAAAATCCCTTGGATGAGTCCATGTGCATCTTTCACAGTCTCATGGCTGGTTACAGATTAAGATATACCTAAGTTGGGCCAAAGGGCCAGTTTCCATGCTGTAAACCTCTGTGACTCTACCAGTTATGTGCTTCCCGCTAATACACTTATACCCTATTGATGACCATCTTATATTTACAGCTGAGAGTTTTGGCACCGGAATTAACCAAGGATGTGTGAGGTCACTGGGGTGAGGCATGCTAAATAAAGAAAACCTGTAACTTGTTCTGCCTGTGGTCAGAATGTTGTGTGATTATAAGAAGAAATTAGATATAGCTCTTGGGGTTAAAGGTGGGGGGGGGGGGGGGAGAGAGAGAGAGAGAGAGAGAGAGAGAGAGAGAGAGAGAGAGAGATCAGGATATTGAATTTGATTATCAGCTACGATCATAATGAATGGGGGAGCAGGTTCAAAGGGTCCAATGGCCAACTCCTGTTTCTATAATTCAGAACACTCTGGCATCAAAAATCAAACATAGCCACCTTCCCCCAAATGGGTACAAACAATAAACTGTAAATTATAAACAAAAGCAAAGCAAACTTTATAAATAAACCTATTAAATTGAAGAACAATGTTGTCCGTTGTGTCAGCAATGCTCGCAAGTCCTTTCAATGCTTCCCCGCTGCCCCAGCATTCCCGGGACACCCAGGGAAGTGTGGCCCCTTCTCCCGGGACACCCAGTCAGCCATGAGAAGGGCGGTTGGGCAGTTGGACTAAAGGAAACCCACGCCCACCTCCTCGGCCACCTGGACACTTCAGCCAGAGCGACACAGCCTGGGGGAGGAGCGGGGAGTTTTACAGCCCCGTCACATGTGACGGCGGGGACGTAAAATGCGCCGAA
This sequence comes from Sphyrna mokarran, assembly GCA_024679065.1. NCBI lineage: Eukaryota > Metazoa > Chordata > Chondrichthyes > Carcharhiniformes > Carcharhinidae > Sphyrna > Sphyrna mokarran. The sequence continues at coordinate 129,663,317 of JAGIQG010000003.1, read as the reverse complement.
CTGTTCAAAACTCCACTGACTGCGGCGGGAACGCAACATCGGCTGGCAGGAGTTGTTGTGAAACTCAAACCACGAGGCGGGTAGGGAGGATACGGAAACACGAACGCACACATGCAGGTTACTGGTCTCCACTTCCTATGCAAAAAAACTGAAAGATGGGAAAAAAAAATGTTTACATTTCATTCAAAAGTTCGGAATGTTAAACATTTAAATCTTCTTCATTCTCCCCCACCATCGCCCAATTCAACAGTATCAATTTGAACGTCCCATACTAATATTAATCTTTTAACGATACACAGTTTCTCAAAAGTTTGTGATTCCTTTAACCAGCAGCTGAGGTGTGAACAGGGTTTCAAAACCAAATGCTGCCAATATACAGTCAGCCAATCTGCAGCTGTGCTGAGCAACATCCCTCTGAACATATTAAACCTTAAGGGACTACAACATCAGAGAATCAGCATTCCTACATTGCAGAAGGAGGCCATTTGGCCCAATGAATCTGCACTGACTACAATCCCATCCAGGCCCTATCCCCATAATCCCATATATTTACCCTATTAACCCCTCTGACACTAAGGGACAATTTAGTATGGCCTATCCACCTAACGAACATTTGAAATAATAAAGAACTTCTCATGGGATAGAACCTGATGAATGTTAATGTTTTCTCTCTAGAAAACAACCAATCAGCACTATATCTCCAGGGATTGATTGTTAATGTTGATATTTTTCCATATTTTAATCATGATGTAGAAGGTCACAATGTGCAATCAGGCACATGAATCTCTTCACTACAGCCTTTTGTGTAGTCCTCTGTCCTTTCATTTCCCTTCTGAATGTGCAGTGCGTGACAGCGTTGTCTAAAAGCCACCGAACAGAAACTTATTCTCATTCAACCCCTTGATCTTGCCCCTCCAGCATTGAGTCTCTCCAATCTTCCCCAATCCCCTACACCGACAAAATCTCTTTGCTCTTCCAATCACAGGTTCTGCCTTTCACTGTTGGTGGCTGTGTCTTCAGCTGCCGAGTCCCCAAGCTCAGGAATTTCCTCCCTAAATCTTTCCCACTCCCCTGAAAATCCTCTCTTTTTGACCGAGTTTTGCTTGTCCACTTTTCATGGTGCAGACAAGGTGGTTAGCACTGCTGCCCCACAGCACCAGGGACCAGGGTTCAATTCCAGTCTCGGGTCACCTGCTTGTGCAGAGTTTGCACATTCGCCCCATGTCTGCGCGGGTTTCCTCTGGGTGCTCCGGTTTCCTTCCAAGGTTCAAAGATGTGTGGGTTAGGTTGACTGGCTGTGCTAAATTGATCCTAGTATCAGGGGATTAGCAGGGTAAATGTGTGGGGTTTCATGGATAGGACTTGGGGAGATTGTGGTCGGTGCAGAGTCGATGGGCTGAATGGCCTCCTTCTGCACTGTAGGGATTCTATGATTTTACTCCGTGGTTCAGTGACAAATAGCATTTGATAATCTTCTGTGAAACGCTTACTATGTTAAAGGCACTATATAAATGCAAGTTGGTGTTTTAGGGCCTTACTTACATCCAGAACAGATTCCTCGATCCCTGACGTTACCAAGCCACATGATCATAGAACATAGATCATAGAATCCCTACAGCACAGAAAGAAGCCATTTGGCCCATCAAATCTGTACCAACTACAATCCCATCCAGGCCCTATCCCCGCAACCCCATACAGTTACCCTGATAATACCCCCCCTGACACTAGGGTCAATTTAGCATGGCAATCCCTCCAATACACACATCTTTGGGAGGAAACCGGAGCACCTGGAGAAAACTCACACAGACATGGGGAGAATGTGCAAAGTCCACACAGACAGTGACTCAAGGCCGGAATTGAACCTGCATTTCTGGCACTGAGAGGCAGCAGTGCTAACCACTATGCCACCCGATAATCTTTAACTTTGTTAAATAATTTTATATTAACCCATGTGGAGAAATGGGAAAATTACATTAAAATTAAACTTATAAAACAGATACTTTGGCAAAATCTATGCTGCTTTCGAAGGCTGAGCCATCCTGTTTGTAGGGATGGGATGAAGACGTTAATACTTAATTGAAAAAGACATGGTGCGACTGTAAAAATAACAGGAAATATGCCCTGTTTGCAAGTTTGAAATGCAGCACCGCCTGTTATTTGCATCTGCTTTCCGCAGTCAGCTCTTTAATCCAACCATGAGGAACTGACCCCTTACGTTTTATAAGATAAAGTAAAATGAGTCACTTGACCAGAATTATTCCTCTCTGCTCACATAGCAAGAAGCAATTTATTTACCCAGGCAAAAACAGAAAACGCTGGAAAATCTCAGGAGATTTGACAGCATCCGTGGAGACAGAATAGCACCAATGTTTTGAGTCTGGGTGACCCTTTGTCAGAGCTGAATACAAAGAAAGCAGTACAAGATGTATACTGTAAGGATAAGGGGGTGGGGGAATTGTATAAATTAACTGGAATCATACAGTGCAAAAAAGGCCCTTCAGCCCATCGAGGCTGCATCGACACAGAAACAGCTGAACTCCCACCTAATTCCATCTGCCAGCACTTAGCCCATAGTCCTGAACGTTATCAATGTACTAACGCTCATCCAGATAGTTTTTAAAAGATGTGAGGCATCCCATCTCCTCCACCCTTCCAGACAGTACGTTCCAGCCACCACCACACTCTGGGTAAAAATGTTTTTCCTCACATTCCCCCCCCCTAAACTTCCTGCCCTCCCACCTTGAATCTATGTTCCCTTATAACTGATCCTTCAGTTAAGGGGAACAGATGTTCTTTATCCACTCTGTCTGTGCCAACCAAATAAACTAAAGCAACTTAATGGGATGGGGGGGGGGGTTATGTATTTTGGTGTGAAAAACATAAAGGAAGAGAATTATTTAAATGGCGACATATTGGGAAGTATGGACGTACAAAGGGTCATTTTGTCAATGAAAGTGGAGAGGGAAGTATAGCAAGCAACAAGGAAGGCGAATGGTACATTGGCTTTTATTGCAAGAAGGTTTGAATTGTGGAGTATCGTGCGCAGTTTTGTCTTCAACCTAAGAAAGGATATAGCTGTCGTAGAAGGAGTGCAATGGAATTTCACTACGTCGATAGTGAGGTTGGCAGGACTGTCCTACGAGGACAGCTTGGTTTGGCTGGGTGTGTATTCACTGGAATTTGGAAGGATGAGTGGAGATCTGATCGAAACGACTAAAATTCCAACAGGACTGGACAGATCAGATGCAAGGAGGGTGTTTTCCCTGGATGGGGATTCTTAAAACCAGGGGACACAGTCTTAGGATTACGGGGTAGACTATTTCAGATTGAGATGAGGAAAAGTTTCTTCATTCAGAGGGTGGTGAACATGTGGAATCTCTTGCACAGAATGTATTCAAGAAAGAGAGATTTAAAAGATTCTAATGGCATCAAGGTGTATGGGGAGAAAGCAGGAATATGACATTGAGATAGAGAATCAGCTATGATCAAACTGAATGGCGGAGCACGCTCAAGAAGCTGGTTGGCCAACTCCTGCTCCTAGTTTCCAAGCTTCTACTTTCTGTCCCTTAAAGGAGGATGTCATGAACGAGAAAGAATCTGACAATGTTTCTTGATCGCTGAATGAACACACACACACACACACAGTCTGTTCCACTGGTTTAAAAATCATTCAAGGTCCACAGGCAGCATTAGGATGAGCTGCCTTCCTGCTGTTTCGGAAAAGCAGCCAGTGCAATCAAGCACGCACTCTCTCCCATAAGTCCGAAGGAGCAGAATTAGGCCATTTCATCCATCGAGTCTGCTCTGCCATTCAATTATGGCTAATATTTTTCTCAGCCCCATTCTCCTGCCCTTTCCCCATAACCAGCTTCTTCCGTTGGGAAAAAGATACAAAAGTCTGAGTCCAACCGACTCAAGAACAGCTTCTTCCCTACTGCCGTCAGACTTTTGAATGGACCTACCTTGCAATAAGTTGATCTTTTCCTACACCTTAGCTATGACTATAACTCTCTACTCTCTCCTTTCTTTCTCTATATACAGTATGCTGTCTGCATAACACGCAAGAACACAATACTTTTCACTGCATTCTAATACGTGACAATAAATCAAATCAAATTATCTTCACCTGATGGCTGGCTAACATTATGTGATTTTTTTTTAAGTTGACTTATTAGTGTGACAGATAGGCTTACATTAACACTGCAGTTAAGTTACTGTGAAAATCACCTAGACATCACACTCCAGTACCTGTTCACATACACTGAGGGATAATTTAGCATGGCCAATGCACCTAACCAGCACATCTTTCAGACTGTGGAAGGAAACCCACACAGACACAGGAATAATGTGCAAACCCTGCACAATGACCCAAGCTAGGAATCAAACCTGGGTCCTTGGCGCTGTGAGGTAACAGTGCTAACCAACGTGCCACCCACTTTTGCTTTAACACCCTTGTGTGCAGACCAGTTGTGTTATGTTGTGCTGTCATGGTCAAATGGCTGCCAACACTCACTGGCTAGACTTACACAGGAAAAACTGGGTGAGGTTTCAAAGGGCAAATGATATCCAAGAGAATATTGCAATGCAGGAAGTCAAGACATTGGAATAACCCTACCTCTGCACCCCATCCTATCCCCACTCACATAATAACTCAAGACCCAGAAAGGGAAATGAAAATGCAATTGTATTTTTCTAATTCCTTCAAAATTAGAGACAAGAGTGAGCTGAAGCAGAGCCTGAGTGACAGAAGTCAGGGAGTAAAGCTGGAAGAGGAAGCTCTCTCTGAGTGACGGGAGTCAGGTGTGGGGAGGGGTGGCAGAGTAGGGGTGGAATGGGTACTAGATCAGTGCTTGCTGGGTGCTCTCTTGAGATGGAATGGGTGCTGACTGGATTGGGGTGCGATGTGTGCTGAGTCAGGATAAGGTGGAATGGGTGCTGGGTGGGGTTAGGATTGTTGGATTGAGGTGCTGTGTCGGGATGGGACAAGAGCTGTGTTGGGATATGCACTATGCTGGAATTTGACGGGGTGGAATTTGGCGGGAGTGGGTGCTGGGTGAGCTGGATTCTGTGCAGGAAGGGTGTGAGTGTGGTGGGTGTAGGTGGGGATAGGTTGAGTGAGCGTGGTGTTGGGTGGGGTGGGATCAACGGGCTGCTGCATGTGGGGGTAGATGCTGCGTTGGGTGCTACATTGCGTGTGGTGGGTGCTATGTTGGGAGTGGAGTGGGGTGGATGCGTCCTGTGTTGGGGAGTAGGTGCTGTGTTGGGTGTGGGATGGGGGGGTGAGGTGGATGTGTGTTGAGTGGCTGGAAATAGTTTAGTGAGGGTGCTTTAATGGAATGGGTACTTTGTGGGGAAGGTAGATGCTGCATAGGGTGAGTGTGGAATGGGTGCTGGCGGGGGTTGGGATGAGGATAGGTTCAGTGAGGGTACTGTGGGTGGGGGTGGGGGTGTGTGTGTGGGGGTGGGGGTGTGTGTGTGGGTGGGGGTGTGTGTGGGGGTGGGGGGTGTGTGGGGGGTGGGGGTTGTGTGGGGGTGGGGGGTGTGTGGGATAGGTGGGTGTGGAGGTGTGGGGGTGTGGGTGGGTCATGTGTTGGGTAGGATGGATGGGTGGGATGGAGAGTGAATGCTGGGGTGGGGTGATGTTGGGATGAGCTGCTGGATGGGAGTGGAGTGCTGCATGGGGATGGGGCGATGTTGGGATGAGCTGCTGGATGGGGATGGGGTGATGTTGGGATGGGGTGCTGGATGGGAGTGGGGTGTGATGGTAGGGTGGGCTGTGCTGGGTGTGTCCGACTCTCCGGCCGCTCCTTACCGAATGAATTGAGGAAATCCGCGATCTTCTTGATGCTGCTGGTGATCACCTCGATGTACTCGCGGTTAGCCCAGTCCTGGTGGATCTCCCGCTGTACCGGATCCCCCTGCCCCGCCATCGCGACTCGTCCCTGGGATCAACCCGATCTGTCACCCCGGCCCTGATTGGACCCGGCCAGCAGCGCCCGGCCACCCGATTGGCCGCGCCTTCACCCGGAAACGCGGGCTAGGCGGCGCTGATTGGCTGGGAGCGAAGCGGAACTGATACATTTGACGGAAGAGGGATTTCTATTGGCCATCCTGGAAAGAGGGCGGAGCCTTGCAAGTGAATCTGATTGGCTCATTCATTGACAAGTGGTGACATATGGATTCTCATTGGTTACAATAAAGCTGCAGCGATTGGTTAACTTTGATGTTAAAATAAGGGTGGCACAGTATCACAGTGGTTAGCACTGCTACTTCACAGCTCCAGGGATCTGAGTTCGATTCCCAGCTTGGGTCATTGTCTGTGTAAAGTTTGCACATTCTCTTCGTGTCTGTGTGGGTTTCAAAGAACAATACAGCATGGGAAACAGGCCCTTCGGCCCAATGAGTCCACGCCACCACCCCGCTGTTCCCACCTCTACCTGTGATCCTTGTCCATGTTTATAGCTCTATGCATTGAAACCAAATTTGAGATAATTTAGGGAGAATTTGTTTTGCCAATTAGCCTAAGAGCACATCTTTGGGATGTGGGAGGAAACCGGAGCACCCGGAGAAAACCCACGCAAGCACGGGGAGAATGCGCAAACTCCCACAGACCCAGGCCCAAATCCATGTATCTGCACAGCACAGCGATAGTCACTGAGCTGTCGTGTTGCCCATCAAATGGTCCAGGTCAAGCGTACACTAACGATGTGAAGCACGAGGATACTCTCGAAAAAAATCCAAGAGCAGCCCTCTCACGACCCATCGCGTGTATGCCCCTCGTTAGACAACAAGGTGGACCAAAGCACCTGTAGGATAAAAACAAGTACATCAATATCATCATCTATTTATACACTTCCCAGGGAACTCCCAAGGCTCATGATCCCTATTTTAAATCAGTTTTCTATACCCCTCCATTCCCATTCTGTTCATGTGCCCATCTAAACATTTCTTAAATAACTCCAGAGTACCTGCCTCCACCACTTTACTTGGCAGCACATTCCATACCCCCACCACTCTGTGTCCTCCCACAATCCAAAGATGTGCGGGTTAGGTTGATTGGCCATGCTAAAAATTGCCCCTTAGTGTCCCGGGATGCATAGGTTAGAGGGATTAGCGGGTAAATATGCAGGGATATGGAGGGGGAGGCAGCGTAGAGCCTGGGTGGAGTTGTAATCAGTGCAAACTCAATGGGCTGAATGGCCTCTTCCTGCACTGTAGGGTTCCATGATTCTATAAATATAACAAAGTGAATAAATATCCAAGATATGAGTTTAACCATATAACCAAGAACCATAGAACACTACAGCAGAGAAATAGGACTTTTGGCTCTTCGTGGCTGTGCTGAACCATTTTTGTGCCTAGTCCCACTGATTTGCACTTGGACTATATCCCTCCACACGACTCTCAACCAAAACTTGTCCAAGGTATTCTTAAATGTTAAAAGTGAGCCCGTATTCACCACTTCATTTGGCAGCTCATTCCACAATCCCACCACTCTCTGTGTGAAGAAGCCCCCACCAATATTCTCTTTAAACTTTTCCCCCCTCACCCGTGTTCTCTAGTTTTTTTCTCCCCTAGCCTCAATGAAAAAACCCTGTTGCATTCATTCTATCTATACCCATAATAGTCTTATACACCGCTATCAAATTTCCCCTCATTCTTCAATGCTCCAGGTCATAAAGTCCTAACCTATTCAACATTTCTCTGTAACTCAGTTTCTCATGTCCTGGCAACATCCTTATAAATCTTCTCTGCACTCTTCCAACCTTATTAATATCTTTCCTGTAATTAGGGGGCAAGTTTAATGTTTATTTTGTTGTTGTCACAAGTAGGCTTACATTAACACCGCAATGAAGTTACTGTGAAAATCCCCAAGTTGCCACAATCTGGCACCTGTTCGGGTACACTGAGGGAGAATTTATCATGGCCAGTGCACCTAACCAGCACTTCGAACTGTGGGAGGAACCCTACGCAGACACGGGGAGAATGTGCAAAGTCCACAGAGCCAATGACCCAAGCCAGGAATCAAACCCAGGTTCCTAGCACTGTGAGACAGCAGTGCTAATCACTGTGCTATCCTTGTTTTTGTTGAAGCAGAGAAGACAGAGGGCGGTGACAGTCTGGAATGCCTAGAAGGTGGTGGTGGCGGGCTGCCTCACATTCTTTTAAAAGTATCTGGATGAGCACTTGGTATATCATAACATTCAGGGCTATGGGCCAAGTGCTGGTAAATGGAAATGAAGGTCAGATGTTTCTCACAGATTGATGCAGACTGGATGAGCCAAAGAGCCTCCTCTGCACTGTATGATTCTATGAGGCTACTCGATGCAACAATCCTGCAATGGGCTGTCTGTATGGAGTTTGCACATTCTCCCCATGTCTGTGTGGGTTTTCTCAGGTAATGTGGTTTCCTCCTACAGAGCAAAGGCAGATTGTCTATGCTAAATTGCCCCTTAGTTTCAGGGGAACTAGCAGGGTAAATTCGTGGGGTTATGGTCGTAGGTGGAGTTGTAGATTTATGATTAAAGCAAAAGTTTTTGGATTGCAAGAGGATGCGAGGTCATAAAGGATTGGTGGCAACTTAATTCATAAATATGTAAATAGTAAAAGCAGGAACATGAGTCAGGCCACAGATCAGCCATGGTATTATTGAATGGTGGAGCAGACTTAAGGGTTGAATGGCTTACTCTTGTACCAGTGCTGCCTCACAGTGTCAGGAAACTGGGTTTGACTCCTAGTTTGGGTCACTCTCTGTACGGAGTTTGCATATTCACCCTGTGTCTGCGCGGGATTCCTCCGGATGCTCCAGTTTTCTTTCAAAGATGTGCTGGTTAGGTGCATTAACCATGCTAAATTCTCCCTCAGTGTACCCAGAGTCTGGTGATTAGGGGATTTTCACCATAACTTCATTGCAGTGATAATGTAAGCCAACTTGTGACATCAATACATAAACTTTGAATTATGTTCCTAGCTCCAGCTCTTCTCTTTGGATCATTCAATCTCCTAGTATTAACATTCCAGAACATTTAAACTTGCAACATTTCATCCATTGTGATGTCGTGGTCAATTATTGTTACACAACCAAATATCCGACACATTTACATTACAGGTAACTAGGCAACCTAGTGACTCATCCAAACACACAAAATCATATCAATTGTCGCAGAAGGTGGGATTTTATAATTATCCTTCATCTTCTAACATAACTTTTGCTCATCCTGACCCACGGATCACAAAAGGTGAGTGTTAATGTCCAAAGATGTTATCATTCAACTGTTAAAAGTTAAGCTGCTTCACTTGTTAGAGTTATATTTAAACTGTGTTATGAACAAAGCCCGTTTTAATGAAAGATTCCAAATTTGACAGTAGAATTACGCCTGGAGTGAAAAATCATTTCCTTATATTTATGGGGTCTAGTCATAATATACTTTGTGCTTTGGGTTCAGGAACCTAACAATTTGGATGTCAGAACCAAATAGGATATTTCTGGATTAAATGAAGCTAAGCAGAAATGAGTGTTGTGGGGAAGATGAAAATTGGCTACATGATGATTTGTACAGACTTAGTGAGCAAGAACATGGCATGGGATAAGACCATGAGATATAGGCCAGGCTTAGGCCATTCAGCCCATCGAGACTGCTTCATCATTCAATCATGGCTGATAAGTTTCTCACCTCCATTATCTTGCTTCCCCCTACCCATAACCTTGAATCTCCTTACCAATGAAGAATCTATCTATCTCTGTCAACTCCAGGTGTGGTCTAACCAACCTTCTATATAATTAAAAGAAGACCTTGCTATCCCTGTACTCAAATCCTCTTGCCATAAAGCCTCATATTCCATTAGCCTTCCAATAGCTTGCTGAACCTGCGTGTTAGGCTTCAGTGACTTATGCACAAGGACACCCAGTCCCATTCTACATCTACACCTTTAATTTCTTACCATTTAGGAAATATTCTGCACCATCTCTTCCTTTTATCAAAGTGAACTCTGGCACATTTTCCATCTGCCATGATCTTGCTCGCTTACTAAGTCTGTCCAAATCCTCCTGTAAACAGCCACTTTTCATCTTCCTATAACACACATTCCTACCTAGCTTCATATAACTGCAAATTTGGAAATATTATATTGGTCCCAACATCCAAATTGTTAGGGTCCTGGACCCAAAATCCAAGGTATATTTTTACTAGACTCCATAAATATGAAGTGGAGATGTCAGCATTGGACTGGAATGGATAAAGTAAGAAGTCTCACAGCACCAGGTTACAGTCCAACAGGTTTACCTGGTATCATGAACTTTTGGAGAGATTGCTCCTTCATCAGATGCGTGGAGGTTAGTTCACAAATATGGCATATATAGGAAAAGACACAATTGCAAGATAATTACAGATTGGAATGTGAAGAATGGTTGGAATGCGAGTCTTTACGGGTAATCAAGTCTTTACAGATACAAACAGTGTGTTCGTGGTTCCAAATAAACCTGTTGGACTTTAACTTGGTGTTAGGAGATTTCTTACTATCGATGTGAGGATCAGAATTTTCATTCCAGAAGTAATTCTACTATCAAATTGGGAATCTTTTATCAAAAAAAGCTTTGTTCACAACACAGTTTAAATATAATTCAAACAAGTGGAGCAACGTAAGTTTTAACAGTTGAACAATAGTTAAAACGAAGGGAAACAACTCTAATTTCTAATTTATCCCTATTTTAATTGCAAATAAGCAGCAGCCCTTTGGGACTCAAATACCACTTTAAATACAGTTAGCAAACTCAGGCATACATGCTATAAATGTTAGCAGTCTTGAAGCTTTCAAAGAGATTTTGATTTTCATAACAACTTGCAAACATCTGTCTTTAAACAACTCCAGCCAGAAATGGAAAACTTTCTCTGCTACAAAGCTAATTCCCCCCATTCACTACATTATCACATGATCCTAAAAATCTAAACCCACCTTCCATTCCATTAATGAAAAGAACCCAAAGGACCTTTTCATCTGTAAACAATTCATCCATAAGCCATTAGCTCTCCCCTAAGAAAAACTACTTGCTAAAAGAAGTAATTATCCTGTTTTCCCAGCATCTGAACTGTATTTCCACCAGACATACCGATTGCCTGTCTGAAAACTGAATTTTAAAACATTCCGCTTGAACAAAAAATTATCAATAGCACAATATCATCAGAAAATCATTGATATATATTGTGAACAGCTAGTAACCAAGTACTAATCCTTGCAGTAACCGACTACCTGTTTTCTGTTTATTAGCCAATCCTTAATTCATGCCAGTATATTGCTTCTTGTTAATTTTATTTTGCTAATCAATCTCCTTTGTTGAACTTTATCAAAAGCTTTTTGAAAATCTAAATATATTCTGTTCATCAACTCTCCTTTATCAATTTTTTTTAGCAACATCCTCAAAAACTCCAACAAGTTTGTGGAACATGATTTTCCATTTGTAAATCCATGTTGACTATGCCCAATCAGATCACGGTTATTAAAGCATCCATTTATCAATCTTTTATAGTAGATTCCAGCATTTTCCCTATTAACGATTCCCTACTACCTGTAGTTCCCTGTTTTCTCTCTCCATCACTTTCTAAATAGTTGAGTGACATTTGCTATCTTCCAGTTTTCATCAACCAGTTCAAAGTCTACAGAATTTTGGAAGATGATCACCAATGCATCCACTATCTTCATAGCAACCTCTCAACACCCTGGAATGCATAATATTAGGTTCCTGGGATTAAACAAGCTGCCCATGAACCCCCCCCCCCCAATACAATCTTCTTATTTATACTAATTTCCTTCAACTCTGTATTCTCCCTAGTCCCTTGAATCTTTACATCTGGGAGATTTCCTGTATCTTCCTTAGTGAAAACAGACAAAGTAATTAATGAGCTTCTCTGCCATTTCTCTATCCTTTATTATTCATTTTCTCGCTCTGCCTGTTCTGGACTGACATTTGCCTTAGCAAAATCACTTGCTTTATACACACCTTTAGAAGCTCTTATGGTCTGTTTTTATGCTTTTTGCTAGATTGCATTCATATTCTTTTCTCTGTTTTTCAGTTTCTTTGCCTTCCTTTGCTGTATTGTAATAAAAAACTTCCCCATCCTCAGGTCTGCTACTATTTCTGTCAACTTTATAAATCCCTCTCTTTTAATTTTATACAATTCTCAACTTTTTTTGATCACCACAGTTTGATTTGATTTGATTTATTATTGTCATATATATTAGTATACAGTGAAAATTATTGTTTCTTGCACACTATACAGACAAAGCATGCCGTGCATAGAGAAGGAAAGGAGAATGTGCAGAATGTAGTGTTACAGCCTGGGCTAGGACGTAGAGAAAGATCAACTTAATGCAAGGTAGATCCATTCAAAAGTCTGACGGCAGCAGAGAAGAAGCTGTTTTTGAGTCAATTGGGACGTGTCCTGGTTAACTAGCTTTTTTAGGTTTTTGCTTTGTTAAGGAGTGTATAGGTGCTATTAGCTATACATTAGTCTTTGAAGACTATCTATTGCCTATGCATAGTCATACCTTTTAATGTATTTTTCCAATCCACCTCAGCTAATTTGTCCTTCATGCCTTCATAATTTATTTTATTCAATTTAAATATCCTGCTTTCAGATTAAACTTCCTGACTTCCAAACACAGTATTAAATTCTATTATATTCTGGTCACTCATCCCTAAAGGTTGTTTTCCAACTAGATTTGTCCTTTTTAATTACATAATACAAGGTCCATAATAGCTTGTCCTCTGGGGTCTTAAGTTCTGAAACTCCCCCACCAAAACTCTTTGCCTCTCCACTTGTCTTTCCACATGTAAGATGCTGCAGAAAATGTAAATCTTTGACCAAAGGTTTTGCCATCCCTTTTCACGACGACTTTTGGTTAGAGGTCAGTTTCTTTCTCTGATTACATTTTACTAATTTTAACAGGGATAAGTTGTTGTAATAAAGCAAACCTACGAAAAGAGAAAGCTTAAGAGAGTGTACGAGAGAAAATTCAGGGGAGGAAAGATGATTGGGAAAATAGAGTGAGAAGGGAAAGTCATCAGGACCTTGTATATCCTCCCTCTCCACCCTCACCCCATCAACTGTTTATTCAGCAGCATTAATAAAAGGCTGGGAGTAAGATTAAATTCGTTTTTTAACCCAGGATACTGTTACGGCTGCATTCAATCCAGTTTGGCAATGAAACACAGTAAGGTTTTACAACACCAATTTTAATCCAACCAATTTATCTGATAGTAAATCCGCGAGCTTTCAACACTCCGTGTCTTCCTCAGGCAAAAAACACAGGTCAGCCATGTGCACAACCTACACAAACCATTTGCTTCCAAGACAGGAGTGGGATTTTCTGGCCTGACCTTGGTTGTCCAGTTCCAGCGCAGGTGTGGCTGGGCCCCCGAACATCCTATGGTGTGACCCATCACAAGCGATTGTACCAGGAAATCCCAGCAGTGTCTCAACTATCTTTCTCCCCAAGGGCTATCCCACAGTGGAACATGTTGCCAAAGAAAATAGATATAGCTCAGTCACTTGAATTATTCAAGGCCTATCTTTACATTATTTGCACTTAACAAGTTTCAGGACTACCACTTCAGGAGGTCATGCTTAGTTTAGCTCACATTATCTAGAAAATGTTGGCAGGGTAACACTCACTAAATCAGGCAGTGCCTATGGAGAGAAGGGTTAAGTTAACCATTTCGCTTTGGTGCTTTTACAGTAGCACAATGGTTAGCATTGTTACTTCACAGCACCAAGGACCTGGATTCGATTCCCGGCTTGGTCACATTTGCCCCATGTCTACGTGGGTTTCCTCCGAGTGCTCCGATTTCCTCCCACAGTTCAGAAGACATGCTTGTTAGATGCATCAATCATGCTAAATTCTCCCTCAGTGTACTCGAACAGGCAACCAGGGGATTTTCACAGTAAATGTGTAAATCTATTTGTGACTAATAAATAAACATTATTTTCATTGGTTACACATTCACATGCTTCCAGCAGGCAGTATCGGATAGTTATCAAAAGCAGGAGTTCTGGCTGATTTTCCTCCCTCTCTTTCTGTATTGTTACTTGTATTTTCAAGTCTATATGTTTCAGATTTGTTACTAATTCAACAACCATGTTATCAAATAGCTGCTCTTTTTCATTGTGTTTGAAAACCTCTCTAATCCCTCCTTATCTTGGTTTGTGAGGCAACGATTTCTTCAAAACTAGAACTTCTTACCCTTGATTTTTATGATGTCTTCTCACTGCACCCATACATCAACAACCTGTATTTATGTAGCATCTTAAAAGTTGTAAAAATAAAAGTCCCAAAAACAACACCTCACAGGAGTGATTATAAAACAAAAATTTGAACAGCGAGTTACATAAAGAGACTTAGGACTGATGGTCAAAAGTTCATTAAAAGGAGGAGAATTTACAGAGGGAATTCCAGAACTTAGGGTCCAGGCAACCGGAAGCATAGTCACCAATAATGGGGCAACTGCAATCAGAGAGGTCAAAGTTAGAAGATGCAATGAACACAGAGGGCTGTAGGAACTCACAAAGATAGGGAGGGGAAAGGCCATGGAGGGATTTGAAAATAATGATAATTTTTTAAAAATTGTGGCTTCTTTTAATGAGCTACCCAATATTCCTCCAACCATAGTGTATGGCAGGCACTGTACAATGGGCTTAACAAAGATTTACATTATATATCTGTTCAACTATCTCATATACTATAGGGACCTAGGTCCGATTCCCAGCTTGGGTCACTGTTGTGTGGTGCCTACATGTTTTCTCCATGTCTGTGTGGGTTTTCCTTCCACGTGCTCCAGTTTCCTCCTACAGCCCAAAAGACATGCTGGTTAGCTGTATTGAGTATGCTAAATTCTCTCCTTCAGTGCACCTGAACAGATGCCAGAGTGCAGTGACTAGGATATTTCCACAGTAACTTTAATCTTTTTTTCATTCATTCGTGGAACATGGGTGTCACTGGCTGTCCAGCAATTATTGCTCATCTCTAGTCACCCTCGAACTGAGTGGCTCGGTAGGCCATTTCAGAGAGCAGTCAAGACTCAACCACGTTGCTGTGGCTCTGGGGTTACATGGAGACCAGACCAGGTAAGGACAACAGATTTCCTTCTTTAAAGGACATTAGTGAACCAGATGAGTTTTTCCAACAATCAACAGTGTTTTTGTGATCATCAGTAAATTATTAATTCCAGATATTTTTTAAATTGAATTCTGATTCTACCATCTGCTGTGACAAGATTTTAGCCCGGGTCCCCGGAACAAAATGTATTTTAATGTAAGCCTACTTGTGACACTAGTGATACATACTTATTATGTGTGAGAAAAAGCATGAAATCAAAATAATTTTCAAATGTAATCAGTGCAATTGGATTTTTGTTCACATTGCAAACATTAAAAGTGAAAAACTGATTAACTAACATTTCTTCTCTTCACAGACCTGATCTTTACCATCGAAGATGACTGCATTTCACCTGTGGGATCCTTGGTCTCCGTGTGATGAAAATCTTCAGTGGGTCAGGTACAGTACAAATTCCACCAGGAAACTAGATGGAGCCGAGACAATCCAGAAGCCCTCACCATCGGACCAGGAGGTGGCCCTCTATCTACAGGATGGCGTGGTAACCGCTGACTGGAATCTCTTGGACATGCCAGGGGAAACAGGGAAGGCCACTCCCAAGAGTTGTTACAGTTCAGGAACTGAATGTGACGCTGCTATCGTCATACACAAACCCCATCCCATCAAACTCAGCTCTGTTGATTCAGTGTTTGGAAGAGCCATTACCACCAAACCACCCAAACGAGCAGGAGGCTTCCATGCCTCAGAAGACTCAGCTTTCACGGAGATCAGTGTCAATTCCCCCATGCCCACTTTAACTGCACAGTATAAAATTAACTTCATCATGGTTATTTACAGGCAGTTATTAAGAGTCGTCACCATGATTTACACAGCTTACCAGAGATGTTCTTACATGTTACAGCATCAAATTTGACACTTGCAAAACTTGTTTCTTGAAAGATTTTTAAAAAATATCTTAAAATCTTAAGTATTCTTTTATTCCCATTGCTCCTTTCCAGAAATTCCCTTCGGCCACGATAGCAGAATACACGCAGAACTTTTCTGCAACCACTGTAGTTACTGGTTAGATGTGTCTGATTCTTTCTTTAGGTACAGCCTGTGAGACATCACAATGGTCTGACCTTGACGCATGTTCCTTCAAACAAAATCATGCGTTGGCAAGAAACAGTTTAACATAAGTTACCATTCTTGCTGTGTGTGTGTGTGTTCAGGAAAAGTTGCCTGAGGAACAGGATGAAGGGTGTAATTTCAGTAAGTCGTTTTGCTCCTGAAAACTGATCGACCTTAAACCATGATCAAAAATAATGACTGCTGTCTTTACTCAGTTAAATAGGGTGAAATTCAAAACATCATTACAGAGGATTATTGAAAAAAAAATAAAATTTTAGACATTTGGAATGACCAAAATAAAACTGGCATTTTTATTACTTACCACTTACATCGGTTTTCTTAATGATTATTCATTCTCAGACATTGATTTGTGGCCACAGTTGTTTAGGCCACAATGCCGACTGTGGGCAGTTACCAGGTTTGGAGCCTAGGCACTTGTAAGCAAAGGAAAGAATAAAAGATTCTGCTGTTGTCCATTTATAGTAGTCAATTCAGATGAAATACACATGGCAATACTGCAATTTAACATGGACTTCTCCCAAATCGGTACATAAACAGATGCATTCCCAAGGTTTGCAGTGCATTGTAGCTCCAATATATTTTATCAGTCCATACAAATCTCCACATACCAATATCCCAGAAAGCTTATGATAAGGTGTCACTTGAGGTTGGAAAAACTTGGCTTGGTCTCATTGCATTGACAAAGTTTGAGGGGGAACCTGATAGAAATCTACAAGATTATGAGATGGATATAGTGGATAGTCAGAAGCTTTTTCCCAGGATAGAAGAGTCAATTACTAGGAGGCATACATATAAGGTGCGAGGTGCAAGGTTTTAAGGGCGTGTACAAGGCAAGTTTCTTTACACAGAGGATGATGAGTGCCAAGAACTCACTGCCGAGGGAGGTGGTGGAAGCAGATACAATAGTGACTTTTAAGGGGCATCTTGACAAATATATGAATAGGATGGGAATAGAGGGATATGGTCCCCAGAAGAGTAGGAGGGTTTAGTTCAGTTGGTGTAAGGTTGGAGAGCCAAAGAGCCTGGTCTTGCATTGTAACTTTCTTTGTTCACTTCAAAGATTATCGCAAAGATAAAAGCTCGAGGTGTAGGAGTAACATATTGGCATAGATAGAAGATTGGCTAGCCAACAGGAAGCAAACGGTATCCATGATTCAGTCCTTTTCTGGTCAGTGGGATATGACCAGGAGTGTGCCACAGGGATCAGTACTAGGACTTCAATTACAATCTTTATAAATGTCTTTGGATAAAAGGACAGATGATACGGTTGCTAAATTTGCTGATGATACAAAGAATAGGTAGGAAAGTGTATTGTAAAAGCCACACAAGGAGGCGATAAAGATATATAGGTGGTTAAGCGAGTAGTCAAAGACCTGGAAAATGGAATATAATGTGAAAAAATGCAAAATTGTCCATTTTGGCAAGAAGAATAAAATAAGCACATTTTCTAAATGGTGAGAGATAAAGTTTATTTACTCGTGTCACAAGTAGGCTTACATTAACACTACAATGAAGTTATTGTGAGAATCGCCCTAGTTACTATACTCTGGCATCTTTTTGGGTACACTGAGGGAGAATTTAGCATGGCCAATGCATCCAACCAGCCCATCTTTCCAACTGTGGGAGGAAACGAGAGAACTTAGAGGAAATTCACAGACATGGAGAACGTGCAGACTCCACACAGATAGTGACCTAATCCAGGAATCAAACTCAGGTTTCTGACACTGAGGCAATGGTGCTAACAACCACTGTGCCACCAGAGCTCTTGAGATGCACAAGGATCTAGTGTTCTGCTACATGAATCACAAAATTGCAGGTACAGCTAGTAATTATAAAGCTAAAAGAATATTATGGTTTATTGCAAGGAGAGTTGAATATAAAAGTAGGGATGTTATGCTTCCGTTGTATACAATTCCGTTGTATTGTATGGTGAGACTATATCTGGAATATTGTGTATAGTATTGGTAGGAAGGACATATGAGTGCTTTCAAAGCAGTTCAGAGGTTTACTAGACTAATACCTGGACAGGGCAGATTGTTTTAGAAGGAAAGAATGGACAGGCTAGGCTTTTATCCATTGGAGTTTACAAGAGTAAGAGGTGACTTGGTTGAAACATACAAGATCCTGACAGGTCTTGACAGGCTGGATGTGAAAAGGGTGCTGCCTCTTATGGGAGAATCTAGAACAGGGGGAGTCACTGTTTAAAAATAAGGAGCGAGATTTTACGATCTCACTCAGGCAAGGCTCATAAAATCCCATCCGAGACCAACAGAGAATTCTGTTCTGTGAGCCTGGCCCACTCCCCCGATTCCAGGGTGGTCGAGGCAGTAAAATTCCAGCCAAGGAGCTGCCAATTTAAGACAGGTGAGGATTTTTTTTCCCTGAGGGTAGCCTTTGGAATTCTCGTCTCCAAAAGGTAGTGGAATCAGAGTCTTTGAATATTTTCAAGGCAAAGCTATATGGAATCATGATAAACAAGAGCGTGAAGGGTTATGAGGGTTAAGTTGCAGGTTTACAGTCAGTTCAGCAATGATTTTATTGAATGGCAGAGCAGGCTTGAAAGCGTATTCCTGCTCTAACTCATAAGCAGGCCTACATACCCAGGACAATGTACTTGATTTTTAAGTGTCCCCAGGGATGGGCAATAAATGCTGATCCAGCCAGCAACACCCACATCCCATGGATGGATATAAAATATGTGGCTAATTTGTCATTGTTAGACTGAGACAGAATTTCACCAATACCAGTAATTAACAGCCCCCAATTCATTAGCACCCCATCATTTGCTGTGATGATATTATGTTCTCATAGTATTTCCTATCTGTTTTGAGTTTAGCTGTATCATTATTATATAGAAAGATGGCATAAGTGAAGATACACATACAGACAAGTCATCATTATCATGAGAATCATAGAATACGGTGCAGAAAAAGATCATTCAGTCCATCGAGATTGCATTGACAACAATCCTACCCAGACCCTATCCTTTTGGCCCCACATATTTACCCTGCTAATTCCTTGACACAAAAGGGAAATTTGGTATGGCCAATCAACCTAACCTCCACACCTTTGAAGTGTGGGGAAAAAAAACAGAGAACCTGGAGGAAACCAATGCAGACATAGGAAGCATGTGCAAACTCCATTGAGATGGCCTGACGCCAGAATTGAACTCGGGTCCCTGGAGCTGTGAGGCAGCAATGCTAACCACTGCACCACCGTACTGCTCAAAAGTCTATCAATATACCTAGGAGGCGGGAAGAAAGAAAAGGGCAGATCAATCCCTGCATTGTATAATGTGTCAATGTTTACTGAGCATCAATGATCCTCATCCTCCTGTATGTTTCAGAGACATGGAGAACCTCCAGCAGACACCGTAAACCATTGAAGTACATAAAAAACAGAAATAAGAGCAGGCCATTTGGCCCTTTGAGCCTGCTCCACCATTCAATATGATCTGATTGTAACCTCAACCCGACATTCCTGCCTATATCTGAAAGCCTTTCACCCCCTTATTAATCAAATGCCATGTCAAGATCTTCCAAATCCAGTGGCAAAAAAGGTAGACCAAACAGCAGCGTCCTTCCTCAAGCCAACATGCCCAGCATCGATAGGTTAATCCCTCAAAAGCAACTCTGGCCAGCTGGGCAGGTCACGTGTACGTCAAAACCCCAAAGCAACTGGTATAATTGGAACCCAGTCACAGCGGAAATGCGTTGGGAAATGTCCTCAAAGCATCCCTGAAGAGGTCAAACATCTCCACCCAACCATGGGACACCCTGGCTTGTGACTGATCAAAATGGTGGGAGTTGACTCAGAATGCAGCAGACACATTAAGAAACTTTGTTGGGAATGCACAGAGTCGAAGTATCAGAGACAGTACACCAGCCTCCAAAAATTCATTTACACAATCCTACAAGCACAGTTGTGCTATGTGTCACAAAGTCCCCAGATTGCACATTTTCAGCCATCAAACCACGATGGAAGTAAGTCATCCTTATCTCTTTTCTTAGACATTCCTAGAGAAGATAATGGATGGCATTGTGTCATGAAAGTGGTGGCAAAGTGGCAAGCAGTGCTGCCTCACAGCTCCACGGACCTGGGTTCAATCCCGGTTTGGATCAATGTCTATGTGGAGTTTGCACGTTCTCCCCATGACTGTGTGGGTTTCCTCCACGTGCTCCAGTTCCCCCCCCCCCCCCCCACTCCAAAGATGTGCAGGTTAAGTGGATTGGCAACGCTAAATTGCCCCTTTGTGTTAGGGGGACTAGCTAGAGTAAATCTATGGGGTTATGGGGATAGGACCTCAATAGGATTGTGGTCGATGCAGATTCGATAGGCACTATAGGGATTCTATGGCTGAAAAGTCTGAGGCAATGACCAGATTTAGTCATTGTTTAAAAACTGATGTTTCCAGTAAAGAGCATTGGATAATATTTAACCCAATTATTTAACTGGGATGTTCCATTAAGAAAAAGCAACTAAAAACTCAATTAAATCATAATTTTATTAATTTTAATACAGCAGCATAACTTAATAAAAATAGTTTATAATGGTAAAGCGCATAGAATCAGAAACACAGACACCTTGTTGAGCATAATATAAAAGGACTGCAGGACTTTATCTATTAAGAGCAATTGTTCTGTATTTGTAGTGGCACATTCTAATGTAATACAGAGGGCAGAACAGTGAGCTTTCACAGTGACTTCCATCTGTGTGCATAATCAAATTAAAGCCCAAGGTCAAAGTGGTGTTGGTATGCAATATACACTGTACTACTTTGGAATCCTCTTTAAAAAATGCATTTCAACTCTCCTAAGATTCCTTTCCTGTAATATAACTGCCTGATATGACCTCCAACTCCATTCATAGAATCACAGAATCCGACAGCGCAGGAGGCCATTCAGCCCATTGAGTCTATACCAGGCCACAATCCCACCCAGGTCCTATTTTCGTAACCCTCGTTTACCCCTGTTAATTCCCCTGAAACTATTAAGCATGGCCAATTAATACGCAAATCATTGTGGGAGGAAATGACTATGGGAGGAAACCAGAACACCTGGAGGAAACCCATGCAGAGACAGGGAGAACATGCAGACTCTGCACAGGCAGTGACCCAAACTAGGAATTGAATGTGGTTCCCTGGAGACGTGAGGTAGCAGTACTAACTACTGTGCCACCAAGCTGTTTGATAAACGTTTTAAACTCTGGGAATGTCATTCTCATCAGCAAAATCAGATACTGTCTGATGATGAGAGGGCAGCAATGTAATTTCACCGAAGACACGACATCACACTATCTTTGCAGCCCGCTGCTCCCAACTGTGTGTCTGCGTCAAGAAAATACTAATGACCCAATAATTTTGAATTAAGCAATGTCAATAAGACAACTAAGTGGAGCATGGTGTTAAAAATTTGAACTAAATTAAATAATTTCAAATGAGCTGACTCTAAATTAGAAAGTAAAAAAAAAATTAAGGGACACAAGACACGTACTAAGATGACCCTGATCTCCCAAGTCTCTGTTTTTGGAAAATTTCTTAGTAAGAATGGCTACATCTTGTGTGAAACTGTACCATATTACTTCATATTATCAACAATCCAGGTCAGTATGCAAAAGAGCATGTCACAAGTAGCTCAGCCTACATATTTTTGTTCATCTGTCTTGTATGACATGAAGTGAAGTCACAGGTGATATAGATTAACATGAAATGTGCTATTTAAGTCACAAAACAATCACTTTGTGCTAATACCTGCCACTGCATACTGTACAGTTCAAAGCCATTGAGTATTTACAACACCAGGTTAAAGTTTAACAGGTTTATCTGGTAGCACGAGCTTTTGCAGCACTGCTCCTTTATCAAGTTAGTGACTCACCTGAGAAAGGAGCAACACTCCGAAAGCTCATGATTCCAAACAAACCTGTTGGACTTTAACCTGGTGCTCTGAGACTTCTTACTGTGCCCACTCCAATCAATGCCCACATCTCCCCATCATGGAGCATTTATGCTGTGCAAGGTGTTATGGCTTCACGTGAATCAAGCGGAGATGAATTAACAATTTTGTAGAACAGCCTTGTTTTAAGGGACCCTGGGAGACAGCCTTTACACACAAATGTCAGGTTAGCAAATTCACTGATTAAATGAGGTTTATTCCAACGTCTCACCATCCATGTTGGGAAGAGTGAGCGAAGTACCTACTCTCTGTTCCCGAAGAGAATAGCTGGTTAGTGGTGTGCAAACAAAGAGCAGCGTTGATTTTCCAGTTAATTATTTTTACTTTGTGGGAATGGCTGGCATTCACGAGATATCAACTTGAATTCACAATATCTGGGTTGCCAGTCCAATAATGACATATTAAACTCCAACCTGAAGGAGAAGAATAATCATGTGTAACATAAAGAAGCATATATATGATCTGACTAAAGTCAGATTATTTACAGGGCAGCTTCATGGTGTTCTGAGATTCTCGGCCACTAATTACATGGTTGTCTAAATGATCAAGAACTACGATTTCATTATAGAAATGATGTGGAGATGCTGGCGTTGGACTGGGATGGGCACTGTAAGTAATCTCACAATACCAGATTACAGTCCAGCAGATCTGATATCATGAGCTTTCAGAGCGCTGCTTCAAAAGGTTTGGCTCACCTTAAAGTTTATTTATTAGTCTCAAGAAGAGTTACATTAACTCTGAGGTTACATGAGGTTACTATGAAAATCCCCTATTTGCCACACTCAGGCACCTGTTCAGGTACACGAGGGAGAATGTAGCACAGGCAATACAATTAACAGATATCTCCTTCAGACTTTCCTCCGGGAGGAAACTGGAGCACCTGGAGGAAACACATGCAGACTCCACACAGACCCAAGCTGGCAATCGAACCCGGGTCCCTGACACTGTGAGGCAGCAATGCTAATCGCTGTGCCACCGTGCCTCCCCGTAGATGAAGGAGCAGCACTCTGAAAGCTCGTGATACCAAATAAATCTGTTGGACTTTTAAGTTGGTGTTGTGCGACTTCTGACTGTCATCATAGAAAGCAACCCAGTGAAAGGTAAGCAATCCAATGTGATTCGGAATGTGAATCACCCCACTCCACTCTTAATTTGGAGTGTTTGCAATATTTTGCTTGTTTATCCTTAATTTGGGCTTTATTTCTTAAGATAGCGCACACAACTTGTAAAAAATCCTTCTGCGTGTTACTTCAACACTGCTACTGACACTCCTGTTCAAGAGCAGTTGAGTTTTGAAGAACCGCACAGCTGTAGCTCTAAGAGGCTTTGGGATGGCTTGAAATCACGAAGGGCACTATATAAATGCAAGTCTTTTTTTTCTGTTGCACAGAGGAACTTGTGTCAAGCAGCACTATGGCAGGGGAAATTAGACCCTGCCATAGCTGTTGAGATATGTCTCAGGAAGCCTAAGGTTGGAAAGAAGTGAATGAAATGTAAGACTCAAAGATGGAATTTTCATTTCCCGTTCATCATGGGAATCATAGCAGGCAGGGGAGGACCATGCAAGATCCGTTGGCCTCGGGCAGGAATTTCCAGCCTTGGGGTGAGGAAAAGCTCACCTAAAACCTTCAACGTGTAGAGAAGATGAACACCACATCCCACCCCAGCCTGTCCAAGATAGTAGGAAGCAACCAAATGACATGTACCAAGTCATGCATGTGCATTTTAAAAACTGGATTTGTAAAGGACTTCCAGCTACATTGTGCTGAGGCCTTGTACAATAAATATAGACCTATTCACTGCCAGAGTCTTCACTGCTTTCTTCATCATCCCTTGCGGTTTTCCTTGCATCCGATTCGCAGCCGTCCATATCCTCCTCACTCTCCTACAAGGCAACACACGATGTAAAGCTTTTTCTCAACCACAGTAGATACTAAAGAAAGTCAAGATTTCTAAAAATCCCAAGTCATTTATAGCTCAGTTGATAATATGCTTGCTTCTGTATCAGCAGATTTTGTTCAAGTTCCATTCCAGAGATTATGTACAAAAACTATTTGTCAGACATCCAGTACTTCCCCAACTAAAAACTGAGCAGACCAAAGCCACTTTGTTATATTTCGCCTCTGTTATAAAAGTTCATTCCCAAACTACCGACTCCATCTTTTCCCCCGACAACAGTCTGAGGTGCAACCAGACTGTTTGCAACCATGGAGTCACAAATGACCAAAAGTGAACTTTTGACTGCATAACTGAGCTACTGCAAATATCACCTGTTTCCATCTCATGCTTGACTCTATCTCTGCCTTTACTGAAACTGTCACTCGTGCTTTTGTTTCCTCAACATCTGACTATTCCAACATACTATTGACAGGCCTCTCTTATTTTTACGACTGCAACTTGGTATTACCCTAAACATTGTGCCCGTTTCCTTACTAGTACCAAGTGTCAGTCAGCTATCATCCCTTATGCTCACTGACCTGCACTGGCTCCAGGCTAAGTAATGTCTCGATTTTTTTTCTCTTTATTTTCAAATTTCTCTGTGACAAATGTGCTCACCTAACCCTCTTCTTGAGCACTACTGATTTTAATTGCTCCAATTTGGAGATGTTGGCATTGGATTGGGGTGGGCACAGTAAGAGGTCTCACAACACCAAGTTAAAGTCCAACAGGTTTATGTGGCAGCACAACTTCTTGGAGCGCTGCTCTTTCATCATGTGACTCATGTGATGAAGGAGCAGCACTCCAAAAGCTCGTGTTACCAAAGAAACCCACTGGACTTTAAACTGGTGCTGTGAGACTGATACTGTGCCCAGGATTTTTTGTCATCTGTTTTAATAGCCCCTTATGTGACTTGGTGTCAAACTCTGGACACCTCATTATATTAAAGGTGCAAGTTGCTGTTGTTCGTGGGGTGTTTCTTCTACAGTTACAACAAGTTATCTTGCTGTGGCCAATACACATGCCAGAGCTTACCTCTTCATCATCATCTTCAGGTAACTCTGATTCTTCATCACCCCCACTTTCTTGTTGAGGTGTTTGGGACAAAATCTCTTCCCCCTGTGTGAAAACAACAGCCAAATCAGAGAACTGAATTATTCAGTTTGCTCCAGCAAAGATTTCACTCTGAAATGCTAATCAACACAAACATGCATACAATTTCTATTGAATTGACAAGGATAACTATTGCTCTGTAACAAGTCACTGGGACAGGTATGGAAGAAACACAATGACCCATTCCATGACTGACTCTCAACTGCTGTTGTGAAACATTTAAATGTTCAGCTTCATCCTCCCCATACTCTCTTCTCACACACACACACGTGGTAGGCAGGTAATTTAGCCTCTCATCTGACTATGCACAAGGCATTTTCATAAAAGCAAAACATTGCAGATAATGGTTTTATAAAGTTTATTTATTAGTGTCACAGTAGGCTTTTGGGTTTCTTTGTTTGATATGTTCACAACACATTAAGTTTTTTGAGCTTGTTTATTAATGTCACATGTAGGCTCACACTAATACCACAATGAAGTTACTGTGAAAATCTCCTGGAGCGCCACACTCCAGCACCCATTCAAGGGGGGGAGAACTTAACATGGCCAATGCACCTAACCATCATGTCTTTTGGACTATGGGAATGAAACCAAAGCACCCGGAGGAAACCCGCGCAGATATGGGGAGAACATGCAGACTCCTCACAGATGGTGACCCAAGTCGGGAATGGAACCTGGGTCCCTGACGCTAACAGGCAGCAATGCTAACCGCTGTGCCACCCATTGATACTGGAAACCTTAAATAAAAGTTAAAAAATGCTGGAAAACACTCAGCAGCAGTTCAGGCAGTATCTTTGGAGAGGAAAACAGAGTTGATGTTTCAAGTTTGAAACGACTCTTTTTCAAAAAAAAAGAGCTTTATTAGACTCAAAACTTTAACTTTTATTTCCACCTCCACAGGTGCTGCTAGACTTGCTGCATTTTTTCAGCATTTTCAGTTTTCATTTTCAATTGTTAGTTGCCGCAGTTACACATCTGGAGTGTACAATATGAGTAGGAAGGCCATTATAGCGGCCTATTCCAGGCTAGTACTGTTTGTGGTAGGGAGCATTTAAGAGCTTTAATTAAAACTGAGAAACTTGTGTAATATCAGGGAGGAAATTGGTGGGAAATGGTGAATGTGCACTACATAACTACCAAGGCTGCAAAGAACAAAACAAAAGATGAGGAGGTAGTGACTGGGTTGTGTCTTCCTGGGATGTTAAATGAAATCTGCAGATGTGGCAAAAATGAATACCCAGAAAATGTAAGGAGTTTATTATTGTTCAAATCTTGGAAAAGAATGAGTTTGACGAAAGATGTCCCAAAATATTTTACAGCCAATTCCCACAAACAGCAATGCAATAATAATCTGTCTTGCTGTGCTTGTCTTGAAGGGTAAAATATCCCAGGCCACTAAGGGTAACTGACTGTCCCGATCTTCTTTGAAGATGCCATGGCATCCTTTATGTCCATATCGGAGGGCAGTCACGGCCTCTCATTTGAAAGACACCTCTACCAACAATGCAGCATTCCCTTAGTAGGGCACTGCAGCGTCAGCTTCGTGTCAGTGCTTAGTTCTCTGGAACGGGACTTGAATCCACAACTCTCTGACTCAGACTTCTGCCAACTGAGCCACAGATGATGTGATCATTCCCGGTTTCAACAGAGTCAAGTTTGTGTAAGAGGGAATAGTTGTGGCTTAGGCAGAACGAGCCTAACCTTCTAAAAATATGATAACAAAGAGCAACTGACACAAACTGATAAGCTTGTAACACAATGCAGTATATAACTGCAACCGAAACAGAAAATGCTAAAAACCTCAGCAGGTCACAGCATTTTCTGTTTTCGTTTCAGATTCCAGCATCCACAGTAATTTGCTTTTGCTATAACTGCACTTGTTAAACTTACAAAGATAAATCTACATTTGCTTGTACTCACCTGCAGGTCCCTGTTTTTGAGGTTTCCAAGCCAGAATGCCTCTTGGCACTTGTTAATGGTTAACATTGCCTTAACTCGGCACACAAATAACTCCAACAGCCTCTTCAATGGTGGGACATGATTGGTCAAGTTGGTGTCTTGGTTGAGCTACAAGCCAAGTCAGAAGGGAGGGGAGTCATTTCAGCAGAACTGAGCAAGTCCACTTATTTTGATTGATAGTTCATTAAAAACCATCAAAAAGTTCTAACAAGACAACATCACCTATATTTCACTTCCCATTCATGTAAGGCCAGCTGGTTTATAATCTACAATCTATATCACATCCTATCTTTCAGGGGCACCTTCCTTACAAGACATCCCTGTTTTCACACACGATCCTTGTATTAGCACTGCTCTTGAAAACATCAGCTGGATTCTTACTTTCAATCTTGAGGCAGACCCCATCCCCCCTCTCTAAACAAGACGTAACTAAATTCTAGATTCCAAATAAGACTGGATTTTCTGATCCACGTTACCTCAATATTGATGGAACTTCATTTTAACATTAACATTAAAATAAGAATGACTGGAGAATCGAAGTTAATGCGACAACAATTTATCTGTGGGTTATCCACCATAAATTCTTGACAATTGCAGCCATCCAATCTGGTGACACCCTCAGCAGGATTTTCCATCCATGCCGACCCATTAATGGGAGGGAAATATCCCACACAATGTTGACGGATCTTTGTATGGTCCGTGTCCCGCCCATTATGAATCCCGTGGCAGACAGGATGGGGAAATTTTCCCCTGAATGTTCAGTCTGCTCGAGCATTTTTTTTATATAGGTATAAAAATGATTTTATTCATTATAATGCAACACCAGTTATGTGAACACCACCAGTGTATTCACCACCACCCTTTATTTCTGTAAATCTATTCACTGCCCATAAATTGAACAATCCTGGATGCTTACAGAGCTCTGTTCCATTCAGCACCACAGGCGATGGGGGTGATTCTCCCAAAAAAATTCTAAGTCTTAAATTCACGTGAAAGCTGAAGTAAATCACACTTTTCCAGTGGGAGTTCAGAGGACAATCTCCCACACTGTGCACTGCTGAATGCACCAACATAAATCACATTAAAAGTCTATTCCCACTGGAGAGGCTGGCAGCAAAGCTCTGACTGAGCCACTCCGCATGCGACAATCTGTTAGCGCTGAGACCAGTGCGTGCACAGTGGCTCCTGTCTGCTGGCTTCCTGATTGATCGCCAGCCCAGTGACCACCCACCCCCAACTTGATTGCTGGCCTCTCAAGCAGCCCCACCCCCCTCCCCAATCTCTCATACGTTCCCCCATCTCCCTCCACCCATGGCAGCCCCAATGCTCCCCTCACAACCCTGAGCACCCCTAGCAGATTGGTCCCTGTTCCCCCACCCGCCAGCCCCAATCCGTCCACTCCTTCCCTCTGTCCCTCAGCTCATGTGCAGAGTGGCAATCGGACCCCCTCCAATCACTCCCTGAGCTCCCCCAATAGACCTCTTCCCCTTTGGCTCCATCCCTTTTGCACTGCCCCAAGGTATCACTGAGTATTTGCACTTTGCTCCTTGAGCAGTGCCAGGGGCTCAGGCTGGCATTGCCCAGATGCCAATGCCAAGGGGGCACTGCCCCCACCACCTGACCTTTTGGGAGTCCCCATTTGTCCCCCCTTCACTCCAAAGGGGTCAGTCTGCCAGCTCTTTGCAAGTAGGAACTATACTAAAACCTGCTGGAATGAAACACTCCTGGTGGGGAGAACGGGGTGGGAGAGAGGGGCTAGCAGGCCTGGAGACTGCAGTCCTGGGCTGCTAATAGCATTTAAAATATGTGTAAATGAATGCACATGTATTATGCAGCCCCTGCACCTATTTCCGACGCAGAAATCTGGCACTGGGAGACACACTCATGGCCAGACATCCATCATAGATCCCATGGACAGATGCTTGAATCTCCCAGCCTATTGCACTGATTTTTTAGCACAGCAAGATGGGAGAATCACCGCCACTATGTTTACAATAACTTCACTGCAGTGGCACAATCAATTTAGAAATGTTTTTCACTATTAAGGAGTCAAATTTCAATCCAAAATGACTGGATGTAGATCTTGTCTTCCCTGGTTAAAAGCACGCTCAATAAATTGGGTTCTGACATTGCCAATGTAGAGATAAAAGCCACATATCTGATATCAAGATTTGTTTTCCCACATCTTCCTCATCTATATCATCCAAATGTGTTTTTCAGGATCCTTGTAGCTTGTCGTATTTAAATTGAATAAACTATTCTGCTTTTTAAAAAGTTAAATTAACAGTGGAGGTTATATCATAATCATTAGACATTCTTGCACTAAACTCAAATTTCTAGTAAGAGAGTTCATTAATATGATCTATTTCAAATTGCAATAACATTGTATGTTATAGTAATACCTTGCTATGTCCACACATATGATGCAACTGGCGAGTGCTCAGCTGTAGGGTTTTCAGCAGACTCTGAGCATCCTCCTTTAAGGAAAAAAACAGAATAGCCTCAGGACAAAGACTGAAGTTGTGGGAAGAAAGAATAACAGCTGTTCTATTTAAGAAATAAAGAAAAAGCACTCTGAAATTAAACATGTAACATCAATTCCCTGCCCTCTCTACCTTTATGCTACAGTAAAACTATTTCATCAAATCGAAATCCAAGCCAAGAGTTGTTTTGATCATTCCAAATGCACGAAAGGTTTTGCAGCTGCACAATGAGACAACATAGTCACTTCCACTCAGTTTATCCACAGCTCCCAACTTCAGATGGGTGATGCAGTGGCACAGTGGTTAGCTCTGTTGTCTCACAGCATCAGGGACCCAGGTTCAAATCCTGGCATGGGTTACTGTCTGTGTGGAGTTTGCACATTCTCCCTGTGTCTGCATGGATTTCCTCTGAATGCTCCAGTTTCCTCCCATGGTCTGAAAGATATGCTGGTCAGGTGCACTGACCCGAACAGGTGCCAGAATGTGGCGACTAGGGGAATTTCACAGTACAATGTTAAATAAAAATCATAGATATATTATAAAACAGAAGGATGCCATTATTTGAACATTCTTCAACTCTAGTTTTTAATATGGTGTAGAGATAATTATTGACAATCTAAATGAAACATAGAAATTCTGTTTTGTCTGTTAAAATCCTCAGTATGTATGTACTGATATGGACATGTACATATGTACTGATACATATATGTATTGTTTCGTACATGTATTGATCACTGTGTGCATGGTGTTCAGATTCAATCTCCAGCATTTTTATTGTTTCATCTGTCAGGATTTATGTTGCAACCTTGCCTCAATGGTAGAGCTCTTGTATCCAAATCACAAAGATTACGAGTGGGATTTTCCGGCCGCGCTCGTCCCAAAACTGGAAAATCTCTCCCGAGAGGTAAAACAATCTTTGCATGATTCTGTCCTACCCGCTACGATTCCCCTGACAGGCGGAATGGGAAAATTCCGCCCTCTGGTTTCAGATCCTATTGCAGAAACCTGAGTATACAATGAATGCTGTACTGCTTACAATTCTGAGACCATGCCACAATTTAAGGAACCCTCTTTTGGACAAGCTAATACATCGAGGTCCTAACTATCCTCTCAGGTGGACACTCATTTGGAGGGGAACATGGGTATCCTCCACAGCATCCTAAGCAGATATTTATCCCTCAATCAACATCACCAAAACAAATTATCCAGTCATTATCTCATTGCTGTTTGCGAAAGCCTTGTGCGCCCAAATTGGTTGCCACATTTCCTATTCTGCAACAATTGGTTAAATTTCAAGAGTATTTAATTGGCTATAAAACACTTTGGGGCTTTCTGAGATCATCCAAAGCTCCACTATAAGTGCATGTCCTTTATTTCTGTAACTCGGTCAGCAGCTAATTTTTTGTTTATGGTCTCCTCTGACCATTTTTGAACGCATCCATCATTAAATTACATTTAGACCATCTGAACCAATTGATTAGATTGTGACTTTATTTTTAAGTTCTATTTATTTCTTCCTAAACTTGCATTAGTGTGGAAATTCATACCCTGTGTTTCTTGAAGCTGTTGTCGAGGAGCGGCATGCCTTGCTTCAGGAAAGATTCAATGAAAAGGCGTCCATGCTGCGTCACAAAAATATAACCATGCATTAGACTAAAACACTATAGCAGTTGTATCTCTGTAGAACTCATTTCTATAAAAATTATACATTATGCGCAAAATCAAAGAGTTTAATTTAGTATCGTTTATGGTGGACCGATAACATATTTTCCAGTATAATATGTTACAAGTAGTAATTAGGACAAAACTTCAGTTTCATAATCCTCACAATCAAAGTCTCAGTCACACACAATGAGGGCTAATCAGCAATTACTGGCTAGGCATTATCCTCTGTGTGTTGCAGGAAGGCAGATTATGTTATAGAAAGATACCACAGTCACTGCATCCTGTCCTCTCACGCCTTCTAAAAATAAGCTCAATACCAGCACTGGGAGACATATAACAAAGTGGTTAGCACTGCTGCCTCACAGCGCCAGAGACCCAGGTTTGATTCCTGGCTCGGATCACCATCCATGCGGTGTCTGCGAGTCCTCGCTATGTCTGAGTGGGTTTCCTCCAAATGCTCCGCACTCCAAAGATGTGCAGGTTAGGTAGATTGGCCATGCTAAAATGCTCCTTAATGTCCCAAGGTGTGTAGGTTGGGGGGGTGTTAGTGGGGTAAATACGTGGGGTTATGGGGATAGGGCAGGTAGTAGACCTGGCCAAGATGCTCCATCAGAGAACAGACTCAAATGACTGAATGGTTTCCTTTTGCACCTTAGGGGCTCTGTGGCTGGAATTTTACCATCCTGCTGGCCACAGGAATCTGAGCAGGCAAGGGGTGAACCACAGAAAGGTCTGTTGACTTTGGTTGGGTTTTATGGTTTTGGGACGAGCGAGGCCATAAAATGCAGCACTATGATTCTATGATATGAGTTTGTAATCTTATTGACACACCAGTGAAATACTTCAAAAATATTTTTGTAGAAGCACAAGAAATGATTTGCATTTATATAGCATTTTCATGACTTATGAACAGCCCCAAAGTGCCAATCTAAACACAACATCCTACTGTTGCTTGAGAAATAATTTTGGCCAAGTCAGCAGGAGATCTCCTGCTCCTTTTTCAATATTGCCACGGGATCTTTTAAATCCACCCGAGAGAGCAGACAGGTTTTCATTTAGCATCTCACCCACAAAAGTAGCAGCTCTGACAGCACAGTACTCCCTCGCTATTCCAACAGAGTGTCATCAAGATTTTCTGCTAAATTCTGTTTAAGATTTAAAAATCCATAACCTTGGTTAGTATTGCTGCCTCACAGCGCCAGGGACCCAGGTTTGATTCCCAGCTTGGGTTGCTCCCGTGACTGTGTGCGTTTCCTCTGGATGTTTGGTTTCCTCCCACAGTCCAAAGATGTGTAGGTTAGGTTGATTGGGAATGCTAAATTGCCCCTTAGTGCCCAGGATTGTATAGGTTAGAGGGGTTAACAGGGTAAACATGTGGGGTTATGGGGATAGAGCCTGGAGTGGGACTGTAGTCGGTGCAGACTTGATGGGTCGAAAGGTGTCCCTCTGCACTGTAAGAACTGTATGATTCTATGAAAGTTGACACATATTTTCACGTGAAATGCCTAATTCAAGTCTCATTGATTTATTTAAGCAGATATTAAAAATGCAATGAAGTTATTCAAGGAGGAGCGACAGTTCCTGGTCAACATTCTCCTCTCACCTAATAAAACACTCTCTGCAGACGTAACTTAAATATATATTGTTGGATGCTGCTGGTGAGGAACAGCTCCTGCTTTTGCCTATGCAACAGGCATCATACTTCAAGGAACAAAGTAATTGATCACATTATAATTGAGATGTTTTAGTGATGCAACAATGTATCAAACAAATGCAAATTATTGTTCTTTAGAAAAACCAATCAATATACCACTGTCAGGCAAAACAAATTTATAAATTGATTACCTTGAGACAAACAGCTAAGACAGGTCTGCTGTCAAATATCTGCATGGTTAAAAAGTATTAATGAACATAAGTACAAATTTCTTTGAAGTGCAAACAACAGATACTGAAACAAAGATTCACAATATAAAGTTATATAAACAGACAGTTGTTACACAACCTGCAATGGGCATTAGTATGTGGCACTGTAGTAATGCTTCAATTTCTTATTTCCTTTGGAATTTGATCTCACCTGCACCGGTGCAGGCAAAACAGAGCAAAGAGGAAAACAGGAGTGAAAATTCCAAAGCTCTTTTAGCCATGTCCTTGCAGGCGATTCAGTGTGACAATGGTGAGGAAGAACTCAACCCTGGCTGCTTAACAAAATACTACTTTGAGTCACAGGACATGTCTGCCCATAAAGGGTGACAGTCCAAAAGACTTGCTGTTTTGGTGCACTGGCCGTGCTAAATTCTCCTCAGTGTATCCAAACAGGCGCCGGAGTGTGGTGACCAGGGGATTTTCACTGTAACTTCACTGCAGTGATAGTTAAGCCTAATTGTGGTGATAATAAATAAACTTTACAAAAGTTTGGAAATCTTTTCCACAAACAAGTGCTTAAGCTAGCTCAACTGCAAATTTTACATCTGAGATTGATAGACTTTTGCTAACCAAAGATACTAAGGGACTTGGAAAGGGTCAAGTATAGGGAGTTAGGTGATCACCCATGACTTCACTGAATGGCAGAACAGGCATGCTGGATGGCCTACTGTAAATTTCTTACCCTTATCAAAAACTAAATTTCTCTGTTACCTTTACAAGATTTACTAGGATATGGAAATCCCGCACAGCTACATTCCATCGCAGCAGCTTCACTAGCTGCACCTGAAACCAAACATAAATCAATTAAAAGAGAAACTAGCTTTAAAAATATAATGTGGAGATGCTGGCATTGGACTGGGGTGGGCACAGTGAGAAGTCTAACGACACTAGGTTAAAGTTCAACAGTTTAATTTGGAATCACAAGCTTTCAGAAAGAACAATTATGCCTACTGCACATCCACTCACCTGATGAAGGAGCGGTGGTCCAAAAGCTTGTTTGCAAATAAACCTGTTGGACTTTAACCTGATGTTGTGCAAACTCTTACTTTAAAAAAACGTATATTTTTATTAAAGTCACAACTTTTTTCCATTCCACATCATTCCATGAACAGCTCCCTTCATCTCATTGCTTGTAAATGACAGCTCCCAACTTCACCAATACAGTTTCTATGTTGTACTTGTTAAGTGTTCTTTTGTAATTATTCTTGTCCATCATTCCAAACCTTTGTTTGTATAAACAGGTTACATAGGTATTTGATAGTCAATGTCTGTCTCATCAAAAATTTACCAAACAAAAAACTTCTTCCCTTTCCCTTAATAATTTCTCTGTAATGTATGCATTATTTCTGGACTGTTTTGTGATGCATTAAATCTTTAAAAGACAAATCTACTGATGTCCTGTTATTCAATCTTTTTGCCACTGGTGACAGGTTTCCTTCCACAGGATTCCAACTGCTGTGCTGCAAGATAGTGATATGTCAACAGATTAACCTTACCTCAGCTGGATCGGACTGTAAGCCAGCTGGAATGTTCTTTACCGACTTGTCCAATTCCCTCATCATTACTCGGTAGAAAACCAGGAACGTTTGCCTGTGAAGAAATTAAGCAGATCATTTCATTGTTTTCGTAACCTTAATTCCATTATTCAGCTCGGTATCTTCTCATAAAATGCAATGAGAGGGACATTACAGCCTCACTGAAGTATCACCAGAAATTCTCACCCAACTGAATACTAGAGTTGGGATGTCTTGTTGAAGTTGTACAAGACCACATCTCATAAGGCCACGCTTGGAATACTGTGTGCAATTCTGATCACCCTATTGTAGAAAAAAACATTATTAAACTAGAAAGAGTGCAGGAAAGATTTACTAGGATGCCACCGGGACTTGACGGATTGAGTTATAAGGAGCCTGAATAGACTGGATTTTTTTTCTCTGGAGTGTAGGTGATAATGGGTGACCTTATAGAGGTCTACAAAATAATGAGGGGCGTAGACAACATAGATAATCAATATCTTTTCCCAAAGGAAGGAGAGTCTAAAACTAGAGGGTATAGGTTTAAGATGAGAGGGGAGAGATACAAAAGTGTCCAGAGGGACAATTTTTTCACACAGAGGGTGATGTGTGTCTGGAACAAGCTGCCACAGGTAATAGTGGAAGCGGGTACAATTTTATCTTTTAAAAAGCATTTGGATAGTTACACGGGTAAGATGGGTATGGAGGAATATGGGCCAAATGCGGGCAACTGGGATTAGCATAGGGGTTTTAAAAAAAAGGATAACATAGACAAGTTGAGCTGAAGAGCCTACTTCCATGCTGTAAACTTCTATGACACTAGGTCAATGGACACTTATGTTGTCCGCATCTCACACCTATCGATTCCATGGCAGGTGGGGAGGTAAAATTCCAACAAATGATTGAAAAGGCTGGCAAACCTTCTGATGATGTTCAGTTTGCAGCTAAAGTGAGGGTGACTTCGAATTTTTAAGTTTATTTATTAGTATCACAAGTAGGTTTACATTAACACTGCAATGTAGTTACAGTGAAAATCTCCTAGTCGTCACATTCTGGTGCCTGTTTGGGTACACTGAGGAGAATTCAGCATGGCCAATGCACCTAACCAGCACGTCTTTTCGACTGTGGGAGGAAACTGAAACACCCAGAGGAAACGTAGGGCCTGGGTAAGACACTCTGTTGGACAGTTGGTGCAGACTCAATGGGCTGAATGGCCTCCTTCTGCACCATAGTGATTTTATGATTCCCATGTCATTATACCCTCAATATAGCAGCAATACTATTTCTTAGGTCATTCCACAACTATTGACAAGCTATCCCATGGCAATTCCAGAGATGGTGACCTAATTGAGGCATACACGAGGGTTAGATAGAGCGGACAGTGAGAGCCTTTTTCCTTGGATGGTGATGGCTAACACGAGGGATCATAGCTTTAAATTAAGGGGTGATAGTTATATGACAAATGTCAGAGGTAGTTTCTTTACTCAGATAGTAGTAAGGACATGGAATGCCCTGCCTACAGCAGTTATGGACTTGCTAACTTTAAGGGCGTTCAAATGGTCAGTGGATAGGCATATGGATAACATTGGAATAGTTTAGGTTAGAGGGTCACTAGATTCGTTCTTCTAGTCGACACAACATCGAGGGCCAAAGAGCCTGTACTGCGTAGTAAATTTCTAGATAATTCTGAAGATATTGTGTCAGCCAATGGATAATGAAAGCTCAAATTCTACAATTTCTCTACTCAAAACAATGTTGCTACGTCTTAACTTGTTGGATATGATATCCCCCCTCCCCTATTATTTTTGTTGTTTAAGATGGTGCCTCAGGATGGTGTACAATTTTAAAGGCATTTTTGACCCTTCATCTTGGTGAAACCAGAAAAAATAAGTGTTGAGATGTTGAGATTAATACAGCTCTTATCAGAAACTTGTAGCAGATAACACTATAAAATGATCATGAGCAAGAAAATTGTCATCTATGTACGCAAATACATAACAGAGATCAATTGGAGCATGCAATCATCTCCCCCTCAACTGAGAGCTACTAACTAAGCAGAGACTAGTTGGCAGAGGAGGAGATGGAAGTGGTAAGGGTGTGTTTCCAGATGTTGCAACATCAGACAGCTGAACTGTCTGATTTCAGCTAATGGTTGTGCAATAACTTCAAAAGTGCTAATGTTGGCAGAATCGACAATCCGCTCGCACCTGGACAATGTTGGAAATGTGTTTGAGCTTCCGTCTTTGGTCGAATTCAACAACTCAGGAACTCCCACACCAGCAATTTCCTCCACAGATTTCAACACATCATCAGCATGCTTCAGGTAAATACTGCAAACATGGCCAAAAAAAAAAAAACAAAATTTACCCATCAGATTACTCCACGTGTATCCGAAATAACGATACTTCACGCCATTTGCAAATGTCTTTAATTCCATTCCCCTCCACACAACACTTCCAGGCCTGTCAGTACAGGTATTTAAAAGCAAATTTGCGACGAGTGATATTGAGAAACTCACTATCCAAAATCTATTTGCTTTGGAAAGTATATGGTCACTACATCGCAAAAAGCACACTGAATATAGTTTCATTGAACATTCCAAGAAAATAAATAAATTTATAGAACACATTATCTATTAATAAACCAACTCACTGCTCCTAAATGTATTCCATGTGCTCAAAAATAAATTATCATTGGCAAAATATATTGGTGTATAAATATTCTGGGCTAAAGGGTGATAGAATGCAGTTCTGTCCCCGTTAAGTAGCTATTCCTGGCTGAATTGCTAATTCTTAAAGATTATTCAAATGAGAGAAGAAACAAAAGGTAGAGGATTGAATATGTATTTGGGACTTAATACTCACTGCAAAAAAAAAACAAGCTGTCATAATACACTGCATGGATGCCATAGATTGGTTGGATTTGGATTATTACCTGAAAATGATCTTCTGACTGACATAGAAACATAGAAGATAGGAGCAGGAGGCCACTTGGCCCTTCAGGCCTGGCTCTGTCATTCATTTCGATCTTGGCTAATCATCCAACTCAAGTGCTACATCTCGTTGCCTCTTGAATACATGCAATGTTTTGGCACCAACTATTTCCTGTGGTCATAGAGTCACAAGGGTTTACAGCATGGAAACAGGCCCCTTGGCCCAACTCGTCCATGCCGCCCCCTTTTTTCTAAATTCCTAAGTTAGTCCCAATTGCCCAAATCCCTCTACACCCATCATAACCATGTAACTGTCTAAACGCTTTTTAAAAGATAAAATTGCGTCCGCCTCTACTATTACTACCACAGCTTGTTCCAGACACTCAACACTCGCTGTGTGAAAAAAACTGCCCCCTGGACCCTTTTGTATCTCTTCTCTCTATCTTAAAACTATGCCCTCTAGTTGTAGGTTCCCCTACTTTTGGGAAAAGATGTTAACTAACTAGGTGATCGATGCCCCTCATTATCTTAAAAACCTTATAAGGTCACCCATCAGCCTCCTACACGCCAGGGAAAAAAGTCCCAATCTGTCTAGCCTCTCTTCAAACCATTAAATCTTGGTAGCATCCTAGTAAATCTCTTCTGTTCTGACAATGAAATCCATAAACTCATCACTCTTTGGGTGAAGAAATGTCTCTTCATCTCCATCTTAAATGGTTTACCCCAAATCCTCAGAGTGTGACCCTTGGTTCTGGACTCCCCCATCATCGGAAACATCCTCCCTGCTTCTGTCCACTCAAGTCTTGTTAGAATTTTATAAGCATATATGAGATCCCCCTCTCATTAGTCTGAATTCCAGCAAAAACAATCTAACCTAGTCAATCTCTCCTCATACATCAGTCCCGCCGTCCCTGGAATTAGCCTGGTACACCTTCAACGCACTCCCTTGAGAGCAAAAACATCCTTCCTCAGAAAAGGAGGCCAAAACTGCACACAATACTCTAGGTGTGGCCTCACCAAGGCCCTGTATAATTGCAACAACACATCCCTGCTCCTCTACTCAAAACCTCTCACAATGAAGGCCAACATACCATTTGACTTCTTTTCCGCCTGCTGCACCTGCATGCTTACCTTCAGCGACTCGTGCACAAGGACACCCAGGTCCTGCTGCACACTCCCTTTTCCCAATTTACAGCCAGTTAGTAATCTGCCTTCTTGTTTTTGCTGCCAAAGTGAATAACCTCACACTTATCTAAATTATACTGCATCTGCCATTGATAACAGTGTTACTGTAGCACCAATCAGAAATCAGGAAAATAAGGGGGTTGGGTGCTCTTATTCACGCAGTACAAGTGGTATCAGAACATTGAAGCTTTTCCACCAACAAGAATCATAATCAAAGGTAATGTTTATCTCATTAATTTAGGCTTGCCTTCAGATTCAGACAAAAAGAGGTTTGTTTTCCCCTCAGTAAATTAATTTGATTTTTTTTATTCTTTCATAGGTTGGCAAGACTGGGATTTCTCACTATCCCTAATTACCCTCGAGGAGGTGGTCATTATGAGCCCTTTCTAGAACTGTTGCAATCCATCTGCTGTCAGTAACCTCACGTAATGCTAGAAAGGATGTTCCAGGTATATGGTCCAGCAAAGGAATGACGATTTGGTTCCAAGTCAGAGTGACTTGGAGAGGAACTTTTAGGTGATCATGTTTCCATGCATCTGTCCTTGTCCTTCTGAATGGTGGACGTTGTAGGTTTGGAAGGTGCCATTGAAGGACATGGTGAGTTGATGCAGAATATCTTGGAAATGGTATATAAGCCTGCCATTATCTGCTGATGCTGCTGGAGGTAGTGAAAGCTTAAGATGGTGGAAGGAGTGCCAATCAAGCAGGCTACCTTGTCATGGATGATGTTGAGCTTCAAGTGTTGCTGGAGCTGCACCCATCCAGGCAGGATATTCTATCACATTCCTCACTTGTGCCTTGTGGATGGGTCTTGGGAATCAGGAGGTGAGTTACAGAATTCCCAGTCTCTGACCTGCTCGTCGCCACAGTATTTATATGGGTGGTCCAATTAAATTTCTGGTCAACTCTTGGGATGTTGATGACGATGGATTTAGCAATCGTTATGCCATTGAATATTATATGAATATAATTCTCTCTTGTTGGAGATGGTCATGCCAGAACTTGTGGCCCAAATGTTACTTGCCACTTATCAGCACAAGTCTGAATGTTGTCCAGGTCCTGCTGCATGTGGACATGGGCTGGGTTGAGGAGTATCTGAGCAGTCTCAAATGGTACTGAACGCTCGTCAGTCAATGTCTCCATTTTTGACCATGTGATGAACTGAAGATCATTGATTTGTACCAATTGCACTTACC
Organism: Sphyrna mokarran; assembly: GCA_024679065.1. Lineage (NCBI taxonomy): Eukaryota > Metazoa > Chordata > Chondrichthyes > Carcharhiniformes > Carcharhinidae > Sphyrna > Sphyrna mokarran. Next base: position 129,623,219 of record JAGIQG010000003.1, on the reverse strand, counting down.
ACAGGAGGGTTTCCAGAGCGTCATTGTATTTATTGCCTTTCTCTTTTTCCCCAGTGGGTAGAACCCAAGACTGGCACAAGAAACCTCTGGCTATCGATGCTGAAAGGAAAACAATTAGCACAACCAATTACATACTCATGAAAATGTTATAACATGGATATACACATCAACAATACAGAATTATTCTTGCCACACACGTAAATTACATTAAGAATATTTTAAAAAACAATCACAAAATTAAGCAAATATAAGATTTGATCAGAACAGACATCAAAGCAACAGAACAGAATGTTAAGATGTGGATTCTGTATGAATCATGTTGTCGGTGTACATCATAACAGTCAGCCCCCAAATATTCAGAATATGCATAGGCTCATGGAGGTGAGTGATCACAAAAGTAGCTGAAGAAGCAATGTTTGTGCATTAGCATTCTGGCTCTCGCATACACAAACTTTCCAAGATTTCTGCACACTTCCAACTCTGACCTCTTGTACATTCCCCCAACTTTAATTGCCCATTAATTGGCAACCGAGTCTTAAGTCCTAGAATTCCATCCCCAAACCTCTCTCTCTTTAATACCCACCTCTTTAACCAAGTTTTTGGTCTACTGCCCAAACGTTTCTTTACCTAGAATAGTGCTAAATTTTGTTCAGTGATGTTTGTATAAAATATGTTGGGAGTTGTTATTATGTTAAATGCAAGTTGCTGCTATTGCATTGTGGGGTGGCTCATGTATGCATCAGCCAGAATAAACAAGCATGAAGAAGCCAATGAAAATATATTGTGGGATGGTCATACTCCCGTCTGAATGGATTCACAATTTCAAAGCAACATTAGCAGCAAGACATGACTCTCAGAAACGGTTTGTGGTGGCCAAATAGGTTCTAGCTGCTTTGTTCTTTTAGTCACCCTACAATCTTTGTCCTCTACCACAGCCCCAGCTGAAATTTTAAACATGAAACCAAAGGCGCAAGAGTTGAGACAAACCTATTTTCTCCTTGTTCTGATTATCTAGAGATTTCTTGGCTATGACAATAAGAAGCTGGGTAAGGGTCACTGCAATGGCACAGCGAGGAATGCTGCTATGGAAATTCTGCAGATAGCGAAAGGTCTGCCTGTAGAGATTGAAAGAATACTTTGTTAGCTGCAAAAGTATCAATTTCCCAAGTGGACTAATAACAGATCTGGCATGCCTTGTTACCTGCAAAAAAGTTTAACCTGAAAGAGAAATTGGAGGACTGGTCTGGTGAGAGGGGATTAAAAATATAATTAAATGAAAGGAGAAAATCAGTGATCTCTAATCCACTCTCTTACAGCCAGATTAACAGAAGCTTTTAAATCTGGTGGAGTGTGAACTCGAAGGTTGAGAACATATCTTAGTCGGTGAAAATTAATGTTTAAATTTAAAACCGAGTCCATATCTCAAAGTCGTCAGTAGTCCTTTTCTATTAGATTTGGAGGTTTACTTCCAAATTAGCAATAAGCTCAAATTCACAGGTGTTGAAAACAGGACGAACAGGATGTTCCCTTTGCACAACAAAGGGAAAAATGCACAAGTCTAAAGAGGTCATTTTAAAATGGCGTTAGGCAATGCAAAACCCACATATAGAATACCATGTATAGGTCTGCTCTCCCTATTTCAAAATGACAAATTATAGGAGGGGATCATAGAATAGAATCCTATAGTGCAGAAGGAGGCCGTTTGGCCCATCGAGTCTGCACCGACCACAATCCTATCCAGGCCCTACTCCCTTAACCTCCATGTATTTATCTTGCCACTAGAGTCATTTTTGACATGGCCAATCTACCTAACCCGCACACCTTTGGATGCAGAGAAGCATTGAACAACTGAACACAGAACGCAAGGGAAAATGATACAGTCTGAAAAACGTCCTGGTTAGGTGTATTGGCCATGCTAAATTCTCCCTCCGTGTACCCGAAAAGGAAGCGGAATGTGGCGACTGGGGGAATTTTTCACAGTAACTTCATTGTAGTGTTAATGTAAGCCTACTGGTGATTAATAAATAAACTTTAGATTCAAGCCAGAATGGGCAAGGATAGCTGGTTTCCTTGCCAAAAATAACGAGTTAGCCTGTAGGGTTTTAATGGCACTTTCTGACAATTTGACTGTCACATTGAAACTAGCTTTTTATTTTCAGAGTTTTAAAAAATTGATTGCAAATTCTGAAAACTGACACAATGTGACTTGAATTCATGCTCTCTGGATTATTAATCCAGAAACAACCACGACACTACCATGCAGATTACCAGTGGTGGAACAAGAAAGGGTTACAATAAGGAACTAGGCATATTCTTGTCAACATTGGGATTTAGAAATGCATCAAGGTAAGCCTGTGGATAGGTTGACTAGATGGATCAACAGTCTTCTCCTGCCAATATGTGGTACAATATCAGTATCAGCAGAGGCATGTACATGAACTTTTTGCTTGGACTAATGGCTTGAAACGGATGACAGCAAGGGGAAAAAAAAGACATAATTTTGCAAACTGGCAATGTCAACTGGGAACTGTGCTCACAGGACCTGCGTTAGACCACAAGATGTAGGAGTAAAAGTAGGCCATTTGACCCATCAAGTCTGTGTTGTCAGTAATTAATTAATGGAAAATTGTGGCTGCATGTCTGCAATTCTTTAGATGTTCTTCCTTTCTGTGCCACACAAGACTGTAAAATCACCCCTGGGCAAGTCCTTATCTTATCCTCCAAGATCTACTCGCTCATCATCCCACCATTTTTCTGACATAGATTAGCACCAAATCCCCCAGTATCTGGAATTTTACATTTTTATGCCCATCTTTCAAACCCTTCATGGTCTTACTTCCCCCTCCTTCCCCATAACCTCCTCTAGCGCTGAAATACTCCAGTAAACTCTTGGTGGTACAGTGGTTAGCACTGTTGCTTCAGCATCAGAGATCTGGGTTCAATTCCCCACTTGGGTCCCTATCTGTGTGGAGTTTGTGCATTCTCCAAGTTTCTGCATGGGTTTCCTCCCATAATCCGAAAGACATGCTGGTTAGGTGCAGTGGCCATGCTAAATTGTCCCTCAACGTACCCAAACAGGCACCAGAGTGTGCCGACTAGGGGATTTTCACAGTAACTTCATTGCAGTGTTAATGTAAGCCTATTTGCGACACTAATAAATAAACTTCAAACTTTAACTTTTGTGCATGCCTGACTCCCCGTATTGCTTCATTGGCAGCTGTGTCATCAGTTATCTCAGTCTAACACTGTGGAATTTCCTCCACAAATCTCTCTAACGCACTATTTGTTTTTAAAGATCCCTTAAAGCCTATCTCTCCAAATTTTTGACAATTGTTCCTCTTGTCACCTGCTTGGTCTCACCAGTTACATTTTTATCCAGTCATGCCTCAGAGTAGCACCTTGGATCATCTTTCTACACAAAAGGCCGATGTCAATCTTAAATTGTCAGTGAACATGAAAAGTAAAATCTGGAGGTACAGGATGACTGGTGATTGTTTTCTTCTTAAAGCATTTGTTGTGCTCCTGAGCTGGAATCATCATTACTTTATTTATTAGTTACAAACAAGGCTTACATTAACACCACAATGAAGTCACTGTGAAAATCCCCTAGTCGCCACACTCCGGCGCCTGTTCGGGTCAATGCACATAATCAACACGTCTTTCAGACTGTGGTAGGAAACTGGAGCACCCGGAGGAAACCCATACAGACATAGATAGAACGAGAAGACTCCACACAGATAGTGATCCAAGCCAGGAATTGAACCCAGGTCCCTAGTGCTGTGAGGCAGCGGTGCTAACCACTGTGCCACCTTGCCACCCCATTTTGGGCCCAAATCCTGCAAAAAGATCTCAAGTTATTATACTAGAGTCATAACATTGAAAAGTTCCTCACAATACCTGACAAGCTCTTCCAGTTCCAATTCGCCATCTCCAGCTTTAAGTCTGTTTGCCAGGACGCCAAGAGCTAATTTCAGTAGCTTACGGTTTCCATGCTGAGAAAATCCACACCTACATGTTTAAAGAAACAACAAAGCAATTTCATTACTGGATCACTAATGTTTCTAATTCTAATCCAGTGAGGAATCAATTTTTCAATATTTAACTACATAATGGAAGAATCTCTTTTCTCCATCTCTCGATAAAAACGTGTATATAGATGAAATAACGAGTCGGGGAAGATGTCAAGTAAAGGGGTTATTAAAAGCACTTAATACAGATGTAACTGGGATGAAAGGGTTAACATATCAGGAGAAATTAAACATTTTGGACTTGTATTCGCTGGAGTTTACAAAGATGAGGGGGAATTGATCAAGGTATCTAAAATTTTAAAAGGGATTGATAAAGTAAATATAGACCAAATGCTTCCTCTTATGAGACAATCTAAAACAAGAGGTCACAGGAATAGGTTGAGAGGCAGTAGATTTAAAACTGAGATGAGGAGAACTACTTCTTGCAGAAGGTGGTAAATCTGTGGAGTTAACAAAACAGAAAATAATTATTGGAGCATTCTATTAGACATTGCTGGTCACCCGACAGAATCCAAAGTAGATACTGGTACAGGCGTTTCAGCATTATCTGGTTAAGAAAAATAGCTTAGAAATATGACATTGCACCATCCATCATCCAGCTGCAAGGACAGGAGGAACAACACTAACATTAATAGGCCAACACTTGTCAAGATTAAGATACAGGGATAAAAAAATTGTGGAATGTCTGTATATGTTAAAGAATAGGAGTCATCATCCCCTTGAGTATGTGGGTTTCCTCCAGCCATCCAAAGATGTGCAAGTTAGGTTGCTTAATTGACCCCAGTGATACGGGGATTAGCAACGTAAATATGTAGGGTTACAGGAATAGGGCCTAGGTGGGATTATGGTCAGTGCAGACTCGATGGCCAAATGACCTCCTTCTGCAATGTCAGGATTCTATGATTCTATCATTACTGAGCAGAAGAGCATGTTTGCAACTTAGGCTCAAGTTTGATGAAACTGCTGATGAACAATCTAGTAGGGTATTTCGGAATGAATTTCCAGCCCTATTTTCAAGCTTATGTATCTGAAAATAGAATATCACATAACTCTAAGGGCAGATGCTAAGCTTATGTGTTTCTTCACTACGATTAAGATCCATCACTTACTCCTACATGAAGTTAAGAGTGAGGTAACAGACAGTACAGCAAGGGGTCTTCTCTCCAATAATTAAGTGGTGTCCAGAATGGTCACAATACCAAGGTTTAATGGTTCAATTAGAATCTGGATGGAAGTGACTCCATTAAACAAAGGAGTAGAGCATGAGGTTTTTTACTTCTTCGTTACAAGTAAGGCTTACATTAACACTGCAATAAAGTTACTGTGAAATTTCCCTCGTTGCCACACTCCGATGCTTGTTCAGGTCAATGCACTTAATCAGAACATCTTTCAGATTGTGGGAGGAAATCACAGCATCCGGAGGAAACCCACGCAAACATAGGGAGAACATACAGATTCCACACAGACAGTGACCTAAGCTGGGAATCAAACCTGGGTCTCTGGCACTGTGAGGCAAGCAGTCTTAACCACTGTGTCACCACGCCGCTCTGTTAAAGTTTTTAAAGTTTAAATTTTTTAAAGTTTAAAGTTAAACGTTAAATACTACGGAAGCATAATTATCCAGTATAATGGAAAAGACCTCAGAGCGGACAATGGGGTTTGCCACCATTAACGTTATGTTCTTCGGCTGTGCTTGAACCATTGATCTAATTGCTAATGTCCATGTTGATTACAGATTCATGCCTCCTGATCCAAGCAAGCCAGCCCCCAAAATACTGGGGTGATTACTAAAGGCAAACTAGGCTTACTTTTAACAATTACGTCTCAATGAAGGTGTTAACTTTAAAAATACCTATCTTTTTAAGCAAATGAGCATGTTGGAGAATGGCACACAAACTGAAAGTAATACCAGTCACAACATGACTGACTTTTATTAGGCATCATAGAATCCTTACTTTGCAGGAGGCCATTCAGCCCATTGAGTCCGCACTGACCACAATCCCACCCAGGCCCTATCCCCATAACCCAACATATTTAGCCCGCTAATTCTCCTAACCTATGCATCCCAAGATAGTAAGGGGCAATTTAGCATGGTCAATGCGACTAATCTGCACCCCTTTGGAGCGTGGGACAAAACCAGAGCACCCAGAGGAAACCCACGCAGACACGGGGAGAATGTGCAAACTCGACACAGACAGCAACCCAAGGCAGGAATCGAACCCTGGTCCCTGGCGCTCTGAGGCAGCAGTGCTAACCACTGTGCCACCCCAAAGGCCATTTACTTCATTTTCACATTGCAACTCATCAACTTCTTTCAGTCAGCCTCTACCCATCTGCCAATATCCCGGATTCTGTACCTACCAAGCAAAGAGTGTGTTCAAAATCTGAAGTAGTAACTGATAGCATACAGCCATCTGCTGCTGCTCTTTTACATTTGTTCCCAAGACATCCACCACACCTTTATTCTCAGCTATCAGCACCTACAAATCAAAAACAATAACAAATTAAAATGAAAATGGTCAGTTTTAACCAACACACTCCAAATAAGCAGTTCATTTTTCTAAGTGAAGTTTCAATACATTAAATCAATTGCAGGTAACACTGATTCTTGAATGGATTTCATTTTGTGATTTAAAAATTGATAAATTTGTAATCTTTGCAGTAGATACATGGGAACATCACTACCTGCAAATTCCTCTCCAAGTCACTCACCATCCTGACTTGGAAATATATCACCATTTCTTCGCAGTTTCTGGATCAAAATCCTGAAATTCCCTCCCCAAGGGCATTGTGGGTCAACCCACAGTGCATAGACTGCAGTGAATCAAGACAGCGACTCACCACCACCTTCTCAAGGGCAACTAGGGATGGGCATTAAAAGCTGGCCAGCCAGCGACACACATGTACCACAAATAAAAATGCAACCTTTTACGACTTTGGGACTTCCATATACTTACTATGTGCATGGTTAGAAAGTGGCATCAGTGTGTCACGGGAGCACAGTCCTTCTATGGTAACGTGTACCCACAACTTTGCTCCTCCATCACTTGTTGCCAGCTTCAGTATCTGGCTCAAGTATGTGAGATGTAGAGATGCCGGCGTTGGACAGTATGTGAGCTCAGAGACTGATCGTCAGATGGCTGTATAATCTTCAGGACCTCATAAGCAGACTGATCTTGTTCAAATCTAACACCCATGTGCATGTTTTCTAAAATAAAAATTACTGGAATGTAATCAAGATTAGAAATCTGTCTGATCTTTCATGTGCCAAGCCGACCTGAGATCAAGTGCAGTGCCTATGCTGTCACCAGGCTATGATCAGCTAGCTTAGCATGGAGTAAGTAATTAATCTGGGACCTTTTGGGATACACATTTCAGTCCATACCAGATGTGCACATACCCATCAGTATCAGTGGAGTATTGTATCTGCTGCATTTTGATGTGTTACTCTTTTTAAAAAAACTCTTCTTCCCTGAAGTCCCACCACGAGCTCAGCCACAAATACATGCTGAAGTTCTGTCCAGGGCTTTTTATAAATAACTACTGTCGTCTATAGAAAAGGAATTTGTGGCATCCAATCCTTACATTTTCCATTCTTCCCTGTGAGGAACCTTCAAAGGTTCAGAACCATACCACAAGCACACAACTGAGCTTGGAAAACATCGCAAAGGAGAATCACAGGAGAAAACTCACATGTTAAAAGAAAGGTTTCATTTAAAGGGTAACGTGCTGAAAAGAAATCCTACATCTTGGGCATAAACAACTCACGATTTGCGAGGCTCTTGAGTTAACGCAACAAATTTTGAAATCTCATTGCTTCGCCCTGACTCACTACATGACTTCACACATACCAGTCTTTACCTGAAAGTAATTGTGAACATTTTCCAAATGGTTACATAAGGGATTGAGCAACTTTACAGCAAACTGAGCAACAGCTTGAGGAGTCATTTGGCGCAAATGTGAAAATCCAATATCTCGATCTCCTTGAACCTGTGTGAAGAGAAGTAAACAGGACAACATGCTTCTAAAGATATACAAGATTGAACGCTCATTTATTCACAAACCTCCAATAACACTGCGAACAAGACAAAAAACAACATGAGCACATTGAACAAAATAAAGACTTGCATTTATAAAGAACCTTTCATATCCTTAGGACGCCCCAAAGCATTTTACAACCAATGAAGGACTCTTGAAATGTAGCACACTGTAATATACGGGATTTTCACAATAACTTCATTACAGAGTTAATGTAAGCCTGTTTGTAACACAATAAAATAATGTAGGAAAGATAGCAGCCAATTTGTATTTGGTACAGCCATATGATAATGGCCAGACGATCTGTATTTTTTTTTAGCCATTAGATTGACAGATAAATATTGGATAGTACACCAGGAAGAACTTCCTTGAAGTCATGCCATGGGATCTTTTACGTCTGGACAAAAGCAAATTATTGCGGATGCTGGAATCTGAAACCAAAAGAGAAAATGCTGGAAAATCTCAGCAGGTCTGGCAGCATCTGTAAGGAGAGAAAAGAGCTGACCTTACAAATCCAGATGATCTTTTGTCAAAGCAGCTTTGGCAAAAGGTCATCTGGACTCGAATCATCAGCTCTTTTCTCTCCTTACAGATGTTGCCAGACCTGATGAGATTTTCCAGCATTTTCTCTTTTGGGATCTTTTACCTCCATCTGAGACAGCAAACATCCTCTCAGTTTATTGTCTCATCTGAAAGATTTCTGACACTGCAGTACTGCACTGGAGTGCTGATCCCAGTTGCTTATGATGCTTGGGTTGTTACAATGAAAACCTACAATGAAGTATTTGCATTTTTACAATCCTTCTCCTCCTCCTTTTACTTAAGGAAGTATATTGAAGCTTCTTGCCTGGTTGAAGAGAGATTTTTAGGTTTTTGAATGGAGAGATCATAAGTAAAGGCAATTTAGGAGGATTGTTTCAGACAAGGAATGACTAAAACAACAGTAATATCTAAGAATAATTAGGATCTTCCTGCTGCAATATGAAGGTGCAACTTTTGTTTTTCCACTTTATATCCCATTTTCAAAGCTACTTTTGATGCAATTTATATTTTCAAAGTGAACAAAGAACAAAGAAAATTACAGCATAGGAACAGGCCCTTCGGCCATCTAAGTCTGCACTGACCATGCTCCCCTACTGAACTAAAACCCCATACCCTTCCAGAGACCATATCTCATCAAAGAGAACAAAGAATAAGATTTATTTCTTTCTTGCTTGTTATTATGGAATTCAGCAACTGAGAAAAGGAAGGTATCACGAGTCTGAGATCACTATTATCGATACGTGAGCTAGCTGCATCTACTGCTGGTTTTCTGGCCTCAAGAAGTAGAGATGCCAGCGTTGGACTGGGGTAAACTCAGTAAAAGGTCTGACAACACCAATTTTAAATCTAACCGATTTATTTGATAATAAACTTGTTAGCTTTTGGCCTTTGTGCCTTCGTCAGGCGAATGACAAAGGCCTGACAAAGGCCTGAAGGCCGAAAGCTAGCAAGTTTACTATCAAATAAATCGGTTGGATTTAAAATTGGTGTTGTCAGACCTCTTACTGACTTTCTGGCCTCCCCAGGGAATAAGTGTCTCATTCTGACAGGAACCATCTTCTACCTCCCTCCCTTCAGTCCTGCAGAAGCAACCGGACTGAGATGAGAAAGTTACCGTGCAGGAAAAATTAGGATGAACCTATAGGCTGGAATTTTACTGCCATCCTAGAATCCGGGCGGGCATGGCTCACAGGACAGAATTTGCCGTTGGTCTCGGGCAAGATTTTATGAGTCTCACCCGAGTGAAGTAAAATAGCAGCCATAGTCTCTCAACAGATGCATGGCATTAGTACAGTAATGTGATTTGGCACAGAGCCATCATTGACTGAAACTAACATAGATTAAGATAAATTCATACAGTTCTTTAGTCATAACGAAAGAACTGATGAATGATGATAGGATTTCAGTCTTTCTCATGTATCAAGTAAAAAATAGAAACAAGAAATATTTGGGAAAGATTTACAAAGCTGGACCCAATTGTTCAGAATACCTGAACAATGAGCTATTTCATTGTGTTCACATATTCCATAGAATCAAACCCATCATTAAAAAGTCATAATATCCTTTTTATCATAATGCACTTATTCAACCTTAATGTCATATGTACCTTTAAGAAGGGCATTTTATTAGTAGCAGTTGCTACCAACATGTAATCCAATTTGTGATATAGATCCTCCAGAAGAAATACTAGTTCTGCTGACCCCAGTTGTACAACTTCAGTCACCTACAAAACAAAACGATTCTCAATATTAACACTGACCTATGAGTCAGCATGAAATTAGTAATCATTTTTGAGCAACTTAGCTCATTATTTTCCATTTAAGTTTATGCTATTAGTATGGTTAAATGGACAATGTTACATCCCGTAGTTAATTATCTCAGAACTGAACTATTTGGGTGATTATAGATTTAATATGTTTAGACATATAATACTATTATAAAGTGATAAAGTGGATCATTTTTTAAACTGCTTTACTAATTTTAAGAACAGTTTTCTTGATGACAAGATAAGGACTATCCAAACACTGACCTTGGTGTGTAGCTCAGTGTCCAATAGTGATTTGGTTACCAGACCACATTGCAGGACAATAAATACATCGATATCCAGCTCTCTAAAGTAGGCTCTGTAATTGGACAAATTAATAAAGACCTTCCCTTCTTCAGTGTTTTCCTGTAGAACACATAATTATATTGCATGAAACATCATCTAGATATTTAAAGAATACATACATTTCCTAAAAGTGAATTGTGAATCTTCATCCATTAATTTTTCACTCTTAGACTACAAACAGTGTGGACATCAATGATTGGCTATCAACATCCATGAAGTTAACTAGCTTAAAAAACTCAAGATGATGCCAGAGTGTAGTGACTTCTTGCAAACTGTGTCCAGCATATGGTCTCCTTCTGCACTGAAGGGATTCTATGATTCTAATACTATCTTTTACCCTCGTTCTATGCTTTTAAAACTTATTCTAACTCTTTTAAACTCTATAACAATGTTTTAATTCAATACTTCATAGCTATGATTGTAACACTACATTCTGCACTCCTTCTCTATGAAAGGTATGCTTTGCCTGTATAGTGTGCAAGAAACAATACTTTTCATTGCATACTAATACATGTGACAACAATAAACCAAATCAAACGAACAAGTCACTCTTAAACCATCCCAAGAATGAACATCATCATTCCATGTGATATGTAGTAATTATATTTAAAAATTTCAAGGGTGTGCACTGATCTTGTGTGGACAAGTACTGAATCAACAATACACTGTACCATGGGATGTTGGAACAAAGATCTATATCTGCAGACCCTCACCTGTCCATCTGTGAGGAAGTGCTGAGTGTGAGATGCACATGAAACAGGGAAAATGAGATAGGCAGAGAGAGGGAGTGAATCATTGCTTCACAGGACCACAGTATCAGTGAAGGTCAAAACCAAATTGCAGCCTGTCCTTGTTGACTGTACCTTCCCTTGTGTATTCTCAGATTGCACTTGACTTTCTTCTGCAGGATCTTCAGTCTGAGAGCTATCTGTAGAGGAATTCTTGTTATCCTCAGACTTCTGCTTCTTCTTATTCTTTTGATCTTGAAAATAAAAACATTTAAACCGGAGATTTTACTCCCAGATTGGATCTGCAAACCTTGGCCAGCAATGGCCTACAAATATTATCACTAGACTATTAATGAAGAAATTCAGCTAATATTCTGGGGACCCAGGTTCAAATCCCATTATGGTGGATAATAGAATTTGAATTCAATAAAAAATATCTAGTATTAAGTGCCCACTGATGACTGTGAAACCATTGTCGATTGTCAGAAAAACCTGTCTGGTTCACTAACTTTGGGGGAAGGTAATCTGCCGTCCTTACCTGGTCTGGCCTACAAGTGAATCTGGCGCCACAGCAATGTGGTTGACTCTCAACCGCTCTCCAAGGGCAACTATAGGGATGGGCAATAAATGCTGACCAGCCAGTGACACCCCACATGTTATGAATAAAAACAAATAAAAACCTGATCCACGAGAAAGTGTCCTGGAAACTGGATTTTCATTCTGAGATGGCCAGGTTTTCTGTCAGTTGGGCTGGGTAGCCCCAGAATGAATACGAAGACCGCAGAGTGTGAAGGTGGACTGAATGGAAAATCTGCTTCAGTGCACTAATACTTTGTCAAAGATTTTTGCAAAGCATTAAAGCAAAAACAGCCCTCAGCTCATACCTCCTCAACCCCCACACATTCCCCATACATCATCCAGGCCAACCTTTGCCCTTCTCCCCACCTCCACAGCCTTTTATAACCTTTATACCAACTTAATGTTAACTCATGCTAACCCATCACCCCGACATTTTCCCTTATGTCAATCACCCAGTATTCATCACATGCAAACCTCAGGGGCCATAAATTTCAAAGTATCTGTTGGTGACTTTATTTAAAAATAACAATCATTCATAAAACCCATTCACTACATTTATATTCCTTCAACTACATAATCCCTTACAAGAACAAACATTTCATTTGAGTGCTTAATTCCTATAGAAACAAACACTGAAATTTATAGTCCCATTTCAAAGAGTCTGCACCCACTTGGACCAGTCAATCAAACTTTGAAATGGAAAGCATCCCACTATGTTAATAGAAGGTTGTGAAATCAGTCATGCAACACAAATCCAGGAATGACAACCTCCAGGCTTATGTCAACAGCCAGATTGAAATAACAAGCGATTTTTTTTAAAAAAAAAACACACCAGTTTGGACAGTTAGTCTGAACAGCTTCACTTGACAATTCTAATGAGTTGATGCATTTTTTACATACATGCATATCCACCTTTTGCAATCCCAAAAGGCACCTGATCTTCCCAAAAATGTTCTAGGACCATATCCAAAGAGGTGTCCTAATTCCCCAAAAGGGTACCTCACCTCTCCAAATTACTCCACAAAGTTTAAATCTGCTTCTGTCAGGCCTAATTTGCACATATCCTGCTTCACACCATGGTCACTGGAGGCAGCTGCTGACTTATACTTATATGAAACATAACCTGCCCCATGACAACAGTAGGTGCTATACTTGAGGGTCCTCCTCTAGTTTTCTGCCTCTCCCAATATTTTTGATAGGTTCTATCACTGCGTAAACCCAGGATTAACATAGAAACATTACAGCGCAGTACAGGCCCTTCAGCCCTTGATGTTGCGCCGACCAATGTAACCAATTTTATGACCCTCTATCCTAAACTATTCCAATGCTATCCATATGCCTATCCTATAACACCCACCAGCTCTGAATTTACTGATATTAGATCCTTATAAAGAGCAAAGAAAATTACAGCAAAGGAACAGAGCTTTCGGCCTATACCAACCATGCTGCCGACTGAACTGAAACCCCCTACTCTTCCGTGGACCATATCTCTCTATTACCATCCTACTCATGCATTTGTCAAAATGCCCCTTAAATGTCACTATCATATCTGCTTCCACTACTTCCCCTGGCAGTTTCAGGCATCCACCATCCTCTATGTAAAAATACCCAGGAGTCTTGCTGGTATTTTGCTTTTTGCTCATTTCCCCTCCCCCTTACTCTGTTGAAGACATTCAATTCAGTTCCAAACATACCAGAAACCTACTGCTACCCTGCCAAGTAGCCAAAGTAACAAATACTGGCAAGCCATTCAACTGAAATGAGGAAATCACAACAGAGTCTGATCATTTTTTGAACAGCATCAACATATGCATTATTTTCCACTTAACTGCAGTCAGCAGCAGGAAGCAAAGGACAAAGAAAATTACAACAGAAGAACAGGCTCTTCGGCCTTCCAATCCTGCACTGACCATGCTGCCCAACTGAGCTAAAACCCCCTACCCTTCCAGGGACCATATCTCTCTAGCTAATTTTCCTCTCCCTCTTGCCACCTTGGCTGAGATAGTTTAATTCACGGTAGCCTGTGACTGAAGCTGCAGATCCTGCTGCTGTACGAAGCTCAGCTGTTTGCTAGACAGGTTAAGTGGCCCAACAAGGAGACTTGCTTTTTATTTTAAATTAAGTGGGCATTTCAGACCTTATCCCAAAGCTCTCCTTATCCCCTGTCACCAAACATGCTATTAGAGGGAAAGGAGGAAAAATGGAGATTGCATTATTATGTTGGACCAGACCATGAATCATTTGCTTGGTCACAGGTGATCTGAAGAGAATAATATTGGAAAGAGCAAGTAAGGTCATAGTTGCATTGACTCTCAAAGAATTTTCTGTTTCATCTCATTTCCCTGCTTATTCTTCAAACCACTAAAAGTTACCTTTCACTTGATCACCTTTCTTTCCTTTTTTAGCTGGTGCTGCAGGAGCTGTGCTCACAGGAGCCTCAGTGATCTCCAAATCAAAGTTTGCCAATGGCGGGACATATCCAGGTGTTGCTGAAACGTTAAAGGAAATGACAGCAGGTTAGAACCATCAAGCCGAAGATTAAGATAGACAGGAGCGTTCCAGGTTCCCAAATTAAAAGTAAGTAACATTACAATGAGGAAGAAAAATAGTTTCTGCCTATGTAATTTTCAGATTAATTTTGGAAAAAGTGTTTTAAAATAAACAGAGACTCCTGTTCAAAAGACTTGAAGTAGTAAAAAGATCATCTCAAGCATCACAAACATTCCAGATTTAATTCACCACATCAGCCACTCACTCTGGGGTCAATTTTAACTTCTGTTGCATTTATATTGGCAATTGGGATGCAAAGCCCAAACTCAGCATTCTGTTACTGTCATCATAGGGAGGCGGTGGCCTAGTGATATTATCACTAGGTTATTAATCAAGAAACTCAGCTAATGTTCTGGGGACCCAGGTTCAAATTCTTCCACAGTAGATGATGGAATTTGATCTCAATAAAAAAAAAAATCTGGAATTAAGAATCCACTGATGACCATGAAACCATTGTTGATTGATGGAAAGACCCATTAGGTCCATTGGGGAAGGAAATCTGCCATCCTAGCCTGGTCTGGCCTACATGTGACTCCAGACCCACAGCAATGTGGTTGACTCTCAATTGCTCTGGGCAATAAATGCTGACCAGCCATCGATGCTCATGTCCAACAAATCAATATACAAAATAACTCTTTGATCCCTTCAAACAAGTGCCAAGACTCCAGCTGGAGTCAGGCAGGGGTTTCATTACACAGGGCAAATGGAGAAAATTCCTCTCTTTAGGAACCCAGGCAAATTTTCAAGCACCACTGGGCAAAATGTGTGCTGGTACATTCCTTCAAAGAAGCTACTCAATAAAGGGGACAGATAGTTTTTTTTTTTAAATGCAAAATTTACTTTACTTGGACAAGTTGCAGAGCTGGGCCGAGAGGTGGCAAACGGAGTTTAATGTGGAAAAGTGTAAGGTAATGCACTATGGCAGAAATAATAAATGTGTAGAGTATAGGGCTAATGGTAGGATTCTTAGTAGTCTAGATGAACAGAGGGATCTTGGTGTGTATGTGCATAGATCCCTGAAAGTAGGCAGTCAGGTCGAGAAGGTTGTTAGGAAGGCATATGGAGTCTTGGCTTTTATTGGTAGAGGGATTGAATTTCGGAGTCGCAACGTCATGTTGCAACTGTACAAAACTCTAGTGCGGCCGCACTTGGAGTATTGTGTACAGTTCTGGTCCCCGCATTATAAGAAAGATGTGGAGGCATTGGAGAGGGTACAGAGGAGGTTTACCAGGATGTTGCCTGGTATGGAGGCAGGTCTTATGAAGAGAGGCTGAGGGATTTGAGGTTGTTTTCGTTAGAAAGGAGGCGGCTAAGAGGAGACCTTATTGAAACATATAAGATGATTAGAGGTTTAGATAGGGTGGACAGTGATAGCCTTTTTCCTAGGATGGAGAAAGCTAGCACGAGGGGACACAGCTTTAAATTAAGGGGTGATAGTTATAGGACGGATATCAGAGGTAGGTTCTTTACCCAAAGGGTGGTTCGGGAGTGGAATGCCCTGCCTGCAGCAGTTGTAGATGCGCCAAGTTTGGTGGCGTTTAAGAGGTTAGTTGATAAGTATATGGAAGAGAAGGGAATGGTTTAGTTTGGAGGGTCATTGCTTTTTATATTGGTCGGCGCAACATCGAAGGCCGAAGGGCCTGTTCTGTGCTGTAATGTTCTATGTTCTATGTTCTAAATCCTTGTGGACCCAATAGGAGCTAAACGACTGACTCCTGTTTTGTACCTCACATTCCCCAAATCACCTTCAATTTAACTTGTCCGACTCATCTCTGCTTCCAGATTTCCCACTCCTGCCTCCCAGCAGATAAACGGCTTTGCATCTGCAGGCAATTTACCACAAGTATAGCACTAAGGCCCAAAAGAAAAAGAAACCTTTTGGCCCTCCAACTGCCTTCATTAACCAGGATATCTCAACGTATCTCGCGTGCAATAAAAAGAGTTAAACCAGTATCAACCTCACTGGATTCAATATGGAATTAGTCAACATGAAATTGGCAATGTTAGTTTGAGATCATACGGCACGCTAACGTTCAGATACTGGAATCAGAAAAATGACTATAGGCAGCTCACATATTGGGGGCGATTTTACCGTTTTTATTCTAAGTGCTAGGCGGTCTTGAAACTGGGAGTGTTTCACATCTGACTTTTAGGCCCATTTGCACTCTGCCAGCAAAACTTTGAGCACATCAGATTTGTGCTGCAGAAGCCAGTGTGCGGGGTTTAACACACTCGAAAGACTGCAGAGAGATAGTGTGCATGTGCAGGCCTCTGCTGCTGCACATACGCATTGGCACTAGGAGGGTTCTGACAGAAGAGAGAAAACAGGCATAAAGTGATGGTAATGTGCCCCCCCCCATCTCACCCGAAAAGCTACTTAGGAGAAAGCAAGATAATAGAAAATCTACATTAGTAATGTCTTCAAAGCAAGTCAAATATAAACGTGACTTTTGCCACCTTATAAATGCCCAGCTCCAATACACACATTCACCCAGGAAAAACTTAATTGTACCAAAATATGTCTATATAAAATGTTGTACACGCAACAACGGTAAAATGGCTCAGCATGCAGCAACAGAAGAGCATAAATTATACCAAACCTGCGAGGCACTTCTCTAACAACACCTGCAATTGTGTAATATTCTGCAAGCGAAGAAGCACCTTTCCCTTCATCTCAGTATCCTGCTGCTCACAGAATGCATTCACTACCTGAAAAGTAAACAGAAAAATAAATCACCATTGCTAGAATGGCCACCCTGTGCACATAGCTGACCAGCCACACTGGACAGCAGCATGCAACCATCCTATCTACTTAAGACTTTGTGATTTAGGGAGTCTGATTAGCAACAAATTCCATACATGACTATCACAGAATGAGTTTGTAAGAGAGTTAATCAAGTTTTCAAATTTCACTGCGGACTGACACCAGACCAGCTCACTCATTACGTTTCCTGTTTTGTTACCTCTCTGAACCAATTGAGGGTGTGGAACAGCAGCGAGCATAAAAATTCCTGCTCCTGTTTGGATAGCGAATCCACCTTTTCCACCAGCTCCAAGTTGGTCATGTAAAGTGGACAACCTGCAATAAGATAGGCAGCTGAATAAAGCCAAAAGTCGCAACAATCACTGGTCTGTTTTTCATATTAAATGCCAGTTCACTTTTTCAAACACACACGAACACACAGCAAGATTCACTTACATTTGTGTCATGCTATAGAGTACCTGAAAGGGCACCAGAATGTAGCAACCAGGGGACTTTCACATTGCAGTGTAAATGTAAGCATATTTGTGACCTAACCCGCACATTTTTGGACTGTGGAAGGAAACCAGAGCACCCGGAGAAAACCCACACAGACACAAGGAGAATGTGCAAACTCCACACAGACAGTGATCCGAGCCAGGAATCAAACCCAGATCCCTGGAGCTGTGAAGCAACAGTGCTAACCACTGTGCTACCGTGCTGCCCCTGTGCATACAAGATCAATCAAATGAAGTTTATATACTTGATCAGAAAATTTACAGACATTATATCAATATCACTCGTGCACTGGCATTGTCTTGTTAAAAATATGGTTCATCCAGCTTGTCAGGTGATTTATCTAGGGAGTAGCCAAGTGGTAGAGATCAGGATGATCCCACCTAAGTTAGCTGATCTCAGCTAAGACATTTACAGTGGCACAGCAGCCCTCTGGTTACAGCGGGGGAAAAATAAACAAAGGTTCCTGGTCTTATTCACTGCACAGCAACCACACTGCTTGACGGAATCCGGCTTAGTGACTCATAGGAACCCTATAATGCAAAAGGAGGCCATCTGGCCCATCAAGTCTGCACTGACAACAATCCCACCCCGGCCCTATCCCCATAACCCCACATGCTTTCCCTGCTAATTCCTCTAACCTACACATCCTAGGACACTAAGGGGCAATTTTGCATGGCCAATCAACCTAATTGCACATCTTTGGACTGTGGGAGGAAACGCACACAGACACAGGGAGAATGTGCAAACTTCACACAGCCAGTGACCCAAGCTGGGAATCAAATCCAGGTCCCTGAGGCAGCAGTGCTAACTGCTGAGCCACTGGATTGCCACAAGGTTGTTCTGGTCAAGCTTAATGGACAGCCTGTTCCTGTTTGAATGACTTTATTTACAGCAGCTGCTCCACATTCATCTTAGAAATGGAAACCACACAAAATCCCAAATGCTGTATCAGTAAACACATTTAAATAGCCTCAGAGGAGTCCGACATTACCCAGACTGATGAACATTATTTCTAAAGAACTTTCACGATGATGCATCAGGTAAAGACAATGTGCAGCTGCAGGGTACAAACCACAGCCGCAGATCGGCTAATCACTCCTGGTGGTAGAGAAATCACAATTTCTCACACACACACACGCCCCCCCCCCCAGGTCCTCTTGTGAGCATAAGAATAAACAAAACAAGCTTGGGTTCTTGCTCCTGATTCTCCTGTATTTAAATTAAGCAATGCTCCAGCTATCAACTATAGCACAGGGTGGCACAGTGGCTAGCACTGCTGCTTCACAGCTCCAACGACCTGGGTTGGATTCCTGGCTTGGGTCACTGCTGTGTGGAGTTTGCACATTCTCCTTGTGTCTGTGTGGGTTTCCTCCCACAGTTCAAAGATGTGCAGGTTAGGTTGATTGGCCATGCTAAATTAACCCTTAGTGTCCCAGGATGCGTAGGTTAGAGAGATTAATGGGGTGAATATGTGGGTTATGGGAAAAGACCTGGATGGGATTGTTGTTAGTGCAAGCTCAATGGCTGAACGGCCCCCTTCTGCACTGTAGGAATTCCATGATTCTATAAGCATGGACTAAGGTACATGATCAGCCATGATTTAATTGAATGGTGGAGAAGGTTAGATGGGCCGAATGGGCAACTCCTGCTTCTATGTTCGTAAGCTTAAAATGCATAATTGCAACCAGAAATCAATGGGCAATACCACTGGCTTCAGTAGCACTGGGCTAAGGAGAGGAGGGGGGAAAAAAAAACAGATGCTGCTTCTGGTCTCTTATCGAATGAATTGTTGGAAGAGGCAATTGAATAAATGGTAAATAATGGGACACGGGGACAGAGCAAGCACGTGGGCTTAGGACTAAAACAAAAGCAGAAAACTGCAGATGCTGAAAAACACTCAGCAGGTCAGACACCCTCTTTGAAGAGGGCAACAGAATTAGTGTTTCAATTCATTGACTTTTTAAATCAGCTTGAAATGTTAATTCTCCTGAATGTTTCCAACATCTTCTGCTTTTTACTTAGGATTAGAAATACCATTAATGTGGAGATAAATAGCAACATGGCCAAGTTGGGCTCACTGGGCTGTTTCTAATTTTGTGTAGTTTTACTTTACAATCCTTGGCCAGATCCTCAATTGTTGGTGAGATCCAGTTAGGGACCAATAATATTTTCTTTTAAAGTAAACAAAATTCAAAATTCATCACACTTGTTAATAGAATAAAGCCACAGGTTTTGAACAAACAAAAAAAACTTTACAAGGTCAGAAAGATAAAGCAATTTACAATTTCTATCTGAGGTACATATGAATGAACTGCTGTCAAATAGACAACACTGCACAATAAATGCCATCAAGACAGTTTTCACGGATTTCTTAACAACTGACTAACTTTTGGGTGAATGGGATCATAGGTTATGGGGAGAACACAGGATTAGGCTACTGAGTTGGACAATCAGCCATGATTGTGATGAAGGTTCAAAGGGCCAAATGGCCTCCTCCTGTTTCTGTGACCCAGACATCAGTTACACCACATCAAGCTATCTCATTGAAATTATGGGCAGGATTTTCCGGCTGCCCTCACCCCAAGGTCAGCAGGCTGTTGCACAGTTCAGCCTGGCCCACAGCGGGGTGGAGACAGGAAAATTCTGCTCCATGTCTTTCTTATAAGGGATTCCAATCTCGCCTTCGAAATCTCGCCAAAAGTTGCTCCAACTCAGACAGCTTCTACAATGGCTCATCTTTCAGGGTTTCAATCTTGCTCTCCGAGATTCCATTCCTCTGAATTTCCAAGTATTCTCAAGCATCAGCTTATGAGCATAATTTAAGACCTTTCGCTCCTTAGGCCCAAAAGCCCACAGCACCAACTTTCGGCTGCATTTTTGAGTCTTCAGTACTTCTTTAAGCCCTCTTCAATTATCAGAGCTTCTCCCAAGCCCACCTTTCTTAACAGTCTGCTCTCGGCAGACCTTTCTCTGAATTGGAGCCTGCCTCTCTGCTCCTCTCTTTCTCTTAGCTTAATTGGGATCTACTCGTCTCCCACCTCATATCGGAGACCTTTTTGGATACTGTCCAGGATACTAGTCTTCCAGAGCACTTCACTCCTGGTTAACCGATCTGGGCTTCTGCTCCATTTTTCTCTTGCACAAGCACACTCAGCCAATGCTCGAGCCAAAGAGTTTAAAGATGCAGCTTGTTCACAGTCTGTGCATGCGTGGAAACTCCGAAAACTGATGGAATTTAGAGTTCTCAAACTCCAAGTTTGGGGTTTGTAACAAATTCTATGGAAAGCCTGTTGGATAAGGGTCTCTGATACTCAGGCCCTGAGCAGCACAATGGCACAGTGGTTAGCATAGTTGTCTCACAACGCCAGGGGCCCAGGTTTGATTCCTAGCTTGGGTCACTGTTTGTGCAAGCCTGCACGTTTTCCCTGTGTCTGCATGGGTTTCCTCCGGGTGTTCCAGTTTCCTCTCAGAAAGACGTGCTGGTTAGGTGCATGCTAAATTCTCCCTTAGTGTACCCGAACAGACGCCAGAGTGTCGCGATTAGAAGATTTTCACAGTAACTTCATTATAGTGTTAATGTAAGCCTTCTTGTGACTAATAAATAAACTTAACTTTATTGATTTTATTGGCACGCCCACCCCGAGACTCTCAGAACAGCATTTTCAGTTGATTTTGGGTGTGATCTTACGAGCCTCAGACGGGTGTCTGGTAAAATTCCGGCCTCAATGTCTACACTCATGAAGATTGGTCATTTGGAGAGATACTGAACAATTGCACAGTATTTAAAGCATAGAAACCAGCTATTCAACCTCACAGATTCATGTGAGAAGAGCTTATAATCTCCAAGAGCCTCCACCCATCAACTTCATATCTTTCTATTTTTCTATTCTCCCTCTATTCTCCCACTTTCTCCTTAAATGTAGCTATGTGATTAATCTCAACCCTCCTCATGATAGTAAGTTCCACATTCTAAAAACTCTCTGAACAAGAATGTTTCTCCTAAATCTCCTTTGGGATTTAACAATGACTATCTCACTTTTATGGTTCTGAACCGCCTTGTAACTGTATCTTAAAGATGCCTTCAGAAGAGGGAACAGGCAATAAAGCAGAGAAAGATCTTTTAAAATACCATTTTGACCTTTGCACCTGTCAGTTACAGATCTTTCTTCTTTGGGAAATCTACCAATCAGGAATAATTGGGAGTTGAAAAAATACCAGGCCCTGAATTTAACAATTGTGTAGAACATTCTGCCATCCAACATGACTTTAAATCAATGCTACAATGCTGCAGTAACATGTTTGACCACCAGAGAACCCTCTTGAGTTACTCAGAGGCTCTGTCAAGTTTCACGTTGGATTACCCTCTTTCATAAATATTTTGAAATAACCAAGGGGGAAAAAAGTGAATATTTTCAGGGACACACTGGCCAGAATTCTTTCACCTCACCTGCCCCAGAATCAGCCATTTTGTTCTACACAAGAAACACGCTGTCAATATAGGGAAATAAAACTTCTTCCCCCATCTGTCACGTAGTCTGTACTCAATACTCTCCTGGCTTATAATTCTGCACTTGTCTACCACTCTTGAAGCTTCACTCTGCCCTTCTTCTGGATGGCATTGTGGAATTCTCTCTCCAGTTTCCTCCTACTATTCAAAATTCTCCTCCATAAACATGCCTCGAGTTCTCCAATCTAACATCTTCATGGGCGGCACGGTGGTGTGGGATTTCTTTGTGTTTTACCTCAGTCCAATGCCGGCATCTCCATATCATGCCTCACAGCACCAGGGACCTGGGTGAATTCAGGCTTGGGTCACTGTCTGTTGTGGAGTTTGCATGTTCTCCCAGCATCTGCGTGGGTTTCCTCCTGGTGCTATGGTTTCCTCCCACAGTTCAAAGACGTGTGGGTTAGATGGATTGGTCATGCTAAGTTGTCCCTTAGTGTTGGGGGCATAACTAGGGTAAATACATGGAGTTATAGGGATAGGGCAGGGTTGGGACCAGATCATTCTCTGCTTTATTGCCTGTTCCCTCTTCTGAAGGCATCTTTAAGATACAAGGCGGTTCAGAACCATAAACCTGAGTCAATGGGCAAACGGCTTTCTTTTGCACTGTAGGATTTGATGATTCAATCTCCTTCTTTCCAATAAGATAATTATATGAACAATATGCTTTTCCACCTTAATATAAAGGATGTGAAGAATGTGGTAGAAATGCGAGATGCATTGGCTCAGAGAAAAGCTGTCACCTACAACAGGGTGGCATGGTGGTTAGCGCTGCTGCCTCACAACACCAGATATCCAGGTTCAATTCTGGCCATTGGTCACTGTCTGTGTGGAGTTTGCACATTCAGCCTGTGTCTGCGTGGGTTTCCTCCAGGTGCTCCGGTTTCCTTCCACAATCCAAAGATATGCCAGTTAGGCCATGCTAAATTGAGCCTAGTGTCGGGGATTAACAGGGTAGATATGTGGGGTTGCGGGAATAAGGTAAACAGCTCTGAATCACTTTAACATGCCTCCTAACAGACAAAGTTACAATGATATTAGCAGGTAGTTTGTTACTGCAAGTGCGTAGCTACCAATTAATTGCTGAAAGTACTTGAATCACATTAGTTGCAAAATTAACTGACAAACCAACTAGCAAGAAACTGCTAGCCACTGGTCTGCAGCAATTCAAGAGGGCAACTCACAACTCTCTCTACAAGTGGGTAACAAATGTTGGCCTTGCTAGCAATACTCACATCCCACTAACTCATTTTTAAAAATCTGAAATGAAGCACCGACGTCAGCTAAAAATCAGCACTGGTTTTCTTTACAAAGATACACTTTTTTATTCAAGTACCTCAGAACGTACCTAATAAAGCGTCAATCTCCTCCAGGTTCCCATTGTGCTGTACCTCTTCACAAAATCTTAGCAGACGGAAAAAGGAAGCAAGACTCACTGGAGAAACGCACCTAAAAATAATAAAAGCAAACTGTTTCCACACTGTTGTTCTTTCCTGATTTGTGTTAAAGAAGACATTCTAAGTAAAAACTATAAATGAAGATTCTTACTTTTTAATATTTTGTTTTCCAGTTGTATTTTCTGTGTCAGTGTTAGTCATGCTATTGGATAGCAGTGGTAGAAGATTAATAACAATCCCACCTTCAGTATCCTCTTCATCCAAGTTGTACATGGGCTTCAGTGGTAGCATGTATTTACTGAAAGAATTAACAGTGTGAGTTTTAACAGCTACGCGTGATTCATCAAACTGCACAATGGGAAGAGACTAAAAATCAAACCATTCATTTCTAACTTCAAACCTAAACCTGACCAGTAGATCTGTAAAAAACCGATGTGAATTTAGTTTAGGTAGTCTACATCCAGTTTGGGGAGGGCATAATCCAAACTTGCCCCGAATTCAGCATCAATTCACAATATTGCTTTCAGAGACTGATTGCTAGTGCAGCAACCAGGAAAATGTCAAACTCGAGTACAGCTAACTTGCAAATCATTGGGCCGCACAGTGATTAGCACTGCTGCCTCACACTACCAAGGACCACGGTTCAATTCTAGCCTTAGGTCACCATCTGTGTGGAGTTTGCACATTCTCCCTATGCCTGTGTGGGTTTCCACCGGGTGCTCCGGTTTCCTCCAACAGTCCAAAGATGTGTGGATTAGGTGGATTGGCCATGTTAAATTGATCCTTAGTGTTAGGGAGAGCAGCTAGGGTAAATGCATGGGGTAATGGGGATAGGGCATGGGTAGGATTGTGGTCAGTACAGAATCAATGGGCCAAATGGCCTCCTTCTGCACTGTGAGGATTCTACAAGTAATAAAAATGTTTTCCATTGTTTACCCATCTGTTTCTGGTAGCAGATCAACAACAAAATCCTCTTGAAAATCATCAAGTACACTTCTTCCAATGAATTCCTAAAGATGAACAAAAACAGAGAGGTGCAAGGTTGACTCTTGTTAAAAATCTATTTTTAATAAGGTGCATTATTAGTGGCATACATGTGGCAGTACAATCCATTGAGGCCAAATCACAAAGCAGCAGTTTAAAACTCTGCTCTAGCAATTTCCCAATTCCCTTCACCTTTATTATTTTTTATAATTATACACACGTTCCTGTTTTTGCCATTTTTTAGCCTCCTTCAGCCATTTATAATCCTGAACTGAGGGCACACAATTTCCATCCTTGATTACAAAAAACTTTGAGCTGTGCTCAAACGTCCAGGGCGGGGCGGGAGCAGGAACGACCGGCTATAAGAGTGTGCCTGACATCCATTTACCCCCTGTTCATAAATACAGATTCAAAGGCAATGGGTGTAAAGTGGGAAGTTGTAATCTGATGCAAAACAGTCCATCAGCGTAGGTAAACTTGCGTTTCGGTAAACTTTTCAAGGATTTAATGGACTGACAATAGCTGGGTGCCAGAATATCAACATATCTGCTGATATAAAACTTTAAACTTACTTGACCTTAATCACCATGTACAGAAGATTATTATATATATTTGAAAGTCACTGGTCCCCTCATGGTAAGGGAGAGATGAGGGAGAGATTGTACTTGTGCTTCATCTAGCATCCACCGCCCTCAACAATTCAATCTACATTTTTCCCTTCTCCGATCTCCTTTTATTTCTCTAATTTAATCCATGCTAAACATAAACACATGGCATGATTTAAAACGGGCGGCACAGGCACAGTGGTTGGCACTGCTGCCTCACAGCGCTAAGGACCTGGGTTCGATTCTGGCTTGCATCACTGTCTGTGTGGAATTTGCACATTCTCTTCCTATCTCCAGAGAGATACTCCGGTTTCCTCCCATAGTCTGAAAGACATGCTGGTTAGGTGCACTGGCCATGCTAAATTCTCCCTCAGTGTACCCAAACAGGCGCCGGAATATAGCAACTCAGGGATTTTCACCGTAGTGTGAATTTTCATTGTACGATTTTCATTACAATGTGAATGTAAGCCAACTTGTGACTAGTAAATCACTTTTAATCTGAAACAGATAAAACATTCTATATTTAACAACTTGCAAGCACATCCACTCGTCTTTCACTCTCCCCAGACACCATGCAAGCTTTGTTCAAATCGAAATAGCTTCAAGGCTTTTCTTTTTCTCTTTTTAACCCTGAACTTGTTTAACAGTGGACAATATTTGCTGTCCCTCCAGATTCCTCATTTTAAAATATGAAACACACCTTTCTTGTAATTGGGCATATCTTCTTTTTTCAAAGATTCCTGTCCATCTTTTTTTCTTTTACTCTTTTCACTTTCCTTGCTTCCAAAGACTAATCTCTCTTCTCTCAATTTTTCTTATCCCCTTCCAAACCTCATGACTCACTGGCTACACTGTGTACGGTACTTCGACAGGCCTCGGGGTCTGGCTCAACAACTCTCACCGAGTCTGTTCATCCAAAAACCTGGGTAGGTATCCCTCTTATCCAACTCCAATTGAACTGAATACTCACAGGTGCATACCATTCAATTGATTCCATCTCCTCACCAAGGTTATGTTGTGGCATTCTGACGTTGTTAAGAAACTTTAGACTTTGTTAGGAACAGCAGCAGCTCCAGTCATTACGTGTCTACCACATGGCTGCTCAGTGACTCAGCCCGAGAGGACTTCATCCTCTGGGGTGATCACTCACTCTTGGAACCTGTTGTCTCTTTAAGTCAAGTAACTCTCCTCTGCTGTGCTATCTTAAAGAGACAGACACCACGCACACATCAAGGACAACTACTGCAGCAGTAGAGTAAGTAGCAAGTGAAAGCAAGATCTCCCAGTTTCCCATGTATGTTGTGGTGGTGCTGTAAGGTTAGTAACTGACACACATGCTGCTATGCCACTGACTCTTCTGGTTGCATAGCCAAGTTGTAACCATCCACATTAAAGATGTGGGCCGGGATTTTCCACCCCCGTTTGCATTGGGCAGGTTCAGTGACGCGAGCGGAAAATATCATAGGATGTTATATCGAAGGCATGATGCCCTTGTCTCCTCACAATGTCAGTGACTTGGCCTGTTTCCTGATGTTAAGCATTGGGAACCTCATATCAGTACATTTACATGTCATTATCAGGCCTGCTTGCATTCCCCACTTCCTCAATCAAAACTCCACCCATGTTGGTATGAAGGCTGGATGGTGTGAAGCCCGACTGGTTTTGCAAAGCATGCAAATAACAAGCAAACCTCCCAGGGGTGCTCAGGTGAGTGCCAGTCATGCCCAGGTAGTACATGGGCACGACCCTGGTGTTCTTCCCCTCCAGGAAAGATAGAAAAGAAAGGGCTACTTTAAAATTGCGAGGTTTTGCTAGAGTTTTTGTTTAATCAACTTAGATGCAGAATTTACTTTAAATCAATGGGGAGCAAGTTTGTTAGTAACTGTAATTAGGTGTTTTAACTACCTTATAATTTTAAATCTATGTGCAATAATTTTAATTAGTCCATACATAAAAATAAAAATTCTATATGCTTTTAGAAGTTTTGATTAACTTGATGCACAGTTTCAGAATGCCCTGTGATACTAAACATGAGTTAAATACATTCCTTGAAAGCACCCAATTGTTGGAATCACAAGGCCATAAAGGAGACTTACTGCCTTACCAGATACCTTATCAAAAACAACTGATACAAGAGTGCATTTTAATGAGGCTGAGTCACAGTTTCTAATCAAAACAGAATCAGAAAGACCATTGACATCACAACTAATGAAAGAGTTATGACAGGGGACCTAGCTGGAACTGACAAGGACTAATGATGCATGCTGGCATCCCTTGTATCTTGTAGGTAGTGATAAAATGCTCAGTCGTTGAACTGATAAGCAATGTGTACATGTTGTTATTGGTGATAAACAAACTTATCAGGGTATAATCGGGGAATATCCTGGAGGAAAGTTGATTTGACCATATTCCTTAGAGATTCAGTTAAATTCACTGACAAGACCATCAAACACTAATGGCTTTAGTAGGCCTCCTTTATCAATTAAAGGATGTCCAAGTGAGTCTGTTTTAGTGAAGATGCTTTGTGAGGCTATCAAAATAGAGACATGGGGCCCGATTTTACCATCAAGCTGCACCCGTTTTCAGGTGCACAAAATTGGTAAAGTCAAGCGTGAGAC
Organism: Sphyrna mokarran; assembly: GCA_024679065.1. Classification (NCBI taxonomy): domain Eukaryota; kingdom Metazoa; phylum Chordata; class Chondrichthyes; order Carcharhiniformes; family Carcharhinidae; genus Sphyrna; species Sphyrna mokarran. The sequence continues at coordinate 129,595,276 of JAGIQG010000003.1, read as the reverse complement.
AAGTAGCACGATCCACGCCCTCCTCCATGCTGCCTCTCCCTTTGCCAAGACCTAAAGTGGGCACAACGCCCATTTAAGTGTATTTGCATGCATTTAAATTGACTTAATGGGCTGCACACCCAACTTTACTGGCATTTCTCCCTTTACCACTGTGATTGCCCATCCAGATTTGGCACGAAGAAGAAATGCTTCACAAAAGTCTGATTCAGGCATTCCAGCTAGTGAGGAGATAAGTGTCAAGCATCCAAAGGTTGTCTGCTTGAGATTGGGTGGGTAGGAGGAAGGAATGGTGAGCCTGGTGGCTCTCTGCTTGAAATCAGTATCGGGGAGGGACCCATTGCCATTCTGCTTGTGATCTGAGGGGGTAGGAGAGTCCGCTGCCACTCTGCATATGATCAGCAAGGGGGCCCACTGCCACTCTGCTTGTGATTAGTGACGGAGAAATCGGGGGGTCCGCTGCCACTCTGCCTGCAACGTGAGGGGAAGAATGGGGAAAAGAGGGGAGGAAGCCATGATCAATCTGGGTGGCAGGTGGGTAGGGGGATAAGAGGGTCAGTAATGTTGTGGGGATGGGGCATTATCTATGGGATCCAGGGAGAGGCATTGTCTGTGAGGTTCAGGGGAGGCATTATCCGACCCAGGAGCGATATGGTAGGGGAGCCACATTCTATTTTTTTTCTGTGCATCTGCAGTTGGAGGCATCAATCTGGGCTGCAGCGTTCTAGACACATTAAGCCCCACCCACGGGCTTCTATAGCGTGATTCCAAATCACTGATATTTTTTCAGGCAGAATGCATATGGGGGATGCCTGAGAATGGCTCTAAAAGTCGGATCTGAAACACTCCCAGTTTCAAGTCTGTCCAGCATTTAGAATCAAAATGGTAAAATAGGGCCCATGATGTCTGACTAAGAGACTAAAGGACAGGTTTAGGGATGACATATTGGAGTATCCCACAAGGTATTGTGATCACATAGATCAGGACTGTTCAGTATTATCATTCTATTAGATCAATACATAAAGCATGTAATTTATAACTCTTTTGATTGGATTGTGTCTAACTGACTGAGCTGCAGAATTGTTTAAACTATGATGATTTCTTTTGTCTAGCAGGGTGGTGTTTTTGACCAATTGCTTCAAGGCCACTCCCCTTGCTGGCAAGTAAAATAAAGACAATTTATCAGTTAAGTATCGTGTTTTGTGTCAAACTCAGAAATTGAGATTTCAACAATAGTGCCGGGGTGAATTGGTTTGCTTCCTATGCACTGGGCAGCCTTTAAAATTGCTTCCTGGATCCTCGAGTTTCTCAGTTGTTGGGTGAATCAGAGGTGGCCCTGCCAGTAAAACACCCTGGGACCAATCACTTGAAGTTTTGTTTTCAAATCCTGGACTGTATGGCAAAGAAAGGTGCCATTGTCAAACCGTTGCCTGGCACCAATTTTTGTCAAAATCGAGGGAAATCACGGCCTTGGTGTTCCATCGGTGCACATTGTACTAATTTGTCAGAGCACTTTCTAGATTTGCTTGTGTAAACATATTGTTTCAGCACTGACCAATCAAGACACCAAATTGAAAACTTAATTCCATATAGGTTAAAAAAACCTTGTGATTTGAGGACAGATCTGAGTATCCAATGGGCAAACTGGTGAATGATTAAGTATTAATGACATTACCTGTACTTGTGGATCCAGGTTTCCCTTCTGTACCAAGTTAGCCAATTCATCATAGTAAAGAGCTGCAGCTTCTGCAGAATGCTCAATGCAAGTGCGCACCAGTTCAAGCAGGGCTGTGGCCTTAATATATAAATTGTTTCAGTAATTAGGGCAATGATAAATCAAATTATCTATCTTCTGTTTGGGTCTTAGTTAAAAACATGCAGAATAAATAAAAAAGCACAATAAAACAAGAACACAACAGTTATTGGTTCTAGAAATAACATGCTGGATCTCTCAAACCCGCAACCTCTATCACCTAGCAGGACAAGGTGATGGGAAATAGAGAGAATTTTAAAGTATTGTGTTGCTGGTGTTAGGAATAAGATATAGCTTTAAGTTTAATGCATATTCTTTATTAGTGGGTTAAAAAGGTGGAAGCAGAAATTAGTTTCATTTAGAGTTTTCTCTGTTGGTGGGAGACAGCAAGTCTTGAAGCTGTTTGAGTACATGCATTTCTAATGAAATGTAACAAAGGGAGTTAAAACAAAGTAGAAAAACTGGGCTGTTGCTAAGCATCAGGAGACCACAGAAGTACAAGGTGACCTGCAACAGAATTTGTTCGAGCAGGCAAGTTGGGAAGTGCAGAGAACAGATTTCCCAACAGAACTGAAGGGAGTCTTAGGAAGACCTTCTCAAGTTAGTCAAAGAGAGAAAAAACGAACAGGGTTCTGGAAAAGATTCTATTAACTGAAGCACCAAGTAGCAGACACCAGAGAAAAATAAGGCTGCCAATGTTTTCGGCTAAGCAATTTTCTGCTACTCAGAAGAGGTGGAGAAAGTAAGGTCGTACCTGTCTGAATGACTCTTTGCTCATGGAATGCAAATCTGATGATTTGGGTTCAACTTTACTTCTGAAAAAGTAGCAACAGAGATGTAGATATTGTATATGGATTTAAAACTAGCTACAGGGATAACGATTTCATACTGTGCTCTGAAATTCTATACTGAATCCAGCTGTTAAGTAGTTGGCTTACGCTGTCATAATTTATCCTGAACTATTGGGACATCATAAACATACACAATGTATGGGCATTGTATAGCAACAAATTGATGAAATACAAGTTTCTACACAGCAAACCACCTATTTTTCATTCTTGACAATGGCATTTTCAGTAATATGAGTCCAGAGAAAGTGCCAAACACCCTGTCGCTTTATGATATTACATGGGGAGGGGGAGGCACTGGGGCAGTGGTAATGTCACTGGAATAAGACTCTACTATGGCAGCTGGAGGAAATTAATTCAAATAATAAAATCTGGAATATACAGTTTAATCTCAGTAATGGTGACTATGACAACTATCATCGATTATCGTAAAAAATCCATCTAGGTTGTAAAAACTCATCTCTTCTAATGTCATATAGCGAAGGAAATCTGACAACAAGTGACTCCAGACCCACAACAATGTAGTTGGTGCTAAATTACTATCTGAAAATGGTGAGCAAACCATTCAGTTGAGGGACAATTAGACATGGGCAACAAATGCTTGCCCTGACAGAAATGCCAACATCTCATGAACAATTTCTCATGGGGGAGGCGATAGCCTAGTGTATTATTGCTAGAGTATTAATCCAGAAACTCAGCTAATGTTCTGGGGACCTGGGTTCGAATCCTGCTAAGGCAGATGGTGGAATTTGAATTCAATAAAAAATATCTGGATATTAAGAATCTACTGATGACCATGAAACCATTGTCAAAAAAACCCATCTGGTTCGCTAATGTCCTTTACGGAAGGAAATCCAGTCTGGCCTGCATGTGACCCCAGAGTCAAGCAATGTGGTTGACTGTCAACAGTTCTTCAAGAGCAACTAGGTATGGACAATAAATGTTGGCCAGCCAGCAATGCCCAACTCCCACAAATAAATAAAAGTATATATTTTTTAAAACTGCGTTTTGCTGTGATGCACTTACACATTACACCATGCCAAATATACTGTACTTTCACACTATTTGCAGTGGCTTCCTACACATCTAAAGTAAAGAAAAAAGGGAGAACTTTCATTTACACAGCCCCTTATGTAACTTCAGGACATTTCAAAGCACTTTATAGCTGTTTTCAAGTACTTTTGAAGTGAAGTCACTGCGAAAGATATTTGTGCACTACATGGTCTCACAGACAGCAATTACTTGATTACAAGATTATCAATTTCAGATATTGAATAAGGGATAAATGTTGAGAGCATTTGTCTGCCCTTCTATGAATTAATGCTTTTGGAATCTTTTATGTTACCCTGAGAGAAGATAGGACCTTGATTCAAGATCCTGTACAAAAGACAGCATCTCTGAAGTGTAGCCACCTCCTCGGTACTGGGCTAGATCACGCTCAAGTTGCTGGACTGGGATTTGAAGGCAGGGGATGTTGACGAAGATACAGAGTGTCACCACTGATTCATGGCTGACAAAGGAAGCTAGAAGCTTTTATAAAACTCTTTGTTGTATTGGCTAAGGAAGATCATCCCAGAACAAGGTCATTGATTAATTTAACTTTCATTGCAAGTAAAAACCTGTCTACTCATTTGCCTGCAAAATGTCTGCAAAAAACATCAGTAATAATGAGAAAGAGCCGCCCATCCACTCCCTCAACAGCCTTGCCACAGCATTTGATCCCAACACTCATTAAGCATTTAATGATATGTATGCTTTATTACCTGTCATAAGCCATGCAGCCCACCATCATGACTGCTCCAATGATCCCAATGCGCTTGTATTTGGACACTGTACTGGACAACTGCTTTCTGATAACAATGTGCATGTCATCCTGTGGAATAGGACAAGGCAACAATTAGCAATCCTTCTAGATAACATGAAACATTACTGCAGCAATTGGTCCTTGTAGGCAAAGAAAGAAAAACACTTGCAAAGCCAACATGATTGCAGATTTTAAATCAGACCATCAATCCAAACATGCAAAAGGACACAGGAGCACAGGTAAGATAACCTGGAGAGTCTTCTGAGATTTTCAATTCTCACCCTTACCTGAATATGGCTGCCATCCTGGCCTCTACTAAAAGCCAGTGTGCCCAGGACAAAAAACAACTTCCTTATCTGTTGAGGAGATAAGTTATCGATGTAATCCAAGATGCCCTGTGAATTAAAAGACAAATTTCCTAATGACTCGACAACAAATGTCACAATGACTATTTTAAAAGACTTAAGTTATTGCAAAATAAAAACAGAAAATGCTGGAAAATCTCAGCCTCTGTGACAGCATTTGTGTTGAGAGAAACAGAACTAGCATTTTGACTATTTTTCAGAGCTGAGTAAGATAGAAATGTGATAGGTTTTATACTGTGGAAGAGAAGAGGTGGAACACAATAGGTGGTCAAGGAATAAAGTGGGAGCTCAGAAGAGATTGTTGGCTGAGCTTCCCTCATCATTGCTAAACATTAGAATGCAATTTATAAAAGGAAGCATATGCAAGCACCGCCCTTATCTGACTTAGAACTTTGTGAACCTACTGAGAATTGAGCATTAAAAACCATCATAAAATTGTACAATGTCAAAAGGGTGTTCAGTGATAACCTTGATTCACTCACTCAATGCATTCCAACAGAGGTTATAAGTCAGGGCATGTTCCTGTTATTTCTCTCTCTTTTTAGCTCTGAAAAAGTCACATAGACTCGGAACATTTTCTGTTTCTCTCCACAGATGCTGCCAGGCCTTTCGAGTTTCTGTTTTTAATTTGTAGATTTTGCCAAGCACCTGAGGCAAAGACACAACTCAAAATGGAAACTCAGCGTAGTGAAGCATTACGGATATTATTTATTTCTATAGCACATGACACAGGTGTATTGAAATTTGAATATTTTCTAGTTATGCCGTGTTCCTCGACACTTTAATTACTACTCTTGAAAGTAAAATGCAAAACAGAATTCTACTCAGAATTCCTTCCACCCACCTTCACAAATATAGCATAGATAGCCATTGCTGACAAATTGTGGGAGACTAAGTCTATAATCACATCAAGTGAGGTATCCACTTCTGTAGTGAAACCACTACAAACGTGAGTCACCAGCGCACCAACAACCTCCTGTACAGAGATACAGATACAGTAATCAAAACATTTTCTGGATTTACAAAGTGTGATAACTTGAATATCAAACACACAAGATACTCAGCGAATTTAATCATGATGACACTTCTTCACGTTCTGATTAAATGTCAAGAAACACTGTCTGGAATTCTCCAACCTTACCTACAGCTGGGAGTATCCAGTCCCACCACTGTGAGCAGAGATTTGGTTGAGTGGTAACAGAGACCAGATACATTTGGCCATTATATTAAAAATTCCTCACAGCAAAGTGCACTAGATCATTGCTTTTTATTTAAATAAATCAGTGAAACAGCACAGAAACAGTGCTACACTCTCAGCCAGTGGCCAGTCATCACCGCCAATTAGCATTACAAGATGACAATGTTAGCTGAAACACAAAGCTACGTTTAAATTCTGTCGCTTAAGTTCTTAACTTTCCAATTCTTTTAGCATGTAACCCAGTATTATTCAGATACTCCTTCTTGTAGTTAACATACCTTTCCTTGGATTGCCACCTTGTCGTTCTGTTGGTCCTGAGAGTGATGCCATCAGGAGTCTAAAGCTCCTGGGCAGGCTTACTCATGATGGATGACACAATGGTTAGCACTGCTGTTTCACAATGCCAGAGTCCTGGGTTTGATTCCCACTTTGGGTGACTGTCTATATGGAGTTTGCACATTCTCCCTGTGTCTGCGTGGGTTTCCTCTGGGTGCTCTGATTTTCATCCACAAAGCAAATATGTGCAGGTTAGATAGATTGACCATGCTAAATTGCCCCTTAATGTCAGGGGGATTATCCAGGGTAAATGCATGGAGATGTGGGGATAGGGACTGGGTGGGATTGTGATCAGTACAGATTCAATGGGCTGAATAGCTTCCTTCTGCACTGTAGGGATTCTAAGATATTAAAGTAAATACTTCTGAAGTTTAGTCATCATTGTAATATATAAAACAAGCAGCCAATTTTCACGCAGCAAACAACACCAGGACAAAAGCTAAGACACTGCAAGTAACTACAGAGAGATTTTGATGATGATGCTTCCTACAGTCAAAAAGCCAATGACATTCATTGCTTAGCTTCATACCTTAGTGAGTGCTAGAGTGAGAAATCAGAAGATGCCAATGAAACCATGCTCTAGAAAAAGCTCCTCACAAGCAGAAGGAGAAACACACACAGAATCACTTCTCTTACCTGCTGACAGTAGGAGTCAAATATCATAAAGGTATGTTTATACATCTGACTGCCAAACGACACCACACTCAGGTCCGGGGATCTCAACAGGATCTGAGCCAAATGGAGTACGGAGGGAAAGTACTCACGGATAACCTAGAAAGAAATCATGTTATTTTTTGGCAAGTAATAGGATGATTTCTGGCTGTACAACTGAACAAGTGCCCCAAAATAATAGTACATATCACAATGTGCTATATACAAAGCTTTTAGTGAACCTGTTGCCTCCATCATTGGTTAGGTTGCAAAATAGATATTAGGCTTCAGTTAGAAAGAATCAAGTTCTCACAATAAGTTGGTACTGCAGTGGTACAACTTAAACTGATGCTTTTATTTTATTATGTTATTTGAAGAAATGTTGATTTTACTTCCAAGGTAGTAAAATTACCAAACGCTGCAGTTTTAAATCATTCAGAAGTTAAATATTAAAGCATTGAACCTAAATGTTAAAATATAATAGTGACACTTTGTAATTTTGTTCAAAACTGTTGAAGAGAAATGACTGGACAACAAACTAATACACGAAGAGGGAAATCTTTGGACACTGGAAATCTCTGAAGAAATGAGTAGCAACTGGAATCTACAGGGGAGGCACTGTGGCACAGTGATTAGCAAGCTGCCTCAGAACTCCGCGGACCCGAGTTCAATTCTTGGCTTGGGTCACTGTCTGTGTGGAGTCAACAAGTTTTCCCCATGTCTGCATGGATTTCTTCCAGGTGCTCTGATGTCCTCCCACAGTCTGGTTAGGTGCATTTACCATGCTAAATTCTCCCTAAGTGTATCTGCACAGGTACCAAGTATGGTGACTAGGGGATTTTCACAGTAACTTGATTACAGTGTTAACGCAAGCCTAATTTGACACTAATAAACAAACAAAGATAGAAGGAAGGCAATAAATCTGAGAGGAAAACAGACAGTGAACGGAACAAAAGATGAGAGAGTGAGCAGAAGGGACTGATTAAAATAATGGAAATTGATGGAGGAGAAATTATGCCCCAACATTCATGGCAGTAAGTGGCTCAAAACTTGACTCTCCTTACATGCGTAAAACAAAAGTGAAATTAAAACTATTGGGCCTGGCCAATTAAACAAAAATAGCTGATGCAGATATACAATAAAAAAAGCTGGGCTTGTTTTAAATAATAACTCTCGCTGTTGGAACAGTGATCATCTCAGATTTTGACAGTACACTTCTCATTCTAACAGCAGAGGACAAACTGTCTACAGTTAACTGATGACACTGACCAGAGCATGACTCCTGAATGCAACCTGCAAAAGCTGATCCTCTATATGGCCGAGATGGATTTTGCTTCGAAGCAGTTTCTCCACTTGTTTCTTGCCGTTACTCGTACTGGTTGTGTGGAGGATCAGGAGAACCAACAGATCAATAACCTGCCAACAGAAATAAAAACATTACAAAATGTCAGCAATTCAATCTCTAACACAGCAAAAGAGTGGGAGAATTCTGCAACCCCTCTGTTCACCACACCAAGAAATTTCTAATGTGCAAGCCTCTATTAAGTGCAGGAACAATCACTTTGCGTCCCAAGTATAGAGCTACAGCAATTCTTGCCAGTGGGAGAAGAAGTAGGTTTAAGTCGATTGGTAAAAGGACTGGAGGCAAGTTTTTTTACAGAGAGAATTGTTGTGATCTGCAATGCGATTCAATGACCTTTTTCAAAATGAAATTGGATGAATTCAAGGAGTGCACAAAATTGCAGGGTGATGGGAAAAGAGTTGAGGGAATGGAACTAATTGGATCGCTCTGACAAGGAAACAGAACGTGGTCAATAAGCCAAGTGGCTTCTCCTGTGAATCTGAAAGACAGTGGCACAGTGGTTAGCCCTGCTACCTCACAGTGCCAGGGATCCGGGTTCAATTCCAGCAAACTGTCAATGTGGAGTTTGCACATTCTCTCTATTTTTGTGTGGGTGCTCCGGCTTCCTTCTACATCCCAAAGTAGATCAGCCCTCCTTTGTTTATAACCTTTTTTTTTACAGATGAAATAAGATTCCTATGGACTATACTTGGCAGGTTAACACAACTCATTTGCTTCCATTGAGGTGCTCACTCTTTTTGTTCACCAGCATTTTCTTCAACAGATCACACAAGTAACCGAAATGATTTTTTTTAAATTAAGAAATAATTACAAGAAACCGTAGATAATAGGGGAAATGAGTTACCTTGTGCTCAGCAGCAGAATCTGCAATTTCAATAGCCTGCAAGAGAAAGTAACATTAGTCTTCATGTTTCACATCACTATGTTAGATACAAATACGACTTCAGAGATTTGGCACATAATCTTGGCGGAGAGTCCACTGCAGACTGATGGAGGATTGCCCACTCTGCACTCAAATGAAACAACAATACACGCCACCCCCTTCCTCCCATGGTCATAATAGATCTTAGGTCAATATGTAAAGAAAACCAAAGGAGATCTTATCAGTGTCCTGGCCAATATTTATCTTTGAACCAACACCATTTAAAGAGGTTATCTGGCCATTATCACATTGCTGTTTGTAGGACCTTTCTGTACATAACTTAGCTGCCAAGCTTCCTAATTATTGAAGTAATCACACTTCAAATATACTTCATTGGTTGTAAAGTATTCTGGGACATTCTGAGATCACAAAAGCTGCTATATTAATGCAAGTCTTAGAAGGAGGTGATGTATTTTGACAGAAGCGACAAGATGAGGTAATACCCACTTAATAGCACTGTTCTAAAAAGTGTACAGAAATAGATGCATAGATATTAGAAGGTGGCAGGATATGTTGAAAGAAAGACTGATTGACAAAGTTTATGTGATTTTGGGCTTCATAAATGGATGTATCGAGGGCTAATGCAGGAGAAAAGTCTTCCTTATAAGTGGTTACATTCTGTGTGCCTTGATGCTCAGCTACGAAGAACAGGCAAGTTCCAAATTTAATTCCAGTGCTTCCTGAGTTATCCGAACACAGCTGTGGCAGTGGGCAGGGCACCATAATAGATCTCATCACATGTGGCTTATCAGAACGCAGACAAAACCAGTTACAGCTCTGCCTCTCATCACAGTCCACCCAGTCAAACCAAAAATGTTCGACTGAGCGCAGCAATGTACATGTTCTGCTCCATTTAACATTCTGAGAACATTCAGGATTTGGGCTCAGGTGTAAGGAGCAGTCACTTGACCAAGAAAACTGGAAGGATGCTGACACCCTTATGATTGTGCCCAGGAAGAGTCAGGAGTTCGAGAGTAAAATTTTAAAAAACATTTTCCATTTCTAATTCTCTTTTTTCTAGATTCCTCCAAGCCTTTGATTTATTATTGTCACATGTATTAATATAGTGAAAAGTATGGGTTCTTGCACACTACATAGACAAATCATAGCATTCATAAAGAAAGAGAGTGCAGAATGCAGTGTTACAGTCAGGCTAGGGTATGGAGAGAGATCAACTTAGTGCAAGGTAGTCCATTCAAAACTCTGATGGCAGCAGGGGAGAGGCTGTTTTTGAGTCAGTTGGTAAGTGACCTCAGACTTTTGTATCTTTTTCCCAATGGAAGAAGGTGGAAGAGAATACGTCCAGGGTGCGTGGAGTCCTTAATTATGCTGGCTGCTTTGCCGAGGCAAAGTGGGAATGTGTAAACAGAGTCAATGGATGGGAGGCTGGTTTGCGTGATGGAGTTGGCTACATTCACAACCTTTTATAGTTTTTTGCAGTCTTGTCCAGAGCAGGAGCCATACCAAGCTGCGATACAACCAGAAAGAATGCTTTCTATGGTGCAACCGTTGGTGAGAGTCGCAGCTGAGCTGCACGCTGTGGTATGAGGTACGTTTTACTACCAACAATTATACCACTGAGAAATATCTATCAAAGACCAGATCTCTTAAAAGTGTGCAGAGACGGATGTAATGATTAAAGGGTAAATGTTCCATTACTCAGGACTTGAGATGCCTTTCCAAAAAGAAAACCATATTTACAAGCTTTATATTTGGCACTGTATTTTTTTGCAGGCAAATGTTTCCTTTGCACATTTGTCCATTTATGAAAACAGGTAATGCACAATTTCCCATTCATTATTCAGGTTCAGGGTTCAAGACAGACATTATTATGCAGACACTGCAGAGAGTCAGATAGAGTTTGTAGTGGAAAAAAGAGTGAGGTGTATTTGTTGGGCATCTGGAGAGTTAAGGGCTAACAGTTCAACTTATTCTATATAATGGAGCAACAGACTTTCCAAGATAAATAGGATGGCTTGTGAAATGTCGTGAGAAGGAAGTGTAGCCTGTCTTCTGCTTTTACAGTTTTTATTATATTTGAAGAATATTCTACGCAAAATAAGTGACAGTAATATCAGCCATGAACGATTAGGATGATAAACATAGGTAGGATGATCCATTAACTGTACCAACGAAAGATAATAGTAATAACGCCTATTTTTCAAAGTTTGAGGAACTGGCTTTCGTGTAAACAATCATAACTGTTGACATAAACAGACGGTCTTCAAAAGATTTGGGAACAGACACATTAGCAGTCTTATCTGTGACATGTATCTTTGATGCAGGAAAGATGTGGTATATAAAGGAACATGTCCTTCATTGTGCTGAAGAGATTTTGTAAGGTACAGAAATTAGAAATGTGCTCTCTTTATACAGTTAGGTAAATTATTGTGCTGTACCTCAACAAAAGTCCATTCTCTATGTGCCATCAAATGTCAAATGCTTACTTGGTATGTTGCTGTGAACCAGACCAATGTAGGAGTTGAATACTAACAATAGAGCTGGGGCTGCATGGTGGGACAGTAGTTAGCACTGCTGCTTCACAGCGCCAGGGACCTGGGTTCGATTCTGAGCTTGAGTCACTCTCTGTGTGGACGTTGCATGAACTGTATGGGTTCCCTCCAGGTACTCTGGTTTTCTTCCACAGTCCTAAAGATGTGCCAGTTAGGTGCATTGGTCATGTTAAATTCTCCCTCCGTGTACCCGAATAGGCACCAGAGTATGGCACTAGGGGGTTTTCACAGTAACTTCATTACAGTGTGAATGCAAACCTACTTGTGACTAATAAACAAACTTAACTTAGCATTATTGATTTGATTCCACAACAACAGGCCCGCGTGCAAGACAAGAACGTCCATGTGATTCACAGGTGTCAACAAGACTAAAATGTTTGTATTTCACTCCCCCAACCCATTTAATTTTTTGATCTTGAAAATTTCCGCAACATAAAAAGAAAAACAACATTTGGGAACCACCTTAATCCAGGCTTCAGCTGTTGCTTTCTGAAACCGTACAGCAGCTTTGATAACATTGAACATGATTGCAACGCAGTCGTGACCGCTGTTCTCCTGATTCACTGAAGCCCTAAAAACAGAAACAGAATACTGATCAGCATCTGTTATCATTGATAAAACATGACTGCTGAGTGAGCATTGCAACGTATTTAAGAAACTCCAGATCTGGACTGATTGCAGAGGCCAGGTGTATTTTCTCTTATGTTTTGTTGGTTTCATTACAGTGAAACAATACAATCTGAATAGCCAAACAATACTCAACTTCAAGATCATCAATTCTTTGAGCAATTTTATAAACCAGGAATTGGCGAAGAAAGACACTTGCGTTTTTTGTAGCACATTTCAAATCCACTGGACATCTTAAAATGGTTTATAGACAATGAAGTATTTGTCAAACATAGTCACTATTGTAACATAGGAAACAGGGCAGCTGATTTGTGACAGCAAGCTCCCACAAACAATATGGTAACTACAAGATAGCCTTTTTTTTGTGATGCTGATTGATGGATAAATATTGGGCAGGACACAAAGGATAATTCCTCTACTTCTTTAAAAGAGACTGCCATGGGATCTTTAACATCCACCGGAGAGGGTCGATGGGGTCTCATCTGAAAGGCAGCACCCCTAACATGGCTGCATGACTACACTTTATTTAGTATTGCACAACAGTGCCTTGATTTTAGAGTCCAAGTCCTCAGTTGGACTTGAACCCACTCCTGTCTGATTCAGAGGTGAAAAGCTAACAACTAAGCTACACTTGACATGGCTTCAACAGACTTGTAACTCCACAGGGTTTCACAGAATCATAGAATCCCTACAGTGCAGAAGAGGCCATTCGGCCAGTCAAGTCTGCATCGGCTCTCTGACTTACCCAGGCCCTCTCCCCTGCTCTTTCTCTCTGTAACCTCATCCAAAGCTAATCCATCTAACCTACACATCTTGAGACACTAAGGGGCAATTCAGCATGGCCAATCCACCTAGCCTGCACATCTTTTGCATGCAGTTGACTGAGAATTGTCCCACTACATTTTGCATATAGGGTTTTTTTTTTCTAAGTTGTTTCTTTAGAGAAATAAAGGGTTTTGATGTTTGTATTCTAGAGATAGGATCTATTTTAATCAAGCTTCCCCCTTTGTTTGCATTTTATTTTTCTGATCAACAAAATGAAGGAACTCAATGCAACATCGCAGGAGGAACTGTTAAAATACCAGCTGAATCACTTATCCTGAATAATACTGTTTTTGGCATTGTACCCCATCACATTCTTCTGCTTCCGCTTGTCCTGGCTGGCCTGCATTTGTAAAGGAAGCACACATGACTCCAATTCTAGATTCTTGCGCAATTCTGTAATCACCTAGAATAAAAAATAATATAGGTGGCAATGAATGAAGACTCCTTACAATGTCTCTTGTTGCAAGAGCCACAATAAATTTTAAAACTAACAAAGGCAAATGGCATACCTTTCTGATACAAAATAGTGTTACATCTCCAACTTTGAAATCCAATTGCGCACCAAAGTGCAGCATCTCGAAGCCAGGCTGAGACACAAGTAGTAATATAAAATCAGCAGAAGCTGATTTTATATTACAAGAGTGCAGCTGTCGTAACGGGAATATCAGCAGCAATTTCAAAAAACAAAGAACAAAACAGCACGGGAAACAGGCCCTTCGGCCCAACGAGCCCACACCGCCACCCCGATGTTCCCACCTCTACCCGTGATCCCTGTCCATGTTTATGGATCTATGGATTAAAAACCAAATTTGAGACAATTTAGGGAGAATTTGTTTTGCCAATTAGCCTAAGAGCACATCTTTGGGATGTGGGAGGAAACCGGAGCACCCGGAGAAAACCCACGCAAGCACGGGGAGAATGCGCAAACTCCCACAGACACAGGCCCAAATCCATGTATCTGCACAGCACAGCGATAGTCACTGAGCTGTCGTGTTGCCCATCAAATGGTCCAGGTCAAGCGTACACTAACGACGTGAAGCACTAGGATACTCTTGAAAAAGATCCAAGAGCAGCCCTCTCACGACCCATCGCGTGTATGCCCCTTGTTAGACAACAAGGTGGACCAAAGCACCTGTAAGATAAAAACAAGTACATCAATATCATCATCTATTTACACACTTCCCAGGGACTCCCAAGGCTCATGATCCCTATTTTAAATCAGTTTTCTATACCCCTCCATTCCCATTCTGTTCATGTGCCCATCTAAGTATTTCTTAAATAACTCCAGAGTACCTGCCTCCACCACTTTACTTGGCAGCGCATTCCATACCCCCACCACCCTCTGCGTGAAAAAACTCCCTCTAGCATCCAATAAATTCATTTCAAATAAACTTTCTCTGGTTGCTTTATTTGAGAGTTGTTGTTTGGTTCAGTTTTTTTTAAGTTTATTTATTTATTAGTCACAATTAGACTTACATTAACACTGCAATGAAGTTTCTGTGAAAACCCCCAGTTGCCATACTCCAGTGCCTGTTCGGGTACGCTGAGGGAGAATTTAGCATGACCAATGCACCTAACCAGCACATCTTGATTAATAAGGGGGTCAGGGGTTATGGGGAAAAGGCAGGAGAATGGGGATGAGAAAAATATCAGCCATGATTGAATGGTGCAGCAGATTCGATAGGCCGAGTGGCCTGATTCTGCTTAATGTCTTATGGTCTTATCTTTCAGACTGTTTCAATTATCTGCTTCTGACCCACGAAAAACATCGAATGCATTGAAAAGGCCTGAATTTTCTGGCCATTCCTACTAGCGGGGGTTTCCAGTCCTGCCATCAGTATCCTGGTGGCAGGAGGAGTCTAGTCAATGGGAACTCCATTGACTATGGTGGGACCAGAAGCTCTCATTGCCAGCCAATGGCAGTCTACCTCTACTACCCAAAAATCCTATCCAAAGCATCTGATAACAGCTGAGTCAAAGTTGTCAATGAAAATTCTCAGGTTACAATGGGGTACAACAATACTTTGCATTTTATAAAAACCTTCAATGCAATAACTCATCCAGGGCATTTCACTTGACCATTATAAAACAAAATATAGTTATATGCGGAGATATAGCTATAAGAAACTAAATTCAGGAATTCCAATAAAACTAAAATGAGAGATTACAGACATTGAGGGGGGCGCTTTTCAGTTGTTGACTGAGAACCAGTGTAGATCAGTAAGAATAAGGATGATGAATGAATGGGACTTAATGAGACTTAAGGCAAAGGCAAAGTTTTGGATAATGTGAAGTTTCACAGAGGGTACAAAGTGAAAGACTGACCAAGTGTGTGTTGGAATGGTCAAATCAACAGGCAACAAATACTGAATGAGAGTTTCAGCAACAGGGGTGGAGTCAGACTATGTTACTGTTTTGGAAATATGCAATCTGAGTAATAGTGCAGATACGTGATCAAATCATCTTGGGACCAAATAGATAAGATCAGACAAGGATGTCACGATAATGCACAACACATTTCTGTATTCCTCACATATGGTCCCTGTGAATTGATACCAAGTAACTGCAGGTTAGATAAAATACATAAGAATAATTAATGTATCGTGAAGTCTGGATTTCAAATCCAATAGATCATGTAAAACATCACAAAACTGCTGTGAGATTCTTATTAAATTCAACTGATTCACTCATGTCCTTCAGAGAAAGGAGCTTGTGCTTCCACCAATGTTACAACGGTCAGCACTGCTGCCTCACAGCACTAGCAACCCGGGTTCAATTCCCGGTTTGGGTCACTGACTATGTGGAGTCTGCACATTCTTCCCATGTCTGCGTGAATTTGCTCCAGATGCTCTGGTTTCTTCCCACACTCCAAAACATAAGCCTATTTGTGATGAATAATTAAACTTTACAGTATAAATGCAATCTAGTTACAAACTGTAAGATTAATCAGAATGTTCTCTTAGTGAACTGACTGTAGCACATAACTCAGTTGATAAAAATCACTGCAGTTGAAAATTAAAATCAAGTCCATAAACCATGAACCAGACAACTCCAACAGTTAATCTTGTAAAGCCACTCTCAGTAACATCTAGTAACTGATGCACATGCTGGAACAACTATCCCACAGATGCATCAAGCAATAGCCTTAAATCGTTTTACTCAACATATCTCCATGTCTTGTCTCATTAAGAACTCAGTAAGAATTTAGCAACACCAATTATTAATCCAACCGATTTATTTGATAGTAAAATAGCGAGCTTTCAACACTCCCGTGTCTTCATCAGGCAAGTGCAGTGTTCAGTGAGAACACTGCACTTGCCTGATGAAGACACGGGAGTGTTGAAAGCTCGCTATTTTACTATCAAATAAATCGGTTGGATTAATAATTGGTGTTGCTAAATTCTTACTGAGTTCTTACCACTCCAATCCAACGCCGGCATCTTTACATCTTGTCTCATTAACACAGTGGTAAACAATTCAGTAGAATTGCCCTCCCACCTCAACACAATTTGTGAAATAACTATCATTTACCTCTACAGCATCTGCTGCTGTGATGGCATGAAGAATGAACTTGACAACTACAGGAAGATCGTCAAGCTTCACTGCAGACAAGGTTGACATAACAGAGTGACGCACCTGCAAACAAAAAACAAGAGAAATTAACTTTAATTAGAAATATTTCCAAAGGTGAAAATCCTCTACAGTTCTTCTACATGACAATATACAATTAGAACACATCTCTAATTTCCTGTCTTAAATGCATACTTTGATCTAAAGTATTTTCAAAGTACCAACATCCTATAACATCTTATTTCTCAATGGGCAAATGCATCATACAGTATGACGCTAAGCCAGTAGTAGCCAACTTAGGCTAGGGCTGCAGAAGTAGCCCTCCTTCATCTCAGTGGGTCGCAAGATTGAAATCGAGCTTGTTTACTAACCGTGACCTCAGGAACAAGATTGAATAAACGCTGAATATTTCATAACGAGTTGTTGAAAATGCTTAAACCATTCATATAATAAATGGTAAAACCTAAAGAAGTATTTATACTTTGGACACAGAGATAGCATACAGCTCTCGCCATCAACATTGTGTGCAAGCAGCATGCGTATCACTTCATTCATAACAGTAGGAACAAAACTACAGAGATGGAAATCAGCAGAATGTGGCAACTTTGCATGTGGGCAATAGTCAACGAAACATCTCATGGGTCACATCAGGCCCCCAGACTGCAGATTGCCCACCACTGCTCTAAGCCATATAAATCGGAAAGTTCCCTGGTTGCAGTTTACTTGATAATTATGGTCCATAACAATCCAAGAATACAGCTTCAGATTTTGATCCAGTTGACCATGCTGGAAGGATATGTGTAAATACTACATGGCGACTATATTGGGTACAGTTGTATGTTCCTCATAGTCAAAGAGCCAAGTGGTAACCATTGTCAAGACTCTCGGATGAAAACTTTACCTTTCACTGTGATAACTAATGCTATGTGTAGGACTGCATCTTCGTATAAGTCACCATCTTAAACAGGTGGTTTAAAGAAAAGAAGTTCCATCACATTCCATTTTTGAGAGGCAGTGGCAACAGTTGGGTCACAGATATTGGGTCACAGATAACCTAATTATCTCACTATCTGGCATATCACATGTATGCAGCAAAGTATTAGAAAACTTTCTCCACCAACTAGGTGCAGGTGTGTTTGTTTTAACGCAAGAGTATGACAGGTAAGGCGGACGAACTGAAAGTTTGGATTATTACATGGAATTATGATACTGTGCCAATTATGGAGGCTTGGATGAAAGAAGAGCATGACTGGCAGCTTATCATCCCAGGATATAGATGCTTCAGGTGAGACGGAGAGAATAACAAAAGAGGTGGGATGTTGCTTTACTAATTAGAGAGAATGTCACAGCTACAGAGGGAAGATACCTTGGTGGGATCATGCAGTGAGGCCGTACGGATAGAACTCAGGAACAGAAATAATGCAATCACACTGCTGAAGTTGTATTACAGACTTCCTCACAGCCAGCATGAAGCAGAGGAACTGATATGATAACAGATTATGGGAAGATGTAAAAACAACAGGCTTGTTGTGATGGGTGATTTTAAATTCCCCATATGGATCGAGACTTCTTTGTTCAGTGTGTCCAAGAGTGCTTCTTGAGGCAGTATGTCGATAGTCTAATTTGGGAAAGGGCTCTCCGAGATCTGATTCTGGGAAACGTGCCCGGACAGGTGATTGATGTCTAAGTGGGGGACCATTTTAGAAACTTTAATCACAATTCTATCAGTTTCAAGATACTCGTAGAAAAGGATGGAACTAGTCTCAGAATTAAAGTACTAAACTGGGGAAGGCTAACAACAACAGTGTTAGGCAGGAGCTAGGAAATGTAGAGCAGGGGCGGCTGTTTGAGGGTAAATTCACATCCAATATGTGGAGGTCTTTTAAAAGTCTGTTGTTAACAATTCAGGACAAGTATGTCCCTGTAGAGATGAAGGATAAAGATAGCAAGGTTCAAGAACTCTGGATGACAAGAGAGATTGTGAGCTTAGTAAAAAAAGGTGACATGCGTAAATTTCAGTAAACTAAAAATGGATAATGCTCTTATGGAATACAAAGATAGCAGGAAAGAGCTTAAACAGGGACTTAGGAGGAATAAAAGGGGCCATGAAATGTCCTTGGCAGATAGGATTAAGGTTTCTTATGCATATATAAGGAGGAAGAAGGAAACTAAGGAAAGGGTAGGTCCTCTCAAGGACAATGAAGGAAATTGTGTGTGGTGCCTGCTGAGATGAGTAAGATCTTTAATGAGAATTTTGCATCAGTATTCACAAAAGAGAAGGATGTGGTGAATGGCAAGTATAGAAAGGAAAATGTTGATATTCTAGGACATGTTGAGATAAAAAGGGAGGAGGTATTGGAGGTTTTGAAAATTGTTAAGGTGAACAAGCCCCCAGAGCCAGATACTAAGAAAGGCAAAGAAAGAAATTGCTGAGGTCTTGGCTGAAATCTTTATATCCTCTTTAGCCATAGGCGAGGTACCAGAGGAGGGGAGAGTAGCTAACATTGTTCCTCTGTTTAAGAAGGGCAGAAGAGACAATCCAAAAAATTACAGGCCTTAAATCAGTGATGGAGAAATTATTGGAAAAGATTCTTAGGGATAGGATGTACTCACATCTGCAAGAAATAGGCTTATTAGTGATGGGCAGCATGGTTTTGTGAAGGGAGGTTGTGTCTCACAAATTTGACTGAGTTCTTTGAGGAAGTGACTAAAAAAAATTGACCAGGGCAGAATAGTGGATGTTGCATACATGGTCTTTCGTAAAATTTTTGATAAGGTTCTTCATGGCAGATTGATACAGAAGGTGAAGTCATATGGGATCTGAAGTGAAACAGTCAGATGGATACAAAACTCACTTGGGTATAGAAAACAGAGAGTAGTAGTGGCAGGGTACTTTTCTAGCTGGAGGTCTGTGACAAGCTCCACAAGGATCAGTGCTGAGGCCTCTGTTGTTTGTAATATATATAAATGATTCGGAGGAAAACGTAAGGTGATCTGATTAATAAATTTTCAGATGATAAAAAAATTGGGGTAGTAACAGATGGTGACAAGGATTGTCAGCAGATACAGCAGGATATAAATTGACTGGAGACCTGGGCCAAAAGATGGCAGATGGAATTTAACCTGGACATATGTGAGATGATGCAATTTGGAATACATTCAAGGCTGAATTAAACAAATGTTTGATTGACAGGGAGTTGAAGATTGACAGGGAGTTGAAGATTGAG
Organism: Sphyrna mokarran; assembly: GCA_024679065.1. NCBI lineage: Eukaryota > Metazoa > Chordata > Chondrichthyes > Carcharhiniformes > Carcharhinidae > Sphyrna > Sphyrna mokarran. The sequence continues at coordinate 129,575,277 of JAGIQG010000003.1, read as the reverse complement.
ACAGGCAGGAAACTGGCTACAATCAGCCATGATCTTATTGAGTGGCAGAGCAGGGTCATGGGGTCGTTGAGGTCTACAGCATGGAACTAGCCCTCAGGCCTAACTTGTCCATGCTGCCCAGGTTTTAACCACGAAGCTAGTCCCAATTGCCTGCATTTGGCCCATATCCCTCTTTACCAAGGGACCAAATTGCCTATTCCTGTTTCTTGTATTCCAATATATGCACTTTTCCAACAGGGGTGAATAGAATGGCTGACTTTGTCTCCAACCTAGCAACCTGATACATTGAGATAAATTGTAGTGCTCCAAACCAAAATGTATTTGTACTGACAACTTAACTTTCCGTTCTTGACTGCAGTCCATAGAATCAATCTTAAAAGAAGGAACAACGGAAGAGACTCATTCCATTTTGAGATATTACTATTGTCTGTCTTCACATTCTACAGACAAGCAGTGAGCGACAAGAATTTCATTCATTAAATATTGTAAATCTGGAGGGGAGGAACCTTACCTCTACCAATAGCTCAGCACATAAATTAAGGCTAGAAAGAGCATCCAGGATGGGCACCGTCAACTGAGTGTTCTGCTGTAACAAGGAACTGTCAGAAAGAATAAAAACAACAGAACTGATTAAAAACATGTGCTCACTCAAAAATAAGAAAAAAATTTAATTAAGAAATTTGTTAAACAATAAATTGAATCAAATTTGTATTTCAAGGTATTTGAAGATAATTCATTTAATTTGAAGTATAGACTTAAAATTCAATGTTGAGACAATCTGGAAAAGCAATTTTAAAAACATGCGGAGTGGACAAATAAAACAGTGCACAGCAAATATACAGAAGGTACACTGTATACGGATTATATTATATACAAGCCTGACATATTATGCGGAAAGATGATGAATCTGACCTTTCTGTGGGAGAAGGTGGGCAATATGTATGTTGAGATTACATTAAAACGTCAGATAAACAATTACTATACTTTCTTTAAGAAAGTATCCAACCAACAGAATGAAAAATCAAGCTCCTACTCAGAACACAAAGATTTCTTTCTTTTTTCGATCTGGTCGCTTATTTTGTAGTTTAGATTATTTCATAGATACTAAAATCTGTGCTCTTTGCCCATTATTGAAACATCTTGGCAGGTTAAGCTGTTATAACTCCCAAGTCGCTATTAGGCTCACGTCTATTACAGTAATTTCTATAGCTAAGAAACTTGCACTGTGAGTATAAAATTCACCTTGCAGCAGGTAAGGAAAATCCTGTTAACTGTAATTTGTCACTTTAAATCTCCTCTTCTCTGCTGACCTGTGTTGAGATAAAACTCTGGGACTGAAATCCTCTCTAGGGGCATAAACTAATCTAAACAGAATGGTGGGGTGGGGAGATCATAGTGAAGTACCATTCATGCCCATACATATAATTTAAACCAGGGTTCAATGGATAGTTATCAGGGGAGGGACTTAAGCTAATTTACATTCTCTCTCTCTCTAGTCCCAAGACAATGAACCAACTGTAAAACTCCTGACTCCACCCCTGCTGAGACCAAGTTGGTCAGTATGAATGTGGAGTAGGTCTGCTATGGTTCAGTGCACATTGAGAAGTATACTTAGCCACCAGAGTAGCTTAAGTCTGTTCAATATTTCAAGAAGCATGCCTCAAATATTTCAGATCCAGCTTACTTAAGCTCTTTGGCAATTCCATTGTGTTGAGCATCTTCTAGGATTTCTGGCAAGCCAGTGATGAGGTGCCGCTGGATTTCAAGAGGTGCAACACAGATCAGCTGTGTGATCTTACTGGTCAAGTCCTGAAACAAAAACCATGCAGCTAAGTTAAGGAACAATTACACTGTGTACAGTTTAATGCCATAGACAATAAACAATGAAGTTTGTGCATACATAATTTTTCAAAGTAAATAAATGAAATTAAATAGCAGAATACAGCAGGGATATGCAAACACAACAACTGGCAGTGATCACAAGATTGGACAACTCCAAGAATTAATTAGAATTAATTAATTCTAATTAATTATTGGAATAATAATAAACCCATGCACCCTGGACATTCTCTCTTCCACCTTCTTCCGTCAGGAAAAAATACAAAAGTCTTAAGTCATGTAACGAACTCGAGAATAACTTCTTCCCTTCTGCCATCAGACTTTCGAATGGACCTTCCTCATATTAAGTTAATCTCTCTCTATATCCTAACTATGACCGTAACACAACATTCTGCACCCTCTCCTTTCCTTCTCTATGTTTGGTATGCTTTGTTTGGAGAGTGTGCAAAAAATAATACTTTTCACTGTACACTAATACATTTGACAATAATGAATCAAATGAAATCAAAGAGCTCTGCTCCATCCAGCACCCTAGGTAACATATTTACAATATCTTCACTATGGTGGCACAATGGATTTAGAAACTTCTTTCACTATTATGAAGCTGCATGTTGATCCACAATGACTGGATGTAGATCTTGTCTTCCCTGGCCAAAAGATGCTCAATGAAAGAGGTTCTGACATTCCCAATGTAGGGATAAAGGCCAAATAATAAATCAAAGAATGTTAACTGCCAATATTTCCATGATCCAGTTTAAATAATATTCTATGCATTGTGTGGTGATGGCTTTATTCCAAAATTAATTCCTTTAAACAATGACTTGTATCCATCCAAACCACAGAGGTTTGCAACTTAGAAAGAAACAATCAACCTGACATAACATTTTCCCCCTTTATTCATCCAAGGGATGTGGACATTCCTCATGGGAATATTTATCTTCACTTGAAGGGAGGAGGTGAAAGCAGCTTTAAAATAAAATCATTAATCCCTACCTTACTATCTACGATCCTGCCCAACCATTTGAATTGATTGATGATGAGTCGTGGCATGTTAATCCCATCCTCCGGAACACTAAAATTGAAGAAAATTACATAAAGGACTTCTACTTTCACAAGAGTACTTGGCTGGTTATTAGCGACTTGAGTCTCTAATTGTAGTTATGTACTCACCTAATCAGAACCCAATACTTACACTATACTTCACTAATTTAAATCAACATCAATTTACAAGAAACTATCTTTCATAGGGCTACACCTTAAACTCCCTCAGAAAACCAAATGTGTAACTATGGCACAACATTTATCTGAAAAGATTTCCGAAAAAGATTCATATTAGACTCAAAACGCGAACTCCATTTCTCCCTCCACAGATGATGCCAGATCTGGAGTTTTTCCCTCTTTGATAACAGCGGTGCAATTGAGATTGAGATTTTTTTGTTTTAAAGGGGAATGTTTAAAAATTCAGCTTTATTCTAGAGGTAGTCAATATGTCTGGAAAAAATGCAACTCAGATGCTGGGAGAGGAGGACAATTGCTCATATTAGCCTTGCAAGTGGTTACTTAAGTAAAGTAAATGAACCTTTAGGTACTTAAATTCTCCTGGGATTTCTGGTTAGAGTGATTGACAGGGTCATGTGATGATATGGTTTATATACAAAGCCATGTCTGCAGCAGAAAGCAAAAAGCTTTTGAATGAAACAGATAATTTTAGCTGGGAGTCGTTTGAAGACAGAGGCTGCTGTTAAGATGCTTTGAAACTCATTTTCTCTCTTCAAGCTTCAAGACTGTCTACACATATTATAACAAATATATTTATGATTGCTAACTGTACTTAAAGTGGCATTTAAGTTTGGAAGTGGAATATTGCTGATTTGGAACTGAAATAGTGGTAAGTTAGAAATTAAATTTATTTCCTTTTTATTTTTAAATATTTTTCAATTCTTAATCGTCAAGTTGCTTCATTGTTAGAGTTACATTTAAACTGTGTTATTAAACAAAGTTTGTTTTATTACAAAAGATTCTTAATTTTGTCAATGGAATTACTCCCGGAGTGAAGTATCCTTTCCTCACGTACATACCAAAGTAGAAAGTCTGTTCAGATCTCACCTGGTTTCACAACATACCTTACAGTTCTGGTGTGGGACTCTTTCACAAGAGTTTCTATATTTATTTCAGTTTCTATGATTTATTTAATAGAAAAAGATTTAATAGGTGATGCTTGTTATTCCTATCTAGCACATTTTTGTAATAAGAAACTACAGGCAGAACACTGTTGCATCATTCAGACATCCCAAAGAATTTCACAACCAATTAATATTTTTGAATGGCTGTTACTGGCATTATGTAGGCAGGAAGCATAGCCAGGTTCCACACCAGCAATTTAGATGAATGATATCCTAATCAGAGTTTGATACTGGTTGGGGAAAAACTGATGGGAAACACAAGAAAAGTGTCTTGCATAATTAATCTACCTATAAACACTGCAATGACAGTGTTTCAACAGTAATTTAGGTATTCAACAGTGTTAAATAACAATCCCTTTAAAGTGATTAAACCTGTAGATGTAAGAAAATTACATCAGTATTGACAAATCACATTAGATTAAAGACAGCACGGTGGCGCAATGGTTAGCACAGCTGTCTGACAATGCCGGGGACCCAGGTTCAATTCCCGGCTTGGGTCACTGTCTGTGCAGAGCCTGCACATTCTCCCAGTGTCTGTGTGGGTCTCCTCCAGATGTTCCAGTTTCCTCTTACAATCCGAAAGATGTGCTGGCTAGGTGCATTGGCCACGCTAAATTCTCTCAGTGTACTCAAACAGGGGCCATAGCACGGCAACTTGAGGATTTTCACACTAACCTAATTGGAGTATTAATGTAAGCCTACTTGTGACATTAATAAATAAACTTTAAAACTTTAAACATACTCACTATAAGCTACAAAGCTGTATCAACCACACTGAGAAACAGAAATAAGTCTTACCCATCATACATAAATTCAGGAATTTTTTCAAATAATATGTTTATAACAGGAGTCTGAGGAAAAGAAAAAATATCTTCATGAGCAAACTACAGAAAATATGCACTTGTTAATCACAGTGCTAACAGCAAATTTTGCAATTACTCTACCTGCAGAATCTCAATCCCAAGAAGCAGCTTTATGAGACTTTCCTGGTAGCTAACGTTGTTACTGTAACAAATAAATGAATATTTATACATAGGCTAAAAACATCGCCAACAAGTTGTGAAATGATGATGGAAATGCAATACTTCTTTATCTCTCCTAAATGTCTAATTTTTGCTAGCAGATAGTTCCACAGTGCTGACAGCCCTTATGATTCCTCAATTATTAGAGCAGAAGGAATAGAAGCAGTAGGCCTAATAATCCCTCAAGCCTTCTCTGCCACTCAGTAAGATCATAGCTATCCTTTGAACTGCCACTCAATTCCTATATGCCTTGATACCATTCATGCCCAAGAATCTGTGATCTCAATCATAAACACATTCAACAACTAAGTATTCTCAGCCCTCTGGGGTAGAAAAATCCAAAGATTCATAACCTAGGAGTGAAGAAATTGCCTCTAAGTTCAGTCCTGAAGATTTAAATGGTCTATTCCTACTACTAATTTAGAAATATGCACACATATTTTTTAAGACGGTGCTGGAGCGAGGCAACTTTTTGCAACCTAATGCCCAGCATACCTTTTAATTCTATTTTACTCTCATTCTATGCTCCTTGAACTTCATTATAACTCTTTTAAACATTCTAACCGTTAAATTGATCTTTTTCTACACCCTAGCTATAACTGTAATACTAATTCTACACTCAGTCCTTTCTTTCTCTATGTACGGTATGCTTGTCTGTCTCATGCGCAAAAAGGAATACTTTCCATTGTACACTAATACATGTGACAATAAATCAAGTCACGTATTTATTCTGAAGTCATGTCCTATAGTTCTATACTCTCCAGTCAGGGGAAACAGCCTTTAATCATCTACCTTCTCAGAGTCTTGTACCACTCTTCTGAACTGTATTCAACATACTCAATCTCACCTCACTGATTCCTTCAATGAGAGGGTTGGCCATTCTCCATGTTGTCTATAATTGCTTTTAGACCCTTGGGGTTAGCAAAGGGGAAATAAACTAGGGCTCCCGTTTCTAATCACATTTCAGTAAACCTTGTTGTAACTAGAACAAGCAATATGCTTGGGTATGCTGCAGTTAAACAAGCAATATGCACTCTCAGTCTCAGTCTGCACAGTAGAAATGATGACAAGCTGGGTGAGATACCGAAGGGTAATCATTGCCCAAAAAAATCAATATCTTCAGCAGAAAACAAAGAAAAATTTCAAGATGAAGATTTTTTTGTAAAAAGTTTAATACTGAAGCATTCTAAGCTCAACAGATACAGTACTTGCAAAAACGTAAGCTGATTTGTTGACGCAATTGTGTTGTACCTTGACTCTCCTTCTTGGGACTGCCCACAGGGAAAGAGGCAATTTCTAAACTTGTCCCTGTCCTCGATGTGTGACTCCAAGCCACTTATAAACTCCTGAACGACCTGAAAACAAGATTGCTCACATTGGTCATAACAAAAGGCATTCCCTATTCTGCAGCCCAAAAGCTAGTCAGCCACCCAAATACAAAAGGTAAGCAGCGAACAGCTCTCCAATTTCTGTGAATGATAGTTCCAAATTAATCACAAAAAATGCACAAGAGCAGTAAAAGGCCTTTTTACAGACAAATTCAAGTCTTAAAATGGCTAACAATGTGAGTGGAATGTGGCTCGGTGCTCCTTCCACTCACACTGTTAGCCACTTTAAGACTTGAAATGGCAGGTTGGGTGTAAAGATTCGCATTCTAATTAGTAATCTGTAAACAGTCTGTGCTGGTATGTGTGCTGTTGGAAACCCGAACACCTCACTCACCTGACGAAAACCATAGAGTCGAAAGCTTGCGAGTTTACTATCAAATAAATCGGTTGGATTTAAACCTGGTGTTGTCAGACTTCTTACTGCATTTACCACAGTCCAACGCCGGCATCTCTACATCATGCCTGACAGCGCCAGAGAATCAAGTTCAATTCCTGGCTGGGGTCACTGTCACTGTGGAGTTTGCATGTTCTCCCAACGCTTACGTGGGTTTCCTCTGGGTGCTCCGGTTCCTCCCACAGTCCAAAGGATGTGCAGGTTAGGTGAATTGGCCCTGGTAAATTCTCCCTCAATATATGCGAACTGGCACCGGAGTATGACGACTAGGGTATTTTCACAGTAACTTCATTATTAAGTCTACTATGACTAATAAATAAACTTCAACTTTAAAATCAACCAGCTAGAAGATTTAAACCTGTATTAGAATAAAATAATTGACTGGTATTAACAAAATATCAGAAGAATTTCACTAACTGATATTACTAACAGGATCAAGCACATATTCAAGTAACTGCAATAGGATAATAATTTGAAATAAGATAAAGAGACTTACATTAGGATAATGTGGATGCCTCCGTAAAGTTTGATAAAGCTTCTTCTGAAAAACTGCTTGATCCAAAGCTATAGCGATTTTAAAAAAATCAGGATAGAGTGAGTTGAAAGTTGGTTTAAATATTCAGAATTTGATAGAGTAAACATTTCTATATTTCCTGAAATTCTGGATTCAACGATTGTTCCCCTTTTCTTTTAAACTGCTCAGTTTTATGTTTGCTCACACTCTTCAGACAGCACAGTGGCATGGTGATTAGCAATGCTGCCTCTCAGGGCCAGAGACCAGGGTTTAATTCCTGCCTTGGGTCACTATCTGTGCAGAATCTCCGCATGTCTGCATTGGTTTCCTCCAGGTGCTCAGGGTTCCTCCTCACAGTCCAAAAGACGTGCTAGTTAGGTGCGTTGGCCATGTTAAATTCTACCTCGATGTGCCCGAAGTAGAACCAGACTAGAGGATTTTCACAGTAACTTTGTTGCAGCATGACACTAATAAATAAGCATTAAAACTTTTCCCCTTCTCCCACAACTGCAACACATCACACAAGCTGTCAACTTGCAATATTGAAATAAGAATCTGATTTGTATCCACTAAAAACTAGGTTGGGGCATGCCCAAATTGATTTAATGAAAACAAACCACAATTCAAGGAAAGCTTTCATTTAGTCAGACTGGGCAGGATTCAAAGCCAGATTGCCAAAGTGTTCTTAGCATTATGACTTAGGGGGTCAAACCATAATTAGACCAATGTTTTTAATTTCATATTTTAACTATGGAGGTTTCACAGTTTGAGATCACTAAAGGTTTATATAAATACTGGCTGGCAAACACACTCCACACCTGTGTCTTTTATGTACTATGCTGTACATAAACAACCCAATGCCCCCAAGATAAAAGCAAAGTGCTGCAGATGATGGAAATCTGAAACAAAAACCCAGGCAGGATTCAAATAATCTTCCATCAGAAGTCATATTGGACATGAAACATTAACTCTGTTTTCTATCTGAATTCCAGTTAAGACTATTGTATTTATACTCCTGGAGATCCACTATTCAATCAGTATTTTAGCAAATGAACAGTCGTAAAAATGAAAACAAAAATCAACACAAAGTTTTGGATAATCTCTAACATACTCAGTTTATTTGGTTGGTTTCCATATTTCAGGGTCACTCCAGCTGATTTTAGCGACTGTACAAACACAGTACCATCGTCCACTTCTCCTTCCTGATCAGATATAGTTCGCTTCCTCCCACTGATCTTCCTCTTCTTTTCTCCTGGGAAAAGCAGCAGAAAAGAACTCCCCTTATTAAGCAATATTCGTATTTTGTGTTTTCTCTCTCTAAGTTATGGACTCTGTTTTATATATATGTATATATATATATACACACACACACAACACACTTGCGGCACAGTAGCACTGTTGCCTCACAGCACCAGGGACATGGGTTCAATTCCCAGCTTGAGTCACTGACTGCATGGAGTTGGCAAGTTCTCCTTGTGTCTGCGTGGGTTTCCTCTAGGTGCTCTGGTTTTCTCCCACAGTTCAAAAGACATGTCAGTTAGGTTCATTGGCCATGCTAAATTCTCCCTCAGTGTACCCAAACAGGCACCAGAATGTGGCAACTATGGAATTTTCACAGTAACTTCATTGCAATTTAATGTAAGCCTACTTCTGAGATAATAAATAAACTTAAAAAAAACCTTCAGTAGCAATTCATAACCTGAACACAAAGACACTGACATCAGAAACTTTGATATGGATATGCCAGTGTTGAACTCTGGCGGGCACTGTAAGAAGTCTCATAACACCATGTTGAAGTCCAATAGATTTATTTGGTAACACAAGCTTTTGGAGTGCTGCCCTTTCAGCCACTCACCTGATGAAGGAGCAGCACTCTAATAGCTTATGATGCCAAATAAACCTGTTGGACTTTAAGCTGGTGTTATCAGAAACTTTGCTCTTGTCCAGTTCAAACATGCTTTAGTTTTCTATGTTTCACTAACACCAATGACAGTTGAGCAATTTCTGTTTGGAATTATTCTTTTTGTTATTTAATGCCACCATAGAGATTGCAATATTCTCCAATTTTGTCGTCCAATATTAGCATTAAACATACAAGTACAGCAGCATTATTGTCAGCAAGATAGGAAAAGATCAGGAGTTACTGAATTGAAATTATAATCTCTATATCACGCATGCTCAAGTATCAGAAGTTTGACTATTCTCAATTTTTAATGGCAGTTACAAAATATTGGCGTGGACATTTTACCTGTGATTCAATTAACAAAAGGATAAAGATTTTGATTTGATTTGTCATGTATATTGGGATACAGTGAAAGGTATTGTTTCTTCCGCGGTATACAAAACATACCATTCATAGAAAAGGAAACAAGACAGTGCACAATGTGGTATTACAGTCATAGCTAAGATGCAGAGAAAGATCAACTTAATACAGGTTAGATCAATTCAAAAGTCTGATGGCAGCAAAGAAGAAGCTGTTCTCGAGTCGGTTGGTATGCGACCTCAGACTTTTGTATTTTTTTTCCCCAACAAGAGAAACTGGAAGAGAGAATGTCTGGGGCACATGGGGTCCTTAATTATGCTGACTGCTTTGCCAATGCAGAGGGAAGTGTAGACAGAGTCAATGGATTGGAGGCTGGTTTGTGTGATGGATTGGGCTACCATCACAATCTTTTGTAGTTTCTTGTGGTCTTAGGCAGAGCAGGAACTATACCAAGCTGTGACACAGCCAGAAAGAATGTTTTCTATAGTGCATCTGTAAATGTTGGTGAGAGTCATAGCTAACATGTCAAATTTCCTTAGTCTCTAAGGGCTTCTACATACACTGACTCAAAGATGACACATTACAAGTTAGATTTCCCCACTCATTCATAGTTAATAAGCTGAGAATCTAATCCAAACATAACCTTCAGAAGGGCATCTACTACTGGAGCAGTGAAAGTTTCCATTTCTGACATCAATCCAAACATTGTCTGTACATGATTATAATAAATTACAAATTATAGATGATTAGAGGCTCAGTAGGAAGTAGAACTTCACAGGATCAAGATAACACAGAAATAATTTCATCACTGTTTAGCCAAAGAGCTAATGCACAATACTGAGTCAGGACTGAAGTAGTTAACAGTGCCACACATGATCAAATAGTTTACTGGCACCATTCAATATCACATACTTAGATACATTAGATACAGTGGCAGAGCGGTTAGCAGTGCTGCCTCACTGTGCCAGGGTGGGATGATGGGTCAGAAAATTGGCACAGACTTGATGGGCCAAATGGCAGTTCTTCTGCACTGTAAGGTTTCTATAATAATAATTAAAGCAAAGACTGCAGAGCTGCAATTTGAAACAAAAACAAAATATGTTGGAACGTCACAGCATGTCAGACAGCATCTGTGGAGACAGAACAGAACTAACGTATTAAGTCTGGAAGACTATTCGTCACCCTTCGAAAGGTCATTTGGAAGAAAGACCAGAATGTCAACAAGAGCCAGCAGTGAGTGCCACTGTCTTCAGGAGTGATGGGACAAGAGACAAGATTCCATCTATATTTCCCGTTACCTTGGAAAAGCAGCCGGCACAATTAAGGACCTACGCATCCTGGACATTATCTCTTCCAGCTTCTTTCATTGGAAATAAGATACAAAAGTTGGAGATTACATATGTTTTTGTTTTAATTTTCATTTATTATTGTCACATATATTAGTGTACAGTGAAAAGTGTTGTTTCTTACGTGCTATACAACACGTAAGACGTGCTATACAACATGTCAGACCACACTTGGAATACTGTGCACGGTTCTGGTCGCCTCACTATAGGAAGGACGTGGAAGCTATTGAAAGGGTGCAGAGGAGATTTACAAGGACGTTGCCTGGATTGGGAGGCATGCCTTATGAAGACAGGTTGAGGGAGCTGGGACTGTTCTCCCTGGAGAGACGAAGGTTGAGAGGCGATCTGATAGAGGTTTACAAGATGTTGAGAGGATTAGATAGGGTGGACTCTCAGAGACTATTTCCCAGGGCTGAAATGGTCGCGACGAGAGGGCACAGATTTAAGGTGCAGGGAAGCAAGTACAGAGGGGATGCTAGGGGAAAGTTTTTCACTCAGAGGGTGGTGAGTGAATGGAATCGGCTGCCGTCGGTGGTGGTCGAGGCGAACTCGCTGGGGTCTTTTAAAAGACTTCTGGATGAGTATATGGGATCCAATGGGATTGGGGGTTATAGATAGGTCTATGGCTGGGTAGGTTTTGATGTGTTTGGAACAACTTGTGGGCCGAAGGGCCTGTTTGTGCTGTAGTGTTCTATGTTCTAAAGCATGCCATTCACAGAGTATGCAGGAGAGAAGGAGAGTGTGCATAAAGTAGTGTTACAGCCAATAACTAGAGTTACAAAAAGGTCAATTGAATGCAAGGTAGGTCCATTCAAATGTCTGACGGCAGCTGGGAAGAAGGTGTTCTTGAGACAGATGATAACTGATTTCAGACTTCTGTACCTTTTTTCCAACAGAAGAAAGTGGAAGAAAGTATGTGGGGTTCTTGATTATGCTGGCTACTTTTCCAAGGGAGCAGGAAGAATAGACAGAATCAATGGATGTGAGGCTCGTTTACGTGATGGGCTACGTTCACAACCCTCCATACTTTCTTGTGTTCTTGGTCAAAGCAGGATCCATACTAAACCGTGATACATCCAGAAAGAATACTTTCTACGGTACATCTGTAAAAATTGGCGCAAGTTGTGTCCATAGCAATGGACACAACTTGTCTTGGATACAAGATTTGGACACATAGAAACTTTCTATGGACACATAGAAAGTTGGAGCTCTTGACCATTTCCACTTCATCCCCATTGACATAGATAGGGGCAAATCCTCCACTATGCTTCCTAAAGTCGATGCTTATCTCCTTCATTTTATAAACATTGAGGGAGAGATATTTGTCGTTGCACCATTTCATCAGATTCTCTATTGCTTTCCTATACTCCATTTCATCATTGTTTGAGATCTGACCCACTATAGTGGTGTCATCAGCAAACTTGAGAATCAGGTTGGAATGGAAGCTGACCATGAAGTTATGGTCATAACTTCATAACTATGGTCATAACTATATAAGGAGTATGGTAAGGGGCTGAGGATGCAGCCTTGTGAGACACCAGTGTTGAGAATGATCATGGAGGAATTGTCATTGCCTATCCTTACTGATTACAGTCTATGGATCAGCAGTCTATGATCCAGTTGCAGAGGGAGAGTGCGCACAAAAAACAATATTTTTCACTACATCCCAATACATGTGACAATAATAAATCAAATCAAAGGTTCTGACCATTGTGCAAGTGCCAACCAGGACATGCAAACTCCCCAAACCTTGTTAAATCTATAGTACTGACATTACATTGGTATATAAAAGATGCATGCTGTTCATATTGCCGAAACTTTTCGTATTGCACTCATCAGGACAAAGACAAAAACTAAACAGTGAAGCCGCACCAGTTACGCCACAGGGAAAAACGGGTTTTCGTCTGCATGAAAACAAAACACAAACGAACAAAATACTTCAAAATAAGTTTATGGATTTAGTTACTTGATAAGTCTTTGGCATCGTGCTCATCGGTGGACCTAGACAATTTTCTCTTAGCGACCATAGTGGAAAGCTCGGGCCTCCCACTAACAGCAACTCACTGACAACCAGAATCATCCAGCCCGCCACTGGAGCCCAGACACCGCGCATGCGTCAGCGGAGGGGCACCCGTGTCATCACTACGCGTGCGTCACCGTCGTACCCGTGTGACCACTACGCATGCGTCATTTTGTCCGCTCGCCCTCCGTGCTTTCGCTAATACGCATGCGTCATCTCCCTTCTGCTGCCCTCCGTGTGCATTCACTGCGCACGCGTGACCCGTACTGCCACTGCACCTGCGCAAAGACCAGGGTACGGAGCGTAGCATTCTGAGGCCCTTCGGCCCATGGGGTCTGCACCGACCGCAATCCCACCAAGACCCTACCCCCATAGAACATAGAACATTACAGCGCAGAACAGGCCCTTCGGCCTTCGATGTTGCGCCGACCAATTAGGAAAAAAGCAATGACCCTCGAAACTAAACCATTCCCTTCTCTTTCATAAACTTATCAACTAACCTCTTAAACGCCACCAAACTTGGCGCATCTACAACTGCTGCAGGCAGGGCATTCCACTCCCGAACCACCCTTTGGGTAAAGAACCTACCTCTGATATCCGTCCTATAACTATCACCCCTTAATTTAAAGCTGTGTCCCCTCGTGCTAGCTTTCTCCATCCTAGGAAAAAGGCTATCACTGTCCACCCTATCTAAACCTCTAATCATCTTATATGTTTCGATAAGGTCTCCTCTTAGCCGCCTCCTTTCTAACGAAAACAACCTCAAATCCCTCAGCCTCTCTTCATAAGACCTGCCCTCCATACCAGGCAACATCCTGGTAAACCTCCTCTGTACCCTCTCCAATGCCTCCACATCTTTCTTATAATGTGGGGACCAGAACTGCACACAATACTCCAAGTGCGGCCGCACTAGAGTTTTGTACAGTTGCAACATGACGTTGCGGCTCCGAAATTCAATCCCCCTACCAATAAAAGCTAAGACTCCATATGCCTTCTTAACAACCTTATCGACTTGACTGCCTACTTTCAGGGATCTATGCACATATACACCAAGATCCCTCTGTTCATCAACACTATTAAGAATCCTACCATTAGCCCTATACTCTACACATTTATTATTCCTGCCAAAGTGCATTACCTCACACTTTTCCACATTAAACTCCATTTGCCACCTCTCGGCCCAGCTCTGCAACTTGTCCAAGTCTCTCTGCAAACTATAACACCCCTTTTCACTATCTACCACTCCACCGACTTTAGTGTCATCTGCAAATTTACTAATCCATCCTTCAATACCCTCATCCAGATCATTTATAAAAATTACAAACAGCAGGGGCCCCAAAACAGACCCCTGAGGTACACCACTTGTCACCGAACTCCAAGATGAATATCTCCCATCAACCACCACCTCTGTCTTCTATCTGCTAGCCAATTCCTAACCCAATTAGCTAAATCACCCTCTATCCCATACATCTGCATTTTCTGCAGAAGCCTTCCATGGGCCACCTTATCAAACGCCTTACTAAAGTCCATATATACCACATCAACTGCCTTACCCCCATCCACCTCTTTGGTCACTTTTTCAAAAAACTCAATAAGGTTAGTAAGGCACGACCTACCCTTCACAAAACCATGCTGACTATCCCCAATCAATTCATTTCTCTCTAAATAACTATAAATCCTATCCTAATAATTCTCTCCAATACTTTGCCCACAACAGAAGTAAGACTCACTGGCCTATAATTCCCTGGAAGGTCTCTCTTCCCCTTCTTGAACAATGGGACCACATTCGCTATCCTCCAGTCCTCCGGAACCACACCCGTAACCAACGACGACCTGAAGATCAGAGCCAGAGGCTCTGCAATCTCCTCTCTTGCCTCCCAGAGAATCCTAGGGTAAATCCCGTCCGGCCCAGGGGACTTATCTAACTTCAAACCCTCAAGAATATCTAGCACATCCTCCTTATCTACTTCAATACTTTCCAGTTTACAACCCTGTATCCCAGTGTTCTCCACAACTACATTTACATCTCCCTGTGTGAATACTGAAGAGAAATATTTGTTCAGTGCCTCTCCAATCTCTTCAGGCTCCATGCACAACTTCCCACTGCTGTCTATGACGGGCCCTAATCTTGCCCTAACCAATCTTCTATTCTTAACATATCTAAAGAAAGCTTTAGGATTCTCCTTAATCCTATCAGCCAAAGTCTTCTCGTGTCCCCTCTTAGCTCTCCTCAATTCACTCTTTAGCTCCCTCCTGGCTAATCTATAGCTATCCATTGCACTAACCGAGCCTTCAAGCCTCATCCTGACATAAGCCTCCTTTTTCCTTTTAACCAGCAAATCAACTTTTTTGTACACCAAGGTTCCCTTACTCGACCATTTCCTCCTTGCCTGACAGGGACATACTTATCAAGGACTCGCAGCAGCTGCTCCTTGAATAAGCTCCACATTTCACATGTTCCCAGTCCCTGTAGTTTCCTAGTCCAACCTATGCACCCTAATTCTCTCCTTATGGCCTCATAATTACCCTTCCCCCAGCTATAACTACTGCCCCCAGCTTCATGCCTACCCCTATCCATCACTAAGGTGAATGTAACCGAATTGTGGTCACTATCACCAAAATGTTCACTAACTTCCAAGCCTAACACCTGGTCTGGCTCATTGCCCAGCACCAAATCCAATGTAGCCTCACCTCTAGTTGGCCTATCTACATACTGAGTCAAAAAACCTTCCTGCACACTTTGTATAAAAACTGACCTCTCTAACGAGCTAGAGCTATAGCTATTCCAATCAATATTAGTAAAGTTAAAGTCCCCTATAACAATTACCCTATTACTTTCACTCCCGACCAGAATTGACTTTGCAATCCTTTCCTCAACCTCTCTAGAACTTTTAGGAGGTCTATAAAAGACTCCCAACAGGGTGACCTCTCCTTTCCTGTTTCTAATCTCAGCCAATACTACCTCAACAGACAAGTCCTCATCAAACTTCTTCTCTGTCACTGTGATACAGTCTTTGACTAATAATGCCACTCCTCCCCCCTTCTACCTCCTTCTCTACTCCGACTAAAGCATTTGAACCCCAGAACCTGCAACATCCATTCTTGTCCCTGCTCTACCCAAGTCTCTGAAATGGCCACAACATCGAAGTTCCAGGTACTGGTCCAAGCTGCAAGATCCTCCCCCTTATTGCGAATACTCCTTGCATTAAAGTATATGCATTTCAAACCATGCCCTACTCCACCCGTACGCTGCTGTGTTTTACAGTTCTCCTCTATGACCCCCCTATTCTCATCCCTCTTAGCACCCCAACTACTCAGGATCCCACCCCCCCTCTGAATCAGTTTAAAGCCCCCTGCATAGCTTTTGCAAATTTTCCCCCCAAGATATTAGTTCCCCTCTGTTATTAGTTCCATATCCCTATATATTTTAGCCACTAACCTACGTACCTCAGGACACCAAGGGACAATTTTTAGCATGGCCAATCAACCTTTGGAGTATGGAAGGAAACCGGAGGAAACCCATACAGACACGAGGAGAATGTGCAAATTCCACACAGACAGTGACCCAACCCAATCGAATCCAGGTCCCTGCAGCTGTAAGCAGCAGTGCTAACCACTGTGCTACCGTGCTGCCCCATCATGGAAATTGTAGTCTTTTCCCATTTGAGCCATCTCATTCTGATTCAAATTAAGGGCAGAAAAATGTTGCAAATATTCAGGTTACGCGGGGAAATAAATGGAATTATTTCATACCTACATTTTTTAAATTTTAAGTATCCTCACTATTTTGCATTAGTGGTTCAGTGAAATTCCAATAAAATTACAGAAATTTTTGGAAACATTCAGGCAGCAAGAACAGACATTTGTTTATTTATTAGTGTCACAGTACGCTTGCATTCACACTGCAATGAAGTTACTGTGAAAATCCCCTGGTCGGCACACTCCAGCACCTGTTCGGGTACGCTGAGGGAGTATGATATGGCCAATCCATTTAACCTGCACATCTTTGGACTGTGGGAGGAAACCAATGCACATGGAGGAAACTCACACAGACATGGGGAAATTTGTACAAACTCCCCATAGAAAGAGACCCAAGCCAGGAATTGAACCTAGTACCTGGCGCTCTGAGGATGGCAGCTTCAAGAAAGCACCTGCCATATTTCCAATATGGCATTTCAGGAATTTGCAAGTACTACTCAACAGACCTGGCAACATCTGTGGAGAGGGAAATGGAGTTAATGTTTCCAATCATAACCTTCCTTCAGAACTTTTGGGATAGAAACTATGCTTTTGGATTTTGTTTCAGCTTCCCAGCATTAGCAACTGACTTTGTGTCTCCATCCACCGAACATGCAGTAGTGTTCAACAAACAATAACCTTCGGAGATTCAACACTTTATTAAATTCATGATAAAGTTGTAAATTATTGATATTTTTGGTGTTAAAACCTGATATTATCTTAGCACCACTGGAAAATAATAGAACATTTTCCCTAAAAATAGAGTTTATTCATAAACTTTATAAAAGTATATTACATTTCAACTTGAAAAATTACAGAACATGCAATAAAATTCAACTTCTCTACCAATAAGATATTCCAGTTTGAGCTGCCTCAATACAATTGCAATAATCCTGATATTTACAGTACACATTCCGTTCAGACATACAACTAGAATACAAACTATTCCACATTGAATCTTACAGAAATTGCAATAGATTCAACTTGATTCCGTATAGAATTTAGGGGCCTCAAAACATTTTCAATACTCTTGATGTTCACAATGAACATTCCTTGTCAGAGGAAACTGGGTATTGTGGCACATGAACCACAGAAGATTTGTGTATAGTTACTCCATGTATTGGTAGCCAAGTGGAATGTTCTCATTTATTGCAAGGAGAATGGAATATGAAAGTAGAGATTTAAATAAAGGATGTTTTGCTGTACTTGTAGAGACATTGGTGAGACCACATCTCGAGCAATCTATTATATTTCTGGTCTCCTCAATTAAAAAGACATAATTCAATTAGAAGCAGATCAAAGAAGGTTCTCCCGACTAATTCCTGGGATGAGAGTGTTATCATAGGAAAGATTGGATAGGTTGAGCCTGCATCCATTGGCACTGAGAAGGAGAAGTGATCTTATCGAAATGTTTAAGATCCTGAAGGAACTTTGATTTGATTTGATTTATTATTGTCGCATGTATTGGAATGCAGTGAAAAGTATTGTTTCTTATAGACAAAGCATACAGTACATAGACAAGGAAAGGAGAAAGTGTAGAATGTAAGTGTTACAGTCATAGAATAAAGTTATAGAAGCATAGAACGAGAGTGAAAGATAAAATTAGAGGGCATGCTGAGCACAGCTTGCAACAAGTTGCCATGCTCCAGTGCCATCCATGTGCACAATGTCAAAACTTGACAGAGTGGATGCTGAGAGGATGTTTTCCTGTGTGGGAGAGACCAGAAATAGAGGACACCGTTTAAAAATAAGCTGACTCGTATTTTAAAATGGAGGAGACATGTTTTCCCTTAGAGGGGCAGGAGTCAGGATATTGCTATTCCCAAGACAATGGAGGAGTCTGAATATTTGTAAGGCAAGCCCTAGGTAGATTCTTGACTAACTTGGGAGTCTAAGTGTACCGGGGATAGGCAAGAATGTGACACATCACAAATGATTATGAGCATAACTCGGTCCATCATAAACACCAGAATCCCATCCATGGCTCCATCTACACCTCCCCCTGCCTCAAAATTAGCCAGTATAATCAAGGACCTCATACACTCTGGACATTCTCTCTTCCACCTTCTTGGCAGGAAAAAGAATCAAAAGTCTGGGAACATGTACCAACCGACTTGAGAATAGCTTGTTCCCTGCTGTTAATAGATTTTGAATGGTCTTATCATGTATTAAGTTGATCTTTCTCTATACCTTGATTCTGACTGTAACACTATATTCTGTACTCCTTTCTTTCTTCCCTACATACTCTATGAATGACATGTTTGGTCTGTAACAATGCACACTAAATAATACTTTTTACTGCGTTCCAACACATGTCACAATAGTAATAAATCAAAGTTGGGTGGCACAGTGTCACAGTGGTTAGCGTTGCTGCCTCTCATTACCAGGACCAGGGTTCAATTCTAGACTTGGGTGACTGTCTGTGTGGAGTTCTCCCCATGTCTGTGTGGGTTTTATCCGTGTGCTCCAATTTTCTCCCACGGTCTAAAGAAATACAGGTTAGGTGATTTGACCACACTAAAATTTCCCCTTAGTACCCCAAGATCTGAGGGTTAGGTGAATTAATGGGATAAATGAGGACATTATGGGAATAGAGTTGGGGGGAGGATCTGGGTGGGATGCTCTGTTGGAGAGTTGGGGCAGACCTGATGACCTCCTTCTGTATTGTAGGGATTCTATGATTCTTCTATGAAATCAAAACAACCTTGGAATATGCCACAAAAACAGGAAATGCTGGAAAGTCTCAGCATGCCTGACAGCATCTGTGGAAAGAGAATAGAGCCAACATTTTGAGTCTGGATATTCTGATGAAGGGTCATTATGACTCAAAACATTAGCTCTCTTTATTCTCTCTCCATAGATGCTGTCAGACCTGCTGAGATTTTCCAGCATTTTCAATTTTGTTTCAAATTCCAGCAAGTGCAGTATTTTGTTTTTATTTTGGAATATGCCAGCCTGCAAGACTCGTTGGAGGGGAACTCTTTGCAATTAGCCTGCAGCAGCAACAGCAAAGAATGCAGGCTTTAAAACAACACATATGATTATGGTGAGGACACCACGGCCAGGGACCCGTGTTTGATTCCCAGCTTGGGTCACTGCCTGTGCAGAGTCTGCATATTCTCTCTGTGTCTGCGTGAGTTTCCTGTGGGTGCTCCAGTTTCCTCCCAGTCTGAAAGATGTGTTAGTTAAAGTTTATTTATTCGTCACAAGGTTTGCATTAACACTGCAATGAAGTTACTGTAAAATTCCCCTAGTTGCCACATTCCAGTATCTGTTTCGTTCAATGCAACTAACCTGCATGTTTCTCAGATTGTGGGAGCCATTATTACCTGTTAAGACTTGCATTCCAACCATTATCTTGGAATTGAGTCTGTGTCTCTTCCTACCCTGTTTGTGAAACCAATTCTCCACACACGTAACAAAGGGACAGCACTTCAAAAGCTCATGCTACCAAGTAATCCTGTTGGATTTTAAGACTTTTTTCTGAGAGTGCAGGAGGAAACTGGAGCATCTGGAGGAAACCCACGCAGAGATGGGGAGAATGTGCATATTCCATACAGACAGTGACCCAATCCAGGAATGAAACTCAGGTCCCTGACACTGTGAGGCAGCAATGCATACCACTGTGCCACCGTGCAGCCCTGGTTCAGTGCTACGGCCATGCTAAATTCTCACTCAGTGTGCCCAAACAGGCACCAGAGTGCGGAGACAGGATTTTTCACAGAAACTTCATTACAGGCTTCATTTTGACACTTAATAAATCTTGAACTTTAAAACCAACTCAAGAACAGTTTCTTCCCACTGCCATCTGACTTTTGAACGATCCTATTATATATTAAGTCGACCTTTCTCTACACCCTCACTGCGACCGTAACATTATATTCTGCACTCTCTCGTTTTCTTCTCCCCATACTGTCTACTTTGTAGCACAAGAAACAATACTTTTCACTGTACCCCAACACTTATGACAATTAGAAACCAAATCAAATGGCCTTTAGAATGTGTCAGTTTGCAAAAATCGGTGGAGGGAAACTCTTTGCAATTAGCCTACAGCACAAATGGAAAAGAATTGAGGCTCTCAAACACTTGGTCATTGTGGGAACATGTGTCAGCGCCATGCTGCAAGATGGGCGGGGCCTGGCACGTGGGCGGCAGCCTGAACGACGGGCTGTACGTAAAACGTCATCGACGTCTGACGTGACGCTGCGTGAGGGCGGTGCGGCGCCATTTCCGGCGGAAGATGGCGGAGCCCGAATTGCTGCTGGACTCCAACATCAGGCTCTGGGTGGTGTTGCCTATCGTCTTCATCACTTTCTTCGTGGGCCTGATCCGGCATTACATCTCCATCCTCCTGCAGAGCGACAAGAAGCTCACCGAGGAGCAGGTTTCCGACAGGTAGGCATCTTACTCTCCACAGTTTAAAAAAAAACCTAGGGTCCGGCCCCATCTCCATGGAGACCATCTTCTCTCTCAGAGCAGATTGTCAGAGATCATTCATATTTCATTGGGTGTTTCTGGTTTACATTGTTAGCTCTTTGCCCTAAACTCGTCTGAGTGATTGCAGTTTCTAAATTACTTCTATCATGTTTTATTTCCGCTCACATTTCTGACATTTGAATGTCATCTACTGTATGTCTGAAAGGAGTTGAAATGAAGAGTTTAGCTGGTTCCTGAACCATATCCTTGGAGATTCTGATCCTCAGTAATTGGAACTCAGTTTATTTCAGGCTCATTCGTTTGCCTGAGAGACAAATGGGGAACATTTTGGGTGGCTATTTGTAAAGATACAGTTCTGCCTATCGTGTGTACAGTGGAAGGGTTTAAATTTTAGTTTCACAAGTAGGCTTGCATTAACACTACAATGAAATTACGATGAAAGTACATAGTTGCCACACTCTGATGCACGTTCAGAGTACACTGAGAGAGAATTTAGTATGGCCAGCCAGCATGACTTTCAGACCGTGGGAGGAAACAAGCGTCTGGAGGAAATCCACGCTGACGTGGACAGAATGTGTAGATTCCATGTAGACTTTACCTAAACTGGGAATTAAACCCGGATCCCTGGTGCTGTGATGTAATAAGTGCTAATCACTGTGTCACTGTGCTGCCCATTGTGAAGCAAATGGGAAAGAGTATCGAGAGACTGTTAAGAAAGGAGCACTTCCGCAGCACACCGTGTAAAAGAGGATTAGGATTAGCCTGCATTGAAGATGAACTTTTGATTTGCTTTATTATTTAATTATTTATTAACATGCGATGAAAACTATCGTTTCTTGGGTGCTATATAGACAAAGTAAGAAGGAAAGGAGAGGGTGCAGAATGTAGTCAGGGTGTAGAGAAAGAAAGATCAACTTGATATAAGGTAGGTCCAATCAAAAGTCTGATGGCAGAAGGGAAGAAGCTGTACTTGAATCTTTGACTGTTTTCGCTATGCTTATATTACAGAAGTAAATGATAATTGACACTGGAATTGCACTGTTCCTTCTGCTGACCCTCCATTTATGTAGGTTGTAGCTGTGTAAAATTTATTGCAGTGTTGTATGAACAGTGCTTGTTTGTGCACCACAATAAATTGTGTATGTTGAATTTTTTTAAATCATTGTTAAGATCTCTTACTTAGATGGTCTAATTCTGCAACATTCTGAATTAAATACATTGAGAACTTATGGTCCAGGATTTCTGGAGGAATTTGGTAAATCTTTTTGTACTTTGTTCACCCTAAGATCTGAAGTTCCATTAGATCTTTTTAAATGTATAACTACAGTTGTTTTGAGCTTAATTTTCTCCTCCAACAGTGGGCTGTAGCCTTTAATGAGTGACCACTATTTATATTATGTCCATTATCATTTCAGAAATATTTTCTCCCTTGGATTTATTCAGGAAACAGGCCTTTCCCTGGGTTGGAAGAAACAGTACCCACTGAAATCAATTGCAGGGGTCATTGGAGCAGATATATTCTCCAGTTGAATTTGTGATTGATACAAGCCCATTTATTATGCATTAGAAGTCAGCTTCCATTTTGACTTATTATTGTCACGTGAATTAGTAAGTATACATTGAAAAGTATTGTATCTTGCATGCTACGTAGTCAATGCATACCATTGATAGAGAAGGAAACAAGAGAGTGCAGAATGTAGTGTCACAGTCATAGCTAGGTTGTAGAGAAAGATCAACCAATGCAAGGTAGGTTCACAAGTCTAATAGCAGCTGGGAAGAAGCTGTTCTTGACTCGGTTGGTACATGACTTCAGACTTCTGTATCTTTTTCCCGACGAAAGAAGGTCATTCAGCTTTGTTCTTTGTTGTATTGAGGAGCAGTTGGCTAGTGTTCTATCACCACCTGCTAATGATGTTTAGCAAATGGGTGTTTGGTGAACCAGTGTCATTAATAGTAATTGTACTGTTCTTTATTATCAGCATTCCTGTCCAATGTACATTGGCAATTAGCAGCTTTTTTAATTGTGTCAAATGTAAAATCTTTGTGTACATGTATTGAATACAAGTTTGCCAAAATAAGAATAAGTCTTCCATTATTTTCTAAAAGATGTTTTAAAACTACATTGACCTAAATGTTTCTTAATGATCTGTAAAAGTAAGATGGGTATTATATTTTCACTGACTTACTACTAATACCTGATTAACTCTGTTGTGCCCCAGTACTTAATTACTTGATGTATCCATTGTTACTTCACATAATCTGTTCTGCACTTGCATTGACAGTGACACCTCCATCAAACTACATATTCACTCAACAATTGCTTTGCCTTTGATTCCTTGATCACCCCACATTCAGTTATCCGTAATCTAAGGTTCATGGGATCAGCACACATAATTGCCTATTGTCAGTTTGGCTGTCACTAATGGAGCTTTTTTGTTATTCATAGTATGGTGACAGCAGTGTGTACCGTTTACAAGATGCACTGCAGCAACACCACAGTGATCCTTCGAAGGCACCTTGCAACCACATGAGACTGCGAGCAAAATGCCTGGAAATGTCATCACCTGCAAGTTCCCCTCTGAACTGTCCACAATCCTGACTTGGAACAATATCATTGTTCTTTCATTGTCACTGAGTCAAAATCCTGAAATTCTTTTCCAAACAACAATGTGGGTGTACCTATATTGTGTGGGTTCAAGAAGGTGGTTTTTCATCACCTTATCATGGCAATAAAAATGCTTGCCTGGACAGTGATGCCCACATCCCATGAAAAGGATAATAAATGTTTTAAGAGTATTCTGGAGGGAAAATAATAATTTTGCCACTACTGATGATTTCCAGACTTCCTTCCTCTGCAGGGAGTGGTCATGATGCCTTCCACCATCCTTGCTGCTGATTCTAGATGTGAGGTGTTCATAGACATCTTTTTCTAAAGTAGCTTGCATCTGTTAACATCTCTCCTGCAGGCTGATCTCAAAATCAGGTTTAGTCATCCATACACTCAACAATCTTTCAGTTTTTATCTCTCTCAACTGCTGTTGGATTCTTTGCCTATGGAGCACACCATGTTCTCCAGGTTTTTCATGTCTCTACACTTTGAATTCTCGATTTTTTTTTTTTTCCCCCTTTCTTCAGCTGTTGCTCTTTGCCTTTTTAAAACCAAACCTTCTGTCCACTTTAATTTCTTGCAAGTTATCGTCCTATCTCTAACCATTCCTTTCTTCCATTGGTCTTTGAATTGCTGTGGTATCCTGAGTCTACACTTGTCAATGTTTGACAACTTAAGAATTGTTGATTCCATTGTCCAAGATTCTCGATCACAGTGCCTACGCCAAATCTCTCCACATTATTTGGCTAATTTCCAACAATGTAATCAGTTTGCAAGTTCTATTCCTTTGATTTAAGATGACTGTTCCTCTGACTAAGATGACAGAGTGCCATGATGGCACTGTGGTTAACACTGCTGCTTCACGTGCCAGGGACCTGGGTTCGATTTCCCCGGCTCTGTGCAGTCTGCACGTTCTCCCCGTGTCTGTGTGATTTCCACCGATTTCATTCTACTATCTGAAAGACGTTCCAGTTAGATATGTTGGCTGTGCTATTTCTCCCCTCAGTGTACCTGAAGAGGCACCAGAGTGTGGCAACTAGGGAATTTTCATTACTTTCATTGTGGTGTTAATGTAAGCCTATTTGTGACCCTAATAAATAAACTTCAACTTTAATCTTGTTTGTCTTCTATTTAAATTGGTTCTCGGGGACTTTCTTCTTGAACTGCTTTGTCTTGTTACCTCTCTCTAACTTCCAAAGCTTCTCAACCATCTTTTTCACTGGTACTTTTTTGCCTTTGTCTTGTTTATGAAAGCTGTACTAAGCTGATGGAAAGATACTTGTATGACACCTTACAAAAGTTAGATTGGTGCAACATAAAATAAACATGTACTTATTTTTTAGTGCCTTGTGCCTTTCGCTGCACTGCACATCCAATTAATTACTTGAAGGCCCAGCGGTTGCTATGTCAGCAGATGTAGAAGTTATTTTGGGAATAGCAAGTCCCATAAACAACAATGATATGAATGATCTTTTGATCTGTCTGATTTCAGACACCAGAGCAACTCCCTTCTTCTCTTGTGATATTGTAGTGAGATTTTTAACACCGGTCAGATTAAAACATTCAGACACTTGTTTCATGTGATAACTGAAGAATCCAATTACCCTGACACCTTCATGCCAGTACAAGTGAGCCTTGATTTGATTGCCCCTTGATTTTTCAAAGGAATTTGGTTTTTCTTTTCTCCGTTCAGGATTTAACAAAGTTCACTCTCCAGTACTGTCTGTTTACGTCTATGTAAATGTTATAAATACTTGTATTTGCTTTATCACCACATAAGAGACCTTGTTTCTTCATTTTCATGGCATGTGCGAAGCATTGAGCCTTGGTGGAATTCTAAAACTGCTGATGTATAGAGTCATAGTCATTAAGGTTTACAGCATGGAAACAGACTCTTCAGCCCAACTTGTCCATGCCACCCTATTTTTTAAAAAATCCCTAAGCTAATCCCAATTGCCTGCATTTGGCACGTATCCCTTTATACTTGTCATACCCATGTAACTTTTTAAATGCTTTTTAAAAGATAAAATTGTACCTTCTTCCTCTGGCAACTTGTTCCAGACATTTACTACCCTCAGTGAAAAAAAAAATTATTGTCCCTCTAGGCACTTTTGTATCTCTCCCCTTAACCCTATGCCCTTTAGTTTTAAACTCTCCTATCTTTGGGAAAAGATATTGACTATCTACCTTGTCTATGCCCCTCAATATTTTATAGACTTCTATGCTCCAGAGAGAAAAGTCCCAATCTATGTTCAGCCTCTCCTTAAAACTCAATCCATCAAGTCCCTGTAGAATCCTAGTAAATCTTTTCTGCATTCTTTCTAGTTTAATAATTTTCTAAAGTAGGGTGACTAGAATTGCACACAATATTCCAAGTGTGGCCTTACCAATGTCTTGTATAACTTCCAACAGGACGCCCCAGCTCCTGTAGTCAATGTTTTGACCAATAAAACCAAGCATACTGAGTGCCTTCTTCACCACTCTGTTCACCTGTGACTCCATTTTCAAGGAGCTATGAATATGTACCCCTAGATCTCTTTGTTTTGTAACTCTCCTCAATGCCCTACCATTATCTGAGTAAGTCCTGCCTTGGTTCGATCTACCAAAATGCATCACCTCACATTTGTCTAAATTAAACTCCATCTGCCATTCGTCAGCCCACTAGCCCAATTGATCAAGATCCTGTAGCAATTGGCGATTCACTGTCCACTATGCCACCAATCTTGGTATCATCAGGAAACTTACTAATCACGCGCCCCATATTCTCATCCAAATCATTAATATAGATGACAAATAATAGTGGGCCCAGCTCCAATCCCTGATCAGCTGTAGCCAATAGAAAGGAAAATTGAATAAGATGTGTAACCGTTCGAAGTCCTACCATGGTATTGAAGGGAATATCGTTGCATTGAAGAAAAGATGGGTATGGGGGCAAGGAGTATGGAAAAGGTGGGTGTGATTTCATTGGTAGGATGGGGATAATAGTTTGATCTCTGAATTAGTGCTGGGACTTGTATATTTTGTTTAGACAGACAAGATGTTGAGTTTTACACCTCAACATTGAACGTATAAAATAGAGAAGTGATGTTGAATTTGTATAATAGATTGATTAGGCTTTTCTGACTGCAGGATTAGTAAAAGCAAAGATCAGATGATGTGTTAGAATTGTACTTGGACCAAAAAGTTACAACTATGAAAAGAGACTGAAAACTGGGGTTTGTTTTTACTGGACTGAGGAGGATTTTGATGAGTTTTCAAAGTTGGATATTTTGGGAGGGTGAAGTGTAAAAGTTTGGTTGTGAGCAATGAAAGAATGGCTTTTGCCATTAGGTTGAAGAAGCTGGGGTTGTGCTCCTTGGTGTAAACGAGATTTAGACGAGATTTGATATGTGTGTAAGATTATAACAGGTTTAGATATGGTAGAAACAGATTTTTCTTTGTCTATTAGCTGATGGAGCAGGGGCTAGAAGAGATTTGGGCATGCAGTTGTGGGGGCTGGGAGGGAAAACATTTTGTAATGCAGCATGTGACAATGATCTGAAATTTACTGCCTACAAGGATGGGGAAGCAGAGACGTTATTAAATTCAAAATGTAATTGGATGGACACTTGGAAGAAATAAACTTATCGGTGACAGGAATAATGAGAGAATATAATTGACTGGATTGCTCTACAATCTATCAACATGGACTCAATGGGCCAAATGGCCTACCTCAGGCCATATGACTATATATATCCCGATACTATTGTACAAGTTCCTCTGGTTTAGTTGGTAAATCCACTACCTAGTATGGATCTGAAGCATTCTATCCATGAAGCTCTTGTGGTGTTTAAGGGCATCAGTAGGAATTGGCCTTGGTGTCCTGTAGAGATGCAGCCAGCACATCTTCTGGAGTTTCTTCATTGCCCCAACAATATCCTTGCTTTTTATGTCAGTGACATTATAGTTCAGACCCATTTCTACATGTATATAGTTGACAGCAAACTGTATCACTCCAAAAGAATGTAAGAAATAGAAGCAGTAATATGGCATACATCCTCTGGAGTCTGCACTGCATTCAGTAGATTCTAGGTTCATCCACCCTTGACTTCAATCTTCCCTGCCTGTTTCCCAGAACTCCCTTATAGTTCAAGAATCTGTCCATCTCAGCTTTAACTATATTTAATGACTCAGTATCCACAACTCTGTGAATCCAAATATTCATACCATCTGAGAGAAAAACTTTCTGCTCCTGTCCTCAGTTCTAGATTCCTCCACATGAGGAAACATCTTCTCAGCATCTGCCCTGTCACATGCCTGCAAAATCTTGTATATGTTTCAATAAGATCACCTAATTTTTCCAAACATCAGTGTATATGGGTTCAGTCTTTTCTCGTATAACAACTCTTTCATCTCAGGAATTAACAAAGTGAACTACTGCCAATGCAAATAAATTCCTGCTTAAGTAAGGAGACCAAAAGTGTACACTGTATTTTGTGTTTTCCCACCAAGGTTCTGTACAGTTGTACCAAGACTTTGCCAATTTTATACTCCATTCCTTTGCAATAAGAACCAACATTCCATTTGCTTTCCTACCATATCTGCAGCTAACATTTTGTGTCTAATGTACAGGAATATCCAAATGCTTGTGGTCCAGCATTCGACAATCTCCATTTTTAAATAATATTCTGCTTTCATATCTTTCCTACCATTCACATTTGCCCACATAATACTCCATCTGTCAAATGTTTGCATGTTCACTTTGCAGACTCTTTATGGGGGAATTTTATGACTTTCCCCAACTGGTGATCTGCAGATTGAAGCAGCATGGGGGTAAATAAAGTAGGGGTGGAGCTAATGCAATCCCTTACAACCCATCCTTCAGCAGTTCCCCATAATACAGTATACGTGTATAAATCAGCCATGCTGCCCACTGTTAAGCAGGTTGAAGCCCTTAACTTTGAGGCCTGTTTCCATCACAGCCAGAATAATATGCGGCTAGGGAAGGTGGAATAAAAGATACGAACTTGCACTGTCTCAGTCTGAAAGGAAGAAGGATTCCTTTTTTCGGGTAGTGGTGGTATTGGGGTTGGGAGGTGGTGCCCTGAGCTCATTGGGAGCACACACTGCCTCACTGTTTCTCTAGTAGAAATGTCATCAGATCCACTGGGTATTTATTTCTGCATTTTCTTTACTCAGAATCAGTTTAGACAAAAGTAATTGTAGGTGAGATGTAGGGAGAGGAAAATGTCAGAAACATGATGAGTTATCAACACTAGTGGAGAAAACAAATTAATGTTTTAGGTCGGTAGAAATTTCTCCAGAGAATAGTTTCCTTTCAATAGACAGTGAGGAATGGTGCTTTGATTTATTTGGTTGTTTTAAATAAATTCACTTGATAGCAAAAGTTTGAAACAAGAATTGATATTGAAGCACTATCACAATTCATAGAAAAAAATCCTGCAAAAGTGTAGATAATTCCAGTTGGTAATTAACAGAAACATATCTAGGTGTATCTGAGCATGCTAATTAAACTTAAACCTAGATATCAGTCAAGTAATGTTCCCAGAGGGAATTTTGGAGCCCAGAGACTTAAGGATAGACCAAACCCAATACTTAAAGGGTAGTAAATTGTAAAAGTAAAGATGTGCATCAAACAACAGTGTAGCATTTCTCATAGTTATGCTCTAAGATGTAGCGCAAAAGTAGCACAGAATAACCACTGAATGGAGCCTACACCAACTGAAAACAATTGGAATTTCAGTTCAAGGTTAATATCTTGGACAGTAATGCTACTCATGTAGCAAATTGGACCTGCACAATCTCTGCATCTTCATTTTATACACACCATCAAATTCTGCTGCAGTCACATCTGATGCTATTGTCAAATTGCTTTGACTTTTTTTAGAAGACTAGAAAGAGAAATAATCTTTTAGTACATTGGTGATTAGCTGAAACTCGTGAAATAGGTGCAAAAACCCTTGACGTCTTTGAAGGGAGTGATCAAACTTGTACAAATGTTGATATTTTAGCCTGTGGGCAAAGCTTCAATTTCTATGCAATTACTTAGCCTGTTAAAAGATAATTGATTTGTTTTCATTTTGCAGTCAAGTTCTGATCAGAAGTAGAATTTTGAGAGAAAATGGCAGATATATTCCAAAACAGGTAACTCTTATAAGTTTTCAACCCTTGGATAACTAATGAGTGATTGTGAGCTGATTAGCTCATTGACACAAAGCATGATAGGGACAGTTGGTTTGCATGCCTGATTTTATTTCATGAATCATATACCATTCTGCTGTCTGGAGAGGGAATATGTTATTTATTTTTTAATTTTGGTTTGACAAATTTACATCAAAATCTTGGTATTGCTTTTAAGTTTCCTCATGGTTTGGATTCAATTCTGTGTATTTCTAACCAACTGTTTTTCTTTTGTATTTAAATTCAATATTTTCTATTCATTTTGATCTTATTTCCTATTTTTAATATTCCAGTCCTTCCTAACACGGAAATATTATTTTAACAACCCAGATGATGGATTTTTCAAGAAGACCAAAAGAAAAGTTGTTCCACCCTCTCCCATGACCGGTAATGTGTTCTGCTTCTTCTTGCATGTTGTGTAGAGGATATGTCATCTCTTTCACAGGAGATCCAAATGGAGGTCAGTTTAAAAGATCCTATAGAGCTATTTTAAAAAGAGTGGGAGTATTCTCCTGGACAGCCTGTCATCAAGTTGTAGAATGAGCAAAGTTAAAGGTGGGTTGTAAAAGACTGATAATTATACATTTCCTTACATGGTCAAAAATAACATTTTACAGAAGGTAATCTGCTGGCAGATTGGTGGTTGACTGGGAATATGTGCTGGAAATTCACTCTGCACCTATTTTCTCCTACAAGATGTAGTTGTGGTCTTCAGGGCATTGAGTAATCAAAACTATATGTTTTGTGTAATGACTGCAACAAAAGGCTCTGCATGGTTTGAGAAGAAACACTTGTTTTAGTGAGGAGTGATGGAGATCCCTCCCATTTTCCATGTTCTTCACAAAAGTACAGTATTATTATGAGAGGGGAAATGCAATACACATTTGTTTTTGTGTTAAAGCTGGATTGATTGATATGTGGACTTTTGATGGGGAAAATTGATGCAGCATGTTAATATGCAATCACGTTGTAATAAATACAGACCTTTTTGTAAGTTTTCATATAATGCCATGAGCTCGGGATGTCAAATTGTGCTTTACGGTCTATGAAATGTAAACACAGCTAAAATGTAGGAAGTGCAACAGCCAATTAATCTACAGTAAGATCTCACAGACAGCAGCATGATGGTCAGAGCATTTGTTTTAAAAGGTGCTGCTTGTCAGATCAAGTTAGGACATGGCAATAACTCGCTTGCTCCTGTTCAAAATGGTGCATTGGGATTTTCTGTGTCCTTTTGAGAGAACAAATGAAGCCTTGGTTTAACGTCTCATGCAAAAAACTGTATAGAGCTCCTTCAGTATGATACTGGAACAGCAGCCTAAATTTTTACTTTGAAGTTTTAATGTGAAATTGTAGAATGTTGATTCATGCTCGTCATTTCCCCATTTTAGCTGGTCTGTTGAAAGTGATGGGGGAAAAGGTGAATGTAAAATAGGTCCATTCTCTTTCTTTAGTCCTCTACCCTCAACTGCCAGAAAATAAAAAATCTGAGCATGAATTAGTCCATTTTGTTTATATGCATCTCCAAGTGAATGGCTGAAGATGGGGGAAAAAAATTCTTCTACTTCCTTCAAAGACGGTTCTTGGCATAGGAATTTCACATCTAACTTTCTTTTCTATTTTTGTATCTGAAGGGAAAACAATTTGCTGCGTAACATAGATGACTTGCTGGTTTAAGGTCACAATGTGGCTAGTAAATATGGTAGAAATGGTATCCGAGTAAGAGTTGTTGCAATGCTTACGATAAAAAAGATATGACTTTCCAATTTCATATTTCAGACCCTACTATGGTGATGGATATGATGAAAGGCAATGTAACTAATGTACTTCCTATGATCCTCATTGGTGGCTGGATTAATTGGACCTTCTCTGGTTTTGTTACCAGTAAGTAATACACTGTGGAAGAGTGGAAGCTAAAATTAATTATTAAGAAAAACTGTGTAAACTTGATACTTTTGTTCAAGCATCAATTGCAAATAGGTGGACCTCCTTTTATCAACATGCCAAAAAAAAATTACTCCAGCTGAGAAGACTAAAACTATAAAATTCCATTCCCTTGTAATGACTATATCACTTGACCCAGTACATACATGCACCAAGATCACTTGCTTCAACCTCTATAACCTTTTCTGCACCTAGTTTAGCCTGCAGCGCTTAAACCCTTATCCATGTTTCTGCCAAGTCTGCACTTGGGTTTCTCTAACATCTTTGCTGGCTTTTTGTCTCTACTCTCCATAAACCCGTAACTGATCTAAAACCAACTTGCCTGTGCCATATCCCACACCAAACTCTATTTGGTTCATTGCCTCCATAATTGCTCACTTGCATTAAGTGAAATGGTGGTATTGTGGTAATGGTACTGGGCTAGTAATCTGAGAGTATTTGGTGAATTCTTGGGGGAGGCGAATTCAAATTCACGGAAGCTGGTGGAAATAATTAAATAACTAAATCTGGATGTCAGTTTTTCCATTAAACTACCATCATTTGTTGTAAAGATCTCTCTTTGTCCTTGAGAGAAGAAAATCTGCCACCCTTTCCTGGTTGACAGCAATGGTTGATTCTTAAGTGCCCCCTGAAATGCTGAACATGACACTCTGTTCAGTGGCAATTAAGGATCAGCAACAAATGCTCTGTGCTAATAATACCCACATCCCAGAAAAAAGAGAGTTCTATAAATACAATTTTTTTATTATTCAAGTCGTGTTTAAAATTTTCAGAAGAACATTTCTTATTCACTGCCTGACAATGTAATTTCAGGGGCCAAATTTCAATCTGTTCTGTGTACCCAATAACATGGAGTGTTCTGTCCTATTTATTTTGAGGAGTTTTTAGTTTATACGAACTAGTAAAGAGATTACATTTGCTTTCCCTCTGACCATCTTGATTTAAATTTACATTTTCCATATCATGACTGTTGTGTTAACAGTGCAGTTGTTCTAGTATTGATTTAATTCTGCTGCATTGTCTTAGTGACATTAATTTTATTATTTATTAATACAAAGGAAATCTACAATTGTAGATCATACCACAAATAGAAATCTAGAGACAGTCTAAATGTAAAGCATGTGTTCAGCAAATGGAATGTGGAATGTTTTTGCAAATACTAAAGCATTTTCTTGTCTCTTTAGCCAAAGTTCCCTTTCCCTTGACGCTGCGTTTTAAGCCTATGTTACAGCAGGGAATTGAGCTACTCTCACTGGATGCTTCCTGGTAAGTTGGAAAGTACATGAGAATTAGAAAAGGATTCCAGCCCTTAGTACGTATTACTGATTTTGTGATCAGTATCTGAGCTTGTACCGAAGGTCAGCCAACACATGATTTTGCATAAGAAGCTAATGTCTTTATTCCATCATTATTTTTTTCTTATTTGTTTTGAAACAAATTGCTGATGTTGCACAACCTTGACATTTAGAAAATCATTTTTGCACCATATTTGAGGTGTTATTTTGAAAAAGCCACTTATGCTATCATATAATTAAGCAATGGAATCTTCTGGGGTGATAAGCTAATAATCATTAATTATCAATTAATGGACCCAAAAGTAAATAAATTGATGTTCCTTTGAATGTGCTTTCAACTTGTACAATTTTCTCCCTAAAATGTTCATTTTGTACATCTCTCTCTGCTTTTAGGCCTCTCCTGCTTAGTATGCATCTTTTGTCATTTCCTGTAAAGCACAAAAAATCTTCTTCCTGAATCAAGAATGCTTTAGAAGTGCATGTGTATTTTAAAGAGAAATAGAGGAAGAAGGGATGTGGAAATTTAAAGAGAAGGGTCAGAAGTTTTAAAAGTTAAGGGACAGACATTTTGGGGACAGTTATAAAAGTCTGGCCATAATGTCTGAAGGAATGACTATCGATGGTGAAACCAGGAATTAAAAGGAGCAAAATGAGAGAGTCTTAAAATACTCCCTTTTCACAATAAATGTAACACATGAAAGGGAATCATAATTTTCTCTGAATGCTAGCCATTCATAAAAACATAGAAAATAAGAACAGGAGTAGACCGTGACCCCTAGTTCTGGCTCCGACCACTGTCGAGAGCACCCTATTGGAATTTTATGGGTTTCTATGAGATCCCCTGTTGTTCTCCTAAACTCCAGAGAATATAATCCTAACTGACTCAATCTCTTCTAATACTTCAGTGCCACCAACTCAGGAATCAGTTTGGTAAACTTTTACTGCACTCCCTCCATAGCAAGAACTTTCTTCTTCAGATAAGGGGACCAAAACGGCACACAATATTCCAGGTATACTCTCACAAAGGCCCTGTATAACTGCAGCAAGGCATCTCTTCTTCTGCATTCAAATCCTCTTGCTATGAAGGCCAATATACCATTTTCCACCTTTACTGTCTGCTGTACCTGTGTGCTTATTTTCAGCAACCGGTGTGCAAGGACAGCCAAGGTTGTTGCCTTTTCCCCTCTCTCGACCTATAGCCATTCAGATAATCTGCCTTCCTGTTTTTGCTACCAAAGTGGATAACCTCACATTTATCTGCATTATATTACATCTGCCATGTATTTGCTCAAT
The DNA here is from genome assembly GCA_024679065.1 of Sphyrna mokarran. Classification (NCBI taxonomy): domain Eukaryota; kingdom Metazoa; phylum Chordata; class Chondrichthyes; order Carcharhiniformes; family Carcharhinidae; genus Sphyrna; species Sphyrna mokarran. Next base: position 129,540,813 of record JAGIQG010000003.1, on the reverse strand, counting down.
CTCCTACCCAACTTTGTGTCATCTGCAAGTCTGAAGATATTACATTTAATTCCCTCATCTAAATTGTTAATATACATAGTGAATAGTTGGGATCCTAGAATTGATCCCTGTACTACCCCGGTAGTTCCACTTGCCATTTGAGAAAAAGACCCGTTTATTTCTTCTGTTTGTTTCCTGCTTTATAACCAGTTTTCCATCCATCTCAATAAACTACACCAATCCCACATGCTTAATTTTACATGCTAATCTTTTTGGTGGGACCTTGCCAAAAGCCTTCTCAAAGTCCAAATAAACCAGATCCACTTGTTCTTCCTCATCACTCTACTAGTTACATTCTTGAAGAATTTCATTAGATTTGTCAAGCATAATTTCCCTTTTGTAAATCCATGCTGTTTGTCTGATCCTGCTACTGTTATACAATGAATTCAAGTTTTCCCCATTACCAATATCAGGCTGACTGGTCTGTAGTTCTCTGTTTTCTCTTTACATGCCTTTATAAATAATGGGGTTACATCAGCTACTCTCCAATCAGCAATAATTGTTACAGAGTCTATAGAATCTTGGAAGATGATTACCATCCACTATTTCTAGATCATTCTTTAAGTGCTCTTAGATGTAGATTATCAGGTCCTGGAGATTTATCAATTCCATCAGTTTTGCCAACATTATGTCCCTACTAATACTGATTTCTCCCTCCTCTGATTTCTCGAATTCGTTTCCATCCCCTGCCATTTTAATTCAAATCCTTTCTAGTCATTCTAGCAAATATTCCTTCTTGGACATTGTTACATATTTAAAAGGTTGCAGATTGTTTTAAGAGCTGATCATGTGATTTGATGGTGACATCATTAGAATTTTGCTGTTTTAGTCCCAGCTTATATTCTGTATGGACAAGAGCTCCTAGAATAAACTTGTGTGTAAGTTTGAATCTACTCGTGCAAACTATGGTTTTTATTAAAAATCACAACCCCCAAATAATTAGGACATTGTACAAAAACCATCAGTCCCAGATTTGCCCAATTGCAATCCTTTTCAGTTTGTACTGATTTCATCTCCCCTAGAATTAGTCCTGCTTCCCAGGAACCTGAAACTCTCTCCCTTGCATCATCTCTTCAGCCACATATTCATCTTGTTATTTCTGCTTTGACTAGCGTGTGACACTGGTAGTAATTTTGCACATTGCAACTTCCTAACTCCCTATATTCTGCTTTTTAGACCTCACTACTCTTTTGCAAAAGTGGTTTGTACCAATGTGTACTACAACAATTGGCCGTTCATCTTCCCCCTCTAGAATGTCCGTTAGTTGCTCTGAAACATCCTTGACCGTTGCACCAGCAAGGCAACATACCATTCTGGAGTCTCATTTGTGGGTATACAACATCTATCTATTCCCCTTACAACTGAGACTTCTCTGCACTCCTTTCTGTATACATAGTATCACAGTACTGTCTGACATGTGGATGCTCCAGTGTCCCCGACCATCTCTCCAGCTCTTAAACCCAGGCTTCCAGGAGCTGCAACTGGAGACACTGCCTGCATTTATGCTGGCCTTAGACTTTGAAAATGTTCCCAGATTCCCACTTAGAGTAGGAGGAGCATGCCATGGCAATGAGCTCTTCTGCCTTGACTTGCTCCTTTATATTAAATCTTTTGCAAGATACTCAAAATCAAATAATATCAACTAGTCTTGGGCCCTTCTTCCCTGTCTCTGTTTTACCATAAACATAACTCTTAAAGTTATAAACCATAAAATAAAAACATTACAAACTATAAGCAATAGAAGTAGGAAGTATTTAGATCGTTCTCATCCAATCAGCTGTTTCCACTTGCCCGTGCCACTTTTGAATCCTGCCATCACCTCAAAATCTCAGATTTCTCACTCCACTCTCTCACTGCTTTCAATCTCCTTTCATACTCTTCTCTAGATACTGATTTATTCAGTACTATAAACATCCATTAAAGCAGAAAAAACGTTCATAAACACTGCAAGTCAGGAGTCATAAACTCTTGAGACTCCAGTCTGCTGAAGATTTAGAAGCTCTATTGATTTTTTTAATGGAAGTTAGATCAATTGAGTCATTCAATACTCCATTAACATCCGCATGAGTTTTATATTAATGACTCCAAGGTCTATCATTTCCACTCCAGTTTTAAACTTTCTGTGATCTAATCCTTTTCTTTGAATACTTGATGCTCATCTTTGTGAGAAATGCTATGTAACTGTAAATGGATATTGTTGTGAGCAGAATTTTAAAAATCGAATCATGGAATCCCGATTCCTTATCCGTATGATCAAGTCAAAGACTCTCCAAGACAGCATTTGACCTGGGCTCTATCCCCATAACCCCACATATTTACTCTGTGAATCCCCCCAACCTACACAGTTTGGAACACAAAAGGCAATTTAGTATGACAAACTATCTAACCTGCATATCTTTGGACTTTGGGAGGAAACCAGAGCACCGGGAGGAAACCCACACAGACATGTAAACTGCACCCAGTCAACCAAGGCCGGAATTGAACCTAGATGAGGCAGCAGTGCTAACTAAGGTGCTGCCATGCGGTATGCAGAAGTGTTGGCTCTGTTAGTATATCTACTGTGTTAGAATTATAGTCCTTGACCACTAGTGTGGAAACATAGGATGGCAAGGTGGTTCAATTCCGACCTTGGGTCACTGTCTGTGTGGAGTTTGCATTTCTCCCCAAGTCTGCATTGGTTTTCTCCGAGTGCTCCGGTTTCCTCCCACAATCCAAAGATATGTAGGTTAGGCAGATGTTAAATTGGCCCTTAGTGTCCCAGGATGTGAGTTAGGAGGATTAGCAATGTAAATATGAGGTTACAGGATTGGGGTCTGGATGGTTAGCTCTGCTGAAGAGTCAGTGCACACTCAATGGGGCAAATGGCCTGCTTATGCACTGAAGGGATTTTATAATATACTTTGATGCTATTTGCCAATAGAAAAAAAAGCTTGCTCCAATGTAGCAGTAAGTACCTCAACATGAATAACTGTTTGTTTGTGTCAGGTATAGAACAGCCAGCAACCATTGCCTATTAAGCCATACCTGAGCATGAGCTGCCCTTTGAAGGATCTAGTGAAAAAGAAAAAAAATAGAAAGCATGAGTGACATGTCATTTGATTTTGGTTGCATGAGTTAGATCAAATTTTTGCTACCGTTTGGGGCAAAATGTAGAAGTGGGTAAAAATATATATGCTTGATAATCCTTGAACATTCAGCATCTTGACTGGAGGAGAATATTTGCTATAGTAGACAATGTACAAAATTGAGAGTGGAGGAACATTATCATGTTTACTTCTAACATGTTTTTATTCCTTTCAAACTAATATTACATTGTTTTTTGTTTTTACTTAGGGTGAGCTCTGCATCATGGTACTTCCTGAATGTGTTTGGACTCAGAAGCATGTATTCTTTACTCCTGGGACAAGATAATGGTAAACATAACTGCTTAGTCATTATGTTTTGATGAGTGCATAATGTGTGTTGATGGTGGGGGTGGGGAGGGGTGGTGGTGGTGGTGGTGGATGTGCAGAAAGAAGATAGAAGTGATACATTTTCCCCACAAGAAAAGAAGCACAAGTCTTGTTGATCTATGTATCCACTGTTCATTTCGAAAGCAATTCATCTGCACAATGTTGTGATTGGTGAATCCATAAAGAGTAAGAAATAAACGTAAACTTGTTTTATTTGGATGAGGGTAACAGAGTGTCTGAAACTATATATGTTCTTCGACTGCTTTTTTTTTTGGAAGAATTGGTTGCATCTTGTAAAGACTACCCTGACAGATCCATCCATCTTTTCAGACTGTAACACTGGGAATAGATCAAAAATAATAGTTGGACTTGCATGAGCTATGGGCTCCATTACAACTTAGTTCTAAAGGTTTATGTACTGAGATCTTTGATTCTCATCCAAATCTCTAAGTTGTGTTGTAGCCCTGCAGTGCATTACAGTCTAGCTGTTCTTTACTCAGGTAAATGCTAAGGATTCAATGGCATCATTTGAAGAAAAGCATCAATGATCCCTGTGCCTTAGCTAACATTGCTCCATTAACCAACACCATTGAGAAACAACTGGCCATTCATCCAGTTGCTGTTCCTAAGGTCTTGATACTTCTAACGCATAGAAACTCTATAGTGCAGAAGGAAGCCTTTCAGTCCATTGAGACTGCATTGACAATAACTCCACCCATCACCCTATATCAATCTGATTCTAATTTAGCATGACCAATCAACCTAACCCACGCATTTAATTGGATACCATCTTTCTTTGTATAAATCACCCTACTTCGAAGAGGTTTGAGGAATATATGATCTATATGCTAGTTTTTCTTTTTGATTTTGAAGAAATACATGGTACAATTCTCATAATATACAGATGCTGGCGTTGGATTGGGGTGGTAAGAACTCAGTAAGAATTTAGCAACACCAATTTATAATCCAACCGATTTATTTGATAGTAAAAACGCGAGCTTTCAACACTCTGTGTCTTCCTTTGCCTGAGGAAGACACAGAGTGTTGAAAGCTCGCGTTTTTACTATCAAATAAATCGGTTGGATTATAAATTGGTGTTGCTAAATTCTTACTGAGTTCTTACAATTCTCATATACAGTTATGAAGCAATACACCAGATAATTATGGAACTATTTTCCATGATCCGTAATAGTCTTTGAAAAATAAGATACTGATGTGTTTTGCCAACAGCTTATGGAGACTGAAGCTGGTAGGTGTTCCCTAATTTCCGTGCACGTTCACCAAGCTTTATACTGAAACACATTTCAAAGTGAGAAGAGAAAGATGTATAGTTTGTTCGTATCATTTTACAGTTTGCCAAAAAAAAATGCAAGTATCTACTAAAGAAAGAAGTTGTCTTTATACAGTGCATTATCACATCTTTTGAAACTGTTCCAAAAGTTTTGCATGCAGGTAAATGTTGGGTGTGTCATGCAGGCCAAACATAGTGACTGTTTTGTGCACAACAGTCATGCAAACAAGCAGTGAGCTAAATTGCTTATGAATCTATATTTGGTTGTCTGAATTAATTGTTATCACAAGCCAAAACATTAAGCAAACTCCTATTCTTCAAGCAACATGATGGATGTTAAGTACCCATTTGAAAATGTCTAAAGAACATCATTTAGGATGCAGACGTATCTTAATGGTGTTAATTATTTTAGTTGAATACTCTGGCCTGAATAAGACTGAAAGGAAACTAAAATGCCTAGGTAGCCAAGGATATAAGGTTATGCTTGCTGAATTGCTAATCTCACCAGTCCCAACTCTCAGATTCTGCAGAAGCAAAATCTGGCATAACCTTGATTCTGCACAAGCGAAGTCATATACTATGTTATATCAGTAGGCTGATTTGTTAATCTGCGTGTTTGGGAGAAAGCGTTTGGAATCTGGAATACGCAATTCCACTTTGAATCTTTGTGACAATTAACATTTGTTTCTTGACATCTCCCAGAGCTTGAGCTCAGAAGCTACAAGTTCTGTTTTCTATCTACACATGTTTTGCCTTCCCCCCTCCCCAAGAGGCAAGTTAGATAATGGAAAATAATTAGCAGTTTGTAATTGAATCAGGATGTTTAGATGCTTTGATCAGCAGAAGCAGCCTCTGATGTTTGTAATGGGCAAGGATAAGTCATTCAGCCTTTACTGCCTTCTCCTTTCCCATGTTTTAGTTTGTAATGTTCATAATTTAACATTTTGAGTGAAGGGAATATGGCAGGTAAAGATTCAAGGCACGCTTGAAATCTGAAGCTTCAGTGTTCCATATCATCACCAAGAACATTTTGACAACTTCTACACAACAGGATGTGAGAGTAAAACCATGCAAGATATTTAGTATCTAAGAGTAAGGGGAGAGAGATGGTGGCATTGTGATAATTTCACTTGACATTTAGAAGTCTAGACTAATCTTGTGGTGACATAAGTTCAAATCCTGCCACAGCAGCTGGTAGAATTTAAATTCAATTAATAAATCTAGAATTTAAAGTTAGTCTCAGTGATAGAAACATAGAAAATAAAAACAGGAGTAGGCTATTTGGTCCTCAAGCCTGCTGTGCAACTCACTTTGATCATGGCTGATCATCAAATTCAATATCCTGATCCTGCTTTCCCCTCCATACCCCTTGTATCTTGATCTCTTTAGCCCAAGAACTCGATCTATAAAATTGTGACCGTGTAATTGTCATTGTTGTAAAGATACATCTGGTTCACTAACATTATTGAAGGAGGGAAATCTGCTGTCTATCTGGTCTGGCCTACATGTGACTCAAGAAAACAGAGCTTGTAGCTTAACTGCCCTCTGAAATGTTCAGTTCTAGGGCAATTGGGAATGAACAATAAATGGCTGGTATTATCCACATCTCATGAAAGAATAAGAGGAAAAAAAAGAATAACACAAACTCAAACAAGTCAAAAATAAAATGCTGTTTCTTTGTGTTGTATTTTATTGTGAGATGCTTCTAATTTAGTTTGAAATTAAATTTCAGAAAATTGCCGCAATTATTTGCTCAGATTGAATATCAATAAAATTCAACTTTTGGCATTTGTGAGTTGGAGAGATCTTGCATCCGATTGATATAAATAGCTGTATTATCTCCTGTTTTCAGGATGAAGAACAGAGATAGCATTTTGATGTACGAGTCAGACTGATAATTCTGTGCACTTAGAACATATCCAAATGTTCTAAGTAAATCCCACAAAGATCATATTTAGTTCAGGGCATCTGATGGAAACTTTATGATTTGCTGCATGAGAGGGGGTAGAACCATACTCATGGTGTAATGTCAGTTGGAGTGAAGGCTGAGGAAACAATGATGATGTTTTACTCTTCTTGCACTGCCATCCCACCCCCAACACCCCATTCACTTACGAGCCAATTTTGGAATCTAGAAGGTAAATAATTGCCCTGGCCTCATGTTCCTGTTGTGGATTATGTTTGATCTCTAAGTTTGTTGATCTAGGTTGGCATCAACAACCACACTGATTAGAATAAATTAGACAGGGTTCCAACTGGAAAGTATGTGGATGGTGTGACAATGGGACCAGATTTGCCTGTGTATGATAAAATAGGAAATTTTGATTTTTAAGTGGAGTATTGTGCGCAGTTCTGGTTGCCTCTTTATAGGAAGGATGTAGAGGCTATTGAGAGAGTGCAGAGGAGATTTACAAGGATGCTGCCTGGATTGGGAGGCAGGCTTTATGAAGATAGGTTGAGGGAGCTGGGACTCTTCTCACTGGAGAGACGTAGGTTGAGAGGCGACCTGATAGAGGTTTATAAAATGTTGAGAGGAATAGATAGGGTGGACTCTCAGAGACTATTTCCCTGAGCTGAAATGGTCACTACGAGAGGACACAGATTTAAGGTGCAGAGAAGCAAATACAAAGGAGATGTCAGGGGTAAGTTTTTCACTCAGAAGGTGGTGAATGAATGGAACCGACTGCTGTCGGAGGTTGTTGAGGCAAACTCACTGGGGTCTTTTAAAAGACTTCTGAATGAGTATATGGAAAAGAATAGGATAGGGGGTTATAGATAGGTCTGTGGATTGGTAGATGTGATCGGTGCAACTCGTGGGCCGAAGGGCCTGTTTGTGCTATGTTCTATGTTAAGTGCAAGTTTCTTACTTGTACACTTGAAAACAATGCAAATCAATGGCTTGAGGAAGAACTGGGGGGTTGGTTTAGATAATTTGCTATATAACCAATGATTTTAACCAGATACCAGTTAGAATATTCCAAAACAATGGCATAACTATTAGCTGCAGATTTGCAAACATATATTCAATAAATTGTAAATTTCCAACCTCAATCTTCCTCTTTCCTGGTCTGGAACATGTGATGGAAAATTAGTGGCTGGGTCAACAAGCAATGGTACCTTTATTTTCTGTGTTCCTATCAACAATTGACATAAACAATTGACATAATTGACAAATTATTTGCCCTCCCTTCAGGCAGGAAGTGATGGGTTGGTGATTATGATCTGATTGCACCAGCAGGGAAAGTAATGAAGCAGCTTATAAACTGTGGAGCCTCAGTTCTGTATTTGTGTTCAACAACAAATTATTTGGAAGAGTGGAAATACAACTTTAAGCTTGAATCTAAGTCATTGTTGTATACCGATGTGCGTTAGAGGTAGAATGTCAGTCTTTTTTATATTTACACTCTGATTGCAGATTGGGGATGTGGGTTGATAATTTCGCCATCTTTAAAAATAAAACAAATTCTTGCTAACTTAATCACTTCAGTAAGTAATCTCACAACACCAGGTTAAAGTCCAACAGGTTTATTTGATAGCACAAGCTTTTGGAGTGTTGCCCCTTCATGAGGTGAGGAGTTGATGAAAGGGCAACGCTCCGAAAGCTGGTGTTGAGAGACTGCTTATTGTGTCTATCCCAGTTCAACGCTGGCAATTCCACATCTTAATCACTTCACAAATTGCCAATTTTTAGAGATTTTACGTTGCTACAAGAAATAAATTGATTTTGAAAGCATCTTATTTATTAAGGGGTTTACAACACATGACAAATAAACCATATTTGCTTAGAACAACTTGTGATATAATGTGTATACACTTTTGGAATGAATGGAGCAAAACACAAACATTTTCTCATCAGACCTTTTTGTGTTTTTGTGGTTTTGTCTTTTTTTTTCACTTTGACTTTGAATCCAGTGAATTCAAATTATCCTTTTTTTAACCTCTTTGCAGCTGCAGACCAGTCTCGAGTTATGCAAGAGCAGATGACAGGTGCTGCCATGGCAATGCCTCCTGATACAAATAAAGCTTTTAAGGTATGCTATTTTACATATGCTTTAATTATATATTCTATAATATAGGAAATATCCCTTGATGGACCCTTGTTCATTGTCCTGAACTAAATTCATTGCCACTTTGAAACTGGGGAGATGGTGATCCTTCTGAAAAATAAGAGATATAAAATAATTTTTAGGTTTTTTTAAAAAAAGTTGTTTGTGTTCCATTTGTAACCTTATTTCAACACATCTTCCATTGAGCTGTGATGGTGAATGGATTTGTTGTCATAGGAACTTCAAGAATGGGCTGATGTGATCTCTGCAAAGATTGTGTTGGCAATCATTTTGCATTTCCCCAGTGCGCAGACATGTCTCCCTAACATGGTACAAAACTGAAACTTCACAAATGTGACAAAAATGGTAGATGAATTGTAGCAGCATTTGTGGGAGGAAAAGAGTGGAAGTTTGTAAAACAGGGCTTTCAGTGAGTAAAGCATTCATCCCAGAACATGCCTGCAGACTGTTCATTTCTGTTTCTGTGGAGATTGATGTGGAGATGTCGGCGTTGACTGGGGAAAGCACAGTAAGAAATTTCACACACCAAGTTAAAGTCTAACAGGTTTATTTGGCAGCACTAGCTTTCAGAGTCTCAGGCTTCTTCATCAGGTGAGTGTGGAGACTGACATTCCCCAATGTTGAAAGTGAGACTGAGAAACAAAATTATTGGACTTGGTTCTTGAGGATCTTGTGTTCAAATATAAATGTGGAACCATCAAGATAAAATCCAAGGATTGATCTGTGCAAAGTTATTTGCTGTCAACTGTATTAACAGTTGTGGGAGAGTGCATTTCACCTTTTGTTTCTGACCACTGTCGAATAGCTTTTGCTGAAAATTGTTAACGGAGAGGTGAGAAAAGTGCATGGACAAGTGAAAAGTTTTCATGTTCTGTATTCGAGTGTGCCATCATTAACTTGTTCACGAAAAATGGCTAAAAGTAGGCTGTTAGGCATTTGTGCACTCCCTCCCCCTACACATGAACACTTCAAAGAGAGAATCGGTAAACCTGAAAAGGGAAGAAAACAAAAATTGGGATAAACTGTGCAATCAGCAAAGCAAAAATAAAAGTGGGAGAAATTTAATACTTAATATTGTGTGCCTCATTTTTTATTCTGTAGGCTGAATGGGAAGCTTTGGAAATCACGGATCATCAGTGGGCCTTAGAAGAGGTTGAAGAGGAACTGATGTCCAAGGACCTTAATTTTGAAGGAATGTTCAGCAAAGATATTGAAACATCGATGTTCTGAAGCACCCTAACCAGTGGCCCCCAGTCATAACCTCCTGCTACCTTAACTTGTGTTTGTAGTAAGACTGACATTTCTCCTGAAGTCTTAAAAAAATTCACTTGAAAGCATTAGAAACGTTTGTTACAGCTTCAAGTTACACGAACCACTAATTTGATATTTTACTGTGAATTTGAAAGTTCACTAAGTCAGTATCTTGTACTGATATTAGACACCGTAGGAATTGACTCTCGTTCGTCCATAAAAGTGCAAGTTAGAAGTCATGGTGTCTCTGACCAAATGTACTGAATCCACTCTTGTTGATAGAAATGTGAAACATTATTCTGTCCCCGCATAGGTAAGTGTGTTTCTTTCGGATAATGCCTGCAGTTGCAGTATGTTCTGTCATTGGTTAAAAGTTCAAAAGTGAACTGCATTCTGTGTCTGTATGTTGGCATCTATCAAGTTCATTATTTTTCTGTATTATTAATGCAATTGGGAGTAAACAGCTCAATTTGAGGTTTATTTTGTTGGACATTGTGTTGCTATCTTAGTTGATGTATTGAAAAATTATGTGTAGGTTACATAATGCAGAGTTAGGCTTTCTCTGGTGGATAGGAAACTATTTTGTGTCCAGCATAAACAGCCCCAATTAATCCAACATAACTGTTTTTTATTAAAAACAAATTCAACTAAAGATTTCTTCAAAGCTGAGTTTCTTGGCCCTGCAGATTCACGGAAATTGCATTACCACAAGAAATGGCAACTAGAGATATCCAACATCAAATACACCCTTGCATAGCCATTACCATCAATATATTTGTACAAATAATTGTACATTGCTGCTTGGCTTCCCTATTCCTGTAATTTCATATCTTACTGCCATTATAAATTGGTAACCCATAGATGACGCTCTTATTGTCATCATGCAAGGAATAAAATCACTATTTGACCTGCAAATGTTGAAGTGCTGCTAGCAATATTCCACAGCAACATTTTAGTTTATTTGCTTGAAAAATGTAAGCTTGCTGAAACTCTAGGCTGAATCCTAGGCCACCTGTGTGCAGGAAAACAGGCAGGTGGGCAGATAAGGCATGCCGTGTCATTGTGGATTTCCCACCTTGCCTATTTTACCATGGTGGGGGAGGCATCAGATGGATTGCCTACCCATGACCAATTGAAGCCATTTGTGGGGAAATTATTGCCAGTTAAGGGCCTTGTTCAACTGCTGTTTTGCCTTAACGGGTGATGGGAGAGGCCAGCACTTGTGCAGCCCAGCAGGTTTAACCCTGTGGCTGCTAGTCACTTGCCAGGCACCCTGCTCCAGTGCCAACTGGGAGCCCCTCCCCACAATTCTTTCTCATCACAAGTACCATCATCCCATCCCCAGGACCTGGTGGCCTGAATATCTGAGTCCATTTGGCACCAGTAGTGGCCACTGCTCCTATGGCATTGTGGACACGCAAAGCTGCTGGTCTCCCACTGCCTGGCTGGCTTGAGGCAGGACTGCCTTCTGGAGTTGGATGTTAATCCTTTCTCTTACTAATAAAAGGGCTATCATCTGAAAATTCAAAGCAGGACAAGATGGCTTAGTGGAGATGAACTCTTCTTCCAGCATTCTATGTTGGGGTGCAGGGAGCCCAGCCTCGGAAATATAATCAGCCTTCTGTTTCAGCATTTTGAAATATCCTGTTTACTAACAATACAGTTTGAAGTTCATTTATTCGGTACATGTGTTTTCCTGATATAATATCGTCTATTTATGCTTGGCATAGGCGGAGCAAAAACTGGCCGCTGCCCCCACCCCTTGTATTCCTGTATGGTATAAGTGAATATCTGAGCTATGCATAAAGTCCCAAATTCACTTTCAGTCTTTGCCATTAGCTGATTTCAGCTTGTTGGTAATAAGAAAACTTCAGTGCCTCCAACCTAATTTATTTGGAGGAAAAATCACCCAAGGTTCCCATTTCTGACCACTACCCAACAACCCATGCTGAAAATACAAGCCTATGTGAATATTGGGTTCGTTCAGGCTTAAGCAGAATCGTGGTGCACTTTGATAGTACGCCGAAGATTCGGTAGCAACTTAAAAGCATTAACAGCAAAAGCTGAGTATCTGAAATAAAAACAGAACATGCTTGAAAAATGCAGCTGATCAGACAGTATCATGAGGAGAGAAACAGAGTTATCATTTTAAATCCAGTATGATTCTTTGAGCAACAATTTGTTTGCCAACAAGTGAGAAAACTCGAAGAATATAAAGAATTGATAATATTGACTTCCTAGACTTTGTCTTCAAAATGTACCCAGTAATTTTTAACATAGTAACTCTGATTCTGGGGAAACCTTAGTAAGAGATTAAAGGCAGAAATTGTTTTTTTTTATGCACTTGGTATTAAGCTGTCAAATTCATATTGATTTTTCTGCATTTTTGAAGTGGTCCAGCAGTCAGAGACAGGACTGAAGTTGGTTCTGCACCAAATCGTAAAAACATTCTCATTGTTTTCAAAACAAACGTGAAGTTTGGTCTAAGCTTGTGCATGAATCCAACTTTCTTTTTGAATGTCTAAAAGCTTCAGTTTATAAGTAAGTTTTGCTTCCAGGTATGACTTCTGGCATGGCTCAGGTGCAAGCTGCCTTAACAAAAGAGTGGTTTATGTGTACACTCTGGTATGGCTCACAACAAATGTTGCATTTGACCCTTCATTTTGCTTTTCCATTTTTTTTCTTCCTGACAATTTTCCTCTTTGATGGCTATAATGATATGGCTTTGCAGATACAGTTAGCCCTTGTGGGCATTCTTCACTTTTTTATGCTTAGAAACTGAGTGGCGATAAAGAATTTAACAATAACTTATGGGCATCAAAGTTGAGCTGAATCCCTTTTGCTTTTCATTCCCAACACCTTACCAGTTTTTCAAGATTCTGATGCAAAAGCATATCATGCTTCTATGCAACCCAAGTTGAGTTTGGTGAACACAAGCAATTGAACCCAATGCATTAATAGTCTGTAATGCACCTGGCAATACCACTGCAGCCTGAGCCACCTGGGAAATCTGTGTGGTTCATCTTTCTTTTGAAAGACTACTTGACTTTTTAAGTGAACTGCATATCACTGTCATGTTTACTGGCTGCCATGAATGAGGTTAAAATCCCATGTGTTTTCTGTTGATTGCAATATTAAATAAGTGATCCTTTCTACACCAACCAGATAAGTTGCTGTGCATTTTGCTGACAATCATATCAAAGCAATGCATTAATGTTCCAGTTACAATCTCATAGTTTGCATTGTACCCAAATTGGATGGCATTTTACTGTGGTTAAGCATTTTTTTTATTTTGCCAGAGTTGCACCTTTTGCTGCTACTCTGTAAATCGGAATTATTATGTACTGTGAACACCTACTTATTCATCAATTCTATAAGTTGCGACAAGAGTCATGCAAAAAGCATCGTGTGGTCTTCTTTTAAGTGGGTAAGTCCAAAACAAGATGGCAGCCTCTTTTTGGTAAGAGGCAATCTTGTGTTTTCTTTGATCTTTCCAAACAACCAATTCTGAACTGGTAGTTAGATGAACACATACAGTGAATCCCTGTGTGGTGAAATTTCATACATTTTGACTTGGAAGTAATTTGTACAGCAGTGTGACATACAAACTGAATTGACTTACTTCATTCAAGGTTTGTACACTGTTGCTGGCCACCTGATCAGCACAATCTGTTTCTGGCATTGAAACATAGGTGCTGAACTTCGGCTTCCATGTCTTTTGATCCATCACCATGTTTCAGTACTTCTGAAAGGAAGGTCAAGAGCTAAATGATTAAATTTGTATGTGTAATTTTGGGTGAAAAAAAAACCTTCCAAAAATATTCAGCAATATCTTAATCCTATTATTCCATAGCATGATATCTAGTTAACTGCAGTTAAATTGTGAGAACATGTTCAATTCAGTGCTATTGTTTTAGTTTCAAATATCAGTTTTGAGCAAGTGAAAAGAGGTTTATTGCCTTTTCATTCCTGGATAAAAGAAAGGAGTTGTCTTCGACCTGACCAAAAGCTTGCTTTTTATTGTAGGCCAACATTAATTTGAAGTCCACTTTTATAGTTGTAATGTTTGGTTGGATATTCATTATAAAAATAATTACATTTTTGGTAGGTGTAATAAACAGTTATATGCTTTGTGTTATGAGTTAAGTAACAGCAGTGACATTTCTGACAAAATTCCTCTTACGTTGAATCATTTTGCAACTTGAGTCTCAATACTCCTTGACTTCCAAACAAATGTATGTACTTTGCAGTTTTCATTCTGAAACTACTTTTAAGCCCATTCTTGAATTCAGGGATTTTTTAAAAAAATATTGTAATTTCTGGTACCTGTAGTATGAGTAGTTAAATTTTTTTTCTGTATTAATACAGGTGTCTCTGTAGGTGTGATTTTTTTTTTTCATTACATCATGGAATCCCTATAGAGCAGAATGAGGCCATTCAACCCATTGAGTTTACACCAACCACAATCCATCCCAGTTCTTATTCCTCCTAACTCTGCTAGTCCCACAGATACTAAGTGACAATTTAGCATGGCCAGTCAACCTAACCTGCACATCGTTGAAGTGTGGAAGGAAACCGAAACACCTGGAAGAAACCCATGCATACACGGGGAGAATGTGCAAACTGCACAGAGGCAGCAACCCAAGCTGGGAATCAAACCAGGGTCCTTGGCACTGTGAAATAATTGTGCTAACCACTGTGTCATGCCATTGTGCTGCCCCAAATGGAGTAATATCTGGAGCATATACCAAAATGTAATAGGTTATTGACTGATGCTTAATAAAACCAGCGTGGTGGCACAATGGTTATCACTGCTACCTTATAATACCAGGGACCCAGGTTCAAATCCTGGCTTGGGTCACTGGCTGTGCGGAGTCTGCATGTTCCCTCAGTTCTATGTGGGTTTTCTCCAGATGATCCAGTTTCTTTCCACAGTCTGAAAAACATGCTGATTGGGGTGCATTGGCCATGCTAAATTCTCCCTCAGTGTACTCGAATAGGCACCAGAATTTTCACAGTAACTTAATTGGAATATTAATGTAAATGTACTTGTGATACTAATAAATAAACTTAAACTTAAAAATTTAAACCTAAAAAAACTTAAACCAGTGGTATTGACCTGAGCACTGATACACTATGATAGTTTTTTTGTTTCTAACCACCACCTTAAAATTTCCAGATACATTTTTCTTAATGAATTTTGGAAGTTTTATTTTGTTCCTGGTTCATGTTACTGAAACAATTGAGGTTGCTGAGGAAACTTGAGTGTCTATTTTTCACTTCTTTTCCTTTCTCACTCTCAGAAGTTTGACAATTGATGAAGTTGTAGAAATTATCCTCATCTGTTTATTATGCTGTTAAAAGTAATCAATCAATATGGTCATGAAGTTTAACTACAAATCAAAAGTTCACGTTTGACCACGGATCTAAAAAAAAATTAGGTTTAAATTCAGCCAGGCAAATCTGATGGCTTTCTCAAATTTTGATGGTCACCATGGTAATTTTAATTTAAGTGCAGAAGAAAACCTTTGTGACAAAGAAAGACTATGAATAACTGTATACTCATGGTTCAGGTTTAAAAATGAAGAATGGCCGCAAAAGCAGTGTACCAAAAGACAGCTTTTGTTGACCTTTGATAGGATACACCTTCGGAAGAAAAAGGAAGTTTTTTTGATGGTGTGCAAATGTGTTACTCAAGCAAACTACACTTTGTCCTATCCCATGTCTAAGATTTGCTTTTGGTGCAACACCACCTCAGCTGCTATTATGATAGTTAATCAACAACTTTTTTAACCAAATACAAAAAACCCTGCTTTTCAAATATGTTGTTAAACTTTGTGCATGCTCTTCAATTATCAGACTTTCTTAAAGATGGAGGATGTGAAAACCTTGTAACCTACCTGGTTAAATGTGCACTCTGCTAGAATATGACTGGTCCTTATATGAATTGCTGACCTTTTTCATTATCAGGTTTGCAACTATGTCTTTTTATATTCACTGTGTAAAAAAAAAGTTCCCGTATTTAAGAACCTATTCTCTGATAATACCTGCATATTATTTTGCAGACAAAAATAAGCAGTTTTGTATGAGATGTTATTTTCAATATCTGTGTTTAATAAAGTTTTTGAGTAAGAATACTTTTCAAGTGTAACATTATTTCTGATGAACTCAAGATGAGATGTAGTTTTTGTACAGTACTAGTGGAACGGGATAAACAGTAATAAATTTACTATTCTAAGAGCATTTGGTTGCCAGAACAAAAACTGGTGGTATTTGTTTTTCTTCAAATATAAACATTATGGTCACCAATTTGTGCAACATATTGGGTTTACTGATTTGTCTTTTGTTGAACCTATGGATAAATCATTGTTGGGGATGAGAGATAATCTTGATCCTGGGTGCAGATAAATATGACAACATATATTGCATTGAAAGCCAGGTGAGATGGATAGATTGCCTTCTGTGCTGAATGGAAGCCAGATTTCTCAACTTCAAACTAATTCAAGCTGGCTTTGGTTACATAATACCATTTGTGGTTGGTTGGTGGACTTCGTGTCTTCACAGATGTCAGGGTTAATGTTGCAAGATTTTAAGATGCCCTTCTGAGCATTATTTTTAAAGTGGGGGTTGCGGTCCTTGGATAGGTCATCATAGGACATTGAAAAGTGGGTCACCAAAAATCTCCTGCTCAGAGCCATCCCCCAACGCGCGTGTGCGCGTGCACACACAGACAGCTGAATATCCAAGGCTGCAATGCACGTTTCCCCAATTGCTAGGCACTAATTGATCAAATACTGCATAAACCAAATCTTTCCTGATCATTGGTGCCACTGGTACAATTCCTCCAATTAAACGGTTATATCCTACATTCTTCTTACTCTGTTGTGAAAGCAAAAAACAGATATTTGATCAAGGGTGATTAGCTCAGAGTATCTCTGCAGTTCTTTTGCTTGTCCCCATCCCACCTTCTGCCCCATTAAAACATGCAGTGGCTAAATCAGCAAAATTGTAACTCACTTTAAGAAGACTCCGTATTTTGGGGATTATTTTCTCTCTTTTGAAACAAACAAAATGGAAACATGTTTCGCTGACTTGTAAGTAAATTTGTGCTAAGTTGTTGCCCCTCTAAGGGATCCTTCTGGTTTGGAGACATTGGATTTCAATGCAACTTTCTCCCAGATCTTTGGGAGATGAGAACAAAAAGAAAATGCTAGAAAATTTCAGCAGGTCGGACAGCATCTGTGGGCAGAGAATAGAGTTAATGTTTTAAGTTTGGATGATCTTTCATCAGCAATGGGAATCAGGCCTCTCAGCAACAACTTCAAGTGTGATTGAAAACCACCAGCCTGGACAGCAAACAAAATGCTCTGGTCCGCTTTAGACCTTATTCACATAGTCAGTAATTGGACCTTTGCTGTATAACCCAATTCCAATTGCCCTGCAGGCTGAACAGCAAGAGTGGATTCATTCTGACCTGAGAACTGTTTCTAAGAAAGTCAGTAACAGTCTGGCAACACCAATTTTAAATCCAACTGATTTATTTGATAGTAAATCTGCGAGCTTTTGACTTTCGTCTTCGTCAGGCAAATGCAGTGGATCTCTAAGAAAGTCGCACAGACTACAATCATGTTCCACTCCAAAAGAATTTCCAACGTTCCTAACCAACCTGCGTTTAGTCCCATCATTGATTAAAACATAACAGCAGGACAACATTCTAATTGAACATGCGCAACCATTCCCATCTAATTGTGATTGTAGAACATATTAACTCAATTTCAGTACGTGCTGTACAGGAAACACCATTTAAAAGATCCAACATTTTATTCAAGACATTCGGTTAAAATGGCTCGCTGGGAAATAAGTTTTCAAAAAACACTGCTTTTGAGTATCTTTACAGCATTTTATCTGTCTATCTCCATTGAGATGTCTTAGCTGCAGCTTACAGTAGAAAATGGGAAACATATGTCCAGGTGTAAAAATGATGAGTTTAGTCCAAATCATACCTTTCTCATAGTTGCATCAATTTGATTTACAGTGCAGTGCTTAATGACAATCTTGGGCATCTATTCTGCAACTTGATGTTAATGCTGCATCATAGACAGTGCCAGTAGAATTAGTTAAGTTACCTGAGCAAGGTAATTGGATGGCAACAGGCTGTCCTGAAATGTTTCAGCAAATCATTGTCAAATTTGACTATCATGTAGTTTTCAGCATTATGATGGCTAATGAAGGTGCTGCCAAGTCATCTCGACAAAGTTTGACCTTACACTTTCTCTAGCTGTGACTATAACACTAAATTCTGCACACTCTTTTCTTTATGACTGGTATGTTTTGTCTGCACAGCATGCATGAAACAATTCTTTTCACTGCAAGTTAATAATAAATCAATTCAGTAGGTTGGCTTGCTCAGCCATTTCAAATGACATTAAGTTCCATCATGTAGTCTGAACTAAGTGAGAGTATTAGTTGGACTAATAAGGATTTTCTCATTCATTTCTTCTTCGAGCCTCAAAGTGATCAATTTTCTCGAATTCAGCAACAGAACTTGTTCATGCCACATTTGAGTATTGTAAACAGTTATGGACACTGGAGGAAGTGCAAAAAATTACAAGATCAGAACTGAGGGATTATAATTCAGAAAAGCATCAATTGTTGTGTTTTTTTTTGTGTAGAAAATCTACAAAATGGTTTGAAAGAGTAGGCATGGAGAAAGTTTTCATTTGCAAGGGGATGGGGGAACAGAACTAGTAGCCATAAATACAAGATGGTAACTAATAAATCCTGTAGGTGATTCAGGAGAAATCTTTTTGATTTAGAGTGATGATAATGTGGAACTTATTGTCTCAAAGAAATAGTTGAGGAAATTAGCAAAGATGAATTTGAGGCAGACAAATTTGTGAGGCCCATAAAAGAGGTAAAAAGATGTATTGATGGTGTTGAATGAAGAAAGGTTGAAGGGTCTCATGCATTGCATAGACCTGTTGTGCTGAATGGCCTTTTTCAGTCCTGTAAATATGTGCTAAGTAAATATGCAGACTGTGTTGGTAATTCTCTGTTTAAGTGAAGAATTCACTCCATTTTTCTAATGGATAAAGTGAAAGAATTATTAATCATGATTCCTGCTCTAATTCTTAGCTTATGCCTAAAGTTTTTAAGTGTATTTATTAGTGTTGCAGGTAGGCTTATATTAATAAATCAATGAAGTTATTGTGAAAATCCCCTAGTTGCCACACTCTGGCACCTGTTTAGATACATTGAGGGAGAATGTAACATATAGCCAATGCACCTAACCAGCATGTCTTTCAGACTATGGAAGGAAACCGGAGCACCTGGAGGAAACCCACACAGACATGGGAAGAATGTGCAGACTCCGCACAGATAGCGACCCAAGCTGGAAATCGAACCAGGATCCCTGATTCTGTGAGGTAGCAGTGCTAACCACTATGCCACCTGATGGAAAATGATAAATAAGATTAAATAAGGACAACAACTTATTGAGATTTGTTGTCCAGACTCGTGGATAAAGAATGGCCATTTAACAAGTTAGCACAGGGCTAACTGGTAACCATAAATTTTATCTGAACAGCAGCTAGTGAACTTATATTTATATGGTATGTCCATTCACACATTTAAGTCTACAAAGTTTTTCAAACATAATCCAATCACTGTTACAGTCATTACGGTTTGTGAAAATGCAGCAGCTAACCTCCAAATAGCAAGGTCCTACAACGGGAGATAAATTTATGATCAGATAATCTGTCTTTGGTAGTTCAAGGACTTTTGGGAGCAGTGTTTCTTGAATAACATCATGAAATATTTATATGAATTATTGAGTAGAAAGACATAGTATTGCTTTAATGTTTCATCCAAAAGATGAAATCTCAACACAGCAGCACAACCTAACTGCAGCACTGAAATGGGAGCTTCTGTTACATGTAGGACTTGAACCAACAATCTTTTGACTTGGAGATGAGCTGTACACATTCAGGGGTAAGATAGAGAGAGGAAGTTAAATGATACACAAATGAAATATCAATTATAGCTCCAGCCCTAACCACAGATTTGCACTGGAATCATTATTAGCCCTCCATGATTGACTTTGTCCCACTAAAGCTACTAAAGTAACAAAGCAAAGTACCCATTGTTTGTGGGGGACTTTGAAAAGCTAAACACAGCATTACTATTTATCTCAATATGAGAAATGCTTGTAATGTTTATAAATTTTGGGTTTTTCATATTATTAACAATAAAAATTTATAATAAAAATAAAAATAACAGACCCCACTTGGAGTACTGTGCGCAGTTCTGGTCGCCTCACTATAGGAAGGATGTAGAAGCTATTGAAAGAGTGCAGAGAAGATTTACAAGGATGCTGCCTGGATTGGGAGGCATACCTTATGAAGATAGATTGAGGGAGCTGGGACTCTTCTCCCTGGAGAGACGTAGGTTGAGAGGTGACCTGATAGAGGTTTATAAAATGTTGAGAGGAATAGATAGGGTGGATTCCCAGAGGCTATTTCCCTGAGCTGAAATGGTCGCTACGAGAGGACACAGATTTAAGGTGCAGTGAAGCAAATACAGAGGAGATGTTAGGGGTAAGTTTTTCACTCAGAGGGTGGTGAGTGAATGGAATCGGCTGCTGTCGGAGGTGGTAGAGGTGAACTCGCTGGGGTATTTTAAAAGACTTCTGGATGAGTATATGGGAACTAATGGGTTTAGGGAGTTATAGATAGGTCTGTGGATTGGTAGGTATAGATGTGATCGGCGCAACTCGTGGGCCGAAGGGCCTGATTGTGCTGTCGTGTTCTATGTTCTAAAAATATTGCAAACTGCACATTTGTGTCCCTATAACAGATTATAAATAGCATTATGCTTTGAGGTCCTTTAAGTACATTATTATCCATCATGCCAACCTGTTTTATTTTCTCCTGTTGGCACCAGTGTGCAGCAAGTTGGTGCTCCAACCTGCTGAATCATAAGTTCAGGCCCACATCATGTCATGGGTCAATCTGAGACCAACCATTTCCTCTTAAGGAGAGAGAAATTGTTCATTAATTTTATCCCGTACCACTTTTTGTGCTGCGTTGGCAAATTGGTTGATTTCCCCACTTTTACTCAGAATGGGATCTAGTGTGGAAAGTTTAAAAAAAATGTTCACTCTTCCTTTAAAAAATGATTTAGTGCACATAAAGTTAATTTTATGTTGTACTATTTAAGTATTTTTCTACAACTGTAGTAAGGCATTAATTTGAGATGAGCTTCCTAGCATGATGCTAGCTCTAATTTCTTTATTCATTCACGGGACTTAGGCATCACTGGCTGGCCGGCATTTATTCCCGTTCCCTCGTTATCCTTGGAAGGCGGTTGAGAGTCAACCACAGTGTTGTGGCTCTGGAATCACATGTAGGCCAGACTAACGAAGGACACAGATTTCCTTTCCAAAAGAACATTAATGAACCAGATGGGTTTTTCTGACAATAGCAATGGCTTCATGATCTTTTTTTAAAATTGGATTAAAATTCCACCATCTGCTGTGGTGGGATTTGAACCTGGGTCCCCCGAACATTAGCTGAGTTTCTGGATTAATAGTCTAATGATAATTCCACTAGGCCATCGCCACCTCAGCAACTTAATTGATTCCACATATCGGTATTTGTCATTTGGTAATGATCTTACAGGTTGTTTTGAAATATCCAAGGGGAAATTCATTATTGTTACAAAACCTATACAGTAGACTCTTAAATGTTTGATATTACTATCGGGCATGGGAAAAGGAAGTTCCATTTTTGTTTCACTCAGGAGAATGATGCTATTGAAGCTCCTGTACTATTTAAAAGACGAAAAATGTTTTATTTTAAATTCTGCAAAAATTTCAATGAAGTTAAATCCATTCATGTCTTATATGTTAGAAATTACAAAGCGAGAACTGAACCAGATACTCTAATCATATTACAAATTGAATTTCAAGTTGCAAGGAAAATGGTTAAAAGCTAATTACTGCAGATGCTGGAATCAGAAACCAAAAGAAGGCAAAATGGTTAGTTTAATATCGCGATATCTTACAGTATCATCACTGAGAGAATGCAGTGACATAGAACTGAAACACTGAAGCAAAGGGCAGAATCTTGGAGGTTGAAGAAGAATTGCCAGGAAACTAGTGGGAAACTGCGATAAATTGGCTCACTGATGCCTTCTTGACACCAGATAAGTTTCTTGGTGGGGGTGGGGGGGGTGGTGTGGAGGGGGGCAACAGCAAAAGCCACACCTATGACCAAAAACTGCCATTGGAGAGGTTTCCCTTCCGCTCTCATTGCTGCCTGCTTGCCCTTGCTGTATTTGTATAAGATTTTGCCTCTGGGAATGTCCTTTAAAGTGTTCATGATGTCAACTGCCTGTTTCACCTCCCCAGAAGGGCCATGAAAGCTCTGGGAATGTTACTCCTATGATTGGACTGGCAGCATTGGAAGTCCACCCTCTTTAAAAAAAAGCCACCTCCAGGAAAATAGCTCTCTCAATCTAGCCCCCATCCAGGCCTGGTTCAGAATCCTTATTTCTTTTCCTAGTGTTAGAATTTCAAAGCCTGTGGGAGAACCTTGTTGTAAGTATAAAGATTTGGATTTCCAGTTTTTAACCTTACCTTCCTACATACCATGTACCAATCTTGATAACATTGTTGGGTGATGTACCACCTAGAGACTTCACTGTATTTAAGAAAATAGTAGCCCATTGTGTTGATATTATTGTTATTTTTGCAGTGATGGTCTATTATACTGGATGTAGCACGAGCTGTCTTTGCAGAGAAGAGAGTTCATTTAAACAAGCAGAGATTCCAAACTAGGAAAACATGAGTATAACCATTTTGCTTGCAACTTGAAATTCAATTTTCAATTCTTAATGGTAAAGGCATTAATGGTACAGAGCACAAAACCCTTAGTACATATCAAGAGCCAACCTTTGGGAACAATTTGTTTGCTATCATGTTGTGAAATAGGCATCGGATTTCCAGAATAATCCACAGGACTTATATTCATGGTTTCTCAGAAAATGCCCATATTTAGTTTTGTAGATCAGTGTCGGTTGCGGGATTTAATTTTCTTGACATCTGTTTGTATGACTTTACAAGTGTTTAATTTTGCTTTGGCAGACATGCAAGCAAGGAGTTGTGATAGGAATCTTTAGGAAAGACTGCAAAAAAAAGTTAAATTTATTCTGTGTATGAGTTTTGTGTGTTTTAGAAAGCAGAAGCAACTACAGGGAAGTGAACATGTTTTATAGAGACTAATTTGCATTTGTGTACAAATATTTTTATAAGTGGCATTTGTAATGGATATTGGTGCCGAGAGGAAAGATAAGAGATAATCACCAAAATGTTTCGATTGTATAGAAATAAACGAGACTTGATGAGTAGATGAGTGCTAACTCATGGAGTTGCCTGAAGAGGATACTGGTAGAATGAGGAAGGATTGATTTAATTCCAATTGGTGATCTTAGAGGCAGTAGCAGTGAGATTTGAAAACATAAAAATGTTTAGTTGCCAGCTATAATAGAATAAATTGAAGAAAAATATCAAAAATAAAACTCTGAAACTCATAGTATCCTCCTTTCTGGAAATGTGGATTGACAGCAGTGTTTGGAAGATGAAAGGTTGGCAAGAAGGGAGAGAAAATCTAATGGAATAAGTTAATGCTTGCAAAAAGTGCATCAGATTCCAATTTGGAATCTAATGGATCACTGCCAAGGATATTGTTTAGTCTACAGTTAAAAGCAGCAAGGGTAACATTACCTATAAGAGATAGTAGAAACAGTTTGGAAATATCTATAGAATTAGAATATTACAGTACAGAAAGAGACCATTTGGTCCATCGTGTCTGTGTTGGTTGTCCATAAGAACCACTCAGCTAATCCCAGACCTCTACTCTTTTCCTGTCACCTTGTAATTTTTTTCTCTCTTCAGATCCAATCCCCTTTTTAAACTCCACAATTGAATATGCCTCCATCACATTTGGGCAATGCATTCCAGATCCTAACCACTCACTGGATGAAAGACATTTTTCCTCATGTCACCACCTCTGGTTTTTGACCTTCTCACCAATGGGAACAGTTTCTTTCTATCTACCCTATCCAATGTGAATTTGATCACAAAAACAGAAAAATGCTAGAAAATCACAGCAATCCGACGGCATCTGTGGAGATAGAGTAGAGCTAACGTTTTGAGTCTAGGTGACTCTTTGTCAGGGTTTCATCAGATGCTGTCAGACCCAGCATTTTTCTGTTTTTGTTTTGGGTTACAGCATCCACAGTCTTTTGCCTTTATCGCGAATTTGAACACCTCTGGTTGAGAAAAAGTTCAGATTTCAAATTCAACTTTCTCAGTTGAGAAAGGAAAAGAAACAGGCCATTCAGTCTCTTGATTCAGTTCTGTTATCCAATTAGATCATAGCTGATCTATACCACAACTTCATTTATCTGCCTCTGATCATATATACGTTGATATGTTTACCTCACAAAAATCTTATCAATCTCAGCCTTGAAAAATTTCAATTGACACAACTTTTGGAAACGAGTTGTAAATTTTTAAAACCCTTTAAATAGACTTCAACTCTAATTTTAACAAATAGTAGTTCCTTTTTTACCTTACCTTTCTCCACTGAAGCTGCTTAACTTTGAGTTTCCAGTACTTTTGATGTTTGTTTATTGTTTCAGATTTTCAGCTTCTACAGTTTTCTGTAGTATACTGTGTTGCTACTGAAGTCCAGAAGGAAACCCCAGCACAACAATATAAACTATATAAAACTGACTACAATGGCCCAGAATCTCCAATCCTCAAGGAGGTTCTTCCTTGGATGTACCCCAGAAGATGCTTTGGAGGAACCCTCTGGAAATACCAACACAAGGAATGTATGGGAATTGCCTGGGGAGTTCAACTTTCGCTGAACAATTACTCTGCACTGGGAACTGTCCGTTGCTCTGATTTAAACGATGGAGTTTTAGAAGAGGGGGAAATCTCATTAAAACTTACTGAAAGGCCTGGATAGAGTGGACATAGGGAAGGTGTTTCCATGAATAGGAGAGATGAGGATCTGAGGATACAGCCTCAGAGTAAAGAGATGATCCTTTAAAACTGAGATAGGGAGGAATTTTGTCAGCCACAGGGTAGTGAATCAATGGAATTCATTGCCATAGATGGTTGTGGAGGCCAGGTCATTGAGTGTAGTTAAGGCAAGGTAGATATTCTTGATTGGTAAGGGGATCAAAGGTTATGAAGAAAAGGCAGGAGAATGGTTTTGAGAAACTTATCAGCCATGATTGAATGGCACAGCAGACTCGATGGTCGAATAGCCTAATTCTGCTCCAATATCTTATGGTTTCATGGCTCCAACTCTCTGAGCAGAATAGTCATCCAGGAAAAGTTGTAAGGATTACAACCACTTTGAACTTTTGGGTAGCTAATGATGCTGATCCTCTGACACCCCAGAACTCTATCAGTGCACCTCCACAGCCGATCCTATCTATTTATCTTTAAACATGCCTTCTCCCTGGCTTCTCCAAAGTGGCTGGGACAAAGTGGTTTATGACAATTAGTGCGATAAGGAGGATCACACCTTTACTTCTCCTGATGCTTCTACACTCCACTGGAGAGTCCCTGCAGCCAGTATGCTGCACATGTCTTAGTAGACCCATGTTGGAAGGTTGGGTGTGAAATGTGCAAGTCCCGACTAAGCTAAGTTTTAAAAAAAACAAACTACCAATTTGACTGTGATTGTCACTCTTCAGAAGTTCTGCCCCCAGATTCTGCATACACTCAATGAACAAACTGTGTGGGCTTGTATCGAGAAAAGTTCACTCTACATAAATAAATATGGAATTAACATACTTTCACCCATTGAAGACAAAGCTGAAAGTTTATAACATTGGTAATACTCAGTTAAAGACATTAACAAAGAGAACATTTTCAATTCTCAGTCTTTGTAGAGTTTGCTGAATCTGATCCATGAGTGTAAAGGTAGGTACTCAAGATTGCTTCTGCTGCTTCAGGCCATGTAAGGAATATTCTCTGCTGGAATATTCACATCTGTGGATATGTGGTGCAGGAATGGAATTCAATGTAGTTCCTTGTTGAAGTCAAAAGGCTTCTTGGCACATTGTCCTTCCCCACTTCTGAAGATACAAAAGAGTGATTTACTAGAGTTAATTACTTCAGACAAGGAGTGAAGGAAAAAAAGCAGAGAGGTGTACGGAGAAAATTCCTGAGCAGGTGCATACACAATGGTTAAAAATTTCATTGAAGTCAGAATGCAAGTATCTCGGAGCTGTAGGAGAGTTAGAGATTGCGACAGGCAAAGCCCTGAGGGGAACTGCCTAAATAGGAGCCATTGCAGGCTTACAAGCACAGGATGTGGTGTAACTTGGGTGATGTGGGCAGTGGAGTTTTGAAATGACAGCAGGAGTCTGGTAGAATAATCAAGTCGAGAGGTATGAAGGGTTTTGGTGGGGGTTTCAGCAGCAGAAAAGCTCGCGCAGAAGTGGAGTTCAGTGACGTTATAGAAGTGAAAATAGGCATTCTAAGCGATGGTGTGGCTGTGTGGTTAAAAGCTCATTTCAGAGAGTTGTAAGCACAGAAGAGCTTAGTGATAAGAAGGACCTTAGGCAATAAAGGAAATTAAAAACACTACTATGAATTTTAAAATGGAGGAGTTTTGAGACAGTGGCATTGTAATTCAGTGATCACGTGCATAGGGCTTGTTGAAATTAAGATACGAAGGAGAATTTTGGATGAGTTCAAAGTTGTGAGGATGAAGATCAAAGTGTAGCCAGGAGAATATTGGAATCATTAAATTTAGAGGTACTAAAAGAATACAGAAATGTTTCAGCAGCAGGCACAAAAAGAATCGATGTTACAGATGCTCGTAAAAGTGCAGAAGGAGGCTATTCAGCCCACCAAGTCTGCACCGACTCTCTGAAGGAGCACCTTAGCCAGATCCTCACATCTTCTATTTCCATAATTCCATATATTTTGCATGGCTATTCCACCTATCTACCCGAAGTAGTAATCAAGCGGGTGGTCAAAAGTCCATTTGCCGTGTTCAATAGGGGATGCCAAAATCTGGTTCCATCTAGCAGACAATAACTTTGGTCTTCTCAATTTTTGGTTGGAAGAAATTTTTGCTCATCGGGACTGGATATAGGTAGCAGGACAAATCAGACAACAGAAGGATTGAACAAGATTATAGCGAGTGTTGGCAAACTACCAATTTGACTGTGATTGTCACTCTTCAGAAGTTCTGCCCCCAGATTCTGCATACACTCAGATGTGTTTTCAGATCGGATCATCTGAAAGATAAGAAATAGAAGGTGCCAGGAATAGAATGTTGGAGACTGCAGTGGCAATGACGCAAGGGAGGGAAGAGAGGTCATTGCAGCTAATTCTCTGGTGAAGACCGGATAGATAAGAATGGTAAAAGCAAATTACTGTGGATGTTAGAATCTAAACTAAAAACAGAAAATACTGGAAAATCTCCGCACATCTCCCATTCTGTGGAGAGAGAATGGAGCTGAAGTTTGAAGACTAAATGACCCTTCATCTAAGCTAAATAAGAATGGAATCAAATGAAGGCAGTCTTATCCAGTTGACTGTCAGAGTTGAAGAATGGTAATGGTTAACTGTGTCAAAAACAGATTGAGACATAGAAACAAAATAGGTGAAGGAGTGAGCCATTCAGCTCTTGCAGCCTGCACCACCATTCAATATGATCATGGTTGACCATTCTCTTTCAGTACCTACTCCTGCTTTCTCTCCATACCCCTTGATCCCTTCAGCTACCAGAGCCACATCCAGCTATTTTTGAACATACCTAATGAGCTTGCCCCAACAACTTTCTGTGGCAGAGAATTCCATAGGTTCACAACTCTCTAAGTTAAGAAGTTCTTCCTCATCTCAGTCCTGAATAACTTACCCCTTATTATTAGATTGTAACCCCTAGTTCTGCACTTCCCCAACGTCAGGAACATTCTTCCCAAAGCTGGCTAGCCTGTCTAGCCCCATTAGGACTTTATATGTTTCTATGCAATCCCCTCTCATTTCTTTAAATTCCAATGAGTACAAGTTCAGGCAATTCAGTCTCTTTTCTATTGTTAGTCCTTCTATTCCAGGTATCAGTCTGATGAACCTTCACCGGACTCCCTCAATAACAAGAGACAGATGATGAGGGATTGTTCCATAGAACAGTCATATTGGATTTGAAACATTAACACTTGTTTCTCTCTTCACAGATACTGCCACACCTGCGGATCTTTTCCAGAGCTTTCTGTTTTTATCAGGTATCCAGCATCCACATTATTCCGCTTTCATTCCTATGATAGATGGTAGACTATCTGGGCTATAGTTTCCTTTGTCTCCCTGCTTTCATGAATAAAGATGTTACATTTGCTATTTTCCAATCCAATGCAGCCCTTACAGATTTCAATGGATTTTGGAAGATTATAATCAGCAAATCTACTTCTGCAGCCATCTCTTTCAAGACTATGATGGAGGTCATCTGGTCCTGCAAACTTGTTAGCCTTTAGGTTTTATAGTTTTCCCACCTTCTTTTCCTGGTGATGGTAATTGTTTTAAGTTCCTCCCTTCCTTTTACCTCTTGATCTTCAAGTATATTTGGAAGCCTTCTAGTGTGAAGACAGAACCAAAATACCTGCTGAACACCTCCACCATTTCCTAATCAATTCCTAAGACTCACTCTCCAGAGAATCAATACTGGCTTTAGTTACTCTTTTCCCAAAGTCTGTGAGCTTCTCACCTGTGGTTCCCTGTCCTGCTTCACACACAAGGTCAGCAGGAAGTAACTAGAGTCAAAGATTACAAGGGAGAATATCAATGCATAAGTGCTCCTAACACTAAATTGAAATTCCTGTTATCTGTAAACAGCAGTGCTTAAAAAGACCTGTTTAAAAACAATGTTAAACCATGTAATGTCCGTATTGCCTACTATGAAGACCTGGTTAGAATGTGAAGTTGTGTTGCCTGCATAGAATGCTCGGAGCCACATAGCAGCAACTAACTGGTTTGAACAAAATCAAATTTGGGTGCAACCAAATGAGAAGACAGCTTGTCAGTGGTTTCAGGCTGAATATGAAAAAGCAAATACACTATGGGTGCTTTAAGTCTGAAACAAAAGCAGAAACTGCTGGGGAAAAAAAACTCAGCAGTTCTGGCAGAGCTATGAACAGAGAACCAGGGTTAATGTTTTGTGTTCTATAAAAAGTGTTGTATAGACTCAAAACATTAACTCTATCAGCACAAATGGGTATAATCTAGTGGCCATTACAGAAATGTGGTTGCAGGGTGACCGGGAATATCCAGGGGTATCAGACATTTAGGAAGGATAGACAGGAATAAAAAAGAGGTGGGGTAGCTCTGTTAATAAAGGATAATATCAGGGCAGTAGTGAGACACAATATAGGCTCCAAGGAGCAAAACGTGGAATCGTTGTGGGTGGCGATAAGGAATAGTAAGGGGAGAAAGTCACTGGTGGGTGTGGACTATAGGCCCCCAAATAATACCTTTGAGGTGGGGCAGGCTATAAACAAGCAAATAATTGATGCGTGCAAAAACATAATGGCAATAATCATAGAGGATTTTAACCTGCATATTGATTGGTTGACTCAAGTCAGACGCGGTGGACTTGAAGCAGAGTTCTTAGAATGCTGTCAGGATAGATTCCTTGAACGGTATGTTACGAACCTACAAGGGAGTGAGTTATCTTAGATCTGGTACTGTGTAATGAGGCAGATAGAATTAGGGATCTTCTTGTGAGGGATCGTCTTGGGATGAGTGATCACAATATGGTTGAATTTCTAATACAGATGGTGGGAGAGAAAGTAGGATCCCAAACCAGTGTTCTCTGTTGGAACAGAGGGAAGTATGATAAGATGAGGGTGGAATTGGCTAATGGAGACTGGGGGCACAGACTGGTTGGTAGGACAGCCAAGGAACAGTGGAGGATTTTTAAGGAGATCTTTTTCTGTACTCAGCAAAAATATATTCCGGTGATAAAGAAGGACTGTAAGAAAAGGGATAACCAGCCATGGATATCGAAAGAAATAAAGGAGAGTATTAAATTAAAAACCAATGCATACAGAACGACTAAAAATAGAGGGGGATTAGAAGATTGGGGAAGATTTAAAAAACAACAAAGGATGACTAAGAAAGTGATAAAGAAAGGAAAGACAAAGTATGAAACTAAACTAGCTTTAAATATAAAAAATGATAGTAAAAGTTTTTACAAATACATAAAGAAGAGGATAGTGGGTAGAGTGAATGTTGGACCCTTGGAGGACGAGAGGGGGATTTAATGGTGGGAAATGAGGAAGTGGCTGAGACTTTAAATAAATTTTTTATGTCGGTCTTCACACTGGAGGGCACAAATAGCTTACTGAATATTAAAGATAGAGGGTTGGTAGGAGATGAGGTCCTTAATACAATTACTGTTACTAAAGAAATAGTGCTTGGTAGACTAATGGGACTGAAGGTAGACAAGTCCTCGGGACCAGATGGAATGCATCCCAGGATACTGAAAGAAATGGCAGAAATAATAGCAGATGCATTAGTAGTTATTTCACAAAATTTGCTGGACTCTGGGGAAATGCTGGCAGATTGGAAGACAGCTATTGTTATGCCACTGTTTAAAAAAGGTAGCAGTCAAAAGGCTACCAGGCCAGTTACTACAGGCCAACTACAGGCCAGTTAGCTTAATGTCCGTAGTTGGGAAAATGCTAGAATCCATCATTAAAGAAGAAATAGCAGGACGTCTAGAAAAGAATGCCTTGATCAAGCAGACACAGCACGGATTCATAACGGGAAGTCACGTTTGACGAATTTACTGGATTTTTATCAAGATGTGACTAGTGCAGTAGACAGAGGGGAACCGATGGATGTGGTGTTTTTAAATTTCCAGAAGGCTTTCAATAAGGTGCCTCACAAAAGATTGCTGCAGAAGGTTAGCGTACACAGAGTTGGGGGTAAAGTGGATTGAGGATTGGCTTTCTAACAGGAAGCAGAGAGTTGGAATAAATGGGTGCTTTTCTGGTTGGCAGTTGGTGACTATGGTGTGCCGCAGGGATTGGTGCTGGGCCTTCAACTGTTTACATATACATAGTCAATCTGGAGGAGGGGGCTGAGTGTAGGGTAACAAAGTTTGCTGATGACACGAAGACGAGTGGGAAAGTGAATACGTGGAGGACACGGAAAGTCTGCAGAGAGATTTGGGTAGGCTGTGAGTGGGCGAGGACCTGACAGATGGAGTATAATGTTGGCAAATGTGAGGTTATCTACTTTGGAAGAAATAATAGTAGGATGGAATATTATTTAATTGGTGAAAAGTTGCAGCATGCTACTGTGCAGTAGAACCTAGGGGTCCTTGTGCATGAATTGCAAAAACTGAGTCTGCAGATGCAGCAGGCGATCAAGGAGGCAAACAGAATGTTGGGCTTTATCGCAAAGGGGATAGAATATAAAAGCAGGGAAGTCTTGCTGCAACTGTACAAGGCACTACTGAGGCTGCAACTACCGTACTGTGTGCAGTTTTGGTCCTCGCATTTGCAAAAGAATATATTGGCCTTGGAGGGAATACAGAAAAGGTTCAGCAGACTGATACTGGAGATGAGGGGGTTAGCTTATGAGGAGAGATTGAGTAGATTGGGCCTGTACTCATTGGAGTTTAGAAGGCTGAGGGGGGATCTTATAGAGACTTACAAGATAATGAAAGGGCTAGATAGGGTAGAGGTAGAGAGATTCTTTTCACTTAGAAAGGAATCCAAAACTCGAGGGCACAGCCTCAAAATATGGGGAGGAGCAGCTTAGAACAGAATTGAGGAGGAACTTCTTCTCTCAGAGGGTGGTGAATCTCTGGAATTCTCTGCCCATTGAAGTGGTGGAAGCTATCTCGTTGAATATGTTTAAGTCACGGATAGACAGATTTCTGATTGATAAGGGAATTAAGGGTTATGGGGAGCACGTGGGTAAGTGGAACTGAACCACTTCAGATCAGCTATGATCTTACTGAATGGCAGACTCAAAGGGCTAGATGGCCTACTCCTGCTCCTATTTATGTTTTTATTTCTTATTTCTCTCTGCACAAGTGTTGCCAGACCAACTTGAGTTTTTTTCCAGCATTTTTTGTTTTTAATTGATTAGCCCTAACAGTTCTATGACAATGTTCCTTGTGTTTCATCTTCCTCCATTCTCTTCTTTTTTTCATCTATATATCTAGTTTACCTTAAATGCATCCAAGGCATTCTCTCAATTACTCCATGTGGTAGTGAATTTCATACTTCACCATTATCTAAGTATCTTGGAGAGATTTTGAATAATTCATTCTCACAACCAAGTACCTTGATTAATCCTAGATTTTCCTACTGAATTTATTAAGACCATTTGATCACAAATTATTGGAGTAGAATTAGGTCATTAAGCCCCTGAATCTGCATCGCCATTCAATAATAACTGAAATGTGCTCATCAGTCACTATTGGACAGGAAGTCCTTATGATCAGGCAAACAAGATAAGCTCTCTATTTGAGGTTACTCTTCCAAATATTATGCTACTTCCTGTGGAGTTGTCCTCCACCATTTGCCTTCGATAAATTCAAAGGCTCCTTAAAACCTTTATTTATAACTGTGACTTTGGTCTATGCACTCACCCTTTTACTTCCTGTTTGACACCATTCGAGAAGTTTTACATCACGTAAACTGAACTGTCCTCATTGAGGCTAAAGTGAAGAACCTGCAACTTTGAAAGGTTTAAAAGACCAGAGACTAGGTAGAAAACACTGAATTCAGAGCAGTTGAAGTCAGCAACTGCTGAATGGAAAGACAAGTCAATGTGTTGAGAGGGATCCCTTCACCAGTGCACTTGAAAGCTGAGAGATGTATTTTAATGAAGTGAAAAATTAATAACAGCTCCCATCCTGTCCACACATGTTGAAAAGGACCTGTCATTTTTATAAAATTTGACAGACAATTTGTCTGTCATAATACTTAATAGCACATTCATCTCCTAGCTCCCAAAGTCTTTCCAGAATCCAGAAGGCACAAAACAAAGCATAATTAAATCCAGTTCTGACGAAGGGTCATCTAGATTCAAAACATTGGCTTTATTCTCTCCCTACAGGTGCTGTCAGACCTGCTGAGATTTTTCAGCATTTTCTGTTTTTGTTATGTTTAAATACTCTCCCCTTCGCTTGATGAGTGCAACTCTAATAATACTAGAGTCAATGCCATCTAGGATAAAGTAGCCTTGATTGGCACACCACCCACTACCTCAAACACTCACAACTCTCCAACAGTAGCAATGCATACCATCTATAAGGATGCAGCAACACGGAGGAATTTGGGGAGTCCTTGTGAATAAACTTCCTCCTTAACAGCATCGCAGGTGTACCTACACTCACCTGGACTGAAGTGGCTCAAGAAAAAGGCTTACCATCATCTTTTGTGGGCAACTAGAGATGGACAATAAATGCTGGTCTAGGTCCTGGCTACATCAACACTGATGAAGTGGAAGCGGTCAAGAGCTTTAAGTTTCTGGATGTCCAGGTCACTAACAACCTGTCCTGATCTGTCTACACTGACACAATAGTTAAGAAAGCCCACTACCACCTCTACTTTCTCAGGAGGGTAAGGAGATTCATCATGTCCACTACAATTCTCAGCAATGTTACAGATGCACCAT
Source organism: Sphyrna mokarran (assembly GCA_024679065.1). NCBI lineage: Eukaryota > Metazoa > Chordata > Chondrichthyes > Carcharhiniformes > Carcharhinidae > Sphyrna > Sphyrna mokarran. The sequence continues at coordinate 129,506,988 of JAGIQG010000003.1, read as the reverse complement.
AGAAAGCATCCTTCCTAGATGTATCACAACCCAGTATGGCTTCTGTTCTGACCAAGGCCACAGAAAACAACAAAGGATTGTGAACATAGCCAGGTCTATTGTGCAATCCAGTCTCCTGTCCACTGACTCTAACTACACTTCCTGCTGCCTCGGAAAAGCAGCTGGAATAATCAAGGACCCCATGCAGACATTCTCTCTTCCACCTTCGTCCGTCAGGGAAAAAGATACAAAAGTCTGAGGTCAAGTACCAACAAGAAAGTTACTTCCCTTCTGCCATCAGATTTTGAATGGACTTACCTTATATTAAGTTGATCTTTCACTACATCCTAGCTCTGTTTGTAACACTACATTCTGCATGGTCTCCTTTTCTTCTCCCTATGTACTCTCTGACAGTATGCTTTGTCTGTGTAGTGCACAAGAAACAATATTTTTCACTGTGTCTCAATACAGTGAGGATGGCCTACTGGTGTTATCCCTAGATTCTTAATCTAGAAACTCAGCTAATGTTTTGGGGACCTGGTGTCGAATCACACCCTGGCAGATAGTGGAACTTGAATTAAATAAATAAACCTGCTGCTGAGTACCATTGTTGATTGTTGGAAAAACTCAGCTGGTTCACTAACGTCTTTTAAGGAAGGAAATCTGCCATCCTCACCTGGTCTGGCCTACATGACTCCAGAGCCACAGCAATGTGGTTGACTCTCAATTGCCCTCCGGCAACTTGGAATGGGCAATAAATATTGGCCAGCCAGTGACATCTGGGTCCCGTGAATGAATGAGAAGTTTAAAGTTGATTTATCATTGTTGTCATAAGTAGGCATACATTAACACTACAATGAAGTTATTGTGAAAATCCCCTAGTCGTCACACTGAGGGAGAATTTAGCATTGCCAATGCACCTAACCAGTATATCTTTCAGACCGTGGGAGGAAACCAGAGCACCTGGAAGAAACCTATGCAGACACAGGGAGAATGTGCAGAATCTGCATAGACAGTGACCCAAGCTGGGAACGGAACCTGCATCTCTGGTGTTGTGAGGCAACAGTGCTAACCACTGTGCTACTGTACCATACAAAAGTGACAATGATAAATCAAATCATAGTCAGAAATTCAGAATAAGTACAAGGCAGGTGCCCAAGGAGCCAAGTGTCCGGGAGGGCTGGCCTGAGACGAGGGGAAGCAGCTGGAAGCTGTCAAGATTGGGGTGATATTCTGGATGGGATGATGTGAGCCTGCCTACCTCCCTGATTATTAACTGACCTCTGCTTGTTTCATTCCAAAAAGACTAATTCGAGAGCAGACCATTCATTAAATAAATTACTTTTTTAAAAAAAAACAACTTTGGGATGGGCTTTGATGACCAGCCACACGTCACAAGGAGCTAGCCATTGCTAAGCAACCTAACACCGTCCCTCTGCCCGTCGGCTGACATGACGCGAGGATGCGCAATGACGTAGTAGGGAAGACGTGCGTTCGTCCATTTGGCCGGGGAGGAGACGAGATGGGCAAAGCGGCTGCGCAATCGGGCCGCAGGAGAGCGACGGGAAGGCGGTTGCGCAGTGGGGCCGCGGGAGGGCGACGGGAAGGCGGCTGCGCAGTGGGGCCGCTGGAGGGCGACGGGAAGGCGGCTGCGCAGTGGGGCCGCGGGAGGGCGACGGGAAAGCGGCTGCGCAGTGGGGCAGCGGTTGGTGGGTGGAGGGGCTGGGAGCGTGCGGTGGCGCGCATGCGCGTGGTGCTGGATGGGCTCGCGGTGGCTGTTTCTCTCTGTGTGTCGGTGAGAGTAATGGCGGAAGGAGGCGTCCCCGATCTGGAGAGCCAGAAGAACGAGATCGGGAACTTGTTGAAAACGCCGCTCAAGAAAGGAGATTCATGGTAAGGGAAGGAGAGGACCTGTGCGGGTTGAGGAGGAGGAAGAGGGGTGGTCGGTTAGTGACGGTGATTCGGTGCCTGCGGTTGCAGGCCGCGGGTGAGACCCTCATTCCCCTCCTCGCCGCCCCTCCCTCTCTCTCTCTCTCTCTCTCCCCCTCCCTCCGTCCCTCGAGGCCGGGTCAGGGGACTGAAAGGGGGGGACGAGGGAGTGAAGGCCAAATCCCACTCCAGGGGCCTCGGCCGGTGGGCAAACAGCTGGTTTGCCATGTCATTGGCCTGCCAGCCTCGGGATTCCGGTCGTAAATGTAACCCGGGGGAAAGCTCTGACCCTCGTCACAACCCCCCCCCCCCCGTGTTGGTGATCTCAGTCCTGGCCACCTTTTCTATTCGAAAACTTAAACATTAAAACTTCCAAGAGGGAGACTTTTCAAAAAGATTTTCTTCCAACATTAAAGTGGGACACGAAGGTCCCTGATCCCACTGTGCTTATCTTGAGAATTGACTTCAGCTACCCGCAACAGGCACACTTGGAATAACATTTTGCTGTAAATAATCCAGCGATTTAGACCTGAGGTTTAGGTTTTTTTTAATTGATGTCATAAATTAGGATTATATTAATACTGTAATGAAGTTGTTGTGAAAATCTCCGAGTCACCACGCTTTAGCGCCTGTCAGGATACACCGAGGGAGAGTTTAACATAGTTAATGTATCTAACCTGCACATTTTTTGGATTGTGGGAGAAAACCGGAGCACCCGGAGGAAACCCACGCAAACAGGGGGAGAACGTGCAGACTCCACGCAGTGACCCAGGCCAAGAATCCAACCCGAATCCCTGGCGTTGTGACACAGCAGTGCTAATCATTGTGCTGCCTGTGTTTTTCATGCAAAACAGCTGACCAGTCCTGATTATTGGTGGCTCCTGAACCATCCTATTTCTCACTTGCCCAATTTTAAATTTCTCTTTTTTGAAACTATCTTGATATCCTGCATCTTCTTTATTTAAAAGAAACTCCTTTCTTTGGTGATGCAGCACATTGTTTTAGCTGTCAGTTTGCAAGCGATTTTATTTTCAATGCTCAATAATTTAAGAATGTGGTTATGTGTACTTGCAAAAGTACTAGGACGCTTCAGAAATGTTTCAGCATTCAGTTCAGAGTAAGGGAGGAGAAAGTTTTTAGCTGGTTTTAAATCTCAGATGCCTCAATGTATTTTTCAAGAATTTAAACACTGGCCCCTTGCTGACTCATTAGCTTAGGTTCACACAGTCTATCAGGTGTTTTAAAGCAGTTTCAAAGTGAAAATATATATTTATTCCATAAAAAGACTTTAACATTGAATACCAAAGCAGCAACATGTCCATAAACTCTGGCAACATCTTGTTACTGTTGCAGAAGTGCTTAGACATGTGGGCGGTACAGTGGTTAGCACTGCTGCCTCATGGCGTCAGAGACCTGGGGTTCGATTCCCAGTTTGCGTTACTGTCTGTGTGGAGTTTGCATGTTCTCTGTATCTGTGTGGGTTCCTCCTGGGTGCTTCGATTTCCCTCCGCATCCTGAATGACATGCTGGTTAGGTGCATTGACCCAAGCAGGCACCAGAGTGTGGCGACTAAGGGAATTTCACACTAACTTTATTTCAATGTTAATGTGACTTACTAATGACTAATAAATAAACTTTTATAAAGAGAAATCATTGCTCTGGGCAACTTTTCTGCATTTGATGGTTGTCACTTGTGCTCATCAAGGTGAGGAGATCAACACTGGGGGAGCAGAATGTTTTCCAGTTCCGTCATCGATTATCAAGGCACAATTTGATGTTGATGCTGATCCAACCATGTGCCCCAAAATACAGCTTAAATCTAAATTGGAAGAACACTTCTCATGTTAAAGCACCAATCATTCATTGTCAGGTGCCAGTTTCTGCCAAATTATAGATAGCTTTAGCACAAAAGCTATGTAACATTTCAGGAAAAAGGGTAAAACTATCAAGATAAACCGAATATCAAAACTTTACAGGGAGTGACCTTCCTGGTATTTTTGCACAAGAAGAAAGAAAGGAAATTGATTTCAATTTGCACATATAAGACAAATTTTTATCATAGTAATTTATGTTGTTGACCTTTGGATGCTAGCTAGCCATAACTCTGGCAACTTCAGAGCTAAAAAGTTGTGGATTCAAGCTGCATGTCAGAGATTTAAGCACTGAATCTAATTGATACTTGAGTATAGTACTGTGGAAGTGCTGCATTGTCAGAAGTGTTATCTTTTGGATGAGACAGCAAACAGTCTATAAAGTCTTGGGTGGATATAAAAGATCCCATGACACCGTTCCAGAAAGAGCAGATGAGTTCTCCTGTTGTCCTGGACAACATTCATCCCTCATTTGACATAATAAGATGAGGTTATCTGATCCTTTACTGCTGTAATGGAACTTTGCTATGCATCATGCCTCTGCACCTTTGATCTTCTGTGCATCCTCTTTCCTCAGCTCAATCCAACTATGGCGAAACCTTTAAGCCATTTAGCAATCTCATCTTAGCACCTTAGCTTTGTTGTTTGTGTCTGGATTTAAAAGATGCAGAAATGCTTTTTTTTTTATTCATGTTTTTGTCGACTCTCATGCCTTCAATTGTTAAACGTTTGAAATATTGTAGGGCTCTTTTTAAAGTTAAAATTTCAAAAAAGAAATCAGGGTAGTGTGGGGGGTGTGCTCTGGGAGAGGAGGAAGACTGATCGATCTATTGAACACACTGCAGTTAGTCAGTGAGGCATAATCAGTGGTGCTTCCCAAACCAATAACATTTTCCACCTGGAAGAACAAGGACAATAGTTCCATCAAAATTCCCATCACCACCAAAATTATGTATCTTGCTTATTCCCTCTTGTATTTGTTACAGTCACACACTATTATAACTGCTTGTTGCAAATACACTCAGCTGTTTTGTTCCATCGTATCTACTCTGATTCTCTTTTTTGTGTAACAGTTCTTATGATGCCTTTTTTCCCCAATTCAAACTTTTTCTGTAAAATGTGACCATGTTCTATTCAACTTTGTTCCTGTGCACATTAACCTCTCAAGGTCTTTTTTGATATGCCTTGTACATTCAGTCTCTTTAGTTTTGTAGAACAATGTTGTTCTGAAATTCAGTTACACATTTATTGACAGCAACTTTTTGTCCTCACTTTTAACAGCTTGCAGCACATCTGAAATTTCTCAAAGGAAATATTAGCACTGTGTCCACATAAGTTTGACAGGATGTATGTAAATCATTGGAATAAGGATATGAATTTAAAACTGAATACAGTTGCACTACTAATGTTGACAAAACTAGTTGCACAATCCAGAGGCACCTCAACTTCAACCAAATTCTCCCAATTCATTTCTGTGGATAAAAGTTTTATTGGTCTCAGAAGGTTGTCTTGAGTCAGGAACAGCAGAACATTGCATTAGTGCATAATGTTACAATTCAGTTGTAACATTAAAGAAACTGTAAAGAAACTGAAAATAGATATGAAGAAGTACTTCCATCACCCTATTGCTTTACAAAAAATGTTGAAGTGGAAGGAAATCTAAGGAAAGTTAGAGTCAATCTTTGAATCCAGGCAGGCATAAGAAAATTGCAGTGAAATTAAGACCATGCCAGTAGATTCAATCAAATACTTAAGGAAACAGAATAATTCTTCACGAATTCCTATGTCGGCATTTCTACATTCATTGGGATTCATTAGCAATGTTATTTCAATACAGTTTATTCCCAAAAATAAGTTTGGAAGCACTGGTGTTGATTACAGTTGCGTAGAGCTCATTGAGTACGTGCTGATTGTAGCATAGTACTTTATTAAAAATATCATTCTCAGGTGTGTGTCAGTGGCAAGGCCAACACTTACTGCCCATCCTTGTTTGTTCTTTGGAAGATTGTGTTGCCATTAGCTACTGCAGTACATATCGTGAAGGTCATCCCATAGTGCTTACTGGGTATTGAGTTCCGTGATCTTGATTCAGGATGATTGATGCCCAAGTCAGAATGGTATGATTTGGAGAGGGTGGGAATTTTGATACACTTTGTTCTTTTAGATGGAAGATGTTAACTGGTTTGGGAAATGCTATTGATCATGTTTAATGAGCTGCAGTACATCCAGTAGATTGATCTTTTTTTTCCATCCCCTGGATATTTGTTTGTGTTTCCTATCCACCTCAACTAATCCATCTCTTCGTGCCCACTTCTTTGAGTTAAATATTTTTAATTTAAAATAGACTAATCTTGCATGTTGTTCTTTCGGTAATGTTTGCTTTTGTATGTTTAGTTTGCATAGGATATACAGTGCTGAAATAAGCCATTCACCATTTACGTTCCACTCAAGCCTCTTCCTATCTTTTCTCATCATAACCTCCTATTTTCTTGTCATATGCTTTTCAAACTTCTCCTAAATGTACTTATGCTATTCACTTAAACCATACTGTGTGGTAGCAAGTTCCACGTTCTCAAAACTCCTTTGGATAAAGTCATTACTTCTGAATTCCCTATTGGATTTCTTATTTTTTTTGATGGCCTCTAATATATGCTCTTTCCCACAAGTGGAAACATTTTCTCTGTATCCACTCTATTAAAAAAAATTCAGTTTTCAAGACTTCTTGAAGGTTACTCTACAGTCTTTTTTCTTTGAGAAGAGACCCAGCTTGTTTATCTTTTCCTGATCTGCATATCTGTGGATTCCTATTTTCATCAATGTAAATCTAAAACATCTGCCTAGTTCACAATGGGAAAGGTTGCAGAAGCAATGGGAAAGAAGACCTCACCTGCAGTTCATATGTGACAAAGCCAGATAGATGTGAATAAATACTGCTGGTAAATGTCTTAGCCATAGAAAATGCTGCAAATATACAACAGGAGAGATAGGACATAATGCAAGTGACTGAAATCCTGAATCATTAAATCCTTGCTCTTGTGATTGAGCAATTTCGGTCTCCGTTTGAATTTATGCATTCATATTTTCTCCCTTTTGGGGAAATTTTATATCTGCAAGTTATGAATTTCTGCATAAGCACATAATTTTTAGCATAAATGCCTTCAAAACTAGTGAAGAGTTGTTAAATTAATGAAACAGTTTACTGTTTTGAGAGATTTTTGAGTTTGTGGAGTATTAGAAAAGGTGAAAATTAGATTTGTTAATATAGTAAATAAATGTTATTGGTCGTGACCTTGGAGCCCACAATGCTGGCAGACAGAAATTGATCAGGTTCCAACGTCTGGGTTTACAGCTGCAAGCTCCAAGGGAAAATGATGCTTTGGAAGCTTAGAAAAATCAATTCTGGAGAATGCTAGCAAAATGATCTGATCTTTAACCTGAACAGTGAGCTCAAGTTGTGAAAGTGCCTCATTTGTGAGGTTTTGTTCAGATAAAGTAAAACATTTATGTGGCGTCTTTCATTTTTGTTCCAAAATGCTTGATATCCAATTAATTACTTTTATGATGTTTACCCACTAATAGAATAATCGATCTTGTTTGCAACAGGGTTAGTAAACAATGAGTCACAGAATTTACATAATAAAAACAGCCATTGTTTATGCTCCCTCTCTCGTCATACTCCTGCTTTCATCCAACCCTCACCTGACGAAGGGGCAAATCCTGAAAGCTAGTGGCGTTTACTACCAAATAAACCTGTTGGATTTTAACCTGCTGTTGTTAAACTTCTTACTGTGTTCATCCAATGCTGTCAACATTCTTTCTTCTTCATAATTGACTGACCTTTTAATTGGATTTATACTGTCTGTTTCAACTACTCCCTGTAGTAGCAAATTCCATATTAGAACCATTTTTTTCATGCAGAAGTTTCTTCTGAACTCTTTATTGGAATTATTGACTGTCATATTTATGACCTTTAATTTTGGACTATTCCTCAAGTGGAAGCATCCCTACTTCTGAGGATGTACTGACGTCCTCAGAATGGAGCTTCTATTCTCAGTCTTCTGACTTGGAGGTGAGCTTATTTTGCAGGTTGCCAATGACCAGAAACTGAACTGGATCAGGCTACAGGAACAGATCAGAGGCTGGGAATTTGCAACAAGTAACTCAACTCCTAACTCCTGTCCACCATCTAGAAGGCACAAGTCATGAGTATGATGGAATACACACACCCCAGACATCCTCTGTTCCAACACCTTCCATCGGGAAAGAGGTACAAAAGTCTGAATCATGTACCAACCAACACAAAAACAACTTCTTCCCTGTTGCCATCAGATTTTTGAATGGACCTGCCTCACATTAAGTTGATCTTTCTCTGCACCATAGCTACGACTGTACATTACATTCTAAACTCTCTCTCCTTTCCTTCTCTTTGAACTGCATGCTTTGTCTGTAAAGCACCCAAGAAACAATACTTTTCATTGTATGCTAATACTTGCGACAATAATAAATCACATCAAATGCCCTTACTTGCGGTGCCAACAACACAAAAAAACTCAACATTTAGAAAAAAACTGTTAACTTGATTGACACTCAGCCATCACCTTAAACATTCGCGCTTTCCACCCCTAGTTCAGTGACAGCAGTGTGTACATACAGCAACTCATCAATGTTCCTTTTGAAACGCCTTCCAAATCCCTCTTATCTAGAAGGACAAGAGCAGCAGATGCGTGTGAGCACCACCATTTGTCTGGAATTTGCTGCCCAAGTTGGTGGTGGAGGCAGAGTCCTAAACTCATGTAAAAAGTACCTGGATCTGCACCTTAAGTGCTGTAGGCTACAGGGCAATGGGCTGAATGCAAGAAGATGGAATTAGAAAGGGCATTTGGGTGCTCTCAGACTGGCACTGACAAAGGGTCAAATGGCCTTCTTCTGTACTGTAACCTTTCTGTGGTAAACACTCCACCACCACCTTGACAGAATTATATTGCTGTTCTTTCACTGTCATTGAGTCAAATCCTGAAACTGCCATCCTAATAGTTTGCGAATGTACCAACACCACATGGACTGCAGTGGTTTCTCACCACCACCTTCTCAAGAACAATTAGAGATGTGCACCAAGTGCTGGTATAGCCAGTAACATCCATATCATGTGAAAGAATTTATAAAATTTAATATTAACAGTTGTGCCCTAGTACTGTGATAATTCCATTGTGATAACAAGTGCTAATCTCCTGTTTCCAAATATTAAATGCTCTCTTCAACAACCTGTTAATAAACATATTGATCAGTGTGATACTGAGTCATGCATGGTGGGAATGTCCCAAGTTCAGCCACATATGATAAGGCAATTACATTTTACTTTCTGCTTGTAAGCTATGTAAAAGGAAAAAATTGCTAAAACCGTGGTCCTTTTAGAATTCATTAACTTCTGATGAAAAGCAAGTTTTGAATAAATACACAATGAAAAGGGTTGCTGTTGCTGGCATTATAGGATAAACTTTCACTGGGATAATTACAATTTGCATGAGTTCTAAAAGGCTGACGCCAAGAAGCAAACAAAAGTTAGTACCTTGAGAACAAGGAGTTAGATAGAAGTTATACCTTGTTGTATCTTCCTAACTTAGTGGTAACGTTACTGGATAGAAATCTGGAGGCTTGGACTAATGTTTGAGACAATTCAAATCCTACCATGGCCATTAATTCTATTAATGAATAAATCTGGAATTTAAAAAACTTGTCTCAATAATCATGAAACTACTGATTTGTCATAAAAATCCATTTGAGGTTCTTGCGGGGAGGCAGTCTGCTGTCCTCCTTTGATCTGGACTACATATAACTGTCAACCAACAGCAAATGTAGTTGACTCTTAACTGCCTTCTCAAACAGTCAGATAAGCCATTCAATTTCAAAGTAATTGGGGAAGAGTAGTAAATGTTGGTTTTGTTTTGTGACACACAAGGTTTTAAAAACCCTGGTCTCTTGGTGTCTCTCTATGGAGATGGATTATATCGGAGTTGTACTTTTTGGCACAGCTATAAACACATTGGCGGAGGCTTTGGAAATAGATCTGTCAGCTCTGCAAATTGTTGGAGGTGTGTGGTTCAGTAGGATAGATAAGAGGAAAGTAGTGATTTAATACCCTCAAAATAACTTGGATGTTTTGATTTTTAGGTTCCTGATAGACAGTAGGTGGTTTAAACAATGGAAGAAATATGTGGGTTTTGACAGCTGGGACATGTACAACGTGGGAGAACGTGGAATGTTTCCAGGTCCCATTGATAATTCTGGGCTCTTTGCAGGTATTGAAAAACTATGATATATTTGAACATCTGTTTTAATGTGCGTTCGTGTTAGATTTTTCTAGTTGTTGAAAATTTCACAAGTAGACTAATCTTTTGTTTAAATGTGGATTCTTTATTTTGTAGGGGAATCTTATTTCAGTGAACATGAGACACCTTTTGTGTGTATCAATTAATGCATGATCTTTGGGCAGCCTTTTTTTTTAAAAAAAAATCTGTATAATTATCGTAATCTGGTCAGATATTTCTTGTCTGTGAAGCTGAATAGGAGTAATTGGATTTAATATCTGAATCTATAATACATTGTATGTGCTGCATGGCTTTGATCAAATTTTTTTTTAAATCTATACTGTAATAAATCAGTTTCCAGCAGAGAAGGAGCCCATCATCCTGCGCTGATGTTGTTCTGCCTGTCTTGTAGCATTAACAGTTAATGGAAGGAATAGACTTGTACATCCAAGTTTGAAGATGGGCGTTTTAAGGAGAAAATAAATTATGTAGGTGGGAGTGGCAAATTACAGAAAAGATTCAACAAATTAAATAAGTAGGCAAAAATGGAAGTTCAAAGTAGAGAAATGAGAAATTGTTCACCTTGAATCTGGAAGCATCAATCGGAATTTTTTTAATGCTGGAGGCGGAATGAGATCCGGGTGTCCAGCTGCAAAAGTTAAAAACTAGTACACGTACAAAAAGTAATCAAAAAGCCTATGAAATGCTGGTCTTTATCTCAATGGGACTGTAATGCAGAAGGGAGGATGTGACCTTGGTTGTGGTTCATTTGGGTATTATGGTCAGTTATAGGCACCTCAAGCAAGATAATATCAGAATTGGAGAAAGTATGGAGCTGATTCAAAACAAGATACAAGATAAAGGACAAAATGATGGGGAAAGATTGCATAAAATTACCTTGTATTTCTTTGAATTTACAAATTTGCAGGTAATCTAGTCTGCATATTTTCAAAAGTGAAATCAACAGATTTTTACTCGGTAAGGGTATTGAAGATTATATACACAGGCAATTGGCATTGAGACATCAAGTATCTGACATCAATAAAATAGTTGAACAGACTCCTAGGGTTGAATGTTTATTACCGAAACAATATTGAAAGTCTTCTTAGGATTAGGCTTATAGTTTTGTACCAATATCTGGTTGAACTCTGACTACTCTTATTTAAAGAGAATAATTAGGCTTTGCATGTATAATTTTACTTTGATAGGCGTTTACAGATGAGAAAGAGATGCCTAATTTGACAGCAAAAAAAATTTTCACAACTTAATGACAAACTTTAAAGGTCTTTTGGATAGTCAGAACACTTCAAAAATTTAAATTGTGATTTGTAACTTTTTAAAATAATGCTTTGGTAACTATAGTCTCTTTAAGATTTCAATTGCATGTTCACTCAGCCATGGAAAATGAAATAGTCAACAGTATTTACATAAACAATCTGAAACAAGTTATTACTTGGAAATTTGTTCCGTGTACGTGGATAATGTTGCTATTGTCAGTTTGAGCCCTGTCGAGTGTATAGTTTGTTCAGAGTCAGAGTGTATCTGGTGTACCAGGTTAGCAGGATGGGGCGCAGGTTCTTTTTTCTGCAGTGAATCATTTTATTTTTAAAACAAGCCAACTCGTTTCATGGTCATTTTTCTGATGCTAGCCCAGTTTCACGGATTGCTATAATTGTATCATCTCTGCATTGCTGTAATCGCAACACCACAGTAACCAAATATCTGATAGAAGTGAAGACTTGATTAATCAAGAGTTAGACTGCTAGTTCTCAGATTTCACAAAGTTAAATGTAACTGCAGAATGTTATCCTTAAACCAGCAAAGTTTCCATAAGTCTATTTGTTAAAATCAGGATTTGACTGAGTTACCAGAAATCAAGGTTCTACTTGTGTGTAAATAATTTTAAATTTACCATTTTTAACAAGCAAATTACTTTGCTGTTGGATTTTTTTTCGAGAGTATCCTAGTGCTTCACGTCATTAGTGTATGCTTGACCTGGACCATTTGATGGGCAACACAACAGCTCAGTGACTATCGCTGTGGTGTGCAGATACGTGGATTTGGGCCTGTGTCTGTGGGAGTTTGCGCATTCTCCCCTGTGCTTGCGTGGGTTTTCTCCAGGTGCTCCGGTTTCCTCCCACATCCCAAAGATGTGCTCTTAGGCTGATTGGCAGAACAAATTCTCCCTAAATTGTCTCAAATTGGTTTCAATCCATAGATCTATAAAGACAGACAGGGATCATGGGTAGAAGTGGGAACGTCAAGGTAGCGGCGCGGGCTCGTTGGGCCGAAGGACCTGTTTCCCATGCTGTTTTGTTCTTTGTTCTGCTGAGCTGTTTATGTAGATTTAAATTTACCTAGTCATGTGGCTGTGAGTTTATAAAAAATCGCATTGTAAAGTTAGCTAAACTGAGCTGTGCTGACATGGGAATGGAGAGTTGCTCCTTGATTGCTCTTAGGTGCCTCCTGTCGATTATTTCATGGTAACAAAGGCAGCAACATGGAAGTAGATCAGATCCATTCTAGGTGCAGGTTGTGCATGGCCCACATGATTAATTTTTCTGAAATTTTCATTATAGTGTCCTTTGCCAATGGCAGGGTGAATTATTTTTGTTCTCGGATGAGATAAATATTGATTTGATTTATTATTGTCACGTTATTAGCATACTGTGAAACGTATTGTTTATTGTGCACTATACAGACAAACATACCGTTCGTGGAGAAGAGAGAGTGCAGAATTTAGGGTTACAGTGTTTGATTCTACTCTTCCAAATAACACTGCTTATTTTGATTTGCTGACCACGTCAGTTGTGATTTATTAAAATAAGATTTTTTTAGGGGTTTTATAAATGTTAGCATTTATACTTGTTGTGAGCTTGAATTGTGTCTGATACAAGCACCTTATTTCCAGATATAAATTAGTTAGACAAGTCGAATGTTTGCCTGCAAAATAGCTTTATCTCGTTGCAGTCCAAAACAATGTTCCTTCATTTTTGTCAGTTCGTGTTGAGTGTCCTTTCTAAAATAGAACTGCTGAAACAAGCTTCTTGGCTGTAATGTTCCTAGAGCATCCAGAGGTCAGATTAATGCGTGATGACTGTCTGACATCCTTGGCTTCTGTTGGTAGCTATCTAAGTAGTTCAGAATAGATGCAGTTGCTACCCATGAAATCCAGCTTGTTTTGTGTGTGATATTTGCCAACTGGTGATTGTCATGTAATCAAAGATGCTCATAAATCTCTGTGGTATCTTTCTAAAGGAACTAATTAGAAATGGTAATTTTATCTAATAATTAGAAACCAGTAAAGCTGTCTCTTGAGGAAAGCACAGTACATGATTTGACTCAGAGGTTAGATTAATGGTGCCATCTGGTATTTTTTAGTAAGAAGTCTCACAACACCAGGTTAAAGTCCAACCAATTTATTTGATAGTAAACTCACAAGCTTTCGGGGTTTGCCAAAGGGCAAACTTATTATAGTGTCTAAACTTATAATCTGTTACTTTTTTTAATAGAAGTAGAATCACAAATCCTGAAGGAACACTTGATCGATGAGCTGGATTATGTCTTGGTTCCCACTGAAGCTTGGAACAAATTAGTCAATTGGTATGCATGTGTTGTGGGTCAGGAACCCATTGTACGAAAGGTAAGGCAACATTAAATGCAAGGAATTGATATGGGGTTTATTTGCAACTGACTTTCAGTTTAATTACTGCCTTTTGTAAATATTTGTTTTGGTAATGAACTCAAAATTGTACTGAAGCTGACTGGAATTCTTTCCCCTGAATATTGATAAGTAGAACTGAGCCAGTGAGATTAAAGCCTTGCATCTCAATTCTGCCAGGCTAATAATGTGAGGAAAAACTGAATTAAAAAAAATTATCCTAGTGGACATTAGGACTAAACTAATGTAATGTGGGACTGGAATCACATGTCAAAGATCATAAAATGTGCTGCAACTCTCAAATTGAATTTGAAATCCACTATTTATCATGGGTTATCAGTCCAGTAAAATTTTTTTAAAGTTTATTTATTACTCACAAGTAAGGCTTACATTAATACTGCAATGAAATTACTCTGAAATTCCCCTAGACGTCACAGTTTGGCACCTGTTCAAGTCAATGCACCAAACCATTAACTACTAACAAGAACCACTACGCTATACGTTTTACTTTGGATTGCACTTTGTCTGGTTACTTCACTCTGACTTCACCATCATGAGTGACCCTACCAAGAGTTTAGGACTTCAACAGCATTGCTTTAAGGATCAACAGATCCAAGCCCCTCCACTATGGCAAGGTGACAACCCAAGGAAAGGATTCATTATCATCCAATCCCAAACAAAAGGATGTCCTCATCACTAAAGCAATGACTAGTGCAGATGACTGCGAGATAGCTCATCCTTTCCCCTATGTTCATAAAATTCCACTATAAGTAGCAGAGGATGAAGAAACAGCTCAGAAAAAAGATCAACATTCAGCAACTTCAAAAGCCAATGTGTGCTAGGAAACTCCCAACAATGTCTTCTCCAAAGTCTTCATTTTAACAAAGTGGAGACAGAAAGTGGTTATCAATGTAAGCTGTGAAGAAACCATAGTCTACAAGGCCAGGAAATCCAACTCTGGATTGACAAGAATGGCTGCACTACCGAACGTCTCATCGACAAGAGGAGGAAAATTCTCCACGGTTAGAAAAATTACATAACCAGCAATGCAAAGAGGAGAATTCACCAGTCAGCAAAGGCAGAGGTACAAAGAAGAAATAGGGCATTCAGTCCCCGCCTTCCCTCAAAATCAAGGGAGAAACTCTCCCAAACATGAAACATTTCCCTTACGTGGGGAGCCATCTCTTACATCAATGCAAAGATCCAACATCTTATCCAATCTACAAGGGTTGCATTCTGATGTCTGGGAGCGAAAATCTTCAACAAGCATGACATTTCTGCTGACAGCAAGATTTTCATGAACGTTCTGACACTTGCAGTTCTTCTCAAACTTGGAGTACGTACTAGCATCACCTCAAGGTGCTGGGGAAGTACCATCAATGTTGTTTGAGATGGATTCTCCCAATCAGCTGGGAATATAGATGTACTGACATCAGAGTCCTTGAATCATAGAATCCCTACAGTGCAGATGTAGGGTATTTGGCCCATCGAGTTTGGACCAATTATTTTCCATTTAAGCCCTACTGTTGTAACCCCATATACTTAGTGTGCTAATCCCCCTAAACACAGATCAATTTAGCATGACCAGTCAGCCTAACCCGCATATCTTTGGACTTGAAGGATCCAGGAGCACCAGCATAGAGGTCATGATCATCCAAAACCAACCCTAGTGGGCCAGCCATGTGATTAGGATATTAAAGTTTCAACTGACAAAGCAAACCATTTTTGCCCAGCTCAGGGAAGGCTCCTGAACAAAAGGATGGCTACGGAAGAGCTTCAAAGACATGCTAAAGGCTTATCTCAAGAAATGCAACGTGGATGTCAATGCCTGGGAGACAATCTTGCTCAGAAGAGACCTACTTGGAGGAACTTCCTGATTGGGACACAATTCTTTGAGAAGACAGGTAAAAGGAGCCTGGGAAAGGAATCCCAACAATTTTGAGCCCAAGGACCGAACCTACTTCCTGGAAACACTTGTGTGGTTGAAGATGTGGCTCCGGGATTGGGCTCATCAGCCATGCAAGAATGCACAGGACCCATCATCAGTAGAATCATAGAATCCGTACGGTGCAGAAGGAGGCTATCAAGTCTACACCGACTACAATCCTATATAGGCCCTATTCCCATAATCTGATGCGTTTACCCTAGTCCCACTGACAGGTGCAATTTAACGTGATCAATCTACCTAACAAGTACATATTTGGACTGTGGGAGGAAACCGGACACCCAGAGCAAACGCAGGCAGACGTGAGACAAATGTGCGAACTCCACACAAGACAGTAATCTAACCGGGAATCGAACCTGGGTCCCTGGCGCTGTGAGACAGCAGTGCTAACCATCGTGCCACCATGCTGCCCCGGAGTGGAGCTTCTAAAGATAATACCTTATACATATTTTGGACGTAGCCAATAAAATTTAAGGCAATCTTAATATCGATGTCAATAAGAGTTTCCCATAATATGTTCCTTGCCCAACAACACTCAATAAAGATCAGTAGAATAAAATTGAATTATTTAATGGGAGCTAGATGGCAGCCCTTCAAGGGATATGATATGACCACTGAAATTCACTGACATTAAGTTTTCTGCTCTTCAATTCTGAGTGGCCTTGTACCTTCAGTGAAATCAAGAACATTGGTCTGTAGGAATAGTGCATTGATCTATTGATCAAAATCCATACCACTCAGTTCTAGGAGTTAACGCCTCACGTGGCTTACGACAAGCTAATTTCTGCTACACATCCTGCAAAAATAGTACACTTTGAAAGGTTTTAATATGGGATGTAGACGTTTCTGAGCCAACTGAGTTGAAAAAATGTTGCTAAGACATTAATCTGGTTAATTTAAAGTCTGTTTGTTCTGTATTTTACAAGTAAGGTTTGCTCAGTCAGACGCAAGCCAAAGGGTTAGTAGCATTTACCATGCTATATTTTGGCAGCTGCTTTTGTTTTTGTCAAGTGTGAAAAACAAATTCAAGCATCTGAATTCCAGAGCTCCATCTTTAAATTCTTTGGCATCGTACAGTGCAAATATGTGCCAGACATTCTCGCACATGCTTGATTGTTGTATGTCAGGATTTACACAAGTGGTATCTGAACTCAAATCCCCAGATGTTGTGCTTGTTACGTATTCATCATAATTTGGTGTGATGAAAGAGGAGACAGTAGCATGGTTGCTGAGAATAAAATGTTTGGAGTTGATTGTCGAAGAGCTAACATTTTATGCTGCTTTAAGTAGAATAGTGGAAGTTGTGTACCTTTATGATTTGTATTTTGATGAACTGTTAATGTCTTTATTAGTCATTAATGTTAATTATTAATGAGAAACAAATGTTCAATTTCAACTGTTTGTCATTTTTTAAAACTACTGTGAAGAAAGTTTACACTAAGTAAAGCGTTTACTTTTTTTGGTTACCCAGTATTAGAATCATTCACACATTAGATCTGGTTGGTTAGCATGAAGTTGTTTGGTGTTCAGTTAGGTTTGGTTTCATGTTGCAAGCCCATGGTTGTTAGGAACTGAATTTAGACTACATAGACTTGCTTCATAGACAGTTAATACACATTTTGGGCTGAATTTGAATCCATGAGGCAAAATAATGCCGTCTGTAATCTACTTTATTTCTGTAAACAGGTGTACATCTGCACCACCACTTCAGACCACAACCTCCCACCCTGATCTATACAGTAGCAAGGTACATAGTCAAATCAGTGGGCATTTTGTTATGAACAGTTACATGATCACACTTTTCATATCCACTGAGAATCCAAACCCTTTTTTAGTTGAGAACACAATACTTTAATGTCGTAAGTACCAGTACCCCCAGGCACATCAAAATATTATATGTTTTTGTATTCCATTGGGATATACTAGCATTGTATCTGGAAAAGACTGGTAGGAGTAACATTAGGAAACTAAAGTTGCTAGTTTATGATGTAAATTATCTCACGCAGTCTATTTGTAACTTGTACACAATTGAAATTAGTTTCAAAAATTCAGTTTTCTTTTGAATAGTGTCTGAACTTGGCCGTGAAATGTGTGCGGTCTATGCTGTGATTTGTCTGTGTGATGTTTGCAGAATATATTCCATTTCTTAACTTTTCTGATCACCTATTCATCATAGTTATTTGAAAAGTATTTGATATGCTATATATATTATATCATGGTGCTTTAGACTTGAACTGATCAGTAAAATGATTTGCTGTGTTTTTAATCTGTGCTGATTGAAGTATTTGTGTTAAGTGCAGTAAATGAATAAATCACGTGAAAACATGAAATGTGCTCATCTGACACAACAACAGTTCTATTATCAATATTCTAGCAGTGCAATAATTCTTTTGAGTTGGCTTTTCAGATTACTTGACTTGGTAATGTAGGCCATTTGGTTTGAGAGGGGCTGTACAGAGCTATGTACCTATCGATAGAGCCTCCTATCAGTTTGAGTTCAATTAGCAGAGATCTGGGAGCATTGGTTCACGGATTTTGGAAGGGCATTATATTTGAAAGGTAAAAAATGGGTGACTTTCTTTTGAGAGGAAAAATTGTGTATTTCATGCAAAAATATAACTTTGTTTCTTTGTATATATTTCCATAATCTGTTGGCTTTGTGTTTTTTAATGTAATGCACTCTGTTCACAGGTGGTTGAGCATGGAATGTTTGTAAAACACTGTAAAGTAGAGGTTTACCTTCTAGAATTGAAATTGTGTGAGAACAACAACATGGACAATATGGTGACACGCCATTTCAGCAAAGCAGACACTATAGGTAAAACTCTTTCTTTCTTTGCTACTTCAGAAACATTGTTCTGGTGTTAAATGCAATTGCATGATATTTTTAAAAATACAGGCTTCGTTCCTGGGCATTATATTATTCAGCTATTCACCTTGACTTTGAACTAAGTAATGTAGAAATACAAATGTATGTCTATGTTGTGAGTCAGTTCAGTTAAAATGAACTGTAAATGTTTCCACTGAACACTCTAATCCTAAAGGATGTGTCTTCAAGCTTTCTTTGGACTTCTGTTTTTACTATTCTTTTGAAACTGTTGCAAGGCAGTCAGGACAAAATGGGCTGTGGTTGGTAGAAATTCACAAAGTTTGTGCGGTGAAGATTTCTCATGTAATCTCCTGGTTGCTTTAACCAGTAATGTGAAAATGCAACTTTCGGTTAATCGACAGCTAAATTATAAACATTGCCGTCCCACCGTTGGAGGCTTATCTTGTTTCGATCAGCACAATTCCTTTTGAAGACAAATCTCCAAAAATAAAGGAAATATAGGTGGGATACTTGGGTTAAAGTATTTGTGTTACAAGTAGGCTTACATTAATACTAATGAAATTACTGTGGAAATTCCTTTGTTGCCATATTCCAGTGCTTGTTTGGATTCATTGAGGGAGAATTTAGCAATGCACCTGATTACATCTTTCAGACAGCAGGAGGAAGCCAGAACACTTGGAGGAAGTCCACAAAGATACGGAGAACATGCAGACTCCGCATGGACAGTGACCCAAGCCAGGAATTGAATCCAGTTCCCTGGCGCTGTGAGGCAGCAGTCCTGCCATGCCACCTCTACTAATTTTCTGAGCACATGCAAGGATAGATTTAGACTCCAAGGTCTTATTAAAAGCAGTTTTTTTTCAAAACCATTCGGGGCTGAGATGAGGAGGAATTTCTTGATGATGCTTTGAAATTCTCAACCGCAGAACTGTGAAAACTCAGTCAGTGAGAAAGACCGATCAGTTGATTTCTAGATATTAAAGTCATTCAAGAATAAGGAGATAATTGCAGGAAAATAGCCATGCTCTAGTTGAATGGCAAGTTCAGAGCGACTAAATGACTGACCTATTTTCTATGTTCCTAATGTTGATATCAATTCCTGCAGCAGTTTCAACTATCTTTTGTGACAAGGTGCTGTAGATTATGCAGCACATTGCCAAATTACGCACATGCGTTTATCTTGTGTAACAATAATATTTTTCATATTTAAAAAAAAGTCAGTTTTAGATATGTGCATTATAACTGCTTGCTTAGAGTACCTGATTAGAAGATAACCAGCAAGAAGGGCAGTCATTAAGATAGCAACTGCAGCAGACAAGCCAGCACCAGTAGCAGAAATGAAGACTGGAACAACTGGCCTACTATTACCACCCAACAAGCACCACTTCCTCATCCAACAAAAGGAAAGGATTCGGATCCCAAAGGTGTGGGTATAAGAGAGATGGCATAATTGGCAGAAGCAAGGAGAGCTGGTAACAGCAGAGAGAAAAGTACAAGCTGTATTGTTAGCTCTTTTAAAATAAATTTCTTGGTTAATATCAAATCTGAGTGAGACCTTCATTAATAAATTTATTGTAAATACAGACGTTCACTTATTGTGTGTCTTGAGCACCTAATTCTTGCATCTCCTCTTGCAGCCTTTCCTGTTTGACTCATAGCTGTTTTAAAGCACGGAATATTTTCTACGCATTCATGGTTACAGACTTGTGGATAACAATGCCTTGAGAGCTTTGACATTATGCAAGATGTCACAGAATACATGAGGACATTGCATTGCAGCCAAGAAAGCGACTGATTTAGATTTTGAACTACTGAGCTACAGAAACAAGAGTTTTTCAGATGTGCAGGTTGTGGGTTATTGCTCCCTGCACATCCAAAATGCATGTGTTGTTTCTAGTACAATTCCTGCTCCATGAGATAGCAACTGTTGAAGGCAATTACAACAGGTGGCAGCACTCTAGCAGTCTGGATGAGACAAATGTAAAATCTCGCCCTGAACTGTGTATAGCACTCCTTCAGATTCCGACGTGGAATTGATCAGTCATGCATAGCCATCCACACAGTTCTGCACTCAGTTCAGCAACTCCTGGAGTTAGATTTACCACCTTTTCATACAGTTAATAGATGTCAAACCTAGCTCTGTTATTGGCTTATTTCTGATGTTGAACTTAAGTAATTTCAATCTTGCCCTACTTATCACAAAAAGCAACATTGGAATAGTCAGTTTATTCAGACTTAAATAAAAATTAAGACTGGAAACTGAGATAGAACTCTTAATTGCTTCTAACTGGTTCTGGATAAGGAGTGTTAATCAAGTTGTCAGTTAGCTCCAAACCTTATCAGTGAAATATATGACATCTTCGTCATACTGTAACAAATTGAAACGTGGTGCAAGTAATTGCTTTTTAATCCAACATTTTGGATTTGCTGTTCATAAAAGAAAACAAAATTTCTTGCATACTTGAAACTCCAAGAAAGTATTTAAGCTTTGCAATTGTTTAAGATTTCCATTGAATGCATGTTCCTTCTGATTGCTTCCTTACCTGCTTCTGATTTAGTAGGGTATAGGTTGCTTGGAAGACTTTTAGCAATCAGATTTATAAAGTAATCTAACTCTAAGCAACGGATGGAGAAAATTAGTTACTTAGGAAAAGTGGATAATGTAGAAAGAGTAGAATATCACTGAACAGATGGGGCATTTGCCAAGAAGGAAATTAACAGCCGTAAGTGATGATCCATGATGAAATCTATGGCTAACAAGAGAATGTTGTAGTCCTACAAGCAAGGTTTCAAAAGTTAGGGAAAAGATGAAAGAATGTAACCTTGAAGATGGTAATCTCTGGATTTCCTGCTAGTGAGTGTGTGCTAGTGAGCGCATGCTGAAGAAAATCCATCTGAATGTATGGTTGGAGAAGGGGCGCAAGATGCGGTTTTTAGATTTTTGGAATTGATGTTGTAACCTTTACCTGCTGTGAGGCAATTAATATGAGTGGTTTTCAAAACCAGATGTTTGCTATTGCAAGTCAATGAGTTACTTTATTCTGAACATTTTAGCATGGCCGATTCATCAGTTTGACAAAAGTTATTTGACTGTTGGTACATGATCTATAAATTAAAGTAATTTGTTTTAGTAAATGTGTTATTTACTAAATAAGTGTCAGCCTGAAATCCGTCCTGTTTTATTTTACATGTATTTAAGTGTGGTTTTGCTAAGTGTAGGAACTTAAATAAAAATTGTGACTGGAAACTGAGGTAGAACTCTTAATTGCTTCTGACTGATTCTGGATAAGGAAAAGATTTCTCAGCCATCATTTAAATCATTATCTTGCCAGACTTCTTGATTAGGAATCCTTGTTTTTCATTCAGAGGCGTTTAGCCCTTTGAGAATCATCCACCATTCAATGCGCTTGTGGGTGATCTGTACCCTAAATCCTATATTTGCCTTTAACATTATCCCTTTATATCTTTGATGAATAAAATTCTGCCAAATAGAGATTTAAAGTTAACAATTAATTTAGTATCAATTGCAGTTTGCAGAAGAGAGCCTCAAACTTGTATCACTCTTAGCACGTAGAAGTGTTTCCCAGTTTCTTTTCTGGAAAGTTAGCTCTAATTTTTGAACTCCATTCTTAGGTTCCCTAACTAGTAGAAGTAGTTTTTAATCAACCTTTTTTGTTCCCATTCAATAATCTGAAAACTTTGATATTTGTCTTTGGATTACCCACCCGTTTCCTCCAATAGCCAAACTAAGCTTCAATCCCTGGAGGTGGTCATATCTTGGACGCCACCAGCTATATACTTATGATTGTGAAATGTTTTTTTCTACCATCATTATCCATTTTTATTGGTTTTGATGCCTCAGTTTAAAATAATTTCTCTCCTGATTTTTGCCACAGTAAAATCTGAAGTGTCTGCAGAAACTCCATTGAAGTTTAGAAGTGTGGGACCTGATTTTATTAAGACATAAATGTTCCTGAGGGAACTTGACAGGGTGGATGTTGAAAAGCTGTTTCCCTTGGTGAGATAGACTGAAATTAAGTGGCACTGTTTAAAAAGATGGATATATATGGAGAAAAGCTTTTTCTGAGGGTCATAATTCTTTGGAAATGTCTTCTGTGGAGAGTGTGGTGGCTGTATCATTGAATATTTTTATTGAAAGGTAGATAGATTCTTGATTAACAAAAGAGTCAAACATATTCGAGAATGGGTCAAATGTGGAGTTGAGGATACAATCAGTTCAGCCACGATCTTATTGAATGGTGGGGTATGCTCGTAGGACCGAAAAGCCTACTCCCAATTCATATATAAGTTTGTCCTGAGTTGTCCACACACTGCAATAAAGATATGGTACACATTGTGCTTTCATACTCATTGTCTCCAGATTAGCATTGGAACTATAATTTTAAATAATTGTGTAATTATTGTAGATGTTTCCAGAATCTTGTTTTCTGTGGGTCAGTTACCCAGTCAGAATTGTTGCATTTGGAAACCAATATTTCTAATAAATTTGGATGTTTAATTCATATTTACAATTATTTTACTTTTGACAGATACAATAGAAAAGGAGATGCGGAAAGTATTCAATATTTCAATTGGAAAGGAGACGAGATTGTGGAATAGATACATGACAAATACGTACGAGCAACTTAACAAGCCAGATAGCACTGTTCAAGATGCTGGTCTGTATCAGGGACAGGTGGGTATTATATTCTACTGTTCTGTATGGAGACAGTGGGGCTGGCAGTGAGGGCAGGACCAGTTTTGGAACGCGTTTTGGGAAAAAATGAGAGAAGTGCAAGTTAAATACAAATACTGGCGTTGTCTGATTGCTGACTAGTCTATTTCTAGGCTACATACTGTTTGTATTATGTGAATTAGTAGTTTTGTATTTTGATCTATTATGTATTATGTTTCTGTGGAAATGCAATATCAAGCGTAGAGGTTAGAAAAATGGGGCACAATTTTCGAGCACGGTTAAATTTTATATTTGCACCCTTTTAATAGGTTATTAATTGCATTGCATAACATACAACAAATTGCAGATTCTGGAATATGACACAAAAACAGGAAATGATGGGAAATCTCAGGTCTGACAGCATCTACGGAGAGCGAATAAAGACAACGTATCGAGTTTAGATGACCCTTCGCTAGAGCTGAGAGCAAAGAGGATCAGTAGAGATTTATACTGTTGGGGTGGGGGTGAGGATGTGAAATTGGACAAAGGGAATATAATTGAGAATACAGAAGGCTGAAGAACGTGCTAAGAGTGTCCATTAAGTAACTTTTTTATTGTTTTATTCTTATTACAAATCTTAATATGTGGAATCATGAAAATTCAATGTGGAAACTTTCTTTTGAACATGTCTCTTGTGATATTCTAGCTATAGTGAAGTGGGTCTTTGCAAAATACATGAGGTGAAATCAATGTAGATATGCCAATCATAGACTTGTCTAATTAATCTCAAGGTTTTTTTTGGCAACTTGTAAAACTTACATCAGGCAGATTGTGAAATTTGGGGTGATGCCTTATGCTCGTTGAAATGAGAAGTGGCTTACAGGTCTGGGATTGTGCAAGACCAGGAACTTCGTTATCAACAGCACCCTGAAATCATGAATGACATGGCATTTATTTAGAAAATTACAGTAAGCCTTCATTTCGTAACATAACTTTGAAGCTACTTGTTGAATTGGGCAGAGTTGGCCTATGGCAGCATTGGAAATGCTTATTGTAGTACTGCAATACTTTATAGTTATTTATATTTATAATATTTATAGTTATTTAGAGAGAAATGAATTGATTGGGGATAGTCAGCATGGTTTCGTGAAGGGTAGGTCATGCCTTACTAACCTCATTGAGTTTTTTGAGAAAGTGACCAAGAGGT
This sequence comes from Sphyrna mokarran, assembly GCA_024679065.1. Taxonomy (NCBI): domain Eukaryota; kingdom Metazoa; phylum Chordata; class Chondrichthyes; order Carcharhiniformes; family Carcharhinidae; genus Sphyrna; species Sphyrna mokarran. The sequence goes on along the minus strand of JAGIQG010000003.1, from coordinate 129,482,586 downwards.
GGATGGGGGTAAGGCGGTTGATGTAGTATATATGGACTTTAGTAAGGCTTTTGATAAGGTGGCCCATGGAAGACTTCTACAGAAAATGCAGATGTGTGGAATAGAGGGTGATTTAGCTAATTGGATTAGGAATTGGCTGGCAGATAGAAGACAGAGGGTGGTGGTTGATGGGAGATATTCATCGTGGAGTTCGGTGACGAGTGGTGTGCCTCAGGGGTCTGTTTTGGGGGCCCCTGCTGTTTGTAATTTTTATAAATGATCTGGATGAGGGTATTGAGGGATGGATCAGTAAATTTGCAGATGACACTAAAGTTGGTGGAGTGGTAGATAGTGAAGAGGGGTGTTATAGTTTACAGAGTGACTTGGACAAGTTGCAGAGCTGGGCCGAGAGGTGGCAAATGGAGTTTAATGTGGAAAAGTGTGAGGTAATGCACTTTGGCAGGAACAATAAATGTGTAGAGTATAGGGCTAATGGTAGGGCTCTTAATAGTGTTGAGGAACAGAAGGATCTTGGTGTATGTGTCAATAGATCCTGAAAGTAGGCAGTCAAGTGGATAAAGTTGTTAAGAAGGCATATGGAGTCTTAGCTTTTATTGGTAGGGGGATTGAATTTAGGAGCCGCAGCATCATGTTGCAACTGTACAAAACTCTAGTGCGGCCGCACTTGGAGTATTGTGTGCAGTTCTGGTCGCCACATTATAAGAAAGATGTGGAGGCATTGGAGAGGGTACAGAGGAGGTTTACCAGGATGTTGCCTGGTATGGAGGGCAGGTCCTATGAAGAGAGGTTGAAGGATTTGAGGTTGTTTTCGTTAGAAAGGAGGCGGCTAAGAGGGGATCTTATTGAAGCATATAAGATGATTAGAGGTTTAGATAGGGTGGACAGTGATAGCCTTTTTCCTAGGATGGAGAAAGCTAGCACGAGGGGACACAGCTTTAAATTAAGGGGTATGAGTTATAGGACGGATATCAGAGGTAGGTTCTTTACTCAAAGAGTGATTAGGGAGTGGAATGCCCTGCCTGCAGCTGTTGTAGATGCGCCAAGTTTGGTGGCGTTTGAGGTTAATTGATAAGTATATGGAAGAGAAGGGAATGGTTTAGTTTGGAGGGGCATTGCTTTTTATTTTGGTCAGCACAACATCGAAGGCCGAAGGGCCTGTTCAGTGCTGTAATGTTCTATGCTGTCAGCTACGACATTATATGCAGGTTGGAACCTGCAGCAAACAATATTTTGCAACAAAATCAATTTATTCAGCAATGGTAACAAAATATTTGAAGTATATTTCAAAGAGCTGCAATGAATTGTAATAAACAGAATTCATGACAAAAACAGTTTCTCCCAATAAAACAGGTGACTACTCCAACAAATGTAGTAGGTGGAGGGTGGTTAAATAATGGAAAATTTGCGCATAAAATCAGTCTAAGTCATTTAAAGGAGTGTGGCCTCCAACCATGATTGTCAGGGAAATTACCCCATTATCTCCATTCTGCCTGGGAATTGTGACATCACAATATAAAGCCTATAGTATTATAAAATATTCTCAAATGTTAGCGCTCAGATGCAATTAACCATAGAACCATATAGAACCCTACAGTGCAGAAAGAGGCCCTTTGGCCCATCAAGTCTGCACCAAACACAATCCCATCCAGTCCCTATCCCCATATCCCTACATATTATACCCACTAACCCCTCTAACCTACGCATCACTGGACACTAAGGGGCAATTTCTTAGCACGGCCAATCAACCTAACCTGCATATCTTTGAACTATAGGCGTTGGTATAGTTTTCACAGTCTGCAAGGTGGTTTTGATGAATATCAGAATCAGATAAATTGCCGCAGTCTGGGAATAAAAACACAAAAATCTTTTTAGAACTGAAAGTAAGTTAAAACTATGAAATTTTTATAAGGTAATTTCTGTAATTCAGTTTAATCGATCTGGATTAGATTAATATTTTGTAATTTCCTTACATATTTTAATATGTATGATAATTTTCCACAAGAAATAAGTTCTGTTTTTCTTTGGTCAGTGATTTTTTTTAATACCGTTTGTTTTGAAGATAAGTGGAATGAATGTAGGGCTTTGATTTGTGAATAACAGAAAATATTGCTTTAGAATGTCTCAGAATGTTTCCTAGAAAGATTGGTTCGTTTTATGCTTATTTTACAAAAGGACAAGAAAGTACTAAATTTCAACAATATAGACTTGTGCCACTAAAGATTGAATATATAAAGAAAACAAAATTAGAGTCCAGACAAGATCAGGTAACTTCATGCTGTATGTGAACTTTAATTATTACAGTTCCTCTCCTAAGGTGTCCTGTTTCAAAACTGAAAAGTACTTGATTTTTGTTTAAAAATGTACATGTATTGTGATTCCATCCTAGTGGCTGTTATTTTATTCATTGATTTGATGATCTGGCAGAAATATAAGGCTCTGCAATCCGGTTTGAGACGAGGATTTTGGGACCAGAATGGCAGCATGGGCACTAGATGGAGAGAATCTGTCTAGATTCCATAAAAACAAAGCACTGGGAAAAAACTGCCCAAAGAAAATTCAAAACTTTGGTCAGAATCTTACCATTGTTCACACCGGCAGGATTTTTCTATCCTGCTGCAGTGAACGGAGATTTGGCTGGCTGCCGAATTTTCCGACCTCGTTGCAGTGGGAGTGTGGTGTGAACTGCTGGTAAGATCGCGCTCATTAGTTCTGTTTCTCCGTGTACAGATGAGTTTTTCCAATACTCTTTTTATTCCAAATCTCCAGCATCAGTATTTTGCTTTTATTTTAAGATTTCGTGAAGTGCATATGACAGACTTGAATGACTACAGATCATACTTCCCAGTCATACAAGTGGTCGTCTTTCATTGAGCCAAGGCCATGAGTCATTAGGCTACAGGCTGTATAGGGCACAACAAACCAACCTTTTCTGTCCCTGACACATGGCTGAATAATGGTCAGGGGGGAGCATCCTGGCAGGCACTACTTTTTTCTGTCTTGTTTTAACCTTCATCTTAATACAGTCAAAGTAATTCTATTACAATCACACTGAATCAATCTAAATGGCTTTCTTAATCACACACCTTCTGTCTCTGCACCACATCCACCCCATAAGCAGCTAATGGAACATTGTTTATGTTTCAGGTAAACGGTGTTTTTATTTATATAAAAATAAACCAGCATTTAAGTTTGTGCTATGTAATATACTTGCTGAAAGGTGTTGAAGTCATCCAGCTTAGAAGGGGACAGTTTCTAAATCATTAGCTCCAGATGTGTCCTTAGGAGCTACTGGTAAGGAGCAGACAAGTAGCTCTAAAGTAGATTTATTTGTTCATGTATGGTACTTGTGTTTGAGGGTTCTCCCGGCTCATGCTGTTTCTAAGAACAGACAAGAATTGTGATTGATAACGAGTGACAAGGAGACATATATATAGTCTGAAGTTTGATGTGATTGAATAGCAAGAAAGGAGCTTTTTGGTTCTGAGGTTTTGAGATCCTTGTTGACGTGAGCGAGAAGAGTCAGAAGAAGCCTATGCAAAGTCAAAAGAAGAAAGATAAGGCAGAAGTCCAGATGAACAACTGCTGAAGATGCAGTACTGATCAGGCTTTGTTAAATCTTACATGGCAATGGACTCTGTTCATCTTTTTCTAAGACCAGCAATTTCAAGGCACCTCAGATGCTGATTGTGAGAAGTTCTTGTGCATTGATCTGTTGTGGTACTGTGCCTTTTATGTTCAGTAGTTGTAAAATGAAATAGCAAGATAGAGAAGGGAAATGGGAAGTGCAGAAGCTGTGACTGCTTTTACTTCAAATGAAGTTTGAGTAATTGAAATATGATGAGCTTTTATTTTGTGACATAATCGATCGGCATGTATTGGAAATTAAAGTTGGTAATTTCACAGCAGATTTCAGTTTTGCGATTGCTGTTAAATCCAGTTATGGCAGATTGGTTCCAGATGATGGTCTGCTGTTTGCAATTAAGAGGATTTTTGATTTCACATCAGTGATAAATGGTGCAGTGCACAGGTAGATTTTACTTGTAGTGAATTGAAGTTTTGTGTTGATATTATTTGCTACTGAAATAAGTTTATAACCAATTGGAACCATCTGTCCTAATCTTTCAAAGAACAAAACACGAGAAACAGGCCCTTCGGCCCAACGAGCCCACGCCGCCACCCCGATGTTCCCATCTCTATCCGTGATCTCTGTCTATGTTTATAGATCTATGGATTAAAAACCAAATTTGAGACGATTTAGGGAGAATTTGTTTTGCCAGTTAGCCTAAGAGCACATCTTTGGGATGTGGGAGGAAACCAGAGCACCCAGAGAAAACCCATGCAAGCACGGGGCGAATGCGCAAACTCCCACAGACACAGGCCCTAATCCATGTATCTGCACACCACAGCAATAGTCACCGAGCTGTCGTGTTGCCCATCAAATGGCCCAGGTCAAGCGTACGCTCACGACATGAAGCACTAGGGTACTCTCAAAAAAAAATCCAAGAGCAGCCCTCTCACGACCCAGTGCGTGTATGCCCCTTGTTAGACAACAAGGTGGACCAAAGCACCTGTAGGATAAAAACAAGTACATCAATATCATTGTCTATTTACACACTTCCCAGGGACTCCCAAGGCTCATGATCCCTATTTTAAATCAGTTTTCTATACCCCTCCATTCCCATTCTGTTCATGTGCCCATCTAAGTATTTCTTAAATAACTCCAGAGTGCCTGCCTCCACCACTTGGCAGCACATTCCATACCCCCACCACCCTCTGTGTGAAAAAACTCCCTCTAGCATCCAAATTATACCTTACCCCCCTCACCCTAAGCCCGTGACCCCTCGTGCTATTTGAGTCCATCCTAGGAAAAAGCTTAACCCTGTTTACTCTATCTATCCCCTTCATAATCTTGTACACCTCTATTAGATCTCCTCTAAGTCTACGTCTTTCTAAGGAAAACAGTCCCAATTTGCCTAACCTCTCCTTGTAACTCAGACCTTCCGTACCAGGCAGCATCCTGGTAAACCTCCTCTGCACTCTCTCCAGATTCTCCACGTCCTTCCGGTAGTAAGGCGACCAGAACTGGATGCAGTATTCCAAATGAGGTCTAACCAGCGTTTTATACAACTGCAACATTAAAGGCCAGCTCTTGTACTCTATACCCCTTCCTATAAAGGCTAACATACTATATGCTTTCTTCACAACCTTCTCCACTTGCTCTGCCACCTTCAGAGACTTGTTCACCTGCACCCCCAGGTCCCTCTGCGTTTCTATACTCTTAATAGGTCTACCCTTTATCATATACCTCCCCCCTACATTCTTTCTCCCGAAATGCACCACCTCACATTTATCAGGATTGAATTCCATCTGCCATCTGTCTGCCCAAGCTACCAGCCTATCTATGTCCTGCTGCATCGCCTGACAATGCTCCTCACTATCCGCAAGTCCAGCCATCTTTGTATCGTCTGCAAACTTGCTGATCACTCCACTTACTCCCTCTTCCAAGTCATTTATATATATTACAAATAGAAGAGGTCCCAGTACTGAGCCCTGTGGCACACCACTGGTGACTGACCTCCAGGTAGAAAAACACCCTTCCACTATTACTCTCTGTCTCCTATTACTAAGCTAGTTACTTATCCATCTAATTGACAACAAACAGGTAACTAAAGGGCAGTTAACTGAACATCTGTCATTGGGAAAATGTTAGCATCTATTGTAAAGAATGTAACGTAAGTGTATTTAGGATCATTGAATAGAATCATAGAATTGGGCACAGTGGCTAGCACTGCTGCCTCACAGCGCCTGACCATATTCTTCCAAATTGCTTCTCTTTTACTAAGCCAATTCCCTTTTAAATAGTCTCTTCTGTGACCGTAAACAACTTCTCTATTAAAACTTTAGAAGGGACAAGGCAGAGGCTAAGCACTTCCCTCCAGTGGCACAGTGGATAGTAAAGGCATGAAATGTCCTGTCTGCAGCAGTTGTGGACTCGCCAACTTTAAGGGTATTCAAATAGTCAGTGGATAGGCATATGGATAACATTGAAATAGTTTAAGTTAGAGGGCCATTAGATGGTTCCACTGGTTGGTGTGACATCGAGGGCCGAAAAGCCTGTATTGCGCTGTAATGTTCTATGTTCTATTGATTATCTTGTGGCATGACACAAATGAGAATAGGCTATATGTCTGTTGTCTTGGATCAGTAAATAAGTGTCTTTAAAAAAAAAAGCAGTGAAAGATGTCTTCTCTTTAAAACTAAGTCTCGAAGCAGACAGCTGGCTGTGCTGCAAAACACTGATATGGTGTTAACTGACTGTAATACTTCCTTTTCCAGGTTTTAGTAATAGAACAGAAGAATGATGATGGAACATGGCCAAGACAGACATCTCAAGCAAAGTGAGTTATGATATTGAGGTATACTGTAAATACTTAAGGCATTGTCATGTGTGTTTAACACTAAAACTCTAGAGGAAACATAAGCATTTCTCTATCTTGTTTTCTTCTGGTATAAGGTCTTGAGATTAATATTTGAATTGTTTCTCTGTAATTAGTAGGTGTACGCTTTGGGTGTGCACATTTTCTCAGCATATTTTGTAATTTTGAGTTGCCTCCAGGTGCTCCGGTTTTCTTCCACAGTCCAAAAGATGTGCTGGTTAGGTGCGTTGGCCATGCTAAATTCTCCCTCTGTACCCAAACAGGGTGCCGGAGTGTGGCGACTAGAGGATTTTCACAGTAACTTCATTGCAGTGTTAATGCAAGCCTACTTCTGGCACTAATTAATAAACAAAATAAATCTCAGCATTGTCTTTAAAAATAGCTTTGGGCACGCTGTCCAAGTGAGTAGCCTAAGGATTCAATTTTGATCTCTTTAGAAGATCTCACTGATCTTCAGTAGGAAGGTGGAAATACACTGAGTTTCACACTCAAATATTTCTGTTTCCATTGGAATGTGTATGAATGTTTTTTGATAACAGAATGTGCACTTGTGTATGCATTTTCCAGACAGTCTAGCCATCTGCTTGCACTCATCATTAAAGCTTATTTGAGAGTGATGTTACTTTGGGGTATTAGGGAAAAATTGCCATCTGTGGGAGTCAATGCCTTTGAGAGAAGGGGAAAGAAGAAAACTAAAGTGCTTGAAGCTAAGAATAGGGCTGGCAATTCTGAATCGATCTCTCATTATAATAATAGTTTCAGGCACCTAACAGATCGTTGGGGAGGGAGAATTATAAGTACTTGTGCCTGGTTTGCGTTCCTTCGTGTTCCCTATGTTTTACATGTCCCAGTATGTTTTAATTTACTTTTTTTTCCCAATTTGAAATTATTTAATATTTTTTAAATGTTCTTCCAGTATTTGACTTTTTTCTTCAATTTGTTTTGCCACTCTTTCTTTACTTATCCCAGTTTAGAGATGAGATCATACTTGAATAAATTGCCTTTGATTGGCCAACTTAGTGGGAGTGGTATCTTTAAGATTTGCATGATCATCGTGCCAGTTCATTTTGAAATTCTACCTATCAGAGCTGCTGTGACTTACTTAGTTCATTCAAAGTGCTTGCTTCACAACCGTATCCAGATGAGAGTAGTCATCTTTAGTTCTGAAAATATCAATATGAAGAAAATGCAGATGCAATGAGTTGGCTTTCAAAATTTGAATGCATTATATTCTTAAGCACTTCAATATTTTGATTTACAATTTACAATGTATATTACAAATCAATAAGCAGTTGACCTTTTTTAAGGTAGTCCTTTTTCAGGATTCACTTTATCCAGCAAATCAATATACTTCCAAAGTGGAAGAACAAAAGAGCTATTGGAATTCTAATTTCTGGTTTGTGATGTTCACCAAATGTTATTGCCCCACCTGCCATGGAATCTGAGTGGGTGAGGGGCAGACATTGGAAACGTTCATTGACCTTGGGTGGGATTTTATGGTTTTGGGATGAACAAGGCTGTAAGGTCTTGTCCATTGACTTTGTAATAACGGCTATTCAACATTTTCGCTGTGTGGGTTCAATTTGAAAGAAAACAATTTTTCCAACACTTTTCACAACCTCTGATTGTTGTGAAACATTGTATAGAACATAGAACACTACAGCACAAACAGGCCCTTCGGCCCACAAGTTGTGCCGAACACATCAAAACCTACCCAGCCATAGACCTATCTATACCCCCAATCCCATTGGATCCCATATACTCATCCAGAAGTCTTTTAAAAGACCCCAGCGAGTTCGCCTCGACCACCACCGACGGCAGCCGATTCCATTCACTCACCACCCTCTGAGTGAAAAACTTTCCCCTAGCATCCCCTCTGTACTTGCTTCCCTGCACCTTAAATCTGTGCCCTCTCGTCGCGACCATTTCAGCCCTGGGAAATTTATAATCAATTAAGTTTTTTTTTGCATTGTAAGTTTGACTTTAGTTGGTACTATCAGCATCCACTAAATTTCAAAGTTGAAACCCAATTCCTGGAAATGAACGTGTAATCTCAATTTTCTGAGTTGGGTTTGAACTTTGTAACTTGGCAATGAGAATCATGCCAACAAGCCCAGGCTGTACTGTACTGAGGTGCCAACCTTTTGGATTAAATGTTGCACAAGATCTCATATACTTTGTTGTTTGCGTATACCTCAAGTCCACAACACAATTCAAATACCAGGGTGTTGTTTTACTGAATACTTCTCCAATAAACCCATAAATATTTCAACTACGTAGCATTCATATTGCTGTTCGTGAGATCATGCACAAATTTGCTGATGAATATTAGCTCCCAGTCTGGCAACATTTCAATTTTGAAACCCTCATTCTTGCTTTCAAATCCCTCCACAGTCTTCCTCCTGCATATCTTAAGTAATTTCTTTCTGCCCTGCAATTATGTTCATTCAATTCTGGGCTCTTGCAAATCCACATTTTCCATTGTTCCACTGTAAGCAGCCATGCTTTCAGCTATCTAGGTCTTGATCTGGAATTCTCTCAAATCTCTCCACCTCTCCTTTATGACATTCCTTTAAATCTTAGCTCTTTGGCCAAACATTTCTTATTCTGCTTTAATATTTCTGTGCTTTTGTGATCAAAGTTTATTTTAGATTATTTGAGAATGCTTAAAGTGCATGATATTCATACCAAGTTTTTGTTCATGTAATTTATTGCAGCCTTAAGTAATTGTTTCAAGTGCTTTGAAATTTGATGCAAAATATAAATACAAGATTTTATGTTTCTCTTATGCTCAAGGAACAAGTGTGGATACCTGAAGTTGACTTGCAGTTTGATTTGGTACTTGCTGAACTTTCACTGTCAGCCATTCTATTGTAAAGATACTTGGGGGAAGTCAAGTGGCTCAAACTGCCTTCTGTGTTTCTATTAGAATTATTAGTGTTGGTGGATTCTAAAATTTGACACAGAGGGTATGATATCAGGAGAAGTTGGAAAGAAAATAGGGGTGCTTTTACACTGTGATTGCTGTGAATTGTTTGCAACAAGTTACCTTTCCACCTGTCACCAATCTCCAAGTACGTGCAAAAGTGCATCTCATTTAATGTGCATGGTGGCACAGTGATTTGCATTGCTGCTTTACAGCACCAGGGACTCTGATTTGATTCCTGGCTTGGGTCACTGGCCACGTGGAATTTGCACGTTCTTCCCATGTCTGCGTGGGTTTCCTCCAGATGCTCCAGTTTCCTCCCACAGTCTAAAGATGTGCTGGTTAGGTGCATTGACTGAAACAGGCGCCACACTATGGTGACTAGGGAATTTCACAACAATTTTATTGCAGTGATAATATAAGCCTTACTTGTGACTAACAAATAAACTTTAATTCATGGCAGCTCATTAGACCTGCTAAAGGGTGGATTGGCAACATACTGGACAGTTTATATTTACATCTACTTGTGACTAATAAACTTTCTTAAAAAAACTTTTTATCTACATCTAAAAGCAGGGGAACTGTGTATTTACTATTGGCTTTCATTTTTAAGCACAAGTGTCTTGAGAATTATATTTTCAATTTTGTTTATAAAATTTTGAATATTTTTTCTTGTTAGTATTTATAAAAACAAATAGTTGCATTTTTCTACCTTACCGCCATTTTATCCAGATGGTGGATACTGATAACATGGGAAAAGTGACTGAAAACGGATACTGAAAATTTGTTTTTGAGTACAAATATCTCAGTGCTTTCATATTGTCTGTATCAGACTCAGAACTCTGTAACCTTACATTAAATTTTGAAAGACAAATCTAATAAAATATTTAATTAATGTAAAACAGTATTTAATGGAATGTGGATGTTAAAACAACGTCCTGTTTTCACTATTGATTGTATCATTTACCGTGAGATGCACATTTGAGTGTGATTATTTAAGCCTGAAATTGCACAAAATCATTCATTTGATTTCATTTTTGAACTATCTGGTAGTTAACTGAGCCAAAAAGATTTGTATAGCTGTTTTGAGAGCAATTATCTGCATTTTGTTTTATTTCATATTAATGTTTTAATGGTCACAATAGCAAATAGCAAAATAATGGCAAATGTTTTCTGATGTCAGGACTCTTCTACCGTCCAAACTTTGCCAGGTATTCGGTATCTATTCAATGTCCTTATTTAGATTTTTATGGTCAAAGATATGTACCAAGCAGTTAAGGTTGGAAAAAAAGTTGCCTGCTCAGATATTAAGCATGTAGAGAATCCACCTTTACTGATCCTTTCAATTAGAGGTGAAAAATTCTACTGAGTCAGTCTTTAAAATCCATGCTTTGCATATTAAATCCTTCTGTTTATTTTCTGGACTATCGTGTATTGTAATCATGAAAAGTACATTTGCTGTGCTTGTATATATGGGTTTAAAAATTAATTATACTGGCTGAAGGGAGTGGTATATTTGCATCTAAAACACTTCTAAAACTGTAATGAATAACACCAGATTTCAGTGGCATTTCAATATGGAAATATTGAACTCTGCACACACAGTGGATTTTGCTGTGCTTATGCTTTGTTTTCAGATGGGACCTGATAGGTTTCCAGATTGCCTAGCTGGTTTTACCTAGTGGGTAGTTGAGCCAGACAAATCATAAAGGCCCCTGGTGTGATTTCTAATCCATGTTGTAATTAGCAGACCTCAACCAGGTAGTAGTGTTGTAGCAGTTTGCCTCAGAGTCCATAGATCAAAGGGACAGTCTGATTTTTTTTTTTTACCTGCTTCTAATTTCAATCCAATGGTCTGTAATAAAGCTTATTTGAATCGATATTGCATAAAAATAAGATCAAGCTCAGATATTAATGGAAGAAACAACCCAAAACCTTCTGTGAAATTGGTGCCTGCTCTCGTGGAACCATACCTCAAAGGAGTCGATGCCTTTAGGAATTAAAGATTAGAGACAATATTGGTAGAGAAAAAGGAATGAGTGAAGAAACTTGATTACATTCATTCTCTGTCTTAAAATATAGCTTTATCTTGTATGCTGTTGTGCAACAATAAAAATGTATTAAGTTTTACAAACTGGATTTTGAAAATGATGTTGGTACTGTCAGCTTCAAGTGACAGTCCTAGACCTTGCAAAGGACTACTGATTTATAATTCATGGGAGTTAATGTTGCCCTAGTTTCATACTTTCCCTAGAGGGGATGGAACTGAACAATAACAGGATTGCATCTGTGTATTTGTAATGGGACATGGGTCATCATTTCCCTTTGTCACAAAGTATAACTGTGGAAAACCTACTGAGGTTTCTAGCATTTTCTCAGTGTCCCACAACACAATGACCAAACATTATATTCTGTCCCTTTTTATCTTTTTCCCTCCATTGTTTGTTATTTCTTCCATTCGCTTTTCTGAAATCACCGGGAGGCAATGAGGGGTCTTCATGATAGATATACATACAAATTCTGTTCCAGTTACCAATTTGTAGAGATCAATTAACTTCTGACAGAGTGACATTTATAATCCCCGTTGCTTAGCTTTTTGAGTAATTGTATTGCTAGGCATGCAAGACTGCTCTTAAAAGCATTGTCTTGACAGTGTTGCCTTGCATCTGGCAATATGATTTGTAAATCAGTGTTCGTGCCTTTGTTTTTATGACAGATCCAGCACTGCCACCAGCAGAAATTTATCTACCTCTCCAAAATCCTCGACTAGCTGCAACTCCTACTCGTCCTTGTCCTCCCCTTCTACAGTCTCTAATGGTGAGAGCAACAACTCCAGCAGCTCCAGCTACATATTAAACAGCTCCGGCTCCACCAGGGGGTGAGTGTGCCTGCATGGTGGAAAGACATTGCCTTAAAATGACTCGCAATCAGTTTTTAATTCAAACTAAAAAATATGACCGGTGGCTTTAATTTTGAAGTCTTCCTTCGCTCACACCTAAACTGATATTTTTTTCCTTTTCTCTTTGTTTATTCTATTCATCTTTCATACACAATTTCACACAAGGGCCTTGACTGTAGAAGGATCCAGTCTGACATTAAACTGAGTTTGCTGAGTTGACTGATGTAAAGTTAAATCTTAAATAGTTGTGAAATAGATATGTACTTTTATTACATTTTGAAATAATTGTTGTTTTCCTTCCCCATCAAAAACAATTATGAAAATATCCTGAAATTTAATAAATTCCTTGATGTAAACATTGAGAGATTTTGGTTTCTTTATAGCATGAGCTCTTTATATCTGAAGCACAGTTAACTAATTGCTGCTGTAGTGTAAGGACAAATGAAGATATCCTTCTGTTATTCTGCTATAACCTTGATCCAACTCCTAGTTTTGAACTGTTGTTTCTTGCCCCAATTCGTGTTGTGAAGAAGTGATTTGGGCTTTGTATTTTAACATTTTTGAGATAAAAATTTTATGTGCATGCTGTAATAAAGAATCTTTAGTATATGTCCACTATCTCAGCTAATGTTTCTAGCTATTCATTGTAACATTCGTTTTGAGCTCGTTAAAAGTAATTTGGTGAAACTCCATTGCATGTTCCTTTTGTTTTGACTGATTTCCTTTAAACTAGATATGTTCAGCTAATTTTTAGTGTTAAAATTGTTATTTATTAATACTGAACTTGATTATTGCTTGCAAAATGGCATTTTGTCAAAGCTTTTAATCTTGCAGTCAGGACAATTACAAGAATAACAATGTCAGGGGAAACAGCAACTTTATACTGTATGAAAAGAAAGTTCTAATTGGTTGGCAAGTAAGGTCTAAAAGAGGCATTGCCATGGAGAATTCACCAGTTAATGGTGGCTGATAGTTAACTGTCAAGCATTGTTTGAAAATGTAAACCGGGCAGCTTGACTCTGGTCAAGGCGTTGCCCTGAGGAGTGAACAAACAAATGACTATCACTTATTTTGTTTAGCTGAAACAATAATGTATGACAAAGGGTCATTTGGACTTGAAACATCAGCTCTTTTCTCTCCTTACAGATGCTGCTAGACCTGCTGAGATTTTCTAGCATCTGATTCTTTTGGTTTCAGATTCCAGCATCTGCAGTAATATGGTTTTGCCATAATGTGCACATGTTCTGTTTGTTTGCAAAGAACAGGGCCCTGTGTATTAAGATATGTAGCTTCCAGTACATATAAATACACCATACTGCAAACTTGACATTCAATCTTAAATCGATTGTCTGCATAATTTTTAGCACATTTTGGGTTATTTAGCAAATGTTGTCCAATCGAGGAATTGCATCTAATGTTAGTAGCTACATTTATTAATACAAAAGGCCCTGTTCTTTGCAGGCAGAACGTGTACTTGCAGCTAAACAAAATAACCCATTCGTTGGTTCGTTGCTCAGGGCAATGCAATTGCTAATCGGGTTTTAAATTTTCAAATAATGATTGAGTTAATTGTCATTCAATATTAATGGTGCATTTTCCATGGCAATGCCTCTACCAATCAGAATCCTATTTGCCAACCAATTTGCACACACATTTTCCCTGATATTGTCCTGATGAGCACAAAATGAAAAGCTTGGACAAAATATCTTTTTACTGTTTTGAATTTGTAGTGAAAAATTGTACAATTTAAGTGTCTCATGTTGGAGAATACTGTTGACTTGTTTAGCATTTTGAGTTGCTGTTCCATTTTTTATTTGCTGCCATTGTGGTGCACTGTAATTTTGTGTAATGGTGCTCTGTGGTTGTCCTAAATATCACTCAACTTTGCTCATTTTTATATGACTAAGGTTTGATTTTTTTTAAATGCTGTCGTTGCCTGATTGAGACAGTTTCTCAAATTTACACATTTCATATGTTGTAGGTGAAAGATATAAACTTATTTCCAATTCCCAAGAACTTAGTGGATATTGTGTTTGTTTTTTCAGAACAAGTGGGTATGCATCATCATACAACAGTTCTTATTATAGGGAATCTCATGCACCAAGCCAAGCAGGCCTTTGTGGCCTAAGTAACCTTGGTAATACATGCTTCATGAACTCAGCATTACAGGTAAGGCTCCACAAATTATCAGTGTATTTAAGTAGGATGAAAACATGAGTTGGACCATAACTTGTGTTTTCACTCGAACAATCTTGCGATAGTAATTTCATAGAGACAGATTTGAGCACCATTAAAGAACATGCTCCATTATGATCTTTCTTTCAGTGTTTGAGTAATACTGGTCCGTTGACTGATTACTTCCTACAAGGAAAGTATGAAGAAGAGCTAAATCGGGAGAATCCTTTGGGAATGAGGGGAGAAATTGCTGAAGCCTATGCTGAGCTCATCAAACAGATGTGGTCGGGTAGAAGCTCTTATGTGGCACCACGGATGTTCAAAGTAAGTCCTGTTAGATTCTTTTGATTTACTTACTTTCTAATTGTTGTAGCTTGTATTTTAACACTCGTCTTAAGGACAGCACAGCATCTCAGAGATGGGGATGAGTTTAAAATCTAGAATTTAAGTGCCATCTTCTCTGTGTTTTATGTTAGCAAGGTTTTTGTCCCCATATATTTTGCCCTTTCACAGTTTAAAGTGGATTTGCGCACTGGCTGTAATCTGTTTACTGGATTTAATGTCTGTGCGATGCTGTATCTGATTTCATTCAGACAATGAGTTTTTGTAAATAAAGCCGCCAACGATTTTATTCATCGATATGTTTGTAAAACGTTGCAGCAAATGCTTAACTGTAATTTTCATATAACAAAATAATTGACATATAAATGTCCACAGTAAGAGTGACTCCTGATTATGTATCTGTCCACCTAACAGAAGGAAAGCTTGTTGTGTTGTTTCCATGCCAAACCAAACTTGTAGAAAGACATTCCATGCAGGCCACTAGTGTTTGGAAGAGCTTTTTAAATGCATTGTTTCCTACTTTTAACATCATGGGTGTTAAACCCAGCATATGGATTTCTATTTCCTCTTTCATATCAAGTCAAATTTATTGCACAACTTTCTGGTTGAGAAGGCTGTAGCAGATTAAACAGTGCTTTGTTTTTGAACGTAAAGAATCTGTGCTTGTGATTCAATCACATACCATTAGAATATGATTGTGCCAACTGAAATATAGTTTCAGTCAGATGGACTTGTTGACAAAGGCTTTGTAATGGGAGAAGTCAGTTCTTCCAGGAAAATAAATGTGGAGTCAAATGAAAAAGCATCTGACCTAAAGTTAGAAGCTACTACTAGTAAAAGGAAATGAGCAGCACAGCATGTCAGAATTAAACCTTTTTAAAATGTAATCTGTTTTATAAGGGCAGCATTAGAATGATAGCTACTTTACAAGAAGAAATTGCTCGGTGTATTTCTGATTCACCCTATTTTCAAATCGTCCATCTTTGTTTTGGAACTTACCTTCAGCTTGAAGGTCAGAGCAAGAATAGGATTACCAGACACGAAGTTGGATGTAATTTGTATCCTTCAACAAGGAAGAAAGTGCTGATGCAAAAAACCTAAATCTGCAGACTGATAAGAGGAAGAGAGGCATCCTTAACTTCTGTTGTCAAGCAAAGC
This sequence comes from Sphyrna mokarran, assembly GCA_024679065.1. NCBI lineage: Eukaryota > Metazoa > Chordata > Chondrichthyes > Carcharhiniformes > Carcharhinidae > Sphyrna > Sphyrna mokarran. The sequence goes on along the minus strand of JAGIQG010000003.1, from coordinate 129,466,649 downwards.
AATAGTATCAGATGCAAAAGTTATTCGAAGCCTCAGCACTGGTGAAACTGATTAAATCTCCAGTGAACCATTAATATTTTGATCTCGTGAAATTTCAGAACTTTCTGGCTTTAAAAACAAAATGCAGGGTGGTACTTCCAACCTCACTCGCCCAAAGACTGAAAAATTCTATTCAAGGTCAGCATATTTTTGCAGGTCCATGTCATTCCCATGGCGAACAGGGTGGGAAAATTCTGTCTTGAGATATTACTCTGGTAATACAAGAGCAAATACCAGATAAAAGTTGAAACAGCATTCGTTTGTCTCTCTGCCCTAAGACAGTTCTTGCAGCTCATAATTCACCACCAAAAATACATACATCTTATTTTGTGTTTTCTGAAGAAGTACATCTGTCCTCAGGGTTATGCTGTTTTATCTTGTTTCTGCCACAAGAGTCTCCAAACTAACTGTCCATCTGATCTCAAAAGAACATAAAAAAAGCAATGATGGGTTTTAAGATGTTGCTGTGATACTAAACAGCCACTAAAATGTGGGAGTGTAAATTGGGATCTTAAATTATATTTTGATGCATTGTCCTCTTTCAGATCTGCTTTATCATTTTCAGTGTTGAGTTGTATGATTTAGAATTACATACTAATTAACCAATTTTGTCCTTGTTTCCTGTGAATATTTTAAGTTTTTGAGCTGTCTGGAACAAGAGAGTTTCTAGTGAAATGTTTGATGTAACTTTAGGGAGTTCTTACAGGAATAATTAAAACTACTTCTAAATTTTTTGATTATAAGCATTTTTAAATAAAGTTCAAGTTTAAAACTATATAATTTAGTTAAGTATGAATTTTTTTATTTCTCCAGACACAGGTTGGATGTTTTGCTCCCCAGTTTTCAGGATACCAGCAACAGGATTCTCAAGAACTGCTTGCATTTCTTTTAGATGGTCTACATGAAGATTTAAATCGCGTGAAGAAAAAGCCCTACTTAGAACTTAAAGATGCCAATGGTAGGGAAGATGAGGTGAGTATGGCTGCTTTAAATAATCCAAGTCTCCTTGCATCGTGAACATTCTGAGTAAAGCATATTTTGTTACTTGTACCCTTCACATCCTTGAGCTGTTCCAAAACATTTCACATCCGTTGAATTACTTCTGTAGAATAAATATTCCGTTTTCCCCTCAAGATCATTGTCGAGAAATATATTGACTATAATCCAATTAATATGATCTTTCAAGCATGAGGGAGGAGTTCCTGGAAGGTAAACGTCACGTGCACTGAAATACTCCCTGATATCGTATTTTCAAAGGATTAAAACTTGATCGTAAATTGATTGCAGCAAAAAGTTTTGGCATGCAGCAGAAATTAACATGATGGTTCCCAAGCACTAATTTACAATTCTAAACTGATTGTGTCACCTGGCCAGTATAGCAGGCATTGTCTACTTGCTCTTTTTCACCTTCTTTACTCAGTTTTAGACTCCAGCCAGCATTACATCTGTCCATACAAGCTGAGGTGTTTCTTTTCTTTGGCTCTTGTGCTTAATTAAAATTAATCTGTGAAAGCCTTATGGAAAATACAATCACTTAATTAAGTGACATTTTACTAATTCATACCTCTGTTGTCCAGTTGTTTTCTTTGCGCGTTTTTATCAACAGTTTAGTTACATTTGACATGTGCCCTTACATCTTGTGGTAATTTGCAAACTAGTTTGATCTTGTGCATACTATTAGTTAAAACTCCATCATTCTATGATTTTAAACGATAAAGCAACAGAATGCTTGTTCCATTCTGGAGCACTGGTTGGTTCAAAAATTGCTGGGAGCAGGTCTATTGTCAGCACTCTTTACTGGATTGTAGCAAAAAAGACATTCTTATACTTTTATCTATAATATAACTGCATTGGTGTTCTCACCTCTGGCTCAAAAGGATAAATATTCAAAACCCCGATGCTCACTTGAGTACATTATTGAGGCTGGCAGTTTCTCACAATACTATGCTATCTGAAATGCAATCTTTCAGTTGTAGGGTTAAACTGAGTTGCTGTCTGTCTATTTGAAGAAGAGCAGGAGGTTGTATTGGCCTTGTCAATCAAGGTATCATCACTAGAATTGGATTTGCTTTCATCTGTTTGTGAGCCATAGTGTTCAAATTTGCTACATCAGCAAATTAGTAGTCATCAGGGATTACACTTCAGAAAAGTCTATTGGGTGTGAAGTGCTTTGGGACATCTTTAACATGTAACAAGGCCTGTAATAATGTGGGTTCTTCGTTAATGATATGCAGCACAATCGAATATTCTTGTCTCCTTTCTGATTGTAGGTAGTGGCTAAAGAAGCATGGGAAAACCACAGATTAAGAAACAACTCCATTATTGTGGACATCTTCCATGGGCTTTTTAAATCCACCCTGGTTTGTCCCGAATGTTCAAAAATTTCCGTGACATTTGACCCTTTCTGTTATTTAACTCTTCCATTACCTATGAAGAAAGACCGCACAATGGAAATCTTTCTCGTTAGGGCAGACTCGTCTAGGCCAACCCAGGTAAGATCAAGTTCTTTCCAATAAACAAATCCATAATAGCTTAATAGAGATAAGAAATCTCTATTTAGGAGATATATGAAATACTGAAAATATTTCCACCGAAGCAAACAAGACGAAGACAAATTTGGACGTTTTCAAAATCATGACAGGTTTGAATAGGAAAGACCAATTCCTTGAATGGAAGATTCATTGATGAGGAATGCTCTATTTTAAATTTGAAAGCAACTGGTCAGAAGAAATCTTTCATTGGTGTATGAATCCCCAAAACAGAAACTGTGGCATCTTTCAAAAAATTAGAAAGACTCGAAGCAGGGGAAGAAATAAGCACTTCCAAGCCCCATACTTGATACTGACTTGGAACTCGATCATGTTCCTTCACTATCATTGGATCAAAATCTCGTAATTCCCTTAACAGCAGTTCAAGAAGGTGGCTTTACCATTATCTTCTCAAAGGCAATTAAGAATGGGCAATAAAAATGCTCACTTAGCTAGCCAGTGGTGCCCACATCCCATGAAAGATTTTGTAAAATGGGCAAATAGAGTCCTGGACAGTGGAATTAATTTTGGGTTATTTTAGCATGGTTCCAGCACAAACATGATGAGCCAAATTCATTCCTCCTCTCCCCCCCCACTCCCCTGTTTTATTTATTCAATGTCCTGGGGCTGTAAATTTCCAATTCTAACTGCAGCTATGTACCAGATGGATTATTGTTATCAATATTAGTCCTTTGAAAGTCACTAACAGAACTAATAATTTTTGAAAGTTGCTAACTATTATTAATTTGAACAATTTGTGTGGTTGGGCAGTAATTCTGTTTCAACTTTGAACACAAAGTAAGGGAACTGCTTATATAGGAACTAAGGGGTAAGTTGTTTGCAATGCACTTCTATGCTTACTGGTTGTCCACAGTAAGAAGTCTTACAACACCAGGTTAAAGTCCAATAGGTTTATTTGGTTGCTCCACCTTGACGAAGGAGCAGCAAATGCTCCAAAAGCTAGTGGTGTTTGCTACCAAATAAACCTGTTGGACTTTAACCCCTGGTGTTGTAAGATATCTTACTGTATTTGTCCCAGTCCAGTGCCGGCATCTGCACATCATGACTGCTTGGCCATGCAGACAAGGTGTGTTGCTGAGAAAATGCTATTTCCTGCTCTCTCTAAATGATTTTATTTTAGCAAATTCTTCTGTGATTAATAATGACCTTGCTTTACAGTATAGAATTGTGGTTCCAAAGATGGGTGCAATCTCTGACCTGTGTACAGCCCTTTATCAAATCTCAGGAGTTGCTGCAGAAAAGGTAAATCATTCCAGTCATGACTGAAATTTAACATTACAATTTGTGTATTCTTGGGTGTTTTTTTTTCATCATGTGCATGCTGGTGCAAGCTGTCACTGAGTTTTCATAATATCTGACTGATCTGACTTGCAGCTAGAATCACAATCTGAATATTTGGGATATTTCCTGTTTGTGATGGTTTTGCTTCTATAACTGATGTTTCAATAACAGGAAAGTTTTTAGGACTCTGTACCTGTTCCACCTTGGCTTTTGGTGATGTCTTCTTGAAATTATGTCTGTCGGCCTTACGTGATTGAGTTTTGTGGTGATGATGAGGACTACATTAAATGACCAGTTAATACTCACTACTTGCATCCATCTGCAGAAGGAATTGTGACTTAAAGATGAGAGAATTGCCAAAATCCATGAATTAAAACAAAAGCGCAATGCTGTAAATGGTGCACATCTGAAATAAAAACAAATGTTCAGTCTACAGCATACTTGGAGAGAGAAACTGAGTTAATTGAAGAAATGTCATTAAAACATTAAAACTGTTTCTTCTAAACTCAAGGCTGCTGCCCCTCAAAGGACAAAGTCACACACCATCCTGAGTTGGAACTGTATCTCTGTTCCTTCACTGTTGCTGGGTCAAAATCCTGGAACTCAAAAAAATTTTCAGGATGAGGTTCCACTGTTGTAACCTTGACTTTGTAAATTTGGATGCAAAGCTGCAGAAAATAATACTATGCAGAATCTGAAAGCTGCAGATTTGGTATTGTTTTGCTTTCTGTAGCTTAAGAAAGCGTGCTTCTGGAATTAGCGTCTACTTTTCTAATAAACAAAAAAGTTAGACTGCTGCATATTTTCAATTTGCTGAAGTTTGAGAGTGAACTGGGAACATTCAAGATGTGTTGTGTTTTGATGTTCTGCTTTCCAAGCTCTTGATCAGATCCCTCATACTTAACTGTCTATTTGGTGAAATCTTGAGCTTCTCTTGTAATTGTTCAATGATAATAGTAAATATACTCCTGGGGTTCCTTAAATCTTGACTTGGCTGACTTGCATTTAAGCTTTCTGGATAAGTGAAATGTGGCCCATGGGGCATGAATGGGAAAAACAGATATAGAAAAAAATAAAATAGGAAAAATAGAATCTTTAGACTAAGAATTTCCAGTTCAATTTCAGTGTGTTGATGTGCTTTCGTGTGTAGTGTTATATCAGGCTGGCCAATATAAAATAGCCTATTTTCAAAGCTTGATAAAAAGATATGTGGAGTTTGTTAGCCAGTAAGCACAATTTATTTTGGTAGCTGTAAAATTTGAGATCTTTTATGAATCCTAAACATCATTTAAGAAGAAACCATTCCCAATTCTTCCCCGTTGAGGTCGACAGGGGCATGTCCTCCAATACGCTTCCTGAAGTCGATGACTTTCTCTTTAGCTTTGCTGACAATGAAGGAGAAGTTATTGTCATTGCACCAGTTCATGAGATTCTCTATTCTCTATCCTGTACTCCCGTCTCCTCATTGTTTAAGAGCAGACACACTACGGAGGTGTCATCAGCAAACTTGAAAATCAAATTGGCCACAGTCATAGGTGTATAAGGAATATAGTAAGGGGCTGAAACACAGCCTTGTGGGTTGAGGATGATTTTGGAGGAAGTGTTGTTTATCCTTACTAATTGCTGCTTGTCGATAGGAAGTCTGGGATCCAGTCGCAGAAGGAGGGGCCGAACTTCAGGCCATGGAGTTTGGAGATGAGTTTCATAAGAATAATGGTTTCGAAAGCTGAGCTGTAGTCAACAAATAAGTATTTTTGTTATCCAGATGTTCCATGATTGAGTGTAGAGCCATGGAGATGGTGCCTGTTGTGGCAATTGTCATGGATACAAGCAGTCTGGAAAACCGGAATTGATATGTGCCATGATTAACATTTCATAGCACTTCATAATGGTGACTATAACCATAATGGTTATGGTGAGTGGGTGGATAATGGAGCTGAGTCCACAAAAAAATCAGCCATGATCTTACTAAATGGTGGAGTAGGCTCAAGGGGAGAGATGGCCTACTCCTGTTCCTAATTCTTATGTTCTTATAATGATGGATGTCAGGGCCACTGTGTGATTGTTATTAAGATACACACCTGGTTTGTCTTTGGCATAGGGATGAAGGATGATCTGACTTCTGTGAAGACAAGCTCTCAAACCAGTTCAGCTGAGGCTTCCAGATGGAAGGCATGTTCTCACTGACCTCTTTCTCAAAACGATCAGAGAATGCGTTGAGCTCATCGGGGGTGGGTGCATTGGTGCCAGTGATTCAGCATGCCTTCATCTTCTAGCCTGTTATGTTTTGCAGACCTTGCCATAGTCGATGGGAGTCCATGTGGTTAGTCTGGGACTCTAGCTTGGTCTTGTACTGTCCTTAAGCATCTTTGATAGATCTCTAAATCGTATCTGGATTTCTTGTATAGGTCAGGGTTGCCGGACTTGAATGCTTTAAACCTATTCCATACAGAAATGTTGTGGGGTAGGCAGATTGTGGTGGAGGGTGTTGGGGCTCTCGCTTATGATTACTAAATGCTGTGCTTGTTTGTTTAACAAATAATTGTACTTGTGCAATCATTGGGGCGGGTAGTGGGTTGGACATAGTTGTGATTGCCCCTGCAGGTAGTTTGGTGACATTCAACAGTTGGATTCTTGCATGAAGTCACAAATTGGAGGAGTATTGCTGGTGCTGTGGATTGCCATCCATCAAGAATTGTTGCCTAACTGCCTTCATTGGAGCAAGAAAATTAATTAGAGAGGAAGAATGTTCCAGCAAGTAATCCATCTCAGTTGGCAGCTAAAGGGAATCAGAACTACCTGAATTTGTTGCTCACTCGTGCTAACATTTATCCAAACATCTGCAAGATTAAAAATTGGCATTCTCCAAGCACTAAAATCGGTGCATTCCAAGACATGAAAATATACCAGCTGTTCCTTCACAGTTGCAGGATCAAAATCCAGGAATTCCTTCCCTAATGGCATTGTGGGTCAACTCACAGCATGGGGACTGCAGCAATTCAAGAAGTCAGCTTACCACCACATTCTCAAGGGCAATTAGGGGTGAGCAACAAATGCTGGCCAGCCAGCAGTCCCCATGTCCCACAAATGAGTAAAAATGAGAGTTTTCAAGAAACTCATCACTTATATTAATTCTGACTGTCTCAGTGGAGGAGTATGAAATTTCATAAGGCAATTGTTTTGAAGCTGTAAAATAATGTTATGCATAATTGCTTTATATTTCTTTCAGATGGTAGTAGCTGATGTTTATAATCATCGGTTCCACAAAACCTACCGGCAAGACGAAGCCTTGAACCACATTATGGATAGGGATGATATTTTTGTGTGAGTATAAAAGCCATCTGCTTTCCTTCTAAATCTTCTATTTTAAATGGTGCTTGTTTGCTATCACAGACATGGTTGAAGGAGGGGCAGGACTGGCAGCTCACTATTCCAGGGTGTGGAATTTTCATGCGAGACCAGTTGGGGATGGTTGTAGAAGAGGACATGATGTTGCAGTCTTGATCATGGAGTCAATTACTGCAGTAAGAAGTGATGATATCTTGGCAGCCTTGACTGAGGCCATATGGTTGGAACCTAAAAACAAAAATGGGGCATTCAGTTTGCTAAGAGTGTACTATAGAGAGATAGAAGAGCAGATATGTAGACGTATCTTAAAAGTATAAAGATAGTAGGGGTTTTCAGCTTCCCCAATATTAATTGGGATAGGCAAAGTATGAAGGCTTGGAGAGGGCAGAGTTTTTGCAAGTGCTTCCAGGAGAGCTCTTCATGCAAGTATGTAGAAAGTTCTGTAGGCCTAGTTATAGGAGACTCCATAGTTAGAGGGACAGATAGGAGGGTAAATAGTAATAAACGGGACTCAGGGCTGGTGTGTTGCCTCCCAGGGGCTGGGGTCCAGGATGTTGCAGATTGGGTTTTTAAGATTCTTAAGGGTGAGGGGAGTCAGCCCCAAGTCATAGTTCATGTGGGGACACATGATGTAGGTAGGACAAGGGAAGGGGATATTAAACAGAAATTTATGGAGTTAGGGTGGAAGCTTAGGTCCATAACAGGCAGAGTGGTTATCTCTGGACTCTTGCCTGTGCCAAGGGATAGTTTAGAGAAGAACAGAGAAAGGGAAAGTTTGAACTCATGGCTGCGTGGATGGTGCAGGAGGGAGGGGTTCAGGTTCCTTAACAATTGGGACTCATTCTGGGATAGGTGGGACCTCAAGAGAGATGGTCTACACCTGAACCAGAGGGGGACTAATATCTTGGGGGGAAAATTTGCTAAGGCTATGATGGGGGCTTTAAACTGATTCGGGGGGGGGTGGGATCCTAAGTAGTTGGGGTGCTGAGAGGGATGAGAGTAAGGGGGTTATAGAAGAGAGTTGTAAAACACAGCGGCGTACGGGTGGGGTGGGGCATGGTTTGAGATGCGTATACTTTAATGCAAGGAGTATTCGCAATAAGGGGGAGGAACTTGCAGCTTGGACCAGTACCTGGAACTTCGATGTTGTGGCCATTTCAGAGACTTGGGTAGAGCAGGGACAGGAATGGATGTTGCAGGTTCCGGGGTACAAATGCTTTAGTCGGAGTAGAGAAGGAGGTAGAAGGGGGGGAGGAGTGGCATTATTGGTCAAAGACTGTATCACGGTGATAGAAAAGAAGTTTGATGAGGACTTGTCTGTTGAGGTAGTATGGGCTGAGATTAGAAACAGGAGAGGAGAGGTCACCCTGTTGGGAGTCTTTTACAGACCTCCTAATAGTTCTAGAGAGGTTGAGGAAAGGATTGCAAAGTCAATTCTGATTAGGAGTGAAAGTAGTAGGGTAATTGTGATGGGGGACTTTAACTTTGCTAATATTGATTGGAATAGCTATAGCTCTAGCTCGTTAGAGGGGTCAGTTTTCGTACAGAGTGTGCAGGAAGGTTTTTTGACTCAGTATGTAGATAGGCCAACTAGAGGTGAGGCTACATTGGATTTGGTGCTGGGCAATGAGCCAGACCAGGTGTTAGGCTTGGAAGTTAGTGAACATTTTGGTGATAGTGACCACAATTCGGTTACGTTCACCTTAGTGATGGACAGGGATAGGCATGAAGCTGGGGGCAGTAGTTATAGCTGGGGGAAGGGTAATTATGAGGCCATCAGGAGAGAATTAGGGTGCATAGATTGGACTAGGAAACTACAGGGACTGGGAACATCTGGAATGTGGTGCTTATTCAAGGAGCAGCTGCTGCGAGTCCTTGATAAGTATGTCCCTGTCAGGCAGGGAGGAAATGGTCGAGTAAGAGAGCCTTGGTGTACGAAAAAAGTTGATTTGCTGGTTAAGAAGAAAAGGAGGCTTATGTCAGGATGAGGCTTGAAGGCTCAGTTAGTGCAATGGATAGCTATAGATTAGCCAGGAAGGAGGTAAAAAGTGAATTGAGGAGAGCTAAGAGGGGACACGAGAAGATGTTAGCTGATAGGATTAAGGAGAATCCTAAAGCTTTCTTTCGATATGTTAAGAATAGAAGATTGGTTAGGGCAAGATTAGGGCCAGTCATAGACAGCAGTGGGAAGTTGTGCGTGGAGCCTGAAGAGATTGGTGAGGCACTGAATAAATATTTCTCTTCGGTATTCACGCAGAGTGCTGGAAATGTAGCTATGGAGATCACTGAGGTACAGGGTTGCAAATGGGGAAGTATTGTAGTAGATAGGGAGGATGTGCTAGAAATTCTCGAGGGTTTGAAGTTGGATAAGTCCCTGGGCCGGACGGGATTTACCCTAGGATTCTCTGGGAGGCAAGAGAGGAGATTGCAGAGCCTCTGGCTCTGATCTTCAGGTCCTCGTTGGTTACGGGTGTGGTTCCGGAGGACTGGAGGATAGCGAATGTGGTCCCATTGTTTAAGAAGGGGAAGAGAGACCTTCCAGGGAATTATAGGCCAGTGAGTCTTACTTCTGTTGTGGGCAAAGTATTGGAGAGAATTATTAGGGATAGGATTTATAGTTATTTAGAGAGAAATGAATTGATTGGGGATAGTCAGCATGGTTTCGTGAAGGGTAGGTCATGCCTTACTAACCTCATTGAGTTTTTTGAGAAAGTGACCAGAGAGGTGGATGGGGGTAAGGCGGTTGATGTAGTATATATGGACTTTAGTAAGGCGTTTGATAAGGTGGCCCATGGAAGACTTCTACAGAAAATGCAGATGTGTGGAATAGAGGGTGATTTAGCTAATTGGATTAGGAATTGGCTGGCAGATAGAAGACAGAGGGTGGTGGTTGATGGGAGATATTCATCGTGGAGTTCGGTGACAAGTGGTGTGCCTCAGGGGTCTGTTTTGGGGCCCCTGCTGTTTGTAATTTTTATAAATGATCTGGATGAGGATATTGAGGGATGGATCAGTAAATTGCAGATGACACTAAAGTCGGTGGAGTGGTAGATAGTGAAGAGGGGTGTTATAGTTTACAGAGTGACTTGGACAAGTTGCAGAGCTGGGCCGAGAGGTGGCAAATGGAGTTTAATGTGGAAAAGTGTGAGGTAATGCACTTTGGCAGGAACAATAAATGTGTAGAGTATAGGGCTAATGGTAGGGCTCTTAATAGTGTTGAGGAACAGAAGGATCTTGGTGTATGTGTCAATAGATCCCTGAAAGTAGGCAGTCAAGTGGATAAAGTTGTTAAGAAGGCATATGGAGTCTTAGCTTTTATTGGTAGGGGATTGAATTTAGGAGCCGCAGCATCATGTTGCAACTGTACAAAACTCTAGTGCGGCCGCACTTGGAGTATTGTGTGCAGTTCTGGTCCCCACATTATAAGAAAGATGTGGAGGCATTGGAGAGGGTACAGAGGAGGTTTACCAGGATGTTGCCTGGTATGGAGGGCAGGTCTTATGAAGAGAGGCTGAAGGATTTGAGGTTGTTTTCGTTAGAAAGGAGGCGGCTAAGAGGGGATCTTATTGAAGCATATAAGATGATTAGAGGTTTAGATAGGGTGGACAGTGATAGCCTTTTTCCTAGGATGGAGAAAGCTAGCACGAGGGGACACAGCTTTAAATTAGGGGTATGAGTTATAGGACGGATATCAGAGGTAGGTTCTTTACTCAAAGAGTGATTAGGGAGTGGAATGCCCTGCCTGCAGCTGTTGTAGATGCGCCAAGTTTGGTGGCGTTTAAGAGGTTAATTGATAAGTATATGGAAGAGAAGGGAATGGTTTAGTTTGGAGGGGCATTGCTTTTTATTTTGGTCGGCACAACATCGAAGGCCGAAGGGCCTGTTCTGTGCTGTAATGTTCTATGTTCTATGAATGAGGTCAGGTAGGCAGTACAGGTGTCAGTGGAAGCATTTTGGTGGTAGTGGCCATAAATCAGTAATATTTTAGGGTGTTATGGAAAAGGACAAAGATGGACCAGAAATAAGGTTTCTGTATTTGGGGGAAGGCTGATTTTAATAAGACAAGACTTGATCTGCCCAAAGTGGACTGAGAGCAGCTGCTTGTATGAAAATCCACATTAGTGCAGTGGGAGTCATTCAGAAAGGTAATAAGAGTCCAATGCGAACATGTTCCTGGAAAGATAAAGGTGTGTCCAACAAATCCAGAGAACCTCCAATGTCAAGTGATGCACAGGATTTGATATGGAATAAAAAGGAGGCTTATGTCAGAATCAGAAACTTGAAACAACAGTGGAATTGCTAGAGAAATATAGAAAGTGTAGGGGGGTACTTAAAGAAATTAGAGTGGGGCGAGGGCATGAATAAACACTGATGGACAAAATAAAGGAAAATTGTAAGGTTTTTATATGAAGAACAAGAGGGTAACCAGAGAGAGAGTCGGGCCCATTAGTGGCAACCTGCGTGTGGAGCCAAAAGACAAATGAAGTATTAAACGAGTGTTTTACATTTGTATTCACTATGGAGAAGGATATGTAGGTATAAAAAAGCAGGGAGAGGTCTGTCATGTAATTGAACAGATTAGCGTTGAGAAGGAGGGGGTGTTAGCAGATTTAGTATCTTAGAAGTGGATAAACTCCAGGCCCAGATGAGATGCTGTGTGATGCAAGGGAGAACTTTGCGGGGGCTCTGATGCTAATTTTCAAATCCTCTCTGGACACGAGAGATGCCAAGGGACTGGAGGACAGTTAAAATGATGCCATTATTCAAGAAGAGAAGTAGTGGGGAAAGAACAGTAATTGCAGGCCAGAGAACCTAACACCAGTGGTAGGAAAGTTATTGGAAATAATTCTGATGGACAGAATTAATCTCCACTTGGAAAGGCAAGGATTAATCAGGGATAGTCAATCATATCTTAACAAATTTGATTGAAATTTTTGAGGAGATGACTAGGTTTGTGCAATTGATGATTCTTGGACTTCAGTAAGGCTTTTGACAAGATCAAGAAGGTCAGAACCCATGGCATCCAGAGCAATTTGGTTTACTGGCAGGTGGCAGGGAGTAATGGTCAAAGTTTGTTTTTTTTTGTGATTGGAAGTCTTTGCCCAGGGGTGTATCACTGGGTTTTGTGCTGGATCCTTTGTTGTTTGTGACATATGTTAATGATCTAGACATGAATATGGGTATATGGTCAGGAAATTCATAGAAAACACCAAAATTGGTGGTGTGATAAATAGCAAAGAAGAAAGCTTTGACCTACAGAATGATGTAGACAGGCTGGTCAGATGGGCAGGACAGTGACATATTGAATTTAATGTTGAAGAATGAGAGGTGATGCATTTTGGGAGGACTGACAAGGCAAGGGAATACACGATGAACTGTTAGATGCTAGTTAGTACAGAGGACCAGAGGGACCATGGGCTGCATATCCAAAGGACCTTGAAGGCAGCAGGATAGATAGATAAGGTGGTTAAGAAGGCAAATGGGAAATTTGCCTTTATGACCTGAGGCATAGAATATAAGAGAGCAGGGAAGTTATGATGGAGCTGTGCAAAACACTCATTAGCCCACAGCTGGAGTACAGTTCTAATCACCACATGAAAAGAAGGAAATGTGATTACACTAGAAAGGAGGCAGAGGAGAGTCACCCAAGATGTTGCTAGATCACTGCAGCAGTGAAGAGAAGCAGGATAGGCTGGATTTATTTTTCTTGGACCAGAGAAGGCTGGGGGGGAATCTCATTGAAATGCACAAAATTATGTGGAATATCGATGTGTCAGTAATGAGGATTTGATTTAGGGTAGGGAACAGGAAATTTGGAAGGAACTTTTTTTTTCATCCAGTGGGTGGTAGTAATCTGGAACTCTCTGCCTGTAAGAGTAGTAGAGGCAGGAATCCTCAACAGTTGAGAAACATTTAGAAGAGCACTTGAAATGCCATAACATGCAAAGCTATGGACAAAATGCTGGAAAAGGGATTAGAATGGACAGGTGTTTGATCCTGGAGCAGACATGATGGGCTGAATGGACTTTTTCTGTGTTGTAAATCTCAGACTCCATGACTATGAATTCAGTTTCATTCTAATTTTTCTTTATGTACTGCCTGTTTTTCACTGTGGAACATGCAGTCTAGAGAAAATATTGGCCTGGTTCTTCGCTCTTTGAAAAATGCTTTAAAATTCAAGTCACAAAAGAAAGTTAATTAATTTTAATTGGTAAAAACATAATTGTTTTAAATTACTTTTTGATGTATATTTGCTAAATTCATTGGTAGGTTATCTAATGAATTTAATGTGATATTGAGCTATGTGAACCAGTGAACTTGAACTTTGAGGAAAAATCAATGCTGTGTTGGCCTGGAAGCAAAATAATCACGTGTTGATTGTTCCTGATTGCAATTATTGCTCTCAATTGAGTAGTACCATTTGAGCACAAATGTGATTATTTAGGTGACGTGCGACCAGTGATAGTCTGTGTAGCACGCAAGAAGCAGTACTTTGTATGTTAATATGTGTGACAATAATAAGTCAAATCAGTTTATTTTGAATTGAGACTTTTGGGCATGGCCTTTTTATGGATCCATTGGGAGAGCATCTAATGTTCAATGCTCCCCCTTTCTCATATTTATAAGACATCACCCAAAGCATGAGAGAATGGACAGTCTGCTCCCATAGCAGATTAGCAAATTTGAGTAGTTTACAGACAACTCTTTGATGTAATACCTCCTCAATACTGAACTTAGAAGGTGAGGGAAGAATCAAGCCTCAATCTTGCCGATTCTGCCACAAAATGTTCTGTAACAGTTAACATTTTAAAAATTTCTACGTGAACTTTGTTTTTATGCAGCTGGTGACCAACTCCTTTATGTTTTACAGTTATGAGGTCCCAGGTCTTAGAGAGGATGACTCTGACAGTTCAAAATGCATCAATCTACCAGTTTACTTCCGCGAGAAAAGGATGCGTTCCTCGAGTACACCTCCTGGCACTATTCTATTTGGTCAACCTCTATTGATTTCTGTTCCCAGGGATAATATTACTCTGGATAACCTGTACGAACTAGTCCTTGCACGAATTTCGTAAGTTTACCACTTTCATTTTATTGGGAGGAAAAAGAATTAAGTGCTTAGTTCAACTAAGTTTGTTTTTATACACTTACTTGAACAGCAGTATCTTACTTTTGCTGCCAAATTTGTGGCTGTCTTGTTAAAAGTGCTTTGTAATAGCCACCTTTTAAAATAACTGACCATTGCCACAACTCTCTATAATTGCCTAAGTGTCTGGTATCTTATAATTCATAAGTGAATCAGAAAAAAAATAAGTTTCCAGTTCCTGTTGTCCTTGTTATCATGGTAAATTGCAGTTCCATATCCTTCCAGAATATTATGTTGTCTAGGTATTTAAGAATTCAATTGCATGTTCGCTCAGTCATTGAAAATGAAATAGTCAACAGTATTTACATAATAAACAATCTGAAACAAGTTATTACTTCGAAATTTGTTCCGGGTATGTGGACAATGTTGCTATTGTCAGTTTGAGCCCTGTCGATTGTATAGTTTGTTCAGAGTCGGAGTGTACCAGGTCAGCAGGATAGAGCGCAGGTTCTTTTTTCTGTAGTGAATCATTTTATTTTTTAAAACAAGCCAACTTGTTTCTTCATTTTTCTGATGCTAGCCCAGTTTCACGGATTGCTATAATTGTATCATCTCTGCATTGCTGTAATCGCAACACCACAGTAACCAAATATCTGACAGAAATGAGGACTTGATTAGTCAAGAGTTAGACTGCTAGTTCTAGATTTCACAGAAAATTGAATGTAAATGCAGAATGTTATCCTTAAACCAGCAAACATAAGTCCATTTGTTAAAATCAGGATTTGACTGAGATACCAGAAATCAAGGTTCTACTTGTGTGTGAATAATTTTAAATTTACCATTTTTAACAAGCAAATTACTTTTGCTGTTGATTTTTGGTTTGCGAATATCGTAGTGCTTCATATCATTAGTGTACGCTTGACCTGGACCATTTGATGGGCAACATGACAGCTCAGTGACTATCGCTGTGGTGTGCAGATACATGGATTTGGGCCTGTGTCTGTGAGAGTTCACGCATTCTCCCATGCTTGCGTGGGTTTTCTCTGGATGCTCCGGTTTCCTCCCACTTCCCAAAGATGTGCTCTTAGGCTGATTGGCAGAACAAATTCTCCCTAAATTGTCTCAAATTTGGTTTCAATCCATAGATCTATAAACATAGACAGGGATCATGGGTAGAAGTGGGAACATCGAGGTGGTGGCGCGGGCTCGTTGGGCCGAAGGACCTGTTTCCTATGCTGTTTTGTTCTTTGTACTGGGACCTAATTAACACTAAGGTATTTTCATGGGCTTGTATAACTTGGGTATGTCCTTGAAAATTTCTTTAAGTAGACATTGAGTGTAATTTGCCAATAAGCCTCCAAATATTTCTATCACAACTGGTCAAGCCATTATGGAAATTTACTTGATCAAACACTGAGGATCAAAAATGATTTGTGTAGTGCTGAGTCCACAGAGATATCACTTGGAAAACTTCGTGGCCAGCTTTGAATGATAAGAACTGACTATGTTTAATTATTTTGAAAGAAATATGCATTTAATATCTTGAGCACTCATTATGCATGCAATTAATTACTTTGAACAGCAGCTAGTGTTATGCAGGACCCTATCAACTGCAATGACATGAATGATTGCATAATCTGGTTGCACTGGCTGAGAAGGGATAGTGGCTAGGACCACCTCGTTCCTCTTCACTTCAGTAATTTTTAATACTGACTTGAGCTAGTGAAGCATGTACATTGGGTCATCACTTAATGTCTAGTCTAAAGGTCCAGATATTCTAAGGTCAGGCTAAATAAAGCATTGTTACAGTGAGGATTGAGTGCACAAGGAAAGGGAGGAGAGATTTGGTGACCTAAGTAATTTGTTATTCAATGCTTTGCCCTTGATCTTAAGAGTTTCAACCAAGACATCATGATAAGTGCAGCTTATGATCATTAGTCCACATATATGTAACATTCACAAAATTAAGTATATAATAATAACAGCAAGAATAGCCAGATGGCTTGTCAAGTCTACACTACCATTCAGTGGCTGATCTTTGGCTTAAACTTCACTTTCCCACCCTTTCCCCATACTACTTGATTCCCTGCAAGACCAAACATTTGCCTATCTCAAATTCAAGTATACTCAAAAACGAAATATCCACAATTCTCTGAGATAGGAAATTTTAAAAGATTCACAACCGTCAGTCCTAAAAGATTGGCCCCTTATCCTGAGAATTTACCTATATAACACTAGGGAAACATTGGTGGTTTGAGATCTGTCAGTAATAGATTAGAACAATTTGAGACAACAAACATTGCATTAACAAATGCAGCTCTACTGGGCAGGTTCCCATTGCTTAGTGACAATGTCACTTTATCACTAGCTTACTTCCAAGATCTACCGCATTGCTATGATCAGATATGCATGTCTCTAATTACTGTGATGCAGGCATGAAGCCAAAGGCCTCATCAAACTTCTTTTAAATTACAATTAATTTTGTGATCCAAATTACAAAGTGTTCAAGTGGATTTCTTTTTAAAAGAAATAAATCTCCTTCCTCAATCAAAGAAGAAACTACAAATGAGGGTTATGGTAGTCATTCAACTCTCTTGGTGCTTTTAAAGTTTAACATCTGGAAATAAAAAAAACCAAATATTTTGCCCTTTTTATCTGTTAATAAACTAATGCAGTTTAAGCCAGCAAGCAGTTTTGCCCGTCTAAGAATATCGTTGAAATAAATGTATAAGATTCTAAAGGGGCTTGACAGAGTAGTTGTTTTCCCTGGCTAGGTAATTTAGAAAACTGGAATGCAGTCTCAGAGTAAGAGGGCAATCATTTAGCACAGATGAGAAAGTTCTTCACTCAGAATTATGAATCTTTTTTCTGCTGCAAGGGTTGTGGATGATCTATTGTTAGCTAGACTGGGATAAGTGGATTTTTGGTATCACAGTGAATCAATTAATATGAGAGTGGGTGGGAAAGTGGTCCAAGATGAGCTGTGATCTTATTAAATGGTGGAGCAGGCTCCACAGCCATATGGTCTATTTCTATTTCTTGTACTCCTGTGACTTATCACTAGGACTAAATTTGGGCTTGCCTGCTCTATTCTGTTATTTTTAAATCACCATTAAACTGATGTTGAGAGCTATAAATATGGAAGCTTATGTCCAGTCAATACAACATTGCTTTCACATGGATGCACCTCGTATGTGAATTGCAGTGAAGTTAAGCCTCGAGTGTCCAGAAGGTAAATATGCTAAAATTGAGATTGGTTTTGATTCAGATTTTAAACGGGAATCAAATGAAAACATTTTTTACAGTGTCATTAATTCCATTTTTCGTTTTCAGCCGTTATGTGAAACTGCGCAAAGAATTGTATGAAAGTCGTAGCTATGGAAGTCAGAACACAGGCAATGGCCTGTCCAGTGAGCTAAATGGTATTAATGATGAAGGTACGGTTACAGTATATGTTAAAATAGATGTATTTTGTAACAAGCAGGAAATATCAATTTAAAAACAAAAGCAGCAGGTATATAATTTGTGGAGCTAGCATAATGAAATCTGTTTTCATAGATTACTGTCTTCTTCTGTGATAGTATCCATTGATTGGAAACTGTAAGAATTCCTGCATGATGTCCTTATCCCATCCTGCTATTCTTTACTAGCACAGATGAAGAACCCTGGTGAAGAACATTCTACCAATGTGCAGAATACTTTAATCCTAAACGTTTTCCTTAAATCTTTCATACTTTATATTGTGAGAAATTTTATTCAGCAAGTGAATGGTTGCGAAACAATAAGAAGTTATATAAATGCAAGTTTGACTTTCTACAAAGGCTTGTTGCAAAACCTGGTTCTTATTCTTGCATCAGGTCTTGCACATCATTGTCGAGTTGACTTGAAATTTGTTCTGAATGCCTTCCGTTCATCTGCAAAACAGCTATTCACTTCAGCTGTTCTCTATCGCTTTGCATTCGTGCTACTACTGTCACATTTATTCCATTGGCTTTAACTTTGTCAAAAGGCCCCTTACATTGCATTTAAGCAAATACCTTTTGGATGTCATAGAAACTGAGGAATTAGGAGCAGAAGTAGGCAAATTCAGCCCTTCAAGCCTGCTCTGCCATTCAATCAGATTATAGATGATCTCTCCCTGGTCTCAAATCCACCTCCCAGCAGTTCCTGATATTTTTCTTTCCTTTTGTTTTTCATTAGAAATCTGTTTATCTCCCTATTGAAACAATTCATGGATTCAGACTCCATCGCGCTATGGAACACTGAGTTCCACAAATTCATCATTCTCTGCAAGAAATAATTCCTCCTCACCTCAGTTTTAAATCTACCATCTCTCAACCTATACTTGTGACATAAGAAATAGGAGCAGAAATAGGCCATCTAGCCCTTCAAGTCTGCCGCGCCATTCAACAAGATCATAGCTGATCTGAAGTGGATCAGTTCCACTTTCCCGCTTTCTCCCCATAACCCTTAATTCCCTTGTCTATCAGAAACGTATCTACCCGTGACTTAAATATATTCAGTGAGGTAGCCTCCACCGTTTCAATGGGCGGAGAATTCCAGAGACTCACCATCTTTTGAGTGAAGAAGTTCCTCCTTAACTCCAATCTAAACTGCCCCTCCCTTATTTTGAGGCTGTGCCCTCTAATTCTGCTATCCTTTCGAAGCGGGAAGAATCTCTCTACCTCTATCCTATCCATCTCCTTCATTATCTTATATGTCTCTATAAGATCCTCCCTCAGCCTTGTGAACTCAGTCTATTCAGTTTCTCCTCATAGGCTTATCCCCTCATCTCCAGCATCAGCTGGAGCTTCTCTACACTCCCTCTGAGGCCAATATATTATTTCGCAAATGCGGCGACCAAAACTGCTCATGGTACTCCAGTTGTGGCCTCACCAGTGCACTGTACAGTTGCAACAAGACCTCCCTATTTTTATATTCTAACCCCCTCGCTATAAAGGCCAACATTCCATTCACCTTTTTGATCACTAGCTGCACTTGCAGACTGGGTTTTGCGATTCGTGCACAAGGACCCCCAGGTCCCTCTGCACCGTAACATGCTGTAGCTTTTCACCCTTTAAATAATAATTCCCCCTACTATTATTTCTACCAAAGTGGATAACTTCATGTTTGACTTCTTGTTCTTGTCCATGGATACAATTAAACTGCATGATCACCATTAAATCTGTCTGTTATGTCATTTTAAAAAATTAAAAGTTTTATAAAGCCTTTAACAAATCTTGTTGGCATTCCTTAATTAATCTAAATTTGTCCAATTGATTTTGTCCTGAGCTATTATTTCTAAATGCTTTCCCTACCAAAATTAAGCTGATGGGTCTATACTGCATGCTCCTATTCATCCATGCATCCTTTTGTTTTTTGAACAAGAATATAATACTAGCGATTCTCTGGCATCACCCTGAATGTAAAGGAGATTAGAAGATTATGGCCAATGCCTCTTCAATTTCCTTCCTCGTTTCCCACAACATCTTCAGATGCGTTTTATCTGGTCCTGGTAGATTTTCAACTTTGCGTACTACTGTCTTTCTAATCCTCCTTTATCAAGTTTTAGCCCATCCAACATCTTAACTACTTCCTGTTTCATTATGACAACATCTTCATACTGCCTTCCTCAGTAAAGGCAGATGCAAAGTACTAATTTAGTATCTCATCCATGCCTTTTACTGCAATGCATAAATAAATCTCACTTGGTCCCTTATCAGTCCTTTCTTCCTCTTGCTACTGTTTTACTATTTACATGCTTATAGAGGACTTTTGGATTCATTTTCTGCCAACTTCTTCTCATACTTTTCACTTAACTTTTTCACTCTTTGTCCCACCATTCCCCAAGCTCTCTTTATTTGGCCCGGTTCTATAATAAATTTGACTGTTGTTACGCACACTTTTTTTGCTTCATCTTAATGTTCCTTTGAGAACTCTGGCTTTATTGACCGACCTTTCTTCATCATCAGAATTACCTCTTTAAAAGACTGTTCCATTATAGTTTTGCCTGCCCCAAGACTAAAAACTAATGCTTTGATTAAGCATTTGATTGAGAATGAAAGCTTTAAAGGACAAATGTTTTTAAGTGATACAGTGATGAGCTGAAACTTCAGTTAGCAACTGAATTTTATGAAGTTGTTTCTTTTAAGATTTTTAATTACTTCCATCTGTTAATTTTTGTATTTTACATTCTTTAGCTGAGGAGGAGATGGATCTTCAAAATGTCACAGGAGATAATGAGGAAAATTGCTCTGAACCTGAAAACAGTCAGTCTGACGGTTCTGCAGTTGATGAGAATGAGACAATGGAAAATGGACCCACCAAACGCACCACCAAAGGCAATAAGCAGAACTGTAAAAAGAAACTCTTCAGCTTCAGTATGGTGAATGCCTATGGCACCTCAGATTTCAGCTCTCTTACAGAAGATGGGGCTTTCCTCAAATTAAATTGTAAGCCACACAAAGCTTAAGAAGGTGCTGAACCAAAGCTATGAAATCTGTGGAACAAAAAAAATCATTTAAGCCTCTTTTCACAGATCATACACAATTTCTCCTGAGTTTTCCCAAACTCATTAATATCCCAAAGGAGATGCACCAAAATTTAAGCCGTAAGACATGACTTAAAATATCAGACAGAGGCTTTATTTTATCAAGGAGCTTCTGAAAATCCAATTAAATTACATCCATTGGATAGATTTTGTTTAGTAATCTCATTACCTACCATATCAAAAGATACTTGCTAGATTTGCCCAGAATAACATTTTACTTTTGTCTGCTATCTGATAACAACCTGGTAACGCCATCACTTGGAATTTCCTCTCCGAGTTTCTGTCTCTCTCTCTCGCTCACGTGCGTGCTCACACAAAATCCCAATCCCATTCTGGTGTTTTTTTTAAATCAAGGGTGTAAATTTGGCCTATAATTCAAGTAGCTAGTGTAGGCACAACATGGTTGTGGGAAAACTTGGTGCATTTAAAATGAGTTAGATTATAATTTCCATTTTAAAAACTTCTGACTCAATTTGCCCATACTTAGTTACATAAAAGCTTTGGGCCTAAGTTGCACATTTAGAAATTGCAACCTGTCACTCAAGTTGCTGGAAATAGGTGATGTGTGATGCCTGTGAATTACAGTATTTTGTTTTTAAATGTGATATAAACACTAAGCTGATCAAACTGATACGTCAATTAAGTTTGAAGACTTTTTTCACTCTCATTCATATGGTAATTTTTTTTCAGCACATTCCACAGTTGCTATAGACTGGGATCCTGAGATCAAAAAGATGTATTATGATGATCAAGAAGCTGAGGTAGGGTTTTCTTTAACTTTTTAATACCTTTGCAGCATATTGCATGTAATATAGTTTACTGCAAGGGGGAAGAGTAAATGAGGGGAAAAGGCTTGTATGAATAAAATAAACTGAAGATACAGTAAAAGATTGTCTTTTTTAAAACTAAGACTCCTGAAAGAGTAGAGTGAGCTAGCCAAACAGCATTATTATGTTATGGGGTTATTGGGATTGGACCTGAGTGGAATTGTAGTCGGTACAGACTCAATGGTCCAAATGGTAAAGAATTTAGAGGACAGAGACATAGTGACTAAAATAAGTATAGCACTACAATGCAACTTCAAGTGATAATCAACACATGTATTATTTAGTACAGCATTAGCAAATGCATTTCTTCCATTTTACTTTCAGCATTCCTGTGTAAAAGTTTAATGAAAGTAGTTTGTACCTAAAACATCTAAATCACTTTGTGAACAATATTGTGACCTGACTAAATTGAGCAGCTTCAAATTCGAATAATTATTTTAATTGTGTTGTAGTAAACATTCTAATAAGCAACAGGACTAGTGGATTAGATAAAAATTAATAAGTGGATTAGAGACTGTAATCACAACCATGCAGGTCACAAAATTAATGGTGTTTACATTTGAAAACGAGTTCATGTCTTGTACAACTTGACAACATCACCTGCTGATTTTATCTTTTTTTTACAGTGAAAACACTGAATCATTTGCTGCTAACTTACATCATCTAACATTCTGAATGTTTAAGCCAAAACACGTTAGGCCATTTGTTGCGCAATTATCAAGATCTATTGCTAACTGTTGCAATATCAAAAATCAATTTTTTTCCGTTGCACAGGAACATCCAGTGAGCCTTAAAGCATCAGAGGCATTTGTGATACTCCAGTCGGTTTGAGTGTAAAATATTTCTTGCTGATTGGTCAAGGAAATTTCTTTCTTTAATTTCTTAGCTTGCAGATTTTTTTTTTTTACAGGGAAGAAAGCTTTTATTTCTGTTTGTTTCTTTTTATTGCTGTTATCAATTGGCTATTCAAAAAAGCAGATAGCCTTTCCCTTCCTGTCACTGAGGAGCAGCAGCAGATTCTGCTTGTGTACTGTGAGGAAAATAGGAGTAGGGAGTATGTCCATTAATATGATCATGGCTGATCATCCACTTCAGTGCCTTTTTCTCCACACTATCCTTTTATACCATTGGCATTTAGAAATCTGCTGATGGTGACTTGAAATACAAACTGATGTAACTTCTATAGCCCCCTGTGATAGAGAATTCCAAAGATTCGCAACTTCTGAGGGGGGAAAAAATGTTCCTCCTTATCAGTCCTAAGTGACTCTCACACCCCTTTATTTGGAATTATATTCTAGACTCTCCAGCCAGGGGGAATATCTTAATCTCTCCATTCCTTAAAGTATTTCGTAGGTTTCAATACAATCACCTGTCATTCTTCAAAACTCTAGGGAATACAGGCCCAGTTTCCCCAATCTCTCTTCATAGGACACTCTTGCCATCCCAGGAACATGTCGAATGTATTTTAATTGCACTCCCTCTATAGCAATAATATCCTCCCTGAGGTAAGGGAATCTATACTGCACACAAGTGTCCAGATGCGGTCTAACGAAAGATCTATACAATTGAAGCAAAGTATCACTACTGTGTACTCGAACCCTCTTGTGAAGCCCAACAAACCATTAACCTTCCTAATTGCCTGCTGTATCTGCATGTTATCCTTCAGTGACTTATTGATGAGAACACTCTTATTGACTGGATGATCAACCATGATCATGTTGAATGGCATACTCCTAGTTTCCTCACAGGATCTGAATCTGCTGCTGTTACTCAGTGACAGGAAGGAAAAGGATACCAATCAGTTTTTTTGAATAGCCAGTTGACAACAGCAGTGAAATGAAAGCTTTCTTCCTGTTTAAAATTAATTTTCTTTACCGATCAGCAAGAAATATTTTGCATTCGAAGACTGATGTAGTTTTACAGCTACACTTTCTAAATAATCTCTTGCCATTTAAGAAATATTTCACGCATTTGCTTCTCCTACCCAAGTGGATAGTCTCACATTTTCCCACATTATGTTCAGTCTGTCATGCTTTAGCCAAATTCTCCTAAAGCTGCTTTACATCTTCCTGCTCATACATTCTTACCTAGCTTTGTGTCATCTGCAAACTTGAAAATATTTCGTTTGGTCTCCAGATCCGAATCATTGATATATGTTGTCAGCTGAGACCCGAGTATTGATGACAGCCTACCACTGCAAGAATGGCGTGTTTATTCCTATTCTGTTTTCTGATTATTAACCAATTCTTAACCCAAGCTGTTTTATTACATCCTATCCCACGTGCTTTAATTTTGCTAACCAACCACTTTCCGGGGTTTTTATCAAAATCCAATTGTTCACCAACTCCCCTGTATCAATTCTATCCATAACATTCTTCCTCCAACAGGTTTATGAAACATTATTTCCCATTCATGTTAACTATGCCCAATCAAATCATGATTATGCAACTGTCCATGCATCACATCCTTTGTTATAGATTTTTTGTAATAGATTATTAGTCTTTAAATGACAATTTGTATACGTATCCTAAAATGAATAAGTACGTTATTTTGGATATATAGTTGATTAACAGAAAACCACATGCAGTGATATTAAAAAGTATCCTATGATACTGTGAAAATAAATGACAAGCCAGTTTTTTTTATACACAATAAAATCATTATCCAGCATGCACAGGGGTGCTGGATAAAGTAGAATTTCATTTACGAGTTAAATGCAGCACAATATATGTATCGTGAACCAGAATGCAATTAATTTTCAACAGTAAATTGAAATAAAGTATAAAATAATACAGGTGCGGGTTTTGGATAATCTTGTAATTGCTTCCAGTTGGTAAAGTGACAACTTGTAGTCAGGGATCATTAGAAATTCTAGTTCATAGAATCCCTACAGTGCTGAAAGAGGCCATTTGGCCCATCAAGTCTGCAGTGACCACAATCCCACTTAAGTCCTATTCCCATAACCCTTGATCCTAGGATCAATTTAGCATTGCCAATCGACCTAACCCACACAGCTTTGGATTGTGGGAGGAAACCAGAGCACCCGAAGGAAACCCACACAGCCATAGAGAGAATGTGCAGGGTCCGCACATGAAGCCGGAGTTGAGCCCAGGCCCCTGGTTCTGTGAGCAGCAGTGCCAACCACTGTGCCCTCTAGTTAGTAGAAAATTCTGGTTGGTGGTGTGCTAGTTAACACAAAGTTACTGCTGTATCTTCCACGCTTTGTGGGTTTCCTAAAATGTTTTAGACCCATTGATTTGTTGGTGGGATAATGTTTGTAGTCAAATCTGGAAGCTAATTTGCACACAGTGTAATTTTTAAGGTTTCAAATCCAAATTTTGCATCACCTAATAACTTTTATCTTTAATTTAAAACAAAACTGGATTAAAACTTGAGAGCCAGTGTGTAAGTGATTCAAATGTTTAAGGTATAGGGAACAGAGAAGGACTGATTCCTTTGTCTTCTCTCCTAAGACCTCTATTTATAGTGACCTCTAGTATGGACCTCAGCCTTTCATCATGAGCTTTTAATTTTGAAAAAATAGGTGCGTAGTGAAGGTCAGGCTATTCTAAAATGAAGGATAATTACTGGTTGAATTGGCAATATAATGAGATTGACAATCTACAGCTAAAAGCTGGAATGATTCCTGAGAGAGGTAGTTGAGGCAACTTCAAAACAGATAAAAATAAGCGGGAGTAATTTGGTGGTGTAATCTAATCAATTAGATTGCTGTTAATCATTCAAGATTTACTTTGATAATTTAATACGATTAATTTCCTTAATATCGTTGGTTTTCATCTAGAAAGAAATTTGCGCTAAAGAATTTAAAAGGATAGCATCTTTGGAAAATGAAGTGAGAATAATTTATCACTTGTCACTTTTACAGGCATATGAAAAGCATGAAAGTATGTCACAGCCTCAGAAGAAAAGAAGCTCAGTTGCACTGAGAGAGTGTATAGACTTATTTACTACGATGGAAACCTTGGGAGAGCATGATCTGTGGTTAGTACATAATGTAGCTGATTCCCCCCCTTTTTAAAATTAGGGTGTTTTCCCACTGTCTTTATATTTGAGCGCTATGATCTTGCTGCTATTAGAATGGGGTGGCTCAGATCTGAGTTGAAGTGCAGCTTGTAATCAGCTGAAGGAACAAAATTTGTAGCTTGGTAGAAAGGTAATTTCATATAATTACAGCAGAGTCACTTCAGCCAGTGAGCCTGTGGACCATCTACAGGACTGTCATTTTATATCAAGCTGTCATGTGGATGCAACTTTATTCTGAGTTTTGCTACATGAATACATCTTAGGGAAGATTGGTGTTTTTACTTTAAAACTGACTTTAATTTTTTTTAATTACTTGATTTTATTAGCCTTTTGCTGTTTTTATTTTTCTGTCCCTCAAGATTAGAGGTATGGGTGCAAGGGAATGATATAATTCCCATCCCTACCAGCAAATGTCCTACATCCTCTGTGGTATAGATTATGTGGGAATTTTATTCTGTTTCAGTCCACCAACCTCAACCCCAGTCTCTGAAAAGTACCCGCTCATACATCATTGTGATTTTCTTTTGTTTAATATGCTATTCATCCAGTAGTCCTCAACCAAGGTTGCCAGTTAGGAACTTGAGCAAGACTGCTGAAACTTCATATAAGGAAGGAGTTTAACAACCAGTAGACAAAGAAGACTCCCACCCTATCAGGTTGTGTTCAATTGGACTCCCGGACCCAGAGATGAAAAGCCAGTGTGCCAATTGGTTTTCTTATGTTTTAATTTTTACATCTGTTTTCTGAGTCTTTTAAGTATTTATTTTTTTAATTTTTTATTTGTTAAATGCAGAAACAACTGTCCTTCTAAATAATACAGATGGAAACTTTCAAAAATAATATTTTGGCAGCATTTCATGTATTCAGTTTTAGCACAACCATTTTGGAAATATACAGATGCCATTGTAAATACAGTACTTTCATAAACAAGTTCTTATAAAATGTAGTTTTGAAATTAGAGGATTCATTGGAAAGTGTTTTCTTCTGATTCAAAATGTTGGAAGCTCAAAACCTGATTTTGGTTGGCATTTGAGATGGCTAATTTTTTGATAAACAAGTGAGCTTGAGTAAACTGAAAGAAAACTGTTAACAGTGTATTATAGTAGTTATTTTATATAGACATTAATTGTTGACAGCCTGCTATGATACCTTGATTGGCTTCATAAAATTGCTGTTTATGGTCAAGATATCTGTTGTGGAAATACTAATACACATTTCATGAAAGTGAGATTCTAGACTGTTTTTGAATGTTAGGTCTATAAATTTTGAGTATGATTGATTGTTGGATTCCCTGCTTGCAACAGTCATTTCATCATCATTTGCAAGTTTGTTCTCTACAGCTGCTAATGAGAAATGCTCTACAGTGTGCCTGAGATAGTTAATACTCAAAGGATTTCATTTCCACAACTATTAATGTGTGGAATTATTGAAAGCTGATCTTGTTCACCTCAAACAAGTTTCAATACTTATGCAAGTTACTGCATTTCAATGGAAATTGTTTTTGTCTACCCAAGGAGTAGAAATTCTAAATGTCCAACTTTCCATGCCAGCTCACACATGGTTAAAAATCAAAATGTATTCTCACTGGAAATAAATGAATATATGAGCGTATATAGTTTCCCAAGAAAAAATCCTTTATGTATTAGTTTAAAAAAAACCCTTCCTCACAAAAGTAAATCAAAGATGTAAATTAATCTGGCCTTAGTTGGAGAAAAATTGAAGTCAGTCGCCTATCTGCACTTCAGTAGGTAAATATAGGATTGAATTTAATGATAGCAAAAAATGTACTGCTTGGCACAAGTGGAGTTTGAGGTGAGGATGGGGGGGTGAAAAAATTCTACCATGTTGAAGTAATCAAACCGCAAGCCAGCTTTTACAATGGATTGGCTAGCCCAAGCATCAGGCATTGTGTATGCAGGTTAGTGCTGAGTTAACTAGTTGCAATCAGGGCAGTATTAAGAGGAACAATTAGCAGTTCCATGCATAAACAAGGTAAAATTGTTCTGCATTCATGTTCCAGATCACTAACCAGTGATACTTGATAGAAGGGCATTTGTGAAGATTTTGGGTGATTACTGGATTGGGCTTGGATGCAGTGTCTCTGACGATCAAATAGAAACCTGATAAACATGTACAGCCAGAATCTTTACTTTGTGCAATAATTGAACTAAATGAGCATGGAGGCAGCATCATCAGGAACTGAATACTGGGGGACGAACAAAATGGGCAGGAGGAAGCATAAAGATTGATAAATTTAATGCCTAGTAATCCATTTCTATTTAAAATTAAATGCGTCTTTCAGAAGATGAAACATTAATATCTTACTGCTATTTGTCTCCACAGGTATTGTCCCACCTGTAAAAAGCACCAGCAGGCCACGAAGAAGTTTGACTTATGGTCACTACCAAAGATTCTTGTGGTACATCTGAAGCGTTTCTCATATAATAGATATTGGAGAGATAAACTTGATACTTTGGTGGAGTTTCCTATAAGGTGAGACTTTGACTTTTTTTAACCATGTATGAAAGCATTTATTTTAAATTATTGCATTTTTATCACAAATTATTAAAATTGCTGTTCTGAAAACCTGCTGTTCTCCACATAATATGCACAGGACTATGAGGTTGTGTGGGTTCTCACTTATTCTTAACAATTCTGTTTGCTTCCTGGTCTATTAATCTGAAATGGTATTAAATTAAAAATTTTTGACAGAAACTGATTTTTGGAGAGCCTTCTAGTTAATGGAATAACTTCATTAAAAGTAAATGCTTCAGGGCTGCTATTAAAACTTAATTAACCTCTTCGCAGCAGCAAAATGTTTTTTATAGCATTGTTTTAACCTTAAGCAGGCCACATTGCAGTTCAATGTTTCACTGTTCATCATTGGGCATTGCAAAAAGTCTTGCAGAAACAGAACAGAATGTATTATATTTACAACTTTTGGTGTAGTTTTGCAAAAAAAAACACTATCTGAAACTTGAATATTAAATTGAAAAGGACAGATAATTCCAGTTAGTCTGGATCAGTATTTTGCAACACATTGCAATGCAATTAAATTTAACCAGTGGAAAGGGGGAAAAAAATTGCATTTTCCAACCCTGTAATTTCTTCACTTCTAACCTGTTCTGTGTTCCCTACTGTTTTGGCATCTGTGCCTTCAACTGTCTAAGCACCAAGTTCTTTCACGTAAATCACTCCATTTCATCGTTTTTTTAATTATTCATAAAATCCGTCTAATCTACTTTTGATGTCACCTTCTAATATCTCCTTTTGGCTTAACACTCTTTTGTCTGATTAGCTGTGTGACGTGATGAGGCACTTTTTTTAAAGTTATACATGCTATATATCTGAAAAATGTTATTCAAATTATTCCGGCAAAAATCGAAATGTAAAGTTAGGATCTTGTCTTCAGTTTAATTTTATACCTTTTGTAACATTTATTGATTGAACCCTAATACATGTTGAGTGGGTTAAATGCTATGCCTTCAAAGGATCAGAAAAATAAACTTCACGGTAAAGGTGAAGGTTCCTCTATTCAAATTCATTGTCCACTTGTTTTTGAATAGTGAAAATCAAAGCTATGGTTTTGAAAAAGCCCATTCAGTTTATAGTCTTTGCCAATTGTTTTGACATTCAAAAGACAATGCCACTGTTTGCTGTGGTCTTGAACCTTCAAGGTAGCATAGGAAGCCACTCAAGTTGTGCTGGTCTCAACATTCTAGAAATAATTTTCGGTGCTTCTTGGGGATGGATAGCTACCACTTTTGTGTAGCAGTTCCTGAGATGTGGTGAGCAACAGTACTCTGCTGTTTGATAAATCAGGGCAAATGAAATAGTTTGTGGGCTCTGCTCCATCAATTTCCAACTGAGATTCACTCTTGGCTTGACCTTAACTCAAGTGTTCTGGAGGTGTTGCTGGTAGGTCAATGTACGGTCAGGAGTAACACCAAGATGTTTTGGTGTTGGGTTGTAGATAAGTTATCAACCCTAGAACTAGATGTGAAGTTCCTCCCTGGCCTTCGAGTTCATGTGACGGCTGAAACAATAGTCTTGGGACTGTTGATCAAAATCTTCATTTTCTACAGTAGGCTTCCAGAAAACATAGCTCTTCAGTAGTTAATACCCTGATGCTCTTCAGCTTGAAAAGCCAGAGGGAGGTGATGGTACAGCAGTGTTGTTGATGGACTACTAATCCAGAGACCCAGGGTACAATGTGGGAGGGAAGTCATTTGTGTGTTTATATGTTGAAGAGGGCAGGTATGAGATCTAATCCCTGTGCAATTCCATAGTTGACAATGTGTGGAAGGCAGATTTGATATTTGAATTGTGCACACATGTCAGTTGCTGATCGTGGAGTTAATTAGTTGTAGAGTTTTCACACTTTTTTCATGATGGAGACTTTCAACATCTCACCAACCAATGGAAATGATCTTTCTCTATTCACAAGACACAGTATTCTCATGTAACTGTAATGCACTCTTTGCACTTGTTTTCCATCCTTGTGAACGCAAAAGGACGTTGGCCTTTTTGATATTTTAATGTACTTGCACTTTTAAAGAATTATGTATTTCAACCCCATGTCTCTGTTTATTTGTATGCTTGAGCACTGAGTATAATCTCATTCTTCCCAAAATGCATGATCCATACTTTGCAGTATTGTGTGTATTATTTGCCTGTTTATTCTGCTAGTATCCCTGTCTTACTGAAGTTACTTTTCCAGTTGTTTACTATTCTTGTATCATTAGCACAATTTTTGATGTTCAAATCCAAATCATTTACATGTTTATACAGCATTAAGTGAGGACAGAATATATGACTTGGAACTGAATTAGTTCCGAGTGTCCTAATCTAATTATTTAATGTTCTCTGATCCCTCTTAATCACAATGTTACACAGTCTTGAATCCCCTTGTGAATTGTCAGGTGAAATTGATTAAGATAATTAATAACCACCACCTTCACACAAGCTTTACTGTATTGTAGGTTTTGGTTGTGCTTTTGTGTCGATGTTTAACATTGGAAATTGTTGTCATCCTTATCTGTAGTTGAGCACACTAGTCAATGGCAGCTATTTTTGGAAAGCTTCTAAAACAGGTTGTCGTTTGCTTGCTTTGATTTTTTAGGTAGTCTAATTCCAATTTATGTCGATGTGTATATTTTGATTCAGTTTAAACAAAGTACCCATGGCTTCCTCTTATTTTGCAGTTTCTCTCCTGTCATCCTCTACCAAACCCTGCTCCCCCTGGTGGTGGTGTTATTTTACCGGCTTACCACCTTAGGCCTTGTACCAGCCCCCATTACCTTTTGCAGTTTCCCTATTCTTCTGCACCCCTCACCATTTCCTTGGTTACTTTCCTCATAATAATATGTCTTTGTAATGACTAAGCCAGAGATACGTTTTTGAAGTATAGGACTGCTTAGGACTATATGATCTCATTACACTATGTAAATTAATATTAACAATTTAGTAACTGATCATAAGCTAAAAGACTTGTCCTTTAAGTCAAAGCCCATCTCTTTCGAATTTATTACTTCCCTAGTACCTTCTAATTCCTTTGTCTACACATTGTTCTTAAGATTTGTTGATTCATTGTGTCTGCTACCCTATTATTTTATGGCCTTGGTCTTCTAACCATTTCATCCCTTTTAATTATTTGGTATGCCTGTTCATCCATTACTTTGTAAATTTGTTGTTGTGCCTACACTCAAATTAACATTATTAATTTGTTGATGAATAACTCTTCGTTTTTGGTGTCTTGTCTCTAAATCACCTGATTTCCATGGTATCTGTTACTCTCGATTCATTGGGTCACAGTAGTATTTGTTCCTTTCGCTGGATTAAGGTTGAATTTTCCTACTGTGGATATAGTGTTGTTCATAATGTATATAAACAACACTCTGAGAAAGTGTAGCTGACCTGATTAGCAAGTTTGCAGATGATACAAAGATTTGCTGGGGTTGTGGATAATAATGAAGATTGTCAGAGAATACAGCAGGATGTAGACTGGAAAATTGGACGGAGAAATGGCAGATGGAATTTAATCTGGACAAAATGTGAGGTGATGCATTTTAGTAGATCTAATTCAGGTGGGCGCTATAAAATAAATGGCAGGAGCATAGACAGTCACACCTGAGAGTACAGGTCCACAGATCCTTAAAAGTGGAAAAGGTGATGAAGAAAGCATATGACATGCTTGCCTTCATCAGACAGGGCATCAAGTACAAAAATTGGCAAATCATGTTAGTTATATAAATTGTTGGTTAGGCCATATTTGGAATATTGTGTCCAATCTGCTACCAGAAGGACGTGGAGGCTTTGGAGGGAGTACAGAAAAGGTTTACCAGAATGTTGCCTGGAAAGTATTAGCTATAAGGAGAGATTGAATAAACTGGGATTGTTCTCGCTGGAAAGATGGGGGCTGAGGAGTGGATTGTCATTAAATCCCTAGGGAACAAAGAAATAAAATTTCAAGATTGTACGAGTTTTGACTTGGCTTGCATTGTCATATTGTTTCAAAGTTCTCGTTGCTGATCTGTTATCCTATTTGCTAACTTCCCTGCCTATTTAGTTTTTGCCAGATCCGTAACCACACTGAAATAAAATGTGGCTGTTGTGGAATGAGTAAATAGTTACCTTGCTTCAAGATCTCTATTCTGCAAAAGCGAGTTGGTAATGTAATATAGTTGTAGCAATTGCAGAGGTCCAATGATGTGTTTTGGTGAGACTTCATTACTGCATTTTTGATATTCTGTAAAACATTATTGTTGAATAGTTTTTCTTTTATTGGGTTTTTAGGGATCTGAATATGTCTGAGTTTGTCTACAATCCCAAAGCTGGCCCTTGCATCTATGACCTTGTTGCAGTAACTAACCACTATGGAGGAATGGGTGGAGGCCATTGTAAGTAACATGTCTTTACATTTATTTCCTGAAAATTTAAGGACATTAACACCTTTGTAGATATAAAAGTATAACTTGCTATGTCTTTTTTGCCAACAGATACTGCATATGCTAAAAATAAAATTGATGGGCAATGGTATTACTTTGATGACAGTAGTGTATCAGGAGCGTCAGAAGATCAGATTGTAGTAAGTTATACTAACTATAGTAGAGAAAACATTATAGTTCATTTGGGAATTTCTCATTTAATAAATTAATAAAATTGAGTATTTGTTTGTGTAAAATAGTCATGTCCAGCTTTGCAATGTGGGGACAAACCAACTAGGCAGATGTGAAGAGTTTGAGTTTTGCAATTGGGATTATCATATACTTTTGACATTTTTTCCTAAACTCCTATATGTTAATATGTTTCCCCATATTCAGAATACCAATCAGTACATTAGTCCTCATCCTCCTCCTCCTCCTGACCAGAATGTGTAAATGCTTCATTCTCGCTGCATGGATGATGCTGGCAAGGTCACATTTATTGTCCATCACGAGCTGATGTATTACAAACAATATAACTTCACTTTGTCACTGATGCCAGTGTGTTCTGCATAACAGCTCCATGAATGGTGCTATCTGCAGCAAAGTGACAATTTCACTTCAAAGGGTGTCACTCCTAAGAATAAGCAAGAACAAATTAAAGTCTGAGCTGTTTGCTGATCTTATTTGGTGAACATTTGAGTCTTCGTTTTTTTTTACTTTTAATCTTATTTTTAGCATAATTTCCTGTTTGCTTCCCATCAGCTCAGCTTCTCAACCATTTCTAGATGGCCCCAATAAAAAGTCGCTGATATATCGGAGATTGTCATTTCATTAAATTGGCCTTTGTTTTGAACAATCATTCTATGCTCCTCTACACCAGCCCTCCTTTGTCACCTTTGGTCATTGCCTGTTAATAATTCAATTTCACCAGGTCCCTGCATGGATTCCAATCCCATTGAAGCATGGTCATCTCAAGGTTCCACTCTTTACTTTCCCGTTTCTCTCATACGCATATAAGCACAGGGTCAGCTTCTGAGCGTATGTTCCTTGCAAAGTATGTAGGAAGTGCAATGCACTAATATTCAGAGGGTAGTGCCTGAGTTCAAAACAATAGCTCTCAACATTGAACTTCCATCCAATCATCTGAATGAAAGATATTTCGGTCAAAGGAATGGTCTGATGTTGAGCACATTTTTACCACTAATAAAGCAGCATTCAGAGGTCCAGAATTTTGAAAAATACAACGTAAGAGAGTGGATTATTTTTCTCCACTCCTCCCAAGTTTCTCTTTTGAAAGTGCTTTTCTTCTTTTCTGATGTTCTGTTCCAATTCTGTCGACTCTCTGGGATTTCATCCACTCAATCATTTTTCTGTCTTTAATATTTGACTGCTGTGTGGCTCAGTCAGAATGTTATGGGTTCTAGTCCCATTTTCAGGCTTAAACACAAAATCAAAATGATATTACGCTGTCGGAGGTGCTGTGAAGCCACAAATAGTACGCCTCTTGGGTAGATGTGAAGGGACCTGTGATATCAATATTTATCCATCAATCAACTATACCACGTTTCCTTCTTTACTAAAGTACTTTGCTGTGACATAGTTTGGGATGTCCTGTGATTGTACATGAGACTATATGAATGCAAGTCTTTCTTTTTAGGAAGGATGTCATACCTGAGCACAATCCTTTCTTTGCCTGAAATTTCTGTCAAGGATCACTGGGCAGTAATCAGAAACACCAACTCTTATTCACAAGCCCAAGGACAACCTGTCTCTGCTAAGATTGCACCGTCTGAAACACCAACGGAAATACTTTTAGTTTACTTATGTTCTGCACATTGGCTTCTGAGTATGATTTTTGCAAGCTTATGTAACTCAGCTTACAGAATGTTGTTGGAAATATATAAAGAACCGCACAATCTTTTGTATGACAGGTTCATTTCTTTAGGTAGAACTGAGTGAATTATGGTTTTTATATCAAATGAGGTGAGGCAGACAAAGTTGGGCAATGTTAAAGAGGTAGAAGCAGTCTTAGTGTATGGTCTCTGTAAAATGTATTGAGCATATGTTGGTTTTAATCTTGTATTCCAATCTCCTTGCAGTAAAGCCCAGTATACTATTTATCTTTCTGATTGCTTCCTGTATCTACATGCTAACCTTGAGTACACCCAAGTCTGTTTGAACATCAGTATATAGAGGTTTAACACTTTTTTCTGTTCAGTGAGTCACTGAATACTTGCCCACATTATACCTCTTCTCCACCTTGCTACCCACTCTATAATCATATATGACTTGAGTCAAGTCAGTAAATGGATTAGGGAGGGACCTTGAGGAAGAAGCATACAATGCAATATTGTTTCATGATGTTGGATTGCCTCACCATCTAAACACAATACTAACACTGATATCTACTTTTCCTAGACAAAAGCAGCATATGTTCTTTTCTACCAACGTCGAGACCCAAATAGCCATTGCAATAGTTCATCTGCTTCCTTGAGTACTCCTGCTGAAGAGAATGGTGAGAATAGAAAACATGAAGAAGACAAAATGGATACCAACTGAGATGATGCATGATTTGCCAACAAGAAATTAGATCAACTGTTTTTGGACTATGCTGCTCTCTATCATCAGCACCAGCTGCCTTCAGGGTAGGGGACAAAAAGCCCTCTTGATAACAGCAACTTTTTTTTAAAACAAAATTGGTCAGATCTGGATGACTGGGTGAACAAAAATAACAATTGCTTAACCTTTGGTCAGTCATGCTCTGTTTCAGAATCTACTGATTTCTGATGACAATTAATGAACGTCACTGTACTGTAAAATAAACTGCTTTGGAAATTTTTAAGTGAGGTTTTTTTTCTCATCAGCTATTTGAGATCAGGGTTTTTTGGTTTGGTTTAGTTCTGAAAAGGGTTGCAGTTTCCACTCCCTTCCTTCCCAAATTAATTTTCTACCCAATTTGGATTTTTAAGTTATGTCACAAAATTGTATTGCTCGTATTGTTTCTTCTTGGTATAATAGTATTTCTTTGCATGAATGACACCTTGCATCTTAACCTGGAAATCTTGCATTATAAACTTGTAGCAGAGCACTGGTTTATTTGTGGTTTGGCTAC
This sequence comes from Sphyrna mokarran, assembly GCA_024679065.1. Lineage (NCBI taxonomy): Eukaryota > Metazoa > Chordata > Chondrichthyes > Carcharhiniformes > Carcharhinidae > Sphyrna > Sphyrna mokarran. The sequence goes on along the minus strand of JAGIQG010000003.1, from coordinate 129,430,886 downwards.
TGTGACTTGGATAATAAAATTTGTAATATTATATTGTATTATAGACAGCACAGGAACAGAGGTTTCCAGTCCCCAGTAAAATACTGATCCAAACTGGCAAAAGTTTGCTGGTATGTATTGTAATGTAAATTTTGCATCAGTTTCTTCTAGTCTTTTTGCCCAAACTGGCACTTTGTAAGTGGCTGGTTTTAATACATATCTCTACATAAATAAAGACTGCTGATTGAGCTATGACTTGTCCGCCATGTGGGCTCACTGTGTAACTCTAGTGGAAGCAGCTTCGTATTTTTCAAACGCCAGGTTTTGATCAAAATGAATTAGAGCAGTTATAATAAATACATAATATGATTTCCTGTCAATTTCCAACTTAAAAGAAATGGAAAGCAGGTGGAAAATAATGTAATAAACTGTTACCCCTTCAAGCAAGAACTTTTAAAGAAAACATTGGTTTTACAGTAATTTGTGACATCTATCACATTATATTGAAAAATTACTCCATTTCCCTGAAGTTCACCAAGTTTCTATTGTCCTCTGCCTACAAATTTATTGTATATTAAAATTACTGTACTAATATTCAATTTCAAAAAGCACTTAAAACACTTGACAGCCATTATCTCTGGCAAAATTATTATGAATGTCAGCAGAAAATGTTGTAATTACTTTTTGCACTCATTGTCTTTGGCCTTTTGTACACTTTAGTGCACTTGGGTGAACCACATTTATTCTAATCTGTCGATGTTAGTAACAGTGTAACCTCTAGACACTGAGAAACATCCTCTTCCTTCACTTAGAAGCACTTGCATACCATCAGGTTTGCAGCTGAAATGTTCCTGGAGTGTGACAGCTGATTTTCACCCTCCCTCAGCCAGTCCAGATCTGTTTGTCCATTTCATAATAAAACCATAAGACATTGGAGCAGAGTTAGGCCACTCAGCCCATTGAATCTGCTTTGCCATTCAATCATGGCTGATATTTTTCTCATGTTCATTCTCCTGCCTTCTCCCCATAACCTTTGATCTCCTTATTAATCAAGAACCTATCTATCGCTTCTTAAAGATACTCAATGATCTGGCCTTCACAGCCTTCTGCAGCAAAGAGTTCCACAGATTTGCCACTCTCTGGCTGAAGAAATTCCTCCTCATCTCTAAAGGGTCGTCCCTTAAGTTGAAGTGAACAAAATCAACATTGGCTCCATTCAAATCCATCAGTCACTGGAATTAAACAGCAGTATCCTGCTGCCCTTCCTTCTAAACGTATCTGTTCTTTTTCCACTCTTCCCTTCACTGCTAGCCCTGCTCAGGCCTCTTGGTGTGCAAAATCACAGATATTGACTAGTATTTATAAAATGTAAAGATCTATCCAGTTCCCTGCTGAGTGTAAAAAACCTGGTATTTTGCATTAAATTTGTGATTTTGTTCTTCGTTTATATCTATTCAACATGAAACTGACACTATTTCTTTCTTTCCTCTTGCCCTTTCATCATGCTATTTAATCCTGTAGGGGTAGGAGTGGAAAATAATCTTGGACAGATATAAATCTGTCTTCCAACAATCTCAACATTTCGAGAGAAGAGAATCAGGTCCCAATAGGACAGCTGAGCATGCAGCAAAACTAGTGCTTTTACCCACCCTTTGAGCAGTGAATAATGTGTGTAATGTTTGTAGTTGGATCTGCGGATCAAGTTTGAGACAGTATTGCTCTAGACAATGAACAGTTGGTCTCTTCGCTGAACACTGATCTTCAAGTTACTGAAAAATTCATCACTTCATATTGAGTATTATTATAATTGTCCTGAAATAAACTGGCATAGGGAAGGGCATGAAATAGTTGTATTTGAATAATAATCTTTCCGAGTGAGCTTTTACTTTTCTAGATAGCTATATTAGAATTAACACAAGATAATTCTCCAGACCCCTTGTTTTCTGCCAGCTACAATTGCCTGACATCACAGCAGATGAGATACTAACAGTGCTAAAATCCTTTCCTAAAGATGCTGCCATTTGAACTGTTCCCAAATTGTTTCCATGATGGAATGAAGTTCAAGGGCAATCAGGCTTGGGCAATAAACACAGGCCTAGCCTGTGAATGAATCAGGAACATCAGGTTATTTGCATCCTTGTGCTATAATGTGATGTATGTGGTCTTTCTGCATTATTTTGCAGCATTAGCATTCTTGTAAAATACTGCAATACAAGTCTATTTTAAATTCGCAGTATTTTGACCAGTGAAACATTTAAAATGGAACATAAATTGTAGATTGAGGTCTATTACAAATGCATATGTTTGTACCTAACTTTAGGTCAACTAATCAATATTTAAAGTTGATGCATCACTTCAGGGATCGAAACAGATACCTCTGATTTTTGTTGATTATACCTTTTCTACTGCCACCCCACCTCCAATCACCCCCAAAAATCTCCACAATAGCCAATCCTGCACTGCAGGAGGAGGCCATTCAGCCCATCAAGTCTGCACTGACCACAATCCCACTCGCCCTATTCCCATAACACGACACATTTACCTTGCTAATCCCCTATACTAGGATCAATTTGGCATAGCCAGTCAATCTAACCTGCAATCTTTGGGAGGAAACCCATGGAGACACGGGAGAATGTATAAACTCCAGACAGACAGTAACTTGAGATTGGAATCGAACCCGAGTCCTGCTGCTGTGTGGCAGCAGTGCTAACCACTTATACCCTGATAAAGGTTAAACATGGCAGAGGGAAATCCAGCAGTGATGAAATAATGCCTTTAGGATGCTTTCCTGACCAAGATTCTCATGAGGCTTTCAAACATATACAAAACTATGAAGGCGCTTTGATAACATTGGCACCTAATTGATGAAAGGATGCCAAATGTTAAGGTCACAAACTATGGAGGCAGCCTAGGTTTGGTGGACCACAGGGTCATCCAATTAAAATTTCAGTCTCTAGAAGCACTCTTTTTGATCCATAAAGTGAAACCTCAATGGATACAGATTGGCTGGGTGTTTAACAGTGAAGTTGACTGTCTTGGCTACCAGAAGATATAGACAGGGTGGTCAAATGGGGAGATAAGTGGCAGATGGAATTTAATCCTGAAGAGCGTGAGGTCATATACTTTAGAAGATATGATTTGACAAGGACTGAAACAAAATGGTGCTAGGAAGTTCTGTGGAACAAAGAGATATTAGCATATTTGTCCATAGAGCTCTGAAGATGGAAGAGCATGTTAGTAGAGTGGTGAGAAAAGCATATGGGACATTTGCCTTTGTCAGCCGAGGCAGGGAAGTTAAAGAATTGTATAGAACATTAGTGAGGCTACACAAGAATACCATGTGCAGTTCTGTTTGCCACGTTATAGGAAGGGTGTGATTGTACTGGAGGGGGTATAGAGCAGAATCAGGAGGATGCTCTCTGGGATGGAACATTTAAGTTGTGAAGAAATATTGAATAGGCTTGGGTTGTTTTTGTTGGAGCAGGGAAGACTGAAGGGCAACCTGATCAAGGTGTACAAGATTGAGGGGCTTGGACAGAAAAGGAGCAGCCTTTCACAGTTGAAGTGTTAATCATGAGAAGTCACAAGTTTCAAGTGTAGGGGGCAGGAGGTTCAGGGGAACTGTGAGGAAATACTTATTTACCCAGAGGATGGTGACAGTCAGGAATGCACTGCCTAGGAGGATGATAGAGGTGAGTTGCCTCACATCCTTTAAAAAGTTCCTGGATGGGCACTTAGCACATCATAACATTCAAGACTATAGACCAAGTGCTAGTAAATGGGATTCAGTGAGAGGTCAGGTATTTCTCACGTCAGTGCAAACTTGCAGAGGCCCTTCGGCTCATCAGTAGTATTCTGTGAAGCTGCCAAGATAAATGTTGCCAAATTTAAAACAACAGGACTGAATCTTGTCACTGTCAGCTCAGCATCTGGCGCCAGTGAAATGGCTCGCATGTTGCCAATAAAATCTGAGGATCAAAAACAAACCCCAAAGATTTGTATGTGAAGGTTGCTGAATTGCTTCTGAGAGAAAGACATTTGAACAGCCATAACTGAAAAACAGGTCATCAACAACAAAAAAAAGCTGTATGTGCCAAGATAAAGTGTGAACTGCAAACAAAACTGGAAGTTATGCAGATCAAGTGGTTGATAAAAGCTGAGGAAATATAGATGTCTACTGACATAGGTGGTGGTTGTATTTCTGGGACTGTTGTGTTGCACTGTCACTTCAGGAATCTAATCAGGTGTATATTTTATGGCATCATTAGCTGCTTCACGGGCTTTTGCCACTGTCTAAATCAAGCTTCTGTCTTGATGAAGTCTCAAAGAACAAGACAAGCCCAACGAGCCCGCGCCGCCACTTCGATGTTCTCATTTCTGCCCGTGATCACTGTCTATGAATATAGATCTATGCATTGGAACCAAATTTGAGACAATTTAGGGAGAATTTGTTCTCCCAATCAGCCTAAGAGCACATCTTTGGGATGTGGGAGGAAGCTGGAGCACCTGGAGAAAACCCACGCAAGCATGGGGAGAATGCGCAAACTCCCACAGACACAGGCCCAAATCCATGTATCTGCACAGCACAGCGATAGTCACTGAGCTGTCATGTTGCCTATCAAATGGTCCAGGTCAAGCATACACTAACGATGTGAAGCACTAGGCTACTCTCAAAAAAATCCAAGAGCAGCCCTCTCACGACCCACCGCGTGTATGCCCCTTGTTAGACAACAAGGCAGACCGAAGTACCTGTAGGATAAAACAAATACACCAATATCATCAATAATTTACACACTTCCCAGGGAACTCCCAAGGCTCATGATCCCTATTTTAAATCAGTTTTCTGTACCCCTCCATTCCCATTCTGTTCATGTGCCCATCTAAGTATCTTTTAAATAACTCCAGAGTGCTTGCCTCCACCACCTTCTGTGTGAAAAAACTCCCTCTAGCATCCAAATTATACCTTACCTCCACCTCGTGCTATTTGAGTCCATCCTAGGAAAAAGCTTAACTCTGTTTATCTATAATAGTCATGATGTAGAGATGCTGACGTTGGACTGAGGTAAACACAGTAGGAAGTCTGACAACACCAGGTTTAAGTCCAACCAATTTATTTGATGGTAAACTCACAAGCTTTCGTGGTGTTTCGACCTCTTTGTCAGGTGAATGAGGTCTTCTGGTCTCCAACAGCACGTATAACAGCACAGACTATTTACAGATTACTGATTAGAATGTGAATCTTTACACCTAAACCTGCTATTCAAGTCTTAAAGTGGCTAACAATGTGAGTGGACGGAGCACTGAGTACAGGTTAAAGAGATGTGTATTGTCTCCAGACAGCACAGTGAGGTTTTTTTGCTAACCCAGGCAAGTTACAGATAGTGTGACATGAACCCAAGATCCCTATTGAGACTGTCCTCATGTATGCGGAACTTGGCTATCAGTCTCTGCTCAGCGACTCTGCGCTGTCGTGTGTCGTGAAGGCCACCTTGGAGAATGCTTACCTGAAGGTTGGAGGCCAAATGCCTGTGACTGCTGAAGTATTCGCCAACAGGAAGGGAGCAGTCTTGCCTAGTGATTGTCGAGCGATGTTCATTCATCCGCTGTTGTAGTGTCTACATGGTCTCCCCAATGTACCATGCTTCAGGACATCCTTTCTTGCAACGTATTAGGTAGACAATGTTCTTATCAGCAGAGACTGATAGCCAAGTTCCGCATACATGAGGACAGTCTTAATAGGGATGTTGGGTTCATATCACACTATCTGTAACCCCATGACTTGCCTGGATTAGCAAAAAACCTCACTTACTGTGCTGTCTGGAGTCAATATACATTTCTTTAACCTGTACTCAGTGCTCCGTCCACTCACATTGTTAGCCACTTTAAGACTTGAATAGCAGGTTAGGTGTAAAGATTCATGTTCTAATCAGTAATCTGCAAACAGTCTGTGCTGTTATATGTGCTGTTGGAGACAAGAATACCTCATTCACCTGACGAAGAGGTCGAAACACCTTGAAAGCTTATGAGTTTACTATCAAATAAATCGGTTGGATTTAAACCTGGTGTTGTCAGACTTCCTACTATGTTTCTTTATCTATATATACCCCTCATAATCTTGTACACCTCTATTAGATCTCCTCTAAGTCTATGTCTTTCTAAGGAAAACAACCCCAATTTGCCTAACCTGTCCTCATAACTCAGACTTTCCATACCAGGCAGCATCCTGGTAAATCTCCTCTGCACTCACTCCAGAGTCTCCATGTCCTTCCGGTAGTAAGGCGACCAGAACTGGACGCAGTATTCCAAATGAGGTCTAACCAATGTTTTATATAACTGCAATGTTAAAGGCCAGCATACCATATGCTTTCTTCACAACCTTCTCCACCTGCTCTGTCACCTTCACAGACTTATGCACCTGCATCCCAAGGTCCCTCTGCGTTTCTATACTCAGTTTCTATATTGTCTAAATCAAGCCTCTGTAGAGACAACAGCCTGTTGTTGTTGCTTATATCTAACCCCAGGTTTTATCACTTCACCTTTTATCCAACAAAGTATATGACAGGATAAAAAGACTGGCGATGAGTGGATAAAATTCTTTTTGAGTAAAAGGAAGAGAAACTCAGAGCTACACTTAGCAACTGGAAACTTCAATTCTATTAATATTGGGATAAAATCAACAGCAGGTTAGCTGATTGCACCTAGCATCGAAACAGTAAGGTTGTTGGGCAGAAAAAGAGAAATCAGCCCATGTCAAAAATTAAAACCAACATCCTAACAAATTCAAGCTGCAGAACCTGCCATAGATGTGGTTAGATTGGGGCACAAAGGAAACAGGAGAATGATTTTGTGTATTGTATTAAATCTAAGAAAAGCTTCTACAGACTGACGTTACAACTTGCAAAATAAGCTAGACTGTTGAGATTAAGGGAACTTTGCTGAGCAGGTCTTGGTATCCTATAAAATAGCAGGGAAATGTGGCAAGTTTGGGCTATTTGGGGAAGAATCTGAGAATTGGACATCCCATACAGAAAGGTTTCAGTATTACGTCCCAGCAAGCAAAAATTCCTGCAGATATAGCAGTTCCTGTTTTTCTTAGAACCATTGGCAATGATACTTAATTTACGCTGGAATCTGGTCAAATCTGAGAAAGCTGGTAGCAAAATGTATCAAGAATTAACCAAGATATTGGAGGACTATTATTCATCCAAGCCATTAATTATTGTGGATTGTTTTGGGTTCCATAAGATAAATCAGGAGAAACTTAAGGTGCCTTACATTGTGAATTTGGATAATATAGAACATAGAACATAGAACAATACAGCACAGAACAGGCCCTTCGGCCTTCGATGTTGTGCCGACCAAAATAAAAAGCAATGCCCCTCCTAACTAAACCATTCCCTTCTCATCCATATACTTATCAACTAACCTCTTAAACGCCACCAAACTTGGCGCATCTACAACAGCTGCAGGCAGGGCATTCCACTCCCTAATCACTCTTTGAGTAAAGAACCTACCTCTGATATCCGTCCTATAACTCATACCCCTTAATTTAAAGCTGTGTCCCCTCGTGCTAGCTTTCTCCATCCTAGGAAAAAGGCTATCACTGTCCACCCTATCTAAACCTCTAATCATCTTATATGCTTCAATAAGATCCCCTCTTAGCCGCCTCCTTTCTAACGAAAACAACCTCAAATCCTTCAACCTCTCTTCATAGGACCTGCCCTCCATACCAGGCAACATCCTGGTAAACCTCCTCTGTACCCTCTCCAATGCCTCCACATCTTTCTTATAATGTGGCGACCAGAACTGCACACAATACTCCAAGTGCGGCCGCACTAGAGTTTTGTACAGTTGCAACATGATGCTGCGGCTCCTAAATTCAATCCCCCTACCAATAAAAGCTAAGACTCCATATGCCTTCTTAACAACTTTATCCACTTGACTGCCTACTTTCAGGGATCTATTGACACATACACCAAGATCCTTCTGTTCCTCAACACTATTAAGAGCCCTACCATTAGCCCTATACTCTACACATTTATTGTTCCTGCCAAAGTGCATTACCTCACACTTTTCCACATTAAACTCCATTTGCCACCTCTCGGCCCAGCTCTGCAACTTGTCCAAGTCACTCTGTAAACTAAAACACCCCTCTTCACTATCTACCACACCACCAACTTTAGTATCATCTGCAAATTTACTGATCCATCCCTCAATACCCTCATCCAGATCATTTATAAAAATTACAAACAGCAGGGGCCCCAAAACAGACCCCTGAGGCACACCACTCGTCACCGAACTCCACGATGAATATCTCCCATCAACCACCACCCTCTGTCTTCTATCTGCCAGCCAATTCCTAATCCAATTAGCTAAATCACCCTCTATTCCACACATCTGCATTTTCTGTAGAAGTCTTCCATGGGCCACCTTATCAAACGCCTTACTAAAGTCCATATATACTACATCAACCGCCTTACCCCCATCCACCTCTCTGGTCACTTTCTCAAAAAACTCAATGAGGTTAGTAAGGCATGACCTACCCTTCACGAAACCATGCTGACTATCCCCAATCAATTCATTTCTCTCTAAATAACTATAAATCCTATCCCTAATAATTCTCTCCAATACCTTGCCCACAACAGAAGTAAGACTCACTGGCCTATAATTCCCAGGAAGGTCTCTCTTCCCCTTCTTAAACAATGGGACCACATTCGCTATCCTCCAGTCCTCCGGAACCACACCCGTAACCAACGAGGACCTGAAGATCAGAGCCAGAGGCTCTGCAATCTCCTCTCTTGCCTCCCAGAGAATCCTAGGGTAAATCCCGTCCGGCCCAGGGGACTTATCCAACTTCAAACCCTCGAGAATTTCTAACACATCCTCCCTATCTACTACAATACTCCCCAATTTGCAACCCTGTACCTCAGTGCTCTCCACAGCTACATTTCCAGCACTCTGCGTGAATACCGAAGAGAAATATTTATTCAGTGCCTCACCAATCTCTTCAGGCTCCACGCACAACTTCCCACTGCTGTCTATGACTGACTTCCCACTGCTGTCTATGACTGCATAGATATGGTCAGAGGCGGTCTGGTTTGTGGACTGAGGAATGGCGTGAGGCTTTACAGCAGAAATTACTAAATGAATTTCGATCTGAAGACAGTTTTGGTGATTGCCGTTATAATGGAGTTTGCTGCTAAGGCTGCTTCTCAGCCCAAAGACAGCAGGAGAATCCATAAAATGATTGTTCTCCACCCGCCCTCTTTCCAGAGAAAGTATACCCAGCAACAGGCATGTCATCACAATACAAAAACAGGACATTGTGCTGAAGCAATGACAGCCAATGCACGAATTGTGGCAAAGTTGGTCACATAGCAGCAGCTTGCTAGCAGAAACCAGTTTCACCAGAATAGAATGCCCAAAGAATGAAACAGGAAACTTCAAAAAATTTTTAAAATATTACTGAGAGAATTTACAATGCAGTGCAGGAAAATAATATCAATGAAGACACAGCACATAAATCTGACGAGGAATTGAATTAAATGTTTCAGTTCAAGGTGAATTGCATCAGTTCTGGCTAATTCCAAAATTAAAATGGAGAGCCAAATTGGAATGGAGGTCGACATGTCTCCTTAATTCCTGAGATTACTATAAAACAAAAGTTGAATCACTTACTATTAAAGCCAGCAGATAGCAGCCTGACGACCTACATCGAGGAAATGGTGCCTCTAAGAAAGTGCATCATAGTCAAAGTAGAGTTACATGGATAAATGGTAGAACTGCCACTTCATATTATCTGAGGAAGTTTTTCAGCTCTCTTTAGCCGCTCTTGGCTAAAGAAGATAAAGTTGAGCTGCAGTGCTGTGAACAAGTTTGTTGATTCTAAAACGGATCTCAGAGCATTTGGGAGAAATACAGTAATGCACTTGAGGAGACCCGAGAATCCATGAAAGGAATACAAGTGGCACTTAGGCTGACTGCTTTGTTTTATCTCAAGCGTCTCAGGATAAAAACAATACCTCATGCCATACATCCAAAGATAGAAATCTGAATTGAAACTTATAGATACAGGAATCTTAGAACCTGTCACCATGAGTGCCTGTAATGAAGGACGGAACTACACATTTGCAGAGATTTCAAAATGATCTGATTCTGTGTGCAGATCAATACCTACTACCTTTGATTGAGGATTTATTTGTAGGCCTAGCAGGATGATAGTTCAGCAAAGTCAACCTATCGGCCTATCTGCAAATGAATGCTGCAGCTGAATCTCAACACCTACTCAACATATAACATGTAGAAGCCCATTTAGCTATCCGAAATTACCTTTTGGGATAACTTCACCTTCTTTATTGCAACAGTCCACAGGCCAGATCTTAATCTGTCTACAGAGTGTACAATGTTACCGTGACAACATATTGATCACTGATACCAATGAACATAACCTAGAAATCACATTGAAATGCCTTCAAATGCATGTGTCAGGCAAGATAAGCATGACTTATTTCAAACGTCAATATGACACTTAGGCCACATGATTGATAGCAAGGGTTTATACAAGTACCTAAGAAGATGGAGGCTCCATGACCATTGAATGTAACACAATTAAGATCATTCCTAGGATTAGCAACCCTACTTAAATTTGCATAATTTGTTGTGCACAAAACAAGTCTAGCAAATGGATACCAAAGTGCAAAAAAGCATACCATTCGGTTAAAAAAGCCCTGAAGAAGTCAGAACTTTTGGTACACTTTAACCCAAAGTTACCATGGCTGCTTATCTGTGATGCTTCACCTTATGGAGTTGGAGTGGTGCTGTTACACATGCTACCATCAAGGAAGAAAGACCAATAACTTTTGCATTTCATACCTTAACAAACGTGGAACTTAATTATGCCCAATTGGAGGAAGAGGCACTGAGCATCATCTTTGGAGTGCAGAAATTTCACAAATACCTTTATGGTTGTCACTTCACATTGCTGATGGCTCACCATCCCTTAACTATTTTTGGGCCATATAAAGGTATTCCATTGTTTGTTGCAAGCTGACATCAATGACGGTCTTTAATATCCATACATTCTTACGAAATAAAGTACCATCAGTCTGAAGGCAATGTAAATGCTGATGCATTGCTATGATTGCCTTTGACTACTGGTCAAGAACCACCCAGTAGCCCTTCCAACGTCTTCTATTTTTCACAGATTGAACACATCCCAGTAACTGCAGCTCAAGTCCAACAACAGACCACAAATGATCCTGTGAAGCAAAGGTGCTGGAAATGATGTTGAAAGGGTTGACATTGGGGACACATCCTCAATTAAAGCCATATGTTTCCAGTAAATTTGAATTGACAAAACAGGGTGGATGTTTGTAGTGGAGAATGTGTGTAATAGTTCCTCCAAACTTGCAACCAGGAATATTGGAACATTTATATGAAAGGCATCCAGGCATTGATCGAATGAAAGAAGCTGTAAGGAGCTACTTCTGCTGGCCTAGACAATATGCCCAAAATTTAGGAAAAAGCAGGAACAATTAATGTGCACAGGTAAGGAATGCATGGCCATTATCCCCATTGCATCTGTGGGAGTGGCCTAAAATGCTTTGGCAACATCTACACCTCAACTTCACAGGTCCATATGAGAGGTATATGTTTATAGTTGTCATATTCCAAACAGCCAGAAGTTATGCTAATGAAGTCAACAACTGCAGAACAAACCATCAAAAAGCTTGGTGATTTTTGCCAGATTTGGAAATCCAGCACAAATCGTGATAACGGACCACAATTCGTGGTTTGAGTTAGAAGATTATCTGGTATGCAACACATAAAATAGCACTCTACCATCCATTAACAAATTGATTAGTCAAAAGATTTGCCAAGTCCTTGAAGCATTCACTTCAAATCTTTAAGGACCAAGATTTAAATCACTATCTAAACAGTTTCTTGACAACTTATCGCAACGCCAACATGCAACCACTCAAAGTTCCCCAGCTTTACTACTACTGAAGAAAAAGCTAAGGACTACTGTTCTGTTACTGCAGAAATATTCAAGATAGGAGAACAACTGTCACAAATCTTAAAGAGAAGATAATTCCAAAAAATACTTGTTACGTTAAGGAGAGTAAGTTTTGATGCAGCTATACCACTCGTTGAAAGTGGATTCCTGCAGCTATATTGGCTTAAACTGGCCCCCATCTCCTGTACAATACAACTGAGATGAACTAGTGTGATGACGTGCACATCAGCTGAAAGCTACTAGCATCAATATACCAGTATATGTATGCCCGAATTCCCTCTGAATGAATTGCCATCCATATTATCAGATACTGCGACAGTGACTTCAGGTCAATCTGCAGAAATTGAGATTGCTGAAGAGTCTTGCTGTTACTAGTCTTCCTTCTGCAAAATAAACTGTTGTGACTTCCAAGGGTAAGACATCTTCTGAAAAATCAGACAGCACCTCTAAAGTCTAGAACAACCAAATCCTTGAAGTGTGCAGGCAACCAGTGTGGAATAGAGACCCACCTAATTGTCATTCCTATTAACTATTCTTATTGTGTAATGATGTGTTGCCTACTCTTGTATATATGTTTTGAAGACAATGTAAAATACGGTGGTTATCTGTTGTAGTGGGACTTTACAAGTATGAGGGAGGGGATATTATATGTTCAGGTCTGTTGTGTTGATGAGTTGTCACTTCTAAGATTCTAATCATGTGTATAATCTGTGACATCATCAGCTGCTTCGTGTTTTTTTTTGCCTAGTCTAGATCGAGCCTTTGTGGAGTTAAAAGCTAATCAAAAGACCTGTTTCATTGTTTTCACTCAATCCCATGTGCTATCACTTCATATTCTTTTATAAAGTGCAGTATATAACAGTGAAAGGTAAAGGTTCTACAAGACACTAGGAAATACCTGACATGATTTGCAATCATCTGCAATTAATTCAGAGACCTAATGAAAGAAGAATGAAGCAGTTTGAACTGGGCATGTAACAGGAAGTTAGCTGATGTTACTAGCTATGTAACATATGCTGTCAGTGTTTGCATCCAAGACCTTGGTTCTTTCTGATCTACACCAAAATCATTGACCAATCTAGAGGCTTCTAGAAGTCAGCTTTGATGTAGTTCTCATTCTTTTTAGCCTTTCTATGAAATTGAAGTTTGACTTCTTCTCTAAACAGTTTTAAAAATGATAGATTTACCCATCTCTTCAGTTTCCGCTCATCCAACTGATGACTGTGTAAACTAGATGCATGAGGATATGGGGAAGATTAGCCTTCATCTTTTTATTCACCTGTTCAATGTCCATTATGGGATGTCTTTCTCTACTTGCTCGCATTTGTTAGCATTCCATGCTTCAGTGAGATCACTGGCTGGAATTTTATTATCCATCCCACAAAGGGAAGCCAGGGCAGAGCATAGACCTCAAACCGTATTTTATAGTTTTGGAACAAGCGAGGCCATAAAATCCCACATATTTTTGGCAAGATTTAATTTGTGCAGCCTCTTAGCATTGTTCTTGTGACTTGTGAAGATTGGAGCTCAATAAGCCAATGATACTGAGCTTTGAATATTCAAGCAAGTTTACCCCCCCCCCCCGCCCAAGTATTGAACCCAATGTTCCACAAAGCACAGAAGAAAACCATCCACATCTCTTTGCTAGAGCTATACAGTTAGAAAGACAATTTATATAATACCTTCCATCACCACAGTGATGTTTTATAGAGTTAATTAAATATTTTAGACATGTAATCATGGTTTTAATACAGACCAGAACGCAATCTCCTTCTTATAATAATGATCAAATAATCTGTTTTGGATGATATTTGGGGAAAATACTGGTCAGATCACCAGGGAGAACTTAGGGAATCTATAATTCCCCCAATGCTTTCTCAATGACAATGCCTTAACCCATCAGAATTGAGTTCCCAAGAATTGACAACCCTTTTCTCCTGTTGTATAAATCATTGTGATTGAAATTTGGCATTTTTGAATTTCTCCTGATGAAAGCTTCAGTAACATGTCTCTTTTCAGCAATTTTTATTTTCTGGTGAAAACATGTCCAGAGAAATGTCACATCTGTGGTCAGCACAACACATGCATCAATAAATATGAATAAATTATGTACAGAATGGGCAGATATTGAGGTTGACAGACTCTTCCCGCTTAGCAAAGATAGCAGGACTACAGGGCACAGCCTCAAGATTGGGGGGAGGGTTCAGATTGGAATTGTGGACGGGTTTCTTCATGCAAAGGGTGGTGAATCTTTGGAATTTTCTGCCTGATGAGGTGGTGGAAGCTTCCTCACTGAATATATTCAAGAATGGATAGGTTTTTGATTGACAGGGGAATTAAGGATTACGGGGAGAAAGCAGGAAAGTAGTACTGAACCACTACAGATCAGCCGTGATCTTATTGAATGGTGGGGCAGGCTTGAGGGGCTGTGTGGCCTACTCCTGCTCCTTTTTCTTATGTGCTTACATATAATCTGATAAAATATAGGGAAGTCTCAGGGTTTTTTCTCAATTATGGGAGAACATTAGATTTTACTGATTCACCACCAAGAAACATATCTGTTAATTAGCAAAGAACTCCAAACCATATTTTAACAATTACTAAATATGAACTTTCACTTCCAATTTTATAACTCCTACTGGGTGTCCTCAGACAGTTTCATGCTATACTGTAGGCCATTAATATTAAATATTGTGTGATGAGCTGACCCAAGATATAAAAGGCAATTTAAAATTTAAATAATGATAGCATGTGTCCTGCTTTAAAACAGAAATTAATATTCTCATGTTCCTTATATTGCAGGCCATGAGATCCATTCAAATAGTACAGAATTATAAAATATGAGTTTGATATTAGAGAAGTCTGAGAATTGCTTTTCTGATAAAAAGGCTGAAGTTTTTGTGGAGTTATTCCTTTTAACCAGACAGATTACATCATGCGCTATGTCATAGCAGAAATACAATGCAAGAGATGAAATTTGGTGGGAAATCTCATGAAAAAAACTACTTGTCAGTTACATATGATTTTAAGTTCCTATAATAAATTTGAGTGGAACACTATTTTTCATCAAAATACATTTATTAGAAGAGCCTTTTCTATATTAGGTCATAACAAGTTAGTTCCTGTGTCCAGTTAGACATTTACAGGTTACATTAAGTACTTTTCAGTATACCTTAAAAAAAGTACCATCATATAGTAAAATGCCTAACATCAAAAACTAGTTTTGACTCATTCAGCAGAGAAACTGGGATCTCACTGACTGAGAAAACAGATTTTGGGATAAGAACAAGTTACTGTGCGATTTGTATTTACAACAAAAGAAATTCAAAACAGAGCCAAAAGCCTGTTAGAATGTCACCATAATGTAGTGAATTTAATTATGCATACATATGGTGGTTTCTGCATTTCCTTAAAATTTTCCAGCTCCTCACATACTCTAAACTTTAAAAAAGCACCATCTATAATATAACACCTACCATTCTACATTTAAGACATTAAATTTTAACATATATCTGTAGCATCACTAAGTCATTCATCATTTGGAAGAAGACTTTTGATGTCCTCTTCAAGCTCAATGGTGAGAAAGTTTTTGCTGTATCGCCTATATGGCTCACCATTTGGCCCAATAAGGAATTTTTCAAAATTCCAGCCAATATCAGATCGACGGACTGGCTTCCAGTCTATGAACTTGGGATCACCCATTAAGATATCAGGATCATCATACGCCTCAGGCAACTTCTGCTTCAGAAAAGTGAAAACTGGATTCTCATCTTCTCCATTCACATCAATCTTTTTCGACAAAGAGAAATTTGGTTCAAAGCCATTGCCTGGACGGACATATTTCAATGAATAAAGAATCTCCTCATTGTAGATATTTTCCTATAAAATCAATATAAAGAAAGATCAAGTACGTGAATTGTTGATTTGCAGCTATGTTGGGAAATGGCATAAGCCCACTTTAAGAGACATAGCAAGCCACCCTTTCTCACAACTAAAAGAGGACTAACCGAAAACCCCCATAGCTTATTCTCTCCACAGATGCTGATTGACCTGCAGGATGCAAATTATTTTTTAAATTTAAATACTCTTTTAGTGCTTTGAAATGTTTTTGAGAGACGTGGTAAGATGTTACATGTAAGTTACTTCTTTCAAAACATCAAATGTTGGATTCATCACACTATTGTAACTCACTTCCAACTGGTCATTGTTTGTGTTCAAGCTTAACTAGTTTGCACAATACTACTGAGATTAAAATAAGTGGTGATCTCATATTATTTCATTGCCTTTTTGTACTGAAAAGATAACTATTGGTATTCAAAAATACAAGATAATTTAATAAGGAGACTGGAGGAGAAGCTTCTTAAAATGTTGCTTTAAAAATCTGTAGATCAAATACAGAACTCAAAATGTATGCATCAAAATTGCTATATAAACTATGACAATATTTTAATGATTCATTTGATCATAAGTTTATTAACTTACTGAAATTTGAAAATGTCAAAATATTACTAAACATAGTAAATTAGTTAGGGCTGCTATAACTTAAGGCACTAATTAATTTACAACATTTTAAGGTTTCCAGAAAAGAAGTCTTGTCAATTAAAATAAATGCTGGCATGTTCTGTTGAAAAAGACAACTTTTTTGTGAAAAATATTAGGTTTTACCTGGTAACCAAACTGGTTGCAGGGAAAACCCAGAATCACAAGCCCCTTTTTGCCATAGCGATTCTGGAGCTCATTCATCTGGAGGTAATCCCTGATAGTTGTGCCTCATAAAGATGCAACGTTTTCAATCAACACCACTTTTCCCATGAGGTTGGAGAAACTGAAGATTTCACCATTGAGAAGTTCTGCAGACAATTCATAAAATGTCATTCCAGTATTCGCCATCTTCCTTGCTAGTTTTCTGCACTGTTGCCTACCGCTCCACACTTACATACAGATGTGTCTACTGTCGAATAAGTGGAAACACTTGCCCAAGGTATTAGATCAGTAACAATTCTTCAGTTGAAATTTGTGTTACTCTGATCAAAGGAAAGTAACAACAAAGCATCACATTTCTAGATAAAATATGGAGAACATAAGTTATATATGACTTAAAATCCTAGGAATTTACAATCTTACATCTGCATGCATCCTATTGTGCTTTTTTTTATTTGTATCATAAATAGGCTTACATTAACACTGCAATGAAGTTACTGTGAAAATCCCTTCACTGTCACACTCTGGCACCCATTCAGGTACACTGAGGGAGAATTTCGTATGGCTAATGCCAGTGTGTCTTTTGGATTGTGGGAGGAAACCAGAGCACCTACAGGAAGTCCATGCAGACATGGGGAGAATGTGCAAATTCCACACAGTGACTCAAGCTGGGAACTGAACCTGGTCCCTGGTGCTGTAAGACAACAGTGCCAGTAACTACTGTGCCACCCGAAGTCACACTTTTTTCAATTTTTTTCTCATTATTAACACTTATTGAGATACTTAAATTGGAATCTGCTTAAGTAAACTTGCCATGCTGTAACTAATAATCTTTTTGTCAGAAGTAATGCTATATCATTTCAATTAGATATATCATCTACCTTTCAATAGATAATATATTAAAGTGCATTGGTGTACCAGCTTGACAGTCAAATTGTACCGAATCCCCTTGTTCCGGCAACTCAGTAGCAACTTTAAGGATAGCTGGATGGACCACTCAATGGTTGGAGAAAGTAGCACTGCTTGTGCTATACTGTTTTGCCCATTTCTTCTTGGACTTTGCAATCAAAGCCTTATAACAAATGTAAGATCCTATTTGCTGCAATATTAGGGAATTTTTTGAAGGCCTGTCTAAAAGTTGGTTCAAATGAGAAAATGTGTTGCGAGGAAATGTGTATACAAGTTTCACAACTGCTGAGAAAAAGTAAAAGGTAAACAACAAACAATTTAAAGACTCTCCCCATGACTTTAAAATTGATTATGTCTACTATTCTTAGTCTGTTGTTCTATGCTATCTAATCCCTTACTTCACCTAAAGACTACACAACTCCCCATGTGAAATGCCACAGAATACCTCTGTTATTTGAAAATAAATGTATTTTTCTAGCAAGTTAAACTAAAACAAAATATACAAAGCAAAACTTTGTAGCAGTTGCAAAGTTGTGCTTAGTTTGTTCATTTCAAGATCTGCCTTCTTGCCTCAATTATAAATAAACTCACCTGGTAGCAAGAAAGTTGAATCAGATATGACATTCATTTTAAATCCTCATATGACTTTGCTCGCTATTTAAAACAATAGAGTAAAACTTAGCAGGATATAAACAGACATTCAAACTGGCCTCATTCCAACAAGTTGGTTACATTAAAGTTGGGTTCACTGTTTCAGAACCCCTGAATTCAGCATGGTAACATTAGCCAGGATTCTCACTCTTGGTTATTATCTAGTTACCTCTGCTAGAATTGCAATTGTTCTGATGTCTGATGACGACAAAATGCATCCTGGCTATAATTTCCTCCCACAAAGAAATGGCTTGCCATCATTCATTGTCAATATGAATAATGACAGATTAAATGATATAGTAAAATGTATTGATACTTGGGGAAGTGTAGCTCCTTTGTCAAGAAAATGATGAACGTATGTTGCTTAAAAGAGACACATCACCATAGCTTTTCATCTTGCAGTCATCAGAATAAATGCAAAAATGCCAAATTTCAAATGATCACAACAATTTATACTAAAGGACAAGAGGATTCTAATTGTTTGGCAAATTGACTCTGATTGGTCAGAGCTTGCCATGTGGAAAGCAACAATAAACTATAGATTTGCCAAGTTCTTAGGTGGTTCAAAAAAGTACAAGGTCTAAACATTCCTTTTGTACACAGAGAACAGGTCCTTGCACATGAATGTTTGTCACTTATAGCAAATGTAATAAACCACATTACAAACTCAACTGATTATCCTAAATTCGTTGCTAATATAGCTATTATCGTATTCAGGATTGTTCAGCAATTGCTGCCTAACCACAGGATCACATCTCACAGTGAATATTTTGTTTTGAGTTTTGCAAGCAAGGGCTGGTTGAATACAATCTGCACTCTGTTTATTATAGCCAAAGAAACATGCCATTTGATTTGATCAGCCAGTTGTTGAGATGTACAGCCTATGTACTTTGTCTGGCATTGCAACAGTATTTAAATTAGTACACAAGATTGCTCAATTGTGTGGTAGGCATAGTATTTATCAACTAATGGTAGTATCCTGTTAGAGAAAAATATCACTCACAGTGCCACGGAATAGTAATAGCATGAGATGGCTTGCTTAACCTGTGATTCAATCACCACTCTTCCATAGAATAAATTGTGATTATTTGAAATTTGGCTTTCTTGCATTTGTCCTGATGAGCGCAGGACAAAAAGCTTTAGCAATATGCCTCTCTTTTCAGCAATATTCAAATTTGGTACTTACAAGTCATCAACATATCCAGGAATAGGAAGTAAAGGTGAGAGGAAGACATCAAAACATGTTTCACGAAATGAAAATGAAATACCAAACATGTATATATGAATATATGGCATATGTACATACAAATTAGGAACAGGAATAGGGCACTCAAATCTGCTCTGCCATTTAATAAGACCATGGCAGATCTTGTAATTTCAGCCTTTAATTCCTGTCTAGCCTGACAACTTTTCACCACCTTATTAATAAAGAATCTATCCAGATGCCTTTAAAATTTTCAAAAATCTGCTTCAACTGCTTTTTGTGGAAGAAAGTTTCAGAGACTCATGACTTTGAGCAAAAAAAGAGGAAGGTTATGGAGGCTAGATTATATCATACTTTAAAAGGAAAATGGGTAATATTTGAAAAATGGAACTGGCAAATGTATCTTTGATCTCTCCCTGAGGAAACAGATGGTATTTGAAACTCCTGTGGTATACTAAGCAGCACAATGCAGAGTAAAAAATTTGAATATCTCATCATCCTGACTATAGCATGAACACAAAAACTATATAACAAATAGTAGCCCATCCTCTGCCCTAGTGTTGATGTCACTTTTGACCTATTCAAAGTTCCTTGTTTATCCTTTCAATAATTTAGAATTGTTAGAAAGGGAGTTCCAGGATTTTGACTCAACAATGATGAAGGACTGGTGATATAATTCCACATAAAGACGGTGTGTGACTTGTAGAGGAACATGAAGATGGTGGCTTTCCATGCTGTTTATGCTGTCTTTATTCTCTAAGTGGTAGAGGGTTTGTAAATTAAGAGGGTTTGTGGGTTTGTAAAGCTTAAAATTTATTTATTAGTCACAAGCAAGACTTACATTAACACTGCAATGAAATTAGTACGAAATTCCCTTAGTCACTACACTCCGGCACCTGTTCAGGTCAATGCATCTTATCAGCATGTCTTTCAGATTGGGAGGAAACCAAGGACTTTGAGGAAATCCACACAGACACAGGAAGAACATGCAAATTCCATGCAGATGCAAGCTGGGAATCAATCCCTGGTGCTATGAGGCAGCAGTGCTAACCATTGTGCCGCCCACAAGTTTGGGAAGGTGCTGTTGAAGCTGTTCCAGTACATTTGTGTATGATACACACTGCTCCAATGTGAGTCAGTGGTATAAAAAGCAAATAATAGGCTCACAGGAGCAGCAATAGAAAGATAAGTGGCAACCCTTCAGCCCAAGCACCAGAGCAGCAGCAATGAAAGAGGCTGTTAGGGAAGAGGCTAGGGAGAAGAGAGGTTACTGGGAAAAATTAACCAAGATGAATGATGCAATGAAAAAAGCAACAGGAACTCACCTATAAAGGTCAACTTGTCACCAATCAGCACCCTTTTTTCCTGCAGTATAAATTGCCGTGATTGTTTGAAATGCAGCATTCTTGCATTTCTTCTGATGAATGCAAGATGAAAAGCTTCAGCAACATATTTCTCTTCTCAGTAATATTCAACATTATCAATAATGTGAAGGTGAATTAAATAATGTGAATCATCAGATGTGTAAAAGGAACCTTGAAGATATTGAAGGTGATTTTTACAAGTAACTTTGGTGAAAAATCCACAGAAAAATTACATAAACATAATTTACTGCAGTTTTAGAAATCAAGATCCCACTGCTTATGCAAAGGACCTAACTTTTGTTTTAGGCATGGGCTTGAATGGCACATTTTATTCCTTTACTCAATTGGTGGGTGATGCACTTCAACATGAAATGAGCTCATCGTTGTTGTTGGTTTCCCTTTGTATTAAAGATATGTATGCACACTATTGTGCTTTCTATCATGGCTCTGCATCATGATTACAGATCAGCATGGCTTTCCAAAGGTGAATTCACGCTGTCTGACAAATTGAATACCTGATTAGTATCCATAATACTGCATAGTGTGATACACCCTGGTGCCTGAGTGTTTGGTTAGCTGTAATGTTATTAAAATGCTATCATGTATATAAATATACACAATACTAACGCAACTGGTAACATTAATCACACTTCATGTAACTTCACAAACTTTTTTTTTAAAGAATTTTAGAGTCCAGTATAGACAAACTAAAAGGGAGAGGGAACTGGCAGGGTTAACAGTCAATGGTGAATAGTTGAGCGGAAGTTGGATATTAGTCATCAGCAAGAAATGAGATAGAGCAGGGTTAGCTGTTTACAGGAACCATGGTAAGCCATAATCTCAGCAGAATGCTATTGAAAGGGGGATCAGTATCTCACTAAAGGCTGTGATAAC
The DNA here is from genome assembly GCA_024679065.1 of Sphyrna mokarran. Classification (NCBI taxonomy): domain Eukaryota; kingdom Metazoa; phylum Chordata; class Chondrichthyes; order Carcharhiniformes; family Carcharhinidae; genus Sphyrna; species Sphyrna mokarran. The sequence continues at coordinate 129,409,168 of JAGIQG010000003.1, read as the reverse complement.
AAATGCTTCATAGAGCCTATTAACCATCAAGAATAAGTATCTGCAGATAAAAATAAATCTCTTTGCAGTGCCACAGCTGCACCATATAACATCCTGGACAGTCAAAATAAATAACTTAAGAGGGTCACAAGACTGAAATCTGAGCAAGTGGGGGTTTTACAGACAAGTCATCCCTTAATTGCAAAATAACATGATGGACATAAGCAAATAATTGGTCTAGTAAAATTATGGGATTTTAAATTATAGAAACAGGTACAAATGGGCTACAGATATAAAAAATTGGAGTTTATTTATTAGTGTCACAAGGAAGCTTAAATTAACATTGCAACAAAGTCACTGTGAAAATCACCTAGTCACCACACTCCAGCACCTCTTGGGCACACTTAGTTTAGCATAACTTGCATGTCTTTTACACTGTAGGAAGAAACTGAAGCATCCGAAGGAAACCCATACAGACACAGGGAGAACGTACAGACTCTGCAAAGACAGTGACCCAAACCAGGAATCAAACCCAAGTCCAGGTGCTGTGAGGCAGCAGTGCTAACCACTGTACCACACAGAGGAAACTCAGGAAACATTCGGAGGACAAATCAGGGCCGAGCCAGAAGGTGCAGCTACATGTAATCACTGCTTCTAACCAGGATATAAATGAAGTAAACATGTTTCTCAGTGAAAACTACTACTTAGATACTGTAATGTATCAGGTTTTGCCTGTGCTAAATAATGTTTAATCATAGCCATCAATATGGGTCAACATCAAATCATTCACTCTCATGGTCTGTCAAAATACAACAAGCTGGCATCCGAAATGGGGTAACAGTAGGAAGTTATTGCACAGTAGAATTCCTTGCCTCTGACATACTCTTGTAGCCATGGTTTGTGTCTGGCTGGTCCAGTTAAATCAAAGTTGATAGTAGAGGATTCAGCAATGGTAATGCCACTGAGTGCTAAGGATATTCAGATAGCTAAATTCTTTCTTATTGGAGATATTCATTGCCTGGTACTTGTATGGCATAAATGATACTTAATCATGTTTCAGCCGAGTTTGAATATTGTCCATATTGCATATAGACACAGATTGCTTCTATATCTGAGGAGCTGTGAATAGTACTGAACAATGTTCAATTATCAGTGAACATCTCTACTTCTGACCTTTTTTTGAAGGGTAAGCCATTGGTGGAAAATTGAAGATGGATGAACTTAGGAGACCTCCAGAACCCGTGAAGCCATGTCCTGGAGCTGAGATGATTGGTCTGAATTGACAAGTGGCTTCATCTCCACAGGGACTGTGTAGTGGTCATTCCTAACAGTAACGTCATAGAAAAATGAATCTGCAATAGGTATACTGATGAGATGAAGGCTTTTTCCTTGTGCTGGTTCTCTCACCATATGTATGGCAGATTTGTCCTTCAGCAATCAGACAGCTTGGTCAATTTTAATATTACTGAGCTAATCTCAGCAATGAATATTGATGCCACCAGTCCTTACTAATTTCAGTGCTTCTCCCAAGAATACTGTTTCATCAGCTGGGGGTGGGGGGGGGGAATAGTAATCAGCAAAGTTACTTCTGTTTGACCTGATGCCATGAGACTTCATGTGATCCAAAGTCATTGTTGAGGGCTTCCAAGGTCATTGCTCCAAATTGTTAATCAGTGTGCTATCACCTCTGATGAATTTCTTGACCACACTGCTTCTTTGACTTAAATGAAACTTCCACAGCCCTTCCAGACTCCTATCCAGAGACTATAGCTCAGCCTTTAACAATAATATCCCCACAAGACTCATTTCTAAACTTCGTGGTCTGAGGCCCAGCTTCTCCCTCTATAACTGGATCCTAAACTTCCTAACCCACAACTATAGTCAGTAAAGATAGGCAACAACACCTCCACAATCATCCTCAGCACTGGTGTTCTGCAAGGCTGCGTCCTCAGCCACTTACTATACTCTTGATAACTTTGACTATATGGCCAAATTTCCCTCCAACTCAATTTTTAAGCTTGCTGATGATACCATCATTGGAGATCAGATTTCAAACAATGATAAGAAATAGTACAGGAAAGAGATAGAGAATCTAGTGAGATGGTGAGATGACAATAATGTCTCCCTCAGTGTCAAAAAATGAAGGAGACAGTCATCGACTGGTGGAAGGCATACCCGTTTGCATCAATGGGAATGAAGTAGAAATGGTGCAGATTATCAAAAACCTGTCATGGTCCCTCCATACAGACACTATAGTTTAGAAAGTTCATCGATGCCTCTACTTCTTCAGGGGACTAAGGAAATTTGGCATGCCTGCTACAACTTTCACAAACTTCTACAGATGCACCATAGAAAGCATTCTTTTTGGTTGTATCACAACTTTGCATGGCTCCTGATCTATCCAAGACTGCAAGAAACTACCAAAGCTCATAAATGAAACCCAGTCCATCATTCAAACCAGCCTCCCAATCACTGACTCTGCCTACACTTCTTGCTGCCCAGGAAAAGCAGCTAGCATAATCAAGAACTCTATGCACCTTGGACATACTCTCTTCCACTTTCTTTCCTTGGGTAAAAGGTACAAAAGACATCACGTACCAACCAACTCAAAATCAGTTTCTTTCCTGCTGCCATCAGATTTTTGAATGGCTTAACTCGCATTAAGTTGATCTTTCTCTACACCCTAGGTCTGACTATGACACAACATTCTCCACTCTCTTCTTCTCTATGTGCATATGCTTTGTCTGTATAGTGTGCAAAAAACAATACTTTCCACTGCCTGCTAATACATGTGACAATAATCAATCAAATTAAAATAACTGCTAAAGCTAAAGCCAAGAATTTCACAAATATTGCTGCTATATTTGGAAAGTCTCCTCCTACAGGACAGGGTATAGATATATACTTGTACTCTGACTAATGCTCCATTTAGTAAGAATTTAGCAACACCAATTTTTAATCCAACCAGTTTATTTGATAGTAAAATTGGGCGAACACTTCAGCAGTCATGGGCATTCGGCCTCCGACCTGCGGGTAAATGTTCTTCAAGGGGGCTTTCGGGATACACGACAGCGCAGAGTCGCTGAGCAGAGACTGATAGCCAAGCTCCGCACACATGAGGACAGTCTTAACAGGGATCTTGGCTTCATGACACACTATCTGTAACCCCTGTAACTTGCAAAAGGTTAGCAAAAGAGGTTAGCAAAAAACCTCACTTACTGTGCTGTCTGGAGAAAATACACAATTCTCTCATCAATGTTCAGGATTCCCTTCACACACATTGTTAGCCACTTTAACACTTGAATAGCAGGTTAGATGTAAGGATTCACATTCTAATCAGCAATCTCTGACTGTCTGTGCTGATGTGTGCTATTGCAGACCAGAACACTGCATTTGCCTGAGGAAGACACGGAGTGTTGAAAGCTCACAATTTTACTATCAAATAAATCGGTTGGATTAAAAATTGGTGTTGCTAAATTCTTACTGAGTTCTTACCACCCCAATCCAACGCCGGCATCTTTACATCAATGCTCCATTTCGCAGCTCTACTTAGCAATTTTCTCTTCCACTAAAAATATAAACTCTGTAAACTCTCAGAAAACCAGTTTACACATGTAAATGAGAATTGATAAAGATTTCTGGAAATGAGGCTTCTTCAGTTGTCTCCATAAAATGCTGAGTTCCATCATTCCAGTTCGCTTCAGGTTTTTCCTGTCTGCCATTTCTTCAATTTTTCTTTCTTTAATTAGGTGTCTCTTTCATTGTGTCAGCCTTGGTGTTCTTCTCTATTTTATTGATGCTACTACAAACTTTCCTCTCGTAGACCTCCTAAGTTCCTATAGATGCTATAAGGCTCATCTCTCTTTAGTATTGAAATGCAATTTGCAGTGGTCTCCTAATCTAACTCTCCTCTCCAAGGGCATTAAGCCCTCTTCAGACTTCCCTATCACTTTCAATCTACAGATTTTCAGTTGCAACTGGTAGACTGGTATGTAAAAAAAACAGAAAGTATTGGAGCATACAGGCCACATCTGAGAAGAACTGACTTTTTTGATATATTCTCCTCAGCTCTGAAGGAATATAGGAAAAAAAGAGTTGGAAATGTTCAGGAAGCACCTGTGAAGAGAAATTAATGTTTCAGTCCAATAACCGTTGAATTTTATGAAAAATTTTCCTCAGTTCTGTAGGAATATGTGGAAGAAGAAGGATGGAAATGTTCAAGAAGCATCTGAGAAGAGAACATTTATTTTTCAGCCCAATGACTTCTATGACTTATTCTTCTCAGCCCTGTAGGAATATGGAAAAAGAAAGAAAGTGTTGGAAATATTTGAGAAGCATCTTAGAGGAGAGAATTAATATTTCAGCCCAATGATCATTGACTTCTATGATTTATTCTCTTCAACTCTGCAGGAATATTGGGGATTGGAAATGTTCAGAAAGAATGCGTGAAGAGAGAATTAATGTCTCAACCCAATGACCATTGATTTTTATATGTTCTCCCCCAACTCTGTAAAAAATGGGAGAGGGTTGAGGAGAAAGGAGGGTTGGGAATGTTCAGGAAACACCTGTGAAGAGAGGATTAAATCTCAACCCATTGTCTTTTATGATATATTCTCCTCAACTCTTTGGAATATGTGGGAGGGAAAGGATTGGAAATGTTCAGAAAAAAACTGTGAAAAGAGAATTAATGTCTCAGTTCAAAAAAGATCGAGGTCTATATGTTATCCTCAACTCTATAAGAATATGGGAGGAATGGGTTGAAAATGTTCAGGAAGCACCTGTGAAGAAATAATTAATGTCTAAACCCAATGACCATTGAGTTTTATGATCTATTTTCCTCAGCTCTGTAAGGATTTGGGAAAAATAGGGTTGAAAGTGTTCAGAAAGCAACTAAGAGATAATGAATGCTTTACCTCAACGACTATGGAAATCTATGATATATTTTCTTCAGCACTGTACGAATCGGAGAGGGGTGGGGAGGAGAGAGGTTGGAAATATTTAAGAAGCATCTGAGAAGGGAGATGAGCATGGAGATCTGTTCAGACTTGTTTGGGCTGAATTGGGCTTTGACCTCCTGTCCCCCTAGAAGTTTATTTATTCTCTCCCCCCACTCCCCTGAAAATGAGAAAAGCACTCACCCATCCCCTTCAATTTACTTCCCTAATACCAATGGATCACCATGTGAACGTGGCTTCCCCGTTTAACCGTTAAGCTGGGCAATGGTGATGGGGAGGAATCGTCACTCTCCAATGGCGATAGCTCTTCCGTCACTCCAGCCCGGTGACCGTTACCCCTCCCCCACCAACCCCCCTCCGCGCGCTGGTGACCGTTACCCCTCCATCAACCCCCCGCGCGCCGGTGACCGTTACCCCGCCCTCGCGAGCCGGTGACCGTTACCCTTCCCCCATCCCCCGCGCGCTGGTGATCGTTGTCTCTCCCCATCCTCCCCGCGAGTCGGTGACTGTTATCCCTCCTCCACCCGCCGCGAGCCGGTGACCGTTACCCCTCCCCCCACCTCCCTGAGCTTCAAACGCTCGAGCCAACTCGCTAACAGCCAAGGGGGCCGGTGAGTAACTGGCCGAGGCAGTGCAAAACAACTATATCACCACCCCGTCCATCTCGATTTTTGTTTTTATATAAATTGTTTTGATACTAAATATTTCTTCTCAGCTTTTGGAAAAGCCCAGACTCCACACCTTCTGGTGTCAGTTCACTGGATACTATTCATTCCTCAGCAGGTGACCTGGTTTGTCACCTTTCCGGGAGCTTGCTGTTCGCAAATTGGCTGCTCTGTTCCCCGCATTGCAACAGTGACTGCACTTCGAAAGTACTTCATTGGCTGTAGAGCGCTTTGAGACACCCTGAGGTGGCAAAGGCTGCTACATACGTAAATGCAACTTCTTTAAAGTCTATTTATTAGTTACAGGTAGGCTTACGTTAACACTGCAATGAAGCTATTGTGAAAATTCTCTAGTTGCCACAGTCTGGCGCCTGGTCACGTACACTGAGGGAGAATTTAGCATGGCCAATGCATCTAACCAGCACGTCTTTCAGACTGTGGGAGGAAACCGGGACACCCGGAGGAAACCCACGCAGACACGGGGAGAACATGCAAACTCCACACAGACAGTGACCCAAGCCAGGAATCAAAACTGGTTTCCTGGCACTGTGAGGTAACAGTGCTAACCACTGTGCTACCATGCTGCCCCCACATTGTCTGCTAATGAATTAATTAACCATAGCTCTCAAGTATGACTAGTTTGAAGGTTGTTTGATGGTTCAAAAGCTTACATATGCTGACCCCAAAAAAAGTTCCACCGTGACTTCACCAATGCTGAATCAGTAATAATTTACAAGGTCAACTCATTTATCTATTCATTGGTAGCATCCTGTCATTTTCAAGGCAAATTGGTATTAATATTATATTTGGAAATTAGGGAGCAGCCATTTGAATGTCAAGTCTGGCTCAAGATTTCAGCAACAGATGGGTTTGGGGAGATAAACAGATGAATAAACAGAGGGGCTTGTTGACAGCTCCTGTCTCTGAGGGAGCTGTGGACCAGTTGAGGGAAATATCCATACCGAGGGAGGAAGTGTTAGAGCTTCTAGATAGCATTAAAACTGATAAATCTCCTGGGCCTGATGGCATTTATCCCAGACTGCTTAGAGAGGTGCGAGGTGAAATTGCTGGGCCTCTGACGCAAATCTTTGTCTCTTCCTTAGACACAGGTGAGGTCCCAGAGGACTGGAGAATAGCTAATGTTGTACCGTTGTTTAAACAGGGTAGTAGGGATAACCCTGGAAATTATAGGCCGGTGAGTTTGACATCAGTGGTAGGGAAGCTGTTGGAGGGGATTCTTAGAGATAGGATGTATAGGCACTTAGAGCGTTGAGATCTGATTAGGGATACGCAGCATGGATTTGTTAAGGGGAGGTCGTGCCTTACAAATCTGGTAGAATTTTTTGAGGAGGTGACGAAATCAGTGGACGAAGGGCGAGCCGTTGATGTTGTCTATTTGGATTTTAGTAAGGCGTTTGACAAAGTCCCTCGTGGGAGGTTAGTCGAGAAGGTCAAGGCTAATGGGATACAAGGACAGGTAGCTAGATGGATATGTAACTGCCTTGGTAATAGGAGACAGAGAGTAATAGTGGAAGAGTGTTTCTCTAGCTGGAGATCGGTCACTAGTGGTGTGGTGCAGGGCTCGGTACTGGGACCTCTTCTATTTGTAATATATATAAATGACTTGGAAGAGGGAGTAAGTGGAGTGATCAGCAAGTTTGCAGACGATACAAAGATGGCTGGACTTGCGGATAGTGAGGAGCATTGTCAAGCGATGCAGCAGGACATAGATAGGCTGGTAGCTTGGGCAGACAGATGGCAGATGGAATTCAATCCTGATAAATGTGAGGTGATGCATTTCGGGAGAAAGAATGTAGGGGGGAGGTATATGATAAAGGGTAGATCTATTAAGAATATAGAAACGCTGAGGGACCTGGGGGTACAGGTGAACAAGTCTCTGAAGGTGGCAGAGCAAGTGGAGAAGGTTGTGAAGAAAGCATATAGTATGTTAGCCTTTGTAGGAAGGGGTATAGAGTACAAGAGCTGGCCTTTAATGTTGCAGTTGTATAAAACGCTGGTTAGACCTCATCTGGAGTACTGCGTCCAGTTCTGGTCGCCTTATTACCGGAAGGACGTGGAGACTCTGGAGAGAGTGCAGAGGAGGTTTACCAGGATGCTGCCTGATATGGAAAGTCTGAGTTACAAGGAGAGATTAGGCAAATTGGGACTGTTTTCCTTAGAAAGACGTAGACTTAGAGGAGATCTGATAGAGGTGTACAAGATTTTGAAGGGGATAGATAGAGTAAACAGGTTTAAGCTTTTTCCTAGGATGGACTCAAATAGCAAGAGGGGTCATGGAATGCTAGAGGGAGTTTTTTCACACAGAGGGTGGTGGGGGTATGGAATGCGCTGCCAAGTAAAGTGGTGGAGGCAGGTACTCTGGAGTTATTTAAGAAATACTTAGATGGGCACATGAACAGAATGGGAATGGAGGGGTATAGAAAAACTGATTTAAAATAGGGATCATGAGCCTTGGGAGTCCCTGGGAAGTGTGTAAATAGATGATGATATTGATGTACTTGTTTTTATCCTACAGGTGCTTTGGTCCACCTTGTTGTCGAACGAGGGGCATACACGCGATGGGTCGTGAGAGGACTGCTCTTGGAATTTTTTCGAGAGTATCCTAGTGCTTCACGTCGTTAGTGTACGCTTGACCTGGACCATTTGATGGGCAACACGACAGCTCAGTGACTATCGCTGTGCTGTGCAGATACATGGATTTGGGCCGGTGTCTGTGGGAGTTTGTGCATTCTCCCCGTGCTTGCGTGGGTTTTCTCCGGGCGCTCCGGTTTCCTCCCACATCCCAAAGATGTGTTCTTAGGCTAATTGGCAAAACAAATTCTCCCTAAATTGTCTCAAATTTGGTTTTTAATCCATAGATCTATAAACATGGACGGGGATCGCGGGTAGAGGTGGGAACATCAGGGTGGCGGTGTGGGCTCGATGGGCCGAAGGGCCTGTTTCCTGTGCTGTTTTTTGTTTTTGTTCTTTGAATTGGTAAGTGTTTGGGTCACTGAGTTCATTATCAGGCAACTATTACCAGATGGCTCCTATGATTTTTGTCTCACTCTTCAAAGATGTCTTTTACTGGAAGGTTGAACAACTCAAAGAAGGAATGAGAATACTGGAAAAGAAAAGCATGTAATTGATCAGGAGCCACTTTCAATCCCTCCTTGACGAGAGATCCAGGAAAGAAAGACTGCTGAGTCTCCATATTTTATGTTACATGGAGAGAGCTGGTACTGGCATTGATTGTCAATTCTCAACTCCATAGCTGCAGATTAACAATTAACAGCAGAAAAAGTGAAATTATGTTTCCCAAGCATTATTAAACCGGTGGGGGGATGGGGGTGCTGGTAGGGTAGGGATACCGGGACACTGGGATGGGAGCCAGTTTCCATTGACCCCAATTTAAAATAGCTGAACATAGAACATAGAAACATAGAACATTACAGCACAGTATAAGCCCTTCGGCCTTCAATGTTGTGGCAAGCTATGTCCAATCCCAAGATCAAGCTATCCCCTCCCTGTAATTCTGGAGTGCTCCACGTGCTTATCCAATAACCACTTGAAAGTTCCTAAAGTGTCCAACTCCACTATCACAGCAGGCAGTCTATACTACACCCCAACCCTAAGTAAAGAATTTACCTTGGACAACCTGATGAGGTGGTGGAGGCTTCCTCGCTGAATATGTTCAAGTCAAGAGTGATACGTTTTTGATTGACAAGGGAATTAAGGGTTAACGGGAGAAAGTAGGAAAGTGGTACTGAACCATTACAGATTAGCCATGATCTTATTGAATGGCGGAGCAGGCTCAAGGGGCTGCTCCTGCTCCTATTTCTTATATTCTTATGTTCTTAACCCTCCTATATCTCCCACCATGAACATTATAGTTGTGCCCCTAGTAACAGCTACATCCATCCGAGGAAATAGTTTCTGCACGTCCACTCTATCAATCCCTCTCATCATCATATAAACCTCTATTAAGTCACTTCTCATTCTTCTCCACTCCAAAGAGAAAAGCCAGCTCCATCAACCTTTCCTCATAAGACCAAGTCTCCAAACCAGGCAGCATCATAGTAAGTCTCCTCTGAACTCTCTCCAATCCTTCACATCCTTCTTATAATGAGGTGATCGTAACTGAACACAATACTCCAAATATGGTCTCACCAACGTCCGGTATAGTTGCAGCATAACCCCATGACTCTTATATTCAAACCCCTTGTTAATAAACGCTAACATACTATAAGCCTTCTTCACTTGAGTGGCAACCTTCAGAGATCTATGGATATGAACGCCAAGATCTCTCTGTTCCTTCACATTCCTTAGGACCCTGCTATTGACCCTGTAATCTGCATTCAAGTTCATCCTACCAAAATGAATCACCTCACACATATCAGGGTTAAACTCCATCTGCCATTTTTCGGCCCAGCTCTGCATCCTATCAGTGTCTCTTTACAGTCTGCAAGAGCTCTTTACCTCATCCACTACTCCACCAATCTTGGTGTCATCAGCAAATTTACTAACCATCCTTCAACCCCTTCTTCCAAGTCATTGATAAAAATCACAAAAAGAGGAGGATCTAACACTGACCCCTGTGGCACACTGCTGGTAACTGGCCTTCAGTCTGAAAATTTTCCTTCCACCACCATCCTCTGTCTTCTATGATATGGCCAGTTACTTATTCAATTGGGCAAATTTCCTTCTATCCCAATCCTCCTTATCTTCTTCATGAACCTATCATGGGGAACCTTATCAAATGCCTTAATAAAATCCATGTATACGACATCAACTGCTCTACCTTCGTCCACACACTTAGTTACCTCCTCAAAGAATTTAATCAAATTTGTGAGGCAGGACCCCTCATGAAACCATGCTGACTATCCCAGATTAAACTGAATCTTTCCAAATGGTTATAAATCCTATCTCTCAGGACCTTTTCCATTAACTTACCAATCACTGAAGTAAGACTAATTGGACTATAATTACCAGGGTCATTCCTATTTCCTTTGTTAAAAAGAGGAACAACATTTGCCACTCTCCAGTCCTCTGGCGCTACCCCTGTGGACAGTGGGGATCCAAAAATCAAAGCTAAAGGCTTCGCAATCTCATCCCTTGCCTCCCAAAGGATCCTAGGATATATCCTATCTGGCCCAGGAGATTTATCTACCCTTAGGTTTTTCAAAATTGCTAATGAACCAATGGGAAGAATTCTTTTAACACGCCTATTTGTTCTGATCAGGAATATACTGCTTGAAATGGTGATGGAAACAGTTTTTTTCCAAAAGGATTTGGATTATATAACTGTCAAAGAAAAGAATTCCACTGGGCTCTGGCAAAAGAAGTGGGATTAATATGCCTTATGGCCTCATGTGCTATATGATTCTATGATTTGACTATTCTACTTTTTCTTCCTTGAGAGCCAGCACATACTGGGCAGCTTTGTTTTATTTCACATCAGAGTTATAGCTGGTTATATACTTATAACTATGTAGCCAAACTCTGCTCCAACACCATTTTCAAGTTTGCTGATAACACCAATATAGTGAGTTGAATTTCGAACAATGATGAGATGGAGTACAGGAAAGAGATAGAGAACCTGCTGAAATGGTGTGTTAACCATCATCTCTCCCTCAATCTCAGTAATATGAGGAAGGTGGTCATCAACTTCAGAGGGTGTAGTGGAGGACATGCCCTGTCTACATCAACGATGATGAAGTGGAAATGATCGAGAGCTTCAATTTCTAACTGTCCAGATCACCAACAACCTATCCTAATCCCTCCACGTGGACACAATGGTTAAGAAAGCCCACCAACGCTTCTACTTTCTCAGGTGGCTAAGGAAATTCAACATTTCCTCTACAACTGTCATCAAGTTTTACAGATGCACTATAAAAGACAATCTTTTCAGATGTATCACAGCTTGGTATGGCTCCTGCTCTGACCAGGACCATAAGAGACCACAAAAAGTTGTGAACATAGCCCAGTCCATCACACAAACCAGCCTGCGATCCATTGACTCCATCTACATTTCCCCCTGCCTCAGAAAAAAGCCAGCATAATCAAGGACCTCATGCACTCCAAACTTACTCTCTTCCACCTTTCTCGGTTGGGAAAATGTTACAAAAGTCTAAGATCTCGTACCAACTGACTCAAGGACAGCTCCTTCCTTGCTGCCATCAGATTTTTGAATGGACCTACCTTATATTAAGCTGATCTTTCTCTACAGCCTATCTGTAACTGCAACATTATATTCTGCACTCTCTCCTTTCCTTCTCCCCTATGTGTTCTTTGAATGGTATGTTTTGTCTGCAGAGCATGCAAGAAACAATACTTTTCACTATATATCAATTCATGTGACAATAATAAATCAAATCAAAAAATGTTTGTGAAAAGGAAATTATCTTTAACCAACTTACTCAATTTCTTTGAGGAAATATCATGTGCTATGGATGACAGGGAACCAGGAAAGTCTGGCAACACCAATTTTAAATCCAACCGATTTATTTGATAGTAAATCTGCAAGCTTTCGGCCTTTGTGGCCTTTGTCTACATCATGATAGGGAACCAACCAGTGGATACACTCTACTTGAATTGCCAAAAGACATTTGACAAGATCCCACATCAAAAGTTATTGCAGAAAATAAAATTTCATGATATTGGCGTAATATATTGGCTTGGAAAGAAGATTGGGTGCTCAACAGGAGGAGGAGAGTAGAGATAAATGTGTAGTTTTCAGGTTGGTAAGATGTAATGAATGATTGCCACAGAGATATGTCCTGGGACCTCAATGGTTTACAATTTATATAAGTGACTTGAATGAAGGGAGGTTGCCAGATTGAATGAAGACACAAAGAACACAAAACACAAGAAATAGAAACAGGAGTAAGCTACCAGGTCAAATAACAAAGAACAAAGAACAAAACAGCACAGAAAACAGGCCCTTCAGCCCAACGAGCCTGCGCCATCACCTCGATGTTTCTACTTCTACCTATGATCCCTGTCTACATTTATAGATCTATGCATTGAAACCGAATTTGCGAGACAATTTAGGGAGAATTTGTTTTGCCAATCAGCCTAAAGTCCTTCAAACCTGCCCCACCATTCAGTATGGTCATGGCTATTCTATGCCAATCTCAGCTCCTTTTCTCTGCCATTTCCCCATGGCCCTCTACTTCTTGATCTATCAAATATTTATTTATCCACCTTCACTTTAAAATACAAAGATATGTAGAAAAGAAAGTAAGTTGTCAAGAGGAGATAAGGAGGCAAAAGGGGTTGAGATTAATCGATTGGGAAAAGACCTGGCAAATGGAGTACAATGTGGAAAAATGTGAAATTGCGCATTTTGACAAGAAGAATAAAAGAGAAACATGTTGTCTGAATGGTGAGAGATTGAAGAGCTTGAGATATAGAGAGATCTGGGTGTCTTAGTGCTTGAATCACAAATGGCTGGTATGCACTCACAGCAAGTAATTAGGAGAGCTAATAGAATTTTATAACATATCGCAAGGGAATTGAATATAAAAGAAAGGAGGTTATGTTCAGTTATATAGAATACTAGTGCAACCACATCTGGAATAGTGTGTACAGTACTGACCACCTTATTTAAGGAAAGATGTAAATACAGTTGACTGTTCAAGGTTTGTTCTTCCTGACCCATGATGATCAACTTACATCCTTCTCTTTGCATCTCGGTTTTGAATTATTAATAGCATCAGAAAAGGTTTACCATGTTAATACCTGAAATGGATGATTTGTCTTATGTGGAAAGGTTGGTCAGGCTAGATTTGTATCCTCTGGAGTTTAGAAGAGTAAGAGGTGACGACTGAAACATACAAGATTGTGAGGAGTCTTGACAAAATGGATATGGAGAGGATGTTTCTTTTTGTGAGAAAATCTAGAACTAGTGTTAGTGCTTAAAATGGAAATGAGACCATTTTTTTCTCTCTCAGAGGTTTTGGAAAGTGATGGAAGCAGAGTCTTTGAATATTTTTAAGACAGAGGTAAATAGTTTATTGATAAGCAAGGCATAGGTTTTGGGGCTAGACAGGATGTAGATTTGAATTACTATCAGATCAGTCACGATCTTATTTAATGATGGGGCAATTTGAGGAGCTGAATGGTCTGCTCCTGCTCCTTATTCTTATGTGTCACTGCATCTGGTAAGGGAAGATGCCTGCACAGTTCACTTCCATGAGAAACAGTAATCTCACTCATAATGTCCGTAACATTCAGCATTCTCCTAAGTGCTGAAACCTGGTTGCCCATTGATTAGTGGATTGTTTTGCTCGAAAGACAACCTTGAGGTCCTGAAAAACAGTAGTTTCTATACTTATTATATAAATGTTTTAAAGTGCTGGCTATTCAAGTTACATCATTAATTGGTCCTGGTCACTTCCATCATGAGGAGATCTTGTAAATTGTGGTGTTGATTCCTAAAAAAAAAGTCTTCCATGATGTTGCCACAAACAAAGGTTGTGGAATCTAGAGTTGCGGCTATGAGTCACCACATATTCTTGTAGACTGTTACACATATGTTCTTCTTTGAACATTTTGTTTTCAGTTGAGTATACATGAACTATGAATCTGGAAACTGAATAATTTTATCAGAAACCTCCACTGGAAAGTTAGGATTTCTTCTCCCACTCCTCTAGCTCTCAAATACTCTGAATTATCCAATGTCACACCCTCAGTAGCATGATCTAATTAGATGTGAGCTAGTGAATAGCAATGAGAAAACAAGGAACTCAGAAGGACTTCAAGGACATTCAGGCACAGGGGCATAGAATAAGATGGTATTCCTCTGTAGCCTAAGCCACATGATTCTAATTCTCTTTATCATCATTCCATCATTATTTTCATCGTTATAATTAATTAAGACATTTTTACCCTCCCTTTCTTCCTCCTCATTACCCTCTTTCTCTTCTTTCTGGCTTCCCATTGTGGAAATGATTTTGCAGAACAACAGTGAGCTAAGAATAGGGAAAGGATCAATCATCTGGACTTGGGAGATAAAGAAGGGCATGGAAGCTTCTATGCTACTGCACTATTAAAATATATCATTCCCCCCACTCCTCTACACAGATATACACACACACACACATCATTGTCTCACAGGTTTCACCATCAGTCACTGCTGGAGGAGACTTCTGCACCAGCATTTCCATATTTACACCTACTAAGGGATGAATCTGCTGATATCCAACAAGGAACCTCCTTGTTGTCCATCATCTTTTTTCGAGTATTGTGCCCAGGTTTCTTGTAGTATTCTTGAGTGCAATAGCTGTTGGCTAGTATTTGAGAAGTAGCAGCCAGGTGACATCAGAGATATGTTATATACCTGGTTATCATGTTAAAGTAGTGGCAGAAGTTTTCAAGTTCTACATACTGTACAAGTAATTGCCGTGAGGAGACATAACAAGTATTGGAAGATAATAAGCACATGAACCTTGCACTGCGGAAAGAAAGATGATGTGTGCAATTTCAGAAAGTCAGCAGTGTGATGTAGGCACAGTCCTAATGGAAGAAAGAACAGCAACCAATATGTTACTTTATTTACCTTCATCAGCTGTTGAATGTTTACCAGTACTGGTCTGCAGTATGAGGTGAGAGGTACCATACAGTGTCATTGCCAAATGTTCATATGGCACTGAAGATTCTTTCCTAAGGCACCCTGCAGAACACCCAGCAATCTATCTTTTGCTGCAATTAGTACAGCTTAATTTAGGCAGGTCTATAACATTGTGTTTTTTTTCACAAAATGAAGGCATTACTGGTTCGGCCCATCCCTAATTGCCTTTGAGAAGATGGTGGTAAGCCACCTTCTTGAACTGCTGCAGTCCATGTGAAGTAGACACACCCACTATGCTATTAGAAAGGGAGTTCCAGGATTCTGACCCAGTGACAGTGAAGACAATACAAATCCAAGTCAGGCTTGGAAAGGAATTTGCAGTTGGTGGTGTCTCTGCATATCTGCTGCTCTTGTCCTTTTAGGTACTATCAAGAAGACTTGGTGAGTTATTGCATCTTGTATACATCACTGCCACTGTAAGTCAGTGGTGGAGGCAGTGAATTCTGCAGGTGATGAATATGGTGCCAATCAAGTTTCCAGCTTTGTCCTGGATGGTATCACACATCTTGACTATTGTTGGAGCTGCACGCATCTAAGCAAGTGGAAAGTATTGCATCACACTCCTGACTTGTGCTTTTTTGGCAGTGGACAGACTTTTCTGAGTCAGGAGCTGAGTTATTCACTGCAGAATTCCCAGCATTAGACCAGCTCTTGTAGCTATAGAGGATTCAATTATAGTAATGCCATTTGAAGGTCAAGCAGAAATGGTTGGATTCTGTCTTGTTAGAGATGGCTGTTGCTTGACATTTGTATGAAGCCAATGTTATTTATCACTTATTAGCCCAAATAACATTGTCCAAATCTTGCTGCATATGGACACAGACTGTTACTGTATCTGAGAAGTTGCAAATAGTGCTGAAAATTAACATAGAACTTAGAATACTACAGCACAAACAGGCCCTTCGACCCACAAGTTATGCCGATCACATCAGTACCTACCAGGCCATAGAACTATCTGTAACTCCCAATCCCATTAAATCTGTAACTCCCAATCACATAAAATTGTGCAATCAGTGAACACCCCCACTTCTGACCTGATGATGGAGGGAAGCTCATTGATGAAGACAGTTGGGTCTCTGACACTAACCTCAGAAATACCCACAATGATGGGGACTGAGATGATATATCTCCAACAACCATAACCATCTTTCTTTGTGCTCGGTTTGACTCAACCAGTAGAGATACTGGCTTTTGACAGCTGCTGATGGCAGATCATGATACAAGTTAAAAGAAAGAGTTCTGCTGGGACAGCTGCAATCACACAAGTAACTTCAAAGACAGGGATGCCGGTACTGCTACAGAAGGAGTTTGAATTGTGACCAGATTAAGTCTGTATCCTGACTGCAGAACTGTAATTCTTGATTAACTCTGGGGCTGCATCATGACCCAGAAAGGAAGACCCGAAGGTCTAGCCAGAATTGGAACTTTGAATCGTGATTGCTGCTGGAGCTCATAGTATATAAATGCCCACTTGTGTTTGTGTTCTATGAGAAGTTTGGTAGTCTCTGCTTCTCTCAAAGCTCTTGAATGAACACAGAGCTTTGAAATAAAAGTCACTGTATTTTGACTTACTAACAGTCTCAGCGGTATTATTTTATCTCCAATTTTGAATATTTATAGTTGCACCCCAGACAATTTAATAATTTCTAGCTATCTTAAAGACATGCCGAGCAAATTTTACACATCCTAGCGGAGTGCTTAAATGTTACACAGGATTTGCACTACATGGGTATTTAAACTAGCTGACCCTATGCTCTCTGGCAGGATCAACACTTCAAGAATCAGAGGATGGAATTGTTCTTCTGTGACTCAGGACTAATGTAAATGATCCTGTGAATTTTTAGGGCCTTTTTGCTTTGGTTATAATTCTTACATTGTCATTTTGTCAGCCCTAAAGGGAGAGATGCTCATAGTAATTGTCCTTTTAAATCAGTATTGAACTCTCAAAAGGGAGCAGATTTGTTGAATTTATTGTACTACTATTATAAAAGTTGATTCAGCATTGAAAAGCAAATGCAGTACTGTATTATACTTGTGTTCAAGGACAGTATAAAGCACCATGCTTGTTTGCTCCATGATCATTTTGGCTCTTCATTCATATTGCTTATCACTCCAGATATGTGTGCTATAACAAAGATAACTTACAGTTGTGACTATATTATGCTACTCCTATTCCTTCTATATTTTGTGGAAGAGACAGTGTTTCTATGGGGAAAAGGAATAGTAAGAGAGGAGGTAAATGTAATTGTGACTCATGAGAATCAGTATTTCAGTTTTAGAGATTATTACCGATTTTTGTTACCTGTGATCCTTTTGATTTGAAGACCACAACTCTAATGCAGAACAATTTAACTTTATGTGACACAATGAAGTGGTGAAAGTATCAGAAATTACAATAGTTCTTATAGAAAACTCAATCATGTATTGATAGTTTTTGTTTACACCAGTTAAAATATTACTAATCATTTAAATTTTACTATTTCCCTGTAACTTCCCATTACTGTTGTATGCGTTTCTAATGCTAAGTAGTAAACTAGATTTTGTGTTATGCTTTTCCATACAGTGAAATAAAATGTCTGAGAAACTGAAACAATGCAGGGAGGACCTAGCAGCAGCTCTGGACCGAGCTCTGGAGGACAACATTGTATCTCCTGTGTTCTCTTCAGACCCCGAGTGGCTTGAGTCAGGAAGGTTACTGCAACCAAACACTGGTGCATTCATTAACCATCCAATTGCTAGAATGAATCCATCTTTCAATTCGCCACATCTTACACAGCCAGTTCTGCAAGTTTTCTCTGAGAGAGGACCATATTACTGTGTGCCTGCAGAACTTGCCTTGATGGATTGCAATAATATTTCATTTAAAGTAAAGCGGTTTGTTTTTGGAAATGCGGAAAGCTTTGTTGTAAATGCTAATGTTCCAGTGCCTGATGGCCCCTTTGAGAATGGTTGTGAAAACACAGATAACTTTACACAAGAATACATCAGGTACTGAATAGCTAAGCTTGGAATTGTGTAAGTTTCCAACATTGATTATACATCTTCCCTTTTAATAGTCCTCAGATGCAGGAAGATGTCTCAAAGCACTTTATAATACAGAGGAAAGGAATAAAATGGAAAAAGGGCAGCAAAAGAGTGCTGGAATAGGAAATAGAAAGTACTATTAAAAGGTTTTTGAAAACAAGAAGGACAATG
The DNA here is from genome assembly GCA_024679065.1 of Sphyrna mokarran. Lineage (NCBI taxonomy): Eukaryota > Metazoa > Chordata > Chondrichthyes > Carcharhiniformes > Carcharhinidae > Sphyrna > Sphyrna mokarran. The sequence goes on along the minus strand of JAGIQG010000003.1, from coordinate 129,390,740 downwards.
ATGTGGAAGGAATTAGGGTAAAGACTTCTAATAGGTACATTTGTAGTAAATAAGTGATTGCCCAGGATAGACTAGAGAGATAAGAAATTAGAATACCTGTATTAAAGGACCAAGAGGAGATTAGAAGAATTAGATAAGGTGGTGCCAAGAAGAAATTGGAAAAGAGTAATTTTGAAATTAACATGCTGAGACATGAGGACTCTTATAGAGCTTTGAACATACAGATGTTCTGTGAATGTTGGACTCGTCTGTCCACAAGAACATAGGATGTAACGCTAAGGTTGTTCAGCTTCTCAAAAAATTAAAATGGGAAGTGAGCTAGTAAAACAAACCTTGAAGTGATAGAAGTATGAACTAGGTTTTTAGCAATGGAAGAAGAAGATGTAGGCAATGTCATAGAAATAGAATAAATCACTCTTCATGAAATAATTAATGATTGAAGGGAGGTGAGTATGGCATCAAGCACATAAGGTTTCACACCTTGTGAAAGTAAATAGGTTGATTGAGTCAAGCACAAGAAGCACAGATATGGTGTCAAAAGACAAATAGGATAACGTTGATTATGTTGACATTCAGCAAGAAGAGGTTTTGGATCATGCAAGTTATGATATTGGGCAGATAGTTTGGAAGTATAGCAATAACTTTTAAGTCTTTGGAAGAGAAAGCAAAGTAGAACTTGGAGTCATCAGTTTACATGAAAAATCTGCATCCATATTTCTAAATGGTAGTTTGTGGTTAGCAAAAAGAGAAGAAAAATCTCTAGAGCACAGCAGTGGTCATTGCAAGAAAGGGAGGCAAAATTATTGGCAATAATGTAGAACACATGTTAAATAAGGATGGTACTAAAAAAGAGCAGTGTCTTGGTGGTAGACTGAGGAGGGCAGTCAAAGATGATGGACTGGCCAATGGTGTGAAAGGCAGCAGAGTTTCAAGTGGATAAAGAAAAGTCATGCAGAGATCTTTAACACACAAGATGTTGGGATGCATTTTTCAGTTCTGAATTTAGGAAAATAAGAAATTGGAGCAGGAGTAAGCCACTTAACTACTTCAGCCTGCTCAGTCATTGAATGAAATAATGGCTGTTCTTCTACTCTAACAGCATTTTCCTGTACTATCCCATGTTCCTTGTTGTTTTTAATATGTAGAAATCCATCAATCTCAGTCTTGAACATTCCCTGGATCAGAGAAATCTGAAAATTCACTGCCCCTGAGTAAGAAATTCCTCTTTAATTCAGTTCAAATTGGCCTGCCCTTTTTTTTGAGTCTGTGTCCCTTAATTCCAGAATACCCTGTCAAGTAAAACACCCTTCCTGCATCTACCCGTGTCCAGCTCTGTAAGAATTTTGTACATCTGAATGAGATAAGCTTTCATTTTTCTAAACTCCAGAGAATAAAGGCATCATCTAGTTCATCCTTACAGCAAAAGTCTATCATTCCAGGAATTAATTTAGTGAACCTTTGTTGCACTTCCTCTATAGCAAATGAGACTTTGGTAAGGAGACCAAAACTGCACACACTAATCAAGGTGCAGTCTCATCAAAGCTCTATATATTTACAACAAAAACAGAAAATATTAGAAAATCTCTGAACGTCTGACAGCATCTGTGGAGAGAGAACAGAGCTAACGTTTCAAGGGTGGATGACTCTTTTTCAGAGCTCTGTTTCTTTTTTACTTCCTTACTTCCAATTATAAATTCTCCTGACTCCACCTGTAATGGATCCCCTTTTTCTGTCCAATCTTTTCCTTTTGACATACCTATAGAAACTTTTATAGTCTGTTTTCATGTTTCTTGCTAGTTTATTTTTATATTCTACTTTCTCTTAATTTTTTTTCCTGGTTCTTCTTTGCAGAATTTTAAAATGCTCTCAACTGTTAGGCTTACAATTTTTGACAACTTTACATATCACTTCCTTTGATCTAATACTCTCATTGATTTCTTCCATTAGCGATGGTTGGAACATTTCTTACTGGGTTTTTGTGTCTAAAGGATATATTAATGTTGTAGATTATGTATTAATTATTTAAATGTTAAACAATGCCTGCCTATTTTCATACCTTTTTACTTGGTTCCCAATATATACTATAGCTAATTTGTTTCTCATACCTTCATACTTTCCTTTCAAACTTCATGTAAAATGCTATCATATTATGGTCAGTTTTTCCTAAAAACTCCTACATAACAAAATTATTAGTTAACACTTTTCCTCTGCACACTACTAGATCTAAAATAGTTCCATAATTAATCCCTCTATGTACTGCTCTAGAAAACCATGCATCCTCCAGAACTTTATTATTAATTTTTATTCACTCAGTCTGTCAGTAGGTTGAAATCACTATGATTATTGCATTACTATTATTATACACATCTCTAACTTCCTGATTTATACTATGATTTACATTACCACTGCTTTTCAGTAGCCTATAAACAACTCCCACCAATACTTTATATCCCTTGCTGTTTCTTAGTTACACCCAAATTGAGTTTACATGTTGATTTTTAGAACTAAGATAATCTTTCACTGTAGTACTAGTGCCCCCTTTAATTAACAGAGCAATCCCATCACCTTTCCCACCTTCCTGTCTTTCCTGAATATCACATACCTAGGTCCCAGCTTTTGTTTCCTTGTAGTCATGTCTCTGTAATGGCTATCAGGTCATACATACAGTTTTCTGTTTGAGTTGTCAATTCATCTGTTTTATTGCAAATGCTGCAGGCATTCAGATAGAGAGCCTTTTTTTATTGTGGTTGCAAACTCTGGTCCTATCTGCTGGCACATTCTTAAGATTACTGTCCCTCTCTACTGATATTTTGATTATCATATCTTTATTGCTGCCTTAGTCTTGTCGTTTCTTTTTAATTTACTCAATCATCCCCTACAATATATCATTCTTTCTTCCCTTTCTTAGTTACTTTAAAGCCCTCTCCATTTCACTAGGACACTGGCCTCAGCATGTTTCAAGTGCAGTCTGTCCAAACGGTCCAGCTCCCACTTTCCACAATGTTGATGCCAATGCTCCATGAGTCAAAACCAATTTATCCCATACTAATCTTTAAGGCACACATTGAACTTTCTACTTTTATTTATCCTATGCCAATTTGCACATAATTCAAGCTAATAATTCTGAGACTATTACCCTTGAAGTTCTGCTTTTTAATTGAGTCATAACCACTGCATTCTTCCCATCTCACTGCAAGTTCCTTTACAGTCCTGAAGAGATATCCCAAACCCTGGCACCATCTAGACTCACACTTTTGGCTGCAGTAAATTGTATTATCCCCATGACTATACTGTATCCTATCACTATCACATTTGTCTTTGCACCCCTAAACTGAATGGCATCCTTCCCCATAACGTCATGTTCGGTCCGTTCATTCACCTTGCAGTCCTTTTCTTCATCCACACAGATATCAAGTACCTCATACCTATTGGTCAAAGTATGGGGCTAAGGCTCCTGCATCACTAAATGCTGTTTTTCCTTACCTGCCTGACTCAGAGTCACATCCTTCTGGCCTGACCAACTGTCAAATTCTGCTTAACCTAAGCCTCCTGGAACAAAGTGTCTAGGTAACTCTCCCTTTCCTTGATGCCCCACAATTTCCAGAACTCAGACTCCAGCTCAATAATTCAGAGCTAAAGTTGCCTAAGCTGTGGACGCTTCTGCAGATATGGTTGTCTGGAATTATAGTGCGTGTCACAGACTTCCACATGCTACAATCACAGCACACCAGCAGCCCTGACATTTCTGTCCAAACTCGTTTATTTAATAGTCAATTTATTAATAATTTACACAAGTAATAGAAAGTTCCACTTTTCTGCCTTGGAGACAAGGAACAAAACTCACCAATCACTGGAGGTTGAAAGAAAAGTAGAAAAAGGAGTGTGTCTTTCCCCCTCTGAACCAAATTTCCAACTTCTCACTCAGGCATAATCTGGAGTCCACATGCCCCTTTCTGAATAAGTCCAGCTGCCAGGCTGAAAACGATGCTGACCCTACTCTGACAAGTAATAGGACCCTGTGAGCAGCACTCTGTCAGAGTCATCATTAAATTGAGGACAATGTATCCTTTTAGACCTGCTGCCCAACCAGAGGATTGGCAACTCAGCAGTGCAGCTAGTCTTGGCCACTGTTAAGCCTATAGAACAAGAGCAGTGCACTTCTATGCTTCAAAGACTGTAAAGTTTCCTGAGAATGAAAACATATGTGCAATAAACAGCATTTAGTGATGCAGGAGCCTTAGCCCCATACTTTGACCAATAGGTATGAGGTACTTGATATCTGTGTGGGTGAAGAAAAGGACTGCAAGGTGAATGAACGGACCAAACATGACATTATGGGGAAGGATGCCATTCAGTTTGGGGGCGCAAAGACAAATGTGATAGTATAGTCATGGGGATAATGCAAAATGCAGAATGCAATAGACTTTAACTTTTATTCTGTAAATTAAGGAGACTTCTATTTTGCAATGTATTATAATTATTTTATGCTCAAAGGATCATAACTGTGAAACTCTTATTATTTTATACCTTATTCTTATTTTAATATGACTATAAGAACTAGGAAGAGGAGTAGACCATCTGGCCTCTCAAGCCTGCGCTGCCATTCAATAAGATCATGGCTGATCTTTCCATGGAGTCAGCTTCACTTACTGCCCATTTATCATAACCCTTAATTTCTTTACTGTTCAAAAATGAATCTAAACTTGCCTTAAAAACATTCAATGAGGTAGCCTCAACTATTTCGCTGGGCAGGAAATTTCACAGTTCCACAAACTTCTGTGTGAAGAAGTTCCTCCTCAACTCAGTCCTAAATCAGCTCCCCCTTATTTTGACACCATGCCCCCTAGTTCTAGTTTCATTCACCAGTGGAAACAACTTTCCTGCTTCTATCCTATCTATTCCCTTCATAATCTTATATGTTTCTATAAGATCATCCCTCATTCTTCTGAATTCCAATGACTATGAGTCTCTCCTCATAAGCCAATCCTCTCAACTCCAGAATCAACCTAGTGAATCTCTCTGCACCCCCTCCAGTGCCAGTATCTCCTTTCTCAAGTAAGGAGACCAAAATTGTACACAGTACTCTAGGTATGGCCTCATCAGCGCCTTATACAGCTGCAACATAACCTTGCTAGACCTCTAGCAATGAAGGACAAAATTGCAGTTGTCTTCTTAATTACTTGCTGCACCTGCAAACCAGCTCCTTGTGAACCTTGCACAAGGATACCCAGATCCCTCTGCGTGGCAGCATGCTGCAATTTTTTACCATTTAAATAATAGTCTATTTTGCTATTATTCCTACTAAAATGGATGACCTCACATTTATCAACATTGTACTCCATCTGCCAGACCTTTGCCCACTCACTTAGACTATTTATATTCCTTTGCAGATTTTCGGTGTCCTCTGCACACTTTGTTCTGAATGTCATCTGCGAATTTTGATTCACCCCACTCGTTACCCAACTCCAAATCATCTATGTAAATTGTATACAATTTCAATCCCAACACTGATTCCTGAGGCACATCATCAGTCAATGATCGCCATGCAGAAAACACCCATTTATTCCTACTCTGCTTTCTGTTGGTTAATCAATCCTCTATCCATTGTAATACATTACCTGTAACAACGTGCATCTTTGGTTTATGCAGCAGTCTTTGGTGTAGCATGTATAACTATGTTATGATTACTTGTTTTATCTGTAATGTCACCACAATTCAACACTTCTGCCATGATCATTTTTTAATAAACCAACTATCTATCCAAACCAGAGCTAGACAAGTATTCCTGGGCTTGGAATGCTTATTGCAACTGTGACAACTCAGATATAGGGGGCAGCCAACCCATGGACGAAGGAGTATTAATCGAGGGAGGTACATCCCTGCCCCTGGATATCACCTAGAAGCCTGCAGGATGTTTATCTGAAAATCTTTCCATATGGACAGTGAGCCCTCCCAATGCAAGATATATCCCTATGGTGATGGGAAGTGGTTCTTAATTGAGCACTTAAATGACAATTCAGTTGTAGCAATGCAACTAATGTTCTAATGTTGGTAATATGCTGTGAAGGAAGGAAGACATCAGGCCTCCTCCTAAGGCCTTCCCATTGCTATCTTGCTGTCCACTTCACAGCCTGTCTCCAAAGAGCTGTGAAAATGCTTTTAGAGATGTTAATTAGAGCAGTCTTGGAAATGTGGGCAGGGCAAAAGCCAGATATGAGGAACTAAAATAATTATTTTATAATAATTTCTTTCAAATAAAAAAAATGCATTTCCCTTTTTTTAAAAGTCCTTCACAAGAAACTACCAATTACGCCTGCCTAGAAGCACAGGAAAATAGTTCTCCAAGCAATTCATGTGAAGAACTGACAAAGAATCTTCTGGAAGTTATAGGTAATATTTGTTTGTTGCAGAACTACTCCATTTTATTTAGGTAACATACATTGAAATTAGATTATTTAAATATTGGTTTACAAAAACTGTTCATATGAAAATCCTTCTTACACTATTTAATCGAGGCATGAATAAATGGGTTGGCAGCTGTTAAAATATCAAACCAAAGGATTTAATACAAATCCATCAAAAAGAATCTCATTTCAAAGCTTAAGAGGAGAAAAAAATGGTGAGAGTACATCGCAAAAGTCACAAATAGTTAATACATTTTGACAATGTAAACCATGATTGCAAATTTGAGGTGCCTTGTGCAGACTTCACAAATTTTTTATACTTATTTGATGATACTGAGAAAGTGTATTGACAATCCTTGTTACCATTTTTGAAGTGATGCAAAATAAAATGTCTGATTTCCATGTTGTAGTACACCATACAAACTTGAGAATAGGTTATATTGAATTTTTGTGATTAATACCATGTTTAGAGAGAATTGCACATTTGTTTGGAAAAGTAACTGTGGGAAAAAAGCTAAACCAGGCCTAGAGAAAGAATTACCTGTGCCCATCTTATATAAAATATGCACTTACAGATCCAATATGATAAGCAACACGTCTTATATTACAAGCTTGCCATCCATCCTGTTTGTAAAAGTTCCTGTATATGCATCTTCATCTCATGCCTCTGAAAATAGGAAGCTATTGTCTGTTTAGAGACCTCTTTGTAATGTTCATTTGTAATCATGCTGCAATCAGTTTCTTTTAATGCTTGAGTAATCAAAGCAGCAGTCCTTAAATATATATTTGAACATTTTTATTTGCAGAGATGCAGACACATCACACATCATGAATCCAGAGGCATGCCAAAAGCTATGTCCTTCCACAGTTCTCCGAGTAGGAGTGGGTACAACTGTCACTGCCTCTATCAGCTGTTCAGGCATGTCTGTTCCATGCTAACCAGATGTTGCCTCCATTCCTAAGTCCGCTCCAATACTCATCAACATGAGAATATCTTCACTGAAGGAAAGTGCACTCGGATGATGTAATGCTACCTCTTCAGATGTTTCCTCCTCCTCCTCTACGGTGCCAAATGCTTTCACCAGCATAGCTCCTGCATTATCTTCTAATTGACCTGGGAAAGAGAGGAGCAATGTGAGGGCAGTGTCATTCCAATCTTCTGATTGCCCTTCAAACTTCAACTGGAACTTCCTGTGTTCAGTGATGGGCATTGGTGCAATAGTTATTGCTCACCAGTAAGTTTAATGGCCTCTTCCATTAAGTTATTCACTATTTTGGGGCCAGACCTGCCCTCTTCCTAGCCGTTTGCTTCCAATATCTCCGCTTCAGTCAGAATTGGTACAGTGAGAAATGGCACACCTCTTCCAATTTGTTGCCTTTCTCTGGTGCTGTGCGTTCTCTTCTGCAATCATAGCAATTCATATTGTCACTTATCCCTCCTAGCCTTGCCACTCATCTATGTTGTTGGCAGCTTCAACGTCCATTACTGCATCATAAGGTTACCTACTGCATTCGGTCATCCAGTATCAGTCACGTAGTGGAAATCTCTGAGAGACTAGGGTTTTCCACTGAAAATTGCTATTCATCTGACAGTGAATGTTGTTACCTGACCATTACTAATATCTGGATAGGCACAGTCTTCTCAAATTCCAGATACACCTTTGAACATTCAAGACTGCCAGCATAGTGTTTTAATTTCCACTCACTTTGCCACACCATGTCAGGTCATTGATTAATTTTCAACAATGGAATCACATTTATGCTGATCTCCTTTGTAACCTCGAGCCCTGTCCACTTTTTCTGGCCTCCTCCAAACATCATGTAAAAAAGACAACTTCCGTTCATGCCCTTGCCACTTGGATGAGAACTTCCAGAGGTACATCATTGAACTCAGAGACTGTCAATGTTCTAACATTTGAGACTGCACTATCACCACTCTTGTCTAGCTTTTGCTACAATAGACTACTAACTCCCCTTTAAATATAGTACCTGCTTCTCAGGACTTGGGACTTCCCCCAACCTCTCACATTATTGGCGGGGTCATTCTCGTCATTAACTGGATGGTCCCAATGAAATTCCTCTTCATCTTCCATTCATGCATTCATGCTAACCATTTTGCATCCCAACATTGGAACATCCTCACTGGTGACAAAATTATGTACCTGCTATATCTTGCTCTTGTATCTGTCATATCCAACTTTTCATTCTGCTTTGTCAAACTTTTGTCAGCCAGAGGGCTCTGGCTTTGCATGCCTGACCTTTTCCCCTTTAGAATGAAACTCAACTTTGCCTTAACCATTTCCTTTTGTTCCACTACAGTTTTAGATGTCAGTCTTTGATTCCAGATTACCTGGGCTTGGCCTGTTCTCACACCATTGAAATGAGCTTCCCTCAAGTGTTTTTACTTAGGATTGTTCCTTGCCCTTTTCCAAAGCTAACCTAAATCTAAATATTATGGCCACTATGCCCTGAATATTCCCCTAATGACACCTGATCTGCTTTATTTATTACAGGTTGATGGGATGGAGAAGGTGGAGGGAAGATATATTAGAATTTTGAAAAACCTGAGAGAAGATAAGTCCCCTGGGCCAGATGGGAAACACCCTAGGATATTTTGGGAGGCAAGGGATGAGATTGCGGAGCCTTTAGCTTTGGTCTTTGTGTCCTCACTGTTCAAGGGGATTGTGTCAGATGACTGGAGAATGGCGAATGTTGTTCCTCACGTTATGGAAGGAAATAGGAATGACCCTGGTAATTATAGGCCAGTTAGTCTTACTTTGGTGATCAGTAAGTTAATGGAAAGGATCCTGAGAGATAGGATTTATGACCATTTGGAAAGATGCTGTTTGATCCAGGATAGTCAGTGTGGTTTTGTGAGAGTTAACACCTGCCTCATAAATTTGATTGAATTCTTTGAGGAGGTAACTAAGTGTGTAGACAAGGTAGAGCAATTGATGTCGTATAGATGGATTTTAGTAAGGCATTTGATAAGGTTCCCCATGGTGGGCTCATGAAGAAGGTAAGGACGGGTGGGATATAAGGAATTTGGCTGATTGGATAAGTAACTGAGAGTCTCGTAGAAGACAGAGGGTGGTGGTGGAAGGAAAATTTTCAGACTTCAGGTCAGTTACTGGTGTACGACAGGGGTCAGGGCTGGGTCCTCTGCTATTTGTGATTTTTATCAATGACTTGGAAGAGGGGGTTGAAAGATGGGTTAGTAAATTTGCTGATGACACCAAGATTGGTGGAGCATTGGTTGTTGAGGTGGAGAGACATTGATAGGATGCAGAGCTGGGCCAAAAAGTGGCAGATAGAGTTTAACCCTGATACGTGTGAAGTGATTCATTTTGGTAGGACAAACTTGAATGTGGATTACAGGGTCAACAGCAGGGTTCTGAAGAATGTGGAGGAACAGAGAGATCTTGGAGTTCATATCCACAGATCTCTGAAGATTGCCATTCAAATAATTAGAGCCGTGAAGAAGGCTTATAGTGTGTTAGCATTTATTAATAGGGGGTTTGAATTTAAGAGCTGTGGGATTATGCTGCAACTATACCGGACATTGGTGAAACCACATTTGGAATATTGTGTTCAGTTCTGGTCACCTTACTGTAGACGGATGTGGAAGCATTGGAGAGAGTGCAGAGGAGATTTTCCAGGATGCTGCCTGGTCTGGAGGCTAGGTTTCATGAGGAAAGATTGAGGGAGCTGGGGCTTTTCTCTTCGGATTGGAGGAGTATGAGAGGCGACTTAATAGAAGTTTATAAGATGATGAGGGGGATAGGTACAGTGGACGTGCAGAGAACTATTTCCTCAGGTAGATGTAGCTGTTACTAGGGGGCATAACATTAAGGTTCATGGTGGGAGATGTGGGAAGGATATTCGAGGTAAATTCTTTATTCAGAGAGTATTGGGTTCTGGAATGCACTGCTTGTTGATAGTGGAGTCGGACACTTTAGGAACTTTAAAGCGGTTATTGGATAGGCACATGGAGCATACCAGAATGATAGGGAGTGGGATAACTTGATCTTGGGTTTGGACATAGCTCAGCACAACATCAAAGGCCAAAGAGCCTGTACTGTGCTGTACTATTCTATGTTTCTATTCCCCACAATTAGATCTAACCATGCCTTCTTCCTCAGTAGGCTAAAAACATACCAATCAAGAAAATTCTGATCAAATACACTTCAAAATCTTTTATTCCTATGTGGCATTTGTACTATTATTATCCTAATTTGTGTAAAATATTTGGAGGCACTTCCATTATCACTACTCTATATTTTATGCACCTCTCTGTAATGTCCCTACAAATTTGTTCCTCTATCTTTCCCACTAATTGGTAGCCCATAGAATACACCCAGTACTTTTATTGTTTGTGAACTCTCACTGAATAGACTGTGTCTTTGACTTTTCCAAGATATCTGTTCTCTCCAATATTGAAATATTCTACTTAATCAGTACCCCACCTCTTCTCCTTTCACTCCTCCCCCATCTTGCCTGAGCATTTGATCTTCATGATTATTTAGTATTGAGTCCTGCCCTTTTTTGATGCCAAATCTCTGATATTAATGACAACATTATATTCCCATGTGATTATCTACACTTGCAACTCAATCTATCTTAATTAGCGACATTGTGTATTTATATATGCACTGTAAACCTAATTTAGGCTTTAGTGCATTCCCTCTTTTTATTAATCCCATCTAATAACACTACTTTTTATTCTGGCAATATCTGTCTCTCTTAATCTTTTGCACACCTCGTTTTGTCTTTCTAATGTTAAATCCTGGTTTTCATTCCTCCTGACAAGTTAGTTTAAAGCCTCCACAGTACTTGTAACCAATCTGCAAGATCATTGCACTTCAACAGAGCTGGGAACAATCTGTATGATTTACATTGGCTCCACCTCCCAAGAAGTGGTTCCAATATCCCAGGAATCTAAAGCTCTAACTCCTGCACCATTTCTCCAGCTATGCAATCATCTTCTATTCCACCTTATTCTGTGATCACTGCTATGTAACACTGGGAGTAATCTGGAGATTACTACCTTTCAGGTCCTGTTTTTTAGTCTATAGAATCTATAGAATGCTTTCTAGTCTCCTTTCATGGTTCCCAAAATTTTCTCTGCAGTATGTCATCCATCTTTCTACCTATGCTGTTGGTACTATATGGACCATAACCATTAACTGTTTACCTCCCCTCTCAGAGTGCTATGCAGCTGCTTAATCTGGCAGCAGGGAAGTATCATAACATCCTTCATTCACATTTGTAGCACATTTTTTCCTCTAGCAATAGAATTTCCTAATTCTATTCATTTCCCAACCTTCCTATTGCTGCTTTACAATTGAGATACCTATGGACTTGACACTGGCTGCATTCCCCAGGACAATCATCACTCTCACCAAGAATACCATTTGGAGAGCGAAATGCACGCTTGGGACTCCTGTATGACCTACCTTACTCCACATTGCCCGGCAATCACTCATTCTTTGCTTGCATAGCCTGAAGCAGCAAAGTGACAACATCCAAAAACAAGCTGCTGCTGCTCAAGCTCTGTAACTCTGCGCTTAAGCTCCTCAACAAAATGAATGAACTTTCTTAACAAGAGGTTGTCCAGGACATGAGAAGCATCCTGGATTTTTCACATGAAACAGGATGTGTGTTGCATGGACTGAAGTGACCTGCCATGCTTCTATTTGTTTATTAGACCAAGTCTTGTAACTGAATCAGAATAAATTAATTTAATGTTTAATTTTTAAAGCTTCAAAGTTTAGTCTTGGAACCATACATCCATTAAAACTCTATTTCCAGTCTTCCCTAAGTTTCTAATAATCACTTTAGCTTATATCCAATTGTCTTATCCATACTAATCTGTATTAATAAATCGAACAATAAAAACTTTGGATTTTTACTTTATGTTTGAATTATATGTTTTAATGAAAAGACTGTTTTCAGGTACAACATATAGTTTTGCACCATCTTCAAAACATTTATTGGTGTACAGATGTTTAAGTAGACAGCTTTGATGACTTGTTTTACAATTGCTCTACCATATTTAACTAATACCTTATATTTTAAGAAAGCACCAGTATTCGAACACTTGAAGCTTTGGCAGGAAAGCTGGAACCTTTAAGCGAATCTTGTCTATCTCCCTCTCAATCTGCCGGGTCAATATCTGCAGAAGACACTCTGGCCCTATTCTTTGCGGATCCACCCTATAGCCCAATAAAGAAAGAACCACACATTGGGAAATACAGAGTCTCAGATGATGACAACCTGATTAATATTGTCTTGGACATGGAGGAGGATTATAACTTGCTGAAAAAGTTATAGATTGTTAAATATAAATACATAAAGTGACTGGTTGAAAGGAACACCAAATGCTAAACATACCCTGATACTGTATCCATTGGGTCTGAAAGTTAAATGGACAGACTATTTAAAATCTCTTCCAGTTGGAAGTCTCTCTCAGTCTTTCACAGAAGTACAAACATCAACTGAAAATGCCAAGTAAATTGCAGAAGCAATTACTTTTAAAAGTAATTTTACTCTTTTTTAGACAACTGGCCTGGTCAATGCTAGGGTGAGGAATTAAAAGCAATTACCATTCTGTTCTTGACTAATGCTCTGTCTGGAAACAACAAATCAAAAAACCTGAGGACAGTAACAATTCTTTTCTATGTTTGGCATTCAGGATGAAAAAAAATACATACACTTGTTTCCAGTCCGTTTATGAAGTGAGAACTTTGATCTCTTGTCATATAAACAGAAGGTCATTGTCAACATACATTGATGATGTATATGATTCTGAAGGAAAACTAGGGAATATCACAAGTCATTCAGAACTTCCTTATTATTAAAGTTAGTATGCTATCCAGTTCCTTGAGGTAAGCGAGAAGGTGTGATTTTCAACATAAGTAGTCCAAGCTCAGTATGATAATAGATACTCCCCTATATTTAAAAAACTGTATTAAATGTGCCATAAATAAAGGTCATGTAATATTGCAAACATGTAAAACAGTTGCATATGCTGAATGAATAGTTTTATGGAATAAACAGTGTTGGTTAAATATGTAGGATCTTATGACATTATTTCCTCAGCACATTTAATTTCCAGCCTGAAAACGCACATGTTCAATTGACAGACGAAGACCTCATATAAACACAAGAGAAACCTTATATACAGCCTAACTTTGAACAAATAAATAAGAATCAGTGATAGTTTTTAAAATCAAAGCAAATTTATTTAAAGAGTGTCCTTTCTGTTGTGTTGTTGTAACGTTAGCTTTTTACAAGATGCATCAAGTGCTCTTCGGTTAACCTTTCAAAAAGCACCATCATTTAGTAAAATGTCTAACAGCAAAGTTGGGTCATCAGGATCAGCAAGGGATCTTCTTTTACTTAATTGGAGAACGTCTGCGTCGTTTCTGTTTGCCAGCAGTGCATTTCTAAAATAAGGAACAGACCTATTAGATTAGCACAAGAAACAATCAGAGGATCTAGTGAGCAGAATTTTACAGTCCATAAATGGCAGGTTTGTGAGTGGAGCCTGGATTGGCCCAGCTACTCTACCATTATTGAGGTCCTTAAGTAGCCAAGAGCCTTTTCCCATCTGGCCTCAATTCTGAAGCTGATGTGATGTTTAGGGTTTGGGGGTGTGCAATGATGAATGTGTTTAAGATCAGGGTAGGGGGAACAGAAGTGGAGCAGCTTCCCCCAAGGGCTGCTTTTCCACATCAGGTGCCACTGCTTGGGCAAGTGGCTTGCTGGCTAATTTAAGAATCAACCACACTGCTCTGTGCCTGAATTCACATGTAGAAAAGACCAGGTAAGGATGGCAAATTTCCATCCCTGAAGGGCATTAATGAACCAAATAGGTTTTTACAATAATCGACAATGATTTCCTGGTAGTCATTCCAGATTTCAACTGAATTCCAATTTCACCAATTGCTGATTCAAATCTGGGTCCCCAGAGCATTACCCTGGCTCTGCAGATTACTAATCCAGTGATAATACCATTACGCTGCATCTCCCCTACGAATCTGCCTCCCATCAATGCTTTTCTCCCCTCTCCCCAGACCATTCATCAAGACCTCACCTCTTTTCCCCGCCATGAGAGTTCTCACACTTGGTCATGAACTTAGGTTCTTAGAATCTGGGGATTGCTTGCAGACTAGTTCTGGCCACTGCTGGGTCTACAGAGCTGCAGGGCAATTAGATTCTATAGGTCATTAAATGGAAGTGGAGCTATCCTGTTTGGTGAGATTGTGTACCTGGCCAACATTTTAAAATTCTGCCCATGTATATATGAGAGTTGTCTGGCATTATGATTCTGCACTTTGCAGGTATACACTCTGGGCTAAACCTATATAATCATCATAGCAAAATGCCTTACATTAACATACCACTACAATTCAACATTGTATAGATAATTTTTTTTACAGTTTTAAAGTTCATTATTATTGGACCTTTTCCAGAAGAATTTTGATGTCTGCTGAAATGTCAGTGGTGATGAAACGTTTACTGTAGCGCTTGAATGGTTCTCCATCTGCCCCAATGAGAAATTTCTCAAAGTTCCAAGAGATATCATTCCGAAGGACTGGACTCCAAACGATGAACTTGGGATCACCTATTAAGATGCGTGGTTCGTCATGAGGTTCAGGTAATTTCTCCTTCAGGAAAGTGAAGAGTGGATTTGCATTTGCGCCATTCACCAGGGTCTTTTCAGTCATGAAAAAATTAGGCTCAAAGCCATTGCCTGGACGGACATACTTTAAAGCGTTGAGAATCTCACTATTGTCATTGTTCTCCTACAAAACCATTGGTAAAATAATGTCAAAAACAAAATTACTTGGCACATCAGCCTCATTCATCTACTTCTTTACATGAATGGCAAGTTGTGTGGCTGGTCTTATCAAGGATGGATTAAGGAAACTGACCTAGAGTTTCCAAGAATGAGAAGTGATCTCATTGAAACTCACAAAATTCTTACAGGGCACCACAAAGATGTAGATAGGATGGTTCATCTGGTTGATAAATTTGGAATCAGGAGGTATAGTCTCAGAGTAAGGAGTAGGCGATTTAAGACTGAGATGAGGAATAATTTCTTCACTCAGAGGATGGTGAATATTGAAACCCACTATCCCAAGGGGAAACTCAATCACTGAGCATGATCGAAACAGAAATGAATTGATTTCTGGAGACTACACTCATTAAGGGATAATGCAGGAAAGTGATATTGAGATAAGTGATGAACCAGTACCATTCTAATTGAAAGGCAGAACAGGCTACATGGGCTGAATGGCCTACTCTTATGTCCTTATATTCCTGATTAGCAACATTTTGACAAATAGCTAATTTCCATTTTCAGCAAGTTCTAGTGCACCATTTTTTCACTGGATAATTCCTACCTTTTGGGAATAACGGTTTGTTGGTGGACAACTATACCTCCGAGAACTTGGAAGTTTGTCAAAAGCCCAGCAAACCTCTAAAGCACGCAAATCTGGAGCTCTAGAATATTTACAGGATCAAGAGAAACCAGAGTGTAACCAATAACAATTATGAGAATGTGACACTACAATCACTCCCCCCAAGTTAGATAATGCGCAAGTCACTCATGTAACTAATTGTACACAGTAGCTTCTGAGGCGCAATAAAGCAATGTACACAAACAAATCTTTCTGAGGATCTTGATCGACTCCTTGCAAAACGGTGGCAACAGATTAAGTCTTTTTTTATTAGTCACAACTAGGCTTACATTAACACTGCAATGAAGTTACTGTGAAAATCCTCTAGTCGCCATATTCTGACCTGTTTGTGTATTCGGAAGGAGAATTTAGCATGGAGAACGCACATAACCAGCATGTCTTTAGGAATAAAAGGGTGTTAGAGGAAAAATTGAACCTTTTAGGGACAGAGGAGGGGAACTGTGCTTACAGCCTGAGGGAATGGGAGAGATCCTGAAGGAATACTTTGCATCGGTATTCATCAAGGAGAAGGGCTTGTTGACAGCTCCTGTCTCTGAGGGAGCTGTGGACCAGTTGAGGGAAATATCCATACTGAAGGAGGAAGTGTTAGAGCTTCTAGGTAGCATTAAAACTGATAAATCTCCGAGGCCTGATGGCATTTATCCCAGGCTTCTTAGGGAGGTGCGAGGTGAAATTGCTGGGCCTCTGACGCAAATCTTTGTCTCTTCTTTGTTCGCAGGTGAAGTCCCAGAGGACTGGAGAATAGCTAATGTTGTACCGTTGTTTAAAAAGGGTAACAGCGATAACCCTAGAAATTATAGGCCGGTGAGTTTGACGTCAGTAGTAGGGAAGCTGTTGGAGAAGATTCTTAGAGATAGGATGTATAGGTACTTGGAGTGTTGCAATCTGATTAGGGATATGCAGCATGGCTTTGTTAAGGGGAGGTCGTGCCTTACGAATCTGGTAGAATTTTTTGAGGAGGTGACGAAAATGGTCGACAAAGGGCGAGCCATTGATTTCATCTATATGGATTTCAGTCAGGCATTTGACAAAGTCCCTCATAGGAGGTTAGTTGAAAAGGTCAAGGCTCATGGGATACAAGGACAGGTAGCTAGATGGATAAGTAACTGGCTTAGTAATAGGAGACAGAGAGTAATAGTGGAAGGGTGTTTTTCTAGCTGGAGGTCGGTCACTAGTAGTGTGCCGCAGGGCTCGGTACTGGGACCTCTTCTATTTGTAATATATATAAATGACTTGGAAGAGGGAGAAAGTGGAGTGATCAGCAAGTTTGCAGACGATACAAAGATGGCTGGACTTGCGGATAGTGAGGAGCATTGTCAGGCAATGCAGCAGGACATAGATAGGCTGGGAGCTTGGGCAGACAGATGGCAGATGGAATTCAATCCTGATAAATGTGAGGTGATGCATTTCGGGAGAAAAAATGTAGAGGGGAGGTATATGATAAAGGGTAGACCTATTAAGAGTATAGAAACGCAGAGGACCTGGGGGTACAGGTGAACAAGTCTCTGAAGGTGGCAGAGCAAATGGAGAAGGTTGTGAAGAAAGCATATAGTATGCTAGCCTTTATAGGAAGGGGTATAGAGTACAAAAGCTGGCCTTTAATGTTGCAGTTGTATAAAACGTTAGTTAGACCTCATTTGGAATACTGCATCCAGTTCTGATTGCCTTACTACCGGAAGGACGTGTAGAGTCTGGAGAGAGTGCAGAGGAGGTGCTGCCTGGTATGGAAGGTCTGAGTTACGAGGAGACGTTAGGCAAATTGGGGTTGTTTTCCTTAGAAAGGCGTAGACTTAGAGGAGATCTAATAGAGGTGTATAAGATTATGAGGGGTATAGATATAGTAAACAGGATTAAGCTTTTTCCTAGGATGGACTCAAATAGCACGAGGGGTCATGGGTGAGGGGGGTAAGGTATAATTTGGATGCAAGAGGGAGTTTTTTCATACAGTGGGTGGTGGGGGTATGGAATGTGCTGCCAAGTAAAGTGGTGGAGGCAGGTACTCTGGAGTTATTTCAGAGATACTTAGATGGACACATGAACAGAATGGGAATGGAGGGGTATAGAAAACTGATTTAAAATAGGGATCATGAGCCTTGGGAGTCCCTGGGAAGTGTGTAAATAGACAATAATATTGATGTACTTGTTTTTATCCTACAGGTGCTTTAGTCCACCTTGTTGTCTAACGAGGGGCATACACGCGATGGGTCGTGAGAGGGCTGCTCTTGGATTTTTCGAGAGTATCCTAGTGCTTCACGTCATTAGTGTATGCTTGACCTGGACCATTTCATGGGTAACACGACAGCTCAGTGACTATCGCTGTGCTGTGCAGATACATGGATTTGGGCCTGTGTCTGTGGGAGTTTGCACATTCTCCCTGTGCTTGCGTGGGTTTTCTCCAGGTGCTCTGGTTTCCTCCCACATCCCAAAAATGTGCTCTTAGGCTAACTGGCAAAACAAATTCTCCCTAAATTATCTCAAATTTGGTTTTTAATCCATAGATCTATAAACATAGACAGGGATCATGGATAGAGGTGGGAACATTGAGGTGGCGGCACGGGCTTGTTGGGCAGAAGGGCCTGTTTCCTGTGCTGTTTTGTTCTTGAAACTAGAGCACCCCAAGGAAACCCACGCAGCTACGGAGAGAACGTGCATACTCCACACAGTGATCCAAGACCGGAGTCAAACCCAAGTCCCTGGTGCTGTGAGGCAGCAATGCTACCCGTTGTGCCATCGTGTGAACAGCAGCGAGGGAAGTAGATGGCCTTATACACTTGGGATTAAAATGAGTAATCTGGGCTGAACTTCAAAACAAATATACAATATAACGATACCCAAACAAGACTCAGTATTTATAGAGGGTTAAACATGACGAAAGGAATGAAGATAAGCGCTTGGAAATGAGACAACAGCCAGACTGGAGAAAATACCGAATTATGCCGAAATGCAAAACAAATGTATCCAATAATTTAGATATACCAGGATGTTAAACTCGCCAGTGTTGCCACAGCCAAGTTATTCGCTTTTTAAAAGAAAAAAAGAGGTTTCAAGACAACGTAATTCAGTTAATATGGAGAGAATGCGGAATATCCCGGTAAAAAGACATGAAAAAGAAACGGCACACTGACTTGGTAACCAAACTGGTTGCAAGGAAAGCCTATCACCGTGAACCCCTGACTGCCAAAGCCTTCCTGAAGCTCATTGAGGTCGTGGTAATCCGTGCTGGTCGCAGTTCAGAGAGACGCGACGTTCACGATCAGCACCACCTTCCCCTTGAGCTTGGAGAAGTGGAGAATCTCGCCACTGAGAAGTTTGGCGGAAAACCCATAAAATCTCTTGTCACGGCCAGCCGTCCTCTTCCTGGGCGGTGAACTTCGCATTGCTCCGATGACTCAGAACGTGACCGTTCCGGGGGCAAGATGTATCCGATCACAAAGTTCTGATGTACAAATGAACAATATACTCTAAAGTATATTCACAGTCTGACTGAGCTAAAAAAAAGTAGGGAGAGGTTACTCAAAATATCTGGGGTATTTGTGATTGTTTTATTGACAAAGGTACGTCAAGAGAAATTGTCACAGCGATTGTTTGCGTAGCCACTTTTATAGGTAGCCTTAAACATACTCCCCCCACCCCACCCCCCCCGCCGCCCCCAGTGCAGAGGATATCGCAGACACTGCTTTCAAACTGGGGGGGGGTAGTTTCAAGTGAATTTTCTTGCAAATGTTCAGACCCCTTTCTCATAATTGCCCACACCTTTTAGGCTCTCTGATAGATCAATTTTAGGGCTTTGAGGTAGGTCACCTAACAAAAGAAAAATGGGCAAAATAATTAAGAGCAGGAAAGCTGTTATCTTGCTGGACTTGGTAATCCAGAAGTGTGGACTGATCGGTCCAGAAAGGAGTCCACCTGGGAAATGTATCAACTCTGTGAATAAACAAATCTGAGGGAACAAGCTCTGGCATTTAGTAGAATGAAAATCAAAAAAGCTGATTGTCATTAACCCAGTTGCTTCATTGATGTCCTTCAGAGAAATGAATCTCCTAGGTAGGAATCCAGGCTCACAGCAATGTGGTTGACTCTTAAAAGGTCTCTGAAATGATAAGCCTGCTCTGAGGTTAACGTGGAATGTGTAACAACTCTTTATATCAATCTGACATCCCTATCTACTTCAGGAAGACAACCATCATCCCTGTTACCAAATAAAAGCCAGGTAGTGTGCCTGAAGACTATCGTCAGGTGTCTCTGACATCCATCATTATCAAATAATTTGAAAGGTTAACCATGGCACAGATCAATTCTGGCCTCCCAGGTTGTCTGGATCCACTGCCGATCACCGCAACAGGTCCACAGCAGACGTGATCTCTTTGGCCCTACGTTCAACACTGAAACACCTGGATAACAAAAGCACCTATGTTAGACTCCTATTTATTGGCTATAGCTCAGTCTTCAACGCCATTATTCCTATGAAACTCATCTCCAAACTCCGGGGCTCAGCTCTCCACCCTTCCCCCTCCCAGTGACTGGATCCTAGACTTCCTAATCCACAAACTGCAAACAGTAAGGATAGGCCTCCTGCATTATCATCCTCAACAACAGTGCCCCACAAGGCTATGTCCTCAGCTCCTTACTTTTCTTGTACACCAGTGGGGGCTAAATTCCCCTCTGACTCAATTTTAAAGTTTGCTGATGACACCAGCGTAAGTGAGTTGGATCTCAAAACAATGATGAGACATGAAATCTATTAGAACATAGAACAATACACAGAAACAGACCCTTCGGCCCACGAGTTGCACCGATCACATCTACCAATCTACAGACCTATCTATAACCCCCTGTCCTATTCTTTTCCATATACTCATCCAGAAGTCTTTTAAAAGGCCCCAGTGAGTTTGCCTCAACAACCTCCGACGGCAGCCGATTCCATTCACTCACCACCGTCTGAGTGAAAAACTTACCCCTAACATCCCCTCTGTATTTCCTTCCCTGAACCTTAAATCTGTGTCCTCTCGTAGTGACCATTTCAGCTCGGGGAAATAGTCTCTGAGAGTCCACCCGATCTATTCCTCTCAACATTTTATAAACCTCTATCAGGTCGCCTCTCAACCTACGTCTCTCCAGTGAGAAGAGTCCCAGCTCCCTCAACCTATCTTCATAAGGCCTGCCTCCCAATCCAGTCAGCATCCTTGTAAATCTCCTCTGCACTCTCTCAATAGCCTCTACATCCTTCCTATAATGAGGCGACCAGAACTGCGCACAATACTCCAACTGGGGTCTGACAAGAGTCTTATATAGCTGCATCATTACCTCCTGACTCCTAAACTCTATTCCTCGATTAATGAAGGCCAGTACACCGTACGCCTTCTTGACCACTTCCTCCACCTGCGAGGCCGATTTAAGAATCCTATGGACCCGGACCCCGAGATCCTTCTGCTCTACAACACAGCTAAGACTCCTACCCCTTATATTGTACTCCTTCATCCCATTATTCCTGCCAAAATGGACCACTACACATTTATCCGCGTTGAAGTCCATCTGCCACTTCTCTGCCCAGTCTTGCATCCTGACTATGTCCTGCTGCAACTTTTGACATCCCTTCAGACCATCCACAACTCCACCGATCTTTGTATCTTCGGCGAACTTACTAACCCATCCCTCCACTTCCTCATCCAGGTCATTTATGAAAATGACAAACAGCAGGGGTCTCAGAACAGATCGCTGAGGCACTCCACTGGTTACCGACCTCCATGCAGAACAAGACCCATCCACAACCACTCTCTGCCTTCTGCCGGCAAGCCAGTTCTGGATCCACGAGGCCAAAGTCCCTTGGATCCCATGCCCTCTCACCTTCTCCAGAAACCTGAAGGAAGTATTAAGGAAGTCTTAATGCTTTACTTAAGAAATCACAGAACGATGAAACAGACTCAACATGGTTTTATGAAAAGCAAATCATTTTTGAAATATTCATTCAAGATTTTTAAGATGTAACTAGTAGGGTAGATAAAGACAAACTTAGTAGGATGGAGTTTTTGGCAAAGTGTCAAGTTGGACAGGGAAGCGCTGTGTTGCCCAACGGCAGTGGTGTGGAATTTTTCCACCACATCATTAGCCACTTGAGAGAATTTTTTTTACCTCAGATTTCACGCCTCCTCCATCGCGGACAGAGTCTGATTGGCCCGTCCTGCCATCAGAGTGAGTGTTTCAACTACTGCGGAGCTCCATTGAAACGTCTCCCCAGCCCCTCTTCCAAATCTAGTGCAGACAATGGTTGCCAGGAAGGCCATGCTAAAGTTTTCAGACTGAGACTTTACCAGAACGTTGATCGCACTGGAGGCAAGATTTCAGATCTTTTACTCTCAGGTGGGGAGGTGACCCCCCAGCAAGGTCACCAACCCAGCACGGTCAGCGATGGCAGCGCTGGTAAGCACCAACTCCCTGCACAGGAGATCAGGAGTGCAGTGCAGGAAGAGAATGAATGACCTCCTCTGCTCAACCAAGGTAAGTCACTGTTCTCATCAATCTCTACTCACCCACTCACATATACAAACCTTAATGCGGAACCTGCTTCCACTCTCCCTATCTGTCTCTTAGTAGAGAATGCTGTCTTATAACTGTTGAAGAGAGCACAATCAGGGTGGACAAATGACCGAATTGAAACTTCATTCTACTTTCCAGGGAGGACAGGATCTCATTCCTGTGCTGAGGGTGTAAAAAAATGGGAGCCCACAACCCCATTATCCGCCTCGCCAAACTCAGTCGGGTTCAATCTCACATCCTTATGTCATTTCCCTTGTAGGCACAGCAAGGGAGCAGCCAGAGATACCTGCAGGAAGGGCATAAGAGAGCAGGGTAGACAGCAGCTCCCAGGATTTTGTGAATGTGAACCTGGAAGAGGTATTACAGTTTACAGCCGCACCCTCCATCCACATAGAGACAAACACTTCAGTGAGACTTAGTAGGCTTTGGGGTCACAAACGGATGAGCACCTAATTTTTTTTCTGATGCACACCAGCCAGAGGCAGTGACATCTCAGAGATTTGGCACTCAGAGGACTGTTAGACACTGGGACTCCACTGAGCTTCAGTCAGGTGACGTGCTTCTGAACCCAATTGTTACGCAGCTGTAAATGGAATTTGACCCAGTGAAGTGGGAGGTAATGCACCTGGGCAGGTCAAGCAAGGCAATGGAATATACAATTAACAGGAGAATACTGGAAGGTGTAGAGGAAGTGAGGGATCTTACAATCCAAAGGGCAGAAAATTATGAATCTTATGATTTCCAACCCATAAAGGGTCAAAGCTCCTCATGGTGCCCTTGGTAACATGACACTGTGAACTAGATGTCCTGTTGAAGTGGCTCTTTGTTCCGTTCTGTGGTTTCCTATATCACAAAGCCTCAGCAAATTTATGACCTGTGGATGAAATTAATTCCACTGTCCTGTTTGCATAAACTCTTCTCTTCACAGGTCAAAGAGTCATTGGCTGATGAGAAGGAACTTGATGAGCGATGCTATACAGCATGTTATACCAATTGGGATGATAACTGGTCAGAAAGCAGCGCTAAAGAGTAAGATTCTCTCTGTGCATCAAAAATACTTGTTGGGAGTATGGCTGATGCACCTGTAAAATCTCATCAACACAAACTACAGAGGAAGACTTTATTAGATTCTTTATAGATTCTAATCTGATAATAAATAGGATTTCCAAGAAGGAAGAAAATAGCCAAATATTGTCCGAAGCAAATGAAAAGATTGCCGTTTAGTCTATTGATGTGTTACATCAATGGAGAGCTAATTATCTAATAATTTTACAAAATTAGCATTTCATAATAAGCATTTTAATTTCAATTTATCAAGTTTTAAAGTCACTGAAGCCCAAGTTAATCAGGAAGCCATTCAACCTTCAAATATAAATTTACAAGTTAGAGAAAACAATTTGAATAACATTATTGAGAGAATATATCCTTGTAACTAATTTAAGTGGTCTGTGTGTCAATTAATTTTAAATTTTATAAGCAGCTTTAGGAAGCATCATGCATAAAATCTCAACTTGTTGTTACCTTCAACAAATGCCAAAAGAGTGGTATCATGCTATACAGCAAGTCACTATGCAAAATGTGTGGGTAGACCACAGGATGATAGAGTTATTAAAATGATCAAGTGATATGGGGGAAATAGTAGGACCAGGATATTTAATTCAGTGATCAGCTATGATCCTAATGAATGGCAGAGCAGGCTCAAAGGCTCGAAGGGCCTCCTCCAGCTTCTAGTTTCTATGTTTCTATGTTTACTTTGACTTAGTTTTGCAATATAGCTTCTGTGAGAGAGAATGAAAACTCAAAGAGGCCCCAGTCATCATGAGGTTAATCTAGATCCTGGTTTAAGAAACCAAAAATGAATTGCCACTCTAGGATGGTCTTTCAATTCATAACAAAAATCCAGTTTGGTCTAAAGAAGTGAATTTGCTCCTTTGCTGTTTAGAGAAAGAGTATCAAGATCAGAAGAACATCAAGGTCATGATAGTGAGGTAATTAGCAACAAAAACCAATAAATAAATCTCAGTTTAAGGATGGGCTGTTGAGGTGGTCAATCTTAAAAAATGTTTTGAGGCCCCAGAGAAGACAAATAACAAGGATCATTTACTAATAGGTTCTATATCCACATCAGGAGAGACAGAAGAAACAATTAGCCCCATTAACCATGAGAATGAAGTTCATATAAATAGAAACAAAGAAGCTACATGTCTAATAAAGAACAAATATGATAAAACAAACACTTTGACATTGGCTAATTTAACCTCTAAGTTAATAATAATATTTGTTATAAAAGTACATATATTAGAAATATGGTAACCCTGTTATTTGACAAGATAATTAATGTAATACTTATAGCCAAAAGAGCTAAAATCAAGCAATTTGTTGAAATGAATCAAGTTAACTTGATAAATAAATATACTTCATTCAAAAATGTCGAAGCTAAAACATAGTGTGCCAGGAAGAAACATATAACTCAAAATTTATATAAAATTAAGAAGAAAATCTTCCCAGTTAATTAATAGGAATGGAGGGATCAAGCCAAATATCACATCCTTTAACATACAGAGGTTCTCTGTGAGTAATAATAAATCCAATATAGGTATTTCTTCAAATATGTTAAAACAGCCAATGATTCAGAATTATTTAATCCAACAGGAGAAATTATTTAATCCAATAAAGCCAATACAGACCAATTTAAAATAGATATGGCTCTCAGTCTTGACAAAATTACTGTCAAGGACTTAAAATATCTGGTTACTAAAAATTCTAATTTATTACTGGATACATTTGCAATCTAGTTGATATCTGGAATTATTCCAAATTCTATCAAGACCTGTAGGATTATGCTAATTCAAAAAACATATAATCCTAGGGCCTTACAAAGTATTGACAATTAACAACCTTTACCAACTAGCTCTATAATCCTTAGATTATTTACAAAACATATAACTAACAGGTTAACCAATGCTGTTAAATGAAATAAAAGCCAAAAAGGAATGTAATTTTAAAAATATTCATCAAGGGATGTGGGCTTCACTGTTTAGACCAACATTCATTACCCATTATTAATTGCCCCTGAGAAGGTGGTAGGTGGGAAGCTGTCTTCTTGAACTGCTGCTGTCCATGTGACGTAGGTACACCTATAGTGCTGTTGGGGGGGGGTGTTCCAGCATTTTGATTCAACGACAGTGATGGAACAGCAATCTATTTCCAATTCAGGATGGTGAGTAACTTGGAGGCAAACTTCCATTTGCTGCCCAATGTCCTGCTAGATCAGTAGTCTCCAATCTTTTTAAGCACAAGATCACTTTACTAAAACCAACATGTACTTACGCATAACACTCACCTATTCTTAGCATAACACCTGTGCTAGCACACTTGCTGCGAGTGCTGTGAAGTCTGGGTCATAGTTTGAGATGGTTCATACAGTCTCACACAGTCCATCAGATGGGCATCTGTGGCAAATGGGATACTTGGACTTTGTTTTCATCTGGGAAAAAGCCATCTCATAGAATATGTGGAACTAAAGTAGGCCTTCACCACATTCCTCTTTCTGCCTGCCTATTTGTACCAACATGTACCAAGGCTGCTGATTGTTTGCCATCCCTACTCAGTGTGTTCTGCCGTTGATGTGACGTATTTGATCCTGGCACCAGGGAGGAAACACAATATCCTGGATTCATGTCTGAGACCACAGAAAGACCTATCTAATCCCCTAACTATTGAATCATCTAACATTATTGCCCTTCCAGCCATCTTCCATTATTACCCTACATACAGCTGAGTCACTCGTGATACTATTGTCTTGGCTTTGATGGCACTCCCCAGATGAACCATTACTTTCATCAGTATTCAGCACTTAAGGAATCCTGCACAATCTGCTGTTTCTACTTGATTGCCTGGAGGTCATCCATTCTTGCTTGTCCCACCTACTGTTCAGCTGTATGGCGACCACATCCAATCCATAAATGTACTATTTACAAAGTTTTGAATCTCTTAGTAACAGTAGCTATTTCTATATGCTGAAACCGAAAGCTCAAGCTACTGCAACAGATAGTATCCTAGAGGTCCCACAAAGCATGGGATGTGTACTTTAGAGGTTGGAAAAAGCCTACCATTCTTCTGTTAGTTAATAACCTTGTTAATAAACTACACTACTATTAATCAATATTACTAATACTAATAAACCATGCTAAGACTAATAGACACTATTAATACTGATAAACCCCAAGACTTCTCACTTCATTCACTAGTTTAAAGAGGAAATACTAGCCAATCAGCATAAGATACAGGAGCAGAACTAGATCATTTGGCCTGTTGAATCTGCTCCACCGATCAATCACAGCTGATAGGATTCTCAACCCCATTCTTTTGCTTTTACCCCGTAATCCTTAATGTCTTTACCAATCAAGAACCTATCTCTTTCTTAAATGCATTCAATGACCTGTCCTGTACAGCCCCCGGTGGCAATAAATTCCAAAGAATCACCAGCCTCTGGCTGAAGAAATTCCTCCTTTTCTCAGTTCCAAAGGATCGTCATTTATCTGTTTCTCTGTGATATCACACCTTGATTGGTTTTTGCCAAAAGCAAGCTCTGAATATACACTGGCTCTTAGCACCACTCCTGTATACCCCCGTCTGCTCTGTCCCACCACTCACCCAGTACTCTCTGCACCCACCCTTTGTTCTTTCCCACTGCTCGCCAAGGCTCTGCCAATGTGCTGTGTCTCTGATCAGCTGAAAAGAATGACTCATTGTAGTGAGAAATCTTGAACACTGATTCACGTAGTTAGTTACAATCACAGCTTTATACTTCTAAGCGCAGGTAGTGATGATCAAAATGAGTAGGAATTCAAAGACTGCATAGTATGCTGAAATACTATTGCTTAGCAACAAAGAGTGGGAGGATGCACTGCTTATATTTCATGATCTGAGCTGTGTCAGGTGGGGAAAGACTGCTCTGAGTCAACATTTCTTTGTGCTAGAAATAAATGGGGAAAAAATGAAAGACCTGACAGAGGCGCTGCTGAGAACATCCTGTTTTTGAGTTAAACCTGTGAATTCAATGTTTTGGGGGCTGTCGGTGAGAGGATCTGAAAGTAAGCAGATATCACTCAGACGAGACTTGATGATTTGAGAAGAAAACAGTGGAGAGAGTGTGTGCCTTTCACTTCCATTTTGAAATGCAATACTGTACTTCTTTATGCAAATCATCTTATTTGCGCCTTCTTACTCAGCGCAGGAAGTCTCAGTTTTGTGGTATGGCCAAAGGCAGAACTGGTGCTGTAATATCCAGCTTCCAATTGGTGGGCTATTCCTGCAAATATTGTACAAGAAAGTTTTTCCCACAGGCAAAGAAAACTAGGTTCTTGCACAGCACATTTCAATACTTAGAATCTCAAAGTGTTGTGAATAAACAACACTTCAAATTATTTCTACTAAAGGCTCATGGCTAACAGCCAACAAGGTTAATCAGAACCCTAACCAACATGGTTTGATCCCAGTGTGAGCAACAGCATTGTATAACGCAGTATTAACCATACAAATTCAGCAAGTTCACAACACAGTACTAGATCCCTATAGTGCAGAAGGAGGCCATTCAGCCCATCGGGTCTGCGCCGACTCTTCACAACAACGTCATCTTACCCTGTAATCCCCACCCATTTATCATGGCCAATCCACCTAATCTGCACATCTTTGGACTGTGGGAGGAAATGTGCGAACTCCACACAATCACACACAAGACTGGAATCTATCCCGGATCCCTGGTGTTTTAAGGCAGCAGTGCTAACCACCAATATAAAGTTAGCTGATCTTAGTACTTTTTAAAAAGATCAATCTTGCAATACTGGAAATAAAAAAAAACATATCTACAGGGGAGGCAATGATGTAGTGGTATTGTCACTGGATTAATAATCTAATGACCCTATATAACACTCTGGGTGTCTGGGTTCGAATCCCACCATGGCTAATGGTGAAATTTGAATTCAATAAAAATCTGAAATTAAGTCTAATGACGACCATTGTCGATTGTCATAAAAACCCATCCTGTTCACTAGTCATTGAGATTCACAGCATGGTAACAGGTCCTTTGGCCCAACTTGTCTATGCTACTCAGTTTTACCATTAATCTAGTCCCAAATGCCCGTGTTTGGCCCATATCCCTCTGTAACTATCGAAATGCTTTTTAAAAGACAATTGTACCTGTCTCTACTCCTATTCCTGGCAGCTCATTGCAGACACCACCCTCTGTGAAAAAAATTGCCCCTTTTGGATCCTTTTGTACCTTTCCCCACTCACCTTAAACCTATGCCTTCTAGTTTTAGACTGAGCTACCTTTGAGAAAAGATGTTGACTATCTACCCAAATTTACACATTATTTAACAGACGTATATAAAATCCCTCCCAAGCCCCCTTTGCTCCAGGGAAAAAGATCCCTCGAGTATCCAGCCTCTCATTAAAATTAAACCATCAAGTCCCAGTAGCAACTTCTTTCCTGTACTCTTTCTAGTTTAATAATATCTTTTCTATAATAGTGACCAGAACAGTACATGGAATTCCAAGTGTAGTCTTACCAATGTCCGTTATGGAAGGAAATCTGCTGTCCTCACCTGGTCTGACCTACAAGTGGCTCCAGTTCCACAGCAATGTGATTGACTTTTAACTGCCCTCTAGGATGACCCAGCAAGCCGTTCAGTTTTGGCAATTAGGGACAGGCAATAAATGCTGGCAAATAAGAGCAGAAGTAGGCCATTTGTTCCCTCAAGCCTACTCCACCATTTAGTATAATGTCTGATTTGTTCCTTTCCATGTTCCCTTCTACCCTCTGGAAACCTGAATCCCTTGCCTAAAGAATCCATCTATCTTTATCTTAAAATGTTCAGTGACACTGCCTTAGGAGGTGGGGAATTCCAAAGTTGTGCAACACTCAGAACAATTTTCTCCTTGTTTCTGTCCTAGAAGAGCATCCCCTTAATTTTAGAAATGGTGCCTAGTTCTGGACTCACTCCCAACAGGGAATATTCTTTCCATGTCCATTTTGTTGAAGCTATTCAAGATATTTCTTCAGGTCACCCATGTTCTTTTAAACTCCAGTGGAAACAATCCTAGTCTGTAAATGACAACCCACTCATTCCAGGTATTAATCTAGTGAACCTCGTCTGTACTGCATTTAAAGCCTTTCTTAAATAAAGAGTTCAAAATTGCCTGCAGTAATTGAAATGTGGTCTCATCACTGCCCTGTGTAACATTCTTTAATGCTGAAAAGTACATACACAGTTAGAAATACTGGATTTCAGGTGCTACTATTCTGGCAGTAGACTAGGATGGCAGCAAAAGGCAAATTTGATGGCCAATTCCGACACTTTAAAGCTTTCTTTTAAACCGAGACAGATCCATATTTTATGAATCTTTACTTGGCCAGCAAGTCCCATCCTTCATTCAGATATGCAGCATAGTAATTTAGTTTTATAGTCATTTCATAATCTGTATATATGGTCAAAGAGCTAAAAAAAAACGTGTGTAATAATGAAGGGTCTTTCATTAGCTGCATCAAATTAGCTTTATGAGAAAGGACAATTCATCACATATGTAGTGTTTCATAATCAACCCTGTAATTCACATATTGTTAGCCAAATGGCTTTTTTCATTGCTCTATCGTTCTAATGATTCTATAATTAGCACATGACTGGCTGAACTTGAATCTCTGGTTTTGAGTAAAAATAGGTATCCTCCTTTGTTTGGTAGCCATCATGCCCGAGGATTTTAATCCATCAATATCCGCTTCGAATAGATAAAGACATGCATGCCTCCTTTATTTTTAAAACATCTTCAGTCGCACTTTACTACACTCACTAATCACTTGCCCTGCCTCTACAATATGTTGTCATTTTCTCCCCAAGTTAAAATGGCACATAACAGGAAGATTGAGGTCATACTTGCAAACTGAATGGTGTTCTGCAAAACAGGCACCAAGTCTGCATTTACTTTCCCTACTCTAGAGGAGACCACTTTGGGAGCAGTGAATACAAATTGAAGGTACGCTACTTAACCTGAAGAGTATTTGGGGCATTAAATGGTAAGGATTTAAAAGAGACAGCTGTTGTGCCTTCTGCGATTATAAGGGAAGATGCCATGGCAAGGAGATGGAGAATTGGCATGATGGAGAGCCTAGAGGGTCAAGGAGGGAGCAGTTCCTGATTTTTTTTTGGGGGGGAGAGGGGGGTGGAATGAAGGCAAGAGGTGATTTGTGGTAGCATTCTGCTGGAAAATAGCAGAGATTGATCCTTTAAATGCTGGGCTAGTGGGACGATTGGCCAGTTGGATTAAATGGCCTATTCAAGTTAATTTTTTTTAAAAAAGTGGGCATTGCTAATTTCAAGCTTAAATATTTTACAACAGTGTTCTGACTTTTGATTAGCATAATACGATTTGCATTTCAGTATTGTGCATTAGCTAAAAGTTTACAAAGCAACCAACTCATTTTTTTTTTTACTCTGGTAGTTTAAAGGTTAAAATCTTTTTGAACAGTGCAAAGAAAACGGGATACTGAAGTTTTATGTTTTTGTTAAGAACACACCCACAACACTCACAGGAAGTGTAAAAAATACACCCATAGTTTTTATTTTAAAAAAACTGGCTTTTATTTTGCTATTAGTATTGCTGGTAACTATTTATTGATACAGCCAAAAAAATAACAACACACCTAGTAAACTGCAAGTGAGGTACATTCAGAACCTCAAGATATATCTCCAATGTTAAAAACAAATCATAAAGGCAGGCAGTACATATACTAACATATGATAAATAGAAGGCATTGAATGCATGGTTCCACTGACCATGTCAATCCATTTACTGAGCTGTTGCTCAGCTGTACTCCCCACAAACTGAACAGCAACTCATGTTTAGTCAGCAAGCTAAGAACCAAGAGAAACCTCCCACCTTTCCCTAACTCTTAGCCCTCCCCTGATTAAAATTTCCATGCTGTACATAAGTATGTTAGAGCCTGATTTGGTTTACATCAGTTATCCACTTCAGAAAGTTACCAAACTTTTATACAAAGAAATTCAACTTTTTATTTTTTTTTCCCCAATACACTTTTAAAAATTTCAGTTGAGACTGCAGTATTAGCGTTATGAAATCCAATTATACAAAAGTTGAATTAAGCTACATCTATAAACAATTGAGGCAAATTGACTTCTTGGTTTGGTTCTATATTGAGCAATACAGGCTGACAGAGTGCTATTTCCTACCAGTAAGGCTGCACCTGTTGATCATGTGAAGTAGATAGGTCAAAAGAAAACTTACAGTAATGGCTAACCAAAGTTTAGGCGCATACATGCATATTGTAAAATTGACCATAGCTATACATCAGCACACCAATGAGCTAAGAAAGAAAAACCATGATTGGTTTTTAAATATCGGTAGCAAACAGAGTTGTCAGGAACGATATAACAGTTAAATGAAAGGCCAGTATAATCAAGACACTATCATACTAAGTTTAACAAACATCAATTCAAGATTTTTTTTAAAAATCAAGTGACTGTAAATGTGTGGTAGGGTGCACTTGGCTTGCAGTCTTGCCTTATAGAACACTGCAGAAAGCCTTATGCCTAGGACGCTTTGCTTGCAAGGCAGCCCGTGTGGCCATTTCAAAGACTTCTCTCACTCCTTCTTTAGTTTTTGCTGAGCATTCCATGTACCCATATGCACAAATCTTGGTGACCATCTCTTTGCCTTCTTCAGGTTTCACAGGCTCCTGTATAAGAGAGAAGGAGGTGGAGAATGTGAGTCAGCAGGAAAGAGTGAGCAGGTGAGAAAGAATGAAAGATTTCTGTATAATATATTTGAAGTAATATAGAATTCATATCTTAGAATCCCTATAGTGCAGAAAGACCAATCAGCCCATCGAGTCTACATCGACTCTCTTGACCCAGAGTGTCTTATCCAGGCCCTCTCCCTATCCTTGCTCATTCATTATGGCTATACCATTTAACCTGACACTGAGGGGCAATGAGCATGGCCAATCAACCTTCTTTGGACTGTGGGAGGAAACTGGAGCATCTGGAGGAAACCCATGCAAACATGGGGAGAATGTGCAAACTCTACAGAGTCACCGAGGCTAGAATTGAACCTAGGTTCCTGGGGCGCTGTGGGGCAGCTAACTATTCTGCCTAATTGGCTAGCCAACAAAGAAAAATTGATATTAATTCTAGGCATATCTACATACTGTCAATTTATCATACATATGGGTTATGAAATTTAGTAGAGCAGATTTTTTTTTAAAAAATGCATCAAAACTTAAATTCTCCAAAGATTAGATTTGCATGCTGAAAATTCTGTCATTATTTAGTCCCGATCTCTCCTGTCACAAGACAGTGGATAGGTAATTAGTTCCCAGAACTACCAAAGGGATCAAGATTAATTCTTCCATTGAAAGACCTTTTCTGAAATATCTTACAAAAAAGGTTAAACAAATAGACACTGGATTGCCAACCTCAGAAGTTGTTTTTAAACATGTTTTGGCATTTGCCAAAACAGGTACTGTGACAAAACAAAAGAGTTACATCTATATAAAGTGGCAAAAAAAACCATGGGAGAATGAAATCAAAGCACAAAATGTGGGATATAAAAAGGTGCTTATGACTGAAGTAGAAAAGCTGATGCTTTGTGTGGGTATCCTTTATTGAAGCTCATGTGGCTGTCAATCTGAAGCATTAACTTGTGGAGCTGAATTTTATCAGTGATGGTTAAGGTTCATCACTGGTTCGAAAAGTGAAAGCTAATTCCACTTTAAGCAGCTGTGAAATCCTACGGCATCACAAGCTCTGCTGCTAGGGCTGTCATCCAATTAAAGATCAAAAATGATCTGGACAATCGAAGGCCCAGAAGGTCAGCACCACCATTAGTAACCAAAACTGCATCAATTGTGAGAAGACGCCCTCAAAAATCAGGTCAGTGGGTCGGAGGAAGCCTGGGGCCTAATAGTGAAGAATTGGGGGTGAGAATGGGAAAAGAACTGTGGAGCTCTGGCTGTGCCAATGCTACGAGTTGCTCCATGGGCCATGGCGTTCCCATTAAGGTTTCCTCACACTCACAGAACCTGACTGTCTCCTCTTGGCTTTTATTGGTAGGGGGATTGAATTTTGGAGCCGCAATGTCATGTTGCAACTGTACAAAACTCTGGTACGGCTGCACTCGTGTACAGTTCTGGTCCCCACATTATAAGGAAGATATGGAGGCATTGGACAGGGTGCAGAGGAGGTTTACCAGGAGGTTGCCTGGTATGGAGGGTAGGTCTTATGAAGAGAGGCTTAGGGATCTGAGGTTGTTTTCGTTAGAAAGAAGGCGGCTAAGAGGAGACCTTATTGAAACATACAAGATGATTAGAGGTTTGGATAGGGTGGACAGTGATAGCCTTTTTCCTTGGATGGAGAAAGCTAGCACGAGGGGACATAGCTTTAAATTAAGGGGTGGTAGTTATAGAACGGATGTCAGAGGTAGGTTCTTTACCCAGAGGGTGGTAAGAGTATGGAATGCCCTGCCTGCTGCAGTTGTAGATGCGCCAAGTTTGGGGGCGTTTAAGAGGTCCGTGGATAGGTTTATGGATGAAAAGGGAACGGTTTAGGTTAGAGGGTCATTGCTTTTTCTTAATTGGTCGGCGCAACATCGAGAGCCGAAGGGCCTGTTCTGCGCTGTAACGTTCTATGTTCCTCCTTTGTCTGTGTTTTTAAATGGCTGAACAGGAAGCATTGCATTTAGGCCTCCTGATGCAGGCAAAATAACTGTGGAGCCAAGAAGTGGCCTTTAATTGGGCATCTAAGTCTCCCTGCACTGACAATATGGCACATTGGCAGCAAGATGTGAGATTCTACTACTATCATTTGCCAGCCTTTCTGCCTTCTAACTCATCGCCAACAGGCTGTGAAAATTCATTCCGCTTTTTAAAAGCCAATATTGACCAGTCTCATCTCTTTCGTCCTTTGTTCCCCACTAACCTGCTTCATCTTTGCCAGTTCCCTCCGTGTGTGCTCATCGTTCCTCAGGTCTTTTTTGTTCCCAACAAGGATAATAGGCACACTAGGGCAAAAATGTTTCACTTCTGGAGTCCACTTCTCTGGAATATTTTCTAATTTAGAGGGACAGAGAGAGAGACACGGGGTAATTAAACTGATGCATTTTATTTCATAACATCACAGTGCTAGAGAACAGGAGGAAGCCATTTGGTTCATCAAGTCTGTATCGTATCTTTTGAAGAACTTTCCAGTTAATCTCAATCACACACCCTTTAGCTCTGATTTTTTTAAAATCCAAATTCTCTCCTAAAGGCTATTACTATATTTTTATCTTCAGCCTTATCAGGCCATGTACTCCAAACCCGAACCAATCATGTAAAAAGGATTTCCCCATGTCACCTGCTCTATCAAACAATTGAAATCTGTGCCTTCTGGTTATCCACCCATCAGCTATTAGAGGTAATTACGCTTTATCATCTCCATCTTAACCCTGCTTGATTTTAAATCTCCTCTTAGCTTTCTTAAACAGATTAATCTCAGCTTCTTCCTTTACAAAATCCCTCATTCCTGGAATCATTCGAGTAAATCTTTTCTGTACCTGATCCAAACTGCAGTGCCCAGAATTAGATGCATTACTTTAGCTGGGGATAGATTAGTGTTTTGCATCAGTTTAGCTTAATTGTCTGGCTTTTATACTCTATGCCTCCATTTATAAAGCCCAGGATTGCATTTGGTTTATTAACTGCTTTTTAAGCTGTCTTGTCACCTTCAAACAAATTTTCAAGCACTACCAAGGTATCTGTTATATTTAAAAGTTTATTTTAAAAGACCTGGATCTTCATGGCCATGTTCCCCTTCTCCTCCACCCGTCCCCAGACGCTAGTAAGCACAGTTTTGTTTTGAAAAGTTTAGACAATGTTGTGGCGGTTTCCAATTCCCAAACAACTTGACACACAAAAGTCTCTAATATCAGGAAGGTTCCTTAGAATGTTTCCAGAAGACTAGTAAAAAGTCACACAAAGACTAACTACACTATTAAATAGCAACACTATGCAAAAAGCTGAGGACAGCTATGCAGTAGTAGGACTAAAGCCATGACATATTAAATATAATGAGATTGTAGAAGAACAAGATTTTAGTTGGCATACTATAATAGATATTACTTTACAAGAAAATGAACAATGATATCTGAAAACAGGTTTTTAGAGAAAAGTTACCAGTGGTTAAATTGAGCTCTTTTCAATTGTAAAACCCTTGTATAATTAAAATTCTGGTTGCATATCCTTCTCAAAAAGGTGGTATCACAATTCACTTTGTTTTCTATTTAACGAGCTTTAACTTATTTAAAATTATCTTGTACTGTCAAAATCATATCCTTGATTAAAAAGGAAAGAATTTCTAATTAAGAAAGATTGAATTACATCTTAAAAATTAACCAAAATATAAACACCAATATATGTAACTAATGGATACCAGAGATTTGATGCTCCAATTAAAAACCCCAGATAACAAAAGTAACATTCTTACCTAAACTGTCAGGGCTATCAATAGAAAAACACATTAGAATAACATCTGTATCTGGATAGGAGAGAGGCCTAAGTCGATCATAATCTTCTTGCCCTGCTGTGTCCCAAAGTGCCAGTTCAACCTGCAGAAGAAAATTAAAATAATCAATTTTCGGAATCTTAAATGACATAATTAAAATTTTGTCCATGCACCGAGGGAACCTTCTATCCAAATATCCTTTTTCCTTCATAAAAGGACAAACATCCCTGTATTTGGACAATTTCTTGTAAAGGGGCTGTTAAACACAATTAGCCAGAGAACGAAAAGGCAAAGTACGGATATTATCAAAAGTTCATGAATGCTCTATTCCAGAGTTAGTGAGTTACTAATTGAGGCTATTAAAAAATTAAGCTCAGCAAGAAGGATATCTGAAGAGTAAAGAATGTTTTCCCTTTTGCATTTAGGTCAAGATTTCTCAAGTCATAGAAACGTTGAAAGTAGAGGCAGAAGTAGGCCATTTGGCCCTACGAGCCTGTTTTGCCATTCATTTTGATCATGGCTAATCAAATTCAATATCCTGATCCCGATTTCCCCCATATCACTTGATCCCTGTAGCCCCAAGAGCTATATTTCATTTCGTTTTGCAATCACATAACATTTTGGCTTCAGAGTGAACAAGATACAGTTTTTCTTTATTTAGCATCCCTTAACCCTCCAACTTCATACATCCTTAGGACAATTCCATAGCCATAAATATAGGGTAATCACCAATACATCCAAGAAGGAACAAATGTATCAATGAGAAGAGGGAAAGAGTAGGGTTCTTTAGGAATCAATGGGGCAATCTACGGGTGGAGCCAGAGGACACTGGTAGAGTGTCAAAACGAATACGTCACATCCATCTCCACCCCAGAAAACGAAGATAAAAGCTTGGAATTCAGTGAGAGACATCTCAAAGGTCTTGAGCAAAATTGGTGTAGAGAGTGACAAGGTTGGCAGGCTTACAAATGGACAGATCTCCAGGTCCAGGTGAATTGTGTCCCAGGCTGCTGTGGGAAGCATGGGTGGAGATTTCAGGGGTTCTGACCCAAATTTTTAATTCCTCTCTGGCCACAGGGGAGGTGCAGTAAGAAGTTTCACAACCCCAAGTTAAAGTCCAACAGGTTTATTTGGCAGCACTAGCTTTGAGTCTCAAGCTCCTTCATCAGGTTAGTGAGGACTTGTGCTCACAAACAAGACATCTAAAGACAAACTCAATTTACAAGATAATCATTGGAATGCAGGTAATCAAGTCTTAAAATTATAGACAATATGTGTGGAGAGAGAGCCAAACACAGATTAAAGAGATATGTATTGTCTCCAGCCAGGATAGTTAGTGAGATTTTGCAAGTCTATTTAAGTCATGGGGGTTACAAATAGTGTGAGATGAACCCAAGATCCTGGTTGAGACCGTCCTCATGTGTGCAGAACTTGCCTATCAGTTTCTGCTCAGCGATTTTGCGTTGTCACGAAGGCTGCCTTGGAGAATGCTTATTCAAAGATCAGAGGCTGAATGCTAACGACTGCTGAAATATTCCTCAATAGGCGGGGAACACTCCTGCCTGGCGATTGTCGAGTGGTGTTCATTCATTTATTGTCATTGCATCAGCACGGTCTCCCCAGTGTACCATATCTCAGGGCATCCTTTCCTGCAATGTATCAGTTAGATAACATTGAAGGCTGGGGAGTTTGCTGTGGATAATGGTTTGAGGTTGTGCAGTTGTTTGAAGGCAAGAAGTAGGGTCATGGGGATGGCCTTGGCGAGATGTTCATCTTCATCGATGACACGTTGAAGGCTCTGGAGAAGATGTCGTAACTTCTCTGCTCCGGGGAAGTACTGAATGATGAAGGATACTGTGTCTGCTGTGTCCCATGTTTGTCCTTTGTGGAGGTCAGTGTGGTTTTTCACTGTGGCACAGGGGAGGTGCCAGAGCACTGGAGAACAGCTAATATGGTCCTGCTATTTAAGAAAGGTGGTGAGATAAACTAGGGAACTACAGACCAGTGAGTCTCACATCAGTAGTAGGAAAACTATTGGAGAAAATTCTGAAGGAGAGAATCCATCTCCACTAGCGGATAGTCAGCATGGCTTTGTCAGACAAAGGTCATGCCTACATGCTGGGCCCCCTATTATTCACCATTTATATAAACGACATAGATGACTACGTGGGAAGGTACGATTAGTAAGTTTGCCAATGACACAAGATTGAATGTATGATTATTGCGAGATTAAGTGTCTTTGGCTGCAGGAAGAAATGGATGAGCTGGTCAAATGGGCAGATAGAATTTAATCCTGAAAAGTATGAGGTGATTTACTTTGAAAGGAGTAATTTGACATGGAAGTATTCAATGAATGAGATTGACACTAGGAATCTCTGAGAAACAAAGAGACCTTGGTGTGCTGTCTGTAGATCTCTGAAGGTGGAAGGGCAAGTTAGTGAGGTGGTGAAAGAGGTGTATAGGACATATCAGTTGGGCTGAAGTCCAGTTTCAGCACTGAAGGAAATAATATTGGATCATGATGTGAATTCCAAAATCGCAAAAACATTTCTGCTACCCAACTCAAGCACCTAAGAGGAGAAATATACTGTGTCTATTTAAAAACAACACTTAAACTGATGCAAAAAAAAAGGTTTGCTCTGCAGTATTTATTGGATATAGGAGCACGAGTCGACTATATATGGGCAGCACAGTGGTTAGCACTGCTGCTTCATAGCTCCAGGGATTTGGATTTGATTCCCGGCTTGGGTCACTGTTTATATGGAGTTTGCACATTCTCATGTCTGCGTGGGTTTCTCTCCGTGCTCCAGTTTCCTCCAGCAGTCCAAAGATGTGCAGGTTAGGTTGATTGGCCATGCTAAAATTGCCCCTTAGTGTCCTGAGATGTGTAGGTTACAGGGATTACTGGGTAAAATATGTAGGGATAGGGCCTAGGTGGAATTGTGGATGGTGCAGACCCGACAGGTCGAATGGCCTCTTTCTGCATTGTAGGGTTTCTATGATACATTTGGCTTGCAGGAGTAATTTAGATGAAAAATAACTTCAATGCCCCACCCATCAGCCCTTCCTCCCCACCCCAATTTTGAGAATGAACCTATATTAATATACACTCAAATAAAGGAGAAACAGGCAAACTATATATGAGTTTTGGCCTTAATAGTGAACGAATGGTAGCTAACAGAATATGGTCATTAAATCATTGTGAATGATGTTACATCAATAATGCACTAAAACAATAGTACCTCTCATCATTTAATACCAACCTGTTTTCCATCCACTTCAATATCTGCTACATAATTTTCAAAAACCGTTGGAACATACACCTCAGGGAACTGATCTTTACTGAAGACGATTAGTAGACATGTCTTTCCACAAGCACCATCACCAACTATAACCAGTTTTTTGCGAATGGCAGCCATCACTGTGAAAATACAAAATGCACAATTTTAAGACCACTAAAGTGCAAATCTATTCTTTTTTAGATACATACCATTCCAAATAACACGAGACTTTTCTTTAAAAAAAAACTGCAGATGTTAAGATCTCATTCATTCAAATTTATTTTAACAATTAGAAAATTCAAAATGCAGTTGGATTTTAAGAGTACTAGTGGGATCTTTTACTGGAAGCATTAAGATGTGGAGATGTTGGCATTGGACTGTGGTGGACAGAATAAGTCTCACAACAGCATGTTAAAGTCCAACAGATTTATTTGGAACCACAAGCTTTGAGCACTGCTCCTTCATCCACTCAGGTGATGAAGGAGCAGTGCTCCAAAAGCTCGTGATTCCAAATGAACCTGTTGGACTTTAACCTTCTATTGTGGAACTTCTTGACTAGAAACATCAAGATCAATTTTAACTGGCCAAATGACTGAAAGTAACATTTATTATTAACTGGGACCTGGGACATTCTAGGAGTCCATAAAGCTTAGTTCTGGTCCAAGTAATGCAATTCTCTGGTTTAATACAGAATGTCTGAGAAGTCAAAACAACATTTATATGAACGAATATTTCAGAATACAACATAAAATCAGACAGCTGCCAATACATTTAAGCATAAAATAGATGTATCATTTGTTCTGACACACATTTATTTCTTTCCAATAATAATAACTCTGATTTATGGATTTAGACAATTTTCAGCAACCAGAATGGGTGCATCCATAAATTAACCTGATGTAATCCTTTAAAAAACGTGGGTGTCACAATAGCTCAGTGCGTCAGAACTCTAGCAAACTGTGGTGAGCATTCAGACTTCTGCAGATTCTCTACCAGTGACAGTGTTCATTACGACAGTATCATTGAATGACAATTAGTATATGAAGGCTAGACATTGGGTAAGGACAGAAAATAAGATCCTACAACCTGGCAGAAACCCAAAAGGAAATTTCTAGTTGCTTTGCTCAACTAAGTAGTGAAGGAATGTATTAAGTCAATACGTCATTGTGGATTTTTTTCTTAAATAGCAGGGAGAGGAGGGGCAGAATTAAAAAATAAACACAGAAATGTTATGGCACAGAACTAGCCACTCATTTTAATCCTATTGTCCAGCACCTGGTCCATAGCCTTGCAGGTTACATGACTTCAGACACAGACCCTAGTACATTTTAAATGAGTTGAGCATTTCAGACTTCACCATCAACTTAGGTAGTGAATTCCAGATGCCACCACCCTATGGGTGAAAAAAATTTGCCTCAGGTTCCTTCTAATCCTTCTATCAATCACCTTGAATCCAAAGCAGAATGATATCCCAGATTTCATCAATCAATCCTTACAGTACAACAGATTTTAAACCATGCAAGTAATGATTATATCATTATTATTGCTATGCTTTTGAACAGGGTAGAAAATGAATTCCTGCATGCTCTTCTAATTATCAGTCTGGACGTCTTACCTTGAAACTCAATCTTTAGATCAAAAAGAAACTCCCAAGTTCCCAACAAGAATAGTGAGGTTAAAAATACTCAACACAAATCCAATTTAAACAAAACTTTCCTAGCACAAGTTAAATTGATATAAAAGTATTATGTTGTTTGCATACTTTCAAAGAAGTAAATCTTGCTAACAAATTTCTGATTCAAAATCTTTGCCAGAATGAATTTAATGCTTTAATTTGTGTCACAAGTAGGCTTACATTAAAACTGCAATAAAGTTACTGTGAAAATCCCCTATTTGCCACACTCCAGCACCCATTTGGGTACACTGGAGGGAGAATTTAGCAAGGCCAATACACCTAACCAGCATGTCTTTTAGATTGTGGGAGGAAACCAGAGCACCTGGAAGAAACTCACAAACACTGGGAGAACATGCAGACTCCACACAAACCCAAGCGGGAATTAAACCTAGTACCGTGAAGCAGCAGTGTCACCCCAAATATCGTGCAAATGTATTATCTGATCGTACAAAAGGAGCTTATAATGCAAGGTTATGGCATGAGGTTAGAAAACAAAACACAGTAAACAGAATTGTTAAATGAATGCACGCACAAGGCAAAACTTTCTGTGCTTGTTACTTGGATATAGAAGCAGGAACTGCAAACAAAATGCAGAAGTATTATGTATGAAAAGCATTGTTAACATTCTACAAAAATGGGGCAGTGGTTATTTAATATGCAGCTAATTATTTTTATAGTAAACTTGGAACACTTTCCTCCTATTTTGCAAGGCTCTGATTTGATTTTGTGTCAACACCAGAAATATATAAACAATACCTCCCAAAACTGAATTTTTTCATTTTGCTTCATATTTTCTACTTTACTAATCGAGTACAAATCTCCCACCCCAAAGACAAACAGGGTGACTGCTGATAGAACAATCAGGAAACAAGACAGTACAACAAAGTCCATTCCATACTACAGATTTCCATGCAAATACATTTACTGGAAACCTGCCAAAAATCATCTCCATCTGATTCATTCGGAGTTCAAACACATTTAACTTGTTTTCAGTACTTAAGTGCTCAAAAACTCCTTGTCATTCCACCTTGAACTTTCAGCAATTGGCATCTTTTTGAAGGTGAAGTATTTAAAATTGATTTCAGAACATGATTTTTGATGCTTTACGCAGTTCCTTCTCTCCGCATAAATTAGCTTGTGGTTTGCGCTGCAAAATGTTTGAAAACTTGCAGAATTATTTTAGTGTTATCACTGGGATCTACTGTTGCAACTCCTTTTGTTCTGTTTAGGCAAACTATTCTCCCCTCACCGCTCCCAAACACACAGCATGGACCCTTTGTGCTTCCTAACCATCCTGGCATCCTTGCCGAGAACCCTCCTTACTCCAGACATGTCAGACTGAGGGAAACTGAGCTTAGTTACGTTAAGAAATCTGCTGAGAAAAATATAATTTTGCCAATGCAAAAGCTCTTGAGAATGAATACAAGTTCTAACATGAAAAAAACAAGAAATTGGAGAAAAACTTAGAAATGGCAGAAACATACTTACTATTTATGTTAATATGTTCTTTCAACAACCTCCAGGATACTTGTCACTGCCAAGCAACCCTGAATACCTGTTCGAATGGATGGATTGCATGTCAGAACCAGAAGGAAATGGCATGCGGAACCAAAGAGCCATAAATATTAAAGTAACCTCCTCCAGGCATTTATGCTGCTAGTGGTAGCACCCACTAGATCCATGACTGTGCAACAGAATTGAATGTAATTCATAATTTTTTGTTTCTGTCTAAATGACAGTTTGAACAGTTCAAAATTGATCTACTGTGTGAAATGCTTTGAGGTATTTTGGCTGCATAAATACAAAGATTACTATTCATTTCCTTTTATTAGCTCTGTATTAAGCCTGTACAGGGTAGGAATGGATGCAGGTCGATGCGGATTTGCAGTGTTCCCACCAACATCCTGTCCGATTAATATAAAACCAACTCAACCTCTGCCACTCAAATCCCTATTCACGTATCTAAGAATTGTCACTTAGGTCTCTGATCATGACTCATTCTTCTCTCTGAGAAATCAAGGGATATCGAAAGCAGACAGGAAAGTGGAGTCAATCAGCCATGATCGTTTTGAATGAGGGAGCACGCTCGATAGGCCACATGGTTTACTCCTGCTCCAATTTCTTGTGTTGCTAATTCTGGTATGTGCCACAATATCACTATGGGACAAGGTGAGAAGGCAATCCCCAAAATCTTCCTCAGCTGATGAGGAAATTAAATCCTCTTATTCTTAGTAAGCTGTAGATTTGATGATATATCATCAAATCTACAGCTTCTAAAAGAAATAAAACCCCCGTATGTTTACTGTTAAGCAATTAATTTAAATTTTGATCCAAACCCTAACACATACAATAATATTTATGATTTCTCCAGTGACTGTGTCACAGACTATGACAAAGAGAAGACAGTACAGTCATTATTTTGACCTGCCTAAAAACATTGCTGGTGTCCACAACAAACAAACAAACAATCTTCAAAGCAGCTGCTACATTCCATAAAGGTTTGTCAGATTAATTGCTGCTTGACAAATCAATTTAAAGGGCCAAGATGGAAGAGATTTGTAAAAAAAAATGTAAGTACACACTAGGAAGCAGATTTTTCTTCCCAAAAATCAAAATTACATTTGGAAAAATGAAGATTCTCCAGGCTTCTCTACTGGAATTGCATTAAGCCTCAAACAACATAACCATTTTGAAATAAACCACTCGGTGAGTGGCACTGCTCTCATTGAAGCATGGGCAGCACAGCGGTTAGCACTGCTGCTTCACAATGCCAGGGACCTAGGTTCAATTCTGGCCTGGGATCACTGTCTGGAGTTTGATGTTTTTCTTGTGTCTGGGTGTGGTTTCCTCTGGGTGCTCCAGTTTCTTTCCAGAGTCCAAAGATGCGCTGGTTAACTGCACTGGCCATGTTAAATTTCCCTGTACTGTCAGGGCCGGGGGGAGGGGCTTTCTAGCAGGGTAAATACATGGGTTAATGGGATAGGACCCAGGTGGAATTGTTGTCAGTGCAAGTTCGATAGGCTGAGTGGCTTCCTTCTACACTGTAGGGACTCTATGCAAATTGTTTAGATAAGAGAAGTTATAAAAGAGACACAAACAAATTGAGTGGGACAAATTGCGGCAGATGGCATTCAGCGTTAGGTCATGTACTTTGGATCTGAGAAACATAGATCAGAGCATTTTTTTAATAAGAGCTGTAGGGGAGCAAAAGAATTTAAGTGCTGAAATACGCATGTCAATAAGAGTTAGTCCACTGCTATAGGTGATATATCAAACTTACTGGAACAGTGTGTGGCTTAGCTATCACCCAGGAAGAATGCAACGTAATACAAAATCAACACAAAACACGCAGACTAGGCGGTTAAATGGTAAATGACTTTTAACAAAGATATAATGTAAGGTCATACAACTTGACAGCAGAAATGTAAACACAAATGACTAAAAGAATACAGGGATACTGGTGAAGACATAATTAAAAGCAGAATCACAAGGCTAATAAAGCACAGACTTATTTCTAGGAATATAAAGTTGAAACTGGGGTTATGTTAATTATATAGGCCCCTGATACAGT
Organism: Sphyrna mokarran; assembly: GCA_024679065.1. Lineage (NCBI taxonomy): Eukaryota > Metazoa > Chordata > Chondrichthyes > Carcharhiniformes > Carcharhinidae > Sphyrna > Sphyrna mokarran. The sequence continues at coordinate 129,346,231 of JAGIQG010000003.1, read as the reverse complement.
TAAAAAGATTGTGCACTGTTCTGCCATTCATACTATAAAAGGGGAAGTGATGGAATGTGGGCAATGCGGTGGCAGAGTGGTTAGCTCTGCTGCTTCACAGCACCAGGACCTGGGTTCAATTCCCGGCTTGGGTCATTGTCTGTGTGGTGTTTGCACATTCTTCCCATGTCTGCATGGGTTTCCTCCAGGTGCTCCAGTCTCCCCCTACATTTCTGATATTGACCCGAACAAGCGCTGGATTGTGGCAACTAGAGGAATTTCACTGCAGCTTCACTGCAGTATTAATCACAAGCCTTACTTGTGAATAATAAACAAACTTTAATTTTATGGCCCAGTGCTATTATCGCTAGACTATTAATCCAGATGCTCAGCTATTGTTCTGGGATACTTAGGTTCAAATCCCACTGCAGCAGATGGTAGAATTTAAATTCAATAAAAAAAAACCTGGAATTAAGAATCTACTGCTGACCATGAAACCATTGTTGATTATTGGAAAAACACCATCTGGTTCACTAATGTCTTTTAGGGAAGGAAATCTGCCATCCTTATCTGACCAGCCAGTTAACCCATAATCCACTCATAAAAAAAACATAAAAGCAATGGAGAAAATGTGAGAAAGACTGACAAGGACAGTCAATGACCCTACAGAATCCAGACTTTGGGAACAGCTGAACAGGTTGAGTTTTTCTTTCAATTAGAAACTAGGAAACAGAGACCTGACAGAGGACTTTTAAATCATGAATGAGTTGGACAATTCAGATGGGGAGAGAATATTGCCATTTGTGGAAAATCCAAGATTAGAGGCCATAAGTACAAGATTATTGTTACCAGCAAATCCGAAGAAGAAATAGCAAGAATTTTTAAGTGACAATGGTTAGAATGTGGAAGTTGCTGCTATGGGAAGTGGCCGAGATAAATAGCTTACATATTTTAAAAAGAAAACTGGACAAGTACAAGGGGATAGAAAGATATGCCAAAGATTGAGATGTGGTTAATAAAACGCGAGGAGACTCATGGAGCATAAATACTTGCGCAGACTAGTTAGGTTTAATTGCCCATTTCCGTGTTGTATGTTCTAAATCACTTTATATAACATCTCAATACTGGCCATAATTCATAAGCAAAGAATTTACAGATAAAATAATCTATATTTCAGAAAATGAATTAAAAACACAAATTGACAGAAAGAAAATAAGGGACAGTCATGCTAAATGACAGCCAATTTTTTCCACTACACAACTTTTTATTTTCCATTGACCTGGAAAATCTTGACAATATTTTCCATTTTAGAAAGTAAAAACAACTATGAAACAAAGTCTCCACAGAACTTCACTGAAAGGAAGATGGGGTACAAAGAGAAACATTGGCAGCTGACTCACTGAGCAGGTTTCCCCATTACTGATAATAGGCCACTTTCAACATCAGAGTCTTCACCTGAAAGAAAGACTCCATCATCTACAGGCACAAGTCAGGAATATGAAGGAATACTCTCCACTTGCCTGGATGAGTGCAGTTCCAATAATACTCAAGAAGCTCAACACCATTCTGGACAAAGCAGCCCACTTGATTAATACATCATCCAACATCTTCAGTACACACTCCCTCTGTAGTGGCAGCAACATGTACTGTGAGATGCACTGTAACAACTTATCCAGGCTCGTTCAACAGCAGCTTCCAAAGCTACGAATTCTATGAAGGACAAGGACAGAAGACACACGGGAAGCCACACACAATCCAGATTTGAACCATATCACCATTCCTTCACTATTACAGGGTCAAAAACCTGGAACTCTATCCCTAACAGAACTGCATGAATACCTGCACTACACAGACTGCATGGCTCAATAAAATGGCTCACCACCACCTTTAAAGGGCATCTAGGAGTGGACAATAAAAAAATGCTAGCTGAACCAGTAATGCCACATTCTGTGAAAGTATATAAAGAAAAAAGTTCAAAAAGCAAAGGAGTTCTGTCCAGTCTGCTGGTTAATCCTTAACCTTTAATCAAAACAAATAAAACAGATTATCTTGCCATTTTTACATTTCCACTTGTAGGACCTAAATGCATACAAATTGGCTACTGCAAGGAAACGCAGCGACTACAATTTAAAAGTACTTTGTTAGCTGTGAAGCTTTTTGGGATGTTCTGAAGTCGTGAAAGACAATATATAAATAGAAGTCGTTTATTTCTGCTGCCACTTTGATTAGTATTTGTTCAGTCTACCTAGTGTGTGGAAGTTGACAACTTAGAATGTTTTAAAAATGTGACATGCCAGTTCTCAGCTCACAAAGACAAACTCAGTAGCTACAAGCGTCTGTATGAACATCATAATTCTATGCTTGCATTTACACTGTCTGATTTTCCCAGTTATGAAAAGCCCCCACCATCACTTCCCTAAACAAGTTCTGTAGATCCAGTTTGGAGTTGTTGCAGGTTATTAGAGATGTAAGCTTTTTCAGCAGGTTGCACAAAAGCAGCTGAAGTAGAAAAAAAGCTGAAAATCACACTTAAAAAAAATTAAAACAGCAAACTAAAGAATGAAATTGGTCACCCAAATATTAGGTGCAATGCACTTTGCAGTATCATAATGTCAAGTGTCACATGAAGAACATTTCTTCTACAAAGAATTTTCCAAAAAAGAAAAAACCTTTTCTTAAGCAAAGATACATTCATATTGACCTAACATGACGCAGATAGGAAATTATTTTCCCCCAGTTCTGACAAACTGAGGTATTCTCTATGGCCAACCTGGAATAGAAAGTCAGTGGCCACAACAGAACTGTTTGCACTACGATCTTGTTTTAACATCCTAAATTTACAAATTCCAACTTTATCTGGATAGTCAGAAGCTTTTTCCCACGGTGAAAAAGTCAATTACTAGGAGGCATAAGTTTAAACTGTGAGGAGCAAAATTTAAAAGATGTACAAGGCAAGTTGCATTTTTTTTTATATAGAGGGTGGTGGGTGCCTGGAAGTCGCTGATGGGGGAGGTAGTGGAAGCAGATATGATTGTGACTTTTAAGGGGCATCTGGACAAATACGCGAATGATAGGAATGGAGGGATATGGGCCCCGGAGGTGTAAGGATTATAGATCAGTCAGATAACATGGTTGGTGCAGGCTTGGAGGGCCGAAGGGCCTGTTTCTGTGCTATAGTTTTCTTTGTTCTGGCTACCTGAAGGATGAGAGGGGAAAAAGCACTCCTGTTAAATGTAAATTAATGGGTGCCACAGATTGCTGCATCTTTATGCTCAAAAGCCACATCATTCATAACTGTTGAGAACCAAATTTCAGCAACAAATTCTAATGCTGAATGTCTGTTTCTTCATTTCAATTGTGAGCTGAAAGCAGCATTGGAGCTAGCAAGTAGTATGTCATACAAGGAAGTGATGAAATTCATGGGTCAAGTCATCACAGCTAACTTGTATATCTACAATTTTACTGTGGCAGTTTTGGAAAGGCTTTCATTTATTCAGGGCCTTTCATGATCTCACAACATTTCAAAATACCTTTCAAATGTAAGCCACATTAGTATAGGAAGCATGGCAGTCAATCTACATATAGTAAAGACTGAAACAGGAATTTAATCATGCCCATATAATTTAAGTGATGTTGGTTGAAGGGTCTATAATATTGGCCAGGACTTTACAATGATGGTAAAGATGGGGAATATTCCCCTCCCTCAACAAATTAACACCATGAGTCTCTTACATTCACCTGACAAGAGGGATACAAGCAAGGTTTAATGCCTCTTAGGGAGTCAGTTAGCCTCAGTTTGCTAGATAGCTGGTTCATGATACAGAGCGATGCCAATAGTGCAGGTTCAATTCCCATACCAGCTGAGATTATTTATCAAGATCTGATTTTTCAACCTTACCCCTCACCTGAGGCACGGTGATCCTCAGGTTAAATTACCACTAGTCAAATCTCCCCTTCAAAAAAGGAGAGTAGCATATGGTTATCTGGGACTACAGGGACTTTACTGTCAAAAGGATGGAACTTCCAACAGTGTAGCACCCGCTTAGTTGCGCACTGAAATGTTAGCAGAACTGTAAGCAGGCTTTTAGCCAGAGGAAATTATTCAGAACAGAAAAATATCAAATTAAAAGTATAATAGGATATCACCCCAAATAACTCGTACATAAATTAATCAACTCAACAGGAAGAACGGCATAGCTCTGAAAATAAAAAACTACCATTACTTGACCTCAGCATGCCTTCTTAGAGGAAACAAACAAGTTTAAATGTGGACATTTATTGTTTTGTAAGGATACCTTCAAAATAAATTTATTTTCCAACCACATTAAAAATAGAAACACTTTGTTATTGCAATTATTACTAGCCTATTGTAGGACACAAAATATTGAAATGCATCACATTTTTGATTAGAGGTTAGATACTGAAATATTTTAAGAATCTTTCCAATAAACAAACTGAAATCTCTGCCATAATGCAAACTTAACATCCTTTAGTTTCAAAGGATAAATACCATTCAAGCTGTTGACACAAATAGTTCAATACTTCTTAAAATTATTAATCCACAGGATGTTCTAACTTCTGGCATTCTGATCCAGTTTCTAGAAGGTGAAAGCAAATCCAATGCTCAGACTCTCATACCCAAGTTCCTATCCCAGATCATTCCAAACAGAATCAAAGATGGATCCAACCTACTTTAATTTCCCCACTCCTGAGTAAGTTCTTCCCCTCCAAAAAAAATTGCCATTTAAAAAAATATATTACATTAATTGCTACTTTAAATAAGCATCCAATAGGAATGCAATTTTTAAAAATTATTTATATGAAAGCAAAGTTATTCCAAAGTAATAGCAAGTTTCTCTTACTTTGGATTTCGAACAGTGAATGTAATGCATAAACTTATTGTCAAGTCCCTGCATTAAGATTCTGCCTAACACGTGGTCTCAAATGTGTAATCAAAATGATCATTAATCCAACTAAAGATTACAAATGGAGCAACATGCGCCTACATCATATCTCTGTATTTCCCATTCTATTCCCCGCTTTAAGACTACTGGCCAACAGCAGTGCAATGGATTTTTTTTTTCTTAAATATTACTCCGTTCTTACAAAGCCAATGCGCAGAGGGGACATGCAAGCCTTTAATCTATTGCCTTGCTTGCTCCAAAAACCAATTCAAATTGAATCTAATTCATGGTCCTCTCAAGAGAAAGGAACAAAATCCAAACTGACAAGAAAAGGCATTACACCTGATCTTGCGTTTGGTATGACACTTGATCTTAGCCAACAGGCTGAGAAGCAGATTGTTCAATTTCCTTCATTCCATGCCATGGATAGGGAATTCTATTCAAAATTCAATCATTTCCACTACGTCCTCACTTCAAGACAACTATGTGCCGAGCTGCAGTGTCTCTCATCAGTACATTTAAAGCATTATATAGTATGAATGTGAGAAACACTGGTGACTGGTAAATGCTGGTACATATGTTTATTTGTAAAATTAATGTTACATAAAGTACACTTCCTCTTTAGAATGTTTAAAGAGTTTAATCTGCATTATATTCATTTGTCACCTTTTTGCCAACTTCATTTTGTTCATATACAGAACAGCAGAGATAGATTTCTACTATTTCATTTCTGTTGAAGCTACAAAGAGTCTAGTTTGAGAAAGGCTTGATATTTGTTCTTTTATAATCTCTTTCGTATGTTTTAAAAACCTCATCTAGTACCATGAGAAGTTGAAGTTCCACAAAAACACAAAATCAAAAACAAAATACAGCAGCTTAGAATTATAATTGATGCCTTCAGAAAAATTCAATGACAAAGAGCTTTAACATCTTAGTCTAAACTGACATGAGTTTTCCCCCACAACCTCCCACTCCATATGGATAGCAAGACAAGTTATGATGAGTTAACAATTTTTATTTGGAGAAGAGAAAAATGTGAAAAGAAAGGCAGATTTGCATTTATATAGCACCATTCACAATCTCATGTCGCAAATCATTTTACAGCCAATTCAGCACTTTTGCACAGTAGTCATTGTAATTATTTGGAGCTTATTCAAGGAGCAGCTGCTGCGGGTCCTTGATAAGTATGTCCCTGTTAGGCAAGGAGGAAATGGTCGAGTAAGAGAACCTTGGTGTACGAAAAAAGTTGATTTGCTGGTTAAAAGGGAAAAGGAGGCTTATGTCAGGATGAGCATTGAAGGCTCAGTTAGTGCAATGGATAGCTATAGATTAGCCAGGAGGGAGCTAAAGGGGGAATTGAGGAGAGCAAAGAGAGGACATGAGAAGACTTTGGCTGATAGCTTTGGGATTCTCCCTAATCCTTTCTTTAGATATGTTAAGAATAGAAGATTGGTTAGGGCAAGATTAGGGCCAGTCATAGACAGCAGTGGGAAGTTGTGCGTGGAGCCTGAAGAGATTGGAGAGGTACTGAATAAATATTTCTCTTCGGTATTCACGCAGGGTGATGTAAATGTAGTTATGGAGAACACTGAGGTACAGGGTTGCAAACTGGAAGGTATTGAAGTAGATAGGGAGGATGTGCTAGATATTCTCGAGGGTTTGAAGTTGGATAAGTCCCCTGGGCCGGACGGGATTTACCCTAGGATTCTCTGGGAGGCAAGAGAGGAGATTGCAGAGCCTCTGGCTCTGATCTTCAGGTCCTCGTTGGTTACGGGTGTGGTTCCGGAGGACTGGAGGATAGCGAATGTGGTCCCATTGTTCAAGAAGGGGAAGAGAGACCTTCCAGGGAATTATAGGCCAGTGAGTCTTACTTCTGTTGTGGGCAAAGTATTGGAGAGAATTATTAGGGATAGGATTTATAGTTATTTAGAGAGTAATGAATTGATTGGGGATAGTCAGCATGGTTTTGTGAAGGGTAGGTCGTGCCTTACTAACCTCATTGAGTTTTTTGAAAAAGTGACCAAAGAGGTGGATGGGGGTAAGGCGGTTGATGTGGTATATATGGACTTTAGTAAGGCGTTTGATAAGGTGGCCCATGGAAGACTTCTGCAGAAAATGCAGATGTATGGGATAGAGGGTGATTTAGCTAATTGGGTTAGGAATTGGCTAGCAGATAGAAGACAGAGGGTGGTGGTTGATGGGAGATATTCATCTTGGAGTTCGGTGACAAGTGGTGTACCTCAGGGGTCTGTTTTGGGGCCCCTGCTGTTTGTAATTTTTATAAATGATCTGGATGAGGGTATTGAAGGATGGATTAGTAAATTTGCGGATGACACTAAAGTCGGTGGAGTGGTAGATAGTGAAGAGGGGTGTTATAGTTTGCAGAGGGACTTGGACAAGTTGCAGAGCTGGGCCGAGAGGTGGCAAATGGAGTTTAATGTGGAAAAGTGTGAGGTAATGCACTATGGCAGAAATAATAAATGTGTAGAGTATAGGGCAAATGGTAGGATTCTTAGTAGTCTAGATGAACAGAGGGATCTTGGTGTGTATGTGCATAGATCCCTGAAAGTAGGCAGTCAGGTCGAGAAGGTTGTTAGGAAGGCATATGGAGTCTTGGCTTTTATTGGTAGAGGGATTGAATTTCGGAGCTGCAACATCATGTTGCAACTGTACAAAACTCTAGTGCGGCCGCACTTGGAGTATTGTGTGCAGTTCTGGTCCCCACATTATAAGAAAGATGTGGAGGCATTGGAGAGGGTACAGAGGAGGTTTACCAGGATGTTGCCTGGTATGGAGGGCAGGTCTTATGAAGAGAGGCTGAGGGATTTGAGGTTGTTTTCGTTAGAAAGGAGGCGGCTAAGAGGGGACCTGATCGAAACATATAAGATGATTAGAGGTTTAGATAGGGTGGACAGTGATAGCCTTTTTCCTAGGATGGAGAAAGCTAGCACGAGGGGACACAGCTTTAAATTAAGGGGTGATAGTTATAGGACGGATATCAGAGGTAGGTTCTTTACCCAAAGGGTGGTTCGGGAGTGGAATGCCCTGCCTGCAGCAGTTGTAGATGCGCCAAGTTTGGTGGCGTTTAAGAGGTTAGTTGATAAGTATATGGAAGAGAAGGGAATGGTTTAGTTTGGAGGGGCATTGCTTTTTATATTGGTCGGCGCAACATCGAAGGCCGAAGGGCCTGTTCTGTGCTGTAATGTTCTATGTTCTATTATTTTGGGGAGTGGGGGGGGGATGCACCAGGGAAGCATTTCTATTCCAATTCATCATGTCTTGTTGAAAATATGTATGTAATCATTGTGTGAGAACAAAATTGAGATTGAATGTGATGGGCTCAATAATCAAGGCAGCAGTCAGATTGTGCACAGCAAGTGCCCACAAATGGCAAATGATAACCAGTCAATCTATTTTCGCTACTGTAAGAAGTCTCACAATAGCAGGCTAAAGTCCAACAGGTTTATTTAGAATCACGATTTTTTGGAGACTGCTCCTTTATCAGGGGAGTGGAGTATTTTAGCTACTGATTGAGAGATAGATCTTGATCATGACAAGGGGAGAAAAAATTAGAAACTAAACCAGATTTGTGAAACTGGCAGAACAGTTACATGGACTCAGTTCACTAATACTGACATTGTTGCAAATAATGGGTTGAAGGGAGAGAAACAGCGTCTTCAGCCACTTTGATCCACACTCTGGAATTCTGTCCCTGAAATTATACGGCCTCTTCAACTTCCTTACCATCCTTTAGTATCCTCTGTAAAGCCCTATTTCTTTGGGCAAGCTTTTCCCAAGATTTCCTTTGGCTTGGCATCCATTTTTTCTTATAAAAATCTTATAATCTTATAAAACACCTTGGGGTATTTTCATCCAATAAGACCCTATTTAAATTTGATTTTGACATGCAGTTTCAAACAAGCATAGAACGAATGGACTTGCATTCATATAGCACTTTTAATGACCACTTGACATCCCAAAGAACTACAGAGCCAAAGAAGTACTTTAAGTGTATTGCTGTAATGAAGGAAATGTGGCAGCTACTTTGCATATAGCAAATTCCTATTTCCGGCAGTGAAATAAAAACCAGATAATGTGTTTTTGTTGTGTAAATTGTATAAATTTACAACAAAGCATTCTGCCTTCACTTGATAGAATTCCATTGGCAAGCAGTGTGTATTTAATATGCTTGTAGCGTAGTCACAAAACAAAACTGAACACATGGTGTTGAAGATTTTTATATAAACTGTCGCAATCTATAATTAGAACCTGAAGAACTTAAAAGTTACTTTTGAATACATATTACATTCATTTAAGTACAACCATTACATTTGTTGGCTTTGCATACAAATTCTACACTACAGTGACTTTTACATACTGACATATGTGTAAAAGGTAGCACATTTTTTGTTTAGCTCATTACAATTTTCAGCTATTTTATTCAGTTAGAGACAGCAGTGAACATGTTGCGGCATATATTCTAGCCCAGTTTTTACAAAAAAAACTGTTAAAAGAATTTATGCCTTTCAAATTGATTTTAACTCCAGGGCAAATGGTTGGGGGTTAGTGGGGAATGTAGCAGGAAGATAATTCTATTCCAGTTCAACAAGCCTTGCTGGAAAGAGGCACATGCCCATTGTGTGAGAACAACATATATATCCAAGGTTCACCTACAAACAAAAAATCCGCTTGGTTGAATTTCAGGGAGTTTTTGTGCACCCTAGTGAAAGCTACTGTTTTGAGGAGAGGAGACAGAAATTGAAAAATTAAATAGCCTCATCTTAAAATAAGGGCAAATTATACTCAACTCCAAGGATAATTGGTAACTTCACTACTTCGGGACCAGTATTTCATGCAATCGATACTAAATGTAGCATGACTGAACACTGAGCTCCTGATTTTAACCGAGAGTCTGTAAAACTATTAAAAACATGCCAAGTTGGCTGTAGGAAGAAAAACAATGAAACAGATTGAATCTACATCATACCATATGTTTTGCTCAGTCTAGCCCTAAGTACCTCAAAGCTACCAAATTACTTTTGATCTGTGGACAATATTGTTACACTGCCAAGCAGCACATGCATAGCAAGATCCCATAACAGCAAATGAGATGAATGACCAGATAATCTGTTTTCCTTTGAGGGAGAAATATGGATCAGGACAAAAGAAAAACTCATCTTTTATTATATAAAAATGTCGGACAGGATTCTCTGACCGCACTTGCTTGAAAATTGGAGATTCCCACTCGACTTCAACGGACCTTTATGTGGTCACCCTCCTGCCCACTAGAATTCCAGTGGCAGGCAGTTTGGGAAAATTGCGGCCATCATGGGGCCTTTTACATTCAAACAATACTTTTGATAACACAATTTCACTTAGTAATACAGTCAGCCTACATTATGTATCAATACCTCAATCCAGGCTTCAGCCCACGGTCTTCTGACTCAAGAGGGGAGATGCTGACAACTAAGTGAAACAGGCACTAAGTTTGATCAGCAGTAAATGCTGTCACAGCAGTTGCGTGTTCACATCAGGATGTGTGTGAAAAATACAGTGAAATGACATTATTGGTCAAATTTATGTTTATGTTTACAGGTTAGGTAAATATTGTGCAAGGCATCTTACTTGATCATCTACCTCTTTAAATTCAACCTTCAGAAGCTAACTTCAATGTACAGGTAAATATTTGACTTCTAAAACTAACTATAAATAGTTTTGTCACTAAAAGTTATGTTTAACAACAAAACAAAGAAATAGAAAATAATAGAGAAATCATTACAGGTGATTCCCTAGCTACAACTTGAGAGATAAGGACCAGGCATCCCCACCCAGCTGGACAATGTTGGAAAGTAATTGCAGAGGAAAGGTATGTGGTCAATTGTGTCAAAGGCTGAACTGGTTGAGAAGGATTAGGAGCTTATCTTTGTCACAGTCACAAAGGATGTCATTTGTGACTACAACCATATTAGAAGCTTTTCAATATTTATGCAGGATCAGAAACCCATTTGGAGGGATTCAAGCATAACATTCTGGGGCACTTATTGGGGAGGAGGGTGCAAGAGCACAATCAAAAACTTCCAAGGGGAAACAGGGTGGAGATCGTGTGTAGATGGGGACACAGGTTGTTTCTTGAAGTGGACGAAGACATATAAAAAGATGGACAGTACCAAAACAGAGACAATCATTAATGACATCAGCTAACCAGGAAATCAAGGAAGGAATAAAAAAAAAATTGCAATGCTGCATATCTGAAATAAAAACAGAAAGTGCTGGAAAAACCTCACAGGGTTAGCAGCAACTGTGGAGAGTGAGAACAGACAGACAGAGTTAATGCTTCCAGTCAAGTGACTTTTCCTCCAAACAGAAGTAGGAAGTTGGTCAGCAGTGTAGTGAATGGGATCAAGGGAACAAAACATGGATCTTGTGGGAGCCAAGGGTTATGGGGAGAGGGGCAGGGGAAGCAGATAAGAGAGCTGAGCAGCATGCAGGCAACAAGGTGGAGTTGACGCAAATCAGCCATTTTCTTACTGAATTGTGAAACGTGCTCAACGTACTGAATGGCCAATGCCTGCTTGTATGTCTTAAGCTCCTATAACAATGACAGTAACCTCAAGACTCTAATGTCCTAGCATGAATAGTATGTTGCTAAGAGGTTCTAGAGTTCTAAAAGGCTTTCCAATAGGCAAGTGAACTAAATGAAAAAACCTCAGAATTATAATGGGCAAGTAACTCTAATTCATAAGTGTATCCATTGAAAAATTTTACCAGAAGCTGTACTCTCACCAGGAACAAAATTTCAGTGAACATAAAATTCAAAACATTTGTTCAAAGCATTTAGAGTCAATGAGGTTAAGACTCAGGGTAGCATGCTGAAAATTGGTCAGCCTTTTAAAATCTAATTTTTCAGAAAAATGGTAATAGTGCACATAATAAAATCTTAACAAAATAGATCCACAGCAGAATTTTATGCACTTCTGAGGTACAACAGTGACATGCTATTCCACGTTAACAATAGCATCCCTGTACATGCTTCAGAATTAAGTTTGAGCATTAACTCAAGTGATTATCACATTTGCACTGGATGTAAATTAAATCCATTCACTTAAGATGGATACTGTCTGGCAAAGGAGGACATTATTCAATGGTATTAACAATACTTCATCTGTTTCATAAACTAAATAACCACTTATGACAAAACAGTCAACAGTACTCAACTAACTAAATGCTTATGTTTAATGCATTTGCTATTGGTGAGTCAGTGCTGCAGTTGTGAAGTTTTTGAAAGCAGATTACAAGAAACATCTGTACGCCTTTTGATGAGGTGAAGGCTGCTCAAATATAGATGTTGCACAGATGGATCTTGGGGTGAGATCAGAAAAAATAACCACAATCTAAACTCTCTTTAAATGAGGACACTTTGCAATTAGTTTGCTTTCATATTCAAATATGGTGTTAGTAGGATTTCCTGAGCTGACACCCAGCATCTATCTCAATGATTATGCTGGCCTTGTCATATCATATTAGATACTCAAGTATTAATGTGTAAATGGAGCTGAGAAAGAAAGTGATTAATAGGTCTGGAAATTAACTCATGGTTTCACAAGATGCAAGCATCGCTGCCGAGACTAACTGCCTGAATCAGGTGGTGATGAGCTGCCTCCTTGAACTGCCACAGTCCATGTGGTGTAGGTACATCTATAGTGCTATTAGGGAGCTAGTCTCAGGAACTTGACCCAGTGACACTGAAGGGACAGCAACATATTTCCAAGTTAGGGACATATAGGGCTTCGAGGGGAACATGCAGGTAATGGGGTTCCTCAGCTTTTAGGTAGAATCTGGGACTAGACAAGTTCATCAGGTTAATACATGCATGCCATATTTCTGGCTGAACTCAGCAGATTCTTTCCTCTGACCCAACTCAACACTACCACCATACTCCAACCATGCTCAGCCAGCAAGTAATATATTATGTTCAACTAATACTAATATACTAATCATATTTACAACGTGGTCCACTTATGATTCAAATACAAATTCTCCATCTCTGAACTATACAGATTTCAGAAGTACAACATTAGCTAATTTCAAACTGGTTAATGCCATTACAGATAGCTGTCGTCCAGTTTTGACAAAAAGGTTGTCTAGACTTGAAACCTCAGCTTTTTTCTTCTTATAGATGCTGCCAGACCTGCTGAGATTTTCCAGCATTTTCTCTTCAGTGAGTTCTCAATTGTTAGTCACCTCTCTCCCTTTTGCTTTGCTGCAGAAGTGCCAGATCCACGCTGACTGTGGACGATGTGACAATTAACTTTGTAACTTATGCAGCTATCTGGTGGCATTATAAATATTCACAGAACAGAATTTACGTGGTAGCAAGTTGACATCGGATGACTTGTCTCTCCACTCGAAGAAACTTCCCTCTTGTACTGGCACAAAGGTGCTGTTTTCCCCCCAGTAAACATTCCTCTCAATTGAACACAAAGTATTTGGCAAAGGTTTATAAAATAACCCAAATATGTCTGAAAAGTATCCTCTGCAAGGTAATCAATTATGACATTTCAGATCTAAAAGCACTGGCTTTCATCATGCCACTGTGAAGCCAATAACTGCCTTGGAAAGAGTCAGCAAACCATCCTGAGTTTTCCATCAGAAAAATGGGATAGTTCTGGTTTTGCATTTGGACAATCTATTCTACAGGTATAACTTCCAGTGTAGAAAATAATGGCTGCTTTTTTGTGCTTGAACTTAACACTGACTTTGTATTCTGGCACAATTTTGCGTAATTATGTTCTCGTGACAACAGCACATTTGGCAGCACACAACAGTTTTGAGCAATTTACATTTTTTGGAGATACTGCTCTGAACTTTGCCCATAGCAGTTAATTTTGTTTAAATTTTCATCCACTTGCTTTTGCTTTGCTATGCTCACAAGAGACTCTCAGTACCAGTGAGACAACCCAAATTAGATAGGCTGTAAGTTGCACTGGTTTATAACAGAACACATGAAACTGAAGGGTGTTGTGAAATACATTAGCTGAAAAATGAAGCAAAACACTTGTAGGACAACTGTAAACATCAGTTTAAGTTTAAGCTTAAGCTTATTTATTAGTGTTATAAGTAGGCTTACATTAACACTGCAATGAAGTTATTGTGAAAATCCTCTAGTCGCCACACTCCGGCACCTGTTTGGGTACACGAAAGGAGAATTTAGCATGGTCAATGCACCTAACCAGTACATCTTTTGGACTGAGACAGGAAATGAAGCACATGAAAGAAACCCATACAGCACAGGGAGAATGTGAAGACTCCACACAGACAATGACCTAAGTAGGAAATTGAACCTGGGTCCCTAGCGCTGTGACACAGCAGTGCTGACTAGTGTGCCACTGTAATGTGTGTGGTAGAAAAAGGATATTTGGAATATTTAGTTATTTACCACTTAGAACATGCCTTATCCTTTGAATTTTTGTTGGAAACCTTTCAAGCTCTAATCAGAAAGCCGCCATTTTGCCTTCAGCAATTTTAGCCCTAGTAAAGAATTGTATTCCCAGAGCAATATATTTGATAGTGCTGTCTTTTGGGTGCAGCAACAATACAGGCTATTGAGGCAAGAGTTCCAAAATGCAGTTATAGCACACAAGAATAATAAAGATTAATAAATTAGCCAGAACATTTTCATGGTAATTACACCCAACATGCATAAAAATTGAAAATATAAAATTTGCTTTTTAACCTGAAGAGTTTCATTTTGGAGGATTTGTAATCCATTGTCAACTAAATCTAATTTCATCATGTTACATGCACAAATGTTGATTTGGCCTTCCTCTGATAGATTAACAGGCTGTAAAACCACAAGGTACGTTGAGGTGTCAAGATTTTACATAATACATATGCAAGTGAAATTCAATACAATGTGTGTCTAGGGAAAGGAGGTCATACCAGAATTTCAATACACTAAACTTTTATATTTTGATACGCAATTGTATGATCTTTTTCTAAAACAAAATTTCAAGATCCAGTGTTCCAGCAAAAATTACAAGTTAAAAAAACCTAAACATATTTTTCACCCAACGAAAGCTGAAACTACTGAAAACTTAAACTTGATAAATTATCTAACATTGTAATAATAGAGTACACCACTATCCCCATCGAATATGTTCATATCTCAAGTTTTCCACAGAAAACAGCGAAGCAATGAAACAGTTAAGACTTAGACACAACAATATCTTTTAAAATTAAAAGATGCATTTTCTCAGGAAATATTCATAGCAGCACTTTGAGAGGTGTGATTATTTGTACTATAAAGGCACAGCAGGGCGTTCATCAAGATTAAACTTGTGATGAGTGCATCACACCTTGTGTTTTTTTTAAAAAAGGTCATAATCCACCTTTTTATCTGCACTGCTAGACAAACATAAAAGGTAAATGTAATGGATTGTTCAACACTCATCAACTTTGGACCATCTGTGCATTCCAATGACAATCAGGTATGTGAAATATCACTAATACCACAGCCTTGGGTTCTACTGATATCACAAAGTTATAACTCTAAATGCTTTACCAACTATATTACTTCAAAACATGACAGAATTGTTTTTCAGACTATTTCTGTATAGAATGTATAATGCAGTAATGTTACTGTAGAAATTTTAATTACAGTAATAACTATCATTGCATTAGTGTTTCAATTACAAAAAATACTGCACAAGCAATGGTCAAATTTACATGATTCCAAATTTGCCCTCCCGTTTGAATGCCTGAGATTAAGCTTTATTCTTTTAAATGGAGTTTAATCCATCATACGAACACCAGAGCTTTTATGTTTCTTTCATTAGTTGCTCAACAAAAACAGGAATTACTTTCTAATTATCAGAGCTAAATATATAGGTAATGCAAAGATACCTATGGACACTGGACAGGTGACACTAGCTAAGTACAACTAATTTCAAAACATTTTTGAATTCCACGTCTAAATTATTTGCCTTCACTGCTGCCAAAAATGGCCAAATGTAATCAATAACAGTTCAAGTGAGTGAGATGAAGGAAATTATATATTCAGCTGCAAATAAACACTAACACCTTACGTTGTTGCCTGATCTGTAAAAACAAGTTCTTGCATAACATCTATAATGCAGAAAATATCCTCACTGTATCACAGAAGCCCAAGGATCATGAGAAAATGATATTAGGAGAGATCAAAAATTTGGTCAAAGGATAGGTTTAATAGTAGACATTATACAACAGTAATGGGGAGTAGAAAGCAGCAGGGCTTTAAGGAGAAAGTACCAAAAAGCTGTGGGGCTCAGGCAGCTAAAGCACAGCCACTAATGCTGGGCAAGACAGAAGGAAGGAAGCACAGAAGACTAACTCAGATGAATGGTGAGCTTGCAGAAGTACGAGTTGACTGTTTGAGAGTGAGAATGGGAGGCCAGTCAGAGAGAATTGAAATAGTCAAATTGTTTAAACGAGCTAGGCAGAAGTGAAGGAAGTTGATGTTAGAGGTGGAAATAGGCAATCTTCTTGACAGGTGAAGATCGAAATTCAGTTTTGTATACCAAGATTATAAGCAATCTGCTTCAGGTTCAGAAAGAGCTAAAAACCAGAGAGCTTGTTACTTGCAAAGGCTAAAGATGAGGAATTCGATCTTCATAAAGCTCAGCTACAGCAAATTGAAATTCATCCAAACTGAATGTTGATCATGTAGCCTGATACCACAAAAGATGGTGAAGAGTTTGACAAAAATATCTAACACTAACATCACTGGCATATAAAAATGGAAGCTGACCCTGTGTCTGAGGATAATATCATCATGAAACAGCAAATATTTGAAGAGGATGGCAGCAAGATTGGGCAGTTTTTCACCAAGGCAGAAGCATCAAGAATTTTTTTTAAGTTTATTTATTAGCATCACAAGTGGGCTTACATTAACATTGCAATGAAGTTACTGTGAAAGCCCCCTAGTCCGGCACCTATTCAAGTACACCAAGGGAGAATTTAGCATTGCTAATGCACGCAACCAAAACATCTTTCGGATTGTGGGACGAAACCCGAGCATCTGAAGGAAATCCACACAGGCATGAGGAAAACATGCAGACCCAAGCCAGAAATCGAACACAGTTTCCTGGCGCTATAAGGCAGCAATGCACTGTGCCACAGTGCCATCAAATGAAGCAGAGGATAATAATTTCCAAAAAAGAAACATTCCAAGGCACTTCAGAGACATTGACAAAACAAGCAAAGATGGTCCCTAACTTGCAGAAAAACACCTGTGAATAACAACAGAAAGTATAGGAAAGAGGATTTATGGGGTCAGTTTATACAGGAGGATAGAACTCAGGGCATTCTTTGCTCCATGTGTTGACTTTAGTTTAACTGGTGAACAAGCACTTTTGACAGACAGAATCACAAAACCAGAGCTTAATGTGAGCCAGTCTGTTCTGGTGAGGGGCAGCTGAGCCAGGTGTGTGCTCGATATGCTCAAGACATAGTCCCTTGCACTTCACAAGAGCAAAGATTTATATTATATGTCGATTATGTCATTAAGGAAAAAAAAGGGGAATGAGTACTATCGCACATTGTTGTTTAATAATCCAAACCATGTAATTTGCTGCTTGACTGCATTGAGATAAAACATGTTAAAGAAGACTGCTTCCATGAAGAATCACCTCATGTACTCAGAATAACTAAATCAAGGCTGTGCTGACACAAAACTCTTAAAACCATTCCGATTTTGAAAATAGTCAACATAGTAATTGTTGGGGCATGCATTTCCACTACATAGCAGTGCATTGAAAAACTTGGGTGATTATGTGAAGTTTGCAATATTCCCCCTGTGTCTGCATGGATTTTGTCTGGGTGCTCCTATTTCCTCCCACAGTCTAAAGATGTGCAGGTTAGTAGAACAGCCATGGTCAATGCGTGGGGTTATGGTGATAAGGCAGGGGATTGGGGGAGCGGGGGGCGGGGGTTTGCTGGCACCACCTTTGTCCCCTCCAATATGGCATGCTTGGCTAGTTCACCAGTGACAACATGGTCTGGATCTCCCAGAAGTTGATGTTCTGCTGCTTGTTGTAATAGGCCATGTGGGAAGCCTTATCTGCGACGCACTCGAAGATGTCACTGACAAACGAGTACATGATGCTCATGGCCTTGGAGGAAATGCCAGTGTCTGGGTGAACTTGCTTCATTATGTTGTCGGTATCAGAGGTGTAATTCTCCTCTTTTTGCTTCCATTCACAGGCATTTTCTTGACAATATTTTGAATCTCTTCTTGGGAACTCTGAATATGCTCTTTCAGAGAGTCGGTGCTGACTTGATGGGCTGAGTGGCCTCCTTCTGCACTGTAGAGAGTCAATGGTTAACCTGTTTTTGATAGTCTTTTAATTTCCAACGAATTATTGTTTATTTGGCTTTTTAAAAAATTAGTTGCTGACCTTGCAGCACCACCCAAAACCTAGCCCATCCAGTCTCCCATTTATGCCACTTTGCACATCACTATTTTGCTGCATGATTTCCATGGTGAAACAAGGAGATTCTGGGTTAATTTTTATGCTCCAAGCTGTATTTTTGTCTCATTTCCTTTCAACTGACTTTTATGAATAGTTTGCATTTCTCTCACTCCAATTGTTTTCCTATCTCCCCCCCACCCTACACAGAACCGCTATGTTGACATCAGATCTCTGCAGCCATAACCTTGAAGTAAAAGAACTCAAATGCACAATAAAACTTCTAATATATTGCATTCTTCCGACAAACAATTGCAATGTTGTTCAGGGATAGAAATTATCCCAGAAATGTGATAATCAAAAAACCATTATACAGCTTTGAAATGTTAAACAGATCTAGTTTGTGAAAAACTTAACATGGCCCCAAGGCACGAAAATGGAATTTTTGGCTTTTACTAGAAAAGCATTTCTATTGTTGTTGCAAGAAAGCCAACCAAGTTTCAGACTTTGCTAAAACCAAGCAATTCCAAGTATGTTTTTTGGAGAACATAGGTGGGTTTTAAACTTTAGCAGAAAAACAAGTTTAAAGCTTACAGATACTTTAGTGGTTCATTTTATATGTATACATACACACAGACTTGGAGCTGTAGAGTTTTATTCGTATTCACATGCAGAGAATTAAGCAACCTACAGGTAGGGGTAAGTTACAGTTCACTGAACAAGCCCGAGTGGCTGTGGCAACACAGGTTTTACCGTGCCATAGATAGTGATGACAGAGTCTCCAACTTTCTTTCCATCACTTGGCTGACCTGGAATCTCCCCCATTGGTGTATGTTGGAAGGATTTGCAGATATTTCTCAACCTGCTTGGCCACATTAAGAACAGGCTTTCTTGGGCGGACCTATATCTGGCCCAGAAGTAGGGTCATTACCCATAATCTGTCAGAATGTAAACAGCACCAATAACCTGAATCATGTTAACAACAAAGCCAACGATAAAGATGATCAATTGAAAACTACCTAATTTCAGTTAGATAAAGCAGACACATGGCAGCTTAACTAATTGGAAAAATGACAAATGAAACAGATCAAGTGAGAGACATTTAAATTTGGAATTGAAGTAAAGACTCAACTGTAATTTGATAAGTATATGGAAGAGAAGGGAATGGTTTAGTTTGGAGGGTCATTGCTTTTTATATTGGTCGGCGCAACATCGAAGGCCGAAGGGCCTGTTCTGTGCTGTTATGTTCTATGTAATAATTGTAAAAGTAAGGTTCAAAGACTAGACTTTTGTGGACAGAGGTAGGTACTAAATTATTTTTGAAAAGGCGGCATGCAAAAAAAATTTGCATTTAATTAGTCCAAAGGTTAGATAACAAGTTCAATGAAGCACCATATTTTACATTAAAAAATGAAAAACACTAAATGGTAAAATTCTTAAAAGAACTAAGAGATTTAGGAATGTTGACATCATGCAGAGATCTTTAAAGGTTTAAATGCAAGTGGAAAGGCCATTAAAAAGGCAAGTGTAATTCAGGTATTTTTTAAGAGGGACACTCAATAGGAAAGCAAAATCGAGTTGGTACAACATATTGGTTAGGCCATTGTTGGAGTGTTTCATACATGGGAGCCTGGGAAAGGCATAATTAGTTTCAATTAGAATGATTAGATAAAGAGAGGTTATCATTCTGAAGCACCACTTGGAATTTGGGTTTTTCTTAATGAAAAGTTTAAAAGGGACCACATCGTGATTTTCAAAATTAAGAAACATTTTGAGTAGGTAAATAGTGAAAGGTTGTTCTGCTGGTTGGCAAATTGGAATAATCTGATTGTTGCTATAAGAAATGATTAACCCACACACAACTATGACCTCCAGACCATCATTCGAACATGGAATACCTCATCACAAGGCAGAGGCTGACACTGAAAATTAAACTGAATTATAAAACTATTACAGCACAGAGGAAGCCGTTTGGCCCATTGTGCCTGCTCTCAGAATGAGCAACTGACTTAATGCCATTCTCCCGTCTTCTCCCCATAACCCTCCACATTGTCTTTTCAGATAACACTAATTCCTTTTTGAAAGCTTCAATTGAATCTGTCTGTCCTTTGCACCGACACAAACACTTGCTACACGAAAAGGTTATCGCATCGCTTTTGCTTCTTTTGCTGATTATTTAAATCAATGCCCTCTTTCTCGATCCTATCATAACTTTAAATCTGTACCCTCTCATTCTCAATCCTATTGCGGGTGGGAACAATTACTCCTTATCTACTCTATCCAGACCCCTCATGATTTTCAATATCTCTTATCAAGCTTCCTCTCAGCTTTCTTTCCTTCAAAGAAAACAGAACATTCTTCGCCAATCTATCTTCATAACTCAGATCCTTCAGCTGATGCTGAACTAATGTGTTATACAAGTTCAATGTAACCTTCTTGCCCTTGTATTCTATGCCCCATTACAGTAAAATATGGTTTATTTAATAACCACACTGTCAACCTCTCCTGCCATGCGCAATGACTTGTGAACAAACGCACCTAGGACCCTCTGCGCCTGCACCAACTTTATTTTATATTGTCTCTCCATGTTCTTCCTGCCAAAATGAATCACTTTACATTTTTTCACATTGAGTTTCATCAGCCATTCGTCTACTCGTTCCACCGACTTGTCTATGTCCTTCTGCAGTGCTACACTATATCTTCTTACAATGCTTTTAGTACCGTATCTTATGCAGGAATGTGTGTCCTGTAGACCAAAAGGTCCCGACTCAGTTCCCTGAGGAATTCCGCTATAAATCTTCCTCCAGCCTGAAATACCATTAAACCACTATTCCTCATTTCCCATCACTCAGTCAATTTTATAATCATGTTACTACTATCCCCTTTAATCTACCAGTTATAACTTTGCTCACAAGTCTTTCGTGTGGCACTATTTCAAATGCTTTTTGGAGAGCCATGTACACATGTCAACAATACTGTCCACATCATTCTTGTCAAAAAACTCCAGCAGGTTAGTTAAACCTGTTTTTTTTCCTCCCTTAGGAAATCTTAAGAAAGTGCTGACTACATTAGACCACATTTGTCCAAGTGACTATTAAATTTGTCCTAAATAAC
Source organism: Sphyrna mokarran (assembly GCA_024679065.1). Taxonomy (NCBI): domain Eukaryota; kingdom Metazoa; phylum Chordata; class Chondrichthyes; order Carcharhiniformes; family Carcharhinidae; genus Sphyrna; species Sphyrna mokarran. The sequence goes on along the minus strand of JAGIQG010000003.1, from coordinate 129,324,789 downwards.
TGTTTCTAGAAGTTTTACACCAAAGTTAAACTGACTGGCCTGTAGTTGCTGCATTTATGCTTGCACCCTGGTTTGAACAAGGGTGTAATGTTAACAATCCTCTGGCACCACCTCAGTCAAAGAAACATTGAAAAATTATGTCCCTACAATTTCCACTTGTACTTCCGTCAGTATCTTTGGATGCATCTCACCTGGTCTTGGTGTCTTATAAACTTTTAAGTATATACGAACATACACATTAGGACCAGGAGTAGGCCAGTTCCCCACCCACCAAACCTGCTCCGTCATTTAATAAAAGCATTGATCTGATTGCAAGCTCCAGTCTACATTCCTACTTTTCCCAATAGCCTATCACCAACTTGTAAATCAAGAATCTAACTTAGCTCTGCCTTAAAAAATATTTGAAGACTCTGCTTCCATCATGTTCTGAGAAAATTTCAAAGATACAAAGCTCTCAGGCAAACGGATTCTCCTTAACTCCGTATGAGTGACCCTTTATTTTTAAAATGTGTTCCCCTACTTCTGGATTTTCCTGCAAGAGAAAATATCCTCTTCGCACCCACCCGATCAAGACCCTTCAAGATCTTAATGTTTTTAATGAAATCATGACCAATTCCACTAGAGTCCAGTGGATACAGCTTAAACCTATCCAACCATTCCTCTCAAAGCAAACTGCCTAATCCTGATCTTAGTCTAGTAAACCTTCTCTAAACTGCTAATACATTTACCCATTTAATCTAATCATCATTTATCTAGCAAGAACAGCTTCTTCCCTGCTCCAGTTATACTTTTGAATGGGCCTACCTTGCATTAAGTTGATCTTTCCCTACACCCTAGCTGTGACTGTAACACTATATTCTGCACTCTCCTTTTCTTCTCTATGAACGGTATGCTGTCTGTATAGCACACAAGAAACAATACTTTCACTATGTTAATATATGTGACAATAATAAATCAAATCATTTCCTTGAGACCACTACTGTACACATTACTCCAGATATGGTTTCACCAATGCCCTGTACAACTAAAGCATAACCTCCCTACTTTAGTAATCGATTCCTTTCGCAATATATAAAAAACATTTTATCAGCTTTCCTGAATCTTTGCTATACCTACATGCAACCTTTTTGCAATTCATGCACTAGGACACCTAGATCCTTTGGAATCTCAGAGCTCTGCAATTTTTCGCCATTTAAATACTTTGCTTCTTTATTTTCATGCCAAAATGGACAATTTCACATTTGCCCACATTATACCTCATTTGCCAGTTCTTCGTCCACTCATTTAACTTACGTTGCTTTATAGCCTCCTTATATTCTCTTTACAATTTTTTCTTTCCTACACATTTTTGAAGAAGCAGCGCTCCAACAGCTCATGCTATCAAATAAACCTGTTGGACTTTAACTTGGTGTAGTGAGACTTCTTACTGTGCCTACCCCAGTCCAATGCTACCATCTCCACATCCTATTTCTGGAACATTACTTGTGGCATCTATAGTGAGCACCAATGCAAAATACCTGTTCAAATCATCAACACAGACAGCATGTCCAATACCTCTTTATCAATGTTAAATCCTTCAAATAGGTATTTGAATCGAAAAAATATAAATACAGGGAAATAGGATTAGAGTGATGCTAAGTACACAATGGGGTGTGCTCTGCTCTATTAGTATAGTTCTAGATCATCAGCATCCTTTAAAAACAGTTATTTTAAAAATGTAGCGATGTCCATTCAACTAGGACACCTGACCTATTAAAAATAGCCTGTTTTTGGAGTATTTTAGCATAAACAGTTTTGAAATAGATGCATAACCAGAGTTCAGTGAGTTATAATACCTATTAGCACAATAATGTTAAAAAGGAAGTTGCTACTCTTCTGATATGTACAACCTGATTAGAATTTGCATTTAAATTGTTCACAAAACCATCACAATAATAAGGTTCTTCTAGCTGCTATTCTGATTTTAAGCACAATGGTTCCATATAACCTACTTAATTGTCTGTAGGACTTCAACGAGCAGAATTATTTATTTGCATGCTACACTCATTAACTGTGAAAAAACAGCAGTTTAATTACAGATTTTGTACTCCTAAACTTGAGTTATGTTTTTAAGTCAAACAACTCTAGGATAAGTACAGATTTTTGGGAAACCAAGAACATCACATGTTCAAACTAATTGGGTCAATTGTGATGTTACTTGTAGTGTATGGGTACCAATCTGGTATGCCTAATGAGAACTCTTAATATACAAATTATTTCATGGGATGTGGGCATCACCGTCAGGCCAATATTTATTGTCCATCCTCAATTTTTTCGTGGGATATGGATGTCATTTGGCAAGTCCAGTATTTATTGTCCATCCTCAGAACAGAATGACTTTTAAAAAATTCATCCATGGGATGCAGATATTGCTGACTGGGTCAACATTTATTGCTTATTCCTAGTTGCCATTCAACTGAGTGGCTTGCTAGGTCATGATGTGAAGATGCCGGTGTTGGACTGGAGTAAAACAGAAAGAAATCACACAACTTTGCGACAAATTTTGCTACAAATAAAGACTCACATTGCAATCATTATGCATGTAAATTGAGTTTGTGTCCTTTATATGATCAGAACTCCTAGTCACCTGAAGAAAGGACAGGCTGTCCCGAAAGCTTGCGGCTTTTGTCACAAATAAACCTGTCTGGACTTTAAACTGGTGTTGTGGGATTTCTTGCTAGGCCAGTGACAGACCAGGTAAGGATGGCAGATTTCTTTCCCTAAGAACAATTAGTGAATCAGATGGGTTTTTAAAATCACAATAACCAATGGTTTCATGGTCATCTTTAAATTTTTAATTCCAGATCCTTTTTATTGAATTCCAATTTTACCATCTGCCATGGTGGGATTTGAACCAGGTCCTCAGAGAATTACCTGTGTCTCTGACTTACTACACCACTGCTTTCCCACAAAGTCATAAACACTTACCATTTTACTGTGGATCTAAAGTCACAGAGACGACTCAGACAGACAGCAGATTTCCTTTCCTGAAGGCATGAGTGAATTAGATGTATTTTTTTCCTTGACAATTCCATAGTTTCATTGTCACTATTAATTGAGGCAACTCTTTTTTTAAATTTGAGAGTTATCCAATTAGCAGCATTTAAGTTCCCCAGCAGCTATGATAGGATTTTAACTGATCTTTGGATCACCAATCCAGGCCTCTGGATGTCCAGACCAGTAATATCACTACTATGCCCCCATTAGTCAGAATCTACTACAAGATTTGTAAGTGACCTTATGCATTTTCCAGGACTTAAGCCACAATAAGGAGGGACCTCTTGCATTGGAATTGTTTTACTCTAGGGTGCTGGTTAAACATTAGCTTTATCCAAGTTAATATCTAAATGCAAATTTTAAAATCAAAGTTTTACGTGCAGGCACTCCAGAATTCCTCATTTTGATTATGCACTTATTATCTACTTAAAATATTTTTACATAGCACCTTTAACATAGTTAAAATGTTCCAAGAAGCTTCACAGAAATGTAACCTGGAAGGCATAAGTCAAAAGCGTGATGGAATACTTTTCACTTGCCTGGATGAGTGTACCTCTAACAGTCAAGAAGCTTAATATCATTCAAGATCAGCAGCCCACTTGATAGCTACATCACCCATCATCTCAAACACTCAGACACATAATATCTGCAGTCTGCCTGTACTATCTACAAGGTGTGCAGCAGCTTCTTTAATAGCAATTACCAAACCCAAGATCTCTACTACCTAGAAGGACGAACAACAGGCACATGGGATGGCTACCTGCCTAATATGCTCCAGGTCACACAACCACCCCAACTTGGAAATATGCTGTTCTTTTATCATCACAATATTCTACAACTCCCTGCCTAATTGTCTGGAATATAGAAGTTCAAGTAATGGCACACCACAATCATCTCTTAGGCAATAAGTCCTGATTTTGTCAGCGATGCCAATATTCCAGGAAAGATTTTTTTTTAAAAAAGCAACTAATTATCACTAAGCCATAAGGAAATGTTAGAAGGGATGACTAAAAGCTTACTAATACATTTTTCTATTATTAGAAAGATCAACATATTTCCTTATTATGCTGATCATTTATTCTCTTGTCACTCCATCATTTTCTTCACCAAAACAATGATTTATTTACATCCCACTAACATTTGACAGGAAACTGGCTCAGGCCTCTGGCCTCCTTGCACTAAACCATTTTTAAAATTTCTCCTGCTGCTGCAGGCACTGGCTTCTCACCATGGGTATAGTTGTATATCACTGGATACCTCAAATAGCCATTATTCTTTCAAGTGTGGGCCTTGACAACTGGCATTAGCAGGCTATCCAGCTATGGAAGGCATCACAGCCAAGCTCACCATGGACACATAACAGAAATCTTCACACAACAATGAAGTGCGCAAACCAAGGCCAATTCTCCCCTCCCGGACCCAGATACAGAGCAGCCTATTGTACACACAGCTATCTTAGGTAAGATTAGCTAACTCAAAGCCAGAGGATCAAACCAAAAATGTTCTTAATCTCAAAACAATTGCCAACTCTAGGCAATCTGGGTGTTTCCCTTTTCTCCTCAGTGCCTCTTACCCCCCCTCCCCCACATACGCACACACAAATAAAATTAGTTTGCATAACATATTCTGAGATTCACAGGGGTAGGGGTTCGGGGGTGGAAGACTGGTCAGGCTCAAAATCTGGCCACACAAATAGTTTGAGAGAAATTTGCTGCAAGTCACATATCATGTCTGACTGATCAAATGTCAGGGTACAATGAGACACAATAGATTTTGCGATGGTGGAGCTCACAGTACATTTCAATTTACTATTTTTTTTAAAAAAAAGTTGAAGAATCATTAATCCAGTCCAAATAAAACTGAAAAAATTTGCAAAATTTATGTGGGGAAGACATTTCTGCTTTTTGCTATCCCGATAGGATCGGAACCAGTTCTCATTTTTTCGCTTATGGGAAAACAATAAAAGCTTCCCTCATTGAGAAAATGTCATCCCTAGAGATGTGGCGATAGCCAAGACCGTCAGTTCTGTTTGAGTTGCACCTCATGGGCTTTATCTTGTTTTCTTCCTTTGGAAGATGTATAAAACTATTTTAAAAAACATGCAAAAATCTTCTTACTTGTGTCATGAAAAACAGTAAACGTGGCTTGAAAACAGAAAAGCCGCCATGGCCATTTCAAAACAAGAATGAATATTCACAGACTGCAGCTCTGAAATAGCATTAACAGTTACTCAAAACGGAGACGGAGAAAAAAAACCCGGCTTAAACCAAAACTATATAGGGAAATTACACCACGTCCGAGTGCCTTAAGATTTCACTTTTATTAGGGACACTTATGTGAATTTGGTTTTAGAGGAATCCTATGAAAACATCAGATCAAAATGTTAAGACATTTTTTAAAAAAAAACTTATCCTAATGTGGGCAATATTTGACACAACAAAAAAATCAAAACTTTCTATCCCCCGCCCTTTTTTTAAAAAAAAGTCAAAAAATCTTAACAAAAATATAACTAGTGTGCCAAAAGAACAGGGACACTGAAGCCAAAGAAAATCTAAATTTAGGGCGGTTGCCATTTTAAAATAGATTACCTCATTTTAGATGTCCTGATATTTCCGTTTTGTTTAAATATATCAAAAAACGTTAGTTATAATTTCAAATTCACAAACCAAGCACGCCAATACGCGACAGATAGCATTTCAAAAGCCGTCTCGTAAACGCTTTTACAATTTTAAAAATAATAAAAAAACCCTTGGAGCCTTCTGAAAGGTGGGTTCTTTTTAAAAAAAGAAAAAGACCCCCTTCATAAAACACACCAAACACAAAGGCCTCCATTTATATTGTTTCCTTTTCGAATCTCACACACCAAACAATAAACAACCACACAAAACAACCTTGTTTTTTTTAATTTTTGGCCGTAAACCGGCATTTCAGACTCTGACTGAAAGTTAGTTTAGGGATCGATTTGACTGAAGGAATTAACAAACAAAAACAAGAGAGAGGAGGAGGAGGGGAAAAAGAAAGTTAAAGAAACTTCTCCCTCCACACACAAAAAAAATTGAGGAAAAGCAATACTAACCGGCAAGAGAGGAAACACTAACTTTGTAGTTGGGGAAGGGGGAGGTTGTTAATTAATCTGTGAGTTCTACAGTCTCTGAGTTTGTATAATTTTTTTATATATAAATGTGTGAGAGGGCTCCCTCACCACCACTCTTCGAGATGCTCATATTTTCCTTGGGTTGGGTCAGACCCCCCTGAAAACTCCTCCAAACACAAGATGGCGGCCGCCAGCAACAGATGATTTGAAAAAGAGAGAAAATTAGGTAGAGAGAGAGAAAAAAAACACTGAAATCCCAACCCCAGAGACTGACAGGCCGGGCTCGCAGGTTACATGGTGCGTAAGACTCTCCAACGTATTTATTCCGAAACACTTTTTCCCCCCCTCTCTTCCTTCCTTAAAACCTTGTCAGTTGAAGACAAAAAAAAAATGTCCTGTCAGAACCAATTCCTGTTTGAAACAGAGAGAAAAAAAATCCTCCTCCCTCCCCACGAAAAAAAATGGGCAGGAAGGGTTATAGCTATAAAAGAAGGCATTTGGATTGATTTCTTTGATAAATTAAGGTTTCAGGGACTCTCCAGTTAAAGGTAAGATTGATGGGAAGGTGACTTACCAACAGGGTTTTTATTTTTTTGCCTCTGTTTCTGGATAGGGATAGGTTTTGTTGTCCTTTTCTTTCTCTCTCTCTGGCGCCGCTTCCTTTTTTTCTTCTCTCTCGATTGCAAAGCAGCCCAGGCTCTCAGACAACGCGCCCTCCAGATCAACGTGGCCACGCCTGAGGGGGTGGCAGCCACAATTCAAAGCAATGCAGGCAGCCCTTGTACAAAGACAAGCCTCTATTTCCTCAGCAAACTGGAAATGGATCATGTGAAGGGCCTGCAGTGAGAAAGAGAGAGAGTGAAATACTTTTGATTAGAGTGGGGAGAATTTGTGCGTGTGTTCCTCAAATTACGATTGTTCTTGATAAGGCTTTGGCACTGCACTAGTTAACACATTTACAGAGAAAATTCCTCCGTGCCTGCTTCAATGACTGGTTTGCTATAAATCACAAAAGCATTTTTTTTATGCCGACGCATTAATCAACAGTGTGCTACCAGAGGAAATTAACCTCCTCTGTAGCAAAATGCATTCTGTAGTGTACACCTGAATCATGTAAAGTTTCAGGTTCAATCTCTGGTCTGTGGCACTCAAGTCAATGAAAATTAAATTCAGCTCACTGGACTATTCCAAATACTCCAACAGAGTAATATTTGTGCCAACCGAATGCCAACAAGCCAGAATATGCACTTGAAATGTCCTCCTCCCAAGAGAACAGTGCCTCTGGTATGGATAGTCTGGCTGAACTAAAATTGAACGCAGGTTAAATATAAATTAGATTCTCCTGGTCAGTAATGCAAACAGTAAACTGTAATGCTCAATGGTTGGAAGGGAGTTTAATGGACACTTTGTGATCTCTTTCCAGAGTCACCTCGTCTTGCACAAGGCCTGAGAAAAGTGGCAAATGGTGAGAGTGATTTTCCATTTCAAAGACATGTGGGTTTGTTGGATTAGTCATGTGTGAGGAGGATTAGCAGGGTCAGTAGGTTGGGTTTTGGGGATAGGGCTTATGTGGGATTGTTATCAGTGCAGATTCGATAGGCTGAACGGCCTCCTTCTGCACTGCAGGATTCAATGATTCTATAATAATTTCTAGTGGACCCTGGACCAATGGAGGGTGATTTTAGTCAGGCCAGGGACTGGACCTGTTTGGTCCTCTGTACCAGGTAATTGCAGATCAATGTGAGGTTCTAATCTTTTCACTAAGATCAAGCATCAGATAAAGCTCAGGATCAGGTGCAGTGCCTTTTCTTGTTAACTTGGGCCTTGCTTGTTTTCTTGTGGGGACCTTGAATCGGATTCAATTTGAATTTGTTTTTGGAGCAAGCAAGGAGATAGATTAAGGGCTTGTCCTGTCCATTCTGCGTGTTTGCTTTGTCATTTTAAGAATGGACAGTTTTTAAGAAGTGAGAGATTGAACTTCACTCTGAGGAACTCTTTGAGATAATTGATGAGGAGCTGTAATCTCTGTCCCTGCCTATATGTGAAGAAGACATTCTCATGCAAGCTGCAAAATGTACAAATAGCATTGGTATCTCTAATATAGGTCAGATGGATATTGAGGCCAACAAAACAAGCAACACTTTTGACCCTAGAATCTGTGATTCAAGAGGGAATTTTTCACCTAGTGGTGCTTGCCTCTGTTTGACAGATTATTACACTAGGTATGTCCAGAGGGAAGACTAGGCAAGGGAATAGATAGTGTGCAACTGCACCTTATACAGAAAACCCCACTCTATAGAATGAAATGACCCATGCAAAATTGTCAATTAGGTTTCCATCCCATTATGGTACCAAAATGGTCACAGATTACATCCTGTGAGATTGTGACAAAGGTAAACTATACTCCTTTTCCTTCTCCACCATTCCGAAATCTTTGACCACATCACTGTACTCCCAGTGCCTCTCAGTTAATATTCAGCTGGATGAATCCACTCTCATCGTGCTTTCATTCTTGTCTATTTATTCATAACCAGAGAATCATCTGTAATGGCTCCAACTCATCACTCCCTTTCTTGACCTTTCCATTGTCAGAGTGCTTATTTGAAATTCAGCACTGAATGCACAGAAATTTCTTCCAACTAACATGAGGAAGGCTGAAGCCGTTGATTTCATCCTTCACCCTGGCAACTGTCTGAGACTGAATCAGGTTGTTTGCAACTTTGGTGTGACATGCGTCTAAGACATGAAAGAGACCATAAATTGTTAAATCAATTCTTAGATTTTTGCTGTGTAAAAAATGGATTTTGCTTAACAAAAAAATGATTGTTACAGATCATGTAATTCATAAGTTGGATTCAGTTTTTGGAAATTTCCAACAGCAGTAATGAGACTAATGGACAACAGTTATCATTGTGGAATTTTACATATCTCATTATGAGGACATATTACAATCAACGAAACCAGGGACCATTAGTCGATCCATCTACTCCGACTGGTCCAATAACAAAGAGGAAGACATCAAAACTCGTTATACCTGCAGAGATGCTAAAAGTCACCATTTATGGATTTTGACCAGAGGTGTGGAAACTGCTTGTTAGCCTGCAACGGATTCATCAATGGACAAAGTCACATGACCTAAGCTTTTGACCTTTGAAAAGTTTTAACATGACATTCCTAGACTCGCAACTTAGTCTGCTGTTTAAACTCTAGCCTACAAATATCAAAGTAGGACTCAAGGCTGATTAACGGTCTGCATCAAGTCTAAACCTCCTATTTCTTTGGAAGATTCCTGCCAAGCAGACCAAGTTCCTGTAAGCCAACCATATCTTACCATGTTTCCATCAATTTTAAAGGAATTCTTCAAAATCCTGCTTCGGCAAGCTGAACTAAAGCTCTTCTGTGAAGGAACCCTCACTGCACTTTGACAATTACGTGGACTGATATCCACAACTGTGCTGCTTTTTCTCTAAGTTATTCATATTTGTTATAACTCCTCTGTCCTTTCTTATTTTTATTGTGTGTTTGTGTAGGAATTTGTAACCATTCCCCAAGTTTGAATGTGTGAATAAACTATACGTTTGGTTTAACTCCAAAGAGCATTTGCTATAACTCACTTTAAAAATTTACTCCACAAACAGAGGATTGGGGAAAAGTGCTATAATCTATTTTAAAAATTAAAATACTTCTGCTAATGGACAGATGGCAAAGAAAAGTGTTCAGTTTTGCCTCCCTTCCTTGTCCATAACAGGTGTCTTATTTGAGTGAGATGAGCTTTTAACCTTATATTCATTTTTTAAAAATTCATTTTATGAGACGTACATGTCACTGGCTGGCATTTATTGCTTGCCTCTAACTGCCTTCCATTTTGGAAGACACTTGAGAGTCAACCACATTGCAGTAGGTCTGAAATCACATGTAGACCAGGCTAGGTAAGGACAGAAGATTTCCTTCCCTAAAGAACATTAAAGTTTATTTATTTATTTGTCACAAATAAGGTTTACATTAACACTGCAATGATGTTATTGTGAAATTCCCCTAATCACCACGTTCCGGCACCTGCTCGGGTCAATGCACCTAACCAGCACTTCATTCAGTTTGTGGGAGGAAATCGGCGCACTTGGAGGAAATCCACACAGACACAGGGAGAACATGCAAACTCCGCACAGTGATCCAAGCCAGTAATGAACCTGAGTCCTTGGTGCTGTGAGGTAGCAGTGCTAACCACTTTGCCACCATGCCACCCAAAAAGTGAACCAGATGGGCTTTTACAATAACAGCAGTGGTTTCATGATTATCACTTTTAATTACAGATTTTTATTGAGTTCAGATTTCACCATCTGCCTTGGCAGGATTTGAACCTGATCTCGAAATCTTGTCCTGGGTTTCTGGATTACTAGTTCAGTGACAATACCACTGCCTCCCTCATTCAATACGACCATCTACTTCCACTTAATATAGAACATTACAGCACAGAACAGGCCCTTCGGCCTTCGATGTTGTGCCGACCAAAATAAAAAGCAATGCCCCTCCAAACTAAACCATTCCCTTCTCTTCCATATACTTATCAATTAACCTCTTAAACGCCACCAAACTTGGCGCATCTACAACAGCTGCAGGCAGGTCATTCCCCTCCCTAATCACTCTTTGAGTAAAGAACCTACCTCTGATATCCGTCCTATAACTCATACCCCTTAATTTAAAGCTGTGTCCCCTCGTGCTAGCTTTCTCCATTCTAGGAAAAAGGCTATCACTGTCCACCCTATCTAAACCTCTAATCAGCTTATATGCTTCAACAAGATCCCCTCTTAGCCGCCTCCTTTCTAACGAAAACAACCTCAAATCCTTCAACCTCTCTTCATAGGACCTGGCCTCCATACCAGGCAACATCCTGGTAAACCTCCTCTGTACCCTCTCCAATGCCTCCACATCTTTCTTATAATGTGGGGACCAGAACTGCACACAATACTCCAAGTGCGGCCGCACTAGAGTTTGTACAGTTGCAACATGACGTTGCGGCTCCGAAATTCAATCCCCCTACCAATAAAAGCTAAGACTCCATATGCCTTCTTAACAACCTTATCGACTTGACTGCCTACTTTCAGGGATCTATGCACAAATACACCAAGATCCCTCTGTTCATCAACACTATTAAGAATCCTACCATTAGCCCTATGCTCTACACATTTATTATTCCTGCCAAAGTGCATTACCTCACACTTTTCCACATTAAACTCCATTTGCCACCTCTCGGCCCAGCTCTGCAACTTGTCCAATCACTCTGTAAACTATAACACCCCTCTTCACTATCTACCACTCCACCAACTTTAGTGTCATCTGCAAATTTACTGATCCATCCCTCAATACCCTCATCCAGATCATTTATAAAAATTACAAACAGCAGGGGCCCCCAAACAGACCCCTGAGGCACACCACTCGTCACCGAACTCCACGATGAAAATCTCCCATCAACCACCACCCTCTGTCTTCTATCTGCCAGCCAATTTCTAATCCAATTTGCTAAATCACCCTCTATTCCAAACATCTGCATTTTCTGTAGAAGTCTTCCATGGGCCACCTTATCAAAAGCCTTACTAAAGTCCATATATACTACATCAACCGCCTTACCCCCATCCACCTCTCTGGTCACTTTCTCAAAAAACTCAATGAGGTTAGTAAGGCATGACCTACCCTTCACGAAACCATGCTGACTATCCCCAATCAATTCATTTCTCTCTAAATAACTATAAATCCTATCCCTAATAATTCTCTCCAATACCTTGCCCACCACAGAAGTAAGACTCACTGGCCTATAATTCCCAGGAAGGTCTCTCTTTCCCTTCTTAAACAATGGGACCACATTCGCCATCCTCCAGTCCTCCGGAACCACACCCGTAACCAACGAGGACCTGAAGATCAGAGCCAGAGGCTCTGCAATCTCCTCTCTTGCCTCCCAGAGAATCCTAGGGTAAATCCCGTCCGGCCCAGGGGACTTATCCAACTTCAAACCCTCGAGAATTTCTAACACATCCTCCCTATCTACTACAATACTTCCCAATTTGCAACCCTGTACCTCAGTGTTCTCCATAGCTACATTTCCAGCACTCTGTGTGAATACCGAAGAGAAATATTTATTCAGTGCCTCACCAATCTCTTCAGGCTCCACGCACAACTTTCCACTGCTGTCTATGACTGGCCCTAATCTTGCCCTAACCAATCTTCTATTCTTAACATATCGAAAGAAAGCTTTAGGATTCTCCTTAATCCTATCAGCCAACATCTTCTCATGTCCCCTCTTAGCTCTCCTCAATTCACTTTTTACCTCCTTCCTGGCTAATCTATAGCTATCCATTGCACTAACTTAGCCTTCAAGCCTCATCCTGACATAAGCCTCCTTTTTCTTCTTAACCAGCAAATCAACTTTTTTCGTACACCAAGGCTCTCTTACTCGACCATTTCCTCCCTGCCTGACAGGGACATACTTATCAAGGACTCGCAGCAGCTGCTCCTTGAATAAGCTCCACATTCCAGATGTTCCCAGTCCCTGTAGTTTCCTAGTCCAATCTATGCACCCTAATTCTCTCCTGATGGCCTCATAATTACCCTTCCCCCAGCTATAACTACGGCCCCCAGCTTCATGCCTATCCCTATCCATCACTAAGGTGAACGTAACCGAATTGTGGTCACTATCACCAAAATGTTCACCAACTTCCAAGCCTAACACCTGGTCTGGCTCATTGCCCAGCACCAATCCAATGTAGCCTCACCTCTAGTTGGCCTATCTACATACTGAGTCAAAAAACCTTCCTGCACACTTTGTACGAAAACTGACCCCTCTAATGAGCTAGAGCTATAGCTATTCCAATCAATATTAGTAAAGTTAAAGTCCCCCATAACAATTACCCTATTACTTTCACTCCTGACCAGAATTGACTTGGCAATCCTTTCCTCAACCTCTCTAGAACTTTTAGGAGGTCTATAAAAGACTCCCAACAGGGTGACCTCTCCTCTCCTGTTTCTAATCTCAGCCCATACTACCTCAACAGACAAGTCCTCATCAAACTTCTTTTCTATTACCGTGATACAGTCTTTGACCAATAATGCCACTCCTCCCCCGCTTCTACCTCCTTCTCTACTCCGACTAAAGCATTTGTACCCCGGAACCTGCAACATCCATTCCTGTCCCTGCTCTACCCAAGTCTCTGAAATGGCCACAACATCGAAGTTCCAGGTACTGGTCCAAGCTGCAAGTTCCTCCCCGTTATTGCGAATACTCCTTGCATTAAAGTATACGCATTTCAAACCATGCCCCACCCCACCCGTACGCCGCTGTGTTTTACAACTCTCTTCTATAACCCCCTTACTCTCATCCCTCTCAGCACCCCAACTACTTAGGATCCCACCCCCCCCCGAATCAGTTTAAAGCCCCCATCATAGCCTTAGCAAATTTTCCCCCCAAGATATTAGTCCCCCTCTGGTTCAGGTGTAGACCATCTCTCTTGAAGAGGTCCCACCTATCCCAGAATGAGTCCCAATTGTTAAGGAACCTGAACCCCTCCCTCCTGCACCATCCACGCAGCCATGAGTTCAAACTTTCCCTTTCTCTGTTCTTCTCTAAACTATCCCTTGGCACAGGCAAGAGTCCAGAGATAACCACTCTGCCTGTTATGGACCTAAGCTTCCACCCTAACTCCATAAATTTCTGTTTAATATCCCCTTCCCTTGTCCTACCTACATCATGTGTCCCCACATGAACTATGACTTGGGGCTGACTCCCCTCACCCTTAAGAATCTTAACAACCCGATCTGCGACATCCTGGACCCCAGCCCCTGGGAGGCAACACACCAGCCCTGAGTCCCGTTTATTACTATTTACCCTCCTATCTGTCCCTCTAACTATGGAGTCTCCTATAACTAGGCCTAATCTCTTATTCCCCCCACCCACCTGAGCATTCTCAGCAGGCTCACCCCCAGAGACCTGCTCCCTTTGGTCAGCTCCAGTTGATTCTTCCTCAACTGTAGCCTCCAAGACAGAAAATTTATTTTGGAGGGGAACAGCCCCAGGGGATTGTCTCCCCGATTGCTTCTTACCCCTCCTCCTAATAGTTACCCAATTATCACTTTTAGGAGTTACAATCTCTTTGTTACTCCTGCCTATATCCTCCTCAACCTCTCGAATTACCCTGAGTTCCATTGCTCATCTGCTGCTGAAACCCTGATCAATGCCTTTATTAATCCAAATTTGACTATGCCAACTCTCCTTGGTAGTTTCTTATTTTCTATCCTCTGTACACTCAATGATATCCGAAATTCTACCGATGTCCTAAGCTGCACCATGTCCCATTCACCCACCCATCATCCCTGTGCTGATTGAGTTACTTTTGACGCTGAGTTAGGCAATGCCTCCACAATCCTCTGAGATGTTGGTGCTCCTTTAATTCCGTCTTTTAAAGCATCACCACTTTTAATAGCTCCACCGTCCATGCCTTCAGCTGCCAAGGCCCGAGGCTCTGGAATTTCCTCCCTTCATTTCTATTAAGATACTCCTTAAAACCAAGCTGTTGGTAAAAGACCACAATACGTCCTGAAGTGGCTCAATGCCAAATTTTCTTTTATAATGCTCCTTGATTAAAGATGTTATATAAATGCAAGTTATTGTTGTTGTTGCAAGATAGCTCAAGTTGTGAGACATAGATTCCTGAAGGACACTTCAAGGTCTGAGCACCCCTAGGCTAGAGAAGGAAAGTTACGCAGAAACCCCTGTTTCTATTGCTCATCCTTGAAACATGTTCAAAAATGGTAGCATATGACCTTCAATTAATGATGAAGTGAATGAAACTGGTTTTTATAGGCAACTGGTAATTTTGAAATTGAAAGCTGAGCAGGCAAGTTCTGTTTTAATTAATTTAATTTTGGAGAAAGGTTTTCTCTCTGAGTATATGTGGCAGTTGTTAAATTCCACCAGCTCTGGCTCTCTTTATTTGCAGACTGTTCATCCTTTTACCACTGGAGCCAGGTTGGGGCAAGTACTAGGTCAGCTATGCCTTTAGAAACACATCAAAAATCAGTTGCTCACAAATCTTTTTGTCAAATTGAGCTTCCAACAGATGAAAGTATCCATGCATTGATGGCCCTGTTTATTTCTCACATGCTGTTGCTTTCAATTGTACTAAGATCCTATCCACCATATGTCAAGTCTTGTCACTTCCAGCCTGGAACTCAGCAGAAGATAACAGCTTTGATGATGATGTGATGCCCATAGAGATGTCATGAACAATTGAATGAGAGCCAAGGGATAGCAAATAGAATGGAATTGTCCCTGGACTGAATCCTGCCTACACAATGAATGAGGAGCAAAATAAAAGAAACAAATAATATTGCTAGCAGACACATAAAATAATATATTTTTGAAGTAAATTTGGATGTTTAGATTTAGAAGTGTTATTTACATGCACTAATGATCTCAGTTTCCCTAATATGCTGTACCCACTAGTTACCACTTGCTACTTGAGAGAAAAAAACTATTTAGTCTTACTCTTTGTTTCCTGTCTGCTAATCAATTCTCAAACCATGCCTTTGTATTACCAACAATCCCATGCACTTTAATTTTGCACATTAACTCCTATGTAGGACTTTATCAAAAGCTTTCTGAAAATCCAAACACACCACATCCACTGGTTATCCCTTATCTATTCTACTAGTCACCTTCTGTAAAAACTCCAGTAGGTTTTCCTTTCATAAATCTGTGTTGACTTTGCCTAATCTCATTGGTGTTTTCTAAGTGTCCTGTTATCACATCTTTTATGATGGACTCTAGCATGTTTCTTTCTACTGACGTTATTACTAACTAGTCTGTAATTCTCTGTTTTTACCCTGTTGTGTATTCAGAGCAGTACAGTGGGTTAGCACTGCTGCCTCACAGCGCCAGGGTTTGATTCCCGGATTGGGTTACTTTCTGTGCAGAGTCTGCATGTTCTTCCCGTGTTCACGTGGGTTTCCTCCAGGTGCTCCGGTTTCCTCCCACAGTCCAAAAGACGTGCTGGTTAGGTGCATGGCTGTGCTAAATTCTCCTCTGAACAGGTGCTGGAGTGAGGCAACTAGGTGATTTTCATAGTAATTTAATTGCACTGTTAATGTAAGCTACTTCTGCCACTAATAAATAAACTTTATATTATTTCTCATGTTTGCTCACTAGCAGCTTTGCAGTCGAACAGGGGCATTTTAAGAAACCAATCACATGATGTCACTGATGACATCACTGTTTTCATAATCGGCTATTTGCATGGGAAAATTGGCAGTCTATCTTAGCAGCCTTTAGTGCTAACATCCTTTCAACAGAGCTCTATGTTTGTTTAAATCTTCGAGGCTGCAACCTATCTTTTAAAACCACTACACTCCATCCCTTCTTTTTTTAAAAAATATTAGGGTTATATTTGCCACCCTCAATCTGCTGGGAAAGTTCCAGAATTTACAGAATTTTGGAAGACGACAGCCAACGCTTCCACCTCTTTTAGTACCCTGGGATGTAGATTATGAAGCCTTGGGGATTTATCAGATTTCAATCCCATTAATTTCTCTAGCTCTGTTTTTTACTAATACTAATTTTCTTCAATTCATCCTTCTCAGTAGACCCTTGTTTCCCTTGTATTTCTGGAAAGTTATTTGTGTCCTCTTCCATGAAGACAGAACTAAAGTACTCTGTCATTTCTTTGTTCTCCATTATAAATTTTTCCCATTTTGGATCGTAAGACATATTGTCTTCACTAATCTTTTTCTTTTTACGTATTTATAGAAGCTTTTATTACTTGCTTTTATGTTTCTTGCAAACTTATTCATACTCTTATTTTTTCCCTCTTAATCAATTTCTTGAGCCTTTTTTTTCCCCTTGAGCTCTGTTGCTGAAGATGAAAGTATCCATGAATTGATGGCCCTGTTTATTTCTCACATGCTGTTGCTTTCAATTGTACTAAGATCCTGTCCACCATATGCCAAGCCTTGTCACTTCCAACGTGGAACTCAAACTGGAAGTGCTCCCAATCCTCAGGCTCGCTATCTTTTCTTGCAACTTTATATAATTCCTTTTTGGACATAATACCATCCTTAATTCTTTATACATGCCTGTCTCATCTCTAGAATCAATTATTGAAATGCTCCTCTTGCTGGCCTTGCATCCTCCACCTTTCATAAACCCTTCAAAACAATACCACACACACCTTGTCCTATATCAAGCACATTACCTCTCACTCTCGCTGGCCTACACTGACTTCTCATATCCCAGTACATTAAATTTAAGATCATCCTGATCTATAATCCCCTCCATGCTCTTTCCTCACTCTGTTCCTTTAATTTCTACCAGTCTGTAATACTCTCTTGAATGCCCCATTCCTCTAATTCTCATTTTATGTATAGCCCGTATCCTTCCCACCAACATTTCCCACCATTGGTGACACAGCATTCAGTCTCCTTCGTCCCAGTCTCCCTAACTCCTTTCACAAATTTCTCTGCACCTATACCTTTTGTTCCATTTTAAAAAAAGTCATCAAAGCACATCTCTTTGATCATCTCTCCTGAATCTTGTGTTTGCTGTCTCAGTGTCTTGGTACCACTTTCCCTAATGCTGAGGAGATCTGCTGCACTGGAACATCCACTACTCTTTCTGATCAATATTTATTCAAAAACAAAATACAAGTTGGTCGTGGTTGCAAACTGTACAAAGTGAGAGAGGCAAAAGCAACCAAAGAACTACAGAGGGATAAATTATAAATGCAAATGTAAGGGGAAAATGGTGAATGTTCTTAATAGAAAAATATTTACTTTTACGCACCATGCTTTAAAACCTCAGAACTGTTAGTTAAATACTTTGTAAGGTAAGTAATGTGGCAGCCAAGCTCTGCACAGCAAGTACCCACATGTAATAATATGGTAACGTCAGGATAGTCTGTTTATAGTGATGTCAATCAAGGGTAAATATTGATGAGGAATCACTAACATTTTTTCAATATAGTGCCACAAAATCTTTTAAATCCATCTACGAGGGCAAATGGGACCACGGTTTAGCTTCACATCTGATAAACAGCACTTCAGACAGTATCAATCCATAATAAAAACAGAAAATGCTGGATAAACTTGGCAGGTCTAGCAACACCCATGAACAGAAGCAGAGTCAATGTTTCAAATCTAAATAATCTGAATATAGAGTATCGATCCATATTTCTGTGCTCCACTTTCTGGAGTGGGACTTAGGCACCCACAGCATTCTGACTCAGAATTTATATCTGTGCCACGGCTGAAAGATCAATGAGTGGTGTTTAACTTGACTATGGGTGAAACTGAAAGAAATTTGAGAATGATTGTGGTCTCAATTTTTAATATGTTCAGTCACTGTGGAGTACTAACCACTGAATCCAGTTACTTTAGAGTGCCGGTGGCATAGTAGTTAGCACTGTTGTCTCACAGCGTCAGAGACCGGGTTCGATTCCTGGCTTCAGTCACTGTCTAAGTGGAGTTTGCACATTCTCTCTGTATCTGCATGGGTTTCATCCAAGTGCTCCAGTTTCCTTCCTCAGTCCAAAGATGTATGGATTAGGTGGAATTGGCCATGCCAAATTGGCCCTTAGTATCAGTGGAATGACTAGGGAAGTGCATGGGGTTATGGGAATAGGGCCTGGGTGAGATTGTGATTAGTGCAGACACTTTGGGCTGAAAGGCTTCCTTCTGCATTGTAGGATTCTATGATTCTATGAAATAAAAAGATGGTGGCATAGTGGTATTGTCACTAGAATAGTAATGCAGAGTGTTAAGGTACAGATCAGAAATCTCAAAGTATGTTATGAAGCCCAGTTAGATCCCCAATAGCTCTTCTACTTTGGTATCAGTTAGAGATAGTATTTCACTCCAGTTGTGATGCTATTGACACACTGGGACACTTTTGTCAAAACAAACTTTAATAATACAGTTTAACTATAACAAATAAATTAGCTTAACTGTAATGACTTTAATGAGGCAATAATGTGGACCTCTTAGAATACAAACTCCCAGATTAAGACAGTAATGGCTTGTCCAGTCAGGGTACCCTGCAAGTGTATATAATGTGGAATGTCAGGATTACTCTGGGACTCTGGATTTACACTCTGTACAAGGATTGCTTACTATGTAACTAAATCTAAAACTGGTGAAGGGATACACTGGCCTTGAAGGAGTTATTACATTAATGTTTACTAATTGAAATAGCTAACCATGACAGGACATAATTCTTAATTGCTAATCTATCTCTATTCATTCAATTTTCTTTTTATAGGCTTAAACGCATTTTCAAAATAAATTAGTATCACACAGGCTTACATGCTTATACTGGTGCAGTCAATCCTTGTGCGTCTAAAAAACCTCTGGAGAGAGATAGAGAGATCTACTTCTCTTAGCAGGTCACAAGCAACAGCCTCCAGATGGTGAGAGAGAGAGAGACCACTTGCTTCTTTCGGAACCCAGCAACAATTGCCTGCTTTTCCCTGTAAGTTTAACCAGACTTCTTAAGCACATTATTCTGTCAATCAACCTAATTGAGAACTTACTTTGAAGCCCAGGGAAAAACCAAATTAACAAAAATGCATTAATTCAGATTAAAGCAAATACATCCATTGCTAAAATCAATCATTAGTCTGCATTCTCAGCATGTAACTACCTGGTGATCAGACAAATTGGCACAATGTAGAACAGAGCTGAATTTTAAATACACCCTTACAAGAAACATGATATAAATACATTTCTTAAAGTCACTGTATCACCACCAGATGGTATGGGGAACTGGGTTCAAATCCCACTATTGCAGATGTTGAAATGTGAATGATGATTAAACCATTGTCAATTGTCAGAAAAACATGTCAATGTCTCTTTTGGGAAGGAAATCTGCCATCTTTACTTGGTCTGGCCTACATGTCACTCCAGATCCATAGCAATGTGGATTCGTTCTGAAATAGCAAGCCACCCAGTTCAAGGGCAATTAGGGTTGGGCAACAAACCTAAGTTGGGGACTCAGGTTCGAATCCTACCATGCAGATGGTGGAATTTGAATTCAATAATTTAAACAAGTATCTGGAGTTGAGAATCTACTGATGACCACAAAACAAAGAACAAAGAACAAAACAGCACGGGAAACAGGCCCTTCGGCCCAACGAGTCCGTGCCACCACCCCGATGTTCCCACCATTACCCGTGATCCCTGTCTATGTTTATAGATGTATGGATTAAAAACCAAATTTGAGACAATTTAGGGAGAATTTGTTTTGCCAATTAGCCTAAGAGCACATCTTTGGGATGTGGGAGGAAACCGGAGGTCCCGGAGAAAACCCATGCAAGCATGGGGAGAATGCGCAAACTCCCACAGACACAGGCCCAAATCCATGTATCTGCACAGCACAGCAATAGTCACCAAGCTGTCGTGTTGCCCATCAAATGGCCCAGGTCAAGCATACACTAACGACGTGAAGCACTAGGATACTCTCGAAAAAGATCCAAGAGCACCCTCTCATGACCTGGGTTACTAAAAAGGGGCCAAAAAAAAAAAGGGGGCAAGCATGGGTGTGAGGCCAGCATGTTGTTGCCAGTGTAACATGTGGGAGGTCTTGGAGGCTCCTGGTCTCCCAGATGTCCATACCTGTGACCGCTGTGTGGAGCTGCAATCCCTACGGGACCAGGTAAAAGAACTGAAAATGCAGCTTGAGGACCTTCGACTCATTAGGGAGAAGGAGGAGATTATTAATAGGAGCTACAGACAAGTAGTCACACCAGGGCAAAGGGGAGAAGGCACATGGGTAACTATTAGGAAGGGAAACCTCAGGTGATGGAAAGTACACCGGTGGATGTCCCCCTTCAAAATAAGTACTCTTGCCTGAGTACTACTGTGGGGGACAGCTCATCCAAGGGAGGCAGCGGTGGCCAGCTCCCTGGAGCTGAACAAAAACAAAAAACTAAAAAACAGAGCAAAAAGGCAGTGCTTATAGGGGACTCCCTAGTGAGGGGGGCGGACAGGCGTTTTTGTGGACGCAGATGGGAGTCGCGGATGGTGGTATGTCTCCCTGGAGCTGGGATTCGGGATGTCTCTGGACGCGTCCCAGACATCCTGAAAGGGGAGGGTGAGGAACTGGAAGTTGTAGTACATGTAGGTACTACTGACATAGGCAGGAAGAGGGAAGTGGACATAAAAAGGGATTATAGGGAACTGGGTAGGCAGCTGAGAGAGAGGAAAGTGAAGGTAGTAATCTCAGGATTGCTGCCTGCGCCTCGGGAGAGTGAGAGCAGGAATTGTATGAGATGGAGGTTGAATACGTGACTGAGGGACTGGAGCAGGGGGCAGGGATTCCGGTTCCTGGATCATTGGGACCTCTTTAGGGGCAGGTGTGACCTGTACAGCAAAGACGGGTGGCACCTGAATCCCAGGGGGACTAATATCTTGGCGGGAACATTGGCTAGGGCTACTGGGGGGACTTTAAACTAGAAAGGTTAAGGGGAGGGAATAGTGATGTGGAGACTGGGAGCAAGGAAGTTAGCTCCCAGGTAGGGAAGGACTCTAGACAGGTTAGACGAGTGGGGGAGAAGGGAAATGTCCAGTCTGAGGGACTGAGCTGTGTCTATTTTAATGCCAGGAGTGTAGTAAATAAGGTGGATGAACTTAGGGCGTGGATGGCTGCTTGGGATTGTGATGTGGTGGCCATTACAGAGACTTGGATGTCTCAGGGACAGGACTGGGTACTACAGGTCCCGGGATTAAGATCCTTCAGGAAGGACAGGGAGGGAGGCAAAAGAGGTGGTGGAGTGGCACTGTTGATCAGGGACAGTGTCATGGCTGCAGAGAAAGTGGATACCGAGGAGGGAATGTCTATGGAGTCTCTGTGGGTGGAAGTTAGGAATAGCAAAGGGTCGGTGACGTTGCTGGGTGTATTCTATAGGCCGCCCAATAGTGACAGGGAATTTGAGGTGCAGATAGGGAAACAGATACTGGAGAGATGTAGAAATAACAGAGTTGTTGTGATGGGAGACTTCAATTTCCCAAACATCGACTGGAATATCCCAAGGGTAGGGGTTTGAATGGGGAGGAGTTTGTTAGGTGTGTTCAGGAGGGTTTCCTGACACAGCACGTGGACAAGCCTACAAGAGGAGAGGCTGTACTGGACCTGGTACTAGCTAATGAACCAGGACAGGTGATGGACAAGATCTCCATCTTGGGGATGGAGATCATAATTCTATCTCCTTCACCCTTGCATTGGAAAAGGATAGGATCAGGCAGGCTAGGAAGGTGTTGTCTGGAATAAGGGGAAATATGAAGACATCAGGCAGATGTTGGGGCGAATAAACTGGAAGGAGGTGTTCTTGGGGAAAAGCACAGAAGGAAGGTGGCAGATGTTCAAGCTTGTCTGGAGCTTTGCACGACAACATTCCGGTGAGACAAGGAGGTTTTGGTAGGACGCGGGAACCGTGGTGCACGAAGGCTGTGGTGAACATAGTCAGGAAGAAAAGAAAGGTGTATAAAAGGTTCAAAGAGCTAGGAGATGTTGGGGATCTAGAGAAGGATAAGGCTTATAGAAGAGAGCTTAAAAAGGAAATTAGGAGAGCCAGAAGGGGTCATGAGAAGGCCTTGGCTGGTAGGATTAAGGAGAATCCCAAGGCCTTCTACAAATATGTGAAAAGTAAAAGGATGAGAAGAGAAGGGATAGGACCTATAAAAGATGAAGGGGGAAAAGTCGGTATGGAACCGGAAGAAATGGCAGAGGTGCTTAATGAGTACTTTGCCTCAGTATTCACGGTGGAAAGTGATCTGGGAGGATGCACTACAAGTTTGCGGCAGACTGAAAAGATTGAATATGTAGATATTAAGGAAGCGGATGTGTTAGAACTTCTAAATGCTATCAAGATAGACAAGTATCCGGGACCAGATGGGATGTACCCCAGGTTATTGTGGGAGGTGAGGGATGTCATTGCAGAGCCCCTGGTGATGATCTTTGTGTCGTCGATGGAGACGGGAGAGGTTCCGGAGGATTGGAGGATTGCGGATGTGGTCCCTATTTTCAAGAAAGGGAACAGGGATAGTTCTGGAAATTACCGACCGGTGAGTCTGACCTCAGTGGTTGGTAAGCTGATGGAGAGGCTTCTGAGGGACAAGATTTACGAGCATTTGGGGAAGTTTAGGTTGATTAGAAATAGTCAGCATGGTTTTGTAAAAGGCAGGTCATGCCTTACAAGCTTAATTGA
Source organism: Sphyrna mokarran (assembly GCA_024679065.1). Lineage (NCBI taxonomy): Eukaryota > Metazoa > Chordata > Chondrichthyes > Carcharhiniformes > Carcharhinidae > Sphyrna > Sphyrna mokarran. Next base: position 129,301,422 of record JAGIQG010000003.1, on the reverse strand, counting down.
GTTCTTCGAAAATGTGACTGAACACATGGACGAAGGAAGAGCAGTGGACGTGGTGTACATGGACTTCAGCAAGGCATTTGACAAGGTCCCCCATGCAAGACTTCTTGAGAAGGTGAGAGGCCATGGGATTCAAGGGGCTTTGGCCTTGTGGATCCAGAACTGGCTTGCCTGCAGAAGGCAGAGGGTGGTTGTGGATGGCTCTTTTTCTGCATGGAGGTCGGTCACCAGTGGAGTGCCCCAGGGATCTGTTCTAGGTTCAGGAGTCAGAAGGTAATGCTGCAGCTTTATAGGACCCTTGTCAGACCCCACTTGGAGTACTGTGCACAGTTCTGGTCGCCTCACTATAGGAAGGACGTGGAAGCTATTGAAGGGGTGCAGAGGAGATTTACGAGGATGTTGCCTGGATTGGGAGGCATGCCTTATGAAGACAGGTTGAGGGAGCTGTGACTGTTCTCCCTGGAGAGACGCAGGTTGAGAGGCGACCTGATAGAGGTTTACAAGATGTTGAGAGGAATAGATAGGGTGGACTCTCAGAGACTATTTCCCAGGGCTGAAATGGTCGCGACGAGAGGGCACAGATTTAAGGTGCAGGGAAGCAAGTACAGAGGGGATGCTAGGGGACAGTTTTTCACTCAGAGGGTGGTGAGTGAATGGAATCGGCTGCCGTCGGTGGTGGTCGAGGCGAACTCGCTGGGGTCTTTAAAAAGACTTCTGGATGAGTATATGGGATCCAATGGGATTGGGGGTTATAGATAGGTCTATGGCTGGGTAGGTTTTGATGTGTTCGGCACAACTTGTGGGCCGAAGGGCCTGTTTGTGCTGTAGTGTTCTATGTTCTATGTTCTATGACCCATCGCGTGTATGCCCCTTGTTAGACAACAAGGCAGACCAAAGCACCTGTAGGATAACAACAAGTACATCAATATCATCATCTATTTACACACTTCCCAGGGACTCCCAAGGCTCATGATCCCTATTTTAAATCAGTTTTCTATACGCTTCCATTCTCATTCTGTTCATGTGCCCATCTAAGTATTTTTAAATAATTCCAGAGTGCCTGCCTCCACCACTTTACTTGGCAGCTTTGTCTGGATATTAAAGATATCAAGGGATGTGATAGCACTGAACGAAGATTCCAAAGTTGGTCAGCCATATTCTAGCTAAAAGGTTTGAAGAGCTGAATGCCCAATTCCTTTTTCTGATGTTCCAATTGTGTCCTATACATAGTCATGTTCTATGACTTTTTCCAATCTCTGACCATTCATATTATCTATGCTATTCTTCAGTTTGACCTTCACTCCATGTTCTGATTATTTCATTGTGTTTTCAGTCATGTCCAGTAACTGTATCTTCCATATGATTGATTCAAAATCTTATCTATAGTCCTAGTTATCTTTTCACCAGGATCTTGGTCCCAGCCTGCACCATCAGTACAGATTTCTTCTGTAGTTTCATTTGAACATTATGTTTTCCTAATTGCAGAACTCTTCCTTTGATGCCATCTGGTTCACGGATGTCCTTTATGGAAAAAAACCTATTATTCTTACCTGGTCTGGCCTACATGTGACTCCAGAGCCACAACGATGTGGTTGATTCTCAACTGCCCTCTGAACAAGGGCAACTAGGAATGGACAATAAATGCTGGCCAGCCAGCGATGATCATGTCCTACGAATGCATAAAAAAAATCCACATTCCATGAATGTGAAAAAAATCAAAGTGTTATATATAGTATATTACCAACTAAATAACAAGTCTCACATTACTATGTGTCAAGCCACATCTTGAGTATTCGCACTTCTGGTCATTGAAGCAGAAAGGGAACATGTTAACCATAATGATAAAAGGAAAATATTGCAGTTAAAGTTAAAGTTTATTTATTAGTCACAAGTACGCTTACATTAACACTGCAATGAAGTTACTGTGAAAATCCCCTAGTCACCATACTCTGTCACCCATTCAGGTACACTGAGGGAAAATTTAGTATGGCCAATGCTCCTAACCAGCGCGTCTTTTGGAATGTGGAAGGAAATTGGAGTACCTGGAGGAAACTCACATAGACATTAGGGAGAACATGCAGTCTCTGCACAGACACTGATCCGAGCCAGGAATCGAAGCCAGGTCCCTGACACTATGAGGCAGCAGTGCTAACCACTATCCTATCATGCTGCCCTGCAGATGCTGGAAATCTGAAATAAAAATAGAAAATGTTGCACAACCTCAGTAAGTCTGGCAGAGGAAAACAAAGTTAATATTTCAAGTCTAACATGACTTTGAATCTTGGATTCAATGCAAAGAATGGTCACATAGCTTTAGGTCAAGAAAGCATAAGTTCAAACAAGCAGCAGCTAAATTCAGGATTAACATACAGAAACACTCATTTATATTTAGATCATACTCCTTCGTAGGAAAATAGCAGCAAAATCGATGGACTCATTCAAGAGACAATTGGATTCTGTAATCCAATTTTAATCTCTACAGCATTATATCAATGTAAGTACTTGCATTTGTAGAACATCGTAACCACAAACAATTTAAAGACACCTCCACAAGTAGATATCAATGAAACAGATCAGAGGAAGTTACAGAAAACAAACAAAAGGAAGTAGTATATTAACCTTTGAGGCCAGAGGGTTGGAATAGAACAGTAAGAAAACAGAGACTAAAACACTAAACTACTGGAGGAGATATAAAACATGGCTAAGACATTAAATGAGTACATTGCATTTGTGCTTACCAAGGAAGACAACTTTGCCAGAGATACAGTGAACAAGTAAATTGTTGGGGTATGAAAGAAGTGATATTTTAAAGCAGTAAATAAAGAGGAGGTGTTAAAGACTCTCGCAGTACTCAATTGGATAAGTCACCCTATCTGGGTGGAGTGTATTTTAGATAGAGGAGGCTAGTGTACATAGGTTCTGGCCACAATCCTCCAATCCTTAAAATCGGGAGTCATGCCAAAGACCTAGAAGATTGCAAATGCCTCTTCTAAAAAAAGAGCAGAAGGATTTCTGGCAATTAAAGATCACTGTGTTTAACATTGCTGGTGGACAAACTCTAAGAAACAATAATCTGGAACATAGCTAACAGCCACTTGGATAAATATGGACGAACAAAGGAAAGGCCACTTAGATCGTTTAACATAAATATCATTTGTTTAAGGACAAATGATATTTTGCTAACTTGATTGTTAACTCATCAAAAAAGGTGCTTATCACATATTAGGTTAGTTAGAAAAATTGAAGCCATGGGCAAAATTGAGCAATAGCATGTGTGATGAATTGCCTGAGACGGAAAAGTTGTACTGAATGACTATTTCTCAGAGAAGGTGGGTATATAGTAGCGTTTCCAAAGTTAATTGGCAGTGTTCTGTTGAGATAGTCCGATTCCAGGGGCAGGCAAGGCTCAGATACAGCACTCTTCGTTGGACTCGGGCAGGATCATATAGGCCTCAGACATACGTGCCAGTAAAATTCCGCCCTTAAAAACATTTACTTCTGTGGACCTCCAAACTTAATTACTCCATTGCCCTGCACCTAAATATAATTAAACATTAAACTAATGTACAATTAACAACTATGACCACTGTTGTATTTTGATATTCATTAATGACTTGTATTACAAATACATAGTTTATAAGATTATGTTTTAGGGATATGCCTTTGATTTAGGCTAAAATGGAAAAATGAAAGAGGGGGCTCACCTAATCCATTTTGAATTCTGTTGAGAGTAAACATGGGTGGTTTGGTTGTTAAAGATTAAAGTGGGGAAACAAGTTATTTAACTGGGAAGAGAGCGCAAGGTTTTCATACTTGTAGACAATGGCAGAAGATTTGTGCTAACAATGGACAGACTGTTAAGTCTTCAAAGTCCCAGGAAAGTGTTAAGAATGTCAGGTTTTGTAAACAGTTATACTTTAACTGTCTATGAGTTTGAAGACAGAATGGAGTTTGGAGTCAAAAGAATAGGTAATAGCTTTTCTATCTGGGAACAAAACCTATATGATTCATGATATAATAGAGATGGGCTTTGAAAGGAAAAGGGTTCATAGGAAACTATTTGTAAGATCAGGTTACAGACTTTCCAAAAGATATTGCTGGAACACACAAAAAAGTCAGTCTGCCAGGGAATGAGAGAGCTTATTTCCTGCTCTGTAGGAATTTGCAGATGACACTAAAGTTGCTGGAGTTTAGTAACGTTATGATACTGTCTCTTCATCATACTGGAGTTTGGATCAGAATTTGCACTAGATTGAAAAGTCAAATTTGTGGGGATTAGAGTAAGACTGGAAGATTCACCTAACTTGAGCTGAAGGGTGAATCTCTAGGAAAATCCACCCTGTGAAAGACAATTACGGGAATAAATTTATCTAGTTAGAATGAGAAAAGAATGTAAGTAAACCATTTGGAGTTGAGAATTACTTTGGACTTATTCCAGGAGAATGATTACTAACTTAAGAGACAGCATAAAATATAGTTGTTGAGTGGAATTTTTGGTTGTGTTAAATGTAAAAGGACACAATTCTGTTCTGTAGCTGAAGTAAAAGTTTTCTACTGAAGTAATGTTTCATTGTGGTACTTTTTATTTGTTTATTTGTTGTATAATGTGAAATCTTGTTGTGTTTAACTAGATTCTTTCCTGAAAGAGCCAGGGAAGGCTTTATGCATAGAATAGTATCATTCAGTGCCGTCCAATTTTAAGGCCTTCCAATTGTATAGGACTTTGATGAGACCAGTACTGTATATAGTTTTGGTTTCCATATCAAAGTTCCAAAGAAGAGTCATATTGGACCTGAAACATTAACTATGTTTCTCCACAGATATTGCCAGACCTGCTGAGTTTTTCCAACACTTTCTGTTTACATTTCAGATGTCTAGCAACTGCAGCATTAGAAAGGAAGGATATACTTGCCTTAGAATGGGCAGACATGTGGAAGATGAAATTCAACACAGAAAAGTGTGAGGTGATACATTTTTGGAAGATAAGTAATAGGGTTAAGGGGAAGTGCGTGCCCTAGTATCCAGAGACCCAAGGCAATCCTCTGTGGACCTAGGTTTGAACACCACCATGGCAGATGGCAGAATTTAAAATGCAATAAAACATCTGGAATTAAAAGTATAATGTGACCATGAAACGATTTTTGTAAAAACTCAAGTAGGTCACTAACATCCTTTAGGGAAGTAAACCTGGCCTACATGTGACTCCAGATCTGCAGTAATTTAGTTGGCTCTGAAATGCCCTCTGAAATGGCACAGTTGTATTCAACCATTAGAAAAAAAACACAAAGGAATGAAACCAGATAAACCGCCAGCATCAACCAAGCATCAGAAGCAATGGCGGCAAACGCAACCCTGCAAAGTCCTCTTTAATAAGATATAGGGGTTTGTGCCAAAAATGGGAGGACTATCTCATAGACTAGTCATGCAATGGCCTGACATAGTCATACTCATAGAATCATATCTTATAGATAATGTCCCAGACACCACTATCACCATCACCTAAAGTTATCTAAAGTTTTCCACATGGGCTATACATCAACAATAAAAAATAACTTGTCACTTTAATAACATAAATAATATTTATGTAGTACTCTCAACATAAAAAAAAACTGAATGTTCTGCACAGAGGTATCTGGGGAGAAAACAGTTCAAACCAAAGATGAGGAAAGGTTATCAACCTAAAATGTTAACTTTTTCCATATATATTGTCAAACCTGCTGAACATTTCCAGCATTTTTTGTTTTTATAAATGAGACATTAGGAACAGGTTACCGAAAGTTAGGTTCCAAAATGCTTCTAAGGAGGAGTGGAGATGGAAAGGCAAAGATGTTTTGGGATAGAATTCAAAACCTGGCTGGCTGAATGCCAAAACTGGACAGAGGTGTTGAGCTGCCTGCCTCACAGTGTGCTTTTAATCTTTATACAGTGGACAAAGAACTGAGAGTTGACTTCTTGTTAATACAATAATATTTATTCACACACACAGTTGATATTAATCACCCACGCAATCAATGTAAGTTATTCATAGAATACAAGAGTTCAAATTCAGTATCAGACCTTGACTTAACTTTTGCATGACTGGCAAGTACCCAGCCAGATATTGGCCTTTATCTGCATTTTAGAACATAGAACATTACAGCACAGAACAGGCCCTTCGGCCTTCGATGTTGCGCCAACCAATATAAAAAGCAATGCCCCTCCAAACTAAACCATTCCCTTCTCTTCCATATACTTATCAACTAACCTCTTAAACGCCACCACACTTGGCGCATCTACAACTGCTGCAGGCAGGGCATTCCACTCCCGAACCACCCTTTGGGTAAAGAACCTACCTCTGATATCCATCCTATAACTATCACCCCTTAATTTAAAGCTGTGTCTCTGTAGTCCTCGGTGGTCTAATTCTTCAGTCTGGTCTGATACTTTGGCTGTGGTCTTCCTTCCATCATTGGTGAGGTGTTCCAAGGTTGAGCACTGGGCCAGGAAGATGGCGTCTACTGTGGATCTGTTGTGGCAGTAGGCGAACTGTAGTGGATCCAGGCAGTCCGAAAAGCTGGAATGGAATTGTGCCATGACTAGCCTTTCAAACCACTTCATCATGATAGATGTCAGAGCTACCGGACTAAGGTCATTAAGGCAAGTTGCTTAGCTTTTCTTAGCTACCAGGATGATGGTCGTCTTCTTGAAGCAAATAGGGACGTCAGATTGGTGTAAAGAGAGGTTGAAGGTCCACAGTTCTCCACAGTTTGCAAGGAGAAATTGATGTGGGTTAGGGAATTAACAAGGTAAGTATGCAGAATTCAGGGATAGGATAAGGGTGGACACAGGTAAGATTCTCTGTGGAGAGCCGCTTCAGACTCAATGGGCCAAATGGACTCCTTCTACACTGTAGGGATTCTATGGATTCTATGTGAGCTTTCTGATTCTGCCGGAGGTCATCATTACAAATGTACAGATTGGTGAAGCCAATGCATGGGTGGATATCCTACAGATTGTTCACTCAATAAACAAATAAGAGGCCTGATTTCTCTATTGAAGAGTTTCAGGAAAACTGCTATTTAGAGTCATAGCGTGAAAGTTTGTCCCCTGTAAAAATTAAGAAGCAGCTGGATCATTTCTGGTTCCTAACCCTGCTTCAACTGGCAACAGGCCCACCAGCAGGCAGGAGGGAAATCCCTCCACAGGCTGGTGGCTGCAGCTTTAGCCTACTGATCAATACTCCTCCATTGGGGATATGAACAGGAGACTTCACAGGTCTGGTGAACCAAAGAACAAAGAACAACACAGCATGGGAAACAGGCCCTTCGGCTCAATGAGCCCACGCCGCCATTTTAACATTGTGAGTTCTCTCTTCCACCCATGATCCTTGTCTACACTTATGGCACTCCACATTGGAAACCAGATTGAGGGGAGATTAATTTAGGAACAATTTGTTACACCAGTCAGCCTAAGAACAGATCTTTGGGATGTGGGAGGAAACCGAAGCACCCGGAGAAAACCCATGCAAACACGGGGAGAATGCGCAAACTCCCACAGATACTGATCCAAATCCATGTATCTGCACAGCAAACAGTGATAGCCACTGAGCTGTTGTGTTGCCCATCAGCTGGTCCAGTTCAAGTGTACACTAACGACGTGAAGCACTAGGCTACTGTCAAAACATCCAAGAACAGCCCTCGCACGACTCACTGCATGTATACCCCTTGCTGGACAATAGAATAATCATTCCAGAAACTTGCTGGGTTTTAGCCCAGGGAGGGGTGAGGGGTTGGGGATCTGCTGCAGCTGGCTAGTGCTCAACAGTGATACACAACTTCAGCTGAAAATCATAAATCAACCCACAAGTGTGGAGTTAATTATTCAAATTGACAAACCACCACTGTAAGAAATCTCACAACATCAGGTTAAAGTCCAACAAGTTTATTTGAGAGTAAGTGACTCACCTGAAAAAGGGGCAAACCCCAAAAGCTAGTGGGTTTACTATCAAATAAACTTTTTGGACTTTAACCTGGTGTTGTGAGACTTCTTCCTGTGTTTACCTCAGTCCAATGCCAGCATCTTCACATCAAACATACCACTGCCAGACCACTGACCCAAAGCTCAGATTGGTGAATCTCTTCCTGGTTCTACCTTGAGCCCACCTCCATGGATTCTATCCATAGATTATTACGGCCACTCAATCCACCAAATCTATACCAACCTTCTGTAGAACAGTTTAGTCAGTCACATTCTCCAGTTTATTTTTCACAAGTGCCCATTCAAATTTCTTCTGAAATAATGATTGTGTCTAGTTCCACCAGCTTTGAGATGGTTGCATGCTATTAGCTGTATGTTTGCTCATGCTTATCTATCTTGTTTCATGGAGACCTATCTAGCATTAATAGGGAGAATTATTTGCTTCACTGCCAATCTGGCTCAGTTCAACCTCTCTCAAGCTTTTGGCCTTGATCTTAGGAGGCAATAGTCAATGGTATTATTGCTAGACTATTAATCCAGAAGCTCAGCTAATGATCCAGGTTCAAATACCGCCATGGCAGATGTTGGAATTCAACAAAAAAATTTGGAATTAAGAATCTACTGCTGACTATGAAACCATTGTTGATTGTCAGAAAAACCCATCTGATTCACTAATGTTCTTTAGGGAAGGAAATCTGCCATCGTTATCTGGTCTGGCCTACATGTGACTCCAGAACCACAGCAACGTGGCTGACTCTCAACTGCTCTCAGGCAACTAGGGATGGGCAATATATGCTGGCCAACTAGTGATGCCCATTTCCCACAAGTAAATAAAAGAAAATCTCCTTTTGTGGCTTGCTGTTTGATTACGTTCCTGTAAAGTGCATTGGAACTGTGCTAAAGGCACTATGTAAATACAAATTATTCTTGTTGGTCCATATTTCAAAGACAACAGTTCTGTTTTGATCACAGCTAACTCTCATCAGCTGTTTTGCTCAGGTTTTTAATCAGCTTATAGGTTTTAAATCATTTACTTGATGGTCTACAAATTGATTTAGTTGAGTAAATGACATAAAATCTATAAGGTGATTAAAAATCCAAGAGAAATAGCTGGTACAAATTAGCAGATGATGAAAGAAGAAATGTGATCATTGATGGATACATTGCAAATGTACAGTCAACCACTGCTCCCACAGATGCCTCATGAGTTTAAATTACTTTTAAGAAACCTAATAGGTAATTTTTCAGTTACTGAGTCAGTGTTTATGGACACATTATTTGTTCACATATGGTTCCCAACGTGCTCAGTTGTGAAAGAAAGCTACCATTCTACAAAAGGAAATCATTTACGACTTTCAGTTGAAATTGTGTATCACAGGGCACCTAAGTAGGGTCATGCAATCTGACTCAGTGCTGCAGCACACACCCTTCAGTTATGCAATAGCTCAGGCTTGAACCCAACCTCTTACTTAAACACTGCAGCCAACATAAGGAAATCAAGATGTTTACTTAAGGAACAAATCAGCCAAAGTTCATTTGTGAAAGAGGCCTATTTATTGTGTCATACAAGGTTTCGTCAAAAGAAGCATTTATTGTCACCTACTGCTGGTGAACTTTAAAATAATTTATACTGTGAAGATAAATTAATTCCATTTTGTGCTGACAGAGGCAAGGCCTATGATAGAAAAAAATGTAACTGCATGTAATCCCGGGCTAATACTTTTAAGTTGTATACAATCACATTTCATGCTTTTATCCCCTGAAACTATAAATAAAGATGAACACCTCATTATAACATTCATACAATGCATTTAATAGTTATATGAAATGACTATTTTGTGCTTCGGTGTGTCTTTATTTGTGCTGGATGGGTCTTTATTTCAGAAGGGTCTTGCTATACTTGCAATCTAAGAAGTACAACAGCCTCAAGGTGCACTGCTGATGTTTGTACTCACAACACAGTCTTTGCACTCACTTCGGTCTTCTCTCTGGGACTTGCAATGTCATCCAAGTAGTTCAAACAAATGAATAAGCATTTGTTGAAATCTCTGCTCCCATCTTGCATTCTCCATCTGCTCATCATCAACCAAAGTTTTAGATCATGTGCTCTAATATCTTCTTATTGTCACATAATGTTTTCTGGGGCTGCTATGAAGCATATTGGGACATTTTATTATATTAAATGCACTACCTAAATGCAGATTATTATAGTTCACTACCTCACTGTTATACTCCAACCCTCCTTGCAATAAAGGCGGGCTCCATTGCTCTAGCTAATTGCTTACTGTACCTGCATGTCAGCTTTTGTGATTTGTCAAAGAGATTCCCCGAATCTTGCTGAATCCCAATGTTTATTGATCTTCCATTTTGCCTTTCCATTCTTCCTAGCAGAGTGGATAATTTCATATTTCCTTGCTTTATACTCCATCTCCAATCACTTAACTGGTCCTTTATGGTTATCTGTCTCTTTACATTCTCCTTATTGCTTACTTTCCTACTTTTTATTGATCAATAAATATTGCACTTGATCCCCTCATCTGAGTCATTGATACTGTTTACAATCTTAACTTCTTAACTGACTTTGAGCTAAGTGTCTTACAAAGACTACCATTTCCTCCTCTTCAGAAATCACCTATCTTCAGTCCTGCTTCTGAAATTCTCTTCCATACCTGTTACCTCAAGACTCAATGATTTTAATGCTCTCTTGGCTAATCTCCCATCTTTCATCTTCCATAAATATGAACTCATCCAAAACTCAATTGCCCTTATCATTGATCACATCCTGTCCACTTATTATTATGATCTGGCAGGTGATAACTGCTGTGTTAACCAAATCCCAAAGTCAAACAAACTTGGCAAGCTACTACAATGATTTTTAATTTGCATTATATTACAGGAAGATACATATGTTGAAGTCAGGAGCCACAAATTCCAGTAAGACTGTTGGAGATGTTTAAATAATAAATTAAAACATTTATTATCAAAAGAAAAGAAAACTTAAACATACGAGACTGTTACTCTTGGGTCAAATAAAACTTAATAATCTTTCCCAAGTTTATGATTTTTCCTTAAGTTATAAATTCCTTCTTAACCTCTCTTTGGAATACAACAGCTAAAAATTCAAATTCTCGCTTATCCCCTAATACAAATTTTGACCCATATTCTGTTCATTGTAGAACATCCAATTTAGTCCGATTTACTTCAAATGTCTACCTTTCACACCCAGTGCATTTGATGGTCTCAATTCCGTAGACACTCAGTCCCCAGCTTAATTAAATAAATTAGCCCCTACAAACCTGCTTTCAGTAACCCTAGAAATTAAAAAAACATTTATTCACATTATCACGCTGTGTTCGCTGATGTATACTGGTTTCTGGTACACCCATGCTTCAATTTCAAAATTCCCATTGTGGTGTTCAAATCTTGCCCTACCTATCTGTAACCTTCACCTGCCCCACAACCAACCAAGAACTGAGCATTCCTTCAATTCTTGTCTATCCTTTGCCTAAACCATTAGTAGTCATGTTTTTTGTTGTTTGGTCCTTTGAATTATCACCTTTGAATCATTTTAAAAATTCATTTACAGGATGTGGGCATCACCAGTTAGGCCAACACTTATTGATCATTCCTAATTGCCATTCAGTAGGTGGTGGTGAGCTGCCTTCTTGAACTGCTGCAGATACAGCAACAGTGCTATTGGGGAGGGAGTTCCAAGATCTTGACCCAGCGAAATGAAGGAAAGGCAATATAGTTCCAAGTCAAGATGATGAGTGGCTTAGATGGGAATTTCCAGATGGCGCTGGTCTCATGTATCTGCTGCTCTTGTCCTGCTGAATGGTAGTGGTCATGGGTTTGGAAGATGCTGTTTAAGGAACATTGGTGAATTTCTGTAGTGCATCTTGTAGATGGTACACATTGCTGCACTGTGTGTCAGTGGTAGAGGAAATGAATGTTTGTGGAAGGAGTGGCTTCAAGCTTTTTCAGTGTTATTGAAGCTGCAGTCATCCAAGCAAGGGGAGTGTATTCCCATCACACTCCTGCTTTGTGCCTTGTAGATTGTGCACAGGCTTTGGAAAGTCAGGAAGTGAGTAACTTGCTGCAGGCTTACTTGCCTGTGACCTGCTCCTGTGGCTGCAGTATTTATATGGCTCATCCAGTTCAGTTTCTAATCAATGATAATGCCCAAGATGATGATATTGAGGATTTGGTGATGATAATGACTCGCCCAATACAAAAGGAATAGGAGTTTAAACTCAGCTGTCTCAATTCAGGCTGGTAGCCAAGTGACTCCTAAGCTTGATCTGTTATACTATAACTGCAGAAGTGGTGCTTTATTCACTATGTAACTAAAAGGTGTTGATGGTGGAAGGCTGGCAACGGCAAGATTATTGCATTGGCGATGAGAAGTAAAAACTTTTTTTCTTTCCTCTGGACAACCTTCATTGTCAGGACAAGTAATCCTCCAGAAAGAAAAATGCCTCTTTTTGGTTAACTTGAGCCTATGATGCAATCATAGAAGACTGGGCCCAAGATGCAGAGTGTAAGCATTATTTCTTCTGGGTTAACAATACTGTGGAGGATGAAAAGCAGAAAGTAGTCCGTTGATGGGTACAGGGATCCCGACATTCAGTGTAATAAAAAGAATGACCTACCCAGATTTTCCTGATCAAAAACCTTTAATGAATTAGTAGATTTGGTTAAAATCTACTGCCAACCAAAACCTTCTATAATACTCCAGCTACACTGCTTTAATATGGCATGTAGGGAATGTGTCACTGAATTTCTCACAGGTTATGAAAATTAGCAGAGCACTGTGAATTTGGGCCACCCCTGAACAACATGTTGCAAGATAGATTGGTCTATCATCCTCTGGAGGGTCCCGTACAGTTATCCCTTGCCCATGGCAGCATTTGATACTTACGGAATTATACTATAGCACACTGGGATTTTAAAGATGAAAATGTTTGTTAGAGAACAAAATTTTCCATTTTCCTCTGAGAAATATTACAAAACCTCCCGCACTTGAGAACCCATTACATAAATTGGTGTAGGATGTGTCAATATAAACTTTGAGTTTCAGATGCCTAAGATCACCCAAAAACAACCTCCAAACACTCTCTTGCATTTTCAGTTTGTTCAACATTTTGTTTGCTCTCATTATGACTTTCACCATCGGATCATTTATTGCACATTACAGTGTAATTCATGCCAAGAGAATCAAAAACTACTCCCCTCAGCATACCTACATCCATGGGAGTGGCCTGGTAGGCCCTGGATGCGAGTGCATGTGGACTTGCCAGGCCTTTTATAGGTTCTATGTTTGTGATTATGGTGGATACACACTTTAAATGATTGGAGTTACATAGCATGGGAAGTGGTGGAGCTCATGCAATGATTGAGAAACTACCACAAAGTTTCTGCATGCACAGGATACTAGAAGTCCTGTTTTCTGACTATGGCACTGCCTTTACTAGTAGTAAGTTCCAGAATTTCATGTTTTCAAACACGAAAGAAAAGAATCTTATCACCGTCATTAAATGGGTTGACTGAACTGGCAGTGCAGACTTTTAAGCTCGCCATGAAGATTCAACACACAGCATCCATAGAGACCAACCTGCACAATTTTTATTTGACTATGGAACTACCCCTCACACAACAAAAGGCATTGCTCCAGTGAAAATGTCAATGGGATGGGCAACGAAGACAGAGATTTCAAGATGGAAATGGAGGAGAATGGCATCCCACCTGAAGCAGAGCCCCAAAAAGACCCTGTGTCAATGGCTTTAAGGCATTCTGTCTGAAAGCGAAGATCTCCAATTTGATTCACACTCTCAAAATCTGGTCTTGTCTTCAAATGACCCCAGGCCAATTGCCAAGCATCAGAAAAGGCCCTCCTGTAATGGGGGTGCTAATAAAGAAGTGGTCTTGTGGTGGGAGGGATGTTATGGTGGTTATGAAAGATCATCAGTAGATCTTCCTGTGGGCCTTGTGGACACGACTCCCCTATTGAGCGAGCGAGGCTTGCCTGATAGGAGAGGAGCAGCAGAAGTTTAAAATCAGATGTCTCTACTCAGGCCAGCATCCAAAAGATTTCTGGACTTGACCTATGTACTGTAGCCGCAGAGGCAGTTCTTTATTCAGTGTAAATAAAGGGCATTCATAACAGAAGACTGGCCTCAGTGAGATCATTGCACAAAGAAATCTGACTGCCAGGGGATTCAACATTATGTTGCAATAACATTTGCAGAACATATCATTGCCAGAAGATCTACTATTTGAAAACAAGCAATATCTTAAGAAGCAACTGAGAAATAGGAAAATAATAGTCAATGTATTTCTCATTAAATGGAAATAATTTTGTTTTAAAAAATAAACCACGCATTTCATCCTTGGCTATAGGCGGCATGGTGGCACAGTGATTTGAACTGCTGCCTCATAGCACCAGGGATCTGAGTTCAGTTCCACCCTCGGATGACTATATGTGTGGAGTTTGCATGTTCTCCCCATGTCTGCATGCATTTCCTCCGGATGCTATAGTTTCCACCCACAGTTCAAGATTTAAAGTTTACTTATTAGTGTTACAAGTAGACTTACATTGACACTGCAATGAAGTTAGTGAAAATCCCCCTAATTATCATACACTGACATCTGCTCAGGTGCAATGAGGGAGAGTTTAGCATGGCAATGCCCCTAACCATCTGATTTGATTTGATTTATTATTGTCACATATATTAACATATAATGAAAAGTATTGTTTCTTGCACACTATACAGACAAAGTACACCATTCACAGAGAAGGAAATGATAGAATGCAGAATGTAACGTGACACTCATAGCTAATATAACCAGATATAAATCAATTTAATGCAAAGTAAATCCATTCAAAAGTCTGACAGCAGTAGGGAAGAAGCTGTTCTTGAGTCGGTTGGTACATGACTTCAGGCTTTTATCTTTTTCCTAAAGAAAAAAGATGGAAGAGAGAACGTCTGGGGTTGTGTAGGGTCCTTAATTATGCTGGCTGCTTTGCTGAGGCAGTGGGAAGTATAGACAGAGTCAATGGATGGGAGGCTGGTTTGTGTGATGGATTGGGCTACATTCATGACCTTTTGTAGTTCCTTGTGGTCTTGGGCAAAGCAGGATCCAATTCCAGCTGTGATACAGCCAGAAGGAATGCTCTTCATGCTGCATCTGTAAAAGTTGGTGAGAGTCACAGCTGATATACCAAATTTCTTCAGTCTTCTGAACTTGAGGCATTGGTTGGCTTTCTTAATTATAGTGTTGGCATGGGGGGACCAGGATAGGTTGTTGGTGATTTGGACACCTAAAGACTTGAAGTTCTCAATCCTTTCCACCTCATCCCCACTGATGTAGACAGAGGCATGTTTTCCTTTATGCTTCCTGAAGTCAATGACAATTTCCTTCATTTTGTTGATATTGAGGGAGAGATAATTGTTGCCAGTTCATCAGATTCTCTATCTCATTCCTGTACTTTATCTTATCATAGAACACAGAACAGTACAACACAGTATAGACCCCTCGGCCCTTGATATGTGCCAAGCTATGTCCGAACCCAAGATCAAGCTAGCTCACGCCCTATCATTCTGGGCAGTTCCATGTGCCTATAAAATAACTGCTTGAAAATTGCTAAAGTGTCTGACTCCACTATCACAGCAGGCAGTGCATTCCACATCCCAATCACATCATTGTTTGAGATCTGATCCATTAAGGTGTTGTCATCAGCAAACTTGAAAATCAAATTGGAGGGGAATTTGGCCACATAGTCATTAGTATTTAAGGAATATATCAGGGGGCTGAGAACACAGCCTTGTGGGGCATCAGTGTTGAGGATGATTGTGGAGGAACTGTGGTTGCCTATCCTTACTGGTTGTGGTCTGTAAGTTAGGAAATTCAGGATCCAGTCACAGAGAGAGATGTCGAGACCCTGGCCCTGGAGTTTGGTGATAAGTTTCATGGGGATAATAGTATTGAAGGCTTAACTTTAGTCAATAAACCAACATGTCTTTGGACTGTGGGAGGAAACTGATGCACCAGAAACCCATGCAGACATGAGGAAAATGTGTAAACTCCACACAGTCACCCAAGTCGGAATTGGCACTGTGATCCCTGGCACTGTGAAGCAACAGCGCTAACCACTGTGCCACTGCATACAGCCATCGAATCCCTACCTTTCAGAAGGAGGTGATTCAGCCTATCAAGTTTGCACTGATCACAATCCCACCCATGCCTATCACCATAGCCCCACTTATTTATCCTGCTAGTTCCCTGACACTTAGGTTCAATTTAGCATGGTCAATCAACCTAACCGCACATCTTTGGACTGCGAAAGGAAACCAGAGCACTTGGAGGAAAGTGGATTGTCTATACTAAATTGCCACTTAGTGTCAGGGGATTCAGCAGAGTAAATACATGGGATTATGGCGATAGGAACAGAATATGGCGCTTGACTCATCAATTGACAGTTCCACGTGCCACAGCGAAAAATTGCACCGACCTCTTCAAAAGATAAACGCAGGACATGATGGACAGAGTACCCTTCATTGTCGAGTACATCCTAAGAGTGGAGAAGCTACAATATCTCTCTGAAGCCTTCAACGTGTCACTGATGAAGACAAACATCTTGCCAAGGCCATCCCCACACTCCCACTTCTTGCCTTCAAACAACCGTGCGACCTCAAAACAGGTTGTCTGCAGCAAACTACTGGCCTTCTGGAGAACAGTGACCATGACACCACACAACCCTGCCACAGCAACCTCTGCAAGATGTGCCGGATCATCGACACAGATGCCATCATCTCACGTGAGAACACCATCCACCAGGTACATGGTACATTCTCTTGCAAATTGGCCAACATTGTCTACCCAATACGCTCCAGGAAAGAATGTCCCAAGACATGATACATTGGGAGACCGTGCAGACACTATGACAACAAATGAATGAACACCACTCAACAATCACCAGGCAAGACTGTTCTTTTTCCTGTTTGGGAAAACTTCAGCAGTCACAGGCATTTGGCCTCTGATTTTCAAGTAAACGTTTTCCAAGGCAGTTTTCACGACATATGATAATGCAGGATCGCTGAGCAAAGACTGATAGCCAAGTTCCGCATACATGAGGGTGGCCTCAACCAGGATCTTGGGTCATGTTACACTATCTGTAACTCCACGACTTGCCTGGACTTACAAAATCTCACTAACTGTCCTGTCTGGAGCCAATTCACATCTCTTTAACTTGTGCTTAACCCTGTTTCCACTCACATTGTCTGTACCTTTAAGACTTGATTAATAAAGACTCACGTTCCAACCACTGTTTTATAAATTGAGTTTGTTTGTCAACAGAACTCCCATTCACCTGACGAAGGAACAGCGCTCCAAAAGCTGGTGGTGTTTGCTACCAAATAAACCTGTTGGACTTTAACCCGGTGTTGTGAGTCTTACTGGGATTCTGGATACCATACTTGTAACCTTAAGCAGCTGAGTTAACTTTTAATTGTTAATTTAAAAAAAACCATTGACTATTAGAAACAAACATTTACAAGGTGGAAAACATGAGCCTAATTTACTTTGTCCAGAGTTGGCAATACATTTGAAAGCAAAGAGGCGAATTGCAGGTTCCGGTTGCCAGGGTAACTGCAGATTATCCCGTCTGAGCTGCCGAAGGGCAGGAGTCTCTATTCCGATTGACAGATTCGCCGGTGTCGAGAAAGTTTATGTCGTGATTCGGACAGAAGTGGACGTGCATTAAAAAGAGGATTTTATTTAGTTTTTATTCCCTCAGGAATTGAGCGTGGATTTATTGAGGTGAGGTGAAGGGTGGAGTGGCGAAAGTGCGGTTGCTGGGGCGGGGTGAGATAGCGGAGCGGCCAGGTTAGGCCTTAGGCTGTCGGAGGAGGGAGAGAGAGAGAGGGTGAGGAGTGGGAGCAGGTGGGCATCAGCTTTACTAGGCGGCGGGCGGAATCGCTGCGTTGATCCGAGTGGGCTAATTCCGCTCCCGAGTGATGCAGCAGCGGGAGCGGAGAGATGGAGGCGCCGCCGTGGGATCTCGGGCTCTTCTCCTTCCTCCTGGAGCGCCTCTTCTCCTTCTGCGGCGAGTTCGCCCAGGACTGGAGCAGCAACGACATGAGGGTGACCATCTTCAAAATCCTCCTGGGCTGGCTGCTCGGCAGCTTGGTGGCCATTCACATGGCCTGGAAGTTTTACGGGGCCACAGTCAATGACATGTACTACAGGCAAGGTGTGTGTCTGTCTGGGAAAAGGTTGTTATGATGTTGAGATGCCGGAGTTGGACGGGGGTAAACACAGTAAGAAGTCTTACAACACTAGGTTAGAGTCCTAAACTGGTAATAAATAAACTGGTTGGACTCTAGTGTGGTGTTGCGAGATTTCTTACTGGGAAAAAGTTGCCGACGCTTCAGGATTGGCCTGGAGTCTCCAGGAACGGGGATGTTAATCCATGACATTGCTCTGTGCAACCCTGGGGTGGGGGAACCAACAAAAGATTGTTGTTGTCACTTCTCTTTACTCATTGTTAGAAATATTGAAATTGGGGGGAATCACCTGGACATCAAAAAAATGTTTTTGTCATTTTATTTTATTTGATTTCTCTTTGCCAGTTTTTAGAAAAATTGAAACTCCTCTGGGCATTAATTATCAACTTTCTTTAATGATTTCTCTTTGCCAATTATTGGAAATGTTGAAAATGCAGGGGGTGGATAGGTGAAGTGATAAAGCTGTCTGGCTGACAGGCATCATCCAATTTGGAAATGAATCTTTTTACTGGTTTAGGAAGGGCATATGTCATAAGGATGGATGTGTTGGCCAACTAATAGCAAGAATATAGGAACAAATTACACGCTGAAGCCTTTAGGAATGCATTTAATCACATTTAGCAATCCTGGTGTTGTGGCTGGGCGATGAGAGATGTTTTCTAATTTTACCATGCTGTGTGTGATCTTGAGTCAGCATCCCTGGGATAAAGTTACTGTTCTGCAAAGTAATGCCCAGGGCCTGTTCCCTTTTTAAAAAAAAAACAGGTGACAGGACGCATTGATAAGACACTGCTTAGTTTGTGTTATCTCGCTTTAGTTCAGGAAAATTTGTTACTTCCTAATTCTTACTGACTTAACTCAATTCAGCAAGGTCTGAGATTCAAACATACTATTTCTGTTTCTATGGCTCCATTGTTGTGGAGATGTACTTTTGTGCTTTACTCATCAAGTTGTTGACAAATTAGATTGTTTTAACTTAATTTAGAGATGATCAAGCCATTTGCTGCTAGGAAGCATGTATAAAGATTTCCTTTTGGGGAAAAATAGCAGTGTGAGGTATTCTTACAATGACCTCGGATATGATTACTGGCATTTGAGAAAATAACTAGGAACAACCCCTTAAGCTAGCTTTGCTATTCCATAAGATCATGGTTGAACTACTTTTGACTTCAACACAACTTTCTTGTCTCTTTTCCTGAACCATTGACTCAACTATAGTTCAAAATTATGTTTATCTCAGCCTTGAGTATATTGAATGACTCTCCCTGCACTAATCCCTGGGGTAGAGAATTCCAATGATTCACAACCCTCTGAGAGAAAAAAAAAATCCTTTTTCATCTTAAGTGGACAATTCCTTATTCTGAAACTATGATGGGAGCAGGTGGAAGAGAGAATATTTGGGGTGAGTGGGGTCCTTGATTATGCTGGCTGCTTTTCCAAGGCAGTGGGGAGTGTAGACAGAGTCATGGTTGGGAGGCTCATTTTTGTATGGTGGACTGAGTTTCATAAATGATCCGTTCTACTTTGTTGTGATCTTAGAGTAGAAGCCATACCAAGCTGTGATGCAACCAATAAGAATGCTTTCTATGGTCCTTCTGTAATGGTTGGTGAGAGTCATAGTGACATGCCAAATTTCCTTAGCATTCTGAAAAAGTAGAGATGTTGGTGGGTTTTCTTAATTAGCATTGGTGTGGGGGGACCAGGACAGGTTGTTGACAATCTGGACATCCTGAAGATCAATGAGTTCCACTTCAACTCCATTGATGTAGATAGGGACGTGTTCTCCACTACGCTTCCTGAAGTCGATGACTCCATTTTGTTGACATTGAGGGAGAGATTATTTTCGCCATTATTTGTTCTAGTGACTCCTCTTGTAGTTTGGCGTCAAATTTGATCAGATAGCCACTCCTTAGAAGTACAGTGGAACATTTTGCTCTTAGTACACAAATGCAAGTTGTGTAATTTTTACAGTAATTAAATGTAATTCCTGTTGCAATTTAAGGTCAATAGTGGAGCTCAGGCTATGAGTTAGATTGCTTCATTAATTGTATGGTAAATACATTCTGTAATATACTTCTGGGATCTCTTGCTATGACTGTTGCATTATAAGAATATGTACATTATAGTACTTAATATTGTTTTGGATATTCATGCGACCACAGATTTGTGGCTGCCTAGCCTTTTGTATAGGGTACAATTGAACAAACATATTTAAATCAAATACTTCCTCAAGTTAGGGTATCCAAGGTTATGAGCTTGGGCCATATCGGAATGAAAGCTGGATGTATTTATTCACAAAGAAGATAATAGGAATCTAGTACAGATCAGCTGTGATCTAATTGAATGGTGGAACAAACTTGAGGTGCTAAGCCACCTTCTCATGTTCCATTATATGTAATAGCGACTATACTTCACAAAATAATGTAATTAGCTATTAAGAGCTTTGGGACATGGACATAAAAGGCAAGTTTATAATTCATTTCTTTGGCAGTAATATTTCAATCATCAACATTGGATTCCTTGCTTTTCTCTAAACAAAAAAGGCACTAATCATCAAAACTCATTGCCAAACATTTGGAATGTATAATGTAAAGTTAAATTTCCACTTTTCTTATCAGTATGTCATTGAACCTTAGGAAGAAAAAAAAAATGGTATATAAAAGGTTCAGAGAGCTAGGAGATGTTAGGGATCTAGAGGAGTATAAGGTGTGTAGAAGGGAACTTAAAAAGGAAATTAGGAGAGCCATGAGAAGGCCTTGGCAGGTAAGATTAAGGAGAATCCCAAGGCCTTCTACAAATATGTGAAAAGTAAAAGGATGAGAAGAGAAGGGATAGGGCCTATAAAGGGTGAAGGGGGAAAAGTCTGTGTGAATCCGGAAGAAATGGCAGAGATGCTTAACGAGTACTTTGCCTCGGTATTCACGGTGGAAAGTGAACTGGGAGATTGCACTGCAAGTTTGAGGCATACGGAAAAGATTGAGTATGTGGATGTTCGGAAAGAGGATGTGTTAGACCTGTTAAATTCTATCAAGATAGACAAGTCGCTGGGACTGGATGGGATGTACCCCAAGTTATTGTGGGAGGTGAGGGAAGTGGTTGCAGAGCCCCTGGCGATGATCTTTGCGTCGTCTATGGAAACGGGAGAGGTTTTGGAGGATTGCGGATGTGGTTCCTATCTTTAAGAAAGGGAACAGGGATAGTCCAGGAAATTACCGACCGGTGAGTTTGACTTCAGTGGTTGGTAAGCTGATGGAGATGCTTCTGAGGGATAAGATATATGAACATTTGGAGAAGTTTGGACTGATTAGAAATAATCAGCATGGTTTTGTCAAGGGCAGGTCATGCCTTATGAGCCTAGTTGAGTTCTTCGAAAACGTGACTGAACACATTGACGAAGGAAGGGTGGTGGACGTAGTGTACATGGACTTTAGTAAGGCGTTTGATAAGGTCCCACGTGCAAGGCTTCTGGAGAAGGTGAGAGGGCATGGGATTCAAGGGGCTTTGGCCTCGTGGATCCAGAACTGGCTTGCCGGCAGAAGGCAGAGAGTGGTTGTGGATGGTCTTGTTCTGCATGGAGGTCGGTAACCAGTGGAGTGCCCCAGGGATCTGTTCTGGGACCCCTGCTGTTTGTCATTTTCATAAATGACCTGGATGAGGAAGTGGAAGGATGGGTTAGCAAGTTCACCGACGATACAAAGATCGGTGGTGTTGTGGATGGTCTGGAGGGATGCCAAAAGTTGCAGCGGGACATAGACAGGATGCAAGACTGGGCGGAGAAGTGGCAGATGGACTTCAACGCAGATAAATGTGTCGTGGTCCATTTTGGCAGGAATAATGGGATGAAGGAGTACAACATAAGGGGTAGGGGTCTTAGCTGTGTTGTAGAGCAGAAGGATCTCGGGGTCCGGGTCCATAGGACTCTTAAATCGGCCTCGCAGGTGGAGGAAGTAGTCAAGAAGGCGTACAGTGTATTAGCCTTCATTAATCAAGGAATAGAGTTTAGGAGTCAGGAGGTAATGATGCAGCTCTATAAGACTCTTGTCAGACCCCAGTTGGGGTATTGTGCGCAGTTCTGGTCGCCTCATTATAGGAAGAATGTAGAGGCTATTGAGAGAGTTCAGAGGAGATTTACAAGGATGTTGCCTGGATTGGGAGGCAGGCCTTATGAAGATAGGTTGAGGGAACTGGGACTCTTCTCATTGGAGAGACATAGGTCGAGAGGCGACCTGATAGAGATTTATAAAATGTTGAGAGGAATAGATCGGGTGGACTCTCGGAGACTATTTCCCCGAGCTGAAATGGTCACTACGAGAGGACACATTTAAGGTGCAGGGAAGCAAATACAAAGGAGATGCCAGGGGTAGGTTTTTCCCTCGAAGGGTGGTGAGTGAATGGAACTGACTGCCGTCAGAGGTTGTTGAGGCAAACTCACTGGGGTCTTTTAATAGACTTCTGGATGAATATATGGAAGAGAATAGGATAGGGGGTTATAGATGTGATTGGCGCAACTCGTGGGCCGAAGGGCCTGTTTGTGCTGTATTGTTCTATGAACCTGTTTGAACTGGTGTAATATCAGTGATGTTCATAGAATTAATTATGAATAGGGACTGGATAGTAATATAGTAATATTTTTGAATTTTCTTTTCAATTTAACAGATAGCTAAAGGTATTCAGAGATTATTATGGATTCTATAGAATAAAGTAATTAGAAGCCATTGGAGTTAAGTAGCATAGACTAGTGTTTGTGCTCATAACCAAGGCTGATGCTTGGTATATTACACAACTTATTTACTTGCCTTTCTTTGTCCTGTTGAGTCAGGCTGCATGGCAAAAGATCCTGTGGCACTATTCGAAGAAGAGCAGAGAATTGTCCAAGCCAACATTTTCTTTTGCCTCCGTCAATAATTCATCCCATCGGCTTTTGTGTGATAATTGCTGACACAGAATGCCTTCTTATTTAATTTATTGGTCACTGATTGTCTGAAGCAATTTCTATATGTTTGATTATTTATATTTGAAGGTGAAAATGATGTTGTAAGGTTTTCATCTGGATTCTGATATGTGTTACATCTCTGAAATGCACTCCTGCTAATGAGTATTTTAATGGTTTGCATTTATATCGTGCATTTAATATGGAAAACGTCCCATTCAGTTCAGAAATTTCAACCAGAAAATGAGAGCCAGATCAAAGGAGAAGCTATTAGGAAGGGTGACAAAAAAGCTTACTCAGTGGCATGGGTGAAAGAGAAAGAATGAGATTTCCAGAGCATTGTACTAGATTAACTGAAGGCATGGCCAAAGTAGTGTGAAAAATGGGGTACAGGGTGTTGAGGAATGGCGATGTACTATAATTATAGAAGATGGACAAGGAATGGAATCAGTGTACTCCCACTGTTTGAAGGAGCAAATGGTGGATGATTCAAAACTGGATGCCAGACAAGCCACCTGACAACATAAACAGTGAAGGGGTCAAGATAGTGGAGAGGAGATCCTTTGTCAGCTACGCTCTTAAAATGTCCTGCCATTTCAAAGTTCTATGCGCACGAATGAATTGGAACTTAATTTCTGTTACACAATTCCATGAATTGTTAATAAAGAATGATGCAGGATATCCATTACTGAAAAATTGCCCCTCTGGATACTTTTGTATCTTTCCCTCACCTAAACCTATGTCCTCTAGTTTTAGACTTCTCAATCTTTGGGAAAAGATATTGACAATCTAACTGTTCTATGCCCTTTATTATTTTATAGACCTCTATAAGAGTATCCTTCAGCCTCTACACTCCAGAGAAAAAAGTCCCAGTTCACCAGTCTCTCTTTATAACTCATCCATCAAGTCCTGGTAGCTTCCTAGTAAACCTTTCCTGCGCTCTTTCTAGTTTAGTAATATCCTTTCTATAATAGAGTAACCAAGATCTTAAGGTAAGCAGGCTGATTCTCAACCCAGAGATCTTTGGGCACATGGGACAAGGCATCTAGTTAAGTAGTGGGATCCGGAGTGTAGGATTTGCATCCTTTCCTTTCCTTCTGTGCCTCAGCGTTAAGATAGTCCCAATAATGGTGACTGTAAAAATAATAGATTGAAGTTTTATTTGAAATGTCTCACTAATGTCCTTTAGGGAAGGAAATCTGCTGTCCTTTATCCAGTTTGGCTTACATGTGATCCCAATTCCACAGAAATCTGGTTGACTCTTCATTGGACTCTGAAATTGCCTACAAAACCTTTCTTTTATGTCAAATTGGGAAATATTGTTTGTCTTTCAGGTGACATCCTCATGCTGTGAGTGACTCTTTAGTATCTTTCTGTGAAGTGAAGAAAATTGTCAGAGTGTTCCCTGGGGCTACTCTTGTCCACTCCGATTGCACAAAATACAAGATATGATTTTTCTTTGTGTGTGTGGTGGAACAAGCTATTTGAATTAGAATTTCTTTTACAGGTAGTGGAGGTCAGAATGGAGGCACACCGGATGGCTCTTCGAACTTTACTAGTTGGTATGTTTCCTTTCAAATAAATTTTTGGAGATGCATTATAAAACTCTGATTAGATAGACATGTCTACAAAATAACCTTATTGTGCAATTTTTACATTAAAAGCTAATTTTATTAAAGATCCTAATGTATTCCTTCAGAATTTGAATCCACATACACAGTTAAAAGTAGAGTAGCTAGCTTCAAGATGCTAATACATTCAGGAAATTTATCAAAGATGTTGCCTTCTATGAGGATCTATTTTAAACATTTGAGGTCCTTAGGAGCAGATTAGAACATAGAACACTACAGCACAAACAGGCCCTTCGGCCCACAAGTTGTGCCGAACACATCAAAACCTACCCAGCCATAGACCTATCTATAACCCTCAATCCCATTGGATCCCATATACTCATCCAGAAGTCTTTTAAAAGACCCCAGCGAGTTCGCCTCGACCACCACCGACGGCAGCCGATTCCATTCACTCACCACCCTCTGAGTGGAAAACTTTCCCCTAGCATCCCCTCTGTACTTGCTTCCCTGCACCTTAAATCTGTGCCCTCTCGTCACGACCATTTCAGCCTGGGAAATAGTCTCTGAGAGTCCATCCTATCTATTCCTCTCAACATCTTGTAAACCTCTATCAGGTCGCCTCTCAACCTTCGTCTCTCCATGGAGAACAGTCCCAGCTCCCTCAACCTGTCTTCATAAGGCATGCCTCCCAATCCAGGCAACATCCTTGTAAATCTCCTCTGCACCCTTTCAATAGTTTCCACATCCTTCCTATAGTGAGGCGACCAGAACTGCGCACAGTACTCCAAGTGTGGTCTGACAAGGGTCCTATAAAGCTGCAGCATTACCTCCTGCCTCCTGAACTCAATCCCTCGATGAATGAAGGCCAGTACACCGTAAGCTTTCTTAACCACATCCTCCACCTGGGAGGCCGATTTGAGAGTCTTATGAACCCGGACCCCAAGATCCCTCTGCTCTTCCACACAGCTAAGACTCCTATCTTTGATAGTGTACTCATTCATCCCATTGGATCTGCCAAAATGGACCACAACACATTTATCCGCGTTGAAGTCCATCTGCCACTTCTCCGCCCAGTCTTGCATCCTGTCGATATCCTGCTGCAACTTTTGACATCCCTCCAGACCATCCACAACACCACTGACCTTCGTGTCATCGGCGAACTTACTCACCCATCCCTCCACTTCCTC
Organism: Sphyrna mokarran; assembly: GCA_024679065.1. Lineage (NCBI taxonomy): Eukaryota > Metazoa > Chordata > Chondrichthyes > Carcharhiniformes > Carcharhinidae > Sphyrna > Sphyrna mokarran. The sequence continues at coordinate 129,275,495 of JAGIQG010000003.1, read as the reverse complement.
ATCCAGGTCATTTATGAAAATGACAAACAGATTGTGGACTCCTGGACAACAATCACAAATGTGAACCTTCATTTGATTTATTTTTATTTCCCTTGCAAACCAGTAAAGCCAATTTTATTGCATCTGGTACCTCCCAAGCTGAAATCATCTAATTGAAAATGATCTGGAGATTGAATCATGGACTTTGCTCAGCTATACTTACTATTATTAAGTAACAGCCATTTGAGGAGTCCGCTCCTAGAATAGTGGGTTACTATTCCACGAGTGCAACCAGTTTTCCAGCATTTGGTCTAAACTGGCATTCTTTGTTTAATGAGTGTACAGGTAATTAGATAAGAGCATGTCACAGTGCCTAATTATGTCACTTGCCAACAAACTTGAATGCACTTTGCAGCAGGGGTCACTTGACAGCATCAGGGGTGAATTATATCCCCACCCCTCATCCAGCCCCAAAAATGGTGAGGCCAATTTTAATTCTACCACCTGAGATCAGCTAAATCAGCCCAAACAAGTGATCAAATGTGAAATCTTCAAGCTCTGTGGTGCAGTTCCAAGCTAAACAGCAAAGTTATCAAAGGTCCACCAGTGGGGCAATGATCTCATGTGATTTGCTTTACTCAGCAACTTATTTGTGCTCTGTCTTTCCTTGAAGGTATTCACTGCTTTCTGGGATATGACTGCAGAAGTCCCTCTTGCTTATCCGAACCCCATCTTTATTGGTACAATTGGTAAATACAGGGATATTATTATTGATTGAAATAAATTAAGATGTTCTCAGTCTGCTTTTTGATATGTCATTTGGTAACTGGTGCAGCTGAAGCTGCAGTGGGCCTGCTATGAGGAGCTGTAGTGCAATTCAACTGAGAAGGGAAACATTGGGCAGGATTTATGTCCCTGTTCGCGCTTTAAAAATGCCTGTGCGGGAAATTTGGATACTGGAGTTATGAGTTCTTCAGAGACAGGACGCTAAAAGTAGCAACTTGGGCGGAGAAGTAATGATTTATTACACTTTTTGTAATGCAGTTGTCTAATGAAATAATACCAGTTTTGAATCCAGAAATGTTTTTATTTATTCGTACAGGGAAAATGCCAGCAGCGAGTCAATTAAAAGTCACAGAGAGTGAGCGACGGAAGATGTGTGAAATCTGCGGCGATTTGCTGTGTGGAGCAAAGTTGTTGCGAATTTGGAATGTTCGGATTGCATTGGGTACTAGACTCTTCAAAGTTTGCTGCCTGATGACTTGAAATGTGCCATTGTGATTCAGTGCTGTTAATTTGTTTTTACTTTCTGATATTCTTAGGCTTTGCCAAATATCTGGGGAAGTTTATGTTGGCACACGTGTTGGTTAAAAAGAACCAGTAACTAAAATGGTGATTTGAACAGAGATGTGCTGGGCTCATCGGGATTTGGAGCAGTGGCAAAAATGGATCTTATCTGTGGGAGGAAAAGAATCAATCTAAGTCTGGTGGACAAGAGTAAATTCAAGTTTTTTTTAAAATGGGATGTGGGCTTCACTGGCTAGGCATTTATTGCCCGTTCCTAATTGCCCTTGAGAAGTAGCGGTGGGTGTCATTGGGAGTCCAGCAATAGATTATCAAAGAACTAGCGTTTAATAGACTGTTCTTCATGTCATAATGTTGTCCTAAGGCAATTTGTCAAAGGTGTATTGAATTGGATTGGAAACTCCAATTCATATCTTTTAGGTAGATTGCTTACATGCTAGACCTTAAAGCCATCAGACTGCTTCTATACTGATGCCAAAGTGCAACAGGACAGTTTGTAGAGCTGAAAGAAATGTAAGAATTAACTTGTAAAACAGAGCAGTTCCAGATTTTAATATGCTATATGCTGCTGTCTTATGTTTTATCGTCTATATATATGCAAATATTGGCCCAACCCCTATTTGTTTGTGTCTAGACGTGGTCAACAAAGTCTTAATGACAGCGTTGTTAATCGGAAGTTGGGCTGGCCTTTGAGGGAGTTAAATGTTGTTGTCTGAAGCAATTTCTCTGTCTCCCTGTGACAATATAATAATAGTTCTCCAAGCAGAGACGTTTTTTTAGCAATCTTGTGTTATCGGTGAAGCTAATGGCCAATAATCTGATGAGGATTCTACAGCTTGAATTTCAATTTAATAACTAAATTGGTGAGAAGTTCAGGATCATATTTTACTTAATATTTGAAATTATTGGATGGCACAACATTGGTATGCCAATATGATGTGCCATGGTAGTAAAGATGTAGGTTCATGCCAGGCACTTCTCCAGTGAGCTAAATTTCTAATCTTGATCTTGCTCTCAGGGAAGATTTTGTGGGGGGAGCTTTCAGCTGGCCTATTATCACTTGGAAAATAGATGACTAGCTTGTTGACGCTGCATCTAGGGAATCCATTTTACCTCATGAGTTAACTCCTCAGGCATGCTAAGAAATGAGTGCCAGCACTATGGCCCTGGAACAGATGGGAGGTAGTTCACACATTCAAATCAAGGTTGTACGCATGCTGTGGAACGGAGCTTTGAAAGAGAAATGGGGCAGAGTTCCCACGTTGCAGTAGCTCTTTTTGTCTGTGCTTTGAGAGGCCTAACTGATAATCCATAAAAGGAAACCTTTTCCAAAAACGTAACTTAAAAATAAAATGTGGTAGGTGAGGAGAAGCAAAAGTGCCCCCATTGAGTCTTACAAAAATGATGTAGTGTGGCCCACTACTGGCCTGTTTCGCTGCCCCTGCCAACCATATCCCATCTCCCATCGTACATCAAAGACAGCAGCTTTTAAATGCCCTCGAGATGATCTTTTAGCCATGGTAAACCAGTGAACTGAAGTGGACCCTCTGTTTGCTAGCCATGGTTAACTGACAATGTTACTCGATCTCAGATTCTTCACAGTGTAGAATGAGGCCATTCAACGCATCATGTCTGCACTGACTATCTGAAAGAGCATTTCACTCTTTCCAGGTTCCCTGTCTTATCCCAGAATCTTATACTTATCTGAAACCCAAACCAGGAAACAGGTGGTTCCAGCTTCCTAACTACCACATTGGATGGATGCTGCAGGGAGCATTCACCAGTATTGTATCTATTGGGATCCAGACTGAAATTCTACTCCAACTAGGTGATGTTACATTGCTTTCCCAGAAGGAGAAAAAAATCATTACCTTAGGTTAATCAAACACTTTGACAGCTAGCTCAGCAATTGAATTGGATAGAATGGTGGACCAATTCACCCTCTTCCCTAATGCTTAATGTAACACTTTTCAATCTGCTGACTAGATTTTCATACACTTAACTACTCAGTTTAGCATTCTGTAGATGAAATATACTTTATGTATATAATGTCAGTGAGACAGATGTGCCATGAAAGTAACCTTTCTTGAATAGTGAAAGCCTGAACTGCTAAAAGTCCACAATATTTCACAGAAATGCTCAAACAAGATTAGAAACCTACATCTGCAGTAAACTTTCCATTATTTAATAAAAATCAATAAAGGGTTAAGAACAATAATGTTCTTAATAATTAAGAACATTATCATAGCCTAAATAGATGTGTGTTGGTGGACTGTTAATCACCTTTAATCTCAATCTCCACTTAAATCATAAATTAATCATAGGTTGCAGTTTACATTTTTCCATTTTTGGCAATCTGTCACCAGTTGTCACTTTATTTTTCTGCTGTGCTTCATAAAACAACCATTATGGAAATTGTGACACAGAATGCTGTTATGTGGCAATATAGCAGAGCAATGTAGTTACCTTGCATTAGAATTGGTACCCAAACCCATCCAAGCTGAGCATTGGGATAATGCAATACTGTGCTTTTAGTTAAATTGTGTCTTTGCAATTTTGGTATATTGTGTAGACTAGAACTCTCGAAGGAAAATTCAAACATCCATCCCACACTAAAGCTTATCCAGTTTGAGAGCAGCTAATGAAATATGCCAAGAGATTTATCTTTGTGTTTAAACCAGTATACTGAAATAAGGATTGAAGTTTGAAATGTAAGCAGACATTTTCTGTTTGCATGCTGCTGAAAAAAAATTACTAGCAAAAACTCCAGGAGCAAATAGAAGGTACCAAAATTAAATTTCTAATTTATTTTTATGGTGCTCAGTAGTGATATTTTTACTTTGTAGTTGCAACTATGTCATGCTATCTTCCTTGCAGTTGGACCCAGGAAAAGGAAAGCAATATGGCGTGATTCTAAGTTTACATAGCTCACAAAAATGATCATTATTCGGGAGGGTGGTGATCAATCCAGCAGAGGTTCTGAAATATATGAATATTTATGGGAGTCTTGTCAGTAATTAGTTATTATACTCTAGTTTAATTCTTTCTTGTATTTCACATATCCACAGCTGAGTACTTCACCAGTTTCACAAACCTATGACTACAGTGAACTTTCCATTATTTAAAAAAAAAATAAGGGGTGATAATTAAGAACATTGTCATAGCCTAAATAAATGTGTGTTGGTGGACTGTTAATCATCATTAATCTTGACCTCCACTAAAATCATAAATTAATCTTAGGTGCACTGTGTAGCTGTGGAGTCCCTTCTTTCCACTGCCTATACTTGCAAAATCCACTGACGTACATATCCAGTTTTAATAAAGTTGTGTAATGAAACATATAGGTGCATGTACAAATAACCATTGCTTGATCCAACAACCTTTGGAATTGTTGTGTTTAGCAACAGCTGATGTTTAGCAATAGCCAACTTGCAGTAAATTCTAAGAGCTGCATTTTCAACTTTAGAAGATCATTTGGGGAATGGTAATAATTTCTACTACTTCTGAACTTGCTGGGGTAGGGAGAAAAAAAAACATTCATGGCAAGTGAAATATAATCTAAGTAGCATTTATAACAGGTATGATCAGAATTAGAAATGTGATGGGATAGAATTAACTATCATTTTTTTTTAAAGTCCTGCTTACAGGTGATTCCTTTATGGAACAATTTTCCCCACCCCCTTTAGCAAAGTACATTGGATTGAATTGGAAGTTTATTTATCTGATCATTCAGCTCAACATACTGATCTGACTTTCATTTAAGAATGTATAATGTTGGGGACTGGGTTGGTGTTGTGTTGGTGATGCTATAGAGCACTATAATTTAGAGTCTGAACTTCCTCACCCATAAAGTCAACTCTCCATACAACATACTCCTGAACTTGTGGTTATAAATCAATACTGTTCCACTTCCGGATGTATAGAGCATCCCTACCATTGCCATCATCTGCCAGTATTGAAGACCCTGGATTTTGTACCTCCATTAACATTGAAGAACAGAGTGTCTGTTTATGGTAAAAACATCACCAGCAGGAGACACACCCTTGTTCTGGTTTTATATCATAGCATGTATGTGATGAAAGAGAGAAAGATTTTAATTGCATTGTATTATAAAGCTATTGGTTTCCTTTCTCCCCCATTCCCTTTCTAAAATCTTTCTAACTTCTTTAATGCTTTTTCTACTCTGAAGTTAATGCCTAATGCACCATAATGCATTAGTGGTTAGCATTGCTGCCTCACAGCGCCAGGGACCCAGGTTCAGTTCCTGACTTGGGACACTGTCTGTGCTGAGTCTGTACATTCTCCCCATGTCTGCATGGGTTTCCTCCAAGGGCTTTGATTTCCTCCCATAGTTCAAAGATGTGCAGGTTAGGTACATCGGCTGTGCTAAATTCTCCCTCAATGTACCCGAACAGGCATCAGAGTGTGGCTGCAAGGGCATTTTCACAGTAATTTCATTGCAGCGTTAATGTAAACCTACTTGTGACACTAATAAGTAAACTTAAAAGAAACAATGCTGTGTTTGCCCATCAGCAACACCCGTTACCTTGTGTAAGCGAGGTTGGTGAGTGCCCACCTTTAGAAATTGGAGTGGGACAGAATGTCATAAGACATCATGTCTTATCTTGCCTCTATGTATTGTCCTTTCACTTGCATTCTCCTTTTCATAGCGATCAACAATTCTGTAAGAACCGCCTCCTCTCCCCCATTCCCAGAGATCCAGAAAACTTTACAAAGCTCCCAGTAATTGTGGCGAGATGTGTTATTCTGACACTCCACCATCACACTGATACTTCGTTGTTTCATTTCCTCTCTCATCTTCTCTGAGTTCCTTTTAGCTATGCGTCACAACATGTCCAAGAGGGTAATGTGTTTTGCACTTCTATCAAAGCCGCTTTTAAACTGGATACCAGCACCTGTGCAGATATATACCTCCTCACTGTGGAAGTACGTGGCCTCTGCTTGTCAATATTCTATGCAACAGAGGCACGATAAATTATTCAATACTTGTGTGTGTTGTTATTGTGATTTTTGTGCTGCCGTATTACATTAGGTTTATGAGTGTCTTCTCTCCCCACTGCCAATACTTAACAAATGTTCCTCAGTAAACATTGGTCACAAAATGGCTGAAACAAAAATAAAGCTTGTCCTTTGGCTTTAAGGCAGGGAGAGCCATGTTTCAGCACAGTCTTATCTGTAACATTTCACATGAATACAAGGATGATTTCTTTGTTTAATGTCCCTTTTGTATTGCAATATTATTCACTATAGTACAGTAAAAATAATTAATTTGGATTTGGACAGCCGAACGCCAAAAGTTGCTTTCAAGTTTCAACAGGCCCTGAATCAATTGTACTGAAGTAATGTATATTCTACTGACATGCATTTTTCTAATTGAAATGTTTTGTACATAAACAGTACCATTTTGTAAATTACTGTGATCCATTAATTAGACAACTTTGTAAACTTGTGGCTCTGAAGTTGATTAACTTGTATTTATGTTTGGTAATGGAAAGGTTTCCTTGACTGCTGTACATGGAAAAACTGCTGTATGTGTGTATATATGTATATTTAACCTTAATTTTGTTTTGGGAGGGACTGCATTTGATTAAGTTTTTAAAGTGTATAAAAGGAGATGCAGAAACAAAAAATGATAGTTGTACTGGATTCTTCTGTTGCTGAAGGTCTCTACTTATAGTTTATTAAAATACCAAGTCACACGCAAGTTACAGAATACAATTATTCTTATTACCTCTGACATAAAGATAAGCTAGTGTAAAAGGACTAGAAGATCATTTGTTTCTGCTGGGTTTACCTCACTGGATGTGTGGTTAGTCTGACTGGATCAGTGAACTACAGTAGGGTGTGAGTTTGTTTGTTTGTTACTAAATACAGCTGATTTTAAAAGTGCAAGAAGTTGATCCCCGAGGGTGAAAGAACCACGAATCTTTGGCAACCACTGCAAAATAAATAGAATGTAGCAATAGGATCTTTGAAACTCGCCCTCTTTAAGCTTGTTTGACTTTCAAGGTAAAATGCTTTGTCTTTTTTAAATTCATCAATATGCCGCCTTATTGCAAAATTATAGGAACTTTATAAGAATGAGAATTTCACAATTTTATAAAGAAGGGGAGAAGCTAGAGAAAAAGTGTTAACAAAGGAAAAAAACAGCACGGGAAACAGGCCCTTTGGCCCAATGAGCCCGTGCTGCCACCTCAATGTCCCCACTTCTACCTGTGATCTCTGTCTATGTTTATAGATCTATATTTGAGACAATTTAGGGAGAATTTGTTCTGCCAATTAGCCTAAGAGCACATTTTTGGGATGTGGGAGGAAACTGGAGCACCTGGAGAATGTGCAAACTCCCACAGACACAGACCCAAATCCATGTATCTCCACAGCAATAGTCACTGAGCTGTCATGTTGCCCATCAAATGGTCTGGGTCAAGCGTACACTAACAAAAATCCAAGAGCAGCCCTCTCACGGGGCTGTTGCGTGTATGCCCCTTGTTAGACAACAAGGCGGACCAAAGCACCTGTAGGATAAAAACAATATCATCGTCTATTTACACATTTCCCAGGAACTCCAAAGGCTTATGATCCCTATTTTAAATCAATTTTCTATATCCCTCCATTCCCATTCTGTTCATGTGTCCATCTAAGTATCCCTTAAATAACTGCAGAGTGCCTGCCTCCACCACTTGGCAGCGCATTCCATACCCCACCACCTTCTGTGTGGAAAAAACTCCCTCTAGCATCCAAATTATACCTTACCCCTCCCCTCACCCTAAGCCCATGATCCCTCGTGCTATTTGAGTCCATCCTAGGAAAAAGCTTAACCCTGTTTATCTATACTCATAATCATGTACACCTTTATTAGATCTCCTCTAAGTCAACGACTTTCTAAGGAAAACAGCCCCAATTTGCCTAACCTGTCCTTGTAACTCAGACTTTCCATACCAGGCAGCATCCTGGTAAACCTCCCCTGCACTCTCTCCAGAATCTCCGCGTCCTTCCAGTAATAAGGCGACCAGAACTGGACGCAGTATTCTAAATGAGGTCTAACTAAAGTTTTATACAACTGCAACATTAAAGGCCAGCTCTTGTACATTATACCCCTTCCTTAAAAGGCTAGCATACCATATGCTTTCTTCACAACCTTCTCCACCTGCTCTGTCACCTTTAGAGAGTTGTGCAGTTGCACTCCCAGGTCTCTCTGTGTTTTGATACTCTTAATAGGTCTACCCTTTATCATATACCTCCCCTCTACATTCTTTCTCCTGAAATGCATCACCTCGCATTTATTAGGATTGAATTCCATCTGTCCAAACTACCAGCCTATCTGTCCTGCTGTATTGCCTGACAATGCTCCTCACTATCCGCAAGTCCAGCCATCTTTGTGTCGTCTGCAAACTTACTGATGACTCCACTTCCTCCCTCTTCCAAGTCATTTATATAAATTACAAATAGAAGAGGTCCCAGTACCAAGCCCTGTGACCGACCTCCAGCTAGAAAAACACCCTTCCGCTATTACTCTGTCTTCTATTACTAATGATGTAGAGATGCCGGCGTTGGACTGGGGTAAACTCAGTTAAGTTTTGCAACACCAATTTTAAATCCAACCAATTTATTTGATAGTAAATCCACGAGCTTTCGACACTATGTTGTGCCTTCGTCAGTCAAATGCAGTGTTCTGATCTGCAGAGGCACTCATATCCACACAGACAGTTACAGATCTTCTATTACTAAGCCAGTTACTTATCTATCTAGCTACCTGTCCTTGTGTCCCATTAGCCTTGACCTTCTCAACTAACCTCCCATGAGGGACTTTGTCAAATGCCTTACTGAAATCCATATAGACGACATCAACGGCTCGCCCTTTGTCCACTGATTTCATCACCTCCTCAAAAAATTCTACCAGGTTCGTAAGGCACGACCTCCCCTTGACAAAGCCATGCTACGTATCCCTAATCAGATCGCATTGCTCTAAGTGCCTATACATCCTATCTCTAAGAATCTCCTCCAACAGCTTCCCTACCACTGACATCAAACTCACCGGCCTATAATTTCCAGGGATATCCCTACTACCCTTTTTAAACAACAGTACAACATTAGCTATTCTCCAGTCCTCTGGGACCTCACCTGTGTCCAAAGAAGAGACAAAGATTTGTGTCAGGGGCTCAGCAATTTCACCTCACACCTCCCTAAGCAGCCTGGGATAAATGCCATCAGGCCCCGGAGATTTATCAGTTTTAATGCTATCTAGAAGCTCTAATACTTCCTCCCTCGGTATGGATATTTCCCTCAACTGGTCCACAGCTCCCTCAAAGACAGGACCAGTCAACAAGCCCCTTTCATTTGTGAATACCGACGCAAAGTATTCATTCAGGATCTCCCCCATTCCCTTGGGCTCTAAGCACAGTTCCCCTCCTCTGTCCCTAAGAGGTCCAATTTTTTCTCTAACCACCCTTTTATTCCTAACATAGGAATAAAAAGCCTTTGGATTTTCCTTAATCCTATCCACCAAAACCATTTCATGCCCCCTTTTTGCCCTTCTAACACACCGTTTGAGCTCCCTCCTACTCTCTCTATATTCCTCCAACGCTGTCTCCGTTCCCAGCCTCTTTGACCTATCATACGCCTCTCTTTTCTGCCTAACCAAGTCCTCAATATCCCTAATAATCCACGGCTCTCTAATCCTACCTTTCCCATCTTTTCTCTTAGCCGGCACATATCTTTCTTGCAACATTTTCAGTATTCCCTTGAAAGAATCCCACATGCCTAGTGTGGACTTGCCCTCAAACAACCGTTCCCAATCAGTTTCCATAAGTTCCTGTCTAATCCGACCGTAGTTAGCCTTCCCCCAATTCAGCACCCTGCCCCTAGGGCAACAAGCATCCTTTTCCATCTGTATCCTAAAGTAGTCAGAATTGTGGTCACTGTTAGCCACATGTGTACGAAAAGAGTTGATTTGCTGGTTAAGAAGAAAAAGGAGGCTTATGTCAGGATGAGGCTTGAAGGCTCAGGTAGTGCAATGGATAGCTATAGATTAGCTAGGAAGGAGGTAAAAAGTGAATTGAGGAGAGCTAAGAGGGTACACGAGAAGATGTTGGCTGATAGGATTAAGGAGAATCCTAAAGCTTTCTTTCGATATGTTAAGAATAGAAGATTGGTTAGGGCAAGATTAGGACCAGTCATAGATAGCAGTGGGAAGTTGTGCGTGGAGCCTAAAGAGATTGGCGAGGCACTGAATAAATATTTCTCTTCGGTATTCACGCAGAGTGCTGGAAATGTAGCTGTGGAGGGCACTGAGGTACAGGGTTGCAAATTGGGGAGTATTGTAGTGGATAGGGAGGATGTGTTAGAAATTCTCGAGGGTTTGAAGTTGGATAAGTCCCCTGGGCCGGACGGGATTTACCCTAGGATTCTCTGGGAGGCAAGAGAGGAGATTGCAGAGCCTCTGGCTCTGATCTTCAGGTCATCGTTGGTTACGGGTGTGGTTCCGGAGGACTGGAGGATAGCGAATGTGGTCCCATTGTTCAAGAAGGGGAAGAGATACCTTCCAGGGAATTATAGGCCAGTGAGTCTTACTTCTGTTGTGGGCAAAGTATTGGAGAGAATTATTAGGGATAGGATTTATAGTTATTTAGAGAGAAATGAATTGATTGGGGATAGTCAGCATGGTTTCATGAAGGGTAGGTCATGCCTTACTAACATCATTGAGTTTTTTGAGAAAGTGACCAGAGAGGTGGATGGGGGTAAGGCGGTTGATGTAGTATATATGGACTTTAGTAAGGCTTTTGATAAGGTGGCCCATGGAAGACTTCTACCGAAAATGCAGATGTGTGGAATAGAGGGTGATTTAGCTAATTGGATTAGAAATTGGCTGGCAGATAGAAGACAGAGGGGGGTGGTTGATGGGAGATTTTCATCGTGGAGTTCGGTGACGAGTGGTGTGCCTCAGGGGTCTGTTGTGGGGCCCCTGCTGTTTGTAATTTTTATAAATGATCTGGATGAGGGTATTGAGGGATGGATCAGTAAATTTGCAGATGATACTAAAGTTGGTGGTGTGGTAGATAGTGAAGAGGGGTGTTTTAGTTTACAGAGTGACTTGGAAAAGTTGCAGAGCTGGGCCGAGAGGTGGCAAATGGAGTTTAATGTGGAAAAGTGTGAGGTAATGCACTTTGGCAGGAACAATAAATGTGTAGAGTATAGGGCTAATGGTAGGGCTCTTAATAGTGTTGAGGAACAGAAGGATCTTGGTGTATGTGTCAAAAGATCCCTGAAAGTAGGCAGTCAAGTGGATAAAGTTGTTAAGAAGGCTTAGGGAGTCTTAGCTTTTATTGGTAGGGGGATTGAATTTAGGAGCCGCAGCATCATGTTGCAGCTGTACAAAACTCTAGTGCGGCCGCACTTGGAGTATTGTGTGCAGTTCTGGTCCCCACATTATAAGAAAGATGTGGAGGCATTGGAGAGGGTACAGAGGAGGTTTACAGGATGTTGCCTGGTATGGAGGGCAGGTCTTATGAAGAGAGGCTGAGGGATTTGAGGTTGTTTTCGTTCGAAAGGAGGCGGCTAAGAGGGGACCTAATCGAAACATATAAGATGATTAGAGGTTTAGATAGGGTGGACAGTGATAGCCTTTTCCTAGGATGGAGAAAGCTAGCACGAGGGGACACAGCTTTAAATTAAGGGGTGATAGTTATAGGACGGATATCAGAGGTAGGTTCTTTACTCAAAGAGTGATTAGGGAGGGGAATGCCCTGCCTGCAGCTGTTGTAGATGCGCCAAGTTTGGTGGCGTTTAAGAGGTTAGTTGATAAGTATATGGAAGAGAAGGGAATGGTTTAGTAGGAGGGGCATTGCTTTTTATTTTGGTCGGCACAACATCGAAGGCCGAAGGGCCTGTTCTGTGCTGTATTGTTCTATGTTCTATGTTCTATGTTCTATGTTCCCCTACTACAACATCAACCACCTGTCCTGGCTCATTACTCAGAACTAAATCCAATATAGCCCCCTCTCTAGTCGGGCTAGCCGCATACTGCTCCAATGATCCTTCCAGTACACATTTTACAAATTCCTCCCCGTCCGAACCCCCAGCTCTAGGTACCTTCCAATCCACCCTAGGGAGATTAAAATCTCCCATTATAACGACTGTTCTTTCTGCACCTATCCAAAATGTCTTACCTATCAGTTTTAAACCTTATAATTTACTCTTTTTTTATCTATACAGTCTTTCCCACCCTCTCTTGAATCTTGATTTCCCCCCACCGTACTTGCAACAGCACCAGGAGATAACAGCATATCACCCAAGTGATTAACTTCATGTAACCTCCAGGAAATGCAAATGACTTATTAACGTCATGGGATCTTTTCTGCTGTGTGCTAAGCCTGATGATGGGATAGCATAGGTCACAAGGTTCTACTTTGCAAGTTATTCACCAGCAGGCCTGATTCTATAGACAGCCGGTGCTTTCACACTCACTTTCCAACATGGGCCACTAGGAATCCTGTTTCTTTTTTACCTCTGCCCAATCCAAGGTCAATGGGGTCCATTCTCTTGTTGAGTTGGAGGGCAGGGCTGACTGACAGTGTCGTAACCTCCACCTGAGTTTGGCAAGGGGATGGGTCCCGAATGCAAACCAGCCACAATGAATGAAACATAATATTGTTGGCACCAATCCAATATCCATTTGTTGTCGAGCTAATTGAGCCAATTATCCCCCAGGAATTGCTATGGTAATGTCCACTTTTAAATGCATGAAAAGTGATGTTAGAAGCTCCAATTTTTTTCCATCACATGGCTGGTCAGGAATTTCTACCTCTCTTACCATTTGCCATTGACATATGTTAGAAGGATTTGCAAGTTGACACTCAACCTGTTTGGCCATGTTATGAATGTGAACACACCTTCCAATCCTGGAGTGGGACTTGAACCCAGGATGTTTGGCCCTGAGGCAGGGATACTATCCACTGCATCACAAGACTGCCTACTAAGTTCAATTAGAGCATAAAATCTTTCTATAGGGATTAAATTTCTCACCAGAGATCATCTGGTTAGTCAGGCCAAGTGTTAGATGATGGCTCATTATCTTCCGGGAGCAGAGAAAGTCGGACTTGCGAAAGAACCTCAACTGGGACAGTGGGCTGAGTTTGAAAAACATCTAGAACTGAAGTCACATAAAGTTCATTAGTCAGTGAGAAGCTGGTGTTAGGGAGTGTACTTAAATATCTTAAACAAGAAAAATATATCATTTATTAAGATTCGAAGGAAACAAATTTCACTCCACTATTTAATAAAGGAGAGAGAGAGAAAACAGAACGACAGCCTGTGAGTCTTACATCATTCATATGGAAAATGCTAGAATCTATATCAAAAACACCTGATAATTATGATCTGATTGGGCATAGTCAGCATAGATTTACAAATGGGAAATCATGTTTGACGAACTTGTTGGGAGTTTTTTGAAGATGTTATTAACAAAATTGATAAAGGAGAGCTGGTGGATATGATCTTTTTGGAGGTTGATTAGCAAAATAAAAAGCACATAGGATTGGAGTCAATATACTGATGTAGATTAAGCTTCGGCTAACAGGCAAAAAACAGAATGGGTCATTTTTGCATTGCAGATTATGGCTAGTTGTGTGCTGCAGAGATCAGTACTTGGGTCCCATTGTGTTCACAATCTATATCAATGACTTGGATGTGGGGATCAAATGTAGCATTTCCAAGATCATGGATGATACAAAGCTAGGTGGGAATGTGTGGTATGAGAAAGATGTAAAGTGGTTACAGGGGGTTTTGGACAGATTTGGTGAGACTGCAAGAATATGGCAGATGGAATATAATGTGGAAATGAGAGTTAATCCATTTGGTAGAAAAAATGGATGCACAGAATATTTCCTAAATAGTAAGAAATTAGAAAGTGTAGATGTACAATAGGACCAGGGTGTCTGTGTCCCTAAGTCATTGAAGGGTAACATGCAGATACAGCAAGCTATAGCAATACTAATAAAATGTTAGCCAACATAACAAGAAGATTTGAGTACAGGAGTAGTGAAGTCTTGCTCAATTGTATAGAAACTTGGTTAGATGGCACCTGGAGTACTATGTGAAGATTCCCTTACTTCAGAAAGGATATTATTGCCTAGAAGGATTATAACAAATGTTCACCAGACTTGTTCTGTGAATGATGGAATTGTCTTGAGAGATTCTGCAAACTGGGCCTGCATTCTCTAGAGTTTCAGAGAATGAGAGGTGATCTCATTGAAACCCAGAAAATACTTAAAGGAATATACAGCGTAGATGCAGGTAAGGTATTTCCCTTGGGGAATTTAGAACAAGAGGGACGTAACTTCAAAATAATGGGGAATCCACTTAGGACTGAGATGATGAGAAATGAGAAATTCCTTCACATAGAGGATTGTGAATCTTTGGAATTTCCTACCCCAGAGGACTATGGAAGCTCAATCATTGAGTATGTTGAGTAAGGTAGAGATTGACAGATTTTTGATTAACTTAATGGGTTATGGGGATAATGGGTGTAAAAGACATTGAAGTGCCCAATCAAATATGATCGTATTGAATGATGGAGCAAGTTTGACAGGAGAATGGCTTCCTCCTGTTCCTGTGTTCCTAAAGATTCAGGTCAATTTTTTAATCTATTACCTTTGACCTCTACCATTCTCTTCACAGGGAGAGCAGGTAAAAATCAGCTCCCAGGTGTCAACTAAGGCCATTCTTAATCTCCTCACGGAAAGTGAACAAGCAAAGCCTGGGTAACTCAGTCACTGACTTGTGTTTCACATATAGTGGAATTCCTGATATCTAGTCAAAGCTTCCCTATAGTGATGTGGCTAAGATTGGAAACTGAGGAGCGAATTCCTCTCCAATAAAAACCTCTAGCCTCACGACATAATATGTAGATCTTTTTGTAATTGTATAATTACAATTTCAGAATAAACACGAGGCTTCAATCCAATTGATTTATCATGTGCTCTTGAGAGCTTTTCATCCAAAAGGAAAGAAATACTGTGATCATAAGTGGTTAAAATTGTCCTTGTTTCTTAAAATCTTTCTTTGTAGATTACTGCTTTGGATCCTTATGACTGTATTTACCATCTGGGAATTGATCTTAATATAAGACTGATTCCAAATTTGTATCCTTTTCTCAGTTTGAAGAACATCTTAATTTTTCTTTAATTTCCAGAATGGATGATTGTGAATTACAGGTGGGGTTGACGTTTCTACTTAATGAAATGCATGTTATAAATTGTGCAGGTTTTTGTGACATGGTGATCCTGGGTTGTGGCATGTGCACTGCTGTGAGTGAACTTTGCACGTCCATTGCAGCCTCTGCACTGTTATTTGCCATGATGTCTTGTTCAGCAAATATTGGCAACTGCGTGCATTTTGTGCCTCTAGTTTTTTAACATAGCATTGTGTTTTTAACTTTATTTTTATTAGTGTCACAAGTTATTAGTAACACTGCAATGAAGTTACTGTGAAAATCCCCTAGTTGCCACACTCCGGTGCCTGTTCGGATACACTGAAGGAGAATTTAGAATGGCTGATGCATTTAACCAGCACATCTTTCTGACTGTGGGAAGCAACCAGAGGAAACCCACGCAGAGATGGAGAGAACATGAAGACTCCACACAGATAGTAACCCAAACCGGGAATCAATCCCTGGAGCTGTGAGACAGCAGTTCTAACCACCGTGCTGTGTTAGCTTCATGCCATTGTTTAAACTCAGTGAGCTTTGCTTATGGCTCAGGTGCTGAATTTGGTCACAAGTTTGTCCTCCTTTCAAAAAAGGAAGATCTATGTGCGAAATTAATTCACAGAATATGTCTTTGTTAGAAATCTTTACCGTTAATGGGTTTTGGTATGAACGTGTGAGGGTGAAGCACTATCACAGGAATTGTGTGAACTGTTAATACTACACAGTAGGGTATTATACATTGATAACTTGTGCAGAATTAACAAACTTGTGCATTCCTAGTATTTTCTGGGTAAACGTCCTGCTATTGTCCTTGGCTCTGGATTTAATATATGAATTTTAAGATCAGACAGGAGACCTCCTTATAAGCCTTGGTAAATGGTGCTTTGAATTATCTACCTGATAGTGGCCAAAAATGATGTTCCATCATTTTGTTTTAAATGTCCTAGAATTTCTCCCACATTGCAATATGGCAGAGATGAGGAATCAAGTAGTTCAGGTGATAGAAGATGTTGTCTAGACTATATTGCTACTAATTTTAAATTTAGCATGGGTGTCATCACACAACACTCCTACTTTTGGCGTGTGCACAATAACTGATCACAATTTTATGGCATAGGGTGTCTCAAGACTTGTCTCAGGATTCATGTGATAATTCTAAGCTGATAGCTGATCTATAGTTTTCTGTTTTTGGCTCCACTCCCAAATCAAAAGGATCTTGTGTGTCATTCTACTGAATATATAGATCCACGTTTGGGGGAATCTGGAACTAAGGGCATAATTTAAAAATAAGACAGAGATGAGGAAGTTTATTTTCTCTCCTGAGGGTAGTAGAACATTAGAAATGGCATTTTTGTTCTTATTCATTTGGTGTCGCTGGTTGGCCAGCATTTATTGCCATTCTTAGTTGCCCTTGTTTAGAGGGCAGTAGAGAGTCAACCATATTACTGTAGCTCTGAATTCACATAAATCAGATCAGATAAAGGACATTAGTAAACCAAATGGGTTTCTCTGACAATTGACAATGATTTCATGGTCATCAGTAGATTCTTAATTCCAGATTTTTAAATTGAATTCAAATTCCATCATTTGCTGTGGTGGAATTTGAATCCAGGTCCCCAGAACATTAGCTGAGTTTCTGGATTAATAATTTAATACTACTAAGCTATTTCATCTATGGCAGAGCCCCTTGAGGGACCAAATGGCCCACTTGTTCACTTATGTCTTAAGAACATCACTGGATAACAATTGAGTAAAATGCAAAATGTTTGATTTGTAGGTTGATCCCTACGTTCAGAAAAAATTTTTAAAATTGGGTTGAGTGATAGGGGAAGGGGGATCAAACCTTAAGTTATTGGCACAATCTGATCCACACTAGTTGTCTAAACAACCGACCCCTGAGGAATCCGAGTTGTTGTGGCAAAATGCACCTTTATATGCATGTTGTCATCTGGAATTATGAATAGTGATAGGGGAAGATGAAGAATTTCAGTTATAAAGACAAACTGGGAAGCTGGAACTTGGAACAAGGGAGATGTAATATTTAAAATCATGAAGGGTCTGAACGGAGCAGTCTTCAATTCTCTTTCCATCAAATGGCTGATTAGGAGGCTCTTGCTGGCTGCCATTGAAGTGATTTATCTTGGAATACTCCACCTCCATGGCAGTGTTACGAACACAACTTAACCATCAACTGCCAGAGCTTCTGGCTCAGAGGCAGAGATGTTACCACTGTGTCATGAGACCTCTCCTATACCACTGCAGCTGTGTAAATAAATTTATATTATAAATAGAGGCAGTGTTTACTGGTGTGATGTTGCTGTATAAATATTGTCTTTGCCAAAGACTTAAATTTGTGATTTACAGTTTGTGCAGTTTTAATTTTTTCCTAAAATTTTTCAACTTGATTTTTTATTTAGCCTGAATTCAATTTTTTTTTTCGTTTTTATCATACTGTTTTATTTCTAAATTTTCTCCCTCAATTATCCTTTGCTGGAATTAGTGTCCTTACAGAATTGTTGGGACACAGAAGAAGAACATTTGACCCATCCTGTCAGCACCAGCTCTCCAAATAAGTAATTAAAAAAATTGCCATTATCCTGCATTGTCCCTGTAACCCTGCACATTTTCTTTTCAGATTACAGTCTAATTCCTTTTATAACACGTCCATCAAACCCAACTGCAACAGATTGTCAGGCAGTGCATCTCGCAGCATAACCTTTTCCTCAAGCTGCTATTGCGTTGGCAGCACGATGGCATAGTGATTAGCGCTGCTGTCTCGGAGGACCTGAGTTCAATTCCCAGCTTGGGTCACTGTCTGTCTGGAGTCTGAAGTAGCTCGGTCAGCATTCTTTGCCCACCCAGCAGCTGTGATGGGATTTGAACCCATGTCTGCAGAGCAATAGTATTGGTCCTTTGATTACTAGCAGAGTGACATGATCACTACATCACTGTCGCTCCCAAAATTCCAGTGACGTTTTCTGTTTCAAAATGTTGGCTAGAGAAAAGGAATTTAAATGTTTGTTTCTTTATTTGAATAACATTGTTTGAAAAATAGGTGCAGTGACATCCAAAGTGCTGCTAGCTTGTGGCATACCTGATCCAAAGATTGTTTGCATTAACTGGCAATGCCTGTACTTAACATAGCAAAACCGTACACACATCCTTGTTCCTTTTGCTGATCTCACCAACGATTAGATAGAGTAATGTAAGCTCTTAGTTTCACTCACTGTAGCAGTAACAGGATTGACAAAAAAAACAAAATAAGAGTACAAAATTATGTTTCTTGTTTATATACCCGGAGCAATTAGAGAAATTTTTTTCAGTATACATTAGGAATATAGGAATAAAGAGCAGAAATAGGCAAATTCAGCCCTTTGAGCCTGCTCCACCATTCAACCAAATAATGGCTGATCTTTCGCTGGTCTGAAATCCACCTCTCCACCGCTTCCCATGTTCCGTTTTCCCTTTCTTTATCTCCCTCTTGAAACCATTCAACAATTCAGACTTCACCATGTTACTGGATAGTGAATAGCTTAAATTTCCTTGGGTTGAATAACAATTGCCTGCACATCCATAACATTAGTATTTGTCAGGCCTGTCACAATTAAATCAGCCCCATTATTGAACTTGCTAAAAAAAGTAAAGGAATCATTGTTATTTATAAAGTCCTCTGCATTGAGCCCTTCACCGAAGGCCTTATCCACCAGTCCGGTGTAAGCGAATGCGCCAGCTGCATCAGTTGGCCCATCTTGTCCATCAGTCCCGCCACTCAGGAAAACAACTTCATGTTCTGTAAGTGCATCTTGCGAAATGTCTGACTTTACACAATGTAGTTCTAAGGCTACACGCAAGGCTAGCTCCTGATTTCGACCCCCTTTGCCTTTGCCCTGAAGCCGAACTGTAGTTTCACCCCCTGCCAGAAGGCATATTGGTTTCCTGGAACACCGTGTCTCCTCCAACAGCTCCAAACAGCCGTCTAGATGGAAGTCAGGAAGTTCCAGGCTTGTAATCATCTGCAGGATCTCATCTTTCAGTTTGCTTGCATGTGCATATTTCGAATTGGCAGCTGCCAGAACTGAACACACATATTGAATCAAAAGACTGTACAATTTGGCCACAATCTTGACATCTCCACTGATTACAGTAGACAGGACAGAGGTGTTATAACCCAAACTTTCTGATTTACGTTTTGCTTCCTCCAAGGCAATTGCATTGGACCCCACAACAAAATTACATACATGAGCAAAACCGTGGGGATCCTCTTGATCCATTTTTGTGCTGGGCTGAGACAGAACAACTTTCACAGATTCTGGCATGGATGATGCCAGGTTATACTTTGACAGTATCTTGTGACAGTCCTCTTTACTTTGCGAATTAGGTACAGTTGGGCCACTGGCTACAAACTCCAAATCGTCTCCAATAACATCAGACATGATGAGACTCACCACCTGCCAAAAAAAACCATATTTTTTTTATGCTGCTCCAGTTTTCAATCTCTTGTACAGTTGAACCTGATTACAGCACATGACAAGGGTTTGGTTTAAATAAACTTGTATTCAGAGTCCTAACTCCAAAGATGATTTCAATTATTAGTACAATCTCTGATCAAAACTACCTGTTGCATCATCAGCTTTTAATCAACAACCTTACATTGTATACAGTCAAAGAGGTTAGAGGCAGGGCAATATTCTCACCCATTTTGCTGAGATTACATGTTTACAGGACCTGTAAATATCACTTGCTTACTAAAGCAGGCAGCATGGTGGCACAGTAGTTAGCACTGCTGCCTCACAGCGTCAAGGACCCGGTTCAGTTCCTGGCTTGGGTCACTGTGTGGAATTTGCATGTTCTCCGGTGTCTGTGTGAGTTTCTTCCGGGTGCACCAGTTTCCTCATACAATCCGAAAGACGTGCCGGTTAGGTGCATTGACCCGAACAGGCGTCAAAGTGTAGTAACTAGAGGATTTTCACAGTGACTTCATTGCAGTGTTAATGTAAACCTAATTGTGACTAATAAATAAACTTTTACACTTGCTGTGGTTAAATCATTTCATAATCCATCAATAGAAATGTTCTTAAGCTAAGTGGGTAAACACATTACATGGTATGGCATTGTGTCATACATTCCAGAGATTTGTTTTGATTTCTATGTTAGGTGTTATTAATGAAAAGGTGTAAGGACTACAAATGACCTCAGCAAGATTTAATCCACAAAGGAGTAAATTTTATCCCTGCTCTTGACTGCCACCTAAGTGACTCCAACTGGAAGTACCACCTGGTGATTGCCAACTGCAAGATTTCCATAGCTAGACTGTCAAATACCTGGCTGAAAATTTATTGTCCAGGTTCACCCATAGTGAACAGCCACCTGCAATCAGGTATTGGAGAATAGTCGGCATTCAGGACCATATCTGAGTAGCGTAAGATATCTTTGGAAGAGGAGCAGGAGGGAGAAAATTGACAAAAAGAAAACACTTGTCAGTTATTACTTCTTAACAATATCAAAGCAGTGGGAGGTGATTGTAGGGAAAACAAATAAAGTTTCAGTTTGTAATGTCGGGTTGATTTTGAGAAATCACATTATAGACTATAAAACTTTGTTACCTCTGCACTGGAGAGGTTTGGCCTCTGTACATAGTGAAGGAAATTAAGCCTTTGAATAAGTGCCCCAAACTGGTAACTAATGTCTTAGTAATGGGATTGATTTTATGCCCTTCCCCCATATAGCATGCCTTGTCTCTACTGGCATATGTAACAGGCCATTTAAATTGCCATTTATCTTAGCAGGACTGTAATATAAGACCTTAAGAAGACCATGCTAAAAAATTGCCCCTTAGTGTCCAGGGATGCATAGGTTAGAGGGTGGGATATGGGGGTAGGGCCTGGGTGGGACTATATTCAGTGCAGACTCGATGAGCCAAAAGGCCTCTTTCTGCACTGTAGAGTTCTATGGTTCTAAGATATAAAAGTAAAATTAGGTCACTTGGCGCATCAAGTCTGCTCCGCCATTCAATCATGGCTGACTTTTTTCTCATCCCCATTCTCCTGCCTTTTCCCCATAACCCCTGATCTCTTTATCAATCAAGAACCTATCTGTCTCTCTCTTAAAGACACTCAATGATCTGGCCTCCACAGCTTTCTGCAGCAATTCACCATTCTCTGCTTGAAGAAATTTCTCCTAATCCCTGTTTTAAAATATCATCTCTTCAGCCTGAAGTTGTGCCCTCTGGTTCTAGTTTTTCCTACTAGTGGAAACATCCTCTCCACATCCACCCTATCCAGGCCTTGCAGTATCCTGTAAGTTTCAGTAAGATCACCCTCATCCTTCTAAACCCCACAAGTACAGACCTAAAGTCCTCAACCCTTCCTCATCTAACAAGCTCTTTATTCCAGGGATCATATCTGTGAACCTCTTGGACCCTTTCCACGGCCAGCACATCCTTTTTTAGACATTGGGTCCAAAACTGCTCACAATACTCCAAATGGAGTCTGACCAGTGTCTTATACAGCCCAAGAAGTACATCCCTGCTCTTGTTCTCTAGCCTTCTCAATATAAATGCAACATTGCATTTGCCTTCCTCACTGCCGACTGAACCTGTACGTTAACCTGAAGAGAATCTTGAACAATGCCTCCCAAGTCCCTTTGTGTTTCTGATTTCCTCAGCATTTTCCCATTTAGAAAATAGTCTATGCTTCCATTCCTCCTTCCAAAGTGCATAACCTCACACTTTTCCATATTATATTCTACCTGCCACTTTTTTGCCCATCCTCCAAAGTCCAAGTCTTTCTACAGCCACCCCTCCTCCGCTTCCTCAATACTACCTGTCCCTCTACATATCTTTGTATCATTTGCAAACTTAGCAACAGTGCCTTCAGTCCTGAAGGGGCCAGAAAACCCTGGCCCATGGATTTGAGCTATCAGTTTGACAGAAAGAAAGGCATTGCAGGTACGAGGATGGTGAGAGATTTTAGCTTTGTTTGCTTCAGTCCAAGCAAAGACTTCATTTTAAAATATTTCTGTCTATGTAACTAATTCTGCTAAGTTTAATTGACTGCTAACATGACTACATTTTAACATTCAGAAGACATGCTGGGTTAGTTAAAAAAAAATTACTGCATTCCTGAAGGGTACACAGCTGGCAAAACTAGATTTTCATAACAACAGCTGTAAGACTTGTTTTCTAAGACAAGGCCAGCCTGCAAAGGAACTTACAATAATGAGATATGGGTTGAGATATATTATAGATTTTAGTCTTTGTTTTTGAGACCAGTTACATTGTGATCAGTACAGGGACTGGCTTGTATAGAAGCCAGCCTCCAAGTTTGCTTTGCTTTTTCTTTTCGCTTCTGTCACGTTAATTTAATAAAGTTCTGTTCAATAAAAGAAATACATTTTAAACACCGTACCTGTACTGTCTCCTTGTCTGTTCAAAGGAATGAATGGACCCAACAGAAATTAAAGATTTTTTTACACTTATGGGTCAGACTGGATAGCTTATTTTAAAATGTGGAGCTAAAGAACATGCATATCTAATTAAAGATAAAGAATCAGGTAAGAAACCAAGAAGATTTTATTTTCACAAGAAATCATTGCTTCTGACAAGACTTTCTGACCATGTAGTCCTTTAATGGCAAATTAAAGTGAGTGTATGTTCAGTGATAGAGGATTAAGGTGCTAGTAGAGATTATGAGGACTTGTGAGAAGAAAATTAAATGAAGTTCCTGCTCATCATTGTGTGCCTGCTGTGAAATGCACATGTTTAGATATCAGCTGATAATGCTAAGTTCAGGCATAATGCACTCATCCTATCTTTCTCCTCCTTATAATTCAGTTACCTGCTGGCACATAGTGCCTAGACTTACACAACAAATGACCATTGAACCAATGCTTCAAAGTGTTTTTGTGCAATGTGGCTTGCCCCAATCCTGTGACCTTTGATGCCATCCTTTGTGCAAAAGGCTTGAGAGCAGAAACCATTTGATCCACCAGCTGGATCTGTGACATTGCTCAAGTCAGCTGAGGGTCCCCGGGTGTCTGGAGGGGTAAACAGTTGGAATCTTCACCATTGTAACATACAAAGAATTTTAGGTAGTAGCTTTCATAAGTTTCAGGCACCTCAAAGTGCTTCACGACCAATTAAGTATATTTGAAACATAGGGCAGGATTCTCTAATGTTGTCTGCCTCCCCTGCTACATATGAGAATGGAGAATTTGCCATTCCAGCCAAATCTCCATTCATTTCAGCAGCACCGGAAAATCCCAGTTGTGTACAAATACAGAGTTTTTGGCGCTAATCTTTGTTATGAGCAAGCCAAATGTGCAGACAGGGATGAAACGATGACCGGGTAGTCTGTCGTACTGGTGATGGTTCAACAGATAAATGTTGGCTGGGCTATTGGGAGACTCCCTGGCTCCTCTTTGAAAAGTACCATGGGGATCTTTCACATCCACTTCTCAAATGAAAGGCAGAATCTCTGACCATGCAGCACTCTCTCAGTACTGCACTGGGGTGTCAGTCTGGATTATGTATTCAGCACTTGAAACCTATAACCTTCTGCTCAGAGATGGAACTGCTACCACTGAGACCCAGACATTCTGATTAACACCACTGTGGATTAGGGCCAGCAATTGATTGCAATCTCATTCAACATATCACAATCAGCAACGTTTCAGTCAACAAAGAGAAAAGTATACAGACCCGAGCAGGATGGGCAACTCTAGCCAAACCTCCGCCCTTCAACAGAGAGAGTGTCTTGCGCACCGTGTTGAGCTCCTGAATTGTTGCCCCCTTAGCTGCAAGTTGTTTAGTCAGACATTGTTTCTCCTCCAGGGTGATGGGGGGGATTGGAGCTGGCAATAAAGCAGACCCCCCTCCTAAACAAACAATGTTTAAAAACTGTTACAGACACAGGCATGCCAAGCTTTCCACGGATTATATAAAACAAGATTAAGCATAGAGTTCACACAGGCTAGGTTAGAGATTGTGAAAAAAAATCTTCTCACAAACTAATGGGCATACTGTGTACAGTTCTGGTCACCTTATTATAGAAAAGATAACATTAAATTAGAAAGACTGCAGAAAAGATTCACTAGAACGCTATGAGTTATATGGAGAGGCTGGATAGACTGGGACTTTTTTCCCTGGAGTATTCCCTGGAGAGTTAGGGGTGATCTTACAGAGGTCCACAAAATAATGAGAGGCACAGATGAGGGAGGTAGTCAACACCTTTTCCCAATGGTAGGGGAAACTAAAACAAGAGGGCATAGCTTTAAGGTGAGAGGGGAGAGATACAAAAAGGTCCAGAGGGGCAATTTTTTCCACACGGAGGGTTGTGCATGTCTGGAATGAATGGCCAGAGTAATAGTAGAGGCAGGTACAATTATGTCTTTTAAAAAGCATTTAGACAGTTACATGGGTGAGATATGTATAGAGGATGTGGGCCAAACACGGACAATCGGAACTGAGTAGCTTAATGGTAAAAACTGGGCAGCTTGGACAAGTTGGGCCGAGGGTTTGTTTCCATGCTGTAAACCTCTGTGGCTCTATGTACACTTGCACAGAAGGGAATTAACACATGGTTGATTGTTTCCTTTTAAGAGAGTTAAAATCTGTTCAGAATTGTATCATTATAGTTTAAGGGCGTATTTAATAACATTGCTTGCATTTCTCTTTCCAGTTCAGGTAAGGTTTGGATGTTAGCACTCTCTGTATCAGAGGGTTATCAGATAGTTTTGAAACAATGTCCATGTTAGGTTAAGCTGGGTCACAGTCTAAGGATACAAGATAAATCATTGGGACTGAGATGAAGAGAACTTATTCAACCAAAGAGTGGTGAGCCTATGGAGTCAGCTATCACTAAAAACAGATGAGGCCAAAACATTATTAGATATAGCTCGAAAGAATATAGGGGGAAGTGGCAACGAGTTACTGGATGGATGATCAGTCATGGTCATAATGAATGGCAAAGAGGCTCAAAGGGCCAAATAGCCTACTCCTGCTCCTGTTTTTCTATTTTCTATATCCTGCACTTTGAGAAAACTCCACAACACTTCATGAATCATGGAACAGATACACTGCAGTCAACTACTCAAGTGTTGGCATAGTGGGGAGTTTGCACGTTTTCCCCATGTCTACATGGGTTTCCATTCACTTTCAAAGATGAGCAGGTTAGGTGGATTGACCATGCTAAATTGGCCCTTTAGTGTCCAATTTGGAGGGGCTATGGCTGGTATTGATGCTCTTTTGGAGATTCGGTATAAACCCGATGGGCAGAATAGCCTCCTTCTACATCTCAGGGATTCTATGGTTGAAAGGTGGCCATGCAGTTGGCATTTGCAGTGCACAGGATAGCAAAAGAACATAAAAAATAAAACCGAGGTAGGCTGTAAGGCCTCTCACACCTGATCTATTCTTTAGTAAGATCATGGTTGATCTTTTGTATCAACTTCACTTTCATACCCTATCCTTATGTTCTTTTAGTGTCCATTTTCTTAATGATTGAACATCTAAAACTCTCCAGGATGGTTAATCTCAAAGAGTTGTTTGAGTTATAAGGAGAAGCTGGACAGACTGGGACTTTTTCCCTGGAATGTAAAAAGTGATATATAGGGTGAATTTATATATGTATATAAAATATGGGTGATCTTATACAGCAAGGTCTATAAAGAGGGGCATATAACAGATCAATAGCCAACACCTTTTTCCAATCATACAGGCAAAAACCAGTGGATATAGATCTAAGATGAGAAGGGAGAGATAAAAAAGGGTCCAGAAGGACAATATTTTGCACTTAGAGGGTAGTGAATGTCTGGAATGAGCTGCCAGAGGTGGTGGTAGAGCTGGGTACAATTTTTTCTTTAAAAGCATTTAGACAGTTACACTGGTAAGATGGGCATAAAGAGATATAGCCAAATGCAGGCAATTGGGACTAGCTTAGTGGTAAGAATTGGGAAGCGTGGACAAGTTGGGCTGAAAGGCCTGTTTCCATCTGTAAACCTCTATGACTCTGAGTCACAACCTTCTAGAGTGCATATTTTTCTCTATATCTCAGTCCGAAATGGTGGACCTTTTATCCCACCAGCATCTACCCTGCCAATCCCTAAGAATTTTATATAGAAGCTGAGAGTTTTGTAGAGCTTCAGTAGGTGATCACTGTGGCTGTAAAGAGACCAGGGGAGAGAGGTTAAGTGACCACCACATAAACTAGAAAGAAAAGACAGAATGCAGGATTCCTCTGGGAATGTGGCAGTCAAAACAGTAGCATTTAGTGTTGAATGTTCATTCTGGTAGTGGAATTTAAATTAACAATACTGGGGATATAAAGCTAGTCTCAGTGATGGTGACCATACTTATTTTCACGAAATCCCATCTGGTTCACTAATATCCTTTTGGAAAGGAAACCTGCCATATTTACTTGGACTGGCCCACATGTAACCCTAGATCCAATGCAGGCTCTTAACTACCTATGAAATGATCTAGCAAGCCACTGAATTTGAGGGAATTAGATTTGGACAACAAATGCTGTTCTTGCTGATAGTGCCCACATCCCATGAAAGAATTTTTAAAAATTAACATCAAGTTTAACTATTTCACGTCATAACCCTTCTGCTGTGAACAGCAGCTGCTGATGGTGATGATTCTTCCTTGCCCCAATTGCATCTTTTGTTTCTTCACTTGCGTAATTACCATGTCTTTTTGCTCTATCATCTCTTCTGTTACTCTCCTGCTTTCTGCTCGATCACAGACTTCCTGTTTGTTCTTTCCTCTTGCCTTCCGCCTGTCCCTGCTCAAAACACTGTTATACCTAGATAACAAAGATACCTAGATAACGTCAGACTTCTATTTACTGACTACAGCTCAGCCTTCAACATTATTATTCTCATGAAACTCATTTCCAAACTTTGTGGCCTGGGCCTCCGCTCCTCCCTTTGTGACTAGATCCTGAACTTCCTAATTCACAGGGAAATCAGTAAAGATAGGCAACAACACCTCCTCCACGATCATCCTCAACACTAGTGCCCTACAAGGCTGTGTTCTCTGCCCCCTGCTATACTCCTAATACACCTATGACTATGTGACCAAATTCCCCTCCAATTTGATTTTCAAGGTTGCTGACGACACCACCATTGCAGGACAGATCTCAAACAGTGAAGATTCAGAGTACAGGAATGAGATAGAGAATTTGGTGAACTAAGGCTGTGACAATAATCTCTCCCTCAATGTCATCAAAGGAGATTGTCATCAACTTCAGAAAGGATAGAGGAGAATATGCCCCTGTCTACATCAATGGGGAAAAAGTAAAAAGAGTTTCAGGTTTTTTAGGTATTCAGGTCACCAAGAACCTGTCTTGATCCTCCCATGCCAAGACTACAGTTATAAAAGCCCACCAACACCTCTACTTTCTCAGAAAACTAAGGAAATTTGGCATGTTAGCTATGACTGTCATCAACTTTTACAGATGCACCATAGAAAGCATTTCTTCTGGTTGTATTGCAGCTTGGTATGGCTCCTGCTCTGCCCAAGACCACAAGAAACTACAAAAGGTCATGAATGAATCCAACCTATAATGCAAATCAGCCTCTCATCCATTGACTCTGTCTACACTTTCTGCTGCCTTGGAAAAGCAGACAGCATAATTAAGGACCCCACACACCCCAGACATTCTCTCTTCCACTTTCTTTCCTTGGGAAAAAGATACAAAAGTCTGAGGTCACGTACCAATCAACTCCCTGCTGCTGTAGACTTTTGAATGGACCCACCTTGCGTTAAGTTGATCTTTCTCTACGCCCTAGCTATGACTGTAACACTACATTCTGCACTCTTTTGTTTCCTTCTCTGTGAATGGTATGCTTTGTCTATATAGCATGCAAGAAACAATACTTTTTGCTGTATGCTAATATATGTGACAATAATAAATCAAATCAAAACACCTCAAAGCTCTTCCCAGTTCTGATGACCTAACATACTGGGGCTCGATTTTGATTCTGGATTTTGAGTGGACAAAGCTTGCCCATTGACTCTGTCTTTGCCACTGCAGAGGCTGCCAAGCCTGTTGAGCATTAACAGCTTCATCTGTTTTTATTTCTGCAGTACTTTGCTCTCTAACCAGCAAAGATCAGATCTGAAACCAGTACCACCATGGCACTGCAGGAATCCTGTAAAGTGCCAATGTCAGTAAACTTAATTTATTTCAGTAATTATTTCAGAACTTCTGCAGTGGTATTGTAGTCAACCTTCAGATTAGCGGATATTGATCTGGGCTAAACCTGAGGCATTGGATTATTACATACAGCACATTTACAATGACGATTAGACAAATAATTTCTGTACCTGAGATAAGCACAAAAAGCAGGTCATCTGTGGTAAGTCTTTTAACTAAGTGATGGATAGTGTTGGCTGCCCTTAAAGCATTTTCATCAGGGAGGTTATGTCTGGCTCCTTCCATTGCTTGTATTTTTGTCTGGGGTTTCAGAAGCATGTTCCTGCAGAATTGTCAGGAGTGAAACAGTTAAGCACTAGAGACAATGTAGAGTGCACTTGCTCTAGATTCCCCCATGAGGGGAAACACCTTCTCACCATCTCCCTATCAAACCCCCTCATAACATTATGTTTTGATAGTCATCTTTCTCTTCTGAATGCAGTGACCCATGCATTGTATGGTTCTGTGGGTATTGGGCACCCCCTCAGTACCAACAATTACTCATCTTTGCTTATTGATAGTGAGTGTCCTCACTCAATACCCTCTTCCCCCCCACCATCATTTTCTAGCATGAATCAGGAGCCTGGCTAAGAATCAGGAGCAGCTCAGTTTCCATCTCCATAACATATAAGCACTGAGACCAAATGTAGCTTCCATTTCTTCCCCACACTGAAATTAGTTATTCAGCAAGACCAAAAATTGAATCTGCAAACATACTGGTTGGTTATAATTCCATTTTACAATCGGACCACAAATTTACTACCTGAGTAATTGTTTGAATGTTTTTCAAGCAATCCCAACCTGTTTGATGCTGTATCATACTTCAGCTTGGTTGGGTTTGTTTTGGAAGGATCAGATGGAAACCCATTGGGGCTACCAGCTAACAGCAAAGAAAAATTGAATGCTAATCTTTTAATTTCTTACTCTTTTCCAGCCAACTGAAGAATCTGTTGAATTCCAAAAGGAATGCTGATCACTCCTCGGAGCAGGTGGTCTCCCAGAATCTCTTCCATAGCAGCTGCCATTCCCAACACGGCCTTTCCAAATCCAACAAGGTAGACATTCTTGTGCACAGGGAAGCACTGATTTTGTATCACTAATCTGTCTCCTTCTATCCTAATGTTGTTTTTGATCATGTTTTGAGGCAAAACAGCATTGATTGCTGCCTGAAAAATCTGCAGACTATGCTTCTGAAGGGACATTTCTTTACTAATTACAGAGACAATTGGATGAGGCCTCCTTGGCTGCCAGTACTTGTAAATGAGTTGGTGGTTGCGATGAAGTAGCAAGTATCTTCCAAATGCAGTCACCATCTTAATTACTGAGGTTCCTTGATTGCTTTGAATGGTTTCATCCTGCCAGAGAATGAATATGGATTAGTGAGAAATTAATCCAATTCTAGAATGTGGCAAACATAGATTCAAGTCCAGAATTAAACCTGTAGGGTAACTATCATGTCAGAAATATTATTTGGTGGTTACATCTCCAATTCTTCACCTGTCATTATTTTATCTTCTACGTTGCATATTTTCATTCCAGATTTTCTCCAAAATTTGTATTTCAAATGTGATAATTTGTTATTTTTCATAACAGTGCAAGAAATATTAGTAAATTATAAACTGGAGTGTGGTTGGTAACAAAGCTTTTATTTCTATCTTTTCACCATTTTAAATTATTGACTGGAGACATGTTGAAATACTTTTAGTTTTAGCCTTGACACTTCATCTTGAATTACAACATTATTTCAGCTTTTGGGTGAGATATTGTTACTCCCCGCACCCTCCCCCCAACCACATCATTGGTTTTTGCAGTACTAGGTGGGCTCACCCTTCGTGGAATCATATAGTCCCATTGATGACTGTGGCATTTTACATGGCTTTCCTGTCCAGCTGCCGAGGGATTACCTTTGACAGGTCTGAAAGGTTCTGTCAGCCAAAAGGGCTGGAAAATCCCACCCTTAGCTAGGCTAAGATGATTGGTCTCAATGAGAAAGTGATGTAATTGGTCTCTACATCCCTCAGCTGGAGGAAGGGAAAGATACAATCCTTACAGAAATGCAGAAGGAGGCCATTTGGCCCATCAAGTCTACACCTACTCTTTGACAGAGTATCATACCCATGCCCACCACCTGCCCTATTCCCTAACCCCACACATTTACCATGGCCAGTCCATTTAACTGGCACGTCTGTGGACCATGGGAGGAAACCAGAGTACCCTGAGGAAACTCACGCTAACACGGGGAGAACGTGCATACTCCAAACAGACAGTGAGCTGAGGATGGAAGTGAACCTGGGTTCTTTGCATTGTGATGCAGCAGTGTTAACTATGGTGCCACCATGACACATCAGTGAATTCTGTTCCTGATTGTTAACCAGCAGCTTCATATGTGTGTGTGAATTTGGATTCAGACTGGTTATCCTATGCTGCTGCTGAACTGTCCAGGGCTTATATACAGAAACAATACACAGAAAGCCCACCAACTTCTCTACTTCCTCAGACGACTAAGGAAATTTGGCATGTCAGCTACGACTCTCACAACCTTTTACAGATACACTTTCAAAACCATTTTTTCTGGTTATATCACAGCTTGGTATGGCTCCCGCTCTGCCCAAGACCGCAAGGAACTACAAAGATCGTGAATGCAGCCCAATCCATCGTGCAAATCAGCCTCCCATCAATTGATTCTGTCTATATTTCCCACTGCCTCATAAAAGCAGTCAGCATAATTAAGGGCTCCACGCACTCCGGACATTCTCTTTTCAATCTTCTTCTGTTGGGAAAAAGATACAAAAGTCTGAGGTCCCATACCAACAACTCAAGAACAGCTTCTTCCCTGCTACTGTCAGACTTTTGAATGGCCATATCTTGCATTAAGTTGATTTTTCTCTGCACTCTCGCTATGACTGTAACACTACACTCTGCACTCTCTCCTTTCCTTCTCTATGAGTGGTATGTTTTGTCTGTATAGCGTGCAAGAAACAATATTTTTCACTGTATGTTAATACTTGTGACAATAATAAATCAAAGCAAAAATATAGGATCAGGAAGAGACCATTCAGCTCCTCAAGCACGTTGCACCCATTCAATGTGATCATGACTAATTTAACCCTACCGACCCACCTTGCTTCTGTAAACTTTTACAAACATGCCTGTCAAAAATCAACAGCTTCTGTACCTCGCACTTCAGCACAAGATGGGAGGTGAGGAGAGAGGAGAAAATTGTTGAGTGGAGGAAGGGCAAAATTAAACATTGAAAGGACAGTTCTGTGAACCGTTGGCCATCTTCCTTCACCTCTTCCTTCAGGTCATTTTGAAAAAAATAGACCACGAATAAAATTATTTAAAACAATGCAATCTAATTTTCCTGAAAAGAAATTCAAAGGTGGTTCCAAAAATCTATTTTATTTATCATTTAATACTGGTTCAAGAATGCAGGAGATTTATGGAGACAGTAGTTACAAAATAACCCGGCACAAACCTTCAGTTGAGATCATTGATAATCTCTTGCTAAAACGACTGTTAATTATTAACAGAGCACAGGTCGAGACTGAAATGTAACTTCTTAAAAAAAACTCTGACTCAAAGTTGTTCAAACTTATTCTGCACAGCCGGAATTGAAACTGGACTTCTAAAAAAGTTCCCCCAAAATAAACAGTAGATCTTATGTGATTCAAAGTCATCGGGCAGTTTAGCTGGTCGGTGTCAGTCAAGGGTTGGGAATGGAGCCAGCAATTTTACTGCTGTTTTTCAGCACTGCGCCCTTCCTGTTGCTGCTGTTGCTCGCGTGGGTTGGACATTGGGTTAAGTGGCACGTTGATACGCAGCACAAATTTGCTTCATGCTCTTACCTTTTAGGCGATAGCTACTGTCAGCGAAAACTAAACCACAACCTCAGCTGTGAGTCTGCCGCATGATGTACGGAATTGTAAGGGGTTGGACATCCTACTTACTGCTCCTCCCCGTCAACCCACTGTCGTCTCTCCCCTCCCCGCCGCCTCTTTGCAAATGCCTCTTCTTCCTTACAACACAAGCTCCCTCTCCTCTTTCTACCCATCTTCGCTTCCTCCACTTCCCTAAGGATGACAGTTATTTTTTTCAAAAATTAATTTATTAATAAGTGTTTTGGAGATGTTTCCACTCGGGGGAGGGGGGAGTGGGGGAAAGGGTTGGAGGGATCAAAATAAGGAGTCTTAAGTATACAGCATTCGGTGGAACGATTGAGAACCAGGCAGAGATCACATTAATTGTTAATTGGCAAAAGAGGCAATGGTGACAGAAAAATGTCTTTTTCACCATGTGAGTGGTCAGGACCTGGATTGCACTGGCTGAGTGTGTGGCATCAATCGAGGCATTTAACAGGGATTTATCTGTAAAGAAAGAATTAGCAGAGCTACCGGGCAAAGGCGAAAGGAATGGCACCAGGCAAACTGCTCCTTCAGAGGGCCAGCACAAATGTGACAGGCTGAATGGTATCCTATGTTTTAACCATCTTGTGGTTCATAAATCATAAAATCCTCACAGTGCTGAAAGAGACCATTTGGCTCATCAAGTCTGCACTGATTACAATCCCACCATTCCACATATTTACCCTCCTAATCTCCCTAACACTGTGGTCAATTTAGCATGGCCAATCCACCAAATCGACACATCTTTGGAGTGTGGGAAGAAACTGGAGCATCCAGAGGAAACCCACGCAGACATGGGAAGAAGGTGCAGACTCCACAAAGATAGTGATCCAAGGTAAGAATTGAACCTGGGTCCCTGGCACTGTGAGGCAGCAGTGCTAACCACTGTGTCTCCAGGTTAAGAGGATTAATGGGATAAATACATTGGGTTATGGAATAGAGCTTGGTTAAGATGCTCTGTCGGAAAGCTGGTGCAGACTCAATGCACTAAATGGCCTATGAGAATTCTATGATTAAGTCTGTATACAAGAAAGGTTTTTTTTCAAAAATTAATTTATTAATAAGTGTTTTGGAGATGTTTCCACTCGGGGGAGGGGGGAGTGGGGGAAAGGGTTGGAGGGATCAAAATAAGGAGTCTTAAGTATACAGCATTCGGTGGAAGGATTGAGAACCAGGCAGAGATCACATTAATTGTTAATTGGCAAAAGAGGCAATGGTGACAGAAAAATGTCTTTTTCACCATGTGAGTGGTCAGGACCTGGATTGCACTGGCTGAGTGTGTGGCATCAATCGAGATCTGGAAGCTTATTATGTTCATACTGTAAATAACATTGTTTTGAAGAAACTTAACTGAGTTGGACATGAGTCATCCATGAATCAAGGGACTCTTCCTAATATTGATTAGATTATGAGTTCCCAATGAGAGATCCAAACACTATTCTGTGTGGAGACCAACAAACAACCAGTCTTTATAGAACTATGGAATCCTTAGAGTGCAGAAGACAGCCATTTGGTCCATCAAGTCTGCAATGACTCATTGACAAAGTACCTTACCCAGTCCCTAATCCTGTAACCTGTGTCCCAGTCTTCTAATATGACCAATTTCTGTAAATTCTACATATAAATAAGTATTACGAAGTTCAAGGTGCTGAGAAGTTTTGATAGACTAGATAGAGAAAAAGTATTCTCTCTGGCAAGTGAATCATTAGGAACAGATCAGAGATTTAAAATCATTGACAAAGATTTGGAGGGATGGAGAATGTTTTTCACTCAGAACAGTGGTGGGATCTAGAATCCTTTATTTGAAAAGATGGTGGAAGCTGATTTCAACTTTTTGTTTAAAGGGTATTGGTCAGATACTTGAGGATGAAGAACTTGCAGGACAGATAAAAAGCAGGGGCTGTTGTGGGATGGGGTGGAACTAAGTAGAGCTGTTCTTTCAAAAAGCTAGAACAAGCATGATGGGCTGAACGCCTTCCTTCTGTGCTGTAAATACATTTGATTCGATGAAGCATTAGATGCAGTAAAAACAGAACATGGAAATACTCAGCAGGACAGGAGAAGGAAATAGAATTATATTTGAAATTAGTGACCTTTCATCAGAACTTGAAAAATGAGTGCCAGCACAGGTTTTAATAGGCAATCACATCTGCATCTGAATTGCTGTAATCTCCAAAACAATGGCCAGATGCTAGAAAATGGGATGAAAATGCACAGCTTGTTTCCTTGTTTTGGCTGACATAGACAGAGGGCTGAATAGCCTCTTTCTGCACCAGAACTTGAAAATGAGGACACAGAAGCAAGGCTGGCAAATTTTAAACAAGAAACAACAGATTTCTCCACAAAATAGTGACTGGCTGAGGTGTGAGCAACCTGGTGTTGTGAGACTTCTTACTGAGGTGATAGTAACAGGGAATAAGCAATAAATTATAATCTTAAAAATAACAAAACTAATGTGGTAATGGGACAAGTAAAAAGAAGTGATGGAGATGTAAAATGGAAGAACAGAATCATTACAACCAGAAGCTGAGGACTCCGGATAATCAACAAACAGGGTGAAGGTCATCTTCAGCTCGAGGGACAGACGATGACGAAAGAAGGCGCCTCGCCTCTTCCGTCACCATGACAACCTGGGCGGGGCATGGTGGGTATTATGGGTAATAACGAACAGGGACACCTTCGGCTCGAGGGACGGGCGGACCGCGGCAAGACCACGCCCTCCTTTGCATCTATCTCCCTGACAACGACGGCGGGGCGGGTGCTGTTCACATTCCGGGCAGCGGGGCCGCCCCCCCCCCCCGCAACTTTGCATCTATCTCCCTGACAACCAAGGCGGGGCGTGTGCTGTTAGTATTATGGGGTAACGGTGCACAGCCAATCGTGAAGCCGGCGAACGTCATCCTCGGTTCGTGGGACGGACTGCCCGCCCTTCCGTCTCCCTGACAACCAGGTGTTGAGTATTATGGGTTATGTTCCCGCCAACAGCAGCTCGTGATCCAGAATGCCCCGCGGGGGTGGGGAGTGACTGCAGAGTCTGTGCGCGGCCCGTGCGCTGCCGCCATTTTAACTGCTGCTACCGGCTGGCCGCTCTACTTTTAAAGATTGAGGGGAGGGAACAATCCACCGCGGAAGCGGCGTTTTAACCATCCTATTCTTCCTTTCTTTCTTTTCCCCCTCCCGGGCACAGAGAGGAGATGAAGCTGACAGATAATGTGCTGCGCAGCTTCCGAGTGGCCAAGGTGTTCCGGGAGAACACAGACAAGATCAACTGCTTCGACTTCTCGCCCAACGGGGAGACGCTCATCTCCAGCAGCGACGACGACTCCATCGTCCTGTACGACTGCCAGGAGGGAAAGTGAGTGAAGCAACCTTTCTAGCCGCCCTCCTTGGGTTTAAAGGCCAGCCTCGGTGAGGCGGCGAGGCCTATAAGCTCCGGCCTCGATTTTCACAATGCCCTCACAATCTGTTCCTCGTGGCGGGTAGGAGGAGGAGGCCGGACTCCAGGCAATGGCGAGAGGAGAGTGAAAACCTGGCAAATTATAATCAGTCGCCTTCTTTTATTTTAGTGATTTTTTTTTTAAAGGGGGCAGCCACACTTTGGATGTAGGGCGGGAAATGGTGCCATGATATCGTGGCTGAACGTAGGAATTAAAAGCAGGAATAGGCAATTCGGCTTTTCGACACCATTTCTCACGATCGTGGCTGATCTTTATTCTGTTCTCAACTGCACTTTCTTGCCTTCTGTCCGTGATCTTTTAATCTCATTTTCATCAGCAATATATCCATCACTTTCTCCAATTTGTTGACTGGTTCTTCCTCCACTGCACTCTTGGAGGAAGGGTGAGTTTAACAGCTTCACAACTTTTGAGAGTACTGCAATCACAGAATCCCTACAGTGCAGGAGGAGGCAGTTTGGCTCATCCAGCCTATGCCAACAATAATCCCATCTAAGTCCAATTCCTGTAACCTACTAGTCCCCTAACATTGGGCAATTTAGCATAGCCAGTCATTTAACCTGCATATTTTTGGAATGTGGGAGGAAACTAGGGGAAACCCTCACAGACATGGGGTGAAGGTGCAGACTTGAGGCTGGGATTGAACGTTGACCCCTGGTGTTGTGAGATAGCAGTGCTAACAACTGTGCCACCATTGTTGGTTTCTCCTCAGCTTACTTTTGAACCCCAGTTTAAAACCAGAGGTTCAATATCGCATTTTTGTTCTTCCATTTTCTCTACGTGCAGTAATGTTAAAGTTTATCTGTGGTCCTGTGAAACCTGAGTGTGAAGTACTGGTTCAGGGTTCACTTTGCCAGTATTGCAGTCTGCCAGCAAGGGAAAATGAGAATCATATAAGCAGTTAAAGTATACAAATATTTTAGTTTGGTGATGGAGCAGTTGAGGCAACCACCATGCAACCACAGGAAAATATTTCCTGTGTGCCCTAAAGTGCATTCAGATCCACCAAGAGTTAATTGATGAGCGCTTAATAGGGCTTCTAACGACATAGCCATGGAACTGGGGCTTAAAGGGAGTGAGAACTTTATGGAGGAAATTCCAGAGTTTAGGGCTGAGATGACTGAAGGCTTCTCCCATACTGATGAAGGGAGTGGGATTTACACAAGTGGTCAGTGTAGGAAGAATCCTACGTGGAGAGTTGTACAGTTGGAATAAGTTATAGAGATGGAAGGGACAATGCCATAGAATGGTAACTGCATTGGAGGCCTTCCAGAATTAAGTGCATCTAGGTCATACTATGTGCACTCTTCATAAGATTTCTTTAAAAAAAAGTCTTTATAGAGAATAGTTTTTCTCTTCTCAGTTTTCTCTCTATTGATGTCACTTCCACAATTCTATTGTCACAAGTTATTATTCATGCGTGAATCCTAACATTAGGTGCTGGCAGGTTATTCCACAGTTGCATCTGTTCTTATTGTTGCTACCTGCCGATTTCCAGCCTGTGCTACAGCTAATTCTGTAAAGCGGATATGCAACCCTATATTAGATCAGGTATCTCAACTCATAAAATAATGTTATTCTGACAGAGGAGGTCGTAGAGTTAGCAGGATATTTAAGCTTGATTTTTAAAATGTAGTATTGAACTGGTTGATCCCCTAATAAGTCTTCCGCGTTTCTTGTCATGATGCTCAGTGGCGCTGTACAGGCCAAGCAAGTGATACTTCGCATTTCTTGAAGTTTTATTTTACTGTGGATTGTGATTTTCATTTGCTGTCTCCATTGTTGCAAACAAGGTTGGCCAATAAATCATAGAATGTCACTAACAGCTACAGAGAGTGCTTTTTAGCCGATTTTGTTTATCTCGTGGTATTCAGAAAACACTTTAATAAACAAAAGCATCGCATGGCAGTAGCTAAATTGGTGACATACAAATTCGTATTGGAACTTATGAACAGGTTGTATTTAAGTTTTGTTCATATTCTTTCTGATATTTGGACATCAGAAGTCAAGTAAATACCAATGAGAGTATGGTGTGTAACACCTGATGTATGGACCACTGCACGTACCATTGCTCTTTCAGTGTTGAAGTTAAATTCTTTTCAGATAAAACTTGCTGTAAGTTGATCAAATCTGTCAAATTTTCTTCCCCATTCATTTTTTTTCACTTTTGCTGATTGGATATTGTTTGCTTTTGTCATTTTCGATTTGTTTGAGATAGTGGAAGGGAATGGGGCTGGTGAACAGTCTTGACGAGCTGCGATATGCTCACTCTTCATAGCCGCCATAATTTTGCCTGCTGACAGAGTTGTTTGCTCTATGTGGGGGGGTGGGTAGTTTCTGGACTCCCACCCATCGGATATTTCAGCTGGATGTCAATCCAAAATTCGAAATTCAGTTGCAGGTTTCAATCTGTGCACCTTTGACTAAGATGATGTAGTCCCATTCAGTCAAAAGGTGCACTTCATTGTTCAGTAATACCCAAATATTTCCCCCAGTTTAGATTTTGAGAGGCTGATGCACTGTATGATCTTGAATGGCCTTAGAAGGACTGGGTGCAGTACAACTGGAAAAAAATTTACTTGGGTAGCTGATTAGTGGTGGGAAAGGGTGGAGATAAAAATAATAACCTTAATTGGAATGAGTGGGGAGTCCCTTGTCTGGAGAAACTATTTGGGTGGATTGGCAATGGGGAGGGAAAATTTTGTTTCGGACAAGAGACATGGTTGAGATAGGAAAAATAAATCCTGCAAGGACTAGAGGAACAGCTTCTTTGCTGGGAGCAGGGGTGGGAGTCCATTTCAGTGTCAATTTTTGTGGGCTCGTACTAATACCTTGCTGTATGATTCATTGTGATCGATGGCTTGGATGATCTGCTTTTTTTTGGATTTTATTGTGGCAGATGTCCTAGTGACTAAGATGTGCCAAACTTAATGGTTCCCTTTGAATCCTGACCAAAGGAGCAATAGTTGGGGAGGATTCTCAGAATTTAGTTGTTGGCCCTTTGTTTGGAATTTGTTTTTAAGCTTGCACTTAACATCACTTAATATAAATCTTTC
The DNA here is from genome assembly GCA_024679065.1 of Sphyrna mokarran. Taxonomy (NCBI): domain Eukaryota; kingdom Metazoa; phylum Chordata; class Chondrichthyes; order Carcharhiniformes; family Carcharhinidae; genus Sphyrna; species Sphyrna mokarran. The sequence goes on along the minus strand of JAGIQG010000003.1, from coordinate 129,236,372 downwards.
TTATCTGTCAGACCAAAGAGAACACTGTACAGTAAGAAGTATGGGGTAGACCTGATCAGATACACACATGCAGCAAACACAGTGGTTTACAGCTCTAACAAAATTGATGGTAAGTTAGCTACTGTCGTGCAAATCTCTGGTTTGGTTTTTCTTTCTATGAACTTCTTGACTGGGGCATCAAAGTCGGTTGCCATAGTGTAAAGTTTATCGGCTACTGTATTAAATATCTTTAAGATTTATGCATTGCATGTTCAGTTTCTTCATAATTAAGAAAAACTTAGTGATGTAGTTGCTTGAAAGCTCCATTATGTTTAATAGTTTTGTTTCTTTTTCCCATAATTTTGGATATAGCTTTGTTTTGGTAATTTTTTTATACTGGAATTTTTGCCCTAGCCCAAACTGTATAACTAATGGAAGAAAACCAAGCATGTGGTTTTGAAATCTGCTTTCATAAATCAGTATGGTCTTATTGTTATTTTTGAATCAAATTATCCACTAAATTGAGTTTAATATATGAAACAAAATGGGGATTTGAAATGTGGATTAACAGATGTATTGAATTAATCAACATCGAGGAGAAAACAAGTAACTGTAGTAAGAAAAAAGAGAAATGATGATCTTTTAGGCAAAATGTTTTTTCCTTCTCCGTTTTGGAAGTTGTGATTCCTGAGTGGATTGTGTTCAAAGGAGTTCAGTTAATCCCTGACCCAGGAATGGCATTTTTACAAAGGCTTTGTTACCAAACTACTTCACTTTCTTTGGAGCTGAAGGAGGGCGAGCAGGGATTTAGGCAATTGCAGCTGAACCTGAAACCAGAAGAGAAAATGCTGGAAAATCCTAGCAGGTCTGGCAGCATCTGTAAGGAGAGAAAAGAACTGACGTTTTAAATCTGGACAACCCTTTGTCAAAGCTAAAAGGCACTGATTTATATTGTAGGGTGAGGGAATGAAAAACGAGTCATAGCCACAGAAACCAGGGGAAAAGGCTGCTAATAGTTGTCCCCAGAAAATAAAGGGTGTGAATGGCCAAATGGCAGAGAAGCTAAAATGAAGGTCGGGGGTAGGAAAATAGATGGGACGAAGGGAAGGGAAGGGGGATAAAGCAGGAGGGAAGAGTTCAGGGAGGAAAGAAAAATGAAGAAAGACAAAGAAGTAAAAGGTAGAGAACAGTTTTAAAAAAAAAATTGAACTGTTAAATTTCAGATGATTTGCTGTACTCTACCTTTGTTTCTTTACTGTCTTCATTTTTCTTCCTCCCCTCTTACCTTTTCTCTCTCTGCTTCTCCTTTTCTTGCCTCTGTCCCATCCATTTTCCCTCCCCCTTCCCCAGCATCTTCATTTTAGCTTCTCTGCCGTTTGGCCATTCACGCTCTTTATTCTTTCTGTGGACAGCTATTAGCAGTCTTTTCCACTGCTTTTTGTGGCTGTGGTTTTCCTCACCGTGCAGTATAAATATCTTTCGCTTACAATGCCTTCTATGTCTTTTGACAAGGGTCATCTGCACTTAACGTCAGCTGTTTTCTCTCCTCACAGTTGCTGCCAGACATGCTGAGATTTTCCAGCATTTTCTGTTTTGGATTCACATTCCAGTATCTGCAGTAATTTGCTTTTATGCAGCTGAACCTGGCTAATTTAGCTGTTTTGCTCCTTGCTGGCTAAATATGGACACTTTCAGCAATGGTGACTATAACCCCATGTTATACGAGTAAAAATGGAACCAGATTTTACTCTTGCATTTTGTCCTTCCCACCAAAGTCTTCTACATTGACGGCGTGACAGTCAGTTGTGCATCCTTATGTTTCACTGGCTGGGGTTAGCTTCCTCGGCAAAGGCAGAGAATGAAATCATGCACTTAAGTGAAAATATTTTGTTCAAACTTTTTTATAGCCTTTTTGAAATCATCAGGAATCTAAATTTTGAGATGGTTAATGTGTATTCCCAAGGTGAAATATACAATTGTGTTGCTTTGGAGGGTGTAACTCACTCTGATTCCATCTTTGTTCAAATTGCAAGTGTTTTCAATACTCATTTTAGAGGGAAAAGAAATGATGAATCTAAACATTTTGTTTTCCTTGACATTGTGTATGTTTCTGTTTAACTGAATTCTAATGAAACGTCAAGTACTGCTTCGGATGAATTACTGAGCCTATCCATGTGAGAAACAGGACGTCACTTATTTAACCTGAAGCACCTTGTTTGATTGTCAAGTGAATGATGTTGATTTCTTTTTGTTGTGATGTTCTGTAGTGCAACCCTTGAGGATAATGTGGTTTAAAGGGAGGTGCTTGCAGTGGAAAATACTTCCACTAATTAGTTACATTTGTTGAAATAAGTGGTATTCACGCTGTATTAGTCTATAGTACTGCAGCACCATAGTGCTCAGATTTGAGTGCCAGTCTTCACATGCATATAACTGTCCTTGGGAACATACTGTTAGCATTGATTATTGGAATTGTTCTGAAATATGAAATATTATACTGCTTTATAATTGCTTTAAGTAATTTAGTTTTCGTTACCCACATGCTTACCTAGGTCAAATTTTTTTACAATAAAAATGCTGTAGCAATCCTTTAATGAGTCTAATAAAAGAGACTGCAGAGCAGTCTAGCCTTGTTGCAGGTCATGAATGATGAAGCTGTGCTGCACCAACCCCATGTTTTATCACTGTTTGGAAATTAAATTAAAAATTCCAAGATATATTCATAGGCCACTCAACATTTATGTATTATAGCTGTTTTATTTTAATTTGTTTCTGCTTAATCCCAAACCAGTTCAACTTGGATAAAGATATCTGCTGCAGAAATAAATACTGATTAATGTAAATGTGCATTTTATTGGACCATTAAGTAGAACTTGAAATTAAAAGTTTAAAAATATATGCAAAATACATTGATACCTATAACTTACAGAAGCAACTGCAACACTGCAGTTACCTGGGAAAGTGGAAAATTGCCCAGATAAAACAGGGCAAATCTAATCCAAACAGTTGCAACCCCAGTAGCCAAATTTCAGTCACCAGCAAAGTGATGGATGGTAGCAACATCAGTGTTGTTAGATAGCGCTTGTTCACCAATAGCCAATGGTTTATTGGGTGGCATGGTACAGCCATTAACACTGCTACCTCACAGTGCCAAGGATCTGTGTTCAGTTCCCACCTCCAGGTGCTCTGGTCCCCTTCTCTCAGTCCAAAGATGTGCAGGTTAACTTGTTTGGCCATGATTAATGTCAGGGGGTTAGCAGGATAAATGCATAGGGTTATGGGAATAGGGCCTGGATGGGATTGTTGATAGTGCAGGCTTGACGGCTGAATGGCCTCTTTCCGCACTGTAGTGATTCTATTCTATGAATTGTATGCTTATTAGTCAGTTTAGGTTCTGCCACTCCACTGTAGACCTTGTAACAGCCTCAGGCTGAACAAAGATGAAGTGAGAGTTCCTTTGTCATCAAGACAGCATTTGACCTACTATGGAATTGAGCAATCCTAGTAAAATTGAAGTCAGTGTGAATCTGGGGAGAGAAATGTCTCCTGGCTAGAATCATAGCTTGCATGTGGCAAAGGTTATTTGAAGCCAAATATCTTAAAGGTTCACCTTCCTCCCAGCAAAAGGGGATATTTTTTGTTAAAGTATCCAGTATTGTTTGTGACTTTCCAGACAATGAAAGGTCTGTCCCCATATACAGTAAGGCATACCCCAAGATTCAAGTTTGGGCTGATAAGTTACAAATAACATTTACCACACAATTGCCAGATGATTACAATCTACAGCAAATGAGTTGAACTGCCTCCCCATGGAACTTAATAATATTGCTGAACTTGAATCTCCCACCATCAATATTCTACTAGGGCACTGATAACCAGAATCTTAACTGGATCAGCCATATAAATACAGTGATTACTTTGGACGTTAATTCCCTGAACCACCCAATACAGAGTGCTTGTAATGTGTACCATCCGACAAGATACACTGGGGCAATCTTTTGAAGTTTCTTTGACAGCAGCACTTCTAAACCTGCAACTTCTACCAACTTGGGCAAGATCAGTGGAAAGTTACCAACTGCAAGTTCCCCTCCAAGTCGAGCACCATCTGACTAGCAAAAGTATTGCTGTTGCTTGGGCAAAATCCTTGAACTCTCAGCACCGCACTTACCTACACTGGATGAACTGCAGATTACCATCATCTCTAAGGATGGTTAACAAATGCTGTCCAGTTATACGGGTATCACTATGTACGTGTGCAAATAAGCCATAATAAAGTGTAGCTTAATAAGAGATCTTCCCTCTGCTTCTTGTTTTTTAAAAAAACTTAAATATTCAAGCTATAATGCAAATCTCCCTAGCTCCACAAATTAGTAACTTGCAGACATGCAATGACAGCTAGAGTGTAACTTACGGCTGTTACTTTGTTATAAGAGTCAGAGCTTCTGACTACAGTGTTTGGTAGAAATATTGTGATTTGTGTTTCACCCAGTATAAATTAAATGATGGTTATTGCATTCAATACACACGTTTATAATTTAAGGCAAAATCATCTCATTTTTAAAAATGTGTTTTGTGGCTTGCTGTTTTAAAGTACTATTTTGATATACAAACTAAATTCACCCTGCATCACACATGAGCTTTTGTATTTGGGGCTTTCTCCATATCAAAAGCTTGCTGTGGGAAACCAGAAACCTGAGACTGCCTTGCTCTGTTGCACTGTTTTTCAGAGCTACTAATGTGTGTTATGAATATAAGATTACAAGAACTGGTTGGTGAATTAATTCTAAAATCAGTTTTTCATTTATGGAACTTTAAATCTTGACACTAATTAAACCCAGACTTTACAGTGTCCTGTTTTTCTGTCATTGCTAATTCAGGGAGAGAAGGTGTAGCGATGATGTCCCTGCACTTGTATCTGTAAAATTAAAAAATCAAATATACTTGTATAACATAACCTTTTAATTCAAGTTGCATACCAGTGTGAAATCACAATCTTTCTGCAGCAAACCAGTAGCTACTCATCACCAACCTCCTAAGTTATGAAGATTCTTAATTCAGTGTTAACAGTATATTGATTATTATGGGTGGCACAGTGGTTAGCACTGCTGCCTCACAGCACTAAGGACCTGGGTTCCATTCTGGGCTTGAGTCACTGTGCAGACTCCACACATTCTCCCTGTGTCTGTGTGGGTTTCCTCTGGGTGCTCTGGTTTCCTCCCACAGTTCAAAAGATGTACAGATTAGGTTGGTTAGCCATGTTAAATTCTCCCTCTGTAATTGAACTGATGCCAGAGTGTGATGACTAGGGATTTTCACAGTAACTTAATTGAAATGTGAATGTAAGCATATTTGTGACCAATAAATAAACTTAACCGTAGGTCCTAAATTTGATTTATTTGTAGTCTAGATCAGTATTCCAGAAACTAAGTTGATGGAGCAATATTAAAGCTTTGTGTTGTTTTTTGAATTAATAAACTTGATTAATAGGCAGCATTAAAGCAACTTTGTGACCACGAACAACATAGTTTTTGAAAATTGGTTAAGAAACAAGTTGTAGCTGTTTTATATTTACAGTTCGGTGGTGGTATTCATAAACTTGTCCCTGTGCGATCACCGAGTGCCATCGATGTCCACATCCTATTCCTGCCTGTGTCCGTGCAGAGGTAGTTGTTTGTACAGTTTGAGGGTTTGTGACACCACCCGGTTGATGGAGATAACTGTACAAGCCACTGCCTTGCCTGGGCCAGAGACCAGCATCACACAGAAAGGACCAGGAGCTACTGCTGGGATGAATCCGCCATCTTCAGATGATTAAAGAAATTCACTCTTGATAAAGTTGTATGAAGTTTTTTTGAGTTTGGAGCATGTTTGATTTAGCTTGTAAACTAAATGTTTCATTTCAAAAATTAGTATTTTAACAATTGTCGAATCATGCAAAGCTGGCATTCCTTTATAAAGTAATGATAGCTTACATTTTTACTTCCTTCAGAAACTTGTTCCAATAAAATGTTCAGTTAACTGTGGGATAGATCATTGGGCACCAGCACTGATAGCAAGGTTAATCAATGTAACTTGAGCCTTGAAAACTGTCTGAATTTGGGAGGTTCATGATTCTTAAAACATGTATTTGACTGCAACTTAAAATGCTTCAAAGAGAGATCGATTAATGAAAGCTGAGCCTTCCACTTAGAACTGTCACTTTATGTGCTATCCCTGTATAATTTATGGTTGTAAATGGAAATCGAAGGTTTTCTGTCTGCTCCATTCCAAACATAAACAGGCCTATGGTTTATAGGGCCTCAGAAACTGGAAACTCCGAAGTAACAACCTTGATTCTTCAGGATCCAGCATGTCTTTTTATTTGCTTATCTAAGTCGTCACTGCACTCCCCAATATAATTGTGTGAAGCATTTTGGATATTTTGACACTGCTGCTGCATAAGTGCAAAGATAAATCTCCAACCATAGTGAAGAATGCCCAATAACTGTTTGCTTTAAATGCTTTCAGCAGTTGACTGCTTCACAAAGATCAAATGTATTTTACAAATAACCTTCCACCTGGGCCACCAGTTCTAGATTAAATGCCTTTAGGATCAAGCAACGTTATAAACTTCAAGGCATTCGGCATTGTTGTGAAACCAGACCCATTCTCTGTGACAGATACTGCAATCACAGCCATTGTCCTTTGCGTCAATATGTACTGATATCACAACCATAGACAAGGGTGGCACAGTGATTGGCACTGCCCCATCATAGTGTGAGGGACCTGTGTTTCATTCCTAGTCTGGGCCGCTGTTTGTATGAAGTTTGCACATTTTCCCAGTGTCTATGTGGGTTTCTTCTGGGTGCTCCAGGTTCCACCTAGGGCCAAAGATGTATAGGTTAGGTTGACTGGCCATGCTGAACAGACCATAGTTTTGGGGTATTAGCAGTTAAAATGCATGGGGTTACAGGGCTAGTGTGGGATTGATGGCCTGAATGGTCACTCTCTGTGCTGTAGGGGTTCTGTGATTCTAACTTGGAATGCTATACATGGCGATCGTGGAGTGATAGGTAATGAGGACAAATGGCAAGCAGGATGAAGTGACTCCTTTGTAACCATAACTCACTAAAATAAACAAGGGCTGAATAAAGTTCAAACATAGCATCACTCCTTTAAAGTCCTCACTTCTGCTGAATTCCTCATGCTGAAGAATAAGCCTGAAAGTAAAGTGCATTCTGTCAAACGTGAAATAGGAGTAGAAGTGGCATTTGGCCACTCAAACTATTCATTTATACAGTACATCAAACAGACAAGGAATGCCATGCTCTCATAACATAAAAAGTTTGCAAATTTCTTAATTTTTCACTTAATTATCAAAATGCACAAGCTAAAATATAAAGTAATTTCTTTTCAATTATATACATCCTATCTTGTTTATTTTTAGATACTATCCGGTACTTGTCACTTCATGACAACAAGTACATTAGATACTTCCATGGTCACAGCAAGAGGTAAGTGAATTATTTGTTTTTGTCAGCTCTGTTTTGGCTTTTTCCATGGGTCTCACTTCAGTGGTGATATTATCAGATAATGTTCTGGGCTGAATGTGCATAACAAAGAACAAAACGGCACGGGAAACAGGCCCTTCAGCCCAACGAGCCCGATGTTACCTGTGATCTCTGTCAATGTTTATAGATCTATGGATTAAAAACCAAATTTGAGACAATTTAGGGAGAATTTGTTTTGCCAATTAGCCTAAGAGCGCATCTTTGGGATGTGGGAGGAAACTGGAGCACCCGGAGAAAACCCACGCAAGCACGGGGAGAATGTGCAAACTCCCACAGACACAGGCCCAAATCCATGTATCTGCACAGCACAGCGATAGTCACTGAGCTGTCGTGTTGCCTGTCAAATGGTCCAAGTCAAGCGTACAGTAATGACAATAAGAAATTTTAAATCCTCATTTAGAGCTCTTGTCCCTTATAAGCCATGATAATAAATGAACATACCCCACAACATTGCGTAAGTTGGACTGAATCATAACATGTTGAATGTGTAGGATGTCTTTTTTGTGTCTTCGTTAGGTGGGGGGTTATCTTGTTTCTTTTCAAAAGTTCTAACAGCCTTTTAGATACTTGGCCCATTCTTTACTCATGAGTCTGGACTTTCAGATGTAGCAGTGTTGGACCAGAGAGCTATCACTGCCAGGCTGGGTTCCATCCTCACTTAATATCCATTCATGTGTACTTTCTTTCAGTGGGGATCAGTAAGCACTGTCCCTGCCCCTGCCCCCATTCAACTGCTACACAATCCTTTTGATAATCATGAACGTATTCGCACATTTCGATGCTGTTCATAGCCAGTACTTATATTTTGCAATAGAGTATATGTTACGTTGCACAATATTGAGATGTGGGAAATCGTCCTGAAGCTCCTAATGTTGTGCTTGTTTTCTTTTGCATGCTTTAGAGTTGTAGCATTATGTATGTCTCCTGTGGATGACACCTTCATGTCCAGCTCCTTGGATAAAACTATCAGACTGTGGGACCTCAGATCACCCAATTGTCAAGTATGTCTTATTTGTCTCATATCTAAATGAGCGGTGATGGTTGTCAGCTTTGGTGAAAGTGGGCAAGTAGTAGTAATTAATGTAGTGTCACCTTGGATCTGGACTCTTTAACTCTGAGTCAGGAGGTAATTGATTCAAACTTTGCTCAAAATTTGAGCATGCAATCTAGGCCATTGTTTCAGTGTTTTAAATAGGCTGATGCTTTTAAAACCACACCTCTCTGTTTAGATTGAGAGGTTCTGTAGTACTATGTGAAGAACTTTTTTTTATTAATTCAGTACTGAGTTTGAAAATGTCAGGAAAAAGACGTTGTCAAAACTTCTTGTCTTGCGCTCATCAGGACAATTTAAGAAAATATCAGATGTGAACGGAAAAATTTATACTTCATAAAGTGATTGGTTGACGAGTGGACTCTTGATTGTTAGATGCACTGCCATGAAGAATACATTGGTTAACTGCCAAGCTTTGTTTAAATTCAAATCAGGCAAGTTGAAGCTGATTTTGTTTAGTTGAAGCAGACACAATGTGTGCGTTCTTATTGTCTGCAAAGAACAGGATCCTGTATACTGACATACATAGCTTCTCTCACACAACTATACCACACGCCAAATCCAACTGCTAATCTTGAATTGGTTGTTAGTATAATTAAAACCACATAAATGTTATGGCTCTGAAAGACACCCTTCAGCCTATCATGTCTGGGTTAGCTATCCATTTTAATCCCACCTTCCAGCATCCAGTTTGTAGCCTTGTAGGTTACAGCACTTTAGCTGTGGATTGAAACACATTTGAAATCCAGGTACCTTTTTAAATGAATTGTGTTTTTGCCTTGACCACCAGTCTGGCCACTGAATTCCAAACACCTATCTCTGTGTGAAAAATTTTTCTTAATGTCCCCTGTAACCCTTCAACCAATCATCTTAAATATGGGCATTGATAATTGCAAGGGGAAGCAAGTCTTCCCTCTTTGTCTACCCTATCTAGGTCTCGCATAATTTTGTATACCTCAATCAAGTCACCCTTTGTTATTCTCTGTTTTAAGAAAAATAACCCCAGCCTACCTAATCTTTGCAATCTTCAAGTCTTGGCAGCATTCTTGTAAATCCTCTTTGCACACACTCCAGAGAAATTACGTCCTTCCTGTAATGTGACCAGAACTGTACACAACTCTAACTGTGACCTAACCAGTGTTTTATACCTTTGCAGCATTGTATCCCTGCTTTTGTATTCTATACCTTGTGCAATAAAGGAAAGCATTCCGTATGTCTTAACCACCTCATCGGTCCATCCTGCCACCTTCAGGGATCTGAAGTTGTTCACCCCAAGATGTCTCATTTCCTCTCTCCCTCGTATAATACTTGGATTTAATGAATATTTCCTTGCATTTTTTGGCCTGCCAAATTCCTTACCTTGAGTACAGTTGGTACTTTACCTGTTGCGAATAGCTGCTGTTTGATCTGATCCACCAGTCTTTGGAATATATGGATGACATGCATTGCATCTCACGTGTGTGATGGGCAGAATGGCTTTTTGACTTGATGGCAGCATCTTGTTTGTGGCAAATACCACTTAGTGTTACTACTGCATAATAGCTGTACGTCCCAAAGACTGGCAGATCATATCAAACAGTATGTCCCTTCATCTGTTCACAACAGGCAAAGCACTGCTAGTACTCAACCTGCCCGTGTTTGCAAAACTCAAAACACGGTGTTCAACATTAGATGTGAATCATGATTGGGCAACATTTGCTAAACATTAGGTGTGCTAAGACTTACGCTTGATGTAGAGATGCTGGCGTTGGACTGGGGTAAACTCAGTAAGAGGTCTGACAACACCAATTTTAAATCCAACCAATTTATTTGACAGTAAACTTGCTAGCTTTCGGCCTTTGTAGCCTTCGTCAGGCGAAGGCTACAAAGGCCGAAAGCTAGCAAGTTTACTATCAAATAAATCGGTAAGAATTACTGACAGCCAATCCAAGATTATCAGTCAGGCTCACCGGATGGAACACTTGCGCATGCCAGAAGCTACACATTAGTACTCAGGGTTCTGTTCTTTGTAGACAGAACTCGACCCTTTGGTTAAGATCAAGTGGAGTGTCGATATGCTGTGTTTGGTTGAAATCATTATGGTTACCTTTTAGCTTCATTTAAAGCAATTTTTAAAAGTGGCATCTCGACCTTTTGGCTAAGATGTAAATGAGATCAAGCCTTGGAGGAGGAGATATGCCTCCTGCTATCAGCTCGGATCATGTAGGTCAAACCCAAGACAGGAGGTGAGAGTCCTGTCTTGTCAGCTTGGATCGTGAATGTCTCAACTTGTTGAGACTCTGAATTGGACTTTGTTTTTATTCCAATTCAATCAAATCAAAAAAGAGACAGAACACGTACACACAGTTGGCATCAGCCATTCTTTGGCCAAGGCATTATCTTGGGGAATGAACCAGTCAGTCAGCCTGCCTGGTTTAACTTTAAGCTAAGCTTTGTAGTTACCTATCCTCATTGTTAAAGGCAGTGCCAAGGAGAATGCATCAATCAGTCACTTGCCAGCCAATAAGTACTTTCCTGTCTTGATGTATAAATTGTTGTTCCTTTTACATTTGATATTCTTGTGAATTGTCCTGATGAGTGCAAGACAAAAACACTTCACATCTTTCAGCAGTGCTCCTGTTCTGTACTATGGCATGATATTGAGAATTCCTTAACACTTTACATATTTTCCATCTCCAAAAATATGTTGTTTAAGGAAACCTTCGATCCCAAGTTAAAGATAAATGAGGGGACTGGACAGGATGTCACTTTACTCCATTTTACCAGTGTTTATTTAAAGCTTTTTGACCATGCAAAGGGTTCCTCTCTTATTATCAAAATAACTTGTTTTGGTGAGTAGGCAAATGAATGCCTACATGGTCATTACCTGGCAGTACTGTTGCTGTAAGACAAACTCAATGTAAAACTGGTCAACCACAACATTTGATAGACAAAAAGGTTAACATTTTTAGGGGAAGCTTTCTGTTGAAGAATAATTATATATTGTTGACTTGTTCCTTGTGCTTGATCTGTTGGCATTTTTGCTTTTTTATTTCAGATTTTCTGAATTCAAAGTTTATTTGTTGACAGAATTTGAACTTACCCTAATAAAGAATAAAAATAGGTTATATAACAGCGTCAGCAATACAAGATTAATTGATAAGCTATATTTATTACCATATTGAAATGATGTGGTGTGTGTGTGAACAGGAAATGAATAATTCCAGGCACAGCCAAAAAACCCCTGACAATTGAAAAATTTTAGAACATAGAACATTACAGCGCAGTACAGGCCCTTCGGCCCCCGATGTTGCGCCGACCAGTGGAACCAATCTAATGACCCTCTACCCTAAACTATTCCAATGTTATCCATATACCTATTCACTGACCATTTGAACGCCCTTAAAGTTGGCGAATCCACAACTGCTGCAGGTAAGGCATTCTATGCCCTTACTACCCTCTGAGTAAAGAACCTACTTTTGATATCCATCCTATAACTACCACCCCTTAATTTAAAGTCCCCTCATGTTAGCCATCACTGTCCACCCTATCTAACCCTCTGATTATCTTGTCTGCCTCAATTAGGTCACCTCTTAACCTTCTCTCTAATGAAAATGACTTCAATTCCCTCAGCCTTTCCTCAGAAGACCTTCCCAACATACCAGGCAACACCCTGGTAAACCTCCTCTTCACCCTTTCCAATGCCTCCACATCTTTAAGGTTGGGTTGTTTCTGTTGGAGCAGAGAAGACTGAGTGGCAAATTGCTCTCTTCTTAAACCTTCCTGTTTTTCAGGGAAGTTTAATCAATGATGAAAACCAAAAGGCCTGCTTACAAACTGCAGAGAACATGATTTAAAAAAAATACATTTCTTTAAAGGTACACTAGATTCACACTTCAATTAAAGTACAACATCACTGTAATGTTCGTATTATCTTCAAGTCAAAACCACTGGGGATTAAACTATTTGAAGTCTGCAGTTCTAGGTAACTGCAATTTCTGCAATGAATACAGAAAATAGTGCATTTAATAAGAACATAAGAAATAGGAGCAGGAGTAGGCCACACAGCCCCTCGAGCCTGCCCCACCATTCAATAAGATCATGACTGATCTGTAGTGGCTCAGTACCAGTTTCCCGCTTTCTCCCCATAACCTTGTCAATTAAAAACCTATCCAATCTTGACTTGAACATATTCAGTGAGGAAGCCTCCACCACCTCATCAGGCAGAGAATTCCAAAGATTCACCACCATTTGCGTGAAGGAACCCCTCCACAACTCCGATCTGAACCCCCCTGCCCCGCCCCCAATCTTGAGGCTGTGCCCTCTAGTCCTGCTATCTTTGCTAAGCGGGAAAAGTCTCTCAACCTCTACCCTAACCATCCCCTTCATTATTTTATACGTCTGTATAAGATCCCCGCTCAGCTTTCTAAACTCCACAAAGAATACAAACATAGCCTATTCAGTCTCTCCTCATAATCCAACGCCCTCGTCTCCATTTAATGTCACTTTAAAGAAAAACTAACATGTTGCATCTCGTATCTTAAATCTAAACATACTAAAATACAAGTCACAAAAGAGTCTGTCTACATAGTCACGATATTTGAAGAATTGTGACCACTTATCGACCAACAGCCATGTCTCCGGTTGTTGGTACCACAGTATGCGGCCTTATCATGTGGCATACTTAAAATTTCAATGCATGCCAAGCTGCTGCCCCATGAATTTCAGCAAGTTTTCAGTCCCTTCATCATAAAGGTACAGTTGGATCATGCACTGTCCCACAAAAGTAGTAGCAAGATTTTCTCAAGCTAATCCCTTTTACAGCTAGTAGAACAGGACATAAAGACTTGAACAGAACCTTTTCTGACTGTGCGATGCCACAAATGTTGGATATTTGTCTAATGTTGGGGAACAAATCTCCGATCACGTGCAATGCCAATAGAAACTCATATGGTGGAATAAAAACTTCACATGCCTGTTGATAACGTCTGTAGGATCAATAAACTGTTTGCTTTTTAATTTTGCTTATTCCTTCCCATATGTTTTAGAAAACGGGGAATTTTGACTGGCATCTATTTATACACAACGGCGATAAAATATCTACCATATACAATGTTAGCCTGCAGAGCAGTGCTTGCATTTAAGTCATATTCGTTCCCTTTGGCTGTACACTAAGTGAAGAAGGATATATGAAGTTGCCAATTACTCCTTTTTCACCCCTTACGCACACATCTTTACTAAACAGGTTTTGGGGTTAGTTTGAAATTCTGTAATAAAAAAAAATCTATCTTTGAAAGTGTTCTACTTATAAAAGAGAAATTTTAAATTTATTAGTGTCACAAGTAGCCTTACATTAACACTGCAATGAAATTACTGCAAAAATCACCTAGTTGCCAGTCTCCACCTATTCGGGTACACTGGGGGAGAATTTAGTACGGCCATTTATCCACCTAACCACGTCTTTTGGACTGTGGAAGAAAATGAGCACCTAAAGAAAATTCATTCAGATGTGAGGTGAGCAGGCAGACAGTGACCCAGGCAGGAATCGAACCCAGGTCCTTGATGCTTTGAAGCAGCAGTGCTAACCACAATGCCACTGTGCTGCCCGTTTTAATTTGTGTAAAGTAAATTGTACTGAATGGCTTGGTTGCATCTTTGCTCTGACAATTCTGTTGCACAGTGGGAGAAGTAGTGTGAAGAAATGGCTGGAGCATCCCCATCCTCCTCCTACATGCACGTACCCAGCCCCCATTGCCTGGTTTAAGAGGAGGCATGACAGCCAATCATCTCTCTTGACACACAAAACAGATTTAAAAAATAGAATGTGGAAGATGAAATTGAACTTTGACCTTTAACGGAAGGAGTAATGGATTTGTTTATAATTTTTTGCTTCTGGTTTTGTTACCTGCTTGTACTCATTTGTTGCTTTTATAATTTGCCAGGGCTTAATGCATCTTCAGGGGAGGCCAACGTGTTCATTTGATCCTGAAGGACTTATATTTGCAGCTGGTGTGAATTCTGAAATAATTAAACTTTATGATCTACGGTCATTCGACAAGGTAGAGTCTCTTAACCAAAATCTTGCTTTTGAGTTTCAGCAATTCCTGTGATGCAGCATCTTCTAAGATTAAGTTCAAGTGTTCGTAACCAATTTTACTGTATGGGCAGATAATGTATGTTGTTGCTTACACTTAAGGAATCAAAGTTGCTTCAACCTACCCTTTAGTACTTGTAATATATTTGCCATCATCTTGGAAGCAAGTTGATTATGTATGACTTTACTAGCAAGTAATTTGTGAACTAAGAAAAAAATGGGCTCGATCACTGTACCCTTAATCTATCAGTTATACTTTCTTTGAGGGGTATGCAGCTAATGACTGCTTTTAAAGGACGTATATCTTGGTTTGAGTGTGTGTGTGTGTAGCTGATCTGCATTTAGACGCTTGTTGGCAGTAAACATGTATTCCAATTCTCCTCTTGAATCCAGTTAGCTTCCACTCAGCATCTCTAATAAGAAAGGCATCATATAGTCCTTTGGATGCTTTCTAACCATTTAAAAATTAAGATGGTACTGGCAACTGTCTCTTAGTTCCTCTAACAAAAAGTAGCATTCTTCTTTCCCAACTGTTGATGCTGCTACAATTCTTTCATACCATAGACTGGACTTTTAATGATAAGCTCTCATAAAGCAGTTTTCCAATTGGATGCTTTCTAATCATTTTAAAATCGAAATGGTACTTTGTACTCTATATGGCAACTGCCTCTTAGTTCCTCCAACAAAATGTAGCACCCTTTTCAATTATGTTTGGCAATGTTATGCTGTCATTGATGTGAGAATCTCAACTGACAGTAAATTATTAGTGTGTGAGTTTGTAGTTGTGGGATATGCACTTGCAACAATTCTTTCCTCATGGTGCCCACTTGTTTGGAGTGGACAAGGATGATGAACTGATAAAACATGCTGCTTCGTGGATAGAAGATGATTGACTCAGCAGCAATTCAATGATATATATGTACTTGTCAGTGACAAAACAGCTTGGGGAAAGCCTCGGAGTAAAGTGTTCCTTACTTGAGCAGATGGAGGAGTGATGATGAACTCGAGTCACAATGTTAAGTTTGAAGTTTTTTTACTTTATTTATTGATGTCACACTGCAATGAAGTTATTCTGGAAATCCCCTAGTCTCCACACTCTGGTGCTTTTTCGGGTGCACTGAGGAGAACTTAGCATGACCAATGAACCCAAACGGCATGTGGGAGGAAACGGCAGCACGTGGAGAAAATCTGCAGACTCCACACAGTCACCCAAGTCAAGAATCGAACTCTAGTCCCTGACACTGAGGCGGCAATGCTAACCACTGTGTCTCCTTGCCACCCATATCCAGTAAGATTTAAGATTTAAAATTAAATTAGAAACTGAAAGAATTTTCTAACATGTCTTGTTAGGGTCCTTTTGCCACATTTAAGATGCAGTATGAGCGGACCTGTGAGTGGACAGGATTGAAATTCAGCAACGATGGAAAACTGATGCTGGTGTCTACAAATGGTGGCATGGTCAGGCTCATCGATGCTTTTAAAGGAGCAGTACTGCAAACATTTGGGGTAGGTGGAATTCTTGTGAGCAGAAAGTAAAGTTTTTGCTTGGTTAAAAGGTTTTTCGAAAAAGGTATTTAGCACAACATGAAATTGATACCAACAGTAGACCTTTAGAACGTTAGAGATGTATAACAGCAAGAGAAAACCTAATATTCCTGCTACCAGTTTACTCTAGTAATCTCATTGCATTGTTCTCCCATAGTCCCATATTGTCTATATTGCCTTAAAAGACACATTGTTAGCTCTTTAAATCTTGTGACAAAAATTCCTCGCTCCAAGAATTGGGCATTTAAAAAAAATTCTTGGTGACCAGTTGTCACCTATACTTCAAAACGAGGAAGTATATGCAAAAGCCCTGCATTTTTAAAAACATGTTTAAAAAAAATCCTTTGAGCTCCCTCTGTTTCGGTCAACTATCTCGAATCCTTGCTCCTTTGGCTGCACTTGACAAATCTACTTTGCACCCTTATCTGTGCCTGTTTTATAAAACTCAAATTAATGTTGGCCTTTTCTTTTATGGCTCTGTGTACTTTCAAATGCCAACATTTCTGCTCATCCACACCTCAGCATTTTCCCACAAATGTGTAATCCAGTTCCTTGCTTTTGCTAAAATGTATTGCTTCACGTTGATTTGCATTAAATGCTATTTGTTTGTTTCTCAACCCATCATACCACTCTTGTCTGTCCTCCAAGGATTTTACATTTCTCCTTGCTCCCCTAATGTAGTCATGAACAAAATTTCAAATCATGCTGTTCATCTGTTCATGATAGGTCCAAATCATCTTTGTCCCCAAGAATCATGGTGGACCCAGAACTGGCCCTCTGATGCATTGCTTCCAGATTATTCCCAAAGCAAAGTCTGTTAAACCTAACCCTTCTTTTCCCAACTGTTGATGCTACTACAATTCTTTCATACCATAGACTGGACTTTAATGATAAGCTCTTGTAAGGCAATTTTCCAATTGGATGCTTTCTAATATAAAAAAAATCTGTTAACTCTGTTAAATATGATACATTAGCCAATCTTTAGTTGTTTCATACTCATCAGCTCTATTTTTAATATATTTTGAAAGTTTTCACATAATTACGTAACGGCCCGGTAAGTAGTCCCGCAATACCAGATTGAAGTCCAACATGTTTATTTGGTAACACGAGCATTCTCCCTTCAGATGAGTCTGTCGATATGCACAACCTGTTTGGAGATTCTCTCCACTTTGAACCAGCAGTTCATGGTGTCGGTGGTAGCCATGATCTGGACTGGGGTAGGTGCAGCAAGTAGTCTCTCAAAATCAGGTTAAAGTCCAACAGGTTTAATTGAAAGCATAAGCTTTCGAAGCACTGCCTCTTTGTTGGGTGAATTGCCTGATGAAGAAGCAGCATTCCAGAAGCTTGTGCTATCACATAAACTGTTGGACTTTAATCTAGTGCTACTAGTTATTGTGTTTACCTCAGTCCAACGCCAGCAACTCCAACATGGCTACCACCTAATGGCCGTTGGCCTAATTTGATCTGTAGTTATCGTGGGTGGTGGTTCTTTTCCCTTGGAGCACAAGAAAGTGTTGATGAGGCTTTATGAGCGTAGTGGCTCATTCACTTTTTTAGTTACTACTTGCAGTTGTAAGTGGTGGGAAATAACTGTTGTCCAATAAGTGACAAAACAAAGTGTACCCTAACTGCTGCTCTAAAGGAGATTGTAATAGTTTAAAACTAAATACTGTGCTTTAATTTCTTAGTTAGCAGAATGATGACTTTATGCTGAAATATCTTGTTTGATGTTTTAGGGATACAACAACAACAAAGGTATTAGTTTGGAAGCATCATTCACACCAGATTCTCAGTTTGTGATGATAGGTAAGCCTGAGAATACCAATTGAAGAAGCTTTTACCTCTAAAATACTCCAATACAATAGTGTGGGATTTGACATTTTATTCTTGTTTTTATCCTTTCTTCCCTACAAAACTAAATTATATTATGTGTGCTCATTAAACTTCACTAAAATTGCTATTCCAACATAATCAAATATAACTGGATTTCCTCATGAACACTTGCTCATTTTATTTTATAGACAGCAACCTGAGGAATTTTAGCTGAATGGGCATCCAACCTTATAACATGGGTTGGGAGGTGTCTTAAGTTTATTAGTGTGACAATTAGGTTTATGTTAACACTACAATGAAGTTACTGTGAAAATCCTGTAGTTACCACACTTCGACACCTGCTTGCATACACAGAGAATTTAACAGATTAATTCACCAA
Source organism: Sphyrna mokarran (assembly GCA_024679065.1). NCBI lineage: Eukaryota > Metazoa > Chordata > Chondrichthyes > Carcharhiniformes > Carcharhinidae > Sphyrna > Sphyrna mokarran. The sequence continues at coordinate 129,217,962 of JAGIQG010000003.1, read as the reverse complement.
ATCAGCACGTCTTTCAGACTGTGGGAGGAAACTGAAGCACCTGGAGGAAACCCACGCAGACACAGGGAGAATGTGCATACTGCACAGACAGTGATTCAAGCCGGGAATTTAATCCAGGTCCGTGGTGTTGAGAGGTTGCAGTGCTAACCACTATGTCACCATACTGCCCAAGACACAGAAGGGATGAACAGTTATAGTCAGATCGGGATGTGATAGGTGATCGCTCACAAGAAACAGTTCTGGGGCCTCTACGTTTTGTCACATACTTCAGCAGTGGCTTAGATGAAGGAATAGTGCTGTATGTAGTTTATGATGACACTGTTGGGAGGAATAGTGAAGTACAGCAGAAAGTTAATTTATATTCCTTTGACTTCTGAAAGTTGAAGGGTAATTTAATTGACAGATTAAAAATGATGAATAGATTTGATAACCTTGGTACAAGTAAACTGTGTTCTTTGATGTGGAAATCCATAAATGAGGGGCTGTATTAAAATTGCAGGAGTCAAATCAAAGAATGCAAGACTTCACTAAAGGAGCATAGTGGCGGATTTCTGTTCACATGCTCCTAAAACTCTGTTCAAATACTGTTCATGCAGTATATTGCAAAGTTGATTGCTATTATGTAACCTCTTCTGCAAATGTAAACAGCGATCTCTTGGGACACAGTTGCCCACTCTCCTTTCTGCAAATGTCTGAGTAGCACACGTGTCCTGACTTGCACAGATGAAATCCACATGCAAGTGGTACTATAAGCAGTTTGTCTTAAAGTTCATGGAGTGCGGATTGCTGCGTGGATCCCATCGAGGGCAGTGCAGGAATTTGGTACAACCTTTGGTCTTTTTCTTGAAATTAAGATGGTTTTATTTAAAATTCAAAAATTAAGTTTCCTGTCCCAGAAGTTCCAATAACAATGGAGTCAAATTGCTTTTCTCTCTGTTATTAAGGAGAAGGATAAAAGGGACAAATTGAAACCAATGTCCTTTTTCCACAATGACAAAAGTGGCCTTGGGTCACCATGTGTGCTGTAGTGTGATTTATTAAATATGATTGAAGATAATTTAGCTCTTTCAATTGTCCTTCATGCAAATCTATTGTATAATCAAGCTATTAATAGCGAAAGGCCCAGTGCAATCAAATTGTTTCTCTTTGTGTTTAACAGATTCAATTTTTCTCTAAACTCGCCTTGACTAAACATGAGTTTGGGAAATGTTGTTTTGAGTTGAAGTTTTTTTTAAAAAAATGTCGTCATTAAATTGATGGAACATTAAATTGCACAATTTATGCTTTGGTTTGCAGGATCTGAAGATGGTAAAGTTCATGTGTGGAATGCAGAAAGTGGGTTAAAAGTGGCTGTTTTGGATGGGAAGCATACAGGTCCTGTTTCTTGTCTTCAGTTTAATCCCAAGTTTATGACATTTGCCAGTGCATGTTCAAACATGGTGAGTATGTATAGCCATTTGTTAGAATAATTTAGGCTGTCACAACTACTTGTGTGCGTTTTTAAGATTAGGATTATCCAGGTCTCTTTATAGTTCCTCAGTTGCTGACCCATCAGCTAACTCAGCAATAATCCTTGAAACCGTCCTGGTCTTGAGTTTGACAATGGAGCGCATTTGCTGAATTGACCAGGTGAAAATTGACACTAGAAGAATCCTCTTTCCCGTGTCTTCCTGACTGTTGAGTGTTGTCAACCATACAAAATTGTAATGAAGAGGCTGCCCTGCATTTGTCAAATTTGCTTTTTGACAGCAATTAATTTTAGTGTATGCAGCTTTATTTTCTGCTTGTTGGTTGTGCAAACGAAAGTGAATTTGCAAACAACATGATCCTATATAAGTTAACTTATTTTATATAATAAACCACCTGTGCATTGTTTTGTAATAGAATTAACAAGTCCATGCCAGTTGATTTTCAGTCGACAGGCTATTAACCCAGAGGGAGGTTACGAAGGTTTTTGATTTCTGTAATCATTTTTATCCTTTTATTAATTGTTCAAAGGTTTCCTGGTATTTTTTGTGTTACGCATTAAACTAATTTTCTGTCCAACAGTTTGCTTTCTTTCTCAGTTAAGGCAATCTTTCAGAAATGTAAATAAAAATAAAGTTTATTTGTCACAAGTAGGCTTATGTTAACACTGCAATGAGGTTTCTGTAAAAATCCTCTAGTCGCTGCATTCTTGCCCCTGTTTGGGCACATGGAGGGAGAATTTAACTTAGCCAATCCATCTAACAGCACATCTTTGCTCTGTGGGAGGAAACAGGAATACCCAGAGGAAACCCACACAAACAGGGGGAGAGCATGCAGATTCTGCACAGACAGTGACCCAAGCCAGGAATCGAACCCAAGTCCCTGGCGCTGTGAGACTGCAGTGCTAACCACTGTGCTGCTCAATAAGGGATCTGGATGTATCAATATTTGCTGGGACCCACAGGCAAAGTTTGAAAATTCTTAGTGTTAATGCTGCTAGCAGCAACATTCTCCATAGAGTTAAACGGTACAGCAATGCATTTGTTCATCCTGGTATAATGTTTTACTCACTTGAAAGTTTCTGAAGTGTTTTAATTTCTTCACAGGCATTTTGGCTACCTACGATTGATGACTGAAGAGAGAATTGGGATAGTTTTTAATCAACTAAAATCAGTAATGGATTGAATGCAGAAAGTTGGATCTCCAGACTTTTCTGGGTCTCTTTCTACAGAGATTGATTTGAACTTGATTATAGGCTGGCAAGTCAAATCTTTATGCTTGGGCATCATCAGTCATGGTGATGGTTACAAATATTTTTTGTGGAATTCTCAGACGAAGTAAAAGTAAAGACTGTCTTTTTTTTTTTTGCCTACTCTTCCAACTCACTGTCAAGTGAGCTGCAGACTTTGATTCATCCCTCCAACATCAATTTTTTCCTTGAGAATGTGCCAACTCCATTTAAAAATAATTGAGTATGCTGGAATTTCTTTTCAGTGAGACCTTGCAAGTTGAGCAGGAATGTGAATGCAGTGCTAGCTGCAAGATATTGGGGCCAGTGTGGCTGAGATTTCATTTCACATCCCAACCAAAAATTATGCAATTTGCTCAGTTCATAAAAAAAAAGCTGAAGAAAGTGCTTCCATTCTGATGGATGTTGACATGTGAAGAAAATCTTGATTGCATCAGATGGGTGGCTGAGCAAAAAACTGACAAGATATTCAGCATCTATGGAGAGAGTAACATGGGCAAGTTTCAGGCTGCAGGCTTTTCATCAAAACTATCATCAACCTGAAATATTAACTATTCCAGAGAATTCCAGCACCTGCATTATTGTGTTTTTGTGAATGGGATTGAATAATTTACCATTGGTAAACCGAACCTTTCCCTTGCTTGAGTCTTGATCAGAAATGTATCCCTGTTACTATATTGTATATTTGTACAGTTCAAACCTAGTTTCCATTCTTTAAAATATTCTTGATATATTTTATGTAAATACAATGGGATGATTGTGGTTTTTACTTTTTTTTACTGTTCAGCCATAAGGTATCGGAATTTGCCAAGCTCTGAAATCACACTAAACATACACACTTGTAGAATTTGCAGTGTTTTTCTTCTTGTCCCCTCTTTCCTCTGTCACTATTTTGAGGTATGAAATTGTTCTACAATTTAAAAGAAAATCATTAGAAAATGTGTTGTGGTGAGTTCTGTTCTGCAACTTAGATTTAGACTTCTGTGGTTTGGTTGTTTTGATGTGCCAAAGATACATTTTTGCCACAACCAGGAAAGTATTGTTTACAATGTAAAATCTGATTCATTGTGTTCAATAGTTAAAACAGCTTTCCTCTCAAAGGAGATGGGATTATTATTATTTTTCATTGTAGGTGGAAGTTAAAACAAATTACAACTTTCATCTTTTACAAAGTGTCTCCCCCTTCTGGGGTGGGGGGGGGGAATACATTTAGGTTCAGCAAGCTGCAGTTAGGACCACTATCTCTCTCAAAATACCATTCATGTTCAATTCTTCCAGGGCTTAAGTTGAAAGGGGAGAAAAGTAAAGATAAAAATGTTCCTGTTCTGTTGAACTTTTTGGCAAATTGACTGAAAAATGATGTTGACTGCCCCACAGAAATATTAAATGCCTGCATTATTACAACTTTCTGATCAAACTTTCAGCTTTTGGCATGAATTTTCTTTTGTGTAGAAATGGGAAAATAATTTTTGAATTGTATGTCAGATTATTTGAAAAATGCAGTTTTACCTCCAGTGATTTTTAGTGCTGTGACATGTTCCATTGCACGTCACAGGCATAAATGTTACATTATCAATTTTCAATTCCTGAGTCTCAAGTGAGTGTCTCAATTTTGACCATTGATCCTGATAGAAACTTGTAGTGAAGAATTAGGCTTTTAAGTATAAAAATCGCCACCTGCTCTTTGTGAGTTGAGCTTTTATCTCGAAAGTTATGGACTGCAATACAATCTTGTCTAGCATAGTGTTGACAAAGCTCTTTAATGCTGGAGGTTGTGATATTTCTTGAGCTTTTTAAACATGCAGACTTGTAATTATCATATTTCTGTTCAGACAAAAACATTGTGGACAAGATATAATTAAAGGGAACCAATAACTTGTGAAGTCTGGCAATTTTACCAAAGCAATTCTAGAATAAGATAGTGACACCTAAAGTGTTAACCTGTCTTTGTGTCTGATGGGCAAGTTAATTTGTGGGTAGATGTTCTGCCAAAGTGATGTGGTAAAGTTAACTGTTTTGTATTTTTTGATTTCTCAAATTCAACATTTTTAAGTTATGCTTTGTTCATAGGCCAGTTGGTTTTTTTATGGCCAAAGAAATAACCTTCTGTTCTCTATCTCCTCCGAAGACACTGTAAAATACAAATGATTTCCGGCACATAGTAAGCTTTCAGCTGATCTGTCCACCACCTTGACCAACAAGCAAGTGCATCTGTGCAATTAGTCTAGGTTAAACTGATGGTATTGGAATTCGTGTTGATCTGGGCAGCTGAGGCGGATGTAGAACCTCCAAAGGCGTTCAGAAATACCTTGCTGGCTTGACTCCTGAGAATGTCCTGACTTGTATTCTGCTTTACAAACTGCAGCATTCGGTATCTGAGCTCTTGGACTACACGATAGCTGGTCAGGGTGGCAGCTAATCATGTACAACATCATGACCACAATTCCTGAAATAGATTTGGTATCTCCTTATGGGATATTCTTGATATCATTAATATTAAGTAATTACGAGGCATATCATGTAAGTTCTAATGTGCAGCAGTACTAGAGTCCCACCACTGCCCGTAAAGCAGGAATTGATTTCTGGCACATTAAATGTGATATTTCACATGTCCTTGCAATAAATTATATTTATTGTATATAGTACCTATAGTAATTAAATAAAGGTCAGTATTAATGTGTGATATTTAATCTGGTCGTTTCAGAGCTAATCGTATTTCTGAAAATACTATAGCCAGCAAGCTTCTGTAGTTTATTCTCTGTAGTGGTCTTGTTATTTTGTATAGCCTGTGTATACTTAACATTTTATACCGTTCCGTTTGAATAGCGATTTTATTTTTAAGGAAAAAACAGCAGTGCATTGTGCCATTTTGAATGTAAAAATGTAGTTTTGTATTGGTAGAGAATCTGGTGACTGCCCATCTGCTTCCAAAAAATGTTGGCAGGCATTTTCTCACATCTTCCTGTCAAGTTCTTGGCATTAGCTATCATTCTACTGTTCTTGTCTCTCTCTGTCTCGGCACTGAGTACCTACCAGAAGGGATATTCAAGAAGTGGCAAAGCCTTTTAACTATTTTAAAAATTTGAACACTGAAGATTTTTAAGCAGTGACTTTCAACTTCTTGAATATGAAGTTGTCCTCATTTAGCTATAAAAGCTGTTGCTTTGCAAGATTTTGTATAAAGCTGTTGCGTATTGCTTGTGTATAGATGAGAGAAGACTTGCTTGAATCTCTTGTAAACTGTGGTAAAATAAACTCATTTCATCAGTACAAATACCCTCTTCAAATTTTTAAATACCAATTACTGAAAATAAGTAGGATGAATATTTGAAGTAAGTAGCTGAAATTGTCTCATTTCATGAGGATGGTTTAAAAAAATTGTAACCTCAATTAGACAGGAAGGTGAGTGTCAATATGTGGGGAAGATTTTTTAAAAAAAATGTTCTCTTAGGTTGCTTGGTGCCACTGCCCCAAAGAACTTGAGACAAGTTCTAATTATTCAGGATCAGCTTTGACATAACACTCAAACCATTGAGTCACGAGGATTTTCTTTACCTATTGTGTCCATGTATTTCAACTGGATTGTGTTCAGGAGTTGGATTGCAAACCAATGTTTGCTGCCATAACATGGTGCTAAGATAGGCATAGAGTCCGCACAGAAAGAGGCTCATTTTCTGGCACTTGGTCCAAAGCCTTGTGTATGTTATGGTTCCAAATGCTCATCTAAATGATAAGAGTTCCCCCCAACCCCACCAATCTTTTTCAGACTGAGTTTAAGATTCCCATCAAGTGGGTGAAAACATTTTTCTTCAAATCCCTTTAAATCTTGTTACTATAAATCTGTGCACCTGGTTACTGACCACTCTAAGGGGAAAACTTTCTTATTTGCCCTACCTATCCTTCATAATTTGTACACATCTATCAGGTCCCACCTCTGCCTTCCCCATTCTAAGGAGAACAAACCCAGCCCCTCTTTTTATAACTGAAATGCTCCAGTACAGGCAACATCTTTGGTGAATTTGATGTTCACCCTTTTGAATGCAATAACATTCTTCCTATAGTATGACGACCCGAACTGCACATGATACTCTAACTGTGGCTTAATGTTTTATACAGCTTCTTCATAACCTCCCTGCTCTTACAATCTATGCCTTGGTTAATAAAGACTTTTTAACAGCCATATCTATCTACTTGCTGCCTTCAGGAATCTATGGACATGGATCCTGGTTTGCCATACATTCTAGTATCCTGCATTCATTGTGTAATCCCTTACCTTGTTAGTCTTCCCAAAATGCTGCATAATGTTTTTCAGGGTTAAATTCCACTTTCACTGTTCTGCCTACCTGACCAGCCTGTCTATATTGCCAGGTAATCCACGGCTTTTCTCTTTGCTATTTAGCACACCAATTTTTCTGTCATCTGCAAATTTGCTGATCATTTTTTGCCTTCACTGCTGCCACCACCAACCCCAAAGTTGTAGATTATTAATGTACATGACAAAAACAGGGAAGGACCCCCAGCACTGTTCTCTATGATGCACCACTGGGCACAGAGTTCCAGTCACAAGAACAACCTTTGACTTTTGTCTCCTGCCACTAAGCCAACTTTGGATCCAAATTATCCTGGATTCCATGGGTTACCATGTGGGATCTTGTCAGAAGCCTTACTTAAAGTCCATCTAGAGTTCTTCAATTGCATTGCCCTCACTTACACACCTGGTCACCTCAAAATTCAATCAAATTTGTTTAACATGATTTGCCCTTGGCAAAGTCAAGCTGACTATCCTTAATTCTCTCCCTCAGAATTTTTCTAATTTCCTTACCGCTAATTGTTAGACTAACTGGCCTATAATTACATAGTTTTTCCTTACTCCCCTTGAATAATGGTATCACATTCCTTGTGCTCAGAAGGAATTTGAAAATTAGCATCACACCTCCTACAATCTTTTATCTGGGCCTGGGGTTTTATCCAATTTTAATCCTGCTTAAAGCACTAGGACTTCCTCTCTCAATGTTAATGTGTTCAGTTATTTCACGGACCCCTTTTTGCTCCTAATTTCTTTGCTCTTAATTCCTACACTTTATTCTCTGGAGCATCAACTATTTTCAGTATCTGCTATAAGCCTTTTTCCCTTATCCAGTCCTGTATTTCCCTTGACATCTAAGATACCCCAGACTTTTTGATCCTATTCATCTTTTATGGTTTTATACTTTATTTCCTGGTGTGGGTTTTCCTATAAGTAGCTGCTCCCAGTCCAGCACCCCCCACGCCTGCCCCACCACCAGTTCAGAGTCTTTCAACCCATCTTTGTATTTTACCATAGTTACTTTATTATGCACTTCCAGTCTCATCTACCAGCTGTCTAACTTCATATCCTTAAAAATAGGTAAAGTACAGCCCTTTCTCTTGTATAACTTTTTATGTAATGGCTCAAAGAACTTTCCTGGATGACTTCAAGAATTCAGCTCCTCCTAAGCTATGTTATAAAGCCAGACTTGACCCAACAATTTATTTTGGCAAATCAAAACATAGTTTAAATATATCTCTAACAAAATAAAACTGTTTAATTCAACTGTTGGACATTTAAACATAGAATCACGGAATCCTTACAGTGCAGAAGGAGTCCATTTATCCATTGAGCTGCATGGACAACAATCCACCCAGGCCCTACCCCATAATTCCACATATTTACCCTAAGGAGCAATTTAGTATAGTCAATCAATCTAAGCCACACATCTTAGAGTGTGGGAGGAAACCAGAGCACCTGCAGAAAATCCACATAGATACAGAGAGCATATGCAAATGCCACACAGTGGAATTGAACCACTGTGGGACAGCAGTGCTAAAATACTGCCACTATACTACTCCAAACATGAAAAGAATCAAACATGTAACTTCTAACTTATAACTATTCCATTCCAACTAAGCAATATTTCTCGTAGACTTAATTCCCTGCTTGGTAGCAAATCTAGGCAGATTTGCTTTCACCTTTGTCAACAGTTTTGGAGCTTCCTGACAGATTTTTGTTAAGAGAGAGAAAAATCTTGTAGGCTTTAAGCTGGACTCAAAGTTGTTTTTCTTAGCTACAGATCTAGCTGCTCCCATTTCTAATATCACAGGACTACATGACCCTCACCTTTTAATTACTTTAATCACGAGAACACTGCAAGGGTGGTAGTCTTCAATAAACAAAAACTCATTAACCCTGCTGCTAAATAAACACATGCCCAAAATGAGTAAGTATTTTGCTTTCCAGTATCTGCTGTATGCCTTCTAAACTGCTTGTTCATTTGCATTTTAAAGCAGTTCCCCCCACAAACATAAAATATATCAACAGCACACAGGCCAGAGAGAAAGTTTGTGTGGATGAGATTTGATGGGCTGGGTTTGGGTAGTAGACTGATTCAGCTTGAATGTTGGGGGGAAATGGGGGTGGACATCCTGTGAGGTTAGGAATATTTTGTTGGGGGGGCGGGGGGAAAGAGGGGTTCATGTGCTGGGCTTGGCCTGGGTGTTTAAAAACAGTTAATGCTGAAGGTGCTTTGTTTATTACATTTTCAGAGTAACTATTGAAATCTGGTGTAATTCTAGCAGAATCATTGAAAGTTAGTGACTTAAGCCACTTTAGCAGATGGTTCCTAGCCTAGTGCAATTCTCCAGGAGAAGTTCTTTTTAAAGCTTATTTATTGGCATCACAAGTAGGCATACATTGACACTGCAATGAAGTTACTGTGAAAATCCCCTAGTCACCACACTCCAGAGCATGTTTGGGTTAACACTGAGGGAGAATTTTAGCACAGCCAATTCACCTAACCAGCTTGTCTTCCAGACTGTAGGAGGAAACTGTAGCACCTGGAGGAAATCCATGCAGACACAAATAGAACATGCAAACTCCACACAACCTCTCAAGCTAGGAATGGAACCTGGGCCACTGACATTGTGAGGCAGCAATATTAACCACTGTACTGTCTGCAGAAGTTAAGCCTTCTAGACAATTGCTAGTTAAACCCTTAAGTGGAAAGCTTGGTTGATGGTGTCATCCTGTGCTTTAACAGAATTTAAAAAACTTAAAATTTGCACTTCCTTTTTAAGGGAAGGAAGTAAAAGGATGTAATAAATCAGATATAGGTGTTGTACTGTGCACTGGAGTTTTTTCTGTATTCAGTAGCATCTGAGGAGGGGTTTAAGACTAACACCATTTTGTTGGCCAGCAGCTGTCTCCAGATCTTGGCTCAAGGTGGGGAATGGTTTGCTGTCTTTGTCTCCTTCCCCCAAAGGATTTATTTGGCTCATGTTTAATGGACAGATTGAAGTCAAACTTAATCTGATCACTGTAGGTGCGTAATCATTGCAGTGTGTTACAACCAGCTGGCCTTCGCACATTGGAAGATGCATCAAAAATAACAATGGCATTAGGGTAAAAACACAAAACATATTTAATTAATCACACTTCATCTAAATTTAATCTGTATATTCCAAGAATGACTACTAAAAAAATTCTCTTTTATAGTAAATCCCTGTTTTAAATTGTTCTGGGTTACGTTATGATGTAGGGTTGCAGGTGTTGGACTGGGGTAAGTACAGCACAATCTCAACAATAGGTTAAAGTCTGACAGGTTCATTTTGTAGCATGAGCTTGATCACTTACCTGGTGAAGGGACAATGTTCCAAAGGTTTGTGCTACCAAATAAACCTGTTGGACTTCAACCTGGTGTTGTGAGACTGCTTCTTGTGATTTAAGTTGCTACTTTAACATAAAGCAGTTAATACAGAATATGTAGGAACAGACACTTGAATTCACCAAGCCTGTGTCTATATCCCATCTGTTCACATACTGCCCAGTTGCCTCAGCGCAGTTGAGAGTCAACCACATTGCTGTGTCTCTGGTGTCATATATAGGCTAGACCAGGTAGGAATGGTAGATTCCCTTCCATTCATGAACTAGATGGGTTTTTCTGACAATTGACAGTGGCCATCAGTAGATTCTTGCATGTTTCATTTTGAAGTCAATTAATTCTGTATCTGATGTAAGACTGCATAACCAGATTGCACTCTGGGGACTGATTGCACTAGGGACTGCCACTCCCTATTCTCCCCTGCCTCAGCTCCCCTCCCCCTACACCAGACCCTTCAGTTCACAGCCTCTGACCCTCCTCTCTTGCCCTATACTTTCCTCTCTCACCCAAAACTCTCCAGTTTGTGGTCTTCACCACTGCCTGATCTTCTATGTATTTAAGGATTCAATTAGTTTTTAACCATTTGAAATTGCGATGGCCTAGTGGTATTATTATTACTCCAGGAAACTCAGCTAACAGTCTGGGGACCTGGGTTCGCATCCTGGCATGGCAGATAGTGAAATTTGAATTCAATAAAAAATATCTGGAATTAACAAACTACTGATGACTATGAAACCATTGTTGAAAACAAAAACTATCTGATTCACCAATGTCTTTCGGGGAGGGAAATCGACCGTCCTTACCTGGTCTGGACTATATGTGACTCCAGAGTCACAGCAATTGGTTGACTCTCAACTGCCTCAGGCAACTAGGGATGAGTAATAAATACTGGCCAACTAGCAACACCAATGTTCCATGAATGAATTAAAAAATTGATTGGTTAAGCCTTTTCTAACTGGTGATGTAATATTTGGCATGTAATAATTATATTCAATTTTATTGTTAGTTGAACAAATCCAATTTCAATTTTACAGGCCATTGCGATGAAGGGCCACTTATGCAGCCCACTCACTCGCCCTTCCCTGTTACAGACCTCTCAATCCTGTGCTACCCCCTGACATTCCCTCTATCAATCCTCATGTTTGCAACTTCCACTTTGCATGTTCTCCTACTTCTATCCAGTGATCTCCAGCACCTAAACTCAAGTCAATGTCAATGCAGACCATCACATTGTCTGCACTTTTAAGACTTGAATAGGTGTAAAGACCCGCATTCTAATCAGTATTCTGTAAACTGTGTGAGATTTTATATGCCCTGTTTGTGATCAGAACTCCCCACTCACCTGGCGAAGCGGCAGAGCCCCGAAAGCTAGTGGTGTTTATTACCAAATAAACCTGTTGGACTTTAACCTGATGTGAGATTTCTTATTGCGAAGAACTACAAAGGGTTGTGAACGTAGCCCAATCCCGTCATGCAAACCAGACTCCCATCTATCGCCGCTATCTAATTTTTCCACTGCTTGGAAAAACAGCCAACTTAATTAAGGGCTCTGTGCATCCCAGCCATACGCTCGTCCACTTTCGTCAACTGGGGAAAAGATACAAAACTCTGAGGTCACATACAGCTTCGTCCCTGCTGCTGTCAGACTTTTGAATGGATCTATCTTGCATTAAGTTGATCTTTTTCTCTACTCCCTATCTAGGGCTGCAACACTACATTCTACACACTCTCATTTCCTTCTCTATGAACAGTATGCTTTATCTGTACAGTGTGCAAGAAACACTTTTCACTGTATGTTAATATGTGTGACAATAATAAATCAAATCTTTCCTTTTCCACATATACTCTATGAATGGTATGTTTTGTTTATATAGTGTGCAACAATACTTTTCAATATATGCTAATACATGTAACAATAATAAATCAACTACTTCATATTATATTCCATTTGTCACTCACCTAACGTCTCCAATAAATGTTTTCAGCCTCTGTGTCCTCCTCATAACTTACCATACCATCACCAAGACCATAGTGAGGTTCCAGGATTTTGATTTGAACGCCGATGGCAGTGCCTTCAGCCACTTTATCTTCACGCTGTGGGATTTATTTCTCTGAACTTCACCACCCCTGTTTTTCTGGCTGTGGTTTGTAAAGTTGCAATGTATACAATGAACACCAGGTGGTGACATATAATCAGATTGAGAAAATGCTGACTATAAAAACTCTGACAGCATTAGGATAGGAGGGAACAGTTCGGAAATGCTTTCAGTAATTATCAAAATTTAATGTGGGAAATCTAGAAGCAAGCAGGAAATGTCTTCTTCATTACTGTCCTTTCCTAGACCCTCTCCTTTCCTTCTCTGTGTACTCTATGGATATAAACACACAAGAACAATACTTTTCACTGTATCCCAATACATGTGACAATAATAAATTAAAATCTTCACAGGAGCAATATCAACAAATAAGAATATTTTAAGTTAACGTCCACATAGGTGATTATGTATATATATATATATGCACAGTGTAAGATTTATTGATTCCCTCAATTTTACTGTCTCAATTGCAGTTTCTCATTCATCACTATCTTAGCATATTGTCTAACTTTTCTCTTTACACTTGGGAAGGATGCCATTCTTGTTCTGCTAGCCCCTTTGTGTCACAATGGAGAGCATCAGAATGTCCCAGAATCAGTACATCTATTTTTATTTTATTAATAGGCTATTGGCAACACCAGCACCTTATTGCCCATTCCTAATCAGTCCTGAAGGTGGTGGTATTGAGACACTTCCTTGAGAAGAGTTGTTTGGCAGGCCGATTCATAGACATAGAACATTACAGCGCATACAGGCTCTTCGGCCTAAAATATTATGCCAAGCTATGTCCAATCCCAAGATCAAGCTATCTCCTTCCTATAATTCTAGAGTGCTCCACGTGCCTATCTCATAACCGCTTGAAAGTTCCTAAAGTGTCTGACTCCACTATCACAGCACTATTCCACACCTTAACCACTCACTGAGTAAAGAGTGTACCTCAGACATCCCTCCTATATTTCCCACCATGAACCTTATATTCCTTGAATTATATTCCTATGAACTTTGAATTCATTGTGCAATGAAGGATCAAGACAGAGAGGCCAGGCAGTGTGTGCGGACAACACATTTCCTTCCTGAGAGGAACTTGCAGGTGCTGATGTTTCTGCTGCCCTGGTCCTTCTAGGTGGTGGTAGTCAGAGCTTTGGTGAGTTGCTGTAGTGCATCTTGTGGACAGTACACACCGCTGCCACTGTGTGGCGGTGGCAGGGAAGTGACTGTTTAGGGTGGTGGATGTGGTGCCAATCAAATGGGCTGCTTTTTCCTGAAAGATTTTGAGCTTTGTGTTGGAGGTGCACTTGTCCAGGCAAATGGGAGAATATTCCATCATATGCCTTGTAGATGGGAGACAGGTTTTGGGGGGTGGTGGATGGTTAGGAGGCGAGTTACTCGCTGCAGAGTTCCCAACCTCTGACCTGCTCTGGTGGCCACAGTATTTATGTGGCTGTTCAATTCAGCTTCTCGTCATTGGTAACCCCCAGGATGTTGATAGCAGGGGATTCAGCGTTAGTGATATCATTGAATGTCAAGGAGGAAATATTTGGCTGGAACCTCTGACCTTGGCTGGGATTTTGCTGTAGTGAATGGAGTTTAGACTGAGCATCAAACTCTGTTCTCATTGGCACCGGGGAAGGGGGGTTGCAATGGGAACAAGATCAAAGATTCCTTCCAATTGTACAGCAATACAGGAAAGAGAGATAGGGAATCTGGTGAACTGGTGCGACCACAATAATCTCTCCCTCAATGTCATCAAAACAAAGGGGATAGTCATTAACTTCAGGCAGTGTAGTGGAGGACATGCCCTTGTCTACATCAATAGGGACGAAGTAGAAATGGTCAAGAGCTTCACGTTTTTAGGTGTCCAGATCACCAACAATCTGTCCTAGTCCCCCTCCATGCCAACACTATAGATAAGAAAGCCCACCAATGCCCCTACTTTCTCAGAAGACCAAGGAAATTTAGTATGTCTGCTATGACTCTCACTAACTTTTACAGATGCACCAAAGAAAGCATTCTTTTTGGTTGTGTCACAACTCAGTGTGGCTCCTGTTCTGCCCAAGACCGCAAGAAACTACAAACGGCTGTGACTGAAACTCAACCCACTCATTTGCCCTATCTACACTTCCCACTGCCTTGGAAAAGCCAAAAGCATAAATCAAGGACTCTACAGCACCCCGGACATTCTTCTTTCTTCGAGAAAAAGATATGAAAGTCTGAATTCACGTACCAAGAACAGCTTCTTCCCTGCTGCCATCAGACTTTTAAATAGACCTACATTGTATTAAGTTGATTTTTCTCTACACCCTAGCTATGTCTGTAACACTACATGTGCACTCTCTCTGTTCTATGTACAGTATGCTTTGTCTGTACAGCATACAAAGAAATACTTTTCACTGTCTAATACACGTGACAACAATAAATCAAATCAATTTGCTCCCCTAGTAGCAACAATATAAGAGTTCCTTTAACACAGGAAAACACCGCAAAACCACCTAAGGGAATATCAGTATAGCTCTGCAAAATATTAGCCAAACAGCATCTTAAGTGAGAGGATTTTACCTAGCACATTCCAGAGCTCCAACTTTCATTACCAAATCCCAAAAGTCCTTTTAAATTTAATTATAAACCCATACATAATTAAAACATTTACAAACGGCATTAGAATATTCTGTTGTAATGGCATCTGAAAGTTACCAGAGGCAAGTACTCTCAGCTTAAGTGTGGCACAGTGAGTTTCTGGAGTTACATTCTATAGGTTTCAACTCCAAGGATGCACAATAGTAAATTTGACACACACCAGAGAAGGAAAATGCTTTTGTATTTATTAAGGAATATGATACAAATCCAGATAAGGAGAGTACATTTATGAGGCTGAGTTTTAGTAAACCTTCAAAAGATGCCACTGAATAAATAAACTTTCAGTGTCATAAGCAGGCTTACGTTAACACAGCAATGAAGTTACTGTGAAAATCTCCTAGTACCATACTCTGATGCCTGTTTAGGTACACTGAGGGAGAATTTAGCATGGTCAATGTACCTAACCAGCATGTCTTTTGGACTGTGGGAGGAAACCGGAGAAAATCGATGCGGACACAGCGAAAACATACAGACTCTGCACAAAGTGACCCAAGCTGGAAATCGAACCTGGGTCTCTGACGCTATGAGACAGCAATACTAACTAACCACTGTGCTGTCCCCAACTCCCCCAGGATTCTCTCATATATTCTCTGGAATGTTTGTAAAAGAGTGGCAGAGATCCCCAAAACTGCTGTGGCACAGTAATGACAGATGATGGAAAGAATCTCTGCAGAAACTCAGCCTTTCCCTCCTTTCGATTCCTGCTGGAAATGTTGTGATTCATAAAGTGCTTAACAGCTCAATGAAATGTCTCAATGTTTCTAAATGACATCAATTAGTCAGAAAAATCTTTGCCAGCCACAGCTTCAGAACCAGCAAAATTGAGATGTCTTTTGTCGATTTTTGATGCCTTTGATGTTTAGATCAGTTACGGCATCAATGATCGCTCCGTGGGTCAATGGACTTTTTAAAGTCCCATTATAATTATAAACACTTTTGCTTCAGTCCTTTCTGTTAAGTAAAATCAAAAAGAAAATCAACTACTCATCAATATTGTACATAGAACCAAAGGTGGCACAGGGTTGGAGATATGAAAATGGCAAAAAATTTTTGTCCCCTCGTCAACATGTTAACATACTCTCTTTCCCCAGGGCTGAGTCTTTCCAAGTACATATGTTTATCTTCGATACCAATATCTCAGTCACCCTTCAATCTGTGTCAATTAGCGATGTCTTTATTTGAAAAAGAAGTCCTCATTTTGTATTTTAGTTGATATTCAGTAACTGGAAGTCCCACGTGCTCTGCCACAATATCACATGATGTGGAGATGCAGGCGTTGAACCCAATAAACCTGTTGTCCTTTACAGTAAGTGAGACTACTTACTGTGCAATGTCACAATGAAAGGAAGGATAGGGGACTCATTGACCTCCATGTTGCTTAACCTCACTCATGTTGGTCAATAGAGTAAACTGACACTTAGGGGAGAGGCCATCCAAAATGGGGCTTGCGTTGGGAACCAGTAGATGTGCAGGATTGCAGTGAAATGTTTGTTTCTCTTACATTGAGAATAGTACACATCAATGGGTGAAAGCCCAAATACTTACCACACAAACTGCTCTCTCACTGAAGGAACATTCTGTAAAAAAGGAAAAGCTCCTTGCTTGATGCTAAAACACTAAACAGGTGAACAGAACTGGTCACTTCTCTGGTGCAACTTCCTGTCCATTTAACTTGTGGAATTGTTCAGGGTGAGAAGTTGTTGGTAACACAGGTCCGCGCGCACGAGGGTTTCCCACTTTGACCTGCGGCAATTCTCGATTCCACCTTGGGGACAGCTGAGCTCAGAAGATCCAAGGTTGGTGGGAAGCTGTGAAAACCCGTGCAGTCCTTTTTGAACCAAGACTTACACCATGTCTGCTACATTAAGCAATGGTATCACAAATACCGATATGTCATCGAAAGATGCATAGCTGCCATCTTCCAGTTTCCATTCGTTGTCTTGTAGTGTTCCTTTTGCCGTATTTACTAGGCACTGGGCCAGCATGGTGTACCTAGAGAAATAAAGATGGGTTTATATACAACTTAGAAATTTCCTTTCCTTCATTCAGCCACCATTTCTTCAGTATAATTACAATTCATCATGGGTGATATTTGACCAGCTTGGGATATACATACAATCAATCAAAGGAAAAGTTAACACTGCTTCATCACAACTCCAGAGATCTGGGTTCGATTCTGACCTTAGCAGACTGTGAGGAGTCTGCATGTTCTCCCTGTCTCTGCAGGGGTTTCCTCAGATGCTCCAGTTTCCTCCCACACTCTAAAGATGTGCAGGATGGGTTGACTGGTCTTGCTAAATTGTACCTTAGTATCCAAAGATGTGCAGGATTGGTGTTGCTAAATTGCCCCTTAGTGGATAGATTAGATGGATTAACCATGGTAAATGCACAGGAGGGGTGGGTGGTAAGTTGCTCTGTTGGAGAGTGGGTGTGGACTCAATGGGCTAAATAGCCTCTTTCTGCATTGTAGAGATTCTATAGTTCTACAGATTTTATGGCAAGGTAAAGCCCCAGGCTGTGGTAGGTGGTGAGGATTGCCATACCTCAAGTGAAGGGCAAGGTTGAGAAGGTGGGGCCTTCATGAATAACCTCAGCTGCTGCGAGGAATTGAACCTATGCTGTTGGCATCATTCTGCATCACGAGAATGCATCTTGACAAATACATGAATAGAATGGGAATAGAGTCATAGAAATTTACAGCATGGAAACAGGCCCTTCAGCCCATCTTGTCCATGCCACCTTTTTTTTTTTAAAATCCCTAAGCTAATCCCAATTGCCTGCATTTGGCCTGTATCCCTCTACACCCAGCTTAACCATGCAAAAGACAACACTGTACCCACCTCTATTACTACCTCTGGTAGCGTATTCCAGACACTCATTGGAATATAGTCCCCAGAAGTGTAGGGGGTTTTAGTTAAGTTGGGCAGCATGGTTGGTGCAGGCTTGGTGGGCTGACGGGCCTGTTCCTGTGCTGTAGTTTTGTTTGTTCTTTGGATATTTTTTTTTTTTATATAGGAGGTTTCACTAAATAAATCATCAGAAATAATACTCCAGCTGATTTTCCCCTCTGTATCTCAGACAGATATCAGTTAACACCAGTGCCCTCTTTCTGCTAGTCTAGTATGGACAGGGAACTGAATTTTAGGTCTTCTGCTCTGTAGTGGACACAGTGCCTTTATCAACAGATGCAGTGCAGCAGCAACAATTTGAACTCATGATCAGATGTCAGAGTTTGATAGCATGCATCATCTTTCACATCACCATTTATTAAATGCAATGCATCGCACGAGGGTGACCATAGCACACAAGGTGAGGAAAACAGAACGAACAGACAAGGAGCATCCTTTACCTGCGTGGATTATGTTTCTCATCTTCCAAAACTCTCTGGCTGATGTCTGCTACTTCCTTATTAGACATGACATCCCATAATCCATCGGTGGCCATTATGAGCACATCATTTTGCCCAAATTCACGCTGTCCCAGGTCAAAGATTGTCACCTTTTCAAACAAAAAAGTTGGAAGAAGCCTTAAAGATACATCTGACATTTATGATTCTGGTTACTGACAAACTTACTGAATAATTTTAAATGCAAGTTTTTTTTGGTATTTAGCTTCATGTACATGGGGAGAGCAGAACTGTGAGAATATACAGAAGTAGAAATCATAGGACCCTACAGTGCAGAAAGAAGCCCTTCAGCCCATCGAGTCTGCACCGAACACAATCCCACCCAGGCCCTACCCCTATATCCCTACCTATTTTACCTACTAACCTACACATCCCCAGACATTAAGGGGCAATTTCTTAGTATGGCCAACAACCTAACCTGCACATCTCTGGACTGGGGGGAGGAAACCCACGCAGACATGAGGAGAACATGCAAACTCCACAGAGACAGTCACCCAAGTTAGAAATCGAACCCAGGACCCTGGAACTGTGAAGCAGCAGTGCTAACCACTGTGCTACTGCACCACCCAATCCTGTCAGAGTACCACATACATGTCCCTCGTGCACTATGAGAACACAACATACATATCCCTCAAATCAACAGATTCCAGGTCAGTAAATCTGAAATCCAAACACATCTAAAAACCACATTTTTGATAACCTCATCGACCTTTAACATGGGAAATTCCTGACCAGAGAGGACACAAAAACTGTGCTGACCATACCGGACCTCTAGCTAGTGAAGTCTAGTTGCTTTGGCTGCACTCGTTATAAATCTAAAATGATCCAAATTCCAAGATGATAACAGATACTCGGTCTGTGCAGGTTATCACAAAATCACTGAATTGTTACAGTGCAGGAGGCAGCCATTTGACCAATCATGTCTGAACTAACTCTCCAAATGAGCACACGATTTTGTACCATTCCCCTGTACATTAGCTGACTGCTTGAATAGAAACAATGTTCTCTTGAATGCCTCAATTGAACCTGCCTCCACTGCACTTCCAGGCAATGCATTCCTGAAACACTTGGTGTGAAAACGTTTGCCCACACGTCACATTTGCTTCTTTTATCAAATCTATGCCCTTTGGCTCTCAATCCTTTACAAGCAGGAATGATTTTTCACTATTTACTCTGTCCAGCTCTATCAGATCCCCTCTTAAGCATTTTCTCTCCAAGGAGAACAATCCCAACTTTTCCAATCCCCCCACATAACTCATGCCTAGAACCATTCTGGCAAATGTCTCCTGCACTCTCTCCATTGCGTTCACATCCTTCCCATAATATGGCATCCAGTACTGTACACGATATTCCATCTGAGGTTTTATAGGATTCAGTATGTTCAGAAACAATGCAGTTCAGATGCTGGGAGAGCAGGATAATTACTCATTCCAGCCTTGCAAGTGTTTATTTTAAAGGAAAACGAATGGACTTTTGTTTACTTAGGTTCCCCTGGGATTTCTGATTAGTGATTGACAGGGTCATGTGATGATGTGGTAAATGTGCAGAGCTGGGTCTGTATCAGAGAGAAAGAGGCTTTTGTAGTTCAAGCAGTAACCTGGGTCTGCAGTCTATTGACATCACTGTCAAGCCACTATTGCTCTAAATTTACTCCTTGTGCATCCTCAGCTTCACTGGCAACAATGAATCCACTCATTGCGTTTGTATTACCAATATTACAGCATTCTATTTTCAAACAATGAGTGACGAATTTTCAACTTAAACCTACCATCACCAGGAACGATACAGGGACTGATTTACGAGTGGTAAAAGCCATTACTGTTTCTCCGCTGTACCTACCTCAGGAATACAGGATAAAAACGGCTTTACATGGAGGTCAGTGTCATAGACCTTCAACCCATGATCTCCAAAACCTCGTGTGACCGCGATCGTCCCCATTATACGAGTCTGAAAGGGAAGGCAAGTTACTTGTCAGGCGAAACAACTGGCAGAAATTGTGAGAAATTAATTCACGTTAAGGCCCGTCCGGAGAGAAATGTTGAAAGAATAAGAAAAGGTCATTGGTGGACGAGGCGGAGTGAAAGAGGAAGAGAAATTGTAACCAAGCCCAACACTGTTTAGCAGAGCTGCAAACATCCTGATATTTCGGCAGTCATTCCCACTTCCCCATGTAATGGTAACCACTCTGCTCCCACTGAAGCGAGTGGGAATAAAGCAGTGATCTAGCAACTAATAGCTTGGAGTCTGCTGCTGGTGAACTGGATGGAGAACTCTCCCCAAACTGATGAAGGAACAGCCAGTTCTGAAAGCTAGTGGCTTTTGCTACAAATAAACCTGTTGGACTTTAACCTGGTGTTGAGAGACTTCTGACTGTGTTTACCCCAGTCCAACGCCTGCATCTCCATATCAGAATGTAAACATAGCAGGAAATCTTATCACTCCAGCACAATAAGAAGTCTCACAACACCAGGTTTAAGCCCAGTTTATTTGATAGTAATCCCTCAAGCTTTCGGAAACAGTGTTCCTTCGTCAAGTGTGTAGGAGGTTCCAGCAAACTGAGTGCTCACTCTGCTTCACCCTAAAAATGGAAACTGGCTATGGCAAGGGATCGCTAGAGAGAAAACCATGTCCTTGTGTCAAAGGTCTTGTGATACTGGTCTGCTCAAAGTAGCCAATGCCATGATGTTCAACTGCAAAGGACCTTCAGCCAGCACACTGTGAAACCTGTCTTCAGTGACAGGGTCAAAGGACGTAGATAAATACAGCAAATTGGCCATCACCCAATTGAGTAGCCAAGCAGGCTTGTGTGCGATTGGCCTATATTGGGTCGAACATTGGTAAAGTTCTGCCCAGTGCTTCTGCTGCTGCAGATCCTGTTCCTGCTCCTTGTTGTTAATTATAGAGGTGAACCCATAATGTTTTGTATACAATTATTAATAGCCCACCCAAGTGGGAATGTGACAAAGATGATCAATTTGTCTTCCTAAAAATGACGATGCAGTAATATCACTTCTCGTTCTCTGGGGCCCGGGGGCCACACATGGTCCATCTTGGCTCCGAGTGCGGCCCAGGGAGATATTTTGTTGACTGTTGGCCACATGCAGGGTTACCACATTCTGCTGATTTGCATCCGTAAAGTCTTTTTTTTCCCCCTTTAAATCGGTATGACGGAACTGACATGCGATGTAAAGCATGGGTAAGGGAAGTGAGGTGTGCGTGTTGATGGCTTACAATGTTGACTGTAGAGAGCTGTGTACTCCCTCTGCGTCCTTTTTACCACGTGGACGTAGAAACATCGAACAGTATAGCACAGCACAGTACAGGCCCTGCGGCCCTCAATGTTGTGCCGAGCTATGTCCAAACCCAAGATCAAGCTATCCCACTCTCTATCGTTCTGGAATACTCCACGTGCCTAATAACCGCTTGAAAGTTCCTAAAGTGTCCGACTCCACTATCACAGCAGGCAGCATATTCTACATCCTAACCACTGAGTAAAGAACCTACCTTGGACATCCCTCCCATATCTCCCATGAGGGTGATAATAGTTACTTGCATATTAGTAGAGCTAAGAATTTTCTATATCTTATGAAATATTTGGCATATATTAAAATGTATTTAATCTCGGCCATGGGGTTATGGTTAGCGACCAAGACCAAATTCAGTTATGTGGTCTATCTGAGATGCAAGAGGGCCAACCATGTCCCCACGCAGTAGGCTAGGCTAGGCTGCCCATTGCTGCTCCAGGGACATTATCGAGGGAATGCTGTCTCTTCAATATTGCAAAAGCTAGGACAGTTTATACAGTGAACTTTCAAAGTTGTACCTGTCTTCCATCTCCGTGCACCACAGGGTACTTGAGGTCATCTTCTTCTGCGGTTTTGTATCCCCTGAAAACAGGCACAACAAGACAGAGTAAGGACTTTAAACCAGTGTGGGTTTATAAAGAGAGGAGGTGTCCAACCGAAACCTTCCTTGCTGACATGAGAGAAGTTGTTTGTGGTAAGTATCATATTATAGAGATTCAGAATAAACCTACATCAGTTGAGGTAACACTCTTCCCTGATTGTCAAGATTCAGATCCCATTCTAGACACCCCACTTGAGGGTAGATCCCATGATACTATCTTGAAGGGTAGGAGGTAAGCCCTGGCTGAAACCTGCCTTTTAGCTGCTGCATTTCCTACATTACAATTGTAAGCACGCTTCGAAAACTATTTCATTGGCTGTAAAGTGTGTTAGGATGTCTTGAGGTCACAAAAAAAAAAAAAGCTACATAAAAGATTTTATACAAAAGTCTAAGGTCACATACCAACCGTCTCAAAACAAAAGCTTCTTCTCTGCTGTCATCAGACTTTTGAATGGACCTAACTTGCACTAAGTTGATCTTTCTCTACACCCTAGCTATGACTGTAACATTACATTCTGCACTCTCTCTTTCTCTATGTATGGCAAGCCTTGCCTGTATAGCGTGCAAGAAACAATACTTTTCACTGTCTACTAATACTTGTGATAATAATAATAAATCAAATTTGGATAATTTAGATAATATTGGTAAAATATGAATACTGCTAAAAAAAGGGACATGCTCTTGAAGCTTTTCATCTTGCACTTACCAGGACAGGCAAGAATATCAAATTTCAAAAAGGAATAACAAATTTATACCACATGAGAAAAGGACAGGTGAACTCTGATTGGTACAGCCATTGCCATGAAGAATGCCTTTCAAACCAAGTAAGTTGATTTTTTATTTATTTATGGGACATAGGTGTCACTGGTTGGTCAGCATTTATTGCCCATTCCTAGTTGCCCTAGAACCGAATGCTTGCCTGATTATTTCAGAGGGCAATTAAGAGTTAACCACATTGCTGTGGCTCTGAAGTCACATGCAAGCCAGACCAGGTGAGAATGGCAGATTTCCTTTGCTAAAGGATATTAGTGAACCAGATGGGTTTTTCCTGACAATCAACAACAGTTTCACAGTCATCACTATACTCTTAATTCCAGATACCTTTTATTTAAATTTCACCATCTGCTGTGGTGGGATTTGAACCCAGGTCTCCAGAACATTAGCTGAGTTTCTGGATTAATAGTCCAGTACTAATACTACTAGGCCATCGCCAGCCAGATACACCGGGGAACAATAGTTCTCCAGGCTTTTATTTGATAGGAAAAGGCACAATGCCTGGACAGGTTCTTTTTGTTTGCAGAGTCAATGCAAATATGTAGCTTCTAGCTGAGGTGCATTGCGAGCCTGACAGATGATCTTGAATTGGTTGTCAGTGAAATTTTGAGCACACTTTGGACTTAAACCAAGTGTAGCAATAAAGTGTAACTGTTTAATGATCAGCCTTGTTCATCTCGAAACTATAAAATGCCCCCCAAGTCCAACAGACCTTTCAATGCTCTGCCCCTCGCCCGCTCTTGGTAAAATGATGTCTTAATGCTCATTACTATGAACACAAACTAGGGCAAAACATTCAATATGAAAAGATCAACACTGGACAGGAGACTGGCACTCACTCACAAATGGAATGGAAAAGAAAGAATGCCATTTTCAGTTTCCTCAATAAATCAACAGCAATATTAACTGGACTGCTGGCCTACGTTCAGCCGCAGAATCCTTCCCCGTATACAAAGAGTAAAGGGAACAGGAAAGAAAATTAAAGTAATAAAATAAATAGAGAAAGACCAGCAAATATTATTTTTAAAATGTGAAAGCTCAATTTTCCAGGAATGTGAATGTTTAACAAAGTTACATGGGTTCAATTCCGGCCTTGGTGACTGTGTGGAGTTTGCACGTTCTCCCTGTGTCTGTGTGGGTTTCCTCCCACAGTCTGAAAGATGTGCTGGTTAGATGGATTGGCCATGTTAAATTCTCCCTCAGTGTAGCCGAACAGTGCCAGAGTGTGTGGCGATTGTGATATTTTCACAGTAACTTCATTGCAGTGTTAATGTATGCCTACTTGTGACTAATGAATAAACTTTAAAACTCAAAACATTAAATACTCACCAGCCAGACATAAAATAATCACGGTACAAGATTTTTTCTCCAATATCACTCCTTTTCACCCTGCGAGGAACTTCGTGCCTTGAAAACACATCACCAAGCAACTCAGGCTTCAGGAAGGCCTAGAAGAAAATGTTGAGTCATTAAAAAATGATTTTAATTCACACGTAGAATCCCTACAGTGCAAAAAGGAGGCCATTCAGCCCATCGAGTCTGCACTGACAACAATCCCACCCATATTCCCATAACCCCACATATTTACCCTGCTAATCCCCTTGACATTAAGGGGCAATTTAGCACAGCCAGTGTCCCTAGCCTGCACATCTTTGGACTACGGGGAGCACCCAGAGGAAACCCATGGAGATATGGGGGAGAACACGCAAACTCCGCACAGACAGTGATCCGAGGCCAGAATCGAACCCGGATCCCTGGCGCTATGAGGCAGCAGTGTTAATCACTGTGCTGTTCTTTTCCCAAATTCTGAAATTCCCTCCATAATGTTCATCACGGCTTCACTGGAAGCTATTTTTTGACTTTAGTTGCCTAGGCAACAAGCTCCAAGATAAGAGGAGAATGACTGCCCTTGATATCAAAGCAGCTTTTGACCAAGTGTAACAAGGAGAAGCTCTAGGGAAATCTCTGGAAAATCGGGGACTGAGGGGAAGGGACCAAGATGCAATGCAACAACTCATCAAGGTTGCTTCAACAATACTTTCCAAGCCCACAACCTCTACTACCTAGAAGGACAAAGATCCACCACCATCATCATCTTCATCAAAAACAATAAATGCTGACCTTGCCAGCAGTGCAATAATGATAAAAGTCCCTCCTTTAAACATTTTCACCTCTCCATCCTCTTTTAAGATGCTGTCTACATCTCTGATCAATCTTCTGGTCATCTACCTTCCCATCGCCATGTCTTTGTCTGATAAACAATTGGGTGCTTCATGGGAACATTAAGGATTTTAAAAGGTGCCATTCAAATGCAATTTATTGTGTCTACTTTATGGAGCCAGAAACATGTGTTTACACACTGGGCTTCACAGGGAAATATAATGCTGCAGTATATTGGGAAGAATCACCCTCTGCCATACTTAGAACTACAGAATCATTACAGTGCAGAAAGAGGCCATTTGGTCCATCAAGTCTGTCCTGGCTCTCTGAAAGAACATTCTATTCAGCACCTTCTCGCCACCCTATTCCTGTGATCCCATGCATTCATCATGAGTGATCCACCAAAACAAATCCACCTGAAGTGTACAGGTGGGATTCTCCCAAAAATACTTCAAGTGCTGAATTCCCGTAAAAACTGGAGTAAACCCAGGAGTTTTCTTCAGGAGGGATTTTCAAGATGAATTTCTTATACTCGGTGCATTGCAGAGCGCCTTAATGTGAATCTCGTTAAAATCCTGGGGTGGGGGTAAAGCCTATTCCCGTTGGAGAGGCCAGCAGCATAGTGCTGAATGGGCCACAGCGCGTGTGCCGATTTGACAGTAACAAGATCAGCGCGTGCGCAGTGGCCCCCACTGCTGGCCTCCCGATCGCTGGCCAAGCTCACATCACCACCCCGCTGATCCTCCCCTCTCCTTGCCCCAACTGTTGATCATCTTTAATTTGACCGAGCAAGCCCCTCTCCTCCCACCCCCTTGCAGTTCCGATCCCTCCCGCAGTCCAGATCTCTCTGGGAAGGGCGGGACTGAAGTCTCTGGGCCCACTAATTGGATCGAAATGAGCATTTGAATATATTATACAGCTCTGCACCAATCTCTGGCACGAAGCTGATGGTGCTGGAAATCTGGCAGCCGGAGATTTGTGGAGGTCCTTGCGCCCAGCAGAAAGCCAACTAAAGGGCCTCTGCCCGAGTCTCTGCTAAAGCAACACAGTGGGCTGGGAGTATCAGCCCCCCCACCCCCCATATTTTTGGTTTATATCTGTCTTACCCATGTCACCATCTCCCTGTTCCCCAACGTCATCAATCTAAAATTCTTATCCCTCAAGTCCTAAGAGACTAATAAACTTTCATCTAGAAAAAGAAAATGTAAAATATAGCTGTTTAATAATTGCTTTAGAAATCTGCTAATAAAACATGCATCGAGTCTTCAAGAGTTCGGTAGGATTAAGATGAAGATGTTGTATTTTACCAGATATTGAATCCTTTGTCTCTCAGTCACAGCTGTGAATTCATTGGACAACTGTAGAACTTCAGTCTTGTGTACTATAATTGCTCTTTGGGGGAAGGGTAAAAAAAGATTAACATTCATCACTTTTGTGTCCTGTGGGGAATAACTTTCTAGACAACACAATAGTCATGCTAAAGGGAGTGCTGCAAGCAAAGCTTTATTAATCACAATGTAAGATAGATGAATAAACAGCGACAGAGGAAAGCTGAAGACAAACTCAGATGTGAAGTAATTTTTGTTGTTTTTATTCCAATTCAATCAAATCAAGTCTAATTGAGACATCCCCGATCCAAGCTGACAAGACAGGGCTCTCACCTCCTGTCTTGGGTTTGATCTACATGTTCCAAGCTGATTGGAGTAGGCATAGCTCCTCCTCCAAGGCTTGATCTCATTTGCATTTTAGCCTAAAGGCCGAGATGCCGCTTTAAAAATTTGCTTCAAATGAAGCTGAAATGTAACCTAGTGACTTCAACCAAGCACAGCATGTTGGTCTTAGCCAAAAGGCTGATGTCACAAGTAAGGTTTATATTAAACACTGCAATGAAGTTACTGTGAAATTCCCCTGGTCACCACAGTCCGGTGCCTGTTTGGGTCAACCTAACCAGCCCATCTTTCAGAATGTGGGAGGAAACCCAGCAGATATGGGGAGAATGTGCAAACTCCACGCAGACAGTGACCCAAGCCGGGAATCGAACCCGGGTCCCTGGTGCAGTGAAGCAGCAGTGCTAACCACTGTGCTACCGTGCCACCCATTCTTCACTGGGTCAATGAAGATTTTCTTTGCAAGATAAAGACATTATTTTGACACAATACCAAGAAGACTGGAGAACAAATGGGGACTGCTGACGTATACATTGCACCATGTAAACTATCGATGCTTCTTCAATCCTCCTGCAGCACACTTTGTTTGATATAGTTCTGCAAAGAGCCTTAGGGCATCTGATTATGTTAGAGGCGCTGTGTAAATTTACATGGTTGTTGTTGTCCTGTGGCATCTAATCTTGACTCTCCATACAGTAAGGTTGAGATCCAAATGTGGGGCTTGTGGGGAGAAAGTTAATTAGATGGTAAGTCATCTCAAAGATGATGCACAGAACCAAGCGTTCCATGCTAGAATGCTGCTTTCTTTGAGGCTGGGTATTGTAGAGTAGGGCCAAATTTATTATGGAAACGGGAGATATTTAATATTCTCTTGGTATAAGAATGTAGCTTTTTGATAGCCAAAAGCTACCACAGTTGCATCATGCCAGGGGCAGCATGTGGCACAGTGGTTGGCACTGCTGCCTCAGCACCAGGAACACAGGTTCAATTCCCGGCTTGGATCACTGTGTGGAGTTTGCACACTGTCCCCATGTCTGCATGGGTTTCCTCCGGGTGCTCCAGTTTCCTCCCACAATCCAAAGATGTGCAGGTTAGGAACACTGACCATGCTAAATTCTCCCCCAGTGTACCTGAATAGGCGAGGGAGTGGCGGACTAGGGGATTTTCACAATAACTTCATTGCAGCGTCAATGTAATCCTACTTGTGACACTGTTTAATAAACTTTAACTTCAGGCAGAATGGCCTTTGAGGTACAGATTTGTGTCCCTCAGCAGGTTAGAAAAGAATAGGATTCCTCCCCTTGATAAATATCTTGTGGAACATTGAAAAATGTGGGCCTGGGAAAAGGGGAAGAAAATTCACTGTTGCAAGGTTAAAATCCTAGAACTCCCTCCCTAAGGGCACTGAGGGTGTGCCTACACCACATGGACTACAGCTATTCAAGAAGGCAGCTCACCTTCTTGAGGGCAATTAGTGATGGGCAACAAATGCTGGCCTTTGCAGCTTAGTTTAGTTTATTTATCAGTGTCACAATTCGGCTTATGTTAGCACTACGATGAAGTTATTGTGAAAATTCTTTAGTTGCCTCAATCCGGCACCTGTTTGGGTACACCGAGGGATATATATATATATATATATATATAAAAAGATTGATTTGTACTAAACTGGAATGGCATGATGGCACAGTGGTCAGCACTGCTGCCTCGCAGTGGTAGGGTCATGTGGAGTTTGTACATTCTCCCCATGTCTGCATGGATCCCCACTAGGTCCTCTGGTTTCCTCCCACAGTCCAAAGATGCGTGGGTTAGGTTGATCGGTTATGATAAATCGACCCTTAGTGTTAGAGGGATTAGCAGGGTAAATGCATAGGGCTACAAGGATTGGGTGGGATTGTGGCCTCCCTTGTATTATAGGGACTCTATCTTAGTCTGTCTAAGTTTTGCATGTTTATTGATGTCCTTTCTTTTACTTCACAGGTGATTCGGTCCGCCTTATTGACCAAAGGGCATACATGCAGTGGGTCGTGCGAGGGCTGCTCTTGGATGTTGCTTTGAGAGTTGCCTAGTGCTTCACGTCGTTAGTGTACGCTTAAACTGGAGCAATTGATGGGCAACACGACAGCTCAGGGACTATCACTGTTTGCAGTGCAGATACACGGATTTGGGCTGGTGTCTGCACATTCTCCCCGTGATTGCGTGGGTTTTCTCTGGGTGCTCTGTTTCCCCCCACACCCCAAAAACGTGATCTTAGGCGGATTGGTGTAACAAATTGTCCCTAAATTAGTTCTCCCTCAATCTTTCCCAATAGGTGCAGACAAAGGTCATAGGTAGAGGAGGGCACTCAACATTAAAATGGCGGCACTGGCTCATTGGGCCGAGGGGCCTGTTTCCCGTGCTGTGTTGTTCTTTGTAAACTCCAGCAAAGTGTACGTTCCAGAGCTGTCAGGATCTAACCACAAAATGATCAAGAGCAGCAGAAAATTTATCTTAGGATAAGGCTGGCCTGTTATTCAGCAATGAAACAGGAACCTAAGAGGAAGAGGGAATACTTTGTGAAGACAAAGACAAGTAAACCAATCAGCCCAAAGGAAGAAACAATGCTGACAAGATCAGTCTGTTCACCCACTAACCTGCTGTCTCCAGCATTGGCCACGTACAACTTTCCCTGCAAGCGAAGAACAACCAGAACCGTACAACCTCCTGCTTGATTGCACAATGCCTGATCACGTTCAATCAATTCATCCTGAGGGGGAGGGGAAAAGAAAGCAAATAGAAAACTAGGTGGTTAAATAAAGAAGTGTCATGTGTGGATCAGTTGGTAGCACACGTTTGTCTTCAAGTCAGAAGCTTGTTGGTTAACTCTTGTAAGGTAGGAAACACAGCAGCCAATTTCTCACACAGCAAGATCCCACAAATAGCAACGCATTGAGGGACCCAGTTCGATTCTAGTCTGTGTGGAGTTTACATGTTCTCCCCGTGACTGCATGGGTTTCTTCCAGGTGCTCCAGTTTCCTCCCACAGTCCAAAGACGTGCGGAATAGGTTGACTGGCCGTGCAAAAATTGCCCCTTAGTGTCCTGAGGTGTGTAGGTTAGAGGGATTAGTGGGTAAATACGTGGGGGGTAGAGGCTGGGATGAATTGTGGTCAGTGCAGACTCAATGGGCCAAGTGGCCTCTTCCTGCATTGCAGTGTTTCTATTGGTGTCGGAAATGTATGGGGTTACAGGGATAGGGCTGAGCAGAGGGCAGTTACTCTGTCAGAGAGTTGATGCAAACTCAATGGGCTGAATGGCTCCTTCTGCACTGCGGGAATTCTATGATTCATGTTTCATTGATGTGATTGAGGGGTGAATATTGACCAGGACATTTGGGACAACTTCTCTGCTCTACTTCCAAATATAAAATGAGATGTTTTACGTCTGCCTGAGAGGGCAATTCAGTTTAACATCCTATCTGTGAAATGGCTCCTACGACAGTGCAGCAACCCCTCCAGCACTGCCTGGAGATCAAAGGAGACTGTGTCCACAAATCCCCGAGTGCACTGTGAGCACGTAACACTCAGAATCGAGGGAGCTACAGCTGACACCCAAGTTTCTCAATTGTACCTCTCATCTTGAGTAAAGGAAGCCAGATATACTGTCAGAAAATGAATTACTATCAATAACAACAAATTGCATTTACATGGCACCTCTAAGGGAAGAGGACCCTTCACAACGAGCACCGGGAAACCAAATTTGGTATCTGACCACACGACAGGATACACAAGCAAACGACCAAAGACTTGGTCAAAGAGTTAGGTTTTCAGGAGGGTCTTAGAGGAGATTAGAAAGGTTTAAAAGGAGTGAATCCAAGGCTTAGGGCCTGGGCAGCTGAAAGCACAGCAGCCAATGGTGGAGAAGCTGAAATCAGGGATATGCTAGAGGTATGAAATAGAGGAGGGGGTTGGGGAGGGGGCATTGAAAGTAATGGGAAGGGGCTGTGGAGGGATTAGAAACACAGATGACAATACTAAAACCGAGATGTTGCTTCTCTAGCAGCCGATTTGGTCAGCGAGTATTGGGGCTGAACTGGAATCAGGCCACCTTGTGTCATATACTCACGCAATTTTTGAAGGCAGTCTCCAAGGCCCCTTTCACCAGGTTCTCGATGCAAATATCTTTCTCTGCTCCATAACTTATTTCAGTTTGCGTCCCGTTGTCCACTGCAAGACGCAAAGGGGGCGGGACATTACACGGGCCGCTGACAACATCCAAGATTTCCTCCAGCTGCTCCCTGATGCAGTGATGCAATTTTTCAGACGCCAAAATGGCAGCCAAGGGGCCGTTGTGACCATCAAACAATCCCCAGTAGGTGGCGACAAGGCCTTGGTCCGGCTGTGGATGAAAAGAAGAATTTTGGAACCAAAGATCCTCACACAAGCTCAGCTTCTAACAATGTTAGGTTGGGCTGGAACTCTGCGTTGGGAGCCCAAATTCAGAGCCAGAGTTCTGTACTGGAACTGGTGGCTAAGTAAAATGTTCAAAATCATGAGGGAGTTGGACAGAGTATACAAGGAGAAACTGTTTCCACTCACAGATTTAAAGTGATTTGCAAAACAAGCAAACATCTGTCTGTACGGAGTTTGCACATTAAAAATTAATTTGTCAAAAGTAAGGCTTACATTAATACTACAATGAAGTTACTGTGAAATCCCCTTAGTTGCCACATTCCAGTGCCTGTTCAGGTCAATGCACCTAATCAGCACGTCTTTCAGACTGTGGGAGCAAACCGGAGCACCCGGAGGAAACCTGCGCAGACACGGGGAGAATGTGCAAACTCCACATAGACAGTGACCCAAACTGGGAATTGAGCCTAAGTCTCTGGTGCTGTGAAAGAGCAGTGCTAACCACTGTGCTGCTCACATGCCTGCGTAGGTTTCCTCCCATAGTCCAAAGATGTGCAGGTTGAGTTGATTAGCCATGCTAAATTGACCTAGTGTCAGGGGGATTAGCAGGGTAAATGTGTAGGGTTATGGGAATAGGGTCTGGATGGGATTGTGGTCGGTGCAGATTCAATGGGCCGAACAGCCTCCTTCTGCACTGTAGGGATTTTATGATTCTATGATGCGAAGAGAAACTTTTTCGCACAGCTAGTGATTGGGGTCTATTACTGTCTGAGCAAGTGGTGGAGACAGGTTTAATCGAGACATTCAAGAGGGTGTTAGATGATTACTTCAATAGAAACAATGTGCTAGGGTACGGGGAAAAGACAGGGGAATGGCACTAAGTCATGATGCTTATTTTGGAAAACTGAAGCAGACACGAAGGGCCAAATGGCCTCCTTCTGCACAGCAATGATTGTGATAAATGCAGGAAAATTGGTATAAAAAAGGGACATCGACTGAGGCAAATTTTCCAAACACACAAATGAGGGTATAAAACCAAACCAGTCTTATATCAACATTGAGATGAAAAATGGTGTGTCCCTGAACCATAGTCCTTGCTAAACACCTTTCTGTGACGGTATCATCTTCTGAAGGACAGAGAATGAGAACATGACGCTTCTCAAACTAATTCCTTTCCAGTGAATGTCGATTTTCCACTAAACCTTCACCAAATTATTTAGCCTAAAAGAGAGCTGACCAACACCAGGCAATTTTATTAAAGAGGAAATAGTCTCTACACTGGGGAGATTAAATGCAACCTAGGTAACCGCTTTGAGGAACACCTTCGGTCAGTCCTCAAGCATTACCCCAAACTTCCTGTTGCTAACTCAGCTTCTTGTTCTCATGCCTGTCATTGGCCTTCCCTCTAAAGTTCCACTGGGCAAACTGGAGGAACAGCACCTCATCTGATTAGGCACGGTACAGCATTCAGGCCTCCATTCACGGAGTTCAACAACTTTCTTCTCCATTTCATATCCATTCCATTTTTGTCTCAATGTGAAAGATGTGGCAATTAAGCGGGCTGCTTTGTTCTGGATGCTGTCAATTCTTGAGTATTGTTATACAGCAGAGAGGGTAAATGCCAAGAATGGAGTTTGTCACAGCTATAGGTTTAAAGTCCCCTGCTCTGTGTCTAATTCAGTGGTGGGAAACCTGGGGGCCACATATCTGGGTTCAGAATGCAGTTCACATGACATTTTATTGACCATTCTCTACATGCAGGTCACCACATTCCATTGAGTTCCTCCCGGTATATGGGCTGCAGGGATAGAGTGGGACTGTTGTCAGTGCAGACTCAATGGGCCGAATGGCCTCCTTCTGTACTGTTGGAATTCTATGGATGCTACAACTGAAGTAATTCGCATAGAAAATGAGGGCAAATGAAGCGAATGTGTGTTGATTTTACACAACATTGATTGTGAGAGCCGTGCCCTGTCTCCATAGTGTGAATATTCCTTTTTTTCACCAATTGAAATTGATGACGGTTCTATTAATGCGTAAACGATTAAACATTTTCTATAAGTTATTCTGAAGTATTCAGTGTGTATTAAATATATTTAATCTTATTCATGGGGACACGGTTAGGGAACAAGCCCAATTTCAATCTTGCGACCCGCTGAGATGAAGGAGGGTCACTCACTAACCGAGATTGTCTTCCACTGGTTTATTTTTTGTTGAAGGTTCAACAAAAGATTTTTAAAAAATGACCAAAAAAAAAAGAGTCACCTTGCCCTGCAAATTCTGCTATTACCACAATCATAGTCAGAGATAGGAATATTACGGCGAATAACTCATCTCCTGACTCCCCAGAGCCTATGCATCACAAGGCAGGAGTGTGATGGAATATTTCCCATTTGCCTGGATGGGCTGCAGCTCCAACAACACTCAAGAAACTTGACACTCCATCCAGGACAAAGCAGCTCCGCTCGATTGGCAGCACATCTACAAACATCCACTCCCTCCACCACCAATGCTCAGCAGCAGCACGTACTATCTACAAGATACGCTGCAGGAATTCACCAAAAATCCTTAGACAGCACCTTCAAATCTATGACCATCTAGAAGCTCAAGGGCAGCAGATACATAGGAACACTGACACCTGCAAGTTCCCCTCCAAGCCACTTACCATCCTAACTCAGAAATACATCACTGTTGCTTTGCAGTCACTGGGCATTGCTGGTCAACCCACAGCACATGGACTGCAGCAATTCAAGAAAGCAGCTCACCACCACCTTCTTAAGGGCAATTAGGGATGGGCAATTAATACTGGCCAGCCAGTAACACCCGTACCCTGGGCGTCTTAACGAATTAAAAAGTGGGGAATTATCCCTCGGATCAGACTACGGATACAGAAACAGTCCTTTCTGGCCATTTACAGCCTACACTTGTTCCAAGAACTTAGGGATGTTGATCTACTATTGCTCATTTGCTTTATTTAGTCTAGGAGAAATTTCCTTGAGATTTGTTCTTAGAAATGAACCTTAGGTTTTTTCTTTCCTCTTTTTCATTTCCTCAGTAATAGTTCACACGGAAGCCTATAACAACTGGAGCGGAATCACCCTACACGGAATAAACTACACGTCTTTCAATGACAACTTATATGGGCTCTAACGCCTGTGGCAGAGATTGGGTCATGCGCTGGACTCCCAAGAACTCATTTTTCGTGTGGAAGTAAATCATTTGACTCTACAGGACTGTCTAAGAGAACAGTAAATGTCTGTGCTCTGTCTGTCCTGTCTATCATTGCCATTCATTACACAAAACAGTTCAATTCAACCTACGTTGCCTTGTGTGGTACGTACAGGTTTTTCATCGGGGCATAAAAGGACCCATTCTTCTTCAATGTCCATTGTTTTTCTGAGGAACAGTGGTCGGCAGGTTGCCTGATCTTCATTGACGATACTTTTACCGGCATTTATAACCCTGTTGAACAAGAAACGAACAGTTAATCACACATCTTCCACTCGCTTCGCTCAATGACTTTCTTGAACCAGGCTGATTCCTGGGATGGCAGATCTATCATATGAGGAGAGATTAAGTCAGTTAGGATTGTATTGGAGTTTAGAAGAAGGGATCTCATAAAATTCTAACAGGGTTAGACATAATAGACTCAAAGAATTTCCCAATAGTGGGGGAATCCAGAACTAAGGGTCATAGTTTGAAGTTTATCCTTTTAGAACTGAGGCTAGGAGAAATTTCTTCACCCAGAAAGTGGTGAATGTGTGGAATTCACTACTCTGGAATGTAGTTAAGGCCAAAATGTTATGATTTCAAGAAGAAATTAGATTTGACTCTTGGGACTAAAGGGATCAATGGATAGGGGAGGAAAGGGAATTTGATAATCATTGAATGACCTACTCCTGCTTCTAGTTTCTAACTCCTTCTCCTCTACAATTTTCTCTTCTCTATTTTTCCAGCTTTATGGAAAAACAACAATTCACAGGATCTGTGCATCACTAGGAAGGCCAGTAACTGCCCTCCCAAAGTAATGGTGAGATACCTTCATGAATTGCTGCAGCCCTGTGGATTACAGAATTTCAGAGCTGTTTTGATAACCGCACTAGCCAGCCACTCAGTTTAGGAGTCACTTCACTGCTGAGGTCCCATATAAACCAACAGATTTCCTTCTCTAAAAGGGCATTCATGAACCTGTTTGGTATTTCCAACAGTACAGTTTCATGGTCACCATCACTACTGTCATTTTAAGTGTAGTTTACTGATTTTTTTTTTATTACCCAAGTGGGATCCCATCTCTGGATATTTAGTCCTGGCCTCTGGATTACCAGTCCAGTGATATAACATTTGTTTTGTACCTGTTGATATGCCTGTTCCAGTCTCTTTCTACATACTTGGTACAATGGGTTATTTGAGTGTTATTTCTTGATCGTCTGATATGTGGATTTCCAGAATTTAACACAATTAAATTCTGGAAGACCACACAACGTTTTGAAATATTTCTTTGCTTCTCCAAGATCACAAGAACGGACAATGCAGGTGTGGTGTAGGGGGGACTAAATTAGACCAATTTGAACACTAACACAGTACTGGCTGAAGACTGAATGATCTGAGGTTATGGGGAGTGTTGACAAAAAGGCTGTCATTACAGAAAACAGTGATATATGAATAACAAGCGTCCCTCATTTAAAACATGCATTTGGAATTTAGGAAAAATAAAATGTAGTTTGCTTTTAAGATAGATTTTGTGAAACCTCAGTCAGTCAACGGCAAGATACAGCAGAGCTTGATGGGACAAGGTAGCAGACAGAGCCTGCATTCCAGAGGACAAAGGTTTCACCAAATGCAGCTAATTCATCTGCAGTTGTCGGGAACAAGATAGCGACCAACACCAATTTGATGAATAGAAATATACAGTTCCAAGCTGATAACATAGGTGCAAGGCAGAGAGAAGGGATTTCTTAGGGTCATAGACATAGAACATTACAGCACAGAACAGGCCCTTCGGCCTTCGATGTTGCGCCGACCAATATAAAAAGCAACGCCCCTCCAAACTAAACCATTCCCTTCTCTTCCATATACTTATCAACTAACCTCTTAAACGCCACCAAACTTGGCGCATCTACAACTGCTGCAGGCAGGGCATTCCACTCCCGAACCACCCTTTGGGTAAAGAACCTACCTCTGATATCCGTCCTATAACTATCACCCCTTAATTTAAAGCTGTGTCCCCTCGTGCTAGCAAAGTCGGACGATTGTCACGTGGATTCCCGTCGGTGGGAATTTCTCCAATGTCCAGCATCCCTGTGTTGCTGGGCAACAGAAGGGAGGTAACATTCATAAATTAATGACACATAAGATCCCAAGAGATCAGAATGTATATTGTTATTGGCTGGAGTTAATGGCAGTGATGATTATTGACTGATTTGTACTAATGTTTCCTGGATAATGCCCATCGGAAAAGTGGGAAATATGTAACTTTCCTCACGGAGGCAGTTTTCCAGTGCGTTTTTGAGCTGCCCATATATAATATTGAGTGCTGGACTAATTTATATAATTCTCCTGTTCAATCGTTTGGTTAATAAAGTAACGTCTTAAAATCAGTACACCACTTCATTCAAAGTGCTGAATCTGGGCATAATGTAGATCTGACTTAGAAATCACCCCCATACCATACGCACTCAGCCTGAAGATAAAATTGCCAGTCCTATTTATGCTGTGGGTGGGGTTTAGCTCACCCAAAATGATTGGAGTTCTGAACTCAGACCGACTGCACCCCCGCCTTCTCCACCAATCTCCCGCAGAGTCACAGCAGACCACACTGTTCTCCGTCCCACCAGAGATCTACCTGACTCTCCCCCCCCGCCAGAGATCCATCTGTACCTTCCCCACAGAGATCGATCAATCAAGCCTCCGCCCACCAGAGATACATCTTACCCTCCTCCCCGTCACACAACGATCTGGCCTCACTCATCCCCCCCACCGGAGAAAAATCTGACCTGCCTTCTCCTCCTCCCTCCGCACCAGACAACAATCAGCCCTCCACCCCCAACCATCAGCCCTTCCCCCCGCCCTCTCAGACAACAATCAGCCCTCCTCAACAACAATCAGCCCTTCCCCCCGCCCTCCTCAGACAACAATCACCCTTCCCCCCGCCCTCCTCAGACAACCATCAGCCCTCCACCCCCAACATCACCTCAGCCCTTCCCCCCGCCCTCCTCAGACAACAATCAGCCCTCCACCCCCAACCATCAGCCCTCCCCCCGCCCTCCTCAGACAACAATCACCCTCCACCCCAACCATCAGACAACAATCAGCCCTTTCGCCCCCCCGCCCCAAGACAACAATCAGCCTTCCCACCAGAGAATGAACTGACCTGTCTCCCTCCTCCCTTCACCACTGAGTGTGAAAGTCTGAATCTGAGAACACTGACCACGCTCTTCAGCGACTGGAGTGCCCAATTCAGACTTTTATTTAGCAAGTCCATTACGGTGTGGTTCCGGATTGGCAAATGCGGCGGTAAAGGAGGAAACGCTGATAGAATTGGGCAGGCAGTTCATTAATTCAAATGCAAGCAAAACAGATTGCCGCCATTCCCGGGTTTTGGTAAAGTGCCCATCTGCACAGACGCGGGCATGGATTGCAATAATTGACTTCAGTTATAGGTAAGCTAATGGAGAGGATCCTCAGGGACGGGATGTATGAGCATCTGGAGCGCTGCGATCTGATCAGGGATACGCAGCATGGCTTCGTCAAGGGGAAGTCTTGTCTTACGAATCTGGTGGAATTTTTTGAAGAAGTGACAAAAACAGTTGATGAAGGACATGCTGTTGATGTCGTCTACATGGATTTCAGTAAGGCGTTTGACAAGGTTCCTCATGATAGACTGATAGAGAAGGTGAAGGCGCATGGGATACAGGGCCGGGTATGTAGATGGGTCGAGAACTGGCTCGGGAGGAGGAGACAGAGGGTAGTAGTGGAAGGCTCTTTTTCCGACTGGAAGCCTGTCACTAGTGGAGTGCCACAAGGCTCAGTACTAGGTCCTCTTCTATTTGTGGTCTACATAAACGACTTGGAAGTTGGGGTAGGTGGTGAGATCAGCAAATTTGCTGATGACACTAAGATGCTTGGATTGGCGGGTACAGAGGAGCAGTGCCAGGACATAGATAGGTTGGTAGACTGGGCAGATAGATGGCAAATGGAATTTAATCTGGATAAATGCGAGGTGATGCATTTTGGCCGGAAAAATGTAGAAGAGAGTTATAGGATAAAAGGTAAAACTATTCGGAGTATAGAGACGCAGAGAGACTTGGGGGTGCAGGTTCACAAGTCTCTGAAGGTGTCTTCACAGGTGGAGAAGGTGATAAAGAAAGAGTATAGTATGTTAGCTTTCATAGAAAAGGGTATAGAATACAAGAGTAGGAGTTTGATGTTGCAATTGTACAGAACGTTGGTTAGGCCTCACTTAGTACGGCGACCAGAACTGGACGCAGTATTCCATCGGAAGGATGTGGAGTCCTTGGAGAGAGTGCAGAGGAGGTTTACCAGGATGCTGCCTGGTATGGAAGGACTGTCTTATGAGGAACGATTGAATAGACTGGGGTTGTTTTCCCTTGAAAGACGTCAGCTTAGAGGGGATCTAATAGAGGTGTATAAGATTATAAGGGGTATAGATAGAGTAAATGGTGGTAAACTTTTTCCACCTTCAGAAATGGATAGGACGAGGGGTCATGGCCTTAGGGTGAGGGGGGCTATGTATAAGACGAATATTAGAGGGCAGTTTTTCACACAAAGGGTAGTGGGGGTGTGGAATGCACTGCCGAGTAAGGTGGTGGGAGCAGGCACGCTAGGGCTGTTTAAGGGTCTCTTGGACAGCCACATGAGCGTTATGCAGATAGAGGGATATAGTAGGACTGTTTAACTATGGCTTTTTTTTCCCCCCACAGGTAATTCGGTCCATACTTGACCAACAAGGAGCATGCATTCGGCAGGTGGTGCGAGGACAGCTCTTGGATGTTGATTCATGGGTTGCCTGGTGCTTCATGTCGTAAATGAGTGCTTTATCTGGACCATCTGAAGGGCACCATGACAGCTCAGTGACTATCGCTGTAGCTGTGCAGACACTTGGAATTGGGCCGGTGTCTGCGGGAGTTTGCGTGTTCTCCCCGTGGTTGCGTGGGTTTTCTCCGGGCGCTCCGGTTTCCTCCCACATCCAAAAAATTCGCTCTTAGGCTGATTGGGAAACAAATTGTCCCTACATTGAGACTCTTCCATATTAGGAATAACCTAAAATTAGAATAGGATAATGGAATTGTTACTATATAGTTATGACGGCGGCGCGGGCTCGTTGGGCCGAAGGGCCTGTTTCCCGTGCTGTGTTGCTCTAATCTCTCTTAAAAAATGGCCTCACACCAGATTTTCCCACATCTTCACGCCCGAAAATGGGCGTGACAGTGGTAAAATCAGAACCAATGTCTGTTAGCTAAAATTTGGTAATACATAGCCTTGCGAGAAAACCCCCATCAAAAGGTGTGACTGCATTTGTGGATAAAGAATAGAACCAACATTTTGATTTGGATGCTCCGATCGCAAAAATGGAAGTTGATGAGTATATTCCTCCTTTATTACTCAAAACGTGGGCCATAATTTTTTCGATTCTCACTTTAAAAACACCTCATGTTTAAGTTAGACATTGAATACAGTTATCAGACCTAAATTCAGCCTCCATATCAAATGCATTGTACTATATATAAATCATGTGTGTTGTTTATCAATTTGTGTCTCTGTACCTTTTATAGGCTATTTATAGAAGGAGACTTTTTTTGTAAAGTGAAAATAAAGAAACAGCAAGAAGTGCCAAAACTTGCAGATATAATCGTTAACATACCAGGCATTCTCATCTTTGTTCGATGCACGCAAGTGCTAATTTACTGTGCTTCAGTTATTCCTATTAACTCCTCTCTCTCAAGAGCAATATGATAGGGCTTAACATTTTCTCCAAATCACACAGGACAAGAATGTATCGCTCAAGGGCAGAGATAAAATGCAGAGTAAAAACTCGAAGAATAGCTTCTTTCCTACTGCCATCAGATTTCTGAAACGGACCTACCTTGTATTAAGTTTCTCTACACCCTAGCTATGTCTGCAACACTATATTCTGCACTCTCTCCTTTCCTTCTCCATGAAAGGTATGCTTTGTCTGTATAATGTCCAAGAAACAACACTTTTCACTGCACTAATATGTAAGACCATAAGACATAGGAGCAGAATTAGGCCACTCAGCCTATTGTGTCTGCTGATATTTTTCTCATCCCCATTCTCCTACCTTTTCCCCATAACCCCTGATCCCCTTAAGAACCCATCTATCTCTGTCTTACTCAGTGATCTGGCCTCTACAGCCCTTTGTGGCCAGAAGTTCCACAGATTCTCCACTCTCTGGTGGAAAAAATTCCTTCTCATCTGTTTTAAAGGATCATCCTTTAGCCTGGGATTCTGCCCTCTGGTTCTAGTTTTTTTCTATTGGTGGAAACATCCTCTCCACGTCCACTCTATCCAGGCCTCACAGTGTGCTGTAAGTTTCAATAAGATCCCCCCTCATCCTTCTAAACTTCAATGATCCAGGGTCCTCAACCATTCCTCATATGATAATGAGGCAATAAATCAAACCAGTTGAAGTCTGCACAACCTATCCTCTCTATGTTAAGCGGGGAGTGCAAGTACATTTAAACAGCAAGACAGCAGAGTTGCCGTACTGTTGAAGTTATACTATTCATTTGCAGTAAATCAATAGTTTTTCAATATTAAAGTACTAAGAATGGAAACACTCATCTGAGTTGCGAGCCATAGGAAATTGCTTCAAGAAACATTCAAACTTGGACTTACCAGGGCCTTTCCCAATATCACCATTGCATTGTGTATTTTTGTCAGGTGTCCACTTTAGGTGAATGCGTCTTCAACATGTTGAAGCAAGTAAAGAACTATCAGTCTTAAGGACACGCTGGTTAGCTACACTGACCCGAACAGGCACTGGAGGGAGAGTGGCATCAAGGGGAATTTCACAGTAACTTCATTGCAGTGTTAATGTAAGCCTTACTTGTGACTAATAAACATTGTCCGACTGCAGGATAAGCATGTTTGATTGATCTCACCGTGCTTAGCATCAACTGTGGCATAGCATGAAAGCTAGATTTTTCCCTCAACAATTAGTCTATTTGCACAGAAAGAGGCAAATAAATCATTTGTTAAATAATTAAAAAAAAAACATTAAACAGTATTATGTCTCACTCTTTTTTTTTTTGTTTTCACGTATCTTCGCTTTTTTCTGATGGCCCAGGCCTCTCTGAGGCCTGGCAGGATGTTCAGGACCAGACAAACTTGGAGGCTTCGGGCCAGGAATGTGAGGCTCAGAGGGGAAGGGGAAGGGTTGGTGGAGGTTGGTTGGTTTTTTGGGCCGGGGGGGCTAAACCAACATCTCACATTTGAAGTTCTTACTCTTGTATTCACCTTTCTCAGCAATAAAACAAATCCCACTCCATGTACGTCCTTTTTCTCCGTTGCTCTCTCATCTCTTTTGCATTCTACCCTTCATCTGACTCACCATTAATGAGCACACCTTCAGTCAAAGATACCACCTTTGAAATTCCCTCCCTAATTGCATCTATGCTCCTAACAGATTGCCTATTAAAATCACTACAGTACAAAAGGAAGCCATTCGGCCCATCAAGTGTGCACTGAAGAGCATCTTGCCTATTCCTGTAACCCTATGTATTTACCCCACTAACCCCATCTCCCCGCCTCATCCCACCGTAGAACGGAATTCTATGTCAGAGTTAAATGGACATTAGCAGCTAGCAATTAGAAAGACAGTTAAAATAAATCAATCAACCTTACCCAATACGATGATTTTAAGCAGTTGAGAGTGTTTGTAATGAAATTGAATTATGATCTACATGCTTAATGTGAACGAAATCAAATTAAAGTGATTTTGAAATAATCCATTGTATGGTGTTAATCAAGCTTGTAAAAAGCAAACTAGCAAATTTTCAATAGAATGACCAAAGAATTAGTAACATTAATGAAAGAATGCAGATTTGGCAACATCTGATGGACTACATGTACCCATATCTACAGAAAAGCAAGATACATTCAAAACACATCTTGAAAATGAGCACATTCGATGATGCGCTGCATAAGAATCAAGCTGACCAAACTTGGATGGATGCCAGGTGTTGGGCTCCATATCCTGCTTTACATCAAGTCTCAGCATTTAGCCAGTGCTGAGCTAGAAAAAATAAAAGCTTCTTGAGCATTCTAGTAACAAGTAACTCATGCCAAGTGGTGGACTTCTGCTAATTGGAATGAACTGATGGAAAATCATTATTTAAGTTGGCAGACTGTAATTGATTAAAGCAATCCTATCATAATTGGATTGACTAATAATAAATGAAATCACATTTAGCTAATGAATGAGTTGAATTAAAGATTACAGAAAAATATAATTGCATTGAATTTTGGCACAAA
This sequence comes from Sphyrna mokarran, assembly GCA_024679065.1. Classification (NCBI taxonomy): domain Eukaryota; kingdom Metazoa; phylum Chordata; class Chondrichthyes; order Carcharhiniformes; family Carcharhinidae; genus Sphyrna; species Sphyrna mokarran. The sequence goes on along the minus strand of JAGIQG010000003.1, from coordinate 129,175,030 downwards.
AATCAGGATCTTTGAGAAAGTTCCTTCTAATACTACTTGGCATACCGGAGATCTCCCTTTGGCCAAGGTTACTGCTCTGTATGACTTGTTTAATTTTTCTATGTTTTAATAAACTAGTTTTAAATAAATAAATTGTTACGCTTTAAAAACTAATCTTTACAAAAGTTTATATTTTCAGTATTACTTTAGTGTTCTATTTGCATATCTTTGGAGTGTGGGGGGAAATGCACAGTCACCCAAAGCTGGAATTGAACCAGAGTCCCTGCCATTGAGAGAAGCAGTGCTAACTAACAGCGTCAAAAAGCCCTTTGAAAATCTTTTATTTGAAGCTCTATACATGCAGAGTCAGCAGAATGAAAACCCTTCATCCAAACTCAAGTTCCTGATTTGCCAGATGGAAAAGAAAAGCAGAACAAAAATATTTTTAAAACTCAGAGGAAGCTTGACTCAAAGACCAACATAGAATCATACTTGACAAACAGATACCTCAGCCCATTGAGTCTGCATCCACACATTAGAAAACACCTAAACTCCCACTTAATCCCACAGTCTTGATCATGTGGGGTCAGGTGCTGATTCTTCATACGACGCTGGTGGTACAGTGTTAGCACTGCTGCCTCACAGTGCCAGGGACCCCGGTTCGATTCCCGGCTTGGATCATCGTGCAGACTCTGCATGGACATTCTCCCTGTGTCTGCACATGCTTCCTCTGGATGCTCTCGTTTCCTCCCACTGTCTGGTTAGGTTCATTAGCCAATTGAAATTCTCCCTCAGTGCACCCAAATAGACGCTGAAGTATGGCAACTAAGGGATTTTCACAGTGACTTCCCTGTTAATGCGAGTCTGTATGTGACTAATAAATAAACTTTTATTCATTGGAATTTAGAAGAGCAAGAGAGGATATCATAGAAACTTATACAATTCTAACAGGATAGATTCAGAAAAGATGCTCCCAATGGCGGGAGAGTCCAGAACTAGGGGTCTTAGCTTGGGGATAGAGGGTAAACTTTGAGGGAGGGAGAAATCTCTTCACCTAGAAGGGAGTGAATTCCACACACTCACCATCAGAGAGCAGTTGAAGCCAAAATGTATGAGTTTAAGAGGGAATTAGATATAGCTTTTGGAGCAAAAGGGATCAAGGGTTATAGGGAGAAAGTGGAATTAGGATATTGAATTTGATGATCAGCCATAATCAAAATTAATGGCAAAGCAAGCTCGAGGGGCCAAATGGCCTACTCCTGCTTCTAGTTTCTATACTTCTAACAAACATCCGTCCCTCAAATCAACACCATCAAAATAGATTCATTGGTCATTTATCTTTGCAGATCCTTATCCCACCAGTTGGTTGGCACAGTTCTCAAACAGATAATTAATTGTCGTTTGTTCCGTTGAGACTCCCTGAAGCCATGAAAGGCACAGCAGAAGTAAAAGTCTTTCAATATATAAAATCCTGAAGTCACGTAAAGATCTCACTCTTCAAACTGGTCAAGACGTGGTAATAAATGCGAAAAGAATTGAGCGCGCTCATTAGTGATCATGCCTGTTGTGTGACAGCTCCACAACCCTACGACATCCCTCATCGCGAAGCCAGCATTCTTATTTTTCACTACAGCAAAATGTGTACACATAAATCAAAAGGTAAGCCTCTTAGTATCTGATACTTCCACGGCTGTTTGAAGCTAAAATTGTAGATATGGTCATGGGCTCCCTGAGCAAACTGTTACAGAGCACCTTGGCATAAAATGTACAGAAAAGTGTAGATCTTACACCATGGAAACAGCGTATTTCAATCTCTTCCTTATTTTATTCCTTTACAGCATGGTTCCTGAGGTGGATACAGGGCTGGCTGGCATGAAAGATGTAAGGGCAAAGGTGGGTACTAGGTTGACACAAGGTTATAAGAGAGCCATGAGGATGGATAGGGAGGCATGAGTTGGCAGGTTAGAATGGATGGACCATGGCAAGATGGACCATAGTGAGGAATGCCCGTGTTGGTGTCTGCTCTCCACTTGAGTAACTGGTTCCAGTGTCATTTACCCAATGTACTCCCAGATTCTTTCAACTCCTGTTCCCACATTTAGCCCGTCATCGTAATGTTGAAACAATCCTGGATTTTCACAAGTGATGGGAGACTGTGTACCTTTAAATTAGCAGGGAACTGGATTCAAAAGTTTCAGCCCATTTTCACTGCTTGGGGTAAGAAGACAATGCACAACTCACGCAAGGGAAATCCAAATTCAGCAAGGCCATTTCAATTCATTGCTGAGTTCAAGCAAACTCCATTTTCACTATAGCAAAGGTCTTAACATACAGTGTGGGAGTTACACATTTTTACAGAAGTCATAAATGTTCTTGAAGGATGGATAAGGTCCAGAAACTGTCAAGTTGTGTGAAGCTATTTAAATTTCCAGCTCTTTAACAATAAAGAGCCTACCTGTGTAAAATATCATGCCATTAGAGTTATTAAATCCTAAGATCTTTAAAATATAAACTGCCTATGTCAGTGAGAGTTGACAAAAACTCTGGTCTTGCAGTTACAATAGTTGTTTGTTGACACTACCCTAAGAGATATCATTACAGCATTAAGACTGGCTCCCTTCCACAACCTATTAATTCAGTAGGGAGATCCTAAGTTCATAATTTTATTGACAACTCAAAGAGGTTAAACAATTAGCTATAATTAATGGGAAGTTACGAATACAAGCTCGCTTGCGTTTTTTTTTAAATAAGGGATTAAGTACTTGAGGAGATTTAAACATTTTGAATGGATTCTCTTACACGCAAGTACTTTTTTTTTTTAACTACTGTAAAGCCTGTAATAGATATATAAATTTTTATTTTATTCCATCACAGCATGGCTCCTGAGGTGGCTACTAAGTGAGTTGGCAAGAAATATGTAAAAGTAAAGGGTAATGGATTGGCACAAGTTGGCAGTGGGGCTATAAGGGAGAGTGTGGATGGGGGCAGGAATTGGTATGTTAAAGAGGAATGGGTATGGCAAAAAGGTGGGGGTGGTGAGGAATGTGGGTGAGAGAGCCAAAATGCTTAACAAAACCACCAGGACAGGGAACTGAAGCTGGCCTTTCAAACAGCCCATCCAAGCCTTGGCAGCATCAGTGGCTGTCCTCAACTTCCACTTGGGTGGGGTGGGGAGGGGGTGGTGATGCGGAGAGGAGGAGAACCTGATTCCACCCTACCCATCTCATGCTACCCACCTTAGGAGCAAATATCTAGGCTCTAGTTTCTGCCTAGACCACTGCTCATCCTAGTGGCAAATTTCACAGCTTTCCAATAGACACCAACTCCTACAGGCAGCATTTACTCAGTTTGGAGTGGCAATCAGCAAAGGAAATCTTTCACTCCTGCTGTGGGGACAATGACTGATGTATCATATCAGTTAAAAAAAACAATTGAGGGGGGCAGCACAGTGGCAGAGTGGTTAGCACTGCTGCCTCACAGCACCAGAGACCCAGGTTACATTCTGGCCTCGGATCAATATCTATGCAGAGTTTGCACGTTCCTCCTGTGTCTACGTGCGTTTCCTTGGTTTTCCTCCCACTGTCCAAAGATGTGCAGGTTAGGCTAATTGGCGATGCTAAATTGCTCCTGGTGTCAGGGGATTAGCAGGGCAAATATGTGGCATTGCAGGAATAGACCCCAGGTAAGATTGCGGTCAGTGCAGCCTCAATCAGCCGAGTGGCCTCCTTCTGCACTTGTAAGGATTTTATAAACCAAGTGTCAGAAGAGCGTCTAATGATTCAGCATTCTTCACACCACACTTTCAACCACAATATACGTGGAGGAGATCAGCTGCTAAGTATTCATTCTGCACTGGTTTGTTGAGAACCACTTTGTAGACTTTGCAATTACCAATCATACAAGTAACCCTCTGATGTTACAAACCAGAGTCACGTGAAGAATCAGCACCTGACCACACATTCAACGCTACAATGAGATCCTTAACCATCAAATTTAAGAAATGAGATTCCCTTCCTCATTGGGTAGAGTCTGTATAATTTCTAAACCTTGAATTTTCAGTTGTGTCATTTGTTCTTTGCTGCCTAAAACATGATTACTGCAGCCCTACGAATAGCTAGAAATATTTGCTATATCAGCAGGATAGAATCATAGAATCCCTACAGTGCAAAAGGAGGCCATTTGGCCCATCCTGTCAGCACTGACCACAATCCCACTCAGGTCCTATCCCTATAGCCCCATATATTTACCATGCTAACCCTCCTGACTCTAAGAGGAGGATTTAACATGGCCAATCAACCTAACTTGCACATCTTTGGATTGCGGAAGGAAACTGGCACACCTGGAGGAAACCCATGCAGACATGGGGAGAACGTGCAAATTCCACACCGACAGTGACTCGAGGCTGGAATTGAACCCAGGTCCCTGGTGCTGTGATGCAGCAGTGCAAACCACTGTGCCACCAGGCTGTCCCTAGGGTCTACATGAGATCTGGCAGTGCACAACAGTGTGTGTCAATGTTCACCCAACTTGGTTTATTGTCTGCCAAAGCTAAGGCAATGGTGCCTGATTGACTCAGGGTTGTTTTGGGGCCCAGCTTGACGCCATGGAAAAGGCTCAAGCATTCACCCTTTTGAGCAGATGGTGCTCAAATGAGGCCTGGGGAAAAAGATACAAATGTCTGAGATCACGTACTGACTAACTCGAGAATGTTGGCGGCAGGGAAGAAACCAGACTTTTGAATGGACCTACTATAGCTTAAGTGATCATTCTCGACACCCATGCTGTGACTGCAACACTATATTCTGCACCCTCTCACAGATTCCCTACAGTACAGAAGGAAGCCATTTGGCCCATCAAGTTTGTACCAACCACAAACCCACCCAGGCCCTATTTCTGTAACCCTACATACTTATCCTGCTAATCCCTCTGACACTAGGATCAATTTAGCATGGTCAATAAAGCTAACTCGCACACCTTTGGAGTGTGGGAGCACCCAGACACGAGGAGAAAGCACAAACTCCACACAGACAGTGACTCGAGGCCGGAACTGAACATGGGTCCCTAGCGCTAATGAGGTAGCAGTGCTAACCATTGTGCCACTGAGCTCCGCCCCGCTCTCCTTCCCTTCTCCCTCTGTGCTTTGTCTGTATAGCACACAAGAAACAATACTTTTCACTGTATACCAATAATGAGACAAGTCATTGATAAAGGGGAAGCTGGAAAACCACAAGGAAAAAATATCGATTAGAAGGATACGAGGTTAATGGGATTACTTAAAGAAAAAACAGGAGGAGGTTTGTGAGGACTACAAGTACCAGCACAGGCCTACTGGGCCGAATGGCCTGTTTTTTGTGCTACAACTAGTTTGTAATTGTCATTCTGTCCATCACTCTTGGGGTCTGGGTTTGAGGGAGGAAGTTAGGCTGACCTTTGACCTTCTGCTTCAGCGTTCTCTTCCTGTTTGCCAGTTTATAACACCACCACCGGAATCAGAGGATTGTGGGATCATAAGAAATAGGAACAGAAGTAAGCCATTTGGCCCCACTAGCCTACAACACCATTCAACACTGCTATTTAAAGCCAATAGAATCCTATAGGGCAGGATCAGCCCATCAAATCTACACCAACCACAATCCCACCCAGGTCTATTCCCATAAGCCCATACATTTACCCTAGCTAGTCCCTCTGATACAGTAGGGCAATTTTACGAATCCACCTAACCCATGCATCTTTGGGCTGTGGGAGGAAACTGGAGCACCCAGGGGAAAACCCACACAGACACTGGGAGAATGTGCAGACTCTGCACAGACAATGACCCAAGCCAGGAATCGAATCCGGATCCCTGGTGCTGTGAGGTAGCAACACTAACCACTGAGCCATCCTATTTTGGCTTCAGTCATTGTTTGGAACAACGAAAGTCGGAGTTGATAATGAGGAACTTCAGGATTTTGCAACACAAAAGGCTGCCCTGGGACAGAGTCCCAATTCTACATGCTTACTAAAGATTGCCGAGAGGACAACACCCTCTGATGTAATGACTCATGCTCAGTTTTCATTGGTCCCTCAAGTCAGATGACTCATATCTGCTGCACTGTCTTAAAAGTCTCACAACACCAGATCTTAAAGTGACAGACATCACATACACAACAAATAATATCATGGTTAGAACAAGGAACAAAACAGCACACGAAACAGGCCCTTTGGCCCAATGAGCCCACACCGCCACCCTGACGTTCCCACCTCTACCCATGATCCCTGTCTATGTTTATAGATCTATGGTTAATCCAACATTCCTCACATCCACTTCCCTGCCTTTCTTCATAGCTCTTGACTCCCTTACTGATCAATCTCAGCCTTAAATATACACAAGGACACTGCCCCCACATCTTTCCTTGGCAAGGAGTACCAAAACCTCACAACTCAGAAGAAATTCCTTCTCATCTCTTTAGTTTGATTTATTATCTCACATATTAGTATACAGTGAAAGTATTCTTTCTTGCGTGCTAATCAGACAAAGCATATTGTACATAGAGAAGGAGAATGTACAGAGTGTAGTGTTACAGTCATAGCTAGGGTGTAGAGAAAGATCAACTGAATATAATATTAAGTCCATTCAAAAGTTTGAGGGCAGCAGAGAAGAAGCTGTTCGAGTCGATTGGTACATGAGCTCAGACTTTTGTATCTTTTTCTCAAAAGGAAGAAGGTGGAAGAGAGAATGTCCGGATGCGTGCATGTAGTCCTTGATTATGCTAGCTGCTTTTCCGAGGTCGTGAAAAGTGTAGACAGAGTCATTGGATGGGAGGCTGGTTTGCGTGAAGGACTGGACTTCGTTCATGACTCTTTGTGGTTTCTTGTGTTCTTGGTCAGAGTATACCAAGCTATAATACAACCAGAAGGAAAGGTTTCTACGGGTGTACCTGTAAAAAGTTAGTGAAATTGTAGCTGACATGCCAAACTTCTTTAGTCTCCTGAGAAAGTAGAGGAGTTGGTGGGCTTTCCTAACTATAACTTCAGTGTGAAGGGTCCAGGTCAGATTGTTGGTGATTTGGACATATAGAAAATTGAAGCATTCGATGAGTTTCCCTTCATCACTGTTGATGTAGACAGGGGCAAGTCCTCCACTATACTTCCTGAAGTTGGTGACCATCTTCTTTGTTTTAGTGACAATTGAGGATGAGATTATTGTCGCCACACTAATTCACTAGATTCTCTATCTCTGACCCACTATGGTGATATTGTCAGCAAACTTGAAAATCGGGTTGGAGAGAAATTTGGTGGTAGAGCCATAGATGTATAAGGAGTATAGTAAAAGGTTGAGGACACAGCCTTGTAAGGTACCGATGTTGAGAATGATTACGGAGATGCTGTTGTTGTCTCTCCTTATTGATTGCAGTCTGTGGGTTATGAAGTCTAGATTCCAGTCACAAAGGGAGGAGTCGTGCCCCAGGCTATGGAATCTTAAGTTGGCTCCACTTTACTCTGGGACTACGCCCTCTGTTCCTAGACTGACCCATGAAGGAAAACATCCTCTCAGCACTCACCTTATCAAGCTCTTTAAGAATCTTGTACATTTCAATTAGATCACCTCTCATTCTTATTAAATTCCAATGAGTAATGCCCCAACTTGTTCAACCTTTCCTCCGAAGACAATCCCTCTGCACCGAGGATCATCTTGGTGACCCTAAACTGCCTCTGTGAAATAATATCCTTCCTTAAAATGCGAGTTTGGCGGATTAGCCACGATAAATTGTCTGTCAGCGTCAGGGGGATTGAGCAAGGTAAATATGTAGGATTATGGGGATAGGGCCTGGGTGGGACTGTTGCCAGTGCAGGCTCGATGAGCTGAATGGCCTCCTTCTGCACTGCAGGAATTCTGTGATTTCTATGATTCTAAGAGGACCAAAACTGCTCACAATGCTCCAGATGTGGTCTTGTTAGTATCTTGTATATTTTTTTTTTGTTTTTATTCCAATTCAATCCAATCAAATCCAATTCAGAATCCCAACAAGTTGAGACATTCCCAATCCAAGCTGACAAGACAGGACAAGGGAGGTGAGGGATGACATTGCTGGGCCTCTGACGCAAATCTTTGTCTCTTCTTTGGACACAGGTGAGGTCCCAGAGGACTGGAGGATTGCAAATGTAGTACCGTTGTTTAAAAAAGGGTCAGAGGGATAACCCAGGGAACTATAGGCCGGTGAGCTTGACTTCAGTTATAGGTAAGCTAATGGAGAGGGTCCTCAGGGACAGGATGTGCGCGCATCTGGAGCGCTGCGATCTGATCAGGGATATGCAGCATGGCTTCGTTAAGGGGAGGTCGTGCCTTACGAATCTAGTGGAATTTTTTGAAGAGGTGACAAAAACGGTTGATGAAGGACAAGCCATTGATGTCATCTACATGGATTTCAGTAAGGCGTTTGACAAGGTTCCCCATGGTAGGCTGATAAAAAAGGTGAAGGCGCATGGGATACAGGGCCAGGTATGTAGATGGGTTGAGAACTGGCTTGGGAGGAGGAGACAGCGGGTATTAGTGGAAGGCTCTTTTTCCAACTGGAGGTCAGTCACTAGTGGTGTGCCACAGGGCTCAGTACTAGGACCTCTTCTATTTGTGATTTATATAAATGACTTGGAAGAGGGGGTAGGTGGTGTCATCAGCAAATTTGCTGATGACACTAAGATACTTGGATTGGCAGGGACTGAGGAACAGTGCCAGGCAATACAACAGGACATTGATAGGCTGGTAGATTGGGCAGACAGATGGCAAATGGAATTTAATCCGGATAAATGCGAGGTGATGCATTTTGGCCGGAATACTGTAGAGGGGAGTTATAGGATAAAAGGTAAAACTATCCGGAATATAGAGACGCAGAGACACCTGGGGGTGCAGGTTCACAAGTCTCTGAAGGTGTCAGTACAGGTGGAAAAGGTGATGAAGAAAGCGTATGGTATGTTAGCCTTCATAGGAAGGGGCATAGAATACAAGAGTAGGAGTCTGATGTTGCAAGTGTATAGAACGTTGGTTAGGCCTCACTTGGAGTACTGCGTCCAGTTCTGGTCGCCGTACTACCGGAAGGATGTGGAGGCCTTGGAGAGAGTGCAGAGGAGATTTACCAGGATGCTGCCTGGTATGGAAAGGCTGTCTTACGAGGAAAGGTTGAACGTACTGGGGTTGTTTTCCCTTGAAAGACGTCGGCTGAGGGGATCTATTAGAGGTTGACCAACAAGGTGCATGCATTCGGCAGGTCGTGCGAGGGCTGCTCCTGGAGGTTACTTCAGGAGTGGCCTAGTGCTTCATGTCGTTAGTGTATGCTTAAACTGGACCATCAGATGGGCAACATGACAGCTCAGAGACTATCGCTGTTGCTGTGCAGACACATGGATTTGGGCCTGTGTCTGCGGGAGTTTGCGCGTTCTCCCCGTGGTTGCGTGGGTTTTCTCCGGGTGCTCCGGTTTCCTCCCACATCCCAAAAATGTGCTCTTAGGCTGATTGGGTAACAAATTGTCCCTATATTGGTCTCTATATGTCATTAAGACGTTAGGATGGCGGCGCGGGCTCGTTGGGCCTGTTTCCCGTGCTGTGTTGTTCTTTGACTCTCATCTCCTATCTCGGGCTTGAGCTACATGATCCGAACTGATTGTAGTAGGCATTGCTCCTCCTCCAAGACTTGATCTCATTTGCATCTTAGCCAAAAGGCCGAGATACCGCTTTTAAAAATTGCTTTAAATGAAGCTAAAATGTAACTTAATGACTTCAACCAAGTGCAGCCTGTCAATACTAAATCTTAGCCAAGAGCTGAGATAACTTCTCTACTCTTGAAAACTCTGGGCTAAGAAGGTGCACAATTCACTGGCCTCTGTTACCACTGGATACTCTTCTTGGCAAGCTGAGGTGTGCTAAGGTGTTAAGTAAAATCTTTATGAAGCAAAGCAGCATCAGGTAAACGTGCTTCATGCCAGCATCAGTAGCCTTTGTAAACATCCAACTCTGATTTTGGTAAAAAGTCTCATGTTTATCAACCTCCACACAACAAGTGTTTTGATGCGTAAAAGATATTGAACAAAAGGACAGGAACTGTGCCTACTAAGAGTGAAGGAGGTAGGAGAGGAAAACCAAAAATATAAATTCAACATGGATCAGTAACAGCCTGGCGGAATGGTTTGCTTTTCATACAAGTGAGTTCTTCCAACTCATTTGTTTACTTCGAGTTGATATTTGCTGCAGGCCTGGGGAACATTGCCCTTAACTCAAACTCCAGATTTGAAATTTATGCAGCCTTTTACCCAATATCCTGTCATTTATTCAGTTTTTTAAATTTTAGCAACCATAATTTGGATTTATATCTCAGTTTTAACATTAAGAAAAGTGCCAGGGTCATTCCTGAACATAACGTGAAGGCTGGAGAAAACAGACAATGGAAGTAAGGGAAGTGATAGTTAAACTCCAAGCTTGCTATTATTTAATCATTACTTCTGGATTTAACATCTTCCCTTTTTTCAAACTTTAGGTGTCAGACACTTGTAAAATCGATAATTAACAATAAATTAAACAATTTTGTTCCTTTGACTATGGATCCACAAACGTTAACACAACTGAAATTAATTTGTTGTAAGTTTCCATCGAGGCTGAAATTAAAGGTCAATTGTTGAGAAGGAACAATAGATGATATGATTAAGGATAGCAAGGCAACACAGTGGTTAGCATTGCTGCCTCACAGTGCCAGGGATCTGGGTTCAAATCCTGGCTTGGGTCACTATCTGTGTGATGTTTGCACATTCTCCCTGTGTCTACGTGGGTTTTGCCCAGGTGTGCCAGTTTCCTTCCATGTTCGATAGATTTTAAAGCTTATTTATTAGTCACATTAACACTGCAATGAAGTTACTGTGAAATTCCCCTAGTCACCACATTCTGGCACCTGTCCAGGTCAATGCACCTAACCAGCACATCTTTCAGACTAGGAAGAAACCCGAGCACCTGGAGGAAACCCACACAGACAAGGGGAGAACAGGCAAACTCCACACAGAAGCGATCCAAGCTGGGAATGGAACCTGGGACTCTGGCACTGTGAGGCAGTAGTGCTAACCACTGTGCCACCCAAGATTTGTGGGTGAATTGGCCATGATAAATTGCTCCTTAGTGTTAGGGGACTAGCTAAGGTTATGGGAATAGGGCCTGGGTGGGATTGTGGTCAATGCAGATTTGATGGGCCAAATGGTCTCCTTCTGCACTGTAGGATTCTATGATAGCCTGCAAAACAATACTTCTCACTGTACCTTGGTACATGTGACAATATATCAATTTAAAGAAAAATCAAACACAAAGCTCCTGAATGCACCTTTAAATCTTGCAGGCTACTAGGATTGCACAACAGAATGCAAGAGGGGAGTGAACACAAGGAAAAGCTGTTTCCATCAACAAGTTGTTGTGCAATATAAACCAACAAGTGCTGGAAATACTCAGCAGGGCTGGCTGCATTTGTAAGGAGGGGGAAAAGAGTTAAATGTTTCGAGTGAAATATGACACTTCTTGGAACCAGAGGTTATGATCTGGAAGGCACTTCCGGGAGAAGCAGATTCAATAGTTAGTTACTTTCTAAAGGAAGCTGGATATACCCAAAAAGGAAACAAAGTGTGAGTTAATAATGGGAAACAAGGAAATAAAACTTCGAACAGATATTTTACAAATTGGTTTTCATGGCAGAAGATGCTAAAAATCACCCCAAATAAAACTCGAGAAGCAAAAGGCAACACGAAACAGAAATCAATGCTGGGGCGTCAACCACTTTCTGATTTATTTTAATGCAATCCATCCAAATTTGTTGACAATATAAAGCTGGATGAGGCAGTAGGCTGTAAGTTGGGTACAAAGAGTCGATCAGGGATATAAATGGGTTAGTGGGTGGGCAGAGAATTGGAAGCTTGAGTTATCCACTGGTAGTAAGAATAGAAAAACAAAATATTAATTAAATAGGAGGAGGCTACAGAATGCTGTGATACATCAGGGATCTGTATATTCTCTGCCAAGAATCACAAAATGCAGGTACAGCAAGCAATCAGCAATGCAAATGGAATGTGACCTCTATTGCAAGGACGTTGAGCGTATTAAAATAGGAAAGTCTTGTTAAAACTTCACAGGGCCTTGGTGAAACCATACCTAGAATACGGCATAGTGTTTTGATCCCATTAGTTAAAGACGGATATACTCGAATTGAAGGCAGTTTGGAGAAGTTCATTAGGCTGATTCCTGGGACGAAAGGATGCTTATGAGGAAATGTCAAGCAGTTGGGTCTGTCTGATCAGAGTTTTAAAAAAAAAAATGACTAGTATCTTATTAAAAATAAAAGATTGAGTGCGTTGCATAGGATAGATGCTGACATGATGTTTCCCCTTGGGGAAGGATATAAACTAGAGGACGTAGTTTCAAAAGAAAGTGTTGTCCGTTTAACACGGAGATGTGGAGTATGCAGCAGCATGGTAACACAGTGGTTAGCACTGCTGCCTCATATGCCAGAGACCTGGGTTCAATTCCTGGCTTGGGTCACTGCCTGTGCAGAGACTACACATTCTCCCTGTGTCTGAGTGGGTTTCCTCCATGTGCTCTGGTTTCCTCCCATAGTCCAAAAAGACGTGCTGGCTAGGTGCATTGGCCATACTAAATTCTCCCTCAGTGTATCCAAACAGGGACTAGAACGTGGTGACTAGGAGATTTTCATAAGACACAGGAGCAAAATTAGGCCATTTGCCCTTGCCCCCATAACCTCGGATTCCCTTATTAATCAAGAACCTATCTATCTCTGTCTTAAAGACACTCAATGACCTGCCCTCCACAGCCTTCTGTGGCAAAGAGTTCCATAGATTCACCACTCTCTGGCTGAAGAAATTCCTCCACGTCTCTGTTTTAAAATATCATTGCTTTAGCCTGAGGTTGTGCCCTCTGGTTCTAGTTTTTCCTACTCACGGAAACATCCTCTCCATGTCCACTCTAATGAGGCCTCGCAGAACCCCGCAAGTTTCAATAAGATCCCTTCTAAACTCCAATGAGAACAGACCCAGATTCCTCAACCCTTCCTCATACGGCATTAGTTTAATTGCAGTGTTACTGTAAACCTACTTGTAATATCAATAAACTTATCTCAAAGAATTGTGAATCTCTGCTGCAGAAATCTGGGTTATTGAATATATTCCCAACGGAAATAGACATTCTTAAACTATCAAGGATTGAAGGCAAAGTGGCATCACATCAGTTAGGACCCTGTTGCATGGTGGAGCAGGCTCAAGGGCAAATAGTCTACTCCAATCTCCTATGGAAGAACTGGGAAGTTCTATCAAGAGGGAGCTGACAGCATAGCGGTATTGTCACTGGACTAGTATTCCAGAGGGTGACACACTTGGGACTCAAATTCGAATCTCACCATGGCAGGTGGCAAAAATTTCAATTCAAATATAAAAAAATAATTTGGAACTAAGAGTCTAATGATGATCTCAAAACCATTGTTGTAAAAAAAAAACCCACCTCGCTCACTAACGGCCTTTGGGGAAGGGAAATTTGGCCTGGCCTATACGAGACTCCAGAATCACAGCAATGACTCATTTCAAGACAACAAATGTTGTCTCAGCCAGCCGAATGACCTTTTGTGTTTTGATTCTCAAAAAACATTGTTTCGAAGAAGGCAAAGACCGTAACCGTGTGTAAATGAGTAATTTGATCATTTCAGCGCAAGGGGAAGGTTACTTAGTAACATTTTTTGTTGCAGATAAAGGACAGTAACTATCCCGTTCACACAAAAGGCTCGGCATGGAAGTTTCATTATTTTTGAACACAAGTTATTTCCTGTTGAAACTCACTCAGCGTAGCCTGTGTTCCACGGCAGTTTCTTGTTCCTCGGAGGAAGCAGGATCGGCCTGTCCCTTTGATCCCCGTTCTGACTCAGTTCTGCGGGGTTTTGGTGCAGAAAGTGCGGCCGGCAGTACGTGTTGTGTGTGGGCTCCGGGTGAGGAGTGGTGGAGGGCTGGCAGTTCCTGGCCACGGGCGCAGTCCTTCTCTTGAGCCTCTTCAACATGCCTGCGCTCTGGGTTTATTAAGCAGCGGCTGATTAGTAATCTTCTCTTCCCCCCCTCCTCCTCTTTCCCCAGTTTTGTCCGCTCCCAGCCCAGGCTAACGCGGTGCAGAGAAGCTCTTCCTAATGGGGGAGAGATTCCACTTGTTCCATTAACAGGGATGAAATCGCTGTGAGCCTCTGTCTCTCAAAGCCCTCCTGAAATAATTAAGCAAGTTCCTCCCACTCGTGGTCAGTGCTGAGGTTTCAATCTGTAAACTCAGTAAAGTTTTACAACACCAATTTTAAATCCAACCAATTTATTTGGTAGTAAATTCGCGAGTTTTCGACTCTGTGGCCTCCGTCAGGCAAATGCAGTGTTCTGGTCTGGTTTCAATGAGTAGCAGCATTGTGCAATCCTGAGAAACATAGACTGAGCGTCCAATTACAGGGCCCCAGTCTAATTTCACACACTGATGAATCTCACAGTCAGCACCTGTAGTAAAAGAGAGGCGTTTCAGCCTCTTTGATAAAACTTAAACTAACCAGATGGTTTTAAGTTCATTTATTTATTTCAGTGCACAAGTAAGGCTTACATTAACACTGCAATGAAGTTATTGTGAAACTCCCCCAGTCCCACACTTCAGCGCCCCTGTGGAGGTTCCTGTATGGATGGATCTTTCCCAACTACATTGGGGATCTGGGCAGTCTTTTCGTTTTTTCTGAATAAGCGTTTATTAATGTTTTGTTTGCACTTATGGCTGGACTTGCGGATAGTGAGGAGCATTGTCAGGCGATGCAGCCGGACATAGATGGGCTGGTAGCTTGGGCAGACAGATGGCAGATGGAATTCAATCCTGATAAATGCAAGGTGATGCATTTTGGAAGAAAGAATGTAGGGGGGAGGTATATGATAAAGGGTAGATCTATTCAGAGTATAGAAACGCAGAGGGACCTGGGGGTGCAGGTGAACAAGTCTCTGAAGGTGGCAGAGCAGGTGGAAAAGGTTGTGAAGAAAGCGTACGGTATGCTAACATTCATAGAAAGGGGCCTTTAATGTTGCAGTTGTATAAAACGTTGGTTGGACCTCATTTGGAATACTGCGTCCAGTTCCGGTCGCCTTACTACCGGAAGGACGTGAAGACTCTGGAGAGAGTGCAGAGGAGGTTTACCAGGATGCTGCCTGGTATGGAAGGTCTGAGTTACAAGGAGAGGTCAGGCAAATTGGGACTGTTTTCTTTAGAAAGACGGAGACTTAGAGACCTAATAGAGGTGTACAAGATTATGAGGGGTATAGATAGAATAAACAGAGTTAGGCTTTTTCCTAGGATGGACTCGAAAAGCACGAGGGGTCATGGGCTTAGGGTGAGGGGGGTAAGATATAATTTGGATGCTAGAGGGAGATTTTTCACACAGTGGGTGGTGGGGGTATGGAATGCGCTGCCAAGTAAAGTGGCGGAGGCAGGCACTCTGGAGTTATTTAAGAAATACTTAGATGGGCACATGAACAGAATGGGAATGGAGGGGTATAGAAAACTGATTTAAAATAGGGATCATGAGCCTTGGGATTCCCTGGGAAGTGTGTAAATAGATGATGATATTGATGTATTTGTTTTTATCCTACAGGTGCTTTGGTCCACCTTGTTGTCTAACGAGGGGCATACACGCGATGGGTCGTGAGAGGGCTGCTCTTGGATCTTTTTTCGAGAGTATCCTAGTGCTTCACGTCGTTAGTGTACGCTTGACCTGGACCATTTGTTGGGCAACACGACAGCTCAGTGACTATCGCTGTGCTGTGCAGATACATGGATTTGGGCCTGCGTCTGTGGGAGTTTGCGCATTCTCCCCGTGCTTGCGTGGGTTTTCTCTGGGTGCTCCGGTTTCCTCCCACATCCCAAAGATGTGCTCTTAGGCTAATTGGCAGAACAAATTCTCCCTAAATTGTCTCAAATTTGGTTTATAAACATAGATCTATAAACATAGACAGGGATCACGGGTAGAGGTGGGAACATCGGGGTGGCAGCGTGGGCTCGTTGGGCCGAAGGGCCTGTTTCCCGTGCTGTTTTGTTCTTTGTTCTTTGTTCAGTGCCACACTCCTGATCTATGGACACCTGGTGTGGAGAGGAGCTGATTGGGATGGCAACTTCATCGAACATAGAACATTACAGCGCAGTACAGACCCTTCGGCCCTCAATGTTGCGCCAACCAATGTAGCCATTCCTCATGAACATGCTCCTGGGCCTGGTGAAACGTGCTATTTACAGGTCCAGGCAGAGTGTGATTGAGGGGGCCGTCCATCCTGACTGTCTGCCCCTCCACCGCAGCTACATTTACTGACAGGTGTCCCAGGAGAGGAAGCATGCAGTGTCTAAGGGCGCAGTGTCCGTGTTCGCTGGGCACCGCAGGGGCTGGCTTGCATTATAATAATAATCACATTATAGTTTGATATTTTCAAGTGTCCTTTGTACTTTGATTTTGTTCAGGTTGTTTCCCCCCCCCTTTTGGGGAGCAGCCCCTTTTACTTTGTCCTGATTTAACTTGAGTTTGTTTATTTGATTTGACCTAAAAGAGGCCAACATCTGTGAGACCTAAAAGAGGCCACAATCCAGCACCTGTTTGGGTCAACGCATCTAAACTAGCACGTCTTTCAGGCTGTGGGAGGGGGACCTTCACAAGGGCAATTAGCAATGGGCAACAAATGCTGGCCTTGCCAGTTTTTAGTTTATTTGTTAATGTCACAAGTCAAGTTACATTAACACTGCAATGAAGTTACTGTGAAATTCCCCTAGTCACCACACTCCAATGCCTGTTAGGGTACGCTGAGGGAAAATTTAGCACTGCCAATGTACCTAATCAGCACATCTTTCAGAAATGTGGGAGAAAATCGGAGCACCCAGGAGAAACCCATGCAGACATGGAGAGAATGTGCAGACTGTGCACAAACATTGACACAAAACAGGAATCAAACTCAGATCCCTGGCGGTGAGGTAGCACTGCTAACAACTGTGCCACTGTGCTGCCCCACATCCCATAAATTAGTATAAAAACGATAGATTGATTTGTTCTGTGAGGCAGCAGAGCTATCCACTGTGCTACCATTCTACCCATTCAAAGACCTGAAATTCTTCTTTCAAGCATTTGTTTCCCCTATTTATTCATGAGATATGAGCTTTGTTGGCTGGACCAATATTTATTAGCCATCCCTAATTGCTTTTGAACTGAATGGTTTGCTAGGCTTTTTCAGAGGACAGTTAAGAGTCAACTACATTACTATGGGTCTGGAGTCACATGTACTCCAGACCAGAAGAGGAAAGCAGATTTCCTTCCCTAAAGAACATTAATGAAGCAGATGGGTTTATACAATAATTGACAACAGTTTCATGGTCATCATTAGACTTCTAATTCCAGATTGTTATTGAATGCAAATTTCACCATCTGCCATGGTGGGATTTAAATCATCTCCAGAGCATTACCCTGGGCCTCTGGATTACTACTGCCTCCCCAATATACCCTATTCTCTTTTGAAAGCTATCATTGAATCTGCTTCCATTAGCCTTTCAGTTCATGCAGTCCAGGTCAGGACAAGTCACTGTACAAACAAATGTATCCTCATCTCAGCTTTATTACAATTGCCTCTGCTTCTGCCCTGCGAAAATGTGCTGGCACAATTTTGTCTCCTGTCGCTCACAGGCACTTCCCTTACCGAGTGGCATAGTGGCATTATCACAGGACTCGTAATCCAAAAGTCCAAGCTAATGCTCTGGGGAGATGGGTTCAAATCCCACCTGGAATTGAAAGCTAGTCTCAGTAATGGTGACCATGAACAATTATTGTAAAAACCCATCTGGTTCACTTAGGGAAGGAAATCTGCCATCCTTACCCAGTCTGGCCTACACGTGACTCCACAGCCACAGCAGTGTGGTTGACTCTGAAATGTCCTCTGAAATGGCTTAGCAAGCCAATTATTTCAGGACAGTTTGGGATGAGCAACAAAAGCTGGCCTTGCCATCATCAAGCACACCCTCATGGAAGAGATGTGATGACTTAGTATTATTTTTGCTAGACAATTAATCCAGAAACTCAGCTGATGTCCTGGGGATCCTGATTTGAATCTCACCATGGTAGCTGATGGAATTTGAATTCAATAAAAAGTATTTGGAATTAGGAATCTACTGATGACCATGAAAGTATTGGCGGAAAAACCCATCTGGTTCACTAGGGAAAGAAATCTGCCATCATTAATCAGCCTGGCTTACATGTGACTTTAGAGCCACAGCAATGAGGTTGATTCTCAACTGCTCTTGGAAATACCTAGCCAAGAGCAAATACGGATGAGCAGTAAATGCTAGCCTGCCAGCGGCACCCATCTCTTATGAATGAATAAAAAAAAACCTGTGAAAGAATAAAGAAAAAAGTCCCTCAATTTCATGGGTTTCAACTGTAGCTAAGTGTTCCTGTAAAAGAAGTGTGTTTGTGGTTAAATGACTTATGGTTATATGGATTTCTTTGGAAGTCCATATAAATAACATTCCAAGACATTCTCCCATCTGCTGCTTTTGTCATCTGTTCAAAAAAAATTCAATGAGATTAGTCAGGCATGACTTACCTTTTTAAAATGCATGATGGTTCTCTCTGATCAGCTGAAAATACTCAAGGTGATTAGTCACCATATTTTTAATTATAGATACTAGTAATTTTCTGACAATGTTTTAGATCAGTGCTTTCCAAACCTTTACCCAGTGAGACCCTATTTTAATATCTCAGACTTCATGTGACCCCAGAATCAAAATGTGGGGGAGTAGGTGAATTGTTGAGCGTAAAGATTTCACAAGTTTATTTATTTATTAGTGTCACAAGTAGGCTTAACTTAACGTTGCAATGAAGTTATTGTGAAAATCCCCTAGTTGCCACATTCTGATGCCTGTTCGGGTACACCGAGGGAGAATTTAGCGTGGCCAATGCATCTAACCTGCGCATCTTTTGGACAGTGGGAGGAAACAGCAGCACCCGGTGGAAACCCATGCAGACACAGGGAGAATGTGTAGACTCCACACAGTCAGTGATGCAAGAAGGGAATTGAATCTAGTTCCCTGGAGCTGTGGGGGCAGAAGTACTAACCACTGCGCCGTCCTTAGCAGATTTCCTGTTGAATAGTTTGGAAGGAGATGGCTGGGGAGGAGGTGATGCAGTTATTGAGAGGGGAGCTTTGGTTATTGTCCAGTGGTGGCGGTGGGGAGGGGAGGGGGGGAGGGGGGCGTGCTCGGGGAGCACAGAGCTTAGTTGACTAAAAGGTTGGGTTTCTCCAAAAGAAAATGAACACTTACCTGTTCACGAGGTGCGGAATCAAGCAGAACTCGGAGAGGAATCCACCAGGTCACACCCACAATAAAACATGGCAAAAATTAAAAGGGGTCTTGCTGCTGCCAGGAATCAGTCGAAGCTCTTTTCGATCCTCCTCCAAGATGCTGCTTCAACTTCTACCTGCAGTACAAGTAATGGCCACCAGTCCCAGTGGCACTGTTGCGCATGAAGAGCTGCTGGATTGTTGGTAGCTCAAAAGATGGGCTCTTTATCTTTGTAGGTCATGATGTGGAGATGCCAGATTGGACTGAGGTAAACACAGTAAGAAGCTAGTGGCTTTTGCTGCCAAATAAACCCGTTGGACTTGAGACTTCTTATCATCTTTGAAGACCCAGTGGTGTCAGTTAAATAATTAGCCTGACTAATTATTTCAGGGCATACAAGATTTTTTAAAGGCAGAAGTGGATAGATTCTTGGTGAGCAAATGGTTATTGGGGGTTATCGGGGATTGATGGGGTGCAAATTTGACGTTTTTATCAGGTCAGCCAAAATCTTATTGGATATTGGATCTTTTTGTAAAAGCAGATTTGTTATCAGGGACAACCCAGGGGAGTACCAATCCTGAAAATTTTGACACCTGAACCCCTGGCATTTGAGACTGCACTTTAATTTCAATTTTGCAATTCTAGAATTACTTATCCATGAAAGATTAGGTATTTCAAATGTGAAAGTTATAACAGTTATTGAAACTTCAATACTAGTTTACAGGGTCCTTTCATTGGGAATGCAAAACTAGGTAAGCCATGTTAATTTGTGAAGTGAAACTTTCCAACAATGTGACTGTGTGATGATCTCAACAGAATGTCATGACTAAATTACCATGTCAAGATGCATAGATTTTTAACCCAGTAAGGGAATCGAAGGTTCTGGGGATAAAAAGGGAAGTGGAGTTGAGGATCATCGTTAATAAGCTACTGTCTTTGTGCTTGCTTTTGACTTAATTTGATCTATTATTATCACATATATTAACATACAGTGAAAGGTACTGTTTCTTGCACACTATACAAAGCATACCATTCATAGAGCAGGAAAGGAGAGAGTGCAGAACGTAGCGTTACAGTCACAGTAACATAATGCAATTAGCCAGAAAACCTATATTTTTGCTTACTGCAATTCTGCCTGAGTAAGACTGAAATTAATTTTAACAGCAATTGTTTACAATGGTGTTGCCAGTGTAAGTTTAGGTTACATACTCCATTAGCATTTCCTGGTATAGCCAAGAATCTTCAATTGGGTCCTAACTTTCTGAAAGCCAATGAGACCACTCAAGATCTCACTGAGTGGTGGAGCAAATTCAATGGGCCGAATGGCCTACTTCTGCTCCTCCGTCTTATCTTCTTGTAACTTTGGTTTTCAATACTGTGCTCCCAAGAGGGATCAATGTGAGCTGTTAAATCTTACAGCACAAAAGGAGGCCATTTAACCCATCGTGCCTGTGCTGGCACTATGAAAGAACAGTCAAATTCACCCCACTTGCCTGCTCTTTTTGCCAAAGCCTTGCAATTCTCTCCCCTTTATTCAATTCCCTTTTGAAAGATACCTTTGTTTCCGTTACTCTGAAATAAAACCTTGGAGTTAAGTTCTACTCAAATCCATTCATTCACTTCTCCTTGTCTCCCACACATTGTCCAAAGGGCCATGAATTTCATACATGGCATAACTTGGAACACTGCAAAACATTCTGGCAATATTAATACTTAACATATTAGTGGGATTTTGCTATTTTAACAGATCACAAGCTCAATTAAATATAAACAGTTGATAAGATTAGTTCTGACATTCAATTCTGATTTATCTGCCAATCGTAGTCACAGTGAAAATTGCTCATAAGCGGGGAAACTTGCTAATGTCAAACAGAAAGTGCGTACTACTGCTGAGTTAGTTTCTATATTTAAGCACTGCATGCTGTGTATCAGCTGGGACTGAGCTGGTTGTATATTTGCATCTGAGTCACTAGGTTCAAACTCCAGGGCTGGAGTACAGATATTAAGCCTGGCTCCAGTGCAGGACTGGTATTACAGTGTTGGGAGGTGCGGATCCCTCCTTGAAGCTACCTGTAACTGATAGGGTTAGAGGAAGGAGGTGTGTAGCCTGATTCAAAAGTGTGAGCATAGGTGAGTTGGGTAGAATGGCCTCTTTCATTGCTGTGACTTCTAATGACATCTCAGTTGCCGACCAGGGTGAAAACATACCTAACACCGGCATAAAATTGGGCACCTTCTTACTTACTGCAACAGAGGACCACACCAGTTGCCAAATAATCTATTTGAAAATATTTTTATCGGCTGTTTTCTTTTGCCTGCAGAAACACCCTACCACAAAATGACCTCAATTTTGTTTGTGGTTCAACTACCATGGAAAACGCTTTGTAGCACAACATAAGCACATTCTCATCTTGATTCTTCGAGCTTATGGCCTTGTGGATTTTTGGACTGTCTTGCTATCTTTCACAATCTTTGGCTTTGGAAACATTTTCTTTTGTGAAGATTGGAGGTAGTGGACAAGATCAATGTGGTCGACTCTTATTGACCCTGTGAAAAGGACTAGCAGGTCACTCAATCGTCCCAAACTACTACAGGAATAGAATCAAGTACCAGCTTGGTTAAACTCTCAGAGAGATCAACCTCCCCTTCATAACAATGATGGAATACTTTTCACTTGTCTGGATGATTGCAGCTCCAACAATACACAAAAGGTTTGATACCACTCAGGACAAAGTGATCTGCTTGACTGGCACCCCATCTACCACCCTAAATGTTCAATCCCTACACCACTGGCAAATAGTGGCATAGTACCATCCACAAAATGAATTGCAGCGACTCATCGAACTTCCTTTAGCCTCACCTTCTAAATCTGTGATTTTTATCATCTAGTTGATAGCAAAGGATTCTACAATAGTAACACCAATGAATATCAAGGGGAAATAGTTTCCTGCAATATTTGTCACGGAAAGGGAACAAGGACAGCAGACATCACCATTCATTTATTGCAACTGGATTAAATCCTGAAACTTCCTTCCTAACAGCACCGTGAGTGTGCCTAGGTCAGATGGACTGTGGCAGTTCAAGAAGGTAGCTTCTCAGCAACACCTTCTCAAGCAAAGTTAGAGATGGGCAACATCCTGGCTTAGCTACATCCCATAAAAATGTTTTAACAAACTGCCTCAATCTGCCCAAAAGATCATCCATGTTACAGATGATTTTATAAATTAAATTTGTGATAATTAGGGTCAGATTTTTATCTTCAGCTTGGAAACTGCATATTGGGCAATTTACAATTTGTATTCCCAACTTCTAAAAGGCAACACAATTCCATAAAATATTTGTTTCTGGGACCAGCGCCTCTACTTTCCCAGAAGACTAAGGAAATTTGGCATATCAGCTCTCTTACCAACTTTTACAGATGTACCATAGAAAGCATTCTTTCTCGTTGTATCACAGCTTGGTATGGCTCCTGCTCTATCCAAGACAGCAAGAAACCATGAATGGTCATGAATGTAGCCAATCCATCATGCAAACCAACTTCCCACTCATTGACTCTGTCTGTACTTCCTGCTGCCTCTGCAAAGTAGCCAGCATAGTTATGGACCCCACATACCCCGGACATTCTCTCTCTATCTTCTTCTGTCGGGAAAAAGGTACCAAAGTCTGAGGTCAGATACCAACTGACTTAAGAACAGCTTTGTCTCTGCTGCCATCAGACTTTTGAATGGGCCTATCTTGCATTAGGTTGATCTTCCTCTACACCCTAGCTATGACTGTAATACTGCATTCTGCACTCTCTCATTTTCTTCTCCATGAATGGTATAGTGCCAAGAAATAATACTTTTCACTGTATGCTAATACATGTAACAATAACAAATTAAATCAAATTGGGTGCAAGTTGAAGTCTCCTAAGGCAGGTACAAAGTGACAATGGAGGTGGATGTTGGACCAGCAGATTAGAAGGCTTACCTTCACTTACTAGGACATTGACCCAATTCTATGTATTGATTGTTAGCCTTCTACCCCTCACCCTTAATCCACATCCCCTCCCCGTCCCCGTCTCCTTCATAGCCACTTGCTCGGTATTCACTATGTAACTGTTATCAACAAAAGTAGGCTTAGCAAATGGCCAAAGATCTAATTTGACAGATGGTCTCATTATGAATGCTTGGTTGAACAACAAAACTCACTAACGGATTCAGATTTGATGCCTTAGTGTCAAGGAAATATTTATAAACTCACAGAGGAAATCAGGAATGGACACCGTAGAGCTGACTGCCTGCCTGTCCTCATAACCAGGCAATAGTCCAAAAGGTCACTGGGGACAAAACAAAATGTTCTGCGTTCTTAAAATGCAAATTGCAACATAATTTCCATAAAAGTTAACTTTGTTATATTATTTGAAAAAAGAAAGACTTGCATTTCTGGTGTTCATTTCACAATCCCAGAGCGATCGAAACTACTTCAGAAGCAATTATGAACTTTCAAAATGCAATCACCAATGTAATGCAGGAAACAAGGCAGCCAATTTATACACAGCAACCTCCCAGAAAACGTGATAATCAATCTGCCTCCACTGCTACAAACTGGTGGGCAGTGGCAGGTGGGTCAGCTCAGGGACTTGAGTGTGTTATTGATCCACTTTAATCAATTAATGTTTTAAGTTTCACTTATGCTTTGTTTATGTTTTGGCTGGTTTCCCCTTTTTAAGACATTGCCCTTTTTGCTTTCTCCCTCAGTTTGTTATTATTTTCCAAAAAGAATGGCGGGTGTATCAAAGTATAAAGGCCAATTTTGAAATGGTGCCTTTTAAAGGCAGGAATGCAAGTGTGGGGGGGAGGGGTATCAATTGGGAGGGTTGGAGAGCTGTACATTTTGGGGCATCTGTTTCCCACCATGATGTGACACCATCTCCACTTGTTCTTCCCGATGTGGCTCCCTAAGCCTCCCTGCCCATTATCCCCTCAACCTCTCCCTAGGTTGGCAGATCCCTTCCTGCCCCAACAGCCCAGGACTTCCTTATCTCTTTATGCGATCCATTGCTTTTGTTCATGGAGTCGCTTGTGCTTCTAGCAGCACCCACTGTTGAGTTCTGGCATTGCTGGGAGTAAACACAGTAAGAAGTCTCACAACACCAGGTTAAAGTTCAACAGCTTTATTTGGTAGTAAACGCTTTCAGAGTGCTGTTTCTTCGTTAGGTAAGTGAGAGTTCTGCTCACAAACAGAGCATATAAAGGCACTCACAGTTTACAAAATACTGATTAGAATGTGGGTCTTCACAGCTAATCTGCTATTCAAGTCTTAAACTCTCCAGACAATGTGAGTGGAGATAACATTAAGCATAGGTTAAAGAGAGGTGTATTGTCTCCAGACAGGACAGTTAGTGAGATGTTGCAAGTTCAGACAAGTCAGGCAATATCTCACTTAGTGTTCTGTCTGGAGACAATACACATCTCTTTAACCTATGCTTAATGCTATCTCCACCCACATTGTTTGCCCCTTTAAGACTTGAATAGCAGATTAGCTGCAGAGACTTGCATTCTAATCAGTATTCTGTAAACTGTATGTGTCTTTATATGCCCCGTTTGTGAGCAGAACTCTCCACTCACCTGGTGAAGGAACAGCATTCTGGAAGCTAGTGGTGTTTACTATCAAATAAATCTGTTGGACTTTAACCTGGTGTTGTGGGACTTCTTACTGTTTTTATCCCAGTCCAACACCGGCATCTCCACATCATTGCGTGGAGTGCCAAAGCTGCCAGCCAAACTGGTGTGTGGATGTTTGACTTCAGCCTATTTGTCCTTGCCCCCAACCTGGTATCACTAAGTGCAGAATTCAGCATTTTTAAAAGGTGATCGGTTTGGGACTGATGTCTTCTGGGGGTGAGGGGTGAGTAGTGGGGGGATGGATGGGGGGGGGTAGAGTTGAGCAGTTATCTCCATGCCTGTAAAATTAAGCCCAATTATCTACTTTAACACCAGCTAAAAATGGATGTCTCTTAAATGTGAAATGAATGGAAGATAGGTGCACCTACATCTATAGTGCTGTTAGTGAGAACGTTCCAGGATTTTGACTCAACGACAGTGAAGGGACAGCGATATATTTCCAAGTAGGTTTGTGAGTGACTCGGAGGGGAACCTCCAGGTAGTGGTTTTCCCAAATATCTGCTGCTTTTGTCCTTCTAGATGATAGTGATCATGAGTTTGGAAGGTGCTGTCAAAGGAACCTTGGTGAGTTCCTTAAGTACATCTTGGTTCACACGGCTGACACTGTTCAATGGTGATGGAGAGATTGAATAATTGTGGAAGGGGTAGCAATCAAGCAGTCTGCTTTGTCCTGGAGTTATTGAGTTTCTTGACTGTTGTTGGAGCTGCATTTATCTAAGCAAGGGGAGATTTGGGCAGCACTGTGGCTCAGTGGACAGCACTGCTGTCTCACAGACCAGGAATCTGGGTTCGATTCCTGGCTTGGATCACTGTCTCTATGGAGTTTGTACGTTCTCCCCATACCTGCGTTGGTTTCCTCCACATGCTCTGATTTCTTCCCACAGTCCAAAGATGGGGAGATTAGGTGGATTGGTCGTACTAAATTGCCCCTTAGTTTTAGGGGGACTAGCTAGTGTAAATGGATGGAGTTATGAAGATAGGGACTGGGAGGGATTGTGGTCAGTGCAGATTCAATGGGTCGAACGGTCTCCTTGTGCACTATGGGATTCTATGATTCTATGAAATATTCCATTACATTCCTGACTCGTGCCTTGTAGAGGATGGACAGGCTTTGGGGAATTAGTGGTGAGTTACGAGTCTTTGACCTGTTTTTGTAGCCAAAGTATTTATATGGCTAGACTAGTTTGATTTCTGGTTGATGGCAACCCTCAAGATGTTGGTGGTGGAGTATTTGGTAATGGTAATGCTCTTGAGTGTAAAGGGGCAATAGTTACATCCTCTATTGTTGGAGATGGTCATTGCCTGCCACTTGTGGGGCGCGAATGCTACTTATTTGCCACTTGTCAGCCCAACCGTAGATGTTGTCCAGATTTTGCTGCATTTGGACATGGACCGTTTCAGTACCTGAGGAGTTGTGAACGATAATGAACATTGTGCAGTCATCAGTGAACGTCTCCACTTCTGACCTTATGTTGGAAGTCATTGATGAAGCAATTGAAACTACGGTGGATTTTTGATAATATGGAAGAGGAGTCTCGGAGTCAAAAACTGGGAGAATCTTGGAGTCAGCTAATCTCAGCTGGCAACATTAGCGGAGCCACAAATATTCGTTACCATCCTTAGACTAGAATCAGGGAAGTGATCTTTATTTTTCCCTCATATTGCTATTGAATGACCCTCCAAGTGGAAGTGTGCAAGTATGAGGGTTAAATCAACTGCAATAACCACAAACTGGAATAACATGTCAATGCTCAACTCGTTAGGTGATTTGAGCTAGGTTCTGGAGTGAGTTGGACTTCAAGAAACACCACTTCAAGGAATAATTATCTTTAACAGGAACAGAGAAAATAAGATTATGGCAATGATGCCAGTGGTTATGGAAAGGTGTAAATTATTCAATTGTTGGAAATAAACCACAAATACTCATTCACTTTGACTGAAGACAGAAGATGAACTAAAACTTGTAGAAACATTTATTATACAAGCATGAGTTTGTGCAATTCCTTTCAATGTAAATCAATCAACCAAGAGGAAATGCAACCTCTCAGATCTCTCAGCAAGACTAGAGGTAACTTTTCCTTGAAAGTTGACTTGCGTAACTCAACTACAGAACATCTTCAACAGAGGCAGGCTGAGGAACATCACAAAACCATCTATTCATTGATGCTTCCTTTAGCATTTGGAAGAAATGATTTACAACAGTAACTGAAACACATTGTACAAGAGGGCACATGCAGAAAGCCTGGTTAGTGTTGAATCAACATTATCTGTTTGCTGCTTTTGAATAAAGTTGGATATCCTTTCAAGGTAAAGAAATTGGAAACAAATAAAAAGCAAGCAAAGTTACTGTAACTCCACAGATTACCATACACAAGAGCTGTTACAATTTAAAATTTCTGATAGAATGTTATATAGGTCCTGCTTGAAAGGATAAGCCAGAAGAGGGCAAGTAGGGTATCCTTTAGAAGTAATCTAGAAGTTCAATTGTAATGTGTGGCTGAGTTTCTAGTTCACCTTGACAGTGAGTTTCATCAATTGTGTGTGTTTGTGTATGTGTGTGTGTGTGTGTGTGTATAAAGTGTATGTATTATGTATAGGTGAGCAACCTTCCTGGTGCACTGACCATAATGTGGCATTAAAACTATCCTGCGTCATGAAATAAGCTTTTGAGAATGGCATATATTTAAAACAACATAAACAATAGTGCCATTAACATAAAATGTCCCAAGGTGCTTTATAGGAGTATTAAAAAACAAGTATGATACCAAACCACATACAACCAAAAGATAGTCATAGGGATAGTTTAATATGTATCTTTAAGGAAAAAAGCAAGATAGCAAGGCCAAGAGGTGCAGGGAAGAATATTCTAGTACTTGGGGACCAGGCAACTGAAGGCATGGCCACTAATGATTGAGTAATTAAAGGAATAAACATAACTTAGAAAGGTTTTGGAGCTGAAGGAAATTACAGCGATAAAAAGGATAAGGACTGAGAGGGTTTTTGAGAACAAAGATAAGAATTTTAAAATCAAGATACTGTTTGACTGGGAGGCAATGTAGATCAATGAACACAGAACTGGCAGGGGAAGAGAATCAAGTTTAGATATGGCAGCTGAGTTTTATATGACCTCAAGGTTATGGCGGATTAAATTGTGGGAGACCAGCCTTGAGTGCTTTGGAATTGTCAAGATGAGAGATAATGAAAGCAGGAATTAAAAGTTTCAGCAGCAGATAAGCTGAGACTAGGAACAGGATCTGGTAACATTATGGAGGCATAAATGGACAGTTTAATGATAGCTCAATTCTGAGGCTGGAGGATGATTTTGAGAGTTACATGTAACACAAAATTGTGATCAGACTGACTTAATCTCAGATTATTGCCAAAGAGAGATAGTAGTTAGGAGAGGGAGTTTGGAGTGGAGACTAAGAACAATGGCTTTAGCCTTCCCAATCCTTAATTGGAGGAACTTTCTGCTCATCCAATGTAGATATCAGATAAGTAATCTGCTAAATTTAACAGCAGAGGAGGAGTTGAAAGAGATGGTGGTGAGATTGAGCTGGGTGTTGTCCATGTAGATTTAAAAAACTAATAATAAAAAACAATGAAAATAAACTACATTTGAGAAAAACTAAGAGAAAAATATCAAGTAAGAGTTCCTTCAGAGAAGAATAATTGAAAATGAAGCTTATCAGGTCATATAAAGAAATTCATTAATTTTCATTTAAATTTCATATAATCTTTACAATATCACTGACCTCCTATTGATGAAACATTATGATGTATACATATTCAAATTGTCTATTTATATTGAATAATGGGATGGAGAAGTGAGATTTTGCATTCTCTGAATTCAGTAATGTACTGTGAAAAAAATCAAATCAACGCTGTCCACATATTTATCAAACAGCTTTGTCAGAAGTATAAGAAAGTACTGCAAATAACAGAATAAAGATTTCTAGGTTCCTTGATCCCCTGCCATAATAATCCCACAAATGGCACATTCCATTTTTCCAGGGTTTCTGCTGCTCTTCCACTGACTGTATGACAGGAGGTTAAAGAACATGCTACAGAAGCTTCAGGTGCTTATTTTTAATAACACAAAGTTTAAGTTTATTTATTAGTGTCACAAGTATGCTTACATTAACACTGCAATGAAATTACTGTGAAAATCCCCAAATTGTCACACTCCTGTTCGGGTACACTGAGGGAGAATTTAGCATGGCCAATGCACGTAATCGACACATCTTTCAGACTGTGAGGAAACAGGAGCAGCTGGAAGAAACCCATGCAGACATGGGGAGAATGTGCAGACTCTGCACAGACAGTGACCTAAGCAGGGAATTAAAACCAAGTCCCTGGCACTGTGAGACAGCAGTGCTAAGTCTGTGCTGCCTCACTTCGTAGGTGTTTTACCATTTTCAAACTTTTCTTTAACCTTTTAGAATTTGTTGCCACTGATGTAATGGCTATGTTTTGCCAAGTGGCCTTGTGTAACATGGCATAAGAGATGAGATTGACGTTGAATTGGCAACTGATGAGAAGTGATATTTCAATTGAAAAAATACCATTTTACAGGTATTCTGAATGTATTGTTGTACAATATCAAGTGAATTAATAGAATAAGACTGTATCAATGTTAAAGCATAATGAGAAGTTAAAAAATTAAATGACTGACAGTCAGTTGAGTTGTCAATTCAGACAGGTAGCACGGAGAAATTGATATAGATGTTACCAAAGGTATTAAACAAAGAAATAAGAATTCAGAGGCTTCGGAGTGACCTGGGCTGAATGTCAATTTTTTTCTGCACCGACTCTCCATCATTCAGACTTACAGTGCCAACAGATTTTTATATATCCAAATGCAGCCTACTTTATAGCAATTGAGTCATTGAATTATTTATTTGTTCCCCAAATATTTGAACAGAAAACATGTTGATATATAAATGAATAGGTTTAAGATGTCAATATTTAAATAAATGGGTTTAATAAACGCACTCCACTCACGATCACGATGAGTAGCTCAGCTTCTGTGTCCTCTCATCATGAGCATGCCCTTGCAGAAAGCCCAGTAATGTTGGTAAACTACCTTGGATGAGAGCCTGGGCAAACAATTTGTCGCTGTAACTGACCACTTAGAAATACCCAAGAGCAGCCTAAAGGATGACTTTGTCTCACCTTGAGACTGTCAAAGCACACTCACAAAGGATAGACTGCATGGGGATTATGTGAAGGAAATGCATGTCCTTCACATAGCCAAATAGCTAGCAAATGGCAATAAACAAGAGAAAGCACAATAATACCATGTGCCAAATCTGCTGTCACATCACAGCATTCTGCTGGTAAACACTATGCCAGAGTTTCACACTTCTGGCCCAAATCTCCAAATTGGGCCTCTTCATAATGCAGACCATACCTGTTTTGGGAATCCTTTGTAAGACAGGATTATTAGAGGAAAGTGAATAAATTATTATCCCTTTTTATTGCAATAGCTACCATATTTTTGGAAATCTTCGTTCACTAACACAGTTAAAGGCTTTGGGACGCTACACAGCTTTTCTGTATTAATGACTGAAATATGTGGGTAGGCAAAGCAGTAGGCATCTGGATAAGGTTGGCAAGGTGGTGAGGTCCAATAAGACCAAGTTGGGTCAAGTTCAGGGAGGGGATTCAGAGGGTTGGGAATAGTTGGAGGTCGAGCTGCAGGCTCAAAGGTTCAATGGGGGAGGGGTCAATTGTATAGTTAACACTAAGGAGTTAGAATTGGTTCTTTTCAGTCTAAATTTTCCTGAGTAATTAACCAAGTAGGTGAGTCAAATTCCTCTGAAATTTCTGACTCTAGCTGAAGAGTTGGAGACATTTTCAGGGCTCTTGATCTGGGGAATTGTCTATTGGAAGCTGAAACTTGATAAATGATAATCTAAAGAAAGAGATACTTTCCATTTGGTCATAGGTTTGTTTCTCAACCAAAGAGGATATTGCAAGATTATTTTACAATCATGCGGCATAAGCATCCAATTTCTTTCCATCGCTAATTATTTTTGAGAAGACGATGCTAAAATGCCTTCTTAAACTTCTGTAGTCAATGTGGTCAGTGTTATTAGGTAGGGTGCTCCAGCATTTTAACCCAATCAAGACATATTGCCAAGTCAGAATGGTGTGAGACTTGGGGAAATTGCAGATGTGGTGTTCCCATATGCCTTGTCCTACTGGTGTTGGAAGTCTGTGATTTGCAATGTGCTGTTGAAGAAGCCTTGGTGAGTAACTGCACCACATTTTATAGGTAGCGCACACTACAGCCATAGTACGTCAGTGATGAAAGGGGTGGATGTTTAAGGGACTGGATGGAGTGCCAATGAAGTGAGTTGCTTCCATTTAGAATATATTAAGGGACTTGACAATTGTTTAGAGTTTCTCTTGGAGAAGCAAATACCTGTCGCCACGGTATTTATATGTCTGGTAAAGTTTCTAGTTAGTTGTGATCACCAGGATGATGTTGAGGTTTCAGTGATGATAATGCCATTGGGTGTCATGGGAATATGGTTACTCTCACTTGTTAAAGATGGTCAGAACCTGGTATTTGCAAACATTCCCATTTCTGACCTCATCTTGGGAGAGAAGACCATCGAAGCAGCAGCCGATGATAGTTGTGCTTCGAAGTTCTACAGCAATGTCCTGGGCTGAGACACTTGGCCTCCAATAACTAAAAAAATCTTTCTTTGTTTTAAGTACAATTCCAAGTTTCCCCCAATTCTCATTGACTTCAATTTTCCAAGGGTTCCTTGGTGTTACAGTCAAATGCTGCCTTGATGTTAAGAGAACCAGGCGGGGTCATTCTCACCTCACCTCTGGAATCCTGCTCTTTTGCCCATGTTTGGACCTAGGCTGTGATGAGATCTAAAGCTGAGTGGGTATGAAGGAACCCAAACTGACCATTAGTAAACATATTATTGATGAGTAACTACAATTTAATGGTACTGTCGACTACACTTCTATCACTTGCAGACAATTATGATGGTTTGGCTGGAGTACTTTGTTAATTCCCCAGTGTTATTCCAAAAACATTTTATGATTTTTAAAAAAACATTCATATTTTCCATTGGAGCTTAGGTAATGTTCTTGCAACACCTTTTAAAAGATCTCATTAATTCTGTACTCATTGGAGTTTAGAAGGACGAAGGGGGATCTTGTTGAAACTTAGGATACTACAAAGCCTGGATAGAGTGGACATGGAGAAGATGTTTCCACAAGTAGGAAAAACTGGAACCACAAGGCAAATCTTAGGCTAAAAGGATGATCCTTTAAAACAGAAATGAGGAGGAATTTCTTCAGCCAGACAGTAATGAATCTGTGGAACTCTTTGCCGCAGAAGGCTGTGGAGGCCAGTTCATTGAATATGGTTAAGACAGAGACAGATAGGTTTTTGATTAATAAGGGGATCAGGGGTTATGGAAAAAGGCAGGGGAATGGGGATGAGAAAAATATCAGCCGTGATTGAATGGCGGAGCAGACTCGATGGGTCGAGTTACCTAATTCTGCTCCTTGTCTTATGATTTAAGTGGCAAATCCCCACTTTCACATCAATACAATTCCACTGGACAATAAGATTGGTGTTCTTAATCAATATGTGACCGACTGTATTTTAATGGATACTTAAACAGTGTAACACACTAAAGACTTGCCCACGCACTAAGCAGATATTCTGCCTGAAGCAACTAATGAACATTACAGATTTTAAAGCTGATGTGATTTACACAATTTAAAATTCATTTATTATCTTTTAGAAATGGTCAGAATTCTACATTATAAAGAAATGCCAGTGAAAGGCACAGGACGTGGCCTTACTGATGTACACCATTTTATCGATTGCGACCTAAATTCACCTTTGGATTAACTTCAATCAATTAGTTCCAGTGCTATGGTTCTCATCCCACAGACACCACAGCAATAAATTCAGATATATTCCCTATCTATAGCTATATCAAAGCAAAGTGCATTTCGTGAATTAACTTACAGTACCACAACATGAGTAAAAACTTACACTCCTCCAACAACAAAAAAAATACAAATAAAGAATAGGGGGAGAAGTTTGAATCAGATTCCGGTGAACACTGTGATCCAAATTCCTTCTCCCCTTGTGTACAGAACTCTAATATACAATAGGTAAATATGGATGACATGCCAAACTGGCCTACATTGGGCACCTGTCCCTTTGAAAATAAAACAGGAAGTTATTTTCCACTCTAACCAAAACTTCACGTATACCACAAAGGGTAAAGAGTAAAACAGAGTCGGGAGCAACTCCACAGACCACTGTTTTCATGCAAACATTTGCTTTCCGGTGATGGTGTCTGTGCCCATTTTCCATGTTATGTATTCCAGCTCCCTCACAACCTACTGGAAGAGTATGAGTTTAATTCCTTGTGGTGAGTGTGCACCAGCAAATCTGAGGAGTGGGAGGTCAAGCAGGAGGTGATGGATTTAACCCCCTATCAGGTTGCCGCAGGGGTTAAGTATCAGAATCACTGGCACTATGGATTGGCTTCCCAATGGCCTATTGCTGATTCGCACACTAGCCTTTTGAAGTTGCCGACGTATTTGGAGGAACCTTATTTTAGAAATTTTCAAAATCAATTACTATCACACATAATGCAAGTGGATGCACTTCTGAACTTGAACAGCAT
The DNA here is from genome assembly GCA_024679065.1 of Sphyrna mokarran. Lineage (NCBI taxonomy): Eukaryota > Metazoa > Chordata > Chondrichthyes > Carcharhiniformes > Carcharhinidae > Sphyrna > Sphyrna mokarran. The sequence goes on along the minus strand of JAGIQG010000003.1, from coordinate 129,141,326 downwards.
GTAGTGTTTGTAAGAAAATAGTTTCCGTTTCCCCCATTCATTGTCATTCAAATTAGTGATTAATTTGGTCACATCTTGAAAAGCACCACACTAGATTCACCCCCACCCAATCCAGGTGGGAACCTGATAAGAGTGTCAGTTATGTCCCTTGGGATAGGGATAATTGTAGTGCATTTGGTAGTGGGGAGGTCATATGGTTCCCAACTGAATTGGATCCCATCTGTAAGTGAGATATGCAACTGGTTTGTGTTGTCATATAAAGCAGCCAATGACTTACAGCCATGATGAAACTGTGCCAATTATTTTGTGTTTCTCGGATGACAACATGACAGTCCTTGTACAAATCAAAAACTCTCCCAAATATTCTGTGAAAAGCTGTGAGCAAACAATTAAAACTCAAAAAGGTGCTTCATGTATTTGGGAAAAAAAGGGCAAAAAAGAAATGAGGTTCAACTCATAAATTGATATTCTAATGTAAATTTTAAATTCACTGTTAAAAAGTAGAAAGTTCAAAGTCCCTTATGCCTGGCGATCTTTATTTCTAAACATCCTCTCCGTTTTCCGCATCGCCACCTCCTTTGATAATCCGCTTCATCCCACGCTTTCCAGCGGGTCCCTTGGGCTTTGCAAATGCTTGTTTGAAGGCATGCTGCTTAGGGTGGACTTCTTCATAAAGAAAGTCAGGTGTTAGCTCTTCACCATTATCTATCTCAATCTGTAAAAAGTACAATTTCAAAATGACTGTCTTATTTAAAGTTAAAGTTTATTTATTAGTCACAAGTAAGGCTTACATTAATGCTGCAATGAAGTTCCTGAGAAATTCCCCTAGTCGCCACAGACTGGTGCCTGTTCGGGTCAATGCACTTAATAGCACATCTTTCAGAATGCGGGAAGAAACCAGAGCACCCAGAAGAAACCCACATAGAATGAGGAGAATATGCAGACTCTGCACAGACAGTGACTCAAGCCAGGAATTAAAGCTGGGAATCAAACCTGAGTCCCTGGTGCTGTGAAGCAGCAGTGTTAATCACTGTGCTAACCAGTTGCATTGTGACCCGAGCAATCTGTGCTTACAGTCCCACACATAAAAACTTGAGAAGTATTTAAATTGACTATTCAGACTGGTTTTAAAATAGTAAACTAATCTTGAGGCTGAACTTCATCACTTTCTTGGTATCTTTCGACCCATATTCTCTCCAACACAAAGTTCATGGGTGTTACTTCTGTAACATAACTTTCTTGACCTCTGCCCACACCCAACTAGCAGTAAACTCCAAAGTATTTGCCCAGTGACATGCAGACAAGGAGCTGGACAGCATTCCCAGCAGGCCTACAGACCACTCTTTCCTTCTTGCATGGCGCGCAGGCAAAGGCTGTCCTGTAAAGGAATTCCCCCTTCTTGCCCTCAAAGTGACACCTGACTGCCAGTTTTGTTTGTTTAAAATTTTACAAAGGTTGGTGAAGTACCCTTTTGGGACTCTCTATGACAGCCTGCTGTTCCTCATGAACTGGAAGGCCTCTGATAGGTCCTCCAGCATTGAGAGTTCACTAGCCTTAATTCGACAGAGAATGTTTGTCCTCCATGCATTTAAGGAACCTTTTCAAGAATGCCAGGTCAGTGATTGTTTCCCCCCTGGGAGGGAGCCTGGAAAAAGATTCAGCTCCTGTTTCCCAGCACAAAATATATATTAAAAAAAAATCACCCAATGGTATCTGCAGACACACACGTAGGTGGATACCTTTTTGACAACTTTCAGTTGTAGCTGTTGTTCTGCCACGTCTAGTAGCGGTCCCTTACAGCTGGAGTACAGCATGCGATCTTTAATACCACATTTGTACCCTGGCATGGAGTAGATAAATACTGTGGAAGAAAAATAATAAATTCAACACATTTAGAAATAACAGGTGAATTGTAGATATGCGCCAGCCTGGAGTTGTGTCCCATTTCTACCACTATAGTTTCCTCACTGAACATGAACAATTTTATACGATCCTGTATTTTTGCTTTTGTGAGAGGTGTTAGGACAAGGCATAATTGAAGCTATTTCTAAAAGTGGATGTGCAGGGTAAAATGGACTGAGGAAGTGAACAATCAAAGAAAGCTATATGTTCCAATGAAAGAATATACCTCATAACTGCACAATTGCATCTGGCTGGCAGCATTAGCAGACTGCAATTTGATTCAATATTTCAGCTCACTTCCAGGAGCAGATTTAGCAATATAGTTTTTTTTTAAAAAAAAAAATCATTCATGGGATGTTGCTGGTTAATCCAGCATTTATTGCCCATCCCTAATTGCCCTTGGTGGCAAGATGCCTTCTTCAACCCCTGCAGTCCACATGGTGTAGGTATACCCGCACTGCTGTAGGGATGGAGTTTAAAGATTTTGACCCAGCAACAGTGGTAATTTAAACCTTCTGAATACAGTGATTCATTATAATTCACTTTACAGTGTGCATAGAAACACAAATGCATTAATTTTATAGATAGTAAGCTGTATGAAATGTATGCTCTGTCACTGAGTTAAGATTGGTATTTAATAGTTGCTGGATAATATTAATGCATATGAAAGAGTTCAGTGTAAATGGTGGAGGGTTGTGTGTGTGTGGCAGGTAAACTGTAATTAACATTTTTTAAACCATCAGCAATGGTTGAGCAGGTTGATTTCAGTTCCTGGTGTCATTCTGAACCATCTGGACCAGGGGAATCTCATCTGGGTAAGGGTTGGAACGACCTCAGTACCCACTAGCAAGAAAGGAAAATCAGGTATGTTAACTACTAGAATACCTGCTAAACAACAATGGCAAGGTGCAGATAGGCTGGGTAGTGATGCCTTAGATCTCATTTGAAATACTGCGTCCAGTTCTGGTCGCCTTACTACTGGAAGGACGTGGAGACTCTGGAGAGAGTGCAGAGGAGGTTTACCAGGATGCTGCCTGATATGGAAGGTCTGAGTTACAAGGAGACGTTAGGCAAATTGGGACTGTTTTTCTTAGAAAGATGTAGACTTAGAGGAGATCTAATAGAGGTGTACAAGATTATGAGGGGTATAGATAGAGTAAACAGGGTTAAGCTTTTTCCTAGAATGGATTTGAATAGCACGAGGGGTCACGGGCTTAGAGTGAGGGGGGTAAGGTGTAACTTGGATGCTAGAGGGAGTTTTTTTCACACAGAGGGTGGTGGGGGTATGGAACACTCTGTCAAGTAGTGGAGGCAGGCACTCTGGAGTTATTTAACAGATACTTAGATGAGCACATGAACAGAACGGGAATGGAGGGATATAGAAAACTGATTTAAAATAGGGATCATGAGCCTTGGGAGTTCCCTGGGTAGTGTGTAAATTGTTGATGATATTGATGTATTTGTTTTATCCTTCAGGTACTTTGGTCCGCCTAACAAGGGACATACACACACTGGGTCGTGAGAGGGCTACTCTTGGATTTTGAGAGTATCCTAGTGCTTCATGTTGTTAGTGTATGCTTGACCTTGACCATTTGATGGGCAACACGACAGCTCAGTGACTATCGCTGTGCTGTGCAGATACATGGATTTGGGCCTGTATCTGTGGGAGTTTGTGTATTCTCCCCGTGCTTGTGTGGGTTTTCTCTGGGTGCTCCGGTTTCCTTCCACATCTCAAAGATGTGCTCTTAGGCTGATTGGCAGAACAAATTTTCCCTAAATTGTCTCAAATTTGGTTCCAATGCATAGATCTATAAACATAGACAGGGATCACGGGTAGAAGTGGGAACATCGAGGTGGCGGCACAGGCTCATTGGGCCAACGGGCCTGTTTCCCGTGCTGTTTTGTTCTTTGTTATCCCAAAGTTGAATCATTTGCCAACACTGTCTCAGAATCACAACAGTGTAATAGGCGGCCATTTGGCCATCAAGTCTGCACCGACAACAATCCCATTCCAGGCCCTATCCCAACAACTCTACACATTTACCTCACTAATCACTCTAACCTACACATCCTGGGACACTAAGAGGCAATTTAGCATGACCAATCAACCTAACCTGCACATCTTTGGACAGTGGGAGGAAACTAGAGCACCCGGAGGAAACCCACACAGACATGGGAGAACGTGCAGACTCCTCACGGACAGTGACACAAGGTAGGAATCAAACCCAGGTCTCTGTTGCTGTAAAGCAGTGCTAACCACTGGCCATCGTGCCGCCGAGTTAGTTTCAGTTTGTTTATGAAGTATGGGTAGACACTTTGGGTGAGAGAGTAGAGTGGAGGAAAGAGGAACAAGTAAATAAAAACCAGAAAAACCCAAAATGTTTCAGTTATACATATCTGAGCTTACCAACAGACTCTAAGTAGTCCCCCTCATGTGAGTGCTTATAGAGGAAGAAATGATAGCGAGCAGCATTACTTGGGATTCTCTTTGGCAAATCAAGGATGTCAGTGACATCTGTGTGAACCAAATTGATAGTTTCCTTTTCTATATCCAATTTCTGAGGAGAAGAAAGAAATGTAAAAAAGTTAGCAATTGGTCCAGCTAAACACAGTTTATAACAGAATATCTTGTAAAAAGTTCTGTAAAGAGCACATAAAATAAGCCTGTTTTTTCAACATATCCTAAACAATTAAGCATAGTAGCAAAGAATGACAGAGCACAGGAGATCGCTCAGCCTACTGAATTTGCCCTGCTACCCCAGCCCTTTTCTCATTGACATTTAATGGAAAGATTGCAGGGCAATGTGTGCAGTGAGTGTAGAATATTGCATTGAAAGAAGTAACCAATCCACTGATTGTCATTACATTTCTCCCCAAATGTTTCCTGTAAGGATTTTATTCCATTCTCCAGATTCCTCTCTCTCTGTTGCATCAATTCCAACTATACCACACTTCATACCAGTACTCCTGCAATGTCTTCCCTTTTCCTCAACTGACATCTAAGCATCCACTTCCCATTCTGTGTCACCTTCCCACGCAAGTACAGGAGATGTGACAGCTACTCATTTACCTCCTCTCTTTCCACTATCTAGGGGTTCAAACACTTTTTCCAGGTGAAATAGCAATTTATAGCTCTACTTCTTTACTTCATAATATAGCTGTACTTTGCATTCATTGTTCATGATGTAGTCTCCTTACACTGGGGAGATCAAATGCAGACCGGGTGATTATTTTGCAGAACATCTCTGTTCAATCCTCAAGAGTGACTCTGAACTTTCAGCCATTTGCCATTTTCAATCTCCACCCCATTTCCACTTTGATCTTGGCCTCCAACACTGTTCTAATAAAACTCCAAGTCAGTTTGAAGAATAGCATCTTGTCTTTTAGTGAAATGATTTACAGCCTTACAGACTCAGTGCTGAGTTCAACAATTTTAGATCATAACCACTGCTCCCAGGTTTTCAGATAACAGTTGCTGGCAACGTTCTGCTTTTGTCATTTCAACTCTTCTAATGCATTTTGTTTCTTCTTTCAATACCATCTTCTTCTACCTGCACCATCACCCTTTTTGTTATTTAACCTCCCTTTATCTAACTCAATTATTTCCTTTTCTTCTTTCGTCCCATCCCTGTTTGTCCCTGCCTTGACATTTGATTAAAACCTGTTACACCTTTAATATTTTTCCAGTTCTGATGAAAGATCATTGACCTGAAACATTAACTCTCTGTTTGTCTCTCCACAGACGCTGCCTCACATTTCTAGCATTTTTTGTATTTATTACAAGTTATGTCTGTACACATCATAGGAAAATACCAGGAAACAGTATGTTAACAAATGTATTGCTGTAACTGAGAACGTGATAAATCTTCTATTTTTGAGATATATGGCCAAAGTTTTTTTTAAATTCATTTGTAGGACATGGGCATTGTTGAATGGCCAGCATTTATTGCCCATTCCTAGTTGCCCTTGGAAGGCAGTAGAGAGTCAACAACATTGTTTTGGCTCTGGAGTCACATGTAGGCCAGATCAGGTAAGGATGGCAGATTTCCTTCCCTTAAAGGCATTTGTGAACCAGATGGGTTTTTCTGACAATTGACCATGGTTTCTTGGTTATCAGTAGATTCTGAATTCCAGAAGTGGAATTTGAATTCAATATAAACTACCTGCTGTGGCAGGATTCAAACTTGGGTCCCTAGAACATTAGCTGAGTTTTTGGATTAATAATCTAGTGATAATACACTAGGCTATCACCTTCCCTTCAGTTAGGAAAGATCTGTTCATTATAAAAATATAGAAAATAGGAGCAAGCAGAGGCCATTTGGCCTTCGAGCCTGCTCCGCCATTCACTATTATCATGGCTGATCATCCAACTCAAGAGCCTAATCCTGCTTTTTCCCCATAACTTTTAATCCCATTTGTTCCAAGTGCTATATCCAGCCGCCTCTTCAATATATTTTAAAGTTTTTGCCATCAACTACTTACTGTGCTAATGAATTTCACATGTTCAGCACTCTTTGGGTGAAAGAATGTCTCCTCACCTCTGTCCTAATACTTATACTTTACATATATATGGTTACATGCAGGATGTGTGAGATTACACTCATACAATGTGACTGCTTGTTCAACTAAATATATGAAATCCCTGGATAAAACAACTCTTGGAATATTAGCATTAGATATTTGCATAATGTCCAAATAAAGACATGTCATAGATAAGAAACTACTATCCGTATAGCCTAGACTGCACCAGGTTTGAACCTGAATAGTATTTCAGCAGTTTTATAAAATTAAGGGGACCCAAATAGACTAACAGCATGAGAATTTTCTTTTAATTTTAATGGTAACTATAACCTTTTTCCTTTCAATCAACCAGGTTACCTGAAACTAAATGTATTTTATTACTCTGCACCCAGTTAATAGATAACATCAGTTGTGTTAAAGTATAATGAAATTGTCCCAAGGGAAGCATCCCATTATATATTAATCCTGTAGTGTTCACCGAGATACATGCAGAACCAATATATTTTGTTACACGTGGCCTTACAATGCTGAAATTAATTCAGTTTACATTGAATGAAAATGGAATTACATACCAGCTGGATGTAATTTATCTTCTTCTCTTTAAGTAAGAGAAGGGCTGCAATGGCACTTTCCTGAATTGGAAATGCAATACCTTGCAGTGTCTGGTGCTTACTTTGAACACTGATCTCAGTCTTTACCTGGAATGGCAAAACATGAAATTACCACATAATTATTCCACAATAGGCACCTTCCTCACCCGTCACATAACACTAACATAACTTAACCCAAGGACACAGTTCAACAAGACGCACAGCAAGCCTAGGAAAATTGTAATATGATTGTAATTTTACTACAGAAACTTAAGGGCATCGATATCCTTGAGCACTTTCTTCAAATTAAAATGCTGCTAACTTTTGTCTGCAAAATTACACAGAGGCTACTATAAGAAAATCAGCTGACAGCATTAAAGGGACATTTGGAGGTTTACATACTATAAATTATTGATGGCAGTTAAAAAGGCCATTAAAGAACCACACATGATCCCTAATTTTACAAACTGGGGCACAGAATACAAAAAGCAACTTCAATTACGTGGAATCTCTGTTTAGCCTCAGTTTGAATATTGGAGTACCGAGTCAATTCTGGGCATCACATCTTTGGAAGGAGCGGATGCAGAACAGATTCTCCAGGGATGAGAGATTCAGTTATGTGGAAGGGTTTTAAAAGCTGGGATTTGCTATTTCAATCAGAGAAAGATTAGTGAAGATTTAATAGATGTGTTTGAAATTATGAAGGATTTTGATGGGATAAAGGAGAAGGAACAATTTACACTGGCCAGAGGATCAATAAGTGGATTTAAATTAGTTACCAAAAAAAGCACAAGGAGGGATGAGGAGTATTTTCTTTATGCAGCAAGTTATGATCTGGAATGCTTCTTGAAGGGATGGTGGCAGCAGATTCAATAATAACTTTCTAAAAGAAACTTGGTATGTATTTGAAAAGGGAAAAATAACTGAAAGGTTATCGGAATTAGGGTGACACAGTGGTTAGCACAATTGCCTCACAGCACCAGGGACATGGGTTCAATTTCAGGTCACTGTCTATGTGAAGTTTGCATGTTCTCTTCAGGTGCTCTGATTTCTTCCCACAATCCGAAGATGTGCACGTTACATTGACTGGCCATGCCAAATTGACCCTAGTGTCAGAGGGATAAGCAGGGTAAAAAATGTGTGGGGTTATGGGAAAAGGGCCTGAGTGGGATGTGGTTGGTACAGAGCCGATAGGCCAAATGGCCTCCTTCTGTATTGTAGGGGTTGTGTGATTCTAAGGAAGAACAGGGGGTAAAAACAACCGGATATTTCTTACACAGAGCTGGCACGGTCAGGATGGGGCTGATTGGCCTTCTGTACTATATGAATTGCTTGCCTGAAGGGTCAACAAATCATTGTATTCAGACAGTGACAGCCTAGTGATGGACCAGAAGTTATTTATCACAAAGTATTCCAATGAAGTTCAAACTTGCTGACAAATGCCCTGAGGTATTATGCAGGGAACAGCTGAAACACAAATTTTAAAAGGAACAATTTTTAGCACTTTGTCATGTCACTGTAGGATTCTGGAGCCCCAATGTATTCTACACGATCATGTGAAAAGCCACTGGCTTGTAACCATGATTTCTCAGAGAAGATAATTAAGATGGAGAAAATGGAGGGGGTGAAAAGAATTCCAGACATTCCACAAAGTGAGGGGAAAATAAAAAACAGAGATTAGCCTCTTGGCAACTATAAAGATATCTTCCATTAGCCCCACTGCATCTTTCTGGTCAGAAGAGAGCAAACAATACTGGAAAAAAATGAACAAAAAAAAGGCAAAAAGCTTCAGAATTTTCTGAATTTTGTAATTATGTCACATATTTGGTGTGTGAAAGAATAAATAGAACCCAGAAGCAGAGATGGGACAGACCATTTTGAATAGCCAGGGAAAGAATACTCAAGAACAAGTGATGAACTGGTTCTATACCAACATGGAACTAAACTTATCCTATTTCTCCATAATACAATGAGTTTTCCATTGTTTTTACTTTTCCTTTCCCAATCGGAGGGTTAACAACATAGAATTTTAGTACTGCCCAAATCAGTCTATAACAGGCAGGCGTAAGCTCATTATATCAGCAAAGCAGCCAGCCTAATTAAGGACCCCATGCACCCCGGACATTCTCTCTTCTTTCTTCTTCTATCAGAAAAGATACAAAAGTTTGGGTCATGTACTAACGTACTCAAGAACAGCTTCTTTCCTGCCATTAGACTTTTGAATGGATCTACTGTGCATTAAGTTGATCTTTCTCTACACTCTAGCTATGACTATTTTGACTACATTCTGCACTCCCTCCTTTCTTTCTCCATGAACGATATGCTTTGTTTGTATAGCACACAAGAAACAATATTTTTCACTGTATGCTAATACATGTGATAAGAACAGATCAAATCAAATATCCAAATACACTTCTAATGGAATCTTTTCCTGCATTGTAGATGATTTTTTTCCCTCTCTCTTCACACTTTACATTGGATTTAAAATTTTACCTCCTGCTAACCACAGTAAGTGACAGGCTGGAAGGAATGTTCTAAGTTCATTGCTATTTATGATGAATAAAATGAAACTCTAGAAATAAGCACTGATTAGAGAATATTTAGGTTTTAAAAGTCACTTGTGAAATTATTTTCACAAACTTGAAATTTAGCTTTTTATATTTGTTTTTAATTTGCGTGCACATTAAACACCACTAAACTTCCTGCTAGTGAACTGCAACTAATTTCAGATGAACTTAATCACGATCCTTAATCGTTATGCCATTATTGATCAACTAAGATCAACTGGACGGACAGCCAGTGCTGATTTCAGGACTGAATCCATGTTTACATGGCTTACAAATACTTATGTATTTATTTGTAACTACTCAAACACCAGTAGTAGTTTTGAGGTAACAACTTGTGTTCTCTGACTTCTTACAGGTTTTCTATTAAGTGCATAGGAAGTTTGCAATTGTGTCCCAACAGAAAATTTGCCTATTCAATTTGGTGAATTTTCCAATATTACTTGACTAGACTTTTCAGTGCACTCTTTTTTAAAAAGATGCGCACCATTTGATCAGAGAATAATCTTCACTAATCTCCTGGTTTGTAGTGTATTAACAAGGAATCTTGTACATTGTTCTAATATATTAACAAAATAATATGCTGTTTATTTTGGTAACACTGCAGTTTTGATCATGGAGAAATTATGGTGGCATTCTGTTTTAAAACAGAGATTATCCCATTTATTTTTAACTGGTTAATACCTTTGTTAAATTAGTAGAAGAATGTCAGTGTTTATTTCTTGTGTGCTCAAAAAATGGTTCTTCAGTAAATTAACCGCCACTGACCCTTACAAACTTCAAAGAATAGCTGCCTGCAATGCCTCTGAATTGTTTCATAGCTGTCTTCTGCCTTTGTTGATAGGATCTGATGTATTTCTTTACATAAACATCATATACACAATATTAAGGAAGCAATGTGAGTGAGAATTAAATGTATATGGATAATTTTGACTTTGGGCCTAAAGGAGGCAAGCAGCCAATCTGACACTGCCTATTTTACTGAAGTTATAAGTTCATCTTCGCACAAACCTTAACCTCCAAAAATTAAAACTCTCCAACGTACCTTGATTGCACACTGTAAAGAGTGCTCCAGTCTCCACAATAATTAAAAAATAAATATACTGAATCTAGCCTTCACTACTTCCGTGGATAATTTCTGTCCTGCAACTTATCTTGTCCATTGAATCTACTACTATTTTGTGACCAATTTGTTATTCTATATGCACAAATGTACAAAATAGACTTGTTCTCTTTTATAACAATGGCATTGTGTAATTGTCGTTAGTTCATATTTCAGATCGAGTACTGAGTTGCTCCTTTTGGTTAATCCTTTAAAATCCATACGAGTGCTGCAACAAATTGCAGGATAGCATTAAAGTTGAAAATGCCAGCAGAAAAGAGGAGAAAAGTAAATTTATTGTGGATAAATGAAACTAGTCAAGATTTATCAGCCAGGGCTCAGTTGGTAGCACTTCCGCCTCAGTCATGAGGTTCTGGTTTTAAGTGCAACTTCAGGGTCTGAGTATGAAAATCAAGCTGGACACATTGGAGCACCAGGGATTGCTGCAGTGTCAGCAGTTCTTTCTTTCAATGAGCTGTTAAACTGAGGTCCCATCTGCTTCCTCAGGCGGATGTGAAAGAATCCATAGTAATATTTCAGAGACAAGCAGGAGTCTTATCACTGGTGTTCTGGCCGATACCCCTCAATCAATACCACAAGTTTCAGTGGGAGTTTGTCATGCACATATTGGCTGCAGTGTTTCCTACACTTTGCAAGTACTCCAGGATTCTAGTGTATATTTTGAACCATCAAGTGAGAACATGATCAGACTTGGGCGTGCTGACTGCCAATGGCAAATAGCTTGCCAATATTTGGATAATGAGCAAACAACGTACAATTTAAAAGGATAAGCAGCATGAGTGAATACCTTACAGGCAGGATAGAATTTAAACAAAAAATTGTTTACAGGATGTGAGTGTCGCTGGCTAGGCCAGTATTTATTGGCCATCTCTAGCTGCTCTTGAGCTGGTGGTGGTGACTTGCCTTCTTGAACCACTGCAGACCCTGTTGGGTACGTACACCCACACTTCTGATCACAAGGAAATTCCAGGATTTTAATCTAATGACAATGAGGGAACAGCAATATACTTCCAAGCCAGGGTTGGTTTTCCCATGCGAATGCTGTTCTTGGTTTTCTAGGTAGAGATGGTTGTGGGTTTAGAAGTTGCTACCTAAGGAGCTATGATGAGTTCCTTCAGTTCATCTTGTAGATGGTACAAACAGTTTGTCGGTGGTGGAGGGAGTGAATATTTATTGAAGGAGTGCCAATCAAACAATATGCTTTGTCCTGGATGGCATTCATCTTCTTGACTATTGTGAGAGCTTGCCAGTGGCGAGTATTCCATCACACTCCTGACTGCTGTCTTACAGATGATGGACAGGCTTTGGGGAGCCAGATGGCGAGTTACTTGCTACAGAATTCTCCGATTCTACCCAGCTCTTTCAGGCACAGTATTTATATGGTTGGTTCAGTTTAGGTTCTGGTCAATGATAAGCCTTGATCATGGGGGATTCAGTAATGGTAATGCCACTGAATATCAAGGGTCAACATTTGGAGATTAAATTTGCTCTTATTGGTATTCATCATTGCCAGCCACTTGCGTGGCATGAAAGTTACTTGCCACTTGTCAGCCTAAGCCTGGATATTGTCCAGGTCTAGCTGCCTTTGAACATGGACTGCTTCATTATTAGAGAAGTTGCAACTGGTGCTGAACTTGTCAATCATTGGCAAACATCCCCACTTCTGACCTTATGATGGAGGGGAGCTGAAGATGGTTGGGCTTAGGACACGACTCTGAGGAACTCCTGTACAGCTTAGATCTGATCTGGTAATTGTAAAATCACTAAGCTCTATTAACCATTATCACTTTAACCGTTATTGTATCATCTGCAAGTTGCATAAATGGCTCATCACTGCTTTCTAAAGGGCAATAAGGGCTGAGCAACAAATGTCGGCCTTGTGCAAATGGGTAAAAAGTAACATGAAAAAGGAAGTCGCCTTTGTGTGTAAAAAAAAACAAAGTTCTTCCTCTGCAAGTTTCTATTCTGCAAATATGCTACAGAGTTAGGTGTGCAAAGTTCACGTAACCGCTGTTGTTTTGTTTTAATTTATTTGTGGAAAGTTTAATGAATTAAATTATAAAATTTACAACAGACCCACATAGCTTTCTAAAAATTTTTTGAAAAATCAAAGGTGATTTTTCTTTGATCTAACTCCTATTGATATAGACTCTATTTTTCTGTCATACAAAGAAAAAACAAAACAGACTTGACAAGAATGAATTGACTGAAAGGGCAAATTTAAAAATAGAAGAAAAGAGTCCCTGATGATGAAGTCAGTGGTTCCTTACTTATCACTAGCAAATATTTCAGGGGTTCTTAATTTTTTTGTTTCAAGAACCTCTTGCCCCCAATGTTATAAAAATTCTACAGACCCCCAGTACCCAAGTATTTCTTCTGTATAAAAATTAGTCAGACAATTAAACATATGTATTAATTTACTTAGTATGACCAGAGGATTGATTGTAAATTGCACAGGACTGTAATGAGCGAGTGCTGCATTGAGCAAGTTTGGAAATGAGATATGAAATGAATGATGAACTTCTGGCAGTAAGACTATCTATTTTTACCTCTGTAACATCACCTTACTCTGCCATTGCCACTGATCATCTTCTGCTGAAACACTCACCCATGCCTTGGTAATCCTAAACTTGAGTATTCCAATCACTTCTTGGCTACTCACATTCTATCTCTTTAAACTTGACACCATTCAAAACTCTGCTGCCCACGTCCTTACTCAGACCAAGTCCCATTTATTCATCACCACTATGTTTGCTCACTTGCAGTTGGTGCTTATGAGGAAATACCGTGATTTTAAAATTCTTTTCCTTGTTTTCAAATCCTTCTTTGGTCTCACCTCTCCCTTCTTCTGTCATCATTACTATCCCCACAATCCACTGAGATATCTAATTCTAGTCTTTAGAACATCCGATTTTATTGCTTCATCATCGGTGGCTGTGTTTCAGCTGCCTAGGTCCTAAGCTCTGGAATTCCCTCAATAAACCTCTCAGCTTCTCTTTCCTCTTAAGAGGCTCCTTAAACCCTTTATCTTCAACAAACCTTTTAGACATCTTATGTGGCTTGATGTCACATTTTGCTTTACAATGCTGTGAAGGATTATTACCAAAAGATGTTATATAAATGTAAGTTGTTGCTGAAGATGTTCAAAAGAGTCTTCCATAATATCATGTTAGATACACTGAGTTTATGGAATTAACATTTAGTTTGGAAGACTTTAATATTGTTTAGGATCTGATTAACTTAAAGATTGAACTAATGCATCAGCATTGGAGCATTCAACAAGTTCTTTCACAGGTATGAATGAACTGCAGAATGCTTGTAATATTTAGGGTTATATCTGTAGAAGAGCAAATCTATATTTAATATATGCAGTTGTTTAAATCTATTTATTGCATAGTGACTTAAAACCCAGTCACAAGTCCACCTCCTTTAGTTTGATAATTGGAAACTAGATGCAATTTTATTTTTCCACTATTCTAGTCAGAGGCAAATTTACACATGATGCAAGCTCAAACAGGTGCTTAAATCACATTAGTGTGGGCATCCAGCGGGTGAATCTAAAGAGGAAGATTTCCCTGATGACTCAATTGTCACTTATTATTCATTAGCTGCCGCTTCTTTCTTAATTAATTGAGGAAATACAGTGTATTTTTGAAGCTACTGTGACAGTCTCAATGTACAGCCTGATGGCTCATTGCTGTTGCCTCTTTCTCTGAACCAAATCATCCCTGTATCACTACAGCTGAAGAAAAATGATGTTCCTGGACTCTGCCCCACCTGTAACTGTTGTGCTTGTTGGCTTTGCATCACTAGTGCAAAGGGCCAAAAGAACCAAACAGCTAGATTGGCCACAGCTAACTCAAAATGAAGAATAAACAAAGCTTTTGGATCAGGAGGGCTGCAGTTTGAGACAAAAGATGAAATGAGGTTATCAGCTATTTTTGGTGGACCTCTTAAAATATTCTTGCAGATCCCTAGGGGGCTGTGAACTTCTGGTTGAAAGCCTCTGCCGTACATTACTGATTCAAGTGGCTCATGAATTCACTAGTGCAGTGCTGAAACTGGTACTGCTTATTCTAATCATCAGGGTAAGAGTTAGGTTTGTTTTGAATTGCATGTGCCATTTAGGATGTAGCTATTAGATTGAATACTGAGTGAGCCCCAAAGTCTATCTGATCAGATTTCCTTTCTGAAGACTGAATTGTAGTCTGCTGTGTCATAGAATAAAATCACAGAATCCCTGCAGTACAGAAGGTGGCCAATCAATCCATCATGTCTGTACCGATCACATCCCACCCAGGCCCAATACCCATAACCCTGTTCATTTACCCTGCTTATCCCCCTGACACTAGGGTCAATTTAGCTTGGCCAATCCACCTAACCCGTGCATCTTTGAATATGTCATTACCACATACATCAGAGTGATACTTCAGCCCACTATCCTGTGTATTCAGGTGACAGCTAAGCACAGTGGGTGCATCCTCATGCCTCTGTGTCAGAAGCTTCTAGGTTCAAATCCCATTTGAAAGACATAATATCAAACTCTTGTCTAACAATTTGAAAATGCCAACATTTGGCGGCCACACCTCAGCTGCCTAGATCCTAAGCTCTGGAATTCCCTTAGTAAACCTCTCAGCCTCTCTTTCCTGTTTTAAGAGGCTCCTTAAACCCTTCATCTTCAACAAAGCTTCTGGGCACCTAACCTAACATTGCTTTATGTGACTTGATGTCACAATTTGCTTTATAATGCTCTTGTGAAGGGTTGTTATCAAAGATGCTAAATAAATGCAAGTTGTTGCTAAAGATGTTCTCAAAAATGTCTTGTTAATATAATGTTAAATACATTGAGATTATGGAATAAACATTTAATTTGGAACATTTTAATGTTGTTTAGGGTCTGATTAACTTAAAGCTTGAACTAATGCATCAGCATTGGAGCATTCAACAAGTTCTTTCACAGATATGAAAGAACTGCACAATGCTTGAAATATTTAGGGTTATATCTATGGCAGAGCAAATCTATATTTAATATATGCAGTTGTTAAATCTATTTATTGCATCGTGACTTAAAACCCAGTCATAAGTCCACCTCCTTTGGTTTGATAACTGGAAATTAGATGCAATTTTATTTTTCCACTATTCTAGTCAGAGACAAATTAACACATGTTGCAAGCTGAAACTGGTCCTAAATCACACAAATGTGGGCATCCAGTAGGTGGATCTGAAGAGGAAGATCTCCCTGATGATTCGATTGTTGCTAATTATTCGCTAGCTGCTGCTTCTTACTGAATTAATTGAGGAAATACAGTGTCGTTTTGATGCTACTGGTGACAGCCTCAATGTGCTGCCTGTTGGTCTTTTGCTGTTGCCTCTTTCTCTGAACCAGATCACCTCTGCATCATACTGGCTGAAGAAAAATGATGTTCCCTGACTGTCCCACCTGTAATTGTTGTGCTTGTTGGCTTTGCATCGCTTGTCCAAAGGACCAAAAGAACCAAACAATTAGACTGGCCACAGCTAACTCAGAATGACAGAATAAATAAAGCTTTTGGATCAGGAGGGCTACGGCTCGAGATAAAAGATGAAATGAGGTTAATTGGTTCTTTTTGGTGGACCATTTGAAATATTCTTGCAAATCCTTAGGGGAATGCAAACTTCCAGTTGAGAATGTCTGTCACATATTACTGATTCAAATGGCTCATAAATTTACTGGTGCAGTTCTGAAATTAGTACTGATTATTTTAATCAGGATAAGAGTTGGGTTTGTTTTGAATTGCATTTAGGATGTTGCTATTAGATTGAATGCTGAATGAGTCCCAAAGTCTATGTGATCAGATTTCTTTCCTGAAGATCAAATTGCAGTTTGTCATGTCATAGAATAGAATAGAATCCCTACAATACAGAAGGAGGCCATTTGGCCCATTGAGTCTATACCGACCACAACCCCATCCAGACCCTACTCCCACTAATCCCCCTAGCACTCTGGTCAATTTAGCACAGTCAATCATTCTAACCCACACATCTTTGGGCATATAGTTAACACATGTATCAGAGTGGTACTTCAGCCTGATATCTGATGCTGGGGTATTCATGTGACAGCTGAGCTCAGTGGATAAATCCTCATACCTCTGAATCAGAAGATTCTTGATTCAAGTCCCATTGGAAAGACAGAGACATCAAACTTATGTCTAATAATTTGGAAATGCCAACATTTAGATGTGACATTAAAATGAGATCCACCTTAAGTGAACATAAAAGATCCTATGGAACTTTTTGAAGAAGAGCAGGGGAGTTACACCCATGTGCTGGCCAAGATTTATCCTTCAACCACCAGCACTCAGCATCTGGTTATTATCACAATGCTGTTAGTGAGTCAATTTGTACGCAAATGGCTGTCACACTTCACACATTGCGACGGTGTTTACACCTCAGAAGTACTCCACTTGGGGTGCCTTGGGGTTCTTTAGATCTTGAAAGGCACTACGTATATACAGATCATGCACCTCTTAGTGTGTGTTTTATTTGAGTATAGTATTTGTAGCGATTTGGTAGTCGACTCTCTTGGTCTGGAATGGGTTTGTAAACTTCTGTGGATTACTGGAAAGGAAGAACACACAAGGAGACAGAAATGTTGGAGAGGTAGGCAGGCTATTTGATTGAAATATGAGCACAGAGTTTAAGGGCACTAATTTAAATTCAATAAGCTTCAGTGAGACTAGCAATTTACAAAATCATTTCCCCAACAATGACATGCAGAAGACATTCCAACTAAACACAATACATGTAATTATCTCTTTCAAAAAAAAACTTAGCTGGGAATGGGATTAGTGATTATAGTGATATGTCAAACACTTACAAGGTTTAGAGATGGCTCGTACACTCCTGGGACCTAAGTGATGCTGTGATAAAGAGGAGAAGGCTATCTTGTGGTAATTATGAGTTGGATTTGATTTACAGTCACTAAACTGGATGTAGTTTGGGAAAAGTGGTGTCTCAGTACATTTTGGAAATGTTAGTATATTTTGGGAGCTAGAGGTAATTTTAGATAATATTAACAATTAAATACTGTTTTAAGTGTCATTGTGTACATTAATCTTTCTTGTGCGTTTTTCTTTTACTCTTTATTAATTGTTTAAACAATGATTGAACTGGTTCCTCACTGGATTGTACATGGTTCATCACGTTATTCCAAACATATAAATATCAAAAGAACCAGTGTTTCGAGTTATCCTTTGAGGTTTTTAGAACATAGAACATAGAACATTACAGCACAGAACAGGCCCTTCGGCTTTCGATGTTGCGCCGACCAATATAAAAAGCAATGCCCCTCCAAACTAAACCATTCCCTTCTCTTCCATATACTTATCAACTAACCTCTTAAACGCCACCAAACTTGGCGCATCTACAACTGCTGCAGGCAGGGCATTTCACTCCCGAACCACCCTTTGGGTAAAGAACCTACCTCTGATATCCGTCCTATAACTATCACCCCTTAATTTAAAGCTGTGTCCCCTCGTGCTAGCTTTCTCCATCCTAGGAAAAAGGCTATCACTGTCCACCCTATCTAAACCTCTAATCATCTTATATGTTTCGATTAGGTCCCCTCTTAGCCGCCTCCTTTCTAACGAAAACAACCTCAAATCCCTCAGCCTCTCTTCATAAGACCTGCCCTCCATACCAGGCAACATCCTGGTAAACCTCCTCTGTACCCTCTCCAATGCCTCCACATCTTTCTTATAATGTGGGGACCAGAACTGCACACAATACTCCAAGTGCGGCCGCACTAGAGTTTTGTACAGTTGCAACATGACGTTGCGGCTCCGAAATTCAATCCCCCTACCAGTAAAAGCTAAGACTCCATATGCCTTCTTAACAACCTTCTCGACTTGACTGCCTACTTTCAGGGATCTATGCACATACACACCAAGATCCCTCTGTTCATCAAGACTACTAAGAATCCTACCATTAGCCTACCATTTTGAGACACTCTTGCAAGTAACATCAGCAGGGTTCTTAATAATGGCTTGGATTGGAAATGGTTGATCCAGACTATTTGGTTCATTTCCACCCATGCAAGTCTTATATTCTTTTCCTTCTTTTTTATTTTGACTATTATCAACAGTTGTGGTTATATGAGGGAAATTTTAAACTGGATCATACCCTGAAACGGCCTACTTCAGAAAGTCCATTCAGATGCCATTGTGTTGGCAATCATGCTTTGTTGTCTCAGTTGAGCTATTAAATAAAATCTAGAGGTGGAGAAGGGTCAGGTCATTTTGAGTTGGAAAGAACACCCATCTATAAATAAAGTTTAGTTTTCATTTTTCCACATCTTTGCATATGTAAACAGTGTCCTGATCCACTTACTTCTTTTGCAGTCATATTTAAAAAAAAATCAAATATTCATCATAATGAAATATGCTCACATGATCCAATTAATCAAATATAAAATAATAAAATTCACTGTTAACAAAGGGATGACAAACATACCAGGCAAGAGATCTAGATTTATAACCTTAGATTATTTTTTTCAAAAGTAAAACATTGAAAATAGTAAGTCTTTACTCCGTTTCCAGGCTAGTCAAAGCATAACATTTTTGATAGCTTTACTAGTTAGGAGGAACTCAATCCTCTTTAATCATTGGTACTGCTGTAGGTAGTGAACAGATAAAGCAACAAAAACAAACATGAAGAACTGAAGGCCTACCATTGTGCCGCTACACTTCTGAAGGCATGTGAAAGGGCAGAAAAAATGCAGCAGAAAGTAAAAACATGATAGCAAAGCTTTGTAATAATTAGGTACGGGATATGCAAAAGGCTGTCTTTGTTTTGATCTGCAGTAATTCATCAGCAATTGTCCATGAGTAACAGTAATGGAATCTTTGTCAATTGATTTGCTTACGAGTATGAAATGGTTCTGAAATGAGAACCTCTCAAGTCAAAAAGTCAAGTTGAAACAAGATAATACATGACCACTTAAAATGTACACATTTCGTTCGTCACAGGTATAATTTATAGTCTTTATTATTACAGAACAGGAGGAGGCCATTTGGCCAATCGAGTCTGTACTGCCCACATCGCATCCAGTTTCTATTCCTGTAACCCCACATATTTATGCTGCTAATCCCACGGACATTAGGGTCAATTTTAGCAAGGCCAATCAACCTAACCTGCCCATTTTTGGACTGAGGGGAAACCAGAGCACCTGGAGGAAACCCATGCAAACATGGGGAAAATATACAAACTCCACACAGACAGTGAACCTGGATTCTGGTGCTATGAGGCAGCAGTGCTAACCACTGTGTCACCGTGCTGCCAGTGTCAGGTTTGCTTAACTGGCCATTGACCATGGTCTTGAAGGTGAACTTTATTTCAACGCTAGATTGATTAACATTTTCTATAAATTTCCATTCAGTTGAACAGTTAATTATTTGACATGCTACAAAGAAGTACCAAGCAACGGAAGTTAACTTCTGACTGTGGAGATTCTGTTCTGAATCCTTTGCTGACTGTCCCATGGGGATATGAAAAATAAGAACTGACTGCCATTATTGTAATTGGATTGCTGAATATTCAAGTTGCCAGGCAAAGATATGAGTCAGGACCTTTTCTGCAGGCATCTAATCCTCACCATCAGGCTGAAATGTGAGTTAAAGACCTGTACAGTGTGGGAAACTCCCACTTGTTGTAATGCTCCCCAGGGTGGCCAAATAATGGCCACAGCGTAAGCTTGCTGTCCAGTTAAGCATGACGGGTGAGTTTCAAAAATGGAGACCCTATCAGGGGAGGTAGTGGTATCGTCACTAGATTAGTAATCCAGAGATTCAGGGTAATCTCAGGGTTTTGTCACCAGGCTAGTGAGCCAGAGATTCAGGGTGAATCGCAGGTTCAAATCCCACCATGCCAGATTGTGGGATTTGAATTTAATATAAATCTGAATTGAAAGTCTAATGATGACCATGAAACCATTGTTAGTGAACCATTTGGTCCACTAACGTCCTTCATGGAAGGAAATCTGCCGTCTTTACCTGGTCCGGCCTACGTGCGACTCCAGATCCAGAGCAATGTAGTTGACTCTTACATACACTCTGAAATGGCCTAGCAAACCAAATCAGTTCAAGGCAAATAGGGATGGACAATAAATGCTAGCCACCAGAGAAGCCCACATCTCATGAATGAATAAATGAAAGAAAGCAGAGGCCTCATTTAACTGCAATGACACTTAAATAAGAAAAAAAAAAGTGTGCTTAAATCTTTCTCGAATGCTTTTAATGTCACATTTCAGTGTCACAGAAGATAAGCCATATTTTGGGTGAGTGGGGATGGTGGAGAGTGGGGGGAGCACCTTCAAAGGCAACCTCTGGCCTCTAGATCCACATGGGTTACTGAAAGCACCCTCACCACCCAACCTATCTGTCTGTAAGAGGCCACCTCCAGTCACCTAAACTGATCACCTCACCTGAGAACCTGAAAGCTGACCAGAAAACCCTAGTTGGCTTCCTTGAATTAACCTTAATTGATGGTGTTGGCTACCTGCTTTTTTGCAGGGCCACCTGACAGCATTTCATGTCTGCAAAAAACCGCTGTGAGGAAGAGGGTGTGGGATGGAGTTGGGAAACTAGCACGCTTGCCCAAAGGGCTATGTTTAGTTCCAGCTTGCCTCTGTTCCAGCCTGTTAAGGTTCAAATCCCTGACTACGGTGTGTAGTTCTGGAGGTTAAGTAGTCAGTCAGCCCTGATTAGTCAGTCAGTCTATTCACTGTAACATGTTGCAGTAAAAAGAGAGATAAAATGTGTACTATGATAACCTCTTAGTCCTATATGTTTTCAGCAGGATATGCAAATTGATATAACAGAATAATTCTGAAGCGGGCGGCAGTGACATCTCATGGCAGATTCAACACTGCAAGTTCTTTTATTTTGTATCACTGAAGCTGCCCTAGCTGAGTCAATTTGGATCCCTTTCCATGACAAACTGTAATGTTAATTGTTTACCCAGATGGATGGACATTCAGCTGCAGCTAAAACTCTGCTCCTCTCCTTGTTCCAGATTTTGGAACAAGCTCTCAATTTCAATCAAATGTATTTTTGATTTTTTAAAAAAATGATAAAAATTGTTTAGTTTTAATGTTGTTTATTGTCTGTATACAATTGTAAGCATGGCTAGGTTGAAGCGGAATACAATTTATATCCGAGGGATATGCATTGTTAAAAACACATATACATAGACGGACACAGATAACATTCCACATACATGTAACAAAGTTGAAGGGCAACTACATATTGCATAGAACAAAACAACAACCTGTACCATTCTGATGAATATTCCACAGTGAATTCCTGCACAACTTTAAACACTCCTTCCAGACATGATAAAACACATATGAACTGATTACTAACCAGAAGGCCAATTTTCAAAATTCCGTCATCTTTGAAAACATGTAACGTGACAATTTCAGTGTAACAGAATGGCAGTTATGTAACTGTAAGGAGCATTATTCAAAAAAGGAGACAAGCAATTTTAGAATCAGTGAAGAATTACAGAAATTCCTCAGTAATAGTGTAAAAAAAACCCACGAATTAAGTTTGGAAGATGTGCTTTTGATCACCAGGCAAGGTGGACGGAAAATACTTTTGATATTGGGAAATATTATTTTGTCAATTGTGCAATTGTTTCACATTTATTGCTGTAAAAGCACAGAGTTTTTAACTAGGATTTTACCGGTTCACTCCACCCATTGATGGGTGGAGCGAGCTGGTAAAATCACTCAACAGTCAATAACTCAGGCTCACATCCGATTTCTTGTTTTCCTGATCTTACGCGAGCTGGATTTCCGGCGAGGTCAGCCTCTCACCAGGAATGGGCGAGGGACTGAATAAATTACTTAAATGTTAATCTACATGTGTTTGGTGAGCCTGGCTCGCCTTCATGGCCTTGACGGGAGAGTTCTCTCCAGCGAGGAAAACACCTGCTCCCCATGAATGGGAATTAGTCACGTCGGCCTTGCCAACAGAACCAGAAACTAATGACCCATCTCCTGGGGAGACTGACGGCAAGGAGAGTGACCCTCTGGCATTGCCCGGAAGGGCGGCCCATTGTCACTCTCTCTGTGATCGGATGTTGGGGTGGAGATACTACCACTCTGCCTGCAATTGGATCAGAGAGGGGGAGGGGAAGCCTGCTTTGAGTCATGATCAGGTGATGAAGACTGAATTTTGGGTAGTATGAGGTTTGTGATTGGCCGTGGGCTCCCATGATTATTGTGTGGGGATGGAAGGGGGTTGACTTTATTCAGGCTGCCTGCAATAACAGGGGCCTGATAGATCGCTCTCTTTCTGTCAGACCTCTGCTGTTAGAATTGTGCATGTGCAGGATCAGAGGTCTGTACATCAACAATAACTCCCTCTGCAGTTGCTATTGCACATATGCAGGTTGACTGGTGAATTAAGCCTAACCTATTGCCTGCAGCAGCTAGAAACAGTCTAGACCAATTTTCTATGCACTACGTACACAAGACAAGCTGTGAAAAATCATCCAAAAAATAGATCAGGAATTTTCCCATTTTCATGCTAGCTGGACACAATTCATTCTCATAAAATTCTGTTCATCGTGTTCAGAGTTTTTTTAACATACTGTATATGTTTGCCATTGATATTTCTGTGGGTGAAAAATTGTATGCTTTTTGCATTGAAAATTCAATCTAGTAGTCAAAATTAATATTTAGGTTACATTAGAATAATGCTGTAAATTGTAAATAATCTTGTAACAATGCAAAAGAACTGAAAATTGGCCTCACAATACACATAATTCATCAACTACCTTGTTAATTTACAGTTCTTACTTATTCTTAATCGCACACAGAAAATCACAACCAAGATTAGACCATTAAATCCAATTCAAACCAATCCAGGGGAAGGGCATAAAGTAAAAACGAAATTGAAGAAATTAACATATTGGAACTCTGTCATTTAAATATGTGAATTTGTTAAAATATTGTCTGGTTAACCTGATGCAAATACTATGCCAAGCAAACCAGATTTCATTTGTACTCAGTTTCAGTTACCTGATCATAACTATAGTAAAAATATCTATGCATTAGCCTTAGGAAGGGACAGGGCAGAGGAGGAAGGAACAAAATTTAGTCCGTTCCTTTCCTGATCACTATCCAGCTATCTGCAGTATAAAAACACACAGGTGAGGATGTTGGGGAAAGACAGGCAGACAAATCGTGTGTATTAAATAGCCTGGCACTGCATACCATCGAGGTTCGCACAGAGTTGCAGATAGCCAGAGGGAAGGTAACAGCCTGAATTACTTTTCAAAAAATTACTAATAAACATTGAGGGAAAGACCCTGCAACAGACGTAGAGTTTAGAGCCAGCTTTTGAGAGCACCTATTCCATGCAATCTTTCCTCGCTCTATATCCTCTGTACTGTTGTGTTCAGCACAATTTCTAAGTCTCATTTCTAAGTAAAGGGCTGGTAGGCTGTTCTCATAATGGTAAGTTCATGATGGTGACCCAGGGAAAACCAATCCTTTCTGAAGGGTTGCAAGGATTGAGTTTTATTTTTATTTAGCATTTATATACATACACACACACAAATGCAACTACATTCAGTTTTCGCTAAGAAAACAATCATTGCGCAACGCAAAGTAATATTAGAAAAGCAACAACTTCAGACATGCACAGTTCACCACGCTGCAGTCAGAACTTTTGTAAGCAAAATAAATTGCAAAATCAAAGGCAGGCAGATACACATAACCACACAACACAAACAAGATTTCTTACATTTCTGTCAATAAAGACACACTCATAATTGTCCCTATTCTTATGTAGGTAACTGCAGAAGCAATCCAAGAGGTTGATTTTCATTGCCAAGGATCAAATACTTTGCAATGCCACCATATAGCTGGCTCCATTTTGGAAGGGGCTTACTGCTAGCTGTGCAAAATGCTTGCTTGTTTCAGGCCACTTTTACAATGGAAATTAGAGTGCAATGACATTAACTGAACCAGTGTTCGATCAGCTGCAGTGAGAGCTGGGCATACTTGAACCACCTAATCACTTACACTATAAGTGAAGAGGCCCACCAGATAAATGTTAATTTTTCTTTCTCGTTCTTCCTCCAGCCACTTGTTTTAGCTCCCCTCTGCTTCATACCTCCACAACCCTTAAGCTGGCTTAGCAAATTATCTTTCTGGGTCAATTTTGAGACTTCAATTTAGCATGTTACACTGGGAGGATCTGTTTGGTTCCATGGAATGCTCCTGTCAAATTTAAATAAGGCCTCAAAATCACCAGACCTTTCTGCCACTGGAACTGTGGCCAAAAATGCCCACAGTTGTAACAACGCCAGGAATTGTGAACTCTTATGCTAAGTTCTACTCCAGGTAGCTAGAGGTGCTGTTGGATAAATTCCAATGTGTCCTTTATCTCCAGACTTTCCTGGGGCATAAAATATGAGATACAAGGAGTGTTCTGAGGCACTGGTAAGGATTATATAGTGTTCCAGATCATCGTCACTATTTAAGTCTACATTCCAGTTTTGACTACTGGAAACCTAATGTACGCAATTCCTCATGTGACTACCCTTGACTTTTGCAGTGTTATCAGGGTAGATGTGGACAGGACATTACTATAGATTACACGAACAAAAATGCCAGCACTCTCAACTACATAGGAGTTTTTATATTTAGTCAAATCTTGATGGCATGCATAGATCCTTGAATTTTAGAAAAGTGTGAAACAATTTTATTTAAAAGGGTTGGCACTGATGTTCCCGCTAATTTTCCTTTGCTGTGCATGGTCTATTTCTAATGTGCAATCCTTTTAAAATTGCTGCACAATCACACACGTACCTATAGTAAAAAGATTGCTGTTTGTATGCAGAACGAGGGCTGCTCAATGGTAGAAACTTGCTGCCTCAGTGCCAGGGCCTGGGTTCGATTCCCAGTTTGGGTCACTGTCTGTGTGGAGTCTGTATGTTCTGTCTGTGTGGGTTTTCTCCGGATGCTCTGATTTCCTCCCACAGTCTGAAAGATGTGCTGGTTAGGTGCATTGGCCACACCAAATTTTCCCTCACTTTACCCAAACAGGCGCTGGAGTGTGGTGACTAGGGGATTTTCACAGTAACTTCACTGCAGTGTTTATTTAAACCTATTTGTGACACTAGTAAACTTAAAAAAATTCCAATGGTACACCGTTGCAGCATGAAAACAAAGTTGGTGGGGACTGCTAACATAGGAAAACTAGACAGCTGTTAGAATGTACCGTACCCACCAAGCAGGTCACATTTCAGCATCTGATAAACAGAGGGCATTTTTGGTGCAGCACAGCAGTTAGCACTGCTGCCTCACAGCACTGGAATCCAGATTCAATTCCCAGTTTGGGGGTCACTGTCTGTGTGGAGCTTGCACATTCTTCCCCTGTCTTCGTGAGTTTCCGCTGGTGCTCCAGTTTCCTCCCACAGTCTAAAAGATGTGGTTAGGTGCATTGACCCGAACAGGCACCGGAATGTGGCGACTGGGGGAATTTCACAGTAATGTTATTACAGTGTTAATGTAAGCCTTACTTGTGACTGATAAATATATTTGAACTTTAACTTATTCAGGCTGAAGAATTTCACCTGGATTTATTGGTGAGGGATGGAATGATAAGCTTTACACTTGATTTCTAATTAGCACACAAGGATTTGACATGCATCACATCTTCAGTTCAAAAACACTGCATTTCTGCTCATGCAACCCAGCAGTAACTTGAGTAAGTTGCTGTGTGAAGTACGCTTTTAAAACTGACTGTGCTATATAAGGATGGTGCTATCATGCTGGAGAACTTTGGTGGGAGCTTCATTCATGGAGCAGTCAGAATTGAGTGCCCTTGATCCTATTATGTAGAGTTTACAGAGACTGTTACATCAATGCAAATGATTGCCATACAACAGAAACGTTTGCAAATCCACTTTTTTGATCCTCAGCTTAATTCTTATTTGTGACGATCTAAATGTGTAATCTGCAATTTGTAATGTGGTATTATCATGTTGCCCACTGCTACAGCCCTTCCTGGACTACAATATGATAAAACATCTCAGAAAGAAATTTATCATGGTAACACCTTCCCTTTAAAATCTTTTTCTTCTGATCTCAATAGACACGAATGAACGTAGAACATAGAACACATTTTATTGTACTCTGGTACTGCTTATTCCATTCATTATGCAAAATTCATAGCTTTGTCAAGCTCACTCCAAAAAGACACAAGATAATGCAAAAGGCAGAAAATGTTTAAGTACTTACCTGGATCACCTTATTCTGCAAGAGACAGTAATATCAACACAGAGCTACACAAAACCTTTTTGTGACAATCAGGTTAACATGTTTTTTTAAAAAGGCCTTTTTGTCTCAAATGAGACAAGGTTTCCATTATTCATGGCTGATTAACATACAGAGCAAACCTCTGTGATAAATGTGAATCCAATGCTTCACGGATTTTTAAAAAAAATCTCATTGTGGCATCCGTGAAAGGATTCTGTACACGAGCAACCGGAAGGCAATTAAATATCCATCAATACACATAATGACCCACAAGTGGCTATACAAGGTATTTAATTTAAATACATCTATCCAACAGAATATTTGGCGTTATCTCATACATCAGGCTCATCATTGCTGTATTATCAAATAATATTTTTAATGGCAATAATTAAGTTTTCTGCAGCCCATTCATAAAAAAACTGCACATTTTTCTCAATTTAAGTGATTTAATAGCGTCTTCACTGCACCCAGCAAATCAAACAGAAAACATTTGCTTATTCCTAGAATTCATTTTGTGCTGTAAAACTCTAAGATCCTGTAACTAGTTTCATGATCCTTGCAGAGACAGACTAAGAATTGTTGAGCAAAACTAAGCACAGAGAAGTGGCTAATAATGCAGAATTGATGATTATGTTACCTCATTAATCTTAATCTGCTTCAGCTCCTCCTCAGCCGCTGTAAGTGGTGCTGGTGCCAAGCAGGATAGGACATGTTTTTGATAGCCACTCAAACAGACATCTTCCTATTGGGAGAAATATAGACACTTTCGATATTAGAATATTGTAACAAACGCCACCAGAATATACATTACCAGCAGGGTGAGTTCAGGCAAATTGCACTAAATTAGACGAAGGGTCATTCTGACTTGAAATGCTGGCTCCATTCTCTCTTCACAGATGCTGTCAGACTGTGAGATTTTCCAGCATTTTCTATTTTTGTTGCACTAAATTCTTACTGGGGCAAGCAATACAGTTGGCAAGATCATCTGCATAGATTAATAGTGTGACTTATATTTAAAATGCACTTCTTCATATGCAGGGAATGTTGCCTGTGAAGATCATAAGGAATCTATGCAGGAGAAAATTATATTTTAAGTTTCTATCATAAGGGAGTCTGGAAAAAATATTGCAGATAGGATCCAGGCACTATTGAAGGCTTTTATAAATAAGATATAGAAAGATGTGGTAAAAAGTGGCATATTGGTCAGCACTGCTGCCTTCTTAGATTCCCAGCTTGCGTCACTATCTGTGTGGATTTTGCACATTTTCCTTGTGCCTACATGGGTTTCCTCCAGTTTCCTTCCACAGTCTGAAAGATGTGCTGGTTAGGTGCTTTGACCATGCTAAATTCTCCCTCAGTGTACCTGTACAGGCATCGGAGTGTGGTGACTAGCGAAATTTTACAGTAATTTACTTGCAGTGTTAATAAATAGGTTAATAATACCTATAAATAAATAGACCCACTCAAAACAGAGTGAAGTTGACAATGTTAAAGGATAAGGATGTGATAAATGTGCTAAATTATTTATTTTCCCTTTCAGTTGTATAGTGGGGAGTATATAATACCAGAGGTAGATGGAAGATTAGAGATGGGGAAGATTTTACATGGGTTCATACAAACAATTGAAAAATGTAATCAATAAAACAACAGGATTATGGCCAACCTAACAAGATTGAAGATAAATTTCTGGGCTTAGATTGTTTCCATCCTAGTGTATCAAAAAAATTGAATAAATTTGGAGCTGTGTTATAACCTTATGAAATGGAGAGGAAAATAGGAGGCAATGTTTGAGTTAAAAGCAATTGTGCACAGAACAGAAAATTGTAAACGCAATGCTGGACATTAGAATG
Organism: Sphyrna mokarran; assembly: GCA_024679065.1. NCBI lineage: Eukaryota > Metazoa > Chordata > Chondrichthyes > Carcharhiniformes > Carcharhinidae > Sphyrna > Sphyrna mokarran. The sequence continues at coordinate 129,112,464 of JAGIQG010000003.1, read as the reverse complement.
ACAGATGGGAGTATAATTTAACTAGGGAAATAGATAGCAGTTCAGGAATAAGCAAACAACACGATTTATGGGTTCAGATACATAAATCATGAAAAACCAGCTTGTAGATGCTAATACAATCAGAAAGATAAATGAAGTGCCACATTTCATCAGAAAAGATTTGATAAAGATAAAGAAATTCATGGCACAGTGATAAAAAGGTTAAAGTTGTATGGAATTAATGATTTTAGTCTGAGGAAGCTACGCTGTTTCTGGAGAAAATATTAGATTCACCGGATGATGGTATTTGTGATGAAGAGACTTTGGTAAATGCAATTTGTATCACTTAGAGCTCAGCAACTTAAGGATTGAAATTACTTAAAATGTTAACTTGCTTTCTTTCTCCACAGATACTATCTGATCTGCTGTGTATTTCCAACATTTTGTCTTTTGATCTGAGGGCAAAAGTTTAAGATAAGTGGGAATTAGCACTATTTGGGAATTATGCATCTCTAGAAAGTGAATCCAAAACAAGGGAACGTAAATTTAGAGTGAGATGACTAAAAGCAAGATCAGTTGCAAAGAACAGATTTGTACGCTAGGCATTACATTTTCCAAAGTTTAACATGAAATGAATGGATCATTTCCTGTAATATTCATCCATTAAAATAGAGTATCATAGTACCTTCATTGTTCCAAATAATTCGTCCTTAATGTGTCCTCCACCAAATTCTTTTTTCACAGTAGCTCGAGTTGCAGCATACAGCATCTTCTGTCTGACCTGTAAAACACAAAAGGAATTAAAATGTGTATGCAACTTGGAAGAGCAAGCAGGAAAGCAGATTTCGTCAATGGAAGTAAACAATTATAGATGAGGAGTTAAAACCTCTTTCTACACAAAAAACAATTCAACAAAGTGGGCAATTGGCAATCACTCTCAAGGATGTTGCCTTCATCTTTTATGGTATGGATTGACCTTAATTAGGAATTCTTATCCTGCTACAGAATAGATTTAATTAAAAAAAAAAATCACCATTTATGTTAATAATATTTTGTTTTGTTCTTACATTAACCTTTTTAGGTAGAAATTATATCATAGATAAGATTAGACTTAACAGCAAATAAATCAACAGTTCAAACGCAAGTACTGGAAAACACGTGTAAATAAAATGATATTCATGGAACTTCAGCTGAATATTGGCTTTAGAGGCAGCCGAGTGAACAGCATTACTAATCAATGATTGAGCATAATAAACACACACATACACAATCAAACACACAGAGGGCAATCTTACTAATAAAATTCGAAGTGCCATACAAGCATGAAAACAGGAGAGTTTCAGTTCTGTTTTTTTGGATGAGTTAAAAAATACTATTTTTCATGTTGGAAAAATGAAGCATAATCTGTTTCCTGCCAGTAAGGAGGCAGAGACCAAACTCGCCACAAAGCAGACAGCTCACAATAGTGGGCGCAATTGCAACAGAACAGGGAGATCTGTCAGTCACCTTTGCTCCCTGGATATCACTTGCCTCCCCTACAGCGATAGCTGGCCTCCCAGGCTGATTGGCCCCTGCCATCCACCCCCGCTGATTGCAAACCATCCCCGCAAAACCCCAAAGTGGAACCCAGTTTGTGGCTTATGATGTTAACCAAACGCTGCCTTGATACTGCCTGCTAAACCATGCTGATAAGATCCATTATCTATTTCTTTTCTAATTGTCACCCTTTATTCCTTCCCCTGATAGTTGTACTGCATGTGATATAGTAAAGCAGACAGTAATCCTTTGGCAATCATTCTTCATGTATGAGTTGGATATTAAATCAGAGTGAGTTAGATATTGGGTCATTGGGGCTGTTAAAATGAACCTAGTGCTATCTCTGGCCATCACACTAGAAAACTTGCAGTGACTGGATAATAATGAGGCAGTTAGATCTTTTTTTCACTCTTCTTAAAAGTGGGACATTTTCTTGTTAAATGAGAATCAGTGGACTTGACTTATTTAGATTTCCCGAAGGCCTTTGACAAGTTGCCACACAGGAGTTAAATAAGTTAAGAGCCTATGGTGTTGAGGTTAACATCCTGGCATGGATTGAGGATTGACTGACTGGCAGAAGGCAGAGAATGCTGATAAAGGACAGCATTGTGACAGCAGGATGACAGCTGGTGACAGTGTGCCTCAGGGGTCAGTGCCGGGACCACAATGTTTCACAATATACATTAATGATTTGGAAGAAGAAACTGAAGGCACTGTTGTTAAGTTTAAAGATGATACAAAGATATGTAGAGGGACAGGAAATATTGAGGAAGCAGAGAAGCTGCAGAAGCACTTAGACAGATTGGGAGACTGGGCAAAGAAGTGGCAGATGGAATACAACGTGGAAAAGTGTGAGGTTATGCACTTTGGAAGGAGGAATGGAGGCACAGACTATTTTCTAAATAGGAAAATGCTTAAGAAATCAGAAACACAAAGGGATTTGGGGGTCATTGTTCAAGAGGTGGCAGAGCAGGTGCAGAAGGTTGTGAAAAAAGCATATGGTATGCTAACCTTTATAGAAAGGGATATAAAGTACATGAGCTGGCCTTTAATGTTGCAGTTGTATAAAACGTTAGTTAGACTTCATTTGGAATACTGCGTCCAGTTCTGATCGCCTTACTACCGGAAGAACGTGGAGACTCTGGACAGAGTGCAGAGGAGGTTTACCAGGATGCTGCCTGGTATGGAAGGTCTGAGTTACGAGGAGAGGTTAGGCAAATTGGGGCTGTTTTCCTGAGAAAGACGTAGACTTAAAGGAGATATAATAGAGGTGTACAAGATTATGAGGGGTATAGATCGAGTAAACAGGATTAAGCTTTTTCCTAGGATGGACTTAAATAGCATGAGGGGTCATGGGCTTAGGGTGAGGGGGGTAAGGTATAATTTGGATGCTAGAGGGAGTTTTTTCACATAGAGGGTGGTGGGGGTATGGAACGTGTTGCCACGTAAGGTGGTGGAGGCAGGCACTCTGGAGTAATTTAAGAGATACTTAGATGGACATATGAACAGAATGGGAATGGAGAGATCACGAGCCTTGGGAGTCCCTGGAAAGTGTGTAAATAGTCGATGATATTGATGTATTTGTTTTTATCCTACGGGTGCTTTGGTCTGCCTTGTTGTCTAACAAGGGGCATACACGCAATGAGTCGTGGGAGGGCTGCTCTTGGATTTTTTTTGCGAGAATATCCTAGTGCTTCACGTCGTTAGTGTATGCTTGACCTGGACCATTTGATGGGCAACACGACAGCTCAGTGACTATCACTGTGCTGTGCAGATATATGGATTTGTGGCTGTGTCTGTGGGAGTTTGCACATTCTCCCCGTGCTTGCGTGGATTTTCTCTGGGTGCTCCAGTTTCCTCCTGCATCCCAAAGATGTGCTCTTAGGCTAATTGGCAAAACGAATTCTTCCTAAATTGTCTCAAATTTGGTTTCAATCCATAGATCTATAAGCACAGACAGGGATCATGGGCAGAAGTGGGAACATTGAGGTGGCGGCGCAGGCTCGTTGGGCCGAAGGGCCTGTTTCCCGTGCTGTTTTGTTCTTTGTTCTTTATTCTCTTAAGTGCAGGTTTAGTCGGCAGTTAAGAAGGCAAATGCAATGTTAGCAATCATGTCAAGAGGGCGAAAATACAAAAGCAGGGATGTACTTCTGACACAGTATAAGGCTCTGGTCAGACCCCATTTGGAGTATTGTGAGCAGTTTGGGGCCCCATATCTAAGGATGGATGTGCTGGCCTTGTAAAGGGTCCAGAGTTTCAGCAGAATGATCCCTGGACTGAACAGCTTGTTGTATGAGGAATGGTTGAGGATTCTGGATCTGTACTTGTTGAAGTTTAGAAGGATAAGGAGGGATTTTACTGAAACTTACAGGATACCACAAGGCCTGGATAGAATGGATGTGAACAAGTAGGAAAAACTGGAACCAGAAGGCACAATCTCAGACTAAAGAAACGATCCTTTAAACCAGAGATGAGGAATTTCTTCAGCCAGAAAGTGGTGAATCTGTGGAACTCTTTGCTACAGAAGGCTGTGGAGGCCAGGTTATGGATTGTCTTTAAGACAAAGATAGATAACTTCTTAATTAACAAGGGGATCAGGGGTTATGAGAAAGGCAGGAAAATGGATATAAGAAAAATATCAGCCATGATTGAATGACGGAGTAGACTTGATGGGCTGAATGGCCTAATTCTGCTCCTATGTCTTATGGTGTTATGACTGTGCAAGACAGCATTGCATCCAAAATGCAATGGACCTTTGTGCTATTGTGGTGGAGATGTGAGGCATTTGTCCATTCGAATTCGGCTTTGTCAAGGGCAGATCGTGCCTTACAAGCTTGGTTGAATTCCTTGAAAATATGACTGAAGGAAGAATGGTGGATGTGGATTACATGGACTTCAGCAAGACGTTTGATAAGGACCTCCATGCAAGACTTCTTGAAAAGGTGAGAGGACATGGGATCCAAGGGGCTTTGGCCTTGTGGATCCAGAACTGGCTTGCCTGCAGAAGGCAAAGAGTGGTTGTGGATAGGTCTTTTTCTGCATGAAGATCGGTCGCCAGTGGGGTACCCCGGGGATCTGTTCTAGGACCCTTGCTATTTGTCATTTTCATAAATGACCTGGATGATAAAGTGGAGGGATGGGTTAATAAGTTCGTTGACGACATGAAGGTTGGTGGTATTGTAGATAATCTGGAGGGATGTCAGTTGCAGCGTGACATAGATAAGTACAAGACTGGGCGGAGAAGTGGCAGATAGACTTCAATGCGGATAAATGTGTAGTGGTCCATTTTAGCAGGTCCAATGGATGAAGGAGTACAATATCAAGGGTAGGACTCTTAGCAGTGTAGAGGAGCAGAAGGTCCATAGGACACTTAAATTGGCCTCGCAGATAGAGAATGTGGTCAGGAAGGCGTATGGTGTGCTAGCCTTCATTAATAGGAATCTGGAGATAATGTTGCAACTTTATAAGACCCTTGTCAGACCCCACTTGACGTATTTAGATGGGCACATGAACAGAATGGGAATGGAGAGGTATAGAAAATAAGGATCATGAGCCTTGGGAGTCCCTGGGAAAGGTGTAAATAGATGATGTTATTGATGTACTTGTTTTTATCCTACAGGTGCTTTGGTCCACCTTGTTGTCTAACAAGGGGCATACACGTGATGGGTTGTGAGAGGGCTGCTCTTGGATTTTTTTTCAAGAGTATCCTAGTGCTTCACGTTGTTAGTGTACGCTTGACCTAACCATTTGATGGACAACACGACAGCTCAGTGACTATCGCTGTGCTGAGCAGATACATGGATTTGGGCCTGTGTCTGTGGGAATTTGCGCATTCTCCCTGTGCTTGCGTGGGTTTTCTCCGGGTGCTCCAGTTTCCTCCCACATCCCAAAAATGTGCTCTTAGGCTAATTGGCAAAACAAATTCTCCCTAAATTGTCTCAAATTTGGTTATTAATCCATAGATCTATAAACATAGACAGGGATCACGGGTAGAGGTGGGAACATCGGGCTGGCGGTGTGGGCTCGTTGGGCCGAAGGGCCTGTTTCCCATACTGTTTTGTTCTTTGTCTTTGTACTGTGCACAGTTCTGGTTGCCTCACTACAGGAAGGATGTGGAAGCTATTAAGAGGGTGCAGAGGAGATTTATAAGGATGTTGCCTGCATTGGGAGGCACGTCTTGTGAAGATAGGTTGAGGGAGCCGGGTCTCTTCTGGGAGAGATGAAAGTTGAGAGATGACCTAATAGAGGTTTGTAAAATGTTGAGAAGTATAGATAGGCTGGATTCTCAGAAGCTTTTTTCCCACAGCTAAAATGGTCACTATGAGAGGACACAGATTTAAGGTGCTGGGAAGCAGGTACAAAGGAGATGTCAGGGGTAAGTTTTTCACAGAGGGTGGCGAATGAATGAGTGGAACTGGCTGCCATCGGTGGTAGTACAGGTGAACTCGGTGGGGTCTTTTAAAAGACTTCTGGATGAGTATATGGGATTTAATGGGATTGAGAGTTACAGATAGTTTTAAGGTATGGATTGATCAGTGCAACTTGTGTGCTGAAGGGCCTGTTTGTGCTGTGGTGTCCTATGTTGAATTCACTGCAGGTGTGGAAATCTCTGCATTGCAATTACAAAGAGGAACAATTACTCATATTTATATAGTGAAAGGACCCAAAATACTTGACAAAAGACCAGAAGACCATAATATATAGGAGCAAAATGAGACTATTCGGCCCATCGAGTCTGCTCTGCTATTCAATTGGCTGATATTTTCTCCATAATCCCTAATCGCCTTATTAATCAAAAACCTATCTATCTCTGTCTTAAAGAGACTCAATGACCTGGCCACCACAGCCTTCTGAGGTAAAACACTGCCAAACAAAATTTAACACCAAGCCACATATACAGAGATATTAGGATCGATGACTAAAAGCTTCATCAAACAGGTAGGTTTTAAGGTGTGCTAGATAGAAGATCAGAGGGGTAAAGGAGTAGGGAGGTTTAGTTTAGGGAGAGAATTTCAGAGTTGAGGCAGCTCAAGATACAGCCACCATAGGTAAATGTACAAAATGAATAAAAAGAATAACATTCTGAGGAGTTTCAATCTAGCCACAATTTAAGGTATAAAGATGATTTCAAAAACAATGTTCCTTTAAAGTAAATAACAACAAATTATTCTACATATTTTGCATTATAATACAGGTAATTGTTATTATTGCACTGGATTTTAATAAATTGACAGTTTTGAAGGAACCAAGACATGCCACATAAACACATTAATACTCATTTCGCAATGCACTTGTACCAGATTTTCACTGAAGGGATAACTTAACTAATTTCTGATTGCTTCACATCTTAGCTGTTGTGCCTGTTGATGAACTCTGTCAGCAGGTGGCAGTAATTATTCACGAACAGAGAAATGGTACTGTTGGCCTGGGTGAAATCTTATCAAAAGATGGCAGTGTTTCCCATCGAGGGCGTTGGTGTCTTTGGGCCAAATCTTATACCTCATTTGCAGTAATTTTTATATGTCCTCACCACTTAGCCTGGGATACAATGGCAGCCTTGGTCAGTGCAAGTGCACTCCAAAAAAAATGCAACAGTGTCAGAAGATGAAGAATGATCTTTTTCGCTCAATCTAAGTAAGTAAACCACCCTCAGTCTCTTAGTAGAACCCCTCACACCCTTAAACCCTTTCACTCAGCCACCTAAGACTTTGCCAACACCAAGCACCAGGTTCCCCCTCCCTTCCACAATCACCATATGCCTCCAGTAGTTGCCATGCTCCTCGCACAGCAGCTTCCACCTAAGTCCTAAGCCTGCTACACGTCATCACCATTTTAAATGTCAACACACACACCTACGTCCTTCCTCTCTGTGACATTGTAGGACAAGCCCAACCAAAACAGGCATCGGTGGGCTCAATCAGCTGGACTCATACCTGAACAGAGAACAACCATACATTTCAAGGAGCGGGCCCTCAACCTGGCTGCAGAGAAGGAAGAGCTCACTTGCGCTGCTGGTGAAGTGGGGACAGCAGAGTTGCAAGAATCTTCAGCACATGTGCTGTTATTCCATAAGTAATGTTTCCTCCACATCCCCTGTAATGCAATGGTGCCATCTCCTTTCTCATGCAGGTCAACCACTGGAATAGGCTGCACCCCTGGCCCAACCTGAGTCCAGCAGCTCTGAGGGGGCTTCTCCAGCCCCACCACTGATGAAGAGTCACAGCTCTCACCCACATCCAAGTTCATGCCGCTGTGACAGGTTCTGCTACACAGGAGGGCAGGAAAAAGAGTGGCAGAGCTTTAGCGAGAGGGGATTTAATTAGTAGGGGAATAGATAGGCGTTTCTGCAAACACAAACGAGACTCCAGGATGGAATGCTGCCTTCTTGCTGCAAGAGTCAAGGATGTCCCGGAGTGGCTGCAGGATACTCTGGAGGGGAAGGGTGAGCCAGCTGTCATGGTGCATGCAGGCACCATCAATATAAGTAAAAAACAGGATGAGGTCCTACAAGCTGAATTTGGGGAGTTAGGAGTTAAATTAAAAAGTAGGATCTCAAATGTAGTAATCTCAGGATTGCAACCAGTGCCACACTAATCAGGGTGGGAATGCCAAGATAGTTAAGATGAATACTTGGCTTGAGGGTGCAAGAGGGAAGGATTCAAATTCCTGGGACATTGGAATCGGTTCTGGGGGAGGTGGAACCATTACAAAGCAGATGGTCTGCATCTGGGCAGGACAGGAACCAGTTCCTGGGAGAGTGTTTGCTAGTGATGTTGGGGAGGGTTTAATACGACAGGGGATGGGAACCAAGTCAGAGGGAAGTAAAGTGGGGACAGAAACAAAAGGCAGTAACGGGAAAAGTCGAAGGCAGAGAAATCAAAGACCAAACTCAAAAGGGACCATGTTACATTACATCGTAATTCAAAGAGGGCAATAAATGCAAAAAAGAGTCTGAAGGCTGTGTGTCCCAATACAAGGAGTGTCTATATTAAGATGGATGAATTAACTGCGCAGTCATTAATGGGTATGATTAATTGGGATCATGGAACTTGGCTCCAGGGTGACCAGGGAGTTCCAGTGGATTGCAGGGTAGGTAAAGTAACCCTACTTTTTAAAAAAGGGAGAGAAAATGAGGAATTATAGTTAGCTTGGCATTGGTGGTGGGGAAAATGCTGGAGTCAATTATTAAGGATGCAATAACTGAGCATTCGGTAAGCAGTGACAGGATTGGTCCAAGTCAGCAAGAGAAATCGTGCTTGACAGATCTTCTGGAATTTTTTATGGATGCGACGAGTTGAGTGGAAAAGTGAACCAGTGGATATTCTACATCTAGATTTTCAAAAGGCTTTTGACAAGGTCCATACAAGAGATTAGTCAGCAAAACTGAAGCTCATAATAGTGGGAGATAATGTATCGATATGGATGGAGAACCGGTTGGCAGACAGGAAGCAGAGAGTGGGATTAAACAGGTCCTTTCAGAGTGGCAGACAGTGACTGGAGGGATATTGCAGCTATTCACAATAACATTAATGATTTGGATAAAGGAATTGAATGCAATATCTCCAAATTTGCAAATGACACAAAGCTAGGTGGCAGTATGTGCTGTGAGGAGGATGCTAAGAGGCTGCTAAGTGATTTGGATAGGCTGGTTGAACGGGCAAATAAATACAACAGGAAAGATTGGTATGCAGATAAGTTTAAGTTTATTTATTAGTGTCACAAGTAAGGCTTACATTAACATTGCAATGAAGCTACTATGAAATTCCCCTCAGTAGGGGGTGCGGAAAGCTAATGGCATGCTGGCCTTCATAGCAAGACAACTTGAGGATAGGAGTAAGAATGTCTTGCTGCAGTTATATGGGCCTTGTGAGGCCAAATCTTGAATACTGTGCAGTTCTTGTCTCCTAGTATAAGGGAGGACATTCTTGCTGTTAAGGAAGTCCAGCAAGGGTTCACCAGACTGATTCCTGGAATGGCAGGACTGACACACAAAGCTACACTGCATTGACTGGGCTTGTACTCACTGGAATTTAGAAGAATGAGAGGAGATCTCATAGAAACATATAAAATCCTGATGGGACTGGACAGGCTTGATGCGGGAAGAACATTCCTGACGTTGGGGGAGTGCAGAATTCGGGGCCACAGCCTAAGAATAAAGGGGTAAGCCATTCAGCAATAAGATAAAGAAGAATTTCTTCATTCAGAGTTGTGAACCCATGGAATTCTCTGTCACAGAAAGCTGCAATATCCCTCCAGTTTGATAGATATGTTCAAAAGAGAACTGGACATGGCCCTGGTGGCTAAAGGGATCAAGAAGCATTGAGAGAAAGTACATGATCAACCATGATCATATTGAATGGTGGTGCAGGCTCGAAGGACCGTATGACCTACTCCTGCACCTATTGTCTATGTTTTTACATTTCACCAGGCATCAATGCAGTTGCTCAAGTGTAGGTAGGTTCTGGTCACTCACTGGTGAGCACTTCACAGCCAAAGATTTATAGCAGGCAGAGGCAGAATTGTCCCAGGGAACTGACACTAAAAGGGATGCTGAGGCCTAGGGCTGAGCCTATTGCTGATGATATGCTCTTGGGCTTGATCATCCCACAGCTGCTGGAGCTGCAAAGATAGAGTTATGAGCATCAGAAAGAGATAACAGCAGCCTTCCTTGCAGTGCAAGGCCAATTGTTGGAGTCCCATTAACTTCTATCCAACGAGATGGTGCCTTCATTGGAGCGCACTGACAGGTTGGCATTTGCAGAGGAGACATTGGTGCAGAACGTGCACTCCATGTCAGGAGATGACTGCCCCATGATGTAGGGCATGGCAGGAATCCACGAGTGTCAGTACCAGAGGATGGCGGAGATTCTGGATCTCACTCCAGCTGCCCATGGAGAAGAACAGGGGCTCCTGGGAGCTTAACGGGAACAGGATCGGCAAGAGTTCAGTCGGGGGCCTCGGTGACTCCACTGGAAAGGGGATGGTAAGCTCAGAATGCAGAAACTCATCAGCATGAACTGTGCTCTCCAGATTTGTGCACAAGCCACCATTCCCACAGAAAAAGAACGCTGGCTCAAAATTGCTGCCACAGTTCCTTTAGTTTAAAGGATTAAAGTTTAATGTTTATTTATTAGTGTCTCAAATAGGCTTACATTATCACTGCAATGAAGTTACTGTGAAAATCCCCTCTTCACCACACTCTGGTGCCCGTTTGGATACACTGAGGGCAAATTTAGCATGGCCAATGCACTTAACCAGCACATCTTTGTTGGGAGGTTATCTGAGCAGCCCGAGGAAACCCACACAGTCACAGGGAGAATGTGCACACTCTGCACAGGCAGTGACCCAAGCTGAGAATTGAGCCCAGGTCCCTGGAGCTGTGAAACAGAAGTCCATTGTGCCACCAAATCTTTTGCATTAGATACTCTGGAATACTGGCCCTAAGAATGAGTGCTAATTGTGAGATTACAAATAAGATTTCTTCATGTGGTCCTGACTTCAGCCAGAAAGTAAGTAAATGGTAAAACTGGAAAACAGGAAATTTTGGGAGTCAGGATATCAGTAAACGGTTGAAAAACGGTGAAAGAAACATATTCAAAAAAATTTTAGCATTGCGATATTCAAGTCTTTGGTCATAAATTGAATTCCTTAAATAGTTTCTTATGAATATGCGACAAAGATCCATTTTGCAACATGACCTTCGTTTATTAGGTCTCTCGCAACATACTTTTCCATTACGACCACATTTCTATGAAAGTATTTGTCTGCAACAGCAAACACTGTTGTGGTGAAGTCTCAATAAAAGGGAACAGACTATGCATCACTGTGCATTCAAGCTGAAAATCATGCCCTTGCTAATGCTAGCAAGAGCTTAGATTCAGCAGAATCTGCTTTCTGGTCTGATGAGGATCTTTTTAAAACCCTAAGATATTCTCAGGGACATCTCGCAAGGCAATTTTTCTTGTGGCTGCTTTAAGATGGAGAAAAAGAATGTGACATGGAATTATATGCAGGGTGTTTATAAAATCCTAGTGCAAATTTAAACTTCAACAACTTCAGATGTACAAATGAAGGGAGCAAACCATAAATCATAGAATCATACAGTGCAGAAGAGGCCTTTTGGCCCATTGAGTCTGCACAGACATGTGAGAAACACCTGACCTCTCACCTAATCCCATTGACTAGCACTTGGCCCATAGCCTTGAATACTATCACATGCCAAGTGTTCAGCTAGGTACTTTTTAAAGGATGTGAGGCAATCCGCCTCTACCACACTCCAGACAACATATTTCAGACTGTCACCAAGCCGTATTTGCTTTTCATTCGTCACTATTTTCAATCAGTTTCAGCATCATTAGAACAGCATATCATTGAAATATTAATTATGTTTTCATATAGTTTTCTTTTATCATGCATATTTCTAAAGTGATTAAAGTTACAGTTCACAAGATCTTTCTAAATATCTTCTATCGGACAAACGGAATACTATTGACATATTTTATGGTATTGGCACAGAAATGTCCAGATATTTTTGAATCCAATTTCACAACTTGCCAAGTTGGGCTGACAAGTGATAAGTAACATTCATTCCATACAATTGCCAGATATGATCATCTCCAACAAGAGATCTAATCATTCTGCTTGACATTCAAGAGCATTACCATTGCTGAATCCCTCATTGCCTACGTCTTATCATTCACCAGAAACTGAACTAGCCAAATAAATATTGTGGCTACAAGAGCAGCTCAGCAGCTATAAATGGAGCAACTCACCTCCTGGGTCCTGAAGAGTGTCCATCACCTACAAGGCCCAAGTCAGGAGTGTGAAGAATATTCCCCATTACCTGGATGACTGCAGCTCCAACAGCATTCAAGATGCATGACACTACCCAGGACAAAACAGTCTTTTTGATTGGAACCCAATCTGCAAACATTCATTCCCTCCACCATTGATGCACAGCGAGTACTATCTACAAGATGCACTGCAGCACGGGAGGGAATGGAGATAAGATTCACCAGGATGCTGCATGGATGGAACGTTTAATTTATGAAGAAAAGTTGGATAGGCTTGAATTGTTTTCTTTGGAACAGGAAGACTGAGAGGCGACCTGATTGAAGTGTACAAGATTATGAGGGGCCTGGACAGAGTGGACAAACAGCAGCCATTCCCTAGTTGAAAGGTCAGTCATGAGGGGCAGGAGGTTTCGGAGGACATGAGGTAAATGCACTGCTGGGAAGGTAGTATATGCAGGTTGCCTCATATCCTTTAAAATATACCTAGATGAGCACTTGGCACGTTATAACATTCAAGGCTATGGGCCAAGTGTTGGTAGATGAGATTAGATGGGAGTTCAGGTATTTCTAGTGTGTTGGTGCAGACTTGATGGTCTGACGGGCCTTTTAAGTTTAAGTTTAAGTTTATTTATTAGTATCACAAGTAGGCTTGCATTAACACTGCAATGAAGTTACTGCGAAAATGCCCCCGTCGCCACACTCCGATGCCTGTTCGGGTACACTGAGGGAGAAGTTAGCATGGCCAATGCACCTAACCAGCATGTCTTTCAGAATACGGGAGGAAAGTGGAGCGCTACCGAGGAAACCCATGCAGACACAGGATGAATGCACAGACAGTTACCCAAGCTGGCAATTGAACTTAGGTCCCTGGTGCTGAGGCAATCGTGCTAACCACTGTGCTGAACTGTATGCTTCCATGCAGGAAATCATCACAAGATCATCATCCTGAGACAGCACCTTCCAAACTCATGACTTCTCTCATGAGCAGCAGGCATATGGAAACACCACCAGCTGAATGTTCTCCTCCAAGCCACTCACTATACTAACTTGGAAATATATGGCCATCCGTTCACTATAACTGAGTCAAAATCCTGGAACTCACTTCCTGACAGCATTGTGGGTGTATCTACATTGACTACAACGGTTCAAGAAGGCAGTGCACCATCAGCTTCTCAAGGGCAATAAATGGGATTGGCAATAAATGCTGGCCTAGCCAGTCATGATTGTGTGAACTAATAAAAAGACAGATTTTAAACTGAAGACTTCTAGATTTCCAGTCCAGTATTTAGGCCAACAGGCTACCTACCATATTTGTACCTGCCAACTCCAATAACTGCCATATTTAACCTTTGAAAGAGAAGCAGTAGAAACTAAAAGAACACAGGTCAGTCAGCATCCGTCAAGTAAAAAAATGCTTCAGTCATGTATCTTTCATTAGAACGGACTTGCTGAGTATTTGCAGGGGTTTACAATTCATTCCTAATTTCCAGCTTTTCCTCTCAACTTATTCTCTTCAGCCCCTAGCTGGTTTTTGAGAGCAGCATCTAGAGAGAAAGATCCTGACACCATGACTGAACTTTCCATAACCGTATGCAGACGTTTTTCTCTTCATTACTTTGGCCACCTAACGTGGACAGGCTGCACGAGCACAAATTTAAAAGAGAGATTCGGAAAACTTGCTGAGTAATAGAAGCAGCAACTCAATTCACTGATCATAAAAACCTAACGTTGCAAGTTTGGAGAGATGAGTATCAATGAATTTTGGAGGACAAATTCAAATTTTGACATGCTGAAGGCTTTTCAAAGAAACATTAAACATTACGCATCTGGGAGTTGTTTTGCCAGCAGCTTACCTTAACTGCAACATTTTGCAGTGCAAATCTACCACAGAAATCAGGAAGCTAGAGGACAAATCTGCATATTCAAACATCAAAAAGAGGCATCAAATAAATGGGAGGGTCAATGTTTTTGGTGAGATAGTTGGAAAGATTTAACAGTGTTGGAAAAAACTGCTGACAGAATTTCAGCAGAGCCTTGGAAGCAGATTTGGACACGGCAGCTCTTCTTACATTCTGAACAGTCTCCAGTACACTAATTCATTTACTGGAGCTTTGTGCATCCAACTGGTTCGATACCCATAACATTTCATAGAATCTTTGTACTGCAGAAGGAAGCATTCAGCCCATCAAGTCTGCACCATCCAGTTCTTATCCCCATAACCCCTAGCTACCTTAGCTAGCCCCCCTGACACTAAGGGGCAATTTAGAATGGCCAGTCCACCTAAACTGCAAATCTTTGGACTGTGGAAGGAAACTGGCTCACCCAGTGGAAACCCGCACAGACATGGGGAGAATGTGCAAACACCAGACAGATAGTGACCCACGCTGGGAATTGAACCTGGGTCCCTGGTGCTGTGAGGCAGCAGTGCTAACTACTGTGCCACTCTCTGCGGGGGCACTTTTCTGAAGAAAGAAAAAAAAAACTGCATTTATAACAAAATTTTAATTGATCATTATGTTGAAAATGCCAATAATTTTACATCTAAGTCTGCCATGGAATACAGGGATGCAGGATTGATCCCAGACTCCAGACAGCCTGGGGCCTGAGTCTTTCTACTGTGGGGTGGCACTGAGTGGAGGTCATGATCAGTGAAGGAAACTATGAATTAGTCTGCTCTTTGTGTAGGGATGGTGTAAGGAATCATGGGAGTAGCCTGCCTTCTGCACTTCAAGCTTAGAAGGCCTGTTAAAAGTTCATACTGAGAAAACTGGGGATTTCATGCAGTTACAGCACTGAATATAATTGCAGGCCACATTCTGTGGTTCAGGATAATGTTCAAACTGAAGCTTTTCTTCCCCACATTTTGAATGAACTTGATTGAAAACAAACTTCATGTTGGAAAAAATGTTTGCCTTACTTTTTTTTAAACTAGTTTGAAAGTGCTACATTACTCTAGCTTTAGAAATGTTCTTGTCAAATTGCAGCTTGTTAAATAAAGCTTAGCCTCAAGCTCAAATTTGTTTTCTCAGCAGCAAAGAGGCATTGGTCAGTATTCAACGGCTTCCTGTTCCATCCATCAGTGTAACTGGCAGCAAGCTGATAAGAGCCTACAAGCTGTAGCTGATGTTTGTTTGATATGCTATGCAGTGCTTCTCCTGTGGACTTTGTACTACAGTTCAAACACTTCTCCCTTGCAAAACAAAAGGTGCAGCTATTACTTGCAGAAAGCAAGTGACTGTGGAATGGACGACCAGTAACTAAAATGAATGCACAGCCTTTCCTGAAAATGAAGGCAATCAGCCAGCAATACGTGAAAAAGAAAACAAAATCTGGAATTTGTAATGAGGGGAATAAAATGAACTATGGCTTGATTCATTTACATTCATATTTAATTGATTTTACAGTACATTGCACATATAAATCATTGCTGGGAGCTGAAATAGGGGGGGGTTTGCTTTCTGTGTGAGGCATTGCTATGGATGCCAGAGACAGCAAGCCTGCCAATTGTGGCAGTGCAAGGGATTAGCAATTTAGATGACTCTGAAAGTTGTAGTATAAACCCACTCACTGTGGTACATTCTGGCTGAGTATGATTGCTCCCATTGCTCTGTGCATTCTGGACCCTCAGGCAATGATAGCATTGCATGGTTAATTCACAACATTGTTTTGGAATTGAAAATTGTTTGCCCTATATGGGTGAGTTATAGTGAAGGCGGAACTGCACTCATTCCAGGAAGCACAGCCACCAACTTGGCCCAGTTCCACTTGTGTTCCTTCAGGATTCTTTGTGTAAAGAACAGTTAGCATGCAGCAAAACAATTTTTTCCTACTCTGGTAAACCTGGAAATTGCTGACATAACTTATATGCAGCACATTTTTTTTTGCCTTAAAGGGTTCAGTGTGGGGGGGCATCTTAGACTTAAGAATGAACATTAATAATTGAGGTGTGCAGTATCATATACTATTTACCATTATTCACTGACAATGAAGATCAAATACTTCCATAGATCAAAAATACTCCCCAAGAGACAGATTAGCTGAATAAAAACTGGTTTAAATTTCCCATGTTGAGGTAATGAAAAATTAATGAGAAGACATAGAATACCATCCTGCTTGCTATACATTGTTTCATTTTCATGACTAATTTCAGAAAGCGGAAAAATCAAAAGGGACAGTTTTCTGTAAAACATTTTCAGATAGGCTCATGTTCTAAAACTGCAAATGATCTAGCTCACAAATTTGAAGTAGAGTCCTTACATTAATTCACACAAGAAAGGTGCTAAATTGGTTACAGTGTTAACTCCTTCAATGCAGATTTGATGCAAATTGAAGCAAATAAAGGGTCACTGGTCATAAGTGATTTTCAAAATTTTTTTGTGGGATGTGAGCATCACTGGTTAGGTTAGCATTTAATTCCCATAGCTAATGGTCCTTGAGACAGCCACAGAATCAGGTAGTGAATTGAAAGGAGCTATCTTTTTGAACCGCTACACTAGATATCAGAGGTGCACCCAAGGTGCTGCTCGGAAGTGAGTTTCAGAATTTTTACCCAATGACAGAGAACGATCAATGATATGGTTTCAAGTCCGGATAATGTGGGGTTTGGAAGGAAATTTGGAGATGGTGGCTGCCCTTTTCTTTTCATGAAAAGAGGTTGCGAGTTTGAAAAGTGCTTTTGAAGGAGTTTTATTGAGTTGCTGCACTACATCTTTAGATGGTACACATTGCTACCATTATTGGCGGGAGAGCAGGTAGATGTTGAAGATGGTAGGTGGTGTGTCAATCAAACTGCAACCTGGATGGTGTTGAGCTTCTCGAATGTTGTTGGAGCTGCATTCATCTAGACAAATGGGGAGTATTCATCACACTTCTGACTTGTATCTTTAGGAGTCAGGAATTCACCACAGAATTCCTAATATTTAACTGGCTCTTGTAGGCAGAGTATTTATAAGACTAGTCAATTATAACTCCCAGAATGCTGGTGGTGGGGGATTCAGCAATGGTAGTGCCGTTGAACGTCAAGGGAAAATAGTTACATTCTCTCCTATTGTTGATAATCATTGCCTGGCACTTAAGTGATAACTAACAGTTGCACTACACATTAGTCCAAGTCTGAATGTCATCCAGATCTTGTTTTCCACTTTAATCCATCTTCCTCCCTTTCAATATTTGACTAACCTCTTAATATTCCTAATGTTAGGTCTGTTGAATAAAGATCATGCACAACTTACGGGGGAATGATCAGGTGACCAGGAAATAAAGAGCCATTCATAGCCCTGTGCATTCTGGCTGTCAAGGCGATAAAGGATGTAACACGGCTGCATGTCCTCCAGAACGGGAAGGATTAAATCGTCATAATCTCTATCCCATGCGTTTGATGGCTCCTTGTACATTCCCAAAACTAATTGCTCTAGAAGAGAAGTACAAACATAGTCAATTTTACATTTTAAAATTCTCGTGTTCAGTTAGTTCAAGTATTAATAGCAGGATAATCAAAACTATAAGCTGAAAATTCCTATATTTTTTAAAAGATAAATGAAGGTGTAGCTGAGTAATACAATACACGTTCAAATTGGTACTGTAACATGATAAAGTATTGTAATTTTTTTGTTTAAGAGTGTGACCGGTGTAAAATAATACATTATACCACATCATAGCCACAGAATCAGGTAGTGACTTGAAAGGAGGCACTTGTTTCAAACAAACAACATCACAGCTTGAGTAGATCTGGAGCTGCTTGTTTTTTTACCCCAGAGTAGCTCATGACAGGTCCAGCAAATGCTGCACAGTTTGAATCCATCGACTATTGGTGCAGAATGACATAAATCAGCAATGGTTAAATGCTTTAAGCAGAATTGCCACAAACTGGACTTGAGAATATTTGATGCCGACACATAAATGAAAATTGCTCGATAATCTACCATCCTTATCCTGGTTACAAAACCAGCAAAAAAAACCCGCAATGGGGGTTTTAGTTCCATTAGATCCACAAATGGAATTAATTTTTTTTAATTGACAGATATCTGCAAGTCAGTAAACTACATACAAGTAGATCCTTTTTGTTAGAAGCAAGTGACCAAATGTCAGGATTTATCATGCTATTAATCTTTACAAAATGGATAATGTTACAGTGGAGATCTTGAGAATATATTATTGAAATACTGAAGTTATAAAATATGCAGTTTACAGTAAGTTGAATACCATTGGCACATACATCTACTCTTTTGGAATGTCTGTTATATAAAACAAAGTGAATTGGTTGGCTAAATCGGAATTGATTAAAAAGCAGATTTATCCGCATTGTGCAGCTAAGTTCCATCTCCAGATTTGAAATTACAGCAGCTTTGAAAGAGATCAGCAAAGGTATAAAGCCATCTTTCCATTTGTACAATGATACAGTGGCCTGTTAACACTGTAAAAGCTACAGCACAAATTTGTAAACTCTATTTCCATATAAAATAAGAAAACCAGCATCACCTTGTTTTTGTTTTGTACTCAAGGGTTTTTTTTGTTTCACAAACACTGTTGGCAATTTTAGCAAACTCATTCATTCACATGAGATGTCCATGTAATTACTACTTTTCTCCTTCAAGGTGGTACAGCTTACAGGTTTGGAAGATGCTGTTGAAGGAAGCTTGGCAAGTTGCTGCAATGCATCCTGTACAGGGCTCACACAGCTGCAACTGTGGATGTTGGAGGAAATAAATGTTTAAGGTGGCTGATGGAGAGTTGGTCAAGTAGATTGTTTTACCCTGGATGGTGTTGGCTTTTTGAATGTTGTTGGAACTGTACTTATCCAGGTACACACTTGATTCGTACTTGTATATGGTGCACAGGCTCTGGGAACTGTTGGGGGGCAGGGGTGTGAATTCCTCATTGTAGGATTCCTAGCCTCTGAATTGCTTTGCATCCACAGCTGGTCCAGTTAAGTTTATGGTCAATATTAACATCCAGGATTTTGATGGTGGGGTATTCAGTGAAGTAATGCTATTGAACTATCAAGGAAATCTAACCATTTTCCTTTTGTTGAAGATTGTCATTGTCTGGCACTCAAGGGGCATCAATGTTTACATGTCTGAGCATTTGCAACCAGAATTTTAAATTTTAAACAACATTTTCTTCACTGACTTCTTTCTGTGCCTTACCATTTCCCTAGCTAAGGGTATTCCATAACTTTGCCAATACTGCTGTATAACTGGCGTCAGGTGGGCTGAAGCTGACTAAGCTTATCTGTTTCCCCGTTTTGTCCTTTTCACTGTGGAAAAGTTCCAAGCCTCCATTCAACAGCATTCCACATCAGAACATCTGAGTAACTGAGTATAAATCTCCATTCAACTGCCAAATGGTACTTGCAAGCCTGAATATTCTAAAACCATCTTGTTTCAAAGCCAACATGCCACTTTGCATGTCCCCCAACAAGGTGACTTATGAGATTACAAGTTTGGCTGAAAACTCATGTCCAACTATTGCAGGCAGTTCAACTCCCCATATTTAGCCTTCTTAATCACCAGATTTTATTTAACTGCCGTCAATGCCTCTATTTATGAAACCCAAGGTCCCGTATGCTTTGCTAACTATCCTCTGAATATATCCTGCCAACTTCAAAGACTGATACACATGCACAGGTAGCTGTTCCTGCACACTAGTTGTGCCATTAAGTCCATATTGATTCTACCCATTCTGTCTGCCAAAAGTTATCACCTCACGCTTCTCTTATTAAATTCCATGTACCACTTGTCTGCCCATTCTGTTAGCCTATGATCAGTTGCAGGCAATTCGGAATATCGTCAATGTTTGCCACTCCTTCAAGTTTGGCATCATTGTCAAGTTTTGACATTTTATTCTGTATTCCAAGATCAGAGTAATTTATATCTAGCAAAAGAAAGTAGTAGTTCTAGTACCAAGTCCTGGAGAACATCACTGACTACCAACCTTAAATCTGAAAACAGTCATCTATCATGACTTGCTGCTTTCTGTCCATAAGCCATTTTTTTTACCCAGCAGAACACTGGCCCTTCTCTTCCATAAACCTCAATTTTATTAACCAACCTTTAATGTGGTACCTTGTCAAACACTTTCTTAAAATCCATACAACTAAAATTCATTCATTCCCTTCATCAAAAAGTTAAATTAGCCAAGCACGATCTGTAATTTACAAATCCATGCTGGCTTTCCTTAGATAACTCAAATACTTCCTGCTGTTGATTTTATTTGCCCAACTGAAGAATCCAAAACATTGCCCACCACTGATACAAGTAGAACGACTGTCGTTTAGGGACAATAACAAGTTCTGTACCACATTAAATTCTTTTTAGAACACCACCCACTGATCTTCTGTCAATTTACTCATTATGTAGAGATGCCAGCATTGGACTGGGGTAAACACAGTAAGAGGTCTGACAACACCAATTTTAAATCCAACCGATTTATTTGATAGTAAACCTGCAAGCTTTCGGCTATCATAGCCTTCTTCAAGTGAATGAGGTGTTCTGGTCTGCAATAGCACACATATCAGCACAGACAGTTTACAGATTGCTGATTAGAATGCGAATCTTTCCACCTAACCTGCTATTCAAGTCTTAAAGTGGCTAACAATGTGAGTGGAAGGAGCACTGAGCACAGGTTAGAGAGATGTGTATTGTCTCCAGACAGCACAGTAAGTGAGGTTTTTTGTTAACCCAGGCAAGTCATGGGTTACGGATAGATACAACTGATATTGTCAGACCTCTTAGTGAATTTACTCATTAACAGGTTTGTTCAATCAATAACAGAAATGAAAAGACTTCACCCTTTGAGCGTGAGCTTCAATTTAAAAATCAGATCTGAGATATCGGAAATGAACTGCACAACAATATTGTGCCATCTCACATTTATTGCCAACATTAAAAATATCTCTGGTTACACTTCCAAAATTCCAATAAACAAGATTTACATAATCTTAATCCAACTTTTGGTTTATTCTCGGACCTACAGTTGTGATCTGAGCTCTGGAATTTAAAGTTTATATTGTATAACTGTTTCAGGAAGAATGATGCATGACAGCATGATGGTACAGTGGTTAGCACTGTTCCCTTATAGTGCTAGGGACCCAGGTTCAATATTGGCTGTGGGTCATTGCCTGTGCAGAGTTTGCAATTCTCTTTCTGTCTGTGAGTGTTTCCTCCAGGTATTCAGGTTTCCTCCCTTGGTCCAAATACATGTGGGTTAGGTTGATTCGCCTGCTAAATTGCCCTACAGTGTTGGGGGGGGGGGGGCATTAGCAGGGTAAATATGGGGATTACAGAGATAGGGTCTGGGTGTGATTACTGTCAGTGCAGGTTCTACGGGCTGAATGGCCTTCTTCGGCACTGCAGTGATTCTATGACACCTATGTAATGTCTCCAGTAAATGTAAACTGCAAATAATTTCTATACTGATGACAAACTATTGAAGAATGAAAACAAAAAGAATTTTAACATTATAATATTATTCTACTTATTTTATTTAATTGCATTACAAGTAGGCTTACATTAACACTGCAAAGAAGTTACTGTGAAAATCCCTGATAAGCTGCAGCCTGATCGTTGACTAGTCTTGAACTGTTAAGTGGCTGGAGTAACTGGACATGTGACACTTGGGAGGATTTGACTTGATGACAGAGAGGTCAGAGCAAGCTGTCCTCCAAACGATTGGATTTCATTTCTGGAATCAATTTGTTAAGTTTCGATTGTTTGAATGCAATGATTTAGAGCTTTGGATCAAATCCATCCATCACACATTCTAAGGGAAAACTGGTTAAATACAGAGCAATGGGAAGAGAATAGGCAGTTGTATTAATTTTGGATTGCTTTAACAGTTGGGAGATATGATGGCTCAAAATGGTTTCCTTCTGTGCTATAAATTCCATGGTTCCATGTGTTTGAATAAGTTTTCCAGAAGTGATTCAAGGCTAAATAAAATCATGCATATTACCATAAAAAATAGTCTGTTTTGATTTAAAGACAGTGATGCAATCTTAGCTCTGGCTTTCTGTGCGGTTGAAAACTATTTCCTGTTTACAGAGTGGTAAAGAACCACAGTTAAGGACAATCTCTGACATAGGTTTTAACCTCAATTGCAAACAGTATCACTGGATCCAAGTTACCTGGTGCTACAATTAATTTATTTTGTATTGCTGAGGTGGGAGAATAATAAACTTTTGCAACCATCCAGACACCAAATCAACAAATGAATAATTCCATAAGCTATGAAATCCATAGTCACAAACAAGTCAACTGAATTAGAATACAACTACATAGTCAGTTCTTGGAATCTATATCACTTTAAGTAGTTAGCCAGGAATGAGTTACTTTCTACATGGGGCAGGATTTTGGTTCTGGGTCTGGATGCAATGGCAGGATCAAATAGGAGCTCTGACCTTGCACTGTATTGGAAACTGTCACCTGTTAGTGATTTTTCTTGACTTGCCAAGTAATGGCCTGAGGCCACACTCAACATCCAATTAAAGGTGGCAGCTAGCTCTTGAAGCTGTGAGAGAAGGCCTTGACTGCAGCTAATTGAGAGAATGGAGACTTCCATCTTTAGGTGGCCCTCTTGACAAATTTAAGAGCAGCACAGTGACAGTGGTTAACTCTGCTACCTCACAGCAACAGGAACCAAGGTTCAATTCCTGGCTTCAGTCACTGTGTAGAGTTTGCACATTCTGCCCATGTCTGCTTAGGTTTCCTCCAGATGCTCTGGTTAACTCCCACAGTCCAAAGATGTTCGGGTTAGTGTCTCTTAGTGTCCCAAGATATATAGGTGAGATGGTTTAGTCATGCTAAATGTGTGGGGGTTATAGGGGGTTTCGGCAGGGCCTGGGTAAGTCACTCAGTCAGACAGTTGGTGCAGGCTTGATAGGCTAAGTAGCATCTTCTGCACTGGTGGGATTCTATGATTTAAAAAAATTAAATTAGAATATGGCCACAGCTGCCTAGTCACCATTATGAGCCTCAAAATCTGCCTGGAGTGCTGCCATTTGGGATGCTGCCTCCATGCAGATTGCCATTTCCTATATGGAATGTGCAAGTTAACTGGAATATTCCAGTTGGCTGCTGATAATTGGTCTTAAACTTAGTTTAATTGGCTAGCCATTTCTTACAAGTGGATAGCACTTCTGCCCCAATTTCACCCCTGAGAAAATTACCTACAGGGGGAGATCACGGACAAGCTTTGAGGAGTTGGATAATGAGTTACATGCTACAGGATTCCCAGTCTCTGACCTGCATTTATAGCTACAGTATTTATATAGCTAGTAAAGTTAAATTTATGGTCAATAGTAACCCACAGGATGTTGATAGGATTCAGCGACGCTAATGCCATTGAATATCAAGGGATGAGGGTTAGATTCTCTTGTTGGAGATGGTCATTGCCTTGCACTTGCCATTTGTCAGGCCAAACCTGGATATTGTCCAGGTCTTGCTGTATTTAGATGTGGACTGCTTCAATTTACATAGTTTATATTTACTCTACTATGAACGCACTCTGATGATGCAATGGAGTAAGTACACATCCTAGAAGAATTCGAAAGATTTGAACAGGAATCAGAGTTTGCAACTGATATAGAGTTTAACTTAGACTCCTGAATGTGGTGTGGTAGGGTTGGTAGTGATGGTCGATTGGACACCTCCATCAGTGTGAATCATTCCAGCCAGGGCACTTGTGGATTAACTTTACAAAGTACACTTCTAAAACAGCTCAGGAGGCAAACACCTGATATATTTGGACTCCAAGTACCCAAAAATATGCTACAAAACAAGCATTTCTTCCAAAAATTGGTAACAGTTTGCTTTAAAGTAGACAATAAACTCTTTCAAATAGAATGCATTCTCTAAACTTCCTCAAAGATGATAAATTAGGATTTAAGGGAATCCTACATTATTCTGATATAGTGGCCAATATATTCACCACTGCTGAATGGCAAATCAATTCTTGTCTTGAGATTATAGATGATCTAAAACTTCAAAGTAGACTATAACACCCTCATCATAACTAAATTACAATTCGCTGAATGTAGGTATTTTTATCCAGCCATTTTAAGCTTTCTTATGGTTATACCATTTCCGGATGAAGGAAGTGGCGAGATGACCTTTTCTTGGATGCCTTTGAACCATAACCGGGGTGTCTATTGACACAGCCATGTCAGCCAATGAGTTAGAGATGTGACTGAAGGATATTTACCTACAAATACGTATTCAATACCAGCCAATTACAGTAATGCACTCCCAGGCCTAATTGACAGGGGAATTACTCAATCATTTCTATTAAATGCAGCTGAGATGAAAAGCCTCACAAACGCATGGCAACAATGACTTTCCCTGATATCCTACCTCAGATCATGCATGAGGTTCAAGGAATACATGCAGAGCAACATTAGATACTTGAAGACGTATTCTATAACAGTGAGGCAAATTGGAGGCTACAATAATACATCACTAAGTGTGAACCTCAGAAGATAATGTTAAATGATAACTATTTAGGAAACTAACTGAATGCTCAGCAGAATAAAAACCTTCTACATTCAGATTTACAATACTTTTTGCAAGAAACGGTAAATAGAAAACTAACTGCGCTTTGTATAATTTTTTTTTATTCATAGCAGTCCCAATATAATTTAAATGATTTAAAAGGAGTTCCATCTCTGCAACTACACAACACTAATAATTAATGAGAGAGATGTGATTACTTTTAACAAATCATTTGTGAAACGATGTTGACAATTCTATTTGCTGTGGATGTGGAAACAAATTAAGCTGTCTGAAATACAAGTGCACGTCTGTCTATGTCTCTTAAATCAGGTTATAACCTTGGCTTTTAAGGAAAGTGATAGCTTTTAGTCAAGGTATAAATCCAAGTGAACACAAGCATGACAAGAATTTAGACACAAGAGTAGCTCCAAGGAATCCTGTAGTAAAATATTAAGATCTTCTCTTGATGGCCTTCATTGAACTGAATTTTTAATGTTAGTTTAAATCTCACACAGCCTTCACTACTAATCAGTCTCTTATTCTGGCAGTAGCTACAGGTTACTGCATCTCTTATTTGAGGCTGGATAGGGATTAAATGGACTTAGCAGAAGAACATAGGCATTTTCCTTCTTATAGCTATGATACAAACAAAATGTTATTAATTTGAAAATATTTTTGATGACAATGAATATTTTCTGAAAAAGGCTGCATTTAATGTATTATAATATAACTCCCTACACTGGTACAAGGGGAGAAAACAGCAAAATCTAATATTCATTAGTTTGGGTTTCTAATTACGCTGTTCAATATCAAAATGCCCACTGCAGAAATATACAATTCATGATATAATAACAGTTGCATTACACAGAATTCTAGTTTGGCTACATTTTGAATTTTCTCTAGGAATAAAATAGGCTTAGATGATGATGCCAGTGTAATGGGTGTTGAGAAGATTATGGCGACTGATGAGGCAAGTCTAAACAGAAGGAACAAAAAAACCTGGCAAGTAAAACTAAGAAAATTGGCAAAAATAAATTATATTAATCATTTTACAGTATGATTTTCCATTTCCCTATAAAATCTTTAAATCCATGTAGATGCCAGATACTGTTTTCTTTGCTTAAACTTAATTCATTCCAATTATATGTGACTGATACCAACTGATAGCCATACTAAAAATATAACCTTAATTAATGAAAACCATTAAATTAATAAATGCTGAATATACCACATCATGTGAACATCAATATTTACAAAACTGAAAATTGGAATTGAATGATTTTATTTTCACAACAGACCCTAATCGCTCTGTAAATTAATTAATCATCATCCTACTGAATGTGCAAAATGGAAACCACTTCATCAATATAGAAGAAAGCCATTTTTTACTGCCACCTCTTTGCTGCAGCAATTAATGAAAATAACAAGGATAAAAAACTTGCATTTAAAAAGTTTAAGGCAGGACAACATAGCAAGTTTCTATATAGAAGCATAGTCAGACCAAACTTAGATTGAGCTGCAGAAGTAGAACGAGCAACTAAAAAATGATTAATGAGATAGTTTTTACAGAGCAAAAATTTTCTTCAATGAAATACTGAGAAGGCTAGTCTTTTGTCCCTGTCACAAATTCCAATCCTGAGCCAGTGATTCCATTGCTCCACCTCAGGAAGTATCCAAGATTGAACCAGGCTATTTGTAACCTCAAGTGTCATATTTGACCCAGAAATGACTTCTCGCCACATATCAGTTCCATCAACAAAACTGCCTTCTTCTTTCACCTCTGCAACATCACTGATTTTCCCCACTCACCTCAGCTACTAGAACCTTCATCAGTGAGGGAACAGAGTTTGCATCAAATGTTGAAGCTTTGGTCTTCCCAACGCTTAGTTAGATGTTCTGTTGGGGAGCAGGTGCAGATCCGATGGGCTGAATGGCTTCTTTCTGCACTGTAGGCACTCTATGATGGGACATTCTCTCATACATTTACATTAAATTGTATAAACACAGTCTACAAGAAAGGTCAAAACAGGTTTTTGATTTGATTTGTCTCAAGTATTGATATATTGATGAAAATAGTTGTTTCTTGTATGCCGTACATGGCGAAGGAAAGGAGCAAGTGCAGGATGTAATGTTACAATCATGGCTGGGGTCTAGAGAAAGGTCAACTGAATACAAGGTAGGACGCATTCAAAACTCTGGTGGCAGCAGGGAAGAGGCTGTTCTTGAGTCGGTTGGAATGTGAACACAGATTCTTGTATCTTTCACCCAATGGAAGTTGGTGAAAGAAAGACTACACGTCTGGGGTGCATGGAATCCTTGATTATGCTAGCTGCTTTGATTAGGCAGCAGGAAGGGTGCCCAGAGTTAATAGATAGGAGGCTGGTTTGTGTGATGGACTATGCTTTGTTCACAACTTTTTGTAGTTTCTTGTGGTCTTAGAGTAGGAGCCATATAACCAAAAGGAATGCTTTCCATGGTGCATCTGTAAAGGTTGGTGAATCCTAACAGACATGCCAAATTTCCTTAACCTCTGAGAAAGTAGAGGTGTTGGTGGACTTTTTTTTTTAACTATAGCATTGATGTGGAGAGAACAGGACAGGTTGATGGTGATTGGACACCTAGAAATTTGAAACTCTCAACCATTTTCATTCCATCCCCATTGATATAGACAGGGGCATGTTTCAAGCCTGCAGATGTTCATTTTAAGAAAAATGAGAATTGCCTGAAGTACTAGAAGATTGCTTTTACTAAATATGTATTGCCATGAACCACATACTTCTGTTTACCAGATCAGCAAGTCGTCTAAGTGCCAGTTTACAGGACCTTAAAATTACCAATTTATAGTGGCATCTAAAATGTTTATCTAGTTGCCATAATCTCCTTCAATGCACTGAAGCTAACTGCATACCAGATCTCTGAAAATTGTTTAAACTTTATAAATTATGTTATTTTTGGTCATTGACTGTTTTGATACAAGGCTATTAAAATTCAAGGCCTAATTCTGTTCTGGCATTGCACCACTTATATTTCAACAGAATGATGACCAGAGAATAGATTTAGATTGGCTTTTTATTCACAGCACAACGTTTTCACGTGCCAAACACACAAATGTGATCCAACAAACAAATTCTGCTTCTCAGTTACAGAATGATATCAGTGAGCTGATACCATGTCACCACATCAGTGCCCTAGATGCATAACTAAAAAGAATGGTATGGAACAACTAACTCTATGTCAATGTTTACAAAGTAAGAAGTCTCACAACACCAGGTTTAAGTACAACCAAATTATTATTTGATAGTAATCCACAAGCTTTCGGAAACGGTATTCCACACACTGAATGAAGGAGCACACTGTTTCTGAAAGCTTGTGGGATTACTATCAAATAAACTGGTTGGACTTAAACCTGGTGTTATGAGACTTCTTACTGTGTTTACCCCAGTCCAACGCCGGCATCATTACACAATGTTTACAAAGCTCAACAAAACTTTAATGTGATATTAAAATAATTGATGCTTAACTGTAAGTACAAGAACAGGTCACTGGCTGGGAATTCTGTGATCAGTAATTCGTTCCTTGATTCCTCAAAGCCTGTCCTCCAGCCACAGGTCACAAGTGAACATTGTGATAAACTACTCTCCATTTGCCTGGATGAATGCAGCACAAGAATATTCAAGAAGCACCACACACTCCAAGACAAAATAGCTTGCTTGATTGGCATCCCATCCACCAACTTAAACATTACTCCATTCATCATTAGTGCACAATGGCAGCAGTGCATACATCGACAAGCTACAGTGCAGCCAAAGCTCCTTCCCAGTGGCATTTTCTAAATCTATGACCTTTACCACTTTGAAGGGCAAAATAGCAGGCACATGGAAACCCCACCACCTACATGTTCCCTTCTTAGTCACACATCATTCTGACCTGGAACTACAACTGGTGTTTCCCCATTTACTCAATTCCATTTGGAATGGAATCACTCAATCTACTTCCACTGCCATTTCAGAAAATGTGAACCAGGTCTCAATAACTTCCTTCAAAAAACTATTCATGTCACATCTGGTTCCTTTACCAATCATCTTAAATCCAAATCCTAAGGATCCTGACTCTTTATTTTAAAGGGACAGTTCTTTCTAATTTACTCTGTCAAAGTTCATGATTTTGAACATCTCTTTCAAATCTCACCAGTAACTGCCATTCTTCAAACCGTTCATGACTTGAGAGTTAATTTCTGGTGCCATAGACTTTGGAATGCTAAAAGCTCAGGTATGTCAATCATCCACCAATATAAATGTACATTTTTTGGCCTATTACCTGATTCCCAACTCTTGCTTTAACAAAGCTTCCAGCCACATTACTGGCACTCTATCAGAATTCTCTATTAACTGGAATTTCTGATATCCCTCTAAGACAAATTGTCACTTTACCAACCAGAAGCAATTATAAAGTTATCTCAAACTCTATACTGCATTATCTTACGTGCTGCTGAAGATTAGTAAAGAGAATGCTGCCATTTCCTTACTGAGTATTTGCATAATAGTTCATTGTGCTGCATCTCATTGATAAATGGAACTCTCCGCTGACCAACACTTTTCACTAACTAGCACTACCCATTCCCAAACTTTGTGGAAAATAAAGATTTTACTATACTTTGAGTAAGTACATGGTATGTATAAAGGAATGAAAATAACATTAGTGTCTTCCCTCCCTCAAAACAAAACTAGTATAATGCATGTTTAAAGCTGGCTATGAAGTAATGGGTTTGAACTGATGCAAACGGTTCAATTTAAATCTCCAGTTGCTGGTGTCTATAAGTTAATGTAATATGAGACATGAAAATGTAGTGTGAGAGGAATCCAAATACAGAAATTAGAATCGATCATAGCAAATTTGACCTTCCCTGAGGGCAGATCAAAGAGGAAACTAACTAATACTTTCTCTAAATTAATATTTTATAGCCTTTCCCTGAGTTCTCTCTAACTTAATCCCACAATATGTGATATATACTACTGAGAATGGCAAGAGACAGCATCTAAAATTTTGATTGGATTGGTAAATTTGATCTGAATCAGAAAAGGATTTAAAACTGTGGACATATCAGTTTCAAAACATCTGCTGTTCACCTTTAGATGTGTAGCAAAATTGACTGCAGTTGTGTGATATGAAAAATAGGAGATTTTAACCAGATTTCAAATCATAAACAAGTCTATGTTTTATTTTCTATCCATGGCAGTAACTGGCCACATCTAATTCATCTTACTACAACTGTCAATCTAGTTGAAGTGTACACAACACCAGGAGGCAGAGACTGCTGTTCTTGTTTGGGAAATACATTGAGGGCAAAATCGTTAAAGATATAAAACCAAATAAGTACTATTGGCTTTGTCGAAAAGTAATTGACATAGCTGTTCAATAAAGAAAGAGTCGAGTTTTTCCACTTTTCTATCCACTTTCTCTATATGTTCCAGTGGATAGAAAAATCATGGGGGTGGACGGGGGGTTGTGTATAAAAGGAAAACAATCTGGATGAGATCCCAAATGTTCCAGGTATGAAAACAGCAGTTGATTATGGTCACTAGAAATGAGGAAATGTGATCCCTGATCAGCTGGCATCCTGTACATTTTAAATTCCGGGCCACCTTATACAAGTATAGATTCATATGTATTTGAATTTACTTTTTAAACAAGATGAAAGGCTGAAACTGAAGTGACCTACTTATTGTGATAGCAAGGAGTAAAAGTAAAGCTTATTTATTAGTGCCACAAATAGGTTACAGTCACACTGCAATGAAGTTACTGTGAAAATCCCCAGTTGCTACACTCCAGCGCTAGTTTGGGTGCACCTGAGGGAGAATTCAGTATGGTTAATTCACTTAACCAGCACATCTTTTTGACTGTGGTAGGAAACGAGAGTACTTGGAGTCAACACGTGCAGACTCCGCACAGACAGTGACCCAAGCCAGGAACTGAACCCGTGTCTGTGGCACTGAGAGGCAGCAGTGCTAATCACTGTGCCAGTATGTTGCCCTACAAGTCCAATAAGAAGTCCAATAAGCGCTGACTTTCAACGTCAGCACAAGTGATAAAACAGGTGGTTGTCCATCTAATGCCTGGTATATGTCCCACTCAATTTTTAGAACTATTGATCCATAAACATCATCACGTCACAATGGTTCTAGGACTGCGGACAGTTGTTTACAGCTCCATGACCATACAAAGGTCTATCTGATGTAATCTACCTCAGCTAGACAGTTATTCACGATTCACCAGGCCACAGCTTTTGTGAAGGTAGTTCCATTAAGATATTTGCAATGCTTAAGTGTTAGGATATGGATTTTGGATCAAGGTTAGCATTGCCAGTGTGGTTAATGAAATCCTGTATCTTTTGTTATTTTTGAACCAGAGAGAGTGAATTAAAACTTCTGTTAAAACATAACAAGCTTTTATATTGCATTTTGGCACTTCATAGCTAATAGCTCAAATAAGTTTGTTCAATAATTTATACCTAAATTCTGGACTGGTAGCATTATTTTTCAACTAGCCAAAGCCAATGACATCATGGATCACATTCAGAAAACTAAATACTGTAAAAGAGTTTCTTTTACACCACTACGTAAAACTATAATACCAGATATTGTAAATGAGCGACTTGGAGTAACTGAGGGCTGAGTGGGCTTTTATTTGAACACAAGAGGCATATCTGATAAAAGCCAAAAGATTTAGAATAACAGTCTTGTTTTGATGCAAGATAAATACAATACAGATTTGAACCAGGAAAGATTAAATTGGGAACAAAGGACTCAACATGATACCAATAGTATGTGTAAAATCAGATCTGGCATTAAAATAAATAATCTCAGTAAATGTTTTTACTCAATACCAATTTAGATGACAAATCCCACATAGCACACACCAAATCTCTCCCTATATTGTGCACTGAAGCCACCCTGCAAAATTCCCTATCAGCTGCTGTTACAGTATAAAAATAATCCAACACCCCTCTGCAATGTTTGCACATAATTAGATAGGCAATCTCTTCCCCGCTACCAAAAAAATAGTGTACAGCTTCCCTCGTATACTCAGGCAATCTATTGAGGGAAGCTTCACTAATTATCCATGTGAATATGATCTGTAGAGTTCAGATTACATTGCAGGATCCTGTATATGTAGACAGCAAAGCTCTTATCTACTAAGAAATTTACAGGAGCCTTCTGAAACATGAGCAATGATTGATATAATAATGATGTCTTAAATAATTCCGCATGTTAACTAAAAAGCAGCATAGCCTACAGTGGAAAGCTATTTTGATTTCAGGAAGATTTAAACTGCAGAAAGGATTCTTAGGAGATTAACCTTTCTTTAGAAGTACTGAAGTCTAACAACCTCTCATTAGAGCAGAGGTTCTATACGCAGAGATTCATAAGCTTGTTTAATAATGCTTTTTGTCAGCAGTTTAAAGGTGAATTAGTAGTTAGAGAATATAGGAATCAAACTGGTAGAACAACAACAAGGTATAGACAAGACTGTGTCATGTTTATCATTTCAATGGTTTACACTAGAATAAAATCGTTTCATTTGTTGCTACATGCAATTTATATCTGCTTGCTGCATAAAGAAATATTTATTTTTTTGATGGATTTTCCTGTTTTAGTATTTAGGCTGCTATCTAATTGACCCTTTCTAACACCGTGCTTCGCTTTTTATATTCTTCTAAAAGAGGGAATAGTCAGAATCACATCTACAATGAAGTTGGATCCTTTCCAAACACCCATAGTGCATTTTAAATATTGGTAAGAATTGGTGAAAATTATATTAATATAGTTTGTGTGCAGCTATACATTATGCACATTCTTGCTAGCCAATTTAAATCAAAAATATTTATGTTCATACATTAATAAACTGAAATAAAATATTTAATATTTAAGACTATGTAAACTACTAACGCATCTGCATGCATTATATTGTGAAATTACTTTATAGCTCATGTTCTAATTTCTTCAATGAAGGTTTTAGTTGTTTGCGTAAGGTTCATCATCCAACATATAAACTGAAAACTCCCAACCTCGCCCGTGGCTGGGATTTTCTGCTGCCATTGAAGTAAATGGACTTTTGGCTGGAGTGCCAAATTCCCCATTTTCGCTTGCAGCGGGGCAGGAATGAATGATATTGGAGAATACTGCATAGTACTATCCTTGTAATGCCAACCTGTGTCAAGAGCAGTGCCAGAGGCTGACCCCAGTGGGAGCCTCATGGGAGTGGGACCATTTCAAATGTGGAGGAGGGCCAGGGTTTTGATTTTGAGGGGAGGAAGCAGGGGTCTCCGGGTGGGCTGAGAGTGAGATTTATAGCTGTTTTGACAAGGGTTTCCTTTAAAGACTGCACCTTGATCTCAGTGCAGCCAAGTTTTGCTGGCATGTTGAGGACCCATACCCCTGCATGACATCCCCTTGATTTTTTTTAAGCAGTGTTGTGAAATGTGGAGAAAAAGTGGTTTGTTTCTCTGGAGGGAAACATGCCAGTTTTCTTGCCAGAAACAACGCTTTGCCATTTTTGGTAGGATTCCACCTTTGCCATTTTTGGTAGGATTCCACCCATAATTTCTTTATAAATCACTGGAGATTGAAATATATTGCTGAGCATGTCAACAGTTGTATTTTACTGACAATTTGAGGTTGATGATTGAAATCCCTTGCTCCATCTTTCAACATTGTTTCCATCACCTACTTTTAACAGTCCCCCCCAGCACAGCTCACCGGTTCTCATGATCTGTTGCAGCTTTATAATTGAATAAAGTGGGAATTCTCAGGAAATTAGGAGTTGCCTCCCACATCATGCAGTGGTATTCCCAAGATTGCAGATGATAGGCATTGGATGTGGCACTAGATTGAAAATGGCGAGGCTGGGAGAAATTCCCACCATGAACTGGAAGGAGAGATGAAGAAAAAAAAGCAAGTGGGTGTTGTCAGAAAGAATATCAGTTTGCCTTTGAGAAAGAAGAGGAGAAAACATGAACTGGAGAGAAGATTGAGAAGGGAAAAAAAAGATCAGTATGAACCAATTGGTGAAATGGGAGAAGAAGCATGCTTATTTGAATGAAGTAAAGGGAAGGAAACTATCTCCATATCATTCTGGCAATTGCATACCTAATTTTAAAATGATTAGCAAGAATGTTCACCATCCACTGGTGGATGCCCTCAAACCATCGCTGAAGAGGTCAAACATCCAAGCCAACTCAACTGACTAAGATAGAGCTCATTCAGAAAGGTACTAAACACATCAAGAGATTTTGTCAGGGATGTGCAGAGGCAAGTCAAGGCATTAGAGACCAAATATATCATCTGCTTTTTAAAACGTCCGTTACCAGCTGCTATTATTTATTAAGCGTGATGGACTGTGTGTCATAAATATATTTGTCAATAACGGCCATCTAGCCAACTCTTTACACACCACCTGTCCTACAAGTGACAAAGTCTGCAAGTTACTCCAGGACTAATCAGCCATCTCTGAACCCAAGGAATCAGAATGGAAGCAAAGACAGTCTTGATCCCGAGGGATTGCCCAAGTGAAAGAGATGGAACCTTTGGATCAAAAAAGTATTTTCCCCTTTCAAAGTATTTGCATATATTTGGAGGTTTCTACTATATGAATTGTTTAGAAAAGTGGAGGGAGCGAATCTATTAACTACAGTCAGCCCAATATTTGTGTTGGGAAATACAACAATGTGGGACAAAATTAATTGGCATTTGGCAAGATATGGGCTGATAAATTTCACTAACTTGATCTAATTCCTTGAAGAATTAATGGAGATGGCTAATGACCGTAGTGTGGTGATGCAGTGGCACAGTGCTTAGCACCAAGGTCCCAGATTTGATTCCCAGCATGGGTTACTGTTTGTGCGGAGACTGCATGTTCTCCATGTCTAAGTAGGTTTCCTCCGGGTGCTCCGGTTTCTTCTCACAGTCTGAAAGACTGCATTGGCTGTGCTAAATTTCCGCTCAGTGTAAATTTACTGAGCGGGTACTAGAGTGTGGCAACTAGGGGATTTTCATAGTAGCTTCATTGCAGTGTTAATGTAAGCTGACTTGTGGCATTAATAAATAAACTTTAAAACTTTATTTTGCACATATGGACTTTCTAAATCTGTTTGACTACATACCACAGAATTGGGTTGTTGGAAAAATTAAAGCCCATGAGTAATGGAACAGTAGCAGCATAGACTCAAAATTGGCTATTGTCAGTGGCATTGTTGCTATTAAGATCACTGCTCTTTTCGATATTGCATTTATATATTTTAAAGATCTGGATTTAGATATATGGGCACAATTGAAAATGACAACGTGAAACTAAACAGGCACATGTAGCAAACAATGAGGCAAACAATAACAGACTTCAGGAAGACAGGGGCTTTTGAAATGGGCAGACATATGGCAGATTAAATTTAATGCAGAGCAGTGTTAACAAAACTTAAAGCAAGTATGCCTGGATTTGCTAACTATTTTTAAAAGTGGGATTTAAGTCTGTAAGAGATATATTGCTGAAGTGGAATTGAATAGTAATAAGTTAAGGGCTGTTTCCTGTCACATTAAATATTGTTAAATAGTTAACAGTTTAAATTGTTTCAATTTGAACTGTTAAACTGTTTCATTTTGTAAGAAGTTATTCTTAAACTGTTTTATGAATAAAGCACGCTTTATTAATAAGATCCCTAATTTGTCAATGGAATTACTCCGAGGGTAAAACATTCTTTCCTCACATTTATGCCAAAATAGAAAATTATTGGGACCAGTCTGTCTTCATAATATACGTTGGGGTTTCTGATCTGAACCCTAACAAAGATTAAAGGAAATCTGATAGAGGTGTATAAAATTATGAACGAATTTGATAGAGTGAATATGGAGAAGCTATTTTTAGTGGCAGACACAGCAAGTTGTGATTTAGAAGACATTGCCTGAAAGAATGGTGGAAGCAGACTCAATAGTAACCTTTGAAAGGGAAAACTGAATAAATTTTATAAGGAAAGGAAGATTATAAGGCTATGGGGGTAAAGCAGGGGAATACAATCAATTGGTTACTTCCATCAAATTAGCTTCAGAGACTGAATGGCCACCTTCCATGTTGTATCATTCTACAATTCTATCAGGTTGCTTGAGTATCAATTGCCATCATTTTTTTTTAAAACAGTGGCTGCTTGCAAGGCAAAGTAACTGATCGCCTGTTCACCTTCCTGTCTCGAATTTGACATGTTAGCAGCACAATATCATAAACAGACGTCAAAGCAAATTCCATATCACCATCTTAGATCTAGACAGGTTGCGTTTCAAAATTATAGGAAACAGATTCCACTCGGTAACAAGAGCTTGCTTGGGAAAGCTGTTGTCAGCTTGTTGTAATCATAAAATTTAAAGTCAATTGCCTAAAAAAGTATCTAAGAATTCCTGAACTTTTATACCTTCAGGAGATTATTACTGTGTCATGTATATGTATACAATTTAAATTAACGAACTGACAGGTTTTTGTCAGAAGCTGCTGTGAATGTCTGGTTAAGTTAAAAATATTTAAACAAATATTTAATTGAATCCAAAAGCCGTGCTGGTTAGATACATTGGACATGCTAAATTTTCCCTCAACATACTCAAACAGGCACAGGAGTGTGGTGACTAGGAGATTTTCACAGTAACTTTACTGCAGTGCTAATATAAGCCTACTTGACACTAAAACTAAAACTTAAGGTTAAGAAACACATAGAATCTTTAGGCATAGAATAGAAAAGCAAGAAAGTTATTCTAAATATTTATTTTTAAGGCAATATTTAACGTGCAACTGAGTATGGGTAACGTGTTCAATTCTGAGCAAGACATAGAAAGGATGTCAAGGCTTTGGACAGCATACAGAAGAGATACAAGGAATGAAATAATTCAGTTACGTGGAGAGGTTTGAAAAGTTGGAATTGTTCTCCTTAGAGCAGAGAAGATTGAGGAGGACCAGAGAAGATTGAGGAGGACCAGAGAAATATTAATGATCAGACAAGAAAGAAACACAAGTTTAACCCTCAAATCCAATTAGAACAACTACTTACTTATGTGTGTCAAGTCCTGAGGTTCTGCTACAAGTTCACAAATTTAGATCATCAGCATAAGATACAAGAGGAAGAATTAATCTGACCTTTATCGTATTTTTTTGAAAATGACCGCCATTTTAGAAGAGCTTGTTCAAAACAAGAAACAGATTGTTCTCATTAGAACTTGTCTATCTCAAACACAGTTGGAATCATGCCCTCCTTACAAATAATCTTAGAAGCTAAACTGCTGAATTAGCAAGTCACAAACAAGCTGACTTTGAAATTTTGTGATCCTTCATATGCAGCCAACTACCACTGACATCTTCAAAGCCAAAGTGAACAGGTATAAAGGAAACCAGTTTTTCATTGTGTTTCATTTGTTTCCACATGTATAAAATCTAACAGTCCAGGTTGTGTTGATTGGCTATGCTAAATTGCTCCTTAGTGTAAGGGAGAATAACAGATAAATACGTGGGATTACAGTGATGGGGCCCGAGTGGAATTGTTGTCGGTGCAGGCTTGATAGGTTGAATGGCATTCTTCTGCACTTTGGGGATTCTATAATTCAATGATTCTATAAATTCAACATAATGTTAGCTGCTCATGCACATTAACATTTTCCAATGCTTTCTGCAGGCACAAGACCAAGACAAATAGCCTCAACCAATGAAATCTCATTGGAGTAGAATCAGGAGCTACCCAAAATCTGGCAGCAAAAGCCAGTATATTCAAAGTAAACTTTTCATTAAAAGCTGGTAAATTCACTAAGTTCAACTTTATATAGTGTATAATAAGGGTTATTATACACTATATAAAGTTGAACTTAGTGAATCAATATCTCATTTTGGGCAGTATGGTAGCACAGTGGTTAACATTGCTGTCTCACAGCACCAGAGACCCGGGTTCAATTCCCAGATTGGGTTATTGTCTGTGCGGAGTCTGCAGATTCTCCCTGCATCTATGTGGATTTCTTCACGGTGTTTCAGCCACAGTCTGAAAGATGTGCTGGTTAGGTGCGTTGGCCATGCTAAATTTTCCCTGTGTACCACAACAGGTGCTGGAGTGTACAAGGGGATTTTCACAATAACTTCATTGCAGTGTTAATGTAAGCCTACTTGTACCACTAATAAATAAATTTTATATATTTACTAAGAAATTGCATATTTTGGATCATTGGATCAGATATCATTTCTGAATCTGATCGTGGCTGTTTCACTGATGTGATGAGTACTTAACCTGATTGGTGAGTTCTAAACTTGATGTTGTTCCAAAATTCATGCCCATTTTCCCCCACGAGACTGTGGCTAAAATTAGAATTTCCCAATTTTATAGTATCCTAGTTACCATCTAGATAAAAAGAGCTCAGAGAATTTTGTGCGTGCTTTAAAGCCCCAAGCTTTAGTTATAATTCTGAGAATTTTGAATGCCTTTCTGTGGTATTGTGATTGTTTTCAGAAATGACATCAATATTGAGTGCAGGGAGGATGCCATTAAAAAAACCAGACCGGTCTGGTTTTCCAATCTGTAAGACAAATATATTTTATTTTCCATTTGATTACATAACGGTTAGGTGCATTGACCCGAATAGGTACTGGAGCTTGGCAACTAGAGGAATTTCACAGCAACTTCATTACAGTGTTAATGTAAGCCTTACTTGTGACTAATAAATAAACTTTACTTTTAACTTATAATACTAGATATATCATTCAATGCAACCAACAAAATATAGATTCTCTTCACAGACTAAATATGTCATGGTTTACGTTAGCAAATGCATATTTCTGTTACAGACCAATGGATAAACAATGCTTAATATGGTGCTGTTAGATCAGTGGATATGCACAGTTTAATATGGTGCTGGTGCTGTTATGCAAACTAGTGGGTGAACACACAGCTTAATAATATAACATTTCTTGGCAATTTCTCTCAAATATAAATAGGAAAAGCTGGCTGATATTTAACCAAGTATTTAATTGAATACTTATATATTCAAAACTAGAAAACCTGAGCCCAAACCCTTTACGGTGAATGCAGACAAAGCTCACTCAATCATGGAGACTAATCAGATTTTAAATACAATGAAATACTTTTTGTTCAGCTTCCAGGCAGCACATCACATAAAAAGATACCACGTGACCAGTTACCAAGATCAGTGAGCGTAGAAGTGAGGGAATGCTGCACTAACAGAATTGCCAACTTCGTGAAGAGGCCCAATCACCCCTTTCACATGGACGAAAAGATTTTGTAGCACTATATGGAGATCATCAGGGGATTTCATCCAGATGTGCTGCTCAATATTTATTCCTCAATCAATATCACTAAAACAAATTCTCCACTCATTATCAGATTGCTGTTTCTGGGAGCTTGCTGTATGCAAACTGGCTGCTGCATTTCCAACAGTATCACTGTGACTATACTTCAAACAGTATTTCATTGGCTGTAAAGTACTTTGAAATGTTTGGAGATTGTGAAAGATGCTAAATACAAATATTTATTTCTTTGCATTCTAGACTGGTGGCTAAGGCCAATTACTTTACTTTTATTCAACTTACAGATTTATCTAAGGGAAATAGGTCCTTCCAGTCCATTTACGTCCCTTATAATTTTATAGGCTTCACTCAAATCTCCTCTCAGCTTCATCTGATCCAAAGAAAACAACTCCAGACCATTTAATCTGACTAAAATTCTCCAGTCCTGCTTGTAAACCTTCTCTGTACTCTCTCTTGTGGAACGACGTTCTTTCTATAATGTGGTGACAAAAACTGTACAAACTATTCTAGTTTAACTAACATTTTGTACAATTCTAGCATAACCGCCTTGTTCTTACAATCTATGCCTTAACCAATAAAGTTGCCTGTTGTATACCTTCAGAGCCAACTTCTGTACCTGTCCTGCTACCTTCAGGATTCCAACGTCCTTCTGTTCTCTTCTCAGCATCCTACACTTTATTGTGCATTTCCTTGCCTTGTTTGCTCTCCCAAATGCAATCCCTTACATTTCTCCAGACTGAACTCCATTTGCTACTTTTCTACCTATCTGACATTGCAGTCCACAGCTTTCTTCCTCACCATCAGCCACACAGTCAATTTTTGCATCATCTACAAACTTCTTAATTATGCTCCTACATTTTAGCTTAAACATTGAAAATGCCATCAGCAACAATGAATCAAGTACCTGAAGATCTCTACTAAAAACACACCTCTAACGATATTATGTGCATTACTTTGACTCTTTGCTCCTTATCAATGAGCCAGCTTTGGATCTAATTTACATTTTCCCTTGCATCACAAGTGCTTCTACTATTTTGAACAGTTTGCCACTTGGAACTGATGGTAATCCAACACAGTGGGGACCAAGTGAGGAAGAGGATGAAAGTATAGATCAGTGCATTGGGAGTTCAGAAAAAAAAAGTTAAAGGAACAAATCTTGTCTCTCTCCCCTGGAGTTGTGGTCACCCAATAATTTATGCCAGATGTAACAGTGGAAACAGAGTAAGTTCAGGGGGCTTGGGAAAGATGATGGATTTAAAATAGCAGGCAGGTAGGAAGAAAGGGGAGACATCCTACCATCTGCATATAGAATCCCCTGTCCCTTCCTTTTTACTCTGAAGAATTTGTTTAAAATAACTGGCTGTCCTGCCAGCATTCAGTGACTTGGACAGCACATTATTGGGGTCAACTAGCTTGGGAATAAGCCTAATCAACCTGTGATTATTTACTTAAATATGGTGGATGGGCTGCTGAATTTGGCACCTGTCCATCAATAACCCTCCATAACTCCCTCGTTCCCATATTGCGAGATGAGCTCAAGCCTGTAGAAGAATGTGTTGGGGTGGGCACCAACCCTATTATACACAACTGTAGCACCACACATGTACAGACAGTCCCATGTCTCAGAAGCATGAAAAGGAACCAGATTGGTCAGCTGATGAGTGCAAAGAAAGCTATGGGCTTGTGATTTTGCCATTGCGTTATGAAAGGACTAAAGGCTTTGAACATCGAAAAGGTTGTTGATCCAAAATAACATGATAAATTTGGAGTAAATCTATCAGAAAGAGAATGGAGATTGGTGATGAGAGAATTGGGACCTTTAGAAATCAATGAATTTGTGGATAAGGAGCCAAAGAATGAGTCAGCAAATACAACATACATAGAGCAATGGAAGAAGAAGCAGCAGCCAGTAAAACAGTTCTGGTGAGAAGTCATGGTGGTGCTACACCAACATTCCAGGCCCTGTCATGAGCTCTGAAAATGTTCAAGGCAATAGTAGACAATTTACCCAAGTCTTCAATACCAGGTTGCAGAGGTATAGAGTCATAGAAGCCTACAGCGCAGGAGGCCATTTCGTTCGTCAAGTCTACACTGACTGACAAAACATTCCACCTAGGTGCAACCCCTGTCCCATTGCTGTAACCCTACACATTTACCCCAGAAATCCCCTAACCTAACATCTTGGGGCACTAAGGGACAAGTTAGCATGGCCAATTCACCTAACCTGCACATCTTTATAATGGAGGCAACAAAATGAGATGCCAAAAGGATATAGTAGTTCTGAATTTTCAAGCTGATGGGTGCACAAAATGCTGGACTCCTGAGAACAATATTATGATAGTGAAGAAGAAATTTTGATACTAAACAAGACAACTGTCTCCAGCTGCATCCCATGACATCTATGTGCACAGAAATCTGTAACTGATACTTTACCAATGCTCTTCATGTTTACAGTGTAACATCTTCAGTTCCAGTAGCATGTTTTCATTCTTTGCAGCAACTCATGATGTTGTTCTATCAGCTGAGTCCAGTCCAACCATACCCATTGGCTGGATGCACTATTTTAAGCACAGTCTACAGCTGTCATCACTTTCAGAGCAAAGTGACAGGTCCCATCACGTTGCTGAAGTAGACTGACATCACTATATATTCAGTACTCACACACATGCTCACACCTGCTCCTTCCCAACCTGCTCCTCCCAAAACCTCACAACCCCTTCCCAACACCCCCCAGTCTCCCCCCTCAACCCTCCCCCAGCATCCGCTCCCCCAGTACCCAATTCTGAGTTGCCTCATATAGACATTTCACCATGCTAGAAATAAATCCCAGCAAAGCACATACTGTTCTGAATCTATGTTTTCTAAGTAGCAAAAAGTTAGGCATTGATGAAAAAAAAATCCTGTAAAATATTCTAACTGTTATAATCAGATAATCTGTCAGGTTATGTGTATATAAAAACAAATCAAAAATATCAGACCAGATAAGTGATCAGAAGAGAGGAATACTTTCTAAAGCAAGAAATATCAGACTTTGATTCCCTACTTATTAGACTTTGCCCTGCACTGTACAATCCCTTAAATGAAATTTAGACTGGTGAATTAGTTAGGCATCTGTCAATGCCACTCTACTCACCAAGAGATGGCACAGACAATTCAGGATGATTTGGGTAGGTGGTTGATAGCAAGCAGTTCTGCACATGATCAATCCGAATGTTTGGAAAATTTCAAATCCACATCCTGACTTCCCAATGTGCTGTGCGTGGTGAGTATGTTACACCATTTAGTACATCCTTTTAAGACAAGGACAAGTGACTATGAATTCCAACACCCCTCCCCCCTCAAAAGTCAACAAATAGAATTTGACCTTCATGTACATGATATGATCAGGGGTAATGGGGAAAAGGCAGGAGAATGGGGATGAAAAAGAAAATCACCCATGACTGAATGACGGAGCAGACTCGTTGGACTCAATTCTGCTTCTATGTCTTATGGTGTAAGAAGGGATGCCAATATGCCAGATATTAAATTCAATTGCCATTTTATTTGCTGAACTCCTCCTCATCATCAAAACTCTCAAACCCCATCACAAAATTAGAGAATGCATGTTAAATGGGAGTATTGCAACATCTGAAAATGAAGTTAAGAAATCAGATGTATTCTTGAAAAGTAACTATTTTGTGTTGATTGCGTTGTGGATGTCAGGTCAAGTATTCGTAATCCAAATTTGACATAAGTTACATAGGTCTCGGCTAAACTGCCCTTTGTGCACCATATCCAATATGCCTTTACATTATTGTCAGAGCAACAACATTCCCTCTTGCACTGGTACATCAGCCATCTGAAATGAGAGTGACCGTTTGTTTCCAATTTATAGTCTAATTGTGGGAGTTTTATTGTGTAAGCTGCAACTTATCGTGGGTGTGGGTTACAGTGCTCAAACACATTTAGAGAGACAATATCAATTCCAACTATCTACTAAATATGAATACCATCTCAGCCAGTTACATTAATCAACAACATCTAGAGTAACAAAGATCTTGTGTTATTCCGGATGGAGGGTTACAGGCTCACTTCATACTTAAGATTCAAAGGAGTTCCTGCAGTGGAGTGAGAAAACTGACAATACTGTGTCATAAAGTAGCCAGTCAGGAAAACTGTGAAAAGCTATCAGCAGACTGAAGGTTTACACAAGAGTAATGTAAATGTTTGACAAGTCAGAAATGGAGGTGGTGGAGGGCACACTTTAAAAATATATATTAAATTGCATTTAATATTACATTATACAAATACAACGATAATTACATTATCGTTGTAATAAACTTGACTCAAGGAACAACACAGTAGCTTTTTTTAACTTCAGCATGAGCTCCGTCTCTTACTGTACTTTGTATACAATATCTCCGTCTATATAAATATAGCAGCTGTGCAGATTCTTTCCACAAAGAATACAGACATCTCCACTTTAATTACAAATGAACATTTGACCACAGTATAGTAGGAATAACAAATCCACAGTCTGAGCCAAAACTTACCATCTTCGATGATAACCTTCATAATGCGAATAGATCCATTGCGAGCCTTTGCAAAGAAGTCCTTCAATTCCCTGGTGGCTAGGAGAACCAGAAACATGTTGATTAAACAAAACTCCACAAACTGCAGCAAAACTTGACAACCAAGCTAAGCTTGACAGAGAGTACTATGCTACGTCAGTCTGCGTTATGGAAACTGTGAAGTACACAGAAAGCACAGATGTTCTGTAAGACTCCAGTATTAGATACTGTGTGTGCATGTGATCAGTAGAACTTGACACCGACATGGGTGAACATAATCCCCAAATTTAGCTGGGAATGGCAAGGCTAATGGAAGAGTTCAAGTGATCATTTATGACACATATATATATATACATATATATACACATATATTTTATCTAGCTGTAGAGCATGCAGCTCTTTCAGGATTCTTTTCATTTTAATTAGAGAATGTAAAAAACATAATTCTTGCAACAACCTGCATTTAAATACTACCTCATAGGTTGAAAAAAAAATCCAAGGTGTTTCATAGAAGGATAAAAAGATAAAAATTGACACCAAGACAAAAAAGGAGATTAGAAAATACAACGTAAAGCTTGGTCAAGGAAGAGGGTTCAAAGTAGGTGTTAAAGAAGGAAAGGGTGATACTGAGACAAAGAGGCTAGGGAAAGCATTGCAGAGCTTACAGCCAAGATGACTGTCAACGATTGGGCAAATAAATTTTTGAGTATTCAAGAGGACAGAATTAGAAGAATGCAGAGTTCTCAAAAGGGGTGTGGGCCTGGAGGTCAAAATGATGATGGATAGTGATGTGTCCTTGATGTAATCTGAACAGGAGGATGAGAATTTTAAATTTGAGGCTTTGGGAGACTGTGAACTAATATAGATCTGTAAGCATAGGGCTGATGTGTGAATAGTACATGGTGTGAGATAGGTCACAAACACCAGAGCTTTGGATGAACTGAGGTTATTAAAGGTTGGAGGATTGAGATTCTGGCAGAGCGTGTCAGGGATTTAAATTACCTTTTGAACCAGTAATGTTATCATGTAACACTGATTGGCAATTTATTTGTCTTCTTCCCAAGTTAAGGCTTTTCGAAAAAACAATTTCCACTGATGAATCAGAGATATAAATAGGCATTTTTATTTCTCTGCGCAAGAACATAATAAATAGGAGCAAGAGAAGACCAAAGGCAGATGGAATTCAATCCTGATAAATGTGAGGTGATGCATTTCAGGAGAAAGAATGTAGGGGGGAGGTATATGATAAA
Source organism: Sphyrna mokarran (assembly GCA_024679065.1). Taxonomy (NCBI): domain Eukaryota; kingdom Metazoa; phylum Chordata; class Chondrichthyes; order Carcharhiniformes; family Carcharhinidae; genus Sphyrna; species Sphyrna mokarran. The sequence goes on along the minus strand of JAGIQG010000003.1, from coordinate 129,067,540 downwards.
GGGTAGACCTATTAAGAGTATAGAAACGCAGAGGGACCTGGGGGTGCAGGTGAACAAGTCTCGGAAGGTGGCAGAGCAAGTGGAGAAGGTTGTGAAGAAAGCATATAGTATGCTAGCCTTTATAGGAAGGGGTATAGAGTACAAGAGCTGGCCTTTAATGTTGCAGTTGTATAAAACGTTGGTTAGACCTCATTTGGAATACTGCGTCCAGTTCTGGTTGCCTTACTATCGGAAGGACGTGGAGACTCTGGAGAGAGTGCAGAGGAGGTTTACCAGGATGCTGCCTGGTATGGAAGGTCTGAGTTACGAGGAGAGGTTAGGCAAATTGAGGCTGTTTTCCTTAGAAAGACGTAGACTCAGAGGAGATCTAATAGAGGTGTACAAGATTATGAGGGGTATAGATAGAGTAAACATGGTTAAGCTTTTTCCTAGGATGGACTCGAATAGCACAAGGGGTCACGGGCTTAGGGTGAGGGGGGTAAGGTATAATTTGGATGCTAGAGGGAGTTTTTTCACACAGAGGGTGGTGCAGGTATGGAATGCACTGCCAAGTAAAGTGGTAGAGGCAGGTAGTCGTCTGGAGTTATTTAAGAAATACTCAGATGGGCACATGAACAGAATGGGAATGGAGGGGTTTGAAAACTGATTTAAAATAGAGATCATGAGCCTTGGGAGTCCCTGGGAAGTGTGTAAGTAGATGATGATATTGATGTACTTGTTTTTATCCTACAGGTGCTTTGGTCCACCTTGTTGTCTAATGAGGGGCATACACGCGATGGATTGTGACAGGACTGCTCTTGGATCTTTTTCGAGAGTATCCTACTGCTTCACGTCGTTAGTGTATGCTTGACCTGGACCATCTGATGGGCAACACGATAGCTCAGTGACTATCTCTGTGCTGTGCAGATATATGGATTTGGGCCTGTGTCTGTGGGAGTTTGCGCATTCTCCCTGTGCTTGCGTGGGTTTTCTCCGGGCGCTCCGGTTTCCTCCCACATCCCAAAGATGTACTCTTAGGCTAACTGGCAAAACAAATTCTCCCTAAACTGTCTCAAATTTGGTTTTTAATCCATAGATCTATAAGCATGGTCAGGGATCGCAGGTAGAGGTGGGGACATCGGGGTGGGGGCGTGGGCTCGTTGGGCCGAAGGGCCTGTTTCCCGTGCTGTTTTGTTCTTTGTTAAATGGCCCATTGAGTCTGCTCCACTGTTCAATAGGATTATGGCTGATCTTGGGCTTCAACTTATCTTTCTTCTCTTCATATCCTTTGATTTCCTGAAGGACCAAAAATCTGTCTATCACAGCCCTAAATGCATTCAATGATGAAGCTAAGAAATTTCTCATTTCAGCCCTAAATATCAGTCTCTTATCCTGAAAGTGTGTCCCCTTGTTCTAGATTCCCTAATCATGAGACACAATTTAGCATGGCCAATCTACCTAGCTGACACATGTTTGGACTGTGTGAGGAAATAGGGGCACCTAGAGGAAACCCACACAGACATAGGGAGAACATGCAAACTATAAACAGTCACCCAAGGCCAGAGTCAAACTGGGTTCCTGGCACTGTGCTACCTGTTAGGAAGGAAGTGTCACTGATTTTGACCCAGTAACATGAAGGAACATATATTTCCAAATCAGGATATTTTGTAACTTGGAGAGGAACTTGCAGGTGTTGTTGTTTGCATGCCCTTATCGTTCTAGATGTTGGAGGCTAGTGGTTTGAAAGGTACTGTCAAAGGTGCCATGGTGAGTTGCTGCAGTGCAGCCTCGAAACATAGAAAATAGGAGCAGAAATAGACCATTCTGCATCTGAAGTGGATAACTTCACATTTATTCCCATTATATTGCATTTGTCATTTATTTGCCCACTCACTTAACTTGTCACCTTGAAGCCTCTTAAAATCCTCGTCACCACTCACATTCACAGTAAGTTTTGTGTTGTCAGCCAACTTGGATATATTACATTTGGTTCCCTTATCTAAATCATTGACGTATATTGTGAAAAACTGAGGTCCTAGCACTGATTCTTGCAGGGTCCCACTAGTCATTGCCTGCCACTTTGAAAAATACCCATTTATTGCTATTCTCTGCTTCCTGTTTGTTAACCAATTCCCAATCCATGGTAATAAATTAACCTGAATCCAATGCTCTTTAATTTTTCCACACTAACCTCTTACGTGGGACTTAATCAAAAGTTTTCTGAAAATCCAAATACACCACATCCACTGGTTCACCTCTGTCTATTCTACTAGTTACAACCTCAAAAAAACTCCAGCCGGTTTATCAACATTTCCCTTTTACAAATCCATGTCCAATCTGGTTGACATTTTCTAAGTGTTCGGTTGTCTCATCAATACTCAGCAAACGTTCTGACTTCTGAACTTATGAGAGAGGGAAGATAAGTGATAAAACAGCTAAAGATGGTTGGGCTTTGGACACTAATTACCCTGAGGAAATCCTGCAGCGATGTCCTGGGACTGAGACGATTAACCTCAAACAGCTACAACCATCTTCTTTTGTGTCAGCTATGACTCCAACCAGCAGAGAGATGTACCTCTGATTCACTGAATCATAGAATTCTTACAATACAAAAGGAGGCCATTTGACCTATCGAATCAGCACCGATCACAATCCCACTAAGCCCTATTCCTGCAACCTCAAGCATTTATCTTGCTAGCCACCCTGACACTAGTGTCAATTTAGCTTGGCCAATCAACCTAACCTGCGCACGTTTGGACTGAGAGAGGAAACCAGAACATCTGGAGGAAATCCACGCAAAGACAGGGAGAATGTGCGAACTCTACACAGTGACCCAAGGCCAGAATTGAAACAAAGATCTGGCGCTGAAAGGCAACAGTACTAACTACTGTGCCACCGTGTTGCCCATTTGATTTCCACTGACTTTAGACCTCCTTGATGCTATACTGAGCCAAATACAGTCTTAAACTAAAGGACAGTCATTCTCACCTCACTGCACACTGCTTCCAATGTTTGGAATGCAAGAAATCACGTGCTGCAGCTTCACCAGGTTGATACCTTATTTTTTAAGTTTGCCGGGTGATCATGCCCTCCTGCGGTCTCCACTGAAACAGAGTTGATTCCCTGGCTTTATGGTAATGGGAGAGTGGAGGATACGACAGGCCATATGTTACAGACTGTGGTTGAAGACAATTCTCCTGCTGCTGACTGCCCACAGTGCCTTATGGATGCTCAGTTTTGAGTTGCTAGATTTGCTTGACATCTATCCCATTTGGCATGTTGATAGTACCACACATGTTGGAGGTTACCCTCGATGTGAAGATGGGAAATTGTAACCAGAGGTTATGTGGCAATCAATCTTACCTCTATTGTCATGGGCAGATGCATCCGTGAGAGGTAAATTGGTGAGGATGAGATAAAGTAGGTTTTTTCCTCTTGTTGATTACCTCATCATCTGCCATAGACCCAGTCTTGCAGCTATGTCCTTCAGGACTCTGCTAGCTTGGTCAGCAGTGGTACCACTGAGCCACTCTGAGTGATGGACATTGAAGTCCTCCACTCTAAGAACACTCTGTGCCTTCACCACCTCTCACAGCTTCCTCCAATTGAGTACAGATTCAGCGTTGTCCAAGGTCCCGAACATTCTTCCAGGTGAAACAGCAATTTACTTGTACATCTTTCAGTTTAATATGCTGTAATCAATGTGGTTTCCTCTGCTTGGGGAGGGGAACCAAACATAATTGGGTAACTATTTGCAGAAAAACTCTGTTTCGTCTGCAAGCATGAGCTTCTATTCTGTTATTGTCGTCTGTTATTTTAATTATCCACCTTATTCCTAATCTGATCTTTCTTCCCTTGGCCTTCTGCAGTGTTCTAGTGAAGAAGCTGCATGATGGCACAATGGTCAGCACTTCTGTCTAATAGAGCCAGGAACCCTGTTTCAATTCCCAGTTTGGATTACTGTTGCGCGGAGTTTGCACATTCTCCCCATGTCTGCATAGGTTTCTTCTGGGTGCTCTGGTTTCTTCCCACACTCCAAAGATGCATAGGTTGGGTGGATTGGTCATGCTAAATTGCCCCTTAGTGTCAGGGGGAAGAACAGGATAAGTGAATGGGGTTATGGAAATAGAGCTTAGATGTGATTGTGGTTGGTGCAGACTTGATAGGCCAAATGTTCTGTATGATTCTGAAGCTCAATGTAAGTTCGCAGAACAGCAGCTCATCTTCCGAACTGGCACTTCAATTTTCTGGATTCAACGTTACGCTCACCAATTTTAGATTGCAATCTCTGCTGCCATTTTGTGACAGTTTTCTTTGTTAGTTTGTATTTTTTATCCTGTTTCTCTCTCTTTTTAAACTTTGATTTTGGATGGCAGCTAGTCAGGATCCTGGCATTTTCACCTCCTCTGGCACATCTTTTGTTTCTTTACTTGTTCAGTACTACACCCTGAGGCCCTACATCATGAAACCCTTCATCATTTAATCTTGCCTACCCTTCACCCTATTGCACACCTTCCTTTTTGTTTTTAGAGAACACAGAACACTACAGCACAAACAGACCCTTTGGCCTCACAAGTTGCGCTGATATATCCCTACCTACCAGACCTATCTATAATCGTCAATCCCAAGTACTCATCCAGAAGTCTCTTAAAAGACCCCAGCGAGTTTGCCTCCACCACCACCGACAGCAGCCGATTCCACTCACTCACCACCCTCTGAGTGAAAACCTTGCCCGACGTCTCTGTACCTACTCCCCAGCATCTTAAACCTGTGTCTTCTCTTAGTGACCATTTCAGCCCTGGGAAATAGCCTCCGAGAATCCACCTTATCTGTACCTCTCAACATCTTATAAACCTCTATCAGGTCACCGCTCATCTTTCATCTCTGCTAGCTCCCTCAACTTATCCTCATAAGGCATGCCAACCTATCCAAGCAATATCCTTGTAAATCTCCTCTGCACCCTTTCACATCCTTCTTGTAGTGAGACGACCAGAACTGCGCACAGTACTCCAAGTGGGATCTGACAAGGGTCTTATAAAGTTGCAGCACTATCTCCTGACTCCTAAACTCAATCCCTCGATTAATGAAGGCTAGTATACCATACGCCTTCTTGACCACATCCTCCACCTGCAAGGCCGATTTAAGAGTCCTATGGATCTGGACCCCAACATCTTTCTTCTTCCAACTCTCCTCCCTTTCATTTTCTCAAAACACATAGCATTTTAGTTCGCTTTTAAGAAGTTAGATGGATGCAAAACATTAACTCTGTTTCTCTCTTCACAGATGCTGCTGGACCTGCTGAGTTTTTTTTTAGCATTTTCTGTTTTATATTGCCTCAAATACGTTGTGGGTGCATTGCTGATATACAAAGGAGCACTTACCACTAAGAACATTGCTTGCCTGAAATAACTCCTCAAGGCCAGTGTCCCTTCAACAGATTTCCTTCATTTACAAACTCAATTCCACTCTTAAGAGTGCTTCAGCTACAAAAGGTCAGAATCCAGAGTGCCAGTAGACCTGACACTCCTCATAATATACACAAGTGAGACTTCCCGATTGCCTGCTCAATCATTACCTCAATCAGGGAGCTCATACTTCAAAGGCCCATCCAATGGGCTGTGAGAACGGTTAATACTCATCCTCTGACTACACGTTTTTTGTGCCATATGTAACAAAACAGAAAACAAACATCAATCTGTTGCTCCAACAGACGTTTGCTAGTTTATTGTGGCAGATCACAGATTATACGCAAACTGAGATGATGTCGCCCTTCACAGATCACCCATTCCCTCTCTCTGCTAGTCTGCACGCCACATCCTGGCTCTCGTGTGTGGGCTACTTGGCTCAGATATTTTGTTTAAATGACCTAAATATATTTGTACATCCGAGGGCATTCAACAATATTCAACATCCAGGAAAAGAAATAAGGCCACGATAAAAAGCTGGAATTTTGGGCTCAGTGTATGAAGGAAAATTACACTGAAATATTTTCAAGTCTGCATGAATTCCCAAGGACTAGCTAATTTTGCACGGTAATGTTAAAGATGACATTGAGCAACACATCACCGAGTTGGTACAGAGATTAAGTAAGTATTTCGCCCACCACTTTCCTGACGGACAACACAAGGAACTGGGTATGCTACGCCTTCTCAAAATTTTCCTTGCAATTTCCAAGTCATAAGATTTGGCTGTAAAAGAACATGAAAATTTCTCTGATACACAACTAACAGAATTTCAAAAAAAGCAGATATTTTGGTCCAAACAGAGTAACTTCACCTGTCAGGGCTTTGATGCTGTTCATCACAATGTACGTACCTTTGTGAAAGGGAACTTCTGGCATTCATTAGAATGAAATCTAAGTATGTGTTGAAAACAGTCTGCTACACCCATTTCTCCCAACTTCAGTGCTAATGCTCCAACAATCAAACTTATCCATCACATTAATGGCAAGTAAAAAAATTATAGACATTATTTACCCGTAATGTGAAATTATGATGATTTATACTACATGCCAACATTAGAGGAGCAGTTAAAAAAGAAAGTACCTGTAGGAGTGTGCAAAAGGTTGGCAACTCTGAATAAGGGTATGTGGCCAAAAAATGTTTGGGAATTAGTGGTGTAGTACATAAGCTCTGTTCCTCACAATGGAATAAATTAAACAGTCACTTGCAACAAAACTCCCTTCTCCTCGACAAAGGATCAGTTTTGACAAAGGGTCATCTGGACTCTAAACATCAGTTCTTTTCTCTTACAGATGCTGTCAGACCTGCTGAGATTTTGCAGCATTTTCTCTTTTGGTTTCAGATTCCAGCATCTGCAGTAATTTGCTTTTATCCCCCTTCTCTTTTCAGCTAATACAAGAACCTTTGGTGAGGCCTTGAGAGGTTATTTGCAGTCAGTGAGTGATACGGCAAAGGTATACAGCAACGTTTGGGTGGCACGATGGCACAGTGGTTAGCACTGCTGCCTCACAGTGCCAGGTTCAATTCCAGCCTTGGGTAACTATCTGTGGGGAGTTTGCACATTCTTGCCATGTCCGCATGAATTTTTTCCCATAGTCAAAAGATGTGCAGGTTAGGTGGATTGGCTGAATTGCCCCTTAGTGTCCCAAGATATGAGTTAGTGGGATTACTGGAGTAAACACATGGGATAATGGGGTAAGCCTGGGTAAGTGTTGGCGCAGACTCGATGGGCCAAATGGCCTCCTTCTGCATTGTAGGGATTCAATGAATAGAGAGTCAGGACAAATGAATGGAGTTAAGATACAGATCAGGATGATCATATTAAAGGATGGAACAGATTCGAGGATGGTCTGTCCTTGTTGCCATGATTCTATGATTGAGATGAACATCGTATATACAGCAAAATTAAACAATGCCTAAAATTGTAAGGTTTGACATTTTGTCTAAGAAATTATGGCCAATGAGTTTTTGATTATTCCACAGTTCGCATGGATCCAATTGTGTGTGGATTTTTGTTTCACATCTGTAATGTATAGAAAAATGTGCTACTTCAGCTATTAACATTAAAGTTACTCCTTGGGCAAATATATAATGGTAATTTTGATTTTTTTTCTTGATATTATGATCTGATGCCGGTTATATTCGTTTTTTAAACATCTGTTTTAATATTTATTGTATGTTTTGAACAAAGGGACAAAACTAGATTAATCTGAATCAACCAATAAGGTATACACAGCTGATTCCAGAATTCTGTGGCTGTAAGGGTTTTGCACAATACAAGGATTTTCACATGCTTGCTATAGAACAGAAGGCACATGGCAACTTCCTTCTCTATAAGTATATCTATAAACATAGATGCCCCTAAAGCCTCTGCATTAATCTAATTTAGCCACTAGCAAGACGGGGAACTGCAGAATAACACACCCATACAATAGGCATTCAATTAGCTCATTTATTCCTAATGCTGTCACAACTCCTGGTTTTATATTCACAAGCTGTTTAGGGTGTTGATGTATCATAACTAACTATAGAAAATAACATTATAATCCTTAATCTGGGCCAGCGGACATTCGGGGTACATATATTAACTGCAGACAGATACCTTATTATTACACCTAATTTTTTTAGTGGCTATCCTAGCGGATAGCTTCCTCCAGAACAGTTCTCTCAGCATCACAGATGTCAATTTTCAGGCAATTCGATTCACTCTAAATGATATCAAGAAATGGCTGAGGGCAGTGGATGTGCAATGGCAATAGGTCTCAACTGCATTCCAATAACAATACCAAAGAGTTGTGCTTCAGAACCAACTGTACCTCTAGTCAAGCTGTCCTGGTAATAGCTTCAATATTGGTATGGAAAACTATCCGGGTATGTCCCCTCTGCAAAATGCAGGTTAAATCTAACACGGCTAATTACCACCCTATCAGTCTAATCTTACTCATTAGCAAAGTGTGGCAAGTGTTGAAGACAGTGCTATCATCGGCACTTGGGGAATCCAAACTGAATGTCACTCAGCTCCTGACCTCAATACAGTCCTGGTCCAAACATGGACAGAAGAGCTTGACTCCAGAGATGAGGTGAGACTGATTGCCCTTGAAATCAAGGCAGCATTTGACTGGCATCAAGGAGCTCTAATTAAACTGGAGTTAATGGGAAACAGGGGAAAACCCTCCATTGGTTGCAGTCATACACACAGCACGTAGGGAGATGACTGTGGTTGTTGGAGGCAATCATCTCAACCCTGAGACATTACCAAGAGTTCCTCAGGGTAGTACTCGAGTCCAAACATCAGTTTTGTTAATGACCCCTCCTCCACCATAAAATCAGAAGTGGGGATGTTTGCGGAAGTTTGCACAATGTTCCGTACCATTCACAACTCACTTACTCTCCCTTTCTTTGAAGACTTAAATGCATCCTTGTCTCCAACAGCACAATTTGCCTGCGAGCTCAACTCCTCATTCTACCATTGTGCGGCACTCAGGACATTTAATATCTAAACTGTTAGCAAATATAAAATTTCACATATATACACATTACAGCTAAATAAAATGCTTTGTTCTGAAAGAAGTATTCATTGACCTGTCAGTAACCGTACCATCTGTTCTGCAACTGTTGATACTAAATGCCGATAATGCACTTAAAACCTTGTAATCTGCAATGTAAACACTACCACTCCTAGTTTCAGAAGTACACTGTGCCACATAACTCATATTTCAGCGTAGTTAAAAAGAAACGCCTCAATAGGAAGGTGATTCAATCAAGCAATTGAGCCAACAGCACAAACTTATTTTAACATTTAAGCACTCCTTTACAATTGTGTTGTTATAATTGGGAGGAACACAATCGTAGCAAAAACGTGGATTCACAAAAATAGAAAGACGTACACCATATGATTACTGTCCTATATTGTGCTCATTTAAAACATTGTGCTTTCAGGTAAAACATCTTATGGCCAGCTGTACTAAGTGTTGTATTCTTATCAGGACACCACAGTAGTAGAACAAGAAAATCTGAATTAAAACATGCATTGTATATTAAACACAATAAACTACAGCAACCAAAAAACCTATACAAATTATATTAATGGCTATATTTCAGGAGTACAATGTTGCTTGTGCGTGTTTTGGATACCTTGAGAATGAAAAAAATGTAAAAGTTAATTATTTTCAGCTTGGGTAAATAGAATATTGCAGCAGATGACAATCTTACATATATGCCAGGAGAAATAATACATTAACTGCAGTTGCCAAAGACTTTGTGCATGGGCATTTCAGGCTGGCAACATTTATTGTCTAATTGCCTTACAAAGGTGATGAGTCATCTCCTTGAACTATTGCAATCTGATGGTGAAGTTACTTTAAAGTCGCCACAGTCCTAGATGACTAGGCTACAACTGGTGGCGATTTGGCCTGAGGGTCACCAAACCTCAGGAGAGAGGCAAGGTTGAGAATAACGTGGCATGGAAACTGAACCTGGTGTCACTCTGCATCACTGACCAGTATCCAACTGATCTAAAAATGTGGTTATCTTTTCCAGTTTAATTTATAGTCTCACAACAGCAGGTTAAAGTCCAACAGGTCCAAACCTGTTGGACTTTAACCTGCTGTTGTGAGGCTTCTTACTGTGTTTATCGCAGTCCAATGCTGGCATTTCCAATCATGGCTATCATCAACACTGCAAACTGCCAGCTCCAAGTGGAGAGGATCTCCAAGAAGATCAAGCATATCGACACAGACATCAAGTTTCTACAAAGATTCCAATCATTATCTTATAAATTGAGTTTGTATCTATTTATGCCCTGTTTGTGAACACAGTTCTTCACTCATCTGAAGAAGGAGCAAGACTCCGAAAGCTTGAGCTGCCAAATAAACCTGTTGGACTAGTAGTGTTGTGGGACTTCTTAATGTGCTTACACCAGTTCAACACCGGCATCTCCACATCATGGCTTCCATATATCCATATGAATGTTTCTTAAGCCATTTGTTTCCATCTCCAATACTTGAATGTGTCCAGATTTGGCCTCCATGAAACAAGAGACATTAAAGCTTTGGGATTGTGGTAATAAGAGTCAGGAGGCTCATCCCTAGTATCAGTCATCTAAGTTACAGTGACAAACTGGAGAAACTTGGGGGCTTTACAAAATCACGTGCCCACGTAGAAACCAATGGTTTACAAATCAGTAGTATGTCTACATTTCAGTTGAAATTATGGGACAAAACTCAGGTACACAAGTAACTAACTGTGCAGTTTGACAAGAAGACCTTCCAGAAGCTTCACAGTAAGAGAAATGAACAGATTATCAATGATGAGTGTAAAATGGTGTACGTGCTGCAGTCTTTAAGTGCTCGTTTTCAAGAAGAGAGCAGTGATGCATACACTAAAAATAGCAAGTCTAATCTTCAAATGTAACTCTTGCACACAGATTGATTTTACAATTTCATGGCTCCAAGTATGTTGTAAAGGGCAAGAGCAGGCAAATATTATGAATAAACAAAATCAAAAACCGCTTGACTGAGCAATTAAAATGATTAATTCCAGTCAAGTAAATTTTATACTACAGTTCCTTTGAGAAATCCTGATAGTTAATTAAAGTTCTTCACGTATAATTTCACAGTAAGTTTGACATTTCCAGGTGCCATATCATTTGCTGCATCTGGCTGGTAACATTTGAATAAGGATAACAATTTGGCGGCGGAGCAAACATAAGACTTTGCATTGACACAGAGATCCTTGGTATTGGTGAGGTAGTATCATTGATTTACAACATCTGAACATAAAAGATATTGGGAGAGCTAGCCGTTTATACGTTAATAATTAAGCAGACTCCTTTTGTGTTCGTTCTCCTTCTTGGATCATATCCGGAGTATGAAATAATCATTCTAGCATCGATATGCATCATTTAACAGTGAGAGCTGAGAAGACCTGGTTAAATAAAAGAAAATACAAGATGCTGTCTATACAATAATTTCCCAATTCCGAAAACAAAATACTGCAACTTCTGACGCATTTCTTTAGGTCCCTAATGAAAGCACTATATTGGTCATCTTATTCACTGAGATACAAAGGCTATAAAACCATCCTGTAAAAATGGTTAACATGTTAGAATGAAGCTTCATTCTTTCTCTCTGATATCTTGCTTCAGAGCAAGTGTGCTAAGTGATAATGCTCCATTTGGTGTCTGAAAGAACTGAACTCAACCACATTTACCTTTGAATTTAATACCCTGCTGCCTCTGGAAACAATCTAATTTAGTCTTGTGATAATGGTTACACCTTCCCTCTCAGCTTCAGCTAAATCATAGTCAGCTCGAAAACATGTCTGTGCTTTTTTTTTCCCCCTTTCTCTGCTTGCCTTTATTGTTATGTTAGAGTCAGGCGAAGGAAAGTGGTAGCATAGTGGCGAATGGTTAGCATCAGGGACCCAGGTTCGATTCCCTGGGTCAGTCTGTGTGGAGTTTATACATTCTCCCCATGTCTGCGTGGATTTCTTCTGGGTGCTCTGGTTTCCTCCCACAGTCCAAAAGAGATGTTGGTTAGATGCATTGGCCTTGTCCCTCAGTGTACCTGAGCAGGCATCAGAGTGGGTGACTAGGGAAATTTCACAGTAAGTTCATTGCAGTGTTAATGTAAGCTAACTTGTGACTAATAAATAAACTTTTAAAATCACACTACAAGACAACACATCAGGACATCAATCTATCTGCTTGTTCATTGATTTCTCAAACTCTTTATTACTTTAGATTTGAGGCTCTTCACATTTGATCGGTTGTATTGTGAGTAACTTGATACAAAAGTTTCATCAGAACTAACACAGCATGTTATCTTTCAAATCGGTATTCTACAGATTTCCGGACTCAACATTTTGCTGGTTCAATTTTTCTCATCTTTTATTCTTTCACTTTGCATTCAGATTGTTGTTAGCCAGCCATTCACACCTCATCTGGGCACATTATTAGAGAAAATGTTGGAAAATCTGGTCTAACAGCATCTGTAAGGAGAGAAAAGAGCTAATCTTTTGAGTCAAGATGACCCTTTGTCAGAAACATTTTTTATACATTATTTTATATACATTATTATACAGCATATAGTGCAATCTGCTCCTCAAAGCTTTGACAAAGGGTCATCTGGACTTGAAACATCCTTACAGATGCTGCCAGACCTGCTGAGATTTTGCAGCATTTTCTCTTTTGGTTTCAGATTTCAGCATCTGCATTAATTTGCTTTTATGGACACAAGATTAGTTTCTTCATTCATTCCCACAAAACCCTTTGTTATTTAATCTCTCCTGCCTCTGCTCTATCATGGACCTTCCCTTTTTGGTCGTTCCTCTTATTTAAAGTCATCCTCAACTTGAAATGTTAACTGTTTTTCTCCACAGGGGCTACTAAGAATTTCCAACATTTTGTGTTTTTATTTTAGGCAAACCTAACAAAGAACAAAACCATTTTTTTTACACTTTGAATACAGATTAAGTTCCATTTCAAAAACAAACCTGCCATAAATTCAGATTAAGAACCATTCTACCTGAGGTGAATATGGAACATTACAGTGCAGTACAGGCCCTTCGGCCTCAATGTTGCACCAACTAGTGGAACCAATCTAATAACTCTCAAATTAAACTCTTCCAATATTATCCATATGCCTATCCACTGACCATTTGAGTCCCCTTACAGATGGCGAGTCCACACAACTGCTGCAGGCAGGACATTCCTCGCCCTTATTACTCTCTGAGTAAAGAAACTACCTCTGACATCTGTCCTATAATTACCACCCCTGAATTTAAAGCTATGTCCCCTCATGTTAGCCATCACTATCCGAGGAAAAAGGCTCTCACTGTCCATCCTATCTAACTCTCTGATCATCTTGTATGCCTCAATTAGGTCACCTCTTAACCTTCTTCTTTCTAATGAAAATAACCTCAAGTCCCTCAGCCTTTCTTCATAAGACCTTCCCGCCATATCAGGCAACATCCTGGTAAATCTCCTCTACACCCTTTCCAATGCCTCCACATCTTTCTTATAATGCGGCGACCAGAACTATACGCAATACTTCAAGTACGGCTGCACCAGAGTTTTGTACAGAAGCCAGCGTTACTTCACTGAATTAACTGAGATGCTGCTACATTTTTAAAATCTGACTTTGTATCATGTGTATGATTGCCAACTGTTTTGATGAACCAGTATTTTATTTTTAAGCATGATTACACAACCCAATTCATAGAAAAACTGTTTAAAAACAAAACTTAAAACTTTCAAAGCAATGACCATATAGATTTAAAATATGAGTAAAAGCAGATCAAATATCTGTTTGAAAAAACTACCACTGCCCCTCCACAACCAAAAAATATATACACAATCAAATTAATCAGAACTAATGCACTTTCAAGGCAACTTGACAGTCTCACTAAATTCGACTGCATCCTTGTATTATTCATGCATACTGCATTTCTTATTCATTATTAAGTACAGCATGTAGTGCAATCTTCTGCTGAAAGTTTCTCTCAACAGGAAATGACAAAAAAGATGGTGACTCTTGCTCCACACTGCTGATGACTAACACTGCATGGGGAGTGAGTGATTCTATCAAATAATTAATATTTTAGCTAAGGGCCCATTTGCATTATGGACAGGTAACATAATACTCATTCATGAATATTTATTCAAAGTCTATCTTGTGAGGGCTTCCGAGCGGCACCCACCTGATGCCTTCCCACTTTTGCAATCAATCACACTCTACGTGGTGGAATCAGAGTACAAACAAAAGAGTAATGTGAGCTTGGGATATACATGTGAAGGGATTAATTTCAATCCTTGCAATAATATGACAGCAGGCCACATGACTACATTCGCATCATTATTGACAAAACAGCCATACCGTAGCAATGTAACACAGACATAGCAGAATAAGTATGGCGAGATCATTCCTTCCATTGTCATATAATGGGGTAGATGGTCATTGATTACTGAAGATATCTTAAGTTTCTGGTGGATACCTCTACAAGATTATGCCAATTGTGTTTTAATATAGTTGCACACAATGGAAACAGGATGCTATATGAACACCAAATACTTGATACTACTAGGAATCATAACTGCAATACATAAGTTTCTGAGATACTACTATGGTTAACCTGATCTGCATCCAGAAGGATAGACAGAAACTCGCTACTCATAGGGCTGGTGGTGGCAGACACAGTTCATGATTTAAAAAAGAAACTGGATAAGCGCTTGAAGGAAAAAGACTTGCAGGGTTACATGATAGAACGGGAGAGCCAGAAGGTCTCCTGTGCTGTAACTGACTCCATCACACTGTTAATGATACTTTAGCCATTATAACCAGGCAGTTCTGAACAGCAACAAAGACATCTCTTTCTTTCCTTTCCCTTCTGTCCTTTGGTCCAGAAGGACAACCTTCTCTTTGATACGTCCTCAAGACAAACTGCACACAAAAACATTACTGGTGGAGTGCTACCAAGGCAGGTCACTAAAAAGGGGACATAATTAAAATTGCAGCCAAAGTCACAAAAGCTAGATAGCTTCAATTCAAAGTTCCATAATCTGAACCCTGCTAATGACTGCAGCATCAACACTTTCTTGATTTAATAAATTCTATAGTTAATAAACAAGTTAATGAATATTATCACAAATTATTTAAAAGGCTGAACTTTAACCTATACAGAGACATCCGGAGCTAGTACATGCTGTCAATGTGTAGACTGGCAGTAGGGTAAACAAAAGAACTTCCATGCTGCCATGGGATAAAGAAAGTTTATAAAAAGCACAAATTACAACAGGGACTATTTGATTTGGTTGAATTGTTTGCAATTCATAAAACAAGTTTAACTCACCTGGGAAATATTGTGTATTAACAGCACATGATGTGTTACCTAAACTGTCTATCATCATAACAGACTGCACCAAAAAAAACAGGCCATTTGGTTCAGTATGTCCATGCTGATGTTTGTGCTCCACAAGAGTTTCCTCCCACCACTTCTTCATCAACCCTGACACATGTTCTATTTATTCCTTTCTCCATTATGAGTATCTAACTCACTCCCCCTCTAATGCATCCACACTATTTGCCTCAATGCTCCCTATTATGGGCAATAGGCACCATAGACATACGACTCTGAAGAAGCTTTCGTGTCCTTCCAAACCTAATGACAAATGATATAATTCCCCCTCCCTCACCCCATTCTAACGGGGGCGGGGGACATTTCTTTGGGCTTTACAGGCACTGATGGATCTGATATTCACTTCCAGTAACCTACTACTTGTGACATGCCAGTTGCAAATTTCTTTGTCTATAAAGGCCACTGCTGCAATCAAAATTTCCCAGTAAAATCTGATCTGAGAGGGGTTTAATTTTCCATCAAAACAGATACTGAGCAAAGTTCAAACACACAAGGGAGATGAGGTGAGGGAAGCATTCCTGACACCAATGTATTATTGTATTTTAATCTCTTACAAAGCCAGGAGAGGGTAAATTAAGGTTTAAAATCCATTCTGTGACTCCTGTCCCTCCGCCCCCATCCCCCAGGGACATTTCAACGGCACTGATTGTGATTGACGTTAGTACCGACCAATCAGCAGCCGCCCCACTGTCCGGAAGTCATATTTCACCAATCGTCGCGGTACAGAGGCGGGACTTCCGGTCCGGGCTGGGGGGACTCAGGCACCGGGTTTCCCCAGCAACACAAACGGCTGAAAAAAACGGTCACAATTCAAATCAACCCGAGCGCCCGTTCCACACTCAAAGCCTCAGAGAAACTGATCACATTCATGTGGCACCGGTGGAATTGCTGGTGACTCTTACCGGGTATCCCCGTCTGGTGCGACATTGTTGAGGCGCTGCTTTAGCGAAAAAGAGAGAGAGAGACGCTGAGAGTAACGGAGCCGCCCACAGGAGGGCGGGGCTACAGCCCACGGGCGGAGACTAATTGCGGGAGGGCGCGGCAGCGGCTGCGCGTGAGGGTAGGGCTCAGGCCGTGTGGGCGGTGATATGGGCGGGGCTGCGTCTGAGGGCGGGGCTGAGGCTCAGTGCGAGCTGTGATAGGGGCGGAGGTAGAGGCGGAGCTTAGTCTGAGGGCGGGGCTGAGGCTCAGCGCGAACGTTAAAAGAAGCGAGACTGCGTCTGGGGGCGGGGCCAGCCTGCCCATGTTTCCGGCGTTCCACGTAGTCACGCTGCAGCGCCCTCCTGCGCCCAAATACCCATACTGCAGACCTTTGGAGGCAAATAGCGACATCTCCCGGTCACATAGAAGCACAGCTCCCATCACCCATACATATCGCCACCCAATACCCACAGTTATTTTATCCACACTTTTTTTAATTTCAAAAATATACTTTATTCATAAAAATCTCGGTTAAAGTATTGCAAACCTACATGCCTAAAAATTGCAAACAGTGCAGAATAAAAACTTATTTACAGTAGTGTACAAATTACAGTCATTACATTTCAAAACAAAACTATATACATGCCTCAAGTTTTACTGTGTGCCGTTGTTTGTCAGATAGGCACACAGTTACGCAGGCTGAGGGTATTCTGCAGTTCTCGGGCCCTCGGTCTGCCTCCATTAAAAGGCCTTGTACTGTGGCCTTACCCCATTGTGCCTGTGATGCAGCTGCCCCAAGCTTCAGCGCGTCCCTCAGCACGTAGTCCTGGATCTTGGAATGTGCCAGTCTGCAACACTCGGTTGAGGACAGGTCTTTCAACTGGAAGATCAGCAAGCTTCAGGCGGACCAAAGTGTGTCCTTCACCGAGTTGATGAACCTCCAACAGCAGTTGATATTTGTCTTGGTGTGCTTGCCCGGAAACAACCTGTAGAGCATAGAGTCCTGCGTTTTATCTACACACAGTTCACCCCAGCCAAGGCTGTAAGAGCTACTTCAAAGAGCTTGCCTGTGAGAGGTGCTATCCCTTCCTTGCATCCCTTATAACATATATTTACTAGCGTGGGAGGAAACCGGAGCACCAAAGGAAACCTACGCAGACACGGGGAGAACATGCAAACTGCTCACAGACAGTGGCCCAGGAATCGAACCCAGATACCTGGCATTGTGAGGCAGCAGTGCTAACTGTTGACCATTCTAAATGTTCCCTCACTGTACCTGAACAGGTATTGGAGTGTGGCAACAAGGAGATTTTCACAGTAACTTCGTTGCACTGTTGATATAAGCTTACTTTGATACTAATAATTAAATTTAAAAATGTACCTTTGTCACTTAGGATGTTATTTGTAACTTTGGTAAGATCGCTTTAGTACTATGAGAGGAACAGAATAATGGTTGGAAGGATCCAAACATCAAGTTCTGGGAGAATTGGACAAGGATTTGGGAGCCAACGATGAATTCTTGGACTTTGGAGAAAAAATTTGTAGGAATGTGACAATCCTTTGAGCAGTGGTTGATACTGGCAGATTGAGTGATCAGCGAATCCACACCTGAAAAGAGAGAAACTAGGTAACTCCTGGGCCAAGATTTCATTCTGCACCTGGAAACACCCTCTTCCCAACAAGTCTTCATATCTCCTTCCATATTGAATTCCATTCCTCCACATAGATGCAGCACGGTGGTTCAGTGGTTAGCACTGCTGCTTCACTGCGCTAGGGACCTAGGTTTGATTCTCGGCTTGGGTCACTGTGTGGAATTTGTACATTCTCACTGTGCCTGGGTGGGTTTCCTCCGGGTGCTCCGGTTTCCTCCCACATTCTGAAAGATGTGCTGGTTAGATGTATTGACCTGAACAGGCACCGGAGTGTGGCGAATAAGGGAATTTCACAGTAACTTCATTGTAGTGTTAATGTAAGCCTTATTTATGACTAGTAAATAAACTTTTACTTTATATGTACAAAGACTGCAGGCTCCATCCAGTGATCAGAAAGTAACACAAGTTGTATGTAGTGGCTGGGGTGTACTCCAGTGTCAATATTTCTTAACACAAGCTGTCAGCAAATGTAGACTTATAAAATATAATAAAACCATCACTCTATAATGGCCCAGCAAGACATGCAGTTGCATTAGGGATGGGCAATAATTGCTAGCCTTGTCAGTGATCCATACATCCAATGATTTGATTTGATTTGTTATTGATTTGAGCTATTGTCACATGTATTAACATACAGTGAAAAGTATTGTTTCTTGCGTGCTATACAGACAAAACATACTGTTCATAGAGAAGGAAACAATAGAGTGCAGAATGTAGGGTTACAGTCATAGCTAGAGAAAGATCAACTTCATCAAGGTCAAGCATCTGATGGCAGCAGGGAAGAAGTTCTTCTTAAGTTGATTGGCATATGGCCTCAGACATTTGTATCTTTTCCCTGATGGAAAAAGGGGGAAGAGAGTATGTCCGGGGTGCATGGTGTCCTGAATTATGCTGTCTGTTTTGCCGAAGTAGTGCAGAATGTAGACAGAGTTAACAGATTGGAGGTTGGTTTGTGTGATTGATTGGGTTACGTTTACAATCTTTTGTAGTTCCTTGCAGTCTTGGGCAGAGCAGGAGGCATACCAAGCTCTGATACAACCAGAAACAATGCTAGAAAGCTAGAAAGCATCTGTAAAGGTTGGTGAGAGTCATAAGTGAATTGCTTCTGAGAAAGTAGAAGGTGGGCTTTCTAACTATCGTATTGGCATGGGAGGTGTGGACAGGGCAGGTTGTTAGTGATCTGGATTAATAAAACTTTGAAGCTTTTGATCATTTCTATTTTGTCCCCATTGATGTAAACAGGGGCATGTTCTCTACTACACTTCCTGAAGTTGATGACAACTAGCTTCATTTTTTTGACGTTGAAGGAGAGATTATTGTCGTTGCATCAGTTCACAAGATTCTCTATCTCTTTCCTGTACTCTATCTTGTCATTGTTTGAGATCTGATCCACCACAGTGGTATCGTCAGCAAACTTGAAAATTGATTTGGAGGGGAAATTGGCCACACAGTCATAAGTGTATAAGGAATATAATAGGGGGCTGAGAACACAGCCTTGTGGGGCACCGGTGTTGAGGATGATTGGGGTGGAGGTATTGCTGCCTATCCTTACTGATTGGGTTACAATAGGTTAGCAAGTTCAGGATCCAGACACAGAGGGAGGAGCAGAGGCCCAGGTCACGGAGTTCAAAGATGAGTTTTATATGAATAATGGTGTTGAAAGCTGAGATGTGGTCAATAAATAGGAGTCTGACATAGGTGTCTTTGTTACCTAGGTGTTCCAGGGTTGAGTGCATGACGACTGCTGTAGACCTGTTGCAGGGGTTTTGATGAGGATTTTTCGCTATTAGAATAAGCATGCTCATTGCTGGGTGAGCTGCAAATATTTTCAACACAATACATTGGGGGTGGGTTAGCAAAGGGAGACTGGTAAAGGGTGATGGTAAAATAATTTGGAATTTATATTTGTGGGAGTAAGGGAGCATAGGAGAGGACTGCATTACCAGCCCACAGCACTGCAAATGTGGTTGAAGATTTCACCAGTGGGAATTTCGATAGTGTTAAACTCAATTCATAGAATCGTAGAGTCCCTACGGTGCAGAAAGAGGCCACTCGGTCCATCAAGTGTAACCTGTAACAATCTCGCCCATGCCCTATTCCCCTAAAGATTAGGGACAATCTAGTATGGGCAATCAACCTAACCCGCACATCTTTGGACTGTGGGAGGAAACTGGAGCACCCGGAGGAAACCCACGCAGACACGGGGAGAATGATATTCAAAATCTGACGATGAGAGAATTTTTAAATGAACATATGGGTGGCACGGTAGCACAGTGGTCAGCACTGATGCATCACAGCTCCAGGCACCTGGGTTCAATTCCTGGCTTGGGTCACTGTCTCTATGGAGTCTGCATGTTCTCCCTGTGTCTGCATGGGTTTCCTCTGGGTGCTCCAGTTTCCTCCCACAGTCCAAAGATGTGCGGGTTAGGTTGATTGGCCATGATAAATTGCCCCTTAGTGTCCTGAGATGCATAGGTTAGAGGGATCAGCAGACAAAATATGTAGGGATATGTGGGTAGGGCCTGGGATTGTGGTCGGTGCAGACTTGATGGGCCAAATAGCCTCTTTCTGCACTGTAGGATTCTATGATTTCCACACATTTTTCTGTAGCTGGAACCTCTGGTCAGAGGGAACTTGCCTGATACCTGCTAATATAGAGATCCTTTAATACAGAGAATCCTTGGTGCAGAGGATGTTTTTAAATTTTATTCATTCATGGGATGTGCGAATCACTGACAAGACTAATAATTGTTGCTCATCCCTAATGTGACTGCATGTCTTGCTAGGCCATTGTACCATATTCCTTTAGATCTGGAGTCACGTGTAGATTAGACTGGGTAAGGATGGCAGATTTCCTTCCCTGAAGGACATTAGTAAACAAGGTGAGTTTTCACAGTTTCTTGATCACAGTTACTGATTATTTTAGATTCTGGATTTTTGGTCATTAATTGAATTTGGAATCCAAAGGTTGCCATGATGGGATTTGAACCCCTCTCTTTTGAACATTAACCCAGGGTAACTGAACTATGAGACCACCATTCCCAGCTTTTAGCATGTTTAGATGTGAAGGCATTAGAGAGGGTGCAGCAAAGGTTCACACAAATAATTCCAGGGATGAGGAACTTCACTATTGGAGATAGATTGGGGATGTTTGGAAGATGTAAGGAGCATGCAGAGGTGCTGATTTGGACAGGCTGAGTATGTGAGTGTCAAATGCAGAGTAATGCGGATAAAAGTGACGTAGCAATAATTGGAAGACAGATTATTACTTGAACGGGTGTAAATTAAAAGAGAAGATACTCAACGAGACCTTGGAGTCCTTGTGCATCGCTCGCTGAAAGTAAGTTCCCAGGTACAGCAGGCAAGAAGATTTGAGTATAGGGATAGAAGATATTTTACTGCAATTGTGCAGAGCATTGATGAGACCGCACATGGAGTACTGTGTGCAGCTTTGGTGTCCTTATCTGAGAAAGGTGTCCTTGCGATAGAGGAAGTGCAGTGAAGGTTTATCAGGCTGATTTCTGGGTTGGCAGGTCTGTCAAATAAGGAAAGACTAAATCGGTTAGGAGTTTAGAAGAATAAGAGGGGGATCTTAGAGAAACTTATAAAATTCTAACAGGGTTAGACAAGGTAGATTTAGAAAGAATGTTCCCAAAGGTGGGGGAGTCCAGAACTAAGGGTCATAGTTTAACGATAGGGGGTACACCTTTTAGAGCTGAGGTGAGGAGAAATTTCTTCACTCAGGGGGTGATGTATGTATGGAATTCACTACCACAGAAAGTAGTTTAGGCCAAAATGTTTTCTGATTTCAAGAAGAAATTAGATATAGCTCTTGGGGCTGAAGGGATCAAGGGATTTAGGGGGAAGGGGGAATCAGGAAATTGAATTAGATGATCAGCCATAATCAAAATGAATGGTGGAGCAGACTCAAAGGGCTGAATGGCCTCTTCCTGCTTCTAGTTTCCTTGGGGAAGGATGAGAGGCATTTTGATCGAGGCATACCAGAGAGGTCTTGACAGAGTTGATGAGGAGAAGCTGTTTCCATAGGTGGAAGGATGGAGAACAACAGGGCACAGATTTAATATCACTGGCTACAGAAGCAGTGGCAACACGAGGAGTAAAGTTTTCACACGGTGAGTGTGTAAGGCCTGGAACGCACTGCCTGAGTGTGTGATGGATGTAGGTTCAATTGAGGCCTTCAAGAGTCAATTGCATTATTATCTGAAATGGAAGATTGTGCAGGGCTAAAGGAGAAGGCCGGGGTGTAACTCTAAGTGAATTGCTCCTTCGGAGAACTAGTGCGACACAAAGGAGTAAATGACCTCCTTTTCTGCTGTAACTATTCTGTGATTAATTCTGAGAGCAGATTTGACATGATTCACTCTGCTCACAAATGCTGAACAGTTCATACAAATTTACCTGAAGAATACATTCCTGGTATTGTCAATATTGTCGACATTGTCACTACTACTTTTAAATTAATGGCACCTTTAGGCAATTGTGGAATTACTGCGGTCTGTTCTACATAGCCAGCTAAAGAGAAAGTTTAACTGTGCAATGATTGACTCATCAAAACCTTTCAAAGAGTCTATTAAAAAGTAGAAAAAGGAGCCTCCATTCTGCTTTCTATGTCCCAAACACAGTTACCCACCAGTCATTCTGTCACTAGCTATTGCTTACTGACAGGGCCCATTGTGGCACTCAGTTGGAAGGGTGGTTCAGGAGAAATCGTCTCTTTGTTTGCCCTGCTCCCTGTTACATTGAGTGCTTTGTCCAGTCTTAATTACAGAGCCGTGAGGGAGACATATAAAAGTGTTTGAGGTGATGGAAGACAAGAGTCCTGAGATTGATCTGTAACGGGGAAGGGATCGTAATAAAACAAATAGAGAGAGATAGAAAGTCTGGGATTTTCAATTTTAAAAGCAGGTGATGGAGATATTACTTCATGCAAAATGTGACAACAACAGACACTAGTCCAACTGGCCTTGTGGTTCTCAAATTTCTTTTTCTTTGTGGACCACTTAGACAGAACGGCATGGACAAGTAGGGCCGAAGGGTCTCCTTCCATGCTGTAAACCTCTATGACTCTATGACAGTAACAAAGACCTGTGAGCCATCAATTGGCATCACCTCATCTGCTCTCGCAGAAAGACACATTGAAATTAATGAAAACTGGAAATATTTCACTGAATTGCTGTTTCTAAATTCATAAGTACAAATGCATTTGTATTTAAATTAAATATAATCAGTCAATTATCAATTCAAAACAAAAGTATAAACATTTTAATATTTTAAACACTGAAACTATACGAGAACATGTTCTAATATGCACAATAAAATCACCACAAAGATCTTCTTTTGAGAAATCTCTATACTAATCAAACAAAATCTGCAGTGACATAAATCTTGCTTATAAAACAGCATAGTTGTTGCTCATGTTGATGATGACTAATGCTGCACAAGTGGGAGCCAGTTTTATTACTGGAGATTGTGTCAACTTCAAGGATAAGCGTTCTGGCCTGTTCTCTAGCAATGGCCTTGGCTGTAGCAAGCGTGCCAGTGACGTGCATTTAGTACTGGAGTATCCCACAGGCCAGACTTTGAGAACTCACTGATCTATATTATATTAATTCAGCACGATAAATGATGAGAGATTGTAGAACTCTGAGGTACAGAGGGATCTGGGCACCCTGCTGCAGGAATCACAAAAAGTGAGCTATGCAGGTACAGCAAACGATTAGGACAGCAAATGGAATGTTGTTGTTTATTGCAAGGGGAATGGAGATTAAAAATAGGAATAATTTGCTTCAGTTGTAGAGGATGTTGCCTTGCCCCTGTAGCTATTGATCTCTTTAGCCCCAAGAGCTATATTTGATTCCTTCTTGAAATCATGCAAGTTTTGGCCTCAGCTACTTTCTGTGATAGTGAATTCCACCAATTTGCCACTCACTGGATGAAGGAAATTCTCCTCACATCAGTCCTAAAAGATTTATCCCTTATCGCCAAACTATGACCACTCATCCTGGAACTCCTCCACCATTGGAAACATTTTTCTGAGTTTGTGATTATCCCTTTAAGAGCAGCATAGCAAAGTCAGGCTCACATGGCCTGGATAAGCAATTGGGACTCAGTGTGGGTAATTACCCGAGGGGATGGGGTCCTCTCTTTGGCAGTGGACATGTAGGGAACTAGGTGCAGCAATGCTGGCTGCTGTTCAATTCTTATTAACAAATCATTGTGTGTTTCTAATGAAGTTTGTGTAAGTGCATCATTACACCCAGACAGCTGTGACGTCCTATCCAGCTTTGTAATGTTACAGATGTATCGTAGATATAAAACAAGTTAAGAAACTGAAAACCAGAACTCCAGAACAAATTAGATCAAGATAGTCAGACAAAGTGACATACCGTCAAGCTGGCAAAAAGGTAAATTTTGAACACATTATGGAAGAGTAATCAATGCTTGGAACAGACTTCCTCATTTGCTTGGCATCTTTTAAGAAGCAGCTGGATGCTGTAATTAGAGGTGGGAGGTGGGGGGGGTGGGGTGGGGGGACACAGTTTGCACAGTTTTTTTTAGACTGATGAGCAAAGATGAGTTGAGTGACCTCTTTGCCTTTATTTATCTTGTGGAGATCTAACTGATTTACTGATACTTCTGTATCCTGCCTGCTGACATAATGCGAAAGGAAGACAAGCATTAACATCTCATGTTGCTGCTTTAACAGTGCATACGGAACTCTCATTTCAGCTTCAGGCATTTATGTAGTGCTTCTCATCATTTTAACATGCTTCCCCCCGCACCGTTGTATCCACCCCCACCCACTCCCTTCAATGTCTAAGTCATTTATTGCTGTAGAAATGTCCCTCAATATCTTCACTTTGCAAAAAAACTCTCCGTTTTATTATCTTCAACTGATCTGGCTTCAACATTTTTGGTGGGGAAAGTCATAGAATCCTCACAGTGCAGAAGGAGGCCATTTGACCCATCACGTCTACAATCTCAAATCCTGTAATCCCACACATTTACCCTGCTAACTCTCCCTGGCACTAAAAAGCAATTTAGCTAGCCAATCAACATCACCTGCACATTTATGGACTGTAGGAGGAAACTGAAGTACCTGGAGGAAACCCATGCAGACATGGAGAGAATGTGCAAACTCCACACAAACAGTGACCCAAGCTGGGAATTGAACCAGGGTCCCTGACTCTGTGAGGTAGCAGTTTGATTTGATTTGATATTATTGTCATATGTATTAACATACAATGAAAAGTATTGTTTCTTGCGCGCCATACAGAAAAAACATACTGTTCATAGAGAATGTAATGTTACATTCATAGGTAGGATATAGAAAAAGATCAACTTAAAGGTAAGTCCATTCAAAAGTCTGACAGCAGCAGGAAAGAAGCTGCTCTTGAGTCGGTTGGTACGTGACCTCAGACTTTTGTATCTTTTTCCTGAAGGAGAAGGTTGTAACTATTAGTGCCATTAGTTAATTTATTAATTACAAGTAAGGCTTACATTAACACTTCAGTGAAGTTATTGCAAAATTCTCTTAGTTGCCACAGTCCAGTGCCTGTTTGGATCAATGCACCTAACCAGCACGTCTTTTAGACTGTGGGAGGAAACCAGAACGCTTTGAGGAAACCCACGCAGACACGTGGAGAACATGCAATCTCCACATAGGCATTGACCTAAGCCAGGAATTGAACCTGGGTCCTTGGTGCTGTGAAGCAGATGTGCTAACCACTGTGCTACCACGCTACCCCGCCACCCCCACATCCCCCCACCCCTCCACCTCTGTATAGATTAGGGAAATAATTGGGGTAAATATGTGGTGTTATGGGAATAGAATCTGGATGAGGTACTCTTGTCAGAGAGTTGGTGCAGATTTAATGGACACAATGACCTTCTTCAGCACTGTAGAGATTCTATGGAAAGTTGTAGGATCTGCACAATCAGTACTTCCATAAAGGAATGGAGAAAATTGGAGAGGAGGGGCAGGAGGGGCGGGTGGTAGGTGACTGAGGTGGTTTAAAATAGAAGTTTATTTATTAGTCACATATAAGGCTTACTTTAACACTGCAATCAAGTTATTGTGAAAAACCCCCAGTCACGACACTCTAGCGCCTGTTCGGGTCAATGCACCTAACCAAGAAAAGGGTTGAAGAAAAATTGACGGCAAAGAATGTGAAAATACCCCATGCAATGATTCCCCCACCCAAGAAGTGTTGTGACAACGCTCTTGCGGACATGTTTTCCAACACCTCATTATTTCCTCACCTTACGAGAAAAGGGGTGATAGGGCTTTGTGTATTATTGACCCGAGGACAACATTACTCCTTGCAAAGCGAATACACATCTCCTTAGCACGGTTGTTGGTTCTGAAACAACAGCATATCAAGGCAAATCAGATCAGATCACTGATCTCATTAAATCACAATTCCACCCCGCCCAGACAGTGCGATTTTTAATCTGATTTTGATTATATTTCATGTCACTAGATAAACGCTTAGTCTGGAAAAAAAACAAAGGTGTTGGATTACTCCTGTGTCGAGTTAAAAGGTTTAACAGGCCAAATCAACAATAAATGTGACAAAGAAAGTAGTCCATCAATTAGAAATAACAGGGTGGTCTGATAATAAAGCAAGTCTTCAAGGAAAGAGAAATTAAATACTGGTACTCCTCTCTGAGACTGTACTCCAAACACTGGTGGCAAAGAAAAAAGCTACACAGGGGGAGATCCAATTCAATTTTCTGCGCTGAATCTGTAGCAAGACAGATTGGGCACCAGGGGGAAACCAAGCGACATTGGAAACGGGCATCTGGTCTGAATGCTCTTTGTAAAATTTGCTTGCAGGAGGCGAATTAAAAGTGCCACGCAGAGAGACAAGAGTTTGAAATAAACTGGGAGTTCAACTGAATGTCAGTTTTACACTACAAGCGCCCCAGACGCAAAACAGACGGGGATTTGAGGTGGTGGCAATTTACTGCTTTATTAGTGGCCGTATTCGGGGTTAAAGAATTTGTGGTCCAACATTGCGAAAAAAAAACTCAGCTCGTTTCCTCCTGCGGGGTGAAGTTGCAGACTTGGGTGCATTTCGGGGTAGCAACATTAAAGTCTTATCTGTGCTGTTGCACCCCCTCTCCCTCCTGGATCGAGTCCCACAAATTGGTTCGACTTTATACCTTCGGAGTTAAAAATTCTCTCTGTTCTTCCATTAATGAGGAAATCATTCAACGGTACGAATTCGACTCTCATAGACAAGTCCCTGGGGATGGCGGGGGGGGGGGGGGGGAGGTTTCTCTTTATTTTTATAAGTGTGTGATCTTAGAACAGGGTGACGAAAAGCATCAACCCTCCGCATTCCCCTCCCTCAGGGGTACAACGCTGATAATAAAGTATTAAATGTCCCGGGGGCTCCTGGGGTTGTGGGACGTGAAAATGTGTCGAGAGGAGAGTTTCAAGTTGTAACATTTCCACCTCAGCACGTGTCTCAGCCTGCGACCACGCGACTTAAGGCAGTTTAAGTTGGCAAGATCTGGGCGAAAGCGTCCCAGCGAATTAAAACAGAAAATGCTGGCTGGGGTGTGGAGGACTCAAAGCAGATCCGGCAGCACAGTCAAACAGAATTAACTTCAACAAAAAGAGGAGGCGATGGAATTTTGCACTGGACTACTCATCCAGCTAATATTCTGGGCACACAGCACCAGGGTTTGATTCCCGATTCCGGTCACTGTCTGTGTGGAGTTTACACATTCTCCCCGTGTATGCCTGTGTTTCCTCCGGTTTCCTCCCACAGTCCGACGATGTGCGTGTTAGGGTCGATTGACCCTAGTACAAAGCAGGGCACGTGAGGCGAGGTGGACAGGGCCTGGATAGGATTGTGCAGACTCAATGGGCCAAATGGCCTCCTTCTGCACTGTCGCGATTCTATGATAAATCCTGTCACGGTGGAATTTGAATTTGGCAACAATTACCTGGAATTAAGAATTTACCGATGTGTCGATTGTCGGAAAAAACCATCTGGTTCACGAATGTCCTTTGGGGAAGGAAATCTGCCGTCCTTACCTGGTCTGGCCTACATGTGACTCCAGAACCACAGCAATGTGGTTGACTCTCAACTGCCCTCCCAGGGCAATTAGGGATGGGCAATAAATGCTGGCCAGCCAGCAGCACCCATGTCCCATAATGAATAAAAAAAGCACAAAATGCTGGAAAATCTTAGCAGGTCTAATAGCATCTGTGGAGAGAGAATAGAGTCAACATTTCGAATCTTTCAGCATTTTCTGTTTTTGTTTCAGATTCTAGCACCCGTAATATTTTGTTTTTGTTTAACCGAGCTAATGTTTCCATTATGTCTCTTCATCATATCTGTAACTGCGACACCATAATACGTATCTTTGTCTGTACAGTGCACAAGAAACAATACTTTTCACTGTATCCCAATACATGTGACAATAATAAATCAATTCAATTCAGTTCAAATCTATTTCTGTCTCCACAGATTTTTGCCGGACCTGCTGAGATTTTCCAGCATTTTATGTTTATGTTTCAGATATCAGCATCCACAGAATTTTACTTTTATTTAACAGTGTTAATATTTTCCTAAACTTTGTCTCTCTCTCTCTCTGTCCATAGATGCTGTTAGATTTCTGAAACCCCCACCCTTATATTTTCTGCTTTTATTTCAGATTTCCAGCGTCCTGGTACTTTGCTTTTATTTCAGCAAATTGAATCTGACTCAGTTCTGCTGAAACCCACCTGGGGAACACAATCATTTGCTGGCTAATGGAATTAACATAAATGGTAGAGAGTACAAGTTAATATTTTGAGGAGAAATCCCTGAACTGAGATCATTTCCACCGCAGAACAGCAATGGGAACAGGTTGTTTTCTGATCACATACATTTTCCAAAGTAATAGCGTTGTGGGGTGTAACTACTGTGTGACAAGTTTACATAGGCAATTTCCATGCTAAATATTGACATAGAAATTCATCATGCAAACACAAAAACAAGGATAGGATTTGTGATTGAATTATATCTAGGTGCCCTGGTAGAATGTATATACTTCACAGAATCCCTGCAGTGCAGAAGGAGGCCATTTAGCCCATCAAGCACTGACTGACAATATCCCACCCTATCCCTGTAAACCCACTAATTCCCCTAACCTACATATCTTGGGACACTAAGGGATAATTCAGCATGGCCAATTCACCCAACCTTCATATCTTTGGACCGTGGGAGGAAACGAGCACCCAGAGGACACGGGGAGAACATACAAACTCTACACAGACAGTCACCCAAGGCTGGAAATGAACCTGGGTCCCTGCCCCTGTGAGGCAGCAATGCTAACCACTGCATCACCATGCCATACTTCATCTAATCCTGTTTCACATTTGGCCTGGCTTTAGGGCAGATGGATCAGTGTATTTTAGTTACATGTCTTATGTACATGACATTGATATGGGCATATCTAAAATATCTTGAGTTCTGGAGAAATCAAATGGGATTTATAACGTTAACTTTGTTTCTCTGCCCTCTGATGCTGTCAGCCTGCTGAATGTTTCCAGCACTTTCACATAATCCCTAGAGTAAAGATGGGGGCCATTGGGCCCATTGAATCAGCACTGACACCAATCTCTTTCTCCATCCTATCCCCATCATACCCTCCTAATTCCTCTGACACTAAGAGGCAATTGAGTATGGCCAATCCACCTAACCTGTACAGGGTTAGTTTGCACGTGTGAGTTTGCACGTTCTCCCCGTGTCTGCGTGAGTTTCCTCTGGGTGCTCTTGTTTCCTCCCACAGTGTGGATTAGATGGTTTGGTCATGCTAAATTGTCTCTTAGTTTAGGGGGACTGGCTAGGGTAAATACGAGTGGTTATACGATAGGGCCCGAGTGGGATTGTGATCAGTGCAGATCTGATGGGCCGAATGTCCTCCTTCTGCACTGTAGGATTCTATGTAAATCATTTCAATCTTTGGACTGTGAAGGAAGCCGGATACCCAGGGGAAACCCACACAAATACGGGGAGAAAATGCAAACTCCACATCGACAGTTATCCAAGGCTGGAATCAAACCCGGGTCCTTGGTGCTCTGAAGCAGCAGTGCTAACCACTGCGCCAACATGCTGTCCTGAAACTGTTTTCATTTCAGATTTCCAGCAGCTGCAGTACATTGCTTTTCACTGCATAAAGTAAAATATCTTTCCTGTGGCTGCATGCCTGGAAATGCCACAATAAATTCTCCAGACACTTTTCTGTTAACGCCTGTTTCTCTGCTTCTCTTTCCTTCAAGAACCATCTCCTTGACCAAATATTTGGCTACCTTCCCTCAGATGCAGGTATCCATTACGCAGTCTGGTGTCAAATTTTGTTTGGTGACACTCCTGTGAATTGCACTGAGAGATTTAACTCCATTAAAGGTGCTATATAATTAGTTGTTGCTAATTCCTTCATACTATTTTTTCACATTGTATGTGTCTGTCACCATTAAACTCACCTATTCATTTCACTTGTCTGTGACTGCATACTCTACACTTGCTACCAAGGGTATGTGACACTGTTTCAATCATTATCTCTGAGATCTCCCAGCTCTGAATCCCAGATACTGTCACCCACTTAGTTCCCAACCATGACCAGAACTAGCAGGAGGAGCAAGGCATTCATTAGCCTCTGCCACAATTAGAATTCAAACCCCAACCCTAGTCCCAAGTCCTGAAGTCTCCAGATGCACTTCCAAAATTTAGCCCTCTAGTGCAAAAGGAGGCCATTCAGCCCATAGTTACCCAGGCCTCTTCCCCCCTCTGTTCAATTCCTGTAACCTCACACATTTAGCATTTACATATCCACCTAACCTGAGCACCCAGAGGAAACCCACGCAGACACAGGGAGAACGTGCAAACTCCACACAGAGTAACCTGTGGCCGGAATTGAATTCAGATCTCTGGCTCTGTGAGGCAGCAGTGCAAACAACTGTGCCACAATGCCATGAGTTCCTGGTCAAATTGCTTTGGTTAGTATATCTGCTCTTGCGTCATGAGATCACTAAAATCCTGCCCAAGACAGTACAAATGTTCAGATTTATGTACAGTGCAAATGCCAGGCTAGTCCTCAAACCAAGTAAAAACTGTGCATCCTCAATGATAATTCCACTGAGCACATCGCACTAAGATACAAATTAAACCTCAGCTTCCTGCATTGAGGACACACTAGCCTTCAAGTTTGTAATGAGCTACAGATAACCAGCATTAAAGTTACCATTCTATCCTGCAGCCTCCCATCGAATAACATCAGCCTTGGAGATTAAATTGAATAAAATGTGTTAAAATTATCCTTTTAAATTACAATGGTATTCTGTCTTCAATTGAATGGATTGCTTTGACTGGCGGGCCATGCTATTGGAATGTCAGCACATATGGAAAGTGCTGTGTGGCAATATTACCATTAGTAATTTAGGATTATGCTCTGGGGACCCTAGTACAAATCCCACCAAGGCAGATGGTGAAAATTGAATTCAATATGAATTCGGAATTAAAATCTAATGATGGCCATGAAAACATTGTTATGAAAATCCATCTGCTTCACAACTGCCTCTTTGGAGAAGAAATTTGCCGACCTGACCTGGTTTGATCTATGTGTCACTCCAGACTCACAGTATTGTGGTTGACTCTTAACTGCCCTCTGAAATGGTTCAAGGGCAACTGAGGATGGGCAACAAAAGCCAGCCTTGTTAGGGGTTCTCATGTCTCTTGAAATTAAAAAAAAATACAGATAATGAAGAAAATCTTGTATTTATAAAATGCATTTCATGATCTCAGGGGCCCCAAGTGCTTTACAGCCAATGATACACTTTTGAAGTGTGGTCTCTTCACTTCACATTGAGTGTTGTGATGGAGAAAATGTGGCAGCTAATTTATGTACCGCAAGCTCTCACAAACAGCATTGTGATAATGATTGGGTCATTTCTTTTGATCAAGGAATAGATTTTTTTTATTCCATCATAGAATCCTACAGAGCAGGAGGAGACCATTTGGGCCATCGAGTCTGCACCAACAATAATCCCAGCCCTAACCCTGTAACCCCACATATTTGCTCAGCTAATCCCACGAACCTACACATCCTGGGACATTAAGGGGCCAATTTAGCATGGCCAATCAACCTAACCCACCCATTTTTCAACTGTGGGAGGAAACCGGAGCGCCCAGAGGAAACCATTGCAGAAACGAGGGGAGCGTGCAAACTTCACATGGACAGCGACCCAAGCTGGCAATTGAACCTGGGTTCCTGGCACCGTGCCACCCCAAACTTAAAGTACAGAGGCAATGCTCAGAGTGGACTGGGCAAACTCTAAATTGTTTCTTGCTTACTACAAAAACCAAATTCAAATTCAAATTGAATCCAATTCATGGTCCCCACAAGAGAGACAAACAAGATCCAAGCTGAAGACAAAATATTGCGGTTGCTGGAATCTGAAACAAAAGCAGAAAATGCTGGAAAGTCTCGGCAGGTCTGATAGCACCTGTGACGAGAGAATAGAGCCAACGTTTCGAGACTGGATGAATCTTCATCAGAGTTTCATCCAAGCTGACAAAATAAGGCATTACACCCTATCTTGGGCTTGATCTGATGCTTGATGTTAGCCAAAAGGCTGAGTTCAAGGAATAGGTATTGACCAGGATGCTGAGAGCGTTCAACTGCTTCCTGGCATCTAGCCGAGAGGATAGATGGAACCTCATTCCAAAGAGTACACCTCTGACAGTGCAGAACTCCCTCAGTCCTCATTGATTTGCATATCCAAATCCCGCAGTGGGTTGAACACAATGCCTTCGCACTTAAGAGGCTATGATATGGAGATGCTGGTGTTGGACTGGGATGGATACAGTAAGGAGTCTCACAACACACTTACCTGATTCACCTGATGAAGGAGCAACACTCCAAAAGCTCGTGATTCCAAACAAACCAGTTGGACTTTAACCTGGTGTTGTGAGACTTCTTACTTGAGAGGCAACACAGATACCAACCGAAGCAACTGCTGACAAATTATAGTTCTCAACACCCTCCCTGCAATATCTATAAACTCCCCTGCACACCATACTGCCCTAACGATAATAAGAATGGCAGGAGATTGTGGAAACAATGTGATTTCCTTCCTCCATTCCTGGGACCAGCTGCCTATTCTTGGGATTTCCATTTGGAGGGCAACGAGGGAGTGACAAATAGTGGGGTCTTCACCCAGAATCTGGGCAAAACCCCCTTCTTTCCCTCCCCACAGATTGAAAAAAACAGATTAACAACGAGAACACGTTACTCGAAATTGAGAGCTGTGGAAGAGCTGAATTCTGTGGACCTTCTAAACACAGTAAGAAGTCTCACAACACCAGGTTAAAGTCCAACAGGTTTACTTGGTAGCATTTGATCGTTTATTTGGCGGCTTTTGCTACCAAATAAACCTGTTCGACTTTAACCTGGTGTTGTGAGTAACCTGTGCTTACCCCAGTCCAACGCCAGCATCTCCACATCATGACACTTTCTAATGCAGATTTGTCCCTGTAATTTACAAAGCAGGCTCACAACTGCAGAAAGAGTTACAAGCAAGCAGATCATGGCAAACTTCCTGAAAAGTGCTCAACTGCAATATTATATGTGATATATTAACGTTCACAAAACGGCATTTATTGAATGCAAATATTGAGTGCATGGGCCCCTTAATTGTGACACTTGGCAGAGTGCCAATTTTCCCCCACGTTGTGAATCTTGGCGATAGATTCTGGGATAAGGTTACAGAGCCGGGCGATTGGCCCGTGTCTCACTCCGAGAGAAGGAGCTGGATCCCGATAGGTTGCTTCCTGAAACAGGGGAGGAGAGGATCCTCCCTGTATAAAATATACACCAGCGTATGCCAAAATTTGAAACAAAAATTGAGAGGGAGAAATCCGACAAGCCCAAGCCGAGGGGAGGATTGAAAAGAATCGAAGCCGCAGCAAATTTTTTTTTCCCAATGTAGGGGGAGGGTTGAGACTACTCACGGTACAAGAGCTGGGAGAGGGGTGGCTACACATAAGGCATCGGTGATGCAGGACGCCAAACTGGATGATTTCATTTGTCATCTCCGTAAAGAAATGGTGAGTTACCGAGAAAGAAAGGGAACACTTTTTAGCGAACATTTAATGTTGAATGTAGCGTTCACAGCTAGTTCTTTTAGAGTTACTTTTTTTTTGTTAAGGCGATGACAAGGCTCAGAGAAATCTAGTGTCGTTCTTGGGAAGAACTGTGATTATTAAGACAAAAAAAAATCCCTTATGTCAGATTTTAAATTCTCTACTATTGCCAGTTCATGTAATATTAGAAATGTTAATATATTTGTCAGTCCCTGGCATCTAACAACCAATGTCCCCATGACATGACATTATATTTTTATTTATTTTTGTTCAGTTCTGTGGTTTTATGAAGGAACTGTGGTGCCGGACGATGAGAGAGAGATACACAGGGGGCAAATGCGAGTTGGGGAAGACTGCGGATTAAAGCATTTATCTGACCATGGCATTGCACAGCCAATGTGAACCCCCCCTTCCCTTTTTAATGGGGTGGGGAGGGGGTGAATTTGGAAAGTTACTGAAGAGAGAATGCACAGATTCTCTTTATGAAATGTATAGCACCAAGCAGGCCAGGTGAGCAGTAAGTGTGCCCAGGTGTTCCCCATAGTTAACATGTTCTTACCTGCCCGCAGCGTCTGTGCAGATAGAATGGAATGTCTTAGAGGGAGAGACTCTGACCCTTTCCTTATTCATCTCTTAACTTCTTGGAAACAATGAGGGTGCCCGTTTGGAAAGTCCACCCATTCATGAGGAATTGGCAATTATAACCTCGATCAACAATAACTCTCCAGGATTGGTTGGAGGAAGATTTCTTTTGGCAGGAGGGAGGAGGAAGTTCTGTCTTTCACACTCCCCCCCCCCCCACCCTTCTCAGTTGTACCATCACTTTTTCTCCAGCTCTATATGTTGGGTCAGGGTTATTGTGGAGCATGTTCGGGCTAGCCATCTAGAAGCAGTGATGGGCCGAGTGGTTTTCTGTTCTGGAAATAAGGAGCACAGATATGAATGGGCTAGAAGCTGGGATCTTGCTGCTCTGTGTGGCTCAATCCTACAGGGCAAAAAATGCAGTTCCCTATTGAGTCAGCAGAGGGAGCTGGGTGGACACTTTGCCAAGTCTACCACACTGCACATGGCACCCCAGGCTTAGACTGGATTAAGCATGAGTTCAGAGGAAGTTAACTCTATATTTGATATTGGCTGTTGGGGGGGGGGGGGGGGGGGGGGGGGGAGGAGGAGGGGGGGGGGGGGGGAG
Organism: Sphyrna mokarran; assembly: GCA_024679065.1. Classification (NCBI taxonomy): domain Eukaryota; kingdom Metazoa; phylum Chordata; class Chondrichthyes; order Carcharhiniformes; family Carcharhinidae; genus Sphyrna; species Sphyrna mokarran. The sequence continues at coordinate 129,032,256 of JAGIQG010000003.1, read as the reverse complement.
GCAGTTAAATAAATACAATACATCTTTATTAAAAGGAAAGCCTACATGGCCAGAGTAGCTTTTAGAATTCTACAATGCAGAAAGAGACTATTTGGCCCATCAAGTCTGCACCAACCACAATCCCACTCAGGCTCCATCCCCATAACCTCATGCATTTACCCTAATTTGTCCCTTTGACATGACCGAACCACCTAACCCACATATCTTTAGACTGTGGGAGGAAACTGGAGCACCCGGAGGAAACCCACACACAGACAGGGGAAGAACATGCAAACTTTACACAGTGACCCAAGCCGGCAATTGAACCCGGGTCCCTGATGCTGTGAGGCAAAGTGCTAACCACTGTGCTGCCCATGGTGATATACAAGCCCTAGATTTGTAAACCAGTGTTATCGAGGCCTCACAGACGTGCTGAACTGCTCATGGTCACCTCTTAACTTAATCTCAAAATATTTATGTATAATAACTTAATGGGAAGAGATTAAAATCCACTTTAATTCATCTCATAGGGAATATTTCTGAAAGTTTATTTTTGATGTGTTATAGATTTTACTCCATCTTTCCTTCCTTGATATCTGGCTAAGGAAATGGGCCCAATCACACATGCTCACTGATAGCCTATTTAGCATTGCTGGTTGCAATCAGTGGAAATCCCATAGATGTCAGGACACTACAAAGTCTGGATCCAACTAAATCTTCATGGTACTGGGGTTCAGATAGTAATGGTAATTAGTGTGAGTTTTTGTGGATTGGAAGCAGATTGGCATGGGAGTAAAGTTGGGCGAGGCCAGGTGTACGGAGGAACTCTGGAAAGGGAATAGGCTGTTCAGCTCCTCGAGCCTACTACTAAGGTGATGGCTGATCATAGAATTGACAGTGCAGAAGGAGGTCATTTGGCCCATTGAACCGGCACTGTCCACAATTCCGCTTGAGTCCCAACCCCCTAACTCCACATATTTACCCTGCTAATCCCTCTGACACTCAGGGACAATTTCGCATTGCTAACCAACCTAATGCGCACATCTTTGGACTGTGGGAGGAAACTGGAGCACCTGGAGTGAACCCACGTAGACGCAGGGAGAACGTGCAAACTCCACACAGTCATTCGAGGCTGAAAGTGAAACCGGGTCCCTGGCATTGTGAGACAGCAGTGCTAACCACTGTGCCACCATGCCGTTATTTGTGATCCGTTTGCTATGGTTCCATATCCTTTTATACAATTGTCTAGCAAGAATCTTTCAATCTCAGATTTTAAGTTATTCAACTGGCATCTGCTGCTTTACATGGGGGGAGTTTCAAACTCCTCTTTGTATGAAGATGAAGACATACGTTGGATATATGGCACAGAAAGAGGCCATTTGGCCCAACAAGTCTATGCCACTGTTTATATAATTCTCAAGCCTTCTTCCATCTTTCCTTATCTCAATCTGTCGTCATAACCTTTCTCCATCATATGCTTGTCTAGCTTGCCCTTGAATGCATCTGTACAATTCATGTCAATCATTCCCTGGGGTAGTGAGTTCCTCATTCTTACCATTCTTTGTGTAAAGGAGTTTATCCTGAATTTCCATATGGAATTCTTGATTACTGCTGTATCTTATGCATCTGATTCATGTCATGTATGCCCAGGTACAAGAATTGACATATACACTGACATCGACCCACATGCGAAAGACGTACACAAGTATGTGCTACACTTGCAATGCATGTAGACAGTGTACAGAGACATACATTCACACAAGAGGAGTACACATCTAGTACTGAATATGAATAAGGAACAGTAGGCCATTCAACCCCTCATGCCTGTTCTGCCATTTAATAAGACCATGGCTGATCTGATGATAACCTCAAACCTGCATTCCATCTACCCCTGATAATCTATCACCCACTTGCTTACAAGATTCTATCCACTACTGACTTAAAAATGTACCAAGATTGGAACTCTGTTCCTGAAAAGAAGCAGAGTTCCAAGGATTCATGACCCTGTGAAGGGGGGAAAAAATTCCTCCTTGCTGTCTTAAATGGTTGACCTCTTACTTCAAAACTGTGGCTCCTAATTCTAGATTCTCTCAAGAGAAAACATCCTCTCCACGTCCACCCTGTCAAGATCCCTCAGGATCTTGTATGTTTCAGTCAAGTCACCGTTTACTCTTCTAAACGGTGTCCAGCGGACATAAGCTTAGCCTGTCCAAATCTTTCCTCATAAGACAACCCACCCATTCCAGGCGCCAACTGTCTCTGAACTGCTTCCAACACGTTTGCATACTTTCTTAAAGTGACCAATACTGTACACAGTACTGCAAAGGTGGTCTCACTAATACTCTGTAAGGGTGGCATGGTGGCACAGTAGTTAGCACCAGTGCCTTACAGTGCCAGGAACCCAGGTTTGATTCCTGGCTTGGGTCACCATCTGTGGGGAGTTTGCACATTCTCCCCATGTCTGCATGGGTTTCCTCTGGGTACTCCAGTTTTCTCCCACACTTCAAAAGATGTGCAGCTTAGGTGAATTTGCCATGCCGAATTCTCCCTCTGTGTACCCAAATAGGCGCTGGAGTGTGACAACTAAGGGATTTTCACAGCAACTTAATTGCAGTGTTAATGTAAGACTACTTGTGACTAATAAATAAACTTTAACAACTGAAGCATAACTTCCCTTCTTTAGTATTCAATCCCCTCTCAATAAATGATAACATCCTATTAGCTTTCCTAATTACTTGCTCTACATGCATACTAGCCTTTTGTCACTCATGTACTAGGACACCCAGATCCCTCTGCATCAAAACTCTGCAATCTCTCACCATTTATTTTTATTTTTCCTGCCGAAATGGAGAATTTCACATTTTCCCACTTTATCCTCCACATGCCAAATCCTTGTGCTCTCACTTAAGCTTTTGCAGCAAATTTGGCAAACGTTGAGGTCCCAGCACTGATCCACTTGTTACATCTTGCCAACCTGAAAAAAACACCCATTTATGCCTACTCTCTGTTAGACAACCAAGCATCTATCCTTACCAAAATATTACCACCATAACATGAGCCTTTATGCACATTCCCAGCCATATACAGACAGTGAACTGAATTTAGAAATAATTTTTCAACAAATCAGAGGCCTTCCCTTAGGGATTTTATACTTTGATAGTATTAAACAATGCTAGAAAAGCAATTACCTGCAATCGATTTGATTTACTTATTGTTTTCTTGTATTTTGCCCTTTGAACCAGATAAATATGAAAGAGGCAGGGGCTTGTCTTCGAGATCAAATGCAGTGTATGATGCAGGCATTGCAAGACCTAAAACAGATCCACAGCATCAGTAGCTTGAACCTGAAGGAGGAGGAGGCGCCCTTGCCCCCCGCCAAAGGGAGAAGCTCACACAGTTTTACTTCGGATGTCTCTGAATCGGACACCTACGACTCCGCATGTTGCCTGGTGTCTCCCAGAAGTGAGGAGGAAAGCAGCCCATCAGTATTCGCGTCGCCCAGCAGTGAGAGAAGCTTAGAGTTTGACTCTGGTTACTCAGAGGCCTCAGGCCCCACCTTGACAAAGGCAGCCCGGGTTGGAAGCTCTCCATGTTTGAGGGAGAACAGACTCCCTCCCGCTGGGATCTTGAGGAATAAAATCGGCCTGGGACTGAACAAAAAAGTAAGACCAAAATCCACTTCCGATGTTTATTTGGAACAATGCTCCTGGAAGATTTTTGATTACACGGATCCCAATGACTGGACGGTGAATTTGCTCTCCCAGAGCAGGAATAGGCAGCCCCTGGTACTGGGGGACAACTGTTTTGCAGATCTGGTGGAAAACTGGATGGACCTACCAGAGGAGGTTGATGAGATGACAGAACCAAAGGCCAAGGAGCACTCCGGCAGATGGTTGGGGAAGCCTCACGAATTCATCCTGAACCTCTCTGGGAATGTCAGGCGTAAACTGGCCAACATCTCGAGGTCTGACAGGTCAAAGGGCACAGACCCGAAGCACCAAAGCAGCAGAGACAGCAGCCATGCGCACATGCTATCAAAGAGACTCTCTTGTCCGACAAATTTGGGTAATTACATGCCAAAGCTCTCTTATCTGAATCGTTCTCACTCTAACCTACCCCAGACGCATGAAGCATCAACAGACTTTGATAAGTTTATTGCTTTGATGAAAAGCAGAAGTAGGAAACCAATTATTTGCAAGGACACAATTAGTTATGTATAAAGTAAACACGATGGACATTGACTCCTGTGCGTCTAACTTGAGGCACATATTAATCTCATTTTTGTATCACTTTTTGATATAAGCCAAAATGTATATAGCCATGTAGTTTGTCAACATACATTTTTTTATATTTTATACAATGCCTTAAAATAAACACAAGATTCTTCAATGGTTTTGTTTGACAACTTTTTGTTTATTTAGATGTCAAATTCCAGCATTGATAAATCACCACAATTCTATAAAGGCTTTTCCACATCACCCTCAGACTTTACCTTCATTACTATTTTCTAGTCTGTGATCTGACCCTCTCTACAGCTTTTTGCTTCAATTTGATTCCAAGCAGAACTTCAGCCGAAGCTCAACCGCAAGTGGCCCCCCCCCACTTTGCAAACAATCAGCATCTGTTACCAAACAATTAACTGTGGGCTCTTGCAGCCTTGGGGACTATTAGTTACAGTATGATTTCCTTGCAAGGGAAAAGGTTAAAATGCTCTTTACTTCCAATATACAAGGGAGGTGATTCACCCAGCCCACTGTGCTGCTTTTCTTTAGTGCAGCGGGCCGGAGGACTGTACTGGTGGCGAATTTGTGCTGGGTGTCCGAGTTTCTGAGTCACCCAGTGCTGGATTTCTGATGAGAATGTTGTGGATAATGTATGCAGCAGCTCATTTACATGTCATTTAAATCCTATTAGTGTGCCCGGGACAGGAGTCTCCAGGCCCACTAACCTCCTCCCCAGCCCCGTCAGATGTGGTTCACTCCAGTGGGGTTTAGTATAACTCTGCAGGGAGTGGGCGCCCAATATTGCTAACAGTGGAGTGGGGGGGGGGGGAGGGCAATCGAGGATCCCATAGAGCCAGGAGGTGGGTGGTTGGCACCTGGACATTGCCATCTTGGCAGTGCCAGCCTAAGCACCTGTCATTGTTACTGCCCAAGGGACAAAATGCCAATTCCCAGGGGGGCATCTTGATAGCGCCCACTGGGCATGCAGCAGTGCTGGGGGCCAGGGTCTAATTCAGCGAGCCTCTAGAGATGATTGGTATGGGTAGAGACTCCCCCTTGCCACTCTGCAGTTGGGATCGGTCAGGAGCGAGGGAGACTAATGACTGGGACTGCCCATTGAGATTGGGGGGGGGGGTTTAGGCAGCTGGGGGTGGGGTGGTATGGGACTGCCAATTGGTGGGAATTGGGAGTTCGGGACTGCCTCACAGGAAAAAGGAGATGGAGGCAGGCTGGGAAAAGGGAGGAGGGAGGTGTTGTCAGGGCTGGATGCAGACACATCTGAGGAGCTTGCAATCAGTCTGTAGGAGGGGATGGGGGGGGGGGGGTCAGGTGTCGCACGGCTGGCATTGCAGGGACTATGAAGCTGATCAGTAATCAGCTGGCCAACATTTGGGAGGTCATCAGTGTAGGGCCACTGCGCATGTGCTGACCTTGGTGCTGACAGATCGACGCATGTGCAATAGCGCATGCAGTGCTATGCTGCCAGCTTCTTCTGCCCCCACCCACTAGTGTCTGGAGTGAATTGTGCTTAGGCACTTTGCAATGCACAGAGTGGGAGATTCATTTTGAAACTCCCACTTAAAAAAAAAGGCAGAATTTACTCCAGTTTTTACATGAATCCGACACTTAGAATTCTTTTGGAAGAATCAGCCCTGTTGGTGTTCCTAAGTATTGAACAAGTATTGCTCCTGGCTGATGTCAGTGTCCATTTGCAAACTGGGATCAGTGTACAGAAAATGTGAGGAGAGGTCATAAAGATGGAAATTTGTCATAGTCTTAACCAGGAATAGTCACGTTAATCATTGTGTTAATTCAGGAGTGTGAATTGATTGGGAACATAACTAAATCCCAGACTCCATTCCAAAGCCTATCATATCTTTAATGTTACTGATGCAAGGTATTGCTCCCCTCATCGGAAAATGTGACGTATTGAGCATGTAGAAGAAAGTGACCAAAAATCAAGGGACCATTTCCAGCAGAGACCAAAACATAATGAGATACTGAAGCTGCATTTTGTTTCAGCGTATTATAAAAATGAACCTGTAACGAATGTATCCCTAACACTCACTATGACACAGGGAGTTTTTAAAAACACAGTTACTCCACTTAAGGACAGTCAGGCCTCCCCATTGGCACGTACTTCACAACAAGGCTGCCTTGTTTAAAATCTATCAGGTAAGAGATAAAATTCCTTTTCTGAAAACAACCGCGGGGTCCAAACCTACTTGGGAGTTTGTTTTTCTCCCTGGGTGACATTTTTCTTCAGCTGAACAATTTCCAGTTTCCCTTTTCATTTGTTCTGTCAAAATTAATAATATGGGGGAGGGGAGGGGCACGAGGTTATTATTTCTGAGTCCAATTTGGATACCGAAAGGCTATTTTGCCATTTCTAGTCCGAAGCCTTACATTTATTTATCTCTTATATTAAAAATGTTTCAGTTTACAGGGTATAGGTAACTGTGGTGAGGAATTGGTCATTTTTCACTGCTGACTTCCACTGTGAAGTATTCTTCAGTGTAAGAAGTCTCACAATGCCAGATTAAAGTCCAACAGGTTTATTTGGTAGCACAAGCCACTAGTTCTCGGAGCACTGCCCCTTCATCGGGTGAGCGAACCATCAGGTCCAAAAGCTCGTGATTTCAAATAAACCTATTGGACTTTAACATGGTGTTGTTATTTATTAGTGTCACAGAAGTTACTGTAAAAATCCCCACACTTCACACTGAGTGGGATTTTAACCTGGCTTTTAACCCAATGTTGTCAGACTTCTTATTGTGTTTATCCCAGTCCAACGCCAGTATCTCCACATCAATTATTCTTCAGACGTGGGCCAGCTGCAGACAAAGTTAGCTACGTTTTAATCCTGACTTTGGATGTGTTGGAGCAGCACAGTGGTTAGCATTGCTGCCTCACCGCACCAGGACCTGGTTTGATTCCCACATGTTCTCCCCGTGTCTGTGTGGGTTTTCTCCAGTTTCTTCCCATAGTCCAGATGACATGCTGGTTAGATGTGTTGCCCATGCTAAAATTCTCATTCAGTGTACTGGGAGAAGTGCTGGAGTGTGGCCACTAAGGGATTTTTACAGTAACGTCTGTGACACTAATAAACAACAACACCAGGTTAAAGTCCAACAGCTTTACTTGGAATCACAGGCTTTTGGACTTGATGTTCCACTCACCAGGTGAAGGTGCACTGCTCCGAAAGCTTGCGATTCCAAATAAACCTGTTGGACTTTAACCTGATGTTGTGAGACTTCTCACTGGCATCTCCCCTTCACTAATAAATAAACTTTACCTTGCATTATGATGTGACACCTACATTTCCCATATTCATATGGTGGGTGGATAGACAATGGGTGAAACTGTAAAGGCCTCGGAGCAAGTCTGGCCATTTAGTGCTAATTATTACTGAATTAGCTTGACATGAGTTACGATTGATAGGTGACCAAATCAGAATGGAGTTGTGACTGTCCCAATTCACACTGTGTAGCATCTTTGCAGTGAGCAGATAGAGGATATATTCATGTCCACAGCCTGGGTTGGGTTCAGATTTAGATCCTGGAATGAAAACAGCAATGCTCGGGGTCATGCTTAAAAGAGATTTGCAAAAGCTACCTGAGCTCAGGGCAACCTAAAGCCTAGCTTTCTGATGTTGTCTACATTGTTATTAATGATTATCAAACTGAATTCCCGATGACAGTGAGCTGTGGTGCTTCACTGGATTATTAGCTCCAGAAAACCCATTAACATTCAAAAATATCCAAGCTTTGCATTGGTGAAAGGCCAACAATGCAGACATTTTTATAAAGTTATCAGAAACTAAGTGCCTGGGTGAGAGGGGGAGGGCACAAGTCCCAAAATACCTCTGCTTTCACCGGATCTGGCAGAAAACAGGGGGAAGATCTTCTTCATCTTCTTCAGTTTTGAAATCTATCTCAAACTTCAGGCCCTTCACGTGTTCCTTGATCTTTTTCTGACTGAGCATTTCCACGATCTCGGACAGTCTGAAAAGAGGCAAAATATTAATAGATTTTTAATGAGAAATATCAAAATGTGGCATTAAGTGTAACACCACTTTTTTAAAAATTCATTGATGTGATATGGGCGTCACTGGCTGGGCAAATGTTTATTACAAAGAACAAATAAAGAAGGAAGAAAATTCCACCACAGGAACAGGATCTTCGGCCCTCCAAGCCTGCACCGACCATGCTACCCGACTGAATTAAAACCCTCCACCCTTACCATGGATCATATCCTTCTATTCCTATTCTAACCATGTGTTTGTCCAAATGCCCTTTAAAAGTCACTATCGTATCCACTTCCACTACTGCCCCTGGCAATGAGTTTCAGGCACCCACCACCCTCTGTGTAAAAAAACTTGCCTCGAATATCTCCTTGAAACCTTACCCCTCGCACCTTAAACCTATGCGCCCTAGTAATTGACTCTTCCACCCTGAGAAAAAGCTTCTGACTATCTACTCTGTCCATGCTCCTCAATTTTGTAAACTTCTGTTAGGTCAATCTTTATCGTTCTAGTGAAAACAAGCCAAGTTTCTCCAACCTCTCCTCATAGCTAATGGAATTATCCTTGAACTGAGTGACTTGCAAGACCATTTCAGAGGGCATTTAAGAGTCAGCCACGTTGCTGTGGCTCTGGAGTCAAATGTAGGCCAGACTAGGTAAGGACGGCAGATTTCCTTCCCGAAAGGACAGTAGTGAACCGGATGAGTTTTTCCGACACTTGACAACGTTTTAATGATCATTATTAGACTTTAATTCCAGATTTTTATTGAATTCAAATTCCACCGTATGGGATTGGAACTTGGGGATTCTAGGAGCAACTCACAATAAAAAAATCAAAAAAGTTCCAAATACCTTCATCAGTTACCCTTGCCCTGTTATTATGGGAAAAAATGTCGGGAAAAGTAAAACTAGATGCCATTGAATTTGTAAGGTAGTCACCAAGAATCAGACAGCGAATTCAGAAGAAATCTCTTTTCTCCAGAGTGGTGAGAATATAGAACTTACTCTGCAGAGAGTAGTTGAGGTGACTAACATGAATTTATTCAGTTAAATATTGGGAAGGCCAAAGGCATGCTCTTCAGCACACAATACAAAACCTTGTTCCTGCTCAACTGATTCCATCCCTTTCCCTCCTGTCCCTAGTCATTGTCACGATGTGGAGATGCCGGTGTTGGACTGGGGTAAGCACAGTAAGAAGTCTCACAACACAAGGTTAAAGTCCAACAAGTTTATTTGACAGTAAATCCACTAGCTTTCGGGGTTTGCCCCTTCGTCAGGTGAGTGGAGAGTTCTCATTGTGAGACTTCTTACTGTGCCTAGTCAACGTCTCCAGGATGTTTGCAACCTCAGTGACCAATGTGACAGAGCTGAGTTCTGATCCCATATCCCCTCCTTCATAAAAACCACCTACCTTTGCTCTCATAACCACAAGTCCCTGCTCCACCTAGCCCAGTAAGAAGTCTGACAACACAGGTTAAATTCCAACCAATTTATTTGATAGTAAACTCACAAGCTTTCGGGGTTTCTCCCTTTGTCAGGTGAATGAAGAGTTCTGGCTTCAGACAGCTTGTGAGTTTACTATCAAATAAACTGGTTGGACTTTAACCTGGTATTGCGAGACTTCTTACTATGTTTACCTCAATCCAACGCTGGCATCTCCACATCATGACCACCTAGCCCATCCATTGTTGAAACTCTCAGTCACATTTTTGTTAGCACCTGAACTGATTATTCCAATGTTTTCCCAACCAGGTACCCATCCTTTCCACCCTTCATAACCCTGAGATTATCCAAATCTCTGCTGTCGCTCCATATGCCAATCCACACCACCCTGGTCAAATGACACGCCCATGCCCGCTGATCTACAATGGCTTCTTGCTTACCAAGGTGCCTTTGACAAGGTACCACATTGTAAATTGTTGCATAAGGTCAAATATCATGGGATCTAGGGTGAGATAGCCAACTGAACACAGAATTGGCTTCACAGCAGAAGACAGAGGGTGGTTGTAGAGGGTTGTTTTTCAAACGGGAGGCTTGTGACCAGCGATGTGCCTCAGGAATTGGTGTTGGGTCTGCTGTTATTTGTCATTTATATTAATGATTTTGATGAAAATTTAGTAGGCATGGTTAGTAAGTTTACAGATGACACGAAGATTGGTGGCATAGTGGACAGTGAAGAAGATTATCCCGGATTACAATGGGATCTTGATCAATTGGGCCGTTGGGCTGATGAATGCAGATGGAATTTAATTTAAATAAATGCGAGATGATGCATTTTGGTAGATCGAACCAGGAAAGACCTTACTCAGTTAATGGTAGGACACTGGGGAAAGTTATAGAAGAGATCTAGGGGTACAGGTTCATAGCTCCTTGAAAGTGGATTCACAAGTGGATAGAGAGGTGAAGATGGAATTCGGCATGCTTGGTTTCATTGGTCAGAACACTGAATACAGGAGTTGGGATGTCTTGTCAAACTTGTGCAAGATATTACACATTGGGAAAAGATACTGACTATCCAGCTGATCTGTGCTCCTCATTATTTTATAAACCTCTATAAGATCACCCCTCAGCTTCCTACACTCCAGAGAAGAAAGTCCCAGTATATCTAGCCTCTCCTCATAACTCAAACCATCAAGTCCCGGTAGCACCCTAGTAAATCTGTTCTGCACTCTTTCTTGCTTAATAATACCCTTCTTATCATAAGGTAACCAGGATTGCACACAGTATTCCAAGTGTGATTTTACCAATGTCTTGTACAACTTAAAAAAGACATTCCAACTCCTGTATTCAACGTTCTGACCAATGAAACCAAGTGTGCCGAATGCCTTCTTCACCATTCTGTTCAACAGTGACTATACTTTCAAGGATCTATGAACATGTATCCCTAGATCTCTTTGTTCTGTAATTCTCCCAATGCCCTACCATTAACTGAGTAAGTTCTGCCCTGGTTCAACCTACCAAAACACATCATCTCGCGTTTGTTTAAATTAAACTCCATCTGCCATTAGTCAGCCCACTGGCCCAATTGATCAAGATCCCATTGCAATTGGAGATAACATTCTTCATTGTCCACTATGGCACTAATCTTAGTGTCATCTGCAAGCTTACTAACCATACCTCCTTAATGTCCCCCCTTTCTATCGCTTAACTTTCTAAGCCCTACAAGATCTTTGCATTTCTCCAGCTGTAGCCTCTGATGCAAAAAACACTGCTTCCACTCCAAGTAGACGATTATGTCTTCATTTGTCTAGATCATTAGCTCAGAAATTCCCTCCTTAGTTCTCTCTCCCTCTATGTCCTTTTTAAGAAGCCTCTTACAACCTACCGCATGGACCATGCCTTGAGTCAATAATCTTAATATCTCTTTCTTTGGCTCAGTGTCAATTCTTGTCTGATTCTGCTGCTTGTGAAGTCTCTTTGATACAATAAAGATGTTACATAAATGCAGATTGCTGTTATTAGAAACTGTAATCTAATCAAAGGTTTTGCATGGGTTTTGCATAGATTAATAAATACCTGAGTTTGAGATTACAGATTTAATCAAGGGCTTTGGGCAGTTTTTATCAGCAAAAAACAGCCGTTCGACAGTGGTTGAAGGATTGAGATGGTTTTACAAACGACAAGAACTATCTTTGCATGCAATAACCATCATCTGAATCCAAACATTGGAGTTCATTCAAGAGTTGGATGTGCATTGGCTTCCTGGGCCTAGTTTTAGATAGATATGCATTCATTACTGAGTGGACTATACACAACAATAAAGACAGTCAAAAGCTTGAGAATGAGAGGGGCACAGGTTCAATGTGATTTGCAAAAGAAACAAATGTGATGTGAGAGAAACCTTTGTCACAGAGAGAGTGATTTAGGTCTGGAATGCACTGCTTGGAAGTGTGACGGAGGCAGATTCAATCAAAACACTCACAAGGACTTTAGATGATTATTTGAATAGAAACAGTGTGCAGGGTCACTACGAAGAGGCAGGAATCACAGAATCACTACAGTGCAGAAGGAGGCCATTCAGCCCATTAAGTCTGCACCATCCACAATTCCACTCAGATCCTATTCCTGTAACCTCACATATTTATCCTGTTAATTCCCGACGGTCAATTTAGCACGGCCAATCGACCAAAACATATATCTTTGGAGAAAACCAAAGCACCCAGAGGAAACCCATCCAGACATGGGGAGAATATGCAAAACCCACCCAGATAGTGACCTGAGACCGGAATTGAATTGTGGCGCTGTGAGGCAGCAGTGCTAACCACTGTGCCACTCCGGAGAATGGGGCTAAGTCGGAATGCCGATTCAAAGAGGTGACGCAGACACGATGGGCCAAATGTCCCCGTCTGCACAGTAACAATTCTGTGACAAGAACTGACACTGAGCCAAAGAAGTATGACTAACATTAATGCACAATTGCTGGAAAATTCCATGGCCAATCTTGATTCTGTGCACTCTTCCTGTTTCACAATGTTACATTTTGTTATAGTTCGACATCAATTTAGAAATTCCTAAGTCCGCATTTATTATGGAAATAGCCACTGTTAACTTGAGTTTATTGTGTCTCCCCATTCCCTTAGCAGACATAGTTCACCACTTTCCAAAAATGACCGCCCCTTAATCAATAAATAATACATGGAAGTTTTATGTAACAATAAGAACAGTCTGGGTAACCTTAAAATGCGAACAGCATTGTGTTAGCAAACCTGAGTCCAATTATCCCCATTCCCTTAGCCTCACTTCATTTAATAACTATTTGGTTTCGCCGCTCAGGGAGTAAGTTTGTCTTTGTGCAAAAGGGGCAATGGCAAATTTGCTTTGCAACACTTCTGATTTTTATTTCAACTGAAGATGATTCACCGATTTATATATTTTGTCACAAGGTGATAAGATGTCTCCTTCTGCGTGCAGCGCCATGGTTGGTTGATGTGGTAGTAAGAAAAATCAAGTGTCACTTCTGAGCTAATAAACTGCAAGTTCCCAAGCTTTGCAGTAAAAATACTGATACCTAACTCAGCCAATCAGCAGACACAATAGTTTAGTGATGATGCAGAGGTAATTTTGAAGAGACATTTATTCTCTATTGGCAGTTACCATGTTTCATATCTCAGCAGTGAATGATAACAAACTGTTCTTGGCAAGCTCCTCGAACAATTCCATTGACTGCTCATCAACGTGGAGAGCGCAGGGAAAATTCTTCACTTTGCGTTTCAAAAGGATTCCATAACCATTTTAATATTTTGGTGTTAAAGCCAGTTTTCCTGACTTCTACTCCTGGGAAAGCCTACTGTCTGGGTGTGCAAAGGTCAGGTCAAGAAGGGGGAGTCCACTTTGCCTGCCAGCACAAGCTTTTCTTGACATAACTTCTAAGCTCACTGTTGGGGAATTCAACAACTGCTGTGACAGATAAGGATACTAACCACTACACTAATGTGGAACTAGCTCTTGTCTATTCTGTACTCTGCTGAGCTAAATCTCCATTCACTGCAGCAGGACCAGAAAATCCCACTTGCACGGATGGCTGGAAAAGTCCCCCTTACTGTATTAGCAACCAGGGATACATGTAAGACTTGATTGAGACTGTGTCTGGGACACAGCAAGGCTGAACAATACGAACCTACGGAGGAAACAGATGGGGCGACTCCCTCTAATTGGTTCCTGGTAATAGAAAGTGAAAATGAACATGCTTTTCTTGAGCAAGTCTGGGAAATGTCTTATTCAGCAAACACACACACACACAGACACAGTCTCTCTCTCTCACACACACAGACACACATGCACAGGCACACACACAGTCTCTCTCTCTCTCACACACACACACAGACACACACACAGTCTCTCTCTCTCTCTCTCACACACACACACAGACACACACACAGTCTCTCTCTCTCTCACACACACACACTATCTCTCACACTCACACACGCACACATGCACTCATTCACACACATACACTCACATATTCACACACACATATATTCACATTCACAGACACACACTTGCTCTCACACACACATACACACACACATACATAGACACACAAACACATTCACAGACAACACACATGCACAAAGACATTCACACACTCTCACATAAAAACATTTACACACAAACACACTCAAGACACTCTCTTACATCACACACACAAACACATGGACACACACACACAAAGCAGCAGGGTCCTGCTATGGTCTGGTGTATATGATGCTATCAAGAAATCCTGTGCTTTTTTTAAAAGCGATAGGAAACGTCTTAGAGTGGTATCAGAGAGGAAATAGCCACAGGCGGATGTTTACTTCACCAGTCAAACAGCAGCTAGAATGTTACATCCTTCAGCTGCTGGCTCAGAGGATAACCTCCAGCCTGGGAACCACACACACATGAACAGAAACAGTCAGATGTTTCCAACAAACAGATAAAATCCCAGGCAGTAGAGTGGTGTCAATATAACACTCCTGATATACCTGCCGAGATGAGGTTCCCACAGTACGGGCGAGCCTACTAACACACCCACTCCCTAGTTTAAGGGACTCTGCAATGCAGGAAGAGGGAAACATTGGAGGTTTGTGTGTATCCCACATTCATGGGCAATGGGAAGAGGAGGAAACAAAAATGGAATTAGTTAGAAATTCTTAATTTTTTTTTGTTTCTCATTGTCACTCAAGTGGCAAAATAATGCTCATGAACATATAGTTTTATATGGGCACTGGACTTCACCTGGATACAAAGCACACTTGTATTTTCATACAAGTGTTTCAATGGAGCTATGAAATGTACTACGCATCTTTATATATATTGCTTAATGTTAATTGTGTACAATTTTAATTGGGGGATTGAATACATCTTTCAACAGGGCTTTGGTAATTGGACTTCATTTAAATTTCATATAGCAATGTAACAGAAGCAATTACTTCTGAATGGCATGGTGGCACAGTGGTTAACACTGTTGCCTCACAATGCCAAGGACTCAGGTTCGATTCCCAGCTTGGGACACTGGTATGTATGATGTTTGTACTTTCTCCCAGTATCAGCATGGGTTTCCACCGGGTTTCCTCCTGCATGCCAAAGATGTGCAGGTTAGTGGATTAGCCGTGCTAAATTGCTCCTTAGTGTCCTGGGATGCATAGGTTTGATGAATTAGAAGTGTAAGCATGAAAAATATGGGGATAGAGCCCGGGTAGGATTGTTGTTGGTGCAGACTTGATGGGCCAAATGACCTCTTTCTGCACTGGAAGGATTCTATGATTCCTTCCCTTTGTGGAGATAATCTGATTTTTTTTTATTCATTTGTTGGTCATGGGCACCGTTGGCTGGCAGGCCAGCATTTATTGCCCATCCCTATTTGCCCTTGTTTAGAGGTCAGTTGAGAGTCAACCACATTGACGTAGGTTTGGAGTCACATGTAGGCCAGACAGGTAAGGATGGCAGATTTCCTTCCCTAAAGGACTTTAGTGAACCCAGATAGGTTTTTTCTGACAATTAACAATGTTTTCATGGTCATCAATAGATTCTTAATTCCACATTTTTTTAAAAATTAAATTCAAATGCTTTTTCCATGATGGGATTCAAGCCCAAGTGTCCAGAACATTAGCTGTGTTTCAGGATTAATAGTCTAGTGATAATACTTGTGGACCATAGCTTCTGCCATATATATATATGTTTAGATACTTGGAAATTTTAATCCGTAATCTCAGTCTATTTGTAAGTAACAATACAATAATTTACATTTTCCGAATTCCTCTCTACATTAACTATAATGGAGAGATTTCAGAGCAAACATGCCAAAGATTATTATTAATTTAGTTGGCAAATATCTTGCTGTAGTCCCAGAGACTTTTCTTTTTAATTCCTTCATAGGATGCATGAAAGAAATGGTTATATATTAAGAGAGGGGCAGACAGAGAGAAAGAGAGAGACAGACAGACAAAGAGCCACACAGGCAGTCAGAGAGAGAGGAAACACAGAGATACAAAAAGGGACAGGTATGTATATAGAGAGAGAGAGGGGACTGGAAGGTTTCAATTATAAGGAGAGGCTGGATAGGATGGATCTTTTTCCCCTGGAGAGTGGGGGAATGAGAGAGTGTCCTTCTAGAGGTTTATAAAATCACGAGGGATATAGAAAAGGGGAATGGCCGAGGTCTTTGCCCCAGGATAGGGGAATCCAAAACTAGAGGATATAGATTTAAGGTGAGAGGGGAAAGATTTAAAAGGGAACTGAGGGGCAATTTTCTCACACAAGAGGGTGGTGCATGTATGGAATGAGCTTCCAGAAGTGGTGGTAGAGTTGGTTACAATTACAACATTTATTCATTTTGACGTTTTGAAAGGTAGGAAATGTTTAGAAGGCTATGAGCAGGCAATTGGGACTAATTCAATTTTGGTGCAATGGTGCCAAATATTACTATTAATTTAGTTTGCAAATATTTTGCCGTAGTCCCATAGACCTTTCATTTTAATTCCTTCATGGGATGGTCCTCTAGGGAATATGTTGGTGAACCGCTTTCTTGTAGACCTCGTGGTAAGATATTCCACTGTGCCGTTAGAGAGGGAGTTTCAAGATTTTTGACCAAATGACAGTGAAACAACACTGATATATACTTCCACATCAGGTTGGTGTGTGTTTCTGGAGGGAACTTGTATGTGATGTTCTTCTTTTGTGCCAATGGCCCATATCGTCCAAACTGTTAGGATTCACAGTTTTGGAAGATATTTCCAGAGGAACCTTAGCCAGTTGCTGCAGTGCATCCTATGGATGGAGCACACTATACCCATGGCGCACTGGAGGGAGTCAGTGTTTAAGATTGGAGGAAGGGGGAGCCAGTTCTGTATGAGAATCTAGCTTCTCCGATGTTGTTGGAGCTGCGCTCACTTTGGCATTCCTTCACATCTCCGATTTATGTCATGGAGATGGTAGGGGGGTTATGTGGAGTCAGGAATTGAGTTACTTAATGCAGAAAACAAAGCCTCTGATTTGTAGCCACAGTATTAATGTGGCTGCCCAGTTAAGTTACTGGGAGATTGATTGTAAGGGATTTAATAATGGTAATGCCTTTGAATGTCAAGGAGAGATGGTTAGATTCTCTCTTACAGGGGATAGTGGTTGCTTAGCACTTGCCATTCATCAGCCGAAGCCTAAATGTTGTCTAGGTCTTGCTCCATTAAGAGACCAACTCCAAAAAGTTCACTATGCAACATTAATGTGACACATGGCCTTGTGATCAGGTATTTTGAACGTTGTCACATAGACCTATAAATGTTAGTTGGCCAAGTTTGTATTCCTGTCCAGTAGAATCACAGAATCATTGAATTCCTACAGTGCAGGAGGCGGCCATTCAGTCTATTGAATCTGCACCGCCAACAATACCCTATCCTTTTAATCCCACGTAATCCTCCTAACACTCGGGGCAATCCCATTCAAATATGTTCCCTATAACCCCAAGTATTTATCCCACTAATCCCCCTAACCTACACATCTTGGTACACTAAGATACAACTTAGCATGGCCAATCCACCTAACTTGCACATCTTTGGAGTGTGGAAGGAAACCAGAGTACCCAGGGGAAATCCACTCACAGACGCAGGAAGAATGTGCAAACTTCACAGTCACTCAAAGCTGAATTGAACCTGGCTCCTTGGCGCTGTGAGGCAGCAGTGCTAACCACTGTGCCACCATGCTGGTAAACAGATCCTGGGTGGAGTGTTGTGGATAATAATTGACCATTGGGTGGGTTGAAAGTGTGTTTGGAAATGGAATTTCCTGAACCAGTGCTCACCTTTCCAAGCCTTTTCTATTTCTCATCTACATGCAATCCCATGATGGCATCATCAGTAATGGGTGGCACAATGGCACAGTGGTTAGCACCGCTGATAGCGCCAAGGAGCCAGGTTCGATTCCTGGCTCGGGTCACTGTCTGTGTGGAGTCTGCACATTCTCCCCATGTCTACGAGGGTTTCCTCTGGGTGCTCCGGTTTCCTCCCACAGTCCAAAAGATGTGCTGGTTAGGTGCACTGGCCATGCTAAATTCACCCTCAATGTACCCGAACAGGGGCTGGAGTGTGGCAACTCAGGGAATTTCATAGTAAATTCATTGCAGTGTTAATGTAAGCCTTACTTGTGATGCCAATAAATAAAATTTATTTAACTTTTACTTTACTGTAAACGCAGATGTTAGGTTTCTGGTGTGTACTGATAATACTGAGCGGAATTCGAACCCAAAACATTAGCTGAGTTTCTGGATTAATAGTTTAATGAACCAGCTCATTGTCTCCCCCTTGAACAAACAAACATAATCAAACTTTAATGTGGCAGCATAACTAAAGCCGTGTGGTGGGATGGCACATTGTCACACAGTATTTAAAAATGGGCAATAGCAAATTGGCTACCTTACATCTCTCCTCATTTTTATTTCCATTTAAGTCAACAGGAATGCGGATCAGGAGGAAGGTGAAGATCTGCTGTAGATCTGTTATCACCCACTGTACATTATTACAAACAATTAAAATGGCGGCCACTGAGCTATCATAACATACTGGGTCTCAAACCAAAAGGGATGTTACGAACCTCTGTGATAATCGCTTCTTCTGTACCACCTGGCTCATGTGTTCAGCATACACATTCCAACCCTCACAAACGACGGAAATAAGTTCCATATCGTGTTCTTTCTGCAATAGAGCAAAACAAGTTTCAAGAGGGTGACAATTTTTTCACACAGAGAGTGGTGAGTGTCTGGAACAAGTTGCAAGTACAAAAGGTGGAAATAGAAGCGGGTACAATTTTGTCTTTTGAAAGCATTTAGATAGTTACATGGGTATGACGAGTATAGAGGAATATGGGCCAAATGTGGGCAATTGGGATTAGCTTAAGGGTTTTAAAAAAGAAAGGGACAGCATAGACAAATTGGGCTGAAGGGCCTGTTTCCATGCTGTAAATCTCTATGACTCTATGACAGAACCACAGCAACGTGGTTGGCTCTCGACCGCCTTCCAAGGGTAACTAGGGATGGGCAATAAATGCTGGCCAGCCAGCAATGCCCATGTCCCACGAATGGATAAAAAAAAGGCAGTAACCAAAGCCAGGAATTGAACCCAGTCCCTGGCGCTGTGAGGCAGCAGGGCTAACCACTGTGCCACCGTGCCACCAACTGACAAGTGCAGTCGACAGGAGGAAAGAAACACACACGGAATACATTTCTCAGTCCAATGGTGATAACGAAGGCAGACATCCTACCCGCGCTCCCCAAAAAAAGTTAATTCCTATTCAACTTTCTGGGAAGGGGTGCTTATGTAACTCCATTGTACTGTACTTGATTTAAAAATAAAGTTTTAAAAGATTAGAAGGGCAACTCTTTTCAAAGCAGTGCACCTGGCTGAAGAAAAGATGTATATTTTAACACTGCTTTTAATAACGTACTTCATCAGTCGTGTTCATTCACTGAAGCAGCAACACAATGAGGAACCTTTGATCTGGAAATCCTGGCACACCTCTCTCCCCCTCCACCAAAACATCATGTTAAGAACTTTAAACATTTTTTTTTATTATTTTTGACTGCGGGGCTGCTTTTCTTTGATAAAGCAGAAGTACTAATAACATATCACTGTAATTCAAAGCCTCCTTCCTGCATTAGTGGGTAGACACTGTCAATTACAAAGAATAGCGCACGCCCCGTTTGAGACACACAGGCTCAGCTGCAGGCTTACACTTGAAATGGCAACTCCACAAAAGCTTGGCTCCTCATCTGACAGCAATGCTCTGACGTTCATCCACTTTATCAGAACTCTCACCTCAAGGCAATTGCAGGACCATTCCTGCCATTGTCCCTCCCCAAAGGATATCAACAAGTACACTCTTTACCAGGAACCATTAATATTTTTGTACATATATCAATACAATATATATTTATTCATTTGTGAGACATGGGCATCTGTGGCTAACGAATTTTTATTGCCCTTCCCTAGTTAAGAGAAATCAGTTGATAATAATCCCACATTGGTGAGGCTCCTGGAATTACATGTAGATCATACCAGAAAAACCTGGCAGATTTCCTTCCCTAAAGGACATTATTAAACCAGATGGGTTTTTTGGCAATCGACAGTGATTTCACGGTCATCAATGGAATCTTAGTACGAGATTGTTTTTTATTGAATTCAAATTCCACCATCTGCCGTGGTGGGATTTGAATCCAGGTCCCCAGAACATTAGCTGAGTTTCTGGATTAATAGTCTAGCGATAATACCACTGGGCCAACAAACAAACAGACAAATAGACACACAAACAAACGGACAGACAGACAGGCAGACAAACAGACAGACACAGACGCATGCACATATTCACGCACACACACATTCAAATAATAAACAGAACCTTTTTAATTGCTTGAAAAAATTAACAGCTTATTAATGAAGAATTCAGTAACTTTAGTTGTCTTGCACGAGTTGCAAACCCTTGGCACATTAAGGATTGGTTTTCTTTACTCCATGAGGGAGATTCCAGGCCAGGCTGCAAACAACTAGAGGAAAGATGGTAGCAGTTCCCACCCTCAGGGACTGAACAATCTGGAGTGAGTGAGGTCAGCTTCGTGTGCCCACCGTTTCAGTAAGGCCAGTCAGATTTGATACACGGGAGC
Source organism: Sphyrna mokarran (assembly GCA_024679065.1). Lineage (NCBI taxonomy): Eukaryota > Metazoa > Chordata > Chondrichthyes > Carcharhiniformes > Carcharhinidae > Sphyrna > Sphyrna mokarran. The sequence continues at coordinate 129,011,406 of JAGIQG010000003.1, read as the reverse complement.
CTGAGACAGAGAAACACAGAGACAGAGTAGATCGAGCAGGAGGAGGCCATTCAGCCCTTCGAACCTGCTCCGCCATTATCACAATCATGGCTGATTATCCAATCCAATAGCCTAATCCTGTTTTTCCCCATAACCTTTGATCCCATTGACTCTAAGTGATATATCCAGTGAATACATTCAATGCTTTCAGTGAAGGGGTTACTAGCACGCCAGGCTGGCACTGTAACAACAGAATTTAATAACGGGAACTTAAATTGCAGTTACTTTCCAAGGAGTCTTTTACTGATTTGAATATGGATGTCCCATTATTTACTTAGGAACTTCAGATACCTGGGGTTAAAAATTACTGGGAAGTGTTACTTGGAGATTGCATATGTGTGTGTGTGTGGTCATGTAGATTGGGTTTGGTTTCTACCATGATTGATCTGAACAGTGGCTGCTGCTAATGATTCAGATCAACAACGATTTGTACTCATGTGACACCTTTAATGATATAAAGTACTTCAAAGCATCTAATGGAATGCTTTTCCACTGTTCCCCTAATGCTTGCACTGTGTTATCACTATGGAGGATTTTCAGAATTGCACTGCAGAAAGTGATGAAGTTTGAAGGGCCCCTCCTCCCAGGTATCTTAACTAAATTTTGCCTGATAGTGTGCTCAAAGCAGGATATACCTCACCGTTCAAAGTTCTCATCCTTGTTTTCAAACCTGTCACAGCTTCTATTCCTTCCTGCTGCTATTAGATTTTCCAGACCTACAACTCTCTGTGCTCCCCCACTTCCTGCCTCGTGCTTATCCCCCAATTTTAATCGCTCCTCAATTAGCAGTCGCGCCTTCAGATGTTAATCTCCGAAATTGCCTCCCTCAATCTCTCCACCTTGTGACGATATTGTACTTTTAAGAAATGTATTTTAATCATGTTCCTTTGCAAGATGCTTCTAACATCACACCAGCAGACTTATTTCTTTTGTGCCAGGTTAAAGAAGGGTATATGTCTATGGGATGGTGTTTGACTTGGAACAACAGAGATAGCTAGCTGGTAGGAGTATACTGAATCATATTTGAATCTTGTAATTGGTAAAAAGTTACGCTAATTATTTTTCTTATATTTTAACTGGGTTCTTAAATAAAGTTTGTTTGATAAAAGTTTTCTAGTGGGTCACTTGAAGTGAAGTGAAATATCTTGTGCTCATCCATGTCAAAATCAAATTTAAAACATAGGGTCTAGGCCACCAGGCGGCATGATAGCACAGTGGTTAGCACTGTTGCCTCACAGCTCCAGGGACTTGGGTTCAATTTCTGGCTTGGGTCACTGTCTCTGTGGAGTTTACACATTTTCTCCATGTCTGTGTGGGTTTCCTTTGGGTGCTCTGGTTTCCTCGTACAGTCCAAAGATATGCTGGTTAGGTGTATTAGAACGTAGAACATAGAACCCTACAGCACAAACAGGCCCTTCGGCTCACAAGTTGTGCTGATCATATCTATACTTACCAGGCCATAGAACTATCTGTAACCCCCAATCCCATTAAATTCCATGTACTCATCCAGAAGTCTCTTAAAAGACCCCAGCGAGTTAGCCTCTACCACCACTGACGGCAACCGATTCCATTCACTCACCACACTCTGAGTGAAAAACTTACCTCTAACATCTCTGTACTTACCCCCCAGCACCTTAAACCTGTGTCCTCTCGTAGCGACCATTTCAGCCCTGGGAAGTAGCCTTCGAGAATCCACCCTATCTATTCCTCTCAACATCTTATAAACTATTGGCCATGCTAAATTGCCCCTTAGTGTCCCGAGATGTGTAGGTTAGAGGGATTAGCGGGGTAAGTATGTGAGGTTATAGGGAAAGGGACTGGGTAGGATTGTTGTCGGTGCAAACACGATGGGCCAAATGGCCTCCTTCTGTACTTTTTTCTAAGAAAGCACCTTGGCATTTCTGGCCTTGGTCTTAACAACCTCTATACCTCTCTGTTCCTTTAAGATTTTCCTTGAAACCAAACTCTTTGGCCCAATCTTGGGGCAGGATCTTTCCATTGCCAGGATCATCCAGTCCAACTGAAATTTTGACTGACCCGCCACATCTCCCCCAGCAGGTCTGGAAAATCCCAACATTGCTCACCTGTCCTATACTTCTTTACATGGCTTGTTGCTAAATTTGTTTAGTAACATTGCCGTTAAGTACATTGGGTTGTGTCATTTTGTTAAGGGAGTTACATAAATTTAAGTTGTTGTTGCTGGGGCCTGGGAGCTGTGAGGGTGAACTATCTGGATTGTTGATGTGAAGGCAGGGGTAATTTTTGTGAGTCTGAAATATTTTATTCATTTTTTTCAGCGTTAGTTTAATTCGCTCTAACAAATTTTATTTTACGGAGCAGGTTATTTAGCAAGGAGTAATTGAATATGCTTTCCCCAACAGAAAACTGGATAAACTGCTTTTGTTGGGTTGCGAAAATCTTACACAATCAGATCGGTAAATTAGAAGATATACCAAAGGGCATCACATTACAGGGGGCCAATGGCACTCCTATTGGCAGCCCATGAAAATAATTAGGGGCCAACTGAATTTGCTCCCATCCCCGTCCCCCCGTCACTGGAAGCAAAGTGCTGCAGACAGGCTGAACTGGGGCAGAGTGGGTCCTCACTGGGGAGGAAATCTATCCCATGGGAACTGCCAGCCAATCAGCTTGGCCAGCAGCTCCATCAGTCCTGGCAGCGCCAAGAGGGCATTAATGGACACCAGGAACAAGAAGAAGGTCCATGGATCTTGGACCTGGGTAAATCCAGGATGTGGGTAATGTAGGAGAGGTGCCAGGGAAGAGTGGGATGGGGGGTGATGTGTCTTAGTGAGTAGAAGGAGAAAGGAGGGATACTATATTAAGGGGGTTGCCCTCCAAAGTTCAAAGATTCCCTCCTTCCCCCCCCAGGGCAGGAACCGTGCCTTCCTACCCTTTGAAAAGGTTTTTGAGAAAGCAACCTGCCCACTACTGCCCGTTTGCCTGTGCCAATTGTTCTAATGTGTATGGCTGCCTTGTTAACAAGCTCAATTGGCCCCTAGTTATTTCACTTAATTATGGTGGATGGGCTATCAATTTCAACACCCCTGCCACTCCCCTCTTTCCCCCCAACTGTGATATTATGGGGGTGTGGGCACCTGCCCTACTTAAATGCCCACAGTCAAAAACACATCTGGCAGGGGCCCTTAAAATGCAACTCCAGAGTTTTAAGATATAATTTCGTAGTTCTCTTGCCTCATAAACTCCAGCCTTGTGCCAACATTAAGAGTTTAAAATAAGGTGGAGCAAAAGCAATGCCTACTGTCATGGTGTAGTAACACTCCTGGTTGGTTACCCATGTTTCAGCCTCTACGAATTTGTGGTAGTCTAAAACACTGCAGCCTCACTCTTTCTCACACAAAACCCTGTTCACGTACCACCCCTGTGGTCACTGACCTAAGATGGTCAAGTGATGCCTTGATTTAAAAATTCTCATGCTTATGTCCAATTCCCTTCATGGCCAACTCCCTCCCCAGTCCCCTTCAGCTCCAAAACCTTCCGAGATATCGACTCTCTCCTAAGTTAGGCCAGTCGATCATCCTTGATTTTAATCATTCCGTCATTGGTGTCTTCAGCTGATTTGGTCAAAAGCTCAAAAATTCCCTCCCTCAAACTCTTCGACATTTACCTCTCTTCTTTCCTTTAAGACCCCCCTGGAGACTTACCTCTTTTGCCCCAAGATCTCCTTGTATGGCCAAGCATCTAGTTTGTTTTGTGATGCTTCTGTGATGTACACTGAGATATTTTATTCCCATAAAAAAGCACCGTATAAATGTAAGTTATTGTTCATGGTCAGAACAGTGTTGTGTCAGCTTTCACAGTCCAGTTATGAAGTAAAACGTGGCTGTGGGGATCATTTGTTGGTACAATCCTTATATCAGTATAAAAATGGCCAAACAAAAATCACCAGTCTTCACTCAGTAAGAATCTTATTTTAACACAGAGACAACTGCTGAATTGAATTCACAGATCCCTACAGAGCAGAAGGAGGCTAACACGTCCATTGAGTCTGCACTGTAGGGATCTGTGAATTCAATTCTCCAAAAGAGCATTCCCCCTCTCTACCCTATCCCTGCTATCCCCATAATCCTAGGCATTTACCGTGGCCAATCCACCTAACTTACACATCTTTGGACACTAAGGGGCAATTTAGCATGACCAATCCACCTAAACAGCATATCTTTAGACACTGAGAGACAATTTAGCATGGCCAATCCATCTAACCTGCACATGTTGGACACTAAGGGATAATTTAGCACGGCCAATCTACATAACCGGCACATCTTTGGCCAATAAGGGGCAATTTAACATGGCCAATCCACCGAAACGGCACGTCTTTTGACATTAAGGGACAATTTAACACGGCCAATCCACCTAACCAGCATATCTTTGGACACGAAGGGGGCAATTTAGCATAGCCAATCCACCTAACCTGTACATCTTTGGACTGAGTGAGTGCAGGAGTATACTGTCATATTGGGATGAAGGCTATTGAACACCAGGTGAAAAAAATAGCCCGCAACTAATGTGCAAAATTAACTTTATTTCAAGTATTGTAGAAAGTAAGGGAGTTCGTTTATGTTTTTTCAGTAGTTATGATGTTGCAAGTTGGTTACTATTCAGGCTTATCTACTCTCCTTGCCCCTTTCAAATATTGCACTGTGTCAGAACCACATGGTTTCGTGCAAGATAAATACATGTGGTTTGTTGCTCAAAATGAGAGGTTAGATTTCAATCGTATCTTTCTGCCGTGATACCAATCTCACAGCTGGCACAGCTGGAGGGGTGCCAAGGTAACAGACAAACGCAAACACAGTGTAATGTGATGGCTCAGCTCTGAGGAGGCAGTGCTGTTGACAGCACCAACCTGTGTCTACCTGTCTGACAAGGATTGTTCTCCCCTGTGACGAATGCTACCCTTGAACCTAACCTGACCCACCTGTCCATCAGGCACGTCTGTGCCAGATTTCTTTTGGTTGAGAGCTGACATTTTCTGTCTCCTTCTTATTAACCCTTTACACCTTCTTTATATCACAGCAAGGTTGCCGTGGTATGATAACCACCATGGCTTTAACTCTGTGTGTACTGAACAGGGTCTGTGTTTGTGGAAAAACGCTTGTTTGATTGGAATTTTCTGATGATGTGTGCTCACATAGGAATGGTGTCTGGCATAATCTCCCCAGTAAAATAAAGTCTAAATGTTAGTGCACGGGAGTTTACAGCATGGAAACAGGCCCTTTGGCCCAACTTGCCCATGCTACCCATTTTGTTTAACCACAAAGTTAGTCCCAATTGCTCGCATTTGGCCCTTATCTCTCTATGCCCATTTTACCCATGTAACTGTCTAAATGATTTAAAAAAAGTTGTATCCTACTTCTAGCAACTTGTTCCAGATACTCTGTGTGAAAAAGTTGTCCCTCTGGACCCTTTTGTATCTCTCCCCTCTCACCTTAAACTAGTTCTAGACTACCCTACCTTTGGGAAAAGATATTGACTATCTAGTTGATCTAACTAGATGTTGCAACCAAATAATTTACTCTCGGGTAAACAGCTCAGTTAAGCAACTCCTAGCAAACCCTTCAAGCATGTTTGTATAAATCAGTGGCGGGAGTTGGGAAATCACAGCGTTACGTAGTATTTACAGCTGCAGTAATATCCTATTCAAGGACTTGTGGCACAGAGGGTTGTAGCCCACTATGTCACTAGTGGGGCGGCACGGTAGCACAGTGGTTAGCACTGCTGCCTCATATCTCCGGGGTCCTGGGTTCGATTCCTGGCTCGGGTCACTGTCTGTGCGGAGTTTGCACATTCTTCTCGTATCTGCGTGGGTTTCCTCCGGGTGCCCTGATTTCCGAAGATGTGCTGGTTAGGTTAATTGGCCATGCTAAAATTGCCCCTTAGTGTCCTGGGATGCGTAGGTTAGAAGGATTAGTGGATAAATGTGTAGGGATATGGGGGTTGGGCATCAATGAGTCTGCACCATCGAGTTGGTGCAGATTCGAGGGGCCAAAGGGCGTCTATGATCCCTGCCTCTGAGCCAGAATTCTGGGTTTGAGTCCCACCCCAGGACTTGATAGTCAAGGGAAGGTGGGTTCGTAACGCGGTCAAATAGGTTGAGTGTCAGTACTTCTAAACACGCAATTGCAGGCGGTAAGAGTGGGAGAGACTCCAAGTGAGCCACACTTGATGTGGAGTGGCGTCCCCTCAAACTGTAAGCCCCTGGTGATGGACTAGCGACCTATTCTGGGAAATACTAACAATGGAAATAGTGCACCACTAAGTGCGAGAAGAGAATTTAAATGGAAAAAAAGTCCTAGTCAGCCCAAACCTTCTAAACTGGTGTCTCCCCTTAGTGTCAGGGGGACCAACTATGGTAAATGCACAGGGTTATGGGGATAAGGCCTGTGTGGAGTTGTAATCGGCGCAGATTCAATGGGCTGAATGGCCTCCTTCTGCGCTGCAGGGATTCTATGATTATTTTCGACGTGAGCTGTCTCCCACCCTAATTATTTTTGTGTCACCCTATCGATATATCCTTCTGTTCTTTTTCCTCTTGTACTCATCTTAACACTGCACAGGGTACACTGTACATGGGGAGTTCCAAATTCTAACCACTCTCCAGACTTACGAGATTGTTGGGTGAAATGGCATCATTCAACACCTAGCTGGCGAATGTGCACTCGAAGGCACTTATTAAAGGGGTATGTTATGGCAATTTAGTGCAAGGAGAGAGCTGTGCATACTGATAGAACAGCTCTTAATGAATGTTATTGTGTAATTAATTTAACATTTGGCACTGTCTAGTTTGCTGGCAATTAAGGCATCCTTAAGCTGATCTTGTAGACACTTGGCAAGGTATTAAGGGAACTTGGCTTTTTTACAAAAAGGGATTCAGACTGTATTTTATCTATATATTTTTTTCCTTGTCAGAATGCTATAGAATTGTATTTCTGAACTTGCATTCCATTTTTAATGAAACTGTAACTGAACTCCCATGGATGTCATGTTATTATAACTTGGTGTTCAGGACTGCACTGCCCAAAACTGCAAGAAACTACAAGAGGTCATGAATGTAGCCCAAACCATCATGCAAATCAGCCTCCCGTCCACTGACTCTGTCTACACTTCCTGCTGCCTCGGCAAAGCAGCTGGCATAATTAAAGACCCTACATACCCCAGACATTCTCTCTTCCACCTTCTTCTGTTGGGAAAAAGATACAAAAATCTGAGGTCATGTACCAACTGACTCAAGAACAGCTTCTTCCTGCTGCCATCAGACTTTTGAAAGGACTTATTTCACATTAAGTTGATCTTTCTCTACACTCTAGCTATGACTGTACCATTGTATTCTGCACTCTCTCCTTTCCTTCTCTATGAACAGTAAGAAACAACACTTTTCACCGTATGCTGATACATGTGACAATAATAAATCAAATCAAAATCAAAAATGAGAGCCCTACAGCTGGCCTTTAACTATAAACCACATTAGTAGGTTATCAGACACATTTTTAAAGGCTCAGAAATTTGGCTGCTTCTGCCACATCCTGCCTCCAACAAGCTTCCAAGTTAGCGGAAACAAGAGCAGAGAAAAAGCACGGCAGGTTTGCCAGCATCAATCAGGAGAGAAACAGAGTTAAGGTTTTGGATCATTCTGATTCTTCATCAGAACTGAAAGGAGGGAGAATGTGGAAACTACAACATAAAATAGCAACTTTAAGGACAAAGGGCATGTGGCCGAGGTTAGAGGGGGAGGGGAGTGTTTTGCTTGAGACAACATGTACATGGAATATTACAAAAAGGAGAAGTGGGGATTTAAGATCTAAGAAAAGGTCAAAATCTAAAGTTTTGGACTCAATGTTGGGCTGAAATGTGCAGTTCCTCCAGTTTGTACTGGGCTTCACTGGAGCGTGGCAGCAGGGCAAGGGTGGACATGTGGGGCATAGAAACAAGGTACTGAGTTAAACAGGTAGCAGATAGGGTTCAGCTTTAGTTCCTGATATGAAAATCGATTATTTTATGAAAGGTCTTTAAACCCTGTTACTTTGTTTTGAGTGCTAAGATCCCCACCCATGTTTTCATCATCTTCTGCTATTTACATTCACGTTTGTGTGAAGCATAGCATAAGAAACAGTATTGTGCTGCAGCACTGGTGTCGTGATATTGTAATCCAGAAGCCTGGGGTAATGCTCTGGAGACTGAGGTCCAAATCCCACTGTGGCAGATGGCAAAATTTGAATTCAATAAAAATCTGGAATTAAAAGTTTAAAGATGATCATGAAACTACCATCGATTGTTGTAAAAACCCCTCAGGTTCGCTAATGTCCTTTAGGGAGGGAAATCAGCCATCTTTACCAGGTCTGGCCTACATATGACTCCAGACACACACAGATGTGGTTGACTGTTAAATGCCCTCAGGGATGGGCAATAAATGGTGATCCAGCCAGTAACTCCCACATCCTACGAACAAACAACATTAGAGACGCTCGTACAAACAGTGCACGACCGAGGAATGAAGAAAAGACATCAATAAGATTTGAAATCATCTTCATGAGGTACAGCGTAAAAATCATGAGGGCACAACAACAGATGTGGTGTTTTGAAATGAAAAATGCCATCGGTATAAATCTGTGTTTGGGTCACACCGCAAAACTAAGTTTACTAAACTGAAAAAACCAACAAGGAAGCTGTTGTTACCTTGAAGTAATTGAGGAATTCTGCCAGCGTCATCTCTTCACCGTTTGGTTTAATGCCTTGAACATTTATACGATCCCATATTGTCCATTTTTTGTCACGGTACTGCAACATTGAAAAGACAAAGTTATTCACATAGTTGTCAAGAATGAAGCGGGGATTGTTTGAGGAGTTTAGTGAGATGGCATCCGCCAAAAATAACCAGAGTAAGTGCAGAACCAAATACAGTTTGTACCACAAACTAACTGTCTGTGTGGAGTTTGCAATTACGAGGGAGCACAGGTTTAAGGTGCGAGGGGCAAGTTTTAAAGGAGATGTACGAGGCAGATTTTTTACACAGAGAGTGGTGGGTGCCTGGAACTTGTTGCTGGGGGAGGAAATGGAAGAAGATGCGATAATGACTTTTAGGGGGTGTCTTGAAAAATACATGAATAGGATGGGAATTGAGGGACATGGTCCCCGGAAGGGTGGGGTTCAATCGGTCATCATGGTCGGTGCAGGCTTGGAGGGCCGAAGGGCCTGGTCCTTGAAGCTTCTTAAACCAACGGTTCTCAACCTTGTTGTTTCCACAGTCTACCCACATCCCCCCATGAAATGACAATTTTTTAAAAAAAGTTTATTTATTAGTGCCACAAGTAGGCTTACATTTACCTTACAATGAAATTACTGTGAAAATCGCTCAGTAATTTTCTTTGTTCTCCCCGTATCTGTGTGGGTTTCCTCCGGGTGCTCCAGTTTCCTCCCACACTCCAAAGATATGCGGGTTAGATTGGCGACCATGCTAAATTGACACTTATGTCAAGGGGATTAGTAGGACAAATATGTGAGGTTATGGGGATAGAGCCTGGTTGAATTGTTGGTGCAGGCTTGATGGGCTAAATGGCCTCCTTCTGCACTGTAGGATTCTATGATAACTGCTTCCAACCCAGAAAAAAAAACTTAAATTTGTCTAAGTGAGTTTGACAATAGGGTTGCAGCACTCTGAAGGTAATTTGCTCTGAACCATCCAGGCTAGGTGATAACCCAACTATTACCATTAAAGACACTTCAGCCTCAACGCACATCTAACTGGACAGAGATTGTCATGTGACCAAATCAGCCCTGGCAGGGGGAGGTGAAAGTACCAGCTTGGGAAGGGTCAATAATTTGACACAGCTTGAGATTTTCACTATGATAGACAGGCTGGCTCTCAGTTGTTGCAAGAACGGCTAAAAGAAAAGGGCCGGCACTGTGGCACAGCGATTTGCACTGATGTCTCAGAGCTCCATGGAACCAGGTTCGATTCCAGGCTTGGGTAACTGTCTGTGTGGAGTTTGCATGATCTCCCTGTGTCTGTGTGGGTTTCCTCTGGGTGCCCCGGTTTCCTTCCACAGTCAAAAAACGTGCTGGTTAGATGCACTGGCCGTGCTAAATTCTCCCTCAGTGTACTCAAAGAGGTGCCGGTGTTCTGGGGATTTTCATTGTGACTTTATTGTCGGGTAAATGTAAGCCTACTTATGGCACTAATAAATAAACCTTTAAAGAAACCTTGTCTTTTCTTGGGGGGATGTGGGAGGTTGTGGTTAGACTGCGGAAACAACAAGGTTGAGAAGTACTGGTTTAAAAAACTTCCAGTTTGTACATAGAGTTGTACATTGGGAAGAGGAGTGAGATGGTTTGTGCTTTTCTTTTAATTTCCATGTGTCTGTTTGTACATGTATAGCGGAGACAGATACTCCGCATGCAATTTAGCCCCGGGGGAAGAGACTGAACTTTACTTGTTTACTTATGACAATAAAATCTAAGATTTCTTCAAGTTAACTTAATCTTCAGACGGTGTGCTTTATCTTTACATTCCATCGCAGAATGGCTACAGGACAGAAGGAGGCCATTCAGACCGTCGTGTTTAAACTGGCTCAGAGAACTTCCAAGTGTTCAGTTACATAAATGCAACTCGCCAGAAGACAAAAATCTCTGGAAAGCTGTGATGTTAAAATGTATTCTTCTAGGCGGAGCCACCAAGATTGTAATTGCGAGCAAATAACTCGAACCAGCCCAGACTGAAACGATAAGAATTGTCACAACAACAATTCCCCTGAGTGGAAGCAATTTCACTATCGCCTGCTTTTGGATGCGCTGGTATTTTGTCTCAAAGGTAAAGTGGGTTTGTGCTATTTAGCAAGTGTTCAGGTCAACAATAACAATAAAAAAGTCCCAAGTTATCATAAAATCCCTACTGTGCAGAGTGAGGCCATTCAGCCCATCAAATGGGAACTGACAACAATTCCACCCTAGCTAGTCCCCCCGGCAATTTAGGGACAATTTAGCATGGCCAATCCACTTAACCTGCACATCTTTGGAGTGTTGGGGGAAATGCACGCAGACATGGGGAGAATGTGCAAACTCCACACACAGAGTCACTCAAGGCTGTAATTGAACCTGAATCGCTGGCGCTGTGAGGCTAACCAAAGTGCTGCCATGCCATCCAAGTTGCTTCACAGAGATGTAAGAAAGACTAGTGCTGAGCTGACTCTGCCAATATGGCACAGTGTTCTATGATACTTGGGAGACCACATTACATAGAATAGCCCTAGGTTCCCATGGCAGCCATGATACAGTTTGCTGAGGTAACTGTTGAGTACGGGCCTATGGTTTGCCCTTTGTTTTAGGAAGTAAGCTAAGGTGACGGGGGCAATTCTCCCAAAAAATTGTCAAATTCATGTAGAAACTGGAGTAAATCCTGCCGTTTTTTTCCAGCGGGTGTTTCAAAATGAATCTCCTACAATGTGCACTGTGGAGTGCCTCAGCCTGAATAACGTTGAGAATCAGTGAGCAGGGCCCATTCCCCCTGAAGAGGCTGGCAGCATAGTGCTCAGTGAGCTATTGCGCATGTGCCGATCAGTCAGCGCTGAGATTGGTGCGTGTGCAGTGGCCCCTGTCTGCCAGCCTCCCAACTGCTGGCCAGTTCAATCACTGGCTAGCCTTGCGACCCCCCCCCATTGCTGCCAATGCGACCATTCCCCCTCCCCACAACATGACCCGATCGCTGTCCCTCCAAACATGCCCGTGCCAGTCTCGACCCCCGCAAATCTCTATCCCCAACCTGCTTCGATGTTCCCACCTCACTGCCCTGATCTCCTGGATCCTCTGGGGGAGGGGGGGGGCTTTGATTGCCCACTTCACTTCAGAAAGGTTGGGTTGCCAGCTCCCCACTAGTGGGGAACAATACTAAACCCCACTGGAGTGAAAAGCTTCTGGAAGTGGGAGGGTGAGAGGTTAATGTGCCTCAGTCCTGGGTCTGCCAATAAAATTCAAATTGTATGGAAGTACTAATTTAAATATATTATACAACTTGGCGCTGATTTTTGGTACAGAGCTGACATAACCAGAAATCCGGAGGCTGGAGATGTGCGGAGGCTTTGGCACCCAGCAAGAAGCCTGAGAAATGGCCTCCACTGGAGTCTCACAGCCCACTGCACTACAAAAGCAGCTCAACGGGCTGGGAGAACCACCCCCTCCATTTCTTTGTCTTCTTTGTATAAAACCAATACATAGAAGTTGATATGAAGGAGTTACTGCATTTTGTGTCTTTTAAAGGGGCCACTCAAAATCCACGCAGTATTGTCTGAAATATTAATTCACCCCACTTATGAAAGAAATGAACCAGGAAATTTGCAGCAGTAATGGTCCAGAACAGTAGAGATGGGGTTTGTGCTGCTCACATCTTCAGCCACAGCGGGTACAAGGTCCAATCAAAACTCCACGTGACAAAGAAAAGGAATACAGCCTCGGAATCAACCCACTCCAGATAACTGGCTTAATGCTTCCCTCAAAATACTTCACATCAGCTCATTAAATACTCTCACTCTCAACCTTTCCACACCTGAAGGTGCATAGGTCAGACTTTTATCTGTTCCATAGCCATTAATTCCCAGAACATGTTGCTAGTCTGTCGCCAGGGGCTTATAGCTTGAGGGACAACAGTCCACATCAAGCATAGCCACACTCTCTCTCTCTTGCACACAAACAGACACACACACACAGCACACACGCTCGTGCACACACACATACACTCCTGCACGTACACATCACAAACGTGCATGTGCACACACACACATGTACTCATAACGAACACACACACACACTAAAACAGACACATGCACTAACACACACACACACACTCACATGCACTAACACACACACACAAAAACTCACTAATACACAAACACACACACACATACACACGCACTAACATACACACGCCCACTAGTACACACACACATGCACACACTGACACACACATTAATATTCATATGGCCTAATTTTGAGACTGTAACTGAAAATCTCCGCAAATAAAGTATGATAATTATGACATGGAATTGCGAACTGAAAATAATTGTAATCCAGTCTTGAGTTTCAACAACAGCCACCCGCTCCCCCCCCCACCCCACACACACACACACAAACTGAAAATCTACGCAATAAAGTATTGATAATTTGACATGGAATGCGAACTTGAAAATAATGTGATAATCCATGTCTTGAGTTTCAAACTAACAGCCACCGCTCCCCCACCCACCCCCCACACAACCACACACACACCACCCCCACCTCCAATGAGGTTGGGGCCATAACCATCTCTTCATTCTCTGTCCCATTTCACATCACTTTATGTTGCCTTGAAAGGAGAATGCCCGTACAATGAAAAACAAGTGACTGCCCTCCTTTGGAACAGGCGCATGTACGCACACACGTCTATTTACACAATATATTGTAAAATAAAATCCTTCACCTCTTGGGTTTCAGAAGTGAGCACTGATGAACCAAACCTTCGGTTTTAGACATTGGGACAAACTCTGGGGTCAACAGTTTACCACTGCAGCCTGCAACTGGAAACAGTTTCTCTGAGTCAAATAACTGGAGTGATTGATGAATTCGGCTGGGATGTAAGTACAGCACTTATTAATTCACTTGTCATGTATAAGTCTGTTATAGGATAAATGGTATTCCCTAATTTCTCTTTATTCAGACCATATATAGGGCAAAGAATATCCCATGTTTCTCCTTTCATTAACTCACTATCCGTACAGTTATCTCATTCTCCACCTCTCAGGGATATTGAGATATATAAATCTCCCATCTCCTATTAATGTCTCAACTCACATTATTTCATCTCTGTCTCTGTCTCTCTCTCTGGTGCTTTTTCTTGCCTGTCTGGCTGGGTTCATGCCTCTTTTCCAAAGGCCGGGGGTGGAGGTAGGAATGAGGTGGGGGTGGTGGGGCGGTGGTGTTGTGTTTGCCCACAGCTGTTCCCTCTCTCCTCAGCCCCGTTTCCTGTCTCCATCAATCCACATGTGAAGTGGGGGAGGAAAAGGGGAGCTGAGAGCGGAAATGCTGCCACAGGCCGATGCGAGGCAAGAACTCGGGCCAGCCAGAGCATTCAACGTCCTGTCTTAACGTCAGGAACACTGCGGTGCTGGGGGCAAACAAATAACAGCCGGCAGGCTGCTAATGAGGAACAGACCTTCAGCAGCAGCACCCTCTCCTCTCTCTCTCTCTGTTTGACGGTGATCACGGCTCCAGCTCACACTTTGCAAATTAACAGGAAAATTGGTATCCAGTACAAGCTAAAAAAGTTAAAATAAAGTTAACTTATCAGTCACAAGTAAGGCTTACATTAACACTGCAATGAATTTACTGCGTGAAATTCCCTTAGTCACCACGGTCCGATGCCTGTTCGGGTTAATGCACCTAACTAGCACCTCTTTCAGACCTGTGGGAGGAAACCGGAGCACTCAGAGGAAACCCACGCAGATACGGGGAGAATGTGCGGACTCCACACAGGCAGTGAGCCAAGCCCGGAATTGCATCCGATCTGGACTCGAAACGTCAACTCTCTTCGTTTTCCTGACAGATGCTGCCAGACCTGCTGAGATTTTCCAGCGTTTTCCTTTTTGGTTTCGGATTCCAGCTTCCGCAGTAATTTGCTTTTATTAATTGAACGTGGGGTCCCTGGCCGCTGTGAGGTAGCAGTGCTAACCACTGTGACTCCGGTTCAACTCCCTCTGCCAGATTCTATATTTAACAAGTCAATATGTGATCTTTTGGTGCTGCACACAGGCCAGCTCTGTGCAGGATCAACTTAACTTAGCCTGGGTTTGAGGGGGTAGGGCTGGTGAGGTGGTGTGGTAGGGAGTCCGTTAAATTAAAAGCGGTATGGTATCTGTTGAGGAATCACAAGAGCAAGCTAAATTAGAAATTAGGCCACTTTGGAAAGAAATAACCCTTCAAAACAGGGAAATCTTAGGAAAAGAAATGCGAGATTTAAGTCTTTCATGAGGAAATTCGTCTTCCTACAATGTGGTGACCAGTACTGCAGACAGTACAATGACTTTAATGAGGCAATCCGCTTCCTTCACACAGAAATTCAGGTTTCTGTTTGAAAAAAATACTTCATCTCTGCTCAGAGAGGATATGATACAGCTGGTCAAACGGGTTATGTTCTGGTGGGGCAGGGAGGGGCAGGGAGGCGTTAAGACTGCAATATACACCCATGACATTTGTCATTTAGAAATCTACCCAATTATCTTTCAAAAGCATCTGGAATTCCAGCACCGTTTCAATTAAGAGGCCAGGCCCGAACATCTGGACCTCAGTCTTGTGCACGCGGGGAGCTGGGATCCGATCTTAATATGAGCCTGCGATGCCAGAGGTCATTTCTTCTGGAAGGTCCCCATTCCCGCCCTCTCTCCCCTCCCTCACAGCTGCAGTTTTAACAGCACTCGTGTTTAACTCCCGTTAATGAGGTTTAATCTCCGATTATTGCAAACATTCCAAAGCAACACTGCCTCAGTCACTGCCTGGTCTTTCAAGCCATAATACAGTATCGAGGATACTTGCCCGTATTAATTGAGGTGTGAAATATGAGAGTAGGGAGGTTATCTTGCAGGTGTATAAAATGCTGGTTAGGCCACAGCTCGAGTGCTGTGTGCAGTTCTGGTTGCCACACTATAGGAAGGGTGTGATTGCATTGGAGAGGGTGCAGAGGAGATTCACCAGGATGTTGCCTGGGCTGGACCGTTTCAGCTATGAAGAGAGGCTTGATAGACTGGGGTTGTTCTCCGTAGAGCAGAGATGGCTGAGCAAGGGACCTCACTGAGGTGTACAAAATTGTGAGGGATTATAGATAGGGTTGGTGGAAAGAGACATTTCCCCCGTTAATAGAGGGGTCAATAACCAAGGGTGCTCCAGTTTCTTCCCACAGTCCAAAGATGTGCAAAGTCAGACTGATTGGCCACATTAAATTGACCCTAGGATTGGCAGGGTTAATATACGGGGTCATGTTGATGGGGCCAGGATGGGGTTATGGTTGGTAGAAACTCAAAGGGCTGAATGGCCTCATTCTATGTAAGGAGCAGGAGAGTTGAAGGGGATTTGAGGAAAACCTTTTTCACCCAAAGGTTGGTGAAAATCTGGAACTCACTGCCTGGAAGGATGATAGAGGCGGGAACCCTCACAACATTTAAGAAGCACTTGAAAATCCATTGGATATAGGGCCATGGACCAACTGCTGGAAAACGGGATTAGAAGAGGTAGGTGTTCAATGGCTGGCACAATGGGCCGAAGAGCCTCTCTCTGTGTTGTAAAACTCCATGGAGATGATGGCAACAATGCTCTACTATAAAGTCATGCCCACACTTGTGTGTGCCTGCACCCAGCACGCTCACTAACCTCAGTTCATCTGAGGCACTAGCGAGCAAGAGAGGACAAATCCTTTTGGATCAGGGTGGATACTTTGAGATGAGGTGACAATAAACTTGTCTCATGACAGTTGCGGAGAGGAAATTCATCATAATAGGACGTGATGATTAAAATAATATTTCAGGAAACAAGTAATAAATCAGATCCCGGTGTGAGGCTTCCTGAGGAAATTAGGATCTCCCTGCGCAAGGCTGTGGCTCTGATAACAAGAGCAGGGATTCTACAAAACCTTGATGATGCAAAAAATGAATGATCAGATAATTATTCCTGGCACAACAGAGGAACTGACGAACTTCAGAAAATAATCCTTGTGGAATCCAGTTCATATAAACATTGTACGTGTTAACAAAAGCCTATATTATGTCCAGATAACATTATGTACACGGGTCCAATAAATAAACACAGGCATTTTCTTTCATTTCATTGAGCTAATTTTAAAATTCTTAATCAATAGCTATTCATAAAGTATTTGACCTGAAAAAAAACAAGATTAGGAAACTGAGGCCTTATCACAGTGTAAGAAGTCTCACAACATCCGGTTAAAGTCCAACAGGTTTATTTGGAATCACGAGCTTTCGGAGCACTGCTCCTTCATTAGGGGAGTCATGGAGCAATGCTCCGAAAGCTCATGATTCCAAATAAGCCTGTTGGACTTTAACCTGGTGTGGCGAGATTCTTACTGTGCCCACCCTGGTCCAACGCTGGCATCTCCACATCATGGTTACCATATCGTAGGATCCCCACAGTGTAGGAGGATACCATTCGGCCCATTAGCCCTTGAAATTGCTTTGGTATATTCCTACACTGCTCAAGCTTGTAGGTAGGCAAGAAGGCCAAATATTAGTATTCAGTTTACTAGCTATGGCTCAGTCAGTAGCACTCACACCTCAGAGCCAAAAGGTTCTGGGTTCGACGCCTCCTCTAGCAAGTGAACACTGTGGGGAGGTGATGGCTCCCCAGCAGGTGGTGGAATTTGAATTCAATTTAAAAAAATGTAGAATTAAGAATCCACTGATGGCCATGAATCCATCATGATTATTGGAAAAGCCTATCTGGTTCACTAACATCCTTTAGGGAAGGAAATCTGCCATCCTTACTCAGTCTGGCCTACATGTGACTCCAGAGCCACAGCAATGAAGTTGACTCTCAGTTACCCTCGGGCAACTAGGAACAGGCAATAAATTCAGGCGAGTCAGCGATGCCCATGTCCCATGAACGAATAAAAAAAAAAATGATAAAAGAATCAAAGCTGTTATTGTGGGGCAGTACTGAGGGAGCACTGTGTATCAGCAGTACTGTTTTTGAGATGATCCTACAGTATGATTTTGAAGATTTGCAGTATGCTTTAATATTTATCCCTCAATTGATATCACTAAAACAGATTACCTATCCATTATCACATTAGCGCTATGGGGAGTTTGCTGTTTGCAAATTGGCTGCCTTGTTTCCAACATGACAGCACTGGCTACACTTCAAAAGTACATCATTTACTGTAGCTTTAATAGTTGTGAAAAGTGCTTTACCTCCCTTAAAGTGAAAAGTATTTGCATACATTCCATGCAACAGTTAAGAAAGCCCTCCAACACCTCTACTTTCTCAGGAGGCTAGGGAAATTCAGCATGTCCACTACAATTCTCACCAATTTTTACAGATGTACCGTAAAAAGTTTCAAATCAGCCTCCCATCCATTGACTCTATCGACACTTTCTGCTGCCTTAGAGAAACAGCCAGCATAATCTGGGATCCCCACATGCCTGGAATATTCTCTCTTCCACCTTCTTCCATTGGGAAAAAGATACAAAAGTCTAAAGACATGTACTAACCGACTCAAGAACAGCTTCTTCCCTGCTGCCATCAGACTTTTGAATGCACCTACCATATACTAAGTTGTTCTTTCACTACATTCTAGCTATGATTGTAACACTTTATTCTGCACTTTTTCCCCTGTGTACTTTATGAATGGTATACTTTGTGTAGTGCGCAAGAAACAACACTTTCACTAGATCCCAGTACATGTGACAATAATAAATTAAATCAAAAATGCACATGTTTGCAGATTTGCAACTCATCACAATTGCCAGCATGACTTTTGGGTGGCACAGCAGCACAATGGTTAGCACTGCTGCTTCACAGCTCCAGGGACCTGGGCTCAATTCCCAGCTTAGGTCACTGCTTGTGTGGAGTTTGCACATTCTTCTTGTGTCTGCGTGGGTTTCCTCCGGGTGCTCCGGCTTCCTCCCACACTCCAAAGATGTGCGGGTTAAGTTGATTGGCCGTGCTAAAACAAATTGCCCCTTAGTGTCCTGGGATGCTTGGTTAGAGAGATTAGTGGGTAAAGTATGTAGAGACATGGGGGTAGGGCCTGGTTGGGATTGTGGTCGGGGCAGACTCGTAAGATTCTATGATTCTAAAGACCCCAAGCACTCTGGGCATTCTCTCTTCCACCTTCTTTCCTCGGCAAAAAGATACAAAAGTCTGAGGGCACTTAACCAACCAACTCAAGAACAGCTTTTTCCCTGTTGCCATCAGACTTTTGAATGGACTTACCTTACATTAAGTTGATCTTTCTCTACACTCTAGCTATGACTTTAACACTACATTCTGCATTCTCTCCTTTCCTTCTCTATGAACAGTATGTTTTGTCTGTATAACGTGCAAGAAGCAATACTTTTCACTGTATGTTAATACATGTGACAATAATAAATCAAATCAAATTTAAAAAAATCATCTTTAGTGATTTTCACCACTGCAGAATTGAGTGATGTTTGCCTCCAAGAGGAGTGTAGAAACTGAGAGTTATATATTCAAAGTAACTTATCTGAATAGCCACAGGGGATGAGAGCAATTACACCAGTGATCAAGTTTAGTTACTTATCCTGATGAGTGTAAGCTTACTCATCCAGCCTCACTGCAGTGCAGCAACATCACTTGCCAATTACTAGCCTATAGTTTATACAATTTCCTGCCTACAACTAAAACAAATAAATACATGGCTTTTTTTATAAAAGAAAGTCAGGGTTTAATCTCCATGCCATCATTTCACGGTGCAGTAGTGCCAAATTAGGTCCTAATTAATGCGAAGAGCATAGCCCGCTCCCGCTGTGCTGCCCCTGGATATCCTGAGGTGACCCCAGGGGTTACTGAGTCCCAAGAAACCTCTCTCATACAGCCCAGCAGCAAGCCAGTTAATGAAGGCAAATTAAAGAGGAAGAAAGGGAGAAGTGACTTATTTGAGGGTCGCCAAGTATGCGGACATGGTACATATAGTGGTTTGGGCAATGAATGAGTCTCTGTCAGCGTTTGCATTTAGACAAAGACCTTGACACATTAGCGAGATGTTCATATAAAAAGGGAGGAAGGATAGGCTAATGTACTGGGCACAAATACAGCAATTTGCACAAGACTTTTATTATATTTTTTTCCCCCTTAATGTCATCCTGCTCTGCAGTCAGATGCTCCAAGGGCTCTTTAGCAAAGCCACCCCGTGACCTTCCGAGTGACATCATAATGGGCGCTCTCTTCTGGCCGCTGGACAAGAACCGATAATCGACAAGCAATTACTTCCCCAAAAACACTCCATTCAAATAGTCAAATGGCCACAAAAAGTCAGAGCTCTGCCAAAGAAATGAGTAAGACATTTCAGTATCAATGGGCGTCTTGTCTCTGATGTGATGCTTACTGTGCAATCCTGAACAGGATAAAGCTTGACCCGTCAGAAAAGCAAGGAGTGTGCCCTGTGGTTTGTGCTTTTTACTCCAGGCATTTGTGTCATCGACAGAACACATCTTTCCCGACTGTAGTAAGTTATTTTTTTTTTGTTGGTATTGGATGGGATTACATTATGCAAAAATGCAAGAGTAACACAGCAGCTCTTCACCACTGAGTCTGCAGCCAGGTGTACTGTCTCTTTACTCATCTTCTATTTTATTTAGTGTCGCAAGTAGGCTTGCATTCACACTGCAATGAAGTTACTGTGAAAATCCCCCAGTCGCCACACACCGGTGCCTGTTCGGGGTACACTGAGGGAGGATTTAGCACGGCCAATGCACTTAACCTTTCATGATGTCCCAAAGTGCGTCATGGTAGCCCAGCGGTTAGCGCTGCTATCTTACCAGGGATCCAGGTTCAATTCTGGCCTTGGATCATCGTGTGGAGTTTGCATGTTCTCCTTGTGTTTGTGTGGTGCTCCAGTTTCTTCTCACAATCCAAAGATGAGTGGATTAGGTCTATTGGCCATAAATTGAGCCTAGTGTCAAAGGGATTAGCAGGGTAAGCATGTGGGATTACAGCAATATGGCCTGGGTGGGATCTGGTCAGTGCAGATTAGATGGGCCAAACGCTCTCTTCTATAGTTTAGAGATTCTATGAACCATCACGCCTTTTGGATTGTGGGAAGAAAGTGGAGCATCCGCAGGAAACCCATGCAGATACGGGGAACATAAGAACATAAGAAATAGGAGCAGGAGTTGGCCATCTAGCCCTTTGAGCCTGCCCTGCATGGCTGATCTGAAGTGGATCAGTTCTGCTTACCCACTTTCTCCTCAGAGCATGAGAATGTGCAGATTACAGACAGTGACCCTGGGTCCCTAGCGCTGTGAGGCAGCAGTGCTAATCTCTATGCCACCTTTTGTGTTAGTGTACAGAGAAAAGTATTGTTTCTTGTGTGATATACAGACAAAGCATACTATTCATAGAAGGGGAAAGGAGAGAGTGCAGAATGTGGTATTACAGTCATAGTTAGGGTGGAGAGAAAGATCAACTTAGTATGAGGTAGGTCCATTCAAAAATCTGACAGCAGTAGGAAAGAAGTTCCTGAGTTGGTTGGTACGTGACCTCAGACTTTTGTATCTTTTGCCCAACAGAAGAAGGTGGAAGAGAGAATGTCTGCGCTGCATGGAGTCCTGAATTATACTGGCTGGTTTTCTGAGGCAGTGGGAAGTGTAGACAGAGTCACTAGATGGGAGGCTGGTTTGCATGATGGATTGGGCTACATTCATGACCCTTTGTAGTTTCTTGTGGTCTTGGTCAGAGCAGGAGCCATCCCAAGCTATGATACAATCAGAAAGAATAGTTTCTATTGTGCATCTGTAAAGATTGGTAAGAGTTGTAGCAGATATGCCAAATTTCCTCAGTCTTCTAAGGAAGTAGAGGCTTGGTGGGCTTTCCTAACAATAGTGTCGCCATGTCTAAAAACCTGAAGCTCTCAACCATTTTTACTTGTGGGTAAAATTATAGAAGAGGCTAGAAATGTAAAAACTATTCCTTCATTAAGTTGCTGGGCTATAAAAAGTTGCAGAAAATAAAAGCTCATGGTGTTGGGAATAAGATATTGATATGGATGGAACATTGGCTAGCTAACAAGAAGAAGGGAGTAGGCGTAAATGGGCCAATCTCTGGTTGGATGAATGTAACTAATGGTGTACCACAGGGATCAGTGCTGGAGATGTCTCAACTTTTTACAATCTATATAAAGGACTTGAATGAAGGTACCAAATGCTGATCATACTAAGGTAGGCATGAAAGTAAATTGTTTATGCCAACTCTCTGCTTCCTGATCACTAGCCAATCTTCTGCCCATGTTAATACCTTACCCCTTATGCCACGGGCTTTTATTTTCTGCAACTTTTTATAACCCAGCAACTTAATGAAGGAATAGTTTTTACATTTTGGGAAAATGGGGTCTCTATAATTTTACCCATGTTGATGTAATTCTTTAACACGTCCATCAAAGCGTCTCAGAAGGTGCTTCATCCATTGAATTCCTTTGAGACTCAGTGGTTGTGTTAACCAGGCAAATCTGAGTTTGTTCATTTAAATTTGTAGCCCATCACCCTTTTCCATATCATTCCTGAGCAGTGTAGGGAACCCAGAATAAATTCTGTGATAACATCTCCTCCCTCCTCCACCCTCGCCTCCACCAACACCCCCAGCCCCTCTCCCCCACACTGAATTCTAGTAATCTCTGCCTCACAGCTGGATTTTTTTTTTACTGTTTATCTTTACCCTCTGTTTTCTACAGCTCAGCCGATTTTAATTACCTTTAGCTCATGTGCAGTTAATTAATGCTGGTTAATCTTCTTTATTAGACACTAATGTGATAATTAATCAATGTCTTCTGAAAGTCCAAATATATTGTATCCAATGGATTGGTCTTCGTGCTAGTTACTTCCTCAGAAGGTTCCGGTGTATTTGTGAGACACAATCTCCTGTTTCTAAACCCATGTTGCCTATTCCACTTCATTCTGTGAATGGGAAGTAAGCATGCAGTGGAGGCTCAGTATGAGATGATGTAATCTAAAGACAGCATTTGTAATTAGTAGCAAACAAGTGACAAATACATTACAGCTAGAACCACAGTAAGTTACCAGTCTGACTCATCTCCAGTTTGGTTAATTCTGCCTCCAAAATTAAAGTTAAACAAAATTTTCTAAGTAACCCTCAGTGCTCTAAACATTACGCTGACAACCAATTTAAGAATGTCGCTCAGACTCACAGATTGACACATTTGCATGCACTGGAAGCTACATGAATTAACATATAGGGCGTTGTTCTGTGCAAGCAGAGAAAATAGTTAGATACATTGCGCCTGTTTCAGCTGGACAAAATAAATGAGCCATTTGCTGGTTCATTCCTCAGGGAAATGCATTGACCAATCAGAATCAAGCTGTCTGGTTTGAATTTCATACAATGCTTAGCAGTTATCTGTTAGTCACTATCAACTGGTGCATTTCCCATGGCAATGCCTCTACTGATCAGAGTACACTTGCCAACCAATCAGCACTCTTTCTCATACAATATTTTTGCAAATGTTCTGATGAGAACAAGGCAAAAAGCTTCAACAAAAAATATCTCTTGCTTCAGCAAAATTTCATATTTAATTTCTCAGAGAGTGATGAATCTGTGGCATTCACTACCACATAAATACTGTGTGATTTCAAGAAGAAATTAAATACAGCTCTTGGGGCTAAAGGGATCAAAGAAAATGGGGGAAAGCAGGATCAAGGTATTGAATTTGATGATCAGCCATGATCAAAATGAATGGCAGAGCAAACTCAAAGGGCCGAATGGCCTAATCTTGTTTCTATTTTGGGGTGGCATGGTGGCACAGTGGTTAGTATTGCTGCTTCACAGGGTTCGATTCCAGCCTTGGGTCACTGTCTGTGTAGAGCTTTTACGTTTCCCCTGCGTCTGCATGGGTTTTCTCTGGGTGCTCTGGTTTCCTCTCGCAGTCTGAAAGAAGTGTTGGTTAGGGGGCATTGGCCATGCTAAATTCTCCCTCAGTGTAACCAAACAGGCACTGAAATGTGGCGACTAGGGGATTTTCGCAGTAACACCATTGCAGTATGAACGCAAGCCTACTTGTAACTAATAAATAAACTTGACTTTTTTACATTTCTATGTTTGAAAGGTTTTAGAACATTTTGTTGTGTTCAAGGTGCTCGATAAAGACATGTGCCGTGGCCTGACATATTATTTGGATGTGAGGGAAATCGAAGGCAACCCGATCCAAATTCCAACGCAGACGAAGGCTAACTTCTGAACAATATACTGGCACTGTAATTCTCTCAGTGACAGAGAAGGCTCCCACAGTGACAGCTCAGCACAGCCAAGCAAAAGACATAGGTGTGCATTTCAATCGAACACCAGCGTGTCAGTTTGGGACAGTTGGCAATGTGTTCGCTCGTCCCTGGGACAGTAGGTCAATGCCTGAAGGTCAGAAGGTCAACCGTTGTCAGAGGCTTGAGTGCATAGCTAGGGTGCCGTACTGAAGTAGTGCTTCAGTGTGCAGGAACCATCTTTTGAATGCAGATGTTATACCATTTGCCCTCTCAAGTGGATGTGAAAGATGCTAAGGCATTAATTTAAGATGAGATGGGGCATTCTCGTAGTACCCTGGCCAATATTTAGCCCTCATCCAAAATCATTAGCGCATAATTACTTGGTAATTACCTCATTAATATTTGTGAGAACTGGTTGTGTGCAACTTGTTGCTGCATTTTCTTACATTACCAGAGTCATTACACTTTAAGAATACCTCGCTGGCTGCAAAGTGCTCAGGGACATCCTGAGGTCATGAACTGTGTTTCAATATTATTTATTCAGACTGTTTACTTCAATGTAAATTATATCTTAAATGGTCCTGGAGCAACTGGGAATTTGCAGCAATAAAGTGTGAGTTCTAAGTATTGTTATATTTATATATATTTATATTTTTTGAACTCTGCTGCAAGGCAGGACCGGGGCAGCACAGTGATTAGCACTGCTGCTTCACAGAGCCGGGGACCCAGATTCAATTCTCAGCTTGGGTCATTGTCTGTGCAAATTCTGCATATTCTCCCCATGTCTGCTTGGGTTTCCTCCAGCTGCTTTGTTTCATCCCACAATCTGAAAGACGTGCCGGTTAGGTACGTTGGCCATGCTAAATTTTCCCTCAGTGTACCCGAACAGGCGCCGGAGTGTGGAGATTTCCACAGTAACATCATTGCAGTGTTAATGTAAGTCTATTTGTGGCACTAATAAATAAAAACTTTAACTTTGAACAAAAGAAAATGATCAATTCGAACAGGTCAGTAAGGCTACAAGCATATACTTGTCCATTGAAAGCTGGGCCATGTTAATGACTTGAAAGGCCTTTCTCTGTTTACTGTTTCTAGCAGGGGATGAGCAGGATGATGCAGGCGGCTTTGCTGTGTGAAGAACAAAGGCTTCATTTTGATTCTGAACAAGACCCAACACAGGACAACAAATCGCCTTCCTCCCCAAAGCAATTAAACACGAGGGGTCTTACACACCAGAAATGCAACTCAAAAGAGCCAGCTTGCTGTGTCTGATCCTTATCGTGATCATGTGCAGGGACCCAGAGGGCTAAATATGTTTTGTTTTCCAAGCCTCGAGCTCAACACTCAGTGACCAGAACTATGTTACCATTCAGAAGGCTTACTGCCTCGAAACTCACGCCTGCAACCTTGCACCCCCCCCTCTTCAATCTGATTCAGAGCTATGTCAAGCCAGGACAGGACTTCATTCAGAAAGTGCATTATTTTTAGCAGCAGAGGTATGAACTTCCACGGAGTGAATGTGGTAGCTTTAAGGCAGAGCACTGACACCATTCAAAGGGTCCATTATGCACAACAATGAACAACTGGGTAATCGTACAGAGTGGATGATTAACTGAAGGGGGCCAGACCCCAAAAAGGTGGGTCCTT
The DNA here is from genome assembly GCA_024679065.1 of Sphyrna mokarran. NCBI lineage: Eukaryota > Metazoa > Chordata > Chondrichthyes > Carcharhiniformes > Carcharhinidae > Sphyrna > Sphyrna mokarran. Next base: position 128,985,712 of record JAGIQG010000003.1, on the reverse strand, counting down.
AACTTCTAGCAATAAAACTGATGAACTCTCATTTGAAGGGACAGCTTGTTGAAGCACTAAGATGTAGAATTTCTGATTAGGAGCCCCTTTGTCTCCAGCAATAAAAAACTGGATGCCCATGGGCGGCAGGGTGGCACAGTGGGTTAGCACTGCTGCCTCGCAGCGCCAGGAACCCAGGTTCAATTCCCGGCTTGGGTCACTGTCTGTGTGGAGTCTGCACATTCTCCCCATGTCTGTGTGGGTTTCCTCCCACAGTCCGAAAGACGTGCTGGTTAGGTGCATTGACCTTGCTAAATTCCCCCTCGGTGTATCCGAGCAGGCGCTGGAGTGTGACGATTTCACAGTAACTTCATTGCAGTATTAATGTCAGCCTACCTGTGACACTAACAAATAAACATAAAGATTGAGGGGGCAAATTACATCAGGGGGATAGAGTGCTGGACTTAATTTCAGAGAACAAAGCAGTTTCATCTGTTAAGTGCGGGGCTCCCAAAACTGCCCCAGAAGTCCAGGTTTACTCATCCATCAGCTTTAGTAACAGAACACTTAATTCCCATTCCACAACCACAACAACTTGCATTCAGATTAAACCCTTAATACAGGTGTGTAGCGGCACTTTACAGATAGCCTGAGGGGCAAGAAATGACAGTGATAAAGAAACAGAAACTATCTGGATGAACGCAGCTTTAATAATACTCAAGGCTACCAACATCATCCAGCACAAGCAGCTTGCACGATTCTCACTGTATCCAACATCTTAAACGCACAGTGACGGCCAAGCATACCGTCCTCAAGATGGACCGCCGCAACTTATCAAAGCTCTTTCGACAGCACTTTCCAAACCCATAACCTCTACCAACCAGAAGGACAACAGCAGCAGATGCACTGGAACAGCATCACCTCCACCCCACTCACCATCCAGACTTGGAAGAACACCGCTGTACCTTCACTGTCGTGGGGTCAAAATCCGTCTCTAACAGTACTGTGGGTGTATCTACACCACATGGTCTGCAGCAGTTCAAGAAGGTAGCTCACCACCTTGGGTAATTAGGGATGGGCAACAAATCACGGAATCAATAATCCCTACAGTGCAAAAGAGGACATTTGGCCCATTGAGTCTGCACTGACTTCCTAACAGAGTATCTTACCCAAGCCCTCTCCCCCACAATTTCCACGGCAAATCCTCCTAATCTACACATCTTTGAACACTAAGAGGCTACTTAACCTGGAAAATCCACTAACTTGCACATCTTTGGACTGTGGGAGGAGACTAGAGCAACCAGAGGAATCTCACACAGACACGAGGAGAATGTGTAAACTCCACCCATACGGTGACCCAAGGCTGGAATTGAACCTGGGACCCTGGAGCTGTGAAACAGCAGTGCTAACCACTGTGCCACCGTACCACTCCGAATGCTGGCCTAGCCAATGGTGTTCACATCCTGTGAAAGACTAAAAAAAAACAACTAAAATCCTTGGTACAGTTATGCTCAGCAGGAGGGGAAGATGTACAAAAGGCCAGAGGATTCAGGAATATTGGGATGAGACAGAAGGCCACAGAGGGTTGCAGGACATGATTAGAGATTTGAAGACCAGTTTTAAATTCAGTGCTTTTGGGAACGATTACTATTAGTGAGGACAGCCGTGAGAGTGAGTGGGACATTGTGTGTTCCAGATCAATTATGGAGCTTATGGAGGCTGAAAGATGGAAGGCTCTGAATAGAAACAAGAAAATAGTTTCAATGTGGATTTGTGGATATGGAGAAGAAATGCTAAAGATGGAGTATTGGACTCTCATTCAGAGATCCTCAGGATAATCCAGGACGGGTTTTAGTTGATGATCTCAACAGAGTTAGCGTGTGTTTGGATTTTAGTCATAGGATGCTGAAGTCTAACCAAAAGGTTCTGGGCCGACTCACAGCTACAATCAAAATTTACATTATTCTGGCGGTGAGGGATGACTAACAAGAAAAAGAATGAAGTGGCTCCTTCAGTCAGGACAGAATCTACCTCAAACGCAATAAAGAGGTGTAAGAAGTAGGCCATGTGACCCATCAAATTTGTTCCACCATTAAAACTATTTAACCAACACCATTTAATAAAGGGCAGCATGCCGCTTTGCAGCACCAGGGACCAATTTAATTCCAGCCTCGGGTTGCCTGTCTATATGAAGTTTGTATGTTCTCCCCACGTCTGCGTGGGTTTCCTCTGAGTGCCCCAATTTCCTCCCGAAGGTGTGCAGGTCAGGTTGACTGGCCACGTTCAATTGCCCCTCAGTGTCAGGGAGATTAGTAGGGTAAATACGTGAGGTTATGCGAATAAGGCCTGTTTATTTATTAGTGTCACAAGTAGCCTTACATTAACACTGCGGTGGAGTCACTGTGAAAAATCTCTAGTTGTCACATTCCGGTGCCTGTTCGAGTACACCGAGGGATAATTTATCATGGTCAATGCATCTAACCAGCACTTCTTGCGGACTGCGGGAGGAAACCGGAGCACCTGGGAGGAACCCATGCAGACATGGGGAGAACATGCAGACTCCACACAAGCCGGGAATCGAACCTGGGCTCCTGGTGCTGTGAGGCAGCAGTGCAAACCACTGTGCTTTCGTGCCACTCTGGGTGGAATTGTTGTTGGTGTAAGCTTGATGGGCCAAATGGCCTCTTTCTGCACTGTAGGGATTCTACGATTCTATTCTATGAATACAATCATAGCTGATCTTGGGCTCACTTCCCTTTTCCTGCTCACTCCATATATCCCTTGATTTTCTACAAATCAATAACGAGTCTATCCCACAGCCTTAAATGTATTCAATGATGCAGCATCCGCAAGCCTCTGGGGTAGAAGATTCCCAACCCTTTGAGTGGAGAAATGTTTCTATCTTATCCTGGGACTGTGTCCCTCACATTTAAATTCCCCCACCAGCGGAAACAATCTCTTGTTTCCATTCTTTTTATTCCTTTCAGAACCTTGCATGTTTCAATAAGATCACAGGGTGGGATTTTACAGGCTCGCTCAGGCGAGACTGGAAATTCTTGCCTGAGGTCAACAGAGACTTCCATTGTTGGACTTTCTCCTGCTCCGATTCCCTGGCGGGCAAGGTGATAGAGTTTTGACGCACCTCTCATTCATCTAACCTCCACAGAATATAAGCTCAATATGTTCAGCCTCTCGGGGGCAAACCTTCTCTTCACAGTGAACCTTCTCTGTGCCTCCTTCAATGCAAGTATACCATCTCTTAAACGTGGAGACCAAAATTGCACATTGTATTCCAGATCTGGTCTCATCAAAGCCTTAGACAGACATAAAACTTAATCCTTAAACTCTAATAGATAACATCTTGGATGATCATTGGCTGTTCTCTCCTTTGAGGGGGAGAGTTGATTGGTGGGGATTTAGCCTGAGGACCACCACACCTCAGGCGGAGGGGCAAGATTGAGAAGGCAGGGCCTCATGAGTAACCTCAGCTGTAAGATGCTGGGTAGAAAAAACAAAGAAGTACTTGCACTATGTAATCCTTTTCAAAACTTGGGGCTTCTACAACACTTCAATGCCACTGAAATACTAAGTGCAGTCACCATGGTAGCTAACTCCTTAAAGGAGTATTGTTGGGAGGGCTGTGTGACCTGATTGCCCAATGGGGAACAAGTGCGGTGTGGCTGAGTAAGGGCTTTGGTAACCAGAGTGATCGTGGTGCAGTGGGATGAAGACATCTATTATAGTGCTCTGTAAATAATGTACTAGACCAGTACTAAATCCGTTGTTGTTCATTTCGCTGACTGGTGGTCACTGGGTCATTGCACCTATTACTGTAATGTCAGAAAGTGTGTGTGTGTGTGTGTGCACAACAAGATCCCACAAGCAGCACCCTGACCTCACTCGCAATTCTCCAGTCCCGCTGCTGTGAATGGGTATCAGGCTGAGCGCCAGATTTCTCTGTTCTCGCTGGCAGCAGTGCCGGAGACTGGAAAATTTCAGCCATAATCTGCTTTCAGATGTTAGATGAGGGATGTCTGTTGGTTGGGACACTGTCTCCCTTGTCTGAAACAGCCTTGCGGAGAGGCGATGGCCTAGTGGGATTATCGCTAGACTATTAATCCAGAAACTCAGCTAATGTTCTGGTTTCGAATCCCGCCATGGCAGATGGTGGAATTTGATTTCAATAAAAGAAATCCAGAATTAAGAATCTACTGATGACAATGAAACCATTGCCCATTATTTGAAAAATCCATCTGGTTCACTAATGTCCTTCAGGTTAGGAAATTTGCTGTTTTTACCTGGTCTGTCCTACATGTGACCCCAGAGCCATAAGAATGTGATTGACTCTCAACTAAAGATGGGCAATAAATGCTGGCCAGCCAGTGACACAGTGATAATGACTAATTATCTCTCAGTGTACCCGAATAGGCGCTGGATTGTGATGACTAGGGGATTTTCACAGTAACTTCACTGCAGTATTAATGTAAGCCAACTTGTGACACTAATAAATAAAACTATTGTCCTGCAAATGAATAAAAAAAGTAGCGTCACATCTTTCTCACCTCCTGTCTGACGTGGTGTCCAATTAAATTATCACCTGCAAGGCAGCACTTCTGAATAAAAATTCACTTTATTCTGCAAACGTTCCTGACGCTGGACACACACGGGAATGCGTCAGGCCGGAACCAAAGCATGAGCTTGAGAAAACATTCATAAACCTCTTTGGTTTTGCTGCTGTGATTTGTACCTTACCTGGGTTGCTCAGTGCATTACCTCATTAACAACACACTCCTCAGTGATAATTATGTTTCAATTATATTTTTCCATTTTCAGTCCAACCCGTCTTTGAATGCGACGCGCAAGCTTTGAGATGTCAAAAACATCAGCTTAACTTCTTTCATAATCAGTAGAACACAAAGAGCCAGACATTATAATTAACATCACACACCACAGAGTTGCCAAACAGAATACTGTCCCATTTCCTTAACAATCTCCTGCACCGCAAAGTCGCTGCAACACAAGTGAAAGGAGCTACAGATACTGAAATATTACAACAGATTATTTCCTTATCTGTGGCTACGAACAGATGAGTGAAACATTCCGTTGACGAATCGCAACAGAAAAGTTACCTGATTTTTTTTCATAGAAACCTGCAGTGCAGAGAGAGGCCCTTCAGCCCATCGAGTCTGCACCGAACACAATCCCACCCAGGCCCTACCCCCATATCCCTACATATTATACCCATTAATCCGTCTAACCTATGCATCCCTGGACACTAAGGGGCAACTTCTTAGCATAGCCAATTAACCCAACCCGCACACCTTTGGACTGTGGGAGGAAACCGGAGCACCCGGAGGAAACCCAGCAGACACAAGAAGAATGTGCAAACTCCACACAGACAGTGACCCAAGCCGGGAATCGAACCCGGGACCCTGGAGTTGTGAAGCAGCAGTGCTAACCCCTGTGCTACTGTGTTGCCCAGTGTCTTTTTCAGATACTGCTTCATCTGTTGTTGACTTCTTGGAGTGTTTGCTGTCAATCTCATATTAGTTGGAACACGAGGGTGTAGCATTTATATCTATAAAATGATCAGTAATTCTATGAGACAATGGCTGAACTGTGATCTAACTTGATATACCCATCAACGCCACTTTTTTTTCATTTATTCCTTCACTAGACCTGGGCAGTGCTGGCTAGACCAGCATTTATTGTCCATCCCTAGTTGCTCTTGAGAAGGTGGTAGAGGACTGCCTTCTTGAATCGTTGCAGTCTCTGATTTTCTTTTGGAACACCTGCAGTGCTGTTCGGGAGGGAGTTCCAGGATTTTGACCCAGCCACAGCGAAGGAACGCTGACATATTTGCAAATCTGGATGGTGAGTCGTTCAAGGGGAACTTCCAAGTGGTGGTGTTCGTATTGCATCTGCTGCATTTATCCTTCCAGTTGGTAGCGGTTGCGCACTTGCAAAGGGGTGCCTAGGGAGTTCTGGCAGTGTATGTTATAGATCGTGTCTCTTTATGCTTTTGGTTAATAAAAATCGACCAAGAGCAGTTTTAAAATTAGCAATTGATGTACCTGTTGTGGGCCTGAATCTGGTAACATTGCTGATGAGTGATGTCAATAATTGGAAGATGCGACTCTTTTGGATTGACACTTAAACACCCTCAGGGATGGGCAATAAATGATGGCCCAGCCAGTAACACCCATATCCCATGAACGAATTAAATAGTACAGAGCCAACATTTTGAGTCTGTCCTCTAACAAAGGATCATCCAGGCTCAAAACATTGGCTCTATCCTCTCTCCACAGATGCCGTCAGGCCTGCTGAAATTTTCCAACCTTTTCCATTTTTGTTTCTCGCAGAATTTTCCTGACCCGCCTGCCATGAGAATCCGTAGCGGGTGGAGGCGGAACACGCAGAAGTTTGTTGATCTGGGGCAAGATTTTCCAGTCTTGGGGCGAGAGTGGCTGGAAAATCCCACCCCTGATCTCTTCCCAGCAATTCCAGCTGAAAAATGGGAGCAAAAGTGGGTAGGGAGCACATTCCCTCACCTCAGACGAGCAAAACAAAACAGAAATCAGACAGCTCCCTCAACCCTCCATCCAGAGAGGGAGGAACTGGGGAAAATGAATTGTGGCAACAAATACATACTTATTCAAAGTCTGGTGGAGGGGTGGGGTAATGAAGCCATTTCTAAAAGCAAAATAGAAATAATGCTGTTTATTTTGTACACTGACGTAGAGTTTTATCATGATAAGGTGGGAAAAAAAGAGTGCCTTTTGTTGTCACTTGTACAAGACGCAGGGAAAATAGCAACAAGGCTAAAGATGATGACAGGGATTATAAGAACTAGTTCACTTTCGTGAACATTCAAAGAAGCAATTAAATAACTTCTATTTGTTTTGTTAAATGGTTGCAGCTGTTCAAAGAAGGCAGCATTTTAGACTTTCAGACCTTGCACTGCAACCCTTAATGCAACAGTTCAGCATATTTGTTATGTTAACACTACAGGCTTTCCTGTCCTATCAGTAGGGTCAGGGTGAGAGGCATTACTTTCTGGCAGGGGCCAAGGATGGTCCTGTGGATGAGAACAACTGGTCCTTTCAGGTCTGCAAACTCAGGCTGGCTTCAGAAGGAGACATCAATCTAAAGTCCTGAATCCATCAAGGCTGCTGCATTTCCTTGATAAATTTGCGCTTTGTGTGATAGCAGAAAGGGCCAACACAAATCACTGTTCAAGACCACAGCAGCTGAGTTAAAAAAATAAAATTCACTGTGTGATTTAGAAATTAGAAATCGCTCTTGGGGCTAAAGGGATCAAGGGATGTAGGGTTGGGGAGGGGGGTGGAATCGGGATATTGAATTCAAAGATCAGCCATGATCATAATGAATGGTATAGAAGAGTCTCGAAAGGCTGAATGGCCTACTCCTGCTTTTATATTTAATATAAAATTTGCTGTTACAGCTTCCCAATCCATTAGGCACCAATTTCAAGCAAACCCATGCACTATACTGGTCATTTGCCACCCCGGGCAGATTCAGCCTCGCAGGTTACAGATAATGCACAAGTCTTGGGTGCCCTTGCACCTCTTGCCAGCTTGTTTCAAATCCTGCCCCCGAGTGATTAAGAGGAAGGTCTCTCCTCTGCCAATCTCAGGTGGTTGCGGCCAGAGTCCGCGCCCACACCAACTCGTGCCAAAATCAGATCCCTGACTTTGGATTTGCATCAATGAAAACGTGGCAAGCGTTGGTGATGAAATGAAAATTCACTGTAAGAATTCAACACTTGGGAGTGTAAGTGTGTTTGAAGGAGGCGATTCTGTAATCCAACAATTCCTTCAAGATGCTACGAGGAGAGGTTGAATAAACTTGGTTTGTTCTCACTGGAACGAGAGAGGTCGAGGGGTGACCTGGTAGAGGTTTACAATATTATGAGTGGCACGGATAGACTGATAGTCAGATGCTTTTTCTTAGGGTAGAATTGGGCAGTACAGTAGCAGAGTGTTAGAAGGGCTGTCTCACAGCTGGATCCAATTCCAGCCTTGGGTCACTCTCTCTGTGGAGTTTGCATGTTCTCCCCATGTCTGCATGGGTTTCCTCCGGATGGTCCAGTTTCCTCCCATAGTTCAAAGATGTGTGGGTTAGGTTGATTGGCTATGCTAAATTGACCTTAGTGTCAGCAAATTAGCAGGGTAAATATGTAGGATTATGGGAATAGGGCATGGGAGGGATTATGATTGGTACAGACTTGAGGGGCTGAATGGTCTCCTTCTGCACTGTAGAGTTTCTATTATATTATATGTCAAGAACCAGGGGACATAGGTTTAAGGTCCAATGCCTCAAGTTCTTGAAGACATTCTTGACCTTCTATGGATCTCTAAGTTTAGAGGAGATGAGCGAGGCAAGTTTTCTACACAAAGGGTGGTGAAGGGAACATGCTCTTGGGGAGGTGGTGGGAGTAGGTATGAAAGTGGCATTTAAGGGGTATCTAGATGAATACGTAAATGGGATGGGAATGGAAGGATACGGATTCTGTAAGCGCATACGGTTACAGTTTAGGCAGGCATCATGATTGGCGCAGGCTTGGAGGGCCGAAGGGCCTGTCCCTGTGCTGGACTGTTCTCCACACCGGTTCTCCCATTACCCAGGGCCTAAAGTGACTGCTGTCGGCACTGCGGCCAAAATGGGCATGACGTCAATTTAAATATATTCGCATGCCTATAAACTGATTTAATTGGCTGGATGCCCAAACTTGCTAGCACTTCCCCTTTTACCACCGCGTTAGCCCGTCCAGATTGATGCGAGACAGAAATTGGTCCGGAAAGGTCTGATTTGAGCATTCCAGCTTCTGAGGAGATAAGTTCAGAGCTTCTGGCGGCTCTCTGACTCAGGTCGGTGGTGGGAGGAGTGTGGGGGTGTCAGGGAGGTGGGTCAGATGGCTCCGTGGTACCAGGATGAGGAGGGAGGAGGTTCAGATTGCTCTCTGGGGGGAGGTGGCAGGGGAGGTCCGTTGCCACTCTGTGTGGGATTGATGCAGGGGGAAGACAGGTCTGCTGCCAGTCTGCATGCAATCAGTTGGGGTGGTGGGGGAAGGAGGATGTGGGGGGGGGTTCGCGATCTGTCTGGGTAGCAGAGGGATGTGGTGGGGGGGGGGAATAAGGGGATCAGTTATGTTGAAAGGAGTGGGGCAATGTCTACGGGGGCCAGAGGGGGAGAAGGCATTATCCAGTCTGGGAGCGATGTGACAGAGGAACATTTTTATTTTTTTAACTGCGCACGTGCAGTTGGAGGCAGCACTCAGAGCTGCAACATTTTGGGCACGATAAGCCCTGCCCATAGCACGATTTGGAATCGCCGCTATTTTTTCAGGCAGAGTGTGCATTTGGGGTTACCTGAGATCCGGTCTAAAAGTCAGATCTGAAATACTCCCAGGTTTAGCACTTAAATCAAAATGGGATGATAGAATCATGGAATCCCTACAGTACAGGAGGCCATTCAGTCCATCGAGCCTGCGCTGCCAATAAGCCCATCCTGGCCCTATCCCCTTAACCCCATGTTATTTACCTTGCTAATCCCCCTGACACTCAGGGTCAATTTAACATGGCCAATTCACCAATCTTTGGACTATGGGAGGAAACTGGAGCACCCACAGAAAACTCATGCAAACACGGAGAGAATGTGTAAATTCCACGCAGACAGCGACACATGGCCTGAATTGAATCCAGGCCACTGGTGCTGTGAGGTAGCACCACTGTGCTGCCAAAGCACGTCCGCCCTCTACAAGGCACAAGTCAGAAGTGTGATGGAATACTGTCCACCTGCCTGGATGAATGCAGCTCCTACAATAATCAAGAGACTTACACCATCCGAGACAAAACAGCCTCTTGATCGGCACCGCCACCTTAAACATTCACTCCCTCACTAATAACATGCAGCGGGAGCTGTGTGCGCCATTACAAAATCCAATGCAGCACCTTCCAAAACTCTGACCTCTACCACCTAAAGGTCAGGGACAGCAGATCAATGCCCAGGAACATCATCACCTCCATGTTCCCCTCCAGGCCACTTACCAGCCTGATTTGGAACTATATCGCCGTTCCTTCACCATCACTGGCTCAAAATCACTCACAGCACTCTGGGTGTACAGATGGCACATTGACTGCTGTGGTTCAGGAAGGTGATGATGATTGAGCAAGAATCATAGAATCCCTACAGTGCAGAAGGAGGCCATTCAGCCCATCAAGTCTGCACCAATCACAATCCCACTCAGGCCTATCCCCATAACCCTCCTTATTTACCCTAACCCTGTGATACTAAAGGGCATTTAGAATGGCTAATCTGCCTAAATTGCACATCTTTGGATACTAAAGGGCAATTTAGAATGACCATTCAATCTGACCTGCACGTCATTCGGAGTGGAGATGAGGGTTATCACATCAAATCAGTCATGATCTCATTGAATGATGAAGCAAACCCGATGGGCCAAATGGCCTACCTCTGCTCCCCTGTTCCATGGTCTTTTGGTCACAAGTATGTAAATGTTCTAGAATTACAAATCATGACTTTCATTTCTTGGGGCAGCATGGTGGCACAATGGTTATCACTGCTGCCTCATAGTACCGAGGACCCGGTTTCAATTCCGGCCTTGGATTACTGTCTGTGCAGAGACTGCATGTTCTCCCTGTGTCTGCTTGGGTTTCCTCTGGTGCTCCGGTTTTCTCATATTTCTTCATGTGCAGGTTTACATTGACTGGCCAAGCTAAATTATTCCTCAGAGCCAGGGAGATTAGGAGGGTAAATACATGGGGTTGCGGGGTTAGGACCTGGGTGGGATTGTGGTTCATGCAGACTCAATGGGCTAAATGGCCTCTTTCTGCAGTGTAGGAATTCTATGATTCTGTCCAATAAACTTGCTGACTTCCTGGGGATGTTCTACAGAGGTTAGCACATTGGGAAATGACATTGTTTGTGTTGGTGGGCAGGTAAAGAGTTCGTACCTACCTTCATCAGGATGGTACGGATAATTTTGGACGTATCTAATATAGGAAAAAAAACACTTTGGAATTGTTCTTATGCTCTCTACAATGCCAGCAAAATCAGGGCTAATGCCATTTTGTTTAATTATAGTCCTATAATATTTTACAAAACTAGCATTTAAAGCCCATTCCTTTAAAAATATAGTTATTCCATTGTTAGAGCTACAAAATCAACGTGAAGGCGGGACAGAGTAAACCCTTAATCCAGCTCTTTGCTCACTCACAAAAACAATTCAACTTGAATCCAATTCGTGGTACCCACAAAAGAATCATAAAATCATAGAGCCCTACAGTCCAGAAAGAGGCCCTTTGGCCCATCGAGTCTGCACTGAACACAATCCCACCCAGGCTCTACCCCCATATCCCTACATATTACACCTACTAATCCTTCTAACCTGCGCATCCCTACACACTAAGGAGCAATTTCTTAGCATGGCCAATCAACCTAACCTGCACATCTTTGGACTGTGGGAGGAAACCGGAGTACTCAGAGGAAACCCACGCAGACAGAGAACGTGCAAACTCCACACAGAAAGTGACCTGAGCCGAGAATTGAACCCAGGACTCTGGAGCTGTGAAGCAGCAGTGCTAACCACTGTGCTGCCCAATACCGGAGGCCATATACCAAAAGCCATATACCAGATCCAAATGGACAAGAACAGGCGTCGCAGCTGATCTCGGGCTTGATCCTATGCTTGACCTTAGCCAAAGAGCCCAGAAGCCCATTCCTCTGTGAGGTTGTGTGCGTTCTTCTTCTGAAGAAGGATGGTACAGTGCACAGTGGTTAGAACTGCTGCCTCAGGGTGCCAGAGGCCCGGGTTCGATTCCCGGCTTGGGTCACTCACTGTGCGGGGTTTGCACGTTCTCCCTGTGAATGTGTGGGTTTCCTCTGGGTGCTCCGGTTTCCTCCCACTGTTTGAAAGACATACTAGTTAGGTACATTGACCTGAACAGGCACCGGAGTGTGACAACTAGGGGAATTTCACAGTAACTTCATTGCAGTGTTAATGTAAGCCTACTGATGATGAATAAACTTTAACTTTGAACATAACTAACAGTATTGATATGGATTAACAACACCATGGGTGGGAGTTTCCAGTTGTGCATGCCCCAAGACTGGAAATTCATGCCCAAACTTAACAGACTTTAGAATCACAGAATCCCTACAGTGCAGAAGGAGGCCAATCGGCCCATCGTGTCTGCACTGACCACAATCCCACCCGGGCCCTATCCCCATGACCCCATCCTCCTGCAGTCCAAAGATGTGTGGGTTAGGTACATTGGCCATGCTAAATTGCCCCTTCGTGTTCCAGGGTGTGTAGGTTAGAGGGATTATAAGGGTAAATATTTAGGGTCATGGGCATAAGGCCTGAGTGAGATTGTTGTCGGTGCAGACTTGATGGGCCGAGTGGCCTCCTTCTGCACTGTAGGGTTTCTATGATTCTATGATCAGCCAATGTATTTACCCTAGCTAGTCTCCTGGGCACTAAGGGACAATTTAGCATGGCCAATCCACCTAACCTGCACATCTTTGGAATTTTTTTTTTAATTATTAAGCAACACAGCACGGGAAACAGGCCCTTCGGCCCAACGAGCCCGCGCCGCCGTCATACCAAATAGTAGCAAATACATTATCCTATTTTAATATTCCTATATAATAATATATATATTATTCCTAATATGGAAAATTTTCACCATAGGGATAATTTGTTACCCAATCAGCCTAAGAGCGAATTTTTGGGTTGTGGGAGGAAACCGGAGTGCCCGGAGAAAATGCACGCAACCACGGGGAGAATGCGCAAACTCCCGCAGACACCGGCCCAATTCCAAGTGTCTGCACAGCTACATCGATAGTCTCTGAGCTGTCATGGTGCCCTTCAGATGGTCCACATAAAGCACCCATTTACGACATGAGGTACCAGGCAACCCATGAATCAACATCCAAGAGCTGTACCCGCACCACCTGCCGAATGCGTGCTCAAATTATGGACCGAATTACCTGTGGAAAAAAGCCGTAGTTAAACAGTCCTAATATATCCCTCTATCTGCATACCGCTCATGTGGCTGTCCAAGAGACCCTTAAACAGCCCCAGCGTGCCTGCTCCCACCACCTTACTCGGCAGTGCATTCCACACCCCACTACCCTTTGTGTGAAAAACTGCCCTCTAATATTCGTCCTATACATAGCCCCCCTCACCCTATGGCCATGACCTCTCGTCCTATCCATTTCTAAAGGTGGAAAAAGTTTACCTCCATTTACTCTATCTATACCCCTTATAATCTTATACACCTCTATGAGATCCCCTCTAAGCCGACGTCTTTCAAGGGAAAACAACCCCAGTCTATCTAATCGTTCCTCATAGGACAGTCCTTCCATACCAGGCAGCATCCTGGTAAACCTCCTCTGCACTCTCTCCAAGGACTCCACATCCTTCCGATAGTATGGAGACCAGAACTGGGCGCAGTATTCCAAGTGAGGCCTAACCAAAGTTGTATACAACTGCAACATCAAACTCCTACTCTTGTATTCTATACCCTTTTCTATGAAAGCTAACATACTATACGCCTTCTTTATCACCTTCTCCACCTGTGAGGACACCTTCAGAGACTTGTGAACCTGCACCCCCAAGTCTCTCTGCGTCTCTATGCTCCGTATAGTTTTACCTTTTATCCTATAACTCTCTTCTACATTTTTCCGGCCAAAATGCATCACCTCGCATTTATCCGGATTAAATTCCATTTGCCATCTATCTGCCCAGTCTACCAACCTGTCTATGTCCTGTTGTATTGCCTGACACTGCTCTTCTGTATCCGCCAATCCAAGCATCTTGGTGTCATCAGCAAATTTGCTGATCTCACCACCTACCCCTACTTCCAAGTCGTTTATGTAGACCACAAATAGAAGAGGACCTAGTACTGAGCCTTGTGGCACTCCACTAGTGACAGGCTTCCAGCCGGAAAAAGAGCCTTCCACTACTACCCTCTGTCTCCTCCTCCCGAGCCAGTTCTCGACCCATCTACATACCTGACCCTGTATCCCATGCGCCTTCACCTTCTCTATCAGTCTACCATGAGGAACCTTGTCAAACACCTTACTGAAATCCATGTAGACGACATCAACAGCCTGTCCTTCATCAACTGTTTTTGTCACTTCTTCAAAAAATTCCACTAGATTTGTAAGACAAGACTTCCCCTTGACGAAGCCATGCTGCGTATCCCTGATCAGATTGCAGCGCAGCGCTCCAGATGCTCCAAATGTGGGAGGAAACCGGAACATCCAGAGGAAACCCACACAGACACGGGGAGAATGTGCAGACTCTGCAAAACCAGTGACCCCAGCCGGGAAGTGAACCCAGGTCCTTGGCGCTGTGAGGCAGCAGTGCTAACCACTCTGCCACCGTCCCGCCCCTATAACTGTTCCGACAAATTTTCTGTTTTGCTTGTTTACGATTCCGGCGGCAGGCGGGTCAGGAAATTTGCGGCCCGTGGTTTCTAAACCAAAAGGACAAAGGTTGAACCGGTTGGGATTTTCCAGGACAACTCAGCAGCTTCCCAGTCACTTCTGCTGACAGCAACCCTCCGTATACAAGCTCAATTCCAATTCTCAAACTGAGATTCTAGGATTAGTCTGGGCCTCTGAATTACTGCAGCCATAAAATAAAATATAGCACTCGAGCACCAGTGCAAACAGCTCTCATTTCCCCAGGGTTGGACTCTTGTCTTGAATTTTCTCAATGGTTTTGTGTTTAGTGCGCAGATAAAGCTAAAAGTTTCAGCACGCTTCCATCTGCCTCCTAATCACTTTCCTCAGCCTGGCTCTCTGATCTGACAGGAGTGGCACATCATTAGGCCTTTGGCCCAGCCATTTGTTTATTTTTGATCAGCGCGGCACAGAAGGGAATCGCCAAATGTTTCTTTTGTCTGCCCCTAATTACAGGCTGACCTTCACACCTCTGAGTAGCAGAGAGTCTCCTCTCATTAACACCTCTGATCAGTGCAGTCTGGCACACCTTCTCCACCGGCGAACCAGTCCAGGCCTGCACCCAGTCTCCAGCTCATCTGTCACCGTTCAAAGGGGTGCTAATTTCAGTTCGCAACGCATGGTGTTAACTCCGAATTGCTGCCGCTGCCTCGCCAACTGTTTATGGCAGATTGGCGCTGGTGCAACTTAATTTTAATCATGATATAGTCCATTCTTAAAATCATAAGGCCAATATGCAGAGTGGACAAGGCAAGCCCTTAATCATAGAATCCCTACTGTGCAAAAGAAGGCTATTTGGCCCATTAAGTCTGCACTGGTAACAATCCCACACAAGCCCTATCTCTGTAACTTCATGCATTTACCCCAGCAAGAGGCAACTTTCGACCATACTTTTCACCGTAAACCAATATGTAACAATAATAAATCAAATCAAAAATCAAATCAATTTAGCTTGGTCAATCAAGCATGGGCATAAGGGTGGCACAGTTAGCAGTGCTTCCTTACAGTGCCAGGGACATGGGTTCAATTCTGGGCTTGGCTCAGTGTCTGTGTGGAGTTCACACCTTCTCCCCATGTCTGCGTGGGTTTCCTCCGATGCTCCGGTTTCCTCCCACAGTCCAAGATGTGCGGGTGAGGTTGATTGGCTAAATTGCCCCTTACTGTCCCAGGATGTGTAGGTTAGAGAGATTGGTGAGGTAAAGATATGCTGGTGGCATAGGGCTTGGGTGGGATGGTTGTCAGTGCAGATTCAATGGGCCGAATGGCTGCCTTTTGCAGCGCAGGGATTCTATATTTCTAACCTGCACTTCCGTGGAGTGTGGTAAGAATCCGGAGCACACGGAGGAAACCCAAGCAGACTATGGGAAGAACGTGCAAACTCCACATAGACAATGGGCCGAGACCGGAATTGAACCTCTGGTGCTGTGAGGCAGGAATTTTAACCACTGTGCCACCATGCTGCTCCCTCCCTATTCCATCTCCTTGCTTGCTTCAAAAAAAACCCCAATTCTGATTCAAACTGAGGGGCTGGGAAACCTGGGGGTTCACCTTCGGTGGGACTGGAAGATCCCGTCGGAAAATCACACCCCTCATATTTTAAGTCCTCCTATTCCCTTCCTTTTTTTACTTCCCAAACATTGCTCCAGTTATTAAACTGTGATAAAAATAACAGAAATCATGAACATGTGTCACTGTTGGCATTGAAGCAAAACTAAAGGGCCCGCCCTTTTTCATAAGAAAACAAGATTGATAAAATGGGATTTTAAATGCTTAGGAATAATTTTGTCTTGTGCCATTAGTCATTAGGAGTGGCAGTGCTGACAATGACAGGCGATATTTTTACTTTCTGTTCATTCCTGTGCCAGAAGGTATTTGGAGAAAAGCACGCAGCCCTTAGCTGAACTTGTTTATCCATTTTCACATCGTGCTTAAGACAATTTTTCTGCAATGACCTTTGACCCTGATGAGTTCCCAACCTTTGGCCCTCAGTTCAGTGACTGACCACATCTCCGCACCAGGACTGCCTGCTCCCCTCTCTGCAATACCTCCTCACTGCGCCTTCGTTTCAGTGGATGCACCGTCGAAAACCTCATCCTTAAATTCATAATTTTTGTTCATTCGAGTGACATGGGTGTCGATGACTGGCCAGCATTTATTGCCCATCCCTGGTTGCCCTTGATGTTGTAGCGACTGATACAATTGAGTGGTTTGCTGGGCCATTTCAGAGGGCAGCTGAGAGTCAACCACATTGCTGTGGCGCTGGAGTCACAAGTAGGCCAGATCGGGTAAGGGTAGAAGATTTCTCCTCTAAAGGACATTAGTGAACCAGATAGGTTTTCCCGACAAACGACAATGGTTTCATGGTCATCTGAATCTACTTAATTTCAGATCTTCTGTTTTGGAATTTGAATTCCATTATCTGCCATGGTGGGATTCGAACACGGGTCCCCAGAGAATTAAGTGAGTTTCTGGATTAATAATCTAGCTATAATACCACTAGGCTATCACCTGGCTTGAACCTCCACAGAGGGATAATCAGAGGCATTCTGCTCTGAGTTACTGACCTGGGCATGAAGCCACTTCTTTCTTCCCTGACCCTCAGGCTCTGGCCAAGATGGAGAATGGCTTCCTAAGACCTTGTGACACAGATCAGAGCGACAGAGGTAAAGGAAGCCATGCCCCCCCCTCCTTTTTAACAGCACTAGCTGCTGTAAAGCAGGTAAATTTAACGGTCCAAACACTTTGAGGAGTCAGAGAGCTGGAACGTTTGTTAAGTGGATAAGATTTGGGGGGGGGGGGAAGGATGACAGGGAAGGCAGGATGTTGGGTGGTTGACGGTTGAGGGGGTAGTCAATGGAGAGGTCAGGAGGTCAGTCGGGGGTTGGATACAGAGGTTGGGTGGTCAGTGAGGGAGAGGTCACTGGGGTAGGATGGGCAATGGAGGTGGTCTTTGAGGGAGGGTGGTCAGTGGGGGAGGGTCTGGGAGAGAGTGGTCAGCAAGGGAAGGTCAAATAGTTAATAGACTTTCGCTTTGAATTTCAGTTCTATTTCCCAACTCAAGACCAGTTTACGCACTATCGGTTGCTTCAAATGGGCACATGGGGCTTCGTTTGTTGTTGGATTCCTACAACCATACTCCATCAGTGATCTCCTTCTTCAGCCACAAGGGATGGATGGCTTTAACAGGGACGTGGTCAGTGAGAGAGGGTCTGTGAGGGAGGGTGGTCGATGGGGGAGTGTCCGTGGGGAGCAGGTGATTAGTGGGCATGGTCAGTGGAGGAGGGTGATATATTCAGGTGGTTAATGGTATAGTTGGGATGTGGGGGTGTTGTTAGAACATGGGGGTGCAGTCAGACAAATAGATGGGGGGGGAGGGTTTCTGAGGGAGGGGGGCCAGTGAAGAAGGGGTGGTAGTCTTGTATGAGGGAGATGGGAGGGGATCAGTTTATAATTATCCAGAAGGTAGAAGTGGTTTTAATCTTCTAATTTTTTTCTGGGGGGTAAATATTGGTGTGACTATTGGGGTTTGTGATTTAAACTTTAGTTTCAAATGGTTCCCAATGTTACTCGGGTAATTCCCACGAATTCTCTTATAGGGACTTCTGGGGAAGATTGGGAGGGTCCCGCAGTGTATCTTTGTCTGGGGTATTCCACAGGATGCCTTGGGAATGGAAGTTTTGGACCAAGAACTGACCATTCCAATGATTTCCGAACCAGACACACTTCTTCCATCCTCTATAAAATTCCACTCTCCAAAACTTTACTGCCAGCATGCTTACTCTGAACAAGATTCACGCATGTCTATACCTGCTGATCAACAATGGTTCCACAACAAGCAATGGCTCAATTTTAAAAATCACATCCTGGGGTCAAACTCCTCCGTGTACTCCTCCTTCCCCTATCTCTCGAATCTCCTCCAGCCCTATGTCTTCCAAAGTCTCTGCATTCATCAGTTTCTATCCATGTTGTTAATTGCTCCAACATTCCTGGCCGTACCTGGGTCCTGACCTCTGCCATCTCTCCCTAAAGCATCCCAGCCTTCCCACCTCCTTCAAGATGCTCCTTAAAACCTGTCTCTTTGATCAAGCTTTTGGTCACCTGCCCTAATATCTCTGCAAAGTGGCGCCCCTCAAGAAAGTCGATAAGCAGGTATCGCACGCAATAAAAAAGGCAAGTGGAATGTTTGTACTTATCGCAAAAGGACTGGAGTATAAAAGTAGAGAAGTGTTGTTGCAATTTTATAGGGTGTTGGTAAGACCACACCTGGAGTATTGTGTCCAGTTTTGGTCTCCTTGTTTGAGGAAGGATGAGGTGGCGTTGGAGGCAGTTCACCAGATTGATTCCGGGAATGAAAGGAGAGATTAAACAGTTTAGGTTTATGTTCGCTGGAGTTTAGAAGGACGAGAGGGGATCTGATCGAGGTATATAAAATTTTAAAAGGGATTGATAAAGTGAAAATGGACCAAATGTTTCCTCTTATGGGGCAATTCAGAACAATGAGTCACAGGTATAGGTCGAGAGATGGTAGATTTAAAACAGGAGAACTACTTCTTGCAGAGGGTGGTGAATTTGTGGAACACACTGCCCCATAGCATGATGGAGTCTGAATGGTTTCAAGAAGAGATAGATACATTTTCAATAAAAAAGCCGGTTAAAGAGATGTGAGGAACAGGTGGGGAGGTGTATCTGAGACCAAGGAGAGATCAGCCACGATCTGTTAAGCCTCCAGTGACAGCGTAGTGACCTGTTCCAGGAAAAATCTCATCATGCGAACAGATGAAAGTCTGCCTTATGCCTAGGTATAGGAAGAGAAAACGGCTGCCAATGAAGCCAGAAGCACAGTGACTGCATGCCAGTCAATGTGCTGCCCTCAGTTGTGATGGTAGCAAACTGAGCCATCTTAAAATCAGACCCTGATGATTTGAAAGTGAAGGCAGGAGACACTTTTGGGTGAGATTTTCCAGCCCTTTCCACTGGGATCTTCCAATCCCGTTGAAGGCGACCCTACCCCTCCGTTGCGGGTTCCCTAGTGGTGATACAAGCAAGCCGTGCAAATCTTTGTAGATGTTGGTGGGACTGGAAGACCCACTGGTGGCCAATGATGAGCTGCTTCCACCGCCAGAAAACACACCCCGCGAGAGGGCGGTGCTGGAAAATCCTGTGGAAATCTGGAACTTGTAGCAGCATGGTGGCACAGTGGTTCGCATTGCTGCCTCACAGCACCATGAACCTGGGTTTGATTTCCAGCATGGGGCACTATCTGTGCAGAATTTGCACATTCTCCCCGTGTCTACGTGGATTTTCTCCGGGTGCTCCGGTTTCCTCTTACAGTCTGAAAGACGCGCTGGTTTAAGGTGCATTGGCCATGCTAAATTCTCCCTCAGTGTACCCGAACAGGCGCCGGATGTGGCGAATTTCCACTGTAACTTCATTGCAGTGTTAATGTAAGCCACTAATAAATGACGCTAATAAATTAAACTTAAAACTTTAAAAAATATTACGAACACTAGGCCAACTGAACATTTGAAGACTGAGATTGTTGGAGATTTTTGTTAGATAAGGGCATGATGAAGTGGGAACCAAGGCAGGTAAACGGAATTAAGATAAGATCAGCTTTGATCTAATTCAATGGGTAGTGGAAATAGTTTGTCAATTTACCGCACGGCACTCCTCCAGGGTTCACTCACTTTCCCTCTCATTGGGCTAGTAATTTGCTTCAGCTTATTACTTCCTCCTCATAAACTCCGCGGAGATCAAACACAAACTGTGTCCAGCACATACGGCGTCATTTTAAGCACACAGCAAAAGTGTGGAAATGTTCTGGGCAGCATTAGGGACTAATTCCAGTGGAAGGAGAATAATGAAGCATTTCCTGATAGCAAAAGATTTATTTTCAAATCAAAGTACCGTCTTAGCTCTGACAAAGGTTAATGGGATGATAGCTGGAAAGTTCTGGATTGCCTCCTCCAGCGTAAGTGAGAAATACATTTGTGGCATCATTCAAGAAATCAAACAGTGGTAATTTACCGAAGCTTAAAAGGATTCCCTCCCTAATACAGCATCCTCTTGTGATGTGTACGTGTGTGTAAGTGAGATAAATGGCAATCGTTTTACCTCCCTTACATGACAGTTCTATCCAGTCCCTCTTAGTTTAAGTGAGGTTCCCTGGCTTTTCCTGAAAGCCTTGTTGTAATGAAACTAGTCGTATCCACCTTTAATGAGCTTCCAGTCTGACTCACCGAGAGCAAGAGAAAACACACCCAGGCAAGTTCCTTTCAGTGGGTTTAAAACTAGTGCCACTTCAGTAAATAAGTTTATTCACCATTTGTCTCACTTTCACAACAGTTCCCCGATGTTTTCTACTTCAAGCTCACGGATTTTGTGCCTCTCATTCTTATATTCTTCATTCACTGAGGCTGATCTTGTTGGCTTTGTCTGTGACAGTTATAAACAAATTGGTAGAATTATAGAAAATAGGAGCAGAAGTAGGTTATTCGGCCCATTGAGCCTGCACTGATGACAATCCCATCCAGGCCCAATCCCTGTAACCCCACATATTTACCCTGCTGATCCCTCTGACACTAAGAGTCAATTTAACATGGCCCATTAACCTAAGCCACACATCTTTGCAGTGTGGGAGAAAACCAGAGGAAAGGGGGAATTGGAAAGAGTGCATTTGCAGGACTAGGGCAGCACGGTGGAAGCTCACGCAGACATGGGGAGAATGTGCAGACTCCACACACACACACACACACACACACAGACACACACAATCATATACACAGTTATCCAAGGTTGGAATTGAACCTGGGTCCCTGGCGCTGTGAGGCAGCAGTGCTACCCACCGTGCTGCCCTAGCCCTACAAATATTCCCTTTCCAAACATATCTCCAATTCCCCTTTCGAAGGTTAGTGCTGATTCCGCATCAAATGCAGGGAGTTTATTTCAGATCATGACCACGCACTGTGTAGTAAAAATTCTCTTTGCCTCCCTGTGTTTCTTTTGCCAATTACCTTAAGTCTGTGTTTTCTTTTTACTTTATACTTTCTTGAGATGTGGGCATTGCTGCCAGGACCAGCATTTGTTGCCCATCTCCCTGAACTGAATGGCTCGCTAAGGCCATTTCAGGGCTCAACTCTATTACTATGGTGAGCCATCGGGGGCAGGTGGGAAGTATTGGAGAGTGGTGCCGCAACGTCATGTTGCAACTATACAAAACTCTAGTGCGGCCGCACTTGGAGTATTGTGTGCAGTTCTGGTCCCCGCATTATAAGAAAGGTGTGGAGGCTTTGGAGAGGGTACAGAGGAGGTTTACCAGGATGTTGCCTGGTATGGAGGGCAGGTCTTATGAGGAGAGGCTGAGGGATTTGAGGTTGTTTTCGTTAGAAAGGAGGCGGCTAAGAGGGGACCTAATCGAAACATATAAGATGATTAGAGGTTTAGATAGGGTGGACAGTGATAGCCTTTTTCCTAGGATGGAGAAAGCTAGCACGAGGGGACACAGCTTTAAATTAAGGGGTGATAGTTATAGGACGGATATCAGAGGTAGGTTCTTTACCCAAAGGGTGGTTCGGGAGTGGAATGCCCTGCCTGCAGCAGTTGTAGATGCGCCAAGTTTGGTGGCGTTTAAGAGGTTAGTTGATAAGTATATGGAAGAGAAGGGAATGGTTTAGTTTGGAGGGGCATTGCTTTTTATATTGGTCGGCGCAACATCGGAGGCCGAAGGGCCTGTTCTGTGCTGTAATGTTCTATGTTCTATGTTCTATGGTGGGGGGAGAGTGGCTGGGTCGGTATGTGGGGAGGAGCTGAAGGATGGGAGCTGGAAGGTTGCTTTCATTCTTTCCATCCGTACAGTCCCTGACTGGCCTTTCAACCTGCCCGCCTTTGTACCAGGCATCCTCTTTCCAGGATTGCCTAGCCTGACCCCCAGAGACCCTGCGGTTCTAAAATACAAATCTGACATTTGGTGAGACATTTTCAGAAGTTGGGTTCGCTCAGTGCAGCAGACAATAGCGGCACAGTGGTTAGCACTACTGCCTCAGAGCGCCAAGGACTCGGGTTCGATCCCCTAGCCTCAGTCTGTGTGGACTCTGCATATTCTCCCCATGTCTGCCTAGGTTTTCCCCGGGTGTTCTGGTTTCCTCCCAGAATCCAAAGATGTGTAGGTTAGGCGGATCAGCCATGTTAAATTGCCCCTTACTGTCCAAAGACGTGTAGATTAAGTCCGTTAGAGATGGTGAATATAGAGGGTTATGGGGATAGGACCAGGATGGGATGCACTTTTGGAGAGTTAGTGCAGACTCGATGGGCTGAATGGTCTTCTGCACTGTAGAGATTCTATGACAAGTGGACGAAAATCTAGGTCTAAGAGTCCTTCACTTTTTAATCATGCAATCCATGCAAGGAATAAAGAAACAAAAAAAATTACTGATTAAGGGAAAGAATATCTTTGAGAACACCTTAGATTCAGTGTGAATAAAGGTAATCCTCAATGTTTTAAAAGATTTATACAATGCTGCTGCAACACTGGTTTGATGATTTGGGTTTCCTCCGCTGGCATCTGTACATCATTTCCTCTGCTGGTCATAGTTCATAAGGATATAGGAGCAGTATTAGGCCATCCGACCCATTGAGTCCATTCCACTATCCGATCATGGCTGATATATGTTCCTCATCCCCATTTTCCGACCTTCTCCCCATAACCCTTCAGCCCATTAAGAATCTATCTAACTTCTCCTTAAATTTACTCACTATCCCAGCATCCACCACACTTGCGGTAGCAAATTCCACGCATAAATTTTATTTATTAGACAGGCTTACATTAACACCACAATGAAGTTACTGTGAATTTTCCCCTAGTCGCCACAATCCGGCACCTCTTCGGGTCAGTGCACCCTAACCAGCACATCTTTCGGAATGTGGGGGGGGGGGAAACCAGAGCACCCGCAGGAAATCCATGCAGACACGGGGAGAAGGTGCAAACTCCACGCAGACAGTAACTCAAGCCGGGAATCGAACCCGGGTCCCTGGCATTGTGAAGCAGCAATGCTAACCATTGAGCTACTCTGCTGCCTCTTAACCCTTTGGGAGAAGTAGGTTCTCCTCATTCTGTTTTAAATTTGCTATCCCTTATCCTAAGACTGTGACTTCTTGTCCTAGAATGCCCCACAAGAGGAAGCATCCACTCCGCCAGGTATAAAAAGTACCTTTTCATCCAGGTACCTTTTATACTTGGATAAAAGATATACTTTATCCATACCTTTTATCATCTTGTGTACCTCATTGTATAGGTCGTTGTGGCTGCAAAACTAATGGAAACCTTTGATCTGACCAAAGGTGGGGGAGGAGAGGGTGGGAAGGGGCACCTCACCAAGTTAAGATGCCAATCTGGAGTCACTGGTTCCTCATGCCCACACCATGAGCCAGGCATAATCACAGACCTGTAAGCTCTTAATGGCTCAGTGGTAATGTTATTGGCCTCCTCATCCAGAGACTAAAGACTCTGGGGACAGGGGTTCAAATCCTACTATGGCAGCTGGCAGAATTTAATTCCAATCAATTCATTAAATTGGAATTAAAAGCTTAGTCTTCGAGTCAACAAAACTCTGGACCTTCCAGCCAACCCAAGACAGGAGCGCCTGCACTAACCAGAAAGATGGTTCACAAGCAAGAGCAGCTGACAAATGGGATGGGCAAATTCTAACAATTTTGGCAGTGATCCCCATGTTCTGAACTCATTAAATAAAAAAATACATAATAAACAGAATACTCCAACTTGCTTTATGGCCAATTAAGTTTGTTTGAGTGCAGTTACTGTGAAAAGGGCGGCCCGCTGCCTACAGTGGGTTAGCACTGCTGCCTCACAACTCTTCATTCAACTGAAGAAGGAGGAATACTTCAGAAGCTACTAAACCAATCTGTTGGACTTTAACCCCCTGGTGTTGTGAGACTTCTCATTGTGCTTATCCCAGCCCGACACCGGCACCTCCACATCATGGTCTCGCAACGCCAAGTGCTGGGGTTGGATTGCTGGCTCGGGTCGCTGTCTGTGAGGAGTCCGCACATTCTCCCCGTGTCTGCGTGGACTTCCTCTAGGTGTTCTGGTTTTCTCCCACGCTCCAAAGATGCGCTGGTTAGGTACATTGGCCATGCCCTTTGGACAGGATGAATATGTGGGATTACGGGGATAGGGTTTGGGAGGGATTGTTGTGGCTGCAGACTCAATGGGCCCGAATGGCCTCCTTCTGCACTGTAGGGATTCTATGATAATGTAGGAAGCACTACAGCCAATTTGCATGCAGCATACTGTCACAAATAGTCATGTGCTGATGGCCAGATATTCTGCTTCAGTGATGTGTGTTGAGAGATAAATCTTGCCCAGGACACCAAGGAGACCTCCCTGCTCTCCTTTGAACCTCAGTTCTGCTATTGCCGCTGCTGCATTGACCACTCCCTGGGTTACTGAAGGACAGCTTCCTCACACAGTTATAGTCTCAAAGCTCACAGCACTTACTCAGACTTGCTGAGGCCTTATCT
Source organism: Sphyrna mokarran (assembly GCA_024679065.1). NCBI lineage: Eukaryota > Metazoa > Chordata > Chondrichthyes > Carcharhiniformes > Carcharhinidae > Sphyrna > Sphyrna mokarran. The sequence continues at coordinate 128,960,680 of JAGIQG010000003.1, read as the reverse complement.
GTGTTTAGTCTGCAGCAAAGAGATTGTATTGAAAACTGAACGGGCAGTGGAGAGAGGACACTATCTGCTGATAACGGTGGAATTGGTGGGAGATCTGATATCTGCTCCGTACTTTATCCTGTCTATATTGTGTTATTGGTGACACATTGTACAATTCACAGTTTACACAGTGGCCAAACCCTGGCTCTCAAATATATTCCTGTAACCTTGATGGGTTCAGCACGAAGAACTCCTCTCATGGTGGGACTGCCAGGATGGGTCTCAGGAAGAGTACGTGTGAGAGAGAGAGAGGGAAAGAGACTGAGAACTTCAAGTGAGAGATTCCATCTACAGGCTTCATAGAATCTGTACAGTGCAGAAGGAGGCCATTTGGCCCATCAAGTCTGTGTGCCTCCCTAACACAGCATCTTACCCAGGCCCGCACCCTGTTCTATCCTCATAACACCATGCGTTTTACCCCACTAATCCCCCTAACCTACACATCTTGGCACACTAAGGGACAAGTTAGTATGGCCAATGCATCTAACCTGCACATCTTTGGACTGTGGAGGAAACTGGAGCATGGAGGAAACCCACACAGACACAGGGACAATGCGCAGACTCCATACAGACAGCCACTCCAGGTTGGAATTAAATCTGGGTCCCTGGTGCTGTGAGACAGCCGGGTTAAATACAGTGCCAGGGACTCAGGTTTGATTCCTGGCTTGAGTCACCGGTCTGTGCGGCATCTGCACATTCACCCCATGTCTGCGTGGGTTTCCTCCAGATTCTCCCATTTTTTCTCACAGTGCAAAAGATGTGCTGGTTAGGTGCATTGGCCATGCTAACTTGTCCCTCAGTGCACCTGAACAGGCATCTTTAAGTGGTGACTAGGGGATTGTCACAGTAACTTCAACAGCGTTCATGTAAGTCTACTTGCGACAAATAAATACCGTGAAAGAAAGTGCCACCATGTAGAAACAGGAACACATTATGGAAAATGCTGGAAAACCTCAGCAGGTCTGACAGCACTGATGGAGAGACAAACAGAGCTGTGAAGAAGAGCCGCATAGACACGAACTGTTGACTCACTTTCTCCAATGATGCTGCGTGACCTGCTGAGGTTTTCTGGCATTTTCTGTTCTTGATTCAGATTTCCAGTGCCTGCACAGGATGTTGCGTCTATGATGTGGATTCGAAACTAGGGCTAGAGTCTGGGAAAGGTTCTATAAGTAGATCAACCCAGGAGAAGTCTGTTTCAAGATTGTCTGTGGTAAGGCAAGGGGATAGTAACCTTAAAAACTGGTTTCAGATTCCAAATTGTGGCTGAACGGCAGAGGCAAGACGTCCCCAACCATCTGTACTGAGTGATTGAGGGCCTAGGCCTCGTAGACCTTCCTTCAAACAGCTGTTCGTTCATACGGATCCTAGATTTTATATCTCATGACACAGATTGTAAGCACTGAGCCAACTGGCCATTCTACCCTCTGACAGCCTCAATATACTAAGTTACTCATGAATTGCTCTTAATGAGCTGTGTGATGCATAAAATAGTATCAGCATAGTCAAAGACCCCATATTTCTGGACATTCTCTCTTCCACCTTCTTCAGTGGGGGAAAAAAATACAAAAGTCTGAGGTCACGTACCAATCGATTCAAGAACAGCTTCTTTCCTGTTGCTGCCAGCAGTCTACCTTACATTAAGATGTACCTTTTATTAAGTTGATCTTTCTCTACACCCTAGCTATGACTGTAACACTACACTCTGCACCCTCTCCTTTCCTTCTCCCCTATGTACTCGATGAACAGTATGTTTTGTTCAGACAGCGCACAATACCTTTTACTGTCTCTCAATACATGTGACAACAATAAATCAAATCAAAACCAAACCTCCATCCATTTATGCATATCCGTTACCACTGAGTCTGCTTCCATACTTTCATAGAGCGAATTTCATCCTAAAAATATTGTCTTTAACCACCCCCCCCCCCCCCCATCTTCAACCTGCCCCAACCCCTATCCTCTTGGGACAAACTCGCAATTTCCCAAGCAAAGGGTTATAATCGAAAGGCTCTGAGATTTTCTGGGCAGAGATATACTGCTGTGGACAATTGTGTCTGTCAAACACAATTATAAGACTTTGATTCATCCCTGTTGTAAGTGGTACTAGTCTCTGGAATCTAATCGGACCACAATTAGAAAAGAATCTCGATGACCGTGGTGCTCTCTCCATCTGAGTCACTGATAACACGGTTTGTTCAAATCTTTCAATTTATCCATGGGATCTGGGTGACACCACTGGGGTAACACGGATTGCCCCGTAAGATATAGCAGCAGAATTAGACCATTCGACCCATTGAATCTGCTCCGCCATTCAATCATGGTTGATAATGATTCGCATCCCATTTTCCTGCCTTCTCTCCATAACCCTTCAAGCCCATTATCAATTAACAATCTGTCTAACTCCTCTTTAAATTTATTCACTGTCCCAGCATCCACTGCACTTTGGGCAGGCGAAAGGAGAGGGTGAGGAAATGTGGTGTTACAGTCATAGCTAAGGTGTCGAGAAAGATCTACTTAATATGTGATAGGTCAATTCAAAAGTCTGATGGTAACAGGGAAGCAGCTGTTCTTGAGCTGCTTGGTATGTGTCCTCAGACTTTTGTGTCCTAATCCCTATGCTGAGTGCTTTCCAAGGTAACGTGAAGAGTAGACGGGGAAATAACAGATTCCTGAAGATTATTATTGAACCAGGTGGGGTTTTTTGACAACACAACATGGGCATTTCACTTGTCCTCAACCCACAAATGATGAGACTTATTCATTTGACTTTTGTGCTCTCACCCACCCCACCATGTAGCGGGGGGCACGACAGGCAGTGGGGAAACTAAATTGGCGTGAAGCCAAAAATCTGGTCCCATGTCAGGATGAATGTTTGCAATTATGTTTTAGGAACTTTCAAGATGGGTTGTGCTTCCTGAAGAGCAACTTTGAGAGAGCTACTTACATGCATTAGCATGTCACATGTGCTCATTGAAAGGACAGCTCAACAGAATGAAGCTCCCCGCTTCAGGGTAAGACCCCTGCCAGTGAAAAATCAGAATGTTCTCATTTACCACTGCTGATAGGTGGGCATGCATTTGGCGAGGTAGATTTTTCCTATGACTGACAATGAGTTGTAGTTGGGCAGCACTGTGGCACAGTGGTTAGCATTGCTGCCTCAGAACCAGGGATCAGAGTTCGATTCCTGGTTTGGGTCACTATCTGTGCGGAGTCTGCACATTCTCCCCGTGTCTGTGTGGGTTTCCTCCAGGTGCTCTGGTTTCCTCCCATAGTCCAAAGGCATGCTGGTAAGGTGCATTGGACATGCTAAATTCTCCTTCCATGTGCCCAAATAGGGGCCAGAGTACAGCACTAGAAGATTTTCACAGTAACTTCATTGCAGTATTAATGTAGGTCACGTTGTGACTAATAAATAAACTTTACTTTTTGCTGCATTGCCCTCTCTCTCTGGGGATTGTTTGTAAATGCCAACCTATATTTTACTCATTGATAGAATGTGGGCATTGATGGCAAGGCCAGCAATTATTGCCTATCTCTAATTGCTCTTGAGAAGGTGGTGATACAGTGCTGTTAGAGAGGGAAGTCTAGAGTTTTGACCCAGTGACAGTGAAGGGACGGTGAAATATTTCCAAGCCAGCTGGAGGGGAACTTGCATGTCTGCTGTCCTTGTCTTTCTAGGTGGAGGAGACTGAGACTTTGCAGTTCGTTTGAAGCCCGGTGGTGGCAGCTGAAGTTATGTTGAGGATGACCAAGGGAGGGAGGTAGGGTTAGTGGGAAAGGGCCAGACAAATGTGGTGGAAGCTGTCCGGAGCCCTTTATAGGTGTCACCCTGACCCTTGAACTCACTTTCCTGTTCTACTCCCGTCTGCAAACATTCACTTGTTCCACTATCAACAAGATGAAGGAACTCATCAGGACTGATCAGTAAAGATCTTTGAAACCTATGATTGATATCATAAAAATGGAAGCATAAGGACAGCAGATACCTGAGAACATCACCATCTGGATATTCCCCTCCAAGTCACACTTGGAAATATATCGGCCATTCCTTCACGGATCAAAACCCTGGAATTCCTTCCCCAACAGCACTGAGAGTATACTTAGACTGCACGGCTCATCACTGCTTTCTTAAGGGCAAAAAGGGCTGGGTGATAAGTGTGGACCTTGCCAGCAACATCCCATGCAAGAATAAAGAAAATGTGCTAATGCTTTAACCAGAGCTGGAACGCACTAACTGATGGAAAAGATCAAACGAGCAGAGACAGAGAATCCTATCCAAATATTAAAAGATCCCATCGTCAGTTTACCAGATGTGAAAACTGCACGATTCCCAGACAGGCTGAAAGGATGCTTGGAGCATTGTCAAATCTGTTTCTAATACCTGGCCCGATTCCACTCTCTCTTCCTGGGGTCATGCGTCACATTTTTTGTGGATAAGGCAGACTTGTCAACTAGAGCTTACCAAGAACCATCTGAAATTCAAGTCAGGTGCCAAAAGATTTGCACAGCTGTAGGAACCCAAGCAGCTATATCAAAGAGGCATAAATATTTTCTTTCAATAGTTGATGCCTTCAAACTTTTTTTGGCTCAGTTATGGCAGAGATGCTCGCAGCTCCACACTGGCTATTTCCACTGTCTGCAGCGCACTGTTCAAAGCAAAGATACTAGCTTTAAGGGATCACTGTCAAACCCCATTAAGGGATGCACTTAAAGCTTCTCAAAGCAAATTGATTACAACTGTAGACAGGTCACTGGTTTCCAACTCTTAATAAAATGGATAAAAGTTGCAGAATAAGCCAACCAAAGCACTGGTAGATCAAAGAATCATTACAGTGCAGGAAGAGGGCCTATCCAGCCTGCATTGACAACAATCCCACCCAATGCTTTGACACTGAGCTATCCTTTAACTCCTTCATAGACTTATAAGATCCCTACAGTGCAGAAAGAAGCCATTCGGCCCATCAAACCTACATCGACAACAATCTCACCCAGGCCCTATCCCCATAACCCTAGGTACTTACCCTGCTAATCTACCTGACACTAGGGTCAATTTAGCACGGACAATCAATCTCACTCGCACATTTTTGGACTGTGGGAGCGCACCCGGAGGAAACCCATGCAGACATGGGGAGAATGTACAAACTCCACACAGACAGTGACCCAAGCTAGGAATCGAACCAGGGTCCTTACTGCTGTGAGGCAGCAGTGCTAACCACTGTGCTGCCCTGATCTTCTGGAAGATTCCATGCACCTAATTAAAATGAAATTTGACTTAACCAGCCATGCTAAATCCATACATTCCACTTGAAATGAATGTGGAATAGAATCATGACAGTGTAGAAGGAGGCCATTCAGCCCATCAAGCCTGCACCAAGCACAATCCCACCCAGGCCATATCCCTTTAACCCCATGTATTTACCCAGCAGGTCCCCCCTGACACCATGGGACAATTTAGCATGACTGATCCATCTAACCAGCAAATCTTTAGGCTGTGGGAGAAAACCGGAGCATCCGGAGGAAACCCACACAGACATGGGAAGAATGTGCAGACTCCACACAGACAGTGACCTAAGGCTGGAATTGAACCTGAGTCCCTGGTGGTGTGAGGCAGCAGTGCTAACCACTGTGCCACCAGGGCCACCCTAAGGAAACCTGACCACTAAAATAGATATAATCCCAGTTACTCACCAAACACTGGTGTGATTTCATTGTAAAACACTGGCTTTAATCATAACTGGAAATTCAGGCCAAAAATTATGTGGCAAAGACAGCTCAGAGCTTTATAATTGTGTAACAGAAGGAGGTGACTCTTATCCAGCAAGTTAGATAAAAACTGAGTAACTTGTCTGCTAATTGTGCACGTTGTAAGATTTCACAAGCAACGAGATAGTTGAGTGATCAGTACGTCTGCTTTCTTTGACGGCATTGTTTGAAAGAAGTATATTGGCCCTGAGACTGGGGGAACAAACCCCCTGTTTTCGCCGCACCACCCCTCTCTCTACTATTCTTCCATATTCTGCCCTTGGGATTTCTCTGAACAGACCTCAGTTTAATATTTTATAGAATCATAGAACCCCTACAGTGCAGAAGGAGGGCATTCAGCCCATGGAGTCTGCACCCACAACAATCCCACCCAGGCCTTATCCCTGTAACCCCGCACATTTACCCTGCTAATTCCCCTGACACTAAGGAGCATGGCCAATCCATGTAACCTGCACATCTTTGGACTATGGGAGGAAACTGGAGCGCTCAGAGGAAATCCATGCAGGCAAAGGGAGAATGTGCAAACTCCACACAGATAGTCAAACCATAGAATCCCTATATTGCAGAAAGAGCGTCCCATCCAGGCTCTACCCTCCGCATTATCCCCTAATCCCACGCATTTATCATATCTAATCCCCCTAACCTGTACATCTCTGAACAGTGGGAGGAAACTCATGCAGACATGGGGAGAATGTGCAAACTCCATGCAGACAGTGACCTGAGGCTGAACCAACTTTTGGACCCTGGCGCTGTGAGGCTGTCGGGCTAACCACTGTGCCGCCCACACAGTCCCCAGAACTCCCTCACTGAATTATCAGACCTGGAGTAGGTCTTGAGACCACGTCATTCTGACTCAGGGCTACAAGTGCTGAGTCAAACTGACATAAAGAGACCTTTTAAGGTTATAAGCCATCTGGATAGATACATGAATAGGCAGGAAATAGAAGGACATGGATCGCGCAGAGGTAAGAAATAGTAGCTTAGAGAGGCATCTGTGTCAGCATAGACTTAGTGGGCCGAATGGCCAGTGCTATGCTAAATAAAGGCAAATTATTGCAGATGCTGGAATCTGAAATCAAGAGATTAAATGCTGGAAAATCTCAGCAGGTCTGGCAGCATCTGGAAGGAGAGAAAAAAGAACCGACAGTCTGAGTTCAGATGACTCTTTGTCAAAACTCAAAACGTCAGCTCTTTCCTCTCCTTACAGATGCTGCCAGACCCGCTGAGATTTTCCAGCATTTTCTCCTGTGCCATACTGTTCTTTGTTCTCTGTTAAGTTATTTATTAGTGTCACAAGTAGGCTTACATTAACACTGCAATGAAGTTACTGTGAAAATCCTCTAGTTGCCACACTCCTGCGCCTGTTCGGGTACACTGAGGAAGAATTTAGCACAGCCAATGCACCCTAACCAGCACGTCTTTCGGGCTGTGGGAGGAAACCGGAGCACCCGGAGGAAACCCACATAGACATGGGGAGAACATGCAAACTCCGCACAGGCAGTAACCCAAGCCGGGAATTGAACCTGGGTCCCTGGTGCTATGATACATCAGTGCTAACCACTATGCCACCATGCTGCCCTAGATCTTTTAACCTTAGAACTTAGGCTGGACTCAAATGCAGGTCTCAAAGGAGCAAAGGAAAGTGAGACCTGCATTTGAAACAAAACTACCCAACAAATCAAATTAACGTCCCTTTCTGTACGACATGAATTGTTCCCCTGAGGATCGTGGCAGTGAAAGTGTTAAGAGGGGAGACACAGTAGGATGCTACTGAATCCAATCTTTCTTTTGACTGAAGTGACGAAGGGCCTGTTTTAAGACAGTGTGCCTGTGATGTATCTGGAGTGAAGCAAAAGATCAGAGGAGCTCACAACAATCTGGTTTCAATATGCGGCGACCCTACGGCAGGAAGTACTTCTCCTTTCACATTGTAACTTACAATGAAAACCTTCTGAAGTCCAGCGCTGAAGGAGTTTATTACTGAAACCAATTACACGTGCTGTCCTCTACTTCTACTCATGTTCCTACTGGGCAAAGGAAGTCTGAGACAAAATTAATTCCATATTTAAGCTGCCCCAACAAAGCCGGACTATTTAGGCTCCAAATTCTGCTTAAAGGAGTACAGACAACTCATTAAAGGGATCTCAATGGATGCTTTATCTGCCATTTGACCTTGTGATGCCGAACATTAAATTTAGAAATTTCACTTTCTGCTCAGAGTGGATTCTGTATCCAAAGTGAACTCTGCTGACTCCCCAGTCACAGAAGTGCCTGTTCAGAGCAGACTCTAACGGACCAGGGCTTCGAAGAAAAATGGATAGAAAAACACAAAACTGTTTCACAAAAATTCATGCCACAGCAAACTGAATTGCCTAATCTATTGTGAAACCTTCCAATGAAGACCTGGTGAGAAGATATAATCATTCCTCCACCCCCAACTCCAAAATTCTCGGCTGAACAAGAACTGTTCCTTCAACACAGGAAGAAACTTTTCCCCTTGGTGGAGAGTTTAATAATGTAGAGATGCCGGCGTTGGACTGGGGCAGTAAGAACTCAGTAAGAATTTAGCAACACCAATTTTAAATCCAACCGATTTATTTGATAGTAAATTTGCGAGCTTTCAACACTGTGTCTTTGTCAGGCAAATGCAGTGTTCAGAACACTGCATTTGCCTGACAAAGACACAGAGTGTCGAAAGCTCGCAAATTTACTATCAAATAAATTGGTTGGATTTAAAATTGGTGTTGCTAAATTCTTACGGAGAGTTTAATAGCCAGGGCGCAGAGATTTAAGATAGAATCATAGAATTCTGACAGCGCAGAAAGCGGCCATTTGGCCCATCGAGTCTGCACCGACCACTATCCCACCTTGGCCCTCTCCCTGTAACCCCATGTTTTGACCCTAGCTAGTTCCCTTGATGCTAAGGGGCAATTTAGCATGGCTGGTCCACCTAACCAGCACGTCTTTGGACTTGGGGCAGGAGGGGGATGCAAGGAAATAATGTTCACCCATAGGATGGTTGCTGGGAGTCTGGACCTCAATGAAGCTGAAAGGGTGGTGGCGGCAGAGACCCTCATAACATTAACAAAGTTTTTAGATGTGCACTTGCGATGCCAAGGTATATAAGGCTATGATTCAAGTACTGGAAAATGGGATGAAAACAGTGAGGTGGTTTGTCTTTGACAGGCGCAGATGCAATGGGCCAAAGGGCCTTTCTCTGTGCTGTAGATATCTGTGATGTTATGATACACAATAATCAGCCAAGGTCAACATTTCCTCTTGGCCAAACGTGGTACAATGACTTTCCCCATGAACATGTACATAGATGTCACACTGTGTTCAGGACTGAGCACTGGATTTACTGCAGGAGAACTCCCCCCAGCCACGTCATCCTGACAAATCAGATAGGAGCACGACAATAGCTTTCCTGGTTGGGAAATGGGAAATAAGATGCATTGTGTCACCATGGCTTCGTGATGATAGCGGCTACTTGTTAATAGGATTTCTGTGAGTTTTCCACTGGCAAGGTTATCAACGCGCATGTGGGGTGTTGGCAACATTGGTGAGTATCAGCGCGTCACATAACAGAATGCACCCATTGACACACTCATCACACTCCACAACACTCACCCTTTTGTGCCACTCCCCAACCATGCCCCCCCATTTATTATTGTCACATGTATTAGTATACAGTGAAAAGTGTTGTTTCTTGCACGCTACACAGACAAAGCATACCGTTCATGGAGACAGAAACGAGAAAGTGCAGAATGTAGTTGTTATAGCCGTAGCTAAGGTGTAGAGAAAGATCTCTATGAGATAGGAAAAGGGCAGAGAAGTGGAGTCAGGATGAGATGGTGATCAGTCATGATCATATAGAATGATGAAGTAGGCTTGAAGGGCGGAATTGTCTGTACCTGCTCCTAATATCTATATTCCTACGACATTCTGAGATGTTCTGGGGGAACAGTATTTTGACTGGGGCAATGCCTCTTTTGTGGCACATTGTCCTGCTATCCAAGAAGGGGGAATCTCCACCTCCTTGGTTGTCCTCCTCAACACGGACTATAAGATATTGCTAGGATAATGTCCACCTTCACACTGTGCTGGACCATATGATCCACCCTGACCAGCCTTAGGTGATCCTGGAATGTACCACCTTCAATAACATCCACCTCGTCCTGGACTTGATCCATCATTCTCAGGGGGGTGGTTTGTCGAGAACCTTCCTGTGTTTCAACCAGGAGGAGATGTTCGACAGAATGGATCACAAAGCACCAAGTTGCCTGGATCCAACTTCTGACGAAGGTTTGACAAGGAGTCATCCAGACACGGAATGCTGGCTCTATTCTCTCTCCACAGATGCTGTCAGACCTGCTGAGATTTTCCAGCAGTTTCAGATTCCAGCATCTGCAATAATTTGCTTTTGTGCATCTTCTGAATGCTGGCGCAGAGTATCTTGTTGACGTTAATGACATTCTGTCATTCCTGGAAGTGCCGGCTTGCTAATAATGTTACAATTCATTAATATGAGTTCCTGGGCAGGAACCTCATTACGCCACAGGCAGAAAATCTTATTTCCTAACTCTCTCAAAGTTTTGGGCCATTTCCACTGACCTCTTAAGTGGGCACAGAATTCCACCCAATATTTTTTTCACCAGTTAACTCATCCAATAAGTTTATGTTCACGAGCCACTTAGGAGCACACCAGAAGGAACCAGGACAGTTTAAAAGCAAACATTCCCATTAGAGTGGCATGGTTAGCACTGCTGCCTCACAGCGCCAGGGGCCTGGTTCAATTCTGGAGTGTGGCAACCAGGGATTTTCACAGCAACTTCATTGTGGTGTTAAAATGTAAGCTTATTTCAGCCCATCAAATCTGTGCTGACACAGATGCCTCTTGAATCTAATATTTTATTGCCTTTACATGGTCCATATCCCTCTATTTCCTGTCTATTCATGTACCTATCCAATGCCTCTTAAAAGGTGTCTTTATATCAGTTTGACTCAGCACTTGTAGCTCTGAGTCAGAATGATGTGGTTTCAAGATCTACTCCAGGATTAATAATTTAGTGAGGGAGTGTTGGACTATGTGGGCGGCCTTGCTTCCTCATATCGCCAGGGACCAAGGCTCGGTTCAGGCCTCGGGTCACTGTCTGTGGAGAGTTTGCACGTTCTCTCCACGTTTACGTGCATTCCCTCCGGGTGCTCCGGTTTCCTCCCACTCTCCAAATACGTGTGGGTTAGGTGGATTGGCTGTGATAAATTGCAGCTTAATATCAGGGTCATTAGGAGGGTAAATATGTAGGGTTATGGGAATAGGACCTGAGTGGGACTGTTGGGCTGAATGGCCTCTGTCTGCTCTGTCGATTCTATAATTGCACGGCTGCTTGGTAAGGGAATTGACCTCTGCGTGCTCACACAATTACTGATGCGCAGTATCTGTATCTCTTGGCTGATTTCAGCTTCCTCACACAAATGTTCCACTCACTTGCTGCCAAATCCCCTGATGTTATCAACATCCACCGTATAAAGATCAAGGCAAGGAAAGGGACACTGAGTCTCAATGTGACTCTTTGTATGGTTAAGACCAGCAATAACATCTTCACCCCGAAGCTCTCCCTCAGAAGTTAATAGCACCATAAACTACCCCCTCTCCCCCCACCAAGACTCTCGGATAAAGTCATAATTCTTGCAACAAATCCCCTCGAGTCTTTTTTGCACAACATCATTTCCAAAGCCCAAATCACCGTTTTCTCTTCACATTAAAGGTAAACAGCTGGCTGGGAGGCGAATCTCTGAATCCGGAACTAAAAGGCCCGTGGGAGCAGATTCAACAGCACATTTCCAACATTGGAAAATGTTTTTGAAAGCAGAAGAAGAGCAGAGCAGTGGGAATAATGAAGGGGCTGGCATAGCCCAGAGGGGCTGAATGGTCTCACTGGATGTGATTCAATAAAGTTCTCTCAAAATTCAAAGGTAAAGTCCTAAATTCAACAATTTGACTCACTGCTCTTTCTTATCCGTCCGAATTACAGAATCACAGGAAAGGGGCATTTGGTTTACTGAGCATACTGCCTCAAGATCGGAGTATTCCATCTGAGGTCAATGGACCTTTCCATGGTCCAGTGCCACCCGCCACCCTGTCTGCCCGCGACAACTCCCGTGGAACGCGGGACGAGAAAATTCCGCCCATTGGCCGGAACTTTACCATCCCGCCTGCCACGGGGAATCCAAACGGGCAAGGGATGGAACACGGAAAGGTCTGTTCACTTCAGGGGGGATTTTATGGCTTTCAGGATGAGCAAGGCGATAAAACTCTGCCCATGGGGGTGAATTTTTTTTTTTATTCATTTGTAGGACATGGGCATCGCTGGCTGACCAGCATTTATTGCCCATCCCTAGTTGCCTTGGACGGCAGTTGAGAGTCAACCACATTGCCGTGGCTCTGGAGTCACATGTAGGCCCGATTGGGTAAGGATGGCAGATTTCCTTCCCCAAAGTGAGCCAGATGGATTTTTTTGACAATTGACAATGGTTTCATGTCATCAGTAGACACTTAATTCCAGATATTTTTTATTGAGTTCAAATTCTATCACCTGCCGTTGCGGGATTTGAGCCCAGTCCCTGAACATTAACTGAGTTTCTGGATTAATAGTCTAGCCATAATACCACTAGGCCTTTGCCTCCCCTCCTGTGCTGACTAATAAAAGGATTATTTAACCTAATCTTACTTTCCATCTTTGGTCATAGCCCTGCAGGTACAACACCTTAAGCATATTCATAAATACGTGAATTGGATGGGAATGGAGGGATATGGTAGGGGGTTTCAGTTCAGTTGGGCGGCACAGTCGATGCAGGCTTGCAGGGCCAAATGGCCTGTTCCTATCCTGTAATGCTTTTTGTTCTTTGTTCATGTTAAATACTTTTTAAAATTGATGTTCTGCCTCTTTCATGAGGTGAGTTCCAAATCCCCATCATCCTCACAGTGGAAATATTTCTCCTAAACACCTCTGCAATCCATTTCCCAATTATGTAAAATAAATGATACCAAGGAAAATGTGCCCTTCCTATCCCAGTTTCTCATAATTTTCCACACACTAATTTACTGCCTCCTCCCTCCCCCGTCTCCACGGTGACACAGTAGTTAGAATTGCTGCTTCACAATGCCAGGGACCTGGGTTTGATTCCTGACTTGGGTCAGTGTGGAGTCTGCACATTCTCCCTGTGTCTGCATGGGTTTGCACTAGGTGCTCAGGTTTCATCCCACAGTCCGAAAGATATGCTGGTTAGGTGTATTGGCCAGGCTAAATTCTCCCTTGGCGTACCCAAACAGGCATCAGAGTGTGGCAATTAGAGGATTTTCACAGTAACTTCATTGCAACGTTAATATAAACCTACTTGTGAGTAATAAATAAACTTTGCATGAACTTTGATCTAAACTATGTTCCAGCATAACTTGCTTGACCTTATCTCTCGGCCTTTGCTAATAAAGGGATGTGTCCTGAATGACTTCTTAACCACCTTACCGATCAGCCCTGTTACCTTCAGAGAGCTGTGGACATACACCCCAAGGTCCCATTCTTCCTTTTCTCAATATCCCATCAATAATTCTTTCTGTTTGCTTCCTTTGTCTTTCCCAAATACTTTCCCTCACATTTCTCCTCACTGAATTCTATTTGTCATTTATCTGCCCACGCGCCCAGTCCACTGATATCTTCCTGCAATCTACAACTTTCTTCCTCACTCTCAACTACATGAATCATTGGCAAACTTCTTCATCACGTTCCTGCAATCTAAGTCTGAATCATAGATGTATACCACAAAAAGCACAGGATCACAGGCTGAGCACTGTGGAATCCTATTGAAAACAACCTTCCCAGCTGTCCAGATGGCTACAGCCTCCGCCATTCCCTCCCTTAGCAGCCTGGGATAAATTTTATCCGGATTTGGCAATTTATCTACTTTCCAAGATGTTAAATCCCTTAAATATTTCCTCTTCACTAATTTAACCCACACTCTTCCTCTTTCACTGCAATATCGGCTTCAGCCCATAGTGGTTAGCACTGCTGTCTCACAGCTGCAGGGACACAGGTTCGATTCCTGACTTTGGTCACTGCCTGTGCAGAGTTTGCACATTCTCCCCATATCTGCGTGGATTCCCTCTGGGTGCTCCGGTTTTCTCTCTCAGTCTGAAAGACGTGTTGGTCAACTTTGACAAAGGGTCATCTGGACTCAAAATGTCTGCTCTTTTGTCTCCTTACAGATGTTGCCAGACCTGCTGAGATTTTCCAGCATTTTCTCTTTTGGGTGCTGGTTAGGCCACGCTAAATTCTCTCTTCGTGTATTGGAACAGACGCTGGAGTGTGGCAACTAGGGGATTTTCACAGTAACTTCACTGCAGTGCAATGTAAGCTTACTTGTGACACTAATAAAATAAAACTATGACACCAGTTCCATCTTGCACGGCAATCTCCCAATCTGTCCCAATGATTAGTTTCTCAATCTGCCAGATGATGGTGACTCCTTCCTGAACATGCTCTTAGCAAGTATCGTGCACCTATTTATCTTTATGCACGCATTAAGTTTATTTATTAGCGTCACAAGTTGGCTTACATTAATACCGCAATGAAGTTACTATGAAAATCCCCTGGTCGCCACACTCTGACACCAGTTTGAGAATTTAGCATGGCCAATGTGTCTAACCAGCATGTCTTTGGGCCTATGGAAGGAAACCAGTGCACCTGGAGAAAACCCATGCAGACACGGGGGGGGAATGTGCAAACTCCACACAGACAGTGACTCCAAGTCAGGAATCGAAATCGAGTTCCTGGCGCCATGAGATAGCCGTGTTAACCACTGTGCTAACGTGTTGCCCCTGCATACGTTGGTGTGTGTGCACATATATTAGTATCTGCTGTGTCTGTGTCTCTTTTGCAGCTTTTTTGTTACATTTTTGAAATACTTGCCTGGAAACTTCAAGTTGCTTTCAGATATTGTACCTGGAAACTCTTTCCCACTTGGCCTGGGACCCAAAACCACAGGGGCTGAAAGCAAGCGTGGTGATGTGGCTTAGTACGGGTCTTTGCTTCAGTCTGCCAGCGAAATATTTTGGCGAGTACGGGTGAGTGCTTCCATCTGAATGCTATTACAGTCCCCAGTACAACAGAAACACTGATGTAACCATTCTGTGTAGTTTGATCCTTCTCCTGGGTCCAGCTGCTAACTGTTCTGCGTGAGTGTGTGCATGTGTATATTTCATGGAAATCTACATTTATCTCTGGGGTCTTAAAGAGGGATTTTAACTGGACTGAGCCGGCCACTATTAGCGCAGTTCCGGTAATTCACTTCCATTTTGTTATCTGAGTCTCCTCGATACTTACATTCTGATTCAATTATACTGGAACACAAATGGATTTCTCTGTCATTCAGTGAGGGAGTGAGTTTTTTTTCCGCTGGGTTGTATATCTGGCGTAATGGTGACATGGGCAATAATCAGCCTGAAATCCAATCACCACTGTTGCTTAATAACTGCGGTAAATTAGCCCTAAAGGATGAAACTGATCTCTAGCCTCCTGGGATGTGATTGCATTTTACAGACCCACTGGCTCTGCTTCTGGTGACCCTCCCTCTCTCTCTCTCTCTCTCTCGCTGATCATTTTAACCCTCTGGGTGCCCTACACAGTTTAGCAGCAACAGCCTCTGGGCTTCTTTCAGGAAAAGAACTCTACCTTTGCCCTGGACTTTACCTCTGCAAGGTTCAAACCCCATGGATGCATTTAGATGGCGGATGGTAAAGGTCGTATCATCCATTGCAACATCTGTCACTGCGTCTGAGTCGAGGAATGCAGATGGGCAGACCCGAAAGCTGAAATTTCTTGGCCAAAGTTAATCCGCCCATCTGTGTTTCACAAAATGACGCACACATAGGGAACGTTCAGAGGGAATTGGTGAGAAATCCAACCTACAGATGCAATCCACAAGACATTTTGACTACCTGGCTATCATTCTCTCTCTGCACCAACTGCTCACTTTTGAGACAACTAATTCTGAAAAGACTTTGAGCGCAGAGAGAAGATGATGGCCTAGTGGTATTATTGATAGACTATTAATCCAGCTACTCAGCTATTGTTCCGGGGACTCGGGTTCAAATCCTGCCACGGCAGATGGTGGCATTTGAATTCAATAAAAAATATCTGGAATTAAGAATCCACTGATGACTATGAAACCATTGTTAATTGTTGGAAAAACCCACCTAGTTCACAATGTGCTTGAGGGAAGGAAATCTGTGGTCCTGATCTGGTCTGACCTACACGTGACTCCACAGCCACAGCAATGTGGTTGACTCTCAACTGCCCTCTGGCAACTAGGGATGGGCAATAAATGCTATAGGAAGTCTCACAACACCAGGTTAAAGTCCAACCAACAAATTGATTGGACTTTAACTGGTGTTGTGAGACTTCTTACCCCAGTCCAATGCTGGCATCTCCACACCAATAAATGCTGGCCAACCAGTGATACCCATGTCCCATGAATGAATTAAAAAAAAACAAAGTTGCTGCACAGTCCAATCATTTTCAACAAACTGATATTGGTCAGGAAATCTGTTACCCTCGGAACGAGGAAGGGAGGAGCGAAAATATCAGCTAAGATTCTCACTCCCAACACCATGTTGGGTAGTTGGCTGGTATGGGGTGGCTTGAGATCCTCACAATGAGCTGGATAACTGACCAATAGTCACCGTAAAAACAAAATGGAACTGAGTGCTAGCTTCGATAATGGTTCCATGAAAGTAGATATTTAAAATGTGGCAAACAAGGTGATTCACAGGCATGGAGATAGTCCACGAATGAACGTCAATGATAACACGTGCAGTGTGAAGAAAACATTCCAATGAACACGGGAGCATTTACTGAGAAATTTCCAGACACAATTTTGCATGCTGCTCGTGGGCATGATCCATACAGGGTGTCACGTATGATAGAACAGGTTCAGCGTTATTCTCGGCGAGAAAGCTGGTGTAAATCCTGCCAGCCCCCTCAGCGCGATCTAGACCTGAATTGGGGGGAGGGGCACACATTTTCCCCACATGAAAAATGGCACTGTGTCTTATTCACCCAGCCCAGGGGTCATCTGAGCAGCTCAATCAAGGGGATGTTGCATTTAAACAGCTCCACAGAACGTGGTCACAGTTAAGCCAGGAGAATGCACCCAAGAGGATGGCAGCCAAGAGGTCTATTTCATGGTTCATGGAGGGGTCCCTGCCATGAATGTTGGATGCCATTGGGGTGCGAAAGGCTACCACCTACCCTCAGGCAGGCAGGAGGTCCTCCAGTAAGGTCACCAACCTTGTATGGGAGACTGTGGCTGTACTGGTGAGTGCCAGCAGCCTCCCTAAGAGGATGTGGGTGCAGTGCCAAAAGAAAATGAATGGCCTCCTTCATCTGCTTTCCCTCTCAGATACCTCTCAACATGCCACCTGCACCCCACTTATTGCCACCTTGCTCTGCCCTACCACTTGACCTCCCAGTCACTTCCTCTTCTTCCCTGATAGCCCTCTCCTCACAATTCATCCCTGCTCACACTCAGCGCCCACATATGCCAGGCATCATCGCCCTCTGATCCAGCACAATGCCTGTTCACAACTTCTCTGTCTGTCTCCCTGCAGGATAAGCTCGCTCACGTAACCGCTGCGAGCGAGCAAGGTCAGGCAGTGGAATCAGAAATCAGGATCCTGACTCCATTCGAGGAGAGAGCTCTGGATCGCGCAGAGGAGGAACAGGAGTGGGTCTGTGTACGAGAGTGAAGGAGGCATGAGAACGGGAAAAGTGAGATCCCTCTGCACTTACATCCGTCTGCCCAAGGCCTCTCCCAGACCTTTACAATCTAACACTAGCCTCCTCATGGCACCAGGTTCATATGTTCATGAAGCAGTAGTAACAGTCTGACACTGATGGGTGGGAAGATACATTGGGGCTAGAGGTTGTGTTGCAACTCCCACTAATGATACACTAATTAATGCATATTAATCAAGGTCACGCTCTTACGGGGCATAAACCACATTGCACCACCAGAGGGGAACTGGGAAAATTGTGAACCAAAATCTTGCCAGCGTAAATCCCTCTCATGAGATTTAGCGGCCATTAGAGGACTTGTGTCCGCAGCCCAGATGACCATTCAGTCACAGTCTGGAGAGTTGGAGGGCATTGGATGGAATGGTTTTGGTCTTGCAAATTGGAGAAATGTTTTGGCACATCTATGAAGAGATGTAGGATAAGGGATCAAAAGTATAAAGATCATCAGGGAGTCAAGGGTGGTGATGGCACTCGATGTGGATCAGGTTGTCAATTGTACACACACGTCTTAGGCCACTGTCTCCATTCACTGAGTGTCAACAAAGCCAGAAAACCAAGCACAGTAATAATCAAGTCAAGGGATAGGGAATAGTTTGACTCAACGTTATTTCAGATATTTGAGTGATAGATTGAAGCTTAAACTGTTAGAATTCCAGACAATGGATGTTATTCTTTCTTGAGAAGCTTAGATGAAGGCTGAAAATTCAGAACACCATCAAGGATTTTTAAAAATTCATGTGGCTATCACTGGCAAAGCCAGCAATTATTGCCTATTCCTAATTCATAAAATCTCTACAGCGCAGAAGGAGGCCATTCAGCCTATCGAGTCTGCACCGACCACAATCCCACCCAGGCCCTATCCCCATAACTCCATGCATTTATCCTAGCTACTCCTCCTGATACTAAGAGACAATTTAGCATGGCCAATCCGCCTAATCTGCACATCTTTGGACTGTGGGAGGAAAACGGGGCACCCACAGGAAACCTACAGACATGGGGAGAATATGTAGACTCCACACAGACAGCGACCCAAGCCGGGAATGCAACCAGTGTCCCTGGAATTGTGAGGCAGCAGTACTAACCACTGTGCCACTGTTCCACCCCCTAATTGTCCTCAAAATGTCAACCGCTGGTACCTCAGTGGGTAGTGAATAGCCAATCACTTTGCTATGGATCTGGGATCATATGTAGGCCGGACCACATAAAGAGGCAGATTTCCTTCCCTAAAGGGCATCAGTGAATCAAATGGGTTTTTCTGACAATCGACAATGCTTTCATGACCATCAGCAGATTTTTAATTCCAGATTTTTTTTATTGAATTCAAATCTGTGGTGGTGGGATTTGAACCCGCGTCCCCAGAACATTAATTGAATTTCTGCATTAATAGTCTAGCAATAATTCAACGAGGCTATCAGCTCCCACAATATAATAACTGGGAATCTGCTCGATGCATTGGAATTTATCGCTTTGAGTCTGGGGGATTGACTCTATAATATTACAGTGCCTCATTAGTGGTGTGCAGTTAAACTCTTGCACTGAGACCATCTGTCCTGGCCCATCAGTTATATATTCCAGTTTCACAGAGGTTGTCATTTTAATGATCTAACTGTCTGCAGACAGCTGAAAGTACCAAGGAAAGATACCCCTGTACACAGCCCGATGACAGGTAAATGCAGCCAAACCTATTTGAGCAATGTTGACTTGGAGACAGGAGAGTAATGCCCTGGGTGAGGACACCTCTTAAAGCATCTGATGCAAAAGGCAATTGGAAGATTCTCAACTGATGGTGTGACAAGTGGAGGTTGATACTGGGATGATGAGGGTCTGCTGCCTCCACACTTCTTCACTTCCTCATTTCCGCATGTTTCACAGCTTGGTATGGCTTCTGCTCTGACCAAACCTCAAGAAACTACAAAGGGTTGTGAACGAAACCCATTCCATCATGCAAACACTAGCCTTCCATCCATTGACTCTGTCTACGTTTCCTGCTGTCTTGGAAAAGCAGCCAGCATAATTAAGGACCCTAAACATTCTCTCTTCCACCTTCTTCTGTTGGGAAAAAGATACAAAAATCTGAGGTTACTCACCGACCGACTCAAGAACAGCTTCTTCCATGTTGCCATCAGACTTTTGATGGACCTACCTTATATTAAAGTTGACCTTTCTCTACCCTAACCATGATATACATTCTCACCCTCTCCTTTCCTTCTCTATGCTTGGTATGCTTTGTCTGTATAGCACGCAACAGACAATACTTTTCACTGCATCCCAATGCATGTGACAATAATAAATCAAAGCAAAACCAACCCACAACAATGGTAATTTCAAATCTTGAATCATTTACAGTGGAGATATCAGGAAAATATACTGGCAACAATGAACGTGGGCTGGCACAATGGAATAGTGGTTAGCACTATTGCCTTACAGCTCTATGTTCAATTACCAGCTTGGGTCACTCTCTGTGTGGTGTTTGCACATTCTCCCTGTCCCTGCGTTGGTTTCCTCAGAGTGCTCCAGTTTTCTCTCAAAGATGTGCGGTGGATTGGCCATGTTAAATCGCCCCTTAGTGATCTGGAACGTGTAGGTTAGGGGATTAGTGGGTTGAATGCTTGGAGTTACGGGGATAGGGGATGGGATGGGATTGTTGTCGGTGCAGGCTCGATGGGCTGAATGGCTTCCTTCTGCACTGGAGGCTCACTGTAATTCTTTTTAAATGAGAGATATGCCTTGTGTTGTGCCCCCCAACTCCCAATGAGCATTACAGTGTGACTCCATGAGTGAACTATTACGGCGCAGAGAAAGGCCATTTGGCCCATCATGTCTATATTGGCCCTCCAAATGAGCATCATGACTCAGTGCCCCCTGAGGATTATGGTATGACCCCCTCAGTCAAGCAATGGCCTGACACAGTCATACTCACGGAATCATTCCTTGCAGACAATTTTAAGGTGAGGGGATAGGAGGATTGCAGGGGATTTGAGGAAGATTTGTCTTCACCCTGAGGATGTTGGGAGTCTGGAATGCACTGCCTGAGAGGGAAGTCGAGGCAGGAAACCTCACAACCTTTAAAAAGGATGTGGATGAGTGCTTGAACTGTTATTACATTGAAGGCTGTGGACGCATAACTGAAAGTGGGATTAGTGAAGATTTAGTGTAAATTTGTCAGTGTGTTCCCTGATGGGCAGAAGAGCCTCTTCTATTGGGTCTGAGTGCATGACAATATCCCAGACACCATCATCACCAAAAAGCAGAAGTCTGGACAGAGTTAAGGTTTCACGTTGAGCTGACTTTCTCATCAGAACATTGCAGTTTGAATGAAAGGTCATCTTGACCTGAAACACTCTCTACAGGTGGTGCCAAATCTGTTGGATCTTTCCAGCGTGTTTGTTTGCAATGTTGCACTGGAGTGGCAGTCTTCTTTGCTTATTTGAGTTAGGCTTCAGAGGCAATATTGTGCACAGGTCTGGCCGCCTCACTGTAGTTTGAAGTTTATTTATTATTGTCACAAGTTAGGCTTACATTAACACTGCAATGAAGTTACTGTGAAAATCCCCTAGTCGCCACACCTCGGCACCTGTTCGGATACACTGAGGGAGAATTTAGCATGGCCAATGCACCTAACCAGCATACCTTTCAGACTGTGGGAGGAAACCGGTGCACCTGGAGGAAACTCACACAGACACGGGGAGAATGTGCAGACTCTGCATAGACAGTGACCCAAGCCGGGAATCGAACCTGGGTCCCTGGCGCTGTGAGGCAGCAGTGTTAACCACTGTGCCACCGTGCCATTCCATGCGAGGATGTAAACCCATTAGAAAATGTGAAGAAGGGGTTTACATGAATGGGTCAAGGGATGAGAAACTTCAGTTATGAGGATAGGTTGGAGAACAAATTGGGACTATTCTCCTAGCTGAGAAGGAGAAACTGTTCCTAACCGTTAAAGGATCAAGAATGAGGGGCACAGATTTAAAGTGATTTGTAAAAGAAGCAAATATGAATTGGAAATAAACTTTTTCACACAATGAGTGGTTGGGGATGCATTGCCTGGAAGTGTAGTGGAGGCATCTTTAATCCAAGCATTCAAAAGGTATTGTGTGATTAGTAACAATGTGCAGAGATATGGGGAAGAGGCACAGGATTGGCACTGAGTCATGATGCTCATTTGGAGGGCCAGTGTTAACATGATGGGCCAAATGGCCTTTCTCTACGCTTTAACAATTCTGTGATTCCGTAAAATCCCAGGCTGGGACTTGAACCTGGAATCCTGGGGCTTAAAGGTGACAATGCACCAAACTGAGCCACCAGACAGGAACAATCTGTTCTAGTATTGCTCGATACAGAAAGATGAACCTTTGCCTTTCTTTTCTCCAGACACAATAACCAATAGGCAAAGAATGAAGGTGAGGAGCAGGGTGTCAGAAAGGGTGAAAGGATGGTAGAGGTGGAAAACCTCACAACATTTAAGAAGCATTTAATGAAAACTTGAAAGGTCACAGCATATGGGACTATAGACCAAGTGCTGGAAGAGGGGATTAGGATAGGTGCTTGATGGCCAGCATAAACACAATGGGCCGAAGGGCTTCTTTCTGTGCTGAAAAGCTCTATGACTACGATGATTTTGCAGCTGTCTCCAGATTCGATCGAGCACTCCACATGATCTTGCCTCTGTCAAAGGTTTGTTACTGAAGTTTGGTTTATTCTACTGAAATGGCGCAGGGGGGGGGGGGTCTTCTGGGGAATGAAGAAATCCGTCCACACAGATTGGATGCAGATGCAGTTTCCTCCACAACAGTCGCTCGACTGTCTCAGGCTTTCAGTGAACTGCATCAGGCCCCGGGGTTCAAAGGGCAGGAGCCAGCTGGGGTCATCCCAAAGTAAAACCAGTTTAGTCTGTTTCTGTGGGAAACCTGAGTAATGTCAGATGGTGAGGGGACAAGAATCTGGCTCAGTGCCAGAACTGAGCTGTCAGAACATTCGGCCCAGCTGTCATACGCGCTTCCTTCTGTGGTATAGAAAGCCACAAGTATAGGTGTAAAACCTCCATGTATTCGAGATGGGCTTTAAAATCAATTGATTTTCTGATCCTCTGACCTACAGATCAAATTAAGGACTGACAATGCCTGAACTGAGACGACCCTTTTAAAAGTACTTCATTGGCTGTAGAGAGTTCGACTGGATGTCCCAAAGTGAATGCAAGTCATTGTCTTTCCTCCTGGGTTAATCCATGCCAATACAGACTACAGATTGCATCTGATACAACCCTGGGCAGCCCAGTGGCACAGTGGATAGCGCTGCTACCCCACAGTGCTAGGGGACCCGGTTCGATTCCCGGCTTGGGTTACTGTCTATGCAGAATTTGCACTTTCTCCCCATGTCTGTGTGGGTTTTCTCTGGCTGCTCTCATTTCCTTCTGCACTCTGAAAGACATGCTGTTTGGCCATGCTAACTTCTCCCTCAGTGTACCCAATCAGGAGTGTGGCAACTCGGGAAATTTCACAGCAACTTAATTACAGTGTTAATCTAAACCTATTTGCGACACTAATAGAAGCACAGAATCTCTACAGTGCAAAAGGAGGCCGTTTGGCCCCTTGAGTCTGCGCCAACTACAATTCCAGCCAGGCCCTATTCCCGTAACACCACAAATTTACCCTGTGGATTCCCACTGATATCAGGAGGCAATTTACTATGTCCAATCAACCTAACCTGCACATCTCTGGATGGTAGGAGGAAACTGGAGCACCAGGAAGAAACCCACGCAGACACGGGGAGAACATGCAAACTTCACACAGACAGTGACCAGAATTGAAACTGCGTCCCTGACACTGCGAGGCAACAGTGTTAACCACTGTGCCACCACTAATAGTAAATTTTTAAATTGAGGTTGAATGCAAATTGTTCGTCTTTCCTTCTGGGTTAATCCACACCAGCACACTTACACCTGGCACTGCCCCAGGATCTAAATGACATATCGGGTGGTACATTTAAGCACTAAGCCACCATAACACATTTTTCTCTGAGCCAGGTTCCTCTAATTCATGTTATTTCCTGAATAAACACACTCGGAAACTGGAAGGTACAGCCTCTGCGATGGAACAGAACAGAGTGGCACCATCTGCACCTCCATCTGGCACCGACGGGTTTGCCAAAACAACATTACTTTCAAATGATCCTGAACAGGAGTTCTAATGTGATATTATCAGGAAAAGGCACATCTGTGCTCAGGTCACAGTGCTCTCCCCACCCTTCCTCAGCAACAGACGGACCACAAATTACCTGGTTCACGTGACGCCTGGCAGATTGGTATCAAATTTCACGAGATTGTAGTCAATAAATATCCCCAGCAGCATCCCGGCATCAATGTGTGCAAATATGGACTCGCACTGTTGGACTATGTGCATGTATATATACACACATATACCGGTATATTAAAATTATATCTTTTTATTTTTACTTACCAGCGTCACAAGTAGGCTTACATTAACACCGCAATAAAGTTACTGTGAAAATCCCCTAGTCGCCACACTCCGGCATCTGTTCAGTTACACTGAGGGAGAATTTAGCATGGCCAATGCACCCAACCAGCACGTCTTTCGGATTGTGAGAGGAAACTGGAACATCCCGAAGAAATCCACATAGACATGGGGAGAACATGCAGACTCCTGCACAGTGACCAGAGGTGGGAATTGAACCTGGGTCCCTATCCTCATAATCCCACTAATTCCCCTAACCTACAACCTTGGGACACTAAGGGATAATTTATCACAGCCAATCAACCTAAACTTGCACATCTTTGGACTGTGGGAGGAAATCGGGGCACCCGGAGAAAACCCACACAGACATGGGGAAAACTTGCAGACTCTGGAGCACCCAGAGGAAACCCATGTAGACATGGGAGGAACATGCAGACTCAGCCAGTGATCCAAGCCGGGAATTGAACCCAGGTCCCCAGTGCCGTGAGACAGCAGTGCTAACCATCCGCCGCCCCTAATATATTTCCAGACAGTGCCCAAGCTGTGGTCTACAATGCATGATCTTTGAATGGCAGAGATTTACAGGCTAACACTTTGCTCAAAAGGGGCAACAGTTGCTTGCCAAACTTTTAAGTAAACATGAATGCAAAGCACGGGTAACCATTGCGATAACATTCTGACGGGAGCAGCCTTGGTGATTTGAGGTAACATTGGCTGGAAAAGTTGGGGAAAGGATGTCAATGATCCTTTCCTTGATTTCCTCCAAAGTCCTTCCAATGCCACATCAGACGAGCAGTAAAAAACCCCCATAGAAATTATTGGTTCCAATCCCATTGTTAAAAACCTTAGGGCAAATGAATTTTAGGCTGAACTTTAGACAAACAGAACTTAGCAGCCCTGAGGTATGCTGCAATTTATATTTTGGCATTTTACTGTTCCTCAGAATCTGCCATTTTCAACTCTTAATGTAAGAATTCTGTAAGGATGTTGGTTGTCAAGGCAATGGGGTTTCAATATGTCCCCTCAGCCTTCATCTACTTAAACTACACCTGTACTTTATTATTGTGAACCAGTTCTTTGCAAACTTTTTCTGGTCCCAAGAGCAACTCCATTTTGTGTTAGGAGGGAAATAACTCAAATCTTTTATTTTAAATTCCATTGAGAGTTTGACCAACAGTGAGTAAGATCGGGTGGCACAGTGGTTAGCACTGCTGCCTCATAGTGCCAGGGACCCGGTTCAATTCCTGGCTTGGGTCACTGTGCGGAGTCTGCATGTTCTCCCCATGTCTGCATGGGTTCCCTCCAGGTGCTCCAGTTTCCTCCCACAGTCTGAAAGACGTGCTGGTTAGGTGCATTAGCCATGCTAAATCCTCCCTCAGTGTACCTGAACAGGCACCATAGTGGACTAGGGGGATTTTCATAGTAACTGCATTGCAGTGTTAACGTAAGCCAACTTGTGACACTAATAAGTAAACTTTAAACTACAGTTCACTTTCACTCACTGTCAAGTATACTGGAGAAAAGAAGGCTTTTATTAGATTGTATCTTCCCAAAACCACCAGCACAGCCTGAACTAGCGCAACTTTATAATGTAGTCTCAATAAAGGATCGAGAAAGATATTTTCCGACGTCTTTGGGGAATTGGGAATATTAAAGCAATGAAAGGTTGGTAATGTCCTTTATCAAATCTGACACCTCAAATTGTCCATAATGTTGTGATGAAATAAGCATTATTGTCAAAGTGCGGACACACACTCACTAAATGTACTGACAATTCAAAACAAGGGGCCTTTACAGTACAGCTGTATAAAACTTTAGTCAGGCCACAGTTGGAGCGTCGCGTACAGTTCTGTTTGCCACACTACTAAAAGATCGTGGATGCTTTGGAGATAGTGCAAAGAAAGTTCACCAGGATGTTGCCTGGTCCCGAGGGGATTTCAGGTACGAGGAGAGATTGGATAATTTGGGATTGTTTCCATTAGCAAGACGGAAGGCTAAGGGGAGAATTCTAATAGAGGTCTACAAAATTATGGGACTCACAGACAGAATGGATAGTCAGAAGCTTTTTCTCAGGGTGGAATGGAGCTACAAGGGAGCAAGATTAAGGAGAAGTACGGAGAAGGTACACCAGGAGATGAGGGAGTTAGATTATAAGGGGAGATTGAGTAGATTGGGCCTGTACTCGTTGGAGTTTAGAAGACTGAGGGGAGATCTTACAGAGGCCAATAAGATAATGAAGGGGCTAGACAGGGTAGAGGCAAAGAGATTCTTTCCACTTAGAAAGGAAACAAGAACTAGAGGGCACAGCCTCAAAATAAAGGGGGAGTCAGTTTAGAGTAGAGTTGAGGAAGAACTTCTTCTCTCAGAAGGTAGTGAATGTCTGGAATTCTCTGCCCATTGAAGCAGTGGAGACTACCTCATTGAATATGTTTAAATCACGGGTAGATAGATTTCTGATCAATAAGGGAATTAAGGGTTATAGGGAGCAGGCGGGTAAGTGGAACTAAACCACTATCAGATCAGCCATGATCTTATTGAATGGTGGGACAGACTCGGGGGGCTGGATGGCCTACTCCTGCTCCAATTCTTATGTTGTTATGGTAAGCTTAGCGGAGAAGTGCAGGGTATGTTTTTCACATAGAGGGTGGTGGGTGCCTGGAATATGCTGTCAGTGGAGGCGGGGGAAGCAGGCACATTAGCAATGCTCAAGGTATATCTTGATAGACCCATGAACGGGAGGTGAACAAAGGGATAGAAAGGACAGGCTTGATGGGCCGAAGGGCGTGTTCCTGTGCTGTATTATTCTTTGTTCTTTTTGGCTACAATGTCTTCCGCTGGACGGTATTTTAACATTGCCTCAATTGTTCTTTTCCTTCAATGTTTCATGAGGACAGAAGATAGAAGTGAATTCCTCCTCTAAAATTAATCCTTCCATTAAGACAGCCTTAGGATCCCGGGTTAGGTGGTGAGGGCAACTTTATAAAAGATGACGAACACGAAATCTCAAACAACAAAGATCGATCTTCTGTTAAAAATACTCCAACCTCCCAGAGGCTCATTCCCATCTCCAATTCTGGGATTTCTATCTGAGTCAGGATGGGTTGTGTAAATGACTGCCTGCAGTCACTTAGACTTCATGGTTGCCTGGAGACAGAGCCTGTTAATAGGGTGGAATTACAGTGTGTCTGATACACGGTGTTGGCACACTGAATTCTGCCGTTTGATAACGATGTGTGCGGCAAGGTAGAATGAAGGTAAAGGAGAGCTCTCGCTGCAAAGGGGACAAGCTAGTTTTCACGTTAGGGGTGACGCGCTGGCACAGTGGTTGGCACTGCTGCCTCACAGCACCAGGGACCTGGGTTGGATTCCCAGCTTGGGGTCACTGTCTGTGCGGAGTCTGCACCCTTTCCCCATGTCTGTGTGAGTTTCCTCCGGGTGCTCCGGTTTTCTCCAAAAATGGGCGGCTTAGGTTGATTGGCCGTGCTACCTTGACCCTTAGTCTCAGGGGGATTAGCAGGGTAAATATGTGGGATTACGGGAATAGTGCCTGGGTGGGATTGCTGTCGGTACAGACTCGATGGGCTGAATGGCTTCCTTCTGCACCATAGGGATTCTATGTTACTGATGGCCACTGAGTGAGGTCCAACAGTGGGTTGTAGTGCTCTGCGGAAGTTGGTTAGAGGTTTGTCATACCCCAGGTTTTGAAGTGCTGAGACCAATCCACTTACCTTCCGTGCAGGAGCTCGCAGGGGCTCAGAGAAGGCAAACAGAGGGACAGCCAAGTTGATGAAGCCATTTCTGAAGGCCTCTTTCGGCCTGTGACCCTGAACCACTTTGTAGAGCTCCAAGCACACTAGGCCAACAATCGCAGCTGTGGTGGTGGCGATGGCGGGGATAATCCTCCCAGCGATCAGTTTGCTCTGCGACATAAAAGAATAACATCAAGGTTAAAGAGGATCTGCCCGAGTGTTAAACATGAATTCCAAATGTCTTTCACACTGCCAGCTTTAATCCTCCTCTACCTGCAGACTTATGATTCAATGCCTGCTCTGAAGCCCCAAACACAAAGTCTCAGCTTATCCCCCAATATAGTTCTGAGGGAGTGCTGCACTGTTAGAGGGTCAGTACTGAGGGAGTGCCACACTGTCAGAGGGTCAGTACTGAGGGAGTGCCGCACTGTCAGAGGGTCAGTATTGAGGAAGTACCGCACTGTCAGAGGGTCAGTACTGAGGGAGTACCGCACCGTCAGAGGGTCAGTACTGA
This sequence comes from Sphyrna mokarran, assembly GCA_024679065.1. Taxonomy (NCBI): domain Eukaryota; kingdom Metazoa; phylum Chordata; class Chondrichthyes; order Carcharhiniformes; family Carcharhinidae; genus Sphyrna; species Sphyrna mokarran. The sequence goes on along the minus strand of JAGIQG010000003.1, from coordinate 128,932,290 downwards.
GGGAGTGATGCACTGTCAGAGGATCAGTACTGAGGGAGTGCTGCACTGTCAGAGGGTCAGTACTGAGGGAGGACCGCACTGTCAGATGATCAGTACTGAGGGAGTGCCACACTGTCAGATGATCAGTACTGAGGGAGTGCCACACTGTCAGATGATCAGTACTGAGGGAGTGCCACAGGTAAGTCTTGATGTGAAGATGCCAGCACTGAACTGGGATAAACACAGCAAGAAGACTCTAACACCAGGTTAAAATCCAACAGGTTTATTTGGTAGCAAATGCCACTAGCTTTTGGAATGCTGCTCCTTTGTCAGGTGACTGCTGCACAGAGAGTCAGTGCTGAGGGAATGCTGCACTCTCTGAGGGTCAGTGTTGAGGGAATGCTGCACTGTCTGAGAGTCAGTGCTGAGGGAATGCTGCACTCTCCGAGGGTCAGTGTTGAGGGAATGCTGCACTGTCTGAGGGTCAGTGCTGAGATAGTGCTGCACTGTCTGAGGGTCAGTACTGAGATAGTGCTGCACTGTCTGAGGGTCAGTACTGAGATAGTGCTGCACTGTCTGAGGGTCAGTACTGAAGGTGTGCTGCACTGTCAGAGGGTCAGTACTGAGATAGTGCTGCACTGTCTGAGGGTCACAGTACTGAGATAGTGCTGCACTGTCAGAGGGTCGTACTGAGATAGTGCTGCACTGTCAGAGGGTCAGTACGAATAGTGCTGCACTGTCAGAGGGTCAGTACTGAGATAGTGCTGCACGTCCACTGTCAGAGGGTCAGTACTGAGGGAGTGCTGCACTGTCAGAGGGTCAGTACTGAGATAGTGCTGCACTGTCAGAGGGTCAGTACTGAGGGAGTGCTGCACTGTCAGAGGGTCAGTACTGAGGGAGTGCTGCACTGTCAGAGGGTCAGTACTGAGGGAGTGCTGCACTGTCAGAGGGTCAGTACTGAGATAGTGCTGCACTGTCAGAGGGTCAGTACTGAGGGAGTGCTGCACTGTCAGAGGGTCAGTACTGAGGTAGTGCTCACTGTCAGAGGGTCAGTACTGAGATAGTGCTGCACTGTCAGAGGGTCAGTACTGAGGTAGTGCTGCACTGTCAGAGGGTCAGTACTGAGGGAGTGCTGCACTGTCAGAGGGTCAGTACTGAGAGAGTGCTGCACTGTCAGAGGGTCAGTACTGAGATAGTGCTGCACTGTCGAGGGTCAGTACTGAGATAGTGCTGCACTGTCTGAGGGTCAGTACTGAGATAGTGCTGCACTGTCTGAGGGTCAGTACTGAGATAGGCTGCACTGTCAGAGGGTCAGTACTGAGATAGTGCTGCACTGTTGAGGGTCAGTACTGAGATAGTGCTGCACTGTCTGAGGGTCAGTACTGAGATAGTGCTGCACTGTCAGAGGGTCAGTACTGAGATAGTGCTGCACTGTCTGAGGGTCAGTACTGAGATAGTGCTGCACTGTCTGAGGGTCAGTACTGAGATAGTGCTGCACTGTCTGAGGGTCAGTACTGAGATAGTGCTGCACTGTCTGAGGGTCAGTACTGAGATAGTGCTGCACTGTCTGAGGGTCAGTACTGAGATAGTGCTGCACTGTCTGAGGGTCAGTACTGAGATAGTGCTGCACTGTCAGAGGGTCAGTACTGAGATAGTGCTGCACTGTCAGAGGGTCAGTACTGAGATAGTGCTGCACTGTCAGAGGGTCAGTACTGAGATAGTGCTGCACTGTCTGAGGGTCAGTACTGAGATAGTGCTGCACTGTCTGAGGGTCAGTACTGAGATGTGCTGCACTGTCTGAGGGTCAGTACTGAGATAGTGCTGCACTGTCTGAGGGTCAGTACTGAGATAGTGCTGCACTGTCTGAGGGTCAGTACTGAGATAGTGCTGCACTGTCTGAGGGTCAGTACTGAGATAGTGCTGCACTGTCTGAGGGTCAGTACTGAGATAGTGCTGCACTGTCTGAGGGTCAGTACTGAGATAGTGCTGCACTGTCTGAGGGTCAGTACTGAGATAGTGCTGCACTGTCTGAGGGTCAGTACTGAGATAGTGCTGTACTGTCTGAGGGTCAGTACTGAAGGTGTGCTGCACTGTCAGAGGGTCAGTACTGAAGGTGTGCTGCACTGTCTGAGGGTCAGTACTGAAGGTGTGCTGCACTGTCTGAGGGTCAGTACTGAAGGTGTGCTGCACTGTCAGAGGGTCAGTACTGAGATAGTGCTGCACTGTCAGAGGGTCAGTACTGAGATAGTGCTGTACTGTCTGAGGGTCAGTACTGAGATAGTGCTGTACTGTCTGAGGTAATCCCCTTTGGGTGAAACATTAAGACAAGATTCTGTATAATCTCTCAGGAAGGTGTAAAGGATCTTTTGAACTTTATTTTAAAGGACAAAGAAGTTTTCTCCCTCGGCCAACGACACTGAAAGGATTATATAGTCATGATCACACTGCTGTTTGTAGGAGCTTGCTATGCACAATTTGGCTACTATATTTCTAGCAATATAACAATGAAAAGAGATGAACAATGCTTCATTGGCTGTAAGGTGCTTTGGGATTACCTGAGGAAGGTGGTGTGGAAGGTGCTGCAAGTCTTTATATACTCTGATTTCCAGTATTGTTAGGGCACCAGATCAGATACCCCAAGGTATATTATGAATTCAGACTAGACTCCAACAATTTGCTATTTTAGCATTAATGTGAGGGTAGGATGTTTCACTCCAAACGCAATGCTACTGACACGCTGAGAAGCTTTTATCAAATTTTATGAAACAGCACTGTTTAACTGTAACAAATGAATTTGCTTAACTTTTAAAAATTGACCACAACTTAAACATGACCAAGATACAATTATTAACTGCCAACCTATCGTTATCAGCTCTAACCAAACAATATTTCTCTCATAAATTAGCTAGCAAAACACATACGTCCTCGCTTTGACTTAGATTTCCAAATAATACTAATAATATTAATAAATAATACTAATACTTTCTTCCCTCTAGCAAACCTAAAAATGTTTGATCTCTTATCTACTTCTTTTAACATCACATGCTGTGCCACATTTAAATGCTGCCAGTCAATCTCACCAGTCCTATTTAATCTCTCCCTAGCGATCATCACATCTTCCAATAATATAGTCTCAGTACACTGACTCACCAATTTTGTCTTGATTAATTTAAGTGGTCTTCTTACTCATGATCAAAAATTAATTCAAAGGGACTGAATTTAGTCGATTCATTAATCCTTAATTGCAAGAAGTACAATTCCTTTATCCTAATCTTTTGGATAATCCTGACTATAGACCTTCAGCATGGTCTTCTAAGTTTGATGTCACTGTTCTAAAGTTCCCTGGATTTTTTTTAAAATCATTTGAGGGACTGGGCATCACTGACTGGCCAGTATTTACTGCCCATCCCTAGTTGCCCGAGTTGAGAGTCAACCTCATTGCTGTGGTTCTGGAGTCACATGTAGGCCAGGTAGGGACGGCAGATTTCTTTCACTGAACGACATTAGTGAACCAGAGGGTTTTTCCAGCAATCGACAATGGGGGCTTTACGGTCATCAGTAGATTCTTAATTCCAGATATTTTAAAATATTGAATTCAAATTCCACCATCTGCCATGGTGGGATTGAAACAGAACATTAGCTGAGTTTTTGGATTAACAGAATAGTGATAATGCCACTAGGATGATATGCAGTTGATTCAAATTGCTTTACGCCAAGCTATCCACAACTTCCCTGAATAACTTTGACGTAAAATTGGATCCTTGGTCTCATTGACTTTCTATTGCAGTCCGAATTGCGCAGAAAATTTAAATAACTCCTCTACAATCCTTTCAGCTGTAATATTAGGTAATGAAATAGCCCCTAGAAATCTAGTAAACACATCGATTATAATCAATAGATACTGATTCCCACTTTCCGTTGGAGGGAGGGTTCCCATGCAATCAATGCGGACCATTGTAAATGGTTCCTGAGAAGCCAGAATGGATATTTGAGGTGCCGGTTTGATTACTGCTCGAGGTTTTCTTATTATCTGACACGTACGGCAAAATTCTACCACACCTTTATGCTTTTGTATTTTTGTATGTTTTCCTTACTCTTTAACGCAATTTGAATCAACTGCATATCATCCTAGTGTCATTATCACTATTCTGTTAATCCAAAAATTCAGCTAATGTTCTGGGGACCTGGGTTCGAATCCCACCATGGCAGATGGTGGAATTTGAATTCAATATTTTAAAATATCTGGAATTAAGAATCTACTGATGACCATAAAACCTCCATTGTCGATTGTTGGAAAAACACAAGTGGTTCACTAATGTCGTTCAGTGAAAGAAATCTCATAGGCTCTACCCAACATTTTCTTTCTATAAACCATTGGTAATACAACTTGTTGAACTTCTGCCGATTTTTCAACTGTCTGCATATGTAAAGGTCTCCACTTCCTCATTAAAACATTATTAATGTAATAACATCCCAATGTACTCTCCCATTTTCCTTCTGTGTATACTTACTGATACAAATGCTTTATCTCTATATCTTTCAGTTGTAATTCTGCCAACTTTCCTGAATTAAAGATAGCCGCTTCACTCTCCATCTGTCCATGTTCTTTATCAACCATCTGGTCAAAGGTTATTTTTGATAACTGAACCTCTGTCTCCTTATCTCGATTATTTGATTTCTGCTCTTCCTATCTCAACCTGTTGATCTTGCGACCACACAGTTAAGAAACATCCCAGGTTATGCTTCCTGCCATACCTCAGGTTGCACATTATTTGACTTTCCAGGGGCTTTCCAACCTCAGTAGGCTGCCATCTGTGATCCAGCATTGTTGGTACCCAGGATAAACCGTATCCCTGGAAAACATACTTTCCCTATAATCCTACCACCATTTCACCACTTTTCACCGAAATCTCCAACCTTACCTTACATAATGGAAACCTACATTTTTCATCATTAATTCCCCATTTTCTGGCAATATTCCCCCCGAACTACACACCTCCTCATCTTCCATCATTAAAGACTGATTTGATCCTGTATCTCTTAAAATTTGAACATCCTTACCCACTCCTGCTGGTACATATCAGTAAACTGTACCCACATAAATAAACTCTTCAAACTGATCCAGCATTTGCTTATCAACCAAGCCCTGACCAGGCTGTACATTCTTTGGCACTTCTTTAGTTTTGGCTATGGTTTTCTTTGCCACTTTGACAAATCCCATTGGCTTCTCATGTTTCTCTTCCCAGTGATTTTATTAATTCACCAGCACTGCGACATTGTGTGTCAAACTTTATTGCAATGAAAGGTGATGACTTAGTGGTATTATTGCTAGATTATTAATCCAGAGACTTAGCTAATGGTCTGGACCCGGGTTTGACTCCCATCACGGCTGCTGGTGGAATCTAAATTGAATAAAAAAAAATCTGGAATTAAGAATCTACTGGTGACGGTGAAACCATGGTCAATTATCAAAAAAAACCCATCTACTTCACTAATGTCCTTTAGGGAAGGAAATCAGCCGTCCTTAACTGGTCTGGTCTACATATGACTCCAGAGCCACAGCAATGTGGTTATCTCTCAACTGTCCTCTGGCAACTGAAATGGGCAATAAATGCTGGCCATCCGGTGATGCCTATGTCCTACAAATGAATTAAAAAAACAGAAAGCTTCGCTGCAGTGATGTTGCTGCATAGTCCAATCATTTTCAACAAACTGATATCGGTCAGGAAGTCTGTTACCCTCAGAACGAGGAAGGGAGGAGCAAAAATATTAGCCAGGGTTCTGACTCCCAACCTTATGTTGGGCTGTGGATAGGTGTGGGGTGGCTGTGAGAGGCGGAGGCCATTTTTATCTCTAAACCCCTCTTATACACTTCAATTAAATCAACCCTCCATCTCTTCTGTTCCAAAGGAAACAATCCTAGACTATCCAATCTTCCCTCATGACTAAAATTCTCCAGTTGAGGCAACATCTTCAATGTAGTTGACTGCCCTCGGGCAACAAGGGATGGGCAATAAATGCTGGCCCGCCAGCGATGCCCATGTCCCACAAACGAACAAAAAGAACACTTAAAGTTTTTTTTATTTCTCTTCCACCTTCTTCATATGTTTCCTTTTTAACCTGAGGTAAACTATCCTGACTGTCTTCACCGAGATAGAACATAGAAAACTGCAGCATAAACAAGCCCTTCGGCCCGCAAGTTGTGCTGATCATATCCCTACCTACTAGGCCTACCTATAGCCCTCAATCCTCTTAAATCCCATGTACTCATCCAGAAGTCTCTTAAAAGACCCCAGCGAGTTCGCCTCCACCACCACCGACAGCAGCCGATTCCACTCACCCACCACCATCTGAGTGAAAAACTTGCCCCTGACATCTCCTCTGTACCTACTCCCCAGCACCTTAAACCTGTGTCCTCTTGTAGCATCTTCGTTGCCTTAACTACCTGAGGGTTTCTCTTTCTCCTGGATTCTATCCTTCACAGATTGTAATTGGTGTGAAAACCAAACTTTGATTTATGAACCAATTTAAAATCATCTGACAAAGTGTTGGTACTCTTGCAGTTTTAACCTTATGCTCTAGCACTATTTCAAGTTGAAGATTTCTTTTCAGCTCATGGAGTTCTAATGCTCTTTTCTTTCTTTGCCAGTGCACCTCTCTCATTTCCTTACCTTTCCTTTTGGCTCTCTCTCTTTCCTGCCAGCAGAGCTATTCTCTTCCTTTCCTTTAGTTCTTTCTTTTTCTTTTCCCGTAGCAGTTGCCTCTCTTTTTTTTGCTTTCATTCTAATCCAAGCTGTCCAAGTTAATTTTCTTGTTGCAGCCATTTCATTTTAACTGAATTCTAGCTAATTCCAATGATTCTGACAGTGTCGCTGCCAAATTTAAATGCTGAGATATCACTGAAATTATCTACTGTCTCCCTTGCCTGCCTTTTGCTGGTTCGCCTAATCCAAAAGCTTTGCTTTAACCACTTCTTGTACACCATTCCGAGAAACCTCTTCCACACCCAGGAAATCTTTAGCCACTCAAAGAGCCATTGTTCCGTAAGGCATTTCCTGTTTAAACAAACCAACACCTGAAAAAAATCACCAATACCTCAACATCCACTAACTTACAGCTTTTAATCCTGGACAAGACCCCAATCTTTGTTAGGGATACCAGATCAGAAATCCCAAGGTATAGTATGAAGCCAGATTTGAGTCCAATATGGCATTAATATAAGGGTAGGATATTTCACTCCAGGCACAATTCTACTGACAAACTATTAAAACAAATTTCATTTAACAATTCAGTTTAACTAAAACAAATGAATTAGCTTAACTTTTAACAATTGAATAATATTTAAACATGACAAGATACATTTCTTCACTGTTAACCTATCACTATTAGTTGTAATCAAGCAATTTCAATGGGCAACACAGTGGCACAGAGGTTAGCACTGCTGCCACTCAGCACCAGGGACCTGGGTTCGATTCCACACTTGGCTCGCTGTCTGTATGAAATCTGCATGTTCTCCCTATTTCTGTGTGGTTTTTCTCTGTATGCTCCAGTTCCCTCCCATAGTCCAAAAGACATTCTGGTTAGGTGTTTTGGCCTCAGTGTACCCAAATGGGCGTTGGATGTGGCCACTAGGGGATTTTCACAGTGACCTCATCGCAGTGTTACTGTAAGCCTACTTGTGATGCCAATAAATAAAAACTTTATTTCTCTAACAGACTTAAGCCCCTTTTTAAAATTATTTTGCAAACTATAGTATCCTTGCTGTGAGTTAGATTACCAGTTGTGGAGCTTTTAGAAAACCTCTGGAGAGAGAAAGAGAGAGACACTTCTTTCTTCCACCAGCTCCAGGCTGCAACTACTCTTCACTTTGAAATGAAAATGAAACTGTTTTATCCTGTAAGATAGGTTCTCCCATTAACCACATGGTCTCAATCAACCTGGTCAAAACTCAAATGACTGCATACCTCGTCTAAAACTCTGGGAGACCATAAAAGTAAACAGAAGATCCTTTAACTCTACAAAGTAACACTTTCTTAGCTAAAGTCAGTAAACCAACTCCCAGCATTTGTAATGCGTACAAACCGACTGCTTGTAACAAAATACTGCTTTTCAAATTAGTCTACAGAAAGATAAAATATGATAATAGCACTGTACCATCACAGCGTGAAAATGACCCAGGAATCATTGGTCACAGCTATTGCACATGTCAGTATTTGTCTGATACATGGAACTGGGCAATATTTAACTGCTCTGAATATAATTGTTGAGCTTACCAGCAACAGGCAAGCTCTGACTTCCGACTTTCTTTCAGCCATAGTGCAAGTGCACAAGCATCTTTATTTTCTCTCAAACACTCCATCAGAGCTTCCAACCTACTCCTATCCCCACTCCTTCCCACTCTCTCCTGCTGGGCCCATACCCTGAGCCACCTAGCTGCCTTGCCAAGATCTTCTGCAGCGATTGGATCTGGAACACAGGGCCGAATTTTACAACCTCCTCCCACTGGCAAGATTTTCCAGTCCTGTTGAAGTCACTTGGCATTTCACCTGCTCATTTTTACATCTTATAGGGTGGCACAGTGGTTTAGCACTGCTGCGTCATGGCGCCAGGAACCCAGGTTCGATTCCCAATCTTGGGTCACTGTCTAAGTGGAGTCTGCACATTCTCCCCGTGTCTGTGTGGGTTTCCTCCATGTGCTCCGGTTTCCTCCCACAGTCCAAAAAGATGTGCTGCCCATGCTAAATTGTTTGCCAGTGTGCCCCCGCACAGGCGCTAGAGAAACTCGCGGATTTTCATAGTAACTTCATTGCAGTGTTAATATAAGCCTACTTGTGACATGAATAAATAAACTTATATTAAAAAGAAGTCTGTCCTGCTTGGGAAGTAGGAGAGGAACTGTGTGTGAAAGAATTGGAGAGGGAGAAAAAGGTGTATAAGGAGAATAAAATGCTTGTGAAAGATGCACAGAGAGGAGGCAAGCACTAGGTACAAATACTTTATTTATATAGTGACTTTCCCAACCTTAGTATGTTCCAAAGCATTACTCCAAACTAAATATTTTACAAGTGTTGGAAGCTCCCACAAGATAAGCTGTACTTCTTAATGTTGGCCAGGGTTTGTTTTTGAAATCACAATGTTTATAAAAAACTGGGTAATTTCCCATGAGGTTGTTCATTAAATAAATATGTCTTTTGCTTGTCTCCCGCCTAATTATTTCCATCTCCAAATGTGTCATCCTCTCTCGCTATGTGGTCTCCCCCAAGGAGAACGTAGCTCTTCCTCGATGAGGTCAAATTGGATTTTTTTTTACACCCACCCCAATGGGACCTGGGTTTTGGTGTGTTATCTGAAAGACAGTATCTCTGACAGGGAGCTGTGCTCCCTCGGGTACGACACCAGAGTGTCTGCCTTGATTCTTTGATCAAGTGTTGGGAGTGGTAGAGGAGGAGAAGAAATAAGAAATAAAATAAACAAGCAGTGGTTAGCACTGCTGTCTCACAACGCCCAGGGACCCAGGTTTGATTCGCGGTTTGGGTCAATGTCTGGGTGGAATTTGCACATTCTCCCTGTGTCTGCGTGGGTTTCCTCTGGTTTCCTCCCTCAGTCTAAAGATGGTTAGGTTGATTGGCCATGCTGAATTGTCCCTTACCGTCAGGGGGAGTAGCAAGTACGTTGGGTTATAAATATTGGGCCTGGATGGTCAGTGCAGGCATGATGGGCCGAGTGGCCCTTTTTCTGACTGTCAGGAATCTATGAGATGATTTTTTTTGGAGGGAGTCGCAATGGTGAGTCAGCAACCAATATAAATTGAGAGATCTAAACAGGATGGGCACACTTGCAATCCTTATTTTACAGAACCAAGACCCAATGAAAGTTGGCAGAAAAGAGAAGTAGGGAGAGAGATAAAGAAAGAAAGAGAGTGGGAGATAATTAGAAGGTGAGAGACAGACAGACAGTTAAGGCAGAAGACAGCCCGATTTATTGTTCTTAATGAGCAAGCCTGTGGGAAATCAACTGGTAAAAGATTATGTTATAAAAAAACTAATTAATTTTAAATGCTTTCGAAGCAAAAGTGTGCATGGAGATTGTGCATTCTGGCGCTGAGTTATGAAGCCTTTGGTAGAGGTTGTGACAGAACGAACATTAGGTGTTGCACTTATTTTAAGGATTAACAACACTGTGTCATCCAGGTTAGTAATTGCAGGCAGCGCCGCTGTAGTTGGCACAGCCCACTTAGCCTCCAGTGCCAATGGGATCTTGGTGAGATCATCTGAGTGTAACCATGAGTGCAATGTTTAGCATATACTAAAGCCACTGAGAACAAATCCTCAGGGTTTATCACTGAGAGTCTGGATACTTTGGGACTCTCTTCCTCAAACGTGATTAACATCCAGGAGAAATGCGCAAAGTGAACTTAAAAATATGTTCTTTCACAGAATCCCTGTGGTATAGAAGGAAGCCATTCAGCCCATCACTGACAACAATCCCACCAGGCCCTATCTCCACAACCCCACGTTGTTACCCTGCTTATCCCCCTGCTCAAGAAAGGGTTGGGGTGGGATGGGGAGAGGAAAGACGTGTGAAAAGACAATTGTCGTATCTCAGATAACACCAGTCTGATCACAGAGTCCCTACAGTGCAGATGGAGGCCATTTGGCCCATCGAGATTGCACCGACCACAATCCCACCAGACTCTATCCCCGTAACTCTATATATTTACTCTGATAATCTCCCTGACACTAAGAGGCAATTTAGCACGGCCAATTTACCTAACCCGCATATCTTTGAAGTGTGGGAGGAAACTGGAGCACCCAGAGGAAACCCATGAAGATATGGGGAGAACATGCAAACTTCACACAGACAGTCACCCAAGGCTGGAATTGAACCCGGTTCCCTGACACTGTGAGGCAGCAGTGCTGACCACCGCCACCGTACTACCAATAAGGAAACATGTGGAAACTTTTACATAATGAGTTGTTGGGACGCACCCTGTAAGATGGAGGAGAATGTAGACTCAGTTCTGACATTCCAAATGTGGCTAAACAGTGGTTAGCTTTGTGGCTTCACAGTGCCAGGGACCCCCGGTTCGATTCCCCGCTTGGGTCACTGCCTGTGCTGAGTCTGCACGTTCTCCCGTATCTGCGTAGGTTTCCTCACACAGCCCGAAAGATGTGGTGGTTAGGTGTATTGGCCACGCTAAATTCTCTCTCAATGTACCTGAAGAGTGTGGCGACTAGGGGATTTTCACAGTAACTTCACTACAGTGTGGACATAAGTGTACTTGTGACATGAACAAAATAAACTCCACTTGGAAAAACGTAAGGGAAAGTAAAAAGGGAGGGGGCAGCATGTAGCACAGTGGTTAGCACTGCTGCTTCACAGCTCCAGTGTCCTGGGTTCGACTCCCAGCTTGGGTCACTGTCTGCGTGGAGTTTGCACATTCTCCTTGTGTCTGCGTGGGTTTCCTCTGGATGTTCCGGTTTCCTCCCACAGTCCAAAGATGTGTGGGTTAGGTTGATAAGAAATTGCTCCTTAGTGTCCAGGAATGTGTAGGTTAGAGGGATTAGTGGGTATAATATGTAGGGATATTGGGGTAGGGCCTGGGTGGAATTGTGTTCAGTGTAGGATTCTATGACTGTAAAAATAGGTAGCTCTGCCAAAGAGCCGGCATAGGTACGATGGGCCAAAAGGCCTCTTTCTATTCGCTTTGTTCTCCGCTTGTCCGATAGCGGCGACTGTTAAAGTGCTGTAATCATCAAAGAGCTCCTCCGGTTACAGGAAGTCTGAGAAGTGCAAGGTTCTGGAGCACAGAGCAGATATTTAATTTGACGAATTAGTTTGTCTGTGAGGAAAAGTTAATAGCCAAGTAGAGTCTGGATCTCGGCTTGAACTTTATCCTGTTACTGTAAGCAATGAGTGATTCAACCCAGCTGTGGTGAAGGGGCCAGTTCGTAGGCCAGGGAAAGTAACCTTTCCCAGCATTCACAGTTACAGTATGTCTGCACGTTTCCTGTTCCCATCAGACCTTGTTAATATTATTTGCCTGATGGGAACCAGGGCCCCCAACCGTCTGGTTTTTTTTAAAATATTGCCTTGTTCCTTTCATGACAGAAGAGATATCAGACTGAGTGGCTGTGAGGGAAGGGGGTTCAACACTGATGCCAGGTCTAAAATTACATTCCCCATCGTATGTGATTGCCTCTGGAAATAAACCACGTGGAATTCACGTTACTAAAGAGCTTTGCAATAGGTTCTGTCTTCCCCCCTCACCCAACTCCCTTCAAATTCAATTCTAACCCTCCGTGCCTCTCAACATTGCGTTCCCAGGTTAACCCAACCTACAATTTAACATGGAGGCAGTGATTCTCCTTCCCCACCCCACCAACATAGTAACGCCAACTGAGAATCATAGAACCCTACTGTGCAGAAAGAGGCCCTTCGGCCCATCTAGTCTGCATCGACCACAATCCTACCAAGACCCTATCCCATATCCCTGCATATTATGCCCACTAATCCCTCTAACTTATGCATCCCTGGGCACTAAGGGGCAATTTCTTAGCATGGCCAATCAACCTAACCTGCACATCTTTGGAGTGGGTGGTCAACGCTGGGCTTACGGCAAGTCGTCAGCCCCAAGGAGCCATGGAACCAGACGGTAAAGTAAGTCTGGGGATTCGCTGGGGTCAGAGTGACAAAGCACAGTGAGATGGATTTAAGGGAGGGGGGAGGCAGGCTTGCAAGAACAGGGTGCGAGGAGTGTGTGGGGAGGGAGCACTGTGGTGCGAGGAGGCCTGTATTGGACACAGGGTTCCAAACAAAAGGACCCTCTACCCACTTTCCCAAACCCCCTTCACCCTGCAAAATGTTGCCAGGTGATGGCATCACCAACACAGAACCCTAATCTATGGGCACTCCTGTTTGCCACTAGTTCTGGAGGTAAGGAGTAGAGAGGGATGTAACATATGCGTCTGAAAGACCAGAGAAGGTCATCCTTGCTCTTAACGAACACAGCTAACTAGTGATAATAGCACGTAGCTTGAAGTTCTCTGCTTGCTACCTTCCTTTGTATTAGAAGGTGGCACTGTGGTTAGCATTGTTGCCTCACTGCGCCAGGCGCGTGGGTTCGATTCCTGGTTTGGGTATGGTGGTGATGGCGGAGGGCTGTAATGTCAACTATTTTGTCCCTACTCAGCCCTGCTCCTGCTGAGATTTTCCAGCATTTTCTAGTTTTGTTTCAGACTCCAGCACCCGCAGTATTTTCTCCATCAAAGATGTGCTGGTTAGATTGACCAGCCATGGGAAATTGTTCCTTCCTGTCCAAAGATGAATAGGGTTAGTGGAATTAGTGGGATAAACATGTGGGATTACAGGAGATAGGGCCTGGGTAAGATACTTGGTTGGAGAGACAATGCAGACTCGACGGGCTGAATGGCCTCCTTGTGCATTGGGAGTCTGTGATTCAATGGAACTCATGGTTTAAGTCTTTGGGGTGTTTCCCAGATAGTTCTTTGGGCTCAGTTTGGAGTGGAAGGAAACATTTACTACGTGGCACAGTGGCACCATGGTTAGCACTGCTGCCTCACAGTGCCAGGGACCTGGGTTCAATCCCTGGCTTGGGTCACTGTCTGTGTGGAGTTTGCACATTCTCCCCGTGTCTGTGTGGGTTCCCTCCGGGTGTTCAGGTTTCCTCCCACAGTCCAAAGATGTGTGACTTAGGTGCATTGGCCATACTAAATTGCCCCTTAGTGTCAGGGGGACTAGCAAGAGTACATGCATGGGGTTATGGGGATAGGACCTGACTGGGATTGTGGTCGATGCAGACTCGATGGACCAAATGGCCTCCTCTTGCATTGTAGAATTCTATGATTAAGTCAATGGTTCAGTTGATTGATAAAGCAGAAGGAGCATCGCTTCCCTCACCTCCTCACACCACCCCCAACTTCCTGATATCTCCTGGTCTCCTATTATTGCAAATTGAAGCACGAATAGCCAGTGTAAAAGCAATGTATGTTCCACTGGAGAGAAGGGAAGGAGTAGTACTGGGCTCTGTTTCACTTGACAGGAATGCAGACTGAATCCGCAGAAAATCACTTGCACCGTGAATTGGCTGGAAAAGCTTCCCTGGGGTCCCTCGATATCCGAGGGCAAGGCTGATTCTCCAACTCCACAAGAACAGTCAGGCAGCCACATTACCTCTTGTTGGGTAAAGGATGCAACCAAACTATCTTGTGCACTGCGTTCTTAGAGAGGACTGGTCTGTTGTAACCTTATCCTGCAACTACCCTGAACCAATAAGAGTTAAAGGATTTTCCAAGTGGCTGCTCAATCCAATTCACAAATTTAAACAGAGATAAAAAGATCAGCAACACCGGTGCTAGATATTGATTATTCACACCCGGCCAATCCTAATGGTTGCTGAGTTATTAATTCATGCATTACCCCAGCAACCATTCTTAACTTCTTTGGAATGGTGAGATATTTTGGAGGGGGATTTTTCTAAAACCGTCAGTCATACACATTGTCAGTTAGTCGAATGGGAACAGTCACACCCCCAAGAATATGCTCTTCGGCGAATTTGCTATTGACATGAAGCTGACGGGCTGTCCACACGCGTGACACAAGGATGCCTCCAAGACAGGTCCTCATGTTCCCCACGGTCAGACTCAATGCATGGGGAAGCCCTCGCATTGGGCCCATCGAGTCCGTACTGACCACAATCCCAGCCAGCCCCAGACACTGTCCCCATTTATCCTAGCCAATCCCCCTGACACTAAGGAGCAATTTAGCATGGCTGATCCACCTAATCTGCACATCTTTGGACTGTGAGAGGAATCCGGAGCATCCAGAGGAAACCCAAGCAGACACAGGAAGAATGTGCAGACTCCAAACAGTGACCAAGTCGGGAATTGAACCCAGTTGCCTGGCGCCGTGAGGCAGTAATGCTAACCACTGTGCCACCATGCTGCCTGGGTGCACTCCATCATTTCTCGAGACAGACTGATATTTTCGGTTAGGCACCTTATATTCTTACTGCTTTTTGAACAATGTCCTCGCTGCCTCTTTCTCTCCTGAAGATACCAACTCTGTAAGAATTGGTTTCTTGGCATCTACAATATCCATCCCCTTGTCCCTCGCAAGGGACCACTTTTCATCTTGTATGGCAGGATTGAAAATGATGACAGGTTATTTGATCTAATGGATAACGTGTTGCCATTCATTGAAGTGCTGTTTCCCTCCCTCTCCCTCAATCTCCCCCAGTGTCAACAAAATGAAGGAGATTGTCATCAACTTCAGGAAGTGTAAAGGACAACGTGCCCCTGTCAACAGGGATGAAGTGGAAAAGGTCGAGTTTTTAGGTGTGCAAATCACCAACGTGTCCTGGTCTGTCCATGTTGACACTATAGTTAAGAAAGCCCACAAATGCCTCTCCTTTCTCAGAAGACTAAGGAAATTTGGCATGTCAGCTATAACTCTCTCCAACTTTTACAGCATTCTTTCTGGTTGTATCATAGCTTGGTGTGGCTCCTGCTCTGACTAAAACCACAAGAAACTACAAAGGATTGTGAATGAAGCCCAGTCTGTCACGCAAACCAGCTTCCCATCCATTGACTCTGTCTACACTTCCCGCTGCCTCGGAAAAGAAGCCAGCATGATCAAGGACCCTATGTGCCCCGGACATATTCTCTTCCATCATCTTCCGTCGGGAAAAAGAAATAAAAATCTGTGGTCACATACCAACTGACTCAAGAACAGCTTCTTCCCTGCTGCCATCAGACTTTTGAATGGACCTACCGTATATTAAGCTGACCTTTCTACACTCTATGTGTAACTGCAACACTACATTCAGCACTCGCTCCTTTCCTTTTCCCCTATGTATTCTATGAACGGTATGGTTTTGTCTGTGCAAGAAACAATACTTTTCATTGTATCCCAATACATGTCACAATAATCAATTAAAAATCAAAAACTGCTCTCCAACCCAGGAACTTGGGTAACTGGGATTTTTGTTTTAAATACTAGACTGGTCCAGAATGACTAGCTTCCCAATTTTCCCTCACCCTACGCAGGCCAGCTTTGAGATCAGAAACCCATTAAATGGGTGGAATAATGATACTGATGTAATTGGCAGACAGGCGGGCTGCCTCGTCGGGATCATGATGCCGTGTTAAGTAATTGCTGAAGTTAGAACAGTGTATAATTAAGCTAAGTTCCCAAACGGGTTTTAATCATTGCTGAGTCACTGTTTTCAGGCTGATTTTTCTCTGAAGATCTTTATTCCTCTCTGAGATTGAAGCTGTGGAGCTCATGTTAAATCAAAATACGATGCAGGCGAAAACTGGAGAGTATCCTGGTTGTTAGGAGCTAGGTAGAATTGAAAAATCATAGAATCTCTACAGTGCAGAAAGAGGCCCTTTGGCCCATCGTGTCTGCACTGAACACAATCCCACCCAGGCCCTACGCCCAATATCCCCACACATTACACCCACTAATCCCTTCAACCTACGTGTCCCTGGACACTAAGTGGCAATTTCTTAGCATGGCCAATCAAGCTAACCTGCACATCTTTGGATTGTGGGAGGAAATCGGAGTACCTGGAGGAAACCCAAGCAGACACGAGGAGAACGTACAAACTCCACACAGACAGTGACCCGAGCCGGGAATTGAACCCAGACCCTTGGAGCTATGAAGCAGCAGTGCTAACCACTGTGCTACCGTGCCACCCATCTTCACTTCAAGTGAAAATCTTCACTAACACTCCAGGGCAGTGTGGAGGGAGCACTGCACTGTCAATGGGACGATATTTAAGTGTTAAGATACCATGGTGCCTATGCCTGCTTGATAAAATATCTCACAGATACCCTTTAATTCCATCTTTTACGACATTCTATGCTTTTAAAACTCTATTCTAACACTTATAAACTCTCTAACAATGCTTAATTCAATCCATCCGATTTTTGAATGGCCCTACCTTACACTAAGTTGATCTTTCTCCACACCCTAACTGTGAAAGTAACACCACATTCTGCACTCTCTCCTTTCCTTCTCTATATATGCCATGATGTGGAAATGCCAGCATTGGATTGGGGTGGGCACATTAAGAAGTCTCTCAACACCAGTCCAACAGGTTTATTTGGAATCACGAGCTTTTGAGCACTGTTCTTTCATCAGGTGAAGAAGGAGCAACACTCTGAAAGCTCATGATTCCAATTGCTCTGTTGAGCGTTAACCTGGTGTTGTGAGATTTCTTACTGTTCCCTATGTATGGTATATTTTATCTGTATATAGCGCAAGAAAGAATACTTTTCACTGTGTACCAGTACATGTGACAATAATAAATCAAATCAAAGAAGAACAGGGGAGCTATCCTCAATGTCCCTGCCAGTGTCCTTCACTCAACATCAGATTATCCTATTGGTGTTAGACCTGCTGTGTGCATACTCTATAACACTTCAAAAGCTTTTCACTGGCTGTAAAATCCAGTGGTCAAGAAAGACACTATATAAATGTAAGGTTTTCGCTCTCTTTAAGGCAGAAGTTACTCGACCCATGCAAGTAGCACACGGATCGCCTCCCCCCCATCTTCACCTATCCTATCAGCACAATAGATAAAAGCAAAATACTGCGGATGCTGGATTCTGAAACAAAGAAATCTTGGCAGGTCTGACAGCATCTGAGGAGAGAGAATAGAGCCAATGCTTCGAGTCGGTGAAGAGTCATCCAGTCTGGAAATAAAAGCCACCCCACCCTCCTCTGTATCCAATTTCTAACAACAAAACCTTCTATTGCTGTCTCGATCATTGGTTTATCCAGCTTCCCCTTAATGTGCCCCTGGGTGGCACAGGTGGCACAGTGGTTAGCACTGCTGCCTCTCAGCGTCAAAGACTCAGGTTTGATTCCCGGTTTGGGTCGCTGACAGTGCGGAGTTTGCACGTTCTCCCCATGTCTACGTAGATTTCCTCCAGATGCTCCAGTTTCCTCCCACAGTCTGAAAGACGTGCGGAGTTAGGGGCATTGGCCGTGCTAAATTCTTTCTCAGTGTACCCGATCAGGCACCAGAGTGTGGCGACTAGAGGATTTTCACAGTAACTTCATTGCAGTGTTAATGTAAGTCTACTTGTGACTAATAAATAAAAGTTAAAGTTAGTTAAATATGGCTAATCTCAACCACTTCTTTAAGTCTTCCACATTCTCACCACTCCGAAGATAAAGAAACTTTTTAATTTCCTATTGGACTTTTTAATGGCAATCTTTAGTTTTATTCTCCACCATAAGTGGAAACATCTTCTCTGTCCCCTCTTTGAAACCCTTTCCTAATCTTAAAAGTCTCTTTCAAGTCACTCTGAAGCCTCTAATTTCCTGGAGAAATGAGCCCTCGCATCTTCAAGCTTCCTGATAGGTCTGATGTCTCGTTATGCTTGCAAATGTTACTCTGCACTTTCTCTCCTTTCTCTAATATAATATGTATAGTTGGTTGTGCATTTTGGTCAGAAAAATGGGAAGGTGACTTATTATTTAAATGGGGAGAGATTTCGGTGTGCTCCAGTGCAGAGGGATCTGGGTGTCCTTGTTCATGAGCCACAGAAAACTAGCATGCAGGCACAGCAGGTAATAAAGGAAGTGAATGGAATGTTGGCATTTATAGCTAAAGAAATAGAATATAAAGGTAAGGAAATATTGTGGCAACTAATACAAGGATTGGTGAGGCCGCACCTGGAGTATTGTGCACAGCTTTGGTCTCCTTATTTGACAAAAGATATAGTGGCATTGGAGGTTCACTAGATTGATTTCAGAGATGAGAGGTTTGTCGTATGAAGAGAGATTGCAAGTTTAGGCTGATGCTCTCTAGAGTTTAGAAGAATGAGGAGAGATCAAATTGAGGTATACAAGATGATAAAAGGTATGGATAAAGTAGATGTGGAGCAGACGCTTCCTCTTGTGGGGCATTCTAGGACGAGAGGTCGTAGTCTTAGGATAACGGATACAAATTTAAAACTACTTCTCCCAAAGGGTTGTGAATCGGTGGAATTTGTTACCCCAAACAAGATGCTGGGACAGTGAGTAAATTTAAGGAGGAGTTAGACAGATTTTTAATCAGTAATGGGGTTGAAGGGTTACAGGGAGAAGACAGGAAAATGGGGATGATCAACTATGATCGAATGGCAGAATGGACTTGATGGGCCAAATGGTCTAATTCTGCTCCTATATCTTAAGGACTTTTGAACTTATATCCTTCTTATGATATGTAAAGCTAATCAATTGGTTTTATAGTTAACATTAGTGTTAGCTGCGCATGGAATCTGCACTGAAGGAGTGGGTGGTGAGGGTTACATTGCGTACACTGAACTCTTTTCCTCATGGGGACGTGCACAATATTATACAACATTTACCGGTCGGATCATGGGCAGAAAGGAACATTTCAGCTTCTAAACAGAGGGTTATTTTACAACTAGTGAAACTGGGCGGTGAGGGAAAAGGACAGGTGCTGGCGGACTGCCGGAGGGTTATATATTCCCACACATACAGCTTTATCCACACTGCAACTCTCTCTGGCAGTGAATACGACAGGCTCCTGGCCGAACATTAGATCGATTCCAGGCCAGGTTTGTGCTCACCACAGATTATATCCAGAGCATCGAGCGGTCCACAGATGTTGATCATCTGAATGAATAGAGCCGGCAGTGATATAAGCTACATTCCTGGTACATTCACTGACAGAGCTTTGAATGCTGGGCGAATGCAGCCTTCGTGCCTTGAGTCAGCCATGGTGTCAACCACAGGATAAAACTGCTCTTAAAACAGAGAGTTCGGCCTGTTTGAGAGGCTGAGTTTCCCGGTTTTATTGCCAGTTTGCTGCTTTGTTTCTCCTGCTCTGGATTGACCTTTTCCTTTCTCATTACCAGTATGCAGCCACATGATTTCCACAGAACCGCAGAATCTCTACAGTGATAGGAGGCTATTCAGTCCATCGAGTCTGCATTCACTCTCCGAAAGAGCATCTTACCCAAGCCCACCACCCTGTCCGATTCCCATAACCCCACTCATTTACCGTGGCTAATCCACCTAATCTACACATCTTGGGACACTAAGGGCAATTTAGCATGGCCAATCCACCTAATCTACACATCTTGGGCCCTAAGGGATAATTTAGCACGGCTAATTCACCTAAACAGCACACCTTTGGACTGTGGGAAGAAACCGACACAGACATGGGGAGAATGTGCAAACTCCACACGGTGGCCCAAAGCTAGAATTCAAACTGGGTTCCTGGCACTGTGAGGCAGCAGTGCTAACCACTGTGGCACCATGCCACCCGGCCTCATCAGAACAGAATGAGCCTCCGGTGTTAATGAATCTACAATTAGGTACATTGGGCAGTCTGAAAATATACTAAGAGCCAGTGTTTATATTTACACACAAGATAGCAGCATGTGTAGGCTACTCAGTCTCTCTCGCCTGCTCCACATTCAGTAAGATCTTGGTTGACCCCTGGACACTCCTTTCTCTGTGGCTTGATAGTCATCATGTTCACCTTAAACTGGGAAAGCTTCTGGTTCAAAACTGGGCAGAAACATTACATTGCTCTGTTCTTTAGAGGAAGGGCTGTTTACACAATTGTGTTAATTGCAAAGAGGCATAGATTCAAGTTTTAGCCTCCCCTACCTTCGGGAAAGGATATTGACTACCTAGCTGATCTGTGCCTCTCATTATTTTATAGACCTCTACAAGATCACCCCTAAGTCTCCTACACTCCCACTCTATCCAGCCTTTCCTTATAATTCAAACCATCAAGTCCTGGTAGCGTACTAGTAAATCTTTTCTTCACTCTTTCTAGTTTAATAATATCCTTTCTACAATGGGGTGACCAGAACTGTACACAGTATTCCAAATTTAGCCTTACCAATTTGAGAGGCATTGGATAGGTAGATGTGTAAGAAGAGTAGAGGGATAGAGTCTGAGTAAGGGCAGAAGGTTTTGTTTCAGTTTCGCTAGGGCATCATGATCAGCACAGGCTTGGATGGCCAAAGGGCCTGTTGCTGTACTTTTCTTCGTTCTTCATAGTTTTGGACTCATCCACAAGGAGAAACATCCTTTCTAAGTCTACCTTGTCGAGACCGCTCAACATCTTATAAATTTCTTTCATGTGACCCCTCACTCTTCTAAACTCCAGTGGAAATAAGCCCAATCTGTCTAGCCTATCCTCTTTTTGAGTCGGAATGCCAGGATAACATTCATGAAGAAGAGATCCACTCTTGGAAGAAATGGAGAAGTTGGGTAGAATACCCCAGCATCAATAAACGAAAGGCAGCAGACTTTGAGACAAGAGGCAGTTATGCCCTTGATAACGCAAGAGGAAATGATGGCCTAATGGTGAGATCTCCAGTCTGTCAGGTTTAGGTTAATTCTCTGGTGAAAGTTGGTGAAATTTAAATTCAGTTGATGAAAGGTGCTACATAAATGCGTTAAATTTTTTTAAAATTAGCGTCACATTAACTCACATTAACACTGCATTGAGGTTACTGTGAAAATCCCTCAGTTGCCACATTCTGGTGCCTGTTTGGGTACATAGAGAGAATTTAGCACCTAACCAGCATGTCTTTCGGACTGAGAGGAAACCGGAGTGCCTGGAGGAAACCCACGCAGACATGGGGATAACATATAACTTTGGAAATCCGTATTAGACACGAACTTTCTAAAGTTGATTGGGGGAGTCTGTTGGCAGGCAAAGGGATGGCTGGTAAGCGGAAGGCTTTCAAGAGAGTGTTAATCAAGTCAAGGGTAAGCACATTCCTTTTAGAGTGAAGGACAAGGCTGCTAAAAGTAGGGAACCCTGGATATTAAGGCCCTGATCAAGAAAAAGTAGGAGGCACATGACATGCAAAAGCAGCTGGAATCAAGTGAATTCCTTAAAGAGTATAGAAGGTGTAGGAGCAGAGTTAAGAGAGAAATCAGGAGGGCTAAAAGGGGACATGAGATTGTTTTGTCAGATAAAGCAAAGGGGAATCCAAAGGGCTTTTTCGAATATAGAAAGGGCAAAAGTGTAACTAGGGAGAGAGTAGTGCACCTTATGGATCAACAAAATCACCACCATAGCTGTTAGCTCCGTAGTCAAAAATTTAGTGCAATGATGCTCTCCTCAGTACCTGCATAAAAATTGCCCTGTTTATGCTGAAGATGGAGCTGGAATAACGGCTCGTAGTCCAATTTTGAAAGTGTAACCATGGGATACTGGACTCAGATCAAATATCAACTCCATAAAGTTCCTTTGAACAAATACTGACATGACTTCAGTAAAGGCTGTGATATTTCCAGTTTCCCAGATGTCCACACGTGTTAGTTGACAGAAAGCCAGGCTCAGATTCTCTCTCCTTCTTTCCTCCTAACTCCCTGAGGAAGTAAGCTGGCAAAGAATAGGAACTCTGTGAGAGCTATCACTCCTCCCCCAGCACACACTGGTTCACACGCCCACGTGTGTGCACAATAATCTTGTTGACTTATTAACTTAGTTGGAACTAGTTTATCCACTGAATGAAATCGAATCTGTAAATGTCCGATCTTCCCAAATGCCCAGAAATTATTTCCAGGAATCCATTCCAAGAAATGAGCCACCTTCATAGAAGCGGCCCCAAGGTGTGTAGTGACTCTTTCAATTTAAGTCATCCGCTCAGAGGTGTGGGAGGCTGGCACTGGGAGTCCGCACAGATCTCAACAAACAGTCGTTCAAACATCCCCAGGTCAGATGTGGCAAAAGGTACAAGCAAAAGGAAATGAGGCTCCCCTGTATTCTCCCAGCCACAGAGAAGGACCAGTGTCTCGGGCAAGATCAACAAATTTGGTGCCCACATCGTTGTCTTTCGTGAGTTCATGCGAGCGAGAGATTGAGAGCTTGGTATCAATTTATACCGAGTACCTATATCCATTCGGAAATTAACTAACCAAGTGCAGAATTATCCAAACTCATGCCAGGAAAGGTTTTGGCACAGTGGTTAGCACTGCTATCTCACAGTGTCAGAGACCAGGTTCAATTCCTGCCTTGGGTCACTGTCTGTGTGGAGTCTGCACATCCTCTTAGTGTCCGTGTGGGTTTCCTCCGAGTGTTCCGGTTTCCTTCCACAGTCCAAAGATGTGTGAGTTAGGTGGATTGGCCAAACTAATTTGCCTCTTAGTGTCCAAGGATGTGGGGGTTAGGTAGATAGCTAATTTGTCCCTTAGTGTCCAAAGATGTGTGAGTTAGGTGGATTAGTCATGTGTGAGGTTATGGGGATAGGGCGCGTGTTGGACCTGGTAAGATGCTCTTTCAGAGAGTCAGTGCAGACTTGACGGGCCAAATGGTCTCCTTCAGCACTGCAGGAATTCTAATGATTCCTGATCCAAAGAGTCAGTTTTGGGCTGGGATTTTGCTGGCCCTCCTTCCCCATGGTGGGTTTTCCCTTAGTAAGGCATTGTTTGCTGGCGGGTTTTCCGGTCTCACCGAACTCTATGGGCTTTGCGTGGCTTGCCCGTTGACCTCGGGCAGGAATTCCCAGTCTCCCTAAAGCAAGGCCGTAAATTCTCACCCTAGAATTTAGGGTCTTAAGTTTAACCTTTCCGTACTCTGATGGTGCATAGATCAGACTTTTATCTATTCCTGTAGCTAATTATTATTACAACAGGCCCTTGTCTGTTGCCAAGACTTTATAGCTTGAGGGGCACCACATCACATCTTACTTGCTAAACACGCCACAAACAGAGTGTAGCCAATCCACCTAACCTGAATACCTTTGGATTCTGCAAGGAAACCGAAGCATCCGGAGAAAACCCACACAAACATGGGGAGAATGTGTAAACTCCACACGGACAGTGACCCAAGCTGGAATTGAACCCCTGGCGCTGTGAGGCAGGAATTCTAACCACTGTGCCACCATGCTACCGCCAAAGATAATAATTTCTCCGAAAGTGACAAATATTTATCCGAAAAAGTTTCTCTCAATATGAAAACGCATGACTGCACAAACACACTCATATATCAGAGTGAGCATGCTGACACTAGTATGAAGCAATCACATTCCCAAGGCCATCACTGAACCGTGTTGGTCTGACTATTTACACAGCCGAACTTGTGGAGCTGGATGGGATCTTTGAATCACTACAGTTCAGAAGAAGGCCACTCGGCCCATCAAGCCTGCACTGACAACAACGCCACCCAGCCTCGATCCCTATAACCCTACATATTTACCCTGCTAATTTCCCTGAAACTAGGGTCAACTTAGTATGGCCAATCCACCAAACCCACATATCTTTGGATTCCATGCACTTATCCTACTATTCCTTTAACCTACACAACGTGGGATGTAATTTAGCAAGCCCAATCCACCTAACACTTGGAGGAAACCCACACAGAAATGGGGAGAATGTGCAGACTCCACACAGATGGTCACGCGAAGCCAGAATCAAACTTAGGGGTCCCTGGCGCTGTGGGACAACAGTGTTAACCACCCATCAGGGGGCCATCCCCTCAGTGTAATATGGCCGCTAATAAATCCAACAGGAAATGTAGACAGAACCTCTTTAACCAGGGAGTGATGAGAATGTGGAATTCCCAAAGGGCGGAGCATTTGAGGGGAAGGCAGGACAACAGCCAAGGGAGAAAGAATCCGTTGGTGGGATTAGTTGACGAATTAGATGAGATGGAAGCTCACTGCCCAACTGGCCGAAAGTTCTGTTTTTGTGCTGTAAATATTTGGGGTAAGCAGTGAGTAGCCATTAAATCAGACCCAAGCTAAGGTTTTAAAAGCCAGGTCGAAGGCCAGAATAAGAGACAAGAAAGTGACGGGTTTCACTACCCAGGACACAAATGTCTGAGTCGCAGCACGTCTAATATTTTTTCCAAAAAAACTGTACCTCGCCGCACCCTTTGCAAGTACCAGGTCAATAACTTAATGTGTGAATCAGTGTGGACAGGGCTGTATCAGTGTTTGTAGGTGCACTGAACAATTGTGGGAAAACGTGTGGAACAGTGAAAGACTGATTTAGCAGAGTAAATTAGGTACCAGAGGAAATGTATTCTTGGACTGGACAATAATAGAAGCAAGCTGGTTTCATTAGATTAGTGAAAACAAGTTTCTGACACACTGCATACGGCACTGGATTTAAAATTACAACACCCGCTCGATTTTGACAACCCTCTCTGTTTTTACGGTTACTGAATCCAGAATGCTATTTTGCCTGCGTAACCATCAGGTCAGCACACACAGAGTACGGTTACTTCCCCACCTACCTCAGAGAAGAGGAGGAAACACACAAGGGCGTTGTTTATTTAGTTGTGGTTTCCATTAGCTTTCTCTGCTCAATGTTTTAAACTTGAAGGATTTGAGGGAGACATGGCCTCGTGCTATTATTGCTAGACCATTTAATAATCCAGAAACTCGGCTAACGTTCTGGGTTCCAATCCCGCCACGCCAGATAGTGGAATTTGAATTCAATATAAAACAAAATCTGGTGTTAAGAATCTACTGATGATCATGAAACTATTGTTGGAAAAATCCATCTGGTTCACTAGATCATCATTGAACCCTACAGTGCAGAAAGAGGCCCTTCAGCCCATCAAGTCTGCACTGAACACAATCCCACCCAGGCTCTATCCCCATATCCCTACATATTTTACCCACTAATCCCTCTAACCTACACATCCAGGACACCAAGGGGCATTTTTTTTTAGAATGGCCAATCAACCTAACCTGCACATCTTCGGACGGTAGGAGGAAACTGGAGTATCTGGAGGAAACCCACGCAGACATGAGAAGAATGTGCGAACTCCACACAGACAGTGATTCGAGCCAGGAATCGAACCCAGGTCCCGGGGATGAATTCTGCCATCCTTACCTGGTCAGGCCTACATCTGCCTCCAGAGCCACAGCAACATGGTTGACTCTCAACTGCCCTCAGCTAGGAATGGGTAATAAATGGTTAGCCATCAATGCCCATGTCTCTCAAATGAGTTGAAAAGAAGTTGCATTGTCCAAATTAACCAAGCACCCAAAGCTGAAAGTGTAATGGACTTTGCCTCGAAGGTGATGCACATTAAAAATTGTTAATATTTCATGTTGTCCATCTTGTTAATATTCCATGCCCTCTTCCAACACACTTGGATGGTGGCCTGGGCCACCATTCTGGCTTGGAACTATATCACTTCATTGCCACTGGAACTTCCTTCCTAACAGCACTGTGGCTGTACCTACACCAGTTGGCCTGCAATGGTTCAAAAAGGCAGTTCACCACCACCTTTTCATGGGGCAACTGGAGATGGGCAACAAATGTTGGTCTCACCAGCAACATCTATGCCCCATGAAAGCATGAACAAAAACAAGCACGTTGGGATGTCACGAGGTTGTGAAACACATTAACATGTCTTCAGAACGTCTAACTGTGGCCGTGCACATCTCTGTGATCGGTTTTTTTGTAAACGAGTAAATGAAAACTTGTAACATAATAAATGACACACCAAGGACAGTTCTAATCTTGCACGGTACATTATGAAATATGGTGGAGGCCAAGGTTTTAGCCACAGGCCAGTAAATAAAAGTTATCCTTTCCAACCCAGCTTCGTAAAAATAAATCCCTTCTGGGTTTGAAGGCACACGCTCAGAAATCTGGCATTGAAGCAAACTGCGTGATACAGCTAAAAAAATGAAACTTCCTGCCGCATGTTTCATCGGGAGCAGAGCCAATGTGATTTGTTGGACATCTGAGGACTCAAGTTTTAGAAGAAGAATTTTATAATGCAGAATTCGGCCCAACGAGTCGGCACCGACCACAATCCCACCCAGGTCCTGTATCCATAACCCCATGTATTTACTCTAATTCCACTGACAGTAAGGGGCTATTTAGTACGGCCAATCCACCTAGCCTGCTCATCTTTGGACTGTGGGAGGAAACCGGAGCACCCAGAGGAAACCCACACAGACATGGGGAAAATGTGCAAATTCCACACAGACAGCGACCCAAGCTGGGAATTGAACCCAGGTCCCTAGCACTGTGAGACAGCAGTGCTAACCACTGTGCCAACTGTTTTGTTCAAAGTGATCCGTTACAATGTTCAAGCAGAACATTGTGTTCTGCTTGAACAGAGTTGTGTTGGAAGAACACTTCCAACACAACTCGGACATAAGACTGGCACAACTGAGTAATGCTTTATGGTAAGTAGATATGAGCAGCCTGGTGGCATAGTGGTGAGCACTGTTGCTTCACAGTACCAGGGCCCAGGTTCAATTCCTCAGGTCAGTGTCTGTGTGGAGTTTGCACGTCCCTCAAATGAATTGATTGGGGATAGTCAGCATGGTTTTGTGAAGGGTAGGTTGTGCCTTACTAACCTTATTGAGTTTTTTGAAAAAGTGACCAAAGAGGTGGATGGGAGTAAGGCGGTTGATGTGGTTTATATGGACTTTAGTAAGGCGTTCGATAAGGTGGCCCATGGAAAGCTTCAGCAGAAAATGCAGATGTATGGGAATGAGGGTGATTTAGCTAATTGGATTAGGAATTGGCTAGCAGATAGAAGACAGAGGGTGGTGGTTGATGGAAGATATTCATCGTGGAGTTCGGTTACAAGTGGTGTACCTCAGGGATCTGTTTTGGGGCCCCTGCTGTTTGTAATTTTTATAAATGATCTGGATGAGGGTATTGAAGGATGGATTAGTAAATTTGCGGATGACACCAAAGTCGGAGGAGTGGTAGATAGTGAAGAGGGGTGTTATAGTTTGCAGAGAGACTTGGACAAGTTGCAGAGCTGGGCCGAGAGGTGGCAAATGGAGTTTAATGTGGAAAAGTGTGAGGTAATTCACTTTGGCAGGAATAACAAATGTGTAGAGTATAGGGCTAATGGTAGGACTCTTAATAGTGTTGATGAACAGAGGGATCTTGGTGTATATGTGCATAGATCCCTGAAAGTTGGCAATCAAGTCGATAAGGTTGTTAAGAAGGCATATGGAGTCTTAGCTTTTATTGGTAGGGGGATTGAATTTCGGAGCCGCAACGTCATGTTGCAACTGTACAAAACTCTAGTGCGGCCGCACTTGGAGTATTGTGTGCAGTTCTGGTCCCCACATTATAAGAAAGATGTGGAGGCATTGGAGAGGGTACAGAGGAGGTTTACCAGGATGTTGCCTGGTATGGAAGGCAGGTCTTATGAAGAGAGGCTGAGGGATTTGAGGTTGTTTTCGTTAGAAAGAAGGCGGCTAAGAGGAGACCTTATTGAAAGATATAAGATGATTAGAGGTTTAGATAGGGTGGACAGTGATAGCCTTTTTCCTAGGATGGAGAAAGCTAGCACGAGGGGACATAGCTTTAAATTAAGGGGTGGTAGTTATAGGACGGATGTCAGAGGTAGGTTCTTTACCCAGAGGGTGGTTAAGGTATGGAATGCCCTGCCTGCTGCAGTTGTAGATGCGCCAAGTTTGGTGGCGTTTAAGAGGTTAGTAGATAAGTTTATGGACGAAAAGGAAATGGTTTAGGTTAGAGGGTCATTGCTTTTTCCTAATTGGTCGGCGCAACATCGAAGGCCGAAGGGCCTGTTCTGAGCTGTAATGTTCTTCTTCTTCTTCTTCTCCCTGTGTCTGAGTGGGTTTCCTCCGGGTGTTCTGGTTTTCTCCCACGCTCCAAAGATGTGCTGGTTAGGATGATTGACCATACTATGGTCATGTTTAGTCAGGGGGTTTAGCAGGGTAAATGTGTGGGGGTTATAGGAATAGGGCCTGGGAGGTTACAGATTCAATGAGCCGAATGGATTTTATGATTCTGTAAATTGTAATGCTCAATTTTCAGGTCTCCTACCTTATGGAATGGAAGTGGTTGAGAGCTGAGAGTCCAAAAATCTATCATTTTGTTTCCACCATGATCTTTTGACCAGGGACCTTGAAATGGGGAGCTGATGGCCTAGTGGTATTACTGTGGGAATATTAATCCAAAAACCCAGCTAATGTTCTGGGGACCTGAGTTCGAATGCCACCACGGCAGATGGTTGAAATTGAATTCAATATTAAAAATGTCTGAAATTAAGATTTTACTGATCACACAATAGTTAGCACTGCTGCCTCAAAATACCAGGGACCTGTGTTCAATTCCCGGCTTAGCTCACTGTCTGTGCGGATTCTGCATGTTCTCCCAGTGTCCAAGTCCTCTGGGTGCTCCAGTTTCCTCCCACACTTGGAAAGACGTGCTGGTTAGATGCATTGGCCATGCTAAATTCTCCCTCAGTGCACCCGAACAGGCACCGTAATGTGGCGACTAGGGGATTTTCACAGTAACCTCATTGCAGTGTTAATGTAAGCCTACTTGTGACACTAATAAATAAACACAGACTGATACTATTGCTGGAAAAACCCATCTGGTTCATTAATGACCTGTAGGAAGGGGAATCTACTGTCCTCACCTGGTCTGACCTACATGTGATTCAGCAATGTGCTGGATTCTCAACTGCCCTTCAAGGTCAACTAGGGATGGGCAATAAATGCTGGCCAGCCAGTGAAGCCTGTGTACAATGAACGTCTGGAGTGACCGCCTGAAGAGTGTGCCATGAGCTGATCAAAATGCTTCAGTAAAAGGATTCCAGGATGTGAATAAGACTCCCAATGCTATTTTTGGACTCAAGTGAACACAGACCAAGCAATCGCATATTGTTGCAAGTGCAGATAATGAGATTGGCACTGGTTGTCACTCGGTACAAGTGGGCATGTGCCTTCCCAAACAGTCTCCCTCCCTTGCCAGTGCCAGTCCTGACCCCACTCAATGCTTGATATTGAGATTTTTACGACGGAGCGTGATGGCAGGGACACAGCGGTGAGGAGGGAGGGAATTGGGAGTGGGGACAAGTGTCTGGGAATGGATACCAATGAAAGGTGAGATTAGAACTCAAGGAAGAGAGTGCAGAATAGAGTTAAATCAGTCAGGTCAATCTGTCGAATTAACAGTAACCATTTTTCAACTAACATCATTAGGAAGAGTTTCAGAGCGAGCGTTTACAGAATGATTGTAAATCAGACTCCATCTGCCTGCCATAACGTTTAATATTATTATAAACACTCTGTTTTAGAAACATTAAGGAGGTTAAGTGCACTGGCACAGAGCCAGTCTTGTTTCTTTTTTGAACACTGGGCACTGTTCCTAAAAGCCAGGGCTGGAACTGATGAGTAACTCCCTCCATCAGCTTCTGTTGAGGCCTGGCACTGGATTAGGAGGTTTTCAGTGACTGGGCCTCTTCACTTTGCACTCACTTGTCTGAAGTCCAGTCTGCAACATTTTGCACTTATTTGTAAGGTTCCAACTTGAGGTGAGGTGGGTCTTTTCATTCTGTCATAATGGAGGGCAAAGAAAGCACAGCACAAGAACAGGCCGTTCAGCCCTCCAAGCCTGTGCTGATCATGATGCCTGCCTAAACTAAAACTGTATACTTAGAGGGTCTGTATCCTTCCATTCCCATCCTATTCATGAATTTGTCTAGTTGCCCCTTAAATGCTGCTATTGTACCTGTTCCCACCACTTCCCTGGTCAGTGTGTTCCAGATATTCACCACCCTCTGTGTAAAAAAAACAGTGAACGAGGCAATCTGGAACATTTTCCAGCTCCAAACAATTTTCTGATCCTAACAAAGGATCTCAATATTGTAAAAGTCACTCCAAGATTCAGCAGCTTCCTACATTACAATATTAACACCTCTTTGGTGTTACAGTGCATTGGGGTGATTGAGAACGTGAAGGATGCTGCACGGATACACATTCCTCCTCTTTCAACTAAATGCAATGAGCCATATTGAGCAGAAGATCCCAGGCTGATCCCAATTAGCATGTCAGATCCCTGATTTTAGCTCTGCAATGAGTTGATTATAGCACAGTGGCACAGCAGTTAGCACTGCTGCCTCACAGTGCCAGGGACCCAGGTTTGATTCCAGCCTTGGTTGAATGTATGGTTTGCATGTTCTCCCCATGTCTGCGTGGGTTTCCTCTGAGTGCTCATTTCCTCCACACTCCAATGATGTGCAAATTAAGACAAGACCATAAGACATAGGAGCAGAATTAGGCCATTCAGCCCATCGAGTCTGCTCCACCATTCAATCATGGCTGATATTTTTCTGATCCCCATTCTCCTGCCTTTTCCCCACAACCCCTTATTAATCAAGAACCTATCCATCTCTGTCTTAAAGACACTCAATGACCTGCCCTCCACAGCCTTCTGCGGCAAAGAGTTACATAGATTCACCACTCTCTGGCTGAAGAAATTCCTCCTCATCTCTGTTTTAAAAGGATCGTTCCTTCAGCCTGAAGTTGTGCCCTCTGGTTCTAGTTTTTCCGAATCACGTCCACTCTATCCAGGCCTCGCAGTATTCTGTAAGTTTCAATAAGATCCTCATCCTTCTAAACTGCAATGAATACAGACCCAGAGTTCTCAATTATCCCTCATGCAACAAGCTTTTCATTCCAGGGATCATTCTTGCAAACTTCTTCTGGATCCTTTCTAAGGCCAGCATATCCTTCTTTAGGTGTGGGGCCCAAAACCGCTCACAATGCTCCAGATGGGATCTGACCAGAACCTTATACAGCCTCAGAAGTACATCCCCACTGTTGTATTTTCGCCCTCTCAACATGAATGCTAACATTGCATTTGTTTTTCTAACTGCTGACTGAACCTGCACATTAACCTTAAGAGAATCTTGAACATGGATTGGCCATGCTAAATTTCCTTTTAGTGTTTGGGGGAATTAGCAGGGTAAATATGTGGTAATTATGGGGATAGGGCCTGGGTGAGATTGTTGTCAGTATAGGCTTAATGGGTTGAATGGCCTCCTTCTGCACTGTAGGGATTCTATGGCGGGGTGAGGGGAAGGGAAATAGGGAATACAACATAACCATCAGGAAAGATTGAACAGACTGGGGGTCATTTCTTTAAAAACAAAAGCAAAGGCTCAGAAGGTGACCCCACAGGGGTGTTTAAGATTAAGAAAGGATTTGATAACGTAGACACAGAAAATACATTTCTAAAACTAGGGATTGTAAACGTATGGTGGCGTGTGTTACTGTCATTCAAAGAATCAAAGTCGCTGCAGCCACTGCACTTTGTACATACAGTTATAATCTGGAGCTATGGATAGTGATGGTAGAACTTTTTTTCCATCACACGGTTAAGCAGGAATCACTTCCACTCTTACAGCCTGGCACCGACATGTGTTGGAAGGATTTACAGTTGATTCTCAACCTCATTGGCTGAGTTATGGGTACACATTTTCTGGTCATTGAGTCCTGTGGTCGGACTTGAACTCAAAACTCCTAACTCAGAGGCAGGAACGCGACCCATCCACCCTAAACACAAATTGGCCACTGAATCCAATAAGAGTCTCAGGAGAAATGTCTTTAATCCAGGGTGGTTAGAAAGTGGAGCTTATTAGTACATGAAGCAATGTTACTCATATCTTCCGAGTGAATATGGATCATTACAGAGGGGGACAGGAACAGGATTTTACTTTCTTTTCAATCACGAATGTGGGTGCCATTGGCTGGGCCCTCATTTATTGCCCAACACTAATTGCTCTTGAACTGAGTGGCTTACTCAGCATTTAAGATTCAACCACATTATAGTGGATTGGAAGTCTCATGAACGTCAGTTCCGTTAAAAAAGATGCTCTAAAATAGACTAGTAACACGCGTGGATTTTTACGACAATTGTCCATCGTGTCATGGTCATCATTAGACTTTTCATTCCCGATTTTTCTCATTGAATTCAAATTTCATCATCTGCCTTGGTGGGATTCAAATCCAGGCCATAGGAGAATGCAGCATGGGGTGGCACAGTGGTTAGCACTGCTATCTCACAGCGCCAGGGATCTGCTGTGGGAACTCTATGAAGCTCACGTGGAGTACAAACACCAGCACAGATTCCCACCTCGGCTCACTGTCTGTATGAAGTTTGCACATTCTCTCTGTGTCTGCATGGGTTTCCTTCGGATGCTCTGGTTTCCTCCCACAGTCCAAAAGATGTGCTGGTTTGGTGCATTGGTTGTGCTAAATTCTCCCTCAGCGTACCCGAACAGGGGCCAGAGTTTGGTGACTAGGGGATTTTCACAGTAACTTCATTGCAGTGTTAATGTAAGCCTACTTGCGACTCTAATAATAAAAGAATAATAGAGTTACCCTATGTCTCTGGGTTACGAGTCTAGTGACATTATCGGTTATGCCATGGCCTCTCCACACATCGACGTGTGTAGAAGACAGGTGAGAGGAAGGCACGGTGGCACAGTGGTTGGCACTGCTGCCTCACAGCGCCAGGGACCTGGGTTTGATTCTGGCCTTGGGTTATTGTTTATGTGGAGTCTGCACATTCTCTGCACATCGGTTTCCTCCGGGTGCTCTGGTTTCCTCCCACAGTCCAAAGATGCGCAGATTAGGTTGATTGGCCGTGCTAAATTCACTCGAGTATCAGGAGGATTAGCAGGGTAAATGCATGTGGTTAGGGGAACACAGCCTGGGTGGGATTGTGGTTGGTGTAGACTCGAAAGGCCGAACAACCTCCCTCTGCACTGTAGCGATTCTATGATGTTCACGCGGGGTATAAACACCAGTACAGATCGCCCGAGATAAAAGGCCTGTCTCTGCGCAGTGTATTTCTATTCAATGAGGAACAACATTCCCCAGTGTCCCTCCAGGGTTAATCATTGCTGGCATTTCTGTTTGCTGCTGCGACTGCTCTGTGCTAATATCCTGTGCATATTGTTGGTATCAATCTTATTCTGCAGATGTTAGGGTGACAGAAAGCTTGCGCGCACAGGTACCACAAGAGTGTAATGAGGCGGTGACTGCCCTGTTAGGTGGCTGGGGTGGGGGGTGGGGTGGGGGGGTGACGGGCGGTGATTAATTATTGCCAGCGTGTTGCTAACCCGGTGATGTTAACTGGCTCCCGGAGATTCCGGCTCAGTTCACTCGATAAACATCAGACAGAAGTCAGCACGCGCCGTGGTTGGTGCCCTCTCCCCGACTCTGTTCCCTTACAGCGCGGGATCATGTTCACTGGCTTGTCTGTACCTGCCATTTCTAAGGTGCTCTCCCCAGGTGTGTTACAGCCTACCTTGTGGCGGTCGGCAGCTGGAATGTCGTAATTCTCTGCTCTCAGATTGGACGCAGCGACAATGAAATCCATGTGGAAGTTTGTGTCATCATCCTGCAAATCAAATCACTCTCATCACTAAAAATCAAAAATGTGCACCTTTTATGTGTAATACACTCTCACACAGACAGGCGCACACACTCACACACAGGCACACTCACACATACACTGACACACACACACACACCCCTTCACATTACCAAAAGAGAAAATGCTAGAAAATCTCAGCAGATCTGCTAGCATCTCTAAGGAGGGAAAAGAGCTGATGTTTCGAATCCAGATGATCCTTTTCAAAGCTTTGTCAAAGGATTATCTGGACTTGAAACATCAGCTCTTTCCTCTCCTTACAGATGCTGCCAGACCTGCTGAGGTTTTCCTGCATTTTCTCTTTTGGTTTCAGATTCTAGCATCTGCAGTTATGTACTTTTATCACATCTTCATATTATATATATATATATATATATGTATATGCATAGATACAGTAAACATGTATGTACACATGTTGTATATGAAAAAGAATCATACTTTGTTATTTAATTTCTTAGCTAACTTCTTTTTCCTTACCGCATTAGGTTATATGGGATTCACTACTCTCCGCTGCTTAGTTGATGATATGGGCAGCATGATGGCACAGTGGTTAGCACTGCTGCCTCACAGCGCCAGGGACCCGGGTTCAGTTCCACTCTCGGGTCACCATCTGTGTGGAGTTTGCACATTCTCTCTGACTCTGTCTGGGTTTCCTCTGAGTGCTCTGGTTTCCTCCCACAATCCAAAGATGTGCGTATTAGATTGATTGGCCATGATAAATTGCCCCTCAGAGTCAAGGTGATTAGAAGGGTTAATATGTGGGGATAGGGCCTGGATAGGATTGTTGTCAGAGCAGGCTCAATGGGCCAAATGGCTTCCTTTTGCATGGCAAATTCTATGATCTAAGACTTTTCCGCTGGTGTCACTGTCTCATTCACTGCCCTTAACAACACCAACATTTCGGGAAGACCTGTTGACCCCTTACATAGAATTCCCACAGTACACAAGGAGGCCATTCGGTCTATCGAGCCTGCACTGATAACAATCCCACCTAGACCCTATCCCTATAGCCCCATGTTTTTATCCTGTTAAGGAACAACTTTAGCACAGTCAATCCACCTAAACTTTTTTGGACTGTGACAGGAAACCGTAGTACCCAGAGCCATGCAGACATGGGGAAAACATGCAAACTCCATATAGTCAGTCACCCAAGGCTGGAATTGAACTCAGGTCCCTGGTGCTATGAGGCAGCAGTGCTCACCACTGTGCCACTATGCCACCCATGTACCACTGTTCCAAAATCAGTTAATTATGTCACTCTTCCAGCCTCACATCAAGTTTCAAATGTCTGAACTCGGCTGACATCCCATCCCCAGCTTTGAGACAGTTCTTCATTGCTGGAGTGCTGCCCTTCAACCAAAGGGACACTAAACTGAGATCTTGTCTGATCGCACAGTCAAGATTCCACATGTTAACTCTTGAAAAAGAGTAGTGAGTTCTCCTGGTGTCTAGGTCGCAATCATTCCCCGACTGAGCAGAAACAGGCTGGTTTGCCATTTGTTGCTGTTTGTGAGGTGTCACTATTGCCAAATGGTCAGTGCACTTACTTTCATACTGACAGACTGTAGAAAGCATGGGACCAACCCTGGCCTGGCCGTTTCAGGGACCCCTAACTTGATCCCGCAGCACTCAAGGCAACCAACAAGCAGCCAACAGAGCTCGCCTCCCTACACGTCCTACCTCCAAGAGATGCTGATTAAATGATGGCCTGGCAGGTATTCAGTCTCAACAGCGCCCACAGGAGTGGTGGCTGTTACTGGGATTGCGAGTGGTCTGGAGAAGCAACATGGACGCCATCCCAGGGCCAAGGTGAGCAAGGTCAGTGAGGTAGACCATCACAAAACTGGGGGAGGAGAAGATGATGAGGGCATTTGGGGGGTGGGGCAGGATGCAGGTATATATGCAATGTGGAGGTGGGGGGGGGGCTACTTTCTGAGGGGGACGCTCCATGGAGCACAGAGAACCAGATGGGAATCTCTGCTGCCTCTGCCATTATCCCAAGAAGGCTGCCAGGTTTTACTGGGTGGTCTCTCCGTGCGGCAGAGGGTATCTTGCTGCTGGTAAAATGCCAGCGGTGGGCAGGAAGAGGCCATTAATTGGCCATGTAAGGGGCCTCAGTTAGCCAACCTCCACCTTCCCTGTGACTGTTAAATTTCCACGGAGTGACTCCATGTCCGCCATCCCTCCTGATTCTCTAATCCCAACCATCTCCCAATCTATTAAACTCCGCTCTGCACTTCAGAAGTAGCGAATTGCAGGAAGTGTTTGGAGATAGTTATGAGATGGTAGGTGAGTCTAAACTGCAAGCTTGGTCCAAACTCGGCCCCGTAGCATTTTGCTCGCATAACTGTCCTCGCAAAAGACAAAGATTGAATGCTCCTGTGACAAGGCATGTCGTAAATTCACCAATTTCTTTAATTTATTATTCAGCCCTGGAGAGGAGCGTGTATACATCTGGGAGTGACCTGTTCTCCTTCCATTGGGAAAGCACATTCCCTATGCTGGGAACTCGCTGTGGTGTGGTGGGAAACAGGACTGCAGAGGCGGGGGAGGATAGGAATTGCAGATGTGAATCTATGTCTGTAGGTTATTCCCCATTGGTTATGGTAGCCTTTGGTTGTGTGACAGGATGGACAGCACCAGTTCATGAGTTCAAAGCACATCACAGCAGATCTCAAAATTGCATTCAATGAATCTCGTAGTTTGTACGCAACAGTAAATTGCTACTAGTTGAATAATCAAAAGCCCTTCAGGAATAGGAACCTGCCACTCCCACCCCTATATAATCCATGACTACAGTTCCATCACTGTGTGCTATCTCTTAATTCTCTCAGACACCTGATCCACTACTTTAAACATTCACTCTCTCCACCACCGACGCACAGCAGTAGCAGCAGTGCATACCATCTACAAAGCGCACTGTCACGGTTCTTTCCAAAGTTAAGTCCTCTACCACCTAGGAGGACAAAGGGGGGGGCACCAAATATAAGGGAGCACCACCGTACGCAGGAGAACACCACCAGATATAGGGGAACATCGCCAGATGCAAGTTCCCCTCCGAGCCACGCACACCATCCTGACTTGGAACAATATCGCAGTTCCTTCACTGGGACAGTATCCTGGAACTCCCTCGCTAACAGCACTGTGGGGCAGAGATATGGATTGCAGCAGTCCAAGAAGGCAGATTGAAATCTACTCAAGGAGCAAATAAAGGCAAACAACAAATGTTGGTCTTGCCAGTGACACTCGAACAATTAAAAAAACAGTTGGTCAGTGACAATGGATCATATAGGATTACCAGTGAGAATCTGGATATCGACACAATGTATTCCAGATCACCTGACCTGCCTTCTGTGCTTCACAAGGTGAACAGAATTTTCTATCTGAAAGTTTCTTTCAAACATAACGACACACAAGGTCAGGAACTGCACTCCATCGAGCATTAAGCCACACTCTCATTTTCTCTTTTAAAACCGCTTCAAAATTGGTTCCAACTTGATCTGCACTGGGGCCTAATTTCCTGTGCAAATTCAATCGATTTATAATTTTAACCAAAAACAGTTGTGGTTTTTGCAACCTTTAACCTCGAAACATCTGTTTAACCTCTGGATCAAAATGAAAGAGCTTAAACTGCCTCTGCAGGTTAATTGTGGGGACGTCGGAAGATTTATTACCTTGCCAAAAGCCATAAATAGTCCAGATTCATGT
Organism: Sphyrna mokarran; assembly: GCA_024679065.1. Lineage (NCBI taxonomy): Eukaryota > Metazoa > Chordata > Chondrichthyes > Carcharhiniformes > Carcharhinidae > Sphyrna > Sphyrna mokarran. The sequence continues at coordinate 128,894,397 of JAGIQG010000003.1, read as the reverse complement.
TGGAAAGGATGCTGTCACACTTTCTATTTTAATAACAAGTGTTATTCAGATGTGAATGACAGTGACCCAGGTTCAATTCCGGCCTCGGATCACTGTCTGTGTGGAGTTTGCACATTCTCCCCATGTCTGTGTAGGTTTTCTCCGGGTGCTCTGGTTTCCTCCCACAGTCCAAAGATGTGCAGGTTAGGTTGCTTGGCCGTGATTAATTGCTTCTTAGTGTCAGGGGGATTGGCAGGGTAAATATGCAGGGTTATCGGAATATGGCCTGGATCGGTACAGACTCGATGGACTGAATGGCCTCCTTCAATCCTGTGGGATTCTATGATCTGCATGCATGTAGGAACCCATCGCCATCACTGAATAATTCCAAAACAAGTTCTTGGCATTCTTGGCAAACATTCCATGCCTGTTGACTCCCTGGTTGATACAAATTTCCACTCTACCCTTACTGAGACTGTCTCTGCTTATCCAAGTCCAGAGAACTCAAGTGTGGCTAACTTGCCCTTCCCTAAGTATATGCAATGGACTCGAATAAATTTTAAAGTTTAATTATTAGTGTCACAAATAGGCTTACATTAACACAGCAATGAAGTTACTGTGAAAATCTCCCAGTCGCCACACCCACGTACCTGTTCAGGCACACTGAGGGAGAATTTAGCATGCGCCTTTAGGCAATGCGACTAACCAGCATGTCTTTCGGGCTGTGGGAGGAAACTGGAGCATCTGGAGGAAACCTGTGCAGACACAGGGGTAATGTGCAGATTCCACAGACAGTGACCCAAGCCAGGAACCGGGTCCCTGGTGCTGTGAGACAGCAGTGCTAACCACTGTGCTAAATGGGCTCAAGTCAGCTGGGACATCCCACATCTAAGACTAACCTCTTCATTTTGATCATGGCTTTTGGGGTCATTTGGGGCAGTGTGGGAAAAATCCCAATGAATGACGACCGACCATTCATGGTTAGACTTCTGTGCTGTACTGGGACACTGTGGAGTGGCCTGGAACCATACAGTCCTTTTGGCCCATCCAATTTGCACTAACCCCCTGAAATAGCATCTTGTCCAGGCCCAGCAACCCCCATCCCATCCCCCCTCCCATTTCCTGTAAACCTACACATTTATCATAGCTAATCTTTTGATTTGATTTATTGTCACATATATTGGCATACAGTATTGTATTTTGTGCATGGTAGTCAAAACATACTGTTCATAGAGTACTTGGGGAGAAGAAAAGGGGAGGGTTCCAAATGTAGTGTTACAGGTGTAGAGGAAGATCAGCTTAATATATGGTAGGTCCATTCAAAAGTCTGATGACTATCAACCTAACCTACACATCTTTGGACTGTGGGAGGAAACTAGAGCATCTGGAGAAAACCCATGGAGACATGGGGAGAACATGCAAAGTCCACACAGACAGTGACCTGAACCGGGAATTGAGCCTGGGTACCCAGTGAGTCAGCAGTGCTAACCACCATGTCACCTTGAACAAAGTAAAGTAAAAATGAGAAAATGCTGGTATTGGACTGGGGTGGACACAGTAAGAGTCTCACAACACCAGGTTAAAGTCCAGCAGGTTTATTTGGTAGCACGAGCTTTCGGAGCACTGCTCCTTCATCAGTTAATCACGGTTCTGTCAACAAGAAGACTACAAGTTTCCAAGACATCGGTGATGGGAGATATAACTGACAAATTGAAGTAGTGCCCTGAACTCTCCGAAAAACCACAAGTGGGAAGGGCGCAAGACAAGTTCAGGCTCACGATTCTGCAAATAAATTAGACTAAATTTACCTTCTCAAAGTCAATGGATTGCATCGCAGTTCCAGTAATGTTCTTACGAGAGGAAAAGAATTCTTTTAGTTCTGCCAAGCGCCCATTATCTGAAACAGGAGAGAGTTAAGGAGGTGAGTTTGGAGAAAGTGAATATAGTAATAAGAAGATATAGAAAAATGCCGATTAAAGCTCAATTTTGTAAATAACTTCAAATGGCAGGAGAGGCAATTTTTCTTCCTACAGAATAAGATCAGGAAAAGGGAAACAGTCAAAGCTGCTCATCTATTTGTGTGTTTAAGGATTTAATAAGGTTCTTTCGGTTTCTGCAATCTGTCTGAAGTCAGCTCTTTTACTGCAAGTCTCTCTGATTTTTGGATTAAGGTGTTGGGTGAAATGTTACAGAGGGCGTTAAATAGATTTTGTCAGGTTCCTGAGCTAGTGAATGAAAGACTCCATCTTGACAAACCACCGTAACTCGGAATTATTTCTCCAAAAGTGACAAATATTTATCCAAAAGGGATCTTCTCTCAATATGAAAAAGCATGACCACACAAACACACACATATATCAGGGTGACACTAATACAAAGCAATCGCACTCCCAAGGCCATCGCTGGAGCGTGTCTGCTCGACTATTTACACAGGCGAGCAATAAACTTGCAAAGCTGGATGGAATCTTTGAATCCTGACAGTGCAGAAGGAGGTCTTTTGGCCCATTGAGTCTGCATTAGCTTTCCAACAGAGTAGGGTCCAACCTCCACCTCCCCCTCCCCCACATCCCATAACCCCACGCACTTACCCTGCTAATTCCATAACCTACACAACTTGGGATAATAAGGGGCACTTTAGAATGGCCAATCCACCCAACCTGCACATCTTCTGGGTTACTGGAGAGAGGGGGGGCACTTTAGCATGGCCAATTCGTCTAATCCGCACATCTTTGGAGTGTGGGAGAAAACCCACGCAGACATGGGGAAAACATGCAGACTCCACACAGGCAGTGATACAAGGCCGGAATCGAACCCGGGTCCCCGGTGCTGTGAGGCACCAGGCACACTGCTTGCAAAATTAAAATTTACAGATCAAATTTACTGTAGGAAATAAAAGTGGGGAAAAGAAAGATGGAGCGCTGAGAGGGAAAAGAACAGCTAGTATTCCACACTATGTCTATTTCCCTGGACTTCATGTCAATGATAAACCCAATGGAACAGGCTGTGATTCTCGGGAAACTTGAAGAATGAGAGGTGAGCTGATTAAAATGGATAAAGTTCTCAGTGGTACTGAATGATGGACCAGAATGTCCCACAAGGAAACACCCATTCCTTCTGCTTTTATAATGGATGCTTTGGATAAGGAATAACACATAATAATACAGCAGCCTTCCCTTCTCCTGCGCTATTACGATAACCTGACATTCATGATAAACACAGACTTAAAAGGGAATTAATTACTGGTGAGAGACACAGCCTTTTCACTCGGAACAACGGGAATGACTGTGCAGGGTGTGTAAGAGGACTGGGATTCCTGTGTTCAAGCAAAAGGCAGAGGGAAAGAAAGCTTGGGTCACAACAGATCTAGATCCTGCTCCAGGATTGCAAGTGGGCAACTCCAGTCACAGTGAGATGGGGAGGTGCAGAGCGTAAGATAGGGAGCAGATACTGGAAGGGAATGGGGTCCTGAGGCTGTACATCTCCAAGTGGTCAGTTCTTTCAGCTTCTCACTCTAAGAGCTGAGGATCACATATTTCCTGTCTGTATTGCCAGGGAAATAGACATAAGGTGGGATTTTCCAGCTGCGCTCACCCCAAGAGCAAGAATTCCTGCCTGAGGTCAACTGACTTTTGCATGGTTCTTGTCCTGCCTGCTACAACTCCCGTGGCAAACAGGAGGGAAAACTCCACCTGTGATATTAGCCCAGAACAGTAAAATTTTCAGAAATGCAGTCTCCAGTGAGAAGTCCACATATTACACCCTTCCTTTACTTGAATAAGAACAGTGACTTATAAAGGTGTCCGGCTGGTTGGTAATAAAGGACAATGGGAAGGTACAAATGTCTCTCGTACGTGCAGCTGATGAACACAAAGCGAATCATTAATGAGTAAATTCACCTGTAGGACATTCAGCTGCCTCCATCTCCGAATCGCTGGTGTAGATCGTCACTCCTGATTTCGGGGTAAATTCAGGAACGTCAATGGACAGAAGTATCTGCTGGATTGCTGCTCTGTCCCGAGTCCCCGGAATGGAATACATCTCCGCGAACAGGTTTGCCGCTGCGACAACGTAATCCATGTGGAGGCACTGTCAACACAAGGAGAACATAGTCAGTCATTTGCACAGCACAAAGACTTTACTCAGTCTGGCCTACATGTGACTCCAGAGCCACAGCGATGTGGTTGACTCTCGGAGGCGATGGCCTAATGGTAATATCGCTAGGCTGATAATCCAGAAATTCAGCTAATGTTCTGGACACCTTGTTCAAATCTGGTTACGGCAGATGGTGGAATTTAAATTCAATAAAAGAATCTGGAATTAAGAACCTACTGATCACCATGAAGCCATTGCCGATTATTGGGAAAACCCACTAATGTCCTTTAGGGAAGGAAATCTGCCATCTTTACCTGGTCTGGCCTGTACGTGATTCTAGAGCCACAGCAATGTGGTTGATTCTCTACTGCCCTCCAAGGGCAACTAGGGATGGGCAATAAATGTTGGCCAGCCAGCGACGCCCGTTCCCACGAATAGATACCAAAAAAAAGTCCAAGCCAGCATGGGGAAGTAATTAAAATAGAGACACAACAATCAAAACATGTGTATTTGTATATGTATGTAAATCTTTACACGTGTACAAATTTACAGTCATAGCATATGGAATTTCAAGTATGTGGATGACACCACACACATACCAGAACAAAGAAAGAGCTGGAAACTATGACAGGGCCAGTCAAAAGATACAATGAATATTTTAAACTGAATATAAATGAGGCAAAGACGAGTGATATGGCTCTTAATGGCAATGGAAAAGTCAACGTTGGAAGCATTGAGGTAGAAGCATTGGCTAACTTCAAATACTTTGGCTCAGTATTAAGTGCCAAAGTTACAACCAAGAATGAGAACAGATGAGATTAGCCATGGTCTGGAGATGTGATCAGTGAGTTCAGTAGCATCTGCATGTCCAAACCCATCAATAAGGAGCTGACGAAATGCCCTGGGTTTTATTTGCTTGACCGGCCCCAAGCTCTGGAATTCCCTCCTGAATTAACACTGCAATGAAGTTACTGTGAAAATCCTCTAGTTGCCACACTCTGGTACGTGTTCGGGTACACTGAAGAAGAATTTAGCACAGCCATTGCACCTAACCAGCACATCTTTTGGACTGTGGGAGGAAACCGAAGGATTCCAGGCAGACACGGGGAGAATGTGCAAACTCCTCACATACAGTGACCCAAGTTGGGAATTGAGCCCGGGTCCCTGGCGCTGTGAGGCAGCAGTGCTCATCACTGTGCCACCGTACTGTTCCTTTAGATGCTTCTTAATACCTAATTATTTGATAAAGCTATTTGTTTTTTACTCATTCGTGAGACATGCGTATCACTGGCTGGGCCAGCATTTATTGCCCATCCCTAGTTGCCTGAGGGCAATTGAGAATCAACCACATTGCTTTAGTGTGGAGTCACATGTAGGCCAGACCGGGTAAGGACAGCAGAGCTCCTTCCCTAAAGGACATTAGTGAATCAGATGGGTTTTTCTGCCAATTGACAATGGTTTTGTAGTCATCAGCAGATTCTTAATTCCAGATGCTTTTTATTGAATTCAATTCCACAGCCTACCATTGTGAGATTTGAACCTGGGTTCTCCAGAGGATTAGCTGAGTTTCTGAATCAGTAGTCTAGCGATAATACCACTAGGCCATCACCTCCCCATATTTCTCAGTACATGGCTTGGTGTTGAATTGTACCACCTCTGACACAAGTTTGAGACTCATTGCTCCATTAAAAATGGTCTATAAACACACCTTACTATTGTTGGATATGTAGGAAAGAACGCAATTAGATCAACAAGAATTGAACAAAGCCAATGATTCACACAGGTCTTATTTTTATTGAAGGGTTGGGAAAGTACCACTGCTTTGAAATTTAAGTTTTAATGATTTCTTTGGGGAACATTGATGGCCAATCCTACACACCTAGCAGGGTGTAGACACAAGAAGCAATTCCAAAAGACACGGTACAAGGCAGGAATGCAGCACTCGAGCTGGGTCTATGAAGATTGTACTCTGGGCCTCAGTGCACCGATCTGTTTGGAAGCTCTACCTTTGTCCACTTCCTAGTGTTGTAAGGCAGAACCAGGTCAGTGATGAACAATCTGGGACCTGGGGGCCACATGCAGTCCATCTGGATTCTGAGAGTGGCCTACGAGACATTTTATTGACTGTCGCCAATTGCAGGATCGACACATTCACGGCTCAATCACAGCCTCGGGTCACTGTCTGTGTGGGATTTGCATGTTTTCCACGTGGGTTTCAGCCGGATGCTTGGTACAATTCAACACCAAGTCATGTACTGAGAAATATGGGGAGGTGATGACCTAGTGGTATTATCGCTAGACTGCTGATCCAGAAACTCAGCTAATGCTCTGGAGAACCCGGGTTCAAATCTCACAATGGTAGGCTGTGGAATTGAATTCAATAAAAAGTATCTGGAATTAAGAATCTGCTGATGACTACAAAACCATTGTCAATTGGCAGAAAAACCCATCTGATTCACTAATATCCTTTAGGGAAGGAACTCTGCTGTCCTTACCCGGTCTGGCCTACATGTGACTCCACACTAAAGCAATGTGGACTCCCACAGTCCAACAACGTGTGGGTTGGGTTGGTTGGCTATGCTAAATTGACCTAGCGCTGGGGAGTAGCAAGGTAAATATGTAGGGTTACAGAAATAGGGCCTGCGTGGGATTGGTGCAAGTTTGATGGGCTGAATGGCCTCCTTCTGTACTGTAGGGATTCTATGATCCCACTGCTTGCTGTCTGTGTAGCCTTTTTCCTACCTGAATGAAGCGATTTGCACATAAAGCAAGAGCAAATGAGGTTCGTGCTGATTGTTCACAACGTTGACTGCGAGAGCTGTGCACCCCATCTGAGTCCAAAGCATTAATATTTCTTTTATTTTTTCATTTGCCGTTGGCAGTTCTGTTAACGTAGGAATTATGAAGCATTTTGTACAACTTGTCATGAAATATTCCTCGTGTAGTAAGTGTATTTAATCTCATTCACGGAATTGTGGTTCGCAAGCAAGTCCAACTTCAATCTTGCGGCCCCCTGAGATGGAGGCGGGCCACTTGTGCCATCCACTCACTAGCTGAGCTTGCCTATTGCTGGACTAGGTTCTAGCTGGCTCGCAGCCGAGGAGGAATCGAGAGGAAACCGGACAAAGGGAGAACAAAGGGTGAAAATAGGTAGGTGCTACCACGGAGAGCAGATTGTCAAAGAAACCCAGAGCAGCAAAACAGGTCTGGGCGAATCATAAAGATTAATCGCATGGCTCCAACACTGGTGAGGCCTTTCAGCTAAACGATGGGACCGGCCGGCCGAGACAGGGGGTGAGGAAACACCGGGATGTTGGATTCAGAATTGCTGCAGCCAGCTGTAACACTTTAGCAGAAAACACATCTGTCTCGAAAGCCACATGCAAAAGGCATTTGGATTAAAGGACACTGCACAAACTGTTAAACAAATCCGGTTTGGAGAACCCATGGGGGACAGGAAAACTTCCTGTGCTGGCATCTCCTGATTTAACACCAGTCATCGCACTTCAAAGCGATTCACTGGCTGCAGAGCCCAATACGGCACTATACAAATGCAGGGATTATTGGCATTACAGCAAGGCACTCATTCACAATGTTTAGATTGCGTCACTGAGGTGAGGTCATATTCAGCCACCCACCTTGAATTCATTCTTCAAATCAAGCTGATCATCACTCATCTATTGTTCCCCCTGTTTTGGGAGGGCAAGTATCTTCCCTTCCTTCTGGATTTACTTTTTGAACTTAGAAATCATACAAATTCTACAGTACAGAAAGAGGCCATTCAGCCCACCAAGTCTGCACTGACCACACTCCCACCCAGGCCCTACCCCTATATCCCCACATATTTTACCCACTAATCCCTCTAAGCTACACATCTCAGGATTCTAAGGGGCGATTTCAGCACAGCCAATCAACCTAACCCTCACATCTTTGGACTTATCTTGGGACTATTTTTGTTATCCAATAAGGGTCTCGGGAACTTGTGATGGAGCTCTGTGGGCTGTTCTGAAGGTGTATCAAGACAGTTAACATTGGGCTGCTCTGAGCCATCACCGCCCACCGCCACCACCCTGCCCCTCGCCTCCACCGCTGAACTCCTCATCTTGGCAGCTTACCACAGAGAAGCCCCAAGCGGTGGCCGTGGGCTTTTCACCTCCTCCCTGGCAAGATGGCACAGTGGCTAGCGCTGCTGCCTCACAGCACAGGGATCGATTCTTGGCTTGGTTCACTGTCTGTGTGGAATTTGCACATTCTCCCCATGTCTGCATGGGTTTCCTCTGGGTGCTCCAGTTTCATAGAACATTACAGCACAGAACAGGCCCTTCGGCCTTCGATGTTGCGCCGACCAATATAAAAAGCAATGACCCTCCAAACTAAACTATTCCCTTCTCTTCCATATACTTATCAACTAACCTCTTAAACGCCACCAAACTTGGCGCATCTACAACTGCTGCAGGCAGGGCATTCCACTCCTAACCACCCTCTGGGTAAAGAACCTACCTCTGATATCCGTCCTATAACTATCACCCCTTAATTTAAAGCTGTGTCCCCTCGTGCTAGCTTTCTCCATCCTAGGAAAAAGGCTATCACTGTCCACCCTATCTAAACCTCTAATCATCTTATATGTTTCGATAAGGTCCCCTCTTAGCCGCCTCCTTTCTAACGAAAACAACCTCAAATCCCTCAGCCTCTCTTCATAAGACCTGCCCTCCATACCAGGCAACATCCTGGTAAACCTCCTCTGTACCCTCTCCAATGCCTCCACATCTTTCTTATAATGTGGGGACCAGAACTGCACACAATACTCCAAGTGCGGCCGCACTAGAGTTTTGTACAGTTGCAACATGACGTTGCGGCTCCGAAATTCAATCCCCCTACCAATAAAAGCTAAGACTCCGTATGCCTTCTTAACAACCTTATCGACTTGACTGCCTACTTTCAGGGATCTATGCACAAATACACCAAGATCCCTCTGTTCCTCAACACTATTAAGAATCCTACCATTAGCCCTATACTCTACACATTTATTATTCCATTGTTTCCTCTCACAATGCAAGAGATGTGTCGGTTAGATGCATTGGCCATGCTAAATTCTCCCTCAATGTACCCGAACAAGTGCTGGAGTGTGGCGACTAGGGGATTTTCACAGTAACTTCATTGCAATGTTAATGTAAGCCAATTTGTGACACTCATAAATAAGCATGAAGTTAAACTTAGAAAGAGAAAAGGTAAGCCTGATTGACAGCCAGTTAGAGAAGTCCTCCCTGGCGTTTGGCTCAGAGGAGTGCTGATGAGGTTACCGGGGACAAGACAACCTTGGGAGAAATATCGAGGGGAGAAAGCTTGAGGTGTTTATGTTCAAACGCAAAAGAAAAACGCCCCAACCATCAAACGTGAGAGCAACTTTCCAAAAGAAAAGCACTGGGCAACATTGCGAGAATAGTGAACCTGTGGTTTTCCTGGAAGTGTTGCTTCATGTGGGTGGAGCCACATTACACTCCTTAATAAATTAATAACGAATGTAGAATGAGGTCACTGCAAACTCAAGGGAGCTGGATCCCCTCGGCTTATCTTGAACTCGGGCTGAATGACAGAAAGTGAAAGTAGAATCTCTGGAAACGGCCTGACTAATGCAAGGCAGAGATAGATAATGAGGGAGTCAAAGGTTATGGGGAGAGTATAGGAAGGAATGTGGAGGCGAGGGCACAAGATCAGCAAGACCTTATTGAATGGTGCCAGACTTGAGGGGCTGAATGGTCTGCTCCTCCTCCTGATTGGTAGATTTGTATGTTTGATTTCGGACATATTTCTAGGCATTAGCTTCCCTTCAGGATGGGGCTATCTACACTTGGATTTCAGCATGAGTGTTGAAGAGAGCAACTGTTACAAACAATAGCATGCAGAGTGGACTAAGAATTGCTCAGTTCTCCCTTCCTAAGGCTCCAAAGCACTCAACTGAGATATATGACTGGGTAGAAAGAACACAGTTTGCCAAGGGGTACAGTAGTTGGCACTGCTGCCTCACAGCGCCAGAGACCTGGTTACAATTCCGGCTTGGGTCGCTGTCTGTGCAGAGTCTGCACGTTCTCCCCGTGTCCGCCTGGGTTTTCCCCAGGTCCTCCCGTTTCCTCCCTACACTCCGAAACACAGTGGGGTTTTGCAAAAGATACGGTTGGAGGGAAGGGAGGTGGGGCTGGAAATTTTGGTGTGGTGGGATGGGGGATGAGGGCAGGGCTGGCCCAGGAATGCTTGTGCAGGCCACAAGTGGGCTGTGGGGGGAGGGGGGGGGGAGTGGCGGGGTGCTGAAAGGACACTGCGAGGGGGGGCTCCTGGGCTGGTCAGCAATTAAAGTGGTCAACGAACTGCAGTCTGATAGTTGGGGACCACTGCGCACGCGAGGAGGCCTGGAATGCCAGAGACTCTGGTGTGAACACTGCTCCCCCCTCCCCATTCCCCCCCCCACCTTTTAATAATATTCACGATTGTGACCTCTGCATTGCACTGAGTGTGGGTGATTCGAATCTGAACTCCCACTGAAAAAAACAATTGTGATTTACACCAGTTTTCCCATGGAGAATCGGGCCCAAAATGCTCAACTAAGGAGGGGTGATGGCTTGGTATTATCATTACTAGATTGTTTAATCCAGAAACTCAGCTGATGTTCTGGGGACCGGGGTTCAAATCCCGTCACAGCAGGTGGTGGAATTTGAATTCAATAAAAATAAAATCTGGAATTAGAAATCTACAGATTTTAAACCATTGTTGGAAAAATCCATCTAATTCACCAAAGTTTTTTTTAAAGGTTATTTATTATTAGTCACAAGTAAGGCTCACATTAACACTGCAATGAAGTTATTGTGAAATTCCTCTAGTCACCACAGTTCAGGTCAACGTACTTAATAACCAGCACGTCTTTCAGAATGAGAAAGGAAACCGGAGAACTCGGAGGAAACCCATGCAGTCACGGGGAGAATGTGCAACCTCCACACAGACAGTGATTCAAGCTGGGAATCGAATTTAGATCCCTGGCACAGCAAGACAGCAGCGCTAACCATTGTGCCAACGTGCCCATCCTTTAGGGAAGGAAATCTGCCATCTTTACCTGGTCTGATCTACATGTGACTCCACAGCCATAGCAATGTGTTTGACTCTCAACTGCCCTCGGATAACTAGGGATGGGCAATAAATGGGGGCCAGCCAGCGATGCCCATGTCCCACCAATTAATATATTAAAAAAACTAACAACTCCTTGTCTCTGAGGCCTCAGTGCTAGTTCTGAGAATACAAATCCTGCCAAGTGCTAATTTACAATAATAACTAAATATAAATTAGAAGCTTAGTCAGAAGTGAAACAGTTGTGCGTCAGACCTTGTAGAGGGTTGAGAGGTTTATTAAACCAGGAAAGTGTTTGTAGTTTCGACAGATACCTGACAAGTTGCAGCAAGCCTGCACTGAGGGAGCGACAGCTGAAAGTTAAGAGGAAAACAGAACTGCAGCAATGAGAGGCAGCATTCACTGGAATCACGTTTCCGACGAAGAGTTGAGCACCTCGACCGCAAAGCTGCTTCTACAGAACCTGACACTTCCACTTGTCGAGTCGGATGATCATTTCACAGCTCAGTGACAGAGCGGGAGAGACAATGGCTGGAACTTTACCATCTCGCCCACCATGGAATCGGCATGGGCAAGGATCTGACAACAGAAATCGCCATTGATCTCGGGCGGGAATTTCTGATCTCACCTGAGCGAGGCTGTAAAATCCCGCCAGTACGTTCAAGGACAGCCACTGTGCTGTACAGTTAGACTTCAAAAGAACTCGGTTTCAATAGCTGCAGAACTGTCAGGCTGACAAAAAAAAAGAAGTCGCCCTCACACAGACTGGTCTCTCTTACTAAGCCCCTGGTTTTTGTCTTTTATGGACAGAGAGTGAGTCCCCTCTTGGATGACTCTAAGCTGAACTTCTGAATTCTCTCCAACCAAAAGAATCACCCTTCCCCAGCACCATAGCAGGAAGATCACGTAATTAGAAAAAAAATCACAGAGGAGAACCATTTGGTTCACTGGGGGGTCAGTAGCACAGTGGTTAGCACCACTGTTTCACAGCTCCAGGGTCCTGGGTTCGATTCCCGGCTTGGGTCTGTGTGGAGTTTGCACATTCTCCTCGTGTCTGTGTGGGTTTCCTCCAGATGCTCCAGTTTCCTCCCACAGTCCAAAGATGTGTGGTTTAGGTTGATTGGCCATGCTAAGAAACTGCCCTTTAGTACCCAGGGATGCGTAGGTTAGAGGGATTAGTGGTATAATATGTAGGGATATGGGACTACGGCCTGGGTGGGATTGTGTTTGGTGCAGACTCGATGGGCCGAAGGGCCTCTTTCTGCACTGTAGGGTTCTATGATTCCATGCCTGTGCTAGCCTCCTGACAGAGAGCTGCCCCAATAGTTCCTCTGCTCTGCTCTTTCCATAGTAAGGACCCCACGGACCCCGGACATTCTCTCTTCCGTCTTCTACCATTGGGGAAAAGATACAAAGGTCTGAGGTCACGTACCAACTGAGTCAAGAACAGCTTCTTCCCTGCTGCTGTCAGACTTTTGAATGGATCTATCTTGCATTAAGTTGATCTTTCTCTCCACCCTAGCTATGACGGTAACACTACATTCTGCACTCCTTTCTTTCTCTAAGTGCAAGAAACAATACTTTTCACTATATACATGTGACAATTATAAATCAAATCAAATCAACTCAAAATCATAGTCCATCTCTGTCCCCAACTTTGTCATCACCCTGATTAATTTGGTTGTTTACATGCTTTCTTGGCTGATCTCCCATCCTCTAAAGTCTGTATAATTCACTTATTCAGAACTTTACTCTCCAAATTTTATCATTCACTCAGTCAAATTTGTCCAATAATCTGGCCTTTCCATGGACTCCCAATTCCCTAAAGCCTCAGATGCAACAGCCTTATCCATTTGCTAAAATCCCTCCACTGCCTGACTCCTTCCCCTCTCCATAACCTCCTCCACCCAAACATCATTGCCTCACTTCCCAAGAACTCATGATGCAGAGATGCTTGACATTGGATTGGGGTGGGCACAGTAAGAAGTCCCACAATACCAGATTAAAATCCAACAGGTTTATTTGGTGGCATGAGCTTTTGGAGTGCTGCTCTTTCATCAGATGACTCACCTGATAAAGGGGCAGTGCTCCAAAAGCTCGTGATAGCAAATAAATCTGCTGGAGTTTAATCTGGTGTTGTGAGACTTCTTAGTCTGAAGTGCTGTGGAAAATCTCGCTACATTGAAGGTGTTTTTTACACCCTACCCCAATCCGACCTTCCTGTGTTTATTATCACCACTGAAGCATCGCACATTGTTCAGGCTACATTCTCACAAATGTAAACCTTTGAGATATGATTTTTGCTTTCAGTATCTTTAAAAAGCTAGCAAGCTTGTTGGGAATGAATAACATATACTCACCTGGGTTTGCTACAGTTTTTTTGGGCCCATTAATTGAACTTTAATATGCCATCTCACTAATCTCTTTCATTTTTGGTTTTAGTGTTCAAACACTTTCTATCTGAGTTGTAATTAAAATAGAAACTGCCGCAAGGACACAGCAAGTCTACTTTGTTAGAATTTATTTATTGTTGCTGCAAGTAGGCTTACATTAACACTGCAATGAAGTTACTGTGAAAATCACCTACTCGCCATGCTCTGGTGCCTGTTTGTGTACACTGAGGGAGAATTTAGCACGGCCAATGCACTCTAGCCAGCACGTCTTTTGGACTATGGGAGGAAACCCACGCAGACTTGGGGAGAAAGTGTAGACTCTGCATAGAGAGTGATCCAAGCCAGGAATCGAACCCGGGTCCCTGGAGCTGTGAGGCAGCAGTGCTAACCACTGTGCGGTCCGTAAAAAGACCAGTTTGTGCTCCCTATGATGGAGTGGTCTCCCACCTGAAGCACTAACTTACCTTTACTCTTACAGATCCCAGGGACCCTCAGAGTGTTACAGCACAGAAAGAGGCCAGTCAGTCCATCATATGTACACTGGATTTTTGAAAGAGCTATCCTATTAGTCACATTTTTCTGCCCTTTTACCATACAATCACAGAATCCCTACAGCACTGAAGGAGGCCATTCAGCCCATCGGGTCTGCACTGACAACTAATCCCCCACCAGGGTCTATCCTCCTAAACCTACGTATTTCCCTTGCTAATCCTCCCTGACACGAAGGGGCAATTTAGCGCAATCAATCCACCTAACATTCATGTTTTTGGACTGTGGGAGGAAACCGGAGCACCCAGAAGAAACCCACACAGAGATGGGGAGAATGTGCAGACTCCGCGTAGAAAGTCACCCATGGCTGGAATTGAACCCGGATACCTGGCGCTGTGAGACGGCAGTGCTGACCACTGTTCCATCCAAAGCCACAGCCCTACAAAGTTTCACCCTTTCAGATCATTTCGGCTTTTAAATTGCCTCCTTTGCCTCATGTCCCGCTGTATAAAAGAAATCCTTCTTGTTTCCAGCATCTTCTGTTTCGATTTCAGATTGCTGGCGGTGTTTTATTTTTATCCAGCTGCACATTATACCGAGATGGCACAATGCCCTAGCTTAACCTGTCGTAGCTGGCATCGCCTGAAACTCTTTGTTCTGTTTCCTAACTTAGTCCAGTGGCGCTTTGAATAGCTGCATTTCCATGCTGGATTAGACTTCCCTGGAAACAATACAACGGGACTGAATAACACCGCACTTAATCTTTCTCTCTACCTTTAAAATCAACCTCAAAGTTCACATCTTTTGCAAAGTAGTCCCAGCCAATTTGACTGGAAAATCTGTTGTAGTGACCACAGAGTTCTAAACGGGAAATCAGATACCAGCTCAGCTTGCACGTTCAGTATCAACCCATTCATTTCTACATCTTATGAAAGAGCGGGTTTTAAGTCTGTGAAGGCATTTTGTCAGATCACCAGCCACAATCCCCACCCTCCGCCCTCCCTCCCTTCCATCACCTGTCCCCACTCTACCATCTGTCGGATCTGGGCTTGCAAACAGGTGCGACATGAGCGTTGTTATCAATGTTTATATTAAAAAAAAAATTTATGAATGGCTTATCACCTCAATACATCACAGGGCATTTCATTGAGCAGGTGTTTAAAGAGGGAGGGTCTGGAATAAAATGAGGGCTGGAGCCTCTGGATTTAGCTCAGCCGGGCAACACAATAACCTCTTTCCAAAATGCCAAGTGACAGACTGGCAGATGGCATGTGGTGCTACATGGAAGCAACCAGCGATTGGTTGAAAACAAGGCGCGACATTCAAATTCTAATAAGGTTAATGTTGAATTTAGGCGTGTATAATTGGGAAAAAGGGAGAGGGAGAGAGAAAGAGAGAAATGGGAAAGAAAGAAAGCATTCAGTGCCTACGTCATTTCTCGCTTGTCCAGCTTTTCCTTGAAGTGATTAGTTAGCACGGCTGCACATCAATTGTTAAGGTTACAAAATTGCGAGCGAGTACGAACAGGCACGTGTGCTTCTGCAATGTTAGACCCGTTTCAATTCATAAATTCCAGATAGTGACTCAATCCTTTGCTGAGAAATAGGGGAGGCTTGATTTTTAAACAGTGCACAATTCCCATCAAGGGCGGAAGATTCTTTGTTGACATCCAACCAGCCGAAAACAGCCAGCATAATCAAGGACGAGAGACGTTATCGCTTGACTGTTAAACCAGAAACTCAGCTAATGTTCCGGGGATTTGGGTTCGAATCCTGCCACAGCAGATGGTGGAATTTGAATTCAATAAGAAAAAAAATCTGGAATTAAGAATCTGCTGATGACCGCGAAACCATTGTTGGAAAAAGCCATCTAGTTCACTAATGTCCTTTAGGGAAGGAAATCTGCCGTCTTTACATGGTGGGGCTACAAGTGACTCCAGAGTTACAGCAATGTGGTTGACTCTCAACTGCCCTCAGGCAACTAGGGATGGGCAATAAATGCTGGCCAGCCAGCAACACCCATTCCCACAAATGAATAAAAAAGGACCCCATGCATCCTGGACATTCTCTCTTGCATCAGCTTCCATCAGGAAAAAGATACAAAAATCAGAGATCATGTCCCAACCAACTCAAGAAAACCTTCTTCCCTGCTGCCATCAAAGTTTTGAATGGATGTGAAACTGATCTTTCTCTAAACCTTAGCTATGACTGTAACACAGTGCCCGATACCCTCTCCTTTCCTTTTCTCCTATATATTCTATGAATAGAATGCTTTGTCTGCATAGCACGCAAGAAACAATACTTTTCACTGAATCCCAATACATGTAACAATAATAAATCAAAACAATACATAGCTTATTTTCCAGTAACCGTTACTGGTAATCAGTTTTGTTTCTTATTGTTAATAATCACATACGTATTTCTGTTTGGACTGATGTTATTTTCAAGAGCTGCTGTACAATAAAATCTGCACCCAGTCCCCATTTAACTGTAAGTTCTTGTTTTGGTTCACACCATGTAAAAGGCAACAATGCTGGGAAGTACAGCTTTAACACAGAACAAAGCCCACAGTCTGAGGACAGTAAAGGTACATTTCCTAATGTCCTTTAGGGAAGGAAATCCTTACGTGGTTTGGCCTACATGTGACTCCAGGCCCACAGCGATGTGGTTGACTCTTAACTGCCTTCTGAAATAGTCTAGAAATTAGCAATTGAGGGATGAGCAACAAAAGCTGGTCTCGTCAGAAACTCCCGTAGGGTAGCACAGTGACACAGTGGTTAGCACTGCTGCCTCACAGCATCAGGGACCCAGGTTCAATTCCCAGCTTGGGTGACTGTGTCTGCATGTTTTCCCTGTTTCTGTGTGGGTTCCCCACAGCTCGAAGACGTGTGGGTTAGGTGGATTGACCATGCTAAATTGCCCCTTAGTATCAGGGGGATTAGCAGGGGAAATATGTGGTGTTAAGGGCCTGGATGCGATTGTGGTCAGTGAAGACTCAATAGGCCGAATGGCCTCTTTCTGCACTGTAGGGATTCTATGATTTCGAAACCGGTTCACTTAACAAACCCTGGAGTTCATTCCTTTAAAGATCGGACTTCAAAAATAAAACAAAAATGTTTTTAAAAAAATGTACAAAATCTGCAACAGGGTAGAAGACTGAATATATAACTTGTGTATTTTCCTGTAACAACCAGTCCCATCTGGCTGCTTCTGATTCTGAGCCCACATTTTGATAAAAACAAAAATTTTTAGTTACTTTCTATAAACATTCACTGCAACAAAGCAACGGTAGGTAGTATAGTGGTTAGCACTGCTGCTCACAGCACCAGGGAGCCAATTTGATTCCCGGCTTGGATCGCTGTCTGTGTGGAGCCTGCACATTCTCCCTGTGTCTCTGTGGGTTTCCTTTGGGTGCTCTGGTTTCCTCCCATAGTCCAAAGATGTGTGGGTTAAGTTGACTGGCCATGCTAAATTGAACATAGTGTCAGGGGGATTAGCAGGATAAATGCGTGGGGTTACAGGCATTGGGCCTGGGTGGGATTGCTGTCAGTACAGACTCGATGGGCCGAATGGCTTCCTCTTGCATTGTAGGAATCTATGGTTACACTGATTAGTGAAAATTTATTTCAGAATGAGGCGACGTTGGACTTATTGCCCTCTCTCTGTTTGCCTGTTGATTCCTGCACATCTTCCACACAACAAAAAGAGACAAGCAGGTTCTGTGGGACTGCGGTCAGTTGTAAGCCCAGACTGGATATAAGGGGTGTCCAATTCCTATCCTTCAGAAACAATTTTTTTTTTAATTCATTCACAGGACACGGTATCGCTGGCTGGCCAGTATTTATTGCCCATCCCTAGTTGTCCTCAAGAAGGTGGTGGTGAGCTGCCTTCTTGAATCGCTGCAGTCCATGTGCTGTGGGTTGACCCACAATACTGTTAGTGAGGGAATTCCGGGGTTTTGACTCAGCAGCTGCGAAGGGACGGCGAGATGGTGAATAGCTTGGAGTGAAACTTGTAGGTGGTGGTGTTCTCATCTATCTACTGCCTTGTCCTTCTAGATGAAAGTGGTTGTGGGTTTCGAAGGTGCTGTCTGAGGATCTTTGGTGAATTGCTGTAGCACATCTTGTAGATAGTACACACTGCTGCTACTGAGCCTCAATGATAGAGGGAGTGGATGTTTGTGGATGTGGTGCCAACCAAGTGGGCTGCTTTGTCCTGGATGGTGTCAAGCTACTTGAGTGTTGTTGGAGCTGCACCATCCAGGTAAGTGGGGAGTATTCCATCACACTCCTGACTTATGTCTTGTAGATGGTGGACAGGCTTTGGGGAGTCAGGAGGTGAGTTACTCGCCGCAGTATTCCTAGTCTCTGACCTGCTCTGGTAGCCACTGAGTTTATGGGGTTTACTAAGTTAGTTGGGTTTTCTTGTAACCAACTTGGCCTATTTCTACTTGAATATCAATAATATTAATCCATAAATCACAGGATTTGGGAACTTAGTTTTACAAGTTGCCATGGTGGGATTTGAACGTACATTTTTTTGCATTATCAGTGAGTATGCATGCACATGTTCAGATTGAAGGAAGAGGGTAACAGACTATAAGATATGGGAGAGAATTAGGCCATTCAGCCCATTGAGTCTGCCCTGCCATTCAATCACGGCTCCCATTCTCCTGCCTTTTCCCCGTAACCCTGGATCCCCTTACTAATCTTAAAGGCATTTCAACGGCCTAGCCTCCACTGCTCTCCGTGACAATGAATTTCATGGATTCGCCACCCTCTGGCTAAAGAAATTCCTCTTCATCTCTGTTCTAAAGGCATATCCCTTCACTTTGAGGCTGTGCTCTCAAATTCTAATCTCTCCCATCCTCTCCATGTCCAGTCTATCTAGGCCTCTCAGTATTCTGTAAGGGACTAGCGCTCCCTGGTTTGTAACTGATGGTGCAAGTCCTACCATTATTGCCATCAATAATGTTTGTGGTGATGACAGTTTTATATACAAAAATGCAGTAGAAATAACTGCACAGAGGAATTGAGTTAGCTCATTGAATTTATACACATTCTAATTCTTCCAATGTAATGACCTACTTGAATTTGTCCAATGAACAACTTTGCACCTCAAGTGTAAAGAATAAAAAAGGAACTTTGTCGTTAATTCCCATCCTGGCAAAGTATTTATCTAAATGTTCCCTCTCTAATTTTACTTTAGTTATCCGCATTTACTGAGCTATTGCTGAAGATTCCAACTCAGGCAAACCCCAAAGTGAATCAATTCGGGATTAATCATTGAACTCCCACCACTTATATCAGTGACATCCCACCACGTACGTCAATATCTCTCTTTTCTGGTCTCTTTGAGGAAAGGCGGCTGCCGAGCCCTGATTCTTCCACTCCGCTCTGACTCATCCACACACACACACACACACACTTTCATTTTCACTAAGATCCCTTCTGCAAGCACTCCAAATGGAATCCTCCCTCCATATAGAATGAAGAAAGTGCAGAACAAACATTAATCATCAACCCATTGAGGTGGTTTGTTTGATCGGCCTCACACAAATATCCACCATCATGTGCTCCAAGCAATCCATCTCCTGGGAGGGGATCTTCCTGCGGGAGAATCCCAGCCTTCTACCAAACTTTAGAAAACGAGAGCTTCCAGATTTCACTCCTGACTGTTCCAGTTCTAATTTTAAAGTTATTCTCTCTAATTCTACATTTCCCCAAAGAGTATGTCTTTATCTCCAGTCATGAAATCCATGGATCTGGGTTTTTCAGGGTATTAATTTTACAGAACTGTGGAGATCGTGATATTTAAGGTAGGGGGCATTTCAATGCTTGTTACACTGGCTCCTGCCTAGTGACAAGATTGGGATTCTCTGGGAGTGTTTTGGTAGGTCACCAAGCCAGTTCAAGGGTCAGTGTGTAACCCGTCTTAAGACAGTCAGATTGTGGCAGTCTGACAGCCAATGTCACAAAAACAAAAAGGTCAGAAACAGGTGCTAGTTAATCCAAGTTAAATGGCAGCGGTACAGTGGTTAGCACTGCAGCCTCACAGCGCCAGGGACCCGGGTTCAATTCCGGGCTTTGGTCACTGTCTGTGCGAAGTTTGCATGTTCTCCCCATGTCTGCATGGGTTTCCCCCTACAATCCGAAAGACAGACTGGTTAAATTCTCCCTCGATAAACCCAAACAACTGGTGACTAGGGGATTTTCACAGTCACTTTATTGCAGTGTTAATGTAAGCCTTACTTGTGAGACTAATAAATAAAGTTTAAAAATAAGGGCTGTGGGGAACAGACTCTTTTGAAGTAATGGTGTTCTGCTTGGAACAGCCATGGATCAGAAAGCGTGTTTGTAAGAGAGTGTTGAGTCTACTTGGGAATTCAGGGAAAAGAAATCTTGGACACTGAAACCCTTTAAGTTAGCTACTGTTAAAGCGGTTCAAGCAGGAGTGACGTTTGGAGAGGATTCTGAGACAACATCTTCGAAGGTGGAGATTGGAAACCTTTGTGAGAATGATGAAGTTTCAGCGAGGTTGGCTGGCTTACCAATATTGGGTAGTTTGTTGAGAAATCCATGGAATCTGTTCTGATTGCATCTGTCATTTAGTGCTTTGTGTCTGACCAGAGTAAATCTGTTAACTTACATGTGCTTCATCCTAACTCTGAAGGTTAGAATGCAGGATAGATATTGCAAATAGTTTTATCTTTGTTTTAACACGTACAGCAAATTTTATTGTTTGTTCAAAACTCGTGGATTTAGTGGCTTTATGCCAAAAGCAGGTGTCTTCATTTTCAATCTTATCTACATTAAATGCAATATTATCGGTCTCTAACTAGATATCTCCGAAAGTCCCAGGATCTGGCCAAGGATTGGAATGCTACCCAATCAAATCCTTTAAAATTTTTAAGCTTAATCTTAGCACAGGAGGCTATTCATTGCGTTTGTGTAGACCCTTACAAAAGGCAACGTTCTTTGAGAGGGCCTACATTCTCCTTCTTTTTCTATATCTCTGCAAAATCTATCCTTCAAATAGTTATCCAAATCTACATTATAGAATCTATATCCCCCACACTAAAAGTTTAAAGTTTACTTATTATTATCACAAGTGTGCTTATATTAACATGGCAATGAAGTTACTGTGAAAACCACTTAGTTGCCACATGCTGTGGCCTATTTGGGTACAGTCAGGGAGAATTTAGCGCGGTCAATGCATCTAACCAGCAGATCTTTCAAATTGTGGGAGGAAACCTCAGCAAACAGGGAGAGAAGTGCAGAACTCTGCACAGACAGTGACCCAAGCCGGGAATCGAATCTGGGTCCCTCGCACGGTGAGGCAGCAGCGCTAACCACTTAATCTTCTCTGCCAAATGGAGCACAATCCCAACTTCTTCTCCAGTCTATCCATACAGCTGTAATCCCCACATCCCTGGAACTGTTCCGGTAAATCTCTTCTGGACCCTCTCCAAAACCTTCATGTCCTTCCTACAGCGTGGTGTGTGAAATTGGCAGACCATATTTTAGCTGGAGCCGAGCTGGTGCTATATTATAAGACAAGGCCAAGAATACAGGAAAAACTCAGCAAATCTGACAGCATCTGTAGGGAGAGGAAACAGATGCAGATTTGAGTCAATTTAACTCTTTTATCAGAACTAAAGAGTGGGAAAAACATATTGGGTATTATCCTATAGCCAAGAGAGATTGCAATAAGATGTAGCAACCTTAAGAACAAGACATAGATTGTTCAGCACGTGAGATGTTTGCGGGGTGGGGGGGAATATTGATGAGAAGGGAGGGCTTTCTTTACATTGAGAAAATAAATGTAAAAAAGAGGCTAAAATGCGAGAGAAAGGTCACAGTCTAACGTTGCTGAACTCAATGTTGAGTCCTGGGAGCTGTAGCATGCTTAATCAGAAGATGAGATGCTCCTACTCCTGTCTGCGTTGGGCTTCATTAACTCTGTTTTCCCTCTCTACAGATTGAACAAAGAACAGCACAGGAAGAGGCCCTTCGGCCCATCAAGCCTGTGCAGACACATGGCGCCTTTCTAAGATCGTTGTGCCTCTACGCGGTCCGTATCGCTCTATTCCCAGCCTGAGATTTTTTTTCCAGCAATCTGTGTTCTTGTTTCAGACTTCAGCATCCGCAATATTCTGCTTACTTTGGTGTTTTATTCCAGTTTAGCTTCACTTCTTGGCTTTTGGATTCAATGCCTCTTTTTTATATATAAAGTACAGAATTCTGGTCTAATTTGTTCACCTTTTCTGATACTGTCTGATAGTTGTGCGAACACTCTCAGATCCCTCTCCTCCTGGGCTCCTTTGAAAATTATTATAATTTATCACATACTGCCTCTCCTCACTCACCTCTTGACTCCCCAGATGACTATCCACCATCTACAAGGCACAAGTCAGGAGTGTGAAGAAATTCTCCCCATTTGCCTGGAATGGCACAGCTCCAACAACACTAAAGAAAATCGACATTATTCAGGACAAAGCAGTTCGCTTGATTGGAACCATATCTACAAACATTCGATCCCTCTACCACAGACGTTCAGTAGCGGCAGTGTGTCTATCTACAAGATGCACTGCAGCAATTCACCAAAGATCCTTAGACAGCACCTTCCAAACCCATGATCACTTCCATCCAGAAGGACAAGGGCAGCAGACACATGGGAATACCACCACCCCTCCAACCCATTCACCATCCTGACTTAGAACATATAGAACATAGAACATTACAGCACAGAACAGGCCCTTCGGCCTTCGATGTTGCGCCGACCAATATAAAAAGCAATGCCCCTCCAAACTAAACCATTCCCTTCTCTTCCATATACTTATCAACTAACCTCTTAAACGCCACCAAACTTGGCGCATCTACAACTGCTGCAGGCAGGGCATTCCACTCCCGAACCACCCTTTGGGTAAAGAACCTACCTCTGATATCCGTCCTATAACTATCACCCCTTAATTTAAAGCTGTGTCCCCTCGTGCTAGCTTTCTCCATCCTAGGAAAAAGGCTATCACTGTCCACCCTATCTAAACCTCTAATCATCTTATATGTTTCGATTAGGTCCCCTCTTAGCCGCCTCCTTTCTAACGAAAACAACCTCAAATCCCTCAGCCTCTCTTCATAAGACCTGCCCTCCATACCAGGCAACATCCTGGTAAACCTCCTCTGTACCCTCTCCAATGCCTCCATATCTTTCTTATAATGTAGGGACCAGAACTGCACACAATATTCCAAGTGCGGCCGCACTAGAGTTTTGTACAGTTGCAACATGACGCTGCGGCTCCGAAATTCAATCCCCCTACCAATAAAAGCTAAAAACTTGGAAATATTTCACCGTTCCCTCACTGTGGCTCGGTCAAAATCCTGGAATTCCCTCCCTAACGGCATTGTGGGTCAACCCACAGCACATGGACTGAAGCAATTCAAGAAGGCAGCTCACCACCACCTTCTCAAGGGCAACTCGCGATGGGCAATAAATGCTGGCCCAGCCAGCAACACCCATGCAACACAAAAAAAACCTCTTCCCAGCAAAAGGGATCACCTCAGAGCTTTACCTCACCGCTCAACCTTGCTCCTACCCTTAACGTTTACATATTCAGCGTCACAAGTAGGCTTACATTAACACTGCAATGAAGTTACTGTGAAAATCCCTGAGTCGCCAGACTCAGGGCACTTGAGGGAGAATTTAGCATGGCCAATGCACCTTGCCAGCACATCTTTCGGACCGTGGGAGGAAATCCACGCAGACAAGGGGAGAACGTGCAGACTCTGCACAGACAGTGACCCAAGCTTTTCACAGTAACTTCATTACAGTGTTAATGTAAGCCTAATTGTGACAGTGAATGCATGAACTTTAAGGGTAGGAGCGAGGTTGAGCAGTGAGTTAAAACTTCCCTTTTGCTGGGAAGAATTCTTTTTGTGTGACATGGGCATCGCTGGCTGGCCAGCATTTCTTGCCCATCCCTAGTTGCCCCTTGAGAAGGTGGTCAATTGGACCTGTTGCCCCCTGGCAATGTGAGGCAGCAGCGCTAACCACTGTCACCCAATAAAATACAAGCAACTTGTCCTCACAGTGTAACTCTCTCCACCCCATTCACTTCCTGGTGATTACCGTTTTGAAAGGAGTACATTGACAGAATGAAAGAACTTTAAAGAAAAGCTTTCGGCGCAGTCTTGCAAAGAGTAAATGAGGAGGACGGAATACTGGCAGGCGTTCAGCTTCCCCCCTCTGCTGTTTTGTTTGCTGAATTGTCCCGCTGCACCTTGCTATTGGGCTAGATCCCTTTGCAGCCGCTCAGAGCTGCAACTCTGCTGATGTTTACGCTGTCGCCTCCTTCAGTTCCATTCATAAACCCTGAGAGTTAATGCCAGCCCTGGAGTTGAACAGGAAGTCGGAGTGTGAATAGAACAATATGTGGAGGATATCAGGTAGAAGCCGATTCAAATGCACCAGGGGTCACACTTCCTGGACAGCCTCGCCGCAGCTGAGAATATTAAGAAGTTAAAAAGGGTGCCGTCACCACGGTTACACAGACGGCAGGATCCTCTCCGCCTGTTCACAACGAGGGGATGCGTCAATGTGTTACAAGGTGCCGCTGTAATGCATTAGCCCTTCCTGGCCTTGAACCCCAGCCCCACACTACTGCTCCTTTCACTCAACCTCACCAATCGGGCTGTGAAACAGCGGCATGAGAGCCAAGGGATTTGGAGTGGGCTCTACTTGGAATATCTTCAGCCAGCACAAGGCTCGGGGTTGCCTGGCACAGGATTTCCTCTATGAACAAGCCACTGACATCTGGCCCTTTCAGAGTCGTGAGAACCCACCGGTGCACTGACATTTGATCTCACACAACATTCACGCTCGGCCATCAAAAGTGAGAGGTCAGATCATTCGGACGGACCTTTCCTGTGGAAATACTCCTGTTTTCAGACAATCGATCTAATGTTTAATGAACAACCCCCCCTCCACCAACTCCAAACTCCATTTGATTATTATTTTTAGGGCTCCGATCACACAAGCCTTCAGTTCAGATCGCAGGCTGCTCACCATATAATCAATGCAACATGTCTGCTTCTCTAATTGTCTCCTTTATTCTCTTACAGTATTTTATTTCCTTACAATGGTCAAAATAGTTTTTAAGTTCATTTTTTGGTGTCACAAGTTGGCGTACATTTACCAATGATTGGCACTGCTGCCTCATAGCGCCAGGGACCTGGAGTCAATTCCCAGCTTGGGTCATTGTATGTGTGGAGTTTGCACATTCTCCTCATGTCTGCATGAGTTTTCTCTGGGTGCTCCCACAGTCCAAAGATGTGTGGGTTAGGTTGACTGGCCATGCTTAATTGACCCTAGTTTCAGGGGGACTAGTAGGGTGGGGTTACAGGGCCAGGGCGGATTTGTTGTCAGTACAGGCTTGATGGGCCAAATGGCCTCCTTCTGTACTGTAAGGATTCTATGATTAACACTGCAATGAAGTTATAGTGAAAATCCACTAGTTGCCAAACTATGGCATCTGTTCGGGTACACTGAGGGAGAATTCAGCATGGCCAATGCACCTAACCAGCACATCTTTCAAACTGTGGGAGGAAACTGAAGTACACGGAGGAAATCCATGCAGACACGGGGAGAACGTGCAAACTCCGCACAGACAGTGACCCAACCTGGGAATTGAACCTGGGTCCCTGGCACTGTGAAGCAGCAGTGCTAACCACTGTGTCACCGTGCCTAATGAACTGGCTATGTGCAGCTTACACCCCTCATAAGTATTGGTGCCTCATACTTTGTCTACCTCACCACTAGGGTACAGCGCAATCCCTCCCAACCTTATACTACAGATGTTGGTATATACATCAAGTTTCAAAGCCTCAAAAAATGCCTCGGAAATGGGGACTGACTTGTACGCCACATTGGGTGTAGTTAGCTGCCATTTTGAAATATTGTCTTCTTCTGACGCAAAGAATGGGTATATTTTTAACTCCCACGACTGTTACAACATAGCTCGTATTGCTTGCTTGATTCCTTATGCCCAGTTATACAGAACTGGTTAGGAAAACATGTATTCCTGGGGGAGAAAATGCGAGGTTGATTACTAATGCGAGACTAGCATGTTGTGGCTGAAAAGGATTTATATGCCAAGTACGTGCAAAACACAATTTTCATGAAAATGGGGTTGTCTTACGGGCCAGTTGACTGATACAGTCGATTTATGTTCAGCGTGGTGGAGAACGTGTCCCAGACTACATCAGTGGGAACAATGGTCAAGAGCTTCAGTTTTTTAGATGGGGTCCAGATTACCAATAACCTGTCCTGGCCCCCCCGCGCCGACACTATAGTTATCAAAACTCACCAATGCCTGTACTTTCTCAGAAGACTAAGGAAATTTGGCATGCTACGATTCTCACTGACATTTACAGATGCACCATAGAAAGCATTATTTCTGGTTGTATCACAGCTTGGCTCCTGCTCTGCCCAAGACCGCAAGCAATTATAAAGGATTGTGAACGAAGCCCAGTTCATCATCAAACCAACTTCCCATCCACTGACTCTGTCTACACTTCCCACTGCCTCAGCAAAGCAGCCAACGTAATTAAGGACCCCATACATCCGGACATACTTTCTTCCACCTTCTTCTGTCAGGAAAAAGATACCTTGCATTAAGTCAATCTTTCTCTAACCCCAGCTATGACTGTAACTCTCCACTCTCTCCTTTCCTTCTTTATGAATGGTATGCTTTTCCTGAATAGCGCGCATGAAACAATACTTTTCACTGTATACTAATACATGTGACATTAATAAATCAAATCAAATAAAAAAGTGCCCGTCCACTCACTATTCTATCTGAAAACTCAGTAGAGTCACAGTCCACTTCTTATTTTACTCCTTCACACAAACAAGGCACCATGCAGAGATATATTGAACAGGTGGGAGTTAGCACTTACATTGCTGGGATCAAATTCCAGAGGATGGGGACATCTCTTCGTACCCGACCAGAAAGGAGCTCCTGAGGATGTAACCTGCAAGAAATTGAGGGGATTTGATCATGTCACAGGCAAACTCAATCCAAACAGAGCAATGTTACAGAAAGGAACAATCCAAGCTTTTAACACTTGTTGGTTTTCACTCAGTCGGGGAAACTCCGTGAGTGATGAAAGTGGCAGCCACGATCCAATTCTGGGCTTCCCAATCCCTATCCCCTGGCTGACTCCATTACCAGAATAGGCACATGCTACTCCACAACTTTTATGGAGCCGGGCCAGGTTTTCAGTGAGTCACAGCTCACGGCACCTCAGGGGTATTGCGAATGAGGGAACCTTTTGAACAGCAAGTTCAAAGATCCTCCTCATGTCCACCCCTCTTCCCATGCTGAGGTATGCCTCCCACACCTAACTCCTATGGCTCCTCTTACCCCCACCACCACCCCCCAATCCAAACTATGGCACTTCCATGGCCATTCACCAACTAACCACTGTATACAATCAGCAAACCCTATAGTAACAATAAGTCATTCATCAATAATGTTCCACTTTCCAAAAGAATACTCCTTTTTAATTCATGACAATAAAAATATTAATCATCCAGAAACTGTAAAATATCAATAACAGAAACTGCAAGTACTTGAAACCTCTTTATCTTGGGTAACTAAATGTTTTCAGATGGGCAGAGAGCCCAGAAAGACTGTTAAAACAGCTCATTCCCCCCACCCCCGCCAGGAAAACATTGCTTGATTGATGGTTCTGGCTCTCTGATTTCTTCCGTCAATTGCACAATTCTTATTGCTTTGTAGGGAGTTTCATCACTTTAGGGTTAATTTGTTCTACACAGTATATAGTGGGCAGATGGACAAAGAAGTGCATGCCTTGGCATGGGGGGACATGAGGTGTCAGAAAGGATTGATAGAGGGGGTCTTGAGATGACATGAATGGGGCATGGAGTCTGTGTGAGTGGGGTGAGAAGTGATAGGGGTGAGTGTGGTTTATTTTTCAATAACTGTGGCAAGGTTCCCAAGTACTGAGGCAAGTCTTCCCAAAGAGCCCACCTTGGCACCCAACGTGCAGCCCCTGTAGCTGCCTCTGAACTTCTCTGGGGTAGGCAGGCCTGACTGCAGCCCTCACGCACACTACCTTATGCCCCACTCTGCCTCAACCCACATCCATGGAATGAAAATCCACTATTTCCCTGGCACTTTCTCGTCGGGCGGGACAGGACGTCTTAGAAGTTGTCCCAAATCTCATGACCCATCTTGAGGGTGAAAATCCAGACCTTTATATTTGAAAACACAAGTCACGCCTTTGACAGTAGGCTGCAGTGCTAAATATTCCCATTCTACCGCCAAAATAAAAACAAGTTACAAAGTGTGCTTTTCACACATCTGGTTGCTGCCATTAATGACTTAGCAGTGAGGGCAAGCACGTTAGTCAGTTGATAAATTCACACTTCTGTTACATAAGACAGAGGTCACAGCTCCTGGAGGGCCAGAAACAAATTCCACTTGCTCATTAAAAGGAAGAACTTGCATTTACATAGTCATAAACTACCAAAGCACTCCGCAGCCAAGAGTCAGCACTGTTGAATTCTAAGAAAATAAATCACTGACAAAGTGAATTCCTACAAAATTTGGAGGTGGTGTTTTCAGTATCATTAGACCTGGGATCCAAGTATTAAACATAGAAACTAGAAGCAAATGTAGGCCATTTGGCCCTTCTAACCTTCTCTGCCATTTATTTTGATCATTGAACTCATTATCCTGATCCTCCCTTCCCTCCATATCTGTTCATCCATTCAGCCCCATGACATACATCTAATTTCTTTTTGAAATCACACAAAGCTTTTGCCTTAACTACATTCTGTGGTATGAGTTCCACACATTCAACACATTCTGGATGAAGACATTTCTCCCCACTTCACTCCTGAAAAGTTTATCCCTTATTCTCAGACTATGATCCTAGATCTGGACTCCTCACCAATGGAAACATTCTTTCTGAATCTACCCTGTCTAACCCCGTCGGAATTTTATAAATTTCTATGAGATCCCCTCTCACTCTTCTAAACTCCAGTGAATGTAATCCTAACCGACACAGTCTCTTCCCTATAAGAGACCTGCCACCACAGGAATCAGCCTAGTTAACCTTCACTGTACTCCCTCTATAGCATCCCTTTTGTAAACGCCATCAACACTTTTATTTAAAGTTTATTTATTAGTCATGAGTAGGCTTACATTCACACTGCAGTGAAATTACTGTGAAAATCCCTTAGTCGCCACGCTCCGGTGCCCGTTTGGGTACACTGAGGGAGAATTTAGCACGGCCAATGCATCTAATCC
This sequence comes from Sphyrna mokarran, assembly GCA_024679065.1. Taxonomy (NCBI): domain Eukaryota; kingdom Metazoa; phylum Chordata; class Chondrichthyes; order Carcharhiniformes; family Carcharhinidae; genus Sphyrna; species Sphyrna mokarran. The sequence continues at coordinate 128,864,998 of JAGIQG010000003.1, read as the reverse complement.
ACACGTCTTTCAGAATGTGGGAGAAAACTGGAGCACCTGGAGGAAACGTACACAGAGGCAGGGAGAATATGCAGTCTCCGCACAGACAGTGACCCAAGCTGGGAATTGAACCTGGGTCCCTGGCACTGTGAGGCAGCAGTGTTAACCACTGCGCCATCCCAATTGGCCCATGTGAGGTGTGCGTACTCAGTGTAGACTGGACGGCAAGCCTGCGACTCTGCTGGCTGGTGGAACTCAGCTGCTCTCTTCCACCTGGACCAAACAGAACCATAGAATCCCTATAGTGCAGAAGGAGGCCAATTAAGTCCCTTGAGTCTGTACCGACCACATCCCACCCAGCCCTAAGCCATAACCCCGTGCATTTACTCTAGCTAGTCCCCCTGACATTAAGGGACAAATTAGCATGGCCAATCCACTTAACCTGCTCATCTTTGGACTGTGGGAGGAAACTGGAGCACCTGGAGGAAACCCACACAGATATGGGGAGAATGTGCAGACTCCACACAGTGACCCGAGGCCGGAATGAACCAGGTCCCTGGTGCTGTGAGGCAGCAGTGCTAACCACTGTGCCACCGTGCTGCCCCACCAAGGGAGCATTAAGACTTTCCCTTTAACTGGAAATTGTGGCCAATCTACCAGAGCCTAATTGAAGCTGATTTATCATTAACTCTGGCCTCAGATTGAGTTGATTGTTGGTATGAGGCTAATTACCACTTTCAAGACGAGGATGAATTCTATCAAGACAGCTCGGTGCTGTCTTGTGACACTGGGGTTCAAAGCAGCGTTGTGCTGCTGTTTGTCATAATTTGCTTCACTGCTGTGATAAATGGAAATCCACACATCAATAGTGCTGGTCCAGTGTCTGTTAGAATAGAACAGGGGGCTGGGAGTTGATTAAAGGTCTTATCCATATCCTACATTTTAATCTGATCTCAGACCCTGATGCACTGCTTTCTCAACACAAGGACACACAATCTTGAAGCCCGTGGCTAATCAGTACTCATTTAGTGATATTCAACTGAGTTCCATTCAGACACCATTGAATGGATCAGATCCATTATTAGTTAGTCTATTCAAAGAGTGCGTCTTGGTATGGTGAACTCATTTTAAAAAAATCAGGTCTTCTTATCAATTCTCTAGCTGACACTGCTAATTTAACTCAAAGACCTTACTGGGAAGAGGCACAGGCAGATTGAATCAACAGAGCTGTGGTGTAAACTCCACTCCTCCGGACGTGAATCCCACTCGCGAGCGGAAAGTGCTGTCACTAAATCTCTAGTGAGATAGTCTAAAACCTGAGATTGAGGGAGTTAACTGGAGGTTTGATACCATGTTAGTGCCATGATGCTATCACAATGAGCAAGAAGAGTGGGCACAGCACAGTAAAAAAATGCCATTGGGCCCATCTGATCTGGGATCAATGCATGCTCTGTTTGAGCCTCCTTCCAGCCTGCATCATTTCATCCCAATCAGCATAATCTTCCCTCTTTCCTCATCTTTATCTTCTCCATAATTACATCAATTCTATTCGCTTCACCTTGTGCTAACGAGTTCCACATTTCAACCATTCTCAGGGGTGAAGAGTTTTGAAATTCTTATTTTGGTCTATTAGTGACTACCTATGTAGCTCTGGTCTTCTCCACAAGTGAAAATAACTTCTCTGTAAGGCCTGGGTGGGATTGTTGTCAGTGTAGACTCAATGGCCTCCTTCTGCACTGTAGAGTTTCTGTGTTTCTGTGATCATCCTATCAAATCCTTTCATAATCCTAAAAGCCTTGTTCAGATTATCACTTCTTTTTCATTCATTTAAAGTTGAAATATATTTATCAGTGTGACAAGTAGGTTTACATTAACACTGCAATGAAGTTATTGTGAAAATCACCCAGTCACTATACTTGGGCGCTTGCTCAGGTACACTGAGGGAGAATTTAGCATGGCCAATGCACCTAACTATCTACTCTAATCTCTATAGAGATTAGAATTCCTAATCTCTGATCCGTTGTTGTCACCACAGTATTTATATTGCATGACCAGTTCAGTTTCTGGCCCCCCCAGGATGTTGATAGTGGAGGATTCAGTGGTGGTAATGTTATTGAATATCAAGGGGGCAAAGGTCAAATTCTCTCTTTCTGCAGTTAGTTATTACTGGCACTTGTGTGACATGAATAACACTTTTTTTTTTAGCAACACAGCACGGGAAACAGGCCCTTCGGCCCAACGAGCCCGCGCCACCGTAATACCAAATCATTATCCTATTTTAATAGTCCTATATAATAGTATATATATTAATCCTAATTTGGAAAATTTTCACCATAGGGACAATTTGTTACCCAATCAGCCTAAGAGCGAAGTTTTGGGTTGTGGGAGGAAACCGGAGTGCCCGGAGAAAACCCACGCAACCACAGGGAGAATGCGCAAACTCCCGCAGACACCGGCCCAATTCCAAGTGTCTGCACAGCCACATCGATAGTCTCTGAGCTGTCATGGTGCCCTTCAGGTGGTCCACATAAAGCACCCATATACGACATGAGGTACCAGGCAACCCATGAATCAACATCCAAGAGCTGTACCCGCACCACCTGCCGCATGCGTGCTCAAATTATGGACCGAATTACCTGTGGAAAAAAGCCGTAGTTAAACAGTCCTAATATATCCCTCTATCTGCATACCGCTCATGTGGCTGTCCAAGAGACCCTTAAACAGCCCCAGCGTGCCTGCTCCCACCACCTTACTCGGCAGTGCATTCCACACCCCCACGACCCTTTGTGTGAAAAACTGCCCTCTAATATTCGTCCTATACATAGCCCCCCTCACCCTATGGCCATGACCTCTCGTCCTATCCATTTCTAAAGGTGGAAAAAGTTTACCTCCATTTACTTGTCATTTCTCAGTTTGAACCTGAATATTGTCCAGGTTTTGCTTCATTTGGATAAGGATTCTTCAATATCTGAGAAGTCGCAAATAGTGCCAAACATAGAAACAAGCAGAAGGAGGCCATTCAGCCCTTCGAACCTGCGCCATCATTCATTATGATCATAGCTGACCATCCAAATCAATAGCCTAATCCTGCTTTCTCCCCATAATCTTTTATCCCTTTCACTCCAAGTACTATATCCAGCCACCTCTAGCATACATTTAATGTTTTGGCATCAACTACTTCTTGTGCTAATGAATTCCACAGGCTCACCACTCTTTGGGTGAAGAAATGTCTCCTTTTCTCCATCCTAAATGGTCTATCCTGAATCTTCAGATTGTGACCCCTGGTTCTAGACTCCCCCTACCATCAGAAATATCCTCCCTGCATCTATCCTGTCTAGTTCCGTTAGAATTTTATAAGTCTCTATGAGATCCCCCCTCATCTGTCTGAATTCCAGCAAAAACAATCCTAACGTAGTCAATCTCTCCTCATAGATCAGTCCTGCTATCCTGGAATCAGCCTGGTAAACGCTCGCTGCATTTCCTTGAGAGCAAGAACATCCTTCCTCAGAAAAGGAGACCAAAACTGCACACAATATTCTTAATGCGATCAGTGAATGCCCACATTTTCTGATGGAAGGAAGGTCATTGGTGAAATAGTTGAAGATGTTTGGGCCTGCCCTGAGGGATTCCTGCAGCAATATCCCAGAACTGAGATGTTGGACCTCCAATCATCACAACCATCTTCCTTTGTGCCAAGTATGACTCCAGCCAGTGGAAGGCTTTTTCCCTGATGACTCCAGTTGTGCTGGAGCTCCTTGATGCCAGACTTGGTCAAGTGCTGTCTTGACATCAAGGGCTATCACTCTCACCTCACCATTAGAATTCAACTCTTTTGTTCATGTTTGAACCAAGGCTGTAATGAGGCCAGGAGCTGAGTGAGCCTGGAGTAACTGAGTGTTAGTGAGCGGCTCATTGTTGAGTAAGTGCTGCTAGAAAGCACTGTTGATGATGTCTTCCATCATTTTACTGATCATTGAGAACAGACAGACGGAGCAGTAATTACCCAGGTTGGATTTGTCCTGTCTCTTGCGGGCAGGACGTACCTGGGCAGCTTTCCACATTTCTGCCCAGGTAATGTGGGCCAGATAGATGGGTAGGACTGGGGAGATGTCATGTTGTAAGTATACTGGAAGAGCTTGGTTAGGGATGCAGCACGTTCTGGAATACACGTCTTCAGGACATTTACAAGGATGTTGCCAGGACTCAAGGAATTAAGTTACAGGGAGAGATTGGACAGGCTAGGACTATTTTCCTTGGAATGTAGGAGACTGAGGGGTGATCTTATAAAGATGTATAAGATCATGAGAGACATGGATAGGGTGAATGTGCCCATCCCTACCAGCTGAGGGGGTGTAGAATCCGCTCACAGGTATGAGTTTTGATAAGGATTTCGAAATTGATTCAGAAGGGAACAAGATGCCAACAGAGTCTGACAAGGACCAGTGGAATGGTACAAGGGGGAAACTTGTGGCTGCAATATTCTAAATAATGGGTGGCACAGTGGTCAGCACTGCTACCTCACAGCGCCAGGGACCCGACTTCGATTCCCGGCTTGGGTCTCTGCATGAAGTCTGCACATTCTCCCCGTGTCTGCGTGAGTTTCCTCCTGGTGCTCTGGTTTCCTCCCTCCCTGCGAGAGACATGCTGGTTAGGTGGATTGGCCATGCTAAATTGCCCCTTGGTGTCAGGGGGATTAGCCAGGATAACTATTGTGGGATCACGGCAATAGGGTGGGATTGTTGTTGGTGCAGGCTCACGAGGCTGGAAAGGCTCCTTCTGTACTGTAGGGATTCTATAAGTTGCAGCTTTCCGAGGATTAGAAGGTGGATATTCCACATTTTGTGACAAGTATGGGAATGAATAAAGTAGGCAGCCCACATGGAAAATAGAGTCCCTGACACTAACAACCATCGAGTGGAATTATCACCCCTGTTTCAGTCTCAATAACTGCCCACTAGGCATTTTACACAATGGTGCCAACTCTAACACTGAAATAACTCGATTAGCATCGTCTGATTCAAACAAAAACTTCACCCAAAAGGAAGTTTCAGACGCAGAGTAAAAGTTAAAATTCTTTTGTGTTGCTTGGAATTTTTAAACAGAACCTGATGTGACACAAAAAGCTCTTTTTTGAACTGCAAGAATTCTCCCTCTCTCTCCATCTGTTGGCTCGCCCCCGTTTTAAACCTGAACCCGTTGTATTTTTGTTTTGCGATGGGGTGGGGTAGGGGAGAAGGGAGGTGGGGGCTGTGTCCGCCGAGACCTATTTTTTGCCACATTGCAAAATCCGGCTTTTAAATCTGCAATCTATCCTCTGCAGGCCCCGAGTGCACACGTGCCAACACAAAGCCTCTTGTTTTCATTCTGGGTTGACCTTTACTGGTCTTGCCCCTAAAGCAATATCACAAAAGGCTTAACCCCAAGCTCACAGGAGGCAGCCATCCCTGGCTGGTGTTAATTCAAACATCACCATTAATTAAAAAGTAATTCATTTAACCATTTAACTCTACATTCTTCAAGGGAAATAATGTTGTGTGGGAACAGTGAAGACAGAAAAGTCTGCTTCTGTTCTGACTGGAACCCACAGCTAACTCCACCAGGTTCCATCCTATGTTTAACATAGGATATCACAGAATCATAGAATCCCTACAGCACAGGAGAAGTCTGCATCGATTTTCCAATAGATTATCCCACCCAGGCCCTATCCCTGTAGCCCCATGTATTAATTCACTAATCCCCCTAATCCCCATAACTTCCATATCTTGGGACACTAAGGGGCAATTTAGCGTGCCCAGTCCACCAAATCGGCACATCGTCCGGATTATAGGAGGAAATCAGAGCACCCGGAGGAAACCCACGCAGGCACAGGGAGAATGTGCAAACTCCACACAGTCAGTCACGTTGGGGGTGGCGCGGTGATCAATTCTGATCTCGGGTGACTGTCTGTGCGGACTTTGCACATTCTCCCCATGTTTGTATGGGTTTCTTCCGGGTGCTCCGGTTTCCTCCCACAATTCAAATATGTGCGGGTTAGATTGATTGGTCATGATAAATTGCCCCTCAACGTCAGGGGGATAAATATGTGGGATTACGGGGATAGGACAGAAATTTGGTGGGATTGTTGTTGATACAGGCTCCATGGGCCAAATGGCCTCTGTAGATTCTATTCTATGATTCATCCAAGCCAGGAATTGAACCCTGGGCCCTTGCGCTGTGAGACAGCATCACTAAGCACAGTGCAACTGTGCCACTCCTTAAAGGACACAAATGAGCACCACCAACTGGAAGGCAGGCAGTGGAAGCAAGCAGGCCTCACCAAAGAGAATTGAATTAATCCCTTTTTAAAAATAATTTTAGGAGCCTCCTTTTACAAAGTGGGTCAATCCCTTCATAGCTTTTCCTCTCCCCATCTCTATAATATATACTGGGAGATCTATCATTCCCCCCATTCCTTAGACATCATCCTTACACCCCTCTGATCACTGCCCTTGGAAATCACCAATTCCCACTCCCCAATCACCATCTTGGGCATTGCTTTCCTTCAGTTATGATGAGTGTTTACAAAGAACAAAAAACAGTACATGTTTTTTTGGATGCGAACTTTGCAGATTTCAGAGTCCATACAATTCTCGTGCATCCCCTATTTGCTTCACTCCACTATTGAAGGCCCTGTCTTTAGCTGCTTGAGCCCCAACTCTGGGAATCCTCTCTCTACACCTCCCTGCTTCTCTCTCTGCTCCTTCTTTAAGATACTGCTTAAAACTTTTATCTTTCAATCACTTGTTCTAATGTCTCCATATGTGACCTGGTGTTAAATTTTGTTTCAGAACACTTCTACATTAAAGGCACAATATTAAATATAAATAGAAAGTTGCTATGAAGGGCTGCAAAAAGGGCAACAGAATCACCATTCTGTGGGGACAGAGAACAAAGAAAATTACAGCGCAGAAACAGATCCTTTGGCCCTCCAAGACTGCACTGACTGTGCTGTCTGTTTGAACTAAAACACCCATCCCTTCTGGGGATCATATCCCTCTATTCCCAAATAGGTAGGACTGAACAGAGACAGAGTACAGGAAAGAAACAGAAAATCTGGTGAACTGGTGTGACGACAATAATCTCTCAAGATCAACAAAACGAAGGAGATAGTTATTAATTTCAGCAAGTGCCCCTGTCTACTTCAATGGGTAAACTCGGTAAGAGGTCTGACAACACCAATTTTAAATCCAACCGATTGGATTTAAAACTGGTGTTGTCGGATCTCTTACTGAGTTTACCCCAGTCCAACGCCGGCATCTCTATGTCATTACTTCAATGGGGGCAAAGTGGAAATGGTCATGAGCTTCAAGCTTTTTAGGTGTTCAGATCACCAATAACCTGCCCTGATCCCTTCCATACTGACACTATAGTTAAGAAAGCCCACCAACACCTCTACTTTTTCAGAAGACTAAAGAGATTTAGCATGTCTGCTACAACTCTCACCAACTTTTACAGATGCACCATAGAAAGCATTCTTTCTGGTTGTATCACAGCTTGGTACGGCTCCTGCTCTGCCCAAGATCGCAAGAAACTACAAATGATCATGAACGAAGCCCAGTCCATCACTCAAACCAGCCTCCGATCCACTGACTCTGTCAACACTTCCCGTTGCCTCAGAAAAGCAGCCAGCATAATTAAGGACCGCATGCACCCCGGACATTCTCTCTTCCACCTTCTTTCTTTGGAAAAAAGATACAAATGTCTGGGGTCATGTACCAACTGACTCAAGAACAGATTCTTCCCTGCTGCCAAAAGACTTTTGAATGGAACTATCTCGTATTAAATTGATTTTTTGACATCCTAGCTATAATTGGAACACTACATTTTACACCCTCTCCTATCCTTCTCTATGTACAGTATGTTTTGTCTGTATAGCATGCAGGAAACAATGCTTTTCACTGTACACTAATACGTGTGACAATAATAAATCAAATCAAATCCTCCTAATGGATAGCAATAGGAATTAGAGTTGCCAGTTGTGCATGGCACAATCCCCGTCTAACTGCTAGGGACATGCTGCGCAGCATTCTTTGGCAAAGTAGTGGTTAGCACTGCTGCCCTCACAACGCCAGGAGCCTGGGTTCAATTCTGGCCTCGGTGACTGTGTGGAGTTTGCACATTCTCCCCATGCCTGCATGGATTTCCTCCAGGTGCTCCTGTTTCTTCCCACAGTCCGAAAAATGTGCCAGTTAGGTGGATTAGCCATTATAAATTGCCCCATAGTGTTGGGGAGTTAGCCGGGTAAATACTTGGAGTAGTGGGCATAGAGCCTAGATGGAATTGTTATTAGCGCACTCGTTGGGCCAAATGGCCTCCTTCTGCACTGTAGAGGAAGTGTTCCCCACTAGTTGCCAGGCAGAATTAACTAATGAATTAATAGTCATTCAAGGTCTATAAGGAAGAGTGGGGTAGGTGGGGCAGGGGAGTTGGGGTCAGTGGGACGGTGGCACAATGGTTGTCACTGCTGCCTCACAGGCACAAGGACCTCAATTCAATTCCTGGCTTGAGTCATTGTGTGTTAAAGTTAAAAGTTTATTAATCACAAATAAGCTTACCTTAACAGTGCAATGAAATTACTGTGAAAATCCCCTAGTCGCCACACTCTGGAGCCATTTCGAGTACACTGAGGGAGAATTTAGCACGGCCAATGCACCTAACCAGCACGTCTTTCGGATTGTGGGAGGAAACTGGAGTAGCGGAGGAAACCCACACAGACACAGAGAGAACGTCAAACTCCACACAAACAGTGACCCCAAGCCGGGAATTGAACCTGGGTCCTTGGTGCTGTGAGGCAGCAGTGCTAACCACTGCACCACACATGTCTGTGTGGAGTGTACGTGTTCTCTCCGTGGCTGTGTAGGTTTCCTCCTACCGTGCGAAAGACATGTTGGTTACGTGCATTGGCCTTGCTAAATTCTCCCTGAGTGTACCTTAAAGGTGCCAGAGTGTGGCAACTTGGGGATTTTCACAGTAACTTCATGTAAGCCTATTTCTGACAGTAATAAATAAACTTTAAAAGCTTTATAATTTTATAATGATGATAATTCCTTTAAGGAGCTGGTACAGGTATGATAGGCTGAAGAACCTTCTGTGCTGGTCGATTTCTATGCTCCACGACTGGGTAAAATGTGCTGGCTACAAACTAGCAGGCAGTCAACGGTGAAGGTTGTTTTTCAAGCCTCTTGCTCACAATATCACATATCTTCCACGTAAAAGTTTAGACTGTGCACACTGCAGTTCCTAATGTTTTACAAAAACAACCAGCTGTGCGTAAATCTTTCCCTGCCAGGAAATTTTGCCAAAATTAATTCTTATTTGTAGAGGGGAGGATTTGAAGTCATCAAGATAAGTGCTGGAGGAATCAGAGCTTCTTGGCATGGAACACTTGATATCAGGGTTAGTAAGTTCAGGCCAGCATGGGCTAAATGCAAAGCACGGGTCTCCACACGACAGTTCTGTAAACTCAGACCTAGGAAAGCGACAGCACGATACGTTCATTACTCTGCTATGGGTGGCACAGTGGTTAGCATTGCTGCCTCACAGCGCCAGGGACCCGGGTTCGATTCCCAGGCTTGGACCACTGTCTGTGCAGAGCTTTCATTTTCTCCCCGTGTCTGTGTGGGTTTCCTCTGGGTGCTCCGGTTTCCACCCACACTCCAAAGACATGCAGGTTTGATGCATTGGCCATGCTAAATTCTCCCTCAACGTACCCGAACAGTCACTGGAGCGTGGCGACTAGGGGATTCTTACAATAATTTCCTTCAAGTGTTAAAGTAAGCCTATATGTGACACTGATAAATAACTTGTTTCTTGATGAGAAAAATTGTTTCGTTATTGCCAAGTTGTGTTGAGCTGATTTGTGCAGTTTACTTCAAACCCACTTGAAACTTCCCTAGTTGGTAAGTATTTTTTTAAAATTCAATTGTGGGACATGGGTGTCGCTGGCTGGCAGCATTTATTGCCCATCCCTAGTTGTCCTTGAGAAGGTCGTGGTGAGCTGCCTTCTGGAATCACTGCAGTCCATGTGCTGTGGGTTGACCCACAATACTGTTAGGAAGGGAATTCCAGGATTTTGATCCAGCGACTGTGAAGGAACGGCGATATATTTCCAAGTTAGGACGGTGAGTGGCTTGGAGGGGAACTTGCAGGTGGTGGTGTTCCCATGTATCTATTTCTTCCTCGTCCTTCTAGATGGAAATGGTCATAGATTTGGAAGGTGCTGTCTAAGCATCTTTGGTGAATTGCTGCAGTGCATCTTGCAGATAGTACACACTGCTGCCACTGAGAATTGGTGGAAGAGGGATTGGACATACCATGTGATATTATGGTCAGAGTGGAAGCAAGTGGTGGTGGGCGTTGGGGGAAGGTGCACGAGGGCGGCAATGTAACGCAGTGATTAGCACTGCTGCTTCACAGCTCCAGGAACCTGGGTTCAATTCCCGGTTTGGGTCGTGTCTGCGAGGGTTTCCTCCGGGTGCTCCGGTTTCCTCTCACAGTCCAAAGATGTGTGGGTTAGGTTGATTGGCCATGCTAATAATTGCCCCTTAGTATACTAGGATGCTTATGTTAGAGGGATTAGTGGGTAAAATATGTAGGTATGTGGGGCTAGAACTTGGGTGGGATTGTGGTTGATGCAGATTCAATGGGCTGAAGGGCCTCTTTCTGCACTGTAGGGTTCTATAACTCTATGATTCTCTCATTTAAACCGTGAGCTATACTGAGTTAGACCATCTCTGCTCCTCACAGCAAATCGGGTTATTATAAGTGACACCAATGGACTTACTCAACACTGCAGCTTGAATTGTAAGTGGCAGCTAACAGTCTTGTCACAATGACTATATCCAACGAGACAGAATCTAACTGTACCCCCTTGATATACAACAACATTGCTATTGGTAAAACCCCTGCCATCAATACTTTGGGTTTACCATTGGCTGCAAATTTAACCAACTGTATTCAATACTGTGGCCGCGGCAAGGTGGGTGAGTTTGGGAATGCTACGTGAGTAATTCACTGGCCATCTCCTCAAAGCCTATCCACCATCTACCAGATACAAGTCAGGAAGTGATGGGTGACACGGTGGCATACTGGTTAGCACTGCTGCTTCACAGCACCAGAGATCCAGGTTCGATTCCCCGCTTGGGTCACAGTCCGTGTGGAGTTTGCACTTTCTCCCCAGGTCTCTGTGGGTTTCCTCCAGTTTCCTCCCACAGTCTAAAGGGGTGGATAAGATGGATTGGCCATGCTAACACTAACAGGGGACAAGCGAGTGTAAATACATGAGGTTTTGGGGATAGGGCCTGGTTGGGGTTGTGATTGGTGCAGAGCCAGTGGGCTGAATGGTCTCTGCACCATAGGATTTTACTGCCCACTTGTGTGGACGAGTGCATCTTCAACTGCATTTAAGAAGCTTGACACCATCCAGGAATCCCCTCTCCAATAGCACTGTGAGTGTATCTGCACTATATGGACTTCAGTGGGTTGAGAAGGGGGCTCCTTCTCAAAGGCCATAGGAATGAATAATAAACATCGGCTTTTCCAGCAATGTTCCCATCCCATCAGTGAATGAGAGAATACTGGGCTTCCATTCCTGATTGTTGGCCAATACCCCACGTGTTAGAAGAAAGGTATGTTGGCGATGGTGCTACACATGGTGAAATAACTTTAACACTGAAAGACGTGAAGAAAGGGTCACTTGGATGAGGTGGCCAAGAGGTATCTACACCCGGAACCAAATTCCCAGCAAATCGCATCACTTTCCAAAACTCCAAAGACCTGAACAAATGGAAACACAGCAACAAACAAAACACGGTTGGCACAGTGGTTAGCACTGCTGCCTTACAGCGCCAGGGACCCAGGTTCAATTCCAGCCTCGGTTCACTGTGCAGAGTTCATACATTCTCCCTGTGTCTGCGTGGGTTTCCTCCGGGTGCTCCAGTTTCCTCCCACAGTCCAAAGACGTGTGGGTTAGGTTGATTGGCCATGCTAAAATTGACTTCAGTTTCAGGGAGAATTAGCTGGGTAAATGCATGGGGCTCTGGGAATAGAGCCTGGGTGGGATCGTGGTTGGTGCAGGCTCAATGGGCCGAATGGCCTCCTTACTCACTGTGGGGATTCTACGATTTGAACAAAGGGCTGGAAGGTGAGCAGGGTCACATCACTTCAAACCTTTACGGCCATTAGGGAAAGGAAACTACAACCCATGAGTCTTGTTTGCCTTCCCAGGAGGAAGAGAAGAATATAGCAATCCAGGAAAAGTTCTGTTCCTCATGGGACTGATGGATCAGGACACTGGTTGATACTTCAGAAGGGACTATCGTCCCGTGTTTCTACCTCATGCCCGTTCTTTAGCATTCGGTGCGACGTGGATGGGACGCAGATAGAGAATACGACAAGGTCAAAGGTTGCCCCTCTGTGATCTCAGCCAGGTGGTGAAGATGGCTATCTGAGGTAACAGAGGGCCAACGTGGGGCAAGTGGAAACTTCAGCACAAAGGAAAATCACATCATTGCGGTTTTTAAAAGAACGTACAGTATGATGAATAGTGCTGCAGTACACATTACCTTTCAGTAACCCCTATCCTCCACAGCGGGGGGGAAAAAAAAAAGACAGTCTGTTATCCGTCTTAAAAGAAATATTGTTCAGTCTGTGACAAGGCTCCGTATGAAAATCTCTTCCTATTAAACCTCTCTGCCAGAGTAATTACTCTTGTTCAGTCCCAGTGTTGAAAAGCTGATTTATTCCAATACCCCAGACAGCCTCCTTTGCCCGCCCACATCCCCCCCAACCCCTGTACCTGGTCTGGTGGGAAGTTGTGCAGGAGTTGCCTGATCTTGTTGCTGTATTGTATCTGCCAGTGTCTTCTGGCCCAGGCTACACAGTCGGCCCAGGACTCGGGCTTATCGATGTCTAGGCTCCTGTAAATGCCTTCCAGGATTTCCAACGCCTGACCTTCCTGCAGTGCCATTGTATGATCAATAAAAGAAGGATCTCTGTTTAATGTAAAAAGAGGTGTCAGTTATTGCTGGAGTTCAGGCCCCAGTTAACAAACAACTGGTATTGCAACTCTCACTTGCAATGTCAAGTGGAGGGCAAAATAAAACTATTTATTTTAAGCAACAAAAAATGTACTTTTTTATTTAACTTTGCATTCTATAGCAAAATACTCCAAATAATACCAGATTATGGGCAGCATGGTGGCACAATAATTAGCCTCATAGCGTCAGGGACCCCGGTTCGATTCCAGCCACAGGTCATTGTCTGTGTGGAGTTTGCACATTCTCCCAATGACCATGGGGGTTTCCTCTGGTTTCCTCCCACGACGTGTGGTTTAGATGGATTGATGTGGAGATGGGTCGGCGTTGGACGGGGGTAAACACAGAAAGAAGTTTCACAATATCAGGTTGCTATCAAATTTACTGTCAGATAGATTGATTTGGGTTTACCATCAAAAAATTTGGTTGGACCTGGTGTTGTGAGACTTCTTACTTAGGTGGATTGGCCAGGCTAAATTTTACTGGCCCCTCCACTCGGGGCTCGTACAAACCAACGGAGAATGCTGTTCTCTGAGCCTTGCCCGACCCCGGAATCGGGGCGAGTGTGCCAGTAAAATTCCGGCCAATGACTGTAATTTGGAAGTGTGAGTAACTTGTCAATTGAGTCCAAGCTGGCTGATGTAATCAAAACCAAGACACGACTTTTCTTTACTGAGAGAGTTTATAGACTTGTTCAGTCTCATAGCTGCCTCTCCCCAGTGTCCCAGCTGTCCCCATATTTATACATGTTCAATGTATTTATGATGCCACAAAGTGGCAGAGTTGGTAGCACTGCTGCTTCACAGCGCCAGGGATCTGAGTTCAATTCCAGTCTCGGGTGACTGCCTATCTGGAGTTTGCCCTTTTTGTGCCCCTCATAATTTTGTAGATTCTATCAGGTTGCCCTCCCCCCCTCAGCCTCCATCTTTCCTGTGACAACGATCCAAGTTTATCCAATCTTTTCCCATACCTGAAACCCCCCCCCCCAGAGTCAGGCAACAAATGTCTCTGCACAAGTCATCAAGGATTGAATGAATGAAAATGCAGGTTTTGGTAAAGAATGACAACATTTAATGAAAATATTCCAATCAGAACAGAATAGCAATACAAAAAGATTCACAGAATCCCAACAGTGCAAAAGGAAGCCATTCAACCCATCGAGTCTGCACTGACCATCATCTCACCCAGCCCTATCTCCACTTATTGAGTCTGCTTATCCCCCTGACACTATGGGGCAATTTAGCATGGCCAATCAACCTGACCCACACATCTTTGGAGGAAACCGGAGTACCCAGAGGAAACTCATGCAGACATGGGGAGAATGTGCAAACTCCACGAAGACAGTGACCCAAGCCGGGAATTGAATCCGGGTTCCTGGCGCTGTGAGGAAGTGATGCTAACCACTGTGCCACCATGCCACCCTGGATAAAAATCTTTGGGGCTTGCAATTTTTACATGCTATTTTCATCTTCATATGTGGGGGATGGATAGAAAGCAAGCAGGAGAGAGATAGAAAAAGAGAACATCAAAATCATTCCCTGGGGTGTTTAGGTGCTTTGAAAATGGGCTTTTTGGTCTTTAAAAGGAGGTGGGGGCTCAGAAATTCACCATCATTTGTTGTCTCTAGATGTCTACTCAGGGTCATGAGGTTCTTGATGAAACAGGCCAATTCTCAATCCACGGGTCTTTGGGTATACAAAGCAGTGTGTTTCATGAGGTGGTGAGATCTAGAAAGCAGGATTTGCTTCCATTTCTTTTCTCTATACTGTCATTCTCCCTCATCAGAAAATATTCCAACTCAAAGTGCGATGCAACTCGATGGACAAGTTGATGCTATTGTGCTGGTGGCAAGCTCCCCCCCAGTTATCAATACCAATGCTGCCACTCTTCACAGAGTCTTCCCAATGTTTTCTTTTTCTTCTCCAGGAACTTAAGCCATTTAAGAGCCGAGGAAGCAGGGCTTTGTGGGGAAGATGGTTTTCCAGTTATTCTGGACGCGGTGTTCAGTCATCCATGTTGATTTTGCAAGAGTTTTTGCAGAAATATTTACAGAGTGCATTTCAAGGGCATCCCCACATTTGTAATTGAACATGGAGGTTGCGACAGTGGCGACGCTGATGGAATTTCTCTTATGTATCGTTAATACACTATCTTTGGATGGGATTTTACAGCCTCGCTCGGGCGAGACTGGAACTTCCCACCTGAGATCAACGGAGATTTGCGTTGTTGGACCCTCACTTGTGCCGGTTCACTGGCGGGACGAGGTGGTAGAGTTCTGGTCCACGTGTCACTGCATTATCGGGGCATGCTAACTACAAATGCTCTGTGTGTACTCGGCCTCTCCATAACTCATGGAAGTCCTTTGTTGTCGAGCACTCACTGTTTTTGAGTTGGTGCTGCTTTTCTGATAGAACATAGAACATAGAACATAGAACAATACAGCACAGAACAGGCCCTTCGGCCTTCGATGTTGTGCCGACCAAAATAAAAAGCAATGCCCCTCCAAACTAAACCATTCCCTTCTCTTCCATATACTTATCAATTAACCTCTTAAACGCCACCAAACCTGGCGCATCCACAACAGCCGCAGGCAGGGCACTCCACTCCCCAATCACCCCCCGAGCAAAGAACCCACCTCCGACATCCGCCATCCGATGTTGGGTTTCTTTGTCGGTGGGGGCCTTTGAAAAGAGGTGGTTGCCATGGTGTGGGAAGTGTGCAACATATGCAGAATCTGTCCAACATATATGGAGGTGAGGTTTCTCTGACCAAGTGCCACCATCTTCAGAGGCAATCTTATAAAAATGTAAAGGGTCAATAAAGAAATAGAAATATCAACCTAGTGCATTGCACCAGACTGATTTTATTTTCCTGATGTCATACAGAAGCTTCTTTCAAATTCAATGGGGTGGCACAGCGGCAAGCACTGCTGTCTCACAGCACCAGGGACCCGAGTTCAATTCCAGCCTTGGGTGACTGTCTGTGTGGAGTTTGCACTCTTTCCCCGTGTCTGCATGGAATTCTTCCTGGTGCTCTGGTTTCCTCCCACAGTTCAAAGATGTGCTGGTTGGGCGGATTGGCCACACTAAATTGACCCTTAGTGTCAGCCGGACTAACTAGCATCAATGTGCAGGGTTACAGGAATAAGGCCTGAACCTACATTGACATGGGGAGAACATGCAAACTCCAGACAGGCAGTGACCCAAGCCGGGAATCAAACCCGGGTCCCTGCTGCTGTGAGGCAGCAGTGCTTAACCACTGTACCACCTTTTCACTGTATAGTAATACACGTGACAATAATAAATCAAAATCAAATGGGTAATAAAGGCTGACCTTTCCCAATGATGCACAAGTCCTTTGAATGAATTTTAAAAAATGCCCCACTGTATACAGCCAATGAAGGGTTAATCCTGACTGCTGCAGTGCTGTTAGCTTGTAGGCAACAATTGACCTTTTACCACTTTACAGGACCAAACTCCAGGCTTTTAAATACATGGTCCTGATCGGCGTATTGTCTTGTTCTTTGATCATCTCTCCGGATGCTCAGAATTATAGGAATGCTCCCTGAGCAAAGCCGGAGTGTTCTGCCCTGATTAGAAACAAGACTTTCTAAATTCCCATCATCACAGTGTCCAACCCGACGGCCAGAGCCCACAGGAGCAAGGTTTGGCAGGCTGGACTGCATGAACTCATCTCACAACTTTGCAGAATGAAAACACATTTGAGAAGCTGTCTCTCTCTCTCTCTCTATCTGGCTGTGGAGAGTGGCAGCGAGAGAACACTCAGAATGAATTCCAGATGTGCGGCTCACACAGATTGGAGAGCGGAGCCGAGTAATGGGTCAGCAGCGGCTGTCCATCTCCAAATCGATCGTCTTGCTTCCTGTTCGATACCCAGCAACACCTCCGTAGCAAGAAG
Source organism: Sphyrna mokarran (assembly GCA_024679065.1). Taxonomy (NCBI): domain Eukaryota; kingdom Metazoa; phylum Chordata; class Chondrichthyes; order Carcharhiniformes; family Carcharhinidae; genus Sphyrna; species Sphyrna mokarran. Next base: position 128,848,028 of record JAGIQG010000003.1, on the reverse strand, counting down.
GCAGCACAGGTTAGGGCAACAGGATGGCACTGTTTCCTCTGTGTGCCAGTGACCCGGGTTCAATTCTGGCCTCGGGTCACTGTCTGTGTGGAGATTGCACATTCTCCCCGTGTCTGTGTGGGTTTCCTCCCACACGCCAAAAATGTGCAGGTTTGGATGGATTGGCCATGCTAAATTGCCCCTTAGTGTCCCAAGACGTGTAGTTTAGGGGAATTAGCGGGCTAATTCACGGGACTACAGGGATAGGGCCTGGGTACGGTGCTCTGTTGCAGTGTTGGTGCAGAATTGATGGGCTGAACTCTTTCTGCACTGGAAGGATTCTATAATGAGTGAAAATCTGAATGAATTTGGCCAAAATTGATTCAGCAGATCAATTATTTACCTTTCGATTCCTAAAATCAATTCTCTCATGATTCATGCTCCTTGCTGCCTGTTCCTCATCAGGTTGAGTGACACTTTGAAACAAAGGAGCTACTTGAATGCAGATAGATTGCTGATTGGCTAATAGGAATGCTGTAACCCAGCCTGCCTGCCTGTAACCCAGAAGAGGCCCTTCAGCCCATCGAGTCTGCACCAGCACATCAGAAACACCTGAACACCACCTAATTCCATCTGCCAGCACTTGGCCCATAGCCCTGAATGTTATGATGTGCCAAGTACTCATCCAGATAGTTTTCAGAAGTGAGGCATCCCGCTTCTACCACCCTCCCAGACAGTACATTCCAGCGCCACCACACCGTGGATAAAAAAGTTTTTCCTTACATTCCCCCAAAACCTCCTGCCCCTCACCTTGAACTTACGTCCCACCCAATACTGACCCTTCAACTGTAGGGAATGGCTGCTCCTAATCCACTCTATCCATGTCCCTCATAATCTTAAACACTTCAATCAGGTTATCCCTCAGTCTTATTTGCTCCAACGAAAACAACACAATCCCTAAACTTTCCATCCTGGGCAGCATCCTGGTGAATCTCCTCTGCACCCCCTCCAGTGCAATCACGTCCTTCCGATAATGTGGCAATCACAACTGCGCACAGTAATCTAACCATGGCCTCACCGAAGTTCTATATAACTCCAAGGTGACTTCCCTGCCTTTGTAATCTATGCCTCAATTGATAAAGGCAATTACTCCATTTGCCTTTTTCACCACCCGACTAACATGCCCTTCCACCTTTAGAAATCTGTGGACAAACACACCAAGGTTCTCTTGTTCCAAAGAGCTTCCTTGTGTCCTACCATTCATTGAGTACTTTCTTGCCAAATTATTCCTTCCAAAGTGTATCACTTTTCAGGGTTAAACTCCATTTGCCACTTACTTGCCCATCTGACCATTCTGTCTATATCTTCCTGTAGCCCAAGGCACTCCGCCTCACTGTTAACCACACAGCCAATCTTTGTGTCATCCACAAACTAACTAATCCTACCCTCCACATTGTCATCGATATCATTTATCTAAATGATGATTAATAGTGGGCCCTGTGGTACACCACTGGTTTCCAATCACTAATGTGGAGATGCTGATGTTGGACTGGGGTAAACACAGTAAGATGTCTCATAATACCGGGTTAAAGACCAACAGGTTTATTTGTAGCAGACACCACTAGCTTTTGCAACTTGCTGTTCCTTCGTTCCCTGATGAAGCCAGTTTTGAAAGCTAGTGATGTTTGCTACAAATAAACCTGTTGGAATTTAACCTAGTGTTATGAGACTTCTTACCGTGTTTTTCAATCACCCTTTGTCTCCTACAACTGAGACAATTTTGAATCCACTTTATCAAATTACCCTGTATCCCACGTGCATTTACCTTCTTTACAAGTCTCCCACATGGAACCTTGTCAAAGTCTATGCTGAAGTCCATATGAATTACATCGACTGCACTAGCCTTGTCTACACACCTGGTCACCTCCTCAAAAAATTCACTCAAATTTGTTGGCCATGGCCTCCCATTGATGAAGCCATGCTGACTATCCCTGATCAAGATTTACCTCTCCAAGTGGAGATGGATGTTCTCCTTCAGAAATTTCTCCAATAGTTTCCCTCCCACTGAGGTGAGACTCACTGGTCTGTAGTTTTCTGATTTATCTCTAGAAACCTCCTTAAGTAAGTTTAGTTCATTCGTGTGACTTTACAAATGGGTTAAAATGTCGAAGGATTTAAGGTGCTAGTTTGTGATATTTCCATTTATTCAGCCGGAATTGCCTTCATTCGAACTTCTCATTTCTCCAGAAAGTCAATTTCTGGTGGTCTTTGTGCCAATCAGTGAGGAGATAGGATGGTCATCATTGAATCAGAATTATCTGTGAGCAATGACCATTTCTTGCGTGTGAGCTGCTCAGTGGTACGCATTGGCCAGCTCAAAGTAACCCTTCCCCTGGAACTCCCATCGTAAAGGGAGTTGGCGCAGAACTTACAGCCAAGGCCTGAATCCCAGCACATAAAACAAGATAAGCAAGACTGAGACATTTCAAATATTAGCCAGAGTGGAGAATCTCCAGGTACATGGGTGGCACAGTGGTTAACACTGCTGCCTCACAGCGCTAGGAACTGGGTTCGATTCCCAGCTCAGATCACTGTGTGGAGTCTGTACATTCTCCCCGTGTCTGAGTGGGTTTCCTCCGGATGCTCCAGTTTCCTTCCACAGTTCAAAAGTGTGCAGGTTAGGCGGATTGACCATGCTAAATTGTCCTTATGTGTCTCAAGATAAATGGGTTAGATGGGTTAGCCATGGGAAATGCATGGGGTAACAGGGATGGGGCCTGGGTAAGATGTTCTGTCAGAGAGTTAGTGCAGACCCCAATGGGCCAAATGGCCTCTTCTGTACTGTAAAGATTCTATGAATCTATGATAAACATTGGAGAATGAATGGGAATCAGATAGTGTAATCCAGCTCTGATGAACATGCACCTTGAGGATTCCTGATGGTCTTTCTCCTAGGATTGATTGCAGGAAGGATTGGTATTTAACTTCTGGAGATGCTGGGACAAGCTTAGGAATAGCTTCTCAATCCAGTACAAGAGCAAAGGATTGTGTCAGGGAGTGACTGTGCCTTCCTTCACCGGTACCTATCCATGTACCACCCCCCCCCCCCCCCCCCCCCCCCTCCCTCCCTCCCTTCCCCCCCACTCCACCAATCCCATGCAGGACCAATCTGTGAGTAAATTGATTCTCTCCATTACAAGTGACCACACTGCTAAAAATATTTCATTGGCTGAAAAGCCTTGAGCTTTGTGAAGGACACCAACGCAATTCTTTTCTTCCTGATGTTGGTTTGTGGGCTGTATTCAGGATTATTAGCGAATTGTAGGAACTTGAGTCCGACTCAATGGCATAAGGTGGACGAGATTGCAGGACTTTTAAAAAAGAAAGTCTGAATCCATCTGGGTGCCTCGGTTGTGGAAAGGTTACATCAACAAGATCAGATAACCGAAGCAAAAACATAAGCAAAGGAGCTGAGATGGGGAGAAGGAAAATGCCCTTAAATCAAAAGTACAGAATTAATGTCTGTTTGACAGTTACAGTGTTTATTGAAGTTCCGCCTACTTAACTTACTGTCACAAGACAAGATAAACAATCCCTTTGGTTAACTGTTAGGTTGAAACTATTACCTTTTTAAGACAATTTCTCCGCTTAAATTCGGAGGGAAAATAAACTGCAGGCCGGGTTCTGGGTAGACTCAAGGATATGCCATAAATGTGCACCAATCCCAGTGAGGAGAACTTTATTACAGCAGAAGAAAACCAAACAACTTTGACTCGTATTTACTTCAGCCGCTTCCTGCCTGGAGACCCAAGATGGTTCCAGATGGGGAGGTTACCTCTTTGGCCCATTCCTTCTTTCCCTCCTCCATCTGCCCACATTCCACTCAGCTCCTCATCCTCCCTCCCCAACTACCCCTCTTCCCAATTTCCTGTCAGTTCCTTAAGTTTCACTTGTAAGTGGCACAAAGCCAAAACATTGAATGTATTCAAGAGGCAGCTGGATACAGCACTTGGGGCAAATGGGATCAAACATTATGGAAAAAGAGCAGGATCAGGCTACTGAGTTGGATGATCAGCCATGATTGTAATGAATGGTGCAGCAGACTCGAAGGGCCAAATGGCCTGCTCTGATGTCCTATGTTTCTACAGTAAGTAATCTCACAACACCAGGTTAGAGTCCAACAAATTTAGTGCTAGTCTTCACTAATCGAGGAATTGAACTTAGGAGTCGGAAGGTAGTGCTACAACTTTATAAGACAGAACTGCGCGCAATTCTAGTCACCTCACAACAAGAAGGATATGGAAGCTATTGAAAGGGTGCAGAGGAGATTTACAAGGATGTTGCCTGGATTGGGAGGCAGGCCTTGTGAAGATAGGTTGAGGGAGCTATGTCTCTTCTCCATGGAGAGGCAAAGATTGAGAGGCGACCTGATAGAAGTGTATAAGACGTTGAGAGGTATAGATCGGGTGGATTCTTGGAGGCTATTTCCCAGGGCTGAAATGGTCGCTACGAGAGGACACAGATTTAAGGTGCTGGGGAGCAGGTACAGAGGAGATGTCGTGGGTTTTCACTCAGAGGGTGGTGAGTGAGTGAAATCAGCTACTATTGGTGGTGGTAGAGGCAAACTCGCTGGGTCTTTTAAGAGACTTCTGGATGAGTACATGGGATTTAATGGGATTGAGGGTTATAGATAGTTCTATGGCCTGGTAGGTATGGATATGATTGGCACAACTTGTGGGCTGAAGGTCCTGTTTGTGCTGTAGTGTTCTATGTTCTATAAGTAGCATTATCCCAGTCCAACACCGGCAACTCCACATTATGTTTCGAAGTAAATATACTTACATTAATACTGCAACGAAGTTAACTGTGAAAATCCTCTAGTTGCCACATTCTAGCATCGCTTTGGGTACAGAAAGCATCTTTTCTCGTTGTATCACAGCTTGGTATGGCTCCTGCTCTGTCCAAGACCACAAGAAACTACAAAGGGTCGTGAATGAAGCCCAGTCCGTTACTCAAACCAGCCTCCCATCCACTGACTCTGTCTACACTTCCTGCTGTCTCGGAAAGGCATCGGTATAATTAAGGACTGCACACACCCTGAACTTACTCTCTCCCACCTTCTTTCATTGGGAAAAAGAGACAAAAATCAGAGGTCACGTACCAATCGACTCAAGAACAGCTTCTTCCCTGCTGCCATCAGACTTTTGAATAGACCTACTCTGCAATATGTTGATTTTTCTCTACATCCTTTTTTAATTTTGATTTGATTTATTATTGTCACACGTATTGGTATACAGTGAAAAGTATTGTGTCTTGCGCTGTCTGAAAAGCATACTGTTCACAGAGAAGGAAACAAGAGAGTGCAGAATGTAGTGTTACAGTCATAGCTAGGTTTAAAGAAAGATTAAATCAATGCGAGGTAAGTCCAATCAAAAGTCTGATGGCAGCAGGGAAGAAGGTATTCTTGAGTCGGTTGGTTTGTGACCTTAGACTTTTATATCTTTTTCCTGATGGAAGAAGGTGGAAGAGAGAATGTCCAGGGTGCGTGGAGTCCTTAATTACACTAGCTGTTTTGCTGAAGCAGCGGAAAGTGTAGACAGAGCCAATAGATGGGAGGCTGGATTGCATGATGGACCGGGCTACATTTATAACCTTTTGTAGTTCCTTGCAGTCTTGGGCAGACCAGGAGCCATACCAAGCTGTGATACAACCAGAAAGAATGCTTTCTGCTATGATTACAACACTGTTTCTTCGCTATGACTGCAACACTACATTCTGCACTCTCTCGTTTTCTTGTCTGCACATCGCACAAGATACAATACTTTTCACTGTATGTTAATACACGCGACAACAAGAAATCAAATCAAAAATTGAAGAAGAATTTAGTGTGGTCAATGCATCTAATAACCAGGGTGCCTTTTGGACTGAGAGAGGAAACCGGAGCACGCAGAGGAAACCCATGCAGACACGGGGAGGACGTGCAGATTCCGCACAGACGGAGAATCGAACCCAGGTGCTGTGAGGCACCAATGCCAACCACTGCGTCACCGTGCCACCCTCTTTTCTCCTGCTCCATCTCCAGCTGCTGACCTCCAAGAATCAGGTCTGCCAAGTTAAAAAGCTTTAGCTTTGTGCTTTAGCTCAGTCACTGCGGAGGGACGGAAAAGTTCCACGTGGAACAATAATGTTTTACAACAGGCACTGAAAACACTCTTTATCCCCGGGATTCTGACTCAGTGCGGAAGCACGAAGCACACTGTGTTTAATCCTGCGAGCGTTTTTGCCAACTCCTCTCACAGACACAGACACAAATCAACTTGGGAACAAATCAGTAAAAAATCAAATACTCACTCCAAATACTTGTTGACGTTCTCTGCCGGCTGTTTGAACAATCCTGCAAATTCATCCCGGGCCCACTGCAAAGAAACACACTCAATATCTCAGTGCCAGATCGCTGCTAAAAATACAGCTGCCCCAAGCCTGTGAGAACAAAAAGCCTTTCCCTTCAATTTATCTGAAGATCTTATAATCAGACATATAGACAGAGGCAGCAGATTCAATGATAGAGAGAAAGAGAGAGAGACAGAGAGCAACAGAGACAGAGAGAGGGGGCGTGCGCCAGAGAGGGGGCACGTGCCAGAGGAGCATGTGACAGAGAGATGGAGGGAGGGCGGGCGGGCGGGCGCGCGCCAGAGGAGGGAGGGAGGGAGGGAGGGAGGGAGGGAGGGCGGCGCGGGCGCGCGCCGGAGGGAGGGAGGGAGGGAGGGAGGGAGGGAGGGAGGGAGGGAGGGAGGGGAGGGGGGCGGGCGGGCGCGCGCCAGCGGGAGGGAGGGAGGGGGGTGGGCGGGCGCGCGCCCGAGGGAGGAGGGAGGGAGGAGGGGGGGCGCGCGCCAGAGGGAGGGAGGGAGGGAGGGCGGCGCGCGCCAGAGGGAGGGAGGGAGGGAGGGCGGGGGCGGGCGGGCGCGCCAGAGGGAGGGAAGGGCGCGCGGAGGGGAGGGAGGGAGGGCGGGGCGGGCGCGCGCCAGAGGGAGGGAGGGAGGCGGGGGGGCGCGCGCCAGGGGGGGCGGGCGCGCGAGGGAGGGAGGGAGGGGCGGGCGGGCGGCGCGCGCCAGAGGAGGGAGGAGGGAGGGCGGGCGGGCGGGAGGGAGGGGAGGGGGGAGGGAGGGCGGGCAGGCGCGCGCCAGGGAGGGAGGAGGGAGGGCGGGCAGGGCGCGCGGAGGGAGGGAGGGAGGGGAGGGCGGGGGAGGGAGGGATGCGCGCCAGAGGAGGGAAGGAGGGAGGGAGGGAGGGCGGGAGGGAGGGAAGGAGGGAGGGAGGGCGCCGGAGGGAGGGAAGGAGGGAGGGCACCGGAGGGAGGGAGGGAGGGGCCGGAGGGAGGGAGGGCGGAAGGGCGGGCGCCAGAGGGAGGGGGAAGGGCGGGCGCAGGGGGGGGCGGGCGCCGGAGGGAGGGAGGGCGCCGGAGGGAGGGCGCCGGAGGGAGGGCGGGCGCCGGAGGGAGGGGGGGGGGAAGGGCGGGCGCCAGAGGGAGGGAGGGCAGGCGGGCGCGTGCCAGAGGGAGGGAGGGCAGGCGGGCAGGCGCGCGCGCGCCAGAGGGAGACTTGTATTTATATTGTGTCTTCGGCACTGTTTTCCCAAATGACTTTACTCCAGTTAAACATTTTCTGATGTATTAGTCACTGCTGCAATGTGGGAAACATGATAAGTCAAGTTATGCACAGCAATGGAAGAAGTGACTGATTGTCTGTTTTCTGGTTGGGAGAAATGTTACCAAGGAAACCAGGAGATTTCCATGGCTCCCCTTTACACCTTTTATGTTCATTTAACAGGATCTAGACCGACCATCACATCCAAAAGATGCCAGCACTGACAGTGCAGCACTCCCTCAGTACTACACTGAAGTGAGTGAGTTACATAAAAATGAGGGAAGTACACACATTGATTACACACACAGGAAGAAACACAACAGGACCTGGTTATAAATCCCTTTTGAAAACCATCAAATATAGAGGATGTTAGTTCCCATTTGTTTAAATTAAGCTGATCTGGCTCTTGGACATTTGACACACACCAAGCTCTGCACATAAACACAGACATCCCAGCAATAGCCAGCAGGCAATCTTGACAAGACCAGCATACATCAGGGAGTACTTTTAAATAATATACATTTCACATTGAACCTCATCCTGTTCTGTTCCCTTAATGTTTACAAGGCGCAACAGCTTTAAGCATCGTATCCTCTGAGGTCCAATTAACCCCATAGATACCAGCTCTGAGGTCGAATATGTGTTTGCATGAGGGGAGTTTCCAAACGGATTGGGACATGGACAATTTACTTGGAAACAAGATCTTCATCACGTAATTGGGAAGACAATGGCCTGGTGGTATTATCACTAGACTATTAGCTGAAATTCAGCTAAAGTTCTGGAGGACCCAGGTTTGAATCCCACCGCGGCAGATGGTGGAATTTGAATTCAATAAATAAAAAGCTGGAATTAAGAATCTACTGATGACCATTAAACCATTGTTGATTGTCAGAAAAACCCATCTGGTTCATTAATGTCCCTTTAGGGAAGAGAATCTGCCATCCTTACTTGGTCTACCTAAATGTGACTCCAGGACTACAGAAATCTGCTTGACTCTCAAACTGCGAACAATGGCAACTAGGAATGGGCAATAAATGCTGGTCAGCCAGTGACATGTCTCATGAATGAATAAAGAACTTTAAAGAACTTTCTCTTCCTCACGATTAGTTGAATTTTTCTCCTCTTCTAACCTTGTTCATTTGCTCCTTGAGTTTAGCTCTTGCTGTGTAATTTGCTTCCTGAGCTTCAGATCCTCTGTTCCCTCCACCCTGAAACCAGGCATTACTAGAGACACAGAATAGTGGGTACGAATAACTTGGCATGAATGCTGTTTATTCTTGGAATTGATTCTGGACTGGAATTCTCTAGCCCCTCTATCACTGCCAGTGGGAAAGGAGAATGTGGCACTCAGCCAAACCTCCATTCACTGCAGCGGAACTGGAAAATCCCAGTCAATGATGAGATCGGAGAATTCCGACCTTTTTTTCAGTCTCATGTCTATCTTAAAGATTGGTCTTATTCAGTACGAGTCTTCATCCAGCTCAAAAACTTGGTGGCACTTTTCAGTTCCGATGCTTGGGAATAAACTGAATCAAAAATGCTATTTTGCCTTGCGTAGCTTTTGAAAAACTCCTTCAAAATTTATATTTCAACAGAAACAACCAAACTTGTCACAGGGCATGAGAAATATTGAAAAATAATAAATAGGATTTGAATGAGACAGGAATTTATTCTTCACTTTCAACTTTTGTTAAATTTGAGTTCTCCCACTCAACATCAACTTGATTTCCGATCAAATCTCTTCTCTGTGTTTGGAAGGTTACTGTTCCCAAGCAGGTGCACAGTTTTATTATCTATGGAAGACAACACAATTACATCTATTTCCATCCTCATTTTTGACTCAGAACATTTTGCTGCCTGCCTACATTCCAGACAAACTATTCAAACATCTGTCCCACTTACTGTCTATGCAGGAATTCAGTAACCAACCAGTGTTACATTAGTACACTGCTGCCTCAATTCCAGCCTCGGGTCTGTCTGCGTGGTAATTGCACATTCTCTCCGTGTCTGTGTGGGTTTCCTCCGGGTGCTCTGCTTTTCTCCCACAGTGCGGGTTAGGTTGATTGGTGTTGGGGGGGATTAGGAGGGTAAGTACGTGGGGTTATGGGCCTGGATGGGATTATCGTTAGTGCAGGCTCAATGGGTCAACTGGCCTCCTTCTCCACGGTAGGGAATCTATCATCTGCTTTCCCACATCAGTGACCTCAACATGACCACTACTGGCATCATCGGCAAACTCTGACCTCAACTCAAATCAGGAGTGGTCAAAACATCAATCAATAACTCAATATCAACAAAATCAAATGGAGTGTCAACACATCATCAAGTTCTGCAGAATTAAGTTAAGGCATCCAATATGGATTTAAATCCCTTGGTTGTGAGCAGTCCTGCAGCATTCTTAATCTCTTTAAGCAGACAGTAAAATGTGACTAGGTCACAAAATTCCTGTGAAAACTGATGTAAAAAAGCACTGGGACAGACTTGCTTCCTTTCGATCAGTTGTCATTCTGAAGATGTCGACTCTTTTTTGGAAAAGACTTGCGTGTATTTTGTTTTGATTGGTGTCTTTTGGTACTTTATTCTTAACTAAAAAAGCCAATTCAAATTGAATCCAATCATGGTCCCCACATTGAGAAACAAACCAGATCCAAACTGACAAGGTACTTCATCCCATCTTGGGCTCCATCAAACAAGATCCAAGCTGAAAGGATGAGGCATTGTATCTCCTTCCGGGCTGGATCTAACATTTCATCATAGCCAAAAGGCCAAGATTGCTTTGGAAAATTGCCTCAGGTAAAGCCTCGGTTTTACTTTATTGGCTATCCTGATCCTTAACTCTATCCTGGCTTAGGCAAAGCACGATCACAGGCATCAGCACACCCCAACCTCACAGGGCTAGCCTTGTCATAAATTCATAAGATATCGGAGCGAAATTAGGCCATTTGGCCCATCAAGATTGCTCCGCCATTTGATCATGGCTGATATGCTCCTCATCCCCATTTTCCTGCCTTCTCCCCATAACTTTTCAACCCATTAAAAAACTGTCTAACTCCTCCTTAAATTTACTCACTGTTCCAGCACCCATCGCACTTTGAGCTACCCTTGTCCCCTGCCTGATTGTGGTTTCACAAGCATTCAGCTTCTCCCTGTTGAAATACTTCCAAAACTGAGAAGTTATAGAACCATAAAGTCCTACAGTGCAGAAGGAGGCTATTCAGTCCATTGAGTCTTCACTGACCACAATCCCACACAGATCCTATCCTTTTAGCCTCACGTATTTATCCTAGCTAGTTCCCCTGACACTCACTGATAACTTAGCATGGCCAATTAACCTAACCTACACATCTATGGAATGTAGAAAGAAACCGGAGTTACCCGGAGGAAACCTATGCAGAACATTCAGATTCCACACAGGCAGTGACCCAAGCTGGAAATCGAACCCGGGCACTGTGAGGCAGCAGTGTTCACCGCTGTGCCACCCTGTGGACATTCGGATTCAGTTGGACACAGTAGTGATTGATTCATACAAGTCCCGCTCCAGAGACAGGTGCACAAAGGTAAGCCTGACACACTTCATGCAGCATTGAGGGGCTGTTGCATTGTCAGCGGTGAGGTTTTTCAGAAGCGAGTTCAAAGCGAGATACTTCTCGGGTGGATGCAGAAGTTGACTTGGCATAATTTTGAAGAAATGAAGGGAGGTTCTCCCAGTTGTCTTAGTGGATGTTTATCCTTTATCCAACAATATTTAATCAGATTATCTGGTCCCATTACTGTTTGCGAGACCTTGTGATGTCCGTTTGGCTGCCAGTTTTTCCCCACATTACAGCAGTGGTGACACCTCAGAGAAAGGTACTTAATTGACTGTAAATCACTTTGGGACATTTCAACGTTGTGAAAGGTGTTATTTAAATCAAAGTCTTTCTTAACAAATGTAGCCAAAACCCTTTTTCTTACAATGGTAACTTTTATCACCACACCTAGGAATAGAACATGATGGGGCAAGCACATGGTTAGTGCTGCTCCCTCACGGCGGCGCAGCGGTTAGCACTGCTGCCTCACAGCACCAGGGACTCTAATTCAATTCCATCCTTCGGTGACTGATGAAATTTGAAATCAATACAAATCTAGAATTAAAAGGTCTAATGATGATCAGGCTTGAGGAGCTGAGTTTCCTGCTCTGAGTTCTTACGAATCTATTGTCGATTGTCATCTGGTTCACTAATGTCATTTAGGGAAGGAAATCTATTGTCCTTTCCTGGTCTGGCTTACATCTGTCCCTGGAGCCACAGCTATATGGTAAAACAAATTTAAACTAAGCTTAACAAGGACTGCACAATCTCACAGTGCCAAGGACTTGGGTTCATTACCAGCCTGTGTGGAGTTTGCATGTTCTCCTCGTGTCTGCGTGGGTTTCCTCCAGGTGCTCCAGTTTCCTCCCACACTCCAAAGATACACTGGTTAGGGGTGATGGGCCAATTGCTTTAGAGTCGGGGGATTAGGAGGGTAATCCCCTACTTGGTTGGGACTGTTGTTGGTGAAGGCTCAATGGGCCAAATGGCCTCCTTCGACACTGTAAGGATGTTCTAGCAATGCTACCATCCAATCACTTCAGTGAACCATTGCCTCTCAATAAAACAGCAGAAAGAAATTTGATACAAACAGAACTGCAGAGAGGTTCATTGTCCTCAATATCACCAGTAATGGGATTGACAAACTTTTATCTCAACTCAAATGGGAGGCGTTCAAAAGATGAAATGATAACTCAAAAATGGAGTGTTTATGATATCAGCACATCATTAGGTTCAGTACAATTAAATAATGGCACCCGAATGTATCTCTTAATATGGATATAAATCTCTCAACAGTGTGCAGTGCTGCAGCACACTTGCAGAATGGTTAATCTCTTTAAACAGACTGTGAAATTTGAACACATCACATGAAAATCGACTTTCAGTAAAAGGGCACTGAGTTAGTATAGTCTCTCTTTTTTTGGTCAATTTTCTGCCCTGCTACCCAAAAGCCTCAACTCTTTGCTGGGGAAAATTTTCATGGGTATTGACTTCACTCCTACACCTTGCCCCTGCCTACGGGCACACCTGAACTTTGTACCTCTGCACAAAAGCAGAAAATGCTGGAGAAACTTAGCAGATCTGACAGCATTTGTGGAGAGAGAATTGCACAAACATTTCAAGTCTGGATGATCCTTTGTCAGAGCTGAGGAGTAGCACAGTGGTTAGCACGGTTGCCTCACAGCGCCAGGGATCTGGGTTCAATTCCTGGCTTGGATCACTGTCTGTGTGGAGTTTGCACATTCACCCCATGTCTGCAAGGGTTTCCTCCAGGTGCTCTAGTTTCCTCCCACAGTCCAAAAGATATGCTGGTTAGGTGCACTGGCCGTGCTAAATTCTCTCTCGGTGTATCTGAACAGGCACCAGAGTGTTCCGACTACACATTTTCACAGCAGCTTGCAGTGTTAATGCAAGCTTATTTGTGACACTAATAAATGCACTGAAACTGAGTTCTGATGAAGGGTTATCCAGACATGAAATGTTGGCTCTATTCTGTCCCCACAGATGGGCAGCACGATGGTTAGCACTGCTGCCTCACAGCTCCAGGGAGGTGGGTTTGATTCCCGGTTTTGGGGGACTGTGTGGAGTTTGCACATTCTCCCCATGTCAGTGGTTAGCGCTGCTGCCTCACAGCGCCGGGGCCCAGGTTCAATCCTGGCCTTGGGCGAGTGTCTGTGCAGAGTCTGCATGTCCGCCCTGTGTCGGTGCGAATTTTCTTCAGGTGCTCCAGTTTCCTCCCACAGTCCAAAAGATGCGCTCGTTAAGCCATGCTAAATTGCCCCTTAGCTTTTGAGGTAAATACGTGGGGTTATGGGCATAGGGCCTGGGTGGGACTGTGGTCAACACAGACTCAATAGGCCAAATGGCCTCCTTCTACACTGTAGGGAATTCTACAACATCACAGATTTACTTGCAAATTGTATCATTCCTTTTGAGTCAAAAGCCAACAGGGTGACCAACTGTCCAATATTTTAAGAGCCTCTGCCTTTATGTAACTGTTGGTCCTATTAAGGGATATCAATGGGATTTCCTCTGGGTGCTCCGGTTTCCTCCCATAATCCAAAGATGTGCAGGTTAGGTTGATTGGCCATGCTTAATTGCCCCTTTGTGTCCCAGGACGTGCACGTTAGAGGGATTAGCAGGGTAAACGTGTAGGATTTCGGGAATAAGGCCTGGGATTATTCTTTTGTGTGGGCTTGATGGGGCCAAATGACCTTCTTCTGCACTGTGGGGATTCTACGATGTCAGATCTGCTGAGTTTCCCCAGCATGTTCTGCTTGTTTCAGATTCCAGCATCTGCAATATTTTGCCTTTATCTTTGTAGATTGGTGTCTGCTGCCCTCCCGAAGCAAGGCGGGGGAGAGAAGAATGACTATCTTACTTGACGCTCCAGCAGAGGTCACTACATAGTGACGACAAGGAGCAAGGACAGTTCCCTGTTTGTTGGGGCCAATTCTACTTTCCATGGGAACACCGGATCTATCCGACTTTCAATCTTAGTTAACACCATTATCATTGCTGTATATCTTAATGTGCACTTCCTCAGTTTGCCAAGCTGTGATTGCCCTGCTTAGTTTGCAAACAGCAAAGTATTCTGGAGCTTTCCAGCAATTTAGCATCCACCGCGTGAGGTTCAAATACACAAACATTTGACTTGATTTTCTAAACACACCAGCCAGATGTTAAAGGCACTTCCCTTCTCCCAGCCTCACCTATCAAGACCCCCTTAAATCATGGAACTGGATTGTATATTAAACATTAAGGGTCGCTTATACAAAGCTGCTCACAGGACAGTCTCTGTATATGGAGCAGGCAGGAGTTGGGAGGTTAAGATACACATCCATCTCCTGTGCTCTTCTCCTCTCAGAGACCTGCCAAAGTCAACTAGTTCACTTAATACTGCTTAAACTTCAAATGCTGAGCGTGCAGATTTTGGCACTTCACTCTGTACCGGGTGCAAATTAGGAGAGGGAAGTGTGTAGCCAGACTAGGGTGACTTTATGCACCAGTCATTGAAAGTAAGCATGCAGGTACAGCAAACAGTAAAACCGGCAAAAATGGCACGTTGGCCTTCATTGAGAGGGGTTTCGAGTGCAGGAGCAGGGATGTGTTTTTGCAATAATACAGGGCCGTGGTGAGGCCACACCTAGAGTATTGATAATCAGCCATGATCGTAATGAATGGTGGAGCAGGCTCCAAGCGTCAAATAGCCTCCTGCTGCTCCTGTAGAATACCACAGCACAAACATGTCCTTCGGCCCACAAGTTGCTCCTATCTTCTATGTTTCTATGTAAATGCTAGTGAGAGAGTCTGTCAGAGCTACTTTGTGTCTTCTGGCCTTTAGAATGTCCTACAACAAACACAGTGGTTCTCTCACTGGATTAGTAATTCAGAAACGCAGGGCATGCTCTCAGGGTTCAAATCCTGTCACGGTAGATAGTCAAATTTAAAATCAATAAAAATCTGGGATTGAAAAGTCAAATGATGACCAGGCTTGAGGGGCTGCATTTCCTGCTCCGAGGTTCTTATGAAACCATTATCGTAAAATCCACCCGGTGCCCTCTAAGGAAGGAAATCTGCCCTCCTTACCTGGTCTGGCCTACATGTGACTCCAGCAATGTGGTAAAATGAATTTAAACAAAGTTTAACAAGAGCAGCATGGCGGCACAGCGGTTCGCACTGCTGCCTCACAGCGCCAGGGACCCAGGTTTAATTCTGGCCTTGAGGGGACTGTCCGTGCGGAGTCTGCACATCCTCCCCGTATCTGCATGAGTTTTCTTCAGGTGCTCCACTTTCCTTCCACAGTCCAAAAGATGTGCTCGTTGGGTGGATTGGCTATGCTAAATTGCCCCTTAGTGTCGAGGTAAATATGGGGGGTTATGGGGATGGGGCTTGGGTGGGACTGTGGTTAATACAGACTCAATGGGCCAAATTGTCTCCTTCTGCACTGTAGGGAATTCCATGAACGACCATCACAGATTTACTTGCGAATTGTATCATTCCTTTTGAGTCAAAAGCCAACAGAGTGATGCACTGTCCAATATTTTAAGGACCTGTGCCTTTATTTAACTGTTGGTCCCATTAAGAGATGTCTGTGGTTCTTTTTTTTCTCCAACAACAGCCATCGACCACCAGGGGGAAACATGATCACCAAGACAACCACTTGCCCCCACAACTCCTGTGGTCAACTCCAATCACACTTCCTTACCTTTGCTACCAACACCGTCCCCTTCCCAGTAAAGAGCCCCTCATAAGAATTGGCCACCCTACACACCCGATGCAACGTGCGACAGCCCCTTCAACATGGAAACACAGCTACCCTTTGTCAATGAAAGGGTTAAACCCAGAGGTCTGGAGGAAAAACTCAATTAACTCGAGAAATATCATTCACAGTCCATTCTTGGCTGGTAGCCTGCGTTTGTTCTTGGGACACCGTGTGTCTGGTAAGCCCTAATGAGGGAATTGAAGAGAGATTAGGCCTAACGTGCATCAGAAGGGAGAAGAGATTGTAGGCGGGGGTGTGGGTATTGGGAGGGGTGGGGGAGGAGGAGGTTAGGGGCTCAATGCTTAGAGTACGAGCAGTGGAGAAACGTGGCATAGTTCCTTTCATGAAGCACAACAGTATCTCTTCATTGCAGGAAGCTCAGGAGAATATTATTCTTTAAAAGTTTTACATTGAGAGAGAGCGCGAGAGAGAGAGAGGTGCCAATCCTTCAGGGTTGTATAGGAGTGCAGCCGGGGAGACAGGAAATGGAATCAGACAATAACAAATACTGAGCTGTGCCTGAGAACGAGCAGCAAAACCAGTCAAGGTCAAGCCAGATCTTAATGTAACTCAGAAGCAAACACCGCCCCCCTTCCCTCCATCAGACAAAAAAAAAAAGAGAGTCCTGTTGCTGTTTAAAAGTTGACAGGAAGAGCAAATTTAATTAGCTTGTAGCAACAGCTGTACTTGTATACAGATTTTCTTGTGGAAGGGATGGATGTGCAGAAAATCAACATGACCCACTCTCACATCACCAGAATTCGCTAAAACCAACCACCCCTCGTGCCTGCAATTCAGTTAATGACACTTTATTTGCCTTCAGAAATTGGCCAGAAGTTTACCAGCTCGCAGGATCGCACTCACGCCAATGAATAATGCCATTCTTTGTCTGCCCTGATTTCGAGGCACTTGTGCCAGCAAAAATCAGGACCATTATCCTTCTTGGCACAATGGTTAGAATTGCTGCCTCATTGTGCCAGGGACCCCGGTTCGAATCGGACCTTGGGTCACTGCCTATGTGCAGTTTCACGTTCTCTCTGTATCTGCATGGGTTTTCTCTGGGTGCTCCAGCCCAAAGATGTGCAGGGTAGGTGGACTGACCATGTTAAAGTGAGTGTCCCAGGATGTGTCGGCAGAGGAGGGAAGTTAGTGGAGTAAATGCGTGCGGGTGACAGGGATAGGACCCGGGTAAGATGCTCTTTTGGAGAGTCGGGTACAGACCCGATGGGCCGAGTGGCTTCCTTCTGCACCGTAAGGGTGGCAACGGCACTTCTAAAACTACAGGCAGGGTTCTGAAACCAAAACAGAAAATCTCAGCAGGTCTAGCAGCATCTGTGGGGAGAGAATAGAGCCAATGTCTAGATGAACCTTTGTCAAAGCCAGACAGGATTCTGACCCTGATGGGAGTACAGGATTGAAGGTGGGCATGGTTGGCCAGCGTGACACTTCATTGGCACCATCCCACCCTGAAACCATAAATGATGAAAGCCAGAATGGCTTCTTGCTTACAAGGGGCAGGTAGCTAGGTGGATAAAACAAAGGCAAATTAGGACCATGAATCAGAGGCCGCATGGGAGGTTCCAGTCCCCCCCAACACCCCCATGGTGTCAGGAGGATGTCAACAGTCTGATGTACCAATGGGGCCCAGTGCTCCAGGCTGACTTTGAGCCCATACCTGCTCTCTCTCTCTCTCTTTCTACCCCCCCCATCCACCACACCCCCACCCCTCCTTCCCTCACACACACACACACATTCTACAAATGTAACCATAAACCACCCATGGAGAGGTTTCCCCTCCACATCAATGGCTGGGCACCTATAGCCCCTACTTCATCACTTCTAAAAGTGCCACCTCCAGGGAGGTGATGCCCTCTCTTGCCCATTACTGTAACTGCAAGCTCCATGCATCCACCTCCACGCTGATAGGAGACTTTATATTGACCCTCCATCTTCCTACAACGCTGGTAGGCTTTCTATTGGACTTCCTGTAAAGAGAGCCAACCCGTCATTCCTAACTGGATGCCGAGTCTGTCCTCAGGCCAGTAATCAGTTGAAAGCAAAAAGGGCCTTATTTGCTGAGCCATCTTTAATCACTCGTTGAGTTTTAAAAGACAGAACAGCAGCATTTTTGATAAAAAAAACTATTTAATAGCAACTTTTCAGTTTGCTGAATTGCACAACTATAAACTATAAATTGCAAAGCTGTTAAAAACCAGAGTCGGGCTATTTAATAGAAACCAGGACAGACAACCACCTTAGAGAAATGTGAATGAACCGTTTGCAAAGCACCCACGTATTCAACACAATGCAGAATAAGCCATTAGACGCAATCACTTTGGACAATGGACCCTGGCTGGGATAGGAAGTCCTCAAGTTATAATCCTATCCTGTCTAAAACATGGACTTGGAACCAACTAATGATGACCACATTTGGGTAACTCGTCAGTCGGTGAGACGGGATTGTGCGAACGGTTACTCTTTTGTGTTTTAAGATGCTGTTTTTCTCCAGACCAATTAGAAAACATATAGAAGGAGGACCCTAAATGGGCACTCACTCTCTCTTTCTCTCTTTCCATCCATCCTGGAACCCTGAACTCTGCCTGCTATTTTATCCATGATGCTGGTATTGGACTGGGGTGGCCACAGGAAGAGGTCTCACAACACCAGGCTAAAAATCCAACAGGTCTATTTGGTAGCACGAGCTTTCGGAGTGCTGCTCCTTCATCAGGTGAGCGGAGAGATGGATTCACAAACACAGGTTAACCTGTGATTAACCCTCTCTCCACTGACACTGTCTGTACTTGTAAAGACTTAATTCCATATAAATACTTGCATTCCAACCATTACCTTGCAAATTTTTCTCTGTCTATTTATGCCGGGTTTGTGAACCCACCTTTCCACTCATCTGATGAGGGAGGCAAGCTCGTGATTCCAAATAAGCCAGTTAACCTGGTGTTGTGAGACTTCTTACTGTGCTACTTTATCACCACCTGCCATGGGTCGTGTTTTTTTAAAAAAAAAATCACACCAGCAGCAGATGACTCCAGGAGACCAAATAGAAATCACCCATCACCATCCTTAAATCGTTCTGATGCAGAATTTGCCAAATTCATCAGGCTCACTGAAACCATCCAACGCATCTATCTAAAAATTTGCGACGAACTGACTTGACTTTGCATTCAAACAGTTTAGCCTATCCTCCCAGTTTTTGAACTTACTGGTGTGCGCGCATGTGCTAGTGAACCCTTGCATGTGAAAGTTGGAGCTTTTTATTTAGATTGGGTGGTAAGTTTTTATGAAACCGTGACCGCCCACCCCACCCCTGAGGTTGATGGATATTCCCACTATCCACCCCCCTCGCCTGCTTCAATTCCTGTGGCGTGTGGGGTGATAATATTCCGGCTACCATCTCGTTTTTTTCCAAAAATACTTAAGCGAAAACCTGTGTCTTTTATACTCATGGCATTTAACAATTAAACACTCACTGAGACCCATCAGAGGTCTCAGCAGGATATAGATCGGTTGGAGGCTCGGGCGGAGAGATGGCAGATGGAATTTAATCCGGACAAATGTGAGGGAATGCATTTTGGAAGGTCTAATACAGATAGGAAATATACAGTAAAAGGCAGAAACCTTAAGAGAATTGATAGGCAGAGGGATCTGGGTGTACAGATACACAGGTCACTCCTTTGCGCAACTTTCATTGACATGACACACCAAATTAGTGTATCAATGACTCGGGATCAATATCTGTGTCAGTACAATCCCGCGTTTTCTTTCACAGCGTGTCACACTGTGACACGCTGTCTCTTTGTAAACAAAATGGCAACGCAGATGGAGAGGAATGTCAAGAGGGCATATGACATTGACCGGGGCATTGGCCTTCATTGGCAGGGGCATCGAGTTTAAAAATTAGCAAGTCATGTTGCAGCTTTATAGAACCTTAGTTAGGTCGCACTTGGAATATAGTGTTCAATTCTGGTTGTCACACTACCAGAAGGACGTGGAGGCTTTGGAGAGAGTGCAGAAAAGATTTACCAGGCTGTTGCCTGGTATGAAGGGCATTAGCTATGAGGAGAAGTTGGAGAAATTTGGTTTGCTGTCACTGGAACGACAGAGGTTGAGGGGTGATCTGATAGAAGTCTGCAAGATTATAAAAGGCATGGACAAAGTGGATAGTTAGAAGTTTTTTCCCAGGATGAAAGAGTCAATTACTAGAGGGCACAGGTTTAAGGTGTGATGGGTAAGATTTAAAGATGTAGAGACAGTTTTTTTTTATACAGAGGGAGGTGGGTGTCTGGAACTTGTTGCCGGGGAGGTAGTAGAAGCAAATACGATAATGACTTTTAAAGGAGTGTCTTGACAAATATATGAATAGGATGGGAATAGAGGGATATGGTCCCTGGAAGGGTAAAGGTTTTAGTTCAGTCAGGCAGCATGGTCAGTGCAGACTTGGAGAGCCAAAAGGGCCTGTTCCTGTGCTATAATTTTCTTTATTCTTTGAATTGACAAGCAAACTCTTTTGGGAATCTTGTGGTGGTCAAACAAGTGTTGGAATCAGAGGAGCCTCATTATATCACTTCTCACCTGACTGTACAAAAGTGATTGTGTAAATGTGAGAAACTGTCATTGTGAAATCTCTCAAAACGCTTCACTCATGCTATTTTCTTTCTACTCATCCCTTGGGACATGCATCACTGACAAGCCAACATTCATTGCCCATCCTTAATTGCCCTCGAGGAGGTGGTGGTGAACTACTTTCTTGAACGTCAATATCAAGATGGCATCAGAGCGAGGCAACTTCTTTCAAGCTGTGCCCAGCATGCCTTCTAATTCTATCTTTTACTCTCGTTCTATGCTTCTAAAACTTAATTACATTCTAGACTCTCTCGTTTCCTTCTTTATGAACAGTATGTTTTGACTTATGGTAGACAAAGATGTGGTATTTCCATGTATCTGCTGCTCTTGTCCTTCCAGATGCTAGTGGTCATGGGTTTGCAAAGTGTTGCTCAAGGAACCCTGGTGAGTTCCTGCATTCTCCAAAATCCATAGTCTCCCTTTGTGACAAAGATCTATCTCAGTCTTCAAGTTGAATGACTGATCATCCACATTAGCACATTCCAATGATGCACATTTTGTCAGAAGTGATTTTTTTGACGTTGTCAGAGTTGATAAAGTTTATAATTAAGCTAAATAAAAACATTTCTCTTCTAACCCCTCCCCTTCAAAGATAGCTTCTTCTACAACAACACCATGATGAAACACAATCAGTAAGGACATGCTGGCCTCAGAAACGGTCCAGAGGAGATTCACCAGAAAGAGTTCTGGAATGAAGAGCTTTTCTATGAGGAATGGTTGAGGACTCTGGGTCTATACTTGTTGGAGTTTAGAAGGATAAGGAGGGATCTTATTGAAACTTACAGGATACTGCGAGGCCTGGTTAGAATGGACACAGATGTTTCCATTAGTAGGAAAAACTAGAACCAGAGGGTACAACCTCAAGCTAAAGGAATGATCCTTGAAACAGAGACGAGGAGGAATTTCTTCAGCCAGAGAGTGGTGAATCTGTGAAACTCTTTGCCGCACAAGGCTGTGGAGGCCAGGTCATTGAGTGTCTTTGAGACAGAGATAGATAGGTTTTTGATTAATAAGGGGATCAGGGGTCATGAGAAAGAGGCAGGATAATGGGGATGAGAAAAATATCAGCCATGATTGAATAGCAGAGCAGACTCCATAGGCCAAGTGGCCTAATTCTACTCCTATGTCTTAAGGGAATCAAGGGTTCTGAGGACAAGGCGAGAAATTGGAGTCGAGGATTATCATATCAGATATGATCTCATTGAATGGTGGAGCTGACTCGATGGGCTGAATGGCCTACTTCTGCTCCTATGTCTGATGGTTTCACGGCACCACAACAGAGCATTATTTTCCAGAGCATTTGCTTTCAACGCTGGAATGCTGCTTGACGGAAAAAGTCTTTGTCGAAGAGTACATAACCACATTTTGTTGGAACAATCTTCTTAAGATGGGGTTCTTTGTTTAGTTACCGGGCAATGCGACTTTAATCCCAAAGAAGGGTTAAAGCCAGACTAGACCACGGGGCAGCACTGCTGGTGAAAAGGTTAACATTTAGTCCACGCTACCCATAAGTGATTTTGCAACGAAAAGAATCGGTTAACCAGCAACTTGTGTTATTCATTCCTATAATAGTGCTTCACGCGAGCCATTCTTAAACAGCGCATTCCATCACCATCTGCCGAGCTTTTCCTGCACAGAGTGAACCGATCACAGCTTCTAAAAATATCAGCTTTCACACAATGCACAAACATTCCCACTTCTTTTTTTCCGCTTAGACTTGCAAAACATGTTTTCTTTTCAGGGAAAAAAAAGCGCGGCTGTGGCAAGGAGGATTCGACACAAGAGTAACGTTAAGCAACACCCTCAACCAGTCATCAACCCCACCCTCTCCACTCCATTTGTAACTATTCAACCAGGCCAGCTTCACATACAAATTCGCCAGAGTGTGCCGGTTTCTGTCTCCCCCACCAGTGGCGTGTTCAATCTGCCACATTAACTTGCTCTGCACGCTGTTAGGGTGCAGTGTAACTGCCTTTTAAAAAATTTATTTATTAGTGTCACAAATAGGCTTACGTTAACACTGCAATGAAGTTACTGTGAAAATCCTCCAGTCGCCACAGTCCGGCACCTGTTCGGGTACACCGAGGGAGAATTTAGCGTGGCCCATGCACCTAACCAGCAAGTCTTTCAGATTGTGAGGGGAAATCGGAGCACCTGGAGGAAACCCACAGAGACATGGGGAGAACATACAGACTCAGCACAGACAGTGACCCAAGCCGGGAATTGAAGCCAGGTCCCTGATGCTCTGAGGCAGCAGTGCTAACCAACATGCTGCCCTGGTTTGTTTTATTATTGTCACACGTATTAGTATACAGTGAAAAGTATTGTTTCTTGTGCGCTGTGCAAAGCATTACGTTCATAGAGAAGGAAAGGAGAGAGAGTGCAGTGTTACAGTCTTAGCTAGGGTGTAGGGAAAGATCAACTTAATGGAAGCAGCAGGGAAGAAGCTGTTTGAGTCGGTTGGTACGTGACCTCAGACTTTCGTATATCTCTTCCACTTCCCGTCGGGAAAAATAATGTCCAGAATCCATGGGGTCCTCAATTATGCTGGTTACTTTGCCGAGACAGTGGGAAGTGTGGACAGAGTTAATGGATGGGAATCTGGTTTGCATGATGGATTGGGCTACATTTATGACCTTTTGTAGTTCCTTGCAGTCTTGGCAGAGCAGGAGTCATACCAAGCTGTGATACAACCAGAAAGAATGCTTTCTACGATGCATCTGTAAAACTTTGAGAGTTGTAACTGACATGCCAAATTTCCTTAGTCTTCTGAGAAAAAGTAGAACATTGGTGGGTTCGTGAGTTTTCTCAACTATAATGTCGACGTGAGGGGACCAGGACAGGTTGATGATCTGGACACCTGAAAAGTTGAACTCTCAGCCCTTTCTACTTTGTCCGCAGTGATGTAGACGGGGGCACGTTCTCCTTTATGCTTCCTGAAGTCGATGAAAATCTCCTTTTTTTTTTGACGTTGAGGGAGAGATGGAGGTCCATTCAAAAGTCTGATGGCAGCAGGGAAGAGGCTGTTCTTGAGTTAGTTGGTGTGTGATCTCAGACTTTTGTATCCTTTTCCCATCAGAAGAAAAAGTGGAAGAAAGTATGTCCGGTGTGCCTCAAGTCTTTGACTATGCTGGCTGCTTTACTGAGGCAGCAGGAAATGTAATCAATGGTTGGGAGGCTGGTTTGCGCGATGGACTGGGTTACATTCATGACTCTTTGTAGTTTCTCGCAGTCTTGGACAGAGCAGGAGCCAGACCAAGCTGTGATACAACCTTTTGGATTGCAGGAGGAGATCGAAGCACCAGGAGGAAACCCAGGCAGACATGGGTAGAATATGCAGACTCTGCACAGGCAGCTACCCAAGCCAAGAATCAAATTGGGTCCCTGGCGTTGTGAGGCAGTAATGCTAACCACTGCGTCACCCTTCGAGACAAACCAATGTGACAGTAAAGGAATTCTAGTCAAACACATGAAGCAACCTTTTACACGGTCGAACCACATTCCCCTGAGTGCAGCCATGATCAAATAAAGGTCTTCGCCTTTGGCTCTGTCTTTGTAAGATATTTTGGGGCAGACAAAAAGCACAGAGACAATATTGATTATGCACTTGATTCAACACTCTTGCTCCTACTTGTCGCAGAGGCTTAAAAGGGTTGCAAAGAACACTTTACCTGAACAACACTGTCCCACTAAACAGGCAACCCATGACAGGGATTTCCATTAATTGTAGCTTGTAAGTGGAACAGTCTGATTCCCCTGCTCCAGACAGCTCTCCTGCGACTGGCTTCAAGGACCGCTGTCTGCCAGTTTAAGAGCACCTTTACAGGTGAATAGGGATCACTGAGAAGTCAAGTGTCCGTGCTTCACTCACGGTGTCATAATGGGGGATAGAATCCTTCTCAAGCGAGCCTTTACATAAACCACAACGGGATTAGTCTGATCAAAGAGTCATCTGGATTTGCTTCTGATTATTGACCCAGAAAACTGACATTGTAGACAGTGATTTGCTAGCACGAGGGGACACAGCTTTAAATTAAGGGGTGATAGTTATAGGACGGATATCAGAGGTAGGTTCTTTACTCAAAGAGTGATTAGGAGTGGAATGCCCTGCCTGCAGCTGTTGTAGATGCGCCAAGTTTGGTGGCGTTTAAGAGGTTAGTTGATAAGTATATGGAAGAGAAGGGAATGGTTTAGTTTGGAGGGGCATTGCTTTTTATTTTGGTCGGCGCAACATCGAAGGCCGAAGGGCCTGTTCTGTGCTGTAATGTTCTATGTTCTATTGTAGAACAAAGAATTACAGCACAGGAATAGGCCCTTCGGCCCTCATGCTGCCAACTGAATTAAAACCCCCTACCTTTCCACAGATCATTTTCCTCTATTCCCATCCTAGTCACGTATTCGTCCAGTTGCTATCATGTCTGCTTCCACTACCTCCCCTGGCATTGAGTTTCAGGCACCCTCCACGTAAAAAAAAAAAATGCCTTGTACATCTTCTTTAAACCTTGCCCCTTCTTCCTTAAAACCTATGCCTCCCAGGGTCGCTGGCTGGCCAGTGTTTATTGCCCATCCCTAGTTACCTTTGAAGGGCAGTTGAGAATCAACCACATTGCGGTGGCTCTGGAGTCACATGTAGGCCAGGCCAGGTAAGGATGGCAGATTTCTTTCCCTAAAGGACATTAGTGAACCAGATGGGGTTTTTCTGACAATCAACAATAGTTTCATGGTCATCAGTAGATTCTTAATTCAGATATTTTTCATTAAATTCAAACTCCACCCTCTGCTTCGGCGGGATTCGAACCCAGGTTCTCAGAATATTACCTGAATTTCTACACTAATAGTGATAATCCCATTGCCTCCCGAACACATCTGGAATAGGAGTTTAAAAATTACAAGCGAGTGAACCAACAGCTGTAAAGAGGCCATTAGTCTCCTAGTTGTGAGCTAGTTATTGATTTTTCAGAATGGTTCTGTCTAGTTTACCTTATGCAAGGGGATTTAGTCCAACATTCTCTTCATATGACGGTTGTGTGAAGTCTTTGGATCAGCTGTAACTCAGCCTGTAACACTCTTGTCTCTAAGGTTCGAGGGTCACGTGGCTTAGGACCCATGGATAAAAATCAAGGCTGACACGCCACTGCAGCACTGAGGAAGTGCTGCACTGTCAAAGGTGCCGTGTTTTGGATGTGTTATTAAACTGTTTGCTTGGATGGATACCCAATGGTATCATTTTGAAGAACAACAGGGGGTGGGGGAGATATTTGCCTTGGTGCCCCAGCCAATATTTACACTGCAAACAATATCATTTTAAAAAAAAAAACAGATCATTTGCTTATAATCTCATTTCAGTTTGAGCAAGCACTCTCAAACAGCAATTGAAAAAAATACATTCATTTGGCTGTAAAGTGTTTTGGGACATCCAATGCCCACAAAAAAGTGCTAATCGACTAGTTCACTAATGTTCTGTAGGGAGGGAAATCTGCTATTCTTACTCGATCTGGCTTATATGTGACTCCAAACCCACAGTAATGTGGTTGACTTTCAACTGTCCGACAAAATGATCCAGCAAGCCACTCAGTTCAAGGGCAATTAGGGATGGGCAATAAAAGCTGGCCCAGCCAATGATGCTCACATCCCATGAATGAAAAGAAAATATATTTTTATATATATATATAAAATATATACACACTTCTCTCAATGTTCTGCCAATGAGCACTGCATTATAAGAAAGATGTGGAGGCATTGGAAAAGTGTAGAGGAGATTTACCAGGATGTTGCCTGGTATGGTGGGAAGGTCTTCTGAGGAAAGGCTGAGGGACTTGAGGTTGTTTTCGTTAGAAAGCAGAAGGTTAAGAGGTGACTTATTTGAGGCATATAAGATGATCAGAGGGTTAGGGAGGGTGGACAGTGAGAGCCTTTTTCCTTGAATGGTGATGGCTAACATGAGGGGACATAACTTTAAATTGAGGGGTGGTAATTATAGGATGGATATCAGAGGTAAGTTCTTTACTCAGAGGGTGGTAAGGTCATGGAATGCTCTGCCTGCAGCAGTTGTGGACTTGCCAAGTTTAAGGGCGTTCAAGTGGTCAGTGGATAGGCAAATGGATAACATTGGAATAGTTTAGGTTAGAGGGTCATTAGATTGGTTCCACTGGTCGGCGTAACATCGAGGGTCGAAAGGCCTGTACTGTTCTATATTCTATTGTCTTTACCTCAACCAATAGCACCAACAACCAAGAACATGAGCAGTATTGAACCTTGTGAAATAGTCCATTCCAAATTGGCAGCTGGGTCGGCGTTGGCAATGAGGTAGTTGGCCAATGAGCTGGTAGGAAGCCTGCTGTCCATCATCTCAATTCACCACATGTAATTCAATCAAATAACCTCCAAGGCACAGCATACAAGGATGATGCCGTGGTTGATACCAGTCACCTTTTCTGGTGACAATTAGACCTTTCAAGATGGCATCTGATATAGTTTTGTCTAACAAAAGTCTTCAGGGAATAAGCAGTGGAATAGAGTTAAGGTGTCAATCAGCCATATCCCAACTGAATGGCTGAACAACCAGAGGGGCTGAATGGACTCTCCTGTTTCTATGCACTGACTTCCACATCTCCTGACTGGAAGTACCTCATCTTACTGCTACTTGCTGGATGACATTGGCCCAAAACAGCTGTCGTATTTGTCCAGAGACACAGTCACGGCACTTCAAGAGACAAGTCTGAAGCATTCTGAACATGGTCCAATGATAGTATAGATCACAACATGGTGGCACAGTGGTTAGTGATTTGGGTCACTGACTCTGCAGAGTTTGTACGTTCTCCTAGCGTCTGTGTTTCCTTTGGGTGCACACGCTGAAAGATGTGCTGGTTAGGTTGACTGTCCACGTTAAATTACCCCTTCATGCCAGAGGGATTAGCAGGGCAAGTGGATGGGGTTGCCGGAATAGGGTCTGAGTGGGACTGTGGAGGGTTGCACAGGCTCAATGGGTTAAACGGCTTCCTTTGGTACTGTAGGGAATCTATGACCACTGGGTTGTCACGGTTATGACCACCTGTACGGGGATTTGATTACACCCGGAATAAGATGGATTTTCTCATTTTGTCTGTCACAAGAGAATTCAGGAAATGCCTCTGCACTAGGGCAAGGTTGGCAATTAGTCTTGTAGTGGAGGACGGTTGAGGAGGGGGGGGTGGTTTGCAGGTGTGAGGATAGGGTATGGGTGAAGGAAAGAAAACAAGAATGATTTTGAGATGACGGTGGGGACATTTGTAGGAAATCTGGAAGTAGGTCAAATGTACTAGCTGAGATATGAAACGTAAAGATTGGACGGTTTGTGCTGTTCTTGGTCTCTCTCTGATCTCTGCTTTTCCTATTTGAATGCAACAAGGTGAGAAATCCCTATAATCCGTAACTTCAAATTCAATCCATATATCAAACAGTCTACAGGACATCGCCGGGACAGCACACAAGGTTAGAAAGCAGAATGCACCTTATGTACTGACCAATGTATAATCATACGTTAAGGGTTATGGGGAGAATGGGAATCACATCTGCCACAATTGAATGGCAGAGCAGACTCGATGGGCCGAATAACCTATTTCTGGTCCCATATCTTATGAATCTGCGTTCTAGCATTGAATGAAAATTTTAATTGGGGAAAAGAACTATTTTTGGCAAACTTGTATTCTGTGTTAGTGTTTGTTCAGCTGTCTCGTGAGCTAACATCCAGTACAGCTGCACGATATATAGAAAGAAGAGCATTTTTATTTTAATTAAAAACTTATTGGCTCCCAGTCACCCTGAGGCAATTTGCCATAAATAGAGCCCTCTTTGAATGTCAATCGCCCTCCTTTGCCCGAGGCTCAAATCCATTTTTAGTAACTTCATTCATGTGATTCGGGTTTTTTTAAAAAAGGGGAAAGCTATGACTAATGCATGATGGGATACCTCAGTTGCTTGGCATCTGAATTCGAGGTGACATTTTCTTAATATGAGGCTTAGGAGCAGGTCAAACCAGTAATTATCACTGGTCAATGACTAACAAAAGACCAAATGGCTTCCTTCTGCATCATAACATTTCCATGAATCACTTTGATTCCTCTCCCTTCCCCCTCAGGCTATGTCTTGCCTTTTCAATTACGCAGCTTCATTATCATAGAATCGTAGAAACCCTACAGTGCATTAGGAGAGCATTTGGCCCATTGAGTCTTCACCGACCACAATCCTACCCACACCCTATTCTCATAACCCCACATGTTTACCCCACTAACCTACGCATCCTGGGACACTAAAGGTCAATCTTAAAACAGCCCAATCAACCTAATCCGTACGTCTTTGGAACGTGGAAGGAAACTGCAGCATCCAAGGAAACCCATGCAGACATGGGGAGAACGTGCAGACTTTGCACAGACAGTGACCCAAGCCAGGAATTGAACCCTGGAGCTGTGAAGCAGCAAATACTAACTACAATTGCCACCCCAATGATCCACATTATATACTAGTTGATGTGAGATTAGAGAGTAGCAGGATCATTGGACAAGGATATGTGAATATATATTAGGCCTCACTTTAAAATTGTACATCAAATTTTTATACAATTCAACAGCAGGTTCCTCTGACAAATGAGAACCGTGTCAGAATTGGTACTCTCATGAGGATGCACAACAAGTTGACATGTAAATATAGACAGTATTATCATCTCTGTAGAAATGGAAACCTTTCTAAAAAGAAAGGAATTTACACAAAAACACTAGACACTATTTCCTGCTTCAAACTTTTACTTTAACGAACCAGCTAGAATCAATATAATTCAAACTCTCATTAATGGATAAAGGAAATTTCAAACTAAAAAAAGAAAATTTCACTTTAAATAGCCAACACAATGAAATTACGTCTCATGTAGTTACAAACACTCGCATTGCTTCCTGCCCAGATTGGGAGTACTCCCAATCTCACAGTCTTTGCAACTTGACCCGTAAGATCCCTCACTTCCCACTCAATCATTTTGGCTCAAAATCCACCAGCTATGCTTCCCATCTGAAGTCCCCAGACGCGGTTGCTACTTATAAAGGCACGTCTATGAACCCTCTCTAACTTGGGTCACAATGGCACAAAATTCCTAGAGATCTACTAGGTCAATGGATATAATGGAATCCACAAATCGCTCATCATCCTGTCTTTAATATTCTGTCCTTTCCAATTGTATAACACACAGTAACACAGTCTCTGCTCCATTCTCAGAGCCATGTTTCAATAGCAGCATATACTCTAAAATTGCCAAACAGAAAAACGTCCCATTTGGAAGGAACCAGGCTGGGATTTTTCCTATCCAAATTCTGACAATCAGGAACACAGACTGACCCGACCCCACTTCAATTAGCTTTCTATATACCTTTTACTTCTTAGACGTTCTTCCCCATTAACAAGCTCAGGTCATGCGAGAATTTCTTGGAACACAATTATGTCATAATCAGGACGCCAATTAATCTTATTTCAAAATACTCCACTTTGGGTACATTGCACAAAAGAGAACACAAACTTTTCGCAGGACATGGGTCATCATAATTGGGATTTCTATATGTCACATATATTGTGGAGAGGAGGCAGCAGTGGCCTAGTGGTATTGTCATTAGATTATTAATCCAGGAGCTCAGCCAATGTTCTGGGGACCTGACTTCAAATCCCTCCTCAGCAGATGGATTCAATAAGTATCTGGATATCAAGAGTCTACTGATGACCATGCAACAAGTGTTCGAAAAACCCATCTGGTTCAGTAATGTTCTTTAGGGAAGGAAATCTGCCCTCCTTGCCTGATTTGGCCTACACGTGACTCCAGAGCCACAGCAATGTGGTTGACTCTCAACTGCTTCCCAAAGGCTTCTAGGGATGGGCAATGATTGATAGCTCAGCTAGCAACACTCATGTCCTTGTGAATAAAATATGAGAGATATAAAAAATAAGGACTCAAAGTACAACTTTAAAACTGGAAAATAAATTAGATTTGCACACTGTTGGATTTTCGTTTGCTTTCTAACCTAAAGACTAAGCCAAGTCTAGATTCCCTGTACGTTACAACACAGGACGTTGGATAATATAACAGATGATTTCCTTATGGCCTGTGACATTACACAGCTCCAGCAACATTTCTGTTCAACAATTTCAGCACTGGCAAATTTACTGAGCTCATGCAATGTACTCCAGGTTGTCATTTGATAACTTTCCAGCCACTTTACGCAGTGGACATTGTCAGCAATCAATTGCAGGAGTAAATTTTCCTGTCCCACCTACATAGGACTTGTTGTGGGTAGGGGAGGGTGCAGACCATGCAAAGCTTTGTTGACCTTGGGCGGGATTTCCTGGTTTTGGGGTGAACGCGATTGGAAAATCCCACCCACAGTGTGCAAGCCAGTGAGTTGGAGAATGTGTGAATATATAAATGAGAAGTTGACCCCGCGACCCTGCTGTAATATTCATTAAGATCATGGCTCATCTCACTTTAACATCCTAGCCTACTCCTAATAATCTTTCATCTGCTTGCTTATCCAGAATTGATCTATTTTAGACTTAAAGATATTCCAAGACACTGCCTTTTGAGGAAGAGAATTCCAAAGTCTTTCATTCTAAAGTCTTTCAACCCTTTGTGAAAAGAAAAGGGCTTATGGACTTTAGTAAGGCGTTTGATAAGGTGGCCCATGGAAGACTTCTACAGAAAATGCAGATGTGTGGAATAGAGGGTGATTTAGCTAATTGGATTAGGAATTGGCTGGCAGATAGAAGACAGAGGGTGGTGGTTGATGGGAGATATTCATCGTGGAGTTCGGTGACAAGTGGTGTGCCTCAGGGGTCTGTTTTGGGGCCCCTGCTGTTTGTAATTTTTATAAATGATCTGGATGAGGGTATTGAGGGATGGATCAGTAAATTTGCAGATGATACTAAAGTCGGTGGTGTGGTAGATAGTGAAGAGGGGTGTTTTAGTTTACAGAGTGACTTGGACAAGTTGCAGAGCTGGGCCGAGAGGTGGCAAATGGAGTTTAATGTGGA
Source organism: Sphyrna mokarran (assembly GCA_024679065.1). Taxonomy (NCBI): domain Eukaryota; kingdom Metazoa; phylum Chordata; class Chondrichthyes; order Carcharhiniformes; family Carcharhinidae; genus Sphyrna; species Sphyrna mokarran. The sequence continues at coordinate 128,816,394 of JAGIQG010000003.1, read as the reverse complement.
AAAGTGTGAGGTAATGCACTTTGGCAGGAACAATAAATGTGTAGAGTATAGGGCTAATGGTAGGGCTCTTAATAGTGTTGAGGAACAGAAGGATCTTGGTGTATGTGTCAATAGATCCCTGAAAGTAGGCAGTCAAGTGGATAAAGTTGTTAAGAAGGCATATGGAGTCTTAGCTTTTATTGGTAGGGGGATTGAATTTAGGAGCCGCAGCATCATGTTGCAACTGTACAAAACTCTAGTGCGGCCGCACTTGGAGTATTGTGTGCAGTTCTGGTCCCCACATTATAAGAAAGATGTGGAGGCATTGGAGAGGGTACAGAGGAGGTTTACCAGGATGTTGCCTGGTATGGAGGGCAGGTCCTATGAAGAGAGGTTGAAGGATTTGAGGTTGTTTTCGTTAGAAAGGAGGCGGCTAAGAGGGGATCTTATTGAAGCATATAAGATGATTAGAGGTTTAGATAGGGTGGACAGTGATAGCCTTTTTCCTAGGATGGAGAAAGCTAGCACGAGGGGACACAGCTTTAAATTAAGGGGTATGAGTTATAGGACGGATATCAGAGGTAGGTTCTTTACTCAAAGAGTGATTAGGGAGTGGAATGCCCTGCCTGCAGCTGTTGTAGATGCGCCAAGTTTGGTGGCGTTTAAGAGGTTAATTGATAAGTATATGGAAGAGAAGGGAATGGTTTAGTTAGGAGGGGCATTGCTTTTTATTTTGGTCGGCACAACATCGAAGGCCGAAGGGCCTGTTCTGTGCTGTATTGTTCTATGTTCTAAAAATCCTCTTAAATATTTATTTTTAAATAGCAGTGCCTAGTTCATGTTTTAATCAAATCATCTCTTTACTAAACTCCTAACAGATGCAAGCATAATGTGTCCAATTTTTCCTTACTGCTATCTCTGGTAGATGCATAATTCACAATGTAGTTTAATCGCATGTCCCCATTCCCTCTCAACCCCTTCCTCGTATCTGCCATGATCTTAATACCACCTTGCTGTCTGGGCCTGAGTTTGGAACATATTAGCTCAATTTTAAACAAATGGGCTTCGAATGAATTGAAATTGAGCTGAAACAGGGAACCTCAATCTCCCCAAAAAAAAAAGCCATAATAAAAAAAAAAATCCAATCATTAAGACACAATTTCACAAAACCAAACACTGCAGCTGCTGGGAATGTGAAATCAATCCAACAGGAAGTTCCAGAAAGCTTCAGCAGGTCAGGCAGCGTCTGTGCTGAATGAACAGAGTTAGTGCTCCAGGTCAGCAACCTGCTTTGAAGAAAGGTCAATCACCTACAACACTGGACATGACATTCGTGGGACATGGTTGTTATTGACTGGCCAGCATTTATTGCCCATTCCTATTTGCCCTTGAGAATGGTGAGCTACCTTCTCGAATCACTGCAGTCCATGTGCTGTGGGTTGACCCACAATGCCATTAGGGCTTTGTTGAGACTTTGTAGTGATTGATACAATTGAGGGGTTTGCTGGGTTATTTCAAAGGGCAGTTGAGAGTCAACCACATTGCTGTGGCTCTGGAATCACACGTAGGCCAGACCAGCTAAGGATGGCAGATTTCCTTCCCTAAAAGGACGATAGTGAACCAGATGGGTTTTTTTTTTGACAATCGACAATGGTTTTATTCTTAATTCCATATATTTTTTATTGAATTCAAATTTCACCATCTGCCGTGATGGGATTTGAACCCGGATCCCCAGAAGATTAGCTTGGTTTCTGGATCAATAGTTGAGCAATAATACCACTGGGCCACTGCCTCTTCCAGCCATTGCTGCCTACCCACAACCGTGGGATCCCTGGTAGTTGCGAACAATGGGAAACCCCGTTGATAGTGGTGGGATTGGAAGATCCTGCTATTGGCCAATGGCAGGCCACCTCCGCGGCTGGTAAACATGCTGTTGAAGGGGATTGCGTGGGAAGTCCCGCCCATTACTTTCTTCTTTGCAAATGCTACAGCAATTCCTGTTTCACTAATTCCGTGCTGCGATAATAATGGGCTGCTCAATCCGAAACTCTCTTCACAAGGTAAAACACAAATATAGCTTAATCTCCTTGAGCAACGCAATGGTCAATTGCTTCACATTTTTGGAGAGGACACCCCTGGTGTCATTCTCTTGCTTTTCACACGTACCTTTCTGTCTCACTCTTAAGAGAGGAGAGAGAAACACAGTGTCAGAATGTGTACAGTAGCATAAATTCACCCAGTGTTGACTCAATTGCCATTCAACCATATTGCATTCCTGATGGTACAAAATAAAGTACCCTCTCCCTCACCATTGACAGCACCATAGAAGATTTGGTCTTTAGTAATATCTACACGTGCTCGTACATTAGCAGTTAAGCTCCAACACTTCCCCCCGCCCGACACAGGTTAAATGATACTCATGACCCCTCAACACAACGTCCACCTTCTTTGTGATTACCTGCAACGTATGCTCAATAGCATTGGGAAAGTTCCTGAGCGTACAAATGGGAATAGACCGTTCCCGAGTGCTGCCAGTAGATCCGTACGACTCCGTAAGGTGAGGAACAATGACCTGTACATGTCCTTTTGTGCCCAGAGTACCCGACTCCAGCAGCGGTTTCTGGTATAGCACACAGCGGCTATCCACGTATTTCCCTGGAGGCAAAAATGGGATACTGTCAGCGAAATTCCTCTGGAACCAGACATCTTTACAACAAGATCGTGCATCCATTATTGCTGGAGATAGCGGTGTCATGGATTAATAATCTAGAAGGCCAGGTTAATGCACTGGGGACATGAGTTCAAATCCCACCACAACGAGTTGAATTCAATTAATAAAATCTGGAATACAAAACTAAGCTCAGTAAAAGTGACCATGATAACTACCATGGATTGTTGTAAAAAGGTTCAATAAGCAAGGAAATCTGCTATTCCTTACATGGTATGGTCTAACATGACTCCAGACTCACATCAACAATGGGGTTGGCTCTTAACCTCCCTCTGAGATAGTTTTCTTCTCCCAAGTATTATCCCCAAATCTTTTATCACTCACTTATTGAAAATAAAATCACTTTGGATTTTTCAAGCCTCACAAAACATCTTGGACTGCCCTTTCCTCTCAAAGCCTTGAAGACATTCCCATTTATGTCCCCGATTCCCACAACTCCATGTTTGGATTTCTTCTGTCAGATTGTCTTCCAGTCTTCATTGGCCTAGAAGTAAGTTGCAATGACATTGTGTGCTCCTGTGGTGCATTCACACTCCTCAGCATCATGAGTGATTGCACTGCCCTCCGTCAACGCCTCTCTCCAGTCTAGCTTGGTGTCACTGCCTTTACCAATCAAATCAATGTCATCAACACTGGTTTTTCTTCCCACATCTGCAATTAGGACAGATGTGTGTATTAAGGACACCTAGTTTCAACTCCATCACCTTCCTTGGCATCTCTATTGCATGGTTCTTCTAATTGCTTGTCCAGCATTCACTTTTCAGCAGGCTATACACACCCAACAACCCCCGATAATACTTGCCCTCTCCTTGATAATACTCAAAACCCCCCCCGACAATACTCACACCCCCTTGAACGATCCTCCATTCCTGCTCCTGACAATACTCACTCCCCTGGACAATACTTGCCCTCCTTGACAATACTCAATTATTACTATCCCCCCACTCACTCCCCACACCCAACCAACATACCTCTGTGAATTCAGATCTGTGAATCTGAATTCCAGATTTCAGATCTGGAATCTGAAATTTCCAGATTCAAAATCTGGAATTTTGAATTCCAGATTTCAAAATCTGGAATTTGAATTTCAGATTCAAATGGTATCTGAATTATACCATTCAGGTATAATTGTTCCTGAATGGTTGCCATACTGTTAAATACTCAGTATTTAAGGAACCTTTTTGCTTCTCTAAGTCATTAAAACCTGCAGTGAAATTACTCACGGGATTGGTTCCAGACTGACAATATTCTGCAGCAGAATTCCAGCTGCACCCCATCCTAGCAAGTGGGGAGTATTCCATCACACCCCTGACTTGTACCTTGTAGACGGTGGACAGGCTTTGGGGAATCAGGAGGTGGATTACTCACCTCATCATGATGTTGCATGTTGTGGGAGCTTGCTGTGCACAAATTGGCTCTTGCAGTCTACACTGCAGCAGCGACTATTAGTACCACCGGCAGCAAAGAACTGAGGGATAGCCTGAGGTTGCTAAAAGGTGCTATATAAATGCGAGCCAGTTCTTCTTTTTAACCAATGCAAACAAGCATCAAGGTGTGGGCTTCTGCTTGTTGAAGAGCGAGTCCCTTTTTACTCTTGTATTTCTATCTCAAAACTGATCTGGTGGTTAATCTTCATTCATAGAAACGCAGTCACTTACGTGTTTCCACGTTATCCAACGCGTTTGCCACTCCATTCAGATTCTCAAAGAAATCCTGGTTATAGACGTTCTCCGTCTCTGGTCCAACACGGTTCTCATGGGCTGTGATCCGCACAGAAGGATTCATCTTTCTCACGGCTGCTGCAGCTGTTTTGGACTTCATTTTCTATAGAGTGTTTTAAAAAAAATACAGGTCAAGCTACATTAGTGTTCCTCTACAAAAATCACAATATAACAGAATTCATTCCCCCCACTCCCCAACTCACTGCCCTACATGGCCTATTCTATCCTACAAGACTTGCAGCCCCTGAGGTTAGTCACCTTCTGAATACCCAGAGTCAAACCGCCACCTCCTGACACCACCCCCCCCCCCCCCCCCCCCCCCCCACCAACCACTTGCCCGCCACACCATCATCTGGTCCCTCAGCTCCCCTGACCCCACCACCCCCACTTATCACACCCCCCTCAATCCCGCATTCTACTTTTTTTCTACACAAAACTACAATTCCTCTCATCATTCAGAGGATACAAATGCATCGCACAATTGGACAACAGTCCAGTTAGATTCATGTTATTTTAAGTTATACCAGCTATCCTACTGCAGATATTTTAAAATCCTCAACTTTGATTACACACATGCATTAGGTGCAAGAGTAGCCCAATTTGCATTGGCTAGGCTTGAGTGGGGAAGGGGTGATGTAGCTGAAATGTTAAAGGCAATTTTAGGAGTTGTTAAGGTAGATAGGGTAGAAAAATGCTCCCTCTGTTGTTGGGGGGTGTCCAGCACAAAGTGGGAGCACAGTGGCATAGTGGTTTGCACTGCTGCCTCACAGCATCAGGGACCCAGATTTGATTCCTGGCTTGGGTCACTGCCTGTGTTTGCACATTATCCCCACGTCTACATGGGTTTCCTCCGGGTGCTCTGGTTTCCTCCCACTGTCCGAAAGATGTGCTGATTAGGTACATTAGCCATGCTAAATTCTCCCTCAGTGAACCTGAACAGAAGCCAGAGTGTGGCAACTGGAAGATTTTCACAGTAACTTGTGACACTGATAAATAAATAGACAAACTATTAAAACTATTACTAATCCAATGATACTACAAGTACGCTACCACCTCCCCGACACAAGTGTGGACTTTAACAGGGTTAAAAAGTTTAAAATTTATTTATTATTGTCACAAGTAAGGCTTACATTCACACTGCAATAAAGTTGGTGTGAAAATCCCCTAGTCGTCACACTCTGGCGCCTATTCAGGTCAATACACTTAACCGGCGTGTCTTTCGGATTGTGGGAAGGAAACCCATGCAGAGATGGGGAGAATGTGCAGACACCGCACAGTCAGTGACTCAAGCTAGGAAACGAACCCGGGTCCCTGGCACTGGGAGGCAGCAGTGCTAACCACTGTGCCGTCTTGTGAGTGATGCCTCTGTGATTGAATATCCCATTTCCCCCAGCAAGATAAACGGAATCCAGAGGATGCGTTCTCTAATCCGAGAGCTGCTTCCTCCCTCAGCCAGTTATGAAATTTTCCCCAGCTTGTTTGAAGCCAATTTTTTCTCTCCCTCTGTCGCCTGAATCACTGGATTGTTTTCTGAAAGTCCGCCTCAAATTAAAGGCTGATTAAAAGCACATGTACTGTTGAAATGCTTCAACTGATTCTTCCCACTCCAACAGCTTAATGGACTTTGGTGTTATGCCCGCACCCTCCACTGAGATGGTGGAATTACTGTGTTTCTTTTTCCCCAACAAGGCACTGTACTGACTGTCCAAATATTTGCTCCCTTCCAGAGATTTTTAGACAAATGCTTCATGTTTAGGCTCTCTGTTCTGTCCTGTCCCTGGTGTGTTTTTTGTTGATTGTTTGCCTGCCTGGTGGATCAAAGGCTGATAGCTGACCACAAGAGGAGTCACGCGGACGCAGAACAACAACAAAGCCCATTTGCTTTCATGAACAAAGGACAACCTTTCAAAGCAAGTATCGCACAAGCACCTTGAGGAACAGTGAACAAAAGCCCGGTCGAGGAGGGTAGCTTCTTGAAGAGATTCTTAAGGGAAGAGTGCCGAGGAAGAAGGATCTTTAGGGGAATGGGGCGGAAGAGCTTACAGAGAATGGGCGTGGCAAAGGGACAAAGCCAACAGTGAGGATTTAAAGTTACCTTGGGGGCTAAGGGGCACAGGACTAGATGGGCTAAGACAGTTTGGTGCAGATGGGGTATAGAGCTTCGACTGAGTTGAAGTTTGTGGAGGGAGCTCAGAATCCCCACAGTGCAAAAGGAGGTTATTTGGCCCATTGAATTTGTACCGACTCTGAAAGAATATCTTTCCAGCTCCCTCCCCACATCCCTATCACTGTAATCCTGCACATTTACCATAGCTAATCCACCTAACAGGCACATCTTTGGACTGAGGGGGGAAACGGGAGCACCCAGAGGAAACCCATGCAGACATGGGGAGAATGTGAAAACTCTACACAGCGAAGTAGATGGAGAGAGTGACTAGCAGATCATTGGATGAGTAGACCTGGGAAACAATCTGGCCTTGGATGAGGATTCTGCACATCCCATCTCAACACAATAAAGGATCTGATGTAGGGACTCAAATCATTCAGCCCCTTGAGCCTGTTCTCCCGAACAATTAGATCTCCAGCTACACATTTTGGCTCTCTGCTCCTGCCTAACAAAAGTATCAATCTTCATTTTGAAATGTTCAATTAATCTTTGACATCTGCTGCTTTCTAGAGATAGAAAAAGGTTCCAAATTCCTGTTACCATTTGTGAAAAAGTGTTTCCTGACATCGAGAAACAGAATTCCTACAGTACAAAAAAAAAATCATGTGGCCCACCAAATCGGCATCAACCACAATCCTATTTCAGGCTCCATCCCCATAACCCCATGCATTTACCCTAGCTAACCCCCACAGATACTAAGGGGCACTTTTTAGCATGGCCAATGCACCTAACCCACACATCTTGGAACTGTGGGAGGAAACCCATGCAGACATGGGGAAAATGTGCAGATTCTGCACAGACAGTGACCCAAGCCAGGAATTGAACCCGGGTCCCCAGCAGCAGTGCTAACCACTGTGTCATTGTGCAGGTGGTTGTGGGGCATTCAGGAACGGGCTACCTGGAACATTACCTACCTCCGTAGCTCAGGGACACAGAATGCAAATTGTAACAGACCCCCAGCTGGGATGAGGCACGTCATAAACTTAAAGATGTATGGACACCAACATGGGGAGGGACAGATACAGGGTGCATGGAAAAGCCACCTGCGTTACAGGGTCAGATCCAAAATAAACAGATCAGTGACAGAGCGCAACACTGTTGGGAGATGCTCTCCGTCCTCGCAGGCAAAAAATTCACTGTTTTGAAAAGAAAAGGAAGGAACTAGTGCTAAATCTTTATAAGGATGCTCTTTGTGGGAGCTTGCTGTGCACAAATTAGTGTTGCACCTCAATACTCTATAGAGAGGCTATGGCACAGTGGCATTGTCACAGGACTAGTAATCCAGACAGCCAGGGTCTGGGGAGCTGGATTCAAATCCCACCATGGTACATAAATGATTTTTAAATTCAATGATGACTTTTTTTTCATTCATTTGTGGGACGTAGTGTCTCTGGCTGGTCAGCATTTATTGCCCATCCTGAGTTGCCCTCGGAGGGCAATTGAGAATCAATCACATTGCTGTGGCTCTGGAGTCACATGTAGGCCAGATCAGGTAAGGATGGCAGATTTCCTTCCCTAAAGGATGTTTGTGAACCAGATGGGTTTTTCTGACAATGGTTTCATAGTCAGCAGTAGATTCTTAACTCCAGACTTTTATTTTTGTATTCAAATTCCACCAGCTGCTGTAGCAGAAAAATCCACCTGGTTCACTAATGTTCTTTGGGGAAGGAAATCTGCCATCCTTACCTGGTCCGGCCTACATGTGACTCCAGAGCCCCAGCAATGTGGTTGACTCTTAAATGTCCTTGGGGATGGGCAATAAATGCTGACCCAGCCAGCAATGCCCACATCCCATGATTGAATAGAAAAAAAATTATATTTCACTGATATTTAAATTACGTAAACCACTTTGGGACATTCTAAAGCCAAAATGCGAGACTTTGTCTATCCCATTACAACAAGGGTTAATATTCTCTCCAAATACATAGTCAAATCCCCTACACCAGATGTCACAAAATCGTGACTTCAATGCTTGATCACCTTGACTAATGATGCCATTCTCCACTGCTCTTTATATCCTTGGCCAAGTTAACAGAATCTCCAGTTACAAAGACACACTCTATCAGCCTCTGCAATTCTCTGCTGTGAGATTGTTCGAGGCTCCCACGCACACCTCCGTGTAGGAACACAGAGTGTTCCTATCACCAACACTGACTGGCGTGGCAGAAACTGACCCATGTACACGTGTCAGATGATGCAAGGGGCTTTAAATATTCTAAGGATATTTTCACCAAACAGCAGATATTTAAAATTTAAGGCACAGATGTATCTGAGCATATAGGATAGACCATTTAGAATCTTAGGAGGCCATTTGGCCCATTGAGCGTGCACCGATCACAATCCCAGCCAGACCCTACCTCTGTAACCTCATGCATTTCCCCTAGTGAGTCCCCCTGATACTAAGGAACAATTGAGAATGGCCAATCCACCTAATCCGCACATCTTTGGAACGTGGGAGGAAACTGGAGCACTTGGAGGAAACCCACAGACACAGGGAGAATGTACAAACTCCACACAATCACCCATGGCTGGAATTGAACCATGGCCCCTGGCACTGTGAGGCAGCATGGGTTTTTTTTAAAACGACAATGGTTTCATGGTCATCAGTATATTCTCAATTCCAAATTGTTACTGAATTCAAATTGCACCATTTGCTGTGGTGGGATTCAAACCTGAATTTCTGAATTAATAGCCTGATGATAATACCACTATTATCACTTCCCTATTCAGGCCTTTTTGCTTCTGATATTGCTACAGGGATTGGGGTGTTGATGCGCTCTTTTTGAATGGCGCTTCCAGATTTATCTGTCTCAGCACCCTAGTTTTGGGATTCATAAATTTGCTCTTAATTTATACTTTTTTGTTGCTTTGTCAGACTTCCTGTGCAAATGGTCGGCGCACTTCTCATTGTTAGAATGCGTTCAAAATGAAAAGTTTATTTTTTTGGATGTACGGATCATTCAGCCTGTTAACCTATAAACATCTCTATCACGGAGTCAGCATGACCCAGTGATTGAAGCAGTTAGAGTATAGGAGAAAAGGGGAGAAGTTACTGGGTTATCTTCATGTAATGCAGCCCTGCAGACTTGGAAAGGTTTAATGTAATAGATCCCTAAGCCCCAGACTGTTAACGAGGATCTCATTATCCTACACTGCCTGGATCACTGCCAACATATCCCAAACACACAGCAAAATGAACAGAGAGAGAGAGAGAGGAGAGAGAGAGAGAGAAGAGAGAAGGAGGAGAGAGAAGAGAGAGGAGAGAAAAAGGAGAGAGAGAGAGAGAGAGAGGAGAGAAAAAGGAGAGAGAGAGAGAGAGAGAAGGAGAGAAAGGAGAGAGAGAGAGAGAGAGAGGAGAGAAAAAGGAGAGAGAGAGAGGAGGAAGGAGAGAAAAAGGAGAGAGAGAGAGAGAGAGAAGGAGAGAAAAAGGAGAGAGAGAGAGAGAGAAGGAGAGAAAAAGGAGAGAGAGAGAGAGAGAAGGAGAGAAAAAGGAGAGAGGAGAGAGAGAAGGAGAGAAAAGGAGAGAGAGAGAGAGAGAGAGAGAAAAAGGGAGAGAGAAGAAGGAGAAAAAGGAGAGAGAGAGAGAAGAGAGAAAAAGGAGAGAGAGAGAGAGAGAGAAAAAGAGAGAGAGAAAGAGAGAAAAAGGAGAGAGAAAGAGAAAAAGAGAGAGAGAGAAAAAAAAAGAGAGAGAGAGAGAGAGAGAGAGAGAGAGAGAGAAAAAGGAGAGAGAGAAGGAGAGAAAAAGGAGAGAGAGAAGGAGAGAAAAAGGAAAGAGAAGAGAGAAAAAGGAGAGAGAAGAGAGAAAAAGGAGAGAGAGAAGAGAAAAGGAGAGAGAGAAAGAAAAGGAGAAGAGAAGAGAAAAAGGAGAGAGAAAGAGAAAAAGAGAGAGAGAAGGAGAGAAAAAGGAGAGAGAGAAGGAGAGAAAAAGGAGAGAGAGAAGGAGAGAAAAAGGAGAGAGAGAAGGAGAGAAAAAGGAGAGAGAGAAGGAGAGAAAAAGGAGAGAGAGAAGGAAAGAAAAAGGAGAGAGAGAAGGAAAGAAAAAGGAGAGAGAGAAGGAAAGAAAAAGGAGAGAGAGAGAGAGAAAAAAGGGAGAGTGTGTGTGAGAGAGAGAGAAGTAGCATTGAAAAAGGAGGATGCAAACTGGGACAGAAGAATAGTGGCCCAAACAGTATTTTTTGGTATTAGGAAAAATCTCCAAGTAGGAAGATAGGAATGTGAGAATGGAAAATGATGAGAGGATTTCTTTCCAGTCTCGTTCTTCATTTCTAATGCTCACACACACAATCCAACTCATGGATAGATGGTGTCCAGTCAGAAGACAAGGGCTCAACCTCATTTTGTTGACGGGACGTTGCAGTGGGTGGAGGATAAGGTTGCAGCCCCATCTCTGATGTTGCTGCAGAGGGAGTGCGGCAAAACTCCCCTCAGGGACAGACTTTCCTGTATATTCAACTGGAAGCTGGATTGGTGGAGAGCTGCTGACACCTAGTGAAATGCCCAGTTACTGCAGGGTGAAAAATACCCAAACATCTGCCCAAAACTGGGGCGGAACGCTGATGGCACAAGAAGCCATTCCTATTAATGGATCATAAAGATACATGGGGCATTGTTTAATTAAGTACCTGCGGCACATATAAATAGGGAATGCAGGACGTGGGAGTGGATCTGAGATGGAACAAGTCAATAAATTCTCTCAAAAAGGATGGAACAGTGGTTCGCACTGCTGCCTCGCAGGGACCCGGGTTTAATTCCAGCCTGTGTGGAGTTTGCATCTTCTCCCCTCATCTGTGTGGGTTTTTGATTTGATTTATTATTGTCACATGCATTAACATGCAGTGAAAAGTACTATTTCTTGAGCACTGTACAGGCAAAGCATACCATTCATAGAGAAGGGAAGGAGAGGGTGCAGAATGCAGTGTTACAGTCATAGCTAGGGTGCAGAAAAAGATCAAGTTAACATGAGGTAGGTCCACTCAAAAGTTTGATAGCAGCAGGGAAGAAACTGTCCTTGAGCCGGTCGGCACATGACCTCGGACTTTCGTATTCCTCTGGGTTCTTCGGTTTGTAAGTTTTGAAATGATATGACTGTGTTTGTATAGAATTGTATGAAAGTTTAAATTCTGCGCTGTTTTTGAAATTCAAGATACGTAACTTTGCAATGGTTTATTTGAAATTTTTTTTTAATGAATAAAGTATATTTTTGGAGGGAAAAAGGGTTTTTCGCCCCTCAATCCAAAAATGTGCAGTCTCGGTGAATTGGCTGTGCTAGATTGCTCTTCTTAGTGTCCCAAGATGTATAGGTCAGATGGGATTAGCCTTGGTCAACGCGTGGGATTATAGGAAAACAGAGCAAGAAGTCTGACAACGCCAGGTTTACGTCCAGCCGACTTATTTGATAGGAAACTCAAGTTTTCAGGGTTTCCCTTTGTCAGGTGGATGAACTCTATCCAACTGATGAAGAGGGAAACCTCGAAAGCTTGTGAGTTTACTATCAAATGAATCGGTTGGACTTAAACCTCGTGTTGTCAGACTTCTTACTGTGTTCACCCCAGTCCAACACCAGCATCTCCACATTGGGATTATGGGTGCAGGGCACAGAAAAAGGCCAGGGTAAGATAGTCAGTCAGCCGGTGCAGACTGGATGGGCTGAATGGCCTCTTCCACACTGTAAGGAATTCAATGGCTCTAAGAAAAGATCTTGTTTTTGACTTCAACTGGTGTGGGCCTTATTGGTAATCTGGCCTGTTAAGTCTCTCCAAAATCAGCTAGGCCCCATTTCCTGCTCTTTCCCAGTATCCCTGAAAACTTTACCTATCTGGTGCTTATGCGATTCCTTTTTGAAAGCGAATCTGCAACCGTCTCCCTCCCCCCGCTCTCAGGCAGCCCATCCCAGACCCTAACCACTTGCAGTGTGAAGAATGGTGAGGATGCCACCCATTTTTTTTCCCTCTTTGGTCAGCTGTACCTGAACCCCAAACCCCCTCCCCAACCATCATCGGAACTCATTGTCACCCAAACCCCCTTCCCATCCCAAATGCCACCTGAACCTCCCTCCCCCAACTCATCGTCACCTGAGTTCTTGGACAGCTGACCGAGTGACCATGAAGGAAAAGCAACATGACAGCAGACGGAAACTGAGTGATTTGATGCTGGGGGTGGGGGGTGCGAAATGTGGGATGTTATTCCCAAGAACCTTTTGTCCCTTGACCTTCTAAAGGTGCCATTGAAGGAGGGTAGGTGAGCATTTAATAGTGTGCATACTGCTATCACTCTGCATGGATAGTGGAGGATGTGAATGGTTAAGGTATAAACAGCATGCCAATCAAGTTCCTGCTATATTCTGAAGGGTCTTGAACTTCTTTAGGGTCAAAGCATCTTCCCTGCTCGGCCTACACTCGGCTTGTGGCCAACACGCTCTCCACCGAGCTGAAACTAAATTGTTTCCACTCACCGTGACGTCGCCAGGTCTGAAGAGGAACTGCCGGTTGAGGTTAGACCTCTCGATGGTGTCCATGTCAGTCACTGTGATGCTCCCGCCTTCTCCTGCTCCCAGGCCAATCATGGCAAAGTTCTTCAGCAGCTCACATCCAATGGCACCAGCACCCACCTAGGAGCAGAGCAAGGGTGAAGTGACCCTCCACGAACACACCGCATTAACCACAGAGGGCAAGGTGAGTGAGATAAGGTTAAAGTGTCGGGGGCAGGGGAAGGAAGAGAAAAACGGTGTCCTTGTTGGACATCAAGGTGACAGTGGGAATGGAGATGTGGTAGGACAGAGTGCAAGTTAAGAAACATAGAAACTAGAAGCAGGATTCAAGCCTGCTCTGCTGTTCATTTTGATCATGGCTGATTATTGAATTCAACATGGGATTAATGCTCCTTCCACTCAAATTGTTGGCCTCTTTAAGACTTGAATAGCATGTTAGGTTTAAAGACTCGCATTCTAATCAGTAATCTGTAAACTGTCTGTGCTGTTATATGCTCTGAGGCCAGAACTCTCCATTCGCCTGACAAAGGGAGAAACCCCGAAAGCTTACGAGTTTACTATCAATCAAATTGGTTGGACTTTAACCTGGTGTTGTCAGACTTCTTACTGTGTTTACCCCAGTCCAACACTGGCATTTCCATATCCTCCCATATCCCTGGATCCCCTTAGCCTCAAGAGCTAAACCCAATTTCTTCTTGAAATCATACAATGTTTTGGTCTCAATTACATTGTATGTAAGTGAATTCCACACATTCACCATCCACTGGGTGAAGAAATTTCTCAGTTCTAAAAGATTTACTCCTGGTCCTCATATTATGACCCCTGGTTTTGGATTCCACCCCCCCCCCAAAAAAAAATCAGGAACACTCTTCCTGAATATACTTTGTCTAACCCTGTTAGAATTTGCTAAGTTTCTATGAGATCCCCTCTCACTCTTCTGAAGTCTGGTGAATATTATCCTAACTGACAGCCTCTCCTCATGGAAGGAAGCATGTGAATTAGGGAGAGGAAGGAGAGACAAGGACATCAGCAATGGCAAGGTTGAAACAACGGAAGGGGTACAGAATTCCTGTGGGAAATGTCCCTAGCCTTACATCATCTCAGGCTATGTTGGGATTGGAGGCACCTAAACTCTCTTAAGGGACCACAAACTACAACCGGATTGGGGCTCTGCTATTTCTCTTGGATACACCAATAATACCCGTAAACCAACCAAATGGTCACGTGAGAATGTGGCTACATACAAGGTTATTTTGATGAACTGTGGGCATTATTCCTGGGATACAGTGCAGAGCACAAGCTCGATGTTGCTGTTGAGTTTAAGAATTGACTACCTATGTTGGAGGGGCATAGCGGTGTAGCGATATCATCACTGGATTAGTAATGCAGAAACTCAGGGTAACGTTCTGGGGATTCAGGTTCGAATCCCACCACAGCAGATGGTGAAATTTGAATTCAAATTTTAAAAAAATCTGGAATTAAGGAAATGACCATACTATCACCTACTGGTAACACAGGTATTACAAGTAAACGTGGCCACTTGAAAACCTTCAACACCTGAAGCTCTGGGAATCTTCAAACACACAAAAGAATTCTCACTTTTATATCGTAGCTTAGCATTCCACATAAAATCAAGATTTCAGATGCACGTACCCTCTTCATGAAGCCTAGGAGGAGGATAAATTGAGGCAATGAGGGGAACAACATATCGTGGTGGCACAGTGGTTAGCACTGCTGCCTCTCAGCGCCAGGAACGTGGGTTTGATTCCTGGCTCGGATCACTGTCTGTGCAGAGTCTGCACGTTCCCCCCGTGTCTGTGTGGGTTTCCCCTCGATGCTCTGGTTTCCCCTCATAGTCCAAAATACATGTTATTAGGTGCACTGACCATGCTAAATTCTCCCTCAGTGTACCCAAATAGATGCCGAATGGGCGTAGTGACTAGGGGATTTTCACAGTCACTTCATTGCAGTGTTAATGTAAGCATACTTGTGACACAAACAAATAAAAATTAAACAAAAATATTCCTTTCAAAATCCTAGAAACCTCAATCAAATTGTCCTTTAATTTTTCATGGAGAACAAGCTCAGTTTATGAGACCCATGGCCATCACTGGCTGGCCAGCATTTGTAGCCCATCCTCAGTTGCCTTGGAGGGCAGTTGAGAGTCAACCACATTGCTGGAGTCACATTTGGTCCAGATCAGGGAAATTTCCTTCCGCAAGGGGCATCAACAAACCAGATGGGTTTTTCTGACAAATAGTTTCATGGTCATTAGTAGGTTCTTAATTCCAGATAGATTTTTCATTGAATGCAAACTCCACCATCTGCTGTGGCAGGGATCGAACCCTGGGTCCCTGGTACTGCGAGGCAGCAGTGTTAACCATTGTGCCACTGTGCTTCCCCAGGGGTCACCAGTACTTAATGCCAGACATATTTTTTTATTGAATTCATATTCCACCATCTGCTGTGGCGGGATTTGAACCCAGGTCCCCAAAACATAAACTGAGTTTCTGGATTGATAGTCTAGCGATAATACCCCTAGGCTACTGCCTCCCCCTGTACGGCAGTGCTGAAATTGCCCATGTGATCAGGCACTAATATTTCGTGAGAGAAGAATAAAAAGGAAACTGCAGTCCAGTCCACTTACCAGAAAATATTTCTGTGCTTTCAGATCCTCCTGAAAGTCAGACCCAAATATCGCAATCTGCCCATCATAGCGACAATTTCTCTGCGCAGAACAAGAGCAAAAACATGGTTAGGAATGAAACAATGAGATCTTTTAAAAAAGAGTCAGCACAGCCATGATGGGCCAAAAGGCCTCCTTCTGTGGTGGATGATTGTGAACATACCAAATAGGTGCAGGAGTAGGCCATTCGGCCCCTCCACCATTCAATAAGATCACAACTGATCTAATTACAACCTCACATGGCTACCTCATCTCCGATAACCACTAATCCCTTGTTCCTCAAGGATCTACCCAGCTCTGCCTTAAAAATACTCAATGACCCAGCCATTATTTTTGATTCATTCATTCGTGGGACATGGGCGTCACTGGTTGGGCCAGCATTTATTGCCCATCCCTTGGAGGGCAGTTGAGAATCAATCACGTTGCTGTGGTTCTGGAGTCGCATGTAGACCAAACCAGGTAAAGGTGCAGATTTCCTTCCCTGAAAGGCATTAGTGGACCAGATGGGTTTTTCCAACAATGGTTTCATGGTCATCAGTCGCTTTAAATTGCACCATCTGCTGTGGCAGGATTCAAACCCAGATCCCCAAAACGTTAATTGAGTTTCTGGATTAATAGTCTAGCAGTAAATACCACTCAGCCATCGCCACCTCCCATTCCTCCTGACCACTCTCTGGAGTCAAAGAGCCTCAAGGGAAAACATTTTTTCTCCCCTCCATCCAAAATGGGCGACCCCTTGCTTTGAACCATCCCCTTGCTGTAATTGAGTTGATTTATTGTCACATGTATTTCTTGTGTACTGTACAAAGCATACTGTTCACAGAGAAGAAAAGGAGAGGGTGCAGAATGTAGTGTAACAGTCATAGCCAGCGTGTAGAGGAAGATCAAGAATCAAGAACAGGTTCTTCTCTGTTGCCGTCAGACTTTTGAATGGACCTACCTCACATTAAGTTGATCTTTCTCTATACCCTAGCTATGACTGTAACACTGAATGGTATGCTTTGTCTGTATAGCATGCCAGAAACAATACTTTTCACTGTATACTAATGCATGTGACAATAATAAATCAAAAATCAACTTAATGTGAGGCAAGTCCATTCAAAAGTTTGACGGCAGCAGGGAAGAAGCTGTTCTTGAGTTGGTTGGTACGTGATCTCAGACTTCTGTATCTTTTTCCCCCGACGGAAGAAGGCGGAGGAGAGAACGTCCGGGGTGCATAGGGTCCTTAATTATGCTGGCTGCTTTGCCGAGGCAGCGGGAAGCGTAGACAGAGTCAATGGATGGGAGGCTGGTTTGCGTGATGGACTGGACTACATTCATGACCTGTTGTAATCCTGTGGTGAGCAGCAGGTTAAACATCTCTGGAAGAATATTCCCCTTAGGAATTAATGAATGCTATTTCCACATGTTAATCTCCCAGCAAAAGATATCCTGATTCTTCATCTGAAAATTGAATGTGGTCCATGAATCCCATTTGCATTAAAACCATTACAACCTCTTCAAAACAGCTGATGATCTGATCTCAATAATTGGCCAACAATTGCCCAAAAGCTACCAATTCTTCGATACACAAATTCATAAATGCCAAATCTTAGCGACAAATCAATCTCATTTACACCTTGTCATCACACCTCATTTGAAACTGGTTTAGCAACTCCTTCTCGGCATTTCTTAACTATCAAGATTGAGTCATTGATAAGTGTGATCTACCTGGAATCCACTCACGCAAAATCAGTCTGTCTACATTTCCCACTGCTTTGAAAAAGCAGCTAGCATAATTAAGAATCCCACGCACCCTGGCCGTTCTCTCTTCCACCTTCTTCTGTCAGGAAAATGATACCAAAGTCTGAGGTCACGTACCAACCAAGTCAAGAACAGCTTTGTCCTTGCTGCTATCAGACTTTTGAATGGACCTACCTTATATTAAGTTGGTCTTTCTTTACACCCCAGCTACGACTGTAATATTACATTCTACACTCTCCTTTTCCTTTGCCTATGTACTCCATGAATGGTATGCTTTGTCTGTATTGCTTGCAAGAAACAATACTTTTCACTGTACACCAATACATTTGATAATAATAAATCAAACCAAATCTCTAAGATAAAAGCAAAATACTGCAGATCTGGAAAACCAGAAAATGCTGGAAAATCTCAGGATCTGTGGAAAGAGAGTAGAGCCAACACTTTGAGTCAGGATAACCCTTCGTCAGAACTGAATCTGTGTTACCCTTAAAAGGGGCAATCACCACATAATGCATTTATTACGCAAAGGCTTCACAAGATGGGGTCTTCGTTGGGAGATACGATGAGATAATGGTGTGGAATCCCGTTGATACTCACAGGTTGATAGCTTTCTTTAGTCAGAAGGAATCCTTCATTCTCTTCGGGTAAACATTCCAGCGCGTCAAAGTACATCCACTGGCTGAGGGGCACGAACTTACCAGAACAGGCCTGAAACAACACCAAGGGGAGTGATCAGAGAGGGTGAAAAGTCATCATCACGCCACAGGGAGGACATTACTGACTGAGGTTATGGCTACCTGTGTTCTGGGAGGCCAGTGTCCAGGAGTTGGCTGATATTAAGGAATCACTTTCTATTAATCTGATTAACGTGACTTGGAGAGTTAGTCACTTGGTGACAGAAAGCAGCAGGAAATGCTGGAACGTGGCTCACTAACACTGACTCCTAGTTTAAATGCTCTTAATTGAATATAGGTTCTGACCTGCTTTGAGGTCCAGGCTGTGAAGTATGATGGGGCTGCACTCAGAGGAAGAAATATGATTTACCGTGACTTCACACCATTCCTTAACGCTAAATTTCTGCTGATTGTCCACCCTCAGCCACCCAAAAGAGCAGCCCCAGTATCTATTTGTTGCCTTTGGTTACTTGGTTATTGTCACAGAAGGTGGCACAGTGGTTAGCACTGTTGTCTCACAACACCAGGGAGCCAGGTTCAATCCCAGCCTGGGGTTAAAGTTTATTTATTAATGAGGCTTAAATTAACACGGCAATGAAGTCATTGTGAAATTTCCCTAGGGTTACCGTCCGTGCGGAGTTGGTGCTTTCTCCCTGTGCCTGTGTAGGTTTTGTCCCGGTGCTCCGGTTTCCTCCCACGTTCCAAAGATGTACGGGTTAGGTGGATTGACCATGCTAAAATTGTCCCTTAGCGTCAGGGGGATTAACAGGGTAAACGAGGATTGCGGAAATAGGATCTGGGCAGGATTGTGGGTCAGTCCAGACTCAATGGGCTGAATGGACTTCCTTCCGTACTGTAGGAATTCTATGATTCCGTGATTCAGGAAGCTAATGGGATCTAACCTGCTTTTTAGCACTTGACGATGCAGCACTGTGGCACCATGGTTAGTACTACTGCCTCACTGCGTCAGGGACCCTGGTTCAATTCTAGCCTCGGGTCACTGTCAGTATGGAGTCTGCATGTCTCCCTGTGTCTGCATGGGTTTCCTCCCACAGGCCAAAGATGTGCAGGATAGGCGAATTGGCTATGCCAAATTGTCCCTTAGCATCCTAAAATGTGTAGGTTGGGGGATTAGCAGGGTAAGTATGTGGAATTATGGGGTTAGAGCCTGGGTGGGATGCTCTGTCGGAGGGCAAACGCAGACTCAATGGGACAAATGGCCTCCTGCTTCACTGTCAGTATTTTATGTTTCTGTTCTTTTGAAACAGAAAAGAAAGCTCCCATGTGTCAGTTAAATGTAGCGTATGAGGTGAAGGTGGTAAACGATATTGGGGGAGGGTGGGGAGAGGAGAGGTAGGGTCAGGCTATCGAGTTGGACGATCACAATGAATGGGTGAGCAGACTCGAAGGGCTGAATGGCCTCCTCCTGCTCCAATTGTTTCTACGTCAAAAAGGCGCCGTATTTAGCTTCAATTCTCTTTTACCTTCATCACTTCCTGTGCAGCAACACCGCCAATGAATGCATTCATAGGACTCAGGTCGCCCGCGGCAACATAGGCCAACTTCCTCACCAGCCCCTCATCCAGGGGCACCTCATTTAGGATTGACGGCTCCTCCTTGCTCAGTTTGTTCGCGATGGCTACTAAACGCTCCGCATCATTCTGCGAGAGAAGCGGGAAGAGCTAATAAAGCTAAATGGACGTATAAAATGCAACTTCTGCTCATCAACATTCTCTCCACAGTAACACAGCGCCAGGGACCTGGGTTCAATTCCCGGCTTGGGTCAACGTGTGTGTGGAGTTTGCACATTCTCTCCGTGTCTGTGTGGGTTTCTTTCGGTTTCCTCCCACATTCTGAAAGACGTGCTGGTTAGGTCCATGCTAAATTCCCCCTCAGTGCACCCTAACAGGTGCCAGAGTGTAGCGACCAGGTGATTTTCACAATAACTTCATTGCAGCGTTAATGCAAGCCTACCTGTGACACTAATAATTAAACTTCAAGCTTTTGTGAGGAATTTCAACGGAAGGTGGGAAGAACTTCATTCAGCCATGGATCAAGATTGGGAACATTCTCCTGGGTGCAAGAAAATTCTTGCATTTACATGGCACCTGTTACAATCACGGGACGGACATCCCAACGTACTGCACAGCCAAGGAGGTCCTTTCTAGGCATTGACCCAGTGACAGTGGGGGCTGAAACAGTTCTGCATCAGAGGCTTGAGGGACCTGGAGGGAGTGCTGGCGTTCCCATACACTTGCTGCCCTCGTCCTTCAAGGTGCAAGGGAGGTCGGAGAGGTGCTGTTAAAGGAGCACAGCTGAGGGCACAATTTGACCTTTGACCTCACTACAATCTCAAGTGTAAAGTACTTGACTGCAATATAGATCTTAGCAAAAAGTGGGAGCTGTGAATTTAGCCTCAAAGATGTGCCGGGTTAGGTAGTTTGGTCATGCTAAATTGTCCCCTAGTGTCCCAGGATGCATAGGTTAGAGGAATTAGCAGGATAAATATGTGGGGCTATGGGGACAATGGCCTGGGTGGGCTTGTTGTCAGTGCAGACTCGATGGGCCGAATGATCTCCTTCTGCACTGTACGGATTCTATGACGATTCAATGACCAGTAACCTGCTTTAGTGATGTTAATGGAGGGATGAATATTGGCTAGTAGTCACTAAGTACTGGAATAGCATCACAGCTTGGGATTATATACTTATGTTGCTTTGATTAGATTTATTATCATATGTCTTCATACACAGTGAAAAGTATTGTTTCTCGTGTGCTATACAGACCGAACATACCATATATAGGGAAGGAAAGGAGAGAATGCAGAATGTAGTTTTATAGTCATAACGAGGGTATAGAGAAATATCAGCCTAACATAAGATAGGTCTATTCAAAAGTCTGATGCCAGCAGAGATGAAGTTGTCCTTGAGTTGGTTGGTATGTATTTTATTCTTTGGTATCTTTTTCCCCAATGGAAGGAGGTGCAAGATAGAATGTCTAGGGTGTGTGGGATCTTTAATTAAAGCTGTCTGCTTTGCCGAGGAAGTGTAGACAGAATCAATGGATGGGAGGCTGGGGGTTTGTGTGATGGACTGGGCTACATTCACAGTCTTTTGAGATTTCTTGCGGTCTTGGTCAGAGCAGGAGCCATACCTCAGGAGTTTGAAGTGACCCACCATGAGCACTACCCATTGAGCCAAGCCAGATACATTCACCATGATCCGCACGGATTCACATCATGCTGTGAGGAGTCCGAGGAATGGTAATAGGATGCGACTCAGTGGAGGCTGCTATCCAAGCAGCACTCTTAGTTTAAGTTTTTAAGCTTAAGGATTTTTTAAAATTTTATTTATTACTGTTACATGTGGACTTATATTAACACTGCAGTGAAGTTTCTGTGAAAATCCCCTCGTCACCACACTCCGGCACTGTTCAGGAACACTGAGGGAGAATTTAGCATGACCAACGTACGTCTTTCGGACAGTGGGAAGAAACTGGAGCATTCAGAGGAAACCCATGTAGACATGAGGAGAACATGCAGACCCCATACAGGACCTGGGTGCCTGGCGCTGCGAGGCAGCAGTGTTAACCACTGCGCCGCCACCCCCCACTCCTCCCCCCTACAATTAATAGGAAAACTCACCTTTCCCCAGGGTTTGGGGAGATAGCCGCACTCTCTCACAAACTGATGGAGAGCCTGGAACGCAATATGGAGTGTTCCGTGTCTGTCCGTCTTCCCAAAGTCGGAAACCTGGTACGTCGGATTCTTCAGTGCCTCCCGAAAGGGTTTCTATGATTGAAAAGGTTAAGAGCGAGTCAAAGAAGCTGGAATGGGAAGGATCCTCTGGAACCCTGTGCTTTCAATTTAGAGGACATTGGCAAGAGAGACACAAAATCAGAGACCTACACAACAACAGCTGGTACAGATATTAAAACAATAACCAAAGTAGCACAGATTCACCCACACCAATGTTTCTCATAATTCAATCTGCCTCACCAATATGTGACGATACTGTGCCTTTAAAGTAATGAATTTTAAATCGATGTTTCTTTGCAGTATTTTATTGGTGCTGAGTTGTCTGCAACTGGTGTCTTCTAATTGTTACTTAAGAGACATTATGGACATAATGCTGATTTTAATCTGAGCTAAAGCAGTGCTCCAGGGTCCTCTGGTCCTTTACAGACTGCTATTTTGGGGATGTTTGACAGGTCAGATGATATGCCTGGGGACAGTTTGTTTTCCCACAGAAAAGTCCAAACTTTTTATTCAGTTTTGGTTTAGTTGCTGCTAGAAGCTGGTGGAGGAAGTCAGTGTCAGTGTCTTTGTCTCTCTCTCTCTCTCTCTAGAGACGTGCTGAGAATTCCAGGACTGAGAAGACTTAGGATTAATCCTTTGAATGTTGGATTAAAACCCTAAGCAAGTGTTTTAGAAAGCTGAAAACCCAGAATCACATGAGCACAGAAGTTTATAGCATGGAAACAGGCCCTTCAGCCTAACTTGTCCATGCTACTTTTTTAAAAAAAAAAATCACTAAGCTAGTCCAATGGCCCATGTGTAAATGCTTTTTAAAAGACAAAATTGTATCCACTTCTACTAGTACCTCTGGCAACTTGTTCCAGACACACACTATCCTCTGAGGAAAAAAATGCCTCTCTGAACTCTTTTGTATCTCTCTTCTCTCACCTTAAACCTATGCCCTCTAGTTTTAGACTCCCTTATCTTTGGGAAAAGATATTGATTATCTACTTCATTTATGCTACACATTATTTTAAAGACCTCCAAAAGCTTCCTAAGCTCCAGGGAAAAAAAATTCCCAGTCTATGACATGGCTGTGAAAATCCCCAAGTCTCCACATTCTGGCATCTTTTCAGGGACACCGAGGGAGAATTTAGCATGGCCAATGCGCTTAACAAACAAAGAACAGTACAGCACAGGAACAAGCCCTTTGGCCCTCCAAGCCAGTGCTAACCATAGTATACTACCTAGACCAACCACTTGTATCCTTCCATACCCTGCTTGTTTATATGCCCAACAAGATGAGTCTTAAATGTGACCAACATAACCATCTCAACCAACTCACTTGGCAATGCATTCCAGGCTCCTGCCATCTTCTATATAAAAAAACTTCCCGTACACACCTCTACTGAAACCTTACCCCTTTATCTTGAACTTGTATCCCTTTAATTGTCATTTTTGACTTGGGGAAAAAGATTCCACTTGCTCATCCTATCTATACTTCTCAATTTTATAAATTTCTATCAGGTTGCCCCCTCAGTCTCCGTCTTTCCAGGGAGAACAATCCCAGTTTATTCAATCTCTCCTCATAGCTAATTCTCTCCATACCAGGTAACATCCTGGTAAATCTTTTCTGTACGCTATCCGAAGCCTCCACATCTTTCTGGTAGTGTGGTGATCAGAATTGGACACAGTATTCCAAATGTGGCCTAACCAACATTTTATGCAACTGTAATATAATTTGCCAACTTTTATACTCGATGCCCCATCTGATGAAGGCAAGCATGCTGTATGCTTTCTTTACCATCTTCTCCACCTGCGCTGCCACTTTTAAGGATCTGCAGACCTGTACTCCGAGTTCTCTGTTTATGCTCCTGATGGTTTTGCCATTATAATGCTCCTATCTGTTTGGATATACCAAAATGCATCACCTCACATTTATCCAGATTAAATTCCATCTGCCATTTCTCCACTCAATCTTCCAGCCCATCTGTATCCTGCTGTATTCTCTGACAATCTTCATCACTATCTTCAACTTCAGCAATCTTAATATCACCTGCAAACTTGTTAATCAGACCAGCTACATTTTCTCCCAGTTATTTATATAACCAACAGCAGAGGCCCCAGCCACCAATCCCTGCAGAGCACTACTAGTTATTGACCTTCATTCAGAAAAATACCCTTCCACCGCTACCCTCTGTCTTCCATGGCCAAGTCAGTTCTGAATCCATCTAGCTAGTTCACCCCTGATCCTGAGAGAGATTTTATCTTTTGCACAAGCCAAAGACAGGCACATCTTTTGGAACACGGGAGGAAACTGGAGAACCTGGAGGAAATCCACGCAGACACAGGGAGAATGTGCAGAATCAGTATTGACAGTGACAATTTGTCTTAGTGCAACATTCTTTGGATGCCAGCTCAAGGCACAGGCCTGGTAAAGTGCCAATCCAGTCCAATAATAGATACACCATGCTACCTTACCCTTTGCGTCTATAAAGGTTGCAAAATAGCAATGGAGAATGGGTCAGATCCATTGACATGAGCTGGATGTGTTAAGCGCGTAAGCTCTTGCATACTCACAAAAGTCAACTTCTGTGGCATTTTCACTTCCGTCACAATCCCGCCTTTCTCATAATCGTTAAAGATGCTCGTGTCGCAGATGAAGAAAGAACACTCATCTAAAAAAAAAGGACACAACGACACAAGATAATCCATAAATACCATTGGAAAAGGGGGCCTGGAAAATAGGGGATACAGACAGGACAGCAGTAACCAAAGAGAAACCCACAATATTACAGGGAGATCCCCAGCAAGAATTTCCAAATGCCCACAGCGGGAACAAGTAGCGACTTGCATCTCGAGATACCACAGGCCAAATACTTCAATGTATTGCACTGCCTGGATTGGGATGTATCAGCCCATCAGTTGGGAGTTAGAAAGGACATGGTGATTAAAAAAAGGAGAAAAAAAAAGGACAAACAGTTTCCGATCTTTGGAGAGTCTGTCAGTAAAGGTTGCAGAGTTAAGATAATTGACAAAATGGACAGAGTTGTGTTGGGAGGTTGGGAAGATGAGAAGAATTTTAAAAAAAAAATGATGCAGCAGCACATGATGATGATGCCGGAGTTGCTTCCTGTAAGGGCAGAGGAAGCAAATCCAATATCACTATTCAAAATAAATACTCCAGAAATGGGGCGCGAGCAGGAGAATTCAACTCATTAAATTGTCCTTTCCACCCACCAGCACGGGAATGGTGGGCTGAATAGCCTTCTTCCATTTCCACGGTGAAGGACACAAAACCCGAGCTCCATCAGATCAAAAAAATTGGTCCTGCCTTCACTCCAGGCGCTGCTTATAGCGAGATAGGCCATAACAGTGGCACAGTGGTTAGCACTGCTGCCTCATAGCGCCAAGGTCCCAAGGTTCAATTCCCAGCTTGAGGTCACTGTCTGTGCAGAGTCTGCACGTTCTCTCCCCTTCCCCCCCCCCGCCCACCCCATGCTGAGTCCAGTCCAAAAAACGTGCTGGTTAGGTGCTTTTTCATTTTTACACAGAATTGGGGGTGCCTGGAACTTGTTGCCGAGGGAGGTAGTGGAAGCAGGTACGGTACTTACTTTTAAGGGACGTCTTGACAAGTACACGAATGAGATGGGGATAGAGGGATATGGTCCCCGGAAGGGTAGGGGATTTTAGTTAAGTCAAGCAGCCATGGTCAGTGTGGGCTTGGAAAGGCCTGTTCCTGTGCTGTAATTTTCTTTGGCGCACGTTCAGGTTACACTGAGGGGAAATTTAACAGAGTGTGGCAACTAGGAAATTTTCACAGTAGCTTCATTGCTCTAATTGTCACACTAATAAACAAACTTAAAACCAAAATTAAACTGGTACTGAATTTAAAAATTGAACTCTGGATAAATAATAAATGCGAGCAAGTGGTAAACATGGGGCTGATGTTATTAAGTAATTTAGGCAGGCAGCATTCAAAAGTGAAGCCTTGATGTTATAAAAAGCTTCCCCCCCACTTCCCACAGACACAAGGAAAAGCCCCCCCCCCCATTTATTGAGCTCCACGGTAATATTTAATCGCAGGACTTTACTGCCCTCCAGTGTTTCCCACAGCACAACATTCTTAAACTGCTTACCATTAAACTGGACTTGGATGGGTTTACAATGATTCAGTTCAGTCATGCCCTGAATCTCAGAGAACGTGACGTAATCCCCGGTCTGAAATGTACACGTCACCGTCTCATCTAAGCAAGTCACCAGGCCGGGATTATCCTGAAATTGGATCAGTCACATTAACTCCATTTAACTATCACTTTGTTTAAAAAAAAATGCCTTTTTTGAGCATCATATATTTTGGTCACTGCATTTGTGAAAAGACATAGTGGCCTTGGAGGGAGTATAGAGAAGGTTCACCAGGCTGATACCGGAGATGAGGGGGTTAGCTTATGAAGAGAGATTGAAAAGACTGGGCCTGTACTCGTTAGAGTTTAAAAGGTTGAGGAGGGATCTTATAGAGACTTACAAGATAATGAAGGGGCTAGATAGGGTAGAGGTAGAGAAATTCTTTCTGCTTAGAAAGGAAAACAGAAGTAGAGAGCACACAGTCTTCAAAATAAAGGGGCAGGGAGGGCAGTTAGAACGGAGTTGAGGAGGAACTTCTTCACTCAAAGGGTAGTGAATCTCTGGAATTCTCTGCCCATTGAAGTGGTGGAGGCTACTAGGTTGAATATGTTTAAGTCACGAGTCGATAGATTTCTAACAGAGAAGTGAATTAAGGGTTATGGGGAACAGGCAGGAAAGTGGAACTGAACCACTTCAGATCAGCCATGATCTTACTGAATGGCGGGACAGGCTCAAAGGGCTAGATGGCCCACTCCTGCTCCTATTTCTTATGAAATTTATTTACAGACCAAGTGAAAGCACAGCTTCTCCAACACACTGAGCACAATCTTACGGGCTGTTCATGCCACGCTCCCGCTGCAGCGAGGTCAGAGAATTTGGTGCCCTAGCCAAAATCTCTGTGGGAGTGCGGGGGGTAAGGGGTAGAATCTCACTGGCATGAACAGAGGTAAGATGTTCATGAGCATCAGGAAGCTGAGAGTGGAACCAGTCAAACCCAAGAGATTCCTGGCTGGCAGCTCTAAGAGAATGGAATCAGTCTACTCTGGTAATAACAACAAAGTGCTGGAAAATCCCAATGGGTCTGACCACACCTCTGGTGAGAGAGGCACAGTTAACAAACTCTTCTCTGGAAATCCACTATGGTGCTGTTGGCTGCAAGGAGTCACCACAGAATCCCTACAGTACGAAGGCCAGCCATTTGGTTCATCAAATTTGCACCAACATTCTAACAGAGCATCTTACCCACGCCTAGCTCCACCTATAATCCTGCACATTTACCCTGCTAATTCACCTAACCTACATATCTTGCCACACTAAAGGCCAATTTAGCAATGGCCAATCCATCAAACTCCCACATCTTTGGGCTGTGGGAGGAAAGCAGAGCACCCAGAGGAAATCCACACAGACATGGATCCACACAGAGTCTGCACAATCACCCAAGATTGGAATTGAACCCAGGCTCAGCACTCTGCCAGCTCTATCCTTTCCTTCTGTGATTCTGTGGTTTTGTGAAGGGTAGGTCGTGCCTTACTAACCTCATTGAGTTTTTTGAAAAAGTGACTAAGGAGGTGGATGGGGGTAAGGCGGTTGATGTGGTATATATGGACTTTAGTAAGGCGTTTGATAAGGTGGCCCATGGAAGACTTCTGCAGAAAATGCAGATGTATGGGATAGAGGGTGATTTAGCTAATTGGGTTAGGAATTGGCTAGCAGATAGAAGACAGAGGGTGGTGGTTGATGGGAGATATTCATCGTGGAGTTCGGTGACAAGTGGTGTACCTCAGGGGTCTGTTTTGGGGCCCCTGCTGTTTGTAATTTTTATAAATGATCTGGATGAGGGTATTGAAGGATGGATTAGTAAATTTGCAGATGACACTAAAGTCGGTGGAGTGGTAGATAGTGAAGAGGGGTGTTATAGTTTGCAGAGTGACTTGGACAAGTTGCAGAGCTGGGCCGAGAGGTGGCAAATGGAGTTTAATGTGGAAAAGTGTGAGGTAATGCACTATGGCAGGAATAATAAATGTGTAGAGTATAGGGCTAATGGTAGGATTCTTAGTAGTCTTGATGAACAGAGGGATCTTGGTGTGTATGTGCATAGATCCCTGAAAGTAGGCAGTCAAGTCGAGAAGGTTGTTAAGAAGGCATGTGGAGTCTTAGCTTTTATTGGTAGGGGGATTGAATTTCGGAGCCGCAACGTCATGTTGCAACTGTACAAAACTCTAGTGCGGCCGCACTTGGAGTATTGTGTGCAGTTCTGGTCCCCACATTATAAGAAAGATGTGGAGGCATTGGAGAGGGTACAGAGGAGGTTTACCAGGATGTTGCCTGGTATGGAGGGCAGGTCTTATGAAGAGAGGCTGAGGGATTTGAGGTTGTTTTCGTTAGAAAGGAGGCGGCTAAGAGGGGACCTAATCGAAACATATAAGATGATTAGAGGTTTAGATAGGGTGGACAGTGATAGCCTTTTTCCTAGGATGGAGAAAGCTAGCACGAGGGGACACAGCTTTAAATTAAGGGGTGATAGTTATAGGACGGATATCAGAGGTAGGTTCTTTACCCAAAGGGTGGTTCGGGAGTGGAATGCCCTGCCTGCAGCAGTTGTAGATGCGCCAAGTTTGGTGGCGTTTAAGAGGTTAGTTGATAAGTATATGGAAGAGAAGGGAATGGTTTAGTTTGGAGGGGCATTGCTTTTTATATTGGTCGGCGCAACATCGAAGGCCGAAGGGCCTGTTCTGTGCTGTTATGTTCTATGTTCTAGTGAGGTCTTTGTCATCCCATTTAATAACACATCTTTTATTTTTCCTCACTTCTGTGACTACTTCAGTTAGTTAAGTGTTCCCTTTACCTGGAACCACTTGATCACCAGTTTAGGCTACAGAGAATATACTGTACCCAAACAGCCATTCAGCCGAGCTATTACATGCTGATCCTTTTGCTCTTCCCTCATCAAAATCCACTCTTGGAACCATCTATTTCCTACTCCCTCATTCCCTATTCCCTCCAGTTTCTTCTTTAGATGCATTACACTTCTGTTTCAAGCACACAGTGTATTAGTAAGCATGGTGGCGTTTGCTGCTGTTGCCCAACTTGGACCCCCCTCTCTTGACTACACCGTTCATGGCAATGATCTCTCAGCCACCCTCATCTCACCGCTCCCTCTGGCCTCCATGGACATACCCTGGGCCCCCTCCTCTCCCTCAGGTTGCGGCTTGAAGTCGGGCGCATTCACACTGGCATTACCAACTCCACCTACTCACCACTTGTCTCAACCCACCCAGCACCTCGATGCCCACCTTAGATGAATTGCAATTTTCACCAGTTAGATACTGGGAAGGCTAGTGTTTCCACAGGGGAGCAGTTGGGGGGTGCGGTTCTGCCACAGACTTCCCAACTGTTGCTCCTGAATCTATTACCCCTCCCACGTGTCAACAGCAGTGGGCAGATGAAGATATGGTCACAGTCTCGACTGGAAATAGTACATTGGATAATCTCAGGTCAAAGGCTCCAAGAGCAGGGTGAAGAGTGAAAATGGTGAAGGCAACAATAGAAAAGCGAGCAATATTTCGAAAAGAGAAAACCAGTGACCGGACTTCTCCAGTTATTCACGTCCCACTGCCGCTACCAGAGCGCGCGCGTGGCGCTTAGCTAAATCTCCACCTCACTTTGACTTATTATTGTCACGTGTTGGGATAGGGTGGAAAGTATTGTACCCTCTACAGAGAGAGCATTCTGTTCATAGAATACATAGGAGAGAAGAATAGGAGAGTGTGCAGAATGTAGTGTTAGTCATAGCTTGGGTGTGGAAAAGATCAACTTGATATATGGTAGGCTCATTCAAAAGTCTGATGGCAGCAGGGATGTAGCACTGCAGCAGGACTGGAGAATCCCAGCACAGGCAAGGTCGGAGAATCCGATGGCAGCAGGGGTGTAGCACTGCAGCCGGACCAGGGAAACCTAGTGCAGGCAAGGTTGGAGAATCCAACGGCAGCAGGGATGTAGTGCTGTGGCAGGACTGGAGAATCCCAGTGCAGGCAAGATTGGACAATCCGATGGCAGCCAGGGTATAGTACTGCAGTGGAACTGGAGAATCCCAGCCACAGGTGTGGTTGGAGAACGCGGGCCAGCGGATTTATTTTGCATCCATCAAAACCTGGAATTCTGTCAGAAGCAAAGAGAGTTCTCTATACAAATACCCACCAGAGAGTGAAAGTGACATTGTCCTGCATCAGTGTGACGAGTAGAAAAACACAGAGACAAGACAAAATGGCAGGTCACACACCAATAGAGGAAGAAAGGTTACCTTGGAAATCCACGTTACCATAGCACGCAGCGGCTCTTCACTATTAGGGTCAGTCACGATGAATTCCTCCCCAAAATCACAGAACAGCTGGCTGTTAAATCAAACAGAAACTGGTTGTCAGTCCAGGCAGACTGAATTCAGATCAGAAGGTGGCCACTGAGCCCATTGTTCCAGTGCGAGTTCTTTGGGAGCAGTGCTAGCCAATTCTTACGCCATTTACAAACATAAACTGTGCAATTGTGGGACACGTTTTATTCTCATTCACCATCACTGTCTCAGTTGGCAATCTCGGATTTTGGGTCAAGCGTACCTCAAAGTTCCACAATGTTTAACCAGGTTTTAAAATATCGTGCTGGAAACCAGTTCCCCAAGAAGACTGGAGAAACCGCCT
Source organism: Sphyrna mokarran (assembly GCA_024679065.1). Lineage (NCBI taxonomy): Eukaryota > Metazoa > Chordata > Chondrichthyes > Carcharhiniformes > Carcharhinidae > Sphyrna > Sphyrna mokarran. Next base: position 128,785,657 of record JAGIQG010000003.1, on the reverse strand, counting down.
GATTGGAACATGGTAAGTTATTACCGTTTGTTCCTGTTTGAGACCTTTTCCAATTAAGACATTTTTGGCGGAAAGTCACCAGTGGGCCACATTTTAAAATCTTATTTTTTTTTTTTTAAATTCGTTCTAGGGGTGCGAGTATTGCGGCAAGGAAAGGCCAGCATTTGTTGCTAAATACCCTCGGGAAGGTGGTGATGAGCTGCCTTCTTCAGCCTCTGCAGTTCAAGGGTGTAGGTACACCCACAGTGTTGTCAGGGAAGAATTCCAGGGTTTTGACCCAACGACAGTGAAGGGATATATTTCCATGATGTGGAGATGCCGGCATTGTAACGGGATAGAGACAGTAATAAGTCTCTCAACAAACACCAGGTTAAAGTCCATCTGTGTATTTGGTATCACGAGCTTTCGGAGTGCTGCTCCTTCATCAGGTGAACGGAGAAAGTAGCAGGAAAATCACCATGCATGACCTGATGGGTCTCTTAATCCACTCAGTTGTACATAATGATTTCTCTGCTACTTGGGTTTGGAAGACTCTGTTGAAGGAGTCTTCCTGAGTTGCTGCTGTACATCATGTTAAACATGGAAGAAGCTTTAATTTACTAAGGAAGTGACTGACGTACACCGGTTAACTGGTCAGGAAGGGAAGCCCTTGTCCTGATCCACTCTTGCCCCTATGTGACTCCAGCCAAGCACAAGCATGATTGTTGACTGCCCTCTGACAGGTCACTTAATCTACTCAGTTACACCTCACCATTTCCCTGCCACCTTCTCAGGGCAGCTGGTGATGGCAATAAATGTCACACTATCTGTAACCCCCATGACTTGCCTGGGTTTGCAAAACCTGACTTACTGTACTGTCAGGAGACATACACATCTCTTTAACCTGTGCATAATGCTCTCTCCACTCACACTGTCGGCATCTTTAAGACTTGAATAGAAGGTTAGTTGTAAAGACTTGCATCCTAATCAGTAAACTGTCTGTGCTGTTATATGCTCTGTCTGAGGCCAGAAATCTCCATTCATTTGATGAAGGGCAAACTCTGAAAGCTTATGAGTTTACTATCAAATAAATTGGTTGGACTTAAACCTGGTGTTGTCAGACTTCTTACGATAGCAATAAATACCAGCCATACCCATAACTCAAAAGAATGAAAGGGTTGATTGATAGTGTTTTTCCCCAAACACCAGATAACTCAAACTGCTTTAGGGGCAATGAAATACTTCTTGAAATGTAGGCAGAATCATAGAATCCCTATACCGCAGAAAGAGGCCATTCGAGTCTGCAACAATCCCATTCAGGCTCTATCGCCGTAACCCTATTTACTAACCCTGCTAGTTCCCCCTGAAACTGATAGGCAACTTAGCATCGTCCATCAACCTAACCCAAACATCTTTGGGTTGCGGGAGGAAACTCGAGCCCCGGAGGAAACCCACACAGACATGTGCAAACTCCAGACAGTAACCCAGGCTAGGAATTGAACCCGTATTCCTGGCAGAGGCAGCAGTGCTAACCACTGGGCCATTGTGCCAGCTGTCACAATTTTAAGATAGGATAAAGCCACAGCTAAAGCAGCAAGGTGATAATGACAAGATGTTTATTGAAGGATAATATTGGCCAGGTCATCAGGGACAACTCCCACTTCTCACCTTCGAGATAGTGCTGTGGGATCTTTGCATCCACTTGATTAGGCAGAGAGAGAGTCTTACTTTAAACACATAATTCAAAGAGACAGCACTCCCAAAGGCCTGCAATGGGAGAATAGGCCTTGATTATTGTGCCCTGGGATGGGACTTGAACTTCCAACCTTGTGACTCACAGGCAAGTGTGCTACCCGCTGAGCCATAACTGATACGAGGGATTGATACAAGGGAACTGATTGAGGGATTGGGTTTAGGAGTCAGGAGTTAATGCTGCAGATTTATAGGACACTAGTCAGACCCCACTTGGAGTAGTGTGTGCAGTTCTGGTCACCTCATTACAAGAAAGATGTGGAAGCTTGAAAAGGTGCAGAGGAGATTTACAAGGATGTTGACTGGATTGGGTGGCCATGCCTTATGAGGATAGTTTGAGGGAGCTCGGTCTTTTCTTCCTGGAGAGGTGAAGGTTGAGAGGCGACCTGATAGAGGTTTATAAGATATTGAGAGGTATAGATAGCCTCTGAGAATCCACCCTATTTCCCAGGGCTGAAATGGTCACTACGAGGAGGACACAGGTTTAAGGTGCTGGGAAGTAGGTACAGAGACGTCAGGGGTAAGTTTTTCACTCAGAGGGTGGTGGGCGAGTGGAATCGGCTGCCCTCGGTAGCAGTGGAGATGAATTCGTTAGGGTCTTTTAAGAGACCTCTGGATGAGTACATGGGATTTAATAGGATTGAGGGTTATAAGTAAGCCTAGCAGGTAGGGATATGATTGGCGCAACTTGTGGGCTGAAGGGCCTGTTTGTACTGTAAGTTTTTCTATGTTCTAAATAGTCCACGAAATAAAAGAGCTTTTGGTTTGAATAGTTGAAAGTGACAAGTGCTCAAATTCCACTGACATTCAATGTTGCAAACCGGGAGGGAGCTCTTACCCAAACAAGCCTTTGGTATCCGCCACGACGAATTTGATGTTACTCCTGTGACAAACATCCCCGACCCACAGCTGTTCCTCCAGCGAAGAGCTGGTCAGCACGATCACCTGAGGAGAGTTTTAAATATTTTACACAGATGGCAGGAAGCAATACTTTTCACCCGTATCCTAATACACATGACAAATCAAAGATCAGCAAAAAGTTCAGAACTGGCCACTGATTACTGAGGTTGATTTTTAAAACATTCATTAGTGGGACATGGATATTGCTGGTTGACCAGCATTTATTGCCCTTGAGAAGGTGGTGGTGAGCTGCCTCCTTGAATCACTGCAGTCCATGTTCTGTGGGTTGACGTTAGGGAGGGAATTCCAGGATTTTGACCCAGCAAAGGAACGGTGATATGTTTCCAAGTCAGAGATGGTGAGAAGGAACTTGCAGGTGGTTGTATTCCCAAGTATCTACTGCCCTTGTCCTTCTAGATGGAAGTGGTTGAGTAAGGAAGGTGCTGTCTAAGGATCTTTGGTGAATTGCTACAGTGCATCTTGTAGATAGTACACACTGCTGCCACTGAGCGTCGGTGGTGGAGGGGTTGAATGTTTATAGATGTGGTTCCAATCAAGTAGATGGTGTCAAGCTTCTCAAGTGTTGTTGGAGCTGTGCCCATCCAGGCAGGTGGGGAATATCCCATCTCACTCCTGACTTGTGCCTTGTAGGTGGTGGACAGGCTTTGGAAGTCAGGAGGTGCGTTACTCACTGTAGTATTTCTAGCCTCTGACTTGCTGTCATTCATACTAAGGAGTGCTGCCTATAGCAACCACTGCTTGCCTTCATCAGCCGGGGCATTGGGTCCAAGAATTGGGAAATCATACCACAGCTATGTAAAACCTTGGTTAGGCTGCGTGTGGAGTATTGTGTGCAGTTCTGGTCACCGCATTACCAGAAAGACGTGGAAATTTTGGAGAGAGTGCAAAGAAGGTTCACCAGAATGTTGCCCGATCTCTAGGGTGTTGGCTACAAGGCAAGGTTGAATAAACTGGGATTGTTTTCACTGGAAAAACGGAGGCCGGGAGGAGGCCCGATAGAAGTCTATAAAATTATGAGGCGCATAAACAGGATGGATATTCAGAAGCTTGTTCTCCAGGGTGGAAGTGTCAGTTACAAGGGGGCACAGGTTCAGGATGAGAAGGGGAAATTTTAAGGGAGATGAGCGGGATAAAATGTCATGCAAAGTGTGATAGGTGCCTGGAACGCATTGCCAAAGGAGGTGGTGGAAGCAGGCACATTAGCAACATTGAAGCGGCATCTGGATGGGTTCGTGAATAGGAAGGGAATAGAGGGATTTTTTTAAATTTAATTAGGGCATCACAATCAGCACAGGCTTGGAGGGCCTGTTGCTGGGGTATACTTTTCTTTTATTCTGCCTAGTGCTCTGAGCCTGCTCTGGAACACAGTGAAATTAATGTTGCAATGAATCTTCTCGTGTGAATCTCAGTGTTTTAATAAACCAAGGGTTTGAAATGACAATCTCTGTGGGCCAGCTGGAGTAATTACACCTAATACTAGAAAGGAACTCAGACTTTTGTGTGATGTGTGGGGACTTCTTAGGCAGAAAGTGGCATTCTCAAAGTTTCCACATCCTTCTGATAGTGTGGTGACTAGAACTGCACGCAGTACTCCATATGCTGCCCTGGGCAGCATGGATGGAACAGTAGTTAGCACTGCCTGCTTCAGTGAGCAGGGTTCAATTCCTGGCTTGGGTCACTGTCTGTGCGGAGTCTGCATATTCTCCCCATGTCTGCATGGGTTTCCTCCGGCTGCTCCAATTTCCTCCCACAGTCTGAAGGACATGCTGGTTAGGTGCGCTGGCCTTGCTAAATTCTCCCTCAGCATACCCAAACAGACATGGGTGTGGTGTGATGACTAGGGGATTTTCACAGTAACTTCACTGCAGTTAATATAAACCTACTTGTGACACTCAAATAAACTTAATCAGAATAATAGGCCTAGAGCAATTATTCTACATCAGATTCAATTAAAAGCTCAGTGGGAGACAGCTTTAGGAACTATAAGCACAAATTCACTAAACAGTTACATCAAGGTATCGATCGAGGGAAAGTCTTGTAGCAAAGCAGATTCCCATCACCACCCCCACCCACTCAGTCTCTAAGCCAGGGACACACCCCAGAACTTGTTGGCCACAGAAAGAGCAATCATGATGTGACTGAAAAGATTAATAATCAAATAGCCATGTTTAATGCAGAGCTATAACCACCTGACTCTCTGCTATTGTCTCTTGAGGGCTATGGTTCATTATGGATGGACCACTTGTTGACCATGTGGAAATGAACCCAAGACAAAAGAAAATTGGTGAAGGAATTAAAACTCTCATTCTAGGACAAAAAGTAGCCCCATACATCATGCAAACCCACCTCTCATCCATTGACTCAGTCTGCACTTCCCGGAAAAGCAGCCAGCATAATAAAGGATTCCTCGCACCCTGGACATTCTCCCTTCCACATTCTTCCGTTGGTGACAAGATACAAAACTCTGAAGTCACGTACCAACTGACTCAAGAAGAGCTTCTTCCCTGCTGCCATCCATTGGAATGGATCTACCTTATGTTATACTGATCTCACTCCACACCCAAGCTATGACCATATCACTACCAACAGAGTTTTGAATGGATCTACCTTGCACTAAGTTGATCCTTCTCTACATCCTAGCTGTGACTGGTCTGTCCAAGTACATAACGTATTGGAAAAGAACAGGATGCTGTGAATGGGGTAGGATTGAGGACATCATAAAGAGGCTCAATAGGAAAGGAGGCCATTCTCAACAAGTTTACGTCAATCCAGGGGTGGAGTCAAGAGGAATCCCCCCCAGACGTGTTTACCTGGAATTGGAAAAGGAAGTCTTCAGTTAGTTTCTCAGTGTGAGAGGATACAGGAACGTAACTGTTCAGTTCTGCGAGGCGCTTTGCCGATGCTTCCGCCCTGTTCTTCCCAATATCTTCTTCTGCCAAATAAAACTAAAAATGGAAGACAGATAAACCAGGAAATCTTTCTCACAAATGCTTTTGCTATTTTAAATTTACTTTCCTTTGGAAAATTCACTGCAAAAGTAACTATGAAGAGTCAAAGCAGACATTACAAGGAAAAGGTCTGATCACTAATCAGTTTAGCAGTGACCTGTGCCGGATTTTAACTCACCCCAAAGCCATTCACTCACACAAAACTGGGCCTATTAATTGAATGAAGTCCAAATATGTGCGGGTTAGGTGGATTGGCCATGGTAAATTACCCCATAGTCACAGTAAGAAGTCCAATGGGTTATTTGGTAGCATGAGCTTTCGGAGTGCTGCTCCTTCTTCATGCGAGTGATGAAGGAGCAAAGTGCCTAATTGTCTCCCATCACGTCAGGGTAAATTCATGAGGTCAAAGGGATAGAGATTGAGGTTAGAGCAGACTCGATAGGCTGAATGGTCTCCGTCTGCACTGTAGGGATTCTATGACTTTTCTGTTGCCATTACAAAGACTTTAACATTTAACGTAACCCTCGTGCAAACAAAATGAACGAAATGGGAAACAAGAAGAATGGAAGGCTTTTTAATTTTTCTGTGCTGTGTTTTCTGTATATTGATCATAAAGGTGGCTGCATGATTCAGGTCTGAGGAAACTTGCATCATACCTGAGAGGAGAGGTCATTCCATTCCGCGTTCCCTTCATCGTGAACCGTGACCGATCTCACTCCCCCGAGAGTTATGTTCTTGGCAATCTCCACACCCAGCCCCCTCATCCCAGAGATCAACACGTTTGAATTCTTCATCCTTTTCATGGCCTCGTGGCCCAGCACATATCTACAGGAGGAATTCAAAATCAACACGGCTCATTCATTTCCATCCCTGGCTTGGTTCTCTTCTGGTCTCAATTCCTCATCAAAATCCATAAACATCTAACTCCACTGACAGAGAAGCCCTGTATTACTCAACCCTTCCACATGGAAACCAATTACCTTCATCAAGAAGAAATTTGTAAAACTTTTAAGAATAGATTGGCCTGAAAGATTTGATGTGAAGAACTGGTATTTGCAAGTTCTGTTTAAGGAGGAGTATGGGTAGATAAAATTGTGGACAATAGTCTTTCTGAATGCTAAAATAACGTCAATGAGTACTGGAGTGAAGAGGTGATGATAGATTTAGATGGTTGGACCACATTTCAGAGTACAGAGCATGGGAAAGAGATAGAGAATCTGTGAACTGGTGTGATGACAATAACCTCTCCCTTGATGTCAATAAAATGAAGGCGATCGTCATTGACTTCAGGAAATGTGGTGGAGGGCACACGCCTCCGTCTACATTAACAGTGATGAAGGGGAAATGGTCAAGAGTTTCAGATTTCTAGGTGTCCGGATCACCAACAACCTGCCTGGTCCCTCCACACCAACGCTCCACTTAAGAAAGCCCACCAATGCTAATGCTTTCTCAGGAGGATTAGGAAATTTGCCATGTCCGCTATGGGTCTCATCAATTTTTACACCATAGAAAGCATTCTTTCCGGATGTATCACAATTTTGTAGTTTTTAAGCAGTCTTGGTCAAAGCAGGAGTCAAAGGATTGTGAATGTAGCATAATCTATCACTCAAATCAGCCTCCCATCCATCGACTCCATCTACACTTCCCGCTGCTTTTGTAAAGCAGCCAGCATAAATCAAGAACCCTACATAACCCGGACATTCTCTCTCCCATCCTCTTCTGTTAGGGAAAAAGATACAAAAATCTGGGGACGTGTACCGACTGACTCAAGAACAGCTTTTTCACTGCTGCTGTCAGACTTTCGAATGGCTAATTCAAGCTGACCCTGCTCTACACCCTAGCTACAACTGCATTCTCTCCTTTCCTTCTCCTCTGTATACTCTATGAATGGTATGTTTTCTCTGTATAGAGTGCAAAAAACAATTACTTTTCATTGTATCCCAATATGTAATAATAATAAATCAAATTCATTCTTGGAGTGAGTGTTGCTGGCAAGACAAACATTTGCTGTTCTTACTGATGAGTTGCCTTGTTAAGCGACTGCATTTTTTTGTTCTTGCTTGTGGTACAAATTATTGGCTTCCTAACCTTGTTCTGAGAGTAATTTAGAGATAAACAACGTTAACGTGGGACTGAAGTCACGTTTAATCATACTCCTTAAAAGGTGAGCAGTAAATAAGGAAGTGTAAGCTAGTGTGGAGGAATAGAATGTCAAATCAAGCATAGAAAGAAACACAGAAAAATATAGAGGTAAGAAATAGGATTAACAAAGGGAGAAACCATATTGAAAGACCAAAAAGTTACATTTAAAATAAAATATTTTAAAAAACAAAATTTCAATAATTTAAACCTGACAGAATGAAACTCTGTACTAATTATCAGTGCCAGAGAGGTTAACAGGCAGTAATTAATATAATGAAAGGCTACTTCGAAAGGATAGAAGGACATTAGAAAGGATACTCAGACTGAAGCAAACTATAAAGAGCAAAGAAAAGCACAGCACAGGAACAGGCCCTTTGACCCACCAAACCTGGAACGATTATGATGCATGCCTAAACTAAAACCATTTATGGAAGAATACGGAGTCTGTATCCTTCCATTCCCATCCTGTACATGAATTTGTCTAGTTGCCGCTTTAATTCCTCCGTCATAGCTGCTTCCACTAACTGCCCAGTAATGCATTCCAGCCATTCACCACCCTGTGCGTAAAAATCTTTTCCCCATGCATTATAAACCGATGTCCCCTAGTTCTTGACCTTTCTACCCTAGGAAAGAGCATCTGAGTACCCATTCAGTGTCCATACCACTCACATTCTTGTAAACCTCTATCAGGTTGCCTCAACTCCTGTCATTCCAATGGTGACCAGGATTGTACACAATTAGCTTTAACTTGCTCTGGCAATTTTAGTTGGCATTTATCGCACAAAAGCCTGGAACTTCATACTGTTCAGATGGCAAAAGCTGTGAAGAGTGACTGACTCATTTTGGATTCTCACATTGAATCCTCTGCCAATTTTCCCATTGATATAGTCAACACCATTAGCCCCATCACTCAGAGGAAGCCCACACAGACACAGGGAGAATGTGCAAACTCCACAGAGACAATCACTCAAGCCCGGAATCGAACCTGGGTCCCTGGCACTGTGAAGCCACCGGGTTACCCTCGACAGCATTCGATGGAAAGCTGAATGTTACAAATAATTGAATTGTTTACAATAATTATAACAGAAGACTAGCACGCAGGTACAGCAGATAATAGTGACTGGAACGTTGGCATTTATAGCTAAAGGGATAGAACGTAAAGGTAAGGAAGTATTGTTGCAATTGTACAAGGCATTGATGAAGCCACAGCTGGAGTATTGAGCACAGTTTTGGTCCCCTTATTTGAGGGGAGATGTAGTGGCATTGGAAGCAGTTCAGAGGAGGTTCACTAGATTGATTCCAGAGATGACGGGTTTGATGTACGAAGAGAGACTGAACAGTTTAGACTCATACTCTCTGGAATTTAGAAGAATGAGGGGAAATCAAATTGAGGTATACCAGATGATAAAAGGTCTGGATAAAGTAGATGTGGAACGGATGCTTCCTCTTGTGGGACATTCTAGGACAAGATGTCATTGCCTTGGAACAAGGGGGAGCAAATTTAAAACAGAGTTGAGGAAAAGGTACTTCTCCCAAAGGATTGTGAACCTGTGGAATTCGCTATCCCAAAGTGCAGTGGATGCTGGGACAGTGAGTAAATTTAAGGAGGAGTTAGACAGATTTTTAATTGGCAATGGGTTGAAGGGTTATCTGGAGAAGACAGGAAAATGGGGATGAGGAGCATATCAACTATGATTGAATGGCAGAGTGGACTTGAAGGGCTGAATGGCCTAATTCTGCTCCTATATCTTACGAACTTATGAAATGGTTTCTGACAGGACTTTGGGAAACAATTAGTAATTTTAAATAGGAAAGAACATACATTTAAAAAAAGGCTTTCACAATCTCAAGACGTTCCGAAGTATCCTACAGCTGATGTGAATACTATTACAGAATTTAGAAAAGGGAAACAATGTAAAATTGCATTTTCCATCCAGTGGCTTTCCCTGCAATGAGACATATTTCACCCAACTCAAATTCCCGATGGTTTAAAATGTGATCAACTTTGGACTTTGATCAAATCTAATACAACACTCAGATTTCAACTATTGTGTAACCGTGTGGCAATCTAGTTGTATGACAGAATCACAGGAATTTCCCCTGCAAGCCACTTAACATATATAAAAAAAAATGAAGGGCATAGTTCAGCAAGGCAGTCAATATCTTTTCCTAAAGATTGGGGAGTCTAAAACTAGAGGGTACAGGTTTAAGGGGGAGATACAAAAATGTCTAGGGGGCAATTTTTTTACTCAGAGGATAGAGTGCCTGGAACGAGCTGCCAGAGGCAGTAGTAGAGGTGAGTACAATCTTGTCTTTTAAAAAGAATTTAGACAGTTACATGGGTAAGATGGGTGTAGAGAGATTTGGGCCAAATGCGGGCAATTGGGATGAGCTTAGGGGTTTAAAAAAAGGATGGCATAGATAAGTTGGGCTGAAGATCTTGTTTCCATGCTGCAAACCTCTATGACTCTATATAGTCAGCCAATGCAGTTACAATGGGAACTAAATTGGACAGAAAAAGCACTTAAATCAATCAATTCTATACATTTCATTCTGGTCCTCGCCTTCAGTCCCTCGCCTTTTAATTCCTTGACTGGAATTTCACTACCTCACTTCCCCGGAATTTGGTGGGGGAGGGTGCGGGATGAGGCTTACAGGACGAAATTCTCCATTGCCTCAGGCGGGATTTTACGAATCTCACCCCAGCGAGGTAGTAAAATCCCAGCCCTTATATCTTTTTGGTAATTTTGTTTACCAGAATCAATATTATTTTTCCCAATATACTATTGAATTTTTAATACCTACATGAAAAGGACATTAAATATTAATCCTGACCATTAAGGTAAAGTATAGCTCTTTGCTTTCATTGGAAACCCAGATGAAAAGTGAAAGCCAAGCGTATTCTCCAATACGAGAGAAGAATTTCATCACGGATAATTGACCAGATAACCTGCTTCAGCTGTTTTGGCCACATCTCCCAGTACCATCTTGGAACTCCCTTCTCAACAGCACCGTGGATGTACCTACACCACATCGCAGAATTATTGCAGCACAGAAAGAGGCCATTTAAAATTAAGTTATAGTTATTTATTAGTGTCAAGTAGACTTATGTTCACACTACAATGAAATTACTGGTGAAAATCCACAGCCAAGTGGATAGAGCTGTGAAGAAGGTTTATAGTGTGTTAGTGTTTATTAACAGGGGATATAAGTTTAAGAGCCATGGGGTTATGCTGCAAATGAGACCACATTTGGAATATTGTGTTCAGTTCTGGTCACCTCACGATAAGAAGGATGTGGAAGCATTGGAGAGAGTGCAGAGGTTTACCAGGATGCTGCCTGGTTTGGAGGGTATGTCTTAAGAGGAAAGGTTGAGGGAGCTGGGGCTTTTCTCTTGGAGCAGAGGAGGATGAGAGGCAACTTAATAGAGGTTTATAAGATGATGAGAGGGATAGATAGAGTGGACGGGCAGAGACTATTTCCTTGGGTGGATGCAGCTGTTACTAGGGATCTTAAATATAAAGTTCATAGAGGGAAATATAGGAGGGATTTCCGAGGTAGATTCTTTACTCAGTGGTTAAGGGTGTGGAATGCACTGCCTGCTGTGATAGTGGAGTCGGACACTTTAGGAACTTTCATGCGGTTACTGGATAGGCATATGGAACACACCAGAATTACAGGGAGGGGAAAGCTTGACCTTGGGATTGGACATAGTTTGGCACAACACTGAGGGCCGAAGGGCCTGTACTGTGCTGTAATGTCCTATGTTTCTATCTCCTAGTCGCCATACCGTGGCACTTGTTTGGGTATACTGAGGGGGAATTTAGCATGGCCAACACACCTCACTAACACTGTCTTTTGGAGGAAACCCACACAGGCATGGGGAGAATGTGCTGACTCCACAGAAACAGTGACCAAGCTGGGAATCGAACCCGGATTCCCTAGCACAGAGGCAGCAATGCTAACAACTGTGCCACCATGCCATCCAGCATATCTGCACTACAAACGACTGTAAATTTTCACTTTATTAAAGTGGGCTCCCTCGATTTTAGTGGGCATGTTGTGGTCGCACTCAGCGATGGAAATCAAATAGAGTGTTAAGGAGAAACCTCGTTATTCAGAAGAGGAGTGAGAATGTGGTAAGTACAAGAGGAAGAAAGAAACAAAATAGTTTTGTTGCTCAGGGTTAGATGAGGAAGGGCAGGAGGAATTTGGCATGAGAATAAATAGGTTTGACCACAGGGCCTGTTTCAATGCTGTACGAGTCTGCCTCTTCTGTAATTCAGGCCATCAATTTTTGGTGATTAAATAACCCAAGCTGGGAATTGAACCCGGGTTCCCTGGTGCTGCGACACTGCAGTGCCTGACTACTGCATTCATCCTTTTCTTCTCTTCCTTTATGGGTGCACCCTTTCCTGGATCGCTCGGTACTGCTGACACCATTTCAGGGAACTGTTGTAATGAGAGGGGGTTCAGATACTGCAACGTTTTAAACACAGAGCAAATTGGCCAACAGTAACAGGCATTCATTAATGAGAATCGCTGAAGACAGGCATTAAAGACAAGTTGGCTGTTCACGGGAAACTTGTCCACAGTTTCCTTCATCACAGGCAGGCTTCAGAGACTGGTCAAGGATGCGGTGGACTTACTGACCAACCATACTCCAATGGGAGAGATAAGCATTCTGCTGCCACAGTTTACACCTGAGGTCAAAGGCCAGACAAACTCCATTCATAAAGACTTGATCCCAAATTAAATCCAAAACAAAAATCACAAACGCATTCTGAGAACGCACCTTCTTTTGCCAACTTGTAAAATTCTGCCCACAGAAGGAAGAATTGGATCAAAAGATTCAAGAAGGCTGCATAGTGTTCAGCACTGCTGCCTCACAGCGCCAGGGATCCTGGTTCGATTCCTGGCTTGGGTTGCTGTTGGTGTGAAATTTGCACGTTCTCCTCGTATCTGCGCGGGTTTCCTCTGGGCGCTCCGGTTTCTTCCTACACTCCAAAGATGTGCGGGTTAGATGGATTGGCCGTGCTAAATTGCCCTTTAATGTCCAGGGGACTAGCTCGGTAAACGCATGGGGCTATGGGGTAGGGCCTCGGTGGGATTGTGACCAGAATAGACTGACAGGCAGCATGGCCTCCATCTGCATTGTGGGATTCTATGTCTAAGTGGCCTCCTGTGAATTCCATTCTCTAAGAAGCTCCACCCCTGTCCATCCACTGACCTTTCCTGACTCAGTTGCTGCTATCTCACCTCACGGTCAAAAGGTTCTGGGTTCAAGTCCCACTCAAGCATCCTCAAGGCACCTGCAAATAATCCTGGGAAATTATTCCTGAGGAATAATTGGAGTTATCCCACCTCGGGAAACACTTTGAAATGTCTGGTGTCCACGAAGAGCTCTACATAAGTTCAAGTCTTTCTTCCAATCCCGCTCTTTACATTCCCTTGCTATAATAATGGATACAACTTAGCCCAAACTAGCCGTTAATTGATGGTTTAAACCCTCGTCCATCTTGTCTTCCTCAGCAAATTCCTGGTGTCTCGCAGAATTTGACTTCAGAACTCCTGGAAGTCCCTGGATTGTATGGTCAGATTTCCACATCACAGGCCCCAGCTGCTGATCTGTTTGGAAGCACTGAATGAATTTATGTTCCTTGTCCCTCTGTTGGTATTCCAGTGGTGAGCTGGTGACAGGTCTACTGCTCCGACCGGTTTTCCGGTGTCAGCTGCAATCCAGTCACAGCCAGAAAGTCACTCATCTCGACGTTTCTCTGAACCTTCTGCATCTTAGGTTTGCCTCCAACTTACTATTTTATCTGCCCTGGAACCAATTCCAAACACCTCCTGGGCTTTCGTTCTCACAGAGAAACCTCCATTAGTGTGTTCTCCAATATTCTAGCCTTTAAAATAACTTCACAGTATTGCCACACTCATGGAATTACCTAGTCTCGACCACCCTGAGGCTGGAAATTCTCATCCGAGATCAACGGACTGTTTTCCATCCCGTCCGGGGTTCTCGTGGGACTGGATAGTTTACCCCATTGTCTCAATCACCGCACCATGCCAACAGTTACTGTCCTCCCCCCGCCCATGCCAACTCTATCGTCCCTATCTCAAATCTATCCCCACTGAAGATCTGACTTTGGTGTGGAGAATGCCAGTGCTGGACTGGGGTGGGGCACAGCAAGCAGTCTCACATTACCAGATTAAAGTCCAACGCATTTATTTTGTAGCACAAGCTTTCGGAATGCTGCTCCTTCATCAGGTGACTCATGTGAAAGACAACTCTCATCTTTCTCACCTTCATCAGTGTATTTCTTTTAATCATAAGAGTTTGGTTTACTTCCAAATATACTTACAGTTGCCTGGAATATAGGCCTTCATCAATCTCTGTGGAATTCTCATTCACGCCCATGGTCTGAGGGAGATAAAGATAGATTTTGTCAATGCAGAATTTAAACTGAACTCATTTTTCTGATTAAAAAATGAAGTTGCATTTGTGTAACGCCTTATGAAATAAATTTTTTTTTTTTAAACAGGATTGGGAAAGACCACTTTGGTCCTTTTGGGTGGACAAACAGAATATTCAACTCAGGACATTCTCAAAGCCCATTTTTTTTTTAAAAACTAAAGCAAAAATACTACAAATGCTGGAAATCTGAAATTAAAACTGAAAATGCTGAAAACTCTCTGCAGATGTGGTAGGATCTATTGGGAGGAATCAGGTTGTGCCCTTTTACCAGGGCTGGAAACAGTTAGAGAACTAACAAGTTTGCAGCAAAGAGAGGAGCAGTGAAAGGGATGGAATAGAAGGGATAAAAAGCAAAGTAAAGTTTGTTTATTAGTAGGCTTACATTCACACTGCTATGAAGTGATGTGAAAATCCCCTAGTCGCAACATTCTGCAGCCTGTTCGGGTACAGAGGGAGAAATTAGCATGGCCAGTGCACCTAACTAGCACGTCTTTCGGATTGTGGGAGGAAACTGGAGCACCCGGAGGAAACCCATGCAGACATGAGGAGAATGTGCAGACTCTGCTCAGTGTCCCAAGCTGGGAATCGAACCCAGGGCCCTGGTGCTGCGAGGCAGCAGTGCTAGCCACTTACTGCAATCTTAAAGGGGTGGAGCCAGATAGCTGGAGAATTGTAAATATTACAACCTCCAAAAAAAATGTAAGGGTAAAACCCAGCAACAAGCAGCTAGTCACTTTATCCCCAGTGGTGGAAGGCCATTGAGAAATGATAATCCAAGACTGAATTAACAGTTGCAAGGGCAAATGTGGATTAATTAAGGAAAAGTAACAGGATACTTTTAAGGGAAAACTGTGTTTAATTTGCTGGTGTTCTTGATAAGGCAACAAGGGAGGGTTGATGAATTTAATGTGCAGAAAGCATTTGACAAAGTGTCTCATCACAATCCTGTTAGTGAAGTTAAAGTCTAGGAAATGGAAGGGAATGTGGCAACGTGGACATGAAATTTGATGGTAACAAGAAACAGAAAGCAGTGATGTTATAAAAGCTTTATAAAACGCTAGTTTGGCTTCAACTGGACTATCACACACAATCGTTACAACAGAAAAAGACCATTCAGCCCATCATGTCTGCACCTGCTCTCCAAATGAGCTTCATAACTTGATGCTATTCACCTGCATATTGTTTCCATTCAAATAATCACCTAATACCCTGCTTAATGAAGCAATTGAACCTGCCTCCACCACACGGTGGCACAGTGGTTAGTGCTGCTGCTTTCACAGCTCCAGAGACCTGGGTTTGATTCCCGACTTGGGTCATTATCTGTGTGGACTTTGCACGTTCTCCTCATGTCTGCTTGGGTTTCCTCCCACAGTCCAATGGTGTGTGGGTTAGGTTGATTGGCATGCTAAAATTGCCCCTTAGTGTCCTGAGATGCATATTAGAGAAATTTGCAGGTAAAATGTGTAGGGATATGGGGGCAGGGCCTGGGTGAGATTGTGGTTGGTGCAGACCCGATGGGCCAAATAAGTCCCTTTCTGCACTGTAGTGATTTTATGACTTCCAGGCAGTGCATTCCAGACCCCAATCACTCTACATGAAACCGTTTTTACTCACTTATTGAGGTGAATTTTACCGTCCCGCTCTCCACGGGATCAAGGAGCAGACTGTGGAAAGGTCTGTTGACTTTGAGTGGGATTTTCTGGTTTCGAGGCGAGTGAGGGCTAAACGTCCTCCACCCTACTCAAAGGCAATATGAGGCCAACGTTAGGGTGTGGAGTGCATTACACAAACGTGTGGCTAAGGAAGAGTCAATTGTGGCTCTCAAAAGATGAACTGGATGATTACGTGATGGGGAAACAATTGCAGGGCTAAAAGGCAGGACTAGCAGAGAACAGGCATGGATGCAAAGGGCCGAATGGCCTTCGTCTGTGCTGTAACCAGTGATGCTAACACGCCCTGTCAAGAACAGTACGGTGAGTGAATTCACAGTGTGGAGAAGGTAAATATAACAGGTGCCTGGAGATTCTGTATGGAGACACACAAAAGAACGTAATCCCTTTGCAAAACATTTTGGCAACAAAACTGGAGCACTTCTTAAAACCGACACAGGGAACTGAGCATACAAGTTTCCCCCACTGTGCATAGTTTCATTTTCTTTTTCCAGATACTTGACAACAACAGTAGCTATCTATCTATTTCACTTTCTGTTCAATTTATCCAAATTTTGAAGTAAAGAAGTTTATTCATTAGGCATAAGTCGGCTGACATTAACACTACAACCAAGTGATTGAGAAAATCCTTGCAGAGGGGCAAGGAGAAACATGTCATTGGGTTATTGAGCTTAAGAAACGTGCAATCCTTAATAAATCCGGGGAGTTTCAGTTCATTGACTCAGGATACCGGGTCAGGAATGAAAATATACTCACTCCTTCTCTGACAACTCAGTGACCCACTCAAACTGCACACCGTCGGCTGCATCTGATCCCACTTTACACAGTTACCCACTGAACACACTGACCCAGGGAAGGAGAAATTAAAAACTCAGGTCAATTTCAACTGGGAATTTGACCTTTTCAAAAGAACATTCACTTGCATCATCTAGGAAGTTAACTGCCCTCCCTCTCTCCAGTGTCCTGTACAATTTCTAATCTGAAACTTCTGGGTTTTAAACTTGATGGAATTTAAAAGCACCTACTTTGGTTTGAAAGTTCTGTCTGATGAGGACAGTGTATCTCCGGCCAGCAGTTTCTCTGTGGGGCTCACTCCGACACAGCACAGAGTAGTGGGGGTGACTCAGACTGGGAAAAGGTGCTCCGGTTCCCGCAGCGATGCACTCAGCTGCGGCCAGTGATCAAAACAAGCGGCACCACCTCCAATCGATCCGGCATCACAAACACAAAGCTTCCTGCTGACTTCTGATCCCTCTTAAAAGGGCAATACGTCCAAACAGACACTTCTCACAGTGTGCCACAATATAGATGCACATGGGGACTTTCAATGAGTGATGGAAACAGAATGAAAGTGGAATTGCATAGATACAAAGTTTAATGCAAAAGATTTAAGTTTAGCTGTTTGTCACAAGTAGGTTTACATTATTATCGCAATGAAAATCCCCTTTACTTACTTTGAAAATCCCCTAGTCACCCCATTCCACTGTTTTGGATACACTGAGGGAGAATTTAGCAAAGAATCATAGAATTCCTACAGCGCAGGAGACCATTCAGCCCATCAAGTCTACACCAACCACAATCCCACCCAGATCCTATCCCCATGTCTACATTTACCTTACTAATCCTCCTGACACTGATGGGCAATTTAGCATGGCCAATCAGCCTAACCCACACATCTTCAGACTGTGTGAGGAAACCGGGGCACGTGGAGGAAACCTACGCAGACACAGGGAGAACGTGCAAACTCCAATACGAGAGTATTGTGTGCAGTTTTGATCACCTAATTACAGGAAGGATATTAATAAAGTTGAAAGAGTGCAGAGAAGTTTACGAGGGTGTTGCCAGGACTTGAGAAACTGAGTTACAGAGAATGGTTGAATAGGTTAGGATTTTATTGCCTGGAGCATAGAAGAATGAGGGGAGATTTGATAGAGAAGTATAAAATTATGATGGGTATAGATAGAGTGAATGCAAGCAGCCTTTTTCCACTGAAGTTAGGGGAGAAAAAAACTAAAGGACATGAGTTAAGGGTGAAGGGAGAAAAGTTTAAAGGGGGGAGCTTCTTTATGCAGAGCGGTGGGAGTGTGGAATGAGATGCCAGATGCAGTGGTAAATGCGGGCTCACTTTTAACATTTAAGAAAAACTTGGACAGGTACGTGGATGAGAAGAGAGTGGAGGGATATGGTTCAAGTGCAGGTCAGTGGGACTAGACAGAAAAATGGTTTGGCACAGACAAGAAGGGCCAAAAGGCCTGTTTCTGTGCTGTAATGTTCTATGGATCTACACAGACAGTGACCCAAGCGAAGAATTGAACCCAGGTCTCAGGCATTGCGAGGCAACAGTTTAACCACTGTACCATCATGCCATCCCAATGGCCAATGTACCTAACCAATGTGTCATTTGGACTGTGGGAGGAAACTAGAGCACTGGAGGAAACTCCTAGGACATGGGGAGAATGTGCAGATTCAGCACAGACAGTAATCCAAGCTGGGGATCAAACCCAGGTCCAAGGCACTGTGAAGCAGTAGTGTTAACCCCCACTGTGCCACCGTGCTACTCTAGATGGCACAGTAGTTAGCACTGGTGCCTCACAGAAACCAAGCTCGATTTCAGCCTGTGAGGAGTCTGCACTTTCTCCCCATGTCCGCATGGGTTTCCTCTGTGTGCTCTGGTTTCCTCCCACTGTCACAAAGATGCTTATGTTAGGTGGATTGGCCATGCTAAATTGTCTATTAACGTCCAAAAATATGTAGGTTGGATGGATTAAGATGGAAAACGTCCTGGGCAACAGGGATAGGGCAGGGGATATAGGCCTGGGATAGATATTCTTTTGGAGAGTGGGTGCAGACTTGGTAAGTTGTATGGCCTCTTTCTGCATTGCTGGAATTCTATGGCTATACAAATCAATGAGAGATTCTAGAGTTCACTTCAATGACTAGTGATTCAAACAGAACCACAATGTCAATGTTATCTGAACCCACCCACTGGAGACAATGAATGTTATACCAGGCAAGACATCCAGCCCGATTTCCTTCTATACCCTGCTGGGTGGTCAGGTTAAAATCAGACCTCATGGGGCTAATAGAAACAATGTACAGATGTACAGGGAAAAGACAGGAGAATGGTACTAAATTGTGATGCTCTTTTGGAGGGCCAGTGCAGACATGATGGGCCAAATGGCCCCCATAATAATTCTGAGATGTGGGAACATTCAAAATGGGATTAAATGGGAAGGAGAAGGAGATGGGAATGGATGGGTTGGAGATATGAGTTGTGTAATTGTGGAACGCATAATTCTCTAGCGGGGGTTAAACATATTCACGGGCTGTCACAGCTGAAGAGCCTATTGTTATTTCTCTGTGGGTGGAAATATAATGATTTAGATAAAAGAAGTTCCCATAATTCACAGATTGAACACTCTAGGCTGGTACTCTGGGAATGAGTTGTTGGAAAATATTATCCTGGGAATGAAATGCTAGACTGCATCCATGTCTATATTGTCCTAATTCATGAAATGAGACATTTATCTTCATGACCTGAATTCGGTTAATGAATATCTTCACAAACAGCTTTGCTGCTCATTCCCATTTGTGGATCTTGGAGCGTAAATGGCAGCCGATTATTTCACAATATGTGAAGGTATTTCCACCAAATGATAAACTTCTTGTATAAATGTAAAGAAATCTCCTTAATTATCAAAAAGATGGAAATCCTGAGTAACTTCCTTCCAAACAGAGTTATGATCATACAACAGGGCCTGGCCATTTGGCCTCTTGAACCAGCTCTGCTATTCAAGAAGCTTAGAGCTGATAGAACATAGAACAGTACAGGCCCTTCGACCCTCAATGTTGCGCCGAGCTTCGTCCTAAACCAAGCCACTTCCTGTCATTCTGATGTGCTCCATGTGCCTTTCCAATAACCGCTTGAAAGTTCCTAAAGTGTCCCAGTCCACTATCACAGCAGGCAGTCTATTCCACATCCCAACCATTCTCTGAATAAAGAACCTACCTTGGACATCCCCCCTTTATCTCCCACCATGAACCTTATAGTCATGCCTCCTTGTAACATGGCCTCGTTCTATCTCAATTTCATTTCCCTAATTTACATCCATGTGTGGTCTTGTGGCACAGAGGATAGTGTCCCAGTTTCTGAGTGAGCAGCTCTAGGTTCGAGTCCCACTCCATAGACCTGATGGCCGAGGGAATTGCGATCATAACCTGGTCAAGCAGATTAAGTGTCAACCTGCACCAACAGCAATCCCATCCAAATTCTTATTCCCGAAATGCCACGCATTTACCCTAACTCGTCCCCTGACACAAAGTTAACAAGGTCAATCCACCTAACCCGCACATCCTTAGACTATGGGAGGAATCCGGAGGAGACCCATGCAGACACGGGGAGAATGTGCAGACTCCACACAGACAATGACCCAAGCTGGGAATTGAACGCAGATCTCTGGTGTGGTGAGGCAGTAGTGTATCTGATGGTGAGAGATGGAGAAATTCCTAGCCTTCCACATGATGGAAAGAATATTGGAGCCTCCAACATTACTATCCACAGTTCCGGAATACAACTTCAAATGTAAAAGGCTGCCACAGCAACTTCCCGACAACCACCCACCTTACACCCATTTGCCCTTATTTCTTTTGTGCGCAGAAATGTAACAATCTCAGGCTAGAGAGTACTCAGCAATTCCACATCCCCAACCTTCTGGGTGGAGAATTCCAAAGATCCTCACCCTTTGAGTGAACGTAGGGTGACTCTGTGGCATGTAGTGGTTAGCACTGCTGCTTCACAGCACCAGGGACCTGGGTTCGATTCCTGGGTCACTGTCTGTGCAGAGTTTGACGTTCTCCCCGTGTCTGCGTGGGTTTCCTCTGGGTGCTCTGGTTTCCTCCCACAGTCTGAAAGATGTACTAGTTAGGTACATTGGCCGTGCTAAATTCTCCCAAACATCCCCTGGAGAGTGGCAACTGGGGAATTTTTACAGCAACTTCATTGCTGTGTGAATACAAGTCTTCTTGTGACACTAATAAATAAACTTTTTTTTAACTTCTACTTTATTAACACAAAATGCTGGAAAATCTTAGCATCTGAGGAAGGGTCATCCAGACTTGAACCTTTGGCTCTATTTGCTCTCCACAGAGACTGTCAGACCTGCTGAGATTTTCCAGCATTTTTTGTTTTTGTTTCAGCTTTCAGTATCCACAGTATTTTGCTTTTACCATAATACTAACATTAGTTTGATGTGCACATTGACTTTAATCTGTCTCTGTTTCAGTTGTGTGACATGTTTTAGGAACGGCAGGGGAACAGAGCAAAAGGCCATTCAGCCCCTCAAATCTGCTGCGCCATTCAATTAGATCTTGGCTGATCTTTTGCCATTTTCTTGATCCCCACAATCCTTGGTGGGGATCCCCACAATCCTTGGTGTCCAGAAATTTATTTTCAGCCCTTTGAACTGGTGTAGTTCATATACTAACTACAATCGCAGTTTTAATGGTTTGTGTTGGCACTGTCATTTGCACAGGGGAAAATAATCAGGGTTGTTGTCACCACTTTAAGAGGCGGAGCTTAGTGTGAGCGACCAAAAGTCCAATTTCTGGGAAGTGATTCAGAGCAGAATGTGAAATTGAAACTGAAACTCAGGACTCCGACTGGTTGCCTTTTCTACAGTCAGAAGGTCTTTGGAAGCAAAGATTGGATTCCCTTAGCCTGAGTGAGAGTATTTTCACTTTGATGTTATACGTTAAAGCAGATCGGAAAGAGCTAAGCCTAAAATGCAATTTTCAAATACTTAGTATTCAATTTTGCTCTTTGCTCCCTGTCTGAGTGATAACTGCGACCTTGCTGAGATATGTAGAATAACTACGTTATTCTACATATCTCAGCTATTCTACATATTCTACATATATAGCTATTATATAGCTACATATATAGCTACATATATGTAGCTATTCTACATATTATTCTACATATCTCAGTTATTCTACATACCCCAGCAACAATTCCCAGCGCAGCAGCACCCGATGTGTAGAAGGAACATTTGTTGAAATTTCATATCTTCAGGGACCCTTGGGGATTCGCCAACACGTTGGTTGGTGCTACAGCTCAAAAGGCCATTTGGCCCATTCAGCCTGCACCAACAGCAATCCCATCCAAATTCTTATCCCTGAAATGTCACGCATTTACCTTAACTCGTCCCCTGACACTAAGGGACAATTTAACAAGGTCAATCCACCTAACCCACACATCTTTGGACTGTGGGAGGAATCTGGAGGAGACCCACGCAGACACGGGGAGAATGTGCAGACTCCACACAGACAATGACCCAAGCTGGGAATTGGACGCAGGTCCCTGGCGTGGTGAGGCAGTAGTGCTAATCACTGTGCTACCTTGTGGGTATTTCCTGATATGTGGTCATGCAAGAGATAAACCTTGGCAACCTAGACTAGCGAATGACCTCTAAGTGGCCCTACTTCATCCCATTGGACCACAAGATTGAAATCGGGCATGCTCACTAAACATGACCCCATGAATAAGATTAAATAAAGCTTAAAGTTTCTAAAGTTTTAAGTTTTTTTCAAGTTTATTAGCGTCACCAGTAGGCTTAACACTGCAATGAAGTTACTGTGAAAATCTCCTAGTCACCACACTCTGGTTCGGGTACACTGAGGGACAATTTAACATGGCCAATGCACGTTCATCAATATTATTATTGATGAATAGCATGTTTTTTTTAGACTATGAGAGGAAACCAGAGCACCCGGAGGAAACCCACACAGACATGGGGAGAACATGCAGACTCCACACAGTTACCCAAGCCAGGAATCGAACCTGGGTCCCTGGTGCTGTGAGGCAGCAGTGTTCATCACTGTACTGCCCTGTGGATAATTCCTGATTCATGCTAATACAAAACATGTAAATCTAGGCTAGTAAGTGGGCAGTGTGAGTGGCCCTCTTTTATCTCAATGGGCCACAAGATTGAAATCGGGCTTGTTCACTAACCGCGGTCCCAGAATAAGATTAAGTACATGATTAATATTTCATAATGAGTTATAAAAAATGATTAATCATTTACATATTAATAGAACCATCATCAACTTCAAATGGTAAAAACAAAAGAAATATTGACTCTATGGACACAGAGAGAGAGAGAGCACAGTCAGCGTTGTGTACAATCAGCATTACACTCCACTTCACTCTCCCTTTATATGTGGATTACTCAGGCCGGTAGGAAAAAAATTACATGAGTGGAAATCAGCAGAACGGGAAAAATGTGAGAGAAAACGTCTCTTGGTCCACACTCAGACTCCAGATGGGCCGCATGTGGCCCCCCCAAGTCGCAGTTGCACCCCCCCCCCGATTTAGACAGGAGCAGAGATGAGGAATTCATCAATAATAATATTTGTAGTAAAATGGTAAACTGTAACGTCCTCTGTAAACACTGCACTGTGTACCCCTTTAAATTTCTTATGCTAGTCTTCAACTCCCTCCATGTACCTCTGCACCCTACTCCAGCTCTACATCCCTCAGCACTATGCTTCCAATTCTGGTCTCTGTATCATTGATTTCCTTCAACCCACTACTGCTGCCTGTGTCTTCACCCTCTGGATCTTAAACTCCCAAATCCCGTCCTTCACACTTTCCACCTCAATCCATTCAGTCCTTAAAATTTCTCTCCCTTTCTTCATTTCACCATTTCTCTCTGTCAAAGTTTCCTCTTTTGAAGCATTTTGGGATTTATGTTAAGGGACGATACAAATGCAAATTGTTACTGTTCAACTCAAGCTTGGTCAGATATCAATACAGAGGAAGGGCCCCACCCTGATCTTCAGTTTCAGTCTTGTGTTATGAAGAAGGGAAGATGTTGGTGAGCTATATTGCCTTGGAACAAGGGTAATATAGAGATGTCCAGATAACTTAATTGTACAGGTCAGATAAAGCTAGAACACTACTTCAAGTTAAACTAAGGTTGTAAGATGAGGATTAAAATGTTGACAGATAGATTAAAGTCTGATCTCAGAGGGAAGAAAACATTTACAAAGTGATTTTATTGTTACATGTACAGAGATACTGTGAAAAGTATTGTTTCCTGCGCACTATACAGGCAAAATATACTGTTCATGAAATACATAGGGGAAAAGGATAGAGCGCAGAATATAGTGTTGCATCTACAGGTAGGATGTGGAGAAAGATCAGCTTAATAAATGGTAGGACCATTCAAAAGTCTGATGGCAGTCAGTTGGTACGTGATCTCTGACTTTTGTATCTTTTTCCCGATGGAAGAAGATGGAAGAGAGAATATCCGGGGTGCGTAGGGTCCTTAATTATGCTGGCTGCTTTTCCGGGATAGAGTGAAGTGTAGATGGAGTCAATGTATTGAAGGCTGGTTTGAATGATGGACTGGGCTTCGTTCATGACTCTTCATATTTTCTTGTAGCCTTGGACAGAGCAGAGCCATACCAACCTGTGATACATCCAGAAGAGATGCTTTCTGTGGTGCGACTGTAAAAATTGATGAGCCACGTGGAATTTAACACATGGAATTTAATACAAGGGATTTAACACATGGGATTAAATACATGGAATTTAATGCATGGAATTTAACATATGGAATTTAATACATGGAATTGGCTCCTGAGCAGCTCAGGTACTTGTGATCCTTACGAGCAAACCACAGGAATGTAGTGAAGAATTTCTTGAAATGGTACAGTAACATTTCTCTCAAGCTGAACGAAAAACTAAAGAACCAGTTACAGATTATAGGAAGAAGCCAGTTATGCTGTTCCTGTGAAGATTCATGATGTGGACACTAAAATGATTATTAACTGGTAGTATCTGCGTGTCAAAGATGAGAAGTTGAATTGGAAAGAACAGTTTACAGATGTGGTGGCCAAAGGACAGACAATGGAAGTTAAAATCATTTCAGCTGGATCGTACAATCATAAAAATCTTCTATATGGCTGCAGTTGAGGGTGCTAACACTTTGTTGATGTCTCACTTGGTGCTGTTGTCTTAGGAAAGCAGACTTCTTAAGGTTACAGATTTTATTGAAGCAGAAAGGAAAAAGATTGATGGACAGGTCTTTCTTGATGAAATTTGCTCTCAAAGAATTTGGAGAAAAGTTTGTCATGAATGTGAGAATTACCACCCTCGAGCTCAGTGTTAATGCTTGTACTGTTCAGAGAAAAGGTTGCAAACCCTCAGTTGTTGGACCAATCAAGTCAATTCCCAACTTGTTTGTGCCCTTCTTTGTAAGATTTATGACGTGTTAATGAAGATATGCACTCAGAGCAGGTTTAGTTTATTTATTAGTGTCACAAGTAGGCTTATATTAACACTGCAATGAAGTTACTCTGAAAATCCCCTATTCACCACAATTGGCGCCTGTTTGAGTACACCGAGGGAGAATTTAGCACGGCCAATACACGTAACCAGCATGTCTTTGGAGTGTGGGAAGAAACCGGAGCACCCGGAGGAAACCCACACAGACACAGGAGGATGTGCAAATTCTGCACAGTGACCCTAGCCGGGAATCGAATCCAGGTCCCAGGCACTGTGAGACAGCAATGCTGACCACTGTGCCACCGTATTGCCCAAGTGGATTAGTTTAAAATCCTCACCCCATTTTTCTGTAATTATTGCAGAAATGTGAATTTTTGATTTTGGTTTTCTGAAAGTTCCTGGGAGCCTGTCAGTGTTTAAGTAGGAGTTGGCCATGTGCTGCTGACTGATTTAACATTATGAGTGTCCGGGAACAGTTTGTTCAAACAGTGAGTGTTGGTAACCTGGCTAGTGTTTACTTTTCACTCGTTTCTCAAACTGCAGAGAGTAATTTGATTTATTATTGTCACATATATTAACAGTGAAAAATATTGTTTCTTGTGCGTATATAGACAAAATATATCATTCATAGAGAAGGGAGACAATGCAGAATGTAGTATTAGTCATAGTTAGGATGTAGAGAAGGATCAACTTAATGCAAAGTAGGTCCATTCAAAATTCTGATGAAAGCAGGGAAGAAGCTGTTCTTGAGTTGGTGTTCAACACAAATGTCTCAGTGCTGCAGGAGGGAAGCTGATCCGAACTTGGAGACTTTGTCACCAAGGAGACAGAGCTTTATCCAGCATTCCTTCGCACTGAATTCCTGAGGTCAGCTGTGATGTTCGGAATGGAACAGAGTCTAGTCCAATGCAACTTCTGGTGGTCAATTATTAAATAACATTTATGTTGACCTAAAAGCCTGCTGTTCGACAAGGATTCGCATTCTAACCAGCAATCTGTAAACTGTCTGTGCTGATATGTGTGCTATTGCAGACCAGAACACCTCATTCATCTGAAGAAGGCTATAATAGCCGAAAGCTTGCAAGTTTACTATCAAATAAGTCGGTTGGATTTAAAATTGGTGTTGTCAGATCTCTTACTGAGTTTACCCCAGTCCAACGCCGGCATCTCTATATCACAACTTATTCCAGTTATAGAAGACCTTAAGTATTATCAAAGGCAACTCACAGCAGGTAATCCAAAATTTGACACCATGCCACATCAGGCGATACTTTGGATAGATGACTGAAAGCTTAGATAGGTTGGTACGTGACCTCAGACTTTTCGTACCTTTCTCCCAGCCAAAGAAGATGGAGGAGAGGATGTCGGAAAATGCATGGGATCTTTAATTATGCTGGCTGCTTTTCCAAGACAGCAGCAAGTGTAGACAGAGTCAATGGATGGGAGGCTGGTTTGAGTGATGGACTGGGCTTCATTCACGACCCTCTGTAGTTTCATTTTATTATTGTGAATTTATTTTTTTAAATGAACAGGCAACGTATACAAATTGAATTTCCATCTGGATAATGATGTGAATTGAAGGTACATATCATGCAATCATTTTTGGATACTCTAAGAGGAAACATTTGATTTTTTTAAATGAATGTGGCTAGGTTAGGTAAATTGATCTAATTGGTTAGGTAGATTAACCATGCTAAATTGCCCCTTAGTGTCCCATGATGTGGAGGTTAGAGGAATTAACCATGGGAAGAATGTGGGATTATAGATAGGACCTAGGTAAAATGCTCTGTCAGAGAGTTGGTGCAAAGACTCAACGGGATGAATAGCCTCTGCTGTATTGTATTCTACGATGAATTGGATAGTTTTTCTCACCTGCAGATGTATAGCAGTGAAACTTCCTATTTGGAATATCTTCAGGCACAATGCTGAATGGTGGTGGTTAATTCAGAGTATTTTTCTATCCCCATTTTAAAATGCCAGAGGAAGAAAATATCATTCAATTACTTGTGGGTGTAATGGTCTGAAACTTCTCTGAACTCAGTAATGGCAGACAGTTTCCAGGATTTGCCTGGGAAGAGGAATGTTAAAGTTTATTTATTAATGTCGCAAGTATGCTTACATTCACACTGCAATGAAGCTACTGGGAAAATCTCCCAGTTGCCACACTCTGGCACCTGCCACACTCCAGAAATGTGCAGGTTAGGTTGATTGGCCATGCTAAATTGTGCCTTACTATTCCCAGGATGTGTAGGTTAGAGAGATTAGTTCAGTAAATGTGTGGGGATTATTGTCTGTGCAAACTCAATGGGCTGAATGGCCTCCTTCCACACTGGAGGGTTTTTACGATAAACAACGCATGAGCTATTATTCAACTTGAACTCACTGATTCTCCCGGTGAAAGTAAGCGGTCTAGCTGCTCCAATTGGTTTTTGAAGAGAAAACATTTCCATCCTAAAATATTTAATGGTCTCGAGTACTTTACAACAAGCATACAGAAATAATGTAATACAATCCCAAACAAATAAATATACACCATTCAACATTTTAACTGGTCATTGGCACACTAACTAGACTCATCATTGGAATGGACCCAAGCAAAAGAGGAAGAGTCTCCAGAAAAGGGCCACAGAAGAGGAAATACTCTCTGGAAATGTGTGTGCATCAAAAGCTAACAGTGGAGCAAAGCCATGGTAATGGCCATAGCTGAGTTTAAGTAGCAGACTGCACTGAAAAATGGCTGCAATTATTTCACATGGGGTCATTTCTTTAATGCACCCCCTCATTGCAGCCAATACACTAATTATAGCCCCAAAATTGTAACCCTTCCCTTTAAATAATGAATCCAATCCGATTTGGTGTTGAGTAGTCAGCACAAGCTGTTATATGTCCATAACAATGGATTAATGAGTATCCTGGTCTGCTTCTCCAGTTTATTAAAAAAAATCTTTTAGGAGCTAGTTTTATCTGCTTGCATTCAAACCACAGAATTCCTACAGTGCAGAAAGAAGCCATTCGGCCCATTGAGCCTGTACTGACAACAGTCCCACAAACTCCCCATCCCCATAACTCCATGTGTTTACCCTGTGGGACCTCCTGACACTAAGGACCAATTTAGCATGGCCAATCCACCTAACCAGCACAGCATTGGATTGTGGGAGGAAACCGTAGCACCTGGAGGAAACCCTCGCAGACATGGGGAGAACGTGCAGAATCTGCACAGACAGTGACTGAAGGCCAGAGTCAAGCCTGGGCCCTCGGTGCTGAGAGGAAGCAGTGCTAACCAAAAAAAAATTTTTGAAGAATCTTAGAACCCCTACAGTGCAGAAGGAGGCCATTCGGCCCATCAAGTCTGCATTGACCACAATACCAACCCCCTTCCCCAGACCCTATCCCTATACGTTCATCCTAGCTAATTCCCTTAATATTAAGGGGCGATTAACATGGCCAACCCATTTAACCCACATATCTTTGGATTGCGGAAGAAAATTGGAGCACCCGAGGAAACCCATGCAGACACGGGGAGAATGTGCAAACTCCACACAGTGACTCAAGGCCAGAATCAAACCTGGGCCCTCGGTGCTGCGAGGCAGCAGTGCTTACCAAACTAAAATCTTTACAAGAATCTGGTTTTGTTTGCTTAATCACGAGTGAGTTGGCTGCCCATGTTTGCTGATAGGTACCACGCCCAGGTGTCACACATTATCCCTGGTTCGTTTATTCCTGATATCAAGCAGTAAACATCCAAAATTGGATTGAAAAGGAATATGAAAAGTTGTTTCACAGAGGGCATGGGACAAATAATCAATCCAACCTACACATATCACGCCTGAAAATTCATCTAATCTCAAAGCAAACATCACCGGCAAGAGAGAAAGGCGGCCTGAGCCATCAAACTCAACCTGTAATTATTGCCAAATTCCAACTGACTGCACAGACCTATCGCAAACACAATTCAGATCCAAAATTTAGAGATGTTTCGCTCCAAAATAACATCAATGCACTGCCAAGATTTGCTGGGCAACAGCAGCAGATACTTAATATTCATCATTTCTTTCCAGATTGTAAAATCTGTTTTCAGTAATTCAAACAAGTCAATTTGAGATTTTCGTATCACGGCCCATTTAATATCTCAAACTAATGAAATCTTGATCAAAATTTCTTAACCTTTTGGGCCAAAGTAGCTCTGGATTTGAGGACTGAATTGTTGAAACACTGACAGGGATTTTTTTTTAAATATGTTACCCAAGAGATGAGGCTGAAAGGGCTTTGATGTTGGACATCTTTTATGGTTGTTTATTTCAGTTGGAAACAAGCAATACACAGTGTCTAGCATACGCACGAGGGGCTGAATGGCCACACTGTGCGCTTACTCATGCTTCTAAAGCAACAGTAAAAAGAACAGATAGCATTCATTCCAGTGATAATCCAGTGATGAGCTTCATCAGAATTGCCCAAGATACTGTGGGCTTTGGAGGAAATAATTTTCATGCTCTCCTGGTAACCTGATGTTTGGGGGACAGGGACGTATTGCTTACCATCACACATCCCGACCAAACCACAACGCAGAAATCAGCTGGGGACCTCGATGAGAGTACAATATTAAACCCAAGGGGAAAAAATCTAAGATGAACAATAATTACAGAATAAAAAGACACTCGCAAATCAGCTAAAAATAACGTTCTCATTGTTTTTGCAATGGGAGAGGGACAAATGATATTTTATTTCCCCATTGTAATATTAAAAGACTATGAATTAATTCCTAAGTTAGAGATAACATTCATATTTTCCACCAATTAGTTTTTGAATAAGTGCTGTATGTACACGGGGTTTAAAAATATTTAATATTGTCCTAAATTCACACGAACGAGGAAATTTCAACCTTCTTTGAAAGACTTATTATCTGAGACTTTTAAAAGAGGCATTCTCGCCATCAGGGAACGGTTCTCTCTCTCTCTCAGAGCTTGTCAGCAGCACCTCAATTAACTTTAACAAACGGTGAGTGAGTAATTAATCATAGCCCTCAAAGGACCATAGGCATCTCTCCATTAGAGAGACAGCGGTTATATACAGTTTGAGGGTCACCAATCTGCAAGCTTGGGAAAAGGCGAGAAGACAGGTGACCTGCGAAGGATTGTAATCAAATTTCGCATTGAATACTCAGTGCTTATAAAACAAAGGGTGATCAAGAGAATCCCTGCGCCTGATAGTGCAGGGAACGAACACACAATTAGAATTGTAAGACTGCTGAACCTTCCTCAGTGTTACTGACCTCTCCAACAAGGTTTACTTGAGTCAGGCTCATAGAATCCCTACAGTGCAGAAGGAGACCGTTTGGCCCATCTAGTCTGCACTGACTCTGACAGAGTACTTTACCCAGGTCCTTTCCCCCAACCTGTCTATCTCCGTGGCCCCACGCATTTACTACGGCTAATCCCGCTAATCGATGCATCTTGGGACACTAAAGGGCAATTCAGCATGGCCAACCCACCTAACCTGCACATCTTTGGATTGGGAGTGAACTGGAGCAACTTTGCACAGACACAGGGAGAACTCCACACAAACTCTTACCCAAGCCGGCAATTGAATCTGCGTTCCTGACACTGAGGTAGTAGTGCTAAACACTGTGCCGTCCCTCAGCATTCAATCCTGAGAAATTGCCTCATTATCACTTTACTTTAAAGGAATTAAGAATGGAAAAAAAAATCCAAGAATCCAGTGGATTATAAGAGATAGCCCCCTTTTACTCTAAGACTTCATAAACAAAGCAGTCGTAGATCGGTGTGAAAATAAAGTGTCTGCTGTAGGATGGAGAAGTGGGACTGATCCAGGCTGCAGGAGGACAGGCAGGCTTTGCTACTGGATATCTCAGTGAATCACAACAACTGGGGGCTTCAGCTATCTTACTATAACATTAAAAATCAATCAGTAAAATTCCTGTGCTAATAAGGAGTCTTATTGTGACCGACACAGCAGCTGCTCCTTGACTTTAAACTGATGCACAAAGTAAGCAAACCTTTCAAAACTGCAGAAATATTGCAAGCAACTGGACTGTTATAAGATCATTAATTATGTTCAAAATTATGCTGAAACTTAATAGCTAGTGAGAGAAATTTGAAGCATCCATCTTGAACTGTCTGCAGCAAGAACTTTTAATACACAGCACTGTACTGGCAGACGTGTGGAGTTGTCACCAGTATGTTACAATCAATCAGGACAACTCTGTGAATGACTCAAATTGATGGGTTAAGCTAGTCAACCACACAAAAAAAACCCCTTAGCTAAATGATCATGAGCTAAACCCTGGGGACTGGATGAACTGTATAAGCCTCCTCGCCTTCTTAATAACCTGCATTCAATGTGAAATAGCCTAGGGGTTGCCTCAGAGATAGACTAAAGCAACTTAATGTCAAAATAAGTTGGACAATCTCAACCTGGAACCTTAAAAACTGTGCAAACTACTAAAATCCTCACTAACATGGCACAGAAGTGACAATCTCATTGAAGGGAAGGACACTTGGTGTATGGAACAGAAAGTTGCTGTACTGGTGCAGGTGAGAATCGGTGAACAGAGCAGGGAGATTTACTCTGCCACCTAGCCAATGCTGTATATGACATGTGCTGTTTGATGTTGGGTAACTATCATAGAATCCCGACAGTGCAGATGGAGGCCATTCGGCCCATCAAATCTGTGCTGACTGTGTATTAATCCCCAGTACTAGTATTGCAGAATGATGAGGCAAAGCCAAAGAGATAGCTGTCATTATTCGCAATGAGAGAGGTGATTTCATTCAGAAGTTGTTCTGTCCTTGCTCATCATCCCTCCCTTCCCGACAGTCGGAATTTTACTCGATCTCACAGTGCTCCTTTCTTTCTGGAATTCCACGTGATTTTGGCTTTCCCGGAACAGGATGATCTCAGTGGGCTGGCCGCAGTGATGAAGAAACAAGGCCTTTTTGCTTTTGGGACAGTTGACTTTGATCGCTTCGCACGTTGACGAGTCTGTAGGATTTTTGACTCCTGGTTTCGTCACACAACGCAGGCCAGCTGCACCTCTTCCAGTAAGTGGTGTCAATATTAACACATGACTGCAGACCTTGCACTGAGCTGCATCCGTGAAGTTTGAGAATCAAATGAGGAAACTCTCCAGTTTGGGCTGGCTGCAGGTCGAAGTATTGACAGTTGTCCGTGACACCTTCCTCCTCTTTCTTGCCTTTAATGGCAGCGGTCGGATTTCAGTCATTTTTGTCTGAAGGGAGGAATGTTAAAGAAAATAACTTTATATTAAAAAGCCACAGTTTAAAAAAAAATTCCTCCTTGTATTTTGGAATGATGCAAACATTTCAATCAACTGGGGACTGAAGCTCTCTACATTTGCTTTATATTGCTAGGGGTGCCACGGTGGCAGAGTGGTTAGCACTGCTGCCTCACAGTGTCAGGGAACGAGGTTCAATTCCATCCTCGGGTGACTGTATGGAGTTTACACTTTCTCCAAGTCTGCATGAGGTCCCTCCGAGTGCTCCAGTTTCCTCCCACAGTCCAAAGATGTGCATGTTAGTCAGATTGGTCATGCTAAATTAAGCCTTAGTGTGTCAAAATGTATAGTTTAGGGGAATTAGCAGAGTAAATTTGTGGGTTATGGGAATAGGGACTAGTTAAGATGCTCTGTTGAAGAGTCTGTGCAGACTTTGATTGGCCTGTTTCTAT
Source organism: Sphyrna mokarran (assembly GCA_024679065.1). Classification (NCBI taxonomy): domain Eukaryota; kingdom Metazoa; phylum Chordata; class Chondrichthyes; order Carcharhiniformes; family Carcharhinidae; genus Sphyrna; species Sphyrna mokarran. The sequence goes on along the minus strand of JAGIQG010000003.1, from coordinate 128,752,774 downwards.
ACTGTAGGAATTTTATGATTCTATGAACACAATTACCCTGAAACTGTAAGGTTGATAGGAATCCAAAAATATCCTGTTATATAACAGACTTAGTGGTATTATTGCTAAACTATTAATTCAGCTACTGTCTGGGGATCTGCAGATGGTGGAATTTGAATTCAATTAAAAAACACCTGGAATTAAGAATCCAACGATGATACTGAAATCATTGTCGATTGTTGGAAAAACCCATCTGGTTCACTAATGTTCTTTAGGAAAGGAAATCTGCCATCCTTACCTGATCTGGCCTACATGTGACTCCAGAGCCACAGCAATGTGGTTGACTTTCAACTGCTTTCGTTAACTAGGGATGGACAATAAATGCTGGCCAGCGATGTTCATGTCCCACGAATGAATTAAAAAAAAAATTGATCTTACTTTTCTAATGGCTATCAAAATTTATCCAGCAATGGTTTCTCATCATGTCCCTGTATTATCAGTGACTTCTCTTTCCTTGGCACACATTCCCTTTCCTGATCTGCGATCTATTCCTGGGAGAGATGATCTACAGGTGTAGGGTGCACTCAGTTGTCCCATATGTTCTACGTTGACAGACTGCTCTTCAATATCCATTCTTACAGAGGCACAGTTGCCATCACAAATTCCACATCTTTGCCATCAATTCCATCCTTTCTCTCTCACTACCATCTCTGACTGAACCTGACCATTTGCAATGTGTTCCATTCAACTTTGAGCCAAGTTTCTGACTCCCTTATCCTCTCCGACATAAAGTCTGCCAACTTGCATTCCATTCTGCCTCGGTTGACCTTTTTATGTTTCGCCCACAAACAAAAGATTCGCAAAACGTGGCAAAGGATACAGGTTCGATAAACCTGGTTCTTCCTCCCAGCCCATCGAAGCCAGTCCGCACCTAATAGGACAAAGAAATGAAGAAAAGTTAACTTTAATCTGGATTTTGGTATTTAAATTAACGGAGGGATTATTAAGAAGTAAATTGGACAGCAACCTCCAGCTCTGCACAGGTTCAATTAAACACAGGCATCTGGAAGTTGCTCTATTTGTTCTGTTCCAGTAGAGAAGTATCTCGCTGAGAAACTGGACATTCAAACTTACATAGAGCATGAATTCTAGTACTAACCCATTAGATATGCACTTAACGTGCCAGAGGTAGTGTGGGCTTGTACATTCAATTGTTAAGTACATTTTTAAGGAAGCGATGGTTAAGTTTTAATCACTGACACTAACCTCTCTCTTACAAAAATTTAAATAGACACTCGGTCGTAAAATTAAGAATGTTGGAAAAAAGAGACATCCTGTCAGAGCTTTTTGTATTCCACTCATCAGGATGCCAAACAAGTGTCTTAAAAATTACATAAACAACCAACTTAAGATTATCAATCAGGCTCGCAATGTGGCTCACTCATGCTTGCCTAGAAGCTTCATATGTTTGTATACAGGGCTCCATCTCTGCAAGCAGAAGGAACTTGTCATGCAACACTTTTTCAATTAAAACGTTGAATGCAACTGTTCCTTGGTTCATTCTCCATGACCTCAATCACAGGTTACGTGCCAACCAATCAGCACCCTTTTTTCATGCTGTCTAAATTATTCCTCCATTTCAATTTGGTATTGTTGCACCGACCCTGATGAGTACAAGATGAAAAGCTTCAATAGCATGTGTCTTACTTCAGCAATAGAAAATTTACTTTTAGAATCTTTGCACATTTTTTGGTAATTGTTACTCGGTTTCTCTCCTCACAGATACTGCCCGAGCTGCTGAGCTTTTCCAGCACTGTGTTTTTGTTTCAGAAGTCCAGCATCCACAGTGTTTTGCTTTTGTTACGGTCGTAGCAATCCCTTCTTATGAAAGCAAAGGCAATTCACATTACTTACTGCTCCTTGGTTTCTGTGTGGATTCAGAAAGCTCCCATATGGTTTCTTTTGGAATAACATGGAATGTTTGAAGGCTGACAGAGGACTATGATCATCCTCATCTTTCTTTGATTTCTTAAAGAGAAAGAGAAGTTTTGCTCAGGTTACTGCGATCCAGATCACAAATGCTTGCTTGAGGCAAAATGAAATAAAGCTCCAAACACCAATAATACAATAAAAACAGGAGATGCTGGAAAACTCACTAGGCCCAGCAGCATCTGTAGACAGAGAGAGTAATAGTTAATGTTCTGAGTGTGTAAGACACATGGACTAAATTAATTATTCTGTATGAAATGTTAATTCTGTTTCTCTCTCTACAGATGCTGCCAGACCAGCATTTCCTGTTTTTATTTCAGATTTTCAGAATCCACAAATGTCGCTTTTATATTATTCTGATACTCTTTGCTGCCAGCTCTTAACTTGACAAATCCAATCAGTGTAATATTCAGGTTTGTAAGTAAAATGTGACTTTTGCAATCTGAATGGGTGGCACAGTGCCTCATTGTACCAGGTTCAATTCCGGCCTTGGGACTCTGTCTGTATGGAATCTGCACGTTCTCTCTGTGTCTATATGGGTTTCTGCCAGGTTCTCCAGTTTCCTCCCGCAGTCCAAAGATGTGCAGGCTAGGTTGACTGACCATGATAAATGCTCCTTATGTCAGGAGGATTAGGACAGCAAACATGTGGGGTTATGGGGATTGGACCTGGGGTAGGATTGTTGTCAGTGCAGGCTTGATGGGACAAATGGCCTCCTTCTGCACTGTAGAGAGTCTGTGATTCAATAAATTAGATCTTTTACATGTTTATCTAGCACTTTTAAGGATGTGTCATTTTTGTGTCTATTTCTACATACATTGAAGTTATTACTGAACATACTATCAAAGTTTATATATTTACTTGAAAATACAAATCACTGGTTTCAATAACTTGAGGGAGAGGGTAGGTCTTCCTTGATCCAATTCATCAGGGAGCTGTTCCTGACCTGACCATATCTTCTGTCTAACAATGGGGTGCACACTTAGAGGCAACAATTCCACACAATACAAATCCAAATAGAAAACTGTATTCGCGTGAGCAACAGATGGCGTGGTGGTTCACACTGCTGCTTCACGGCGCCAGGGATCCGGCTTCGATTCCTGGTTTGGGTCACTATCTGTGCAAAGTCTACATGTTCTCCCTGTCTTCACGTCAGTTTCCTCTGGGTGCTGCAGTTTCTTCCCACAGTCTGAAAGACGTGCTGGTTAGATGTATTGGCCATGCTAAATTCTCCTTCAATGTACCTGAACAGGGGCAGGAATGTGGCAACTAAGGGATTTTCACAGTAACTTCATTGCAGTGTTAATGTAAGCCGACTTGTGACACAAATAAATAAATTTGTGTCACAAGTAAATTAAATAGGGAAAATCTTTACAGGTATAAATACGTGTGTGTACATAGTATCTGAGACAAGAATAACGTCTCAGATATTCTTGCTGAGAAACAGTATAACTTTGGTACAGATTTGTCGGGTTTTCCCACATACTATAGGTGGGGACTAATGGCAGAATGATAATGTCATTGAACTAATGATCCAGGGACCCAGATTAATCCTCTGAGTTCAAATATCACCACAGCATTGATGGGATTTAAATTTAATTAACTAGTAATTCTGGAATTGAAAACTAGCCTAGGTTCAGTGCCGAGAAATGATCATCGATTGTTGCAGAAACCCATCTGGTTCACAAGTGCCCTACATGCGACTTCCAACCCACAGCAATACAGTTGACTCTTTTACCGCCCTCTGAAATAGATTAACAAGTGGCTCAGCTCACGGGCAATTGGGGATGTGTAACAAACACTGGCTTTGGTAGTGATGCCCACATCCCACGAAAACTGAGTGCCTCCTCAAGCAAATAAAAGACAAACGAGGAAATTTAAAGAGCAGAAAAACAGTGTTATGCTTAAATCGTTAATATAAAGTTATGGAAGCAGACTACAAGGCTACAACTTTATAACTTACAAAGGAAGGTGCCAATTCACAGAACCGGAAATGTGAAACTAATATAAAATAAAAACACTTACGGAGGAAGTGTAACTGGGATTTGAAATATTAACTCTTGTTCCCTCCAGATGCTGCTAGGCTGATGAGTTTTCCAGCATTTTCTGTTTTTAGATTTCCAGCAGTGTTTTGTTTTTTATTTATTCATGTCACAAGTAGGCTATATTAATACTGCAATGAAATCATTGTGAAAATCATCTAGTCACCACACTTCGACGCTGGTTCGGGTACACTGAAGGAGAATTTAGCATGCGCCTAACCAGCATGTCTTTCGGAGGAAACCAGAGCACCCAGAAGAAACCCACACAGATGGGGGAAGAACATATAGACTCGCAGTGACCCAAGCCAGGAATCGAACCCGGGTCCCTGGTGCTGTGAGGCAGCAGTGCTAACCACCGTGCCACCCTAAGTAGCATAAAATTCATACCCAATATGTTGCTAACTAATATTATGCACCACTCACATGGTCCAAGATAATACAATTAGAAGCTGCTTCCAATTGCTGTTAGTGCTTTGAAGTAGAGTAAGAATTGGATGTTACACATTTCAATAGTGTAATAAAACCTCATTATTCAGGGATTACAGTTCTCACCGTGAACACCTGATTTTTATGGCAATAGCATTTGAAACATTCAAAAAAAAGGAGAAAGATTATTTTTTAAATTTAATTTCAATTTCTGATTCAACCTCAACTTTTTCAGGGCAACAAGAGTTGAAGGATCGATGGGACCTTGCCAGAATTGCTCATACCATACAGCCAATTAAAATCAAATAGGACACAAATTATTCCAGGGTTACATTTCAACTGTGCTGCATGCCAGACTTTAGTTATACTGTATTTGTGAAAAGGCTGCAATGCTGATTGCTAGAGAGTATATTTAAAGCAGTGTGTCACTACCATAGTGTCAATAAACACATTTTCCAAGCGTGACAAATATTCAAAATTACATGAGCTCCAATTAATTCATGTAATGACTATTTGAGACACTGCATCTCTTAACAACATTGCTGTAACCATAAAGGCTCTTAGATAATCTTCATTTTGTATAATAATAGGATACAATCTCTACAGTGCAGAAGGAGGCCATTTGGCCCATCAAGTCTGCACCAACTCTCCAACAGAACATCCCACCCATACCCACCCTGCTAATTGCCCTAACCAACATATCTTCGGATACTAACTGGCAATTTAGAAAGGCCAAACATCTTTGGATTGTGGGAAGAAACTGGAGCACCCAGAGGAAACCCACAAAGACATGGGGAGAATGTACAAATGCCACACAAACAGTCACCCAAGGCCAGAATTGAACCCAGGTCTGTGAGGCAGCAGTGCTACCCATCATGCCACCCTGGTGAAAGTGGGACAATTCCGAATTGAAATATCTTTAGGCATACTCAATCAGTAGAGAAAGGCTATCAGTGAGGACTCTAAGGCAGGGGACATACCACTAGCTTGTGGCCCCAGTTTGGAATCTCACTGGGCATTGACACAGGTCAGTTACAGGCCTACAACTCTGAAGCAACGATTCTCCAAAAGGTACTCGCATTGTGGTAATTCTGGGCTCAGAGGCAGGGTCCCTGAAAACAACTTTCGTCAGAGTCATTAAGGCACGGAAAGAGAACATTCAGCCCATTAACTCCACATCCTATCATATTCAAAATGTTATGGCTCCGTAGGTGTATCGTTCTGACGAATTTTGATAAGAGGCTCCCCAGTTAGTGTAGATTTATTGATCACTGAGCAGTAATTGCTTTGCAGTTATTAACGATCAGTTGTGATTTCCCTGAATCAGTAGAAGGGTGCCAATAGCTCGGAATGCACTTACAGCTGGCAAGAAAAGGAAATTAAAATCTGATTAAATCATTGACATTTAAAACTATACTGTACAGACCCCGCCAGGATCACAAAGGAGCAGATGGTGATTCAAGTTTCTGCAATTATGCTTCTGTAGCTTCTAGATTGTTTCAAATCCCTTTGCTAAACTGTTCTGCAATGTTACCATTAATCGTGACAGATGCCTGAGACCCCGATTCGATTACACTGCAAACGCTGCTTATTTTCCAGTAAACATGGTCCTCAGCGGGGGAAATTCTGCAAAAATTATAAGTAAATACTCACCTTTGATTTGTCTAGTGATTTAGAAGACTGATGCAGCTTGGGTAACCTGTGCAAGCGGGACAGAGAAAAAGGACAACATGCAGTTAACCTGTGACATTGAAGTTTGATTCTCAAGGTCTCGATAGCAAAGCCCTAAAGGCTCCACGGTGAACTTAATTACAGTTTATCTCTATGCCTCCTGACCAAAAGGATCTTGTATAGTGTTGGGATTCTATGATTCTTCAATGATACTATTCCCTGTAGATAGTTTGTTTCTGTCACCTTGTGGTACAGTGGGTAGTGACACTATGTTGGGTTTAAGTCCTCCTCCCGCCTCTACCTTAGGGCTTGATGGACACAAAGGCTGCAACCATAATATGATCAACCTGGTTAGTTATCAACTGAAAGTCCTTCCAATATGTCTGATGGCAAAGTCACAGAGTCATACAGTACAGTACAGGCCATTCGGCCCATTGAGTCTGCACCGATAAAAAGTCACTGAAGGAGGGTGGGAGAGTTTCCTGGTCGGCTATATTGCAGAAAGCCACTGCAGCACTTTGCCGAGTGTTATCGTGGATCCATCCAACGGAGTTCTATGATTGCCAACACTATCTGAGGGCATGGTACCTGCAGGAGGAGGAATGAGTTCTGGCACTTACCCTGCTGTGTCTAGTCTTATCTTCTTGGACGAAGTAGTGTCAGGTGTTGGAGCAGTATGACCTGGGGTGTCAAAGTCGTACATCAGAGACAGATCGATGTCCTCTCCAGAGGTCGGCTTGTGCAGCTTAGGGTGTTGCAAATCCACAGGCGCGGGGCTGCAGACACCGGAATCAATTCAGCGTTTAACTGACAGATCCAAGTACAGCAACACACAGGCATCATCATCTGTCAAACCAACAATAACCTAACAGCCTGCTTTACCAATTGCACCAAAAATATCCCATACAGAAGTCACAGCATTTTGGAGTATTTCACTACTTGAAAGGCTCTGAAGTATTATAAGGCATCCTATCAAAGAATCCCTACAGTGCAGAAGGAGGCCATTCAACCCATCGAGCCTGCACTGACCACAGTCCCACCTAGACCCTAACCCCTTAACCCCACATATTTACCCTGCTACCCCTTGAAAGGGAGCACATTTAAGGAGTTAGATAGATTTTTTTTTGGTAATGGGCTGAAGGATTATGGGGAGAAGGCAGGAAAACGGGGATGAACAGCACATTAGCCATGGTCAAACGGGAGAGCAAACTTGATGGGCCGAATGGCCTAATTCCGTTCCTATGTCTTATGAACCTATGACACTAAGGGGCAATTTAGCACGGCACTGTAGTTAGCACTGCTGCCTCACAGCACCAGGGACCTGGGTTCCATTCCCACCTATGAGTTACTTTGTCTGTACGTTCTCTCCGTGTCTGCATGGGTTTCCTCCGGGTACCTCCCACATTCGAAAGACGTGCTGGTTAGATGCATTGGCTGTGCTAAATTCTCCCTCAGTGGACCTCAACAGGAGCCAGAGTGTGGTGACTGGAGGATTTTCACAGTAACTTTAGCGCAGTGTTAATGTAAGCTACTTGTGAGATGAAAAAATAAACTTGACCTTTGAACTGTGGGAGGAAACTGGAGCACCCAGAGAAAACCCATGCAAACATGGGGAAAATTGGCAAACTCCACATAGTAAGAGGTCTGGCAACACCAATTTTAAATCCAACTGCTTTATTTGATAGTAAACCTGCCAGCTTTCAATGTTTGGCGTTTCTAGCTAGCAGGTTTACTATCAAATAAATCGGCTGGATTTAAAATTGGTGTTGCCAGACCTCTTACTGAGTTTACCCCAGTCCAACGCCGGCATCTCTACATCAAAACTCCACACAGACAGTGGTCCAAGGATGGAATTGAACCCAGGTCCCTGATGCTGTGAAGCAGCAGTACTAACTGTTGTGCTACATGCCATCCTATTTTGATGCAAGTATTTGCATTTCTCTTTCCACACAATAGTTGCATCATATAAATGCAAGTATTGCGCAAAATCTGGAGTGTCACAGATGCAAATCAAACGCATTCCGCTGATTTTGCCTACAGTGCTAAGGGTTCGATTCCCAGCTCGGATCACTTTGTGACATCTGTACGTTCTCTCTGTGTCTGCATGGGTTTCCTCTGGGTATTCCAATTTCCTCTCTCAGTCCAAAGAAGTGTGGGTTAGGTGGCTTGGCTGTGCTAAACTGCCCCTTAGTGTCAGTGGGACTAGCTAAGGTAAATTGTAGGGGGTTACATAGATAAAGCCTGGATGGGACTGTGGTCGGTGCAGACTCGATGGGCTGAATGACCTCCATCTGCACTGTAGGGACTCTATGATTATTCTACAATTTCCCACAGGAATCAGGGTCACAGAGGAAGAAACAATACATCTTTATATTGCCAGTGACTGGATAGTGTGGGACACAGGATGGACATGGGAAGGGGGAGAAACACATTTTATAATTCACGTGACTACTTGAAAATTACAAATAAAAACCTCAAAGCAATGAGCAGCCATCTGAACAGACATGATGAGTTCACTCACCTCTCAAACATTAAGCGGCTGAGTGCTTCATTGGTGCGATTCGGTGTACTGAGGGACTTCTGGAGGAATTCCACCTTCTTCTTTAAGTTCTGTCAAACCAATATTTAATATATTTATTGGACTGGGAGGCTCAGCCTTCTGTACCCACTGGGAATTTCAAGGTAAGTGGGTGGGGGAGGCAAGAGGGAGGGAAGAAGGAAGGGGGAGGAGAGAGGGAGAAAGGAAGGGGGAGTTGAGATGGAGGGAGGAAGGATGGAAGAAGTGGGAGGCGGGAGGGAGGGAGGGAGGGAGGAGGAGGGAGGGAGGAGGGAGGGAGGGAGGAAGGAAGGAAGGAAGGAAGGAAGGAAGAAGGAAGGAAGGAAGGAAGGAAGAGGAAGGAGGCAAGAGGGAGGGAGGGAGGGAGGGAGGAAGAAAGAAATGGAGGAAGAGGCTAGAGGGAGGGAGAGAGAGGAAGAAGGAAGGGGAGGGAGGAAGGGAGAGGCATGGGGGAAGGAGGGAGGAAGGAAAGGGAAGGCAAGTGAAAAGGAGGAAGGAAAGGGGAAGCAAGAGGGAGAGAGGAAGGAGGAAGCGAAAATGAGGGAGAAAGGGGGAAGTGAAAGAGAAGAAGTGGGAAGAGAGGAAGGGGAGGATGGATGTTAAACGTGGTATTATATTTGAGGTCTAATTATGTGCTATAAAGCGGTAGATAGGTGTAAATCAAACGGAATGGTTTATTTAACATCGTAACAGTAGCAGTCAGTACAAGACTGACCTGTGCCCTGGGTCACCTGACCCACTCTTAAAGAGGCAAACCCCAACTACATACATAACAGATAGAAGAAAAGGAACTTTTGAAGCTATGGTAGAGATTGGCTAGGGTGAGGATGTTTGAAGGGTTATTAATTCATGGTGCTCTCTATTATTAGTACTACATATTGTGAATCAGAGCTTGTCTATGACCAACATCAATATTACAAAATGACCCAAGTCCCCTGCACCTGACCAAAGAGGCGGGGGGAGAAAGAGAAATACAAGGAAAAGGGTTTTGGCACAGAGCACCACACCCTTCATGAAGTCACTGCACACCACAATGAGGTGCATTTTCTTTCAGTAAAAAAAATGCCATTTCCTCCAGATACAAGTTAGACAGCCCGGAAATGATTGCACGGTTTATTTTAAACAGTTAATGAATATTCAAATAGGAAATGGAGGAATGCTGTACAACAGCAGCCCAACATCCTAAGCATATCTTCAAATCAAAATGTGTGGTCTCTACTTCAAGCGTGGAGTTGGATTAATGTTCCACAGTTACAAATGAAGAGTTTTAGTGACCAATACTGAGTTTAATAACATCTCTGACAGCACACCAACTGGTTTAACTGATAAGCAGGCATCACAGCTGGAATGAATGGTAAATCTCCATCTGCTGTTGCAAATTGGATATAGTTTGCTTTGTAGAGAGCACCTTGGGTTCAATCACCCCTGGAACTGGTCTAAACTTCATTTCATGAGAGTCAATGATGAGTATCTAGTTTGTGTGATAGTTTAACCAGCGAGGCAGGTGTAATCTTATTAGCTCTTTGAGACCTGTTATGTATTGCTGAATAAAGGAAATGTTAGGTTCAGCTTTGTTAGCTTATTCATTAGTGTTCCACGTGAGGAAACTATTGATATTTGCCCTGGAACTTGTCACATGAACTAATATTCATTGAGCTAATGATTTGATTTATTATTGTCACATGCATTAGTATGCAGTGAAAAGTATTGTTTCTTGTGCGCTATATAGAGAAAGCAAACCATTGATAGAAAAGGAGAGGAGAGAGTACAGAATGTACTGTTACAGTTATAGCTAGGGTGTAGAGAAAGATCAACTTAATGCAAGGTAAATCCATTCAAAAATCCAATGGCAACAGGGAAGAAGCTGTTCTCGAATCCTCAAACTTTTGCATCCCTATGACCCCTAGTTCTAGACTCCCCCATCATGAGCTTTCGGAACCCTGCTCCTTCACTGGGTGGGTGAGTGTCACTCACCTGAGAAAGGAACAGTGCTCTGAAAGCTCGTGATTCCAAATAAACCTGTTGGACTTTAACCTGGTGTTTGTTGTGAGACTTCTTACTGTGCCCACCCCAATCCAACACCGGCTTCTCCACATCATCGAGACCACGAGCTGATTTCAACACCAACAGGATACTGTGGTCAAGCCAAAAACTGTTCTGCTCATCATATAAATTAGTAATGCAGTAAATTAATTTCAGCGCCAATGTGATGCCAGGAATATAAACTGTACATCAAAGATTGGCAAAGCATATCAAACAATAGCTAATTGTATCAGCAACCAGCGCGTGTTTGCAAAATTCAAATTTTGAATTCAAAAATTCAAAATACACTGTCCAACCTTACATTTGATTCCACAACTGTACAACATTTGTAATCCTCAGTGTGTCAAGAATGCAACCAGTTCAAGATTGTCAGTCGGGTTTGCAGTGTGATATATTTGAATGTGCTGGAAGCTGCATATATTAATATGCAGACAAAAAGAACATGGACACACATTGTGCCTGTTTCAGCTGAACAAAATAAGTGACAGCCATTCACTGATTCGTTTCCCACTGCAATGATTTAGCCATAAGCTGCCTGTTCAAAATTTTCAAACAGTGCTTGGCAGTTAATTGTTAGTCACTATCAACTGATTCACTCAATAGCACACCATTGGCCAACCAAAATCGTCTTCCCATATGATAGAAATTGTTGTTCCCCCCCCCTTCAATTCTTGCAAAATGCCCTGATGAGTGCAATGCAAAAAGCTTCTACAAGCCAGACAGATGAAACACTTGGTATGTGGTGAAGCTGCTTCAGTTGGTTTATTTCGAATGAAACAGTTATGATTGAATTCTCTCAGTTCAGATGCAGAAATTTGCCTTCAACCAGTGTGTAAAAATAAACACGCCTCCCCCAAACTGGGGCATTTTATTGACGGATCTAGACTACCCTCACGGGTCATCCATTTTTAATTCTGACTGCAGTTTTGGGCTTTAAGTAAATTGAGTGCCTCCCACTCATGAGAGTAACCTGCCAGCCTAATTTGACAATGAATCTTGCTGAAATCAATTAGCTGTTCACAATTGCTAGAACTCCAATCACGAGAATGTCAAACAATCTTTCATTGTCTCCAGCAGGCTGAATCAAACATCCCACCTGGATTCTAATAGACAACTGCAGCCCAGCTGTCTGTGAATTTAACTCCTCAAGTGCTAATTTAGCACATTATAAGCATTTTTAACATTAATTACATCCGAGAACGTGTAAGTCAAAAGCCAGAAATACGTGAAAACTTATCCCACCTGGTGCCATTTCACCTGAAGTAACTCCCATATTTGGGTTGCTTTGAAGTTTATTTATTAGTGTCACAAGTAGGCTTACATTAACACTGCAATGAAGTTATTGTGAAAATCTCTTAGCCGCCACACTCTGCTGCCTGTTTGGCTACACAGAGGGAGAATTTAGCATGGCCAATGCCTCTAACACATCTTTCAGATTGTGGGAGGAAACCACGCAGACGCGGGGAGAACGTGCAGACTCCGCACAGGGCGAGTCCCTGGCACTGCAAGGCAGCAGTACTAACCACTGTGCCACCTCTGAAATATGCAGAAACATATCCAAATGATGTCATTTTACTCACATAACTTCCATTTCAGGGTTGCTTTGAACAGGTGGTGACACGGTGGCACAGTAGTTAGCACTGCTGCCTCTCAGTGTCAGGGATCCGGGTTCAATTCTGGCTTTGGGTCACTGTCTGTGCGGAGTCTGCACATTCTCCCCATGTCTGCGTGGGTTTCCTCCCACAGTTGGAAAGACAGAAAGACATGCTGGTAAGGTACACTGGCCATGCTAAATTCTCCCTCAGTGTAACCGAACAGATGCTGGAATGTGACAACTCAAGGGTTTTCATGGTAACTTCATTGCAGTGTTAATGTAAGCCTACTTGTGACACTAATAAGTATGCTTTAAAGGTTTTGCGGAATTTCAGACTTCCCTGTTCTCCAAAAAGGGCTGGACAAAGATATGGCAAAATAAAGCATTAGAAATGGAGTTGAGCTCCTCTGCACTGGGTAGATATGCACTCAAGACAGATGTACCATAATCTCTCTGTCTGCATTTCGCACGTCCTCCTGCGATGCCCGAAGCTCTTCTTTAACTTTCTCCAGCTGTGACATGCTTTTTTCCAACTATACAGATCAGAAAAGACAGCTTCAGATTAGCTTACATTCCATAAATTTACAATGTCACATTGATGGGGACAGAGCAACACAACCACAAAAGATTAAATAAGGATACGAAGAAGGGGGGAATCAAAGATGTTAACTCATCACAGCAGTGATGGCTTACGGCAATAATGTCTTCCCGGACAACACAGGAGATTAACCATGAAGTCTCAGTGGGCTGATAGTAAAATTCAATCCACATTCTCAAATATTTCAGTCGCTGATCCTGTCATTCTGATTTAATCATCATCCACAAAGAGGCAGGATTGAAAACAGTCCTTTTCAAACCTCCCAAGTCTAAGAACTCCAAACTGGGCAACGCAAATATCATTGCTGAGAAGCTTCAACAGCCATGTACTTTGAAGGCCAGCATGTGGGAGTAGCTATCTTGTCCCAGGGCTCTCCTGACCAGCAGTGGTTTGCTGCTGTGGGAAGAGGCACACAAAATGCCATCAGCCATTTCTCAGCTATCATGGCTGGTGCTTAGAGCTACGTGTGTCAACAAGCTCTGTGCCTTCTCTGTCCTGGCAGTCCATTCGATATGCCATATCAGTCAATTCCTGGTTCAACAAGATTTGCTTTAAAAAAAGATCCCAAATATTTCTCCTTCTAAACTTTAGATGCTGCTGATGATTAATTTTCAGGAGGGAGGCCAGGATTGACTGAGCATTTTGGAAAGGCTGGGAATGTAAAGGTAATTCTGATTTTAACAGCAGGGCTGCTATCATTCTTACTTCCATTTTCTGCCCTTCAGCAGCCAATCTTGTTGGTTGCTGGGCACGAAAGTCACGACTAGGGACTCTTGGGTCCTTGGCAATTGGTTGGATGTATCCTAATTGATGTGACTGCTAGGTGGGAAGGTCCCAGAATGGAACCTTGGCTCAAAAGACCATAACAGTTACTGCTTTTTAGAAAACAAGGATGAACGTGGGTGGCACAGTGGTTAGCATTGTTGTCTCATAGCGCCAAAAGCCCAGGTTCAATTTCCGCCTCAGCTCACTTGCACATTCTTCCCGTGTCTGCATGGGTTTCCTCTGGGTGCTCCGGTTTTCTGCCACACTTCAAAGATCTGTGGGTTAGGTAGATTGGCCATGCTAAATTGCCCTTTGTGTCAGATGGACTAGAAGGGTAAAAATGGAAAGCGACAGAGATAGGGCCTGGGTGGGATTGTCGTCAGTGTAGGCTCGATGGGCTGAATGGCCTCATTCTGCACTATAAACATAATGATGAACAGAGTCACGGGATTGCCAATTAGGTTTTAAACAACAGAGAAAAACATTTATTAAATGTGAAAAGTTTGACTATAATACAATATTCTTTCACTCCCACTTACCTTCACAAATATACTCAGATTTTAAGGATAACACAGTTTACAACATATCTTATGCTATAATGGCTTCAATAAATACATAATCCTTGTAAACCAAGGGCCAACTGTGGTCAGATACATCCCACTCTGATGCCATTCAATTGAACTTCTGTGGCTTTCTCTTCAAATCTCTCCCTCCTGCCCCTGCTGATTACTACACTGTGAGCTAACAGATCTCCGCTGTCTAAACAAGTGCCTCTAAATTACACTCTAAAGAGGACACGCCTTAGAATCTTCTTTTAAACATTGATTCCCCTTGGCTGTTTCTAGCAAGGATCCACTTCCAGGATCTCCAACTCTCCTTTCAGTATTCCTTTGTCTTGAATTGCCATGAGCTTTCACACAATGTCATAGGCCCACCCAGCCACTAATTGAACCCTATTTCTTCATAGATTGTACTAAGGTCACCAGCCTTAGGACTGCTTCAGATATCTGGCTTCCCCCTAGCCAACTTTACCAGGTGTGCACTTCTCAGCAGTCTTTAACTTCAATGAACTGTACCTTGTTCAAATTCTAGTTCCCTTTGTTTCTTTGACTTCAATGTTCCTGGGATCTCTATTTATTTCCTGTTTTCTAGAACTGGTAATTCATCAATCCATCACACAAACCAGCCTCCCATCCATTGACTTTGTCTACACTTCCCATTGCCTAGGTAAAGCAGCCAGCAAAATTAAGGACACCACACACGCAGACATTCTTTCTTCCATCTTCAGAAGTTTGAGATCACATACCAACCGACTCAAGCATAGCTTCTTCCCCGTTGCCATCAAACTTTTGAATGGACTTACCTTAGACTAAGTTAGTGTTTCTCTATACCCTAGCTATAACTGTGACTCTACATTCTACACTCTTTCCTTTCCTTCTCTATGAATAGTATGCTTTGTCTATATTGCATGCAAGAAACAATACTTTTCACTGTATCCCAACACATGCGACATTAATAAATCAAATAAATTAACAACAAATAAAATTCTTTATTTTCTGGGACTTTCCTTGCCCGTTACTCCATTGTTCTGCTTCTGACAGAGCTGCTGTTTCACTATTTAGCTGTCTTGGATCCAGTTTCGTTTTAAAGTTTATTTATTTGTCACAAGTAAGGCTTACATCAATACTGCAGTGAAGTTACTGTGAAATTCCCCTAGTTATAACTTAACTCAAAAGATCTTTCCAACTTAAAATGTGGCCCCTGGTTGACAAAAAACATCTCAATCTTTCTTTAAGCTTGTATTTGCTTTATACATTGTAAACTTTTTAAACAGTGTGGAGAGTTTAAAATAAAACTAAATCTCACTCCGATACATTCATGCACTTTTGTTTCACATGAATCCAAACAGAGTTTTACTCTTTCTTACACAGAAGCACCAAATTAAGCTCACTTAAATCTATCCCTTATTTCTCATATTCGACAATGCAAACGTAGGTCACTTAAAATGACCTCTGCTTCCTGACAGCTGGGCTGTGCGGAGAGAAGGGGACCATGTTTAGTTGCTTGGTGGGTGGGGAGGAGGCGGGAGTGGCGAATGGGACAGTGAACACCCTCTCCTCCTCATCATAGTGTGCCTCGGCCTCTGTCTATCTGATCAATTCAACATCACTAAACAGATTGGGAGCTACTCCATTCTTGTCCAATTAGGGAGAAGCCACTGTGGTGCTGCTCTCTAATAATCTTTTTAGATGTGCCCACTGAGCTAGATGCTATTAACCCCAGCAGAAAACAAGATCGCAAATCAAATAAGAAACATTTTTATTGACAAATTAATTTTATTGTCTCCCACCCACACCAATTTGTGCCTTTTGTTTTGAGCAGCACACAAATTGACAAGATTACAGCACTTGTGTTACAGATCCAGTGACCCACACTTAACCCATTGTGATAATTTGTTTCCTGAAAGTATATTGATGGCACCAGCTTGTTCTCCCACCATTGGCAACACAGAAATCCAAAGCAGCTGCTTTCTCTGCATTCGAGGATTTATTTCACAGAACGTACAGCACAGAACCAGGTCCAACTGGTTGATGTCAGTGCTCATGCATCACTCAAGCCTCCTCCCATCTTCTTCATAGAACCACGGAATCCCTACAGTGCAGAAGCCATTTGGTCCATCGAGTCTGCACCGACCACAATCCCAATCCACATAACCCCGCGTATTTACCGTGCTAACCCCTCCTGACATTATAAGCAACTCTGCATGGCCAATCCACCTAACCCGCACATCTTTGGACCGTGGGAGGAAACTGCAGCATCTGGAGGAAGCCCATGCAGAACGGGGAGAACGTGCAAACCCCACACAGGCAGTGATCCAAGCTGGGAATCAAACTTGGGTCCCTGGCACTGAGACGCAGCAGTGCCAACCACTGTGCAACCCTAACTTTAGCTAACCCTATGATATATACCTCTAGCCAAGTCATTGGAATCACTGTCAAAGTACTGGTGCAGCAGCCCAGTTAACACCCAGTAAATGAACTTTCACATGCTGTGATCAACGAAACCATTTTGAATGTGGAACAAAATCCTGCCCAGTCCATGAATTAGAGACAGTGAAAACCCCCTCACTCACTGAGATGACACCATGGCATATGATTAGGGACCTAGTCAGATTTTTATTAAAGCACCTTTAAAAACTGGAATGCTTGTAGTTCATTTTTTAAACCTGTAATGACCCAGGGTTGATTGAAAGTGAGGAGTGACTGAAGCTTAAAATGGTTTGATTACTGATGTAATACTAACCTTGCAGGTGGTAACAAACTGATCCCTTTTGAGCTTCTCAGACATGTCAATGGATGATTTAAATGCCTCCTTCAGGTTTTCGTATTCCCTGTGGGACAGGTTAAACAGTGACAAGGTAAGACAGCGTGGAATGACACCTGGACTTCAAGGTCCTGATTCATCAAGGTTATATTTTATTGCAAAAAAACATACAACAAATTTCTCAGCAATTCAAGTCAGAGGCAGTGGCAGCATGCAGGCTGGTGATCTCTGCTTGCACCAACATAGGTGGATTATTTAAAACAAAAATTCATGTCTTTAGCCAGTAACTCAGTTGGAAAATGCAATGCTAATGCTGAAGCAGGATGGATATGAGCTGGCTTCAAGACAGTAAGCAGAGAGTCAGCGTAAAGGTATTTGTTCTACTGCTCTGGAATTCATTATCACAGGAAGTAGCTGATGCCAAAACATTGAACGTATTCAAGAGGTGACTGGATATAGCACTGAGAGTGAACTGGATCAAAGGTTGTGGAGAAAGCAGGATTAGATTATCGAGTTGGATAATCAGCCATGATCATGATGACATGATTTATTTAGATTTCCAAAAGGGCTTTGAAAAGGTGCTGCATGGGAAACTGTGAAGTTAAAGGTGTTAAGGGTGTGATCCTGGCATGGATAGAGAATTGGCTGACTGGCAAAAGGCAGAGAGCGTGGATAAGAGGGTCTTTTTCAGGATGGTAGCCGATGACTAGTGGTGTGCTTCAAGTATCATTGCTGGAACCACAACTTTTCACAATATACATCAATTGAAGGCACTGTTGCTAAGTTTGCAGATGATACAAAGCCACGTAGAGGGACAGGTAGGAATGAGGAAGTTATTCTCGAACTTCAATGGTGTTCGAGTGTGAATAATTCAACTGCACTGTTTTCACCAAATAAAAAGTAAGACTGAAGTCATTAGTTTGAAAGAGATTGGAAATCAAAGGCTGACCCCATCCCACTCACTGGGAACAGTCTGAGAATAAGAGTTTCTTTACAACATTGATGTTGTACATTAATGTTGTCGCCCGACTCAGTTCATCTGCTGCTGAAACACTCACTGGTACCCGCACTTGACCATCCCACTGCACTCCTGGTGCTCTCCCATATTCCATCCTGTGTAAAGATTACCCAAAACTTGCAGACCAAGGCTAAACGTACATCAAGTCCTGTTTCCTTGTGCTTGCTCATCTAAACTGGCTTTACAAATTCATCCGATCGCCTGGTCCTCTCCCCATCTTTGTAATTTCCTCCAGCTCCATATCCAGCACTCTTCCAATTTTGACTTCCCATTACAGTCACTCCCCAATGGGTCACCACACCTTCAGCTGCTTAGGCCTCAAGTTCTGGAAATCCGCTGTGCTCTGCGTCACCTCTATTCCTCAAACCTTATCCCTTTGGTCAAACATACGGTCATCTGACCTGATATCTTCTGAGGGAGTTTGGCGTCGTCCCTTCAGAGAATCCTTACAGTATGAAAGGATGCTATTCAGTCCATTGAGTCTGCACCGACTCGGTGGTACAGTGGTTAGCACTTCTGCCTCACAGCACCAGGGGCTCGGGTTCAATTCCCGACTTGAGTCACTGTCTGTGTGGAACTTGCAAAATTTTCCCCATGTCAGTGTGGGTTTCCTTTGGGTGCTTTGGTTTCGTCCCACAGTCCACAGATGTACGGGTTAAGGGAATTGATGATGCTAAAATTGTCCCTTAGCGTCAGGTGGACTGGCTAAGGCATTTATATGCATGGGATTATGGAGATAGGGCCTGGGCAGGATTATAGTTGGTGCAGACTCAATGAGCTGAATGGCCTCCTTCTGTACTAAGGATTCTATGACTCAAAGATCTCACTCCCATTTCCCTACCCTATTCCCATTACCCCACATATTGCCCCACTAATCCCCCTAACTACATACGTTGGGAAACTAAAGAGCGTCTTAGCATGGCAAATCCAGCTAATCCGCACATCTTTGGACTGTAGGAGGAAACTGGAGTACCCAGAAGAAATCAATGCATATGTGGGGAGAACGTGCAAACTTCATACAGAAGATCGTCACCCAAGGTCAGAATTGGACCTGGGTCTCTGGGGCTATGAGGCAGCAGTGCTAACCAGTGTGTCACTATTTTGTTTTATTATGCTCCGGTGAAGCACCTTGGAATGCTTTATTCGGTTAAAGATGCTATAAAAATACAAGTTATTGTTCTTCAATGACCAAAGTTATTTCAGCTCTATATTCGCAGCCAATGTTTCAATTTTCTTCACAAAATCTAAACATTATGAAAAATTCCGAAAGGGAATTAAACAAAGAAAATTATTTAAAAATACAGGTGTCATTTATTCTTTGCTCAAGTTGAAGCCATAGAATAGATGTCAACATCACTGCAATCAACAATGATTTTGAAGGTACTTTGCAGTTGATAAGTCAAATGAGAGATTCAATGGCCAGTATGCATTGTGAATGATTCCCTGGCATGCTAATTGAGACAGGTAATCTAATTCAGAGTTATTTTCACAGTCTGTGAAAGGAATATTGATTTTCCAGTAATTATGTCTGTCGCTGTATTGAAAGCATTTCCTGAACAAATTTCTATTTCAGTAGAGTTCCTGATAAAACATGCAAGAACGCACCAATCACTCTTTTCAAACATTTAATGTTCTCCTGCAGCTTACAGAAAATATTGTACATGTTAATTTATGCTTTAGAACGCTTAGTCTGAAATATAAATTGATAGCTTTTATTGCACTGCTAATTGTAGTGTTAGTTTAATTGCAACATTTGGTTAATGTGGAAAGGCTACAGTTAATACATTTTTTTTTGTTTATAACCATATTTGAACCATGAGAAATTACTCTCATCGAAAATGAAATTAATCCAGTTGCTCAAAGCTTTTCAAAAACATTTCTCAAAGTGCACATGTATTTTAAGTTACTGCACGTTTAAACTGCACTTAAGTGACACATGATGAAGGCTTAGTTCAATGATTCATGAGGGGAATGACTTCACATTGCTTTTGTTAATTGCCAAATATTGCAACTTTACTGCGGAGTTTAAAATGGCTGAATGTATAACAGTCTATGTAACCCAGAAGAACAAACATTTAATCAGGAAAAATATAGATTCACTTGACAAAACAATTTGCTGCTTCTTTAAGTTGGAATTCTTTCAGCCCAAACTTCTAAATTTTGGTAACTAGGGAATAAGTACAGTATGATGGCATAGTGGTTAACTGCTGCTTTACAACGCCAGGGGCATGGGTTCGATTCCTGGCTAAGGTTACTGTCTGCATAGAGTTTGCACATTCTCCCTGTGTCCGCAGTGGGTTTCCTTTGGGTGCTCCAGTTTCCTGTCGCAGTCTGAAAGATGCGCTGGTTAGGTGCATTGACCCGAATAAGCGTCGGAATGTGGTGACTAGGGGATTTTCACACTAACTTCATTGCAGTGTTAATGTAAGCCTTACTTCTGACTAATAAATAAACTTTATAAGTGCTATAAATTTGAATACAAGAATTAGGAGCAGGAATAGGCCATCTGACCCCTCGAACTGCTCTGTCATTTAATAAGATCATGGTTGAGCTTTTTGCGGACTTGGTTCCACTTATCTGCCCGCTCACCATAACTCTTAATTTCTTCACCGTTCAAAAATTTATTTGTCCTGGCCTTAATAACATTCAATAAGGCAGCCTCAACTGCTTCACTGGACAGGCAATTTCACAGATTCACAAGCCTTTGGATGAAGAAGTTCTTCCTCAACACAATTCTAAATCTGCTTCCCCTTATTTGAGGCCATATCCCCTTGTTCTGGTTTCACCTGCCAGTGGAAACAACTTCCCTGCTTCTATCTTACCTATACTATTCAGAATCTTATATGTATCTGTAAGATCTCCCCTCATTCTTCTGAATTATGAGAGGTCATATGAGACCAAGTTATTTGAAATCAAAATTTTGGAGCGCTGCTCCTTCATCAGGTATGCTTCACCCCAGTCCAACATTGGCATCTCCACATCATAAATTTGAAGAAGTTACTTTTATGTCACTCCTGTGTGATTTTGGTCACCCTGTTATAGAAAGAATGCAGAAATGATTTACTAGGATGTTACTGTGACTTGATAGTTTGAGTGACAAGGAGGAGCTGGATAGAGAGGAATATTTTCCTTTGGAATGTAGGAGGCTGAGGGGTGATCTTATAGGGGTCTATAAAATAATGAAGGGCACAGATAGTCAATATCTTTTCCCAAAGGTAGGGGAGTCTAAAACTAGAGGGCATAGATTTAAGGTGAGAGAGGAGAGTTACAAAAGGATCCAGAGGGGCAGTTTTCTCACACAGAGGGGGGTGAGTATCTGGAACAAGCTGCCAGAGGTAGTAATGGAGGCAGATACAATTTTGTCTTTCAAAAAATGTTTAGATAGTTACATGAGTAAGACGGGTATACAGGGGTACGAGCTAAATGCGGGCAACTGGGACTAACTTAGTGGTTTAAAAAAAAGGGTGGCATGGACAAGTTGGGCCAAAGGGCCTGTTTCCATGCTGTAAACCTCTGCGACTCTATGTGCATGAGATTAAAAGTTGTTAAAAATCAAGATAATCCTAGTCTGCAAACAGTGAGGTGAACACATTCAATAGCATTAAGCAACAAATTTTACTGGTATATGCCTGCATCCTCCTACTGTTGTTGCTCTGGTTTCTCCTGTACAATGGTTCCCATTTTCTTTTGCTATTAGGGGCAAGTTTAGCCAGTGCCCATAATTTCCTATTCCTACAAACTGACTCTGTTTATCAAGGGGATGAATACAAGTACTAAGGAATTCATCCCTCCACTACGCCCCAACACATTTTGCACACATCAACAAGCGTTCCCAGTCGGTTTGTAGCAGGAATCTGACACACAATGAAACATCTTCAAATGTGTCTTGACCCCAACTTCAGATGAGCACAGTCCACTGAACCATGATGAGACTTTCTGCAGCACGCATCCATGTGGGCTTTAGCTAAGCTGTTACTTCTGTGCCTCCCATGCAGAACAAACTAGATCATAAGATATAGGAGCAGGATAATGCCATTTGGTCCACTGAGTGTGCTCTTCCGTTCAATCATGGCCTACAAGTTTCTCAAACCCATTCTCCTGTCTTTCCCCCATAACCTTTGATCCCCATACCAATCAAGAGCTTATCTCTGCACCTATAACGCTACTCGAATATTATGGATATACTAGGAATTGCATTAGGTCTGCTCAGACTTGGGACGTGCCAGATCTTGCAGAGGGATGAGATTTCCTTCCCACTGGACTGCCGGATTAAACTATTTTGATACATGAGACAAAACAGCCATGCTTACTTTTTCAAGGATACACAGTAAATGGATAGCTGTTCGACTGCTGATTGTCCTATTCCCATGTTCCGGATCATCTCCTCGACTTCCGGCCTCTGGCTTTGAAGCAGTACCTGAACACTGGAGGCAAGAACAAAAGGCTGGATAGGTTAGAATCTCACGTTTGTGCGGCAATATCGATAGCACAGATAGATGTGGAGGATGTGCAGCTCTCCTGGATTTATCAGGTGAGTAATTGAGCCATTCAGGTCAGATCCCAAGTTTGAACCCTGGTCCACATTGTGTTGGGCTGAGCTCCAATATTATTCAGAGTGACAAGGCATTTTAACTATAATATAGGTGGTTGAAGTACGTGCTCCTGAACTTAGTTAAACAATCCTTGTTGCAAATCTCACTGTTCAGGCATCAGGTGAGAATGGCAAATAAGATGCCAGCACCCATCTTCAAGGATCACACATGCAGTATCAGATAAAGCAGATAGAATGGACACTAGCAAGTAGTTAAAGTCTTGGGATAGATGGGGAGGAGAAAAAATTGGTGAGAAACAGAAATATAATTGAAATATTTGTTCTAACTGGGAACAAGAAATCTACCCATAAGCAACTTGGCCAAATTTGTTATGTCTACTACAACTCTCACCAACATTTATAGATGCACCCCCACCCCACCAATGAAAAGCATTCTTTTTGGTTATTATCGCAGTTTGCTATGGCTCCTGCTGACCAAAACTGCAAAAAATTGCAAAGAGGTGTGAACGTAGCCCAGTCCATCATGCAAACCAGTGCTCCATCCATTGCCTCTGTCTACACTTACTGCTCCCTCGGCAAAGCAGCCAGCATAATTAAGGACCCCATGCAACCCGGACATTCTCTCTTCCGCCTTCTTTCATTGGGATAGATACAAACATCTGAGGTCACATACCAACCAACTCAAAAACAGCTTCTTCCCTGCTGCTGTCAGACTTTTGAATTGACCTACTTTGCATTAAATTCTTTCTCTACACCCTAACTATAACTAACACTATATTCTGTATTCTCTCCTTTCCTTCTCTACAAACAGTATGCTTTGTATAGCACGCAAGAAACAATACTTTTCACTGTATGTTAATACATGTGACAATGAAATAGGGCCGAAGGACCTGTTCCTGTGCTGTAATAATAAATCAAAATAACTGGACAGTCTCAGGCTCAAGAATTAAGAACACTACCCATGCCATTCCTCTGATACCTATTTGTGGCACTTTCACGGTTTTGCACAAAGGTTCATAGTGCCTCTGAGACTTTATTTATTGTATCTGAATTTATAAAATGGTGACTTAAGTGGCCTTGCTATATTGGCATCTTTCTGCCGCTTGAGATTGCTGCAATTACTGAAGAAACACTTCTGAATGGTTAAAAGCATATTGTGTAATTTCTGCAATTTATTAAAAACACTATGTTATTGCGTTAAATTGTTTTGTTTTATAATTTACTTCCCTAAAAATGTTCCCCAGTATTTCTCCACACAAGTTTGCAAAGTGGCAACTGCTGAATCAGAAAATAATCCAAAATATATCCACACTTTACTGTTTTATAGGGCTATATACAACTGATTATTTCTACTGTCAAATGATGTTCCCCTATTTTGGCTCAGGCACAGTGGACCGAATGAACTCCTGCCGTGCCATTTCATTTTACGATCATTAGCAATTCATCCAGACTTCAACCGAACAAGCAGTATGATGGCAAAATGTCACACACTGATCAACACATAGACTGCACTACTTGGAAGTGGAGGATTCAACTAGGACGAAAAATTCAAGCTTCACTTCATTTTCATTTATTCAATAGACCATTTCTGCAAAGTAACTATACCATTATGGATACTTACATACTCACTACATTCATCGCTCTAACCTCTGCTGTCCATTTTCTAACTCACACCAGGTTCTACACACCTATTACCCGTGTTCTCTGGACCAGATTGATACCTGGTCAAGTAACGCCTGGAATCTAAAATCCCCATTCTGATTTAATATCCCTATGTGGCTTCACCTTTCCCAATCTCCGTAATATCCTTCAGCCCTACAACTCAATGGTGGCTAGCACTGCTGTGTCACAGCGCCAGGGACCCAGGTTTGATCCCCAGCTAAGGTCATTGTCTGCGTGGAGTCTGCCCTTCTCCTTGTGTCTGCGTGGGTTTCCTCCGGGTGCTCCGGTTTCCTCCCACAGTCCAAAGACATGCTAGTTAGGTGCATTGGTCATGTTAAATTCTCCCTCGGTGTACGTGAGCAGGCACTGAAGGTGGTGACTAGGGAATTTTCACAGTAACCTCATTGCAGTGTAAATTTAAGCCCACTTGTGACACTAATAAACTTTAACTTAGAAGAGAACTCTCTGAGTTTTGTGATTCTCCAATTCCGTCTCCTTGAGATTTCCCAAATTTTGAACTGCTTCACCACGTCGGCTGTGCTTTCAGCTGCCAAGCTCTAGAATTCCCATCCGAGGGGAATATAAGGTGGAGAAAATTAAGGAGCTCCTTAAAATTTATCTATTTTAATATCTCCTCGGTGACTCAGTGTCAATTTCTGCCTAATGCTGCCCTTATGAAACACTTTGGGATATTTAGCAGTATCAAAGGTACAGCATAAATGCACGTTGTCCAGATTTCTGCTGCTGTGTGCTGGCACACAAAAAGCCGTAAGTGTTTTGTTTTAAACAAAAATGATCAATGATTTAATCCTTCAGGATGGCATAGTGGTTAGCACTGCTACCTCATAATGCCAAGGTCTCAGGTTCAATTCCCAGTTTGGGTCACAGTGTGTGGAGTTTGCACGTTTGCCCCATGTCTGCATGGGTTTTCTCTAGGTGCTCCGGTTTCCTCCCACAGTCCAAAGTTGACCATGATAAATTGTCCCTTACTGCCCAGAGATGATGTGGGTTAGGCAGCATGATAAATGTGTGAGGTTTCAGGGATAGGGCAGCGTAAGGTACTGGGTCAGAATCAGCACGGGCTCGATTGGCCAAATGGCCTCTTCTGCTCTGTAGTGATTCTGTATTTTTTAGTGATTCTCTCTGTATCGACTCAATTGGTAACACAGGATCTCAGTCGAATATGGCACATTGCCGCAATAATCACAGAATTGATACGGTGCAGGAGGCCATTTGGTTCATTGTGTCTCCACTAGCTCTCTGAATGAGCAATTCACGAGTGCTATTCCCCTGTCTTCACCCCCCCCATATCCTTCTCCTGAACATTGCTCCTTTTCAACTTTTCGACAATCTAACTCCCTTCTGAACGTTTCAATTGAACCTGCTTCCACCACACTCTCAGGCAGTGCATTCCAAACCCTAGCCACTTGCTGTGTGAACTTCTCCTTAGGTTATTCTTTGTCAAAGCGCAACAAAGCATAGCTTTGACAAAGAATCACCTGGACTTGAAACATCAGCTCTTTTTTCTCTCCTTACAGATGCTGATAGACCTGCTGAGATTTTCTGGTGTTTTCTCTTTTGGTTTCACTAGCAAAGGCCTGGTGGGCCGAATGGTCTATTTCTGTGCTGCACATCAAACACGAATAATAAAAAAGAAAACTGCACAGTATTGTATACGAATTCTCGTTTCAGCACACCTTTCTAAGGTTTTCAATTTCTGTCGTAGTCTTCGTGCTTCCTCCTTTGCGGATTTGGAGTCGTCCTGTTGCTGTTCTAGGTGCCGCATCTGCTTCTGTGAATATAAAAGCCATGGGCAATGTAAAGCCAGCAACGTGCACCAGTGAATACATGAACACGGGTGGCTTCCCAGTCCAAGTGGAGAGCTGAAGGTATGAATTACCTTGAGGGTGGAGCATAGCATTTCTGTCTCACTCAGCTCCTTCATCACGGACTCTACTTTGGAGTTGCGTTCGTCCAGGGTTTCTCTTAGCTTATCAATGATTAACTGGCGGTCCTTCTTCTCTTTCTCTGAAACCAGGTCAACCAGGTTAAGGGCAAACACC
The DNA here is from genome assembly GCA_024679065.1 of Sphyrna mokarran. Classification (NCBI taxonomy): domain Eukaryota; kingdom Metazoa; phylum Chordata; class Chondrichthyes; order Carcharhiniformes; family Carcharhinidae; genus Sphyrna; species Sphyrna mokarran. The sequence goes on along the minus strand of JAGIQG010000003.1, from coordinate 128,726,491 downwards.
ACCACTTTCCTTGTGCTTTCAATAAACTCAATCGTGAATAGAGAGTCTAAGTCACGATAGCACAATGATTAGCACTGCTGCCTCATGGCGCCACGAGCCTGGGTTCGATTCTCGGTTTGGGTCACGGTCTGTGTAGAGACTGTACGTTCTCCCCATGTCTGTGTGAGTTTCCTCTCACAGTCCAAAAGATGCACTGGTTAGGGGCATTGGCCATGCGCAATTCTCCCTGTGTGTCTGAAGACACCAGAGTGTGGTGACTAGGGGATTTTCACAGTAACTTGAAGTTTAATAAAATATTCATTCTGTGAGATATCCTGCAAGAAGTCATGGGTTCAAGCCCCTAACGGAAATCTGAGTGCCTAACCCAAACTGGAGATTACAAAGTGGTTCTAAGGGGATGCTGAACGTAATGTCATGTTTGGGGTTAAACCCCATTGGCCTGCTTACATAGGCATAAGGATTTTGTAGAACTATTCAAAAGGGCAGTAGGAAATTTTCCCAGTGTCCTAAAAAGCATTCCTTCCTCAACTAGCATCACTCACATAAAGAGCAATTTAACCTGTCTCATGTTATCATCTATTGATACCCTGGGGGTTAGAACTGACCAGAAACTGAACTGGATGAGCCATGCAAACACTGAAGTGAACAGTACAGGAGCATTTAAGAGGAAGTTAGAGGAACATGAGGAAAAAGCAAATTGAGGATTCCATTGATGGATCCAGATGAAGAAATAGGTTCAATTGGGACAGACTTACTGCTGTTAATGACCTGTTTAAAGGAGACATACGAGGTAAGTGTTTTTTTTTAAAACACAGAAGGTGGTGGGTGCCTAGAACTTGTTGCCATGGGAAGTAATGGAAGCAGATACAGTAGTGACTTTTAAGGGTCGTCTTGGCAAATACATGAATAGGATGAGAATAGAGGGATATGGTCCCTGGAAAAGTAGATGGTGTTAGTTAAGATGGGCAGCATGGTCAGTGCAGGCTTGGAGGACTGAAGGGCCTGTTCCTGTGCTGTAATTTTCTTTGTTCTGATGTGATCTTTTGTAATCTTTGGCACTGTATAAAATGTGCCAGTGGGCAGAACATTATAAAGGTTTGAACGAATCATGGACATCATACATTGTGAATGTGTTGAAATAGCTACCAATAAAGTTTAACAAGCTGTAGAAGTGTTCAATCAATAAGGGATTGATAAGATCCATCAATTCCCACATTATATAGTGGAATACAAATCAAAGGAAGTCGTGATTAAAACCCCAGCGGATCAGATCAGACTTTGAGTACACTGCCCAGTTCATCGAAACCCTACAGTACAGAAGGCCACTCGGTCCATTGAACCTGCACTGACAACAATCCAACTTAGGGCCTATCCCCATAACCCCACATATTTATCCAGTTAATCCCTCTAACCGACGCATCCTGTGATGCTAAGGGGCAATTTAGCATGGCACCTAACCTGCACATCTTTGACTGTGGGAGGAAATCAGAGGACCTGGAGAAACCCACACACACGGACAGAATGTGCAAACTCTACACAGACAGTGACCCAAGCCAGGAACTGAGCCCTGGTTCCTGGAGCTGTGAGGCAGCAATGCTAACCACTGTGCCACTCCACAACCCAATGGCCAGAAGTTCTGGCCATTGTGTGGCATTCAGATTTTGGATGGTAAAGCAAAGAACTACAAGGTGGTTCCAATCTCAGTTACAAGACTGCAGAAGCCAGAGTTCTCAGTTTTGAATAAAATTTGAGAGATAACATTAGAAGTAATTCTAAATGGTATTAACAAAAAATCTGGAAAAAAGTCTTCAAATTAAACTTTGCGAGTAGGACAAGGGGAAAAACACCTGTAAAAGGCAAATTTACTAATGATATGAGGGAGATTTTCTATAAAGGAGGAATCATCCAGACATAGAATTTTCACTCTCTGGAGACGAGGGGAAATTCCTGGAATCATTGAAGAAACAAAGGTTAGTACATTGGCAATTTTAGGCTCATTGTGGATGAATGATTGGCCAAAAAGTTTTCCTTATCTGAGATTGCCTACAATGCTAACGAGCTCTGATGAAGGGTCATCCAGACTCGAAATGTGGCTCTATTCACTCTTCACAGATGCTGTCAGGCCTGCTGAGGTTTTCCAGCATTTTCTGTTTTTGTTTCAGATTCCAGCATCTGCAGTATTTTGCTTTTAGCCAAACAGAGAACCAAAAGGCTAGAGGCCAACTCCCTGTAGCCAATTACTCTGACAGCAGCTTAAAGGTTACTCTCCTAGTGGGAGTGTGGTAGATATTGTTGGTGCAGACTCGATGGGCTAAAGGGCCTTTTCTGTGCAGTATGAATCTACGGCCTACATGGTCAATGAGTAATTGAAATATAAGAAATTGAAGTTGAAGTTACAAAGATAACACTGGTCACAGAACAGGTCCATCAAACCGTGTCTGAAGCAGTGCACAAGTTATACCTTGATAACTTTATTGGTTAGCTTCATGTAGGTAAAGATTGGAACAACTCTATTCAGAACTATTATTTCTTTTTATATAACAGGACTTTTTTTTTAAGATCAGCACATTTGAAAACCGCTTTTTAAACATCGGAATAAAAACAAATCATCATAGACAGCAAATTCTACAGATGCATAAACTCGACTAAAGGCTATTCTAATTGATAGGGCACAGGGGTGGCAGAGTGGTTAGGACTGCTGCCTCATAGTACCAGGGACTCGGGTTCAATTTCCAGCTTGGGTCACTGTCTGCGTGGAGTCTGCACTCTCTCCCCATGCTCCCATTTCCTCCCATAGTCTGAAAAACATGCTGCTTAGATGCATCTAAATTCTCCCTTAGTGTATCCGAACAGACACTGGAGTGCGGGACTAGGGGATTTTAACAGTAAGTTCATGGCATGTGTTAATGTAAGGCTACTAGTGATGCTAATAAATGAACTTAAACTTAACTTAAACTCCTGTATGATACTGTATTTACTCTGATGGTAACTCTGAGCCACAAAGTATATTAAAAGATGAAATAAATTCTTACCTTTCTGCAACAGCTGAGACTTTGCTCTGTCCAATTCATTCTAGAAATTCACGTAATTAAAACTGATTCAGTGAGATATGTACAGAGCACAGAACAGAAACAGAAATTGTAAACATCTTTTACACATCAATTGTAAAAACAGAAAATAATTTATAAAATCCTTATAGTGCAGAGGGAGGCCATTAGGCCCATTGAGTCTACACTGACAACAATCCCACCCAGGCCTATTTGCCCTGCTAGTCCCCATGACTAGTTTAGCACGGCCAATCAACCTGACCAGCACATCTTTGAACAGTGGAAGGAAATTGAAGCACCTGAGAAACCCACACAGACACAGGGAGAATGTGCAGACTTCACGCAGACAGTGACCCAAGCTGGGAATCGAACCCGGCTCCCTGGCACTGAGGCAGCAGTGCTAACCACTTGCCACCACGCTGCCTCTATTATAAATATTACAATTGTTGACAGTATAATACCACAGTGTATATTTGATTTAATTCAAATTTACAGTCCAGTTTGAAGTTAGCCATTTAAATTTGGTAAACTTAAAATCATTAACATGAATGTCAAATTAAAATTTTGTATAGAAATTCAATTTTTAGATAATTTACTTTTTTGAGCAAAAGCAAACTTCAAATTAAGAACAGTAAAAGATTTTGAAGTATATGGTTTTAAAATGGCATAACGTGTTAAGTGGCACAGTGCTTAGCACTGCTGCCTCACAGCCCCAGGGATTCAGGTTCAATTCTAACCTTGGTCACCGTCTGTGTGGAGTTTGCATGTTCTCCCTGTGTCTCTGTGGGTTTCCTGTCACACGCCAAAGATGTGCAGGTTAGGTTGTTTGGTCATGATAAATTGATCCTTGTGTCGGGGGATCAGCGGGATAAACATGTGGCTTACGGGAATAGGGCCAGGGTGTAAGTGCAGACCCGATGGGCCAAATGGCTCCTTCTGCACTTCAGGGATTTCATGATTCTATAATTTCATTGCCGTGGCTGCGAAGACAACTACTGTGTCAGAACCCCTCCCACGAAACATAAGAAACACTACTTCCTCTGGTCAAGTTGCTCCTTCTAACATGCACAGCAATTTCTCAGCAGAATGAAATCAAAATCCTGGCAACTCACTGGCAAAAGGCCTGAGATATAGATGTTGTCTAGCTTGCTGAGTTTTTCCACTGTACTACAGAGATATTTCAGATTTCCAGCACCTGCGGTAGTTTGTTTTTATGTCCATTCAACTTAGTTTCTTTTTTATGAATTTACAACATTCCCTGTCACCTCTTTAGACAGCACTAACATTAAATGTCATTTCACTATAATTATTACTCGATTAACAGTGATAATTACACACAGAGAGATGGAGGTATCAAGGGAATGTCATTGGACTAGTAACCGAGAGTCCCATGCTGATGTTCCAGGACATGAATTTACAGTAGCTGGTGGGATTCCATCTTTGAGAAGCTAGCCTCAGTAATGGTGACCATAAAGTCATTGTTAATAGTTGTAAAAACTTATCTGGTTTTCCAATTTGGGGAGCAATTCTGCATCCTTACCTGATCTGGCCTACATGAGACTCCAGACCTACAGAAATGAAGTTGACCCTTATCTGTCTTCTGAAATGGCCTGGCAAGCCATTTAGTTGAAGAGATGGGCAACAAATGCTGACCTTGCCAGCGATGCCCACATCCCAAGAAAGAAAAGTTAAAAAAGTTGATGGTGAAGGTGCACCAGATGACCTTTAACATGACCTGACATTGGAACAACGGAAGCTGAGGGGAGAACAGATTGAGGTCTACATGATGAGGGCATAGACAAGGTGGATAGTCAGAACCTTTTCCCACAGTGGAAGTGTCAATTACAAGGGGCACGGTTCAAGGTGAGAGGGGGACAGTTTAAGGGAGATGTGCAAGGGCCGTTTTTCATGCAGAGATTGGTGGGTGCCTGGAACACGCTGCCAGAGGAACTGGTGGAAGCGGCCACATTAGCAACATTTAAAAGGCATCTGTATGGATAGATGAATAGGGAAGGAATAGAGGGATATGGACCAAGTAAGGGCAGAAGGTTATGTTAATGTAATTAGGGCATCGTGATTGGCACAGGCTTAGAGGGCTGAAGGACTTGTTCTTGTGCTGTACTTTTCTTTGTTCTTTAATCAGTGGCAAAATAAACTAAACTAAATTAACTAAACTGCATTGAGTACAGGTAATCTTGTTCTGGACTCATTAAGGCAATTATGAACTGCTTGTTGTGTTCCCTAGATCATAGCGGCATGGTGGCAGTGATTAGCACTGCTGCTGCACAGCACTAAGAACCCGGGCTTGATTCCGGCCTCAGGTGAAAGTGTGTGTGGAATTTGTACATTCTTTCCCCCCATCCTTCCTCCAGACACTTGGGTTTCCTCCAAAGATGTGCAGGTTAGGTGGGATTGGCCATGTTAAATTGTCCCTTAATGTCAGAAGGTTTAGGAGGGGTAATAGGTGGGGCTACGGGGGAAGGGTCTGGATGAGATTGTTGCCAATGCAGGTTTGATAAGCTAAACGGATTTCTTTTGCACTAAAAAAAAAGCTTACTGCTTCACTGTTCTGAATGTCTCAGGGTACAGCTAGAAAATTCCAGTCAGGACTGAGTAAGAGTGAATTGATCTGAAGAACAAAGCAATTTTTCATAATGTTCTGTAGGTTTCTCTCAGTCTCCAAGTCTTCCCTTCCTCTCAGTCATTCCATCAGTCCTGTCACAACACAATGACATCCCATTCCATTACTTATTAGATTGCACTTATACAAAGTAAAAGTGACTATTTTTAGTTGTAGAACCGGATTATCCTTCAACAAAATAGCTCATTAAACTCTGGAATAGTCACTCAAAAAGGAACGTGACCGATCTTGATCCACGTTAGTGATCAAGTGACAACATCCATTTCGCCTCAGTTAAAGCATCACTCGAAAGTGATGTTAGTCACACTTTAAATTATTTTATATCCATTTTAGAGAATCACAAGGTATAATATGCCCTGAGTGTCTCTAGTTACAAACCAGGAAATTACTTGAGACTTGTTAAGGTGCAGCACCACACAAGTGGTCCTAGGAATCTGACCAGGGTTACCAGAACTGTCAAGACAAAGTTTCTGCTTTTCCAGAAAACAGCCACCTTACCTGGAGAGCTTCTGCATCCAAAACCTGCTCGTTCTCACCAACATCGAAGAAGAGCTTGTTGATGATTTGTTTTGCACTGACCTGTTAGAAAACAAGCCCATCTCATTTCATTGGTGATTTGATTTACTTTTGTCACATGTATGAGCACACAGCGAAAAGTATTGTTCTCTGCCTGCTATACAAAGCACACTGTTTATAGAGAAGGAAATGAGAGAGTACAGAATGTGTTACCATCATAGCTAGGGTGTAGAGAAAGATAACTTAATGCAAGGTAGGTCCACTCAAAAGTTTGATGACAGCAGGGAAGAAGCTGTTCTTGAGTTGGTTGGTTTCTGACCTCAGACTTTTGTATCTTTCTCTCGACACAAGAAGATGGAAGACAGTGTATCTGGAGTGTGTGGGGTCCTTAATTATAGGCAGCAAGAAATGTAGACAGAGTCAATGGATGGGAGGTCAGTTTGCATGATTCATGATCTTTTGTAGTTCCTTGTGGTTTTGGTCCGAGCTGTGAAACAACCAGAACGAATGCTTTCTACGGTGCATTTCTAAAAGTTGGTGAGAGTCATAGCTAACATGCCAAATTTCCTTAGTTTTCTGTGAAAGTAGAGGTTTTTTTTTAATTTAAAAATAAATGCTGATCCATAAGTAGACAGCGTAGGGAGATAAGTGGCCAGTGTGAGGTGGAAAGAGTGGTTGTGTTACAGTACAGAAGCGAGGAAAATGACTCATCAGAACTCAGTAAAATTGATTTGAAGTCATCCATGCTAGCTATTTGCACACTATTTTTGGAATACTCTTTTGACTGAAGACTGAAGTTAGTGACTAAATTTATTTTAAACTCCAACCTTCCAGGTATCAAATAGCAACTTAGTTAAGAAAATATGAACTTAAAATGTGTGCTATTCTTTCACTGGTGGAAGAGTAAGCACATCGTGACAAGTTACAAAGCTCATGGAAAAAGCTGATAGTGTCCAAACAGATGCAAGATTTTTAATGCACAACAACAAATATTAGTGTTCATAGAATCCCTACAGTGCAGCAAGAGGCTATTCAGCCCATTGAGTCTGCACCGATCACAATTCAACCCAGACTCCATCCCCATGTATTTATCCTAGCTAGTCTCCTGACACTAATGGACAATTTAGCATGGCCAATCCACCTAACCTGCATATCTTTGGACTGAGGGGGGAAACCGGAACACCCAGAGGAAACCCACGCAGGCACAGGGAAAACATGCAAACTCGACACAGGCAGTGACCCAAGCTGGGAATCAAACCCAGGGTCCCTGTAAGGCAGCAGTGTTAACCACTGTGCCACCATGTTGCCTTATCCATGATCATAACGAATGGCAGAGCAGTCTTGAAGGGCTGAATGGCCTTCTCCTGCTCCTATGTTTCTTCAAGCCACATCACAAGGCAGTCAGACAGCCAGTTTCCAAATCTCTGCCCTTTAAGCCAGGGCATCCTGAACCTGGAGATCAAGCGAGTACATGCTGTCCACCTCCACTGCTCTGGCAATTTCACTTTCTGAACGAAAGGTCTTCAGCCTGAAATGTTAATTCTCTTTTCTCTCCCTAGCTGAGTGATTCCAGTATTTCCAGCATCTAGTGTTTTTGCATTTGCCTTTCATTTCCATAAGACATAGGAACAGGCTTAGGCCATTCGGCCCACCAAGTCTGCTCCGCCATTCAATCATGACTGATACAATTCTCATCCCTATTCTGTTGCCGTCTCCTGCTAAGGCCCTCTTCTCTTGCTGAGTAGCTGCAGCCTGAGTGTACTTTGTCTTTACAAGTTTTTAAAAATTTATTTACAGGATGTGCATGTCACCAGTGAGGCCAGTATTTATTGCCTATCCTTAGTTACTCCTGAGAAGGTGGAGCTGTCTTCTTGAACTGCTGCAACCCCTGAAGTGTAGGTACACCCACAGCGCTTATTAGGGAGAGAATTCCAGGATTTTGACATAGCGACTGCAAATTTCCAAATCAGAATAGTGGTGTTCCTGCTGCCCTTGTCCTTCTAGATGGTTGTAGTCGTGGGTTTTGAAGGTGCTATCATAGGGACCTTGGTGAGTTAGAAATGATACAACACAACTAGAACATAGAACATAGAACATTACAGCACAGAACAGGCCCTTCGGCCTTCGATGTTGCGCCGACCAATATAAAAAGCAATGCCCCTCCAAACTAAACCATTCCCTTCTCTTCCATATACTTATCAACTAACCTCTTAAACGCCACCAAACTTGGCGCATCTACAACAGCTGCAGGCAGGGCATTCCACTCCCTAATCACTCTTTGAGTAAAGAACCTACCTCTGATATCCGTCCTATAACTCATACCCCTTAATTTAAAGCTGTGTCCCCTCGTGCTAGCTTTCTCCATCCTAGGAAAAAGGCTATCACTGTCCACCCTATCTAAACCTCTAATCATCTTATATGTTTCGATTAGGTCCCCTCTTAGCCGCCTCCTTTCTAACGAAAACAACCTCAAATCCCTCAGCCTCTCTTCATAAGACCTGCCCTCCATACCAGGCAACATCCTGGTAAACCTCCTCTGTACCCTCTCCAATGCCTCCACATCTTTCTTATAATGTGGGGACCAGAACTGCACACAATACTCCAAGTGCGGCCGCACTAGAGTTTTTGTACAGTTGCAACATGACGTTGCGGCTCCGAAATTCAATCCCTCTACCAATAAAAGCCAAGACTCCATATGCCTTCCTAACAACCTTCTCGACCTGACTGCCTACTTTCAGGGATCTATGCACATACACACCAAGATCCCTCTGTTCATCTAGACTACTAAGAATCCTACCATTTGCCCGATACTCTACACATTTATTATTTCTGCCATAGTGCATTACCTCACACTTTTCCACATTAAACTCCATTTGCCACCTCTCGGCCCAGCTCTGCAACTTGTCCAAGTCCCTCTGCAAACTATAACACCCCTCTTCACTATCTACCACTCCACCGACTTTAGTGTCATCTGCAAATTTACTAATCCATCCTTCAATACCCTCATCCAGATCATTTATAAAAATTACAAACAGCAGGGGCCCCAAAACAGACCCCTGAGGTACACCACTTGTCACCGAACTCCACGATGAATATCTCCCATCAACCACCACCCTCTGTCTTCTATCTGCTAGCCAATTCCTAACCCAATTAGCTAAATCACCCTCTATCCCATACATCTGCATTTTCTGCAGAAGTCTTCCATGGGCCACCTTATCAAACGCCTTACTAAAGTCCATATATACCACATCAACCGCCTTACCCCCATCCACCTCCTTAGTCACTTTTTCAAAAAACTCAATGAGGTTAGTAAGGCACGACCTACCCTTCACAAAACTGGGGGCCATTTGGCCTGTCTTGTCCATGCTGACCCAAAGACACTCAGTGTTTATTCTAATACCACCTGCCTGCACCTGACCCATAGCTCTGCAAGTTATAGCACTTAAGGTGCAGATCCAGGTACTTTTTAAACAAGATTAGGATCTCTGCCTCCACCACTAATTCAGACTATGAATTCCAGATACCCAACACACTCTGCAAAAAGAAGTTTTTCCTCATGTCCCGTCTAACCCTTCTGCCACTTAGCTTGAATCTATGAACCCTGGTATATGAACTCTCTGCCAAGGGAAACAGTCTACTCTAAATCCACTCCTCAGTTTTATATAGCTCAATCATGTCACCCCTCTGTTCCAAGGAAGATAATCCAAACTCTCCATGTAACTACAATTCCCCAGGCCTAGCAACACTAAGTAAATCTTCTCTGCACTCTCTCCAATGCAATGATAGTAGTCCTGGAAAATTACTGGATCAGAGATTGGAAGGGCACTCACAAGTGAGGTTGCATAGTTAAACCATTTGGAAATCATGACATGCTTAAACACTGAAGAGATACTGCTTGGGAACTGCATTTTGAAATGATAATACCTTTATTCTACACTGAGGACAGGTCCGGGATGGAGCACTGTGAAACCACTGAGCCAGGCTGTAAGAGACAAAATAACATCAGTGGACCATTAGCTGCAAATAAATATGATTTTAAGCACTATTGTTCCACTCTTTCACAGAATGAAATAATTCCAATATGCATAGGACCTTGGGAAACAATTAATCAGTTCTAGAGAATGCACCCTGCTGTTTAAAAGAGGATTGTATTTGCACAGAATGCATGTTTCCTTCCCCATTAATCATTGCTCTGCTCAAGAAAGCTAGTGCAAATTTAAAAAGGACCATTGTGGTAAAGATTTAAAGCACAACATAACTGCCACAAAAAACTTGAAATCTTCCCCAAGAAATATAGCCTCCCTTCACCATTGTTACAATTCATTCATTTTTGCTGCTGTCTCACAGCATCAGGTGATGCTGCTGTCTCACAGCATCAGGGACCCGGGTTCGATTTCCGGCTTGGGTCACTGTCTGTGAGGAGTCTACATGTTCTCCCCGAGTTTTCTCTGGGTGCTCCACTTTCCTCCCACAGTCCAAAAGATGTGCTGGTTAGATGCATTGGCCATGCTAAATTCTCCCTCAGTGTACCCAAACACTGGCGCTGGAGTGAGACGACTAGGGGATTTTCACAGTAACTTCATTGCAGTATTGATGTAAGCCTATTTGTGACACTAATAAATAAACTTTAATTTTCACCCACTCTGAGCCATTACCTTTTCTCATTTGCAAGTTGCCATCAGTCAGGTTGGATTGCATAGAATAAGGAGGTTTCAGAGATAGTTGGTACACGAGGATATGGTTAACGTTAAATGGTGGATAATGCTGATCTTATGGATAATTAAACTGCAGGATATTTTTAATTTGACCTTTTCATAATTGATAAATACCAACTCCAACACAGGCCAGGGCTTTAAAATGCTAAGCAGCATCTGTTCAGAATCTGCACCAACTAATTTTCCCTTTCATCTGCTCTCTGTGCGCCTTGCAGCAACTGTGTTCAAAAGGGAAATTGCTCTTGGTCTTTGCTTTTGCTGTTCAACCAATAGTGTGCCCCGAACAGCAACTTTGAGGTCAACAGTCCCCCACACGAGGTGGTTCTGGTGCATTCCTGCCCAATGACTCTGCTGCATTGAACCACCTCGCAGACTGCAGAGAATCAAAGCCACGTCTTCCTCTTTGTGCTGTGTCCCAGTACGCTGCATCATGAGGGAATATGGGACTACTCCTCTCCAAAATAATTATTCATGTGATGGTAAAACATTTAAGAACCCATTGGCGACCCATGAAACAAATTCTAAATGCTCCGTGGCCAAGTGCAGACAAAGACGTTACAAGGAGTGGAATTACAGAGAGTGCAAATGGGGGGAAACAGGCCATTCCGCCTCAATGGTCTATGTTGGTATTTATGTTCCATATAAACCCCCCTATTTAATATCCCACATCAACATACCAATTAAGCATCTCCTACACGCCCCCTTTCCCATCTTAAATCATCCCACAACATCAACATACCATTTCAGCACTTTCAGGACTTTCAATGGTGGTGCTCATGAAAAATAGATGCGGGGATAGAAAATACCCTTGTTTCAATCTGTGCTCACTTCTGGAATGAACCTAGGGTTAGAGTGAATCTCGTCATAGCCTCATACATTGCAGGAGGAGGCCATTCAGCCCATCGAACCTGCACCGACAACAAACCCACCCAGACGCTATCCTTGTAACACCACATAATCCCCCTGACACTAAGAGGCAATTTAGCATGACCAATTCACTTAACCTGAGGTTAGGGAGATGACAAGATCCACAGTTACCAAGGTTAGACATGATTCACGGGGCTATGACTGGACCATTTATCAGTGACTCCATGCTAACGTGCTGACCCTGATGACCAAAACCCACGTAACTTGTGTAATTTTTTTTTTATTTAGTAGGTGCCTGTCTTGTTCAGAAATACCAGGGATGTTTTGTTTATTAACCTGCAGTCTCTGGAATGTGGGAATAAACTGGAGCGCCCGGAGGAAACACACACATACACAGGGAAAAAGTGCACACTCTATGGAAAGAGTTCCTGCAGTTTAAATCACTGCATTGCATAAACAAGCCTTTTAATAATAGCGATGGCTCTAGTCTTATCTGGAATACAACTTGTCAGACTGGATGATAGAGATTGTAACATTATATCCTCACCCTACAATCATTCTACTCACTTCAAGGACTAAGTAATTTCAGGGCTTTGCCATTTTACACCCGCTGTTTATCTCATTTGAAATTAGTTGCTGCTTTTTTTTCAGTACTCACCACTCATAGTGAAACGTGTGCCCACAATGGATGGCTGCCACATCTCTGAAATTATCAAAGTAATCAGAACAAATTGTACAGTAGGCGCGAATTGGCATTCTCTCTTCCTTCTACATGGATACATTAACCTGCATCCGTGACGACAATTGCCAATTGCAGTGGTCCTACTGTGTCAGTGAGAAAAAGAAAGGAAACATCAGTATCAACAATGGAAAGATTTGCTCACATGGTTTGATTTGATTTAATATTAGTATAAAGTTAAAAGGATTGTTTCTTGTACACTATTCAAAACAAACTGTTCATAGGGAAAGAAAGGAGGATGCAGAATATAGTGTAGCTAGGGTGTAGAGGAAGATCAACTTAGTGTGACGTAGTCCATTCAAAAGTTTATTTATTAATCACAAATAAGACTTACATTAACACTGCAATAAAGTTACTGTGAAATTCCCCTAGTTGCCTCATTCCAGCACCTGCTCGGGTACACTAGGGGGCAATTTAGCATGGCTGACGCACCTAATCCACATATCTTTGGACTGAGAGGGGAAACCGGACCACGTGGAGGGAATCCATGGAGATAGGGGGAGAATGTGCAAACTCCACACAGGCAGTGACCCAAACTGGGAATCAAACCATTGTGCCAGGGCAGCAGGAAGAAGCTTGAGTCAAGTGGTACATGACCTGAGACTTTTGTATCTTTCTCCTGATAGAATAAGGTGGGAGAGAGAATGTCCAGGGTGCATGGAGTCCTTGATTATGCTGGGTGTTTTTAATGGGCAATGGGCAGCATAGACAGAGTCAATGGATTTGGGGGGTGGGAGGTTGATTTGTGTGATGGAATGGGCGGTCATGGACTGGGATGATCAGAAACAATGGTCCACACTGTGCAATACAGTGATATAAATACAATTTATATCAAATCCTTTTGTGGGTTTACCACAAAATAGTACAGCACAAAAGTTAGCCCTTTAACCCATCAAATCTGTGATGTGCTTATGCCCAAATATATTATCTGGAAATAGATATCTACATGATCTCGCTTACTGGGGAGATTTTCCAGTATGTGCCATTAGATAATATGGGATTTCAAACTGGAATCCTGTCCTTGCAAAAACATTAATATAATTATTTTAAGCCACAACAGCACTCTGGGGAGCCTGTACATTTTCAGAAATACAAACAGAAGGTTCCAAGAATCTCTTGCAAGGAAAATATTCTCCATGCTCTTTACCAGTGGTTGCACTGGGGAGGGTGGGAGAAAAGTTAAAGCTTATTTATTAGCGTCACAAGTAGGCTGACATTAACACTGCAATGAAGTTACTGTGAAAATCCCTGAGTCGCCATACTCCAGTGCTTGTTCGGGGACAGAGAGGGAGAATTTAGAATGGCCAAAGCATCTAACCAGCATGTCTTTCGGACTATGGGAGGAAACCATGCAGACATGGGGAGAATGAACAGATTCCGCACAATGACCCAAGTCAGGATTTGAACCTGGGATCCTGGCACTGTGAAGCAACAGTGCTAATCACCATGACCATGCCACCCACAATTACGTCATTCAAAGGGTCGAGAATCTTTTGAATTGTCCCCCCAAGAGGATTGTGGATGGGCTGTTGTGAACACAAGGCTGTGCTATAGGCAGATTTCTGGTCTCTCAGGGACGTGGGGAGCAGACAGGAAAGTAGAGTTAAGCTCAAGACCAGCTATATTTGCACTGAATGGCACAGCAGGCTCGCTGGGCTGTGTGTCTACTCCCAATCTTATTTCTCGTGTTCTCAGCACTCACATTTTGTCTCTTAAGAGTTAAATGCATAGATGCAGCAGGAGATCATTTGGCCCCTCGAGCCTGTTCTGCCATTCAATAAGATCATAGCTGATCGTCCCGTGGACTCAGCTTCACTTACCTGTCCATTCACTTAATTCCTCTACTGTTCAAAAATTTATCTATCCTTGCCTTAAAAACATACCATGAGGTAGCCTCAACTGCTTCACTGGCCACGGAGTTCCACAGGTTCACAACTCTTTTTGTGAAGAAGCTCTTCCTCAACACAGTCCCAAATCTACTCCCCCTTATTTTGAGGCCATGCCCCCTAATTATAGTTCCACGTGCTAGTGGAAACAATCTCCCTGCTTCTATCTTATCTATTCTCTTTGTAATCTTATACTTACTTGTTCCATTATGTCTCCTTTGCTCATTGAACTTTTCTAATTCCTTGCGTTTGCTTAAACCCGTTAAATCTCACACATCTTGCAGCTTTGATGAAAGGTCATCAATTCAAAATATTAACTGTGTTGCCTCTCCTCAGATGAGCACTGGCCTGCTGAATATTCCTGTCTCTAACAATTGGTTGTATTGTGTAGTAACATCAACAAACATATTAGTTACTCAGGGGAGACACAGTTGGCAATCAGAGCAAGATGTCACATCATCCAAAATGTAACTTCAGTATCTGGTAAAACATTGATGCAAATTCTGGCGGCTTCAATAGCCAGAGATGAGAGCTGGATGGACAGCGAGGATGGATGTTACAGTTTGCAGAGGGACGTAGATAGGTTGCAGAGCTGGGCCGTGAGGTGGCAAATGGAATTCAATACGGATAAGTGTGAGGTGATTCACTTTGGTAGGAATAACAGGCATATGAAATATAGGGTTTATGGAAGGACCCTTAATAGTGTTGTCGAGCAGAGGGATCTTGGGGTACAAGTACATAGCTCTTTGAAAGTTGGCACCCAGGTTGATAAAGTTGTTAAGAAGGCCTGGTATGGTGGGAAGGCCTTATGAGGAAAGGCTGAGGGACCTGAGGTTATTTTCATTAGAGAGAAGAAGGTTACGCGGTGACCTAATTGAGGCGTATAAGATGATCAAAGAACTGGATAGGGTGGATAGTGAGAGCCTTTTTCCTCGGATGGTGATGACCAACACGAGGGGACATAACTTTAAATTAAGAGGTGGTAGTTATATGACGGATGTCAGAGGCAGGTTCTTTACACAGAGGGTGGTGAGGGCGTGGAATGCCCTGCCTGCAGCAGTTGTGGACTCGCCTACTTTGGGGGCATTCAAATGTGCGGTGGATAGGCATATGGATGATATTGGAATAGTTTAGGTTAGAGGGTCCACTGGCTGGCGCAACATCGAGGGCCGAAGGGCCTGTACTGCGCTGTAATGTTCTATGTTCTAGGTAAAGAGCTGGAGTTTATAGAATCCCTACAATGCAGGAGGAGGCCATTCAGCCCGTCCTGACTACAATCCCACCCAGGCTCTATTCCTGCATCCCCACACATTTACCCGACCAATCTCCCCAATACTAGGATCAATTTAGCACAGCCAATAACCGAACCTGCACATCTTTGGGACTAGAGGAGGAAACAGGAGCACCCAAGCCCACACAGACACAGGGAGAATGTGCAAACTCCATCATCACCCAAGCTGGGAATTGAACCCAGGTCCTGGTGCTGTGAGGCAGCAGTGCTAACTATAATGCCATTGAATTGCCCCAACACTAAGCAGTCAGTCCCTTCCCCTCTGATAATGAAGTGATCCCCTACCCCTTCCCTCCTTGTGGAGGGCACTCAGCTTCCCTCCCACTGAGGGGAACATACAAACCCTCCTTCCTCACCCTCTTCTTTGCCCACACAGTCCCTTCCCCTCTCTCTCATTCAGTCCCTCACACTTTGTCTCCCCCCTCCCTGCTTGCCTCTGTCCCATTGTATTTGTCTCTGGGACAGTTTCTTTCTCTCCCTCTCACACACATTCTCTCTTTCATTCTCCCTCCTTCTCTTGTCCCACACTCTCTCCCTCCCATTCCCCCCTCTCTCACCTTCCCCCCGACTTCCCCGTCCTCCCCTCACATCATCCCTCTCTCTCTCACACATTCCCTCTATTTCTTTACCTGGGACCGCGGGTCGATTTGAAAATCGATTCACTTCCGCTTGAAACTGGCGCAACTTCCGATTCCGTTACCCGGGAAACTGAGTGGGCGGGGCATGTGGAGTGGGAGGG
Source organism: Sphyrna mokarran (assembly GCA_024679065.1). Taxonomy (NCBI): domain Eukaryota; kingdom Metazoa; phylum Chordata; class Chondrichthyes; order Carcharhiniformes; family Carcharhinidae; genus Sphyrna; species Sphyrna mokarran. Next base: position 128,710,050 of record JAGIQG010000003.1, on the reverse strand, counting down.
GCATGTGGAGTGGGAGGGGCATGTGGAGTGGGCGGGGCACGAGGGAGTGGGCGGGGCACGAGGGAGTGGGCGGGGCATGAGGGAGTGGGAATGAGAGGGAGAGGGGAAGGAGAAGGAGTGAGGAATGAGCAGGGAGAATGAGTGGGGATGAGTTGGGGGATGGAGTGAGGAATGGGGAAAGGGAATGAGAAGAATAATGGGGGAAATGAGGGGGATGGGGAAGGAGAGGGATGGGGAAGGGGGGATGGGAAGGAGAGGATGGGGAAGGAGGGGATGGGGAAATGAGGGGGATGGGGAAGGAGGGGGATGGGAAATGAGGGGGATGGGGAAATGAGGGGGATGGGAGGAGGGGGAGGATGGGGAAGGAGGGGGATGGGGAGGAGGGGGATGGGGAGAGGAGAGAATGTGGGGATGAGGGGGATGGGGAAGGAGAGGGATGGGGAAGGAGGGGGATGGGGAAGGAGGGGGATGGGGGAAGGAGGGGATGGGGAAGGAGGGGGATGGGGAAGGAGGGGGATGGGGAGAGGAGAGAATGTGGGGATGAGGGGGAATTCTGGGTTAATGAGAGGGAGAGAGAATGGAATGGGGAGGGAGAATGATGAGGGGAGGGGAAACAAGAGGAAGGCAGAATGAGGGGGACAGAGAAAGTTGGGTGAGAGGAGGGGGGAATGGGGAAATGGGGAGAGAATGAGGGAGGGAGGGCGTGGGGAATGAGGGGAGGGAGGGCGTGGGGAATGAGGGAGGGAGGGAGTGGGAATGGGAGGGAGGGGAATGGCGGGAGGGGGAAATGGGGGAATGAGGGAGGGAGGAGGGGGGAATGGGGAGGGGGGAATGGGAGGGGGGGAGGGAGGATGGGGAGGGGAGGAATGGGGAGGGAGGGAGAATGGGGGGGGAATGGGGAGGGGGGCGAATGGGGGGGAGGATGGGGAGGGGGGAGGGGGGAAAAGGGGAGGGAGGGAGGGAGGGGGGACATGGGGATGGTGGGGGGGAGGGGGAATGGGGAGGGAGGGACCCCAATGACGAGGGAGGGGGGAATGGGAGGGACGGGGGAGGGGGGAATGGGGAGGGAGGGAAGGGGGGATGGGGAGGGAAGGGAGGAGGGGGAATGGCGGAGGGAGGAGGGGGGAATGGGGAGGGAGGAGGGAGGAATGGGGGGGAGGGAGGGAGGGAGGGGGAATCGGGGAGGGAGGGAGGGAGGGGGGAATGGGGAGGGAGGGAGGGGAGTGGGGGAATGGGGAGGGAGGGAGAGGAGGGAATGGGGAGGGAGGGAAGAGGAGGGGGGAATGAGGGGGGAATGAGGGGGGCGGAATGAGGGGGGAATGAGGGAGGGGGAATGAGGTGTGGAAATGAGGGAGGGAGAATGAGAGGAGGGGGATGAGGGAAGGGGAATGAGGGAGGGAGGGGGGATGAGCGGGAGGGAGGAGGAATGAGGGAGGGAGCGAATGAGGGAGGGAGGGGAGGAATGAGGGAGGAGGGGGAATGAGGGAGGGAGGGGGAATGAGGGAGGGAGGGAGGGGGCATGAGGGCGGGAGGAAATGAGGAGGGAGGGGGAATGAGGGAGGGGGGAATGAGGGAGGGGGAGGGAGGGAGGGGGGGAATGAGGAGGGAGGGGGATGAGGGAGGGAGGGGGGCGGAAATGAGGGAGGGAGGGAGGGGGAAATGAGGGAGGGAGGGGGGAAATGAGGGAGGGGGGGGGAAATGACTGGGAGGGAGGGGGGGGAGAATGAGAGGGAGGGGGGGGGGGGGGGGGGGAATGAGGAGAGGAGGGAGGGGGGAAAAAAAAAATGAGGGGGGGGAGGAGGGGGGGGAGGAGGGAGGGGGAGGAGGGAGGGAGGGGAGGAGGGAGGGAGGGGGAGGGAGGGAGGGAAGGAGGAGAGGGGGAATGAGGGACGGGAGGACGGAGGGGGGGGGAATGAGGAGGAGTGGGTTGGAAGGGGGAGGGGGGAATGAGCGAGGGGGGAGGGGGAATGAGGGGGGGGGAGGGGGGGAATGCGGGTAGGGGGGGAATGAGGGAGGGGGGAGGGGGGAATGATGGAGGCGAGGGGCAATGAGGGAGGGGAGGAGGAGGCTAAGGAGGGAGGGAGCGGGGAGGAGGGAGGGGAGGAGGGAGGGAGGAGGTAGAGGGGGGACATGAGGGAGGGAGGAGGGAGGGGGGACTGAGGGAGGAGGGGGGTGGGAGGGGGGAGGGGGGAATGAGAGAGGGGGGAGGGGTGAATGGAGGGAGGGGGAGGGGGGAAGAGGGAGGGGAGGGCGACGAGGTGGAGAGGGGAGGTGGGGAGGGGGGAGGGAATGGGGGAGGGGAAGGAGGAGAGGAGGGGAATGGGGGAGGGGGGAATGAGGGGCGGAGGGGGGGAATGAGGGAGGAGGGCAGGGGTTAATGAGGGGGGGAGGGCGGGAATGAGGGAGTGAGGGGGAATGAGGGGGGGAGGGGGAATGAGGGAGGGGGGAATGAGGGGGGGAGGGGGGAAGAGGTAGGGGGGAGGGGAATGAGGGAGGGGAGGGGGCGGAGGGGGAATGAGAGCGGGGGGGGCGAATGAGGAAGGGAGGAATGGGGGGAATGAGGAAAGGGATGGGGAATGGGGGGAATGAGGAAAGGGGGAATGGGGAATGAGGAAGGGGGGGAATGGGGGGAATGAGGATGGGGAAGGGGACGGGGGGTATGAGGAAGGGGGAGGAAATGGGGAATGGGGGGAATGAGGAAGGGACGGGATGGGGGAAGAGAAGGGGGGAAAATGAGGAAGGGGAATGAGGAAGGGCGACATGAGGAAGGGGAAGGGGGGAATGAGGAAGGGGGAAGAGGAAGGGGGGAAAATGGGGGAAGGAGGGAGGGAGAATGAGGGGGGGGAATGAGGGGGGAATGGGGGAGGGAGGAATGAGGAGGGATGAAGGAGGAATGAGGGGGAATGAGGGAGGAGGTGGGAAGGGGATAGGGGTATCCGGGTGCCCTAGGGATGAGGAGGGGTTAAAAGAGGGAGGTGAGGGTAGGGAGGGAGACAAAGGAGGGGTGACGGACAGAAGGGTGTGGGTATGGCATGTTGAGGATAAGAGGGAGAAGGGAGGGAGGAATGGGGGGGAATGAGGGGAGGAGGGAGGGAGGGGGGAATGAGGGAGGGGAGGGGGGCATGAGGGATGGGAGGGGGGAAGAGGGAGGGGAGGGAGGGGAATGAGGGAGGGAGGGAGGACATGAGGGAGGGAGGGGGGGGGGACATGAGGGGGGAATGAGGAGGGAGGGAGGGGGGAATGGGGAGGGAGGGGGAATGAGGGAGGGAGGGGGAATGAGGAGGGGAGGGAGGGGGAATTGACGGAGGGAGGGAGGAATGAGGGAGGTAGGGAGGGGGAATGAGGGAGGGAATGAGGGAGGGAGGGGGAGGGGGGACGGGGGGAAGGGGGGGGGGGAAGGAGCGGGAAGGCGGAGAGGGGAGGAAAGGCAATGGGGGAAAAGGGGGGAGGGGGAGGAAGAGGATACCGAGGAGGGGGGGGGAGGGGGAAGAAATGGGAGGGGGAAGGAGTGGAGGGGGAGGAGGGAGAAGGGGAATGAGGGGGGGGGGAGGAGGGGGGGAGAAGGAGGGGGAAGGAAGAGGGGGAGGGAGGGAGGATAGAGGGAGGGAACGAGGGGGGGGGGATACGGAGAGAAGAAAAGAGATGGAGGGGGACAGGGGGGGGGGGGAGAAGAAGGGAGGAGGGAAGAGGGAAGGATGGAGGGAAGGCGAGGATGAGGGGAGGGAGGGGAGGCGGGGAGAAGGGGGAGGGTAAGGGTGAAGAGGAGGGGAGGAATTTGAAAGGAAGAGGGAGGGAGAGGGGAGGGGGGTAGGGAAAGATTGGAAGAGGGCTGGGGAGGGAAGGGGAGGGGGAGAATGAGAGGAGGGAGGTTTTTTTTTTTTTTTTTTGGGGAATGGAAGAGGGGGGGGAATGAG